>OZ009947.1:38570085-43370085 GCA_963932025.1 Erebia epiphron
CGTTTTTCAATACAGTTGTGGGAAATAGTACAAAAATATAATCAATTTATTACATAAAAAATAAAAAATTCCAGCAAATGGCGCGTATTTGCACCTGGACATATTTTTTTTTTCAACGAAACTAGGCTACGGGTTCGTACCTACGCGTGTACAGCCTATTCGATTTTTGTTAAATGTTGAAAATAATTAAATTAAAACTGGTAATTAAATATAATCAACAACCATTTAAAAGAATTTTTCAATACAGTTGAAAATATAATCAATTTATCACATAAAAAATAAATAAAAAATCAATATAACATAATAAATAATATAATCAATTTATCACATAAAAAAATTCAGCAAATGGCGCGTATTTACACCTGGACATATTTTTTTTTTCAACGAAACTAGGCTACGGGTTCGTACCTACGGGTATACAGCCTATTCGATTTTTGTCAAATGTTGAAAATAATTAAATTAAAACTGGTAATTAAATATAATCAACAACCATTTAAAAGAATTTTGGAAATTCAATGCTAAAACGTACGGATTCATTCATTTTTCCTCGTAAAAAGCCTATCCGATTATATTCTATGTATGAAAACTCCTTGCTAATAAACTTTTTTAATTGACTTGGAAAATTTAAAACTAAACTGCAAAAGTAAGTGTCGAGCTTGTAAAAGTAAGTCACGACCGTGTAAAAGTAAGATGCCTATGCGAAAGATTCAATTTTCGAATCATATCTACAGCCTCTGAAAGTGCGCCATGTTTGACAACTGTATTGAAAAATATATTTATTGGCGTTCACAAGCTTTCGAGGTGCGACTGAAAAGTGGTCATGACATTTAAAAACCTTTTCAGCCCATTAGTAATAAGTCTAGGTTTTCCTAGTGGCTCGAGCATAGTTGAGTGCAGCACCGCTTTCTGGCAGCTTTTGTGATTTAGTTTTCCACGAAATAGTCACAAGCGTCACTGATGAACTATTTTTGGGCTTCAGAACAATTAACTTCTACTCGTACCTAAGTCATACCTCACAAAATTCTTCAATAAATTACTTTGAAACAGAATACTTAATTAAATTAAAATTATAACGTAGAGTCAATTGAAACTTTGAAGTGAACATTATTAGTTAACGAGTAATCGTTAGAGCAAGGTAGGTACTCGTTTATTATTATGAAAGTACCTACTCTGGGCTCTATTTTCATATTTAACATCTGTTTTCGATATTATGTACCTAACTAGCTGATGCCCGCGACGATACGATAAAGATATTTAATTTCTCAAAACGGAAATGTGGAAAATTTAAATGGAAATGCTCTCTTACTTTTGCTGAGACTATGGACTTTCTGCTGTCGGTGTTGCTGGGCTGCCTGGAGAATGACGGTGGGTGTATGCCGAGGGGGGAACCCGGTTCAGAATCTGTTTTCCCTTCGTTGCTGCTGTTGCCTGCTTCCTAGACAAAATAAACAATTTGTTGGCCATGTTCGACTACAGAAGGTAGGTATCATAGATTGATTTTTTGTAAAAAAACGTTAAGGTGCTTAAGAAAGGCCTCATTTTCAAAATAGTAGTACTTAGGAGTTCGGTAAAATCTGTAGGTCAAAAGTGGAGCACTGATGTCATCTACTTTAGTGTCCCACCGAAACTGGTTTTTACGACCGAAACCGACACCGAAACTTCCTTACAAGGTTACAAGGATCATGTTTTGAGGTAGCATGATCCTTGTAAAGAAGGTAAGGTTCATTTAACTCTCTCACATTAGCGACAGAGTTAAATAAACCAAAAAAATATTTAGATAGTTAGGTTAAACTTGATTCTCCTACAATCTATGGATTAGTTAGTATAATGAAATTTTTTTTTATGTTGACTAGTGGCTATCTACTCTTATGTTATATCACGTAATAAAACTTACCAAATTCAAAATAATTCACTCGAAAACGAAACCAAACAAACAAAAAAATTTGCAAACACAAGCCAGTCACGACATGATTTTTAGGCACGTGGACGCGGCGAAATGTCTTTGTCGCTTACTCGCTTGGATGGAATTTAACGCGCCGAATATGACCGACTTTCGGTTTAGTTTCGGTAAACCGAAAGTCGTTTTTTTGCCGAAACTCGACCGAAACCGAAACCGAACTTTCGGTCGGACACTAAATTCTACTTAAGTATTGACTATAATGTAAGAACAATATAGATAAATCTTACTTTCGCTTTTCCATCTAAATATATTACTTCACCGCCATTCTGTAGTCAATATTGATAAGATTTACTTATTCTAAAGATGTTGATCTGTGGATGTACCTGTAGTACCTACCCATAGGCACAGAATAATAACTAGTACTAATAGGCTATATTACACATTCCTACCGGGTAGGTACTAGGTATACTCTGAGTGATCGATGTGGTATAAACACTCATTGTTGTAGTTATATACCTACCGTAGTAAATCAAATTCTCTCAAAGGTAAAAGAATCGGTCCAAAAGTCTGAAACTATTATTAAAAAACTTTAAAATGCTTACTCTGACTTTCTATGACCGTTGCACTTTCTCAGGTAACTTAGTTTACAAGTTGCAGCGTATGAGAAAACAGAATGAAAAGTTGAAATTTGTTTGAGAGAATTTGTATCAAAGCAGAAGTAAAAATTTTCAGTAGGCATACTTAGCCTAAATTTCGATTACTTCGTACGTACTACCTAATTTTAAGCATCTTTAAGAAAAACTATTAGTTTCCATTGTTGGAACTTTGATTTTAATCATCATACTTACTTACTAATATTATAAATGCGAAAGTGTGTTTGTTTGTTGGTTTATTGGTTGTTGATTTGTCCTTCAATCACGCCGCAACGGAGCAGCAGATCGACGTGATTTTTGCCATGTTTATGGAGTCGCGGGCACCAGCTAGTTTAAACAATTGAAGTGATAAGGTAAATTAGTTTACTTAAAAGATGTAGGTACCTGATTATTCATCTTTTAGAATAATACAGAATTTTACAAATTATCAGTAGAAAACTGCTTACATAGATGTTGCCCCAGTAAAGTTGGCAAGAGTAACTTTTGCAATATAAACTTTGAATCGCTAGGTTACTTATATGTTATTTTGCGTTTGTATTAAAGCGTTTGCCGACGTAGACAGGCAACATTGTAGTTTTTCTAGCATTACTAACGATTACTAATAATTATAATACCTACTTTTAGTAATCGTTAACTTGCTGCTAGGTGCTTTTGCCTTAAGTTTAACTAGTGGGAAGTACCCAATTTTTTTATATCAGACCTATTTTTAAAGGTCACGTAGTGAGCATGTCACCCATATGAAAGCTCAAACATTAAAAAATTACTTTGCTATGTCAGACACATAATTATATTAATAATATTTAATAGGTAGGTACCTACTACCTACTTTATACATAATTCTATCCTTTTAGGTATACTGTTCCACACGCCTGTGTTAAGCGGATTTATGCGATGTAACAAATCCAACCTTTCAGCTTCGGTCCGGAGTCCGGACACATTCGGCATTATGGGCACACGTGTCCAAAGTGTCAAATTTTGTTTGGAATGGGTAGAATTTTATTTTCGAAGAAATTATGATCTACTCTACGTAACGTTATTCAATTCTTTATTGAACAAGTGAGTTTAATTAAATTGATACAAGAGTTTGACTCGTTCGATTATCTCTCGTCGCAAGAACCCTAATTTGAAATGATTGAAAGGCAATCCTCTCTCGGAGACTCAAACGACTAATTATTGAATAATACATTTCATTCAGAGGCGTCAATAGCAAAATAGCCCTAACAAGGCCCAACCAAAAGTTATAATTAGCTTTTTAGGTGCCTATGTAGGTTATAATCTCGTGAAGCCGCTATATTTTATGAACTGTTTTAATCTAAACAAAATTATTAAGTATTTTGCTGGCTGGTAAGTGGTAATCTTAATAATTAATACTCTCTAAATTATCCCTATTTATTAGTTTACTCTGGTTCAGATGAATTAACCTATTATTAAATTAATTATTCCTAACTATAAGCTTTTTATTTTTTAATTAAGGACTTCCGATGTACCTAGTACATAATTTTATCTAGGTATTTATTTTTACACATTTGCGAGCTATTTTTATCATGTAAATTCTATCTGTGAAAACTTGTAATTGGCGTTATACCTACTTATTCTTTATTTATCTATCCATTTTTTTGTAAGTTTTTTGTACAAAATAAAATAAATATAAAATTCACTCACACTATCACACAAGGCCGTTGTGAGATTTAACTCATTTAACTCCATAAAAGCCAATGAAGATATATTGAAACATTTGAATGAAATCGCTTTCCACGAAAAAGCGTAGGTTATAGACAGCCTAGCGCAATAAAATCCCTTGTATTACGTCAGAGGTTAAAAATAGCCTCACTACCCTTTTAGCTGCTATGTTATTGGGATTTATAACGTTTAAGTACCTAGGTCTATTTATTTTATTGAATGTTATTTTCACTTTGATGGTTTGGGTAAATAAACAACAATTAATAGGTACAAATTCTGTTTGAAGTTTTATGGCTGCGTAAGGTTTTATTTACCTACACCCAGATTTTGCCTCCGAGTTGGCCGCGTTTGAATTTTTTTTTTATTTCCCGTAGGAAACTAGTAACCCTTTGTTACCCTGGATATTATATCATAAGTGAGTCCATATATTTTGTCGTAAATAACAGTGAAGGCATATTTTTATAAAGAGGTCAAAAATAACAAAGGCTTCTTTACCTGCAGTGATCTAGCTAGTTCCGAATCGTTGTATCGTCCCGTGGGTCTCCTGTCCGGCAAGATATATTTCGGTAAGGATTTGAAGAACCATGCTCCTGACTTTTTCCACATCTCCCGGGTTTCCGCACATAGGTTACACATGTACTGTTCTCTTCTTGAGTATATTGGAGATCTGTATTGGGGAAATGGTCCTCGTTAGGTAGCAGATCATAAAATAAAACGCTAAGTACAAAGTGCGACGCTCAAACAGGGTTTCCACTGGGAAATGGCTAAGCGGAACGGATTCTGTGCAGGCAAAATAGGTTCACACTTCCACTATCTAAAAAGTTTTGACAGATCCTTTTTAACTCATTTTGCTCGTTCAGTTCTTTCCTTTAGCTCTTTGTCGGTCAAAGTGGCATGCAATTTTCCTCTGCAAGTCAAACTGAGCCCGTATGGAGCTTGCTCCGCTCCCGGTGGAAGCCCCGCTTTAGAAACTAATCTCGTCGAATACAGCGAATTTGAAAATAGAAGAATATACCAAACAATGAAGGTTTGTAAAAGTAGGTATAAAAAATATCAACTAACTAGCTAATGCCCGCGACTTCGTCCGCGTGGATTGAGTTTTTTCGGTTTCCGCGGGAACTCTTCAATATTCCGGGATAAATAGCCTATGTGTTATTCCAGATTATACCTAATCTATCTCTGTGCCAAATTTCATCCAGATCAGTTCAACCGTTGGGGCGTGAACAACAAACATCCATCGATACATCCATACACCCATACATCCATACATCCATACATCCATACATCCACACATCCATACATCCATCCATCAGAAACTTTCGCATTTATAATATTAGTAAGAAGTAAGATAAGATTGTGTATTAAAAAATATCAACTAATTTACCTGTGAAGAGGTGTGTCAATAACGCATTTCGGACAGGCGGAGTTTTGGCACATGGAACAGGTACGTAAAGGAGCCAGCAACTTCGACGTCTCTCCACACAGCAGACAGCTGCGGGGTGCAGGGCCTTGCGCTGCCCGACGCATTCCTATAAAGACGAAGAGTGTAAGCAAGTTGGTACAGATTACTTAGCAGCATCAGGTGCCAGACTTACAAAGAATTTGATATCGTTATCGGATATCGGCTAATTTTTAACCCTCTATACAACAGAGAGGTGTTAGGTATACACCCTTCTGTTGGGGTATAGTTTAGTGTAGTCAATTATAATTATGTGTGTACATTTGTACATTTGTGTATTTGTGTATCTCTATATGGCATCGTAGCTTTCAAATTAATGAACCGATAACCCTCATAATTGGTATTTTTTTAATTGGTTTATTTTTATGAATATAATTATATTATTATTCAGGTTCAGTAGCATCCAGGTATCGTATTTTAATGTTGCAATTGCTGTTGTAATATCATATTTTACTTAAAGGGCATAGTCTCAATACCTCGCGAGCTCCTGCACTTGCGAAGCCAATAATAATAGCTATCACCAGCGCAGCACGCAGGCGAAAATAGCGACGAAGAGGACGACGTGAGATCCACCGGAACTGACACAACGCGTTCGGGGTAGACTGTCTATAGCATCCGGTACAACCCTCGGGTTCGGGGTAGACTGCCTATAGCACCCGGTACAACCCTCGGGTTCGGGGTAGACTGCCTATAGCACCCGGGACAACTCTCGGGTTGGGGGTAGACTGCCTATAGCACCCGGTACAACCCTCGGGTTCGGGGTAGACTGCCTATAGCACCTGGTACAACCCTCGGGTTCGGGGTAGACTGCCTATAGCACCCGGTACAACCCTCGGGTTCGGGGTAGACTGCCTATAGCACGCGGTACAACCCTTGGGTTCGGGGGTATTCTGCCTATAGCACCCGGTACAACCCTCGGGTTCGGGGTAGACTGCCTAGTGCCTATAGCACCTGGTAAGTACTCGATCAAGCAGCTGAATCGCAATTGTTGATTTTTGATCGCGGATGGATTGCGTGTACCTAATGTGTACACATATCGTCTATCGTCTGCAGCGCGAACTAGGGCACGACAGCAATGTTCCAAAAAGTCCTAATTCCTATACTGAGAAGGGAGGCCACAGTCGATGAATAAACACGAATGGGAAGCGATTTTCCCCGCGAGGGGCCCTCGAGACCCGTGGGGAATTCGCACATCGGAAAAAGCTTGACTTTTAGATTCGCTTTCCATTTACCAGACCAAGATACTTACTAACTTGCCATCATCGTAGTATAACCCTTGGGTTGTAATAAATTAATACTTATCTATTGTATTTGGCTTTATGGTCGAGCAATTGCCATTAAATAGAGTACCTACCTACCCACTGAGCGTTGACTGTTAGATAATCAATTAAGAAGACATCGAGATCAGCGGGAGGCTGGGCCGTTACAATCAATCTACCCCGTATCAGGCTAAAACACTAGGTATAGCTACTAGTATTGTTTGGTACCTACCTATATTATATTTTGTGATGTTATGTAATCGAGTGTCTACTGTAGATAAGAAAGCCATATGAAATAGTCTCTCTCTCTCTCTCTCTCTCTCTCTCTGCGTCGTATTCCTCATTGCTGAGATTCGTGACCCCTTTCTATTAATCTCATAATGGCACGGGTTTTCATAATAATGCAGTGGGTTCCCAGGTCTTTCCGCATATAATTCGATTAAGAGTAGGTACAATTGCAATAATTCTTAGATTTCGAAATACGAAATAGTGTGCGTTTACAATATTCGGTTTTTAACTACTTACCTACTTTGAATAAATCAGCCAAGTGCGAATCGGACACACACACGAAGGGTTCCTACCTAATATTGTACAAGACCTAACAAATCTTACTAATATCTTATCTTACTAATATTATAAATGCGAAAGTTTGGATGGATGTATGGATGTATGAATGGATGGATGGATGTATGAATATTTGTTACTCAATCACGCCCCAACGGCTGAACGGATCTGGCTGAAATTTGGCACAGAGATAGATTAAAGACTGGAATAGCACATAGGCTACTTTTTATCCCGGAAAATTAAAGAATTCTCGCGGAAACCAAAAATCCTTAATCCACGTGGACGAAGTCGCGGGCATCAGCTAGTTGTATTTAAATACAAGTTTATTGTATGGGGTTATTTGCAGCTATAGTCTGTTGTCTAAATCTTTATCCTTACTAATATTGTATGGATGTTTGTTACTCTTTCACGCCAGAACGGCTAAACGGATCTGGATGAAATTTGGCACTGGGATAGATTATAGTGTGGAATAACACATATCCTCTTTTTATCCCGGAAAATTAAAGAGTTCCCGCGGGAACCAAAAAATCTCAATCCACGCGAACGAAGTCGCGGGCATCAGCTAGTTATGTAAATTTTGAATTATCTAATTGCTACCTACTATCATTTATATACAACAATGGCTCGAAATCTTTTACGTTCTAGACAATGGTAAATGATTATGCTTTAGGTACATAAAAACCGGCCAAGTGCGAGTCAGACTCGCGCACCGAGGGTTCCGTAGGTACTCAAGAAGTAGGTATAATTACCTTTGTTAATGAACCGCAAAACTAACTTTGTTTGTAGAGGTTTACTGTTAATATCAAAAAATTACGTTTGTTGTATGGGAGCCCCCCTTTAATATTTACTTTATTGATATTTAATTATTTATTTTGAAAGGTAATATACAAGTTAAGATTCTGTGAAAATTTGAACCGTCTACCTATTACCGTTTTTAATATTGAGCAAAAAAATACGAAAAAAACACGTTTATTGTATGGGGACCCCCCTTAATATATATATTTTTTTAATTTTTAGTATTTGTTGTTATAGCGGCAACGGAAATACATCATTTGTGAAAATTTCAGCTTTCTAGCTATCACGGTCTATGAGATACAGCCTGGAGACAGACAGACAGACAGACAGACAGACAGACAGACAGCGGAGTCTTAGTAATAGGGTCCCGTTTTTACCCTTTGGGTACGGAACCCTAAAAAGACGGTTCCAGAGGATTCATATCAAACGACAAGAAAAGAAGGTTTATGTTAATCTTTTCTGTTATAAAATCCGGCCTACTTTACGAAATTGCATGGCTTACTTAAATTAATACAAGAAGGCCTTTACTCACTAGATGTTCTGACCATGCATACAAAATATCATTAATATAATAATTATATCATTTGCAATTTATTGCAATTATTAGGTACAATATAAATAGCCCGTGACTACGTCCGCGTGGATTGAGGTTCATTGGTTCCCGCGGGAACTCCTTAGTGTTCCGGAATAAAAAGCCTACGTGTTATTCCAGACTATAATCTATCGCTGTGCCAAATTTCATCCAGATCCGTTCAGCCGTTCGGGCGTGATTGAGTAACAAACATCCATACATTCATCCAAACTTTCGCATTTATAATATATTTTATTTGATTGATATTTGATAATAATTAATAATGCTTATCTACCTAATTAATTAAAACAAGATTATGCCCGTGGAATCGTCCGCGTGCATTTTAGCTTTTTTAATCCCGAATAGAATCTGATTTTCCAGGATAAAAATCTGTGATTTAACTTAACTTAATTTATTTTAACCTGTTAAAATTATAGTAAAACTGCAGTTGGGCTGTGGAAAGTTAACAGACAGACAAACTTTCGCATTTCAAGACTTAGTATGGATTGTTGTTTTATGTTTCTGTAATATTTTGCCTTGTGGCGTTTCTCATTGCGTGGGGCAGAGCCTACAGATTTTCTCGGGAATATCATATTGCCTCCGAGAATATTAATATTAATTATTAGCGATGGAACACTCTAACGTTACAGATATGAAACTTGATTCGGTAAGTGTAATATACAATTCTTCATATTCAGGAAAAAAGCGGTCTAGATAGCTAGTGGTTACCTAAGTTAAGACTTCGTGGCGTGGCGTGCGTGGTTTAATTTTGTTTTATTCCCGCGGGAACGCCTTAATTTTCCGGGATAAAATGTCGTAGTGTGTCGTAAAGTATGTAGCCTATGTCACTCTCCAGGTCCTTAACCCATGCCAAAAATCACGTCGATCCGTTGCTCCGTTGCGGCGTGATTGAAGGACAAAAAAAAATATCAATAAACCAACAAAGTATTATGATAGTAGGTATTTATAGAAGGAAAAGATCGTGAGGAAACCTACATGCATGAGAATTATCATAATTTCAACCCATCGCGCAACGGCCCACTCCGAGTCGAGCCGACGACGGCACGTCGAGTCTCCTCTCAGAATGAGAACCTGCTTGGTCACACTCCACCACACTGCAGTCTAGTGCGAATTGGACTTAACTTTAGACTTAACACGCCTACCTATTGGGCTATAGAATATAAACCTAAAATATAGTGGGCAGTGGCAAAATAACTATTGGTTTTGTAATTTATTAATTTATAGCCGACTTTCTTTCGGGTTTTGCTGTAGGAATCACAATCCAAACCAGTGGTAGATTCACTGAAGAAATTCAGTTGTAAACAATAAATATAATAATAAGTCTATGGTTCTAAAAGTTTATTTGAAAAGGATTTTTATCGACCGTAATTATCGACATTATTTTGAAGAATTTGACTTCTGCAAGGGCCTACCTTCGAGTCTTGCAACTAGTCGGCCAACGCGTCTTGCCTCGACTTCGTCCACCTTCTCAGCTCTCTTGACCACGGCGGCGATGGCTTCTCGCTCATTTTGCGTCAAAGGGGGCTCACTTCTAGCAGCACTCCATCCAGTTCGTAACCTGAAAACAAAATTTCGGTTAAGCAATATTTGTAGGTGCACTACCTACCTAGGTATAGCAATATACTAATTTTAATATACAATGTAGGCACTTCTAATATTTACTTAGGCGCACATTGAGTAGGGTCCATTTATTAACCTATACAATTACAAGATCGATAGCGATAGTATGTGCTCCCTACGGGCAGCACTAAGTACCGTGGAGTCTGGATAGCCTTGGTGGAAATGAGATTTTGAGGTAGGTAACCCCTGTAAAGGCTACGCAGTCATGCTTCTATATAGGAGAAAAGGTAGTGTAACTTACTAAAAGGCTTTTCTTGTTGGTAAAAGGGACTTGATGCTTATATTATGTGTGACCAATCTTATTTATTACCGTACGAAGACGTTAATAAGAGCGGTGATAACTGATAGCGTAGACTAAGCTCTATCCAGAAGGTCCGGAGTTCGACCTTCAACTATGAAAATTATCGTTGCGAGTTAAGCGGACTCATTAATGACCTCGTTCATTTAGCGGTTGAGCCTCGGCCTGAGTCTGCTAGACGTCTTTATTACTCCTTACAATGGGCGTACTACCACCATCGCTTACAAACCTGAAACCGTATTATTTTAATAAGTATGTTGTGGACGTTCGTGTTTTAGGATAACTCTAATTCCCTCTCTCCTATGAGAGTGGAGGCCCGTGCCCAGCAGTGGTACGTTAATGGGCTGTAGTGGTGGTGGTGGATGGTTGTGAAGCGATAAGGCCGCCCAATTGTATACTTCCTTTGTTATCAGCTAAGTTTACTGTCTCAAGGTACGTGACATAAAGCTGTCATTTTTAAATAATAGCTTGTTACTTCCCAGTTCCCAGAATTAAATATAGTAGGTAGAGTAATTACGAGATTTTGCTAATAATATATCTCGATTACTAAACTCGACGCGACATAATATTATCTATTTTTACCTTTTTATCTCTTTCATATCAGACGAATTTGATAATATGGCATTAGCTGTATAGCGCACATGACGACCTATAGAAATACACTCCCCAGTTCCCATGATTAATCCTACTCAACCACAGAAAAAGGAATCTGCTAATACATAACTGTGCCAATTTTATAGCTTTAATAAGGGTTTTTGAATAAAGTAGTGATGTAGCTACATTAAACAAGCTTACGGACCTACATACCGATCTAAGACATGTCTGGTGAAAAGTATAAAATACTTAAGTTTTCCGTACAAGGTCTTAGTTTTTCTACGATTTACAAAACCCTACAAACGTAACATGTAAATTTGCATATTTTCATGGAGATGCTTAGTCACAAATCACGAAATTTTTTACCCTTTACCTACCCAACTATTTAATTAACAGATTTACATGCATTTTACACTATATACTTAGCTACTAGCTAGAGTTACAAGAACTCTACTCTTAGGAGTCTAGACCACTGAATGTGGTATCCAAGTGGCAAGAGAGTAGATAAATGGATTTACTTGTACAATATGCTTCAGTAAAGAAGTGGGATGCACTCAACAACATTCAGCAATCCCTCCTATGCAGAACTATTGCAAAGAGATTGCCATTAATGGACACTTACGTACCTGCTCTGCTCACGTAGGTGCTTAATTGGGTTAAGGAGACGTGCTTTGGCCTGTGGATTCCCAGATACCCGGGATTTTATTTGTCTGTGGATTGGATTATTGAAGTGGGGAGGTTTATGACGGTGGTGAGGTGAGGAACCGTATACCTAAGGTTCTCAGTACATAGTTTTTTATTTTGCTATGCTGATGCAGATGTATAACCTGAACTTCGATTTTAATAGCACAGTTCAGCAACATACTTTGTATTCTACCAGTCACCTGACGGAGGCGTATAGCAATGTTGTGGGGTGACAGATGCAAGACCGGCTATCGTCAGGGTGGCAAAACTTTCTGGTATAATAAATAGGTACCTACCTAATCGTTGATAAACTGTGGTATATAAACGTTTACTATACTACCCCATAAAGCTTATAATAATTATGCCTCGACTTTAGTGTATCGCTTAGTTCAGGTAGGAAAACTTTTGCTTTTAACTTAAGTTGGCAACATACATTGTACCTACCTACTTATGGATTAAAACTAAAACGAGATAATGCAACGCTTCCCGAAGGGTAGATAATGGAGTACAATTCTAATAATAGTATTATATGTATATGTAGCTGCAATCGAGGTGTGATTATTTGGAACCAGCGCATGTAACGAATAACGAGAATCCAGATATTAGATAAACCTACGTAACAGGGACCGATAGTCACGTTTTATCCGTTTGCCGCTGATTTCAGGGTATGTTTCAGCCAGTTGTTTTTGAGGTTTTGACGACCTCCCTGGCGCAGTGTTGAGCGCTGTTGTCTTAACGTGGGAGGTCCTGGGTTTGATCCCCGGCAGTTACAACTAGCATTACAGGTTTCCCTAATACACTAGTGTAGCTAAAATAATCCTTAACTATATTATAAACTAATTAAATATTATTATTATTATTACAACCACCATATATAGTTATATAACTTGTAGTGGATAAAATAAATAAAAAAAACCGGGCAAGTGCGAGTCGGACTCGCGCACGAAGGGTTCCGTACCATTATTAATAAATAATTACCTTTGTTAATGAACCGCAAGACTAACTTTGTTTGTAGAGGTTTATTGTTAATATCAAAAAAACTATGCTAGTTAGAGCATTGGCTATAGTTTTCCTGTAAAATATACGTAAATTCCTATTGACCATAATTATTTCAAATTTTTCGATTGGTAAACTCCGGAGATAAGGGGGGGGGGGGGGAATGGTATTTTTTTAGACATTTTCCCCGATAAATCAAAAACTATCATAATTAAAAATAATTAAAAATCTGTTTTAGAATATACAAAGTAAACCCTTTCATATGATACCCCACACAGTACAGTTATCTCACTTTTAAATTTCAACCCTCAGATTTTCCCCCCTTTTTAAATAAGAACAAAAATAATTTCTAATTTTTTTTAATTCCAGTGTCTTTGGGCCACTAATATACACAACTATTCCAAATTTCATGTCGATAGCTTTGGTAGTTACTGAAATAATCGACTGTGACGGACGGACAGACGGACAGACGGACAGACAGACGGAGAAAGTCGCACCATAAGGGTTCCATTTTACCATTTTGGTACGGAACCCTAAAAAATAGTTGTTTGCGGTGGCAGTGGTTAGGTACTTTTTAGTGGTCTGATTGTATGCTGCTAGTCGTATGGGTAGGTATATCGATGGCTAGGTTGGATTGGTCGGTAATTAGACGGGTGACCAACATAGGATGTGGACATTGCTACAACGGCCTATTGTGGTTCTAGCTTAATTTATTGTAATTTGTAGCCTGCGGATTTGAGTGACTTCATAGCCAATAGTCAAGCAATCAGAGGTGTTTCAGATCTTCACAGGGGTTCTATACATATAGGTTGCAGCTGGCAGGGAATAAGTAACTACCTTTGGCCTACATTATTTCAAGGGCTACAACTTAATATAGTTAGTGTTTGTAAGGTTCTTTAACGTTATCATTAATCTAGAGTTCTTATAAAGGTCCATGAATTTAGACTTATTTAATAGTTTATGGAACTAGGAATCTGCTTATTACTAAGATTTATGCTTAGGGACATCTTTGTCATATTATTAGGTATTTAAATTTCAAGTGTAAATATCATTAAGTACCTACCTATACCTACTTACCTAACTACCTAACTACTACTACCTAACTAATTACTAAAAAAGCAGAACGTAATATAATATTAGATAATTGTAAGTACCTTAGTATAAATAATAAAGTGATAGTGAAGTCCCTTAGGTCACCTAAACTGGTGACCTATAAGGGATAATGAACAAACCTTTATAAATGTCGGGAAAATGCTTTATATATCAAGCACAAAGAGTCGGGACAAGGTCATGAGAGGACACACTAAACTCGCTTTATCAATGAAGACGACTCCACGAGACGCGAACAGCGAGCAAGCTTAATATAACGAAATGCCACGAAATCTCCATACAAGCATATCCATCTATTTTCTCCGTGGATAATTACAAAAGAGAAAATAGGTAATATTATTGTACCATTAAATCCATATGTATCCGTACCATATATCCCTATGTTTTCCCTTTTCGGTATAATTTTAACCACAAAATTTCAAAAAATGGCCCAGTTTTCGGGCCATCATCAAAGACATCCACCAAATAAATTTGCCGAATATTATCAAAATCAAATCAAAAAGAAAACATACCGAGTTAGCCTGAATCCTTCTTAGATTATTCTTGAAAAAAAAATCGGCTGAAAATTATGGGCAGGCTAGCATCCGTATCCGGCTAGCTCCGGCATTCTCCGGATCAAATCACCGATTTCCGATACTGAAAGTAGTATCGTGGTCCTCGAGTGTTTTCAGGCCTTTAACCTTGAACCTTAACCCGTATGACAATTTAACCCTCAACTAGATCTTTAATATTATTATCTCCGGAAACAAAAATAATATAATGCCAATAGTAAATTACGTGGCACTGAGTTGTACTTCTAATGGAAACAAAGCGTCCGGAAGCGGATGTGGCAGGGAGATAGTAAACGATGTGCTCGGAGCAAGGACAACGTAACCTCGATGGAGCTATTTTTAGTGATTCAAACTCTACATCCTTTTTTCCTGAAGCCATGACCCGGGAAGTCAAATAGGTACACAGAATACCTGCAAGTACATTATACTTCTCATATTTTAGTATTCATTGCTAAGGGCACAGATACGGAATATAGGAACTACAGGATGGCCCAAAGGCGGTGGAACTCGTCTCGTATTCATAGAGTTTATATAGCTCTACGCTCGTAGCCGTAGGCACCTAGGTACATACTAGTACTCGAAAATAAATAAGATAATATTTTCAAGGTTCCACGCGTAGAATTTGAACCGTCCCTGATTCGCTCGAGAGTCGAGTGGAATTTCTAAAAATCCCTTTGAAGTATAGTATACAGGGTTAAGAACATAATAATTTTATACGTTAATTTTTTATCCACTAGTACAGTTAGCCCTTGACTGCGATCCCACCTGATGGTTATTGATGATGTAGTCTAAGATGGTAGCGGGCTAACCTATTAGGGGTATGGCAGTTATCCCTAATAATTTATATTAAAAAATTATCCCTAATTAATTTAACAACTTTTGGTCTGCGGAATTATTTCTTTATTTTTAACCCCCAACGACGCAAACAAAGGGGTTTTCAACGAAGGGATTTGTATCTGTCTGTGGCGTCGTAGCTCCCAGACGGATCTGACGGTTTTCACATTCTTAATTTAATGTAATTATGATGTACCTACCTAGTAGGCACCTACACATACGTGCGTACTACGTGCATCCACTAAGAAAGGATTTTTGAAAATTCAAGTCCTAAAGGAGTTTAAAATAGGGTGTTGAAGTTTGTGTAATCCACGCAGCATAGTCGCGGGCATAAGCTAGTTTAATTATATTTATATTAAAACTAAAATACTAGGTATTTCTGAAGATTACATCCCCTGTTTTACTCCATTATGAGTGAAATCCAAGTTCCAACGTAATAAAAGGGACCCACTTTAAAAATTTCATGCGCTTTAGGCTGTATGTTCAGTCTGTCAGAACAAACTTTTTTTTTCATTGAAAAGCTTTTAGCACCTGAAATGTCAACAACGCTGCAAAACTTAACAGATGCGAGCTTTTATTTACTTACCAAAGTTCAGTAAAGCAAAAAAAATATGGACTGTATGTACTCACTTTGATCGTAAAGAAAGCTGCCGATCATTCGGGCACACATATTTGTTGGCTTTGCTTTGAAAGTTCATCACGGTAAAAAAAAACACGGATCGAATTTCAATTTTCGCGGGCGAATGATGTAGGGTCGCACGCTCCCGCCTGTTGATTTCTTCCAACTGTTGCGTCGCGCGTGGCTACTACTAATAATCGATATTATGTTTACAACGCTCTTGAAACAGTGATACATTTTAATGAATCATGTCATCTTTTATCAGTTTGATGAAAAACTTGTATGTACTACTACTACTTATAATATTTTTTTGGGGATTTACTCTCCTAATAATCTTGGGTAAGTTCGGGAAAGCAGTGGGTAGATTCCAAGATGCCGTAAATTCTAGTGAGGTTGTACTTATTACATACTATACTTACAAAGTAGTTACGATAAAAATAAGTTAAGAAGATAAGCTAATAATCTGAAATAGGCTTGGGAAATAGGATAATTCAATAAGAGTAAACTCCGGGTATTTTATTCTTTGATGTTTAATTTCGATTTGATTTCGAACTACCCTTACTTTGCCGCGCTTTGCCTATGCGGATAATACATAATTTTCATTGCTAAACAGCTAGGTACTTACCAAATTTTAAATACATTAATTAAGTAATCATCATCCTCATTGCAAAGATACAGTACCTATTACATAAAAATAATCATATTTTTTAAAATATACACTATAATTTTATAATACACGTATCCGAACAGGTGGAAATAGTCACAGATAATAAAATTATTTTATTCGATTCAGGAAGTCATCGATTTAATCTTAAACAATTAGATATCAAGATTCATATTTTATTAATAATAATGATAAATTTAATTAAGCTATATTTTTTTTAAGAGACAGAAAAATTACTACATTCATACTAATCACTACATACATAATAATAATAAATACTAAATAATTTATTTCTGTTCATAATACAATTGAATTACATTGGGGCTGGAACCTTATGTATATTTAAATTCCTGAATCAGGAGATTCCGCTCTTCTCAATCAGATTTTCAAATATCTTTTAAATACATATTTATAACTGATGAATTATAATATTATTATTAACATTAATTACACAATCATTTTTTAATTTTAAATCTCTTATTATTATTAACAGTGTAAAAAAGATAGTGTATGTGTGTTTGTGTGTGTGTGTCTGTGTGTGTGTGTGTGTATGTGTAATATATGCATGCGTATACGTGTACTGTTTGCGAGAGTATGTTTTTAAAATATTTTCCCTTTTTAAACAACCTTTAAAATTTTGATGACCTTTTCAGAATTTTGATAAATTTTCCAAAAGTGCCTCTGTTTCTTCATATGTTTTAGATTTTAACCATTCAGTCATAGATTTCTTTATGTCACGCTGTTTAGTGGGGTAGATATTAAGCAAAATTAGGTTTTTGATGCGGATACCTTTAAGACATTAAGCTTTCTTCTTCTGCGTAAGATGGTGGCTTCAAATACATAGAACTATACACCGTGTAAAAACCTGAGCTATGTCGAGCCCAAATCCTAGAATTGCATCTAAATACGTGACTAATTGTATAATCATATCTGTATAAAATAACATTGATTCATTTTTCATATACATAACATAACATGGTGATTTATTTATTTATTTAAACAAGCCTAAATTTAGTTTTATTTAATTAAGTAGGTATGAGTTTTAATTTATATTTTATAAATCACTCTACTGCTGGGCAAGGGCTTCCCCCTTCTCCTTCCACTCTTTCTTAATCTATTTTGGGCTAAGTGGAACCATTATGGTGAATTAATTGCTATAAAAGTGTGACAATATATATTTTTAAATATGGATCAGTCCCAAACCAAATCAGCACAACCCGACTAGGCGACTACACGCAGTCTTGTCCGCTCTACCTCTAGGGCCTAAAGTGTATTTGTAAGGCGTGAAGCCGGAAGCTCGCGAAGGAGGTCCTGAATGAATCGAGCCTACGAAGCCCAATAGAGAGAAGGAAGGAGGTGGCGAGCGAAGCGAGCTGGCAACCTCCGAGCTTCGTAGCGAAACAAAGGTCGAGTTGAGGCTGAATGAATGGGCGCCGAAGCTAGTCTTCTGGGGTATCCCATCCATTTTACATCTAAAGTATGGACATCCTACATTAATGATTATGGTCAAACGTCCATAAACAAATCGACAATTAATGTTGAAAATTAATTGATATGGCCAGTAATAGAAACGCCACCATTTCATGAAATACTCAACTATTGAATGATTGATGAGATTACTTTTAACTCATTTTATGACTATGTAGCACAATAAGCTTTTGGTCTTCACTGATGAATAAAATAAAATAAATTATTTAAACGATTCTGGCGAGGATTAAAAACCAATATTTCACGTGTGAGGAGTCGCTGGCATCATCAGTTTAATAACATAAACTTGACTTAATATTATCGATATATGAAATACGTACCTAATTCGACCAGTACCTTAGGATTAGCATTTCAGCATCGAATTTTACATCACTACGTAAATGTCAAACAACTTGCTTCACGTGACGTAATGACAATTGACGTTTCTCTAATCTCTTTCTCGCTCGTCTGACGTCTTTACTACCTACTCTTAGTAATAATGGCGCACCTGCAAAAGGTGGATAGTTTTCTGTAACATAAGTTTTGTGCTGTGAGGTGGAGTGAAAACAAGGTGATATTTAATGCCGTACCGCAGGCGCTTCTCCGCGAAAATGCCGGATTTCGATGACGAGGTGACCGTTGTCGATGTTTACGATCTGGCGTCGGACATTGGAAAGGAATGCGAAATAATCATCGAGAAATACGGCCCTGAGGCCGTGACTGCTCTGTTGCCGAAAGTGATAAACGCTCTGGAACTGTTGGAAAACTTGGCCGTGCGTAATGAAAAGGAGAATCAGGCGTTGCACGAACTAACGGCGAAGATATCACAGTTGGAAAACGATAAGATCGAGAAGGCGGAGTACAGACAGCGTTTCGAGAAGGTATGTGGTAGAGGTCATTGTTATTTGGTGATTGAATGAGTGTGTGCAAAAACATGAAACACCCGCTGTAATTTCAACATCTCTGAACGCATTTGTACAAATTACAAAAGAATGTGGTTTTTCTGATGGATATTGCCCGACATTGACATCCCTATCAGTCTTTGACGCTAGTATTTCTTAATTTATACTATACACCCAAATAATGTAAGCAGCATTGGTGTTGTGCCTGCACCAAACATGCCATAGTATAATAGTTTCATAAAATTTACATAATAAGTAATTAAGCCATTCATATAATGGACCCCCTTTAACACTTAAAAGTACCATAATCTTCAGAACTACTACTATAATCTTGCATCATGTTTCAATTGTAATCAACAAACCTTATGGCTATGCATAGCTACATTTTGATATGACAAATTTCAGGTAGCAGCAGCACATAGGGCCTTTTACCTACAATTTTAGCTCAAATAGATATTAGATACACCGAAACTAGGGTGCACTGTCAAAGTTGCAATCAGATTACTTATGTACGATTATCTCAAACAAATTTACAAGTAAGTAGCTGTAGTTTAAGGAATTTGTTTGAGATGGCTGACCTACAATTTTAGCTCAAATAGATATTAGATACACCAAAACTAGGGTGCACTGTCAAAGTTGCAATCAGATTACATATGTATGATTATCTCAAACAAATTTACAAGTAAGTAGCTGTAGTTTAAGGAATTTGTTTGAAATGGCTGTCTGAATGCAACTTTGAAAGTGTTCATTTCTGTTTTTAAATAGTAAGATCAGACCTTCTGTACTTACTTTATCTGTGTGTCTTTTACGTGTCATTACTTATAAGCGCGGGATACACAATGTACCACATAAATTTACCTAATGTAGCGGATTATAGCGAGTTAAACTTCTGGTTCCTTCATTATTATGGACTTCCGCTAAGTAACGCCTGCTTCTATCCATTACTTACTTTATCTGTTTCATACTATTTATGTGAGCAGGATTATACTCATCAATCGGTTTGTTATACTTACTGTGAGGTTCAGAGTTGAGGACTGTGGTTATAATTAACTAGAGGTCACCCCCCACTTAGTCTGCGTACAATTTCTCATTTCCTATGAGGTTATGAAAATTTCCCGCTGCAAAAAGCCTATCTATAGGCTATATAGGCTTAATTATTAGGCTATTTCTAGCTTTACAGATTTTTTTATTATTTAAAATTTATAAACTTAAATGCTGAATTTCATGTCTATACTTCAAAATCATAGAACTTTTATGTAATCTTCCAACCTCTTTCATTCCATTCAACAGTTTTTTATTATTTAAAACTATTACTAACTCTAACTTCAAAATAATTGTTATCTATGCAAATTATTTTCCTTGCAAACTGCAAAGACTATCTTGTTCTTCAGGTAAGAATCAACACATAGAGGGCATTGGCTTACCTAATTCTTAGTTTGGGTTCATTATAATAGGTATCTATTTAATATGTAGGTTTATACCTAGTCGAGACTTAGATCTTCATGTCCTGTTGACTCAATTAAATAATTGGATTGTCTAGATATGTATGTATGTTTCCTACAACCTTTATCTGCCAACCTATGATAAGATTTAAACTAGTTCCTTTAAATAAATAAATAAACGTTTATTGACCACTTACTTTACAAATTAATTACTTATCGTGCCTATGTACCTACTACTATGCAACAGTGTGGTCAATGGGCCACCTCCTCAGCTTGTGCCACAACATGAAAGGTAGGCATGTACCTACCTGACATACTGCAACTCTGATTTTCAGGAGTTGCCCAAGGGCCGAAACGTCACGGACCATCACTGGTACCTACTATAATAGTTACACTGGTACCTTTATATTATAGTTATTCACAAATTAAGCAAGGAAATAAATTTACCCCCGCCCCCCGGTTTGCCCCGAACTAAGACCTCCCATCCTATGTGTTTGGACAAATAGATGTACAATAGAACTGTTTTCAGCTACTTAGTTTTATAATAAAACTATTTCTTTATTTCTAGTTTGACACATTAGCATCATCACATTTGTATGGCACTAGTGGGTTCCTGGCATGTGCTACTACCCTAAAAAAAAGGAAATTTAAAAACCATCCATCATTAGTGGTCTAAAACCATCTCTGCATTATTGTCTTTCTAATGAAACTGGTCTTTGAAACCATCCAACCAATGCTGGTTGGATGGTTGGACGGAACTATAATGGACATAGGTAGAAATATTTCTTGTGTTTTCTATATTAGGATTTAGCTCATTTGTTAAAGTAACATCTATATTTAAAATATTAAAAAAGGTTTTCTAAATCTACCCTATCTTGCTGCCATCGACTCCAGCGACAGATACATTCAGGCACAGATGTGTGCATGTAAGTAGGAACCTAATGTTGATAGATAGATAGATAGATAGATAAATACTTTATTGCACACATGAAAGAAAAAGAATACAGAGTAAAATTAACTATAACTAGGTATGCAAAGGCGGCCTTATTGCTTACTGAGCAATCTCTACCAGGCAACCTTTGGTGAGAGGATTGAACGAGATGTGTAGGGTAGTGTGGCACAATAAAATACACGTTATTATTATTAGTTGAGTAAATAATATAAACATAATAGACAAAATATATATTTATACATTACATATAATTAAAATAAGTAAATATAGATAACAATATATATTATACATAAACATAAATAAATAGTACATACATAATGCATACATAATTTACACATACCTATTATATAAATAATATTACATAAGCATAGTAATGAATTACGATAGAAATAATATAATTATTTAGTTATTATGGCACAACTTGGTTAAGGAAATATTCTTTGAGACTTTTTTTAAAAATAGTTAAGGATTTGGAGTCTCTAATATTTTTGGGTAAAGAATTCCATAACTGCACAGCATACACCGTGTAAGATTTGCTGTAAAATTTTGTACGATGGCTAGGAGTTTTGAGTTTATTATCCATGGTAGAATGCAGCTGCATATGGCGATCAACAGCACCGAGAAAGTTGAAACGTTCTTTAAGACTACTAATGTTGGTTAGTAGTCAAACATTTTCAGACCGCAACTGTACATAAAATATCTTACAATTTTGATCTGAGTGAACAATGTTACTTAAATGAGTCATGACATGACTCCATGAGTCGGCTATGAGGGTTTATGATGTACTTACCTATATCTCTTTTATAGTCTAGTATCATTAACTTAATTTTGAGATATGATTTTCCTTTTTATGTAAGAAGGAAAATCAATCTAAGTACTTTATCTTATTACTTAGTTAATTTAATGTTTTTTTTTGCAAGTTTATCATGTAAGTAAACAAGCACATGGGTTATAAAAATGAATCAGATCAATATAAACATTTTAATGTAGGTTTTTAATCTAGTATTTAAATTGAATTTTAAATCAATTTGATAACATGTAACCACCTTGACCAATATGTACAATATAATGTTCACAAACTGTTGTAGGAATTGCCTTGTTATTATTAAATCTTTAAAGAATGCAACTCATTCATTCACTGCAATAAGTGATGTATATAATAATCTGTTTTAAATTAGAAGTATGTAATTAAGTAAGTTACTTAAGGCTTGATAGAGAGCCTATACAAACTACACTAGTCACTTACTGCATACTTCGTGTATATCCAAAATATCTAATGAAAACTAGATTCAGGGTAGGTACAAAGAATTAAGTAACTAATAACTAGGTATTTATGCAATTAACTACTCAAACTCTCACGGGCGCACAAGATTAATAAATGATATACTTAAGTAACTATGCATAAAGCCTGCTTTGTTTAAATTACTTACATAAATTAAACAAAAAGTTTTAGATGTATGAGATGAATGAACTCATCGAATTTTTATGCTAATTAACTACCTACCTACTTCCTCTTTTTATTAATTAAGTACTTACTTAATAACTTCAAGAGTGAGTAATTTTTATAATGAATACTTTTACTTGGCTGTCATGAAACTCTGCTTTTTTAAAAGGTCAAGAGAGGTCATGCCACTTACGAACTTACGAACAATATATAAGGCTTCCCTGATTAGCTTACAGCTATCAAACTGACTGTGAGTACAATGGGAATAAAAGTAACTAGATGTCAGCTGGATGTTAATTCTAGTTTTTACTTACGTTCTCTTATGATTTAGCAAGATTGGGTTGTAGGAGAATCCTGCCATTTCAGAAATAATAAAACCGGCCAAGTGCGAGTCGGACTCGCGCACCGAGGGTTCCGTACAAACCTGTAGTAAGTTTTAAATTAAATGTTTTTTTTTAATATTTGAGTTGATTGAATGAAAGGTAAATTGCGGTTTACGATTTATGACGTATTAAAAAAAAACTACTTACTTGATCTCGTTCAAACCAATTTTCGGTGGTAGTTTGCATGGTAATGTACAACATATATTTTTTTTAGTTTTATCATTCTCTTATTTTAGAAGTTACGGGGGGGACGACACACATTTTACCACTTTGGAAGTGTCTCTCGCGCAAACTATTCAGTTTGGAAAAAAATTATATTACAAACCTCAATATCATTTTTGAAGACCTATCCATAGATACCCCACACCTATGGGTTAGATGAAAAAAAATTTTTTGAGTTTCAGTTCTAAGTATGGGGAACCCCAAAATTTATTGTTTTTTTTTCTATTTTTGTAAGAAAATCTTAATGCGGTTTACAGAATACATCTACTTACCAAGTTTCAACAGTATAGCTCTTATAGTTTCGGAAAAAAGTGGCTGTGACATACGGACGGACAGACAGACAGACAGACTGTAGTGATTTTCCTAAATAAAATCACACATTTAGTAAAAGTTTATGGTCTAAATGTCATAAACAAAAATACTCGCGTCCAGAGCCTAACTACGCTCGAAAAAAAAAATATTACGGTACGACTAACTTGACAACCGGACGTCAAATGTCACTTTGGATAATCTTTTGGCATAAAATCTACAGGGGAGCATAAATCTAAATTCTAAATTAACAAATTCATGGTTTAATTGAGTGAAATAAAACATAATTACTTCCAAAAAACGTTAAAACTAATAAGCTGCAAAAATAATTACCCGGAACTCGGGTTCGACCTCTGGTGTGAGACTTCGACCTCCGGGTGAGACTTCGACCTCCGGTGTGAGACTTCAACCTCCGGTGCGACTTCGAGTCTATGGAGTGTGACTTCTACTCTCTACGCGAATCAGCTACCACATCTACGGGCATGAGTGCATGGTACCTGTGACAGAAGAGAAGCGAGAGCGTCTTGCATAGCGACCTGACCGGAGCAGCGACTCTCCGTCCACAACACCCAGGACAGTATACCAACGCTGCAGCCACTATGTCAATAATACTCACCAATCTCGCCTAACGAGATCTGGCAGGACCACATCCAGCTCTAGCTAGCCGGTGACCTACATTCTACAGTGTACCCCATAAATTAATCTCCCCTACCAAAATTCCAAATTCTTATACATCAGTGGTGGAATAAATTGTAAGATTTAAATTAAGGCCTTCCGCCGCAACCTTGCACCATTTTACCAATTTGATTAACTATCACTAACTATCACTAACCTCTATCAATAATTAAATCATTAGTATCACAATCGGTTTAGTAAATTAAATAAGTATTTATTCCTAATTGTTGTTTTTTATATTAAGGCCACACCGCCTTAAACCCTATTACCAATACTATCTCTAACTATCTATCTGTTACGTCTAGACTCTAAAAAATAAATATAACCGTAACAATGGCGCCCACCGTTTCTTATTTTTACTGAAGACTGACTACAGACAGACAATCCACTAAATTACTAAACAACTAAACCACTAATTTTTTTCACAAATCAAGTTTCTTGTATCAACTTAATTGAACTGCCTATGCTACGAGCCTACACTATATTTTAACTAAACACTGAGTGAGTCCGTATTGATCTTGTGGCTGGAGTCGTTTATTGTGTGATAGCATTTGACGACAGACATTACGTTAGACTTAAGTATAGATTCTAATTCTAAATTGTAAAGCTCACCGTTTTGCGGATAATTATCCTCAATAATGTCATTCCCAATCAAGTATTTGTCCTTACAAAAACCTGAATTAGAGTATGAAATCACAATACGAGGTTACACACCAAGCGATACTGTTCAGGAACTAAGAAAACAAATAGTAGGCATAGCGAGCGATACTCCTCCCGAGGATATTTTAGAGTCACACTTAGAGCCCTTAGAGGATCTCAAACAAGCTAACGATTCACTAAGCAAAGCGTCTAACAATGTAATGTCTTTAAAAACTAAATTTGAAAAAAACCTATACTTGCGAACAGAAACTTTACTACATCACTTATATCATCGCTTAAATAGAATTGGCCATACAGCAGAAGCGGGTGAATTACTTAAGACCACGAACACCAATTTCAAACTGCTGTATAAAGAATTAATGGTCCTAGGACTTAAAGGAAATGTAACCACCACTACTACAGACACAAAAGAACCAACTGTTTTGTCTGTTACTTGTGAAAAGAACATAATATCAGAACTAAGTAAACTAAAATATTCCGGAAAGAGCTGCGTACGTGCTTTCATTCAAAAAGCGGAAGAATTCGTAATCACACGAGGCATATCTCACGACAAATTACTAACTTATGCATTTGAAATTTTTACTGATGGTGCATTGCATTGGTTTAGAAGTGTGAAAGATGAAGTAAATAGCTGGCCTGAACTAGTAACAATGTTAAAAGAAGTATTCAGTACTCCTGACTACGATTACAGACTAAAGAATGAAATACGTGCACGTACACAAGGAGAAACTGAAAACATTAATATATATTTGTCTATAATGCAAGGTATGTTCAACAACAACAACAACGGTTATTTATTTTTTAGAGTCTAGACGTAACAGATAGTTAGAGATAGTATTGGTAATAGGGTTTAAGGCGGTGTGGCCTTAATATAAAAAACAACAATTAGGAATAAATACTTATTTAATTTACTAAACCGATTGTGATACTAATGATTTAATTATTGATAGAGGTTAGTGATAGTTAGTGATAGTTAATCAAATTGGTAAAATGGTGCAAGGTTGCGGCGGAAGGCCTTAATTTAAATCTTACAATTTATTCCACCACTGATGTATAAGAATTTGGAATTTTGGTAGGGGAGATTAATTTATGGGGTACACTGTAGAATGTAGGTCACCGGCTAGCTAGAGCTGGATGTGGTCCTGCCAGATCTCGTTAGGCGAGATTGGTGAGTATTATTGACATAGTGGCTGCAGCGTTGGTATACTGTCCTGGGTGTTGTGGACGGAGAGTCGCTGCTCCGGTCAGGTCGCTATGCAAGACGCTCTCGCTTCTCTTCTGTCACAGGTACCATGCACTCATGCCCGTAGATGTGGTAGCTGATTCGCGTAGAGAGTAGAAGTCACACTCCATAGACTCGAAGTCGCACCGGAGGTTGAAGTCTCACACCGGAGGTCGAAGTCTCACCCGGAGGTCGAAGTCTCACACCGGAGGTCGAACCCGAGTTCCGGGTAATTATTTTTGCAGCTTATTAGTTTTAACGTTTTTTGGAAGTAATTATGTTTTATTTCACTCAATTAAACCATGAATTTGTTAATTTAGAATTTAGATTTATGCTCCCCTGTAGATTTTATGCCAAAAGATTATCCAAAGTGACATTTGACGTCCGGTTGTCAAGTTAGTCGTACCGTAATATTTTTTTTTCGAGCGTAGTTAGGCTCTGGACGCGAGTATTTTTGTTTATGACATTTAGACCATAAACTTTTACTAAATGTGTGATTTTATTTAGGAAAATCACTACATATCCCCTTTATTAGTTTAGGATTTTACCTAAGTGAAATCCTGCTCTACTCTACCTAGACTACTGTTATCAGCTACATTTTCATTCATCAATCTTTCGGTTCCGCCATTCATTCTTTCATTTATTCTTCATCTAATATTGGTAGCAGACACTCTTTATTGCATTTAAGTGTTGCACTCTTTTATACTGAGCTTTAGCTAATTATACTATTGCTCCTCATAACGGTAGTTGATGTTGAGGTGTTGAGCATTATTACTCATTAGAGTGGACTGTAGAAGTCATAGTTCCTCCACCTTTTAGGTCAGTGGATAGGCACTATGTAGATATGTCTTCTTGGATGTAGGGTCCAAGACAACAAAAATAATTGATCCCTGTTTAGGTTAGGGAGCAATTAGGATGTCCACCCTATTAAGTTATGTTACATTTAGAATTGTATGGATTAGAGTATGTGTGTATAGGGATATGTATATAGTTTAGTGTATTTTAGGTACTAGTGAATAAGGTATGTGATCTTAGTGGTGTATATAATGGTAATTTATGATGAATGTTCACCGTTTAGGTTGGTGGACGATTCTTGTGTTTATACATTAAAACAACTCACAGTTTTAGGTACTGCGAATTTAATTATACCGCTAGTGTGGTATACTTAGGGTTAAGGTAATTTCGAATTTTAGCGTTAGTTATGAGTTAGGTCATTCTTATGTAGTTTATTTAAAATTATGCCACATTTTAAAATAATGTACAAGTATTATGATTTTAGTTAACAGCGTGTAGTATTGTTGTAATTTTACATTTTATAGTTTATTAATTTTAGGTCTTTTATGTGCCAAGTGCCAAGATTATTACCATTGGTATCTTTTAGGTCATAGACTAACGGTGATCGTTTGTTAGTTATTACGCATTTTACGTATTTAGGAGCGAGTTTCTTCATGAATTTATTGTCCTTATCGCTCTGATAGTAGGTACGTTTCCATACTGTATCGCCTACGTTAAACTCAGCATGTTTACGGCGTAAGTTGTATGTAGCACTATTTCTAGAATGTGCAAGAAGTAATGCAGATTGTACTTTATCGAATATTTTTTGTAGCGTACCTAGATTTTCAGCGTATTCGTCGCGAGGTTGGAACATTATTTCTTCAGCGGTAGTAATTTCTGTTGAAGTGTATAGTGATCCGCATGTGACTAATTCTCGGCCGTATACCAAAAATGATGGGGTAAATTTAGTAACTGAATTTACTGAGCTATTTAGTGCGAATTGAATTTTTGGTATATTAGAATCCCAAGATCGATGATCGTTTTCAATGTAGGCAGAAACTGCAGTCATTATAGTTCTATTGTATCGTTCAACTGTGTTGACCTGTGGAGTGTATTTAGGTGTATATAATACGTTAGGTATTTTATAAGCCTTAAAGAGTCGGGTAAGTATATTTCCTGTCAGCTGTTTTCCGTTGTCCATTAGTACCGTACTAGGAATTCCGTGGACAAGAAATACTCTTTCCTCTAGGATTCGAGCTATGATGTCAGCAGTAGCACGTCTTATAGGGAATAATAAGCAATATTTAGAGAAACAGCAGACCACAACAAGGAGAAATGTGTTCTGGTTTCTGCTAGGTGGTAATGGTCCTATGAGATCAATGCTAATCATTTGGAATGGTCTTGAGCAATCTTTGGGTTTGCCCATGGTTCCTAATGTTGAATGATTAGAATGTTTGTGAGCTTTACAGGTGTCGCAGTTTAGTACGAAGTTAGTGACGTCTCGGTGCATTGTAGGCCAATAGTAGTTTAAACATAATCTATTAAATATTTTGAATATACCGAAATGTCCAGATGTAGGTTCGGAATGGTTTTTAGTTATTAGCTCCTTCCTCAACTCGATAGGTACTACTTCCTTCCACTCAAATTCTCTTGTTAGGGGATTTAGACTTTTTTTATAGCGGTAGAGTTTTCCATTTTCCACTCTATAATTTAAGAATGAGGTAGGGGAATTTTGAGTTCCATGAAGTATATTTAGATACCATGGATCAGATGTTATAGTAGAATGATCATTGTTATTAGTGTCGTCAATAGCAGCTATAGGTACTGAACGAGATAAACTATCTGGTACTACGTTATCACAGCCTTTCCTATGTTTTAATTCGAAATTATAGGCAGAGAGTCGTACACCCCAGCGAGCTAATCTTCCAGTTGGATTATTTAGGTTGATGAACCATTTTAACGCTGCGTGGTCGGTATACACAGTGAATCGCTTCCCGTTTTCGAGGTAACAGCGCCAGTGTTCGATTGCTGTTAGTACTGCAAGTGCTTCACGTTCAGTTGCGCTGAAGTTTCGTTCACGATCTGATAATGATTTACTCATATACGCTATAACCTTCTCCTGACCGTCGATAAACTGGGTCAAGACGGCTCCGATGCCGTAGTTGCTAGCATCCGTGTGTACCTCGAATGGTTCAGTGTAGTTAGGACAAGATAGTATTGGAGCAGATATAAGACAATCTTTTAGTTTTTTGAATGCGTTGTCAGCATAGGCATTCCACGCAAATTTTGGTGCGTTTTTGCCTTGGGAGGTTAATTTGTTTAGTGGAGCAGCTAGAGAACTAAAGTCTGGTATAAACCTTCTATACCATGAAGCTGTACCAAGGAAACGTCTCAATTCTTTTCGATTTTTTGGTGTTGGGTAATCGATAATTGCCTGTACCTTATCAGGGTCTGGTTGGAGACCATTAGAATCAACAACATAGCCTAGGTATTTAAGTTTATGTCTAAAAAATTTACTTTTAGTGAGGTTAATAGTTAGGTTTGCAGATTTGAGTTTATCTAAGACACGTAATAATAATGATATATGCTTTTCGAATGTTGGTGATATGATAATGATATCATCAACAAACGCAAAAACCATGTGCTCAAATTCTGGGCCGTAAAATAAACTATCAATCAAGCGTTGCTGTGTAGCAGGTGCGTTGGTTAGGCCGAAGGGCATGCACTTGAATTGATACGTTCCGCGAGATGGAATGTAAAAACTCGGCTTACATCGATCTTCTTCTTTGATTAGGATTTGCCAAAAACTCTTGGATAAATCTATACTAGTTAGATATTTAGCGTCATGTAGGTTGTCTAGTATTTCCGCAATATAGGGTAGGCTATATGCGTCCTTTTTAGTTATCGCGTTTAGTTTGCGACTATCTAGGCAAAATCTTAATTCTCCGTTCTTTTTTGGAGTTAGTAGTACGGGAGAGGACCAAGGACTATCGCATGGTTCTACGATGTCTTCCTTCACCATCTGATCAAGCTGTTCTATTAAGAGTTTTTGTTTAACCGGAGACATTGTGTAGTACCTCTGGCGTATGGGTGGTGAGTCGCCTGTGTCGATCGTATGTGTGATTAAAGATGTTCGACCTAAACCCCTATGTTCGTATGATATTTCTTGGAACTGTGACATTATGTTGTCAGCTGTTATCTTTTGTTCGGGTGTTAAGTGATCATAAGAACACAGTTGCTCAGACTTAGTGGGTGTTAGTTCTGACATCATGTAGTCATGTTGTTTTAGTAATATGTTTTTGATGTGTTTTGGAAATATATTGAAAGAGAACCAAAAATCCATACCCAATATTAGGTCATTGGTGATGCCAGGGACTACGTGTGCTGTAATCACGTGTAGTTGGTCTGCAAATTCAATAGGTAGATTAATGACTCCGAGTGATTTCAGTTTCACTCCGTCAGCAGCTGCGAATGTTAAGGTGTCATTGGTTAGTAATTTGTGTCCGGCTTTGATTAGTTTTTCGTGAGAGTTGTTACCGAGTATAGAGGTTGTTGAACCTGAATCAAGTAAGCCCAACAGTTGTAGACTGTTGACTTTTATTAGGGCGTACGGACGCGTTGAATTATGATTTGTTTTCTGGATTGCAGATACAGAATAACAAGAAAAATATTTAGTTATTGTTTCTAGCCAGGCTTGCCATTCTAGTTTATTAAAATTATTAGAATTAGTATTAGGTTTTGCCAATGGTCTACAATCCATTTTAGTTAGTTTTTTGATTTATTAGTTGAATTTTGACATTTTTTGCACTCTGGGTAGCGGATACCTTTTTGTCCACATTTAAAGCATATTGGATAGTGTGGAGCTCTACACTGGTGTAAAGTGTGTGTGTTGGTTCTGCATCGAGGGCAAAATATCGTTGGCGTTGAGTTATAATGTTGGTTTTCAGTAATTGTAGCAACTTGAGTAGAATTCTTCTCGGCTGTTGTGGTTTCTGAATTATTGTTTGTTGTTGTGTAGTATCTTTTGTTAGTGTTGTAGAATTGTTTTTTGTTGTTATAATTATTATTAGGATAACCGTAACAAGACAGACAGACAGACAGACAGACATGACGAATCTATAAGGGTTCCGTTTTTGCCAAATTTGGCTACGGAACCCTAAAAATATGATCATCAACAGAAGATAGGAAAGTATTTCACAAATGATATCCCAAAGCCTAAAATTACTTGTAGACAGAGAAACTTACTCTGAGCTTATAAGCTTAAATAAAGGAGGCTTTCAAAAAAGCAAATAGGAAATAAGAACTGATAGGCACGGCACATAATGAAGTAATAAATCTAAAAAGTAAATAGGAAAATTTGTGAGGCATCTCGTATCGTGATGTCGCGCCGATTACTACCAAGTAAGTAACTGGTAAAAAATGAAAATGAAAATGAAATGAAAATGAAATTAATTGGTAAAAATATTCGTCGTTTCACAATTTTGTCGGGAACCCTGAAGTAAGTTTGAAAAAGCCTGTATCCCGCTATATGGTCCCCGCTCTTCCTCCTAGTATTCAAACAAGTAACAATAATATTTTAAACAATGAAACATTCAATTTAAAATTAATAAAATACAAAGTTCGCATGCATTCTTCTGTACGAATGGTTGTGTGCGTGTCTGTGTGTGTGCGTGCGTGTGTGTATGTGTGTGTGTGGTGTGTGTGTGTGTGTGTGTGTGTGTGAGTGTATATGTGTTTGGATTAAATTTGTAATTTTAAAAGATTAAGTTATTCAGCCAATTAGTTACAATTTTTTTAAGTGGAAACAGTTGCTTATCATATATATATGTTTAAGATTCTATTAATTTTATTGTATAGATAAACTGATTTAAAGATGCAATTAAGGACTAACTTTTAATCGAAAGGTAATTAAGTTTTAATTACGTCATTGTCATCATCAACACCCATTATGGACCCACTTTTGACAAAAGGCTCTTTTAACTAGTTCCAACGTGTTCTTTCCTTCGCAGTTTGCATCTGTTTGGTTCCCAGCGGATTACGGATATTGTCATTTGTCGCTCCATCTTAATGAGAGACGCCCTACACTCTGCTTACCAAGATTTTGTGTGTTAATGTCCTATGTCCGAGTAGTGGGGCAGAGTGCATCTACAGTGTTGCGCCATCTCGAGCGGTTAGTAGCTACACCCTTGACCTCATTCCATGTCATCCCTATCCTCGCGACCTCCGCCAGAACCGTACGCCGCCAAGTTTGCTTGGGTCGACCACGCTTTCTTTTTCCCTGAGGATTCCAGTCGAGAGCTTGCCTCGCGATATTGCCTGGCTCTCTACGTAGAGTGTGGCCGATCCAGTTCCATTTTGCGTCGTTTAATCTGTTCGTCTATTGGAGTTTCCTTGCATCGTTGTCGGAGATCGATGTTACTGATCTTCTCAGGCCAGTGGACACCTAGAATGCGGCGTAGGCATCGATTGACAAAAACTTGGATCTGGTGTGAGATGGCTTGCGTGACCTTCCATGTCTCGCACCCGTATGTCAAAACGGACTTCACGTTGCTTCGAAATATTTTAAGTTTCAGATTTCTTTTAAGTTTCCGTGATTTCCATATAGGGCGGAGCCCTGCAAGGGCTGCCTTAGCTTTGGCGATACGCGAATCGATGTCCTCCTCGCTACCTCCTGTCTCTGACACAACGCTCCCAAGATAAGTAAAACGATGCACGCGCTCTACGTCTTCAGTGATGCGGATAGTAGACGGGTTCTTTTTACCGGTCCGCATCTCCTGGGGTTTTCGGATGTTGATACGTAACCCTGCGTGTAGAGCTTCTCTTTGTGGATCGTCCAGCTTTGTTTGCATGTCTATATGCCGACGACCTATGCCGTAATAGGCAAAGGTCGTTGGCGTAATCCAAGTCTTCAAGTACTTCAGAGAGCCCCCACTCAATTCCACGTCGCTTGTTATCAAAAGCTCGATGTAAAATACCGTCAAGAACAACCAGAAAGAGAAGAGGCGATAGGAGGCATCCTTGTCGCACACCCGCATGCACCTTTATATCATCTGATATAAGACCGTCGTGTGACACTTTACAGGTATAGTTCCGATATAAGGCTTTGAGGATCTCGGTTATCTTCGGCGGTACTCCCATCTCATATAGTTGTGTCCAGATGTTTGACCAGCGCAGCGTATCGAAAGCTTTTTCAAAGTCGACAAAGGTCAGATATATGTCCCTTTGCCATTCTGATGCTTGTTCTAGTATAATGCGTAGTGTGTTAATTTGGTCGGTACAGGAACGATTTGGTCGAAATCCTGCTTGTTCTCTGCGAAGGAGGGGTTCGATAGCCGTCGACAATCTGTCCAGGATTATTTTACAGAGTAGTTTGGATGGTACTGGTAGTAAAGTTATACCTCTCCAGTTTCCGCATAGACTAAGATCACCTTTCTTGGGCACGGTGATTAAAAGGCCCTTACTCCAGTCCTTAGGGAGATCATAAGACTCCCAAATTTTCTGGAGAAGGGGAGTCAGGACTTCGACGGACGTGTGCACATCGGCATATAACATTTCCGCTGTAATGAGATCAAGCCCCGGAGCTTTTCTGGGCTTTAGGGAGCGGACAGCAGTCTCCACTTCCTCCTTAGATGGCGGTGATGTGTTGATATCCAGGAGTCGACACGGCGATGGTGTGGGAACTATTGTACATCTGAAGGAGATGGTATAGAACAGCAAAAGACCTCCTCAAAGTGCTCACGCCAGCGTTGAAGTTGACCTTCTGGTGTAGTTATAATTGTGCCATTTTTGTCTCTCAATGGTTTTTCTTAGTTTTAGTATTTCCTATAAGTTGTTTTGTGCTATTGTAAACTTCCCTCATGTTACCTGATGCAGCAGCACGTTGGGCACTTGTAGCAATACTATCGGCCCACATTCGTCGGTCTTTACGAGTACTGCGGTAAATAGATCTACGTATTTGACGGTACTGTAAACGTAGATTAGCTCTCTAAGATTTTGTAGCTTCACATTAACTATATTCAATACCCACCCTGTTTCTTGTAACAGTTTGTTTGCTTCAATATCAGTAACGTATTGTCTTTGGTTTAGGAAATAGAAGCGATCGAGGAGCAATGGAGGACGGAATCAGCCGAGCTGGTCACGGCCGTGTCCAGGCTCCAAGACGAGAACAAACGCCTTCGGCGGACAATCAACTCGCCTGCGGACGGTGAGTTGTGGAAATGTATGTTTTATTGCTAGGAACGAGTTTCGTTTCCTTGCAAAACGTTCCAATATTACATACCAATTTATATTAATCTTGGGCATTTAAGAAAATATTTTTTCATAAATCAGAGTTTGCTCCCTCGTATAAATGAATCGTGCCTACTTCTAACTTGATGGAGGAATGAGCAAAAAAAATTGGTGGCTATTGCCAAATATAACGGTATTTTATGCAAGGTAGGATACTGGTAACTTTAATATTTCTTACTAATATTATAAATGCGAAAGTTTGAATGGATGTATGGATGTTTGTTACTCAATCACGCCCCAACGGCTGAACGGATCTGGCTGAAGTTTGGCACTAAGATAGATTATAGTCTGGAATAGCACATAGGCTTTTTATCCCGGAAAATTAAGGAGTTCCCGCAAGAATCAAAAAACCTCAAACCACGCAGACGAAGTCGCGGGCATTCGCTAGTTAGGGTATAAAACGAATATTTTGTAAGTAAATATTACTTAAATAGGTCCTATGTTAATTCTTTGTTCAGGGTTTGGAAGTTTGGAAGAAGAATCATAGCTGTAATTGATTGTCAGGCATTGTACATTTTTGATAGTAAGTTATTATAAATTAGCATATTAAAGGTACATATAAAGTGCAGTACTTGAAATACTACAACTAATTTTCAGCAGTTTTCTGCTTGATATTTTTTTTAATCTGTTATTTTTAAAGGGCTTTTATAGATGAGGTAAACGCGCCAACTCTGTCTTCAATCACTATTACCACTGGAAGCTTACAAACAAAACGTAAAAATCCTCGTAATGTGATTATCATTTTATAGGTACAAGCGCTCCACCGTCACCCGCACGTGAGCACGATCAGGAGGTGCTCTCGCGACTGAGCAGCACGGCCGAGAAACAGCGGTCCACCCTCCGCCACCAGGAGCTGCAGCTGCAAGAGAAACAGCAACTTATTGAAAGTGTGAGTTAAACGTTTTGCATATTCACACATACATTCCTGCATGCGCATCTGATTTGATGCTCATGATCGAGCAAATTGGAAAAGTAGTATGGCAGTTTCCACCTAGGTGGGACAACGTTTAGGCTTCATGTACATGAAGCCTTAAAAAAGGGCAAAAGGAGGTTTTAGTGTCATGTAGATTTGCCTTGCCTGTGTCAAATTTCACACTGTGAATATTATGCTAACACAGATTATGTATCTATATCACTGGTATGAAATCTCCACTAATATTATAAAGAGGAAGGTTGAATTTTTGTATGTAACGAATAAACTCAAAAAGTACTGGACCGATTTTAATAATTCTTTTTTCATTAGAAAGCTACATTATCACTGAGTAACATAGGCTATATTTAGTACTAGATTACTATAGAAATCTTTAGAAATTCCTATTAAAACCAACCGAAGGTGTAAAAAAATTAGCCATAAAATGTCTTTCATCGCATACGCTGCGAAGAGTATTAATGATAGGACAAAAAAATGTTCGACAATATTATAGAATATATCAATATCTACAAAAAACTTCGCGAGACCATGTGTCTAACTATTGTAGTTACGTCACTATAACTACTTTTTTACATTTAACAAATTGATAGAAATGCCGATCAAAATCAGACCGTGTTATCCATACCATTTATAAATTTTCATCCAAATAAATAATTTAATATTCAAGACTGTCTCAATACCTGATGATTACTTTTTAGGGTTCCGTAGCCAAATTTGGCAAAAACGGAACCCTTATAGATTCGTCATGTCTGTCTGTCTGTCTGTCTGTCTGTCTGTCTGTCTGTCTGTCTGTCCGTCCGTATGTCACAGCCACTTTTTTCCGAAACTATAAGAGCTATACTGTTGAAACTTGGTAAGTAGATGTATTCTGTAAACCGCATTAAGATTTTCTTACAAAAATAGAAAAAAAACAATAAATTTTGGGGTTCCCCATACTTAGAACTGAAACTCAAAAATTTTTTTTTCATCTAACCCATAGGTGTGGGGTATCTATGGATAGGTCTTCAAAAATGATATTGAGGTTTGTAGTATCATTTTTTTCTAAACTGAATAGTTTGCGCGAGAGACACTTCCAAAGTGGTAAAATGTGTGTCCCCCCCCCGTAACTTCTAAAATAAGAGAATGATAAAACTAAAAAAAATATATGTTGTACATTACCATGCAAACTACCACCGAAAATTGGTTTGAACGAGATCAAGTAAGTAGTTTTTTTTTAATACGTCATTAATCGTAAATCGCAATTTACCTTTCATTCAATCAACTCAAATATTTAAAAAAACATTTAATTTAAAACTTACTACAGGTTTGTACGGAACCCTCGGTGCGCGAGTCCGACTCGCACTTGGCCGGTTTTTGAATTATTGAAATCGGACATTCCATTCAAAAGATATCATGAAATTAAAATAAAAATACATGCCGGCGGCGCGGCGGCCGCCACGCAGCGCATCGAGTAACTAACCACTAACTAACTCTTCGTGAGAGGGGCAGTGCGGGAGAAGGGGGTGCACCATTATGAAAAATATCTGTACCTATTTATGTCTACCCGTGCGAAGCCGGGACGGGCCGCTAGTACATAATATATTATGAAAATGTGGTTTGGTACCACACATGCGAGCCAAGCCAGCCACCTGAGCAAATCAGCATGACAGTAAAACCGCCCTAATTCGAAGACAAATAGAATTAGGTACTTACTTAAATGCACATAAAGAAAGCACTCATTCAGTTTTTAACCGACTTCCTAAAAAGGAGGAGGTTCTCAATTCGGCGCGTATCTTTTTTTTTTTTTTTTACTAATTACGATAGGTACGGGAGCTACTAGTGAAGGTACTGTACGTAGGTATTAACAACGGTAGGGTTTAACTTCCTATGTGGGTGTGAGGTGAGTGTCTTCGATTCATCGATACCGTTAATTACAAGTTCGGTCATCCCGATAATGTTTAGAATTAGAATTTTTATTTTATTTCGATTAACGTCTGAGTACAATGGAACCAAACAATTATTCAATTAGTCAATTTATCTGTAATTTTCCTAAGTTCCCTCAAAAAGTTGACCACCCAATCCCAACAGTAGCTGTCAAACTTTATTATTCTCTTGCTATCACGTATTTCGTATATTCACGAAATTGATTCCTGTAAGGAATTTTCGCAATGCGTTAATACAATTCTACGCGTCCTTAGCTCCTTACAAAGTTGCAGCTACAATAGCCGGAAATTCGAACCTTTTTTTTATTGAGAGCCTTTAAATACAGTTTGTGATTTATTTATTCTTATTTCTGAAGAGACATAGAGCGTTTAAACATGCTCACACTGCTAAAAAGCTTTAAAAAATAGTTGAATTATTTCACTGCAGTACTTTATTTATTTTCTTGGCGATAGAACAGTACTGCATTGATACGAAAAAGCTTAGATTACAGATGTATTCATAAACAAGATTCATACCGTCACTGAAATATCTTGACCCCTTTTTTATTCGTTGACAATTTAAGTAGCTCTCGACTTAAATCTGACCAGGTAAGTGCTGCAGTCTTAGATGGAAATTATTCCATCTAGACTGCACCAGTAAAGGCAGTATATCAGGATTATAGCTATCAACTATCAATCGTTAATCCCATTAAGATTAAGATCACATGAATGTTTTTGCGATTTTTGGAGGCTCTTTATTTAAAAACTATAAATGCATTGTCGTTCATATTTCAATATGTGCTTCTTTATATAGTCTTATTTTTTTTTTAAGTGATAGAAACAGGATTAGATTAAATTTTCGACGTATTTTTGGAACATTCGCAATGTGTCTTTAATATATTCTGTAATTTAATTATCATACCGACAGTGCCTGGACTCTAACTTGAGGTCTATAATTTAATTTTATGTAATCGCTCACCGCCGCTCAAATAGTTCTGCATATTTAATTTTAGTAAAACTTTTACTTTTTACTAATTTATTCATAGTTGCATAATGCTGTAATCACTTATCATATAAGATATTGTAAAATTTTGAGCTTAATGTTTTCTTTTTAAATTATGTAAGCTCTTAAATTAATCGAGTATGTCCAGTGTCTACAGTACACTGAGTCTACAGTCTACACACACACAGACCTTCTGTAATAACATAATCTTCAAATATTTGATTTGGGTCCCGCATATTTCTCAAATAACTAGTGTTGGTTTTAGCTAAAATTTTAGTAAGTAAAACACAGATGCAATAACATATAATATTATATGTAATATGTATAGTACTTATCACACAAAAAATCTTTATTTTCTATGCAATATCGTGAGTAATACAACATGTGGAAGCGTAAATAAACGCCAGTCTGATGATCTCATTTTCAATTACATCACTTTTTTACCTAAGAGTGACACGGACGAACTTAAATTTTACGACACGCATCACCTTTGCTTAGCTAATCTGGTGGCGTCGAAACGACCGTATAACCCCTGCCAAAAGGTTGATATAAAAGGGTACCGAAATGTTTATAACACTGTAAAGGTTCTCCTCTATTACTTGGACTATAGACCCGAACACGCATAATATTATCGATAGAGATAGAATAGCACTTTATTTCCATGGCCAGATTTTATGCTATTTATGCCAGGATAAAACGCGGCGACCTAGGTTGAGAAAACTGTCAGAAAGCGTTATTCTCTGACTCTCTCCCACTAGTATAGATGGAGAGAGGCAGAGTACCGATCGATTCCATTAAATAGTAGAATCGCGGTAGCTAACCCGTTGTCCTACGTGAGCGACAAACGCGACATCGCGACGCGATACAACGCGACGCGACAGTATCAAAGTAGCTCACGCTTAACGTTGTCGCGTAGACGTCAGCGTAGGCGAAGTTTGTAATTTTTAGGGCGTTGTATCGCGTCGCTTCTGTCGCGCACCCGTTATCATAGGAAGAAGCCGCGACCTAAGCAAAATGTTACATGTTCGAGTCCCACTCATGAAATTTTCATATTGTATTTTTAAAAATATTTATGTATTATTTCTTTTTAAATTAGCCATATTAATATTATAAATGCGAAAGTGTGTCTGCCGCATTACAGCATATAGTTCGTGCGCGAGTTGAATGCAGAGCTTATGTAGGTATGTGTCACCATACATAAGCTCTGCTTTAAAGTCGCGCGCGAACTATTATAGTTTACTTTAAGTATATACGGGAAAATCAAAAAGTTTTCACGTAAATCTATGTGTAGGTTACGTTTATTGCGGGCATCATTTAGTTATTTATAAGTTTAATACTAGGTATCTATCTTATCATAGACCAATAATCTCATCGTTCAACACAATCAAAGAAATAGAGCTAGATAATTCGTTATTACAATGTGGTTATTGAAGTTTTAAGTTTTTGCCTGTTCCGGTTGTGAAGATAAAAGGTAAAAGTAAAGCAGAACACTGGGTAATAAATCAATAACTAAATTATGCTTGAACTCTTTTAGAATTATCCATACCTAGTATATACTAATTATATTATCATCCATACTAAACTATGTACATAGTTTAGTATGGATGATAATATACTACATAGTAATATTATGGATGCGAAAGTATGTCTGTCCACTGAACCGTTCTTGACGAAATTGGCTGCCTAGAATAGTTTTAAAAATTCGGCAATTCTTAGAATTCCCATGAGATTGTAAAAAGACCGCTAGATTTCGTTGTCAATAAAAATGATTGGTGTTTGCATTAAACAACATAACGAACGCGAATAATTTATAGACAACTAGATGATGCTCGCGACTTCTTCCGCTGTATAACTCCTTAGTTGTCCGGGATAAAAAGTACCCTATGTCCTTCCCTGGGATACAACCTCTCCCTGTACCTTTCATCAAAATCGGTTGAACAGGTGGGCCGTGACAGCGTGGCAGACAGACAGACACACATTCGCATTTATAATATTAGTATGGATATTTGTAGGTAAGTATCCTGTAAAATAATACCTAATTTACTATGGATAAAGAAACATATTTTTATTATATTAATTTATTTAGTTAAAATATATTATTTCGGCGGCGGCCGCAGCAAGGTGTAGCTGGAATCATCCCTAGAATTAAATTCCTACAGGAGTACCTACCCCTTAATTCAATATCTTTCGCTGACGACGAAAGAAATTAAAATATTAAGCTCTTAAAGGGATTTTCGAGATTACCGATAATGCCGAGGGGAACTGAGTCGTCAAAAATTTAATATCAGATTGGACTTAAACCGATAAATTAATGGGAACACTTAGGTACAGCGTACACCAGCAGAGTGGAGTGGACGTCAAAGTCAAAAGATTATTCCAAGTTGCCTTTCTGATTGCCAATCTCAATTTAATAGACTAAGAGATAGCTGCATCTAATAGCTAGCTAGCTAATTTTTGTAACCATCCCCAGAAAAGCTGATTCAGTAACAGCTGGGTGCTACACTCTCCACTGATAGTGGTAGAGAAAGTCTGACCGCATGCTCATGGGCCTTTCACTAGATATGGCCGGTTAAAGACGTGTTATCGTTACCAAAAATGAAACATAATTAGAAAAGCTGATTCTTGTACAGTATTAAAGTATACGCAATACCTATGTATGCAGTACAAGAACTGACGCTATACATCGGGCCTTTCACTAGATATCACCTCTCAAAGATGTTATAACATACTGTAAAAAAATATTATATTAAATATATCAGTTTTTCTGGGGATGGTTACAAAAAGTGCAGCTATCTCTTACAATGTAAACTAATATTTTAAAAGAGAAAAGATTTCATTGTTTGTAAGTACATACTTTTTGTTTTTGTTTTGTATTGATCTATTCAATACAAAACAAAAACTAATTACCAATTTAAAAAAAATCACAGAATCACCATTATCACCGAATAACATTGGATATACTTATTTAAATAAATAAAAAATAGAGATCCCTACAAAAATTGCAATAATGTGAATGAAGCCCAAAGTCCTGTACACCATTTAATTTCGATGGATATCTTATAAAATATCATTGAAAATAGAAATGATGCAAAACGTGCAGAAGAAAATGACGCGCCTTAGTGGAAGGCGGGGCGCGGGCGGCAGTGCGAGCGCAATGTATCATCAAGCGCTCACTTACAAGTTACAACCATTGACTTACCTATACAATGAGTTGGTAAATCGATGGTTACAACACACGAAATAAAGATCCTGATGTGGTGCCCACGGACTATAAATGGACTACTATACCGCTAGTAGGGTCGCTAGTATTTGAATAAAGAACATTGGAATTTGAGTTTAGTGTTATCGCCCTTATATAGATGTAACTATGACTACACATGGCATGCATGGCAACATATTTTGTCTATTCACCTGTGATAAAAGTTCTGCGGCATTATTAAATTCTGCCGCATCCCATACATACATATTAAGCATAAAAATTTTACATTTGTTTGTTGTAGCTCGGTGGTTCGTGTGCATGCATAATCACACGAGCTATTATGACGAACAGTAACCGCTCGTTAGGTGATTGCATGTGACATGACACGAGCATAAACACAACGTACATTAAAGCAGGATTCTCACTGCAAGAGATGTAGAGATATTTTGTACAGTGAACTGTAAATTCATGTGACTCCTAGATTGAGCTGCAGGTTTAAGGAGATCGCATATGACAGCTAGATCTGCAAGAGGCGAATTATTCAACATAGAGCGCTGCCAGCAGCATTGGGCGCGCAATGTGTTTGATATATTCGACAGTGAAACCTTGGTAGTGATTAACGGAGCTAACATTGTAAAATTGTAAAACTGGCTAGCAGGGCGCGTATTAGAGCCGCAAAAAGCAAAAGTTGTCCTACGTGATATAAATAAATCATTTGATTCAAATCATTCCAGTTCACGTCAGCGCCAACTTTGGCTAAAGTTATTATTAGAATTTCTTCGCTACTTATGTCAATATGTCACTCATATTTCCAGCATTGGAAAATCGTTGCTTGTGCTTCTTGCTAGTCAATACTTAGCGACTCTGAAAGCTTTTGCGGATCTTCTCATTGTATGCGATCACCATTAAGAGTCAGCATTGCATAATATTTCAATTTGTTATTAGGTATGTAACATGAATAACTAGATAAAATCTATAAAATATATTCAAATTTAAATCAGAATGTAGAATGTAGATGAATTTGTAGATTGAATAACTATACATATACATTACACGATTCTTGTTATTTGACTTATCTAATCGGACGTCGAGAAACATTCGATCTCAGTTAAATTCATAATATTAGATATGAAGCAAATAGTTTACCATGACTAACGTAACCGTAATATGATGAGTAATAGATAATATCTACTCGTAATTGATTTTGATATTAGGGTAACCAAATATTTTGTTTCACAATTTTTCCTGCAGTTATAACTAATTTTAGTTCAATTTGGGTTTGTAGTTTAGAGACTGGTATGAGTAACCGAAAATTGAAACCATGGTGTTACTTCTGTTATAGTTCTTGAAATTCACGAGGGCGCGTGAACTTTACTTGTTGTTATGTATGCCACCGTAAGATTGTAAAAACCGTAAGATTGTAATGTAACGCTTTTTTTCGATAGATTGTAAACAGTCGAAAGATTGTGAACCGTTCAATGTTTTAAGTGTCAATTTTTGAAATATTCATTGTAAATTTACGTTTTCTTGTCTTTTTCTTGTAGGTTAGGTTAGGGTTCGACATAAATAATCAAGTTCTTAGGTTCGCACTTATGTTCTATCCGGTTAATAAACCTAACAGATTACAATCTACCGAAAAATAATCCGTTATATTTTAATCATTCGACAGTTTACAATTTCGCGAGTTAGATTATAATCTAACGGTTTTTACAATCTTACGGTGACATGTACATTGCGTTAGTGTGCGTGCCCCTCGGAGCGGTCAGTCGTACGCGTAATCACGTACACGCACACATTTACACTATACAAATGTAATACAGACAGGATTTTAACACAACCATAAGCCACGCGCACTCGTGAATTGCAAGAACTATACACAAAAATATTATGTTTGCCATGTATTCTAAACCAAAAAGTTTAATGTGTTATTTTCACGGGGAACATAATGAAAAGCATGGTATTAATTTAGACCTACATAATATCTGTTTAGCTTAGTTAAGTAAGAGATTAATGTACAATTGAATTTTAACGCCATCACCTAACTTCATTGACTTACCAATACTAACTTACTTAATTCTAGTCTTATTTGTCTGGAAATGTTACCTAAGTTATCGCCTATCTTACTATTACTTATACAATGGTGTATGTGTGGTTTAGTATAGTATGGTTATTAAAATATGGTAATTTATTTCTTTAACAGTGTATAATGACATTGAAAGTGAATCCATCACATGACCAGAATCTATAAGATAGCGGCATGCGATACTTGAAAGTGTTTGATTTCTTTCTGATAGATGTATTATCAGTTAAAAAATAGTATCAGAATAAGCCCGGAACTATTTAAAAAGGTTCCAAATTCCTTAGAACTTTGTTGTTGTTGTTGTTGTAGAGTATTTTGTAGAGTCGTTTAACAAATCGTAAAATCTATCTATCATCATCTATTCTAGTACATACAAGAATTAATTCGCTCTAAAAGTAAAACCTTTTTAACATCGCAGAAGTAGTATGCCAATGGCAAGGCACAGGCAAAGCTAATCTCAGATGGCGCCACCCTCGCTGGTAACTGTCAGGTTCATTTGCGTACATAATTGAGGTAATTAGGCGTCCTATTTTAACTGAATCTGGGAAAAAACCAGTGTGTGCTCTTGCCATAATAATCGGCAGGTCTAAAGTGAGCGCTACATAACCTAGCCGATGAACTGGGTTTCCAATTTTATTGGCGCAAGGCTTTGTACCATAGTCTTCTTCATTCCTCATCAGCAGGAAAACGGAATGCACAACATTTAGGCATTAAAATGAATTATTCTAAGAAAATGAAACTATCGCGTAAAAAATATATGGTGTTTGACAGGTAAACAACACCAGCGACGATGCGTCACCTAGCGGGATAAATTGGCAGTGTGCCTCCCCATTGCCATGCTCTTAAAAGATATCTACAACCTGCGCCGATTAGCGATTACAACCGAAGATATGAAACGTAGTTGACAGCTCTATTTACGAAACTTTGTGCCGAAACTGTATTATTATGACGTGGTTACGGTTAGGCCCGTGGTGTTTTTGGTCCATGCCATAATAGGTTCCATACGTACTTAGGTACTATAGGTAGGTAATAAGGTAAGCACGTATAGTAATTGTACATAAAGTGTTCACCTAAATCAATAAATATACGAACGAATAATCATTAATAATTAATCGATACATATACAATTTTATCTATATGTGTAATTAGTAATTACTTTATTCTACGTATGTGCGATCAATTACTTCAATGATTATTTCAATTGTAAGTTAGTCGAGTGAAAAGTCTATTGTACCGTAACCAGACCGCGACTGGCGATTTTGTAGCATAAAAATTTTGCCCTTGGTTTATGAAATCAATTAACGTAGAGCTCGAAGAAATTCAATAAGCAGCTAGGCTGGGTTTATAGGTACAGACCGGTGACCGGTGTCGGTGTCGTAGTTGACACTTCATAATGTTGACTTCCCTCGACCAGAGGGAGCGCTGAGATCCTTTAAGGAAGCCCTGGGCTTGACTCCCGACAGCGATATGATAGGAATTTCCAGTTGTTTTAGTCTGTTTGCCCTCCAAGGAGGCTTCGGCCGTGGCTAATTACCACTCTACCGACAAAGACATGCCATGCCGCATATCGATCTAACATTCTGGTACGATGTCGCCTTGAAAATATTAGGGATCTGTGGCTGACTTAGTAACATCCTTTTTTCTTGCAAATGATCACTGCTGTTGGGAGCTTACTCAGAATAGGTATACTGGTATTACAATATGTACCGACTTTATATCTGTGAAATCTCATCTGAATGTCACCAGTCAAGCCAAGCTGGTCTAGGTAGTCAAAATATGCAAAATAGCGGCTTAAACAGCCGTAACTTTTATTTGCGTTGACTTAGAAGCTTGATTTTTTGACAGCTCCAAGGGACCGTTCCTTCTTATTTGATATTAATTTCAACTTGATACCTCCACGCGTTCCCGAGTAAAAGGGCGTTGACAGACAGACAAACAGACGGACAACTAAGTGATCCTTTTTAGGGTTCCGTACCCAAAGGGTAAAAACGGGACCCTATTACTAAGACTCCGATGTCTGTCTGTCTGTCTGTCTGTCTGTCTGTCTCCAGGCTGTATCTCATAGACCGTGATAGCTAGAAAGCTGAAATTTTCACAAATGATGTATTTCCGTTGCCGCTATAACAACAAATACTAAAAATTAAAAAAATATATATATTAAGGGGGGTCCCCATACAATAAACGTGTTTTTTTCGTATTTTTTTAATAATTTAAAACTTACTACATGTTTGTACGGAACCCTCGGTGCGCGAGTCCGACTCGCACTTGGCCGGTTTTTTTTACTCTTGAGGTTCGGAACCCTAACAACAGTGATTAAGGCACACCCATTTATAATACGCAAACAATCCTTACCACAATCAATTTGAATAACTCAGATGATATCGTGGGCTTAGGAAGAGATTGACCTTTTTATTATCGCCCACTAAGTACGGAATAATTTTAGGATTGACGTATCTAATCTGCTAACAGCAATATCTGGTTGTCTTTCAAACTCACATTCGTATCAACCGCACTTAACCACGCACCTAGTACGAGTTGTTATAGTTTTCGAAAACTAAATTCAATTACGACTTTACATACATCTATAGCGTCATCTTTGTGAAATTAAAATCGGCAGTACAGATAACCGACCAAAAATATCCGACTTTAAAACATTATGATTTAGGACCATTTTAAATACTCCGACTTTCTAGTATCAAAACTCACGATAACCATGGAAGTTTTCGAATGCAAACTTGTACTAGGAGTGTACATATTTATCTTTGTTCTCTCTACTGTAGCTATATTACACATAAACACACCCATATAGGACATATTATACTATATTATACGTAAACATTATTCGTTACGTGTTTGCCAAAAATTCATACAAATTATATTTATATAACTAGATTTTATATATTAACAATGTTATTTAAATAAGTAAAAAAAAAATTAATGACCCTGCAGTGGAGGTTTCAAGAGCCGTGCTCGTTATAGTTCGGAGTGCTTCATTTTATTTAACATGGCCATTCTGGATGGTTTGCAGTTGACGAGTCAAGTGGAGAAATTAGCACAGGTCAGCCGCGACCTCCGACGGAAGCATAAGCAGCTACAAAATCAGGTATTTTCAGTTTTATATTTGTGCATAGAGAAATGATTATATATTTTACTTACAAGTTTTAAAGATTTCTCTAAATCTATACAAAATGACTGACTTACTGACTGATGGACTGATCTACAAACGCACAGCCTAAAAACCACTGGGATTACAAACTTGAAATTTTGAGAGTATAAGTAGTACGCGCACGATTGGAATGCAGAGCTTTTGTAAATGTCACCATGCATTCAACTCGCGCGCGGTGTATAGTTCCCTTTTATGACGTAGACAATAGACACTAGACACACATTGAGCAATTATATTTGGAAATTCCACCCTTAATTAAAAATTGTGTGAAGTATCGTCGAATAATACGTCGTATTCGAATATACTGGATTTTAAGGGTAAAGGAAAATCAGTTCATTTGAAATAAGAGTTCAAATAGCTCAATAGGACTTTTTGTGGGTCTTTAAATGTTTAACGGCGTATTGGACTACTACAACTGTATAGAATTGATAGTATAGTAACATGGCAGCCAATGTGGCGACTTACTTGGTGTTAAACTTACGCCAAAATGAAAAACCCTAAAAATTACTTAGTGTTCGCGGGCTCCAAGTATATAATGGTTTTCCTACCATTACAGCCCATTAACGTCCCACTGCTGGGCACAGGCCTCCACTCTCATAGGAGAGTGGGAATTAGAGCTTAGACCCTCCACGCTGCTCCAATGCTGGTTGGCGGGCTTTAACGACTATTATGATGTTAGTGATAATAACCGGGACCGAAGGCTTAATGTGTGCTCTCCGGGCACGTTACGGCAGGCAGGCAGGTACGGGGGTGAAACACCACCGACTTCCTAACTCCGGACTAGTACTGAGAATTTCTAGTCAGAAAACCCCAATGCTCAATTATGGCCCGACCCGTGACTTGAACCCAGGACCTCGTCGGCCGCAGTCGAACTTGCCAACCACTAGACCAACGAGGCAGACGTACGTAGAGTACTCAACGTACCTAGGTTTTCCTACATTTTTTGTAAATTATGTATTTAACACATGAAATAACAGAACGTGGAATTATACTATATGAAGCATCATCTGTGTGTATTATTTACACCAGTTTCCTGCCTTCGTGTAACATTTTGGTCGATTTAAGTATCCAGGGGACTTAAAGTTAACAACTTAACACTCAAACTATATCAACTTATTTTTCCAGATGCGCTTGGTATGCGAGGAACGTACGGAGTTGAGCGCCATAGTCCAGTCCCAGCAGAGGGATCTCACCACGCTACAGCAGTCTGATGCACACAACAAGGTACATCTGTTTTACTCCACCCTTATTATCAACTCCTAGTAGTTGATGTAGATCCTTTAAGAACACCAAAACCATGATTTGAGCTAGGAGATTGATTCTGTACGGTTTAGATTTATCATCCTGCTTTGTCACGATCTGTCATCTCTATCTCGCACAAAACTGACATGTCGGTACTCGGTAAGCTACCGTCCCTGACAAAGAAATTCGTGTTATTCTTGAGTCGCAAAAAAAAAACTCTTAAGTCGCTTTGTCGAATAATTTAATATAAAAAATTCTTTTCAACCGACTTCAAAAAAAGGAGGAGGTTCTCAATTCAACTGTTTTTTTTTTTTATATTTGTTACCTCAGAACTTTTGACTGGGTCGACCGATTTGGATGATTCTTTTTTTATTTGAAAGGGCATACTTCCCAAGTGGTCCCATATAAATTTTATCGAAATCGGTCTAGCGGTTTTAAAATATCAACGATAAAATAAGTACTTTGTATAGCGTGTGCTTGTTGTTGTAAAGTTGGCGCGGGAGTTTGAAGTCGGTTGTTTAAAAAGAATTTTTTATATTAAATTATTAAAGTCCATGATAATGAAAGAACTAGAAATTTAATTCACTATAATCAGCCACAGTGGGTACAAATCTATGTGGTACAGTGTGTTTCTTGCACTTTTGGCTTGCGATATTCACCACACCACACAAATCTTCCAAATTATTCTCAACGTACAACTTCAACTTCGTCGAGTCAACGTCAACAAAACTTTGGCGGATGATAGCGAATTAAACTTCCACTTCTTTCATTACAGTGTATTCAATTTTGCTTAAACATAACAGGTACATTTTGATATTAAGTGTTTTTATTTATGTAGTAACGATTTGTTCCAGAAGTGCACTTCGTGCGGCGTGGCCATTGTCGAAGGCGCTGACGATGAGGACCAAGCGTCCAAGCCGACATTCAGCGTGCGCGAAATGCGCGCCATACTCCACGAGCGGAACGAGCTCAAGTTGAAACTGAACCGTGCCGAGGAACAGTTGCAGGCGTTGCAGGCTGAGCCATTACCTGACAGGTAAGATGGGGTAATTAATTTATTAATGTCCTCCCGATCGAATTTCGGCCACGGCGGCCTATCTCCAGAGAGATTAGCCATCTGCGCGGAGATTTTATAGTGCACAAGTGTGTAAACAGGTGCACTCTCTGTTCCTTTACTCTCATATCCCGATGGGACGGAAAATCCGACACGGCCGGAGAGAGATCAGGCGCAGGACCGACTGCTTTACGTGCTCTCCGAGGCACGGGGGTGAAACACCGCAAACTTCCTAACTCCGGGCTAGTGCTGAGAATTTCTTGTCGGAAAACCCCAACACTTTTTATGGCCCGACCCGGGACTCGACCCCGGGACCTCGTCGGCCGCAGTCGAATATGCGAACCTCTAGACCAACGAGGCAGTTAAAGATGTAGGAAGACGGAGTAGCGAACTGCTGTTGGTCTAGCGGTTGGCATAGTCGGCTGCAGATCACGAGGTCCTGGGTTCGATTCCCAATCAGGCATACAAATTGTTAGGTATTGGGTTTTTCATTTCAGAAATTTTCAGTGCCAGCCCGGAGTTGAGTGGTACACGTTAAGCCGTCGGTACTGGTTATTATCGCTTACATGATAATAGTCGTTAAAGCCGCCCAACCTGCATTGGAGCAGCTTGGTGGGTCTAATACCCTCTCTCCTATGAGAGTGGGAGTGCCGAGCAGTGGACGTTCATGGGCTGTAGTGGTGAAGAATGGAGTGAGATATACACGATGAAATTTTAGTGGTTTTAAAGCCGCGGCGAGTTGAATCGCCTGTAGCAGTACTACCGACTCCACTTGTTTTTTTTTATTTTTAAAGTACTTACTTTATTAAGTTAGATTTTTTTTTCGAAATAAACTCGTAACTGTGAGAAACATTAGTACCGCTACGCGGCGAAATTCCAAGAAGCTAGCCGACGTACGAGCTAGCTTCTTGGAATTTCTTTCGGCTATGGAGGTGCGAGCGGCGTCTGGCGTCCATTAATCGAAGCCCCGCCCCTCAATCCTTTGACGGCCCGCGCGCCGCCGACCGCGTTCGGCTAGCCGACTTCCGGCTTCAGTTACGCACGTTACGCAACACGCGTCACACGCGCGGTAGGTGACGCCACTTCGGTTTTCAAATACGCGCAAAAATGGAACGCCATTACGAATACGCCAATTTGGAATACCCAAGTATGGTGCAGACTGCAGATGTACGCCATTACAATGCGACAGAAGCTCGACGGCTCTACTTGCAACCGGATGGCTTAAACTCCTTTCGTATGCGAGGAATCCGAAACCCACAAATTCCGTCGAGTATTACTATCTTAGCTGCAACGCAGCGTTTAATCGACCATGGGCAATTCCGAGAACCAGAGCATGCTCAAGGTCGAGGTAGTTCCCGCATGTAGGTACTAGCCGGAGCAAACGATGGGCCAGCCAGGATTGAGTTTTGTCAGTGGTCATTAAATAATCGTGAATTAAGCATTCTGTGGACAGACGAGTCAACTTTTAATAGTATTTGAATTTATAATCAGCACAATAAACATTTTTGGGCCTTTAACAACCCCCACGTGATCCGCAAAAGTTCTTATCAAAGAAAGTGCGTAAATACGTGTAAATAAGATTGTAAAATTTAATACCTAAAATAAGTGTACCCACCTACTTAGTGAGCTGTAAATAACTGCAATGATGGTAAGTACATCGAAACTTTACCGAATGTTTAACAGCTGATAGCCAAAGGTGAACAACCAGCCGCGCGCCGCTCGGTTCGTGCGTCACGTGACTCACCCAGTCAGCTGGCGCCTGGCGCTAGCGCTACTAATTGATCGCAAAATTTTCGACATCATAATTTTTCGATTTTTTATTTTTTATTTTAATACTAGGGTCAGGATAAATGGTAGAAATAAATTGTACTCTTAATTCCGAATCACCTCTCTGAGGCCCTAAAACCACTAAAAATTCAGCTTGTATAATCACTTAACGAACGACCTTCGGGCATTCTTGAGCTTATTGTGATTTCTATTTTAGTGCTGAGTGATAGGTTGACAAGACAAGAGAGTAGGTATAGCTGCCGGCACATTTCATTATTTTGATAATTTTATATCTGGTCGATTAGTCATTCAAGTAAGTAGGGGTTAAGACTGCAAAGCTGGCACGGCAGCAAACATCGCAGAACTCGCTCATAGTAACGATGGGCAGATATCTTCATCTAGATAAGTGCTATACCTGGGGGCCGCTGGTCCAACCATCGATCGTGGAAGCTGTATTTGTAGCGCTCTTGGGTGGAAACTTTGATAGCGCGATTCAGACCCTATGCTACCTTTGTATGCTACTAGTAGCGCCATCTGTTGGCGTATGTGCCAAGAGCGGCACACTCGGTCATACACGGATGACACGAATCATGACACGGGTCCCGTACGCGTTGGTGACGACGTCACCCGCAGTGCGGGCCCAACAATACAAATGTTTTTCATTCAAATAGACTTTTTACAAGTGCTTATGAATAGTCGAATGAGTCTACCACTGGTTCGGAATGACGTTCCTATCGAGAAGAACCAGTAAGAAACTGTGGAAGCCCGTAGTCCGTACCCCCGCTTGGCCCGGGTCCCCTGCTGCTGCTGACCCTGTGGTATCCTTGCAGCAGCTCAGACACATCGCCGTCAATGAGCACGACAGCCGCGGAAGAGGACGAGGCGCCGGTGCAGGGGCCCTTGCCCGCCGAGCCTGACGACGCGCCCTGGAAGCGAAACAGTGGCATAAGGAAGTTGTGAGTGAACCTTTTGTTTTACCTTCATTCCTATGGGTGTGGGACGGAAATTGCAATTTATTCACGGCTGTTACCTGTAGCACAAGATTTTCAATCATACCGACTTTAAGCATATTCTACCTAACATTTATGCGTTTAAGTAAACTAAAAAGAACCCTAACTGCCTTGTTTTATAGTTCAAGTTCGTCTCTAAGTCGAACTCTAAGTGGATACGCTTGAATACGCTCAACGTCGCGTCGGTGATTTCAGTAACTGTCGATAGGTAACTAACGGCCGGTTTCTGAATTAAGAATTTCATATTAAGTCTGTCTCAAAGACTACTTAAGGACTAATTAAGCAAATATTTGTTTCTGAATTGATATTGTGTAAGGTTTGAGAGTTGGAACTTGCTGTTTTTGCTTGAATGCTTAATTCAGAAACCGGTCCCATATCAATTCAGAAACAAAAATTTGCTTATTTAGTCCTTAAGTAGTCTTTGAGACAGACCCAACATGAAATTCTCAATTCGGATACCGGCCGTAAGCAACGTCATTCGTTACATAAATACCTTACTAAGCTTGACAAATAACGTTAATAAGTGACTAACGAGAGATTACAGATAGATTGATCATTAAATTTGGCTTTTAGACATAGTCACTTTGTACACAAGGCAACATAAGTAACCTATACTCGTCCACTTGAACTATGAAAAATTGCAGTTTCTGTTTGTATATTTTGTTTCTGGGTTTTATTTATGCATGATATTTCATTAGTCATGTTGCTTTTACATGTTACATTGCTTATGGTATTGGGTAATAAGTTAGGTTTTGTATATGCACATTTATGTAATATATATATATGTGGGTTGGTAACTCATAATTATTATAACTTATGAAAATGCTTAATAATATCACTATGATTTCAAAAAAATGCATTGTATTTATTTAATTTTAGTTCAAAAACTATAATATTACTTCTGAAATCTATTTTTGCACTTAATGAGCACTTCTTCATTTCATTTTTCTAGAAATGGATCTGTTTTAAGGAGTCCTAATTAGTTTGAGTTTAGCCGATATCATAATGGCAAAATATAAAACAAAGGTTATCTGCTATATTCAAATTATGTACCTGTCTGCATTTGCTAATTTTTAAACAATAGTTAATTTATTATTGCGTTGTATTGCATACCTTAATGCACACATGCTACAAATTTACAAAATGTGCCGCATTATTTTTGAATTTTGATACCTATAGTATTATTTTCACCCAATGCTTCCAATTGGTTCTGGTACATTTTTCTCTATTTACGGCCGAAATAAATAAATAATCAATGTAAACTGTCTATGACGTACGAGTAAGTATGTAAAACGTTGTTATTTGACAAGATTTGTAAACTCTCTTTTGATAAAATTACATAAGTTACTTATTGTAGACTTACTACTTATTACTTTGTAGACAGTTTACATATACTATTCTAGATTTATATTTTATTAAATTTGGCCGTAAGCATATTATAATTTGGGTTAAATAAAAAAACGCATGAATAGTTTACGTTATTTTTGGCTTTATGTTTCCGAAAATGCTCAAAATTGTGTCAATTGTTTTTAGGTGCGTTATTGTTTAAATGTGCGGAAAATGCGACCAGGGCCGAAAGAGATCTTTCTGCGGAACCATCGTAACACTAAGCACGAAGCACGGATTGGCATGAGTATACATACACTCGAACGCTTTCGCTTCACATTGCCCATCCTCGTTGTGTTTAGTTTGTTTTTTAAATGATTTTGTAAACAGTTACATACGCTAACTCGGATTAATGTTTAACCTTTCATTGTTTCCATAACCTTCCTGTATATTTCTTGTTTTGTTTATTCGATTTTATCGCATCTTGTGAATAGCAAATATCAATGTCATAATATTTTTTTTCTAATAAATATTTGTCAGTTATGCTAGTGAATTTTTTAAATCTGAAAAGATAGCTTCAATGATTTTTTGAGTAATAATTCAACTTTTTGACAAATAAAAAACAAATTCAATATAAATTTTCATCTTTTTCTTCAGATCTTTTCCATCAAATCTTAAAAAAAGTTTTTAAAACTGAATTAAATTAAATTAAAATATTATAAGATAGGCATAAAATCGCGTTTTTCTTATTTTTTTTGTAATTGTTTTGTTATTTTCGTTGTCCTCGTCCCTCATATCGATGGGTAGATTCTGGCTGGCGCTGACGTCACGCTCTGAAGGTCGCCGCTCGCCACCTCCGAGGATCTCTTTCGGCCCTTGGCACTGATATGTGGAATACAGGTACAATACACATCGATACGGAATCATATCACGAAAATACCATATTGTATCGCTATCTCATAACATTTTTTTTTCATACACTGATATTAAAGCATTCATTTCTTCTTATACAACACTCCAGTCGTGTATTTTAATTAGGAGTACCAGTGCTTGTAATCATAAATTAAATGTCATTTATGAGATGATTTCGATAAAATTATAGCCATATTTTGTCATCTGACACACTCGTCCGGATAAAAAGTAGAATTTTAACGAAGTTTGTTAATTTTCTCCTCCCATGAAAATTTAACCAACTTAATAGTTTATTTTATTATTAAATATTTTATTTTATTTAGGGATATTCATTTATAAATATTCGATTGAATTGAACTTGGATAGATTGTCAGTTAAACTCCTTAAAAGCTGGAAAAACATAGGCGGTTCCTTTGGTGATGTGAATGTTCAAGGGAGTCCAGCCTGGAGGGTAATAACCAACATGAGGCTGCTCGTTAAAAATGTAATGATAACGGTGACAAAATGTGTCTAAAATCTTATCGAGCTTAATGAACAGGGAGAAATCAGTATTTGAGGGTTAATGTCGGTCCGCAGTTTTCGCAAGCTCTTTGCTGAGTCTGATATCACCGTGGGCGGGTTCTCGCGGCGCGGGGGGCCGCACGGCAAAGGCGCCGCGTACGCCGGCCCCGCCTCCGCCCCCGCGTAGGCACTCCGACCCCGCGACCGCGCACGCACACTCGGCGCAACGCACGCCCCACACTACACACAGGCGCTTCTCCGACACAAGACACACCGGACCGGGACTCGACCTCAGACAAGAGCTGCTCCAGTTGAACCTTAGCAACCGCGACGTCGACAAATGGCTGGGCAAATTCGACGAAAAGGAAGAGGACTACGAAGTCGACTTCAGATTCGCCCACGACATACCTCTCCAGAGATCCATCTCTTTAGATCGTGGTATAGACATTTTTAACTATCTGCAGACCCTTTCATCAGATAGCGGAAGCGATTTAGCGGTCTCGGTTTGGACGATAGGTTCCGATAACGGCTCGGGCTTACGGGCCGAACAGCAGAGGAGTTTCGATGATATCCCAGCTTCTCCAATCAAAGTGAAAAGCAGGCACGTATCTGTCGATGTTACGAATACTATGCTCGGTAACAGTTTGGCGTTTTCGGTGTTAAGAGAGAGCTACAAGGGTTTCGATGCCGAAAGTGGAAGGATCACTCCGCAGATAAGACAGTTGCAGAAGACTTTCTCGTTTAAAAGCTTCGACGAATACAAGGAGTCCGCTGATAGTTCAACTGAGAATTTGGCGACAGTTGACACCGAGGTTGATATAGGAGGAATTGAGATGAGACAGCCGGCATATGTATGCAGAAGCACATCCTTCGAGTCGGAGTATGAACATAAAAGTCCGCGGCAAAGAAGAATTGGCGTTACGTCGAACGCGTGGCAACTTCTTTCTTCTAAATACGAAAATACAAATTTCTTGCCAAAACCGAGTTTGATCCATTTCAAAAGTTGCGACGACGTGTTCGTTCAGGATAAAGGAAAACATTCCCGTGTAGGGTCTGTTGAGGCTATTGATAGAGTTTCCAAGGTCACGTTTCTCGAAGATAAGAAAGATAAATATCAAAGCGATGCTTTAAGAAACATTCGTAAACTAAGAGAAAACTTACATATGCGTTCTAAATCTGAATGCCGTGAACTAGTTGTACCCTCAATTATTGTAACCGAAGTTGGTAGTTGTAATGAAATTGATGTTGCGAATATTGAAAAAGATATTATACAAACAGAAACTTCCAATTTAGTAGAAATAGGTAGAAATTGTGATTGTAGTATTTGTAGTGAGACCGAAGGGGAGCAGAAAGTGTCGTTTTTGAGCAGGAATTTGAATAGGATATTTGTGAGATTAGCCTCATACAAAGAGTATGGTAGAAAGTTGGCATTTTGGGATGAAAATAATAATTTCAATGAAAATGAAATGTTTAGTTGCTTTATACATATTTTGAAATTGTTGCTCGGTCTTTGGTTACGGCACTTGGATCATAAACAGCATAATTTGTGTGCTTAAGTTGTAGGTAAATTACATGAATTTATTTAGAGGTCGCCTAATCGAAAAATGAATGTGCATCCAATGTTTTCATGTAGTAGTGAAGAAGTAGATATATAGCAATACACACAAATTGGACGTCCTCTATGGACTCCCAGTTACCTTTTATTTAGACATGACTTCTAAGTTCTATGGCCTCAGATGGGTTTGCCAACTGTTGCATAATTGACGTAATCGTTTAGTGGGGAGTAGCTATTTATTGGGGGTTCCTCGATCAGTTTCCGGGCTATTTATTGGCAGGGGTTTCACGATCAGTTTTTGAAGTGGTGCCACCTAGCGGTGGATAGTGGCGCATCCGAAAAAGTTAAATAAATAACCCGGAAAACGCCCATAAATAGCTACCGTGGGGTGCGTTCATTTTTATATGAGAGGACCTCTAGCGTTGTATTGAATGTTTTCAAAATGGTGTTCTTATTTTAAAAGTGACTTTAATACTACCAACATATTATTTATTTCGTGTTAACTATATAGACTCGTTTTTTTAAACTATAAAACAATCACTTAGCAGTGATTCAATTTCATACACAACTTACATTCATTTAATTCACTTTCCTAACTCAAAGATTTGTTGATTACAAAATGGTTCTACGATATCAGATATTATGGAAGTGACCAATATAATTATTGTTAAGTACATATTATGATAAGGCTGTGTATGTGTGAAACTCATATATGAACTGAGTGCTAAAGGCATATAATAATCGATAGTATGTAAAATATAGAACGTAACTTACAATGTAAGCGTATTTATTTATGTTCGTTTAATAGAAAATACATATTACTGGAAAAATAAAAAATAAATCATACAGGTGCCTCAAAGATACTTGATCTTTTGCAATGTGGCTGATTCTATTGTACACAATAAACATTTTACATGTCTAAATCTAGTGCCATCCTCTTCCGCATTATGAAAGCGATACCAATAGATTTTGTCATTGTAATTGTCATTTTAGTTGAGAGATTGTGTACAATAGAAGTTTGGCCAATTTGGTCCTAATGTAGCTCCTGCGTCACAGGTTTTAATGTGAAAACTTACACTGACCTCTGTCGAAGGTGACATTCGATGTTATTGTACACATTTAACTGTAAGTATTTTAATAGATAACCAGTTAATATTTACTCATTGTTTGAGAAAAAAATGTATTCTGTACGTAGATTCAATACCATTTGGATTTGATAGGATGACAGACAGGATAGGAATTGACATCTCATTCAGACTAAAGCGATGATAGTATTCGAGCGTCGTAATATAATAACATCAGAGTGAAAAGGACCTAAAGTTTCGATTTCAATCTCGCAATGGATGTATTAAATCAAAGGTCCATTTTATTTAAGCCAAGTGTTTCGACATTGCAATTACGTCATCGATGGTAGGATGTAAAATCTTATAGAGTACTTATGTCTTTTGGCTGGTGGGAGGCTTCGGCCGTGGCTAGTTACCACCCTACCGGCAAAGTCGTGCCGCCAAGCGATTAAGCGTTCCGGTACGATGCCGTGTAGAAACCGAATAGGGGTATGGGTTTAATATAACTGCCATGCCCCTAACAGGTTAGCCCGCTACCATCTTAGACTGCATCATCACTTACCATCAGGTGAGATCGCAGTCAAGGGCTAACTTGTAGTGGATTAAAAAAAAATATGTCTAATTATATATTTGTGCCTGTGCTAAGAAATTTGCGATTGTGAGTAGCAGTGAAGTAATTTCAGTTGTTGTTATTTGCTTAATTAAATGCTACTCTTTGAATTTCATAGAAAGTCTCAGTTAAAAACAATTTTTCAGAATCAAGATTGCGATGATCGCCTCAAGTTTTTAAGTAAAACTTAAAAAAATAGTAAAACAGAAGGCTAGCACGAAAGTTGTGATCATGACATTGCAAAAGTCACGATTGTAGTAATTGGTCTGAATTTATGGTATTTTTGTCATAACTACAATATATCTTAAGAGTGATTGCTAGCCAATCCAAATATACTGCGATCGTCACATTATAGCTATCAAACTTTGGTGCTAGATCCGCTGATTTCGGATTAAGTCTTAATTCGGTAAAATTAACCTGAGGACCTCCGTGGCAGTGTTGAGCGCTGTTGTCTAACGTGTGGAGGTCCCGAGTTCGATCCCCGGCAGGGTCAATTTGGGAATTGGTAATTTCTGAATTTTCCCTGGTCTGGCCTGGTGGGATGTTAGCCCGCTACCATCTGACACTGCGTCACTTACCATCAGGTGAGATCGCAGTCAAGGGCTAACTTGTAGTGGATTAAAAAACAATTATGACCTTACGTATTATTTATCTTGTGCTAAGTATCAGTCAGTCTTCTATTATGGATGTTAGAATTGTGTGTTAAAATGGTTTGTGGGAGTATTCTTATAGCATGTTTTATGATAAAATTAATATTGACGTACTATATATTAACATAGAAATATTAACATTTACATGAATGGCATATTGTTAAGTGTCGGGCATATTATTTTCGGGCCGGGATAAATTCAGAAAAAATTAAAAGCACCTTTCAGTAATTAAAAATGAATGTAAGTATAGCACATGTAGTATCTTTATCGTTGTTAACTTTATTTGCAAATACTATTATTTAAATCGTTTCTTTTTTTTAAGTAAATAAGAAAAAATAACCTACACTTATTGGAAAACATGTTTGTTGACAGGTATAGATAGTAATATGAATAATTGGATGATCTTAATATGAAACGCATAGAACTAAAGATGTAGCAGTTTTTCCAACAATGCATGTCTTGAAAGTGTAAAATCAATAAAACGTAAACTGCGTATTAAAACGTTAAATTAAACTATTAATTAACTGTAGCAAAAACATTGCCTGCTCCATAAAAATATGCGTGTGCTATTTCATGCATATTTGCATGTTAAATAACGTTTAAACTACGTTTACTTACAATGTTTTAATGACTATCTTTACAGATGGCTAACTTTGGTGTTCAAATGTCAGTTTAAAAGATTATCAAGAATGAATAACTTCGACCGCCAATGTTACAAGTTTTATCCCGAGACTCGATGATATAGCAAGCGTACAAACTAGCGTATAGCTACAATAGGCATGATGACTGATTTTGAAAAATGGACAGATTATGCTCGGAAGTATCTACTATTTCGAAAAAAAATCTTTTTCCAGCAGAAAAATAAGAAATGGTAGATAAAATTGGCATTTGAAATTTAAATTTTAAAATTCACGCCAAACGTTCGGCTGTCTCATGGGTTCGTTTGTGACGTCACTATTGTTTTTACCAATGTACTCTGTGCAGTGTGCAGTAAACAATAGTGTGATTGTCAAAGCTCGAAAACAAACAATAGTGACGTCATTCGCTTCTTGGTGTTTTATCCAATATGGCGGATTGCTGTATTTTATAGTTTTATTTTATCAAAATAAATAGCAATCTCACTCGAAATAGTTTTTTATAATCCATGAATCCTATTTCATTAGATAAATTCATAATTTCATTGATTCTTGGTAACTGTCATCATGCCTATTACACAATAATAAATAATAATGCAACGTACACGTACAAACGCAGATGTCGAATATAATACTAGGCGGAGTTGTTTTGCCACCACAACAAATGCACTGCGCATCAAAATTCTTACAAATTATGTATGTTTTGGAATAAATTGCGTAAACTTTTGATAAAAAACCGAATGTGCGTTTTCTTGAACTGGGTCGAGGGGTTGAATTGCATGTAAGAATTGGAATATAATTACATGGGATTATTAAAATAGTGCAATCTAGGCACGCGCCCTGTACGCTTGATATATTACATGGTCATTGGTCACGTTTCACATAATCTGTATTTCAACATAATATACAACAATAGACCTACTTTACTAAAGTAATGATGAACGTTTCTGTCTTGTTATAACCTATTCATTTTGTTTATTTGCTCTGCTACAAATTTTAATTTTTTTTTTTTTTTTTTAAAATACATATTTACATAATACAATATTACATAATGTGGGTTTAGTTTAGTAGAGTGGTATTGTTTAAATAAAAATCAAATATAGTAACACAAGCAGTCCAAATTATTGTTAATTACGTCATATATTGTAGCGTTTATAAAGGCCTACCTAAGTGAATTATGTATTTCCCAATTTACTTTATCATTCGAATAATATTAACACAGCCTTAACCGTGTGAGAAAGTTAACGTCATCAAGTGCCGATTCATTTTAAAATTTTACATAAGTAATTGTTGAAATTAAATACATTAATATATATTTTTAATTTCCGACAGTAGGTACATCAGAATTTTGATAGGACTTAAAGACTTAGATCGATTAACTAGATTAGTAAACATTAAAAGAACTAAGTAGCTGAAAACAATTCAATTAATAATAATAATAGTTGTCTGGACTAGAACTGTTCCGTAGAACACTAACACTTTTGTGATAAGCAACGTTTTTGATCGAAAGTTTACACTTTCATATTAGATTAGACCAACCTATCTTTCGACCGTTTTTTTACGTGCCTCAATAAGTAACGGTATTTTTAACATATTCAATGTAGTACATATTTTACTTGCCTGTATTGAATCGTTGTATACTAAGATTGATATAATACGAGAGCAAAGAATAGGCTCGCTAGCTTAAGAAAACTATAATCATTCCTTGGAGCTTCTTTCATAGAAAAGTGCAACGCCATTTCTGTACGTTGGAAACTTAAAATCAGTTATTGCATAAACCGATTGGAATGCTATATATATACTTTCTGCAATGGCGATGACTCTACTATGAAACTAGCGCTAAATAATCACTTATTATAATGACAATCATCTGTGTCATTTGTTTGAAAATGCTAGTCATGGTACTATTGGGTACTAGATGTAAGATGTTCAATAAATAGAGGAATATTATTTTTATCTTGTGGTACTAAATACAATAATAATTAATTTGCAGGAAAACTGTGTCATTTTTTAGTGTTTTTTTTAATATAAAATATTAAAAGACAGATTTTTTTACTTATAAAATTAAAATTCATAAAAAAGTAGTTGCAAAAACTAATAGTAATAACCTGGCATTGCTATAGTTTTTTAATTCCAAAAAACAAAGTTAATGTGGTCAGGGGTTTTTTTTTAAATTGATTGTATTTTCAGCTGCAGTGCTAGTATGACGGCGCAAGAATGCTCTTCAGCGACAAATCAGTTAACTATCTCGTTATCTTATATAATAAGGCACATATATCGACACATTGTGTCGATAATAATTTGACTGCTATAGCACAAGTGCCATTTATTTCTTGTCTTTGATATATCACTTTCGCACGTTATTGGTGTACACCATTGACTGAGTTATAATCTAATTTAAATGGGAATCGCGTAAAATACTTCATGTCGTCGGCTATGCTAGCCCGGCTAAAATTGTTTTTCAATTACTTTAAAATCAATTTATATACCTACATAGAATATGGTTGTTTTATCCACCAGTAATAGATTCGCGTGAGGAATATTATAGAGTATAGCTACCTACTTATAGCTTTAGTAAGGGACTTTTTTCAGAAAGAAGATAGATCATAATATTCCACTATTTACCATGAATAAAAAATCTCTCACATTTTGGGTTTTCGGGATCACAATACAGTTTTTATAAAATTTTGTTATCACACTTAATTTTCCCATTGTTCTTTACCTGAAAAGTTTTATGATAATCTTGTAGAATGTTAAAAAATGTAAGACAATCTATGGGGAAAGTACCTACATAATATTATTACCTACGAAATTTATAAGTTGACGGTGTCAAAATATTAAAAATGTGTTTATAATAAGTTGAAAATGTTTTTTATTTTTAAATTTTAGTATCCTTCATCAGCGACTGAAAAACAGATTCATAAAGTTTTACAGAATGAAAGTGTAACAGAATCGAAGCTGTAACCCTTTTGAATGTGTTTTTAATTCTGTTAACCCGAAACATTTATATTTCTGTAACAGAAACGAATCTGTACCAGAAATGAAAGTGTTACGCGCTAGTGATCTGAGTTGAGATGATAATACTTTTAACTATAAATAATATACCGGCTGCAACTCGCGTGCTTTGTCGGAAAATGCCCGACTAGTTTTGAACATTTCGGCGGTTTCGAACGTACATTTTCCGCCCTGAGTTGTAGCCGGTATACCTATTATTTATAGTTAAAAGTATTATCATCTCAACTTAGATCACTAGTGCGTTAAGTTTCGCTTTTTGAAACTGGAAGTCACCCGATGATATTCATAATGTTAACGCGAACGATCAATTTATACGGTCTAATTAACCTTGCCCAGTGGTTACGAGCATCCATTCATGTCAAAGACATTCATTAATGGAAAGGAAGTAATAGGTAAGTAAGTACTTATGCTTATAACGTTCTATTGAGAAAAAATTATCAAAATGAAAATAAGTGATGAATGAAGGATGAATAAGTAAGTATAAGCAATTTTATTATTTTATAGATTTTTTTGTGGCTCGATACCCTGTTTGTTTAACAACTTACTGAGGCGCATCACTTAACTAATATCATACTAATACTATAAATAAGGGATGAATGAAGGATGAATAAGTATAAGCAATTTTATTTTTTTATAGATTTTTTTGTGGCTCGATACCCTGTTTGTTTAACAACTTACTGAGGCGCATCACTTAACTAATATCATACTAATACTATAAATGCGAAAGTGAGTTTGTTTGTTGATTTGTACTTCAATCACGCCACAACAGGGCAACAGATTGACGTAATTTTGTCCTGGGTATATAGTAGACGGCCTGGAGAGTGACATAGGACATCAGTTTTTATCCCGGAAAATTAAGTTCAAATAGGCGCGGGCATCATAGACGCCAACGTTTATTTATGTAAACGAGTGCAGAAAAACAATCGGCGCAAAAGATTATTTATAACCTGCGTGTTATTGCTCATTAAGAGAGTAGGTACCTTGTAATTAACTGAATGATACATTTTTATATGTTAAGCAGGTAAATGCCCATTTTAAAAAGAGTAGAGAGTCAAACAAACAATGGAATATTTTCTGGCCCCACTGGTGCTTAATTGTCTATTCAAATAAAACTATGATACCAGGGTATCGTAATATGGTTGTTGTAAATGATACATTGTTTGGTTGCAAAAGAAGTTCAAGAACACTGTTTTTACCTTCGACAGATTAGCACTTGTTTATGATTTCACTTGATGGTAAAATATACATGAGGTTATTAATGATGTATTCTAAAGAAATCGCTCTAGTCTGCTAGTCCCTATATTAAGTTTGACCCGTAAGAAAGTAAGAAAACTGCCTCGTTGGTCTAGTCGTTGGCATGTTCGACTGCGGCCCAGGTTCGAGTCCCGGGTCGGACCATAATTAAGTATTAGGTTTTTCTGACTAGAAATTCTCAGTACTAGCCCAGAGTTAGGAAGTTGGCGGTGTTTCACCCCCGTGCCTCGGAGGGCACGTTAAGCCGTCGCGTCGATCCCGGTTATTATCACTAAGAGCCCCCGCAGACAACATGATAATATGTAGTCGTTAAAGCCCGACAACCCACATTGGAGGTGCGTGGTGGGTCTAAGCTCTAATTCCCTCTCTCCTAGGAGAGTGGAGGTCTGTGCCCAGCAGTGGTACGTTAATAGGCTGTAGTGGTGGTAGTGGTAAGAAAGTAGGTAAGTTTGTTTGAAAAGCGATGGTAAAATTCGATAACCCTTTAAATTTAAGCAAATCATTCTCGCTCTTCAGAACAACTCTGCATAGGTGTCCCGTCCCGTGTCAGTAAAGTGAAGCGAGCAATTTCTCGCTGCCAATTAACGTCGACAAATTGATCGGCCGAATTATGTTAAACTTAAACTGCTTATTCTGCCGTTTATGGGTCCTCATACATTTATTCAACTCTGAAAGTTTTTGCTTTGGTTAGTAACTAATGATGTACGTACGTACAAGTACTCAAATAAATATTTAAGCCGCTAACTTAAACTGACTTACGCTGAGTTGCACGAAACAAATGCAAAAATTTAAGCGGCAGTAAAACTTATTTAATCGCAAGAATTGTATGAAGTCTTGTCATTAAATTAGTTTAATCAACACTTAAATTTATAAAATTGTTTCGTGCAACTCAGCGTTAAGGTAACTACTGTTTAATCTGTGCTTAAGGCAACGGTAAGTAAGGTAACATCTAACAACGCTACTTACCTTGGAAAGGGTATGGCAGGTAAATTAAGTGTATTTTCCCGTGGTTCCATAAACCCATACCCCTATTCAGATTCGATGCGTCATCGTGCCGGAATGGCGCGGCGCGACGTCTCGCTACGTCTTAAAACAAACCAGAGACTATTTTAGAAATAAAAAATTCAAACTGGGCCAGAAATAGAACCCGAGACCTTTCACCTCTGCGACAAGTCCTTCATAACCCACCTAGAAGCCGGAGTGTATAGTGGATGCAAATTGCCATGGAACAGAGACTTTGTGCCAATTGCAAATAGTATCTAAGTAGCTGATTTTTGTGAAAAGACCCCGGCAATTTATTTGTTTGTATCTCGGTTTTACGAGTACTCTCAAATCAAGTGCTAGTTACTTGTATGAAGTAGGTACGTGTATAATATATGAGTAATGTATTGCTTAAGTCTTAACCCTCGTCAAAAATAACCGATCTGTCAACTAGTAGTTTTTGTGAGTGAAGAAAGTTGGCCCATGTAGGTCACAACCTGCTGCGAACTCACGAAACCTGTCTTAGTAAAAAGTGGCAAGTAGGTAGGTAAGCTTTATTCGGAAGTCATAAATCAATACCTATTATCTTTATATGATAAATGTGCCCAAATAAAATCAATCACCCTAACTAAATCTCTATTTTCGTAAAGCAATTATAGTTATATGTTATACAAGAGTGAAAAGTTGTTTTTTAACCGCGTGCTCAATTTTGATGACCGAGCAAGCGAAGGATTCTAAAATTGAATCACGAGCGCAGCGAGTGGTTCAAAAATTAGAATCCTGAGCGTCAGCGAGGGAATCAAAAGAGCACGAGGTGAAAAATCTTTTCACTCGAGTGCAACACGTAACTTTTCATCCCACCTCAGCGAGGAAATGACATGACGTGAAAGAAAATGGTCAAAGCAAATTAAAAAAGTACACCAAGAAGGTTACGAGAGTGAGTTTTTAAATGTTTTTAACAAATTAAAAACGGTTGTATGGAAATTCAGCACCATAGAGGTAGATAAGTAAATAGGTTTTAATGATGTTTTGAATTCACAAACTTCATAGACGAGTGATATTTACTAACGTGCACACGATGTTCTAAATTCAATTTACTTTATCCTCAAGAGGATAATAACGGCTTTTGCATTCAGATATCGAATAGTAAAAATACTCTTTCCGAGATGGTGGGATGAAAAGTATATTATATAGTTAGTTAATAGTCCGTTTCCAGAACTGCAGGCGGAAAAATGGGCGATTGTTTTAGCTCAACTTGAATATTTTGAAAGTTTGAATACACTTTGTATATAAAGATAAGCTACAACTTTTAGCTTAAAAGTTTTACCGTATTAACTTTTCTATATTTTTGGAATTAAATGGAACATCCATAATTATAACATCCATACTAATATTATAAATGCGAAAGTGTGTCTGTCTGCATGCTACGCTTTCACGGCCCACATATTTCAACAGATGTTGATGAAATTTGGTACAGGGATAGGTTATATCCCGTGGCAGGACATAGGCTACTTTTTATCCCGGAAAAAACTTAGTCCACGCGGACGAAGTCGCGGGTATCATTTAGTACCTAATATTTTCGTCACGTGAAAATCCCATGCCATCTATGGGACGCAGACCCCGAGCTTCCGTGCTCTGTCCTTTCAAGTTCATCAATAACTTTTTAGTAGATTTACCGGAGAGGGTTTAAAATCAACTGCTTCATCAATCGGAAAGCGTGAATTCTGAATTTTCCGACATTATCCGTAACTTTTCACTGTTATTTTTTAATGTAGGGCTATAACTCAAAACTGGTGCCTTAGGTACCTATTTTATGAACATACTAGCTGATGCCCGCGACTTCGTCCGCGTGGATTGAGTTGTTTTGGTTCCCGCGGGAACTTTTTCATTTTCCGGGATAAAAAGTAGCCTATGTGTTATTCCAGACTATATATCTATCTCTGTGCTAAATTACATCCAGATCCGTTCAGTAGTTTTCGCGTGAAAGAGTAACAAACATCCATACATCCATACTTTCGCGTTTATACCTAACTAGATGATTCCCGCGACTTCGTCCGCGTGGATTAAGTTTTTTTTATTCCCGCGGGAACTCTTGAATTTTTCGGGATAAAAAGTAGCCTATGTCCTTCACCGGGATACAACCTATCCCTGTACCAAATTTCATCAAAATCGGTTGAACAGATGGGCCGTGAAAGCGTAGCAGACAGACAGACAGACACACTTTCGCATTTATAATATTAGTATGGATATTGGCAAGGATTATCATTTGGGATTATAATGAATCAAAATTTTTAAGAGTCCCCTATAATAGAGTCTATAACCAATATCGGTCTAGGATGCGCGGCGTCAGAACCTACTATCTTCTATACTTTTCTTCAACAATTATTATTGAAATTAGTAGGTATCAATTTTACAAAAAAAAACAATAATAATTGCGTTATTTAGCTGCGTGTTCATATTTCAAGCATTTAATTTCGAAGCGTACAATTTCTAAATTTTCTATTAGACTAGACAAGCGAGTCACGTAGTCTCCACAATGTTGAAAGAATTGCACAATACTGAAATATTTATAGGCGTTTTTGCTTTTGTAATTGATAATGTAGGTTGGTAAGTAGTTCTATCTAATAATAGGTTTTTAATGCGACCAAATTACTTGGTTGAATTATCATTTCCGCTACAAAAATGTTGTGGAACATGAATTTGACAACGCTATATTAAAAGTTTTACTTAAGGCGACTGTTACCTAAAGTTGCAAAGTGTAACGGAAAGGGTACCTACGTTTAAGGGTTCATAAAATACAAAGAACTTGACTATTAACTGTAGGAGAGCGGCTTATAGCGAACACACACTAGGGTCCGGATAGGACAAAACGTCTACACGAAACGTTCGCGTCGGAGGGGAACGAAATTTGGTCTTGTCGTGGTAGTGTCATATAAAACTAAAGTAGGTACGCGTACTTTTTGCACACACCACAAAATTTTTGTCCGTAGTTTGTTTTCGCTCTTACGTAGGATAGACTGTACATGCGTTTCGTTAATTTACGCTTCCCTTTGGTAGTAAGTACCTACTGTTTTTATTTTAATTGTCACGTTGCGTTTCGAGCTTTATTAGATTACCACATAATAGTCAATAGTCAATATCATTTATTCAATATAGGTACCTATACTGTAAGGGTCTGTAACCACTTATTGACGCTAAAAATTACTTATTTAAAAAAAAACATGATGGTGATAATGGGTTACGGTATCTTAAAACTAAAGCTACGAGGGTTCCAAACGCGCCCTGGTCTGAGAAGAGCCTACAACAAACTCAGCCGGGTTTTTTTTTCATTATCACCTTCTCACAAATCATCTTAACTAGGGAACTATCAGAACCATTAGAGAAAATTATTGCGAAGCTTCCTTGTCATTTAAGTAATCCATAAATCCACATGGTAATAAGATTTTTCAATGAGTTTACGTTTTACATTAACTTTGAACTTATTCAGAGACATCTTCAACATGTCTTCTGGGAGCTTCTTGTAGAAGCGGACACTGCTTCCAACAAATGAATTACAAGTTTTACTAAGCCTAGAAGCAGGCATTACAAGTTTATTTTTATTTCTAGTATTGACATTATGACAATCACTTTTCTTCTTGAATTTATCAATGTGTTTATGTACGTATACTAAATTTTCTAATATAGGTATATTGGTTGTGCAGTGTGCACTGTCATAATATTGATTTCTTTAAATTTATCTCTTAGTGACTCTAAATTAGGCTAAAACATGGTTCTTCAGAATGACCTGAATAGACTTCTCGTTGTTTTGTAACTGGGAAGAAGTGTCATGTTTTTACCAGCCATGAGCCAAGGGTATAAACAACGTAAACAATCATGAAGGAAATGAATGGATCATTAATATGCAAGAGGAACTTGGAGTAAAACATAGGAGTACGTAGGTACATAACCTACTACAAATAAGTAACTAGTCACTAGTCAGTAAGTAGGTGAATTCTTACGACTTTACCCGCATGCCTTTCCTTAGGTGGCGTAGGTACAGATAGACTTATTGACTTCCCACCGCCACTACAGCCCATTAACGTCCCACTGCTGGGCACAGGCCTCCGCTCTCATAGTAGAGAGGGAATTAGAGCTTAGATCCACCACCACCACCAGGTTGGTTTAATTTAATACATTTTTTTTTATATAGTTATACCTAAAGGTACCTACTAGATAGGCATGAAGTTAGTTCTACATAAATACGTAAGTATAGCGCACTAGCTGATGCCCGCGACTTCGACCGCGTGGTTTAATTTTTTGATTTCCGTCGGAACTCCCTAATTCTCCGGGAAAAATCACGTCGATCCGTTGCTCCGTAGCGGCGTGATTGAAGGATAAACCAACAAACAAACACACTCGCATTTATAATAAGTATGATGAGTTGTGAGTATAGTCCGTATCATGAAAGAAGTCCACTAGGGGTGGCGCTGATAGTCGCATGTTTAAGTAGTTCCACCAATAGACGCGGACTATAATATTCCTACCTACCAAATACCAACACCAGCTAAGTCTTGGCTCAAGAATTTTCGCCAGTGTTATCACGCGGACGCGCACCCCATGAGCGTTATGCCAACGCCAACATCGGCTATTTGCACGTCTTCGATGCGATCCAGCCGAATCTTGTTCATGTCACCCGCATTTTTCATAATGAAATTGCGTAGTGTTTGCAAAAGTGCAAGAGGAGCAACCATGTGCTCCTCTTGCACTTTTGGGCGTTTATTGCGCATTCTGTAAGTACCTATGCAATAACCTTGAAGAAGATTTCCAAACGACTATCAAATAATTAGGTAGGTTTGCTAAACACAAAATTGTACCTACCTGTAATTGTGCTCGATTCGACCCGCGCCCGCTCCCTGTGTGTTACTGTCTTGCCCTTATAGGCACGTAAAGGCAAAGTTGTTAAATATTTTTTGCCAACGTCTATCATTGGCAAACAAATCTAATAGTAACGCATGAATGTGGAATATTCAGTCAGTGGTTTGCGCCTGTGTGCGTTTACCGAATATCGAGGCCGTATGGCGGGATGTCGACGGGGTTATGGCGTTGGATACAACTTGATACTTTAAATATCTTTATTTTATTATTCGTGTGGTCTATTATTTTAGGGAAAAAGACATTGAAAGAATGGGGTCTTTGTCAGAAGACTCATTGATCTACGTACAAATCGAACACATTATTACAACACAGGATTAATAAAAAGGTTGAATAGTCTTTTGGTGAGACACCTACTTTACCGATTTGTATAAGATACATGAATGCACTTAAATAATTTGTATTGAACTATTTCACTTTCACTTATAATTAATCTCTTCGGACAAATCCTTCGTATAATTATGATCGAACTTCACTTAATTATTATTACTGATAAGTTCATTTAATAATTAATTATTGTCCCAATTCTATTTTATATCGACTACCACCACTATAACTTACCAAAACTGAGCATTTATCGTGTTCTTCGTTTTTTGAACATGCATAGGTAATGAGTGCTGTACTTGACTTTACAGGTGTGTCAATACTCAATTATAGCTTCTTAAAGTCTCAAGATTGCACGGTCGTGCTACCTCAAGTAAAGGTGAGCTCGGCGCGGGCGCAGCTCGTGACGTGTCCCCTCACTTCTCTTCCTCCAGTGAACCGCCGCCTGTCGCGAGGAATTGACGTGTGTATGATAAACTATATCTAAGAAAATAATAAACTTATTTGTGATACAGCAAGTGTCTCTTTCAACTTTTACTTTCTTAAAACTAACTTTTCGAAAGAAAAGTCTGCTTTTGATCGAACAGTGCTTCGCAAGGTTCTATACCGGAAAAGTGTTTCAAAATTTGTGCTTTACAGGATTTGTTGCGTGCTTTTAACGGATCGATCGGGTAAGTGTTTTGGTCTAACTGCGTTTTATTCGGGAGTTGAATTACTTGAATCGCATGTAAACCGAACGTGAAGCGAATTTCTCACTAAAGTACCGGATTATGTATGTGAATGGCAGCTTTCGAAAATAATCCATACTTACTAATATTATAAATGCGAAAGTGTGTCTGTCTGTCTGTCTGCTACGCTTCCACGGCCTACCTGTTCAACCGATTTTGATGAAATTTGGTACAGGGATAGGTTTTATCCCGAGGAAGGACATAGGCTAATAATAGAAAATTGAATAGTTCCGCGGGAATTGAAAAAACTTAGTCCACGCGAACGAAGTCGTGGGCATCATCTAGTTGTATATATGTGCCGGTAGGTAAACGATTTTGAAATAATTTAGGGCTATCGGGTACCTTTACGGGTAGCGGGTAAGTAGCCAATGGAATTTTTTTTAAATTCACCTAAAAAAGGGGTCTTTTACACTGAGGTTTAATAAATGTGTTATTGCATTATATGTCATATTTGATAGCAATATGTTGCTGTAATTCAAAACAATGCACTAAATTTATTCGTTAAAAGTCTAGCTAAAGTTATACCTACTTACATTTAAATAACTTTCTAAAGTTATAAGGCGAGACCAAATTCGATTCACATTATACCTTTGGGAACATGCAACAAATAAGAAGTAGGAAAATTCGTTATTAAAACACGAACTAGGTAATTCACCACATCAAAACAAGCTAATGTTTAACAGTTCAAAATTAAGGACACTGAACGAAAATGTCAAAGGTCTCAAGATTATTGGTTGTACTATTTTTAACTTTTAAGGATTGGCAGCATAGAATAATTGGATATTGTTGGTTGACCTTTGATATCAAAGGTTTGACATGGCTGTAGTGTTCATACCTACAACGAAGGGACCCACAAAACGCGTAAGCGACTCATTTTTGAACAGGTACCTCGTTACCTATCTACTAATAATGCATGAGGTATGTGTCGGCAAGATTCGATCGCACTAAATAGGTAATGTCGATAACATCAGCAGAGGTCGATGCTAACGTGACCTTTGTTCCGATTATTTTAACGACACGCCAGATGCTGTTGACTTGCGTTTTCAGTACCTACGGAAAAATGCGCTTCTCCGTAGGTATTGGAGATTTTAATACTAGGTATAGGAGATTTGAATACTAGGTATAGCTAGTAATAAAGGGTTTTTTTTTCTTTATTTGTTTATGGCTTTTCCACTTTTCCCCATTGAAGATCCCCATCAATGGGGATAGGAGGAAAAAAAGTTCACAAATCCCCATTCACTTCGCCTAAAGCTCCTAGTGGGGAATTGTGGAAAAAATTTAGTACTTCACTAATCGTTAAACCTGTGTATATAGGTACTTAACTACTTACTTAACTAATAATATTAACTCTCATGCGTATTCTGGTTCTTCGGATTCACTTCTCGGCTTAAAGTAGGTCATACCTACTTGTCTTGTACGATTAACCTACAGATAACCTGAGTTAAAAGTTTTCAGTACCTAATCTACTTACCTATTATCAGTTATCACCCAAGATCTCTAAAAACTATTGTTTGTAAGCTATCACATTGTCGCAAGTGTTCACATTGCATTTTTAACGATTGGTCCAAGTTATTGTATTTAAGATTAGATCTTATCAGAGAACCAGTCAGCCGTCGCCGTAAGGTTTTGATAAAAGAAAACTATACTAGCACATATATTTTCTACCCATAAATTATTAGAGGAACGGTCAGAAACCCGCAACTTCGTCAAGTCTGATCCTATGTTATGCATGATATAATATTTTTTGGATTTCGGATAATTGTAAGTCCTATTTTAATTTTAAAGTGCCTATTTTAATGAAATCAATGTGTTAGTGTGACAGTGTGGCAATAAAGAATTAATCTATCTATCACAATTCAATTATATAGAGCTCTGTTATTACCTAGTTTCTATTTACTTTAATTTAAATGAAAATAGTAGGTATCTATCTATTCACTCTTGAATAAATACAAACATACAGGAAGGGTTATGATTTTAGCATTTTTTTTTTCCTTTTGGCTTTGCCTTAGTAGGGTAAAAAAGGGCAAACAAACTAAAGAAAAGCCTGACTCTGCTTAGTAACAAAAAGTCATTCACCTCAGGTTGTTTATGCATTTAACTTCAATCGATGAAATAATTTACTTAATAGTTATTTGTTAAGCCTTTTTTATCTAGGTTTTTTATGTAGGTTTACTTTACTTATTTTAATTTATTATTATTCGGAATTTAAACCACATTATAGATAATTTGAACAAAATCTGAGGATAAAATTGCTTACATAATAAACAAAGCCTATTGTTTTGATGCAACATTGTGCAGATTCGATTACAATGGAATGCCATCAATAAATAACAATAGAAGAATACAAATGGCTTGCTTGCTTGTTTGTAAAACAATAAATCACTCTTCGGGAATTTTTAAACATCAACACACCTGTTGTACTTCGATTGATAAGTCAAAGGAGTGTGTAAGGTTATCACCTTAGTGCATTCGCTCCGTTTGTGCCTACGTACGTAGCTTTATCTGTCTAAAGTAGTCCCTAACTTAGACCAATTTTTTAAAGAAGTAATAAAGATCTGGATGTATAAGAGTGTCGCGAAGGTATACATCGATGGCCGCAACAGGAAACTTACTGATTTTATTAAAAATTCAGCAGGCAGGTGCGGATAAAAATAACCAATGAACTCATAGGAAGAATTTCGAGATAACAACTACTTGATGTGGGTAAGTTATCAACAAAGAGATAAGATCATGCGGAATGTTATTATCAGATAAAGGAATGTCAATATTTACAGTTAGCTATTTACAAATGTATGTTAGCGAAAGTTCAAGAAGTAGGTGAAAATTTGTATTTTATGAGAAGTCATTCGGTTCTTCGTCCGTTGATTTGGCTATCACCGCGACGCTTAATCACCCATACAAAAGACATCAACGACATCGGGTCCTGAAAATAGTTGATAATATTTTTTGAACAAATTATTTAAGATTGTAATTTTTAATGGTAATTGAAAATAAAACCCAAAATAATCTACTTGAATTTGTGATTCACAAATTAAACTATTTGACCAACCTAACACATAAACTTGTATCTACTACCTAAATACGCCGCATAGCGCGTCGCGTCGTTGCAAGTGATAGGCGTTTGCTTAGAATATAGGGTTCTTGCACTTCTTGCTTTGGTCTTGGGCTATCTTCCTGGGGCTCCCAGCGTTTATTTGAGAGTCCGTCCACCTAGTGAGAGTTTTAAAGATCCCAAGGTCATTAAATTTTTACACTACACTTAAAAGGGAAACTGAATTAACTAACATTTTTTAAATAGAAAGTAAATTTTCCGAGAAGTAACTTTTAAGTAATGTGCCGATTAAAGTAATTTACCAGTTGTAAGTATGCATGAAACAAATTTCCTCATTTCCAATGAAGATTGATCGAGCAATTTGTGCTTGATGGTTTGCGACGGGCATAGCATGCGAAGGAAAGTGCATTCGTATTGCAAATACATTTTGCGAGTATTCTTCTAATATGTTTCTTAATTTAATTTATTTTTAAGAATCATGCAATAACACTTCCAAACTATTAACATCGTGGTTAAATTCAACTAGAACAAATTGTTGATCTTGTGGATTGCGCACCTATTACAAAAACCAGTGACTTGTCACATTTAACTAGGTATTGAGTAGCAATGCCCTCTTACCCAGTCATATTGAGTCCCCAGATAGACACCAGTTGTTCACCAGTTGTACTTTCCTTTATTTATACGTTTGCCGCTAAATGATATACTTTAACCTCAATGAAAAAAGACTATAACCTACATTTCCTTAGCACAACAAAGAAATCCTATATGACGGAGACCACCCAAGCCCGCGGTAAATTGTCTTTGCAACATTTCTTTTCAACCCCAACCGTCTGAATTTTAACTTTATTACAAATCCATAAATACTATTTCATGATGACGTTATACTTGATAATGCAGTTAGAGTTACAGGAATTATAATATATGTTACATAATTCATTACATTTAGTAAAAAAATGCATATAAAACCTGAAGGCGAACCCAACGCGGAAGTGATGGTGTAAGCCGTAAGGTTTTCGCTTTTTTTCGTGTTAGTTCCACCTAAATTGGCGGCCGTTAAATGCGTCGACCATTGTAAGTTATGTTTTTATATAAAATACATCTTATATTAACACTGTTTTTAAAAAAAATAAGTATCTACTTCATATAATAATTAATATACCATATGGTTGATTTGGTCAAACCTCGATATTAGTTCAACTCTGGACATTGGGCGGAATTTTACTCTCTTGTTTATGTTCATTATCGGGCAGCGTAAGTAGGTCATTCTCACCCGTTATCATGATAAACATATTTTTAGGTATATGTACCTAAAGGTGAATATATCGGCGGCATCAGATAAAAAGATACGCGCCGAATTGAGAACCTCCTCCTTTTTTGGAAGTCGGTTTTTTGTTATCTCTTATAAGAACTTAGCTCTAGATTATGAAAGTTTTCATACTCACCTAAACAACTCCTCTAAGTATTACAAACGTATCTTGGTACCTACTTAGGTTCCCCCTCGAAAAATAAATATTTGAGTTGATTGAATGAAAGGTAAATTGCGGTTTAAGATTTATGACGTATTAAAAAAAAAAACTACTTACTAGATCTCGATCAAACCAATTTTTGGTGGAAGTTTGCATGGTAATGTACATCATATATTTTTTTTTAGTTTTCTCATTCTTTTATTTTAGAAGTTACAGGGGGGGAGGGGACACACATTTTACCACTTTGGAAGTGTCTCTCACGCAAACTATTCAGTTTAGAAAAAAATGATATTACAAACCTCAATATCATTTTTGAAGACCTATCCATAGATATGGGTTAGATGAAAAAAAATTTTTGAGTTTCAGTTCTAAGTATGGGGAACCCCAAAAATTTATTGTTTTTTTTCTATTTTTGTAAGAAAATCTTAATGCGGTTCACAGAATACATCTACTTACCAAGTTTCAACAGTATATTTCTTATAGTTTCGGAAAAAAGTGGCTGTGACATACGGACGGACAGACAGACAGACAGACATAACGAATCTATAAGGGTTCCGTTTTTGCTAAATTTGGCTACGGAACCCTAAAAAAGGTACTTAAGCGAACTCATAATGGTAAAGGTAAACATATTAAAATCCATCTTTCATAATCACTTAAACGATTAGGTATGTTTATTGGTACGGTGGTGTTTATTGGTGGTATTGTACCTAGTTATGCAACTTGTTTAAAGAGAGGAACAAGTATTTATGCATTTATATTATTTTATATACCTACCTATGTAAAGAACAATGCATTATGTAGGTTACCTAAAATGCAACGCATATTTGATGAAGTCATAGGTATGTTTAGTTAAATTCATGTAGGTTTATTTTATAACTAGATGATGCCCGCGACTTCGTCCGTGTGGATTAAGGTTTTTTGATTCCTGCGGGAACTCCTTAATTTTCCGGGATAAAAAGTAGCCTATGTCCTCCCCCAGGTATCAAACTATTCCTATACCAAATTTTATCAAAATCGGTTGTAGAGATAATTTTTTTTGATTCCCGCGGGAACTCTTAATTTTCCAGGATAAAATGCCTATGTCCTTCCCCGGGATACCACCTATCCCTGTACCAAATTTCATCAAAATCGGTTGAACAGATGGGCCGTGAAAGCGTAGCAGACAGACAGACAGACACACTTTCGCATTTATAATATTAGTATGGAAATATTAGTATGGATTAGTATGGAAGTATGGATACGCATTAATAACGTTATCATCATCGTGTAATTTAAATTTTGTAACTCATTTTAAGCCGTCATTCTCGATTGTTTTCGCACCCGTCTAATGACAGAGTCGTGTACCATGATGTTGCCACGAAGCCTCCGTTAAATTAGCATATTAAATACTTACCTACTTCAAGTTTATTTGGTAGGTTACAAGTTACAACCTACCTTCTAGCGATTGCTTGCCGGCACGAATTTTGTTGCTATTAAGATCATCAATAATTCAGTAATTAAGTATCTTATTTTGTTTTGGGTATCTTTTCTGCATTTAAAACAGTCGAAGATTGAGCACGTAGTCGTCCGTTGTAGCCTGTACGCTTACTCTGAGTTTTAACATTGCAAATACGATTGATCGACGTGAGAGCTCACCACGCCAAGTGTAAGCGAACGTCAAAGTAAAATGAACCCAAAAGCTTTTACTTTAAAGTCACAAATTCAGCGTTTGGAGCGCTGGCTGTGAATAAATACACAAAATGATGAAATGAGCTCTAAACCAATGCAGTTAAGGTTCATTTTACTTTAACGTTCGCTTTGACTTGGCGTGGTGAGCTCTCACGTCGATCAATCGTATTTGCAATGTTAAAACTCAAAGTAAGCGTACTGTAGCGTAGGTTATGGGTAGGTAAATACGTAGATATGTTGAAAAAGATTAGGCGTAAATGATATCTAGTTAGCACCCAAAACAAAATTTCGTAGTAGCAGTAGTAGCAGTAGTAGTAGTAGTACCTACAACACAGAGGGTAACATTGCGGAGCGTGCATAGAACGAGGCAAATACAAAGACAAACGTAGATTGCGATCTGCGACTTTGTTCTAATCATACTAATATTATAAATGTGAAAGTGTGTTTGTTTGTTGAAACGGAGCAACGGATTTTTGGCATGGGTATAGTTGAGGACCTGGAGAGTGACATAGGCTACTTTTTATCCCGGAAAATTAGGGAGTTCCCGAGGGAATTTAAAAAAAAACTTAAACCACGCGGGCGAAGTCGCGGGCATCAGCTAGTAATAGATAGAAGAGGAGCGATGCACCTGTTTACAAATTATCTGCAAAGAAAACGAAAAATCAATGAATATTTATTTGTTCTTCCATTTTGGTCAAGGAATTTAAGAAAATCAGCCCGCGAGCTTAGAAACTCCATTCTATGAATTCACCAGTACATAGGTATGTTGTTACATAAGACCGTACAAGAAACCGATCGAAGATACGTCAATAGCATAGATTAATTATAAACCAAGTATAGATTGCTAACTCCCATATAAAAATTTTTCTAGGTTAATACTATCGATAGGTGGCGCTACCAGGCTCGCTCGACAAATGATTATAGTAAAATCGGTGAAATATCGTATTTTCTTGGTTCAGTTTGTATTAATTATTTATATAAAATTATCAAAATACAAAAATTTGATAAAATCACTTAAGCAAATAGCAAATTTACATTCAATTAATTTTAACAAAATTAACTTGCAGAAGTAATTCGATTTGAAACAAGTTCTGTGTATTCTTATGTTATAATCAGCTAGTGGACCATGCAGTTATGCTGCATTCCTATAGATGGCGTCACAAATTGACGATACACTAAAATAATTTTTTCCTCTTGTTTTGGTGCCGGCCAAAGACGATATACTTACTTATAAACCAGGTTGGTACTTGGTATTATAATTAACTAGCTGATGCCCGCGACTTCGTATGCGTGGATCGAGGTTTTGTTGTTCCCGCGGGAACTCTTTAGGTAATTTTCCGGGATTAGAAGTAGCCTATGTGCTACCTATTCAAGACTATAATCTATATCTGTGCCAAATTTCAGCCAGATACGTTATGCTGTTGGGGCGTGATTGAGTAACAAACATCCATACATCCATACATCCAATATCCATCCAAACTTTCGCATTTATAATATTAGTAAGAGTAAGATCTATGGTGCCGGCTCAGTGAATTGTGCGTTTCTTGTGTTTTTAGGGTTCCGTACCTCAAAAGGAAAAAAACGGAACCCTTATAGGATCACTTCGTTGTCCGTCCGTCTGTGTGTCAAGACCCTTTTTCTCAGGAACGTATGGAGGTATCAAGCTGAAATTCATATCAATCAGGTCTACGGTCCCTTAGAGCTGTGAAAAAATCAAACTTAAAAGCCTACACAATCAAAAGATACAGCCGTTTATGCTGCAAATTTTCGATTTTTCTTGCACTCGCGAGGGAATCAAAACCTACAGGGTACTTCCCGTGAACTTAGAATCTTGAAACTTGGTACGAAGCAACGTCTTATAACACAGATATATAGGAAGAATTGCGAAAAGCATAAATTTTTAGTTATATCATTTAATTAAAATATTTTTAATAATTAGGGTTCCGTACCTCAAAAGGAAAAAAACTGAACCCTAGGATCACTTTGTTGTCCGTCCGTCTGTGTGTCCAGACCCTTTTTCTCAGGAACACATGGAGGTAGGTACCAAGCTGGAATTCATATCAAATACCTACTCAGGTCTACTGTCCCTTGGAGCTGTGAAAAAATCAAACTTCTAAGCTAACACAATCAAAAGATCTACAGCCGTTTTTGCTTTGCCGTCTTTCTACACGTGCAGTCTGTGTATAGACTATACGCAGCGGACCTACAATGCTCTGCGTGTTCAATATAACAATGCGCTAAGGGCGGTGCTGAGGAGGCCTCGACACTGCAGCCCGTCGGCCATGTTCGCGGACGCTCGCGTGGATGATTTCTACGCGATCGTGCGCAAGCGTGCTGCGTCTATGATGTGCAGGCTAGTGAGCAGCACCAACACCCTCCTCAGTACGTTGGCTACTAAGCTGGACAGCCCTCTCTGGAGGCGCTGGAATGGTGCACACATTCTCATGAGGAGGCCTCAAAGAGACCTGTAAATGTGTCGAGGCTTAGGTTTGAGAGTAGGGTAGGTTAGTTTAGGTATTTTATGTTGGTTTTTTACTAACATAGGTTAAGTGATTGTTACTAACAAGTTATGGGTGTTGAAGCCTGAAATAAAAAGTTATTATTATTATTATTATTTGCTGCAAATTTCGACACTCGCAAGGGAATCAAATCCTACAGGGCACTTCACGTGAACCCAGAATCATGAAATTTGGTACGAAGCAACGTCTTATAGCACAGATAAAGGAAAAATTGCGAAAAGCATAAATTTTTAGTTACATCCATACTTCCATACTATATCCATACTCCATACTATAATATTATAAATGCGAAAGTGTGTCTATCTGTCTGTCTGTCTGTCTATCTGTCTGTCTGTCTGCTACGCTTTCACGGCCCATCTGTTCAACCGATTTGGATGAAATTTGGTACAGAGATAGGTTACATCCCGGGGAAGGACATAGGCTTCCGCGTTCAAGAGTTCCCGCGGGAATAAAAAAAAACATCAATCCACGCGGACGAAGTCGCGGGCATCATCTAGTCATATAAGAAAAAAAATATTTTTAATAATTTTAAACTTACTTCCCCTTTCCGCATGAACGCGTAGAGGTATTAAATTGAAATTAAAATATTAGATAAGTTGAATAAAAATACTATAACTTTTACTTATAGGATATACCTACATGTTTGTACGGAACCCTCGGTGCGCGAGTCCGACTCGCACTTAACCGGTTTTTTTTTTTGTTTGTGACCGTGATAAGACTAATGGACTCCGAGATCCTGCTACTTAACTGCTGACCTACGCTTGTTCTGGACTCTGAGATTCTGCTGCTATACGATTAATCTTTGAGGTTAAGTTTGGCAATTGTTAGGTATTCTTTAGCCATTTAGCTAATAATAATATATTTATCGACATGCAGGGTTCCGAAATATGTAAATCCATATCCATACTAATATTATAAATGCGAAAGTGTGTCTGTCTGTCTGTCTGTCTGTCTGTCTGTCTGCTACGCTTTCACGGCCCATCTATTCAACCGATTTTGATGAAATTTGGTACAGGGATAGATTGTATCCCGCGGAAGGACATAGGCTACTTTTTATCCCGGAAATTATAAATGCGAAAGTGTGTCTGTCTGTCTGTCTGTCTGTCTGTCTGTCTGCTACGCTTTCACGGCCCATCTATTCAACCGATTTTGATGAAATTTGGTACAGGGATAGATTGTATCCCGCGGAAGGACATAGGCTACTTTTTATCCCGGAAAATTTAAGAGTTCCCGCGGGAATCGAAAAAATTTGGTCCACGCGGACGTAGTCGCGGGAATCATCTAGTAAATAAATATAATATAGATAATTATTTTATTTATAGCTAGCTAATTACAGTAGAAGTCTGGTTGATGGCGATATAATTTAGGTAGGTACTTAGGTAATAATCAAGAAAAAATATTTACAGTAGGTATTGTGCATTATTCAAGAAATACTTGATAAAAAAACTAAATTTACCATTACTCTAGAGTCTACCTACTTCAGAACTATAGGCACATGAGTTCTGATCTGCATAGAGCCTTCGGTCATGGCTAGCTATAACCCTACCGGCGAAGCCAAGTGCTACCAAGCGATTTAGCGTACCTAGAAATCGATTTGGGGTTTATTATAAGTACCAATAAGCCGTTATACCCCTTCTTATTAGCCCACTACTATCTTAGGCTACATCATCAAATACCATCAGGTTGAATCGCAGTCAAGGGCTGACTTGTGAAAGAATCAAAAAACAAGAATAACTAACATATATAAGAAATACTTTAAAAAAACACAAAAACAAGTGATCAAGATTGTTTTTTTAAAAAAATATATAATTAGACACGTTTACGTGCTCTCCGAGGCACGGGGTTGAAACACCGCCAACTTCCTAACTCCGGGCTAGTATTGAGAATTTCTTGCCAGAAAAACCCAATACTTGTTATGGCCCGACCCGGGACTCGAACCCGGGACCTCGTCGATCGCAGTCAAAGACAATATATAAACCTGTATTATAATTAATCTATGGTCGCAGTCCAACATGCTAACCACTATACCAACGAGGCAGTCATGGTTATATAACTATACGTTAGATGGCACTAGGTCAGTTTGATCGAGTTGATGATTCAACTACTACTCGTTAGATGGCAATAGCTATGTTCGTTATTAATTATTTTTCAGCTTGCACAGTTACGCCATCTCAGATAATGCGAAGAACTACAAGGTACCGGCGACTTTAATGCGCATTTAGCGAGCTTTGATTTAATGTATGAAGAGAACAGTCTTATACTGGTTTATATATTGTCTTTGGTCAATAGTAACAATTATAGCACATCGGCAACTTTCGAATGCCGCAGAACGAAATGGGATGAAGACTGATTGCTTTTAAGATTGCCTTTGTACGTTAGTTTATTTGATGAGACGTGTGGACTTTTGATTGAAAACAGGTTTGTACCTAATTGACCGTAACGTACACCTGATTAGTGATGATGCAGCATCTGAAACACGTAGGTTTATTTAATTTATCGCACAGGTAGATCAATGACTGGTAGGTATTTAGCAAAATCTTGCATCAAATATCTTGGTGGAGAAACTTTAGATAAGCCATCAACTTGGAAACCCAATGCACGATGTTACTAAATTGCAGTTATCTTCACCATTATCGCTGTATTTTGTGTAGAGCTACAATTCCACAACCAGAATGACAGGAAGAGATCAGTCCTAAGTAACACTCAAGCAAGTATCGAAAGTTCCAAATTTTAAAAAAAAAAACCAAGTTGCCTTTACTTACATAAAAGTTCGTTATCTATAATAATATTATAGTTGATGGTATTCTTCATACGGGGATATAACTATGTTAGTTTTATAGTAGCAGACATAGGCGTAGCGTAGATAAGCGCTAGCCATGGTGGCATAAGCCCTATGGCAATTCTATATTTAGCGTGACCGAACAATAACCTCGACATGCTACTTGCGGCTTCCTTCACTGGCGTTTGACCACTTTTATATTTTCGAGAAAGTTGGCTTATGCTCTCAGATGTTAAACCAATCGGTATCTACGTCCGTGCATCTTTTGCCGATAATGAGGCGTAATCTATAGATCCAATAACGTCTATTACTTCGGACGATTGGTGTCGATCACAACTGCCAATATCCGGTGGTTAAACTACCTGAGGGCCAGAAATTATAAGGTGCCTATTTCCGAAACTATGACTTGATAATAGCCAGTAATTATTCGTGTGATTTTATACGAATATCTTTCTAATACAATACACTGGTTAGAAAAAGAAAGTGACAAAGAAAAAAGTAATAGGTAAGTCGGTATACATGTTATATTATGCAAAGAGTACGTATAGTGCGTTTTACATAACTTACCGGTCGTCAATGTAGAACAAGAGGGTACACAAGCAAAGGTAAATAGGAAATAGGATATTTAACTTTGTGCATATAATTATATTATAATGTAGTATTGATCACTAGTATAGAAGCGGACTGATATATCTAGAAACTTTGAACATTTCTACTCTATAACTCATATATTATGTACTACTCAATTTGTTTTGATACCAATGACTAGCTCAAAAGAAAATGGTGGCTGTCCTTTGAAATTTGACCTGATTATTTTAGGCCAACTAACACAAAATCGTTCCATTTCTTGTCTATAGTGTAATATTATAAAGTATACGAAAGTTTGGATGGATGGATTTTTGTTACTCAATCACGCCAAACCGGCTGAACAGATCTGAATGAAATTTGGCACAGGGGTAATTTTAGTCTGGAATAACACAGGATACCTACTTTCCATCCCGGGAAATTAAAAAAAACCTCAATCCACGTGGAGGAAGTCGCGGGTCGCGGGCATCAGTACTTTAATCATAAAGTTAAGTACATTTAAAACATCATCTTTCATTACAATGTTAAGACTTTTTACCCCGGAGGCACTCGATAGCGCATTAAAAATTCATTAGGTACATAAACTTAATATAGTATAATTTAGCGTTCAAGTAAAAAAGTTTCATCGCACGTAGACATAGACGGACGTTTTCGGAATTTTAAGTAGTATATTTTTTATATGTACCTATTATTGTCTCACCCATCCGGTTAAACCGGCTGTTTTGTCAAATAAGTCTTAATTTTGTTGAATTTTGCCGATTTACATGATAACCCTGATGTTTGGTAGGTAGGCGGATATATACGTTGTTGAATTTTAAATCGTTGATTTAAGCCAGTAAGCCTGGTGTTCCTTTATGAGAAATAACTAGTACCTACCAGCCTCTTTCTTTAAAATGCGATATTCAGGTTGTATTTAGATTTAGTTAGACTAGAAAAATTTCTGATCCGATCAAAGTTTGCGGGAGCTTTTTTACTCTGAACATTAATATTTATATAATTTTATCCAAACATTGCCGTAAGTTCACTTATTCATAATCATCGTCTGCACTACTGAGCACGGTTCCTCTGTGCTTCCTTCTCTACAAATAAGAAGTGTAAAAACCTTAGACCACCAAGCGGCCAAGTGCGGACGACTGGCAAACCTAACCGAAAAGGCCTGCCGGAACCCCAGACACCCAAATAGACGGTCGGTCATCACCACACTAAGCTCAACTAGGCTCCATTTTTCAAATTAGAAAGTAGGTAATTTATTACTATGTACATCAAAATGATATGGTTCTGTTGTTAATTTTAATTAACTAGTACTCTAAAATTATTAAGTGTATTAAATTTTTAAAGCACTATTTAGTTATTATAGACAAATAAGAAAACAGATTTACGAGTAAGCAAGTATTTTTGTAGTCAGGTACTATTGGCTGATAGGCTTCTAAAGATATCACCTGCAACAAGACGAGAATGTATGTACGTTGTATGAGTCCTTGTACCGATTTTAAATGAGAAAATCTTGTTTATTAGGATCTGACAATTTTATATGACTGAAAGCTTACTTACTCAGAGTGTATAAATATAATATATCACATATAAGTTTGGCTATTCAGCGGGGTAACGCATCCAGCGTTCTGGGCACATTGCAGCGGCATAGATGATATTTTTAATGTTTAGTTTTTAGTTTTTAATTTAGATTTTAATGTTATTATAATGTATGGATTTAGTAATCAATATTTTTAAAATAAATACAATAAATTGAATTCACACTGAAACAAGTGTACAATAAATAAGAAACTGGAGATTTAAATAAACGATTTAACGATGTAATACAACAAAATACTAAATTACCTATTCTGTGACAATGTAAGAACCCAATATTTTACTTATATATTCGTATATTTCAAGAGATATTTCGAGTGTGACATCTTTATGAACTTTGTGCTATTTACATAACGCTTAACGTAACGATGAACTCATCATATTAAACATTTCATAAAATGTTGTGAAGGCTCTTTATCATTAAAGCAATAATAAGGAATTTGCCTAACATCAGCAGCGAAATTATGTATTTAGAACATTATTTATTGCAAAAATATCTGTTTATTCTATTTAAATTGGATTCTTTCTTAACAGTATGCATAAGTATTATGTCAAAAATATTTATGCTTATAATGCTGTTTTTATTTCAAAATATTGTATGCGATTGATAACAAAGGTTCAGCAGGGGTTAAATGTTTTGGAAGATTTCGAATAACAATAACCAATATTTCAATTTTCTTAGGTTGATTTACAACATAGATCGTTATACCTATTCCTAGTTCTCGTAAAATTTCACCATTAAAAAGTGAGAGGCACAAGTCAGTGGCTGGCTCATTTTTTGCGCAAAGGATCAGCCTGGCTATCCAGCGCGGAAATGTAGCCAGCATTCTTGCCACCATTCCACGCGGGCATGATTTATATAGTAATTAGGTTAGGCTAGCTAGCATTAAATTCTATTATATTATTTTCATTAAAAAAACAAGTCAGTTATTTTTACATAAATATAAATAAGAGTAAGTCAAATGTTGGTGAGGTTATTTAACGTTAACTATATCGATGATACAGTCACCTTAAGAAAATATGAGACCGACGCGATGTAGGAATTTTCTTGAATAGGTTCGGGTTCTCAAAAGGTTGTAGCGATGACAAAGATTAATAATATTATGCGTGCAATACATTTTTTTCAAATTTCTTTAACGAAATATACCTCATAATTGTATAATGTCGCTATATCTATATATATAAAAATCAAAGTCTTGACTGACTGACTGACTGACTTATATATCAACGCGCAGCCTAAACCGCTGGTCCTAGAGACATGAAATTTAGAGAGTGTATTCTTTGTGAAGACTAAGTATCCACTAAGAAAGGGTTTTCCGAAATTCCACCCCCAAAGGGGTAAAATAGGGGTTGAAAGTTTGTATGAAAGTCCGTTGTTTTTTTATGATATAGCCACGAAACTTAGATAGATAGATAGATAGATAGATAAATACTTTATTGCACACATGAAAGAAAAAGAATACAGAATAAAATTAACTATAACTAAACTTAAACTTACTATAATATGAGCTGCGGGTTAAAAATGAAGAAATACGTTTTTCACGGTTTTTCAAAATTCGACCCCCAATGGGGGGAAATAGGGGATGAAAGTTGGTATGAAAGGCCTTCATTTCTCAAGATAGTTTTCAAGTAATATCAACGAAACTTGGTATTTTGGCTTTCGGTAAAAATTATAGAAATACGTGTGTCATAGTTTTTTAAAACGTTACCCCTAAAGGGGTAAAATAGGGGTTGAAAGTTTGCATGAAAGTCCTTCATTTTTCAAAAGTTGATATTTGGGCATCTGGTTTAAAATAAAGAAATAAGTGTTTCACAGTTTCTGAAAATTTTATCCTCAAGGACGTTAAATAGAGTTTGTCCGTCAATCAGTTCAGAGTAAAAGTTCGACGTGATTTTTTGCATGAGTCAAGTCAAGTCAAATAACGTTTATTCAATTTAGGTAGGAATACTACACTTATTGACGTCGAGTTTTTTATAATATAATATAATGGTGATAATCAGTAACGGTATCTTAAAACTAAAGCTACGAGGGTTCCAAACGCGCCCTGGTCTGAGAAGAGCCCACAACAAACTCAGCCGGGTTTTTTTTTTCATTATCACCATTTCACAAATCATCTTAACTAAGGAACTATCAGAGCCAATAGATCAAATCATTGCCAAGCTTACTTGTCATTTAAGTAATCCTTTACATGGTAATAAGATTTTTTAATGAGTTTACGTTTTACATTAACTTTGAACTTATTCAGAGACATTTTCAACATGTCTTCTGGGAGCTTATTGTAGAAGCGGACACTGTTTCCAACATTTCTTGGGTTGTAACGAATGCTACGCTTCGTTACAGGGTATATAGATGAGGACCTGGAGAGTGACATATTTATTTAATCCCGGAAAATTAAAGAGTGCCTGTGGGAATTAAAAAACTGAAGCCACGCGAACGAAGTCGCGGGCGTCCGCTAGTTTAAGTATATACTTAGTGTCGTTAGCCATGTAAGCAAAAGGTACGTCGGAAAAATTATAATCAAAATAATATAGGCTTATAAATAAAGAAATAGGTATCCACTGAAAATATAATATAAGCATACCTAACTGCAAACCTTAGCAAAAATAGACTTGGCATTATTACTTGAATTACCTACCCGTAAGAAACCGTGGAAATATGTTAAGAAATAGATTAATTATTTATTAAAGAGGAATAAGTCTCCAAGCAACCGTTTTGCTGGGCTCTAAATGAAAAAAAAAATTAATAAAATTGCAACAGTTTGGAAAAACATACCGCGTTAAGGATTGCAACAAGGAGATAAGTGTATAATATTATTTTGACGTTTGAATCTATTCTTTTGAATTAGGTTAGGTTTTTGCGTATATAAAGCAAAATTATAAAACTAGATGCCCGCTATACGATCTTTCGATTCTCGCGGGATCTTTTTAATTTTTCGAGGCAAAAAGTAGCTTATGTGTTAACTCAGGTTATAAGTTATCACTTATCTCTGTTCCAAATTTCAGCGAAATCAGTTCAGTTATTGTGGCGTGAAGGAGTAACGAGCATGACAAACCTGCAAAAATCCAAACCTTCACATTAAAAAATATATTGCTAGATACTGATAAACGACAAGCGGGTATTCCGCCCTATGCGAATGTGTGTTGGTTTGTCCTTCATTCACGCTACAACAGCTAATGGATAGGAGTGAAGCTTTGGATCAATTTTTATGGTATAGTTGAGGACCTAAAGAGTGACATAAGTAACTTTTTATCTCAGTAAATCAAGGAATTTCCCCAGCATTTGTAAAACATAAATCCACACGGATAAATCCATTTTGATGAATCATAATTATGTCTAGTTTTCTAAGGAGGATAAATGTGTATATTTTTTGGAAATAAATAAATAAATTGAAGAAAAAAAAATTGACACGGATAAAGTCGCAGGCATTATCTAGTTACCGATAAAGTGTACCTATGCCGTGTTTCATAGAAGTTAAATTTTATATACTATGTTAATAAAGAAATATTATCTTAAAAATGGAACAACTTATTTACCTTAATTCCTTGCACATAATCGAGCGTATTCGCGAACGTGTTCATCAGACAGTGAAAGTTAAATCATCTCACACTATCATTACACGGCTCAATATTATGAATTTTATATTTTTTTCGTGATTGTACATTCATGTGTTGCCTTTACTTAACGCACTAATTATAAACGACATACATAATAAGTAGATATGTGTGTTAATGTTTTTATCTACGCCAGCATCGAAAAGTTCCAATTTCGAATTTGACAACTATATCGAATTGAACCCTCTTTCGTGTTTGCTTCTCATAACGATACAGTTCGTTGTATGGGAGCTGTATCGTTATGAGTCGTAGCTGTATCGATATGGTTATCTTCATAAATAGGATACCTATAGCTTAGCGGCTCTGGGTTCTGGCACTTTTGGTTTTTATTAATTTATAAAGTAAAAAATTATAAAGACGTCCTTGTCGTAGATAAAATCTTGTATGCAACTGTACGTAATTAGTCATTTTAATTCTCGTACTATCCTATTTTGATACTCGGCAAGCCTCGTATCAAAAAACAGCACTCGAATTAAAATGACCCTCATTACGATACAGTTGCATAAATAGCTATTATGATGTTATCGTTTACAGGCTGAGTTATGAAAGTTTTGGGGTTTTTGATATTTTTCCTTACTTACAACTAAAAATGATACTCGCGATTTCGTCCGCGTGAATTGTTTTTTTTTTCGTTTCCGCGGAAACTCCGGGATAAAAAGTAGCCTACGTCCTTCCCCGGGATATAACCTAGTGAAATCGATGAGTCGTGAAAGCGTAGCAGACAGCGAGACAGCCACATTTTCGCATTTATAATATTGGTATCATGAAACTAGGAATCCGCTTATTACTTTAGTATGGATAGGTATGGATTTAAAATGACATTGGTGCCTACTTCCCAAAATAATATTTAAAATTTTACTATTTGCTTTTATGTACAATATTTCGTTAAACCTATCTCAATCGATTATCACAATAAAATCACTTGCGTACGGTTTTTTAACGAAAAGTACCTACGTTTAAAAAAACCGTATAGGTACGCAACCGTAGTACGTTTAGGTACCTATACCTACCAGTCCTACCACTATATCTACCTGATGGCGATATCATATTAAAATAATATACATACTTATTTGCTTATAATTATGAGTGACCTCGGTTAATATTGAATCCTTGTTAATTTATGCATTTCGTGATTTGAAAACTAAATTAATTTTATTATTTCCAGGTTCGTGAGGCGAAATCCAGTTTGGTGTGTACCCTCTTTATTTATGACACTTGTTAATATGACGTAACATGGCATTTATTAATATGCCTATTTATATGGAGATCACGATGTTACTTAGTTACCTATTTATTAGCAGAGGACAGGATGTTGGTCTAATTAAAATGTTTTTCTGCCAGGCCTGATTGATGAGGTACAAAAAGACTAGATATATAATTAATTTAATTCCACAAAAAATCTTGAACCATTTATTGAGCTCATTTAATCATGTACCCTTGTAATATTTGGTAGGTAAGTGGTATGTAGTAGGTACCTACTTGTCAAATTTTATAGTGGAAACTAGGGGCTTGAAACGTAGCAACATTGCTTTGGGTGGTAGTTATTATAGTGTAGTTACTTTTCTATAGTGAGTGAGTTAAGGCTCAATATATCAAAACATGGTTTTCTGTTCCGACATTTTAGGATAGCAAAAATTAAAATTTCATGACCAAATAAATACCATTCGCTACTCAGTTATATATACTATACTTACTAGAATAAGCCTTCTTAGTTATTGGTCACTTTGGTAACAATAACTCGTCTTTGAGCGGCGATAAGTACCTAGTCAGGTCCCCAGCCGCTCGCGGGCAGACCATCACAAACTCCACCAGACTATAGTTACCAACAGTGCAGTTATCTCTTAGCCTATTATATATTTTTGAAAGCTTGCACCCTCAAAGCTTACTATTATAGGGCCGGATGTCTTCAGAAGTGTGGTTTTGGCTTAACATTTGTAAAAATCGACTATTGTTGACCATTATGTCATTCTCTAGCTGTGCCATGGCTTGTTCAACAAATTGTGATAAAATAGTTAGCGTTTTTCACACTTTTGCCGTTGTAGGTTCCCACCAATTTATTATTATGTCATATAATGCGTGAAGTCATACAAAGTTTAGTCGAAAACGTGTGAAATATAAACAGAGAAAGTTCTTTAACAATTACTTACCTATTACTTACTTACTTTACCTACCTGGTAGGGTTGTCAAAGCGCAGGTTCTATAACATAACCTTTATTGATATCATTCCAGCAATAAATAAAACCTGGGGGTATTTTAAAATAACCGCAAGAGAGGTGAGCTGTCATCTTTACAAAACTGTCATATTGACATCGACGATAGCTTGTCAACATGACAGTTTTGTATGAGATGACAGATCACAACCAAGTTTTTTACCTGTAGAAACCAAAGCAAGCTGTTTTTTCTGAGTCTATGTTACATCGTCAACATCATATTATTTCAATTCAACCTATTGCCGGTCTACCTTGACTACTACAAAACGCTTCAATGTAAGTAGTTTATACATAAAATGTTAAACCTACATACATTACCTTGCAGAATTTTTACGACTATGAAACTAGTTAGTTACTTTCTGATACGAAACTAATCCTTGTTGACACTGATAACCACACGTTAGGCAGAAAACTAAATCTAATACGTAGTAGGCATATTACCTATCTATACTTATATATTTTTTTATATACTATATACTAGCTCATGCCCGTGAAAGCATTCGCATTTATGAAGTTTTTTAAAATTAAAGAAATAAAGTATCCAGTCTATATCTGTATGTCCAGTTGTAGCCAATCAGATCTTTACGCTACTCTGTAGCAACAGTTTTACGTTAATAAAGCCCCAGGGAATTATCAATACCACTACTCTAATAAGTTTGTTTTTATTGGCATTTCACTAGTCACCTGCGAAGAGACAGCTCTCTCTTACGCTACGGCTATTTTGAAGTGTATAAGATTAGCAACAGCCAAGCGCATCCTTGTCTTTCTATCGGCCCGCAAAGGTACTCCGTACTTAAGCCGACGCACCTACAATACGAAACAGTTGAAGTTCTTTTCGTGACTTGTACTTATGAGTTTATTTAAGCTGGGAAGTGGGAGCATAGATTTTTCTAAAAAAGGCAAGACAGACAAACTAGTTAATTTCAAAATATAAATTACTACTTCTGAAAACAAAATCTCTGTTTGGATGCTGTGATAATTTAAAAAACTCTAGATAAAGCTCTGAAAATAGGTACTTAAGGGTAGGTATATATTGACAACAAAAAGGCTTACAAGGCACGTGTAAAGTTTTGAAATACATAGTTTTTTGCTGGCGCTGGCGACAGGCGCTTTAAAGAAGTCCCAGAACATCGCCTCTCAAAATGGAAGCCATGTTAATTCTCAAAACAAGCAAGGTCGTGTTCAGTTAACGTGATTATCATTAATGGGGTAATTAACCGCCATACATCGAATACTTTAATCGCTACGCTAATAGAATAATGTTTGTTAGCGCTGTTTGCGATTTGCCTTGATGTCGGCAAATTTGACCGACCGTAACTAGGTAAACGAGATTTTTAATCAATGACTAAGCTCATCATCATACTAAGTAATATTATAAATGCGAAAGTGTGTTACTTTGTTGGTTTGTTAGTTTGTCTTTCAATCACGCCCCAATAGAGTAAAGGATTGACATGATTTTCTGCATGGGCATAGTTGAGGACAGGGAGGCGTTTGGCTAAAATAACAGCTACATTGTAAAGACCGCAATCACCTCTGTTTGGTTAACATTCTTTCACTATTGGCTAAAATCCATTGACGCAGCAAAAATACCATAAATTCAGCCAATCAAAACAATTGATACTGTAACAATGATTGATGATTTACATAATCACCCTGCTGGAGAGTGACAGGCTACTTTTTACCCAGGAAGGTTAAGGAGTTCCGGTAGGAATTCAAAAAAACTTATTCAACGCGGACGAAGTCACGGACATCAGTAAGTATGATATATTATGTAGTATATTGTTCAAACTGTCGTATCTAAAGACTCGTATCTATTGCCGATTTACGAGGCTTCTTTCCCACTGCCACCAATCGTAGGAAAATAGAACAATGACTAGGAAGCAATTAACTCGTGTTCTCGAAAGGGAAATGCGTAACATTGTAAAAACCTATCGCATATTATATTACAGCTATATGGCCTTCCCAGTTAATACCTTCATATAAACAGTAGACACTGCTTACCCTACTAAAAATGTAGTAATTTTTTTAATGCGAAAGTTTTATGTGTTTTTTTAAACTTTATACGGATTACCCGACATTATGATTAAATTCGGTACAGACATTATCTCGGATACGGACTTGGCTTTTTTCATTCCGATAAATCAAAGAGTTCCATAAAAACCTAATATTTACTCATGCGGGGAGATATCCTAAAAACTACGTGAATGAATTGATATGATACCCGTACAGAAGGCCGGGAAGTTTATATCGTTGAACTAATAAGCTAGCCAAGCGTGATGTAGGCGAACGCATGAGAAATTATTATATATCTAAACGTCGCGTAGTCAGCTACTCGTTGAAATTTGTAAGAAATACATTTTAATTTACTTAAATATACCTACTGAGAAAATTTCCCTATCGTTCCTTGGGATTCTCTTCTTCGTTTCTGTTAAAAAGAGAATGTTTCCTTTATCGATTTCCTGTCGAATCAGAAAACTCGTAGCAGTAAAAGAGTAGTTCTACCTTTTAAAACAAAATGCTTTTGTAAGAAGAAAATAAGAAGGAAAGTCAGTAAATTTCTAAGTGTACGTAATAATATTTTTTTTTGTTTTTCAAATAAAAGTTGTCTGATAATCTCAAAACCTTCGCTAGTAAAGAAGATTCTTATAACATACCGGTATAAAATGTCTCCTTAAACTGTGATAGTTTGAAAAAAAAGTGTTTAATACTTTTCAGTCCATATTGCATTATTCATATATAGGCTGGAAAAAAAGAACGGGATATGGAGGTTCATTAAAAGATTCGTGGGTTGTAGAATTTTGTAGAACGATATCTATTATTAATACATTGAGATAACTCTTCTTCTTAATAATAAGTATTCTTCTTATGAGTTCTGAACTTAAAACTCATAAGCTAACTTCAGAATGCCGACAGAAGTTATCTTTTCGTATAGCTATTATATTATATCTACTGCTAGGCACTTATTTAAAGTTTTGTAGCATTTTTGCGCTGTTGGTGTCGTAAGCTCAGAAAGGCTAGATTCGCTATGGTAGAAGTTAGAACTGTTATACAATCGAATAGTTTTTGGGTACTTTTTCTGCGAAATCACGAGTCGCTGGTTAAATGCTTTCTATGTTATGAAAATTTGGACAGGCCACTTGTTTCTAGAAAATTTTCTTTCCCAACTTTTTGCAACGGATTTTTCAGCGGAATACATTAGGTAAGTACTTTGTCCTAAAATTTCTTTCTTACAACTACTTCTTACAAAATTAGGTATTTGATATCCGTGCCGCAAACCTTCAATCCTGATGTAGTTATAGAGATTAAGTATAATAAAATTTGTATTCTCCTCTTCAGCCTCTAATTTGGGGAGTGCGGGGATCTCAGGCACGGGCCCCTTATCAGAGATCATCTAGGTACTTTAACGGTGATGGAAAACGTCACCTGCATGCCTGAGAGACCCGTACTTGGCTAGCGCGGCGGTGGGGACTAAGGCCTAAACCCTTCTCATTCTTGAGAAGATCCCAACTCAGTAGAAAGCAAGCAATGATTCGAGGTAATGATGATGAATTTCTTGATAAACAGTATACGGACAGACGCTTCGAATAAAAAAATAGTGGGTTAAGTTAAACAGGCTATTTATAACTTTTATTGTAATTTTTATTGTACTTTAATTACCTTCGATTTCAAAATAGTTCAGAAACAAATTTACAAACCCACCTGTTCACATCTCACTTTTACTGTTAACATTCACGCAATGCGGTGAAAACAATTGATTTGTCAGCCTTCATATTGGTATGGACAGAGGCGTGCAAGGTACGTATACCTACTTTCTCTAATTTCATTACAAATAATTTCCACTGCACGAAGAAAGGAATTCCGTTTGGCGGATTTCGCTTTGTTTTCTAATTAAAATGTTATTTTCTGTATACTATATTAAATTACATACTTACATTTTCAATATTAGTCCCACTTCAATTAATGAAGCTATTCGATTCTGATTCGATTGTTATATCGTACTATAATGACTATTTATGCTAGTTACTTATATCAATTCTCATAAAACAAATTTATTTCTCGCTTAACCAAAATTTAAATGATCTATTTATTGATCCTCTTAAATTTTGATTGAGTACCCAAGTATACTTAAAACGAAATATTTACTCACGTATTTACTACCTACATAATTATTAGGTTATTTAAATATATTTTTTTGCCTACTAGAGCAATAAAGATTTTTTTCTCAAAATATATTTCAACGGTTCAATGCTTTCGCCTGCAGTTGGGTAAGTTTTTTCGAAACCGGTGGGTGTGGCTGGCACGTTAATAGTGCAGGTTCCATTCTCGATCGCGTGCCTCATGTTTTGAGTTTTTGTGTTATTCATTTTTTGTTACTCCATCGGGATGTTGTGATCTTTCCAGTTCCTCTTTTTTTCTTTTTTTTAAGGCACACGAAGTTTTTTGAATGCTTTCCGGGATCAAATTTAGGCGGGAGCGTATTGGAATTTTATAATGGAAGCTTAAACTTTAACATTTTAAAAAGATTTGTGGAATGTAACGTTTTTCTGGCATTCTGGATTAATTTAATTATTTTTTATCTTGTTTTCTTTCTATTGTTGTTTTTATGATATCCATGTACCGAGTAAATTAGATGACCATGGATAGTTGTACTTGGCTATACATTTTACTTGCGACTATTCGGTAATGCCACATAGAAGGGCAATACATTTTTCCAACGAGAATGATTTTTAGAGCAACATGATTATAATAAATGAGTACCCACGCTGAGAAATGATCTAATTTTGATTTAAGTAGTTTATCCTTAAAATTTTTAAGATGACGCTCGCTTATTCTTACGCTTATATCTACTTGATTTTTTTCAAAATCATTTTTTGATTTTCTGGTATAATTAAAAAAAAGTAGCCTACGTACCTCCCCGGGGTACAATCTCTATAACATGATGTCAAATAGATCTAGAAATATGCTTTCGCAATATGTACGTCTTAGGACTTTACCCCTCAGAAATCAGATTCTTCATCTACTTGTGCAACGAAAACGAAATCACTCAATAAAATTTACCAAACTTTAGAACGAGTAAACTCCGTACATAGCTAAATCTTATCGAGCAAAATTCAATTTGTGTAAAAGAAAACCGATCAGTTAGAAGATAATATGATATTTCTAGATTTCAGTAAATCATTGTTTGACCTATAAGTAACCAAAACAATGTCCGATTTGTAAGGCATTGTCCGACCGGTAGGTATCAAGTCGCCAGTTATTTTTACTAGGAATCGATTCTTCCGAAAAATCGATGTAAGCGCTTACATAATCGAATGAACGCCGAGCGTTACCAGTTTTAAATAATGCTTCATTCATACCTCATTTCTCATAAAGATACTTGTAGATTGTACGTAGGTCACCTACTTGTTCTTCTTCTTCATCGTCGTATCGCTCTTGTCAGAGCTTTGGTGTTGTGGTACGCTTACTTATCCCTTTTCCGCTCTTCACTGATGGCAGCCTTGCGAGTGCATTCGAGTAAGTGGACGTACTTAGTAGGTACAAATTAATTACAAAACAACTGATTATTTATTTTATTTAATTTTTAGACGATCTCTCTATACGATCTTACGTTATAAGTATGAAATGATGTAGAAATTATTTTGGAATTCATAGTTTTTTCTCCGATCTAGACCGGTGAAAGGTTTTTTAAGCCTGTACCTACCGCCAAGTTATTTAGTGATTTCACGTTGTGGAATGGGGTGTGACTTTCATAAAAGCTGTCTTATGTAAGATACTACATGATACATCCACAGGTTAGTTAGCTCGCTTCGATGTTAGATTGGATCATCACTTATCACGTGAGATCGCAGGTTTTGCTTAGCTCTGAATAAAAGAAATATCAGCATGTCAATACAACTGAACATTGCTTTGTTCAATAACTTTTAAGATCTGCGCATGCACGCCAACCCGTCGACATAATTTGTAAGCATAAAAAGAGATTGCCCAAGAATTTAAAGTTAGTTGTGAATAATGCGATGTTTAAACATCTATAGAATGCTTCTAGGCCTTTGTCATGAACAGACCGGCCTTCAGGCCCTCACATTCGCTTGTGACTTGTACCTAGTTCTAAGGGGCTATCGCAGACGACCGATAATTATAAACAGATGATTTTATAAAAGTTGGCAACTGCTAAACACAGCACAATGTCACTGAAGGTCAAAAATCGGAGTTGGTACTTGACCATCTTTCGTTAACTTGTTGCACTTTTGGATAGAAAGAAGCATCCACGAAAACCGAACCTGATAGAGTTTTTTTTAAAGTACCTATATGTTGCCGTGCAAGTTTAAACTATATGTTGCCGTGCAAATTTTCTGCGAAAAGAAAATTTCTGGCGACAGCAGCAGGGCGACCGCGTATCTTTTGCATCAAGCATTGATACATCGCAATCACCTCTGATTGGTTAACACTCTTCCACTATTGGACAAAGTTCATTGTCGCAGCAAGAATTTTTTTGTTTTGTTTTTGTCAAAATAATTAAATCAATTGTACTGGATTTTATTGACCGATTTTATCACCTTTACTACTTTTACTACGATGTCGACTCTTTATCAGCACACGCTAACGCAGACGTATAATATCCGCAATCGGTACGATTTATCAGTACTAAAAAACGGTCTCAGACGAAAACAGGTTGTCTCCGTCACCGTTTATAACGCTAAGAGATCGTGACTGCTAGATTTATTGCAAGCACGGTCATTGAATTGTATCACCGCGAAAAATATCATTTTTTCGATTAATTTTGGCAATTTACGAAATAAAAGCAACAGTTTAAGGTCAAGAGGTCTGCTAGAAAACTCAGTGCAATTAAAATCGAAACGATTTTATAAAAATACTATTTTTTTCTTTCTTAGAGAACAAAGGTTTCCTTGTATGGGCATCCGGTATTTAACTAAATAAGTTGTAAGTACATAAAAACTTTCCATTTTCCTGTACTAGTATTAAACCAAAATCGATATGCAAAAAAAATTGATAGAAACTAAATAAAACTTATGAATATACCTACTACTACTTACGAGAAAGTATAGTAAAGCCTCCTATTCACTAGGGGACAAATGTCCCGCGCTACGGCCTACGTGTCGCTAGAGATGTCGGGCGACGTTGGGCGATGGCGACTTCTCTAGCGTCACGTGTCGCGGGACATTTTTCCCCTAGTGAATACGAGGCTTTAGACTTTTGCTGTCATCACTACTCATGGCAGTATTCAGTAAAATGTGAAACATACATGAATGACGCAAGGTTAGCAGTCGCAACTCGCAAACTCTCGATGTATTACGTTTATTTTTATATACTCTATGGTACCTACATTCTAACTAATAGAAGGCTGAATTTTAAAAATGCGGCAGTCATTTGTGGTTTTAACCGTGTTTTTTACATGGAAGCGTGGCTTCCCTATTTCTTGTAAGGTTGTGATAATATTATATCTACCTATACGTGAAACTCTTTATAATTTATTTTTGACATTTATGGCGCAGTGTAGAGCGCTGTTGTCTTAGCGTGCAAAGGTACCAAGTTCGATCCCCGGCAATGTCAATTTAACTGCCATGCCCTTAACAGGTTTGCCCGCTACCGTCTAAGGCTGCATCATCACTTACCATAAGGTGAGATCGTAGTCACGGGCTAACTTGTAGTGGATTAAAAAAAAGAAAAAAAAAGTGAAGTGCAACTTCAGAAAACTAGTCTACGAGAGAATGAGATAAATATAACTTGTATTCTATCTCATTCTCTCGCAGGCTAAATCCTATTATGAATATGTTTATCTCTTTTTGGTGTCTCTTTTTCGTTTCATCGAATTTACAAATCACAACTACCTATTCTATATCTAAAGAAGTTTCACTTCAAAAATTTTACTTAACTGTATTGTTAGGAAAAGTATTAAGCTCACCTGTGACCTGACTTTTCAATATGCCTGACTATTCAAGAAATACATCCTTTATATATATATTTTTTTTAATTGTCCGAAGAAAAATCTACGTTTTATTAAGCATAATTTGTTGGTACATAAAACGTATCTATTGTATTCTGTCATTAATTAAACTATTACTTATTCTGTGATAAAACGCCGAAAATATCACCCGAAAGTCTTTATAACAAACTTGTCAGTTTAATCATTTGACAGAAACAGCAGTTTATCAAGGCATCGCTGTCTAGAACATGTTTCGTTCCAAGCGGTGAATTGTGATTATCGCAACCTTGTTACTTTCGCCAAGGCGATAGGTCGAGCTTATCTCGAGGCAGAAAATTACCACAAACAGGTATAACCTCATTTCACCGTCTATCTCTTAAGCTACTAGTTAGCTGATAAATATAATGTAGTATGTACCACGTATATTGAAGTACCTAGGTGGCTATGTTCACGTTGAATGAAAAAACTGCTTATAGGTTATGTGTCACCATTCTATGCACAAAAAGTGTGTTTCCCTTAAAAACTTAGATTTACATAGGCAGGTAACTACTACCATATTTATCTATGTAAGTAAATAATTTATGGGCAGTTACTCATACCAATTTAACATAAAATTACCATGTAAGTAAACTTAAATATATATTTCAAGGAAAACTGTAACTTACATCCACAGCAGCTTTACATACTGACATACTGTGTCTAGATAAAAAATATGTAATGGAGGCCTCGTCAACTAAATAATTAAATAATTATGGCTACGTTAAGTTAGGGGTTCTAGGTATAGGGAAAGAGTCATATATATATATACTTCGCTTCGCCTATAGAAGGACACATAATATTGTGCATGCGTCGTTACATAATAACTTATCTTGTTATCCATAAACTTTATTTGAAAAAAATACTATGTATAATGTACCTACTTAAAATTTGGTGACATTTAAGATGACCCACCGGTATAGATGAAACAGGGGTTGCAGTAATAACTTGCTGCACTTATCCGCATTGCTATCACGTAATAAAACACACATGTGAATAAATTCGCCACTTTCGTTTTATAATTCGCCGTAAATGTCAGATTATTTCACGTGTTACGAGGATGATTGCACAAAATGGCTGCGTACCACTGTGAATGCATCAAAGTTGCATATAACGTTGTAAGCGAGGCTTTCACTGAATTTTCCTTCATCCTCTTATCTTCTCAGACTTAATATTATAAACGCGAAAGTGTGTCTGACAGACTGACTATTAACTATCACGGATCAACCGCTGAATCGATGTTGTAGATATTTACTTAACACAGAGATAGTTTTCTTTGTGAAGACAGGCGCAGGCATAATTACCTACTACAAAAGAAAACAAAATTAGAAAACCTTTAAATTCCATGCGGACGATTCAACGTTATTTTCAACCAGTGTCAGGAAAATATGCACAAGCCTGTAGAAATCCTTTCGAGAGACATGTCCCAAAATATGGATCATCGATAAAACATCAATAATTACGTCGACGATGTCACGGTCCGGAGCTAGTTTCTTATTTTAATGGATATAATATGAAATGTTAACGATCAGAATCTATTTAGTTTAGCGTGATGAGAGAATGTCGGTGGAAAATAATATTAACCTGACGTAAGTTTATGTACATCATTGACGCTTATTATAAGTCAAGACAACTTTTCCTTTAGGTATCTATTATGTACTAAATACTAGCTAGCCTTTGCCTCTGGTTTCTTCCGCATTCATTCAACAACTCTCAATGGTGAACGTGTTAACGAAGTCACTTCAGGACTAAGCTATAATAGTTCTCCATCCTTACTATACTACTTGCTTAACAGAAATAGAAATAGAAATCTTTATTAAAGAAATTAACTTAAGTACAAATACAATAAATTCCTGGCCCCTTAAACTAGGAGGACCCGTATCTTAGGGGCCAGAACAACAAACAACAACTTATAAACAATAATCCTCCTGATAATAATTCTGTTCTCCTGACTGATCTTTCAGAGCTACGTATTGATGTACTGGAAGAGATTTGATTGTTGTGTTGTATCAATCTCATAATTTCAATTTATTGAGCGCATGGCCGCGCTCAAGATTTGTTTTGTGAGAGCACACGTGTTCTCCGGACAAATTTTCGGACAAATTTTCCCAAAAGAGACAAGCCAACTGCACATAAAAATATATGAGAATTTCTTGACAGATAATCCTCAATAACTGTTTGGACCAACACGAGACTTGAACTCAGAACCGCATAATAAGCCAGGTAGACCAACGAGGCAGGCAATCATGTCATGTCATGTCATACACAAATAACTAATCAATATATAGCAAGAAAAGAATAGACAATCTTGCATTGTAAAGTCGACATCTCTTGAAGATGCTCCGGTGTCGGGGCGAAACGTGCGTCGAGAATAGTATAGAAGTCTTGTGTGGTGGTGCATGTGAGTGGTGGTGGCATTGCTTGCTTGGGAACTTAGCTTTCTTGCTTGGTGAAGGTAAACGGTGCTTCGCTTTTAATTGCATGCTTGACCATACAGATTTTTTCTGTTGGCGGATTATAGCAAAATAATTGTATTATTTTCTTGCTAAATCATGAACTTCCGCAAAGTAACGCCTGATTCTATCCAATAATCAATATGTATAAAAGTCTCCTGCTGGACGTCGTCTTTTGTATGGATTTCCAAAATCTTTGATTCCGGTTTGGATTGGTGTTACACTCGGAACCGGTTGTATTCAATAGTTCTTTGCTTCTTGATTGAAGTCCACATAGTGACCCGCTCCGTACATCCGCTGCCTTTGCCCGCTGTTATACCATTGCCAGAGCCAAAATAACCTTGAGTAGTAAATACCTGCGTCAAGAGAGAATATTGATTGAATACAGAGTTGCGAAATACCCTGATAGTCAATTAGTTGTCATAGCAAAGTTAGCTATTGGTCCGTGTCTAGTATAAACATGCCATTGTTCAGAGACTGGTCGCCCTCCAACCAAGGTGAGTTGGTTGAGTGACCGGTTACATTCCATTTAAGTCATCGACTATTTTCGTTTGTATATCGACATATATTATTACCAATTAAGTTGAATCTGTAGTTTCTATTAATCTCTGCTGCTGCTGGAATAGCTAGAATATATGATATTTATTTGATTTCTCTAAGATTTAACGATGCAAGGCTTCGTCTATTAACAAGGAAGTCAGTGTTTTTCTCTATATATAAATGCTCGCAGCAAGTCAACTTCTGCAAGGAAACTAATTTCCTGTGGATATGTCACCGTAAGATTGCAAAAACCGTTAGATTGTTATCTAACTAGCGAAATTGTAAACTGTCGAGTGTCGACAGTTTACAATTTAACGCATTATTTTTCGGTAGATTGTAATCTGTTAGGTATATTAACCGATAAAACCTAAGTGCACGGCCTTTAAGTCGAACCCTAACCTAACATACAAGAAAGAGACAAGAAAACGTAAATACAATAAATATTTCAAAGATCGACACTCAGAACATTGGACGGTTCACAATCTGTCGACAGTTTACAATTTCGCTTACAATGTAACGGTTTTGCAATCTTACGGTGACATATTACATGGCGTTGAATAAGAAAATCTACTTTTCTTAAAATTCTTGACCGATCTTATTTATCACAATAGTGCTATTGAATATTCATATTGTATGACTAACTACCTCTGCTTATCTCTGAAAATCGCAAATTATACGCATTAATTCATGGGTAAGGGAGACTCTCGTATATAACTCGATCTCCCTGCTTGAGTATCAGATTACCCGCGATTTATTGCCATAAAAAAATAACCGACAACTCGCGACCGCAACTTCTTAGTATCCACCATCAAATCACGCTGTTGGTGGCTTCTTCCGGGAAAGTATAACCCTGAACAAGTACCTACGAGTCGTATAATAAGGGCGAAAACACATTACAGGCAAACAATTTTGTCTGGCGGACAAAAAGTCCACGCGCAAACTTTTTTGTGAAGCTGCTCAGACTGCCGCGACATGACGAAACGTGTTTCCCACACATCCCACGCCATACGTCATGAGCGGTTCGCGTGTACGTTTTGTCCTGTCCGTAGTGTATTTTCCCACTACGATCCCTACTACTTCCCAATGGCAAATGCACGTAACATCTCTCAAATTAGTAAGGTTATGTTAAGTAGGTACTATTTGCGTTCAAACGCTAAATAGAAGTAACATTATTATGTAACCTCTAGGGAGGTTTCTTTCGAGTTACGATATCCCTTTTCACATTCAATATATGTATTACACTCGTATTAAAAAAACAGAGTGAGGAAGACTTTAAAATAAACGTAGAAATCCTAAAGCTCATATTATGATTTCTTAATATCATCATCAGCCTGCGGGCGTTCACTGTTGAAAATCGGATTTTCCTTTTCCAAGTGAGCCACCTGCCACCACACCCTATTTTAATCCAGCCACTTCCTCCCACCCTCTTTATAATGTCGGCCGGTATATCGTGCCGAAGGGCGTGTCTCCTTCTAGGACTTTTCGTCACTTCAGCTTGTTAATGGTTTTATAGTATAATACATTATACATAGATTACTTTTCCGTAAGTTATATGAATGAAAGTCGTATCTAATACTTCTGTCGCAGTCCATTATTTTCTTTCAACAACTTTCACACGTGCGGGTGTTAATGGAAGTATCGATCTGGATCCGAGATTCAGTTTTCGTTTTTGTATTAGAAGCCTCGTGCGTTACCTCGGAGAACTCTACTGGAGGCATTAGAGCAAAACTATATTACCTCGTTTTCGTTTAGCCGGTTCGTTGATCTCTTTTTACAAAAAGTTAAAGATATTGCCTAGGTATATTATAACCTCCAATTTTTTCTAAACTTTCGATAAATAGCCTCTATATTCTAATTTCTTTTTCTTCTTTTTCAGGTCGTTGTAAAAGTCAAGCTGAGCAATTATAATAGAGAAAGGTGAAATAAAAATTTTTTTTAATTTCTTTATAAATTAAAATTATTATAATGAACGCTTTTTTTCAACGTATAAGTATGTGGGCATACCTAATAAGTATGTCGTTATACCACAGGTTATACGTTGTACTTTGCGGTTTGCGCTTTGCAGTGTGAACGCTTTTATATGCGCGCCTTGTTTGTGTACAAACTTTAAGAAATCAAAGTAAGTATACAATATCACTGTCTTCAGTGATGGCCGCAGGCCGAACAACCGACCGTTAGACGCTTACTAGGAACTAATACAAGAATTTTGTGCCGTTAATGTTTGCACAGAAAAACGCGTGAACATACTTTTTAAAATTATATACGGCATCAGTCATCACGTGCCACATCTTTAACGGTGTCCATACGCCGATACAAGCGTGACCATTCACCTTAACATTATCATAGATCTCCACACCATACTCGAACTCCTGAAAAAGTTTTAAGCTGTGAAATGATTAGGTTTTGCTTAGACAATTGGGCCTCTGATTGCAAGCTACATTAAAAAACAAGTACGTACGGTTATAAGCCTTATACAACGTTGGTATAAGAACTATAAACAACGTCGGATGTACAACTGATTAAGTCAGTACTTACTAACGTTCATAGCTTTGTGTTTTCATCCTTAAGTAAACAAAAATTGAGGATTCATTATGTGGTAATTAATATATGATAACAATTGTATGTATGAGAATGTAATTTTTTTGATTACGTAATAATTGCATGATGCTTATGGGAAAACAATAGACGTTAACTTTTTGTGCGGTTCATTTTAGTTCATGGTAAAACATCCGTAAATATTTGGACGGATAGGTATAAATACTTCACACGGTTGTATTGATCTAATAATATAACTAATCACTTTAATTAATTTAAACACGAAATGGGAAATTTGTAATTAAACAAATCATATAGCCTATAACCATTTTCACTACTTTCTCTTGTAAACCACACTATAATACTATGGTCGCAGACTCGCAGATAGATAGTAGATAGGTACCTGTACGCTTACTCTGAGTGTTAACATTGCAAATACGATAGATCGACGTGAGAGCTCACCACGCCAAGCGTCAAAGTAAAATGAACCTTAAGTGCATTGTTTTAGAGCTCATTACATCATTTCGTGTATTTATTCACAGCCAACGCTCCAAACGCTGAATTTGTGACTTTAAAGCAAGAGCTTTTGGGTCTATTTTACTTTGACCCTTGGCGTGGTGAGCTCTCACGTCGATCTATCGTATTTGCAATGTTAAAACTTAGAGTAACCGTACAGTACATCCAAATTATATTTTGTGAATAACCCGTTAGGGCGGGCGGGCGGTTTTACGCGCTAAATTTACAGGTTTTCTGTTTTACAGGGTCTTTCTTCAGTATAATAAATTACATGCCAGTAATTTATTATACTGAAGTAATAGGTCGGCAGATGGAAAAACGGTCGATTGTTTTTGCTCAATAACTCGGTTATTTTCAATTTTTCATCAAACTTGTAAGGATTTAAGGTATTTTAGACTTGTGCAATGTGCATTCAAGCCTTGCCATGCTTGTTCATTTGACTTCAATTCAACACCCCGTCATATGTCTTCTTTGGTTGAAGGAATGTTTCTATTGTAATTTAATGATAAACGATCCTGTCGGTGAAACCGTATCACTAAACAATAATTAGCATTACCGTACGACATCCCTTAAGCCACATGGAAACTACTCAGGGAGCTGGGTTTAATAAGCTATCACACCCCTTCCATTAGTGCATTTCCATAATGGCATTGTCCCTTTCCATCAAAGGATATATCTTAGTCAATGTTGATGATAAAGATAGAGAAAGTTTTATAATATGTTCAAAAAAGGTAATAAGTGACTCAGATATCTGAGACACTTTTACCAGAAATACGGAGGTAATCTTAAACATTAGCAAATTATCAAATTATGTGTAACAAAATAGTCATGAGAAGACTCGCGGAACAATACTAGAGAGGCGCCGAAAATATATGCCGTGAGACATCGAGGCCATGCGGTTATGAGGTTCCCAAGCACGCCTCGAAAGCTTATTGTTTTCTTAACACAATGTTTTGAAGCTGGTACGCCGGTAATTATGGGTATAGCTTGAAGGTGTGAATTAGTAGAAGTGTTTTTTTTGTATGTTAGTTTATGTCCTAAAAGTGGTATAATTTGTAATACAACGTAAAGCTTCTAAAGAGTAAACCGCGGGCCGCGCGAAAGTTCAAGTAGAGATGCTTCCTCAACCTATAAAGTCAGGTGGTTAAGAAGCTTTCGATTCGTCGATACGCCAAAGCTTGCAAGGACAATTAATATATTAAATGAGTGTCCGGCCTATAATGACATATGGAGAATAAACGTGGACATCACGTCATAACTCCTATTCCGAAAATTTAAAGTGGTGACTGAAAATAATTCTATAAAAAAGGTGTTAGAAAGAGGGAGGAAAAGGAAGGTGGCAAACCAATACTTACTTACTTACCAATAGGTCCATGTCCACCATTAGGTTATTGGAAATAAACCGTTGCTCTATTCTCTACAATTTTAAACATAAGGTAGGCTTTTTTCTATGATAATATTTTTAATTTTTTTTTATAATTATTATTCGGTTATTATAATATTTGATCACGTGGAGGTCATTGGTTGCCTTTATAGAAGCTCGCCGGCGCGTAACCCGCCAAGGCGTTGCACGGTGGGTTGACGATGTGACGCAAGCATTTGCCAAATAAGCAATTGTATATCACTTATAACAGTATACTCATTGAGTTATAGATCATAATTCATAGAGAGGCAGATCTCATACATCTAACATCCGTAAAAAACGCCCCATTTAATAACACAAAGACGTTTATGTAAAACAAAGCAAAAATGATTTTTTTCTCTCTTAATTCTAGTTCAAAAAGCGATACCTACGTTATATAATAAAGGTAGTGATGTTGCTGCCGGACATCGTAGGTACACACTGGTACATCAATTTACTAAATGACAAAAACACAATTTTTTAAATAAAAATTCATTCAAAAATACCGACTTCCAGAGCCACTGTAAAGTAAAAAATAATTTTGATTTCTACACACTCCTCCTTTTTGGAAGTCGGTTAATAAGGTAGTGGCTATTTTTCGGGCCATCAACACCTCTAGAAATTCTGGAATACGACACCTCTTTGGTACATGCTATACAGAGTGGAATTCAACCTTGGCTCTTTGCCCAATTTTGAAAGCGGTCATCGTCCTTTGCGGTGAAAAATAAAGCTTCGATTGTTTTGTGGTTAATTTTGATTATGACACAAAAAGTTGAGACTTCAATGTATCTCAAAATTTTTATATTATTATCTCAACTTTCCCACGGTATTTCCAAAAATTTCAAACAATGTGGAAAATTCTTTATTGGAAATTTACCTTTTTTAGCTTTCTTAGAAAGTTAATTTGGAATCATCTATTTCGTTTTTATATCCGAGCATCAGTGTGTACCCGAGTGTTTATAGGTGATTTTGTTGTAACCTATTTACTTTCTTTGGTAAATCGAACAATATCTCACTTTTATTTTGATTTTCGGGCGTTGAAAATCGAATTTATTCCGAGTATAGACTGATGTTTTTCCCAATCGAATTAGAAGTCTTAACTGATGATAGTCCCAATGTGTTTACATAATATTATGGTGGCCTCGCATCAGAAAATTCGGAAAGCGCTGCGTCGGATGAACTTTAGCTACTCGGGGGTAGATGGTTTCGTCCAACGCTGGTCGTTGGTTGGATGGACTATCTCAACTCTCGAAATTGGGAGCCGCTGGACACAAGCGTCCTAAGACCGCGTCTTGTGAAGATTCTTGCATCAGAACATCAGAATTTGTCCAGCTGCAGTGGACGTCAGTTCAAATCTTCGTGAAAAATTATATATTTCAGCTGACAGTACATCACACGGTTCCGAGAGGGTTCTTATAATATAAATAAACTAGATGATGCCCGCGACTTCGTCCGCGTGGATTGATGTTTTTTGATTCCCGCGGGAACTCTTCAATTTTCCGGGATAGCTTATGTCCTTCCCCGGGATGTAACCTATCTTTGTACCAAATTTCATCAAAATCGGTTGAGTAGTTGGACCGTGAAAGCGTAGCAGACAGACAGACAGACACACTTTCGCATTTATAATATTAGTATGGATTGTTTCAACATCAATAGCATTAATCGTTGATTGATAGTACCTATATTTGACCTTAATTATTCGTACAATTGACCTTTATATTCTAATGGAAATTAAATTAACTATAGTACGCGCGCGATTTGAGTGCAGAGCTAATGTATGGTGACACATACATGAGCTCTGCACTCAACTCGCGCGCGAACTATAGTTATTAATTATAAAAGGCTCATTTAGGCATAGGTAAACTGCATATCATCGAAATGATATTTGTATGAATTTTAGGTCCATTTTTAGGGTTCCGTAGTCATTAAGGAACCCTTATAGTTTCGCCATGTCCGTCCATCCGTCCGTCCATCCGCGCTTAGCTTTTTTGGTGGATTTAGCTTTTCTAATCCACTACTCCCCGGGAATGGGATAAAAAGTAACATTTCTATATAATTTCTAATAGGTTGCCTAAAAGCTTGTGCCTTTCGTTGGAATCAGCTCAGTAATTTCTGTTAAAGTTTAACGATTAACCATCAAACTGATACACCTTGGTTTGTCTAATAAATAATATTAATAATATTGAAGTATGGATGATGTATAGCGTTCAAGCATCAGTCTACCGTTACTGCTTACAGCCTACCGTTACGGTGACAGTTAACGGTTACGTAACCGCACAGCAGCAACCTTGGTTAATTGTAACCACGTAAAACATGGATGCGCCCGCACCGCGCCGGGTCAGACGCTTAATAGAGCATGATTAGCGTCTTGGTCAAAAACCATATTACAGTACGAAGTATTTGCCTAGGGGCTTACAAGGAAATACGGGTTTATCTTTAACTTCAGCTGCGAAATATAGGTATTTTTACACTAGCCTTACAGGTGAAAAGAAAAGCTAAGTTTTAGCAGAATTAAAACATGTTTTTTCTGTGAAATTTTGTCTGTGAAAAATCGTCAAAAAAGTTCCATGTGATGTTATGTGAGTACTTAGTAGGGTAGGGTGGTGTAAGACTGCGCAGTTTGCGATTAACGGTACATAAAATGAAAAGTACAAGGGTTATCAGTATGAAATTATTTACTCATAATCATTAATCATTTGACAACAAAACAACACTCTTCTAATTAAAAAAAAAATAATAAAATTTATAATAATTAAATTAAAGCGACTAGCGAGAATTGCGCAGCTTTACACATCCTAGTGTGTAAAACTGCGCGTTGAGATCGGTAAGATTGCGCACTTTTGATAAACACAGAAATCACATATTATTTGCACATACATATCACAAATAAAAACTCCTAAACCGACGTAATCTGAACATTCCTCATGCCACCACTGCTGACATGAACTACACTCTATCCAGTCTTCTTGAATTGGCTCTTTATATATTTCATGACATCCTCCACATACCCAAATTTTCTTTTTGGCATTAAACTTTGGTTTCTTACAATTTATATTTATCTTTTTTGGCTTTGTTTCTTGTTCATTTGTCTTTTTCTTTTTCTGTGCATTTTCTTTTTCTAGCTCATGTTTATACGGTGAGCTACTTATTACCTCAGATTTTTTGTGCTTCCGGGTATAGCTCCTTTTTTGCGTCGATTTTGGAAAAGGAATTACCTCCGATAACGGTGATGAGCATATCTTGAGACTTGACCTCGCTTCCTCAATAGACGTTATCTTCTCAGAAACAGGCGAAGGTGTCTTAGGCTGGACAAAGGTTGGTTCTGAGCGAGTCAAACTATGCTGTGCAGAGTCAAAGGTCTCGTTAGATGCTCCTGCTACTGGTTCTAGTTTGACAAAAATTGGTTTTGAGTGAGTCCAACTATGCTGTACAGGGTCAAAGATCTCGTTAGAAGAAATGGCACACGACTGTGTAGATACACATGACATTTTAGCTCCTGAAAGTGTCAGATCTTGAGAATCATTCTGGGTGCCTTGATGGTTTTCTGGATCATCTCTTTCTGTAACGCTGCTCGCCAGAAAATCAGCGTCATTGAAAATATCAGGATTCCACGGCATAATACCAGTGCACTTAAAAAGTTCCACTCCACGGCCAGCTGTTGCAGCCTGATAAAAAGCTGGTTTAAAAATTGAAGCTATCTGATAGACTGTTATAGCTCTACTTGGATGATTTCTGAGCCATTTTTCGCATTCGCTTGAGTAAAACTTCTTCTAAACTCCATGAAAACCTCTATCAAGAGGCTGCATCTTATGGCTGCTATGTGGGGGCAAAGTTAATACAATGATATTATTCTTGCGATAGAATTCTACAGCCTTCAGTGTGCAATGAGAGGTATGATTGTCCAAAATCAATAAGACTGGTTGGTCTTTACTCGGCTTTGCGTGGTATCGGAAATGATTAAGCCAATCAAGAAAAAGGTCTGCGTTAATAAAGCTCGAATCTGAGACCATACCAATAGATCCCAGTGGTGCCGCATCTATAAGTTCCGCCTTCATCCTCTTCCTTCCAAATATAAACGCAGGAGGAATAAAGTGACCCGTAGCAGACACCGCGTTTACGACAGTCACATTTGTGCCTCGCTCTCCGCTTGAAATTTTATTGACAGCCCGTTTACCTTTTTTAGACAGCACTTTCGGCTGTTTGTTAGGTACAGTGGATATACCAGTCTCGTCCATGTTATAAATGCACTGGGGTGGGAAATTGTATTTATCCATAAGTGCCGAGAGATGTATATAAAAGCGCTCCACTTGTGGTCTGTTAAAGCCTATAGCCCTTGCAATACTAGTGGAAGTGGGCTGGCGCAGAGACATTTCAGGGTGACGTTTAAGGAACCCACGTAACCACTCTTTTCCTGCGATTTTCGTTTCTTTGTTGAATCGGTGAGGAATGTTGTTTTTTTCTGCATATTCGTATGCTGCACTTCTCAATCCTTTTGCGGTTATACCATAAAACATTTCATCTAAAGATTGCAAATGACGACAAAAGTCTTTTTCTATCTCATCCGAAAAAGTATTATCAAATCTACCTAGTTTTGTTGGACAATTTGCTTTTTTTAAACGTAATCTTAAAGTAGACTCAGCCATTCCCAACTGCCGAGCTACTTCCCTTTTGCTTTTGCCATTATCAATTAGCCTACGAGCCTCTACCATAATAGTTTCAGAACAAACTCTGCGTTCGGTTTTTCTTTTTCTCCGAGACGACATCCTGAAAGATAGGTTTTATGTATAAAATAATATGAAAAAAATTATATGTAAAATACAACAATCAACGCGTGTAAAGTTGCGCGCGCAACATTACACGCACTCAAGGTGCGTAGTTTTACACACCTAAATGCCAGCTTAATCATTACGATATTACTGCCATCTCTTAAACAACTGTTAAACTATTTCGTATAGAACAGAAACATGACCGACACTGTTGTGCAAAAATGTTATTAAAACACCAAAATTTCAAGAACTTTTTTAGTAATAATACATTCAATTTGTTAAAAAATAAGATCAAAAGTATACTAAAACTTTAAACTCACTTATTTCCTAAGTTTCTCAAAGAATTCCAATATTTTTTCTGGAGCACGCACCGGCCTCGATAACAAGTAAAACACAACTGAAGTTAGCTATGAATTTACCTCCGTTGTCCAGTTAGAACGTGTGCGCAGTCTTATCGACCGCGCAGTCTTACACCACCCTACCTGACATAATTATTTTCAAAATGGATGTGTGAGTTTTGATTAAAATTATGTAAATAACAGCTAGGTACTTATTTCGGAATCAAATTGTCGGTCACTCCAATTTCATTAATTTGTACCTATACTTATTTAAGTGTACAATTCAAGTAACAAAAAATATATGTTGGTGACCAAATATATAGATACTTATTTCATATTTGGTCACTTTTCTCGTAAGCACTGAACCTTAATAGCTTGGGCCATTTTATTCCTTGAAAAATCTTGATTAAATTATAAAATAATTATGGACCCTATGAATAGAACTTTTTATACCCAAGTTGAGCATTCATTGCTGTATCATAGAAACCGTCGAATACTCGTGTTTCCTATTTGGTACACTTTAAGATGTGTAGGCAAAACTGGGACAAAAAATGTACATACATACATCTATTGTCATGGCTTCCAACATGGGTTCGCCTTCCGTCCGCAATCCGATGTGCTAGAATAATAGCTTATTGTTCTCACAAGTCACGACACCTTAGCCCTATACTGGCAAACGATTTTCGTATTTAATTATCCTCGATAGGGAGCAATTTAGCGTGAAATCGTTTGTTCGAATGGTGCCATGTGTGTAAACCCATAATTTTATCCTCCTAGGTATTACAAACGGCGTACATTGATACGGAGGTATTGTGACTGCGAGGTACCTTTACCTACCCTCTTCCTTCTACGACTACAGCTGATGCGTGAAATATCACGTGTGTGATCCGCGCGAGTGCTATCGTAAATTAATCAGTTTCGGTTTTGGTCTACGGGGTGAAAAAAGAGAAGGTAGATACACTGCACTAGCTACTTACACTGTTACGTAGTGAACAATAAAAGTTTTGCGCAATTAATAAAAAAATAGTTAATTGATAATGAAAAAAGGTTAGAAATTGGTAGGTAGGTATTTAAAAAATAAGTAATCTCCGACAGGACAATCTCTGTGGGAAGAATTGGTCATTTTGACAGATTTACTCCACAACTGTCCTTCAAAATATCAAAGTTATAGTTAATTTGGAAAAATTCAGATTAAATCAAAATTAAATGATAATATGAACTCGCGTAGGTCTATGCGGTCGCGCTACCACAGGTGCTACGTTATCCAGGTGGATCTAACGTGTTGATTTAATTAATTGCTTTAATCATATGAAGTCATCTATTATAGATTGATTTATTTTTCCAATGTGGTATTATCTATATGAATTCTACCTACGCTGGATCAAAATGTACCTGATGTAAACACAATCACGGTCAAGGATACTGGTCAGGTTGTATTTCGTGGTCGGATATTTTATAAGAAAGAGCAATTCTAACATTTTTAGGGCATCCTTTCATTCGCCGACATGATAACGTCATAATAATCGTTGTCGATATCAAAGCAATTGAAATGTATGTAGCGACTTATGACAATTTTTGATGTACCGACACAAAATAACGTATCGGTGACGATATATCGGTTTCATTAAGAAAAAAACCGGCCAAGTGCGAGTCGGACTCGCGCACCGGGGTTCCGTACAAACCTGTAGGTATTTAAGGTAAGTTATGGTATTTTTATTGCTAAATGAAATCCATAACATTAGCAAGTTTAAAATTATTAAAAAAAAAATATATATTATATAGGATATAATGATGTAACTAAAAATTTATACTTTACGCAATTTTTCCTTTATCTGTGCTATAAGACCGTTGCTTCGTACCAAATTTCAAGATTCTGAGTTCACGGAAAGTACCCTGTAGGTTTTGATTCCCTTGCGAGTGTCGAAAATTTGCAGTATAAACGGCTGTATCTTTTGACTGCGTTGGCTTAGAAGTTTGATTTTTTCATAGCTCCAAGGGACAGTAGATCTGAGTATTTGATATGAATTTCAGCTTGATACCTCCATGCGTTCCTGAGAAGAAGGGTCTTGACAGTCAGACGGGCGGACAACAATGTGATCCTATAAGGGTTCCGTTTTTTCATTTTTAGGTAAGGAACCCTAATAGTTTGAGGCTTTCGAATTGTCACAATGTAAAAATCTGCGATGTCATAGTGAAGGAGAGAGCAACTCCTCAGTAATCTTTCACGGAGATTTTCTGAGAATCTGGTTAGTTCGTTCCACTCAGCGTCAACTTTTTCGGAATCCTCAAGTGCCCAAGTGACCTTCTTCCTAATAGAGTATTTTAAATTTATTATTCTTGTGAAATCGATTGAAGAAATTATAAAAGTAAATAATATCTTTGTTATCAGAGTTAAAAATTATGAAATTGGCAAGATCTGGTAATATACCCGACTTCCAGTTATAATTCATCCTATCTTGGAAACGCTAAGCTAAGCTAAAAGTTTGTCAGTCTGCTACGATTTCACGACCCATTTGATATGCTAAATTCACGTGGATGAAGTCTCGGATATCCTATCCTCAAGGTCTAGTAATAAGAAATGTTTGTGGAAAATTAGCAAACATTTGATAGAAGCTGGAAGCTTTACGGAAATCCATGATAATGTAAGAAGTAGAACTTTAATTGGCTATAATCCACCACAGTAACACAATTAAATCTTTCTCGATTGTAATTTTACAATCGAGCATTGTCGATTCATCATCTCCTGAATATCCTGAAGATCATCTCCGGTGTCGGAGTGAAACGTACGTTGAGAGTAATTTAAAAGATTTGTGTGGTGTGGTGAATATCGCAAGATATGTACCACATAACTTTACTTACTGTGGCGGATTACAGCGTGTCAAAGTTCTACTTCTTTCATTAAATAGCAAACATTTAAATCAATTAAAAACCCCGGTTGTGAAAGTAAAACTGTAAAATATTATCCGTGTTAAATGGTTAGTCTGACAAATATCATTATACTAGCTGATGCCCGCGACTTCGTCCGCGTGGTTTAAGTTATATTGATTCCCGCGGGAACTTTATAATATTAGTATGATTATACCACTTTTGATACAAAAATGTAAGTTAATCTTGGCTTGAACTAATTTTGAACATGAATACTACATGGTACCTAAATGTTTTCTTCACTATGAATACAGCTTACTTAATCGAAAACAACTTAAAAAATAGTGAATGTTCGTCTCAAGTCTCAACCGATCGCGCAATATTTGCGTTCATTTCAAAGCGAGGGAACTATGAAAGTATACGGAAAACATTTCCCCTGACGCGACATAATATATGTGACGATAATAATTATAATAGGTTTAAAATATTATTTGTTAGTTTTAAGTTTATTTTTTGATGTCGGGTTTCTTAAGTTTTTTAATTTTACTTTTATTACCAGTAGCGACTATACACATTACACATATCTACGTGTAAGAGCGAAAGCATACGTACAAAAAATATATCTGGCGGGCAAAAAGTCTGCGCCATTTACTTTTATGTAGAGCGCGTAAACTAGACGTCAAGAGTTCAAGACAAAACGTCGTTCTTCACCCACGCGACGCTGACGTTTTGGCCTGGGGGTTACTATGAGCTCTTATAGCAGGATAGGTATTGAACTACACATAACTTCAAGGCACTGAACTGGTAGGCAAACACTGCATTGAACTGTGCTGCAGTTCAATTTCTGTCCTGCTTTAAGATATCATAGTAATCCCCCAGATTGCAACCACTGCGACCCTATTGTGCTTACTTACTACATTTATCACCCGTGTTATCGCATCTTTTCAGCAGCTTCCAAAAGAAAATATTTCATAGTTGCCTTAGAGTAGCTTGTACCTACTTCAGATTCTATGGCTGCTAGTAAGTTCAGAACTCAGATGACCAGAAGACCAATGTGCGGCCGCTGCTACCCTCATTGTTTTTAATATACGTACTACATATTATTATTTTGCTCTACATTGTTAGGATTTAGGAATGCAAATTGAATTAAACTAGTTAATAATTCTAAATTCATGCCGTAAACTTTCTATTTATGAAAGTAATGCCGAAAGGATTTCTAAGTCTAACGCCTATGTCTATGTCTATGTCAAATTACACAAAGATTGATGGTATAAACATGGTGAAGACTAGGCGTGAAAGTAGCATAAGCGCCAGGCAAAATAACTCGTTCACTTGCAAGATCTTCGTTTGCATACAATAGTAAAAACATGCTTTAATCAATTAATGTGCGCAGATTTATTTTGACATATACATGTTTAATATTCACTACCCACATTATAAATGCGAAAGTGTGTTTATTTGTTTGTTTGTCCTTCCGCCACGCAGCAGCGGAGCGACGCGACGGATAAATTTTTGCATGAAACTGGACATTTTATTACCTACTGAATATAATATCCGCAGCATTTTGAAAAAAGTTATAGCTAGTAGTTTAATAAATCGGATCTGGAGGAAATTTGGCATTGAGACAGATTATAGTCTGGAATAGCACATAGGCTACATGCTATCCCGGAAAATCAAAGAGTTCCCGCGGGAGCTAAAAAACCTCAATCTACGCGGACGAAGTCGCGGGCATCAGCTAGTTATTAATATTAAGGCCTCAAAATGTTTACCTATCAATAATGATTACGTTCTATTCAGTGTTATCTCTAGGTATAATGTTTTTTGCTTGTTTGTTATGGTATTATAAAAACATGTCAAAGATTAGCCATAATACTGTATGCATAATACCTACGGTACGTTACAGAAATCATTTTGTGTATTAAATTAAGGAATATTAGGAAAACTGCAGATTGGTAGGTTCTAGACGTTAGCAAACACTAATTTGCCAATTATGTATAATCAATTTGATTTATATATTGCCTGCAGCCATTACACGTGTCCAGTTACTGACGTAACTTCCTATAGCGGAAGTGCTGTTCGGCTTACTTTCATCTGCCTCGTTACTGGTACAGTAGGACAGGCTTGAGTGCCGACAGCAACTGCCTGTATGTAATGCAATACTAGACTTGTCTACAGAAACCTAGTACTTACATGTACCTGCACAGCTATTTATGGGAAATCTGTAAAATAGCTGTACAAAGCCTCCAAAGAATATCATAGCAACATAAGCGAAGCCGCTCTACATTGAGAAACCTAAGGATTATCCAGGCATTAAATTAGTGGTGACTTGTAATTTAATACGTCCACTGTTGGACTTTATACAAGATTTTCCACTAGAACCTCAGCTTTCCTCATACATAATCCTTTTCCGCCACCCACTTGATAGTTTTTTTTTTTGTAAAATATAACTATTAGTACTTCTAATAGTACCTAAGTAAGAAGCCTAACTCCTTTCACCTAATGAAAAAAAAAACCGGCCAAGTGCGAGTCGGACTCGCGCACCGAGGGTTCCGTACTCAAGAAGTAGGTACTGAAGCAAAACAATCAGGCAAAAACCAATATGTTTATGACGACGAGTACTTAGAAGAACTTGCGTTTATCCCAATCTTTGACGGTAATAATTACCTTTGTTAATGAACCGCAAAACTAACTTTGTTTGTAGAGGTTTACTGTTAATATCAAAAAAACTATGCTAGTTAGAGCATTGGCTATATTTTTCCTGTAAAATATACATAAATTCCTATTGACCATAATTATTTCAGATTTTTCGATTGGTAAACTCCGGAGATAAGGGACGGTATTTTTTTTAGACTTTTTCCCCGATAAATCAAAAACTATCATGACTAAAAATAATTAAAAATCTGTTTTAGAATGTACAAAGTAAACCCTTTCATATGATACCCCACACAGTACAGTTATCTGACTTTTAAATTTCAACCCTCAGATTTTCCCCCCTTTTTAAATAAGAACAAAAATAATTTCCAATTTTTTTTAATTCCATTGTCTTTGGGCCACTAATATACACAACTATTCCAAATTTCATGTCGATAGCTTCGGTAGTTACTGAAATAATCGAGTGTGACGGACGGACAGACGGACAGACGGACAGACGCACCATAAGGGTTCCATTTTACCATTTTGGTACGGAACCCTAAAAAGGTGAATAGAAATACTCATTTTGTAAATAATCGTACTCTCATTATATTTACGACAATAATATAACAATAAAGCGTTGCGGGTCAGTAAATACGGCAATGGCACTTACTTGATATCAATATTTACCAATTTTCAATTGAAGAGCGAAAGTTATAAAACTCGCTAGAGCAGCATTTATGCAACTAAATATGCCCCACTAACGATAAAACATAAAATAACAGCAACCAGTATCCGTTCTAAATCAATCGAGAGATTTAACGAATTTGGTAATATCCGTTGTTTTTTTATTGAGAACAAGTTTTCATATAACAAACCACTAATGTAATAATCGAGATTGAATTTGAATTCCATACATAAACAAGTCGATTAACTATCTTACAGTTTTATTTGTTATTAAATGATACCCGCAATATCGTCCGCGTGGATTGAGGTTGTTTGGTTCCCGCGGGAAAATTTTAATTTCCCGGGTCGAAATGTCTGTGTTAATTCAGGTTAAAAGCTATGTCCATTCCAAATTTCAGCCAAATCGTTTCAGTCATTGCGGCGTGAAAGAGTAACAAACATCCAAACTTACACAACACAAGTTAATACTGATTCGGAAGGCAGTCTACTGAAAAGAGTCAACAAGAAACTCAGCAGAAGAGCTACTTTCAAATCATTGCATCGATTCGCTAGAAGACTAATATAGTAATACGGATATTTTACAACATATTTGTAGCGAACGTGAAACACTAAGGTGTGAATGTGTTAAACTGATGTTAGAGACAATCCAGAAGTAGGTATTTATGAGACACTTTCAATATATTTATAAGTACTCTCATTTGGGATTTGCACGAATAAATGGTTAAACGTGTAGAGATTCCACGAGAGATTTAATGTAATCAGATAAAAGTTGGCTAAACTTAAAGTTAATATTCATTTGATCCGGCCACGATTGCTATCGTTAATCTCTAAATCAAACGCGGTCTAAACACAAAAATATTCAATAAATCGCTGAGTCTGCCGGCAGGAGACTACTTTACCATTGTCCAAACACTCGTATTTATACTAACTATTTTCAATATGGCGTCCGTATCCGCAGATTAAATCGAATGACATGAAACGAGTCAAATTGACAGATATTATACTTCCTGTTTCATGAGATATAATGACAAACAGTAATGATGCTAACACTAAACTTTAAGAAATACCAAGCTTTTATAACCTAACGTACAATACATTATAGATAGGCCTGATTTCATGTTTCCATTTCATTTCTTAAGCTTCGTCGCCGCGTCAGTGTTGAAAGCAAGCCTTGGGTATTTAGAAAATAATATCTAGTGAGATAAGATCGTAGTCAATAGTCAATACTCGTCAAAAATAAAATAAAAAACAAGCAAATAGACGGAAGTGAAACCGACGCTAAAAAAGTGAGAAGTAAAATTATTAAAACGTATCGTTATGGTCATTGATTCATCACTTGCTAGTTTGAAATATCTTTCTTACGTTAGCACTTTCTCTTTCGTTTGTGATCAAGTGCCAATGTACCAATCGTTTTTATTGTGATCAAAAGCGCTGACAAAAGTAGGTACCTACCTGTCGCTCCTTTGTCGCTATTTGTACCTTAGATTTTTGTGCTGCGTTGCCGAAATATTAACGAGCCTTTTTGGGATTGAAACACAAAGTTTTATCTCATGAGTCAATTTCTGAAGCTGCTTTCCGCATTTAGTACGGAGCCGGCCTTGACTAGGTGGATGGACGATCTCAAGCGTGTAGCTGGGAGCCACTGGAAACAAGCGGCACAAGACTGTGTTCTGTGGAGATCCATGCAGGGGACCTTCGTCCAGCTGTGGGACGTCTATAGGCTGAGACAACGACGAAGGCCTTCAGTGTTTAAGTGGTGGTGCAGGTGATTTGTGGTGCTTGAAATAGTTTAAGTGCTTAAAAATATACTTACTAGATGCCCACGACTTCGTCTGTGTGTATTAACTAAGGCTTTTAAAACCCCCTTTGGAACTTTTTGATTATCCAGGAAAAATAGCCTTTCTTTGTAACCGGCATTAAAAAAATCCATGTATCCACCAAACTTCGTAAAATCTGTGAAGTTGAGTGGATAATCTGGCTGTAAAATATACATATGTAACAATATAACATAGATAAAACAAAGTTAAGAAGAAAAGAAGAGCAATAATTTCAATACTAAAAAGTACCGTTAACAAATACATGTACAGAGCTAAATACGTCGCGTGTATTTTTTAAATTGCAGGCCAACTTATAATTTTCTATAGAATGGCCGTTAGGTAATTATGTGTCTATCATGATTACTGTAGTGTAATTCAAATTATTCACGCGTGAGCCGAGCACCAAACCTTGGACCAGTTGAAAGAACATAAGTTGTAAATTGTAAATGAATGTTCTCTTGCGCATATTCCTAATTGTAGAGATAGTAGCGTTAGCAAAAAGATTCCAATGTTATACATTTTTTAATCTATAAACGGATATAATAATTCATTTTTATAAACCATTTAAACAAAATAGATATAAGTTATTAATTAACGGTAAAACAAATCCGCTGCAATGTTGTTCCGTTAATTTATTTAATTAGTATTTTTGTTTATTATTTTAGGAACTATATTTTTAAAGTGAAACTTCTTTACCGGCCGGCGGCGTTAAAAAAGGAAACGGCAAAATGTATGTATATTTTCATTCCTTTTTATTTATTTACCCATAAATTGTATCGTTATCTTCTTTTATTACATACCTTACTTTTGCGGATCGATTAAATCTTGATCAGATTGCAAATAAATATTTTTCATTTCTTTTCGCTTTTTATTTAAAAATACTGTTTTTGCTGACGCTTTAATCACATGTACGTGTGAATTTCGCATTACTTCTTTAATGGTGTTCGACGGCAATAAGAAATATTTACAACCTTACTTTGTGATAATAACCCTAATTTCTTAAATGTTGTATCTTTATGTTATTACTGTGGTCCTCAACTCTCAAGTTCGATGCAGATGACTTGTAAATATGTCACCGTAAGATTGTAAAAACCGTAAGATTGTCATCTAACGCTTTTTTTTTCGATAGATTGTAAGCAGTCGGACTGCCTCGTTGGTCTACTGGTTAGCATGTTTGACTGCGGCTGACTAGGTCCCGGGTTCGAGTCCCGGGTCGGGCCATAATAAGTGTTGGGTTTTTCTGACTAGAAATTCTCAGCACTAGCCCGGAGTTAGGAAGTTGGCGGTGTTTCACCACCGTGCCTCGGAGAGCACGTTAAGCCGTCGGTCCCGGTTATTATCACTGACATGATAATAGTCGTTAAAGCCCGCCAACCCGCATTGCAGCAGCGTGGTGGGTCTAAGCTCTAATTCCCTCTCTCCTATGAGAGTGGAGGCCTGTGCCCAGCAGTGGGACGTTAATGGGCTGTAGTGGTGGTGGTGGTGGTAAACAGTCGAAAGATTGTGAACCGTTCAATCGGGTTAATAAACCTAACAGATTACAATTTACCGAAAAATAATCCGTTATATTGTAATCATTCGACAGTTTACAATTTCGCGAGTTAGATTATAATCTAACGGTTTTTACAATCTTACGGTGACATAAACAAACTTGTGACGCTAATTAATTTTATCACGGTAACCAGGTTACTACGGAATACCAAAGTGTATTATAGTCGAGCGTTATCTTAAAGGTGAATGCCCTTAGATTAAATTCCAATTAACATTCTGACGTGATACCTACTACAACGCAGGTGGGGTCTGATTTTATCATTTTATATGTTTTAATTATAAACGCTCATTAAAGTCCACCTTTTCGCTATTGCAAATGATGATGTAACAAATAGGTTATCGAATGGATACAGTCTAGGGCGACTAATATGGTAATATGGTTAGCACACATAATTAAAGAATCTTGTTTGAAGTTGAGATGGCAATTTGCAAACTTTCTTTAAAAATCGCAAAATGTTATTTGAAACTGAATATATGTAGCTTTATGCCAAGTGTTTTTATTAGCAATACAACTTACAGATGTGAACTTTTGCAAGTCACCTGGACGTACCTGCACACGGCGGAAGTAACATTCCAATGGAAAAAACTTGCACAAATTAACAGTGAGAAAGACTTCTGCAAGAAAACTTGCTATTGGACCCTTGGCCCGAAGATAAAGATAGTGCTAAATATAAGGGGTGGTTAAACAGTTCAAGATAGTATTGTCGTACCGGGAAAACTATGGCCGACGATAGAGAATATTAATACCTAGTTTCCTTATCAAGATTGTGCTCGGAATAAATCCTCAATATATTATTTCAGTTGCACGTATCCCGTTATCATGTGCCTGGACCGACTAGCGGACTAAGAGTGGGGCGGAGGAGGCGGTCTGCCCCGGGCCTCTGGTCTAGAGGGGCCTCCAACGTCTGAACCTGGGGTAGCCTCATTATTAAATTCTGAAATCGAGCTGAAATATTTTTCCAGTTTTCTTTAACTGCCCTAAACTGCGATATTGCCATTTTATGCACCAGTTTATGCGTGGCATCGTACCGGAACGTAAATCGCTTGGCGGTATACCAAAACGTAAATTCATACATTTCCAAATTGACTCTGCCGAGAATCGAACCTTCCATCCATAAGACAGCGCTCACCACTGGACCAGGGAGGTTGATAAAGGTTGTGCCCGAAACAAAACACACTAAGTAGCATCTTAAAATAAACCAGGGGCCTCACTCTGACGTAACCCCGGGCCTCCACGCGACGCTCTTAGTCCACCCCTGCCTAGACCGGTTAACGCTAGATTATTTCCTGAGCAAGGAAGTTAGCACTTACAGCCTGGACATAAACTAGGTACTATAATAGTGTATTGATGCCTAGCTCTAGGCGAGTTTGAACACTTATTATTAGCAAATCGATTTGGAATAATAATAAATGTCTATTTTGTTTGTAGTGATAGAATAAATTCTTAGTTTGGATTGAATCAAACGCAGTAAGAGCGGCCATACATGCTAACATGCTTGAAGCAGTCATGACTTTTTTTCATTTATTCGACTGATTATGCATCATGTTTGTATACCTATTTAATATTCTTTGTGATGAGTATCATATTACGTAGGAGGCCTTGAACTTAAAACCTGTTGAAATTATGTGCATAATTATACTTCACCACAAATTAGAAAAAAAAAACCGAACGTTTCTACTACGTACATAGCTATCGCTGATGTCATCTATTTTGGCAGTTTTTATCGAATCATTTTAAGGATCGAAATTATTATAATATTAACCTTAAAGCCTAGACATACTTAGGTACTGTACGTACTTACTGTACTGATTTTAACTCAAATTTTGATATAATTTGGAAGAACCCCGACATTAGTAATCCAAAGTGGCCGCTGTGTCTGCCCAAGACACAGTCCCTAAATAGGTTCTATAAATAAATAAATAAAAACTCTTTTATTTCATGCCCAATTAAAACTTTTGACTTAGTTATTAATAATACAAAACTTATACTAAATTGATGCTAAGATTAAAAAATAAAACTAATACATATTTCTACTTTAAGTAGCAAGATCCCCTCTAGTTGAGGGTGAACGCCTCCTCCAGCCCCCCTAGCATGGGCCGGAGATAAAAATTATCCCCTCCGACAGTTTTATCCACTCTCCGAGTATGGGCACAGTGGTGGATATAATTATCGACGGTGATAAGGCGGGGAAAGACTAGTCCCCGACTAATGTCAAGGAGTCATAATTTTTTATCTGTGCTTTTGATTTTGCTTGTTTTCGTTACTCTTTAATTTTTATCCTTTCCTCGGGGAGAAAATGTCCCGGCCCATGCTAGGGGGGCTGAGAAGACAATCGGTCTCTTTTTAGGGTTCCGTAGCCAAATTTGGCAAAAACGGAACCCTTATAGATTCGTCATGTCTGTCTGTCTGTCTGTCCGTCCGTATGTCACAGCCACTTTTTTCCAAAACTATAAGAACTATACTGTTGAAACTTGGTAAGTAGATGTATTCCGTGAACCGCATTAAAATTTTCTTACAAAAATAGAAAAAAAACAATAAATTTTGGGGGTAGGTATACTTAGAACTAAAACTAAAAAATTTTTTTTCATCTAACCCATACGTGTGGGGTATCTATGGATAGGTCTTCAAAAATGACATTGAGGTTTGCAATATCATTTTTTTCTAAACTGAATAGTTTGCGCGAGAGACACTTCCAAAGTGGTAAAATGTGTGTCCCCCCCCCCTGTAACTTCTAAAATAAGAGAATGATAAAACTAAAAAAAATATGTAATGTACATTACCATACAAACGTCCACCGAAAATTGGTTTGAACGAGATCTAGTAAGTAACTTTTTTTAATACGTCATAAATCGTAAACCGCAATTTACCTTTCATTCAATCAACTCAAATATTTATAATGTTTTAAAACTTACTACAGGTTTGTACGGAACACTCGGTGCGCGAGTCCGACTCGCACTTGGCCGGTTTTTTGCTTTTTGGGGCCAGTTAATACAAGCGAATTTTGTAATCTCATCATACTAATATTATAAATGCGAAAGTGTGTCTGTTTTTTGGTTTGTCCTTCAATCACGCCGCAACGGAGCAACGGATCGACCTGATTTTTGGCATGGGTATAGTAGAGAGAGCCTATGTACACCTGGAGAGTGGACATAGGCTACTTTTTATTCCGGAAAATTAAGGAGTTCCCGCGAGAATACAAAAACTTAAACCACGCGGACGAACTCGCGGGCATCAGCTTGTCTGGTTATATATCGTAGCCATAGAGATAAGTGATCATAGCATTAACACGGGAGATGGCACTGTCAACGACCGCGCCCGTTACTCGCGCTCGCTACGAAACTAAGCTAATGTACAATCATACTGTTTTGATGAACTTTTACTATTTACTAGGCTCGTTTTTAGGGTTCCGTAGCCAAATTTGGCAAAAACGGAACCCTTATAGATTCGTCATGTCTGTCTGTCTGTCCGTCCGTATGTCACAGCCACTTTTTTCCGAAACTATAAGAGCTATACTGTTGAAACTTGGTAAGTAGATGTATTCTGTAAACCGCATTAAGATTTTCTTACAAAAATAGAAAAAAAACAATAAATTTTGGGGTTCCCCATACTTAGAACTGAAACTCAAAAATTTTTTTTTCATCTAACCCATAGGTGTGGGGTATCTATGGATAGGTCTTCAAAAATGATATTGAGGTTTGTAATATCATTTTTTTCTAAACTGAATAGTTTGCGCGAGAGACACTTCCAAAGTGGTAAAATGTGTGTCCCCCCCCCCGTAACTTCTAAAATAAGAGAATGATAAAACTAAAAAAAATATATGTTGTACATTACCATGCAAACTACCACCGAAAATTGGTTTGAACGAGATCAAGTAAGTAGTTTTTTTTTAATACGTCTTTAATCGTAAATCGCAATTTACCTTTCATTCAATCTACTCAAATTTTTAAAAAAAACATTTAATTTAAAACTTATTACAGGTTTGTACGGAACCCTCGGTGCGCGAGTCCGACTCGCACTTGGCCGGTTTTTTAATACTATTTTTATGATCATACTTATATAAAAAAATGCGAATGTGTGATTGTTTCGCTTGTCCTTCAATCACGCCGAAAAAGAGCAAAGGAGCGATGTGACTACAAGGCTAAATTATGATAGTTTGAGGTTTCAGGAGGTTCAACTGCCTCGTTGGTCTAGTGGTTAGCATAGTCGTCTGCGGATCACGAGGTCCTGGGTTCGATTCCCGGTCGGGCATAAAAGTTAGGTATTGGATTTTTCAATTAAGAAATTCTCAGTGCCAGCCCGGAGTTGGAAGTTGGCGGTGTTTCACCCCCGTGCCTCGGAGAGCACGTAAAGCCGTCGGTCCCGGTTATTATCACTAACATGATAGTAGTCGTTAAAGCCCGCTAACCCGCATTGGAGCAGCGTGGTGGGTCTAAGCTCTAATTCCCGCTCTCCTATGAGAGTGGAGGCCTGTGCCCAGCAGTGGGACGTTAATAGGCTGTAGTGATGAGGTTTCATCTACCGATTTGAAAATAAAAGGAGTCCTTTTGAGAGAGGAAACCATCATTTAGTATCAGAAACCTAGGTATAAACGTAGATCGAGGTAGAATCATGTTGTGATGACTTATTTGGTTTCAAATCGACTATCCTAAGCTCTATTATTTTTTAAGGCACTGGTACTCGTAGTTCTCAAAATAACACTGGCATTCCCGCTACAGATAAAGTCTACGGCATTACGAAATTCCTCCGATATCTCAAGAGTGTCGATAAGCCAAGATGGATGTTTCCTAAATCTCACTTTGTTTGAAAACATCCATTCTAAAAAATAAAGACGAGATAACATACTTACCTATTTCGTATTTTTAAGAGATGAGTAATGAAATTTCTTATTTTTCTAGTACTATTTTTTATGGAATGCCATTGAATATACCTAATGTGATGCATTATAATTTTATGAATTATGAATATTATTATCACTGTGTCATAAATATTAAATACGAGTACTTATGATTAACACTTGTTTTTACGTAAGTATAGCGTACGTAAGTTTTTTTTTAGGTTTCGCACTCAGTTATCCTCTGGCATGATGTCAGAGACCTTTTTAAGGCGTTTTGCTCTGAATTAGGTGCCACTCACGACGTAAGTTAAGTACTTACAAAACAAACGTTCGATTCGCGACTTACAAGATTGTTTACATTTCGTAAGTTACTTATTAAAATGACTTACGTGAGTACAACTTGCTAGTGTTATCCTGGCCTAAGGTAAAAATTCCGCTGGAATAGCCTATGTCACTCTCAAGGTCCTCAATAATAACTACCTAGGTATATAACTATGCAAAAAATCACGCCGTTGCTCTGTTGCGGTCTGAATTCTCATTGAAGGACAAACCAACAAACAAAATATCTAATAGCAATACTATTTTATAATAGTTATAATATTTTATAATAGTACCTACCTCATATTATAAGTGCTATCGATTTATAAAGTATGGATAACTGAGAATAAAATGGCTGCGGCTCTTGGTAAGTTGGTTGACAGACTTACGGGTATTTCCGTGATGATTCTAGAAGTGTTTTTGAGTATGTAAGGATAGTTCGAATAATATATATTCTTCCATGTAAGGAACATAGTAAACAGATTGTAGGTACAAACTTCATGATGAAATGCGAAATAAATAAACAATAACGTCATATCTATCTTTACAAGCACTCCTTTGCTTCTTACGTCAAAGTAAGCGAGGCTTTCGTCCTTGTCTCGACACGAATACCTACCACACTCGGTCATAGCATTTGCATACGTTGCTATTTGGCCTGTGACCTTATAATGTGAAAGAAAATATTAATATCTAAAGACAAAATTAAATCAAAACCGGCCAAGTGCGAGTCGGACTCGCGCACCGAGGGTTCCGTACAAACATGTAGTAAGTTTTAAATTATTAAAAAAACGACTTACTAGATCTCGTTCAAACCAATTTTCGGTGGAAGTTTGCATGGTAATGTACATCATATATTTTTTTTTGGGTTAGATGAAAAAAATTTTTTGAGTTTCAGTTCTAAGTATGGGGAACCCCCAAAATTTATTGTTTATTTTCTATTTTTGTAAGAAAATCTTAATGCGGTTCACAGAATACATCTATTTACCAAGTTTCAACAGTATAGTTCTTATAGTTTCGGAAAAAAGTGGCTGTGACATACGGACGGAGAGACAGACAGACAGACAGACATGACGAATCTATAAGGGTTCCGTTTTTGCCAAATTTGGCTACGGAACCCTAAAAAGGCTTTCAAAACAGTTTTAAGCTAATATTATTAAGATGCTTCGGAAAAAGCATGTTTTTTGGTTGCCCGTTTTGTTGGTTTGCTCGTCTTGGCGATCTATATCCAACAGAAAAACACATAAGATCTTTTTTTTTTTTAATATTAGTTACCTACTTTCTAGACTAAACATTAATATTCAAAGATTACATACAGACTTTCAAGACATAATACAAAAAGCTTCGGCAAAAGCTTACCTGTACCGGACAGAAGAACATAATATTAGAAGTACATAAACGTATTTTATTTTTTCTGAAGTACTTAGGAAGGAGGTGTTTATTTAAATGTACCTATCTACTAGCGCACGTGTTTTTTTAAATCTACTAGCGACCTGTGGCTTGACTCCCGAAGGAATGTCTAAAATCTCGACCTTTTTCCTTGTCCGTTCCATTATAAATGGAACTAATTATGTCCAAAATTCCATCTTTAAAGTTCCAAGAGTTTGGGTGTTCCTGAGTCAGTCAGTGCTAGAAAAGTTGCGTGACATACCTACCTACTGCTGAGATAAACGTTTCTGTCATTGCGCTTGAGTTGATTTACGAAAAGATGTAACTTTTTGATGAAATTTTAAGTAGGTAATAAACCAAATCAACTTAAGAAATAAATAATTAGGTGAGCACTGAGTAGGTATGTTCATTATAAAGTCCATAAAAACGTTGAGCAAGTTTTAAGAATTATGAAGTATAATCGCATCGGTAATAATTAAATCTTAGTATTGAGCAATTTTATTAGATTTTGTTAGCGTTTGCGGATTTCGTGTGTCTTAGCTGTTAAGAAAATGAGTCAAGGTTTTGAGAATAAGTGAAGCAACGTATGCGTGAGAGAATTCGTAATACACAAGCGGTCAACTGTTTTCGACGTACACATACTTAGTTTTTAACTTGTTACATATTTAAAATACCTATAGTTTTAAATCTAGTCCATCGAATCATAGAGACAGACACCTTTTGACGACCTTCCTGGCGCAGTGGTGAGCGCTGTCGTTTTGTGGGAGGTCTCAGGTTTGAGCTCTGGCAGAGTCAATTCGGAAATTTATAATAATTGAATTTTTTTCTTTGATAGTCATAGCTGTTGATAGTCTTCATACGTGGCTATAGTTGTCAACTTGTCACCCTACTGGCAAAGGCGTACCGCCAAGCGATTTAGCGTTTCAGTACGATGCCGTGTAGGTACAGAATAGTTACATAATTGGTGCAAGGGCTAACTTTTATTGGTGTAAAAAAAAGACGCTTAAAGTTCACGTATAGTCAACAAACATATTACTTATCTACTATCCTATTCGTACAAACTTATATTTTATAATATGTATGTAGGTAACTCATTTTTTAATTTGATTTGTTTTGTGCATCTGTGTTTATTGCTGCCAATAAAGATTTTTCTATTCTATTCTATTCTAGTCCTACCCCACATAATATAGCTAAAGCAAATAGGCGCTTGTTTTGAACAATTTTGATGTTTGTAAAATTGATTGATTGATTGTTTGTTTTGAAAATATTGTCTAGGAGTGAACCATCGATGTTATGTCCATGTAGTGAACGTATTTATTTAATTATGTAACCTTGCATTCCTTTTATTTTTATCGTTCAATGGTTTACCGCTTGACCACAAATTATAATGAACTAGTTCTCAGTGTGGAGAATTAACATTATAGACGTCATTTTTAAAGTCGTTAGGGTATTGCATTTTGGTTACACAATCTGTAAAATCTTCGGTTTTTAAGACTACGGGTTTTATTTAAAAAAATTAAAAAATTAACCGATTCGTTTTAATGCTTATAACATCACTCACGGTAGTTTAAACTACCGTGGTAGGTAAGTAGTACCTACTTATCTAAATCTTTTCATTCTTCAAATCTGTCAGTTCAGTGAAAAAGTTTTCCGGTCTAGAGATTTTCACACATTAAGTATTTATTTTATTAAAACCGTAACAATGCACACCCATTGATGTTTTTACTCTGATATACCTACTAGAAAAAAAATCACTATTGGTGATACTATAAGTACCTATACCTAATACATATTAATATTTTTAAAACAATAACCCTGCAGGTTTTTTACTCTTTTGTAACTATTATCCGTTTCTCTACCTTGTCTAGGTGTCAAGTCTGAACCGTTATGTTAGCAATTTAGTACCATCTTTTTATCTACTAGATGATGCCCGCGACTTGGTCGTGGATTTAAGCTTTTCGAATCCAATCCCGTGGAAACTGTTCGATTTCCCAAGATAAAAATAGCCTAAGTATATAATATCTCCGTCTGCTACCCCAGAATGCAAGGGGTTGCACAGAGAAAGAGACAGTTGATTCTGAATTCTGTTCCAGCATACCTATAATTCATCAAAATTAGCAGCAGACAGACACACACTCCTGCATTTTCAACAGAATGGATTCAACTCTGGTAAAGTTCAATGTAATGTATAATGCCTATTCGGTACGAATTTTTCATTACTTTCCAATACTTTTTCATACAATTTATTCGCATACCTATTCAAATGAAGTTCCGACAAGACAGTTCCGTATTCGTTAAATTATTCGCAATTGAATCGCTCTTCCTAATCAAAACAGTGCCTATATGGAAATTACATCATAAAATTCTCGTGTCACAATGTTAGTTACCATACGAAACGGCTTGACCGATTTTTATGAAATGTAATATGCATATTCAGTAGGTCTGAGAATCGGCTACTATCTATTTTCATACCTCCACGGGGACGGAGTCGCGGGAATCAGCTAGTATTTATATAAAGACACTGGGAGCGAAGTTAAAGGTTTACTTGCACTCCACAGGGTTTTTTAGCCATCTCCCTATAGATGCTGTACATCTTCTGAAAATCTAATACTTAATTCATCATTTTTAAAAAAAACGCGCTCGCTTCAACCGCAATCAGATTATGTACATTACATTCACTTGATTTAAGTAAATAATTACTTGATTTTAATAAATACTTGATATAAAATAAATAATTTAAGGAGAAAATAGAAGAAAACGTTTGGTATTTATATGGACTGAACGCCGCTCGCCTGTCCTCTTAAGTACTATTGAATTTACGTTTCGTTAAACGATTGAAGGCCTAAGTCCAATGCCCTTATTTTGCAACAGTTACGTGATCCGACATAGCTAATTTTATTATGGTCAATATACTATTACAAAACGTCCAATGTCCAATACATACATGGCGACCAGTGCTGAATTGTAAAACTTCATACGATACTTGAATATCTAAATGCAGTCACGTGGAATTTCTTTAAATGATAAAATATTAAGCTATTTTGTTTGAATAATGTATAACATATAATAGATATATTAAAGTTAAACTATCCTTTTTTACTTTATTACAAATAAAATTTATGGAACCCGAAAAATAGCTGTTCGTAGTTTAATTATGTAGGTACATAGTACTATGCAAACAAGTGATAAAATTTTATGATTACGTTGCTTTCCAAAAGAAGCTTAAAAAAATAAAATATTCACGATCGAATTAAATATAAAGTACATTACAATCTTCAACAGTAGCAAATATAATTGTTTTCTCTCTTTCCAGATATTCAACAATGACATAGGAGCCCCAGCGCCCCTTATAACAATGGCTTTGCGACTCAAGAAGGACATAAAGAAAGCTTCGTACTACGTGTGGTTCCTGGGCGCGCAGGAGTCCCGCGGCCTCAGGGGGGAGGAGTTCGCTCTACCCGCCATAAGACTCCTGGAGGAGAGAGCCAGAGACTTGGAACCTTTTAAGGTTACGCTACAGGTACGACCAGAGCTAAAATATATTTTCACAGGTAGTAGATATAAATATATTGCAGTCGGAGATGGAATATGCAAGTTGAGTAGCCGGTGGTGGAGTCTTGACTTTTCATAAGTGGGACAAGTTATCCTACGTGAAATAAATAAATCATTACGTATCCATACTCCATATACTTAATATTATAAATGCGAAAGTGTGTCTGTCTGTCTGTCTGTCTGCTACGCTTTCACGGCCCAACTACTCAACCGATTTTGATGAAATCTGGTACAGAGATTTTTATCCCGGAAAATTGAAGAGTTCCCGCGGAAATAAAAAAAATCAATCCACGCAGACGAAGTCGCGGGCATCATCTAGTTTGAAGATAAGAGATCGTAGGGATTGCTACTTGTCATGAAAGTGTTGATGGAGTCCTACTTGTTAGAAGCTTGTAGTGGTTAGTAGAGATAGACTTCCAATAGGTACACGGCGCAACGTCCTATCGCACCCTGTTGTTAATTCTTAAAAATAAAAATTAACTGGAATCACATTTAAAGCATTGAATGAATCGAGAGTAAATTCGTAAGAAAATGAAAAAAATCTATTAACCTATAATTTTATTCTAAAACATTAAAAGCTGAGGTCCACTAGGCTCGCCGAGACAAGTCGAATCGAATCGCAAGGATTCGCATAATAATATTAGCGGCGTGCCGAAATGCGCTATTGGTAGAGTCTATTTCCAGAAAAAATGCGACTTGATTCGATTCGACGCGATTCGGCTGTAGTCGACTCCAGACTTAGACTTTTTCCTTTCCAGGTATCCCACAAAGGTCTCAAGATCATCCAGAATGTGACGTCGAAGGGCAAGCAGCAAACGATCAAGCACTTCATCCCGCACGGCAGCATCACCAGCGCCGTGGTCCAAGGGGACGTCGTTGCTTGCGTCCTCCTGCTCTACAACCCGATCACTGGCTGCCCTGTCCACGTGCATGCCTATAGGTGAGCTAGCTAACTAGATCATTTATTTTATTTTATTTATTTAATTAGTATGGACAAGCCAATAACACTAATTAATTAAAAAAATGACACAGTACACCCTTGCAATTAATAACACTTATAATTAATTAAAAATTTTAAAAAAACATACAAGTCTTATTAAAAAAACTAACACAAATTAAAAATAATAGCAATAATACTTAATTAAAATTTGAAATCTCAGAAATTTAAATTAAAATAATTAAAATTTGAATAATAATATACTTAACATTAACCATTATTTAAGAGAGCTGCATGGTTTTTGATTTGTAACCTTCGCAAAATTTCAAGCACCTACTCACAACCATGCTCCATTGGTCTGCAAATACATCACAGGGGGGAGAATCATATTATAATATCCTACTACTTAAATGTGAAAGTTTGAATGTTTGTAAGTTTGTGTATTTTTAAGTTTGGATATCACGCCGCAAAGATTTAACCGATTTGGCTGAAATTTGGAATGGAGATAGCTTATAACCTGATTTAACGCATAGGCATTTATCCCGGCATATAAAAGAGTTCCCGCGGGAATCAAAAAAATCTCAATCCACGCGGACGATGTCGCCGGGCATCATCTAGTAGCCAATATAAAGATAATTTCATATAAAAAAATCTTTTTAAACAACCGACTTCAAACTCCCGCGCCAACTTTACAACAACAAGCACAAGCTATACAAAGTACTTATTTTATTGTTGATATTTTAAAAACCGCTCGACCGATTTCGATTAAATTTATATGGGACCACATGGGAAGTATGCCCTTTTAAATAAAAAAGAATCATCCAAATCGGTCGGTAAAAAAAAAAAAAAAAACAGTCGAATTGAGAACCTCCTCCTTTTTTTGAAGTCGGTTGAAAATCTGTTCAACAATCTTGACAGTTCTGGCAACTCCCTAATTTCCCGGGATAAAAAGTAGCCTATGTCCAGGTCCTCAACTATACTCATGCCAAAAATCACGTCGATCCGTTGCTCTGTTGCGGCGTGATTGAAGGACAAACCAACAAACCAACACACTTTCGCAATTTTTAATATTATTAGTATGATTTTACTGAAACAACAAAACTACACTTATGATTAGTATTAGGTTATAGGTACACGTCATATTATACTACCGATGTCTAACGATCGCGACACGACGTGCTTAGGAACAGAAACAGTTTTGCTAACATGAAATTGCTATAAGTCATGATAGATGGAATTACAATAAGTAACGGGCTGACTAGAGGGTTTGTCGATCAACTCGCGACACTATGACGTTATCAGATGAATGATAGCTGTGGTCTCACCTCAATGCGTTCTTCCTCTTAATAAACTAGGTTTTTCTATACGAGTAAGTGACGACAATAGCCCATTGGATAGTTTTTGAACTTAGGACCTACGGATTTACGGATTATCCTCCTCCTCCTTCCTCCTTCCTTCTCCTCCTCCTCCTCCTCCTTTGAGCTATCGAGGTTTATTCAGGTATGTCGTAGTTAAATGACGAGGAAAGTAAAAGTTGCAACAACAAACGCAGTCGTGCTCGTGATTCGCGCACTTCCATGTACCTGCTTAATGACATCAAAAGGAATTGTGTTCCGTGATGCGATGCAATAGCTGCATTATTGCACGGAAAGGTATAGTATGATCATCAAACATGATATGTATTACTAGCTGATGCTATTTAGTCCACGTGGCATAAGTTTTATTTCCCACTAAGGTAACTCCTTAGTTTTCCGGGATAAAAGTAGCCTATCTCTCTCTCGGTCTCAAAAACACGTTGCGGCGTCTTTGAAAGACTAACCAACAAACAAAACACTCTTTCGCTTTTAAGTAAAATGCTAGTGTGATGTATCTACATAACATGTTTGTACTTTTTAGTATTATGAATTATCATCCGCGGGAAATATATAAAAATAGTTTGTGTAAGTTTAAGTACAGAGATCAGGATTTGATGAGTTCCCCATTTAAATAACTCATCACATCATTTACTCATCTTTAGGTAAAGAAAAAGCAGCCTTACTAGCTTTAGTATTCGTTAAAGATACGACACTCAATACAGTGAGTTTGCGGAAAATGGTATACTTACGCGACATAGCAACGTTTTAAACGCGCTCAGTAGGTACGTAGGAGATTACTGCGTCTAAAACCAAATAGGTATGAGACAGTTAAACGTCTACGGCATAGTAATTAAAGCAATGCAAACATACATACCTCATATCAAATTCCACATAATATTATTCTTGAAGCTAAAAGCTCTTGCACGATGTGCCTACCGCTTAATAGAATACAAGAACTCTATCAGGGTATTCAATGTTACTCTAAAAATATTGTCTACTTAGGTACTGCTTGTGTTCTTAACTTTTCCTTAAGTATTTTTCCATATACTCTTCATTCAAGAGAAAATCTTATGGTTAATCATACCTAATAATGAATCGTAATAATATTTCGTTCTTCAATTCGTTATGAATACCAAAATATGTACCTAATTGGTAGATTCAAGTCATTGGTTGTTTTTATCTATAGATATATAAAATTCAAAGTCCTGACTGACTGACTGACTGACTGACTTATATATCAACGCACAGCCTAAACCGCTGGTCCTAGAAACATGAAATTTGGAGGGTGTGTTCTTTGTGATGAGTAAGTATCCACTAAGAAAGAATTTTTTGAAATTCCACCCCCAAAGGGGTAAAATAGGGGTGGAAAGTTTGTATGAAAGTCCATCCTTTTTTAAGGATCTATCTTCTCGTCTCACAGAGTCCACAGGTGACCGGAGGGCTGGCAGTTACCTCGGCCAACATATAAGTTTGGCTATTCAGCGGGGTAACGCAGCCAGCGTTCTGGGCACACTGCCTCATTGCAGCGGGATGGATGATATTTTTAATGTTTAGTTTTCAGTTTTTAATTTAGTTTTTTCAAGTTATATCCATGAAACTTGGTATTTGAGCTACCGGTTCAAAATGAAGAAATATGTATTTCGCCATTTTTGAAAATTCTACCCCCAAAGGGCTGAAATAGGGGATGAAAGTTTGTATGAAAATCTTTTATTTTAAAAGTTATATCTACGAAACTTGATATTTGGTTTTCGGTGAAAAAATAAGAAGGATGTGTGTAACAATTTTTAAAAATTTCATCCCCAAAGGGATTAAATAGGGGTTGAAAGTTTTATGAAATTCCGTCATTTTTCAAGCTAAGTATAGCCATGCAACTTGGTATTTGGGCTTCCGGTTAAAAATGATGAAATAGGGATTTCATAATTTTTGAAATTTCTATCCTCAAGAAAGTCTAATAGGGAGTTTGTCCTTCAATCACGCCGCAAAAAAGCAACAGATCAACTTGATTTTTGCATGAGTATATAGTTGAGGACCCGGAGAGTGACATACGGCCGGTTTCTGAATTGAGAATTTCATGTTGAGTCTGTCTCAAAGACTACTCAAGGACTAATTAAGCAAATTTTTGTTACTGAATTGATATGGTGTAAGGTTTGAGAGTTGGAGCTTGCTGTTTTTGCTTGAATGCTTAATTCAGAAACCAACGCAATATCAATTCAGAAACAAAAATTTGCTTATTTATTCCTTCTTTGAGACAGACTCAACATGAAATTCTCAATTCAGAAACCGGCCGATAGGCTACTTTTAATACCTTCCGAAAAATTAAGGAGTAAGTACCTGTGGGGAAAAAAACATAAACCACGCGGACGAAGTCGCGGGCATCTGCTAGTTGAGTATATTAGGTACATAGCTATACTTATGACAAGTTCTTAAAGATAATACCCAATTTAATAAAAATAAAGTTAGATAGACAATAAAACGGTGGACTCAACTTTAAAGGTCGCTTTGAGTACCAAATATCTTTATATAATATTTAAAACGTGCGTCTTCACCATATTTTTCTAACACTTGGGCTCTAAAAAGCAGTACCTACTGACACTGACACGCCTATGTTTGCGAAATCTTTTGAGAATTTTTACCCATCATACCTATTTACCTCAAATAACGGTTTTTATGTAGCTAATAGCTAATAGCTATGTTATAGGTAGGAACTATGGATTGCACAGCTTTGTCCCCAAAAAAAAGAAAGAGGTTAAGAAATCAAGGAAACTGCTTAGGTATTTGATTGTGTCCCATATCCATACTTCTTATCTTATTTTACTAATATTATAAATGCGAAAGTTTGGATGGATGTATGGATGTTTGTAACTCAATCACGCCCCAACAGCTTAACGGATCTGGCTGAAATTTGGCACAGAGATAGATCTGGAATAGCATATAGGCTACTTTTAATCCCGGAAAATTAAAGAGCTCCCGCGGCAACCACAAAACCTCGATCCACGCGTACGAAGTCACGGGCATCAGCTAGTCCATACTAATATTATAAATGCGAAAGTGTGTCTGTCTGTATGTCTGTCTGTCTGTCTGTCTGCTACGCTTTCACGGCCCATCTGTTCAACCGATTTTGATGAAATTTGGTATAGGGATAGGTTGTATTCCGGGGAAGGACATAGGCTACTTTTTATCCCGGAAAATTCAAGAGTTCTGGCGGGAATCAAAAAAACTTAATCCACGCGGACGAAGTCGCGGGAATCATCTAGTATATTATAAATTCGAAAATGTGTCTATCTATATGTCTGCTAAGCTTTCATGCCGCATCAATTTTTATGTTTGGTTCTGAGATAGGTCGTCGGTGGTAACCCGATTCCCGGGGAAGGACACATGCCACCAGAAAATCAAAGCGTTTTCCCCGGGTTTTTTCAAAAACATACAACCATGGGGACTAGTTTCCCATTAAAATTGACCTAGTTTTCTTCACCTACCAAGTAGCTACTCAAAAGCTAGGTACCTGTATATTTTATACAAAGTAGGTATAGGCCCGCGACTTTGCTTAGGTAGTTTTAGATTTGAAAAGTCCCTTGGGAACTCTTTGATTTTCCGGGATAAAAGTAAACCAATGTCCCTTTGCAGACATACAGTCCCACTTTCGCTTATATTATGTAATATTAATTTTTATTAATATGGATTTAAATAATCGAGTTCTTGGCGATTTATCGTAAAAGTAACAGGCAGAAACGTTAGAGGCAAATCAAGCTATTTTGTATTCCACATGTTGCGTGTGACCCAAAGCTCAGAAAAAGCCAAGTAATTGCATCGCGAATAAACGCTAGATAAATCACTGTAAGTTCAATGACCTACCGAAAAAGTTTACTTCGAGCAACGGTTTTAATTATATACGTAAGTAGTAAGTACCTATTTGCATAAGTTTTGTAAATCAAGGCAAATACGACTAGGTATGAATCGGCACATACTAACTTCATCATCATAATCATCGCTTCGCTGGCCTCTCAGAATAAGAAGGGTTTAAGCTATAGTCCAACACGCTGGTCAAGTGCTGATATGCAGACTTCGTACATCTTTAGGAACATTGTGGAGAACAGATTCTTTGGCATGCAGGGTTCCTTCACCGTGAAAGCAAGTTAAATTAATTACTTGACATACAAAACTCCGAATAGAAGGCCGAGGTCATATCATAGGCTATCACCGCTTCTTTTTAAGCCAAACTATTGTTTAATGACTTAGAATAATTACTACTACCAACTCTGGTTCACACAGACTTGGGTGCCCTTTACCAATACAGTAAGGGGCAAAAACTATGAACACGGCTGACATTTGCAGCATTTCAATACCTACGAACTCTGTCGCAATGTTCCTACCTGAATAGCGGTACAGCTCATCTTCATAACGCCTGTGCACACACAAAGCTGAGTATAGCGTTACAGTATAGTACTAATAAAAGCAATCTCGGGGCATGCACCTCTTTTCAGAGTACTTAATATATCATTTGGGCTACCAACCAATATCATTATTTTCCCGGAACCGTTTAAAGGAGCTGGAAGCTTTGGGGATATTATGGTATTAAATTAAAGATCATTTATTCATTTTTAATTCAAGCATATAAAAATGCACACTGCCATACTTTTGCTAGAATAATAAGCTGAAAATGGCAAAAAATGGGGTCTGAATAGGAACACATACACAGGTATAGCTAGATCCGCTGCCTATAACATCGTGAGGAAACTTGCATAACTGTACCGTGATAGACTTTTATCGCAATTTAAATATGTATGCCTACAATGTTCTCTAAGCCAACCCATTCTTGGGGGTTGTTGATGATCATGAATGAATAATTTCTGTGTGATGAGAATTTTTTTAAGGAAAATAAATTGTTATTGTAAAACGCACCTGCAGCTTTGCACTGGAACTAATGCTTTATTTCATAAATTTAAGCAGAAATCGACAGTGTCCTGATAATGATAAGATTAATTTTACTTTGCACTAGCCAAGAATTTTAAAATTTTAACATACCGATTCATGAATTCTATTATTATTTCCACTTCATAGTACGAGTATTGTAAATTGCCCGTAATGCCATAGAAACGGTCGTTTGCATAATTTTACTTCGCAGGGATGTACAAAGGTTATTTTAACTAACCTTTAGTTTATTGACTTGATTATTACAAAATTGCAAGACAAAAGAATACCTTGCAATTTTGTTTTGTATTTTGCAAGTAAGGTAACATTCTTGTCACAATACGCATTCACCAATTTGTACGCTTACTCTGAGTTTTAACATTGCAAATACGATTGATCGACGTGAGAGCTCACCACGCCAAGCATCAAAGTAAAATAAACCTTAACTGCATTGGTTTAGAGCTCATTTCATCATTTCGTGTATTTATTTCCAACCAGCGCTCCAAACGCTGAATTTGTGACTCAACTCAGAGTAAGCGTGCTGCACTGAAGCAGCATCGTTGGTCGTTATACTTGATCAAGCTGGTCGCACATTACGAAACGACCCAAAAGAAACGCATTTAAAGAACTGCGTTTTTTGGTTTGGTTCTAATGTGCAGTCAGCATAAAGAACATACATTAACATGTCACCTTGCTGACGACGACGTGAGCAAGGTGACATGTTGACTCATCAGGCCCAAAACGTTGAATTTGTTTTCATGCCCATGTAGACTATCGCGTAGACGCGTCGAAGACTATCGTATCTGTAGATGGTCAAATGTTATATTGCTTGTACTACTGCAAAATGTATCGTAAATAAGTACTGTGCAGTACCGCACATAAGATAATTGATGGAAACAAATTTACTGTAGAGAACTGTTTAATTAATAAAATAGACAAAACAAAATTATCATAATTTAGCGAGTTTGCATTAGGTGTTGGTCGCTTAACTTAATGTAAGTAGGTGCAGGTGAATTACACTTTTTGCAAGACGGGCCGCCCACGCACCGGTAATTGCACGCACCCCCGTTTCCGCGCTTAGCGGGAGAATTTAAATGTCGCGCGAACAAACGCTTCCCACCGAACTTGTGTGATTTTACAATGAATCAACAAAACATTATTTATTCCTAATTAAGTTTCACGAGAAAGGCAAAAGGCTAAAGTTAGAGAGCCTGTCTCATTAGCTGCAGAAATTTCTACCTGAACCTTCACCTGTGAAAGTAATTCATTACAGCTAAAATTTATCATATATTTACGTGACTAAAATGAAATGTTTTAAGGCATCCATACTAATATTATAAATGCGAAAGTATGTCTTCCATATTTTCAACTGATTTTGATGAAATTTGGTTTAGGGGTTATATCCCGGAAACGGACATTGGTTACTTTTAATGTATGCGGGAGTTCCATTCCAAAAAAACATTGTCTATATGGACGAAAAAATCTTTATCGCCTGGTACATCCGCGATATGATTGCGGGATAATAGCGGTCTTCATCTAGTATTTTCAACCGACTTCAAAAAAGGGGGAGGTTCTCAATTCGACTGTTTTTTTTTTAAATGTTTTTTACCTCAGAACTTTTGACTGGTAGGACCGATTTGGATGATTCTTTTTTTATTTGAAAGGGCATACTTCCCATGTGGTCCCATATAAATTTTATCGAAATCGATCGAGCGGTTTTTAAAATATCAACAATAAAATAAGTACTTTGTATAGCGTGTGCTTGTTGTTGTAAAGTAGGCGCGGGAGTTTGTAGTCGGTTGTTTAAAAATATTTTTTTATTATGATAATTTTGTTTTTTTTTTTTTTTTCGCTGGGTTAATCTGCAATCAGTGGCAACTTTTAGCAGATGTGTTCAATGACGTTTCGCTTGTTAAGTGTGTTCTCCATTGAGAACATCTACTCTTTGCTGTTCTGATATCAGATGATGTTTTTCCTTTTTAGTCTATTTGTATAGCCTCGGGTTAATAGCATAAAAGCAAGCTCATTTGGGTGGTTCTCCAGTCTCCCTTTGTATTTCTGAGTTATACTGTTAATTTCTTGCCTAACAGTTTTCATTTTTAGGTGATCGTGGATTTCGTTGTTGGTGACAAACCATGGTGCATTGCTTATATGTCGAAGTATAATATTTTGCGATCTCTGTAAAATCGATATATTGGAATCACTGGAGCTTCCCCACAGCGGTATTCCGTACATCCAAATTGGTTTTAGCATGACTTTGTAAATTAAAAGTTTGTTGTCGATGGAGAGTTTGCTATTCCGGCCTGTTATCCAGTACAAGTTTCTATATCTTAGGTTGATCTCCTCTCTCTTAGTTTTGATGTGGTGGTGCCATGTCATGCGACGATCGAGGTGCAGTCCAAGATATTTTACGGTATCCTTGTGTGGGAGTTCAATGCCATCTAGATAGACTGGCGGACAATTACCTTTACGCAGCGTGAATGTGACTTGTACGGATTTTGACGTACTAACATTTATCCTATTTGCATGAAGCCACTTGCATATCATGTCTAAGCCTTTTTGGAGATTTTTTGATGCTACTGCTGGAACTTTATTGCTAGCCAAGATAGCAGTATCGTCAGCAAATGTCGCAGTTGTAACACCCTCTATTTCAGGAAGATCTGCTGTATATAAAGTGTATAGCACCGGTCCCAATACGGAGCCTTGAGGAACACCCGCTTTTATTACATTGAGTTTGGATGTTCCATCTATTTCTTTTACTTGAAACAGTCGCTCTGAGAGGTAGGACTTAAATAGTAGGTAGTAGCTATGAGGTATATGTGTTTTTATTTTATAAAGGAGACCTTCATGCCATACCCGGTCAAAGGCCTGCTGAATATCAAGGAAGACTGAGGAGCAGTATTCTTTTTCTTCCAATGTTTTTCTGATCTTTTCACAAACCCTATGCACCTGTTCGACAGTAGAATGTTCCTGCCTAAATCCAAACTGGTGGTTGGGAATTGTTTGGTTAGCATCCAGGATTGGTTGTATTCTCCGTTATAACAGTTTCTCGAATACCTTTGAAAGAATTGGCAATAAGCTGATTGGTCTGTACGAGGTGATTTCGTTCGGTGGTTTGCCTGGTTTGAGAATCATTAATATTTGTGATACTTTCCATAGGGACTCTCAGAATTCCATTGTACAGTGTTGTTAAAAATACTACTGCTTTTCTTGTGAGCTGTTTCAAGACTTCCTTCGTTATCAGATCGAATCCCGGTGCTTTTTTGTCAGCCAACCTTTTTATTGTTCCCCATGTGTCACGGACTGTTACCGCTTTTGGCGGAATAGCCATTTGGAGGTCCATGTTTAAGGTTTGAGTGATTAGTTGTTCAGCTTCAGGATCAAGGCCATCATTAGGACAGAAAACTTTTGCTAGATGCTCAGCGAACACATCAGCCTTTTCTTGAGAGGTTCTTGCCCAGTTTTGACTCGTTCTAATAGGTGGCTTAGCAGCTTGAGGTCTATTATAATTTTTTGTAAACTTCCATAGTGAGTAATTAGTTGCAGATGTTGGAGTGAGTGACTCAAGTTGGGCTTCAAAAGTACTATCATGCCAAGGCTGTAACATCTCCGTTAGATCTTTAGAAGCTTTGTTGAAGTTTGTTTTATCCACAGGGTGTCTACTTTGATGCCAGATTCGACGCAACCTCCTTTTTCCTAACACGGCTCTTTTTATTTCCAGGGGATGATTTTCAATAACTTTTTTTCCCTGGATTTCAGGGGTGTTGAGCCAACATGCGTTTTGTATGAGAGTAGTTTTGTATTTAGTTGCTTCATCTATATCTTCAGGTGTATTTAGAGCAACTTTAAATTTTACAGATTAAATTTTTCATTAATATATTCTCTAAAAGATACCCAGTCAGTGAACTTGTTACATAGCGTATCTGGTTTTATATATTCAATTATCTTTGTATTCATTGTTAGTAATACAGGTGTGTGATCAGACGAGCTATCGTAACAGGATTCAGGTTTAAAGTAGTGCATCAACAATCCTTTGATAATGAAAAAGTCCAATAGATCTGGCGTTTTATTGATATCGCTCGGCCAGTAGGTAGGTTCACCTGTGGATATTGTTGAGAGGTTGTTACTCTCCACGCTTAGTTTTAGTTGTCTGCCTCTAGTGGTTATTAATCTGGAGCCCCAAAATGTATGTTTAGCGTTCCAGTCTCCTCCCGTCATGAAACGGTTACCAAGTGTTGCAAAGAAGTGTGAGAACATTGCATCAGTTATTTTGTGTCTTGGCGGACAGTATACTACAGATACGCTCAAATATCCAGCTTGATCTTCCACAGCAATTGTCGTAGCCTGTATATGTTCAGTTCTGTACTGTGGCATTTGGTGATGTTTAATAGAGTTCCTCACAACTACTGCAGTACCTGCATGTCTTGTTCCATCAGGATGGTTAGTGGTATAACACTCAAAGTCTTTGAATTTGATGTGAGTGGATGAGTTGGAGTGAGCTTCAGAAATTAGCAGGATATCCAATTTATGCTCCTTCATGAGTAGTTCAACCAAGTGTTTATTTGGTGCTAGTCCGTTTATGTTGTGGGTTCCTATTCTGAGCGAATCTATTTTGTCGATAGTTATTATTATTATGATGATTATTATGATAATGAAAAAATAATTATATAAAAACTTACCAGCTGGACAGTCCGAGACTTCTACGGCGTACATTTAGGTTTTTTTATACGACTGCCTGAAAAAAGGAGTAAGTATATTGTTTTCAGGGTTCATGTATGTATATATGTTTGTATGTGAGTTTGTATATTCCACCATAACTTCTATACGTCTGAACCGATTTTGATAAATGAGGTATCGTTAGAATCCCTAGCTTATTCCGGGTGACATAGGCTAGTAAAGTTTAAAAAAAAAATATGGGGTGACCATGGTTCCGAATTAAAGACTAAAGTTGAAAAAAAATATTCGAAAATAAGATTAACTATATAATCATCATCTAGAAAATGATGAGTAGATTCCAAAAATATATAACACTATAGTTCAATATCCCGAGTGACACGGGCTATAAATTTTTGAAAATTCAATACGGGCTACGGCAGAGCAGTCGTATTTTTTAATAATTTTAATTATATTCACTTGTTTAAATCTTTGATTTCTGGAATAAAAAGTAGCCTTCGAATTTTTCGGGACAGTTCCCCAGATCTTGAAAAATATCCGTTCAACAAACCACGTCGATCCGTTGTTCCAATCACCAAGCCAACAAAAAATCTCACTTTCGTATTAATATTGGTTGGATGGTAGGATTCATAGATTTTCATTCGGTCCAGCCACGCTCTTGCAAAACTACGACGTGCCATGAGAATAATGACCCTTGATAGACACAATAAGCTTCATATAGCCTGAACAAAAGCCTGATGAAAACGCAATATCTCTTATTGATTGACTCAGAATGAATGTCCTCAAATGTATGGGAACGTCGTGAATAAAGATTTTGAAGAGAAAGTGTGCTAAGATGCTTATTCAGACATTTGCCTGGCAATTCTATTGTTGCTAGCGAATTAGTCATGTCTTTATAATTTGCTCGAGTTAATGATTTGCACTGGGAACCAAAGATCGTGGGTCAATTTGTTTTCTTCAGCTATATCTTATGACTAGGTATAGGTTCTTTACTATTATTAGATATCTGTTTTTAGCAAGAGCTTTTAGCTTTTACTCTAGTACTAGTACTAAGCTACGAAGGTTGCATTATCAAACGTTTACACCTGTGGCAATACTAGTGGCATATCACGGCGAAGCCCATCCGTCGGGGTCGCGCCATCGCCTCGCCAAGTATTTGTGACAAGGTCTATCTTCATACATAATGTCTAACCTTTTGATTATTAAACGCTGGATAACCGTGATACCCTTTTAAAGAAATGGTGCGGAGTTTTTTTTCACATAACTTGTACTCGAGCGCCGTGTATTTTATTAGTTTACCTTGGTCGCAACATTTTAATATTCATTTTTTTTTAAATATTTAAGTGTAGACTGTAAAAGCTCAAACTAAGGTAAATCGTATGATTTTTCTTACTTATTACCTAGTGTAAGCATAATTCCAGAAGTGGGCAAAAATTAAAATTAGTTTTAAAATATGTTTGTACTTTCTTTATTACTTCCACGAGCGAATGGTCACAACGTTTTTTATCCCGAAAAATTAAAGAGGTCCCGCGGGAACCAAAAATCCTCAATCCACGCGGACGAAGTCGCGGGCATCAGCTAATAGTTAAATATTTTACCCAGTCTTATTCTAGTTTTGGAGATTTCTCTGAGTTTTCTACTAATGTACCTAATATATTATGCGGAACATCCTAATGCACTTAAGGTAAGTAGGTACTAGTGTAGTTGTTTAGTAGCATTGACCTCGTGATGTGGTCACGAAAGCTGTGATTGCTGACTGCTGAAATCCTGCCTTACAAGTTATAGAAGTTTCATAGCTTGCGAGTTATCGGATAATTTGTGTACTCGTCAGTCAGGTTTGTTTCTGTGGGAACATGAAAACATTTTCTTATACGATATGATCGTACTGGAACGCTTATAAACTTGCCGACACATCTTTTCTGGAGGGTTACTTCTAGCCACGGTCTAAGGCCTAAGCCTTCCACTTAACCAGATCTATTTAGAAATATAATAACCGGGACCGACGGCTTAACGTGCTCTTCGAGGCACGGGGGAACGAAAAGGCTAAAATCGACCACCCATCCATTTACCGACTTGGGTCAACGTTGCTTAACAATCGCAATCGACTGATATGCGTTGTCACAGCTAGGCCATTCGTCCCTACCGATGTAATTTAGTGTGTATTTAGTGTGTACCTACTTTTGTAAATTGCCAATTTATATACTTTATTGAGCGGTTAATCAGGCGGCTAGAGTAGTCAGTAGACACTATCGGCTTTATTTACGAGTATATTCAGAGATTATCTTGTACCCGCTTTCGTATCTTCAAAGAGACTTCATAACTTCTACTTTCTATTTATATAGGTACGGTTAGGATGCAGGTATTTTCAACTTGCATGGCATACAGAAATTATAGATAATGCAAATAAGGGCATATTAACAGCATTTTAGTTTAGTAAAAGCTCTCGTGGTTAATTTACCCGACTAGTAACTAAAAGGTTAGGTTTATAATATCTAAATATGCAAAAGGAAATGGTGACTGACTGACTGATCTATCAACGGCAACGCACTGCTCAAACCACTGGACGAATCGAGCTGTTTGAATACAAATACATACTTAGCTATTATGACGTGGACAGCCGCTAATAAAGATAATAAGGATAGTAGATTCACTTAACGATTCAAAAGCACTTGTAAAAGTTTATTTGAATAAAAAGCATTTTGATTTTGATTTTGATTTTGAAAGTACTTTTGAAAATTGAACTCTTGACGGGGTAAAATAAGGGTTTGAAATTTGTGTGTAGTTCACGCGGACGAGTCGCGGGCTACAGCTAGTTCTTCATAATGCGACAACTTATTTGGATTTAAAATTTCTTTTTACACATTCATTGCTCTTAGTTATTGTGTAGATCTGAAAATTTAATTCATGCAAGGCAAATATTAAATGTTTGTGTTTTGGTTGTCTTTTTGGCACAGACCATCTACTCGGTGCTTTTTGGTATTTCATTGAAATCGATATTAGGTATATCATCTTTTGGAAACAGATTTCCACACCTAAATAAACTTATGAGCTGGCTGTATGAAGTTGTATATAAACCTGTATGTGTATGTCTGTATGTGTGTGTCGATTTTAGAACTTTTTTCTTTTAAAGACTCCAAAAAGCTCTTGCAAAAAATCGTAGCTATAAAATCTTTAAAAACGTTTACCTTACCTACTTCCAATAAAATTATGTCGAATATTCTTGTATTTCAACACCCATAACTTTAATTAAATAAACCTGCTATTTACCCAGTCTGATAAAAAATAAGTGTGTTAGTATTATTTGTGCGATTTTTAAAAACCTGTATTAATATATTAAAGATAAAGACAGACATAAAAATTCCGCGTTACTTTCACCTCTGTTATCGCTTTACAGATCCGTAGAAAAGAACTGGAAAAGTGTAAATCGTTCAAGCACAATCTGGGTTCCGTAATGAAAACTCATATTCAAATTAAGTACTAAAATTAAATGAAATACGTAAATTTGTTTTGTAGGAGATTTGGTTTGTCTTGGTTGATTATTACGTCACAAGATTGAATGACGTCTCTATGAGCTGCTTTTGTAAACTACCAAAGTGCCATTTATTTAGGTGCCCGCGAATTAGTCCGCTATGGTTGAATTACCTAGGGTTTTAAAATCCCTACTTTATGATTTTCCGGGACCACTGTATCAAATTATCTATTTAGCTACCTATATCAAATGATCTTTTTATATTTCATCAAAATCGATGGATGTAAAAAGATAACAGGCACATTATCACATAGACATACCTGTTAAGTTAGCATGCATTGGTTTGATTCACTGCTAAAAAAACCTTACGTTTATTTTAAAATATCAATTGAAGAATTCTAATCATACTTTTCATACTCTGTAAAAGGTGCTCTATAATATTTAAAAGTAGGCATACTTTTTATTTTTAATGAAGTTAGTATATATATAAGCGTGAAGCGGTAACACATTTCTATTACTAAGTTAAAGAGCTTTTATAGTTTCTGAATAGAACCTCTGTAACCGACCGACAGACAGACAGGGAGATAATAAAATTGATCCGATTTTTCTTTTCAACTTTTCAAGTACGGAACTAAAAATGTTTTCTTCTTGAAGCACAAAACACGCTTGGGCGCCAAAAAAGTTCTGCTTGAATGGAGTGGCTAACGAGCCTTGAAGATAGCGTGAAAATTAAAAATTTTACTTTATTGTCATCGTCTTTTTGTAGTCACTGCAATAAGAAGCTGTCTTGCTGCCTACAGCCGATGAAATGACCGGAGCCCAAATAAACAACTTTTCCTACTTATTTTTATATATTCACAGCTAAAATGTAACTTACTTTTGGGCAGATTGAGATTATGTGTGGATTTAATTACTTTCTTACAGGATGAAAAGTAGACATGATAACTCCTTTCCATAATTACCGCTTGCGAAACTTCTGCGTGAGGAAGTTTCGTCAAAATTAAGAACAAACTTTTTAAATGAGTTAGTTTACTTCATAAATCATAAATATAATCATTATGAGCAAATTAAAACAATTATTTAAAAATCATAACACTTTTGTTTATTTGTTTCTAAAAGTATAGAAGACTAGCTGATGCCCGCGTCTACGTCCGTATGGTTTAAGTTTTTTTGATTCCCTCGGGAACTCCTTAATTTTCCGGGATAAAAAGTAGCCTATGTCACTCTCCAGGTCCTCAACTATACCCATGCCAAAAATCACGTCGATCCGTTGCTCCGTTGCTGCGTGATTGAAGGACAAACCAACAAACCAATAAACCAATAAACCAACAAACAAACACACTTTTGCATTTATAATATTAATATGATAATTGCAGGATATTATATTCATTATATTTTTATTATTGTGTGCCTTGACTACTGGGATCCAACTTTGCCCATTAGTGTTTTTGTCGAAGGCAGGTTTTATTATTTTGTGCCTAATATGACCTCACTACTTAGATGATGTAGTCTAGAATCTAGATGGATGGAGATAAAAGTAGAGGTACCTACTTTTTGATCAGCATGATCAGTATACGTACAAATATTAGTTTGCGATATTGATACAAGCACGGAACAGTGAATCTGCTTATTTCTAGAGACTTAGTAACGAGAGGAATTGACAAGAAACAAAAAGCAATTCCTACGGCATTACAAAAATTATACAATACCTGCATGCAAATATTCAAAACAAATCAACAATCTTGACCCAATTATTGTCATGAAACATTGCTATAAAGGTCAGAGGTAGAACATGACCCAATCAAGCGAAACTTTACCTAAGTCCAGCTCATAATGAAACCAATTTTATGCGGGTTTATATGGGAATTAGGTATTTTAGTGAATTAATATATTTCAACCTTGGAATCCACTCGGTCTGTGATATAGAGATAAAAACAGGTAGAAGACATAAAAAAAAGGTAGATAATTAGGTATTATGTAATGCGGAGCGGTCAGTTCAAAAGCATTTTTATTATATTTTCTCAACATCAATATGAAAACTTTATATGATTGAAATATTATTTTCATCCCACCATCTCGGAAAGAGTATTTTTACTCTTCGATATCTGAATGCAAAAGCCGTTATTATCCTCTTGAGGATAAAGTAAATTGAATTTAGAACATCGTGTGCACGTTAGTAAATATCACTCGTCTATAAAGTTTGTGAATTCAAAACATCATTAAAACCTATTTACTTTTACCTCTATGGTGCCGAATTTCCATACAACCGTTTTTAATTTGTTAAAAACTCACACTCGTAACCTTCTTGGTGTGTATTTTTTTGCATTTAGTCATTTCCTCGCTGAGATATGATGAAAAGTTACGTGTTGGACTCGAGTGAAAAGATTTTTCACCTCGTGCTCTTTTGATTCCCTCGCTGACGCTCAGGATTCTAATTTTTGAATAATATTAATATAGATAATATCAATGTTAGAATCCTCCGCTTGCTCGGTCATCAAAATTGAGCACGCAGTTAAAAAACAACTTTTCACTCTTGTCTAACAAATAACTATTAGACGCGTGTCTTACAAATTCAAATTCCTTTTTAGTGTTGTTACATCGACTTTTATATTATTAATTATACTTATAAGTTAAATAAATATTCATATTATTAGAACCTTGAATCGTATAATATAATGTCTAATAACATTCCTCGTGAGTCGACATTAAAAACAGGATCAAAGTTATACTGGGTACAGGTCACGAACGTAATATACGAGTATTTTTCATTAGTAGTAGGTAGGTAGGTCTAAAGGCGACGATATTCGATATCATAATAATTTACGAGTAAAAGACTTAAAAATCACTTTAGTTTAATAATAAATAGAATATTTAGTAAATATATGAAATTTACTAAATATTCTATTTATTATTAAACTAGATGATGCCCGCGACTTCGTCCGCGTGGATTGATGTTTTTTGATTCCCGCGGGAACTCTTCAATTTTCCGGGATAAAAAGTAGCCTACGTCCTTCTCCGAGATACAACCTATCCCTGTACCAAATTTAATCAAAATCGGTTGAACAGATACATTTTTTTGATTCCCGCGGGAACTCTTCAATTTTCCGGGATAAAAAGTAGCCTATGTCTTTCCCCGGGATGTAAACTATCTCTGTACCAAATTTCATCAAAATCGGTTGAGTAGTTAGGCCGTGAAAGCGTAGCAGACAGACAGACAGACAGACAGACACACTTTCGCATTTATAATATTAGTATGGATATGGATATCACCTTGGGAGCATTTCTCTCAATTTTAACTTGCATTAAGTACAGTACATACATAAAATTAAATGCAAGTAGTGGTGAAAAACAAATACTAGGTACTTAAAAAAAAAACCACTAAAGAAAAAATCGGCCAAGTGCGAGTCGGACTCGCGCACCGAGGGTTCCGTACTCAAGAAGTAGGTATAATTACCTTTGTTAATGAACCGCAAAACTAACTTTGTTTGTAGAGGTTTACTGTTAATATCAAAAAATTACGTTTGTTGTATGGGAGCCCCCCTTTAATATTTACTTTATTGATATTTAATTATTTATTTTGAAAGGTAATATACAAGTTAATATTCTGTGAAAATTTGAACAGTCTACCTGTTACCGTTTTTAATATTGAGCAAAAAAATACGAAAAAAACACGTTTATTGTATGGGGACCCCCTTAATGTATATATTTTTTTAATTTTTAGTATTTGTTGTTATAGCGGCAACGGAAATACATCATTTGTGAAAATTTCAGCTTTGTAGCTATCACGGTCTATGAGATACAGCCTGGAGACAGACAGACAGACAGACAGACAGACAGACAGACAGACAGACAGACAGACAGACAGACAGCGGAGTCTTAGTAATAGGGTCCCGTTTTTACCCTTTGGGTACGGAACCCTAAAAAACTACCAACATTGAGATGACTATTCATATTTATTTAGATTTTACCAATTAACGCATCTTAATTTGAATTAAAGGCCTTATTAATTCATCGTATGTGGGCATATCCGGGTTCACAATATAAGACTGACCTTATCAAAAGATGCCTCTCTCACTTAACGAGCCCGAAGCCACATCTTGTGAAGACGACATTGAATTTTAAAATGTCAGCATTCCAACGCTACGCCTGCTCTTGTGCTTAGTAACTTACATTTTATATTGAATTTAATTAATAAAATTAAGCATTCCCTTACATTCAGTTGCGGGTGTATGGTTTTTGAAGTCTATAATATTTTTTTTTAAATCATAACATTTTATGTACCTACATATGTACTGAAAAGACGCTTTGAGAACATCATTGTTTTTAAAAGGTTCCGTACCCAAAGGGTGCCAACGGGACCCTATTACTAAGTTATTTTATTTTATTGAATATAAAATGAAGCAATCCTATTGGTCCAAATTGGTCTCCTTTCCGAGGTTCGAATTCCGTGTTTTCAATTAACTATCACCACATTGTGAGGAAATAATAAGTAAGTAATGTAAGTGTGTAAAGATTGTCTACCTGCATATGACAAGCGTGGTGGACTAAGGGCCCTTCTTAGAGGAGTTGACTTATCTGATGGGTTGAGAACACTGAATAGGTAAATTAGTGTGAGAATATGGTTATGGGTTACTGATGATGGGTTTTGGGTGGGTGAAAAGGCCAAACTTATTACAATCTATATAAAAATAAAAATTTACATTCATTGCGATGTTGTTTTAATTTAGGTTTGATTATTTGTTTAGTTTAAGTAACATGTATATAGAAAAATGATTTGGTAAAGTGTAAAATTGCAACTGGTAAGTAATTACAGCAGGCCGGTATATAATGAACGTTATTATCTACTAAGTAGTTCTTTAAATACACATTATTTTGTTTAAGTAGGTGCGTAATGTGGGTGCGTGGGTGCTTAAAGTTATGCTTTCCTGCACCTCTATATTATTGACTCGAAATGGCACCCACTTTGCTGTTCAATTATTTAAAATCTTAGTAATTCTTAATTATGTTTAGACAAATAAATCTTGTAACTTAATATGTATATGGTTATACTTAATATTTTTATGAGATTTTCATTTAGGATTTAACTTATAGTGTAGTACTCACCTACTTTTATACAACGACCGACAACATATAACTTGTTTATTCAAAATACTTGCTGGAAAATATAAAATTGTGCGTTTACCCACAGTGTTACATTGTGCAAATCATTTTAATATTTTTTTTGCGTTAAGTAATAAAAATTAAACCTACCTATTATAGCAGATCAATCTACAAACTAGCCCTTTTAATACATTTAAAACTCATTCCCTTGTATTTTAGTACGGAACAATATTATTGTAGGTACAAGATATATGCATGTAGTGCCCACCTATCGCATTTGATAAATAAGCCATTGTTGCATAAGAAATTCAGAACTTGTTTCCAAATGTAGAACAACGACGTTATCACAATAACAAAGATACATAACTAATAGATAATTACACTTACAAAATCTATAGAAGAGGTAGGTAGTAAGTGGAAACAGCAATTCAAAAAGTTAAAAGTTAAAAGCTCCGCCCATTTATACATACACAATGTTATGTATATTGCTTTCGTCTTACATAATATCTGATAAATAGATACTAATGATTATGTACTGCTACTTTAATTCGCTTCATACAAACGTTAGGAGTGATAGAGTTCGTTTTATGGCCAAACTAGATTATGCCAGAGTTGATTTAGGTTTTTTTAATAATTCAAATGGGAACCATATAGTACTAGCTTATGCCCGCGACTACGTCCGCGTGGATTGAGGTTTTTGGTTCCCGCGGGAACTCCTTAATTTTCCGGGATAAAAAGCTATTCCAGACTATATTCTATCTCTGTGCCAAATTTCAGCCAGATCCGTGCAGCCGTTGGCGCGTGATTGAGTAACAAACATCCATACATCCATACATCCATCCATCCATCCATCCAAACTTTCGCATTTATAATATTTATTTGATTCCAGTATTCCTCTTCCGAAATAAAGTAATAGCTAAAGCGAAATAGGTAGACGTACATTAAAATTGCCTTTAATCTTATTCTTAATTTAGGTATTAATAGCCTTAATTTTATAACCATCTTTGACTGGGTAACAATATTTTGCCTAAATCCAAATCAAAATAGCCAAAACCCATAGTCGCAGTAGGTACGAATAGCCTAATTTCAGCCAACATTACTTGAGATTGCAATTTGCAGCTATGATTGTCGCTTTTTCGGAATATTTAGGCTGAGATACTGCAAATACGCTACAATATTACAATGTGCTTCAGGTTGCCATACAGTTTCTTTTACTATAATTCGAACACAAGTATCGCACATTTATTCGTCCCTCAGTGCTAAATTATACGTCGCTTGTTCTGGTTGTTTTAGGATTTTCAACGCTTGCTTCTAGTTGTTGCCTGTAAAATCATGCCAATACACAATACAATTGTAAGTAAAACTATAAGTTAACTAAATTGACAGGAGACTACACCATACCACACCATATACCATTAGATACCATAAACTATTCATACATTCATAGTTCATTGTGTATACCATAAACGTAGAATTTGAATAGCTAACAGAAAATTAGCCAGTGATTTATATTCAATGTTCCGATTGCCTTACCAGGTATAAGTTATCTTTGTTTAGTTATAACACTTACTACATTTACCTATTCTCTTGCACATGTAAAAGTTTTGAGAATTTTAATCAATTTCAATCAATCAATATTAACTTATTCAAATGAGGTTACACTGTACACTTATTGGCGTCCAATCATACTAATATTATAATTAATGCGAAAGTGTGTTTGTTTGTTGGTTTGTTGATTTGTTGGTTTATCTTTCAATCACGTCGCAACGGAACAATGGATCGACGTGATTTTTGGCATGGGTATAGTTGAGGACCTGGAGAGTGACATAGGCTACTTTATCCCGGAAAATTAAGGAGTTCCCAGGGGAAATTAAAAAAACAAACCACGCGGGCGAAGTCGCGGGCATCAGCTAGTACTTAATATTTTTATGAGATTTTCATTTAGGATTTAACAGTGTAGTACTTACCTACTTTTATACAACGACCGACGACATAACTTGTTTTTTTTTTCGAAATACTGGAAAATATACCATTGTACATTTACCCACAGTGTTTCATTGTGCAAATCATTTTTTTTTGCGTTAAGTAATAAAAATTAAACCTACCTATTATAGCAGATCAATCTACAAACTAGCCCTTTTAATACATTTAAAACTCATTCCCTTGTATTTTAGTACGGAACAATATTATTGTAGGTACAAGATAATATATTATGCATGTAGTGCCCACCTATCGCATTTGATAAATAAGCCATTGTTGCATAGGAAATTCAGAACTTGTTTCCAAATGTAGAACAACGACGTTATCACAATAACAAAGATACATAACTAATAGATAGTTACACTTACAAAATCGATAGAAGAGGTAGGTAGTAGTAAGTGGAAACAGCAATTTATTCATATTACTGTTAAAAGCTCCGCCCATTTATACATACACAATGTTATGTATATTGCTTTCGTCTTACATAATATCTGATAAATAGATACTAATGATTATGTACTGCTACTTTAATTCGCTTCATACAAACGTTGGGTCGAGTGATAGAGTTCGTTTTATGGCCAAACTAGATTATGCCCGAGTTGATTTAGGTTTTTTTTAATAAATCAAATGGGAACTATATAGTACTAGCTTATGCCCGCGACTACGTCCGCGTGGATTGAGGTTTTTTGGTTCCCGCGGGAACTCCTTAATTTTCCGGGATAAAAAATAGCCTATGTGCTATTTCAGACTATATTCTATCTCTGTGCCAAATTTCAGCCAGATCCGTGCAGCCGTTGGCGCGTGATTGAGTTACAAACATCCATACATTCATACATCCATACATCCATCCATCCATCCATCCAAACTTTCGCATTTATAATATTTATTTGATTCCAGTATTCCTCTTCCGAAATAAAGTAATAGCTAAAGCGAAATAGGTAGACGTACATTAAAATTGCCTTTAATCTTATTCTTAATTTAGGTATTAATAGCCTTAATTTTATAACCATCTTTGACTGGGTAACAATATTTTGCCTAAATCCAAATCAAAATAGCCAAAACCCATAGTCGCAGTAGGTACGAATAGCCTAATTTCAGCCAACATTACTTGAGATTGCAATTTGCAGCTATGATTGTCGCTTTTTCGGAATATTTAGGCTGAGATACTGCAAATACGCTACAATATTACAATGTGCTTCAGGTTGCCATACAGTTTCTTTTACTATAATTCGAACACAAGTATCGCACATTTATTCGTCCCTCAGTTCTAAATTATACGTCGCTTGTTCTGGTTGTTTTAGGATTTTCAACGCTTGCTTCTAGTTGTTGCCTGTAAAATCATGCCAATACACAATACAATTGTAAGTAAAACTATAAGTTAACTAAATTGACAGGAGACTACACCATACCACACCATATACCATTAGATACCATAAACTATTCATACATTCATAGTTCATTGTGTATACCATAAACGTAGAATTTGAATAGCTAACAGAAAATTAGCCAGTGATTTATATTCAATGTTCCGATTGCCTTACCAGGTATAAGTTATCTTTGTTTAGTTATAACACTTACTACATTTACCTATTCTCTTGCACATGTAAAAGTTTTGAGAATTTTAATCAATTTCAATCAATCAATATTAACTTATTCAAATGAGGTTACACTGTACACTTATTGGCGTCCAATCATACTAATAATATAATTAATGCGAAAGTGTGTTTGTTTGTTGATTTGTTGGTTTATCTTTCAATCACGTCGCAACGGAACAATGGATCGACGTGATTTTTGGCATGGGTATAGTTGAGGACCTGGAGAGTGACATAGGCTACTTTATCCCGGAAAATTAAGGAGTTCCCAGGGGAAATTAAAAAAACAAACCACGCGGGCGAAGTCGCGGGCATCAGGTAGTACATGCTAGTACTTTATAAACTTTAGCGGTCCCCCGACGCATCAGCTAGTAACTTATAAAACATGATCAGCGGTACGGTATCTTAAAACTAAAGCTACGAGAATAACTAATGTGTTTCAACGTCTTTTATATCTGAAAGTATATTAACATACCCATCATTAGATTACCTTAGATAAGTGCTAAGGCAATTACGCCCACTTATAGGTATACCTACCTACTTACAACTTAGCGTAACTTTTCAAAATAAGCGCTATTACAATTATTCAAAAACCGGCCAAGTGCGAGTCGGACTCGCGCACCGAGGGTTCCGTACAAACCTGTAATAAGTTTTAAATTAAATGTTTTTTTTTTAAATTTGAGTTGATTGAATGAAAGGTAAATTGCGATTTACGATTAATGACGTATTAAAAAAAAACTACTTACTTGATCTCGTTCAAACCAATTTTCGGTGGTAGTTTGCATGGTAATGTACAACATATATTTTTTTTAGTTTTATCATTCTCTTATTTTAGAAGTTACGGGGGGGGGGGACACACATTTTACCACTTTGGAAGTGTCTCTCGCGCAAACTATTCAGTTTAGAAAAAAATGATATTACAAACCTCAATATCATTTTTGAAGACCTATCCATAGATACCCCACCCCACACCTATGGGTTAGATGAAAAAAAAATTTTTGAGTTTCAGTTCTAAGTATGGGGAACCCCAAAATTTATTGTTTTTTTTCTATTTTTGTAAGAAAATCTTAATGCGGTTTACAGAATACATCTACTTACCAAGTTTCAACAGTATAGCTCTTATAGTTTCGGAAAAAAGTGGCTGTGACATACGGACGGACAGACAGACAGACAGACATGACGAATCTATAAGGGTTCCGTTTTTGCCAAATTTGGCTACGGAACCCTAAAAACGGATATAATCGTGAAATTTTTGTTATCTTAAAGCTTTTGTGATAGTAAAAGTTTAAAGCTATCACTGTATTGGTTTACGCATATTACTATAGAATCACGACATAAGCGAAAAATGCAGTCGGTACCCGAATACTTACCTAGAAACACCCTAGTTTTTCTACCAACGAGTTAGCAACGCTGTTCGAGTGACACCTTTTAATAAAACCGTTACGATTCGCAACGCAGTACCGGATTAGGAGAAGTAACGCAGGTTGCTCGGTCGGTGTTACGGCTAGGCCCTTAAACGGGAGTAATAACCTAAATCGCTATACTGTTATACCAATGAATTAACGCCACCGAGTAATAGATTAGTATCGATAAAATATATCGTATTGCTCATTTACGAGTGCTTAATACTTAAGTAATCTAAGAAATTACTTTAATGGTGCCTTAAAAGCTCAACAGATTAAGGGCATACTTTCAAATATTAGTGTCTAATGTTGGTTTTTATTTTCAATATTTATTTCTATGGAATGCACGACACTACAACGTGTAATGCGTTATTTACGTTTCCTCTTACCTAGATACGGCAATCTAGTGTAAGAGACAATCCAGAAGTAGGTATTTATGAGACACTTTTAATATATCTGTACTCTCACTTGGAACTTGCACGAGTAAATGGTTAAACGTGTAGAGATTCCACGAGAGATTATTACTATGGTCAAAACACTCGTATTTATACTAACTAATTTCAATATGGCGTCCGTACCCGCCGATTAAATCGAATGACATGAAACGAGTCAAATTGACAGATATTATACTTCCCGCTTCATGAGATACAATGACAAACGGTAATAATAGCGACCAATGCAGTCAACCAACAGATATTCGTCTGGGGCCTGTATTCTCAAATATTGGTCAATCTATGCTTACCATAGATTAACAGATACTTGAAATTCTGATCTTAGCTGATGTCGGTTTATTAATACAGGCCTAGAACTTTAAACGGGATCAATCATGTAAAATCCAAAAAGCGCCGCAACTGGATTTTTTTTTAATTAGTCGTCCCTACTTAGTGGCAAGTAGGTAAGGTAAATTCATAACAGTGTGGTACCTAGTGCCGACCCTTTCGCAAAGATTCAAGGCTGGGTCACTGTATGGTTTTTATTTTTCAAATAACATTTAAATATATATAAGTTAAAAAATAAAAACTATTTGGCAATTTATAAAATTGTATACTAAAAAACATTTTCCTTGTCAACAGATGTGACTCGGATAATACCGCAGAGATGCTGTACACGCATCTGCAAGCGCTGATCGACCGCCCCGAGAATCAGAAGAAGTTCGCAGACATAGAGAGAAAGCTGCAGACGAGAGGAGCTCTCCCATCCAAAAAACCCCCAGATTCCTCCCTAGGGAGTGAAGTTTCCAGAGAATCCGACTCGGGAAGCAACGAAGACAGAAATGTGGCCAATCTCTACGATAGCTTGGCTGCAGAGTTGAAACAAAAGTTGTCTACAGGTAAAAAGGGTCTAGGTCAGTCAATCTTTTTTAATTTTACATATGTTTGATGCTTTGATCATGCAATATTCCGCACTGGTTTATGTATGCACTGGTATGTATTTTATTCGCTTAATTTATGCAACAGTATCTAGTATCTCTATGTATTGTATAATTTATGCTTTGTGGTACAGTAGATCCATAGATATTGTAGTTATTTTGAAGTAGTTCTACCATTATAGACTAATATTCATTTATTATAAAAATTTAACCTTTTTTTGGTAATTTAGTTAGTCAATAACCAAAAGGGAAACCGATTGTCATCTATTTTACTTATAACCTTTTTTCTGCCACTTCGTCTGGCTGGAACTCCAAGGAAACTGGAACTGGAACTGTCCTGTTAGATAACTTTGATTATACCTACGAGATAAAGACAAGCCCATATCTCTAGGCTTTAGCTACATCCATGCAAAAAAATACGTCGATCCGATGCTCTATTGTACCGTGATAGCAGGACAAACCAAGAAACAAACACTTTCGCATTTATAATAGATGTTTGATTTAGGGATATAATTATGTGTGTATTATTTTATATATTCGTTGCCACATCACAAACATGCTTAGCGGCTGTTCAGCTAAAATATATCTTTAAATACCTATGTACGAACTGCCTATTATATATATCCAAAACTTCCAGGCAAAAGTCCAATCCTTCTACCACCGCGTGACTACGACACAGTGCATCGCCAGAAGGGAAACCTCAACAACATCGACACCAGAAGGTGCCTGAACCAGAACATCGTAGGAATAAACGCGCGCCGCAAGTTGGAGTCCTCAGGAGGAAGCTCTGGTATTGGAAGCGATTTGGCGCCGTCGCCAGAACGGAACGAGTACCCAAGACACGACAATCATAGTACAAGTGGTAAGGAATACGTTTCTTTGTTGTAGGTTACCTACCACCTATCAGTCATTGTAAAGGTCTGCACAGACACGGACGACAAAAAAAATTACATGCATCGCTTAACAGACTCACACAGATCCGTAGTAAAATACGACGGACTTTTTGTCGTCCGCGGACAATACTACCTCGTCTGCGTAGGCCCTAATAGTAGATACGCTATAGTAATGATATAGTTTGAGGGACGAGTGGCCCATTTCTGACAACGCATACCAGTAGCTTGCGATTGTTAAGCAACGTTGATTCAAGTCAGTAACTGGATGGGTGACCGAATATGAAGGTTCAAATTTGGCCTTTTCGTTTCCTCTATCCCGGTTATTATTATCACTTACATCTGATAATAATCGAGATAGTAATGTTGGGTACGCAGGTCGCAGGGTAAATTGTTATTATTTAGAACACTCAATCGTCATACTCACGGTCACGCCGAAATCGCTAACGAGTATAGTTAGCTGTGTTGCTTTTGTATACCACAGCTCCACAGAAGTGGAACAAGCATCGTCCGCAAGCAAATATACCTAAGTTTCAATTCAAAATCAAAAATCAATTAGTAAGTTAATTAAATAAGTATTTATGTAGGTAGGTTCTAATTCACGGATAGGATGCGTTGAGAGCACTTAAATTAATCAATAGGTACATCGATGGTTGAGAACACAATAATTGTTTAAATCACGAACTATGACCTATGTTGAGGAACTTTTAGGGTTCCGTACCAAAATGGTAAAATGGAACCCTTATGGTGCTACTTTCTCCGTCTGTCTGTCCGTCTGTCCGTCTGTCCGTCTGTCCGTCCGTCACACTCGATTATTTCAGTAACTACCGAAGCTATCGACATGAAATTTGGAATAGTTTTGTATATTAGTGGCCCAAAGACACTGAAATTAAAAAAAATTGGAAATTATTTTTGTTCTTATTTAAAAAGGGGGGAAAATCGGAGGGTTGAAATTTAAAAGTGAGATAACTGTACTGTGTGGGGTATCATATGAAAGGGTTTACTTTGTACATTCTAAAGCAGATTTTTTATTATTTTTTGTCATGATAGTTTTTGATTTATCGGGGAAAAAGTCTAAAAAAATACCGTTCCCCCCCCCCCCCCTTATCTCCGGAGTTTACCAATCGAAAAATCTGAAATAATTATGGTCAATAGGAATTTATGTATATTTTACAGGAAAACTATAGCCAATGCTCTAACTAGCATAGTTTTTTTGATATTAACAGTAAACCTCGTACTCGTCGTCAAATAAACATATTGGTTTTTGCCTGATTGTTTTGCTTCAGTACCTACCTACTTCTTGAGTACGGAACCCTCGGTGCGCGAGTCCGACTCGCACTTGGCCGGTTTTTTTGAGAAGGTTTAGACAAAAGATCTGGCCTATTCTGTATAAAACAATCTCTAAACCAAAATGACAGCTTTAAATCTAGTTCGGTCCCTTTCCGTAGGGAGTATTATGAAAGGGTTGGCAATATTTTTAATGCCGTCATTTTAGTTTAGTTTAGAGATTGTGCAGTACAGATTCAGCACCAGAGTCTAAAATCACTGCATTAAAATAAAATCGCTCCGCCACCGCTCAAGCTTTTAGTACATTCAATTAAGTTCACAATATTATCACCAAAACACATAGACTTATTATATTACTAGATCAATGGCATACCTACCGTTGCAAAGGAGCATAGACTTATTATATTACTAGCGTACAAACAGCAAACTGTCCCTATAGCAGCTTTGCCAGGTTTTTTTTTGCCATGTCGGGATTTTTGAACTTGTTGAGTGAAAATAGCGGGATTCTTTCGTCGAAAGCGAGACATAGTAAAAAAAACCTATATAATCAGAAGTTTTCAAATATTGATCTTTTTATTTGAATTAAAGTTACGTTTACGTGACCATACATAGCAAAAATAGCCATAGAAAATGTATTTCAATAAAAATATAATATTTTAAATCAGATTTACCCTATCGTTAAATAGGTGAGTCTTATTCGTCTTCAGAATAAAAAAAAAACAGGAATCAAAATCAAAAAAGTTTCATTCATTAGAAAAATATGGCGTTCCAAACAATAGCCTGTGGAACATTACGCGCCGGGCGGGTGGCCAGTACACACTTGTCTGTGCCACCCGGCACCCACCCACGCTTCCTCAGCACACTGCGTGCATGGTCGAGTTATCTCCGAAAAGCGGGACTGAGCCTGTCCCGCGCGGGACATTTAATTTTGATTTAAAAATCGGGACGTTCCGCCAAAATCGGGACGTCTGACAACGCTACCTTATAGGTACTTGTTCCAATCATACACACATACGCGCGCGTTCAAAGTGACGTCACCTTTATGCGCGTCACGTTTTGTCTGGTGAAGCCTTTATATACAATCTCTCGCTCTCAAATGGTTCAAGAACGCAGTCTCACCTTCGCACCGAATGGTTGCACATTATGTGCCCACTTGCTGACAGATCGAGCAATACGGCAGGTATCATTGTTCCTAGCCTCTTAGGCAGGTTGAGGTCAATTCTGTATACCATCTCTCATAACATTTTAAAATCATTGCCATCTTTATAATGACAGCTCTATTTATATTGATACTCCCTGCGGAAAAGGACAGCACTAGATTTAGAGCTGCATTATTTTATTATTATATAGTTTAGAGATTCTGTCAAACAAAATTGGTCACTATTTGTCTGACGGCTTCGTTTGTGCATTTTTCCCATTGATAATTAGACATGCCTTCATTTGATCGTCCACTTATTACACATAAAATATCATCTTAATCATATCATCAGGTTTTTTTAAAGATTACATTAAATAGAATATTTAACAGGAATTAAATGATATTTGGGCTTTCGATTGAAAATATAGATTTAGGTATACATGTTTTTGAGGATTTTTGGAAATCAAACACCCTTGCAGATAAAGAAACATTATACCCGAGCGAAGCAGGAATGTATATTAATAATGCAGGTATATTATATTTACCTAGATACTCTTCGTTGAATCATTAGTGGGTTTGACTTAAAAATAAACCACTAGCTGTTACGTGGTACACCTATTAAAGTTGTTCATTGACCGATACCATCTATAATTTGGCTGTGAATAAGCAAGATGGTTATGCCGAGACAAAAACCTATTGTTTCACAAACCATTGCGCTGCACGACCTTACATGGAAAAACGGTTTTGCTAAGATCTTAAACATGCCACGTCTAGCGATTTTCATTGACTGGGTGTTTCTTTTAGGTATATAAAGGCTGTTTCACTTCGATCTAAATCGGTCCACTAGAACGAGGGTTTTACCACCGCTTGATTTCACGCTGGTGAAGCTGAGGGCCCAAACGAGTACTCAACAAAAACGTCTCAATATTTGTGTCATCTTATCGTAGCTAAAGACAGTGAAAACGAAAATAAAAGTGAAAACAATCTACAAGGCTAATAACTTTCCCACTTGTTTTAAAATAAAGAAACTGGATCAACGGAACAAAATATAAACATAAACGAAACTCGCTGTGAAACCAAAATCTCAGACCTTTCGCGTATATTTAGTGTGAAGGCAGGCGATAAAATCGTAATGGCGGCACGTGGGAGTGTGACAGGTTCTTTTCTGAGCTAGAAAGTATTTGACTATGGTTTTAATATAGTGTGCATACGACATAACAATCTGGACCTGACCAGTCCAAAAGTTAGAATCTCGGTCCATACCTATCTTCCACGATGAGAAAGTATTGACAGATTCTTATTTATTATTAGTACTCTTGCCAACATATAATTAGCATGACAAGTTAAAAATATTATGCTAATTTTTTTTTAATTTACAACGTCCAGTTAAAATCCTCATCCTTAAAATCTACAGGTTGTAGGTAGGTAGTTTGTAGTTTAAGTACTCGTTTTAAAAACGAGTTTAGTCATAAACGGTGTATTCTAATGTGTTTTAGAAAAGAGATAATGTTCCGTTATATGTAAAAGTGAATTTGACAAAAGATCGGATTTAGTTTTGCAAAGTCATGAATAAATTAACGAACTTTTAAAGTAGGCAATTGGGTCAGACAAGATATTTGTAAGAATTTATTGTACTTAATGTATGCTTTTCTCTTTGCAGAGGAAGACTGGGCCGAAAGCACCGCTTACTTGATGCACGAAGCCTTCGACGCGTCACCGCCACGTCGCGCCGCCTCTCCCCGTCGCGCCGCCTCCCCCCGCCGCCTGTCGCCCTCGCGCCGCACCCTCTCGCCCCGCAACTTTGACAGAGCCCCATACAACGATGACTACAATGACCAGTACCGAGATCAACTTGCACCCTTCCGTGACGCCACCTTTGAGCGTCGCTTCCGTCACGAATCCCTCGAGCGTCCCAAGGATAAGTTTGTAAACTCTGTTGATAAGATTGATAACTTCGATGACGATACGCCGAGCTATAGGCGGAGATACGTGGCTGAGACTAAACCATCGAATCGAAGTATAGACCGGGTCGAAGACCGAAGGTACGGTAAGCTCCAGAGAGGAGCCAGCGAAGGTAGCCTTAAAATCGCCGACGCCTCGCCTAAAGAACGATTCAACGTTGCCAAGGAAAAGTTTATGAACTTGGAACGGGAACGATTCAACCGGGAACTCGAAGCTCACATGGCCATCAGAAGAAGCATGCTAGAAAGAAACAGTCGTTCGACTTCTTCCCCTGAGGAGGAAAGAAGAGATGAGCGTCCAGAAAGACAAAGAGAATTAGGCTCTCGTCGAGAAACTGACCGTTCTCATAGGGATCTAGAACGTTCCCACAGGGACCCAGACCGACGCAAAGAAGATAGAGTACGCGATATAGGCGCAGCAGATTTAGGGCACCGGGAAATAGAAAGACTTCCAAGAGTAGGTCGAAAGCGCGAAGACTTGAAGAGATACGAATACGGAACAGAGGATTACCTGAACAGGGTCGAGCCAAAGGCGCATAGAGAGGATATAGATCGCTACAGAGAGAGGAGAGAGCTGGATCGTCGCATTGAAGAAGATGAAATTATTGAGCCAGTAATAGACGACAGGAGGAGGAACTGGAACGATAGACAAAAGGCGTTTAGCCGTTCTCGTTTGTTAGACGAACAACGGCAGTCATACGTTGAAGGTGATAGGGAAAGGTATTTCGAAAGGGACTATAGAGATTTCAGTGACCTGGCCGAAAGGCAACCGGCGAAATTCCGGCACAGTTATGCCGAACCGATACCTAGAGGTCGCCTCGGTACTGTAAGACCTTATTAAAAATGCCATAGTAGATTTTTAGATTCTTCGCCTGTTTAGACTTTACGGACTCATAAATTGTTATGTTACACCTTTGTACCTACTTTGGTTCTTGCGTCTGCTTTCGGCATCATATTATGCATACTTTTTTATCTGGAAACAAACTTTTAACTTGATCGGTGAGTATTTACCCAGGATACAAGTAGGCATATTGTATAGTTGTAACTTGTAACATTTATTATTATGAGTTCGAACATGACGATGATTACGTTGTAATCAAAAATCGTTGCGTATGGGTATAGATATTCTTACTAACATAATATTTTGTTGTCTTTTTTTGTATATATATCGCAATGTACCTATTCTAAAAATAGATCTTAAGATATAATCAACGGTACTGTTATAAAAATGTTACGGATTTTGTCAAAACACAGCAAGTGTAAATAACAAAACTACTTTTAATTATATACGAACAAAGTTAAAAATAACCTTAGTACTGTTTTCTTTATACAGTTTTACAGTACACAATATGTATATCTATCTACTGAAAAATTTGTTGTTTTCTCTACTTTACATAGCCACTTCACTAGTCCATTACCATGCAACGTGAGTTTCTTTAAATGCCAAATTTTGTTTTGATTAAATCTATGGATGAAATACTTTGGTATAAAAGTAACAAATAAAATAGTAATTATATATAAAAAATCGTAGGTGAGTTATAAAGAATCAAGGGCATTGTTGCATTCTGCAAGAATTTTTCATTTCTTTTTTAGACCCAATTGGTAACAATTGGGTAGGTATTTAATGCAATTTAAAATTCTAAAATCACGCCATAAGGTCAGCAATCGACTCTAATTCTAAGTGATTGTAAAAGAGACGTGAGACTTGTAAAGAAAATTATTTACATATTATAATACCTATTATAATATAATACTTAGATAAATACTCAATAAGCGTCACAGAAATATATTTGTAAATATAAGTTATATATAGTAACCTTACAATATAGCCAACATAAAATTATATACTTATAGAACTTATTATATTTTATCAAAGGGTTCCATATATAAAATCTTATTTTATTTACTTGGGTCGTTCTATTTGCTCGAAAAAGTTATTTGCCGACTTAATTTACATTTTAATTGAAAATCTAAATTTAATGTCAGCGCAAATACCTACTTATTTTTTTAAAGCGCTCTATAACCTTCTCTCGTCTTCTTTCAAGATGTTATAGAGTAAAAAGAAAGAAAATCTTAGAAGATAATATGTAACTAGGTACTCAAAAGACGTGAAACAAATTCAAAAAGCTATTTTTGTCGTAGAGGAGACAGAGATTACCTGCATAGTTGAACAAGAAATTTAGTATGACAACAACAACGCTTCCTGATTGGTCGGTGCATTGACGGTTTACCGACTAGGTATACAACATTAAAATATGGGTGAGTGCCCCCCTTCCCCCCATCCAATTCATGGAACTCATGGAAGCACCCATTTCATTGAAGTAAATGGGCTTCGGTAAGGTGAGAATCTGTACCAAATTCGTTTACAGAGCGTATCGTGAATATTAACAGATAGCGCACCGAAATCAGGAAGAGGCCTACTAGTTCAATTGGCTTTTAAAAATTTTACATAGAGAGGATTGAATAAAATTAAGAAAATGTATCAAAATGTAGAACTTATATATATTATGTTGTCCGCCAGTGAAATAACGGTACTGCAACTCCGTCCCATAGCGTTTTGACAATGTACTTATCTGTAAATGTTAATAAATGTTTATTAAATAAGTTATTTTATTTTTATTTCAACGCTGGAAGTTTAAAAATACCTACTCAACGCCCTATAATATAATACCTACCTGCTAATTTTGCAACAAGCTTTTCCGAAATAAATCATGATGTGGTAGATTCATTCGGCTCTTCATAAGCACTTGTAAAAAGTCTATTTGAATAAAAAACTTTTGAATTTTGAATTGAACATATCACCTGTTAACTCCAATCAAGTTTTGTTTAATAAGTTTTGTACAGAAATAATAATTTGTATGGTCCATTGAACCAAAGACTGATAGATACTATAGTATACTAGTCTAGCTGATGCCCGCGACTTCGTCCGCGTGGATTGAGGTTTTTTTTCAGAGAGATTGGCCATCTGCCTGGGAGATATTATAGTGCACAAGTGTGTGCGCATACACAGGTGCACTCTCTGTTCCTTTACTCTCATAGCCCAATGGGACGGAAAATCCGACTCGACCGGAGAGAGATCAGGCGCAGGACCGACGGCTTTACGTGCTCTCCAAGGCACGGGGGTGAAACACCGCCAACTTCCTAACTCCGGGCTAGTGCTAAGAATTTTTTCGCAGTTATAATATAAGTATAGATAGCATAAGTAGAAGTGTAGATTATTTTGCCTACAAAACTTGTAAATGGTGATTAATTACAATAAGGGTTATATAAACAAGCAATATTTACAACAAGATGCCCGCGACTTCGGCCGCGTGGATTACGATTTTTTTGATTCCCGTGGAAACTCTTTAATTTTCCGGGTTAAATATAGCCTTTGTCTTTCCCCGGGATACAAACTATCCCTATACCAAATTTCATCAAGATCGGTTGAACAAACGGGCGGTGAAAGCGTAGCAGACAGACAGACAAACACACTTTCGCATTTATAATATTAGTATGGATTTTATTCCGAATTTCAATTATATATATTTGCATGGCAGTTACCTACTGAAATATGCGAGTATGACCGGCAGACAGACAAACGTAGCCGCACCATAAACGAACAGAACCCTAAAAACTGGCAGTTAACTGGCTGGTGGTGGTGGAAGTGGATATAAAAATGCGGATTCAAAATAACCGATATGAAAATTATCATCCACGTGGTTCATTCGTCCAAGTCATCCACGCTCCTGTTTAATAGTATGGCGATGACAAATAATGGAATAAAACAAAAACATTTTGTAAAATGGTTTATTTACAACAATGGTTTAACTATTGCATAAAGAATATTGCACGAGCATTGCACAAAATATGTATTCAAAGGAACATATTTGATATTTCATAATATTATTATAAGTAAGCGAAAATAAAATTTTAATTTAAACATTAGAATATTAATTTTAAAAATCTACTTCGAATCAGTCAAAACTAAATAATTAAATAATCGACTGACACAATACGTAGATACGTTATTACAATTACGTAAGCAGAAATCTATCATGACTGAATTAAAACTAATATTGATAAGCTACGAAAAGGCAGGAACGCAAACCTAATAATATTATATTATCTTCATTCCAATAATTTAATGCAAAACATTTACACAGCTATAATCGTTTCGTGTTATCGAAAATATAAAACAGATTAAATACATCTAAAAGAAAAACCATAATTAGCCTCACCTATGCTTATAGGTTGTTTTACTAAATAAATAACTACATAGGTACATAGATTTATATATCGGATGTTACTACACTTTTTACAATTTCCTTATTTTTTAACGAATAAGGTGGTACACTTGAGATACTTGAAGATTTATTAAACTTATCAAACTAAATAATTTCACAGATTTGGGACAGTACTTTATAAAATATTAAATCTGTATTCAGTTAAGATGTGAAAAACATGTTTATCCCAATTTTTGTCAAAAAAATATACTTAAATTAAATACAATTATTTTTTGTAAGATCACCAAGGGCTAACTTGTAGTGGATAAAAAAAAAAAAGTACTTGTAGTTTTTGTATAATATGCGTGTATTAAATTTTATTTAGGCAGTACGCTTTGTTTTCTACCCAAATCCAAATGTAGAAAATAAATAATTAATTATAGTTGTTACACATCCAGTTCATTGCAAACAATAATTAAAAGTACTGGTACACTGGAAACGTTGTTATGCTAGTGTTACTCAAGAATGGTTTACTCATAGAAAAATATCCACTATCAGTTGTATTTTTGTATTTCTTTTAAATTAGCCTGACATCACATATTTTAATATAACCACTAACCAAAATTTTCATCAAGGAAAATAACCAAGCGTGTCTTCAAGACTAGCATTCCTGCTGAGTGGGCGATGGTCGAACATTTTGGCTATGGGCGGCACGCCGGGCGGTGCCAAGGGCGGAGGCCTAGCTCTGCGCCCGCCGGCCAGCGAGCGCACGTCGGTACGCTGAGACAGGCGCACATCCGCGAACAGAGCAGCCATTTCTGCTGACTTCTTCACACTCAAAGCGTCTTGCGAACCCGCGCCTGTGCTCCGAACTGATGATAAAATAATAAGAGAAATGGGTAAATATGAGGTTTAATTGGATGTGACGATCTAACGGCCTATCTTTTCAAGCGATTATGATGAAATTAAAAACCTAATTCAAGCGAAGTCGCGGTCATCATCTAGTAATAATATAATTATATTATGCAATCCAATATTTTAGTATCTCAGCTTTAAAACGCGCTGTATAATGGAATAAAGATACAGTTGAAAAGCACGTTGCTATACGTATACGTTGTATGCGCGCGAGTTGAATGCAGTCGCGGCCTGAGGTGACACATACCTAAGATCTGTATTCAACTCGCTCGCAAACTATACCTTATCAACACCATGTTTTAAAAATGTCTGCTCCTTATTTGCCGCAACATAATTTGGATAAAAAAAGAAATAGCCTGGGTGACTGGGTGTTCAAGCGACACGGGCTTTTGTAACATGCATGTAGCATGCGAGGGAAGAGCGCGCAATAGGTCACGGCATTACGAAATCTAAAAAGGCCAAAAGAAAAGCATTTTCTTTTTACTTATAACAAGATGAAAGAGTTACCCGCCCGTTAGCCGTTGCTCGTTACGCGCTTGATATGTCCTGCAGCTGCAGCTGCACTGTATTCGAGGGCGAAGTTGTCAAAGTTCCTCGTGCAACATCACTCCTCCTTCCGACAGGCCTTCGGAGTCAGTGGAAGGAAAGAGACGTCACATGTTAAACAGGTTCCACAGCAGCTCGAAGTCTAAGTCGAGGCTATCGGAGCACGACGTCACTCCTCTCACCGACGGCTTGACGTTCCTGATCGGACTAATGATATGAAGGAGTAGTTGTCTACCTGTGAGACGTTGCATGTTACGCGCTCGCGTATCCCGCGGTTTGTTCTGCAGCAGCAGCTCGTAGTCAAGGGCGAGGCTGTCAGAGCTCCTCGCGCGACGTCTCTCCTCCCGTCGACGGCTTGACGCTCCTGACCTGGAATAAATAAATAAATAAATAAATACTAATATTATAAATGCGAAAGTGTGTCTGTTTGTCTGTCTATCTGTGTGTCTGTCTGTCTGTCTGCTACGCTTTCACGGCCCAACTACTCAACCGATTTTGATGAAATTTGGCACAGAAATAGGTTATATCCCGGGGAAGGACATAGGCTAATTTTTATCCCGGAAAATTGAAGAGTTCCCGGACCTGGAATAGTCGTAGATATTGGTTAATTGGTGACCTGGTTTCATTTTCTAAATATCTTAAAGGAAAAGGTGACTGACCGACTGATCAATCAACGCACAGCTCAAACCAAAGGACTAACGGGCTGAAATTTGGCATGTAGTAAACTACTAGGTATGACGTAGACATCCGTTAAGAAAGGATTTTTGAAAATTCAACCCCTGAGGGGGTAAATTAGGGGTTTGAAAGTGTAGTGCATGCGGACGAAGTCGCGGGCATGAGCTAGTTTAGTGTATTGGTTTTCCGAAATCATTTAATCTGCAACGACATGCAAACGACGAGCTCAAATTCAAAATATTCAGCAATTTCCTTTCTAACAACAGCTTTTTTTAACAGTTGCTATGTATTATCATTGATAAGATGATGGCACAAAAGATTTATGAAAGGAGATATAACGATATTAAACGTTTTTTTTAATTACCTTGTCCGTGTCTTCCCCTCATAATCTTCATGAGTCCGTTTAAGTCTGTCGGAGTACGTTTTAGTCGAGGGAATTTTCAGATAATCCAGGCTTTGAGAGCTTTGTATGGTCCTCCTGGGGCCCGTGCAGTAGCACTTATTGCTGTCAGCACAACTCTCCGAGTCGCAGGAGCAGTAACTGTATTCGCAGTCGTACACTTCTCTGAAAATATGAGAAAATTAACAATTTAAAATTTTCTGCAGCAAATTAATGAGAAATAAATAGTTGTAATTATTTATTACTCAAGTTTTTATGTCTTATTAATAATTATAGACGGCGTATACCTACTTCAACTGTTTCGTATTTCAGAAGCGATGCTGTAAAACTTTCCACCAAGAAGAATATTTTGCTACTTTTACACGATTTCCTTCTATCGTTCGCCTTTTCAATTCGTTTAACGCTCAAACATCCCGACGTAGATATTAAATAATTACATTACCTAGCGGCCTAGCTGTAATTAATAACTTTGATCAAATTTGTACCTCTTAATAAGGAGATAAGGCTCAGATTAGCGTTTAGTACTCAAATAGAAATGAAATGTGTTAGGAATCAGAGCATGTCTCCTTTTCTTCGGACGCCTCACGAGTAACTATACCAATTTAATATAGTGAACAGTTCTCTAGCAGACTGATATTATCTCTACTAATATTAAACTAACCTATAACTTGTTTGTTTGTTTATTTGGTTGAGAAAGCATCACGTAAAGACCACTTGACTGCATAATACCTCACTATACATCGTCATCGAATAATTAATTAAAAACTTAGGTATATCTTTTACTCAGGTCCTTATTTACTATCAGCTATTTCCTTCCTCACGTTGGATAGTGTATAAGACACTTAAATAAGTCAAAAATACCTACCGCATATTATGAACCAAATAACTTAATACGGGTGCCCAACTGCCCACGTAGGTATCGATTTTGCCTCTATTTAAAAAATTAACAATTACTATGATGGAATATAATAGATCTTAATTCTTTTTAATGCAACTATTCATGAAAGTCGGCGACGAACTGAGAAATGGTAAAGGTAGAATTCGGCGGTCCTAAGTCGGTACTCGGTAGCCCAATCAGCTGCCAACTGGGGTTAACTTAGCGGCACATAATGGATGGAATTTAATATTAATATGGAAGCATTATAATATTAAAGAAGCATATACAAAACGGTACCGCTTTGATTAAAAATTGATCAACTCCATCAATATTGAGCCGAATTCTATGCGGTCAAAGCTGAGGTCAAACGCTAGTTGTAGAAATTGCAATTTGTTTCGATTAAGGACAACTCAGTGCTCAAAGTGATGCTGATACATCCGTTTTTTGTTGAAGAGTAAGTAGATTATCTTTAAGATTAGAGAAAATCAAAATAGTAAGTATATAGAACAAATTACCATACCAGTAACTTTCACCGTTAGAAGCTACATAAATAATTGTATTTTATTTATAGAAAAAACTAGCTGACCTAACCCTGCTTCGCCCTAGAATTGCTGAAAATTCTAAGGCGAAGCAGGGAGGTGATTGCAATAGTTACACTGTACCTGTAAGGCTCCAGAGCCATAGTGGTGTTTTCGTACTAAGATTTGGAGAGGCGTTTTCGTACTAAGATTTGGATAGACCGGTGGTTGATTGGGCATCTCTGCTACGCCCTAGCTTTCACCGAAAAATGACATGGTCTTTTCTCATAGTCCACAAACGCCAAGCAACCAATATAGCTCAATAATTCGCGAAGATGAAGTAACAACGGGCAGAGCACATAGTTCGAAGAAGCAGGGACCTCAGGGTGCTTGTATGGTGGCTTCGCGCCATAAAGCGCAGTGATGGAAGACAATCAAAAGATTGACGGGTAATCTCGAGCGATAAGAGACGCTGTAAACGGAAAATGCATAAGGCCAAGTTCTGTAGAAATCCATGCAGGACTCAGAACTGGAAGCCTGCGTTTACCAATGGGCGTCTACCTGTTGAATGACGACGAATAGCATTTTTGAATCCATGTAAGGAATTTCGTTCAAAAGCCCACATTTTTTCAGAACAGAATTATTAACCATATCGGAAAGGGATTCACCCTAGCAAATATTTAGGTACATTGATCGGTATATCTAAACTATATAGAGTGAGAAAATAATTTAAAGTGTTCAAAATGAAATCGAAACTAAAGGAAAGCTATTCGTTATTACCAGTTGGTTAAATGTTCGAAGTTACCAGTACGAATCGTTTGCGATATTTTCTAGCTAACCTTTACTAGAAAGTGCTATAAATGGTGCCATTTGCATAAACGACGCATACAGCCCAACTAAATCCTGTTTGAAAAGCACTCAAAATTTTATAATTGCTAAAAATGATTTATGGTTAATTGTTTAACGAGATAATTCCAATTTGAAATTGAATTGAATTTAGAAAGTTCACGTTACATCAGACAAAGACTGATTTGCATTTTTATTTGTACCCATAGTGTAATTATTATGAAACTATAAAAAATCTACTTATGAATAATTGAACTTGACTTACCAGAACCCAAACATTTAACTGGGAGTTAACTTGATTTCTTTATAATATGTAATTATTACTAAGTTAAATTACAATACTTACTTCGAGCAATCTTTACAGCTTTTCCCTAATAATTTTTTCTTCGCCGAATCTTTGCCAGTTTCTGCAACACAGCAACATTTTGGCTTGTAATCTGCTTTCAAAGAGCAATAGCACCTATCCACGCAGCTTTCTGATTCACATTCCGAACAGGAGACGTATCCGCTCGAACTATTTCTGTTTTGGCATCCCAATCTATTGCTTAACGTTAAAAAATCTGAATCTTCCGAAGTCGATGTCCTTTCTCCTGGTCTCGAACTCTTGCCACTTCTTTTTGAGACATGGACTGATTTTTCAGAACGTTTAGAGTTTCTTTGCCTAATTTGCCGTTTTGGAGCAGGAACTTCAGGTTCTTTCGGTTTAAACTGCCTCAAGTCATAACTGGATGTCGAGACGGAACTTTCACAAATGGGTTCCTTTACAGTCACGTTGGTTTGCGCATTTTGTATATCAAACAGATTTTGTTGCTTTTTCTTGTCTTTTTTCCGCAAGTCCTTTCCAAAGGGTAATCTGAATACCATACGGAGCCCACTCGCTCCTTTGAATATTTTTCTTCTTTTATTCTGAAATGTACTGTTTCGTCGTAAAATCTTTTTCTTTTGTTTTTTCATGATCGCTTTACTATGTTGAAATATTTCATCCTTAGTTAGTGTAACTGCCAGTTTTAATAGAAATTCTTTGTAAATTGGTTTCAAGTCATTAAAAGACATTCCTTCCGGATCTATAATTACATTTAATATTTCATCCATCGAATGCAAGTTTTCTTGCACTTTGAATTCATTAAACAGTTCGTTAAACCCCAGTGGCGAGCCACCGCCTTTCTTTCCATTATTTCTGAAAATAAAGAATAATAAACAAAAAAAGTATATAAATTCAAACAATGTGCAGAAGTGAACTTAAAGTGTTCAGTATAAAATTGCTATTATTACTCTAGATCAGAGGAATGTAGCGGACGCGGTTGCATTAGCACAATTACAAACACGCAAGACACTGTAACACTTCGCTAAGCTTGCTCTATTCGATCTCATTAGATCAGCTATTTTTGGTTTGTCAAATAAAATATTACAGTAAAATGTGGTTAAATTAATAATAGAAACGTACCGTTGTCCAATAGATTTGTAACGCGTAAGACCTCCAGCGTTCAAAAAACTACCGGAACGAGGGATAGCTACTTTAGTCAATATATCACCGGATTCACTAAGGGATTTTCTTCCACTTTGACTGCGTCTCAATGGCTCCTTCGTATGCTCACTGTGATTCGCAGTCTGAGATGTAGGTTTAGCAGGCACCGGAGGAGGTAATATTGGTGGTCTTTGAATACTTTTCCGCCTTTCCAACTCTCGAAACAATTCAATTTTTTCAGATACCTTACTTCGAACTGAAGATTCAGTGCTGCTTTGAGGGTTTTGTGATGGCAGAACTTGGACGGAGCTAAGTGTAGCTTTGTTATTAGATTTTTTAGATCCCTGTGTTTCACTGCCACTTGTGTCATGTTTTATTGTATCCAGTTTGGCTCTGACTTCTTCGACAGTGATTCTTCTCAATTCAGAATTAGTCATACTTGGAGTTGAAAAGTGTGGCACATTCGATACATTTTTGGTTCTTTCTAATTTTGGTTTTTCGCAAAATGATTCGCTTGCCGAAAACCCGTCCGCTCTATCACTATCTCCGCTATGTGAAGAGGTACTGCGTTTTTTCCGAGGAGGTCTTACTGGAATATCGTTTGTCGGCAAACTACTCGATACACTCATACAGCTCACTCCATTTCGATTTTTTAATTTTTTACTTTCGTTATGGCCTTGCCGACTCATATGTGACATAAGCGATTTGTATAGCGTGGCCGCTATAACAATAGCGTCCTCGGTTGTCTGACATACAAACCCATGGCACTCAAGTTGTTTTGCGACGCCTATTTTCCTCATCACTACAGCGAAAAGAGGTGAATGCGAATTTTCGTTGTGTGAGAGGATATATTTTTTTTCTGATGAATCCAAAGTTTTGAATAGCGCGTGTCGATCGATATTGTCGGGATCGGTAATTAACGGAACAAAAGCATAGCTTAATTCATTTTGATCTTTTTCTAAAGGCTGAACTACAAACTTAACAGCAGACCAGACGGCTATAGTTGGAAAAGGATTTAACTGTTCTAAATCCCCTTTTTCTCCCTTGTATCTTACTTTGAGACCACTTTTAGAAATTTCTAAGCGACCGGTTAAAGTACTTTTCTGGCGAAAGTTTCTTTTGTAGGCAAAATATAAATCTCTCAGCGGATCTTGGAGGCCAGACAGGCTCGATACTTTAGTCTGCAACGGCGTCGAACCGAGATAGTGAACATTAAACACATGCACTCCGATGGTGTCAGTTGTGAGTCTGGATTCTCCCGCCATGTCCGCGAACATTCTTTCTATCCGGTCTTGTACAGTATTGTTGATCTTCTTGATTTTAGTTTGACAGTATCCATGTTCATCTTCCAAGATCGTAGCCTGATTGTCTTGTGCTATGCTGTCCTGCAAAGTATCAACATTTCAATGATTATCATGCAGCATTTTAAAAACAGTAAGATCTAAACTAAGATTATGAAGCTATATTTAAGGAGCGGATACTAAAATTGCTTGTTTGCTCGCTAGTCTAACTTTAAATTATGATGTTACTAGATGATTCCCGCGACTTCGTCCGCGTGGATTTGCTTTTTGATTCCCGCGGGAACTCTTTGATTTTCCGGGATAAAAAATAGCCTATGTCCTTCCCTGGGATACAACCTCTCCTTGTAACAAATTTCATCAAAATCGGTTGATCAGATACATTTTTTGATTCCCGCGGGAACTCTTCAATTATCCGAGATAAAAAGTGGCCTATGTCATTCCCTGGGATGTAACCTATCTCTGTACCAAATTTCATCAAAATCGGTTGAGTAGTTAGGCCGTGAAAGCGTAGCAGACAGACAGACAGAGACACTTTCGCATTTATAATATTAGTATAGATTGTGTCCGATAATGCTAGGTCCACAAACATATTTATTACAAATAAATAGAGCATCACAACGAGTGACTTAAACATTCAGAAATGCCTATACAACCGTGTGCCGTATGCCGTACAATAAGCTTACGGAGCCCATAGAAATACGTCTTACCAAAATTTATTGTTATATAAATAATAAGTTATATAAAAATTTACTTCTCACATCGCGGATAAGCGGTACTTAGGTAAATGTGGGCACTCTGGTGGGTCATCAGACACTATATATATCAAGGAAACTGTAAACCTCACCTTACTACCCTTTCTTTCCGATTCTGACATGGGTCCATATTTAGGCAAGCTGGCGATAGAGCGTGAGTCGTCGAAAAGTGCGTCGATCTTCTGTTTGTAGAGTGATAGGGAGGAGACACTGGGAGCGCGCGGTCGGTGCTCATCGTGAAGGCCGAGGTGGAAGCCGCCGAGCGACGTTCCTTCGTTGTGACACGTTACCATCTGACCAAGTCATGTAACAATTAATTAGGTACCGACAAATTGAACAAAGTTGATTAAAAGTGGCACACCCTAGGACCGAATAAAACCAATTGATCCGAAGTCAGCCAAAGAATGAATCGTCTCTAAACCAAGGGATCTCAACCAAGGGCTGACTCAGATTATTTATTATTTCCTTTTATTTCAGAGATAGGTAAGTTTTCTCTACAAAATGTTATTTCTTACAACATACTCTATCGATTAAACATTACCTAAAGATTTTCATGAAAAATAAGTGCGGATGCGACCCAAGACTTATTGTTTTTAGTAATTACTAGCGAATGCCCGCGACTTCGTCTGCGTGGTTTGAGGTTTTTTGGTTCCCGCAGGAACTCTTTAAGTTACCAGGATAAAAAGTAGCCTATATGCTATTCCAGACTATAATCTATCTCTGTGCCAAATTTCAGCCATTTGAAATTTGGGGCGTGAGTAACAAACATCCATACATCCATACATCCATACATCCATACGTCCATCCAAACTTTCGCATTTATAATATTAGTAAGATTATCTTGTATCAGTGTAACTATAGTAGCTCATAATATCGTACCTATTATACTCTATGGAACTACCCTTTAAAATACAGGTTATCCTAGCGTAGAGACCACACTATATAATTTCGTCACAGTCTTTTATGAAAATAAATATTGCTCCACATGAAGTGTATTCTGGGGGGCTACTGCCAACGCGCTTTTCTATATCAAGCCCTTAATTCCTGAGATTTGGTCACTTACGTCTTATGTCGTCGATGGGCCCTGGGCCCAATATTTGTTAGCATGTTGGTGAACTCCCACTCGTTATTCGCGGCAACTGAAACGAAACGAAATAAGTAACATTAAAAATTACACAACTAACTCAACCAAGTCATGTAAACCGTATCTACCTATATAATATAGGTAACTAGATGATAACTTCGTCGATTTTTTTGATTCCCGCGGAAGCTCTTCAATTTTCCGGGATAAAAAGTAGCCTATGTCCTTCCCCGGGATACAACCAATTTTAAATTGGGTACCAAATTTCACCTAAATCGATTGAACGGATGAGTCGTGAAGGCGTAGCAAATAGACAGACACACGTTCACATTCATAATATTAGTATGGATTATTATTAATTACTTAAAAATTAAGTTTAAGATTGTGGTCAAAAACATTTTCCAACAAGGCAAGCCTTTTGCCTCGTTTTTAGACAATTTAGATGAACGACCTTGCTAGGCTGTAGCAACGGTGAATAAGATAATCTAAGGGCCTGTTTTAGGGGCACCTAAGCTTTTCACAGATTTTGTATGGGAATTTTGTCAACATTTAAAATTTATTTGTCAGTTAACCTAAACTGGTGTATGAAACAGGCCCTTAATACTATAGTATGAAAAGAAAAGGTGGCTGACTGATCTATCAACGCACAGCTCTAACCACTGGACGGATCGGACTGAAATTTGGTAATAAGGTAGGCGTCCACTGAGAAAGAATTTTTGAAAATTCAAACTTTAAATAATATCGGGGGTTTGATATATTTGTTTGAAAATCGAACTTAATGTGATCGAAGCCGCGGGCAAAAGCTGACATAAAAATAAGCCGGCCAAAGTTATTCCCATTTCCCAGCCTTGATTAAAAGACACTTGGCAACAAACGATAGATCTTTATAAAAAAAATACCCTATACGCCAGGGATTCATCACCAAAACCTAATCTTACTATACTTAATATCTGATAAAAATATACTTATAATAAAACTGTAACAGGTCCAACTCTGTACATTGAAGATATTATGAAAATTTTTTTTGGAGGGCACTCATTATTCGATACTGAAGCCAAATCTGTAATTTTTTTCATTTTTGTCTGTCTGTCTGTATGTCTGTATCTTGGCCGCGCATCACGCCGAAACTACCGAATGAATTCAAACGAAACTTGGCACGATTTGAGCCCATACTACGAGGTAGGACAAAGGATACTTTTTATGCCGAAATTCTACCCCCGAAGGTGTGAAATAGGGGTTGAAAGCTTGTATGAAAGTCCTTAATTTCTCAAGTTATAGCCATGAAACTTATATATATGAGCTACAAGTTGAAAATGAAAACATATGTGTTTCACAGTTTTTCAAAATTCTACCCCCGAAGGGGGGAAATAGGGGTTGAGAGTTTGTATGAAAATCCTTAATTTCTCAAGTTATAGCCATGAAACAGCATTTGGGCTTTCGTTAAAATATGAAGAAGTACGTGTTTCACCATTATAGGGGGATTATACCGTGGGATAGTACTACTTTTTATCCCGGAAAATAAAGGAGTGCCTGTGAGAATTGAAAAAAACTTATGCCACGCGAATGAGTGATGCTCAATCACACCAGAAAGGTTGAACGGATTTTGATGAACTTTGGCAACAAGATAGATTACAGTCTGGAATAACACAATGGCTACTTATTATCCCGGAAAATGGAGGTTTTTCGGTTCCCGCGGGAACTCCTTAATTTTCCGGGATAAAAAGTAGCCTATGTGTTATTCCAGACTATAATCTTTCTCTGTGCCAAAGGGAAACGCCCATTTTTGGCCAAGGAGCAGCCAGCAATGTCATGAATATCATAAAACGACATATTTAATAACTAATATATTCCAGTTACCTATTTGTACGTAGCACTCGGAAATAATTAGTTAGTTTAAAAGAGAAACTCAGTTGACATTCTTTATTTTCAAACCACTTCCGTGGGCTCGTAATGTCAATCTTGACAATGTAGGGACTGCAATCATCATTTCGTAAAGTCGATATACCAAAAATCGATAATCCGAGATCGATATTTTCAGAAAAATAATTAAAGCGAAGCTTTTTCGCTTTTGGTTATTTAATGGTTTTATCGCTATCTTATAAAAACCTTATTATATAAAATATTATATAAATAAACATAGACATGATAGATCAATCAATTGAACTGATTTAGTGAATGTACACATCGATATAAATCGATGTACCTAACATCGATTATCATCATTGGCTCACGGCATACATCTCTATGGCCATAGACATTATTGACATTGACTTATTGTTTTATCTCTCTTTATTCGCGTTCATCGGTTGTGTTTCGTAATCGTGATTTTCTTCCTCGGTTTGCTGTATTTTACACCTGGCGAATTTGCTGCTATTATGGACTCTGCCGATGCTCCCTGGCTTTACTTTGGACTACGTATAGCTGGTCCAAGGACAGTAGGCTGTTGTGCCCGTGTGATGACTATGTGGTTCTTGGGCTGGGCAAGATATCAGGCTAATATTAATCCCCCAGCCCAGTTCGTAGACGACGTTCTAGTTATGAATTTACTTGAAAATTAATAAAAAATCGAAAACTACATGTTTGTTTTATTGTAACCTGAATTTTTTTATACATGCTCTACAGAAGTTCGTCCGAGTTTTACGTTCAAAATAGTGTTTGTTTCTTAATCTACGATTTAAATCCTTTTAAGGGATAGGTTGTATCCCGGGAAGGACATAGGCTACTTTTTATCCCGGAAAATTAAAGATTTTCCGCGAAAATAAAAAAATCTTAATCCACGCTGACGAAGTCGCGGGCATCAGGTAGTCTGATATAAATGTGAAAAGGATCTTGACCATTTTTGTATGAGATTTGGGCCATTCTTGCGTCTTAATGAAATTAACGGTAAAACATTGGAAATATACTCAGGATTATATAATAAAAAAATCGTTAAGATATTAACTGGGAATTTGGAGTAATCTGACTTTTAAGTTTTGAAGTTAAGTTTGGCAATTTTTAGGTATTATTTAGCCATTTAGCTAATAATAATATATTTATCAACATGCAGAGTTCCGAAATACGTTATTATTTTATTTTATTCTTAGCTTTAATTAAAATAATTGTTTATTTTTAAATAAATAATTATTTGCCTATAAGTTAATTTAGTTTGCTTTGTGCCACCTAGATGGCGTTACGCTAGCTTTGAGTACAAGCGGTACTTATACGCAAACAATTATTTTCATTTTAAAGATAAAAATTAAATAATTATCTATATTATAAATATTTACTAACGTATTTCGGAAACCTGCATGTCGATAAATATATTATTATAAGCTAAATGGCTAAATAATACCAATTACCAAACTTAACCTCAAAACTTAAAAGTCAGATTACTCCAAACTCTCAGTTAATATCTTAATGATTTTTTTATTATATAATCCTGAGTATATTTCCAATGCTTTACCGTTAATTTCATTAAGACGCAAGAATGGCCCACTTTTGGTCATTCTCTTTTGGATGTTCGCCTGTTTGCATTTTATTATTCCTTCCCGCCACAATGACTGAAGTGAATTGGGTGAAATTTGAAATGGAGATAACTTCTGGCTACATAATATTCCGGGAAATTGAAGAGATCCCGCCGGAATCAAAAATACTACGCAGCAGAGGCCGCGGGCATCATCTATAGGTTAAAGATTTCCGTTATCTTTGTTATACTATTCTCTCTCTCTTCGCATCGTATTCCTCATTACTGAGGGTCGTGACCCCTTTCCATTAATCATATAAAGGTAGGAGTTTTCTTGGGATAATAATGCGATGGGTTCCCACGTCCTTGCGCATACGACTCGACTAAGAGTATTTAAACTCTTAGGTTTTTGTTACGATTACCATCAGAATATACAATTATTTGAATACAAACTTATAAGTTATATCATTCACTTAAAATTATATTACTACAACTAATTTTATTACAACCGTTTTAAATATCGTTGTTGATGTAAAGTTTTGATAAATGACCTGTTGCGCAAGGGCGTAGTGAGGTACGGGCAGGTGGGGGCAACTGCCCCCCCCTATACATGCGTGAATCATATCAAGAGAATTATTTCCGTTATTAAAGATCATCGCAGCAACGCAAACAGAGAGAGAATAGTTTAGACGTTTCAATTAGAACTGCAACTGCCATTGGCACTGATTTGCAAATCCCGCGTGTTGCATGTCACCAACAACATCGGTCCAATCACACAGCTGAGAGTGTATGCAATTTTTGGAAGCGGTCAGTTATCATTGCTTATTTAGATTCGCTGATATCCGCACTTGAACAGCGTTTTTCTAATGAACATTTACCTGCTTTTAGCCTAATGTCTATACATCCCAGTTGAATGCTAAATATGTCGCTGGTTGATTTTAAAGAAAAATCGCAAGATTTCTATCAATACTATGATATCTTCCTCTTTTTGAACATGAAGTAGAATTATGGTACAAACTATGGAAGGATAAAGGAATGGAAAGAGAAGATCTAGAAAAGTTAGATTTTACTGACGTATTAAAGGAGGCAGACACTTTCTTCTCAGCAACTAAAAAAGCCATCCTTATTTCATTGGCACAACCTTGTACAACAAGAAGGTCATTTTCTACCCTGCGATGTGTCAAAACGTGGCTGAGGTCTACGATGGCCGAAAACCGTTTAAACGGTCTATGCATGTTAAGAGTACCTACACAGGAAAATTGTCAAATAAAAAAAGAAGAGATTTTGAGAGAAGTTTTAAACAAATTTTGTGAAGAACCGCGCCTATTACTGGTAAAGTTATTATTGTGATTGTTATATTATATTGTGTTTTTAATTTTTTCCCTCACTTCCGACCTCCACTACTAATAGAGATAGAGTATTATAGTAGTATAGTGAGATACTAAAAAAAAAAAATATGGTGAAGAATTTTCTTTATCTGCCCCCCTCTATATAAAATCCTGGCTACGCCCTTGCGAGTGTTGCGTAAAATGATATAAGCTCATTGTTACGAGTATAATTTGGATTACGCACATATAGCTAACAAATAAAAAGATGCAAATTCATGAGCAAATTACTATATAAACAGAAAATGCGCAGGTAAGTGGTAGTAATAATAAATGTTAATGATAATACTGGATCGAGGTTTTGTGGTTCCCGCGGGAACTTTTAAATTTTCCGGGATAAAATATAATCTATCCCTGTGCCAAATTTCAGCCAGATCCGTTCAGCCGTTGGGGCGTAATTGAGTACCTAACAAACATCCATACATCCATCCAAACATTCGCATTTATAATATTAGTAAGATTCCAAAGATTAATAATTTTAATTAAAAAATTTGCTACTTTTACAAAAACGAAAAACAAAACATTTTAATAAATGAAGTGAGTTTTTTTAAAGTAGGAAATTTACAAATTTACAAACTACGAATTTTCAAATTTGTAAATTTACAAATTTTTCTTAATAAAGTGCAACCCGACTGGTAAAATATGCAAAAGATAGATAACTTCTTGCTTCTTTGGAGCAGATTCACTTTCTACGCGAGTTTACGAAAACTCAGTGCCCTACCTAGTGTTGAATAATAATTTAATTCAAACGGCGTAGATATAACGATTACACAAATTAATTGTTTCAATTAACTCCACTAATAGTTACTTACGCAATAGCATTTCTACTTTTAGCTTGCTTATTTATATTAACTCTGCGATGTGGAAAAATGCGCGGAAAGACACGTAGCGCAAATGAAACTTTTATAACCATAAACCTTATATAAAAGCTCGCAGATAAGACGGGTTTTAAAGGTGCTATTAGATGCTTTTATTACAATATTTAAATAAAAATTTAAGTAGATAATGAGATTAAAAATCATTGGCTGATACAAAGAAAATGAAGGTCTCTGGTCTCTTTCCGGTCGTGTCTAATATGTATGTTCTATTTATTATATGTCGTCATCAGGATTGGTCGCCGTGGCTGAAAATCGGTGGGGAAGACATATTTTATTTTATTATTTTATATTTCCTTGTAACACTTATCGTGTACGCGTTTAATTTGTAGTATTCATAAATTAATTTGCTAATTTACCAATGACATTTCTGGAAAAATCGAGCCCAAGCTTACATTTGCACAGTTGGTAAAAAATCTAGACTTTGCAGTGTTGTATGGCTAACGGGTAACTCCATCTTTTGTCTCTAGTTTCGGTCTGTACTCGTACGTGCCTGGATAATGTTTTTTGGCATGTTTACCTAATTATATAGCAAAGTTCAAAGACTTTTACGTTTACTTACAGATCACAAAAGACAAAAGGATCGTCGTGATTTTGCAAAGATATATATATATATATAGTTAAAGACTTGGAGAAGTAAGACTACTTTTTACCCCGGAAAAGCGGATTTTTAAAACTAAACGCCCGCGACTTCGCAAGCATGGATTTACCCTGCATATACGAGGTCGTGGGCATTTAGTTTATATTTTGAGAAAATTCACTTATCGTTACTCTAGTACAAACAGTGACGGCTACAATGTAGCGACCATCATACTTGCTGTTCTCAATCAGAAGTCCGCTATAACTGACCGAGTTTTACCATCGAATTCAATCAAAAGATTGCAACGGACATATTATAACGGTAGAACATCAGCGCCGGTAGTCTCGTACTAGGGTTTTCACGTTACGCATATCCTTTTATACGGATAATCATACCGATCTCCGTTAACTCTCCCGTAGTCATAAAGAGTGCACATGTGTTAGTGCACTACAATATCCCCGCGCAGATGGCAAATCTCTGTGGAGATTGGCCACCGCACCGTGGCCGAAATTCGGTCGGCAGAAACGAGAATTAATTATAATTAATCCTATCAGGCTATTAGATACCTACCCTTATATTTATTCAAACGCAAGCATGCGGTGTTTCTAATGAAAAATTAATAAATAAAGGCGAGAACACATTGTGCAATAAAAATTCAAGTCATTCACTTTTATATGGATCGCGCGACACACGCTCAACCGCAAGACAAAACGTCGATTCCTATATCGACGCGCATCTTTCCTGTCCGGTCCACAGTGTGTTTTCGCTCTAAAACATACCGCAGCACGTCTCCCTTAGTACAAACCTTAGGCCGGCCGCCGATTTTGTATCTACGTAGGTACATACAGATAATTGCACTGAAAAAGTTTTGTAGAGAAAGAAAGAAGAAGAAGAACGAAAAATCATTTATCTACTCCAGCATCGAAAAGTTCCAATTTCGAATTTGACAACTATATCGAATTGAACCCTCTTTCGTGTTTGCTTCTCATAACGATACAGTTCGTTGTATGGGAGCTGTATCATTATGAGTCGTAGCTGTATCGATATGGTTATCTTCATAAATAGGATACCTATAGCTTAGCGGGTCTGGGTTCTGGCACTTTTGGTTTTTATTAATTTATAAAGTAAAAAATTATAAAGACGTCCTTGTCGTAGATAAAATCTTGTATGCAACTGTACGTAATTAGTCATTTTAATTCTCGTACTATCCTATTTTGATACTCGGCAAGCCTCGTATCAAAAAACAGCACTCGAATTAAAATGACCCTCATTACGATACAGTTGCATAAATAGCTATTATTCATCCTGTGCCTCGTACATAAAATCAAACTTTAAAATTAAGCTATGGCTTTTGCACCCACATGGCACAAGATGAAAAGGCCCCGTGCTGCAGCCAGCAGGTTTTGAAAGCAAAACCTGAGCGCTGGTATTCTGCCGGAATCCAAACGAGTAACACGCACGAGCTTGACAGTCTTCGCAGCTATCTGCAGCAACGGGATGAGTGTGATAAAATGGAGTAAAATAAAATATGTAATTTGCGGCAGTGAGTGTACCGTATCGTGTGTAAAACTAAATATTAGAGATAGCGATTTAAAAATAGTAATAAAATAAAATAAAATAGATTAATATGTATAGTAAAATATAATAGGCATAATATTATGTGAGTACATATAGCAGCTCCAAACCATCAAGCTAAATAACCTGGAACTAGTTGAAGTTTGTTGTTTTTGATCGTTTAAAAGTTTCTTTTCAACCGACTTCAAAACAAGGAGGAGGTTCTCAATTCGACTGTTTTTTTTTTTTATGTTTGTTACCTCAGAACTTTTGACTGGGTGGACCGATTTGGATGATTATTTTTTTATTTGAAATGTGGTTTAATTCCCATGTGGTCCCATATAAATTTTATCGAAATCGGTCGAGCGGTTTTTAAAATATCAACAATAAAATAAGTACTTTGTATAGCGTGTGCTTGTTGTTGTTAAGTTGGCGCGGGAGTTTGAAGTCGGTTGTTTAAAAATATTTTTTTATATTAAATTATTTAATGTGCTCTTAAACGCGGGAACTGAGCAGTCGTCATTCGAATTCTTTCGTAGCAGTGTGGATATAATAGCTCTACTCCACACTGCTACGAAAGAATTTAAATGACGACAGACTTTCAAAAAGTTTCATAAAGACATCGGTGGGAACCCTGCTGGATATTGTGTACGTGTGGGGTCCACATCGTACCTACTGTTACAGATTTATCCTACTTCACAAGATCCATATCGCTGTATTAAATTTTGCTGTCGCAGCTACAGCAGTTAAGATCCTGTGTTAAACGATCGTAAAACGAAACTTTAAGTATTATCCATATTATATTAATTATACATCGCATATTCACTGATTTATTTTAATTACGTAGGTACCTTAACAAACTTTTCTGCTTTATTTACTATAATGTAGATCACTAAGTAAAACAAATTACAGGATTGGTATTATTTTCAAGTTTATAATATTTTCTGAGTAATGAATTAATTATTCGAAATTAACTATAAAATAAAATTTTAAATTAATCCTTAAATATACCTACTAACAAAAGATAAAAATAAAAACCTAATCAAAAAGACCACCCCTGGTTGCCCCTGGACCAAAGGTACCCTGCATCAAACTTGCAGCATTGCCACGCTGATTAGCGATGGATAACCTTTGAACCAGGTATGAACCAGAACGTGGGTCACAGCCCCTTTCCCTCAAACGACGGCCGATCTCTTTTATGAAAGTTTTTGCTTCCCCACCCCAGCATCCCATCGTCTCCACTGCCAGTGGGACAAATAAATATTGGCCCAAGAGTGGTGCATATTTGGCTCTCTTCCTCGTGGCAGCGGATTCTGCAGCGGCACCAGCTAACCGGGACGTACGGCTAAGGTGGCTTGGTGCCAAAGTACAGGCGCAAGTCGCGTCCCACAACAGGCATTTCCCTTTTTTGCCAAGGGACAAGAGTCAAGCCATCTGGGCGCTTACCGTCCGTGCGGCACAAACCAGGTGGTTCAATCGCGCAGGGCACGTGGGCCGAAATGAGTGCTCGGACGATATCGTTGGGCGTGATGACGTGGGAACCTACCTGAGCAACGACAGCAACTCAAAGCATGATGACCGTTAGCTTCTACCATGGAACCGCAAATGCATCGATGGGGTTCGCAAACATTACAGCCCAATTAATTATTCTATTCTAATAAATTATTGAATGTTGAAAAGGGTAACATTTGTAAGATTAATTAAAAGAAAACTTGCAATTTGTTTTATAAATTTTTTGTACCTAATTAATATAAAATAATAGCTTCCCCGTCAGAGCTCGGCCGGGAGTAATATGACTAAGAACTAAGTAACCTAGGTAGGTTACTGTAGGTACTATAATGCTTTAGAATAATATTTAAAATGTCCTTAGAATATTACCAATTTGAGTATAGGTCTGTTATAATAGAGTTCAACATAATCGGCATAAATAAGTAGGTGCTTATATGCTTCTATATACTATTTTCCATTCGGTTTGCCGCAGTAGAACTATACATAGGTATAAGTATCCTGAGTCTTTTTGTGAGCAGTCTAGTGATAAAAGTTCGAGAAGTGCTGACTAGCTATTTTTTACGCAAAGAATCTCGGTCTGTACTTATCATTACTTACTATAATATATTTAAGTGTATAAATGCGAAAGTTTGGATGGATGGATGGATGTTTGTTACTCAATCACGCCAGAAGGGATCTGGATGAAATTTGGCAAAGAGATTACACCTACTTAGTCTAGAATAACACATAGGCTACTTTTTAACCCGGAAACCCTCAATCCACGCGGTCGAAGGGACATTGTTCCATCCCCATACAAAGTTCGCCTAAGAACCAACCGTCATAAAACATTGATTACTGGGTTCAAATTAATACCTTTTTATACTTGAGAGCAGATTAAAACAACGGACACTTGCTAAGAAATTACTTATAACCAAAAATATTTTCAATTTTGAGGATATTTCAGCTTTCACAATCAATCTGCTTGATCAAATAAATGTCATCTTTAACCAATTGTAATACAGCTGTAAACAGTATGTAGATAAGACAAGATTCGCAGTAGTCCGTCAAAAACATTACAGATGGCGTTATTAATAAGGATGCAGGTATCGTCATAGTTCATCGATAACTTCACAGATGGCGTTAGAAATATTAAATTATTGTACTTTCAATAGATGGCGTTGCGAGATTCAGAATATTAGCGCACTTAGCACTTTAAGCTGCTTTTATCTTGTTTCTTACGATACGGATCTAGCGCTCAAGCGGTTGTATTGGATATTATTAACCTGTAAGTTATTGATCTGTGGTTAATAATCGAGAGACGGAAACGTATAGTAATCAATTGAATACCCATTTATTTACTTTTAATTAATTTGAAGTGTCCGTTGAATTCTAATATTTGGAATAAAGGTTATAAAATAAGCTAAGAATTACTGTATATTTCAAACGTATGTTGATTCTTAGGCGAATTTGGTCAATGTCCTTTAAAACTATGCAATACATTAAAATGCTAAAATCTAAAAATATTATACTACTTAACTATAAAATATATATAAAAGGAATAATTTCTGATCTCACCAACATTGCCGTAATTTTAGGGAACACTTTTATGGAACTAAGACCAATTGTACGCGACAGTTTTCACGTTTAATGTCACCAAATGGGCTAAGGTGTATCCAAAAATGTAGGCATTGTTGGTGAAAACGAACAGAAAACCTTAAAGTTGGCCTTCTATTGATTTGACGTTGTGGTTACAAGTTACCCTAGCGACTTTGCACCGATGATGCAGGATTTGTAGATGCCTATGACCATTAGCGTCATCAAATAAATATTATAAATGCGAAAGTTTGGATGGATGGATCATGGATGTATGTATGGATGGATGTATGGATGGATGTATGGATGGATGGATGGATGGATGTATGGATGGATGTTTGTTACTCAATCACGCCGCAACGGCTGAACGGATCTGGATGAAATTTGGCACAGAGATAGATTATAGTCTGGAATAGCACATAGGCTACTTTTTATCCCGGAAAATTAAGGAGTTCCCGCGGGATACAAAAAACGTCAAACCACGCAGACGAAGTCGCGGGCATTCGCTAGTAAGCAATAAATTGTGAAATAGATTATAATGCCTGTTTCTATTGCTTTTTCCGTATCCTCAATATGGAGTGCTCATATCATGCAACCCATAAGCAGCGTATAATCCTAACTAAACGCGGGTAATGTGGACGGATCAGTGAATAATAACGAGTTTTCTCAACATCGTGACAAGTTTATTCGCTTTCTCTGTTATGACCAGAATGATATTACGCCGGTTTTGATATATGGCGGGCGTGAAAACTCTGTAGGTATGACCAATATTATACCTATACTGGTAGAAAAGCTCTGAAGACCGAGTCGACATTGGAGTCGACTCTCGCGATGACGGTAGACATAATTATTGTGTCATGTGTGTGACATGGCATTAGTTTTTCTTGCTCTTTCTTTTACCTTATCCTCTCAGATAAGTACAGTCCGTCAAACTTATCTGACCCGGTGGCCAAAATTGGACCTAATTTTTATGCCTGTTTAGTTTTTGTATTTATTTTATTTTTCACTAGCTGATGCCCGCGACTTCGTCCGCGTGGTTTAAGTTTTTTTAAATTCCCCCGGGAACTCCTTAATTTTCCGGGACAAAAAGTAGCCTATGTCACTCTCCAGGTCCTCAACTATACCCATGCCAAAAATCACTATGATCCGTTGCTCCGTTGCGGCGTGATTGAAGGACAAACCAACAAACAAACACACTTTCGCATTTATAATATCAGTATGACATCTACTAGCGACGCTTTCAGTGAATCAGATAAGTGTGTGGGACTAAATTTAATAACTTGGAATATTTGTACATTATCTCCCCTTACGATATTTTTACGAGCGCAGGAAAAAACATCCCTATAATATTACTGTAGACTCAACATAGGTATACCAAACTATTTCACATAATATCTAAATTTACGTTTATAAAACATGATAAATCATTGCTTATTTTTATTATCATGTATTTAAAATAAGTAGGCATAATGTACAAATGGTAGAGATGAATGTTCATGATTTGCAATAAATATTTCAGTTTCTAACGATGCAAACTTTCAACGCCGTTAGCTGCAAAGAGAATTAGGCTTAATCGTTCAATTAAATAAATCATAATTTATCAGGCAGGATATTCTATATACTCGTATACTGGTTCAGTCTAGACGCAAGTCCATTTAAACCGTCAATCATGTCGCAGTCGGCATGTCTTTTAAAAGCACACGATGAGTCTATTGCTATATAGCAGCAATTTCATACTAACTTTCTCATCTGAAAATGGTATGAACTGGTGTCTGCCTAGTAAAAGGTTAGGTAGTATGCTCAAGACACATTGCGTGAAAGACATTGTTAATGTTGCATTGGGTAAACTTAGTGTTCAATAGGTAGGTACATAATGTAGCAAGTTAAAAAAGTCATTCAAGCAAACGATTATCAAACTCACGTATTCTATAGGAGCGGAATTGGCTTGTTTTAAAGATATGCTCAGTAAAACAAGTGTTCGAACTTCACTATCCACAGACGATAAACATGATGATGATGAATATGAATAGATTCTCTCTACCTCTTTGCGTCGTATTCCTCATTGCTGAGGATCGTGACCCTTTTCATTATTTGTATTACAAAAAAGGGCAATACGTGCAATTTATAATTTAAAACCACGTGAATCCCTTAGGGAGAAATTCAAGGAAATAGGTATTCTTACAGTAGCCTCGCAGTATATTTACAGTAATCTAAACTTTGTAAAACAGCACATTCAGAATTACAAAAGAATATGCGATCTGCACGATAGGCCAACTAGAAACCGTCATAGGCTCGTGACTCCATCGCTCCGCCTCAATAAAGTCCGAAGGTCGTTCGTGGGAATGAGCATACTATTCCTTAACAAAATTCCTCAACCTATTATAAACTTGCCTTTACACAAGTTTAAGATAACCATTAAAAAAATGCTCCTAAAAAAAGCTTAATATACTGTCGAAGATTATATTAATGATAAAGGCGCATGGATTTGACTCGCTCCAGCAATGCTCAGGACAGTGGTTACTTATGTATCTGTATATGTTGTATGTAGATTATTGTAAACATACCATATACTATTTTTTTTTCAAAAGAGCAACCACCGAGTTTCTTGCTGGTTCTTCTCGGTAGGAACGGCATTCCGAACCAGTGGTAGATTCATTTGACTATTCATAAGAACTTGTAAAAAGTCTATTTGAATAAAAATAATTTGATTTTGATTTTGATTAATTACATTATGGCAGGGGTTTTCTTAATAAGTATAATAATGCGATGGTTTCCTAGGTCCTTTCGCATACGACTCGACTAAAAGTTACCAACGATTATTAATTATTATTGATCAGATGTTAGTGATATATAATAACTGGGACCGGCGGCTTGACGTGCTCTCCGAGACGAACGAAACGAAAAGGCCAGTTTCGGACTTCCAAATTCGGTCACCCATCCAGTTACCGACTTGTGTCAGCATTGCTTAACAATTGCAATCGACTGATATGCGTTGTCGCAACTAGCCACTAGGCCACTCTCAACTATGAATAAATTAGGTATATAAGTACCTACTAATAAAAGTTATTAAAGTTAAAAAGTCGATAAGGAAAAAGCTACAAGGAATGTGAATTCCTTCACTGCTTTTCGAAGGTAATCTTGGCGTGAACACTAGACATGTTATTATTGCGTTCACACCTTGTCTTGCTCGTGGAAGTGATTAATGATCGTGTTCAAATAATTACATATGGAAGCTTATTTGTAGTGCTTTTAATATAGCCGAAGCATAATGGTATAACGAAACTATTTTTTATATAGAGAAATGATAAATACTTATTGTTTGATCTTTAAGAACTTTTTTTTTAAATGCAAATCTATAGTCTAGTTTTTCTTAGATAATAGAATAGGGAAAAGCACGCATATCTTACGCATTTCAACGAGAAGTTACATGGTTACACTTTTTATAAAAATAAATTAAATTGAATTTTGCTAAATGTAAATTGGGTAAGTAAAACCATGGTTTATCAAGGGTTAAATGAATTAAACTGAATGTATATCCATTATCCACTCGTCTGTAGTGAACTTTATGCAAAAAATATAGTATTTTTAGGAAAGCTATCTAATAAAAGGTTTTAAAAAACTTAGTTTGGTTAAAAACTTGAAACCAGTTTTCTTATGTAAATAACTGTCATGACTGATTCAATATTCGTGTTTTTTTATATCTACAAGGTACCATGATTGAGGTAAAAGTAAAAGTGAATAGTGAGCATTAACTATTTATTATACCTACTCTTAAGCTCGTGTCAATTTCGAATTTTAGTTTTTAAGATAGCACAATTAGAGAAAATCGCTTGAGAATTACGAGTATTACTCGTAGCACAGTTTACGAAGATACGTTATACAGTCGTTCAACAGAAGAGACGGAGAAAACTGGCAGAGTTTTTAACCGACTTCAAAAAAAAGAAGGAGGTTATCAATTCGGCTGTATGTTTTTGTATGTTTGGTACGCGCCAACTCCGCCAATTATGAATCAATTTTGATGATTCTTTTTTTGTTTGATAGATCATACTTCAGAGATTTAGTATTGGGCTAGCGAGCCCAATACATAATCTATGTACAAATATTGATCACTTAAATGTCAAATTAGTAGGTACCCATGCAGTTTCCTACCTCTTTCAACCATACATGAGAGTACCGTAACTCCACTGCAGGTACAGGAGTAGATTGTATTCCGGGCAAGGACATAAGACTACGTATTGTCCCGGGAAATTAAGGAGTTCCCGCGGGAATTAAAAAAAACGATTATCCACGCGGACGAAGTCGCGGGCATCATCTTAGTACACTTACGCTGTAGTAGTATACTTACGCTGTAGAATTAGGTTGATTAAACCGTCACATATCTTTAAATCATCTGCCAAACTCTATGTCCTATAATAATAAAATATGAAAGTAGAGTCTTACGCCAGATATCCGCCGTATCCTCCAAGAAAAAGATTTTTATGTATCAACGTTGTATGTTGTAAACCTATTGAAATCTAGATGAAATCTGAAGAAAGTTTCTTCTCAACTGTTTAAAATGATTATAACAGATAACCCCGCAAAATACCACAAATGTGGCTACTTACCCATAAAATATATGAAGTGTCTAACGGGAGTAAATCTTTGTACCTATACTGTAGGTACATTGGCTATCGACTTTGAAGTGGTGAAAGTTCTCGTACATTCGTATCTTAAAGCTGCCTGTTACTTCTGCTTTCAAGATTAATAAGGAATAGTCCTTCTATATAGCTATGAAATCAAATTACTGTACACTGAAAAAAATGTTAGGTTGGATTTAACAGATTTTGCGTAAATGTTACCAAAGTTTTAGGTTGATTTCGGTCCTATCACGAATTTTTGTTGATTTTACCAAACTTATTAAGTTGGTGTTGTACCAAATTTATTTGGTAGATTACACCTATGTTTTGTTCATTTTTTACCAATGTAGTTTAGTAACATTTCCCACCAAAGTACTTTAGTATAATTTTTTACCAAAGTAACTTGGTAACATTTCTCACCAAAGTACTTTAGTATATTTTTTTACCAAACAAACTTGGTAAAATTTCTCACCAAAGTACTTTGGTATAATTTTTACCAAAATACTTTAGTAACCATTTTATCAAAGTAGCCTAGTAAAAAAGTACAATGTTGTTTGCTGCAATCTACCAAAGTGATATTGTATATTTTACCAAACATACTTGTCTTTTTTATCAAATACATTTTGCATGTTCTACTGTTACTTTTTGTTGGTACAAATTACCGAAGGTAGTTTAATAGAAAATGCAAAGGTATTTGGTAAAATATACAACAAAAATTTGGTAGATAGCACTTATTATATGGTAGAATGTATTAAATCAGTTTGATAGAGAACACTAAACTTAACTCGTAAGTATTATCTATTTTTTTTGGTAAACTCTAACAAACAACATTTTGTAGTATTTACTTATCACGTTTGGTCTATTTTATCAGCGTTAATTTGGTAATAATTACCAGATTTAATTTTAGTTACAACCAAAGGTTGTTTGGTAATATCTACCAGATGTGTAATGCAGTTCTTATCAAGGTTAGCTTAGTATAATCTATCAGATGTGTATCGTAGATTTTATCAAATACAATTAAGTATTGTCTATCATGTTTGTTTCGTATTTTTTCCTAACATTTGTTTGGTAATATCTACCAGATGTGTATTGTGCTTTTTATCAGAGATAATATTGTATTAACTACCAGAAGTGTATCGTAGATTTTATCAAATACAGTTTAGTATTGTTTATCATGTTTGTTTCGTATTTTTTCCTAAAATTTGTTTGGTAATATCTAACAGATTTGTACTGTAGTTATTACTAAACTTTAACTGGTAATATCTACCAATATTTTATCAGTGCTTGTCCGATTGTACCGGTCTTAGTTTAGTAAAACATACCAAATAAATAGTGTAAATTTTACTGATGTTAGTTTGGTTAATTTATCAAACTAACACTAGTAAAATGTACAGGACTTTTTGGTATATATTACCAAATAGAAACTTAGTAGCTAATCTGCAATATTGCTGACATGGTATGAGAGTAAAATCATATTGCAGTTTAGATTTTCAAACTACGTACTACTTTCGTGGCCAGCAGTTTAAAAATCTAAACTGCAATATGATATACCATGTCAGCAATATTGCAGATTAGCTACTAAGTTTCTAACTTTTCAATGATACCACATAAACAAAAACCATACAAGAAATACAGGATCTGAAAAAAATAAAAAGTTTTAAGACCGTTTGACAAACACTTCAAAAATATACAGGCTTATTGGTAATTCAACATTTTATTTTTAGGGATATATACAGTAAAGTTCACAATTTGCTGTTAAAAAGGGCATGTAGGCTAGCCGAAAATCAGCAGTTTCTAGAATACGTCGAATTACCAGTAACCTTATTTAAGGGCTTAATAAAAACGGTGGTTTAAAGTAAAATAAACTCATTTTTAGTACATATCATAAAATTTATTTTACCAATCAAAAATACAATTAAATAATCAATAGATCACTCATCTTAAAATTATATCAGTACATATAGGATTTTGAATCCTATATGTACTGATATACCTTTCTTATTTTAAAAGACACAAGGCTACCAGGTTTCGGCCAGGATGCTGATAAGCCGTACCAGGCACCAGGTGCCAGCATTCGGCATTTGCGTTAAGGTAAGTATAGCCGCAAAACTAGCGCCACTTCAAAAATTTTCAAAAATAAATAAATAATAAGAACATTTCCGAAGTGGCGCTAGTTTCACGGCTATATTATCACCGTGATGTCGCCACCATAAGTCCACTTTATCTGTCAACGCCGCGCCATCAAATGGGAGTGAGTGTTCCTGTTTGGAAAATCACATTTCCTATTAGTTGGCGTTGAGAGCTGAAGTGGACATATGGTAGTGATATCGCATCTATCGGTTCACATGTAGAATGAGGGCCTAGGCATAAGTGAAATCAAAATATGAAAATAACTAAACCTAAGTATAGGTAATACAACAATCACTAGATCACTTATTTTTAAATTATGTCAGTAAGTATACATATGGATCAAAACTTTTTTTTATTTTAATTTAATTTTTCATTTAATTTTAATAGTAACTAAATCGACAATAAGATTCACCTGTGGCAATAACATGAACATTAGTGGGAGAAATAATTAAATGTTCTGGTTTCAACAGCTCCATGGAATCGTTTTCTCCTTGAATTGAATAAGCTTGAAAATGTTCATTAAAACCAGAGCATTTTAATGATTTACATAGAAAATATAAACTCATAGAGTATTTAGAACGAAAAATTCTTTCTAATTTGTTAAAAAAAAATATCATTTTCATTAGTAGTAACTAATATCATTCCTGGGTTATACTTTGTGCCCCTAAAACGTATCCATTGAAAATCACAAGATAAATCAACATCTTGATTAGAAGTATCGTTAATGTGAGAAATATCCACACGCGACTCCCGTACAGTAATTTTTCCTAATTCCACTCGAGACTCTAATCCCTTTTGTAAAAAAAGTCTGTTTGCAAACGCTAACTGTTCTTTTATTAGCAACGTTAGACATATGTTTTTTCTAGAAGTTATGATTTGAGCTGTGTTTTTCAATGTTTTGTGTTTAGCTTCAAATCTCATGCACCATAATTGCTTTAAGGGACCCACCTGCTCAATAATATGTGGGTAATGTAACATCAAATGGTGTTTCGGTTTTAATGTATCATTAAAAAGGTTAATGTAATTTTCATGATGTTCAGTAATTAAAGATTCTAACAATTTTACAGTCGGAGCATCTACAACGCTGCATAATATAATCTGAATTATTTTTAGTAAGATTATTAAAAATTGCCAAACGGGATCGTCACTAGGAACTAAATCTCCAACTAGTAGAGGGAACAAATGTACAAACATCAACATTTCCGAAGCTGACATTTTAAACTTACTGCGAACTAAATGTTCTTGCTTGATGCAAACAGACTTATTGTTAAGCTCTGTAACTGAATAGTCAAATAATTTTAAGCGATTATTTAAAGTGGCCAGGTCAAAACAGTGTAATATTTGAGTATAATACAAAATAATATGGGCTAAGTCGTAATGACACACTCCTTCGAAAATATCGTGCATAATATCAACACAACAGTTATCCACTACGTGAAAGCTAGGAATATTATTAAAACAACAATATTCACTTATTCCTGTTTCTGTAACATTATTTTGCTCAAGGTCATTAGCATAATTATCCTGATCTCTTAATAGTGCATTATCTGCTTTGGTTTGTTTTTTCATTATAGATTTGTGACTTTTACATATTCTACAGTAGTAATTGCTGCTAAATGATTTAGAAAATCCGAGAATAGTGTTAAGTCCTAGATTGTCCCCTAATATCATTCCAAGTATAAAATAGATTTTCACTTTACCATTTTCAGTATATATATCTATACCTTCTTCCTCTAAATATTTTAATTCTTTAATGAGTTCGTAGAATGCCGAGTGATTACCGTATATCTTAAAATAGGAGTTGTACAACATTGCAACAAACACATTATCCAACAGTGAAATATATTCGTGTGGCATAGTAGGAAATTGATAATATACAGCTGATATTGAATGTACACCGGCGTGGCTACCCAAGGGATTATTACATTCGAAATCATCGAAATATATAAAAAAAGGACAACAGAGTTTGCCTTCTTTACTTGCAATTTTTTTTTGCCAAATTAAACTGTGAGCAAAATTTGGAAAATCAACTTCGTTAAATTTTAATGTATTTGAAACTAATTTGTAAAAATTGGGTAATTCAAAAATTTTCTTGAATACTGAGCGAAGCGGTAATTTGGCGCCAGTACAGGATTTAGGCGCAAGCATTACTGAAGTGTTGACTGTATTGTCAGCAAGTTTCATTAATAATGTACTCTTCAGGAGCAATGTAGCAATTGATATCTGTAAAGTATTTTAAAATTTGATATTCTGTGCGTATATTACCAAAAGGATTTGAAATCAGTTTATGTATGTTATCTTTTTCACTTTGACTGAACTCATTATAAATAGGCATCACATGTTTAAAAATATCACCAAGAACTTGGGTAATGTGAAGTTGAATATTGTCTAATATTTTAAGAGCAGTTTTCCGGTTAACCCCACCGTCACTGAATAATGAAAGCGCTAACGTAGCGGCAGATTGCTCTAACATACTATGGGCAGTAGCTAAAGCATTCTCACGACAAACATTGTTTAGAGGATGATATTCAGGGGATTCACAAGGATCTAACAAACTACACGTATCATGTATATTTTCACTTAAAGCGCAATCAATTGTAGAAAGGTTTTGATTGAAAATTGTTTGTTTATTCAAATGTTGGGAAATTAGGTGGCGTCTAAAAGAACGTACATTTTGATATTCGCGATCACATTGATACTGTTTACAGCGATATGTTGAGTTTGCACTTAAGTTATGATGGTCTTTTAAATGTTCACAAAAATCTTTGTAATCTTCAACTGAAGCGAGACATTTGAAACAAACAAACATTTTAATTAAATCTATCAAATAAATCAATTATTCCAAGTCGGAGATAAAAGATGAGACTCCCGAAAGCTTTTTGTCTGATTTTGTGTCAATGTTATAAAAATATTTTTGCAGAAATAGCCAAATGTGAACGGCTTCTATGGGATATTCTGCATCCAGGCAATGAAAAGTTTTGAAGCATACGTCCAGCGCTTTCAAGAATGTGTCTATTTTATAAAGGATGTTATCATACGCAACATAAAAGTCTTTTAGGGCATCGATGGTTGGTCCGACAGCAATAATGATGGGTTGGCACCGCAGACCCTTAGCAGTTTGGGCTTTTCGCCGATAGTCCAGCTGGGTGAGGATTTCGCTTTGGTTCTGGAAATAAGAATGAATTGTTTACTTTTATACGTATTTTTTATAATTCCTAGTCTTAAAAGTGAAATTATACATACCTTTGCATGAGACCGAGACCGAGACATGCATCATTCTAAACAAAAAGAAAATACCGTTTAGTCTCAAAATGTCAAGTGGTAGCAAAATGTGCAAGTCTCAAGCAATATATTTGAATGCAGAATAACATTTTCTTCAGGACTTAAATAGACCGAGATGACACAGTCGCGTCGGGTTAACTTTTTGCTAGTCATGATTCCAAGGGCAGAGGATAAATCTATTCACATCAGATTATCTTGTGTTAAACATAAAAGGCAAAACTTACAGAAGATGTCTCATTCGTGGTCGGCAACTCATCACTGCTTGTGCTGTATGTGGGACTGAGCGCAGAAAAATCACTATCAATGCTAAGAGTATCATCAGGTTCTGTCGCCTGTAACAAGCATTAAACACTCATTAATTAAAGTAAATTTTCAACAAAAAAAAAACAACTCAAAACATTTCCATATTCGGTCTCTCATATAGGTACCATAAAACAAGTAAATGTTTTACCTAAAAAACATCAATATCAGAAAGTTTAAATAACAAAACATGCTTATTTTAATGTTTTATAGGATACATTAATAAAAAAAAAAACTACGTTTAAAAAAACCGACTTCAAAAACTCAAAAGTATAAAATAACTTAGAGAAAAATAACTGAATTTACACTACTGATCTGTTAGAAGTCGAGGCCTAGTCCGAGAGATCATATTTCAATTGATACCAGCATAGTAGTTCAGGCACCACAAACAAAGTTGGCACCGACTTCTAACAGATCAGATTCAGTTATTTTATCCGTCAGTTCAGTTCAGTTACTTTTGAGTTTTTGAAGTCGGTTTTTTTAAACGTAGTTTATTTTTTATTTTTTACTTTTCAGTGTTTCCCCCAATTAGTGATTTAATCTAGTCCAGCATGCCTTCGATCAAAGTTTTTGAGTTTTGTTTCATAAGACTGATATAATACTCTCAATAACATAAACGAGACATTCATGCCATATATAATTAAGGAGTTATGTTCTGTTGTCTACCTCCATAGTTTAAGACTTGGTAATTCCAGCACGTCCTTGACCATCATAATGTAGCTTACCTTGCCACAGGATCGCCCTAAAACTAGCTAAAAAGCAATAATTTCTCACTTCCTATTTGATTTCTGAAGAGTTATCTGGTGTGTCTCCGGAATCCAAGGTCCAGTACCCATGAAAGTGATATGGGACCACCTGTGAGATATACTTAACCCAATGCAAAAAGAATTTTTGAAATCGGTTCATAAACGATGGAAATATTGGACATCATAAATAATATGTCGGTTAAAAGTTTGAATTAAAATTATACAAACATGTTCATAAAATGAAAACTACTGGAACAAACTACCTATATAAATTTTTTATGGGACCAAATGGCAACAATTCCGCATCGAATTAAACAAAAATCACGTAAATTGGATGATAAATCTCAGAATAATTGGTGTACATACAAAAAAACGATCGAATTGAGAACCTCCTCCTTTTTGGAAGTCGGTTAAAAATGAGCTGTTATGTTAACATAAATTACTCGTCTCTGAAGTCTCGGAGCCCTATAAAATGACTAAAATTTGGATGGAACATAGGCTATGTTTGGTCGCGATAACCGACATCCACGCGGGCGGAGCCGCGGGCAAAAGCTAGTTATCTATAAAAACGGCAAAAGAATCACGTTTGTTGTATAGGAGCCTCCATACATATTTTTTAGTATTTGATGTTATTAGCAACAACAGAAATACATCATTTGTGAAAATTTCAACTGTCTAGCTATCACGCTTGTTGAGATACAGACAGCCTGGTGACAAACAAACGGACAGACGGACGGACGGACGGCGAAGTCTTACCGTAAGTACCAATAATATGTAAAGAATTAACCCCTAACTCCTAACCGTTAAGGACTTGTATACCTTCCATCATCAGCTCAGCAAAATGAGATGATTATTTGAATAACTTCAGAAAATGTATGAAAAACATTATGAGGGGAAAAAAAAACTTACATGAATAATGTTTCTGAGTTTCTTCAATCCTCGCTGGCACATTTCAGAGCGTTTATACGCAACTCTTTGTACGTATTTTTATCAATGCAGCGGTAAAAGTTCAGCAAGTCTCCTTCGTTGAATTTGTTGCGTAAATCTTGGTCGTTTTGAATGTCGATAATTTCTAACTGCATTGACTCTGGCGCATTTTCAACTGAAATCGTGACAATATTCTGTCTTTTAAACTTGGAATTAATTCTTTCAGTTCCGTTTCTTGTATATCGTCAAGCAATTTCAACGTAATGTGATTATCTAAAAAAACAAGAGAAAAACATTAAATCAGTCTTTTAGCTCATTATTTAAGGTTTAGTTACGTAATTACACACCGGCAAATATTCGGCTTAATTTTCTTTCGGAATAGATGCTTAGGACCAAAACACAATTAAAACTACACAATACCTAGGATTACCTACGGGCAAATGTATGCCTACCAAACTAATCTGGTAAAATTTACTGAAGTTCGTTTTGTAAATCTATCAAGGTAAAATAGCTAATTAGGTAGGTACCTAACCGCTATTTCTAGGTCAATATCTAGGCATCCTAAATACTTATCGTCCCCTTCTAAACTCTGACCCTATTAGTAGTAATAGCGATTTACAAAAAAAAACACGTGGGATATCCTTGACAAAAGAAGGGCTATCTCCGTTTCAAGTTGAATTCTTCATTAGCCATTCACTCAATCGTTAGTTCACTGTACAATATTACACATTGAACAACCAAAATTAATTTTAAAACAACACAACTTAAAGGCATGGCGCCATCTTGAGACACGCATTATTAAAAATATCTAAGGTATATAATATCGATCAAAATAGGCACTCACCTTCAAAGTTTGATATGGTTTCGTAAGACAATCCCCATTCCTTCAAATATTCGGCGACACTCACACTTAGGTCCTCTTCAATGTCACTATCCAATTCCATTTTAAAACTTGACCAATGACCACAGCGACCACCTGGTATGAGAGCTCGCGCAAAAAGATCACAGATCACTCATATACTAGTCCCTAAAGATACTAGAAGTAAACAGCAAAGAACACAGCACGCGGCACGCGGGGCGAGTGAGGACTGAGGAAGTGGGGGCTGGGCTGGCCGCCGCCGGCGCCGCGCCAACTCTACGACGTCTAGGGTTGCCAACTGTACTTTATTATAAAGATGTTATCTGTGTTATAAAGTGAAAATAATTTTTCAATACACTTACTCATAATGTGCGTCTAATCTCACCGCAATTAGGCACATAATGATAACTATTACACACTCGTGATGAAAAAACAATAAACTGTGGGTTTTTTATTGTTTTTTCATCACGAGTGTGTAATAGTTTTTGGAACGAAGTTCCTTATGGCGCGTTGCGATTGCGAAAGGGGGCTAGACGAAAAAAATTAAGACTGGCACGAAATTAAGTTGCACCGACAGTTTTGCGATTAAAAGTTGTCGGCACGACAACTAAAAGTTGCCACGACACTTTTTGCTATAGTTGTAAGCCGATGATGATGATGATGATGAAAATCGATATGGGTATCGTTTTCAGGGTTTTTGGGGTTGCTGATCACGAATATATAATCCATTTAGCGATCCAAGATAGCGGACTTGAAATTTTCACTAATATCGATATGGGTATCGTGTTCAGGGTTTTCAGGGTTGCTGATTACGAATATATAATCCATTTAGCAATCCAAGATGGCGGACTTGAAATTTTCACTAAAATTGATATGGGTATCGCTTTCAGGGTTTTTGGGGTTGCTGATCACGAATATATCATCCATTTAGCGATCCAAGATCCATTATATTTGTTTATAATTTAAAAAAAAATATTATAACTTAAAAAAAAATATTACAATTCCTTCACTAATTAATCGAAAGGAACTTCGTTCCATCCGGGTGTCCCTTGGCACCTCTCAAGGTTTTTTTTATTATATTGGACGAGAGTTTCATTATTCTCAAAAAAAAATCGATACCAAATAGATTGCGTTCAATAGAACAAATAAATTAATATACCTACCTATTGCTTGTTCATTTTATGCAACTTCGTATTAAAATAGAAAATTTCATCTTGTACGTGTACATTAAACAAAACTTTCACTCAAATATACTTAACTTTTGTTTTCTCTCTGTTTAAAACTTTAAACAACAACTTTAACAAAAAAAAAATCCTCATTCATTTTGTCTGTGGTCAATGCGTGCGCATAAAAAAAACTAATTAATTTTTCCCGCCCGTACAAAAAAGTTTCACAATTCGTTTTCCCTGTTGAAATTAAAGTTATATAAATTAATAAAAATGTCTACAAGTACTGAAGAAAACGATTTATGTAGTACACCGCCCGATATACTTAAGATGTTATTGATGTGAAGCCCTTAACATTATCGATAGTTTACTACCTGAAAACTCCAAGGAAAGATATCTATTAGCGTATCAAAAGTTCATACAATGGCAAAACAACAAGAATACGCAGTCTTTTTCAGAAAATGTGTTCATGGCATATTTTAAAGAATTATCTTTTAAATACAAATCTAGTACTTTGTGGTGTATACATTCAATGTTAAAAATCTTCGGCTCTCTTTAGACCCTCGCCTGACGGCTCGGGTCTCAATAACGCCTCAGCGGTAATCACCAACTTTACACACTTGTACGATAATCTACTATTAAAATAGATGACGATATGTATAATACTAGCAGCACTAGCAGTAGTAGCAGTGGTAATAAGAAAAGAAAACGAATGCAAAACTATAAGCCGCTGTGGGAAGCGGAATCAAAAGGAATCAAAATGGATCAAAAGTGCTGGATAGAAATAATCTACTATTATATGTTAATGAAATAAGGCAAAAAATTTATAGTAGTACCATTAAATATTCCTGTGCAAAGAATTTCATAGGAAATTACTTTTTCAAACATATTTAAAGTGGTGTCACGATTACTGTCCGTTCCCGCCACTTCAGCGTTTACAGAAAGGGTGTTTTCTGTAATTAGGGTTGCCAACTTCTTTTAGAAGAAATAGAGTACATCTGATTTCAAAAGGGGTAAAAAAAGTACAGACTTAGAAAAAGAGTACATTTTATTTTTATTATTACAAGCCTTTATTTAACTTGCACTGTATGTATGTGTGTAATTTTTTCGGGTGGAATCTTGCAACTCGATTTTGAAGCAGATATCCTCAACCTATTTTAATGAAATTTAATATGGTACAATGGAGCTGGTCTGATGATGGAGTAGGAAGGTGGCCATAGCTATTCCTAAATTATATAAGACAAACCCATCGATTTTGAGCTCATTTGTTTTTTCTAAAAAAAAACTCTGGTATTACATGATATTCAGGGTCTGAAGATGGAGTCAGAAGGTGGCCATAGGAACTTCTAAACTAAACAAAATAAACAATCAAGTTTGGGCTCATTTGTTTTGTCTTAACAAACTCTGATATAACGTGCTAACGGGTCTGAAAACGGAGGCGGTAGGTGGTCTTAGGAATTTCTGAACTAAACAAGATAGACTAGTTGTATTTGGGTTCGTTTGGCTTATTTTGGTAAGCACTCTAGTGCTACATGATATAACTAAAACTAAAAAATAGGAACTAAATTTCTTAATAAAAAACTTTAAAAACAAGCTTTTATTTAAAGGATCTGTTGTACTAAAACGATAATAATAATTTTATGCAACGGTTGTGCTGATTTGAAAAGCTTGTAGCGTGAACGGAAAACAGAGAAATAACTTGCGCTAACCTAACCTAATTCGTTCAGAAATTGTTGAAAATGAGTGCTAAGTACAGTAGGTACATATATCGATAAATTCCGTTTAACGGCAAAAATACTTTTAGAGTAAACTTTTAAAAATCTCATAAAATCTAATCAAGCGAAATAAAGTATTTTCGTGTACAATACTTTATTATAAAGTACGGTTGGCAACCCTATCTGTAATTAATGTGAAGGAAGTTGGCTTGGCGAAAATTTGTGCATGTTTATAATGTTGCATGTTTATAAAACTTCTAATGGATTTTGAATCTTCTAGCGTTAACAATAAACGTTCTATTCGAACGGTCTCATACAATTTTATATTGACTTTACCTATTTGCGCCACCTAAAAGAATATTAGGTCGGGCCATTACATAATGCATACAAAATAAAACGAAAGAAAGGAAATAACGTAAAGTAAATTATTGGGAACCAAAAATGACAAAATTCGTCGGGCGGTAAGTTCGGGAATAACGGGGATTCCCCTTCAGATGCAACAAAACAGAGAATGTTGCTAGATCCTCGGTGATAAAAATAAAGTATAATTATTCGTTGTAGAAACTTAAGATTATTATATTTTTACCTAAAAAGTTTAAAGAGAAATTAATTAATCAGTAGTCACAAATTACAGTGTAATATCAGTATCTCTACAGTAGGTGGTAAAATATCCGAAAATACAGTGTCTTTACCACTATTACAGTGTAGTTGGGAACACTGGTAGGGACTATATTTTGACCTGAACCGTTTTAGTCTTGTAAGTTCAACTGCGAGGTCTGGTAATATTTATCATATTTTTATGATTACATCAACCAGACTTAATTTGTGGACATTTGTTTGGTAAAATGTACAATATTCTTTGGTAATTTACACCATGAACTCTGGTAGGGACTATATTTTGACCTGAACCGTTTTAGTCTTGTAAGTTCAACCGCGAGGTCTGGTAATATTTATCATATTTTTATGATTACATCAACCAGACTTAATTTGTGGACATTTGTTTGGTAAAATGTACAATATTCTTTGGTAATTTATACCATGAACTCTGGTAGGGACTATATTTTGACCTGAACCGTTTTAGTCTTGTAAGTTCAACCGCGAGGTCTGGTAATATTTATCATATTTTTATGATTACATCAACCAGACTTAATTTGTGGACAATTGTTTGGTAAAATGTACAATATTCTTTGGTAATTTACACCATGAACTCTGGTAGGGACTATATTTTGACCTGAACCGTTTTAGTCTTGTAAGTTCAACCGCGAGGTCTGGTAATATTTATCATATTTTTATGATTACATCAACCAGACTTAATTTGTGGACATTTGTTTGGTAAAATGTACAATATTCTTTGGTAATTTACAGCATGAACTCTGGTAGGGACTATATTTTGACCTGAACCGTTTTAGTCTTGTAAGTTCAACCGCGAGGTCTGGTAATATTTATCATATTTTTATGATTACATCAACCAGACTTAATTTGTTGACATTTGTTTGGTAAAATGTACAATATTCTTTGGTAATTTACACCATGAACTCTGGTAGGGACTATATTTTGACCTAAACCGTTTTAGTCTTGTAAGTTCAACCGCGAGGTCTGGTAATATTTATCATATTTTTATGATTACATCAACCAGACTAAATTGTCGACATTTGTTTGGTAAAATGTACAATATTCTTTGGTAATTTACACCATGAACTCTGGTAGGGACTATATTTTGACCTGAACCGTTTTAGTCTTGTAAGTTCAACCGCGAGGTCTGGTAATATTTATCACATTTTTATAATTACATCAACCAGACTAAATTGTTGACATTTGTTTGGTAAAATGTACAATATTCTTTGTTAATTTACATCAAAACTCTGGTACCAAATTCAACCTTTTTTGTTTTGTAAGTTCAATAGCGAAATTTAGCGAGTTTTTGTTATATTTATCAGAGTTTTCATGTAATCCAGCCAACCTTTAATAATTTGGTAACCATTTTTTTCAGTGTATCTAATAACTAAACTTAATAGCAATAAGTATCAGTAATTAGTAAAGATTATACGCGTGCTGAAGTCATATTATTAACAATATAAACTTCACAAATCCTTTGGAACAAAGAAGCACAAGCATACTTACTTTTTTTAAATACGTAATAAATAACAAATAAACGGTATAATTAATGAAATCGTGTGTCTCCGGTACCTAAGCCTACTCCACGTTTTACTTTTGCTGTGAATTTTACTAAGTATGATAAAATAAAAGGTTAAATAAACGTGAACTTTTGCACCTTTAGTTTGCTGTGCACGTCCTCATACTTGGCTGAGATTACAAACTTTACTAAGAAATTATTTATGTAGTAACAAATAGTACCTAGTAATACGGAGGCTACATTTACGATAGTACGAAATAGCGACAAAAACTTTCAGTTTACTACTAAATGTTGGACAAGTAAATGTTTAAATTGAACAGTGGATAAAATCCACTACAAAAACCTCTACATTCAATATTGAAGCTGGTAATTATTAGCAGATTAGCAGAGAAGGCAATAATAATGAAACCTTTTGCTCAATTGCTTTAGTTCAAGTGTCAACCACTGTTCTCCGTTCCTACCTGTTCTGTACCTAGGTTCACCCTATTAAAAACACTCATAAGATCAAATTCGCCTGGTGGGAGGCCGTGGCTAGTTACCACCCTACCGGCAAAAACGTGCCGCCAAGCGATTTAGCGTTCCGGTACGATGCCGTGTAGAAACCGAATAGGGGTATGGGTATAATATAACTGCCATGCCCCTAACAGGTTAGCCCGCTACCATCTTAGACTGCATCATCACTTAACATCAGGTGAGATCGCAGTCAATGGCTAACTTGTAGTGGATAAAAAAAAAAATTACGATAATTGCTGTAGCTTCTAAACTTACAATTAAAATGTGTTTCATGAAAATCGTGAACTTCAATGAGCCGTTCATTCCATTAATAACGACATAGCTTCGATTTGAGTCCCGTGAGGTGAGGAAAATAGTTAGTTTCCAGACTTATCCTAAGTAATGGAAAAACTACGCGATGTTTACTGCAGCTCTTGTAGGTATGCGTTTATTATTTTTTGTCTACAATATGTAACATTCTAATAATTAATATATACCGAAATCCTAACATTCGTTTATAAAGTAAGTAACAGAAACAATGATATTACTTTCTGGCGTTATTATACCTTAAAACACAGAATAGGTACGTTATAATTTATGTTAAATTTTATTCCTTTCTGTATCTCTTTGTGACGTATACATACTATTTTATTATTAATTTATTGGCATTATTACTTACCTACTAGTAAACGGAAGTGTTGTAAAAAGGCCTTTGCCAGCTACATACTAGCTCCGATTTCCTTTTCACGCAAGTAGGTACATTGTATACCAACAAACCCTTTTATTAATTAAGAAAATGATAATGTTTCTACGCTTCTTAAAAATACTAGGTACAAGTAGGTACTAATTAGATATTTCATACCAATAACCAAACTCAAAAGAATAACTAATTCAATGGTCACATTATCTTCGCTACTGTATATCTACTATACGAAAGTACTGGTTAAGTAAGTGGTTTTTGGTAGAAGGTGGTTTATAAGTTTGTCCTTCAATCACGCCGCAGCCGATCAACGTAACCACAGTTCCCCTGGATTCAAAACTCACGCGGACGAATACGTGACAACATTTTTAGGTTTATAATCTATACCCCATGCCCCTTTGATCGAGTAAATACACTGGGTACTCACTACACTTGGCCTAGTGAGGAATTGAGGATTGAAATTTAATTTTAGAAAAAAAACAGACATTATAGATATAAAAAATGTTGTGTATCCTAAGAATATACCTCTATCTTATTTCTAATATATATAAATCTCGTGTCACAATGTTTGTCCTCAATGGACTCCTAAACCACTTAACCGATTATAATAAAATTCGCACACCATGTGCAGTTCGATCCAACTTGAGAGATAGGATAGTTTAAATCTTAAAAAAACATCAATTCACGCGGACGAAGTCGCGGGCATCATCTAGTACTAATATATAATATACTAGATAGATACGAGATTAAAGTATGGGTCCTTATAAATGTTTAACAAATGCGCTGTATTAAAAATGCCCAAGAAGAAAATAAACTTTCTCCTACATACATATTTTAGGATCAGCTGTAATGGTATTTATTGTCGAATTTATTTGCGAGAAAGTTTTGAAATATATTATGTTCTGATTTGTAAAAAATTATAATACCGCCATAATTTATTTTTATAGCGGTATCCTACTTGAAGGAAATTAGTATCGTGATATACTTACATAATAATTAATAATATATCGAAATAGCAGAATTACCAACATGCACCAGTCCTTCAGATGTTTTGTATGAAAATACACTTTGAAGTTGCTGTTGGTAAGCCTAGTGGTTTAGACTTCCGGCTTCCTGTTCAGGTGGTCGGAGGTTCGATGCCCGAGCACTCAACTTTTAAGAGTTACAGTAAAACCCAAAAACGCGTCTTAAGCGAGAAAGCGTACCTATTATGCGTTTATTAGAGTATTATGTACTAATTTCGTGCAGGTGTTGAATTACATACATGTAGGTATTATGAATTTATGAAGTTGTTAGAAAATAGGTACCTAATAGAATAGAATTTCAACATCTTTAGGGTAAGAGGCGTTTGATCTGGAATTGATCATCTTAAAGCTTTTAACCAGTTGATGAAACGAGGGTCAGTTATCGAAGCTCTAGATTGTACATCATAGCTTACGTTTTTGGAGCAACATGGATTTTTTGCTTTACCAATCATGTACATGTGCGTTTTTACCCGACTACGTCAAAGCTAAAAGGAAAGGTTATGACTTTAACACTCTATGAAGTATGTATGTGTTCGTATTTATTACCAACTTCCTAACTCCGTGCCTCGGAGAGCACGAAAAGCCGTCGGTCCTGTATCGGTCGGTGTGTATGCGCACACACATAATGTGCACTATAATATCTCAGGCGCAGATGGCTAATCTCTCTAGAGATAGGCCGCCGTGGCCGGAATTCGGTCGGGAGGACATTATTTATTACCACCGTAGCGCCTGAACTACTGAGTCGTGAATAACTATTGAGCTCCTGAACTATTGATGAGTAAAGTGTCAATCGAATTGTAATTATATGGCCCGGGTGACATAGGCTACATTTAATATGAACAAAATCTTTATGAAGGATGTTACATTCAAAAAAGTGTGGATCTTCAAAATTTTTTTAGCTTTAGTATCTGGTTGGGGTGTAAACCAAAGAGGAGAAAATCGTGAGTCGAGAGAAAAAGAATACAGTAGGTACTTAGGTACAATATTAAAATGTAGAAAGTGACAGAAAAATAATATTTGTAAAAAAATAAATAAAGGTTCAAAACAAGTGGCGCTTTGAAGTTACGTTCAAGTGAAGAAAAACATCGTCTGCCAATCCGCACTTGACCAGCGTGGTGGACTATGGTAACCATTCTCATTCGAAAAGGAGCTTCATTCCATTGCCGGCTCACTACTGAAGCCGGCAATTGAAGTGATGATGATGATGAACCTGGAAACTTGAATGCTAGGTAGGTAGGTAGGTACACAAGTTAATGACTTATTTAATAGCAGTATATCTAAACTACTAACTGTATGTTATATGTAACTTACTGTATCTTACTTATTTTAAACAGGATTCCGTTTTGCCATTAAGCAGGTATGGAACTCTTGAAACGAAAAAGGAGGCCATTTACACCAATAAATACCTCGGCAAACGGTCGCTTGCTACCAACGACCTCAATTTACATAGACGGGCCCTGTCAAACAAAGAACGTGGGCGTATTTTTAGCAACGCCATCAACGCCATCTAGTCTGAAAAGCGGGAACTTGCTTGCAACATATATTGAAAACGTATGACTCGGTCATAGATAATATAGGTCATGGCCATAGAAGCCGTAAGGCCAGTTAGTAAAAAAAAAATATCATACAGTTTGCCGCGGAAATTAAATGATTGCGTAATGGATAAAAATATTAAATAGCAAGATTAATTAATAACGTTTTTTTGGAAATGTATGATTGTGAATTGAAACACTTGCCTTAAAATAAAAATTGTACAGTGCCAAAATAATAAGACTTTAGATGTTAACATTAAGAATAACAAATTATCTACACGACGAGCGACCGTGACAGCGCTACGATGGGGACAAAGACAGGTTAGGAACGCGTTCTCTTAGTCGGTCGCCAGACCTTTTTCTATGAAAGGGCCCATCTAGTACCTACATATATATCGATGCTTGCAACAAATTTAATTTAATTTTCTACTAACAGAACTTTTTTTGAACAGTTCACTTCCTTTCCGAGCTAGTATTACTTCAGACTGTCTTCCTGCGACGGGCGTCTTGTATTTTAAAAATACATCAAATATCGCATTTTACACGCAAACAATTTTGCCGTGTTATTAAGTTAACGGCACATCAATGAACGAGCTTATAGCAGAGCAGACCTAAGTACAGATTTTTCTTACTGTATAGCTTATAGCTTCGGATTATCAGTCACAAATAAAGTTAGGGGTGCATAATAATATGCTTTATGAATTAATCGTAACGTTTAAGTTTATTCTTGACTTTCTTTCATGTAGGAGAACCTGTAGCTCTCTTATGAAAAGTCAACACTACCACCGGATCCTAAAGCAGGTTTTATTCAGACGAGCCAGCAAAAATCTCAGTAATTTCTTACTCAATTCAATAAATTCAGTAATTACTTTTTCAATAATCTATACTGACATACTCACAAATTTGTGTGTCTGTAGGAATAGTTGTGCCGAAATGCACTGAGGAACCTCAGGACCTACTATTGAATAGTAGGTCCTGAGGTTCCTCAGTGCATTTCGGTTCAACAAGGGTTCAACTCTGTTTATTACAAAATCTTTCTATCTTCGTAACTGGAACATAACTATAATGTTTCTACCACGCACTTGTTTGGCGCTACATAATAATATGCAGCTATGCTATTGTGCTGATCTTTTCATAACAATTCGTGAATAAACCAATAAGTACATTCGCGTAAATTTAAAGCGCCATTTTCTTGTAATATCATGCAAAATAATGTTGTATCATGCACGTTACAGATTTCCGCGAAGTGTGTCTATTATCTCAACGATTAGTAGCCGTAACATTGTCTCTTGTTACAATGTGCCGTTTTATTACAATTATTATGTAAACTATACTATGTTTATGCGATTTTTAATATTCATTACGCTTCAATTCAATTTTATTAGGCATATTTACACCCGTATTACTGTACTAGTGCTGTATAGGCTGTCATTATAGCTAGTTTCGTCGATGGTAGCAAGTGGATGGTTTATTGCATGTAATCTTTTTAATGTCTAGCCATACAGCTACAAGATCTAGCTGGTATTCAGCCCCAATAGAAAGTATTTTAAACTTGTTCACGAATCCATCATGTTTAATGTCTTTACAGATTTATATCAACCATTCGTATAGAAAAGTTCAGTATTTTCATTATACTTATATTCATGAAGCATTATGTTAAGAAAAAGTAGGTATTAAATAAAGACTCTCCTTTGGTATAGAGTCATTAGATATTCGGAATAAACAAGTAATAGAACTAGAAAAATATTCAAGATTCAATGTGTATGTAGTACATCAAATTAGGTAAATAGGTACACTGTACACTTTTTGTTCGTCCAATAACTTATAAAACACGATGACTCATGACACCCTACGAGGGTTCCAAACGCACACGTTTGAGAAGAGTGGATATGGATTTTTAGATTCCCAAAGCTACCAGGACAGATTCCCCAAGTAACCGGGATAGATTTCACAAGCTACCGGGTTGGCGAGTTGTAAAATATCATAAAGCTTATCAACCTATGTCTATCGACCTGCCGTATGGATCCCCTAAGTATGCACATAATTATGGTAGGTATAAACAGGTGCACTTTACGACTAATCACGTCTAGGTGTATTTTATTCCATTTCGCGGAACCGTCAAGATACACTAGTTTTCGTATTGTGAATTGCGAATAGAATACCAATCGCGGCACGTTTTAATGGGGCGCATCGCTTATTTTGCCATATAATTTCGATATGGGTATCTAAAACAGTTTCGATATGGGTATATTAAAACAGTTTTCCATTTTGATCTATTCTTTCAGCCAATTTTGACGAAATTATATGCAGATCTTTGGGTACGCTGATGACAGCACTGTTGCGGAAAGATACATGTCCAGTTCTCGAGCCAGTGCTTCTGAGACACTTGAGCAAAGAGAGGCCATGGTGGATCGCGTTAACTTGACTCTTAAGGAGGTGTCCGAATGGGGTGACGCCAATCTGGTCCAGTTTAACGCCACCAAAACACAATCGTGTTTATTCACCGCTAAGAGGAGCCCTTTCACCTTGGCTCCTACTTTCCAGGGTATATCCGTACCGATAAGTGATCACATTGAGCTCTTGGGAATCGACATATCTCCCACGACAAAGGCCAAAACAGCTGCCAAAAAACTTGGCATCCTGAACAAGGTGAAGCGATATTTCACGCCACAACAGCGCCTCGTTCTCTATCAGGCACAAGTCAGATCTGGCATGGAGTATTGCTGCCACCTTTGGGACGGATCCGCCACGTACCAACTCGATACATTAGACTCGATACCTAGATCGCCGGGCCCGAAGGATAATTGGCGATCAATCACTTACGCGGGCGAAACTGCTCAGTCTACAACACCGACGCAATGTCGCCTGCCAGTTTTTTATCGGATATACCATGGAGAGTGTGCTCAGAAACTTCACAACCTTGTTCCTCCTTCTCCGTTCTACCACAGAACAGCGAGAAACCGTTTGCTTTGGCATTCTTATGTGGTCGATGTCCAGTTTGCCCGCACGAAACGTTTTTGCTCAACGTTTCCACTAGGATCTGGAACACCCTCCCGGCGCACGTGTTTCCTACCACGTATAATTTAGGTACCTTCAAGGCAATAGTGAATAGGCATCTTCTAGGCAAGCGCGCTCCAACCTAGACCTCATCATTGCTTTGCACTAAGCATGATTGTGGTCAAGCGCAAGCCTATCTCACAATAAAAAAAAAAAAAAAAGATAGCTAGTAGCATCCCTGAAATGGACATACTCGTATATCCCGGCTATAACTACCCACAGAACTTTTAAAAAACCTTACCTAATCGATTAGTCGCGGGCATTCAGAACTATTGAACATAAACTACTTAAGGCACTCTGGCTTGACAAACACTGATCGAAGTGCCAAAAACCGAGCCGCCGCGCCGAGCGCCTCGTTTTTATACAATAGACACCTTGGTAGTTCAACTCCATTATTAGATGTTATTCTAAAATAAACTCACATTAAAATAATTACGTCTGGAACCTATGGTGGAATAGCTTTTAGGTAACCAGCGTTATTAATTTAATTATTGTAGCTTGCTATACCTAATGTAGAGCACTTTGACAGATGGCATTCTAATTTGTCCAAAGATCTTATCTCCAAAGAAGCTTTCCGAGGCTCGGGTGTAACAAGTGATATCTCAATTATAATTACAATGTTAAACAATAAAAGAGTTACGTGTTATCTTTTTACCACTCTTACTTTTACTAAAACAGTATCCGCAAGGCACGGAACAATGAATTGCACTCATTAAAATTGCAAAGAAGCAAAGTTATTGTCCAAATGCGAGTACGAATTGCATTAAGGCAAACAAAAAGCTAATTTCTCTTGAGTACATGTCACGTAGGCGTAGGGCTGCTACCTTACATTAAAGAAGATGCAATACTTTCAGGAAAACAAATACCTACATGACTAGATATATTGCAATTAAACAAAGATACCAACCTATGACAAAGAAAAATAAAAAGACTGGTTTTTAATTATTTTCTCTTTTATTTTATTAAACTTAATTGCGTAATTTTAACATAATTTAAATAAAGATGCAATTTTGTTGCGCAACAGTTTTTGACTTTACCTACTTTATACGCATGTCGTATTGTAATATCTAATTTAAATATTTATAATTGCAATCTAAATGTAAATACACTTTCTTTAGTGACTCAATTGAAGTAAGCACATCAATACATTTCGTAACGTAATTATCAAGGTATTTACTGTAATTCTTGCTTCTTTGGAAGATCTTCGTAACGTCTTCCAAAGAAACTGTTATTAGTTTGAACAAAGAAACTATTGAATTATCAGCGATTAGACGTAGGTCTCAAGTAGGGAGATCCTCAATTCCTCACTCTAAGACATTTTCCTTCCATAGACCTCTTGTTTTCTATCTAAGGGTTCCATTTGCATCCATCGGCTTCCTGTGATACGTTTGTTCTCGGTTCTTATAAGGATTTTAAGGAGGGTCTTCTCTGAAATGTTTACAGTGGGAAGCTCCGAGCAAATGAACTTTTTTTCGCCGTCTGTAACTCTGAGCATCTTAGGAATAGCATTCTTTATCAGGTTAGCGACTATGTCATTTATCTGCTTATTATTAGATGTAGTATTTTTTATATTTTCACAAAAAAAACAGCATGGTTGGCAACCCTACCGCAGGGTAACGTAATTTGTGTTAAGTGCAAGGATTGTGCATATGTTTTCAAGTTCAAAATGACTAAGCGGATATACCGCAGCGGTGTAGACGTATTATTGTTTCGTTTGTATTGCCAGCGAAAGTTAAGGTCAGAGGACGCCTACCGCTTGTACGATTAAATTGAGAGTAAGTTATTATATTGTCTTTGTAAAGACGTTAATTGACTTATGTGTAGGTAATGATTGTCTTGACAATATAACGCTTTATTGCTCATCATCAATTGTGAGATAATGCATAAAATCCAATTTGATTAGTTTCGCTAAAAAGTACACGTGCGTAAGGTATCTTCTTCTTTCCCTTGCCATTGCCAACCTTCATCGAAATCAAATCAATGTGCCTTTAAACCAGGACAAAACTGACGCGCTTCTTTCGTATTATTGTGGTTTCACCTAGAAACGGACCTAGAATTTGTAATCATGTAAGTACTTATTTATTTTTATAAAAAAGTTGTACATTTGTATTACACGCCAATTAATCCACATAATTGACGTGTTAATGGACAATTGGGCTATTCAATCAGTGGGTTTACTACCATCGCTTAAAACAGTATATAAAATACGTAGGTACGTCATAATATAAAATTGAAGTTTTTATATGACGTAGGTACCTTGATGCCCCTAAAATAAGAATCATAATTTTGAAACAGGAGCGTGAATAATATTAAAATAATACTGCTTTATGCGATAGTAGTAAGTCCCCTGGTGCGCTTATCCCTTCAACGCGGTGAAATATTAGTAAAATTTTCGATCACGCAATGGCCTTAATAACATTTTACGCTTCTAAGTATTTTCGTGCAGTGGGTTAGTGATTTAAAGAATCACACATGAAATTCTTTACCACGACGCCGTTACGTTACTAGACCGAAATAATTAGGGTAGGTACATAGTACATACTTAAATTCTTAAGGTAATAATTAATAGGAGTTCACTTAAGCTGTCCAGTGACCTTAGGAAATTGTTTTAAGTATAAAAATATCACTTACACAATGCAGTTCCCATAAATCATTAAACATAATTATTAAATCTTCTTCGCTATATTATTTGGGAGAAGCTCGACGGGTTAATTTTTTTAATAGAATTAAATACGAGTAAATAGATATATATTTTTCAGTCTTAAAGTGTTTACAGTTTCACTTGTTGAAAATAATATTCGATTAAATATTTTTACTTTCATAAATCTACTCACTTACAGACTGACGAAAATGAGTATCAAAAAGATGCACAAGTCATCCAGAAAGTGTGTTAAATATCATTTGGAAGTTAATGCAAGAGCATCATCTATGTAATGAGCTTCTTTGTTCTCCACTATTTATTTTTATATTTTTGTATACTTACCCACAAACTTGAGCTGTTGACAGCGTCGCTGCTAATATGAGCTATCACATTTATTTTTTTTTATTTATTTTTTAATTTAATGTACATTTTTATTGAAAATTATACAATAGAACTTAATGCTAGCTAGCCTAACCTAATTACTATATAAATCATGCCCGCGTGGAATAGTGGTAAGAATGCTGGCTGCATTTCCGCGCTGGACAGCCAGGCTGATCCTTTGCGCAAAAAATGAGCCAGCCTCAACATGAAATTCTCAATTCAGAAACCGGCCGATATATCGTCTAAAAACTGGTGCACTTCACAGCTCACTCTAATTAAACTTATCGAGCAGATTGACAATACACAATAATATAATCATTAGTGTACGCAAGGTGAAAAACAAATATGCAACAGCTGACTGATGAAAAACGATTAATCTTACGAAAACACTTTCGAAAGATTAATCGTTAAAATCATTGACGAATGGTTTATCCATGACTTGATTTAAGGAATTTATTTAAGTCGTAAATATTCCATGGCGAAGACACTCAGATGTTAGCAATGACTTGCTTTATATGACGAGTTATATGAAAGTGTGTCTTTTATAAACCGGGGCGCTATTCGCACTTTTGTGATAAGTACGTATAGTCAACACCCAATACTGAGTAGGTAACAGATATTAGGTACTTTAAATCGTTTAACTATATACAAACTAGTACATCTAGAACGTGCCCACAACGTTCCCTCATATGCCGACTTCAGACTTTAATAATACAATCAGTTTGAAAACTAGAATCTAGTTTTGATCCCTCTAATAATCTATAGATTTAAGGATAACGAATTATTTAAAGTAAGATACCTATTCTCAGCACACCCATAAATGTAAAAAGGCATCAGACAGACAGAAGGATAGACAGACACACTTTCCAGTTTTTATAATATTAGTAGGTACCTAGTATAGTCAAAGCGTCTGCTTTTTTTTGCGAGTGGAAAGTTTTAGAACTAGTTTAAGTAGAACATCTGTTTTACTTTGCAACAATAAATAATTATGAATTCATAAAATATTAACTGAAGTACGCGCGCGAGTTGAATGCAGTAAATGTATCATGTGTCACGATATATAAGCTCTGCATTCAACTAGCGCGAACTATACTTACTATGCATTGACTTACAAGTTGGTAAATCGGTGTTACTATGTAGTATTATTTTTTGGTTGTCTAGTTGACTCGGCCCTGCTGACTTTGTATGATCAGCATCATTTAAAAAAATTCTTTCCAAAAAACCGACTTCCAAAGCCACTGTAAAGTAAAAAATAATTTTGATTTCTACACACTATGTTATACTCGCCCGACTTCAACATAGTGTGTAGAAATCAAAATTATTTTTTACTTTACAGTGGCTTTGGAAGTCGGTTTTTTGGAAAGAATTTTTATTTTTAACTTTTTAGTGTACTCTAAATCCCTACGGCTTAGGAGTGCAGTACCATGCAGCATCCGAGTTGAAGATTTGGAAATTGGGTTTTAGTATGAAGTCGTTGCTTGACACCTACAATATTAATTCACCATTAAAAAAATCCTAAATCACTATGTTTAAGGAGTTCTGTACTCTGCAGCATCAGGGTTGAGGAGTTGGGACTCAGGTTTAAGTATGAAGTCGTTGCTTGACACCTTCAATATTAATTCATCATAAAAAAATCCTAAATTGCTATTTTTAAGGAGTTCTGTACCCTACAGCATCAGGGTTGAGGAGTTGGGACTCAGAGTTGTATCGTAATATACGTGACTTGAAACCTACTATAATGCATTCACTACAAAATTTCCTAACTCACTAGTTTTGAGGATTTAATGTAGTACGGTACCTACAGCATCAAAATTGAGGATTTGGAGTCAGAATTTTTATGGGACCACCTCGCGAGCTTCCACTAACCAATGAAAAAAAAATTGTTCAAATCGGTTTAGAAACCACGGAGACATCCACCGACATACATAAAAAAAAAGCGGCGAATTGAGAACCTCCTCCTTTTTTGGAAGTCGGTTAAAAACAGCAAATATGTTATGAAATGTGTGTACCTAATGTTAAAATGAATTCATTAATTCTACTACCCGAATTAATGAATTCATTTCGAAATGTATGATTCCGAGCTAACAACTCAATACTCTTTCGAAAGTGTATTGATTTGTCCTTCAATCACGTTGCAACAGAGCAACGGATCGACGTGTTTTTTTATTATTATACATAGATTAGGACTTGGAGAGTGATAATTGCTTTTTATCCCGGTTAATTAGGGAGTTCCCGTGGGAGTTAAAAAAACTTATTCCACGCGGACGAATTAACGTGTATCAGCTAGTTTAAAAAGTAACCCCTAAACATAAAAAAATCAAGAAATAAAAATGGTTTGCCATCTCGAGTGATACCTCGTTGAATAAGTTGTATTTTAAAATCAGAGGGTGGTTAGAAAAAAGCTACTTGTCGTTTTTCGATGAAGTTTTTTTAGCAACTAACATAACTACGGAACACCATATTAAGCGTGTTCCACCCACTTGACCAAGTCCAATGGTATGGCCCCTACAGTTCCTCTAATATTGGATTCAGGTAAGTTTACAGTTTCTACTTCCTATAGGTCCGGATTCTTACAGGAAAACAAAACACAATTTCACATAAAAAAATCCTAACTTCGAAGAATAATTAATTGCCTACGTCGTCACATCGTACAAAAATCATATAAAATAAGTTTTAGGAAAGCGTTTACCTGAATACCGTTAAAGCTAAATCATTGCTCAGTTACTTAATTCATTAACTCAAGAGCTCAAAGTGAGTTGTGGTTTTAGAAACTTGAATATTTTTTTCCGTAGAATCACTCTGGGTGCTTTGACTCAATTTCCGCAATTCCTGATCAGAATAATTTTCCTAGAAATTTCCTCGTTAAAAGGTTAAAAATATGACTTATTCAGCTGTGAATTATGTATGTCCTACCTAATTTTAGTAAAGTAACTTACCTACTTTAACTAAGTATAGTAACAGTATTTATAATACGTAACGGTTTACCGATGCAGTTAAAAGAGCGTGTATGGTTCTTTCTCCTCCACGCACTCCTTTACCCTACCTACTTACATAAAACTGGCAAGCCCGGAGAATTGTACACCCTTGCGAATGTATGATAGCATAATATTATTTTACAGTGTACACACGTATACGTAAGTCTAGACACTTCTATCTTGATGTTTCATACCGACGAAAGCATTAGTACACTGGCCGTTCCTAATTACTTCCTACCGTAGGTATTTAGTTTAATAACTTTTATTACAATTTTTATTATCATATTATCATATTTTATTCAAAAATAAATCCATAATAAAAATAATTACATTTATTTAATTGAGTCAATTACCGAAGATAAAAATCGTTTTCATACAAGCAAACGCGGCTTCTATCAATTGTAGGTTTAATTCATACAAGGAACATACGAGTAGGTGCTCAAATTAGGAGCCGTGCTGCTGCCTACTCAGCAATGTGCCAAAGAGTTAAAGTACTTCAACAAATAGGCATTGCGTCTCAGTGCTTTTAATAAACACAGATATTCATGAGGTTCTTTCTAAAACGAATGGTATTATATTTATCATTTTATTCCGTTTTCCGATTTATTTCCGTTGTGTTTTCTGGTTGAGATCGCTTTAAAGCGATAAGTCCACTGCTTGAACCATAGCTAAGTTTATTATTCTTAGCATTGTTATTGTTTTTAAGTATGTGTTTCTTGGTGTACAATAAATAATTTTTCATTCGTTTAATTTTTATTCTTAGTGCACTGAACTGGTGACTATTTCATATCATTTGCGCCACTTATATTGCGCTCAAGTTTTCTATAAAAAGTTATGAACTTAATATATTATACAATTCGTCACGCGCTCTTTACTAGAATATATTGCGGGGAAACCGGCATATCTCGATAGAAATTCCGGCCTGTGGAAATGTAGGTAGACTAACTTCCTCTCTAATCGACAAAGTACCTAGCTTATTTTAATAGTTTGACTCATTTTAGCCAAGATAGAAAATGAGCGAACAAAACTTTAAAGCAATGAATTGGTGGGTTACCCGCATAGCAATGGGAATCCGCTTCTTTCTTTCTGGATGATGTCTGACACTTCGTCCGCGTGGATAAAGACATTTTTATTTCCGCGGGAACTGTTTCATATCCCGGGATTAAAGGTAGCCTGTAACATCCCCCGGGACGGATACTAAGTACCTCTGTACCTCGTCAAATTCGGTGAAAAATATAGGCCGTGAAAGCGTATCAGACAGACACACTTTCGCATATTTGCAGTATATTTACTCACATCAAAGCCCAAGTTAAAAGATTATTTTATTATTACAAGCCGTCCTTTCTAATCACCGAGTGAATCTACCATTAGTTTTTAAACTCCCTCTTACTGAAAATAGCCAGCAAGACTCTGGTGCAAACTCATCCTGATGATATGAAAAGCGAGAAGGCTAAAATAAGCACTTGAACGTTCTCGTAATTGTACCTAGCTAACTTCTCTTTGAGGATGGGGTATTGAGGAAAATATTTTCTTTCTTTTGTTTTTGTTTATCCACTAAAGGTTAGCCCTTGACTGTGATCTCACCTGATGGTAAGTGATGATGCAGTCTAAGATGACAGCGGGCTATAACCCGTTAGGGGCATGGCAGTTAGGTATATTAAACGCATACCCCTATTCGGTTTCTACACGGCATCGTACTGGAACGCTAAATCGCTTGTTAGCACGTCTTTGCCGGTAGGGTGGTAACTAGCCAGCAACTAGCCGAAGCCTCCCACCAGGCCAGACCAGGAAAAATTCAGAAATTATAAATTTCCAAAATTACCCTGCCGGGGCTCGAACCCGGGACCTCGGGAATTAATTCCAGCAGTAACTACAAACAGCCTGTACCTAATTCATGTTACCGCAAGTGAACTTTCAGTTACATATGTGCATTTTCAGTCTCTATGAAACGACTAGGTACTCAAAGCTTCTTCAAAATCTGTTTTATCATGTGAATTTAAAGATCACAGATATTTTGCGTACCATTTTCTCTTTTTTTATTATATTATGATTGTATGATGTATGTGTACTTGAATGTAAATTTAATTCTTAGGTATTATGTAAATGGACTGCTTTATGTCCTCTGCTTTTATTTTAACTTTCGTGAGCTACCTGCTACGTAACATTAATATTACTTGGAGAATTACCGGTGCAATATAAGAAAATAATTTTGTTTCGCTGTTACTATAATAATGGTAATAGCCTAGCGGTTTAGAACAGCTCTTAGGAGTTTAAGAATGAAAGAAAACATCGTGAGGAAACCTGCATACCTGAGAAATCCTCATAATGTTCACTAAGGTGTGTGAGGTCTGCCAATCCACATATCACACTCCACGCCACAGCGTGGTGGACTGTGGAAAAACCCTTCTCATTCTGAGAGGAGACTCGAACTCAATAGTGATCAATGGGTCGAAATGATGATGATGATGATGACTATAAAACATATTAAGTACCTACCCTTTAGCAGGCAACTGATCATATTGAGGACGTATGAGAGGTTAGGAAAAATTGCATTAAATTAATACGCTTTCTTGTCGATCTGTGCATTAAGTTGTGCAGTGGAATACCCTTACTTCCCTACTTCGTGGGAATACCTAATAATTAAAACTTCGCGATGAGCTAGAGTCGAGACTTTTCAAAGCATGGAATAGGTATATTGAAAATAAGTCCATGTCATCGCTGTCATGCCTGTCTGTTTGTCTGTTCGATACAAATGTTGGAACGTCCCGTTAAGTAACTAAGTGATTTTGCAATAATTATTAACACAATGAAGTACCTAAAACTAGCTCTGTCTTTCGTCTGATGGCGATTTAAAGGTTTATTTTTGTATTTGTTTATCATCATCAGTAATAAGTTATTTTTTGTAGTAATTTTATTTAAGTTAACGTCGAGTGATCGAACCCAATGACCTGTGAATAAAATAGGACAAGTCACGATTCTTAATTTTATATCCTTATAATTCTTAAAAATTAAATTATGTAGGTACCTATATAATATGTTGTACCTATTTGATTATAAACTTAGATAAATAATTTGAAATAGAGATAGGTAGGTAGATAATTATACAAATAAATCGAGAACAAAACTTAAACTCACCATGATAAAATTTTGAAGGCACCGCGATGACAAAAATCCAAAATAGAATGGAGCTAGTCCGAAAATTAGAACATAACAATATATAAGACAACTGAAATTCGTTCCAGTGCAAAGCAGTAAATCTGATTTCATCCGACACGAAATTTATCACAGAAGACACATCACATTCCGAATAATTTTCGTTCGAAATTCAAGATCGCGCGCGCATCGACCATAGACAATGTTTTCTTTTTAATTGGGCGTTTTAATTGTTCGCATGCCAGATCGACAGTAACTTTATAGTGGGAGTCGCGTTATAAGCGTGCTTTTTAGTTGCCGGACGGTGGTCAACTGGCGGCAGACGCGCGCTAAGAACACAGAGTACATTTGGTAATATAAGGAGAGCTAAGAAGCAACGGTGCCTTACCGTTTAACATGCACATCACTGAAAATAAAAGGCTACCCATTTACTGTAAATGGTAGATAGGTCAATATGATTAAGTACCTACGCTATTTTTATGTTGACTCTATTATTAATATAATAACTCAATGATTATTAATTACTACGCTCTGGATCGGATTTAACAAGGAACGTCGCTTTTAAGCTTTAATTTAAAAAAACATACTTTTGACAATTTTGTGTAAAAAAAAGTAGAAATTGACTATGGAAACCAAAAGTGAACATGTCGATGCGCTTCTTTCAAGCATAAATATTAAAGGCACTATAAAAATATCTATGTGAAAGTTAACATTTTGTGTTTCTAGCCACTCCCTCTCGAGTGCCAAGGTTGTGAAAGTGTACACTTTTGAAAAGATGAATTAACATCAAATAATGTAATGAATAACGTGTAGTATTTAGTCTGGTATTGCTAATTAGCGTTAATTGCTCCAGATTTTTTATTACTGTAAAAACACTAGGTACATATTCTGTCAACTTTTCACAAATGATAAATGATTTATTTATTTCATGAAGGACAACTTGTGTCACTTATGATACGTTCTACTCGACGAGACTCTACCACCTGTCCAGATATCTTATTCTGCTGAGAAGAGCCGGCAAGAAACTCATACATCATCCATCCATCCATCAGCCTGTATGCATCCACTGCTGGACATAGGGCTTTTCGAGAGCGCGCCACCAAACACGGTCCTCCGCCTTCCTAATCCACCCGCTTCCCGCCACCTTCTTTAGGTCATTGGACCAGCGGGCTGGAGGTCGTCCTACACTGCGCAGTTGCTCTTTCCTACACTGCAAGAAACCCAGCAGTTGCTCTTTTCTTTTAGATAGGTAGGTACGACGTCTATTTTTCTTATAAATGCAGATGGCAAACTGGAAACTCACTTTACCTTTGCTAAGTCCTTATGCCCTCACTAACTAACCCTGGATTTCAAAAATCGGTACATTAAACAATCCAAGACATCCTGCATGTGCCCAATGCTGTACATGTTTTGATATATCTGGGTAGGTAGGGTTCAAACAATAATATTTTACTACCAAATTAATATAGGTAGGTATACTTGTGTTAATTGAATGACTCCAAGCAAAGCTCTATGTCACCCATAGACTTAATATAATTAAGTAGGAAGGTATTTTATGATCGCACCTAGATACTTAACGTAACTTTACCTTTTTAGAAGTTAAATAAGTCTCTAAAACATTAAAACCTGTAAACGGTGCTCAAGCCTATACCGGCGCGATATTCATTTCTAGTGCGAACAACTAGTTATGTACTATGATTCAGTAGCGAGCAGGTAACTAGTCTCACTATCCACAAGATCTTCGCTCTATCAGAGCGGTCCCGCCTATTCCGTTATTAATTATACCTCTAGAGGAATACTTGTCGCTTCAATGGTTACCGATTGAAACAAATGCCCGGCCACGTCCGATCATATCCCACTTACCACAAGAATTAATGATGTAGAAACGTCATTTACGGAGTGCATAATGAAGCCTAAATTATACCCTGCAGCTGTACAGATAGACGAAGCTTACATGTATTAATAAGGCGTTGACGACGACGAGGACGTCGGGTTGAGTGGGTACTTCATATTAATTTATCTTTTCTTCGAAAATATTATCTACTCTCTTATTTTAAAATCCTCCGCGTCACTTAGGTAAAATCGCACCTATCCGTCCGTCTGTCAAAGCTTTCTAGAATAATTTAATGGGTTCAAATGGCCCTTAACCTAAGCATTAATAAATTAAGTAAGTACTTATTATCACTTAGAAATTTTGTTAAAACCCTTTTCTCGTGACCGATTTCTGCTGGGCGACAGATTTTTAAGCTTTGGTTTCCAGTTTCCATCGAGTCTCTAACTTGGGGGCGGGTCGGTCAAGCTTAATTAATGTAGATTCGAATAGACTGCAATCATTTTTCGGGCTGATTTTTACTCAAATGATAGGCCTTATTAAAATTATTAATTGACTCTTACTAAATGATAAATGATTTATTTATTTCATGTAGGACAACTTGTGACACTTAAGATAAGTCAAGACTCTATCACCGGTTCGGAAAACTATTCTACTGAGAAAAGCCGGCAAGAAACTCAGCAAACAGTTTAATAACATATTAATCTACTGCTTCGATCGCAGAAAAAAAAGTGTTCTGTGATCGAAGATCTACTGTTCAAAATACATGAGATTCTGTTTTAGTATTATTATCATTCGTTTTGTCTTCAGATTTCTCCTACTTGAACGCGCTGCAAGTGACTTTACGGCACTGGGTTCTAGCCTACATACCTGTTCGTAAATGGTGATACCTAGTCATAAACCGTAAGAGCATCCAATGTTCTGCTAAATTATTCTAACGTTTCATAACTGCTGAGATATAAGATTATGTAGGTTTACAAATTCCGATGTATAATAACGCCATCTATTTCAAGCGTTATAGAACTACATACGGATTTTCTCGTACGATCAATTATTGCAAAGTGAAAGGCACCTATGTAAGTAGCTATAGAGAAAAGTTCAGGCATTACCACAGAATTTGGAAAAGGCAAGATAGATGGCGTTACTGTTATAAAGTGTAGCTTTGATATTGCAATTTGTTGAACGTTCTCCGTGCATTGATGTTTAGGTTTGTTTTTGTCACTGATTATTATTTATTCAGCTTAAATTTAGAAGGGAGTTAACTTTTGCCTAAATAATCTCTCAGTTTTTATAGATACATAGATAAATTCTTTATTACCACACATGACATAGAAATAAATTATAAACAAAAAACAGAAAACAACGCGTGCGCAAGGGCGGTCTTATCACTAAAAGTGATCTCCTCCATACAACCCGCTTCATATGGAACTTTGTAATGAGCGGGCAAGTGCAATTATCTCTTAATGTTCAAAGACTTTGACTGCCTAATGTCGTTTGATGTTTGCTTGTTATAATTTGTGATGTGTTAAAATTTGTGTGTGTGATAATAATAGGTATACGCTTAAACTTTTTTGTGACAGTTACAGACTTTTTTTTCATTACAAGTTTGTACAATAGTATTTGGGAATTGCGAGAAGGTTTCCGATTTTGTTGTTTGTTTGTTCCTAAACTGTAACTGAGTAGCTGCCGATGTTATCAACAGTACCCACTATAGTTTCTCAAAGTTATCCCTGAACTATATTTGGGCAGACTGAATAAAAATTTCTTTTTCATCCCACCATCTCGGAAAGAGTATTTTTAAGCTTCGATATCTGATTGCAAAAGCCGTTATAGCTCTTGAGGATAAAGTAAATTGAATTTAGAAACTCACACTCGTAACCTTCTTGGTGTACTTTTTTAATTTGCTTTGCGCGCACCATTTTCTTTCACGTCATGTCATTTCCTCGCTGAGGTGGGATGAAAAGTTACGTGTTGCACTCGAGTGAAAAGATTTTTCACCTCGTCATCAAAATTGAGCACGCGGTTAAAAAACAACTTTTCACTCTTGTATTACAAATAACTATTTATTTGAAAATGCAGATTTCACATCGGCTCATCTCAGAATACATATATAGGTATACGTTAATTCAATAAACAAACACGCACTTATATATTTTCTAGTAGGTATATCTACAATCTTTATCATACGTGATCATAATTCATTCTTATTCTAATATTATAAATGCGAAAGTGTCCTTCAATCACGCCGCGACAAAGCAACGAATCGACGGGACGGGACGGGACGAGCAAGGATATAGTTGTGGGCCTGCAAACTAACAGAGGCTAATTTTTATCCCGTAAAATCAAAGGGGTTCTCGCAGGATTTTTTAATCCTACATTCTGGCGGACGAAGTCACAGGCAGCATCTCAGCAAAAGAGCAGCCAACCACCGAGTTTCTTGATGGTTCGGGACGTCATTCCGAACCAGTGGTAGATTCACTTGACGATTCAAAATCACTTGTAATAAGTTTACTTATTTGAATAAAAAAATATGAGTATGAGTATCTAGTTATACGTAAAGAAGCCCACTATAACAAAGCCCAACGTGTCGACTACTTTGAAATAAAACACTATTGCAATTACAGACTATATTTTAAAATATCGTATAAAAAATTGAATGAATGGGATACAATCGTTGTTTAATCTTTGAAATAGACTAAGGGCCACTTGTACGAGTACATTAAAATCTGATTTAGTTAAATTTTGAAATGCTGTTACTTTTTGGCAAGAGCATATTGCGGTTAACAAAAAATACGAAAAAGTAACAACATTATAAAACTTAATCAATTTAACAGGCCATGTGCAAGTAGGTCTTAGAATTTAATTTTAAATGTTACAAATTAGCCTATATACAATTTTTATTAGATTCTTCTTAATTACTAGACGTTTCTTTCATTAATATTCAATTCAATGATTATAAAGAGTATAACAAAATATAATATTCATGGCACTCATAGCCTACAATATTTACCAAATTTCTAGCTGTGATATTATATTATTTACATGCCGCTTGCATAATAATATAGTTAAATACGATTAATTACAATTTTTATTATCATTATCTTAAACTACATATGATTCGTAATATTCATTCATAATAAAAGAAAACAAACATTTTGCAATAGACATAACAAATGCAAGTTTAATCGCTACATAATATACATTTTACAAATATTTTATTATGTAAATATATAACTACGTTAAGTTAGAGACATATCAAACAGTGTAATATGCGTATGAAAACAATTAATCTAGAAGGGGAGACTGTACAGTAGCTACGACTTACTCGTTAGAATCGATTTAAATCTCCAGTTATAAGTGTCACCGTAAGATTGTAAAAACCGTAAGATTGTAATCTAACGCTTTTTTTTCGATAGATTGTAAAAAATCGTAAGATTGTGAACCGTTCAATGTTTTATGTGTCAGTTTTTGAAATATTCATTTATTTACGTTTTCTTGTCTCTTTCTTGTAGGTTAGGTTAGGGTTCGACATAAATAACCAAGTAGTGCCCTTAGGTTCTATCGGGTTAATAAACCTAACAGATTACAATCTACCGAAAAATAATCCGTTATATTGTAATCATTCGACAGTTCACAATTTCGCGAGTTAGATTATAATCTAACGGTTTTTACAATCTTACGGTGACATAAGCTAAATCTCTAGGTAAAAGCATCGCTATGAGTTGTGTAAATGATTTAACAACCTAACTTAATGACAATCGCTTTGTAATTTTACGATCGAAGACGCATCACCGGTGCATCTCTATGTACTTAAATTAATTTAATCTCTTTATACTTAAATTAAAATATTGAGTTAGATAATAACTTTCACACGGTATTTATTACTATTTACTGTAATAATAATAACCATGAAAATTTAAAATGAGTTTCTTGCCTTCTCTTCTCAGTCAAATCTGCTAGCCAAACCGGTAGTATATTAGTTCGGAATCCGTAGCATAAGCACCATTGTGTTGGACTATTGAAACTAATGTCATCAGATGGCAAATGCTTAAACGATCGATCGATTTAAAACTTAGGGTAAGGGTACAGGAGTTCAAAACAACTTGGTAAACATAACTTGACTAAAATTAGTTCGGCAATCTATCTCGTGTCATCGTCCCGTTCTTGTGCCATATTACCTAAGTCACTTTATAATCCTATAATATTATAAATGCGAAAGTGTGTCTGTCTGTCTGCTACGCTTTCACGGCCCATCTGTTCAACTGATTTTGATGAAATTTGGTACTGGGATAGGTTGTATCCCGGGGAAGGACATAGGCTACTTTTTATCCCGGAAAATTCAAAGGTTCCCGTGGGAATCAAAAAATTTATCTGTTCAACCGATTTTAATGAAATTAGGTACAGGGGTAGGTTGTATGCCGGGGAAGGACATAGGCTACTTTTTATCCCGGAAAATTTAAGAGTTCCCGCGGGAATCGAAAAATTTGGTCCACGCGGACGAAGTCGCGGGAATCATCTAGTAAATATTATTTTCGTACCACTTGCTCAAAAAAGTGACATTCTATGCCACAAAAAGCGAACATAACAATAGTCATTTTTAATCTGTTAAAAACAGGGAAAGAAAATTGTACTGAATTTCATTCATCCTCTAGGGGGAGAATGTGATTTAAATTTGGAATACTTACCGAAATTTATACTGAACTACATCTGTGTTTACACCATTGAGTTTGTATATAAAGCATTATACATCTTTTTGAAAAAGGAATACGCATTTATTATGCAGTTATGATTATTAAATAAAATTACGAAAACCGACGAGGCCGTATGAGCTTGATGCATTTGCTTTTCCGAAAAAAAAATATTAGTCTAGGAATTTGCCGCGTTTTTGTTTTCTTCAAATACTTAAATGTTAAGTTTATTTTGCTTAATTTATTTTTATAAATAAGTTAATGTTCTAAAAATACGTTACGATGTTAAATCAAAGCGACAGTGACAGTGAATTGTCGGATTCCATCAGTGCAAATGCTACCGCAATTATAAATAATTTGCTTCCAACAAAATCCAAGGAAAATTATTCAAAAACTTATGAACTCTCTCTTTCAATAATTGGGCCAATGTTTCGAATGTTACCTTTTACTTTTAATTGTCAATATTTTTAATAAATGCTTATCTCAAATTATTATTGTGTTATTTTTTTCGCAAATGGTACGAAAAGTAGAGTATTTTCCTCGGTGATAAAGCTGTCTTAGTCTTGGGTGAACTTAAATCCCTCGCTACACTCGCGATTTAAATCGTCACCCGCGACAGAAGACACTGCTTTATCCCCTTGGTTAATAATCTACTAATTTCATGCTAAATTTAAAAGTTAATAAGTTATAAATCAATAATATCCATACATGCTTTTTTGTTAATATGTCTCTAACTTATTAAACTTATACCTAACTACGATATTTGTACAAATTCGCAACGTACAAATACGGCCATATACCTTAACACTATGCCTAAATTGAGGTTACCTTCTGTACTTTAATGTCTTGTGTAGGTACACACTTTCTGAAACAAAGTGACTAAAGCCTTAGTGTAATAAGCACAAACCATAACTCTGAGCTGACAAATTCCAAATACATTGTAGAGTCGTCTTTGGCTTATGTAAATACAAACTAATGTGCTATTTGAAAGTCTTGCGGTACTTCGGTGCGAATACAAGAAAAAAATCAAAGAAAATCCACTACGAAGTAACTATGAATCTACTTCTAACTACATCTGTCACGATTGGGATAAGAACCACGTAAGTATAGTCTTGTATTAAAAACTCTCCATTAGTTGGTTATAACTTACTCAGGTAGGTACGTAGGTAGGTACATTACTGTCTTAACTATTTTATAAATATTTATTATTTTGTTAGGTAATGCCGTTGACTGTAAGATTTAGAAGAAAACAAGTTATACCTATCCTTGAAATTATAAAATTATTTTCGTACATACTTAGTATTTAATTGGACTGTTACGAAGTGTTTATATGAATTTCCAACCACTTCCTAGTTTTCTATAAAGTTTCTTATCGATAATAATTAATATCGTTTAAAAAGTATAAGAATATTTTATATAATATAATGAAAGGAATTGCTTCTATCCAATATAAATATATGCACATAGGTATAAGTATTTAAAGAAAATAAGTAGTTTGTTACCTAAATATCTCAGCTTAAGTTTAAACTTATTTTTGGATCATTACTAAATAGATTACTAACTAGGCCAGTGAAATATAGTTATCTGCATTCAACTCGCGCGCGAACTGTAGGTAAATGAATAGTAAGTAGGTAAGCTTCAGACACTTTGCCACCGGATATTATGTCCAAATTTGACGATTATTTTATTACGATTTCCGCAATTAGAGCTATAAACATCTATTCCAAACTATTACCACAGACCATTAAAAATAAATAGTTGGATACCTACTTCTTTCATCACTAATTACTTAATAAACATCGATAAAAAAAACACGTCGTTCCAAACATAAAACATTGTTTTTTTAATGGATTTAACCGATTCTTATGTTTCCTAACAGATTTTATAAATGACTCAATTTAAAGTTGGATCATTGAGTAGTTACGATAGTAGGGTTTGTGCATTCCGAACGCTCATAAATGTTTTATGTCATTTTTGTTACGGCCATGAGCATTCGGCCTTATTAAGTAAGTCAGTAGCCCGTGTTCCTTGTAATTTCTCAGCATGGTTATTGATACAAAGGTAAACCAAGGTATAAGTGCAGAGACCTGCCCAGAAGAAGAAAAGAAGAAAGGTAAACCAAACGTACTAAGAACTATTTAACGTATAACCTATCTATCTTCACAGGGTTTGAGGCCCCAGCCCCCAGGTTATAGTTAGAATTCAGTATGTATGATGCCCTTAACACCCCCTAGGCGTCAGTCACGTTTGTTTACCTACTTGAAAACTTACACTGAACACGATCGCAGCAATCTGAACTCATAACCTTACAATACCGTTTTATGACTAATATTTCACCACTAAACCTTTACAGTCATACGGAAACGAACTACTCACGATTTTATCGTTTCACATTGCAATGATGTAATGTAAATTGATTGTGTGGGTAAGCAAATAGGTAAGTAGGTACAGTCTTTTACACTAAAATTCTTGATAAAACTAATTCATTGTAGCTAAATAGGAAAAGCTTCAGGAAGACTTGAAAAACATGTAAAAAAGTATCCGTATAGGTACTCTAACTTAAATACTTGCTTGATGAACTTCCTCCTTTTTAGAAGTCGGTTAAAAAACGGGCGTCTACAATCGCTCCAAGCGAACTTGGTCGCGCTACACTTTCGTTGCGCGTTTTGTATGCCTCAGGCTTGATAGAAGATGCAGTTCTTGCCCTTATATTATATTACGCTACTAACGTGGCGAAAATTTACAGCTGTGATATAAAACAGTTAATTTATTTTAAATTTTCTCGCCCTTAAACTACAAGACTTACAAGTTGATTGACTCGCTTTCAAATACCCAATTTAGAAATGGCCGATAGCGTTCGATTGTTCTATTCTGATCCATAGAGTACACGATCGTGACTAATCGATGCAAATGAATATGAATCGGTAGGTTCCTATACATATTCACGTCGATTCAATTTAACAATCGGTATTCTGTAATCGTACGATCATGCAACTAGCGATATAGAGCGCTTTCTACTTGACGATTACAATGAATTCGATATCGATTCGATTCTATATACCTACAATCAAAATCGTGTAATCGTGACACCGAATATTACCTTCTTTATAAATCGTATCGTTATCTTAAAGTTAAAAGCGCATATTTCATTGAAATTCTTCGTAACCGTTAATGGAATTATTCTACCTTGAGCAGCGCTCATTTGTTGTATCTTATTTTCGTGGTTGGTGGCACTGCTGTAGTGGCCTAATGTTATCTGAAATGAAAAAATAAAGCTTTAGTAGGTACATGTCGCTTCAAGAATCTAGATTCAAGTTTAAAATAAGTAAATTTTTAGTATAATTTTATCCGCTATGTGTTTGCTTATATGTTTACTAGATGATTCCCGCGACTTCGTCCGCGTGGACTAAGGTTTTTCGATTCCCGCGGGAACTTCTCAATTTTCCGGAATAAAAAGTAGCCTATGTCCTTCCCTGGGATATAACCTACCCCTGTACCAAATTTCATCTTAATCGGTTGAATAGGTGGGCCGTGAAAGCGTAGCAGACCGACAGACAGACACACTTTCACATTTATAATATTAGTATGGATTTCCAACAACTCGACGTTGTTTTAGTGGAAACGGACTTTAAAACATAAGAACCTTAAGAAAACCGAAGTCGAATGGACGGTCTATGTACAAGAAGATAACTATTATTTAACCTGTGTTATTACTATATCAATTATTCTTCAAAGATAAATAATATTCTTATATTGCACATAGGTAAACCTGGGACCATTCAACCCCCTACAGTTTACTAAATCTTAATATTACAAAGATACCTAACCCCCATATTAGTATATCGATACAGGGATAAAAATTCTTTTCAAAAAACCGACTTCCAAAGCCACTGTAAAGTAAAAAATAATTTAGATTTCTACACACTATGTTGAAGTCGGGCGAGCCTGACGCGTCAACTTTGCCTATCTTTGTTAAAAAAAAAAAAAAAAAGATACGCGCCGAATTGAGAACCTCCTCCTTTTTTGGAAGTCGGTTAAAAATTAAATTACAAGTAAGTATAATTCAAACAAATTGAAAATACGGAAAATCCGAGTTAAGCACATCGTGAGACATAGTTTTTCATTAAACTTTAATGCAGTCTTTTAGAAATTAAACTACTGTCATCTCGGTTACGTCCTTTTAAAATATAATAAAAGTGGTTCCCCAAAAGAAAGTCAGAACTCGTTTCACACACAAACCCGTAGAGTTGCAATAGCTACGAGTACCTATAAGTAACGCTCAAATAGTTAACCGACAACTGGCTTTATTTCCATACAATTGCAGTGTCGTATCTGCTTATCTTTAGATACGCCACGATCTTGATTAAAATAAATTAAAATGTCCTCATGAAACATTCATTATATTCGATTATATCGGTACAGCGTAACAAAATCGCAACAGCTTCTAAATATTTTCAATTCAAGAGAGTATATACCTACTATATTGTTGATTATTCTCGGAAGCTGTTAGCACAATTTCTTGCGATACTAGCTGCAAGGAGAGAAGAGGTGATATGGATAATCACACTGTTACCTGTACCTAAGGTAACAAACAGTCAATAAAATTTTAATCTGCCTTTAGATCCAATCTATTGATATGATAATTACGAAAGTGTCTGCATGCCTATATATGTTAATTTTTCACTTGCTACCTTGAACCGATTTTGACGTTTAGAACAAAGCTTGCATCTTGGAAAGGGTAAAGGACACTTCATATCCCGAAAAGTCAAAGATTTCCTGGGTAAAGGTACCTATACCTAGTATTTTTTTTTGACGACCTCCCTGGCGCAGTGGTGAGTGCTGTTGGGAGGTTTCGGCCGTGGCTAGTTACCACCCTACCGGCAAAGACGTGCCGCCAAGCAATTTAGCGTTCCGGTACGATGTTGTGTAGAAACCGATTTGGAGTATGGGTCTAATATAACTGCCATACCCCTAACAGGTTAGCCCGCTAGACTGCAGACGATCGCAGTCAAGGGCTAACTAATGGTTAATAAAAAAAACCAAGGTTCCCGCACGACCTTGCCAGCTAATGGCCTCGACTCCACCAGTCTTTCGCTAGTCATTAGTTAGTAAAATTCATATTTAAACACGTCCTAATGTGCATGCTAAGCTGAGGTAAACATGAACAATCGTTTCAAACAATCGATCGTGAAATTGGGGTAGCATGTTGAAAGTTAAGACCCGTAAAGTTTATTCAATATTTACCCCTTCGATTAAATGTCAAACCCATTTTTAGCACATGTTGACCCCGATAGGTAAGGAGAAAGGGAAGTACCTACCTATATAATTAGTATACAATAGTAAAGTAGCAACTGCCTTTGTTCTCTGTAAGATAATCAGTTGAACTGAATTATTGTGTCCCTCTGGGAAATCAAAATATTATCGCACGCTTGTACTAAAATTCTCTAACCGATTTCCATATTATAGGTACACCATTAAGTATGTGTCACACATAAAGTAATGGACAAAAAAATATAACATCAATGATCCATACTAATATTATAAATGCAAGAGTGTGTCTATCTGTCTGTCTGTCCGCCTGTCTGTCTGCTACGCTTTCACGGTCCATCTGTTCAACCGATTTTGTTTAAATTTCGTACAGGAACAGGTTGTGTCCTGGGGAAGGACATAGGCTCACATCAAAATTGGTAAACAGATTGAAAAAAGGATTTATCTAGAAGACTTCCAGCGATAAGCCAAGCGGGAAATTAAGCTAAGAACAATTTGGTTATGTACCTATTGCATGTGGCTATTGTAGTAACTGTTTATGAACGTGTTAAGTCAACCGTTCAATTCAAGGTACCGTAAAATTTGCCAGTTTTAGAATTTGCCAGTTTTAGAATCAGTGTGATTCCCAGAGGGCTCGGAGGGCTCAGAGGGCCTATTAATTGCAGCGGACTGATACTTTAAGCGGAAAACGTTAATTTTGATTAAATGATTGCTACAAAGTAACGTTCAATCAGAGGTGGTTTTTACCTCTGATTGGTCTGTACTCTATTTCTAAAGCCCGAAAACCATTGTCTCAGTAGGTAACAATTCAACAAGTTCAGCCAATCAAAACATTTGAGATTTTGGCAATGATTGACGCAGCTTTTCCAGAGTAGGCATTCAGGGGCCCTATTACGGAAACCACACAATTGAGAGGACAGGAGACAGCGTGAAATCTCGGCACGCACACTCTTGTATGGAGCTGTACAGAACTGCGTGGCACGACGACACGTTTTTCCTATACGACGCAGGCGTTTCGCGCTTACTTTTGGTCATGTCAAATTTTCTGTGCTCACCTCGGACCATGTCGGGCTCGAAGCATCTGCGGCGGCACTTCGCGACGCTCAACCTCGTCGGAGCTGAGCTGCAGACCGGCCACCAGCTGCATGATCTCTCGCTCTTTTTTCAGTTCTTCTCGACCTGTCTCCACCTGGAAATGCCAAAAATACGAGTTTTATTTACGTCTACAAGCATCTTATGCAGTTGTGCTTGCAATTTGTTACTACGGAAGTGTAAAATGTTTAAATACGTAATCTCAAAAAGCTGAGGATCAAATTTTAAGATCCTAATTTTAAAGCAGGCTTCAACAGTGAACAGAACAATTACTCAAGGAACAGAACCTACTTTTAGATATCAAGACATTAAGGTAAAAAATGCAAATGCCGAATGTCTTTTATTTTTATTTAGTCCCCAATAATGACTACAACATTGCAGAGGCATGTCGCCAACAGACGCTGAGGTCCCTAGGTGCTGGAATGGCGACCCCACACTGGAAAGCTACCTAAGCGTAGGCAGACCCCCACTAGGTGGACTGAATCAGTCCACCTAGGTGGACTTTAGTGGGGGTCGTCATCGTCATCAACTGACAAACCCTAGCCACTGTCTATCAGTTGATGACGATGACGACTGACGACAATCGTGGAATCAACATTATACGCACGCACCTGACCCATCGTATCTAAACACGATCGCACCTAACCCACCGTATCTATAGACACGATTTAAACATAAATTGGTACATAGAGGCGTATTTGTGTAAATTCGTTCTTTCTCAAATTGAGGATATTTTAGTAGGTAACCAGACATCTATTTGCTTCGCTGGGCCAGAAAATATGATAAATGTAGGTTACACTTACACGCTCTGTCGCGACGTAAAGCGGTTAGTAAACTACAAATTGGCACTCGATCGCGGTATCGCTCTCAGACGTAACTTCTTACGCAAAACGTACCGTAATCGATTGCTGCGGGATGCAATATAGTATAATATTGCTTCCTTATGGACCGTATACGAGTACGCGAACGTAAGTTTTACTAGATTACTTACAAGTTAATTTGCGATTTAAAGCGAGACTGATAAAATTCGCTTTGCCGAGTAGGAAGGCGAGCTTAATTTTGCGGAATTGTTGCGCACGTGCATAATAATTCTAGTTTTTATAGGTAAATACATTATATTATACAAATATGATAAATTTTTAACATAGCTTTAGATATACTAATTGTTTAGGTAAGAATGTCATTCCGAACCAGCGGTAGATTCACTCGACGATTCAAAAGTACTTGTAAAAGTTTATTTAAATAAAAATCATTCAAACTTTCATTGAATGGTCGCGTCGCATACACTGTAAAGCTACTTAACTAGTATAATTAGTTTAGTTAGATCTAATTAACGCAATGGTAACCATGGTCAGCAATTGAATGGGTGACCGATACTAGTCTTCAGTCCCGGTAATTAGTCTTAATCTAAAGTCTAAATTCTTACGCAAAACTGAGTTAATTACTTATGGGGGTTTCCGTTTAGTAAGTAGGTACCTAGTTACGGAACTACACTAGTCAATACAGACCATAAATTATTATTAATAATAATAATAATAGTAGGTAAATCATTTATTGTCCATAAAAAAAAAGATTACAATCGCATAATAGGTTTAGCGTCTGATGCCTAAGATAAGTTATGAAACTCGTGTTATAGGCAACTTATAAACTAGAAGAAACCTATAATAGATCGCTGAGTAATCTCACGTAAGCACCTAGATGACTTAAATGATCGAATCATTATAGAAAGCGTGAATGAAAGAAAAGGTAAAAGCTATTCGTCAATACGGATAGTATATAGTTAATAATACAGTCAATAATGGGCATAGGCTACTTTACAACGCGGAAAATCTAGATTTTCCGCATTATTTCTAATACCTAAACCTATGCGGATAAAGTCGCGGGCATCATCTGGTAATATAAAATTTAATACGTACCTACTAAATTGAAAGCACATAACCAATAAAATCTCTACCTATTAATTATTACATTAAAAATTTTCACCAATTTCTCTTCAACCATGTCGGAAAAATGCAATTAATGATTTATTATTGGATAGCTAATTTCATGATTGGCTCACTTTAACATTGTTTTTTGTTTGTTATTTGATAGGTACCACAAAGTAATCCATAATTTTTACCAATTTCCCTTCCAACCGTGACGGGGGCGGGCAGTATCGAGTCGTGTCGGGTCGCGCCTATCGGACCGCATGGCCCAGATTTATCAAACGCCAGGTATTTTCCGAAAATGTTCAAAAACTAGAATTTTCCGGAAATTATCCGGGGAAAATCTGGGATTTTGTCCGGAATTCTCTTATTTAGATTTGGTACCTATACCTAGTCACCAAGTTACCTACGGCAAACCAACTTTCCATCCAAACTTGCCTTCTACGTTTATTGCACAACAACCTTTTTCACACTAGTATTTGATTCGAATTTCTAAATACCTGTGTTGAATGACGTGTGGGAAGGAAGAGTAAAGCGAGCAATTAGCGATTTAACGCGATATCTCAACGGCTCTACAGAAGATTAATAAGAACAATATCATATGGTTTCGTTTTCAAAAACTAATTAACGTACTCAACCTCAAAATCAAAACTTGGGGTTCACAGTGTGTATAAGATAAAGATGATAAAAAATCTCAATCCTAACTTGAATTTATTCTGGGGGATCATAAATTGCTAGGTATACGGGATTAATGTAGGGTGTTTTCGTAAATTTCGTATAAATCACACGAACACAGTCAAAATCACAAGCTAGTCTCTGTCTGCTACTCTACCAAAACAATAATTACTCAAAGCAACCCTTTTCCGATTGTACTTTGTATCTACCAACTACTAGAACCTTTATAAAACAACTGTTGCACTTAAAATCCACGATAGGTACATGGAATCTAAGTGTAGAAATCACTGCCCCACTATCTAATATTATACCTACCTAACTAGCTGGTGCCCGCAACTCCTTAATTTTCAGTAATAAAAATAGCCTATGTGTTTTTCCAGACTATAGTTTATCTCTGTGCCAAATTTTATCCAAATCCGTTCAGCCGTTCGGGCGTGATTGAGTAACAAACATTCATACATCCATCCAAACTATCGCATTTATAATATTAGTATTAGTATTAGTGTAGATATGTCACCGTAAGATTGCAAAGGCCGTTGGATTGTAATCTAACTAGCGATATTGTAAACTGTCGACAGATTACAATTTAACGCATTATTTTTCGGTAGATTGTAATCTGTTAGATAAAACCTAAGTGCCCGGCCGCATTATTTATGTCGAACCCTAACCTAACCCTAACCTACAAGAAAGAGACAAGAAAACGTAAATACAATGAATATTTCAAAAATTGACACTTACAACATTGAACGGTTCACAATCCGTCGACAGTTTACAATATCGCTAGTTGGATTACAATCTAACGGTTTTTGCAATCTTACGGTGACAGATAGGTACACTATTCTCAATAAACCTCCAATTTACCTAGTCAATTTACCTATTAACATAATCATAATCATTTATTTATTTAACACATTATATTTTATTTAGTTTAGTTTTCCTGGCTACATTTTATCCAGGAAAACTAAAGAGTTCCTGTGGGAATTAAAAAAATCTTTCACGCTGAAGTCGCGGGCTACTACTACTAGTAACATGAATAAAAATAATGCAACCTCTAGAAAAGGGACAAAAAATATCGGAGAATTCTTATTTTTCCATGAATGATTCGTAGATGCTTCCTTGCTAAACTTTTTATCTTAGTTGCAATAAGTAGGTATGTAGTTAGTAGGCATAACGACTTACTCGTAAACAAAGCAAAAGTGAAATACACAGACAATGCACACGTCTCTCAATATTATTGGTATGAAACGTCTTACTTTCTAAGAACTATATGTAAACAGTGTCCATCTACGATTCACACCAGCTAACGAAGTGTTAATATCTGTTTACGTATGCGCATATTCACAATAATAGACACAGCACGCCTACAGTTTCGAAGTACCTATCTGTTGAATTTTCCTCAGGGTCACCCAAGTTAAAGCCAAATTGCGAAGAGCCTACTAAGTAGTATTCTGGGTTGGAATTCCATTCCATCCATTGCGGAATTTACCTTGACTAGTGCCTACGTTACGTCTAGTGAATTACTACCTATTGTTTCTCACGCTTTCGAATTGATGAATTTTATTTTATTTTCAAAACAAAAACATTTTTTTTTAAATTTAACTCTATGTTTCGATAGTAGGTACTACTGACAGCAAATTTTTCTGCCGCGCGTGAAACTTATTAAAAATAATACGTGTTGACGAAACCTATGTCGAGTTATTAATATTTTACACTCTGGTTAGACAACCCTGATTATACAACATCTGATAAATTACATGCTTAATTAAGTATGGATTTCTTCTGCACATAATATTATGATGTCAGCTGTACAATGACACGGTAATAAATCACGATTATGCAACATTCCTATTACACAAAATATACACACTGAATCGACGACTTATTTCAAGATTTAAACTTGTTGAAGTACAGTTTGCGGCAGTTTTTTATAATTTGTAATTTATTGGTTTTTTATAAAACCACAATTTTTCCAGAAAAATTGTTTACTAGATGATGTCCTAATGGATGTAGGTTTTTAACGATTTATATTGATGTGTCAAAACATTAATTGTTTGTTTCTCATTCCACTACTTAGATGTAGATAAGTAAAAATATTCACGTTTGAATATCGTTGAAACCGATGACCATGAGGAAAATATTATTGAGCATGAATTAATGTTTGAGTAGGTAGGTATTACGTATCACGTACTCGTATGGTCATTACTTATCTATACTTCGAAGTTATCAATGTATAGGTATAAAGTCTACTTATTAAGACAGTGCTCGTGACTTACTTATGATTTGACTAGCTGATTCCCGCGACTCTCGGTCGGTTTCTGAATTGAGAATATCATGTTGAGTCTGTTTCAAATACAACATAAGGACTAAATAAGCAAATTTTGGTTTCTGAATTGATATTTTGTAGGGTTTGAGAGTTGGAACTTGCTGTTTTTGCTTGAATGCTTAATTCAGAAACCGGCCAAATATCAATTCAGAAGCTAAAATTTGCTTAATTAGTCCATAAGTAGTCTTTGAGACAGATTCAACATGAAATTCTCAATTCAGAAACCGGCTGTCTGTCCGCGTGGTTCAAGTTCTTGTGATTCCCGCGGAAACTCCTTAAGTTTCCGGGATAAAAAGTACCTAGCCTATGTCACTCTCCAGGTCCTCAAATATACCCATGCCAAAAATCACGTCGATCCGTTGCTCGGTTGCTCTGTTGCGGCGTGATTGAAGGATAAACCAATAAACCAACGAACAAACACACCTTCGCATTTATAATATATGGTAGGTATGATATGATTTACCTACTCTATCTTCATCATAATATTTTTATAGGTTTCCTACCTACTAGCTGACCCGCTCAGAGATCGCATGTATTTGAAACACAAGTAAATAACAACTACACATCGATATATATATGTAGGTACTAGATGGGCCCTTTCATAGAAAAAGGTTGGGCGACCGACTATGAGAACGCGTTCCTAACCTGTCTTTGTCCCCATTGTAGCGCTGTCACGGTCGCTCGTCGTGTAGATAATTTGTTATTCTTAGGTTAACATCTAAAGTCTTATTAGTTTGGCACTGAACAATTTTTATTTTAAGGTAAGTGATTCAATTCACAATTGTAAATTTCCAAAAAAACGTTATTTAATATTCCTATTTAATATTTCTATCCATTACGCAATCATTTAATTTCCGCGCCAAACTGTATGATATATTTTTTTTTACTAACAGCTGGCCTTACGGCTTCTATGGCCATGACCTATAATATCTATGACCGAGTCATACGTTTTCCATATATGTTGCAAGTAAGTTCCCGCTTTTCAGACTAGATGGCGTTGATGGCGTTGCTAAAAATACGCCCACATCACAGAGCAGATTTGCTCTATGGCCCACATTCTTTGTTTGACAGGGCCCGTCTATGTAAATTGAGGTCGTTGCAACTACAAGTTTTAATATAACGTGCTATTTCTCGCGATTTCGACAACGTGTTAAACTTCATGTACATACTAGATCGTTCAATAACTCCCGAGACTAACTTGGAAATGGCGTATATATTAAAAACTCTTTTGATTTTTAAAAAGTACTGGCCTTCAATAAAAGATATGTGTAACATTTTTAAAAATGGAACATTAAAATATTGATTTTGCAGACCTTTATGTGCCGCTACACTTGTAGTTTCGATATAGGTACAATGGAAAAAAACGAGTTTAGCGTGTTGATAAAACATTGTTTTTTAATAGGAAAAATACCGTTGAAGCACAGCAATGGCTTATAAAATGTTATGCGGGATCAGCTCCCTCTAAAGCAACCATTTGTCGGTGGTATGCCGACTTCAAACGCGGTCGCATGGACACAAAAGATGGGGAACGCTCAGGTCGTCCAAATGAAGCAGTGACTCAACCAAATATTAACCAAGTCCTCAAAATCGTAATGGAAGATCGGAAAATAAAAGTGCGCGAGATAGCCGAGATAGTGAAGATTTCAGCTGGTAGTGTTTTCACTGTTTTACATAAACATTTGGCCATGAAAAAGCTTTTTTCCAAGTGGGTGCCGCGTTTGCTTACAACTGGATCAAAAGGAACAACGTATCAATGATTTAGAGCGATGTTTGGCGCTGATGAATCGTAATAAAAAGGATTTTTTACGTCGGTATGTGACAATGGATGAATGATGATCTCAAAAAAATGCTCCAGGGTAAGAAATTTGACTCAAATAGTGAAGTTATCACAGCAACGGAGGCTTATTTTGAAGCCAAAGACAAATCGTTCTACACGCATGGGATAGAAAAGTTAGAAAAGCGTTGGAGGGACTGTATCGCTCTTGGAGGAGACTACGTTGATGAATAAAAAATAATTTTATAAAAAAAACCTTGTTTTAGTACTTAGTCTCGGGACTTATTGAACCACGTGTTAATATGTATCTCGTTTCTCTTATTCATGTATTTTGATGGACATTTTTATATTTTGCGGCGAGACAGGAAGTACATAGGCACCTAGATCTATCTCGTACCTACTTTTCACCGTGCCAAAGGTAAGGTCGATTCAGCCATGAAATAAGGTATAGGGGAAGATTAGGTACAAATAGCAGCTATATACTATACATTTGTCATATAGCCGGGTATTAACGTGGATCAAGATTTATTGTTCAAACGTTGCAAGAAATTTATGACAATTGAACGCATTACAAAATGGATAGATGTGAAAATCACAGGTAAAAACGCGCAGCAAAACAGAAAGCGTAAAATATAGAAGAAGGTATTTTCTTTGCAGCAAGCGACGCGATTGATTTATTATTTTATTCATCTGACTGCTTCTCGCCAAATGAGCAATTTAATAGCTCATGTTTAGTTTTTTAGAGAAAAAATTTCGACGTAGAAGAAGATCTGCCTGGTATCCGTTTATACTTTTTCAGTCGATTTTAGGAATCGCTTGCAGATTCCGGTGTAGTCAGAACTTCAGAAGCGATGTGTTGGAAGGATATCACAATGAGAAGCTACTGTCCAGCTGTTTGTGTGAAAGCTGTAACCTTGAACGGGCAGTGTCGCACACTGTACGTGAATGGACGGTTCTGACCCACTAACGTCACCATCGAACTATGACCGATATTTTTCTAGCGGTACAAATCGAATTACAATTTGATTTATTCCATTATTACACGATGGAAGATATTCGTATGTTTTATAACAGGCATAACCGACAATGGTGTTAATTCTATTGTAGTATACCTTAAAGAAATCTCTAGGTACATTAACAGGTCTAAAAGTTACCTAGTTACGGTTACCTAGGTAGGTAACTGAGGAAATATCTTAAATATCACTTCATAAAAAAAAGTAACGCCGAGTGTGGATTGTCAACTAATGCTGAACATACTAATTATATTATTCAGAGTCAAAATTCTCAGACTAGCACATAACATAAGCGTTCATTTCATAACAGCCCAATGCCACATAATATAACAATAAAGACCACGATGATTGCGAATTCAGAATTGGTTTTATTGATTTTGTTAAAGGCTGCGGTCGTCGGAGTTTCGGCGAGAAAGTAAAACACACAAAAAGCCGTATGTTGAGTTTCTCCCGCCAAAACAGAGAGCACTGACCGTCTGACATTCGATATACCCTCACGACACGCACTGGTACATGGGAATGAATCCACCGGTCACTGGTAACCATCTGGTAAGGGTCTTATGTATAAACTGGTTAGCGTCCAAAACGAGTTCCTGCTTAGAAGACATTTTTAAAATAAAACTAATTTTAACGGAATTAAATTTGCTCAAGATCAAAAGATCTTTATTCTTTGGTACGCGACGCTGTACCTTACACTTTTTGAATCTCGCATGATAATTCTAATGATAAATTATGATAAATATTCATACTCATTCTGAACAAGATTTGTTCATTTGCTTTAGTGTGAAATCAAGTCTAACTTAAGTTTGTAGACCCCCTAAAATATTGTATGTACCTACTAGACCTAGTGGTTCAGCTGTACCTACATATGTACCTAAGCCATTCAGTCTATACCTTATTTAGTCTAAAGAGTAAAGGGTGTTGGTATATGCAGTAGGTATAGTGGATAGATAAGACGCGGAACGTCTATTATCAGATAGGTTCAAATATGAACCTATATCTAGTAATTGCTTGTCCTAAGCGAGGTGCTGTATTCGGAACGCGAGTTCATTTGAAACCCGCATTCCAATCGACGTTCCACTTGCCTGACATTTGCATCAACGTAGTTTGCGCCTACATTCAGCTATGCTATTTCCATATCCCCTATTCTTTGCCACTCAAGGTTGAGTATTGTTTCAATTTTGACGCGTTTAATTTAAAATTAGCGCTAGACACAGTACCAACAGCAGTAGCACAGTATTGGTATACATAATATTACCGTGGCAGTAGATTTCATTAATTATGCGTGGATATGCATGCACAATAAGGTACCTACGGGGAAATACTTTGCGCGGCTGAACTGTAGATAGATACATAAATACATACAAGAATTTATACATAAGAACTACGAGCATCTATTTAGGTAAATTATTTATTAGGTAATACTTAAGTATGTAGTAACATGATATTAATTTTGTGATTATTATAATCAAGATATAAATACTTATAATAATTCATTTTACTATAAGTACACAGCTACTTTATTTTTTTGACAGATTTTCGCTATCAAATTCACATCTCAAACTATTTTATTATAAAGTATCTACGCATCTACTTAGGCAAGGCAAGTACCTAAAAGCTGTTAGAATTCTGTGCTTAGATACTAATTAATCAATAAAGTTTCCAATTAAAACTAAGTTCTAAAATAACTATAATGACTTGATAACTTCATAACATAGTGAAAGTGAATTTTCCTCGATCGACTAGGTAACCTATGTTATCATTAAAATTGTTTACTATTATCTATGGACACAACGTAACACATTCCAAAGACAATGTTGCGTAACAACACATGCAAGCAAAACTTGTAGACATAATATGGGCTTACAGACCGTGAAGAAAATCCTTACTTTCCATATTGAAATACATGCCCTATTGCTTACATTTTAACGGCCAATTTCAAATAGTCTGCCAAATTCTGATTCATGGCGTGATCACAGTGATGAGACCAGATGATTCTTAAAGATAAGTGCTGTAATATTTTAAAAACCGATCGTTTTATAGATAGTGTTCAATATTTATGGCAAAATTATACTTGGTCATTTACCAATTGATTAGTACCCGGATGACGATCGAATTGAGGCAAATTTTCAAGTGTTGAGAAAGGATGTAGGTAGAGGAAGGTACTCGACCTACGCTTCGTCTTCTGATAAGTTCTATTGTACATGAAGTCTGTTAAAAGTAGTATAGCAGTCAAGGGCTAACTTGTAATGGATAAAAATAAAAATAAATAAAATAATAATAGTCTTAATTGGGATAAACAGTGTCCAAGGATGTCTTGTCTGACAGACAAACGAACAGATGACAAAATCATCTGTGTATGGTCTTGGCCCACAAACCTGGGTAGTGTCGCCCACAACACGTAACAACAAATTTAACCACAGCATTAGACTTATTAGTACACTTAACACACTAAGGAACTTTTATTAAAGAAAAACGGGTAGATAATGTGTTTATGCGGTCCTAAATTTCTAAATTCTGAAAGTTCATCTTGGGAAAACAATGAAAAGCTTCGCGGCTGACGATCTTTGACCTAAGCTAGGAGATCTAATGGTGCAGCATTACTTTCGCCGGGGTCAGTGAGGACGGCCAAATCGATTGGTAACTGAGGTAATTATACTTCATTATATTTAAGTAAGTATACTTTTTGAAACTCACAACTGTCTTGGCCCTTGCCAAACTTCTAACTTCAATATAAGCGTGAGGCGTCGCGTCGGGATCCATTTTCCTTAAGTTGATACGTTGATAGGCTAAATAATACACGTTGATAGGCTAAACAAATTATCTTTGTTCTTTATTTCTCATAAAAATCCAGTAACGCGTTAGCAAATTGGTAGCTGCAGATGTTCTAAACTCAAAAGGTTAGTTTCGAACATTTATCCCGTAGCTACATTAGTTCCTAATGAAGCTAAAGCCTGCTATTAATTAACAATGTGAACAATTTAAGGACAATATTTTAAGGCCGCTAGTTTTTTTAATGCACTGTCACAAAAGACAATACTCGAATAGCCTTGTTAATTTATTACCTACTTGTCGGCTTAATCTCGAGACCTTCTCACTGGTTTTAAATTCACAAACCAATTAAGTAAATTCTACACAGTCTAATCACTAACGCAATTCGATATTCGATTAAGTTATTCGAAACGCCTGTAATTGCGATCGAGTTAAAAAGCCTCAGATTCCTAATTGTAGGTATAGTTAAACTAAAAGTAATCAACCTAAATACCTTTATTTACTTGGCAGGCTTTTTACAAACTAAAGTAGTGAGTTACAACATACTGACATTTTAAAATTGCAGGTGTTGTTGCTGGTAGTAGGTACAAAGTTTATTAAACACTAGAACTAGACGATGCCCGCGACGTCGTCCGCGTGAATTAGGTTTATTTTCTTCTCACGGGAACTTAGTTTTCCGGGGTACAAAATAGCCTTTTTCCTTCCCCGGGATGCCGTAAAGATGGGCCGTGAAAGCGTAGCAGGCAGATATACACTTTCGCATTTATAATATTAAACATGGATTAGAAAATAATATTTTTTAGTGAAGCTCAGTAACGGTATAGCACTGTACCTTCACTGTGCTCAGTATATTTTAGTATTTTAAATTGGAATTCTGACCCTTCAGCTAGGTGGTAACTAGCTATGGTAGCCATAGTACCAGAACAAAAAGCAACATCAAAATACATATTTCTAAATGATTTGAAATCGAATTCGGGACCTCCCAAGAGCGCGACCACAGCGCTCATCACTGCAACAGGGAGGTCGTTGATTATAGGTTGCATCTATACTAATATAATAACAGCGGGCTAACAGGTTAGCCCGCTACCATCTTAGACTGCATCATCACTTACCATCAGGTGAGATCGCAGTCAAGGGCTAACTTGTAGTGGATATTTAAAAAAAAAAATGTGAAAGGTTGGATGGATGAATGTTTGTTACTCAATCACGACAGAACGGATGAACAGATCTGGATGAAATTTAGACACAGAGATAGATTATAGGCTGGAATAACACATAGGCTACTTTTTATCCCGGAAAATTAAAGAGTTCCAGCGGGAACCAAAAAACCTCAATCCACGTGGACGAAGTCGCGGGTATCAGCTAGTATATATTTATATGGCAGTTTACGCTGCTAATCAATCAGCAATGTCGTTTAAATATATTCACGTTTTAATTTGCGAAAAAATTATCATTTCATTAAGCATCTCATTAGCCTACCAATAAAAGCAATCGGATATCCTCTGCGACTTTCAAACCAGATTCATTAATATTCCGTAAAAGTCTTTAAAGACGGGCTTTATCTAGTAATGAAAATTCTTGAGGTTTGTCTGTAATCTATTGTCAGATCAACATAATGATGTTAATATCGCTATCGAAAGAAAGGAATGTTAACCGAATTAACAAAGTGTGTACCTACTTATTAAAATTTTACCCGAACCGGTATATTTGTTTATCCCGTCCTATCTGTTGATGTTTACGGTATTTGTGAGATAATAATAAAAAACCCGGCTGAGTTTGTTGTGAGCTCTTCTCAGACCAGGGTGCGTTTGGAACCCTTGTAGCTTTACTTTAAGTTACCGTAACTGATTATCACCATCATATTTTATAAGTAACTGGACGTCAATAAGTGTACAGTATACCTAAATTGAGTAAAATATATACTTTGACTTTGACTTTGGTACATACGCAAACACCATGAAAGGACTAGAACTAAGTAGATGATGCCCGCGACTTCGTCCGCGTGGTTTAAGTTTTTTCGATTCCCGCAGGAACTCCTTCATTTTCTGGGATAAAAAGTAGCCTATGTCACTCTCCAGGTCCTCAACATACCCATGCCAAAAATCACGTCGATCCGTTGCTCCGTTGCGGCGTGATTGAAGTACAAACCAACAAACAAACTGACTTTCGCATTTATAATATTAGTATGATGTACATTTATAATCAGCTTTTTGTCCTCTTTGTTTTCCCAAGACAAATAGATACAATTTTTTGTAACATAGCGTTACTGTAGCATAAGCGACCGACACAGAGTGGCCTATAAAATATGATAAATAGCTTGTATGAATTAAAGTTCTTAAATACCGAAGGCAAATCCCGCTAGATTAGTCATTGACAACAGCTAAAATCCGTTATTTTTAATTGGAGTTCGTAAAACCATACGTTACGCTCATTCGTTTTATAGAGCATGCAAGTAATTGATACTTCGATCTCAATTGTAACTGTAACCTTCAGTTATGATGACTATATTACCCTTGGGTGTCACCTCTCTCTTTTTTAAATTCCTAATAGTGTACACGGAAAAAAATGGGGTCTGGCAAAGTTTTCATTCAAGAATAAAATTATTCTCAAGTATATTGTTTAGTCTCAAGCATATTTTTACTCAAGGTAACAATAATATCTTGAATAAAATAAAATGGAATTCTTCTAGGTATATAATATTATTCTTCATTTATTTATTTACATCAAGAATATTTTTTTGGATCAAGATGATATTTACTCTTGACTGTAGAAAACATTTGCATTTTGAAACAAGTAATTAAGAATTTTTACTCTGAATATAAAACAATTTAGCTTAAGAAGCTCAGAGATTAGGGCCAAGAATAAAAAGAAATTATTGGTTTAAGAAAATGTGTAAATTCGTTCAACAATAATATTATTGTGACAAAAGTTTTATACTTTTGATTCAAAATACGTAAAATACTCATTTTAAATAAAGTCTACTATTTAAAAACAAGAAAATTATTGTTTCATTAATGCTCTCAGAGATACTTCAATTTCTTAACCTAAGAATATGGATTTAAATATCAGCCAAAAACATAGATTTTATGTAAAGAAATATTTTTTTTCATTGAAGATTGATTGATTTTACAGTAAAAATCTGTCTATATTGATTTGAATACTTACTGTTCTTCAATTACGAATTATAACTGTCTGCCATTGAGATCTCTTTTTCTTGGCAAGACAAATTCAACAGCTTTGCTGTGAGTGCAATGGCTCTTAACTGAAGAATATCGTTTTTAAAATTGATGAAGAACCAACATTTTAAGTCAAGAAAATATCTTCTTCGGTGAATATGGTTATCTTTTACAATCAATTATATGTCTGTGTTAACTGGAATACTTCAATATTCTTTCGTGAAGAATTACCTAAAGTTCTTTATCTAAGAATAACTTATTTATGACTGTACAAAAAATACTTTTTTGCTTACAAGTCCAGACAAGAATGATAAAAAATTGCATTAAGAATTTATGTATACATACTTCAACAATAATATTGTTTAGACAAGAGTTTTCTTTACTTTTGATTCAAAATACGTTAAAGAAATATTTTAAGAATCTATATTTAATAACAAGAATATAATTTTTTTATAGCTCTCAAATGACAACTAAATTGTCTCTCAACCTAAGAATATGGATTCAAACATCAGCTAAGAATAAACATTTTAGGTAAAAAAATATTTACTTCATTGAAGATTGATTTCTTTGACAATTAAAAATTGGTCTCTATTGATTTGAATTCTTACTGTTCTTCAATTAAGAATTATAACTGTCTGCCATTGTGACCTCTTTTTCTTGGTTAGACAAATTCAACAGCTTTGCTGTGAGTAAAATGGCTCTTAACTGAAGAATATCGTTTATATAATTGATGAAGAACCAACATTTTAAGTCAAGAAAATATCTTCTTCGGTGAATATGGTTATCTGTTATGTAATTGATAACAATTATCAATTATATGTCTGTGTTAACTGAAATACTTCATTATTCTTTCATAAAGAATTACCCACAGTTCTTTATCTAAGAATAACTTATTTATTGACTGTACAAAAAATACTTTTTTGCTTACAAGTCCAGACAAACAAAAATGATAAAAAATTGCATTAAGAACTCATGTACCTATATTTTACGGGTAATACTAGAAGATGTAGTAAACCTAGGTTTACACGGGTTTACTTAGTATTACCCAAACGTTTTGGGTAAAGTTCGAATAATAAGTAAAATAAATTTTAATTCGGAATTTACCCATACTCCTAGGTCTACCTAACTCTGGCTGGATAATGTTAGGCGAGCGAAGCGAGCTCGGAACTGGGGCACTCCGACTCGGATAGTGTAGGTGTACGGTTATTTCCTTTTTATACCACCCATAAATAAGACCGTCGACCGGACCTTGGAGGGGGTGAGAGGAGAGGGTGAAGTCTAAGGAGTTTTCCTAGTTTTAACCTATAAAAAAAAACTTCATTGAAGATTAATTTCTTTGACAATTAAAAATTGATCTTTATTGATTTGAATACTTCTACCACTAAAGCCCATTAGCATCCCACTGCTCAGGCACTGGCCTCCACTCTCATAGTAGAGAGGGAATTAGAGCTTAGACCCACCACGCTGCTCCAATGCGGGTTGGCGGGCTTTAACGATTATTATCATGTAAGTGATAATAACCGGGACCGACGGCTTAACGTGCTCTCCGGGGCACGGGGGTGAAACCGCCAACTTCCTAACTCCGGGCTAGTATGTACCTACTGTGAATTTCTAGTCCGAAAAACCCAACACTTATTGTGGCTCGACCCGAGACTTGAACCGGTACCTCTTCAGCCGCAGTCAAAGACCACACAACCAAACTACTCGGTGGCCGCAGTCAAACATTGAGTCAAGTCAAAAGTTGAGACCTCTTTTTCTTGGTTAGACAAATTCAACAGCTTTGCTTTGATAAGCAAACCGTGAAACCGGGCCAGAATAAGTTGAGGTTTCTTGGTTTTGAATGGAAATCAAGAAAAATATATTTAAGAACAACAGTTTTGAATGTAAACAATAATTTTCTTGTATTAAAACTAAGTACCTATGATACAAACATAGGATACAAATAAGCGTTTTAAACCAAATTCACGTTTCTTGGTTGTAGCTTTGAAATCTTGAAAAAATATTTAAGAAAAGATTTCTTGAGTCTAAAACAATAATATTCTTGAATTCAAACTATGATTCAAATATGTGTTTTGAACCAAATTCACATTTCTTGGAATCAGTATGCAAAACAAACTACCTATAGGCTATAGGTTAAGCTTGTGTTCGGTGTTGCAAATGCAGTATTTCTCCCAAGGTATAGGGAAAATAATTGAACATTCCTCCCTTCACTTCGTTGGGCTATAACCGTGTGAAGTCAGGTTTGCAGCTAGTAGTGATTATATTATAAAATACATATATACTACACATGGGAGGCCCTATGTATCACATAATCGGTAAATTATCACTAAGTAGCTATTCTGTTCGTTTTACATATTTGTTGTGAGTAAGTCCTACTAATTAATATTGACAAAATAAAAATTAAATAAGGATAGTTCGGAAGAAGAGTTATTAGATTTTACGCCGCCAGAATTAAAGGAAGTAGCAAAAAAAATTTCTTCAAACCTATTACCACTTAAATCAAGAGATAAATATAAAAAATTGTTTTATTGTTTCAAACCTTGTAACAAAACCTCGATCCACGCGTACGAAGTCGCGGGCATCAGCTAGTAATATTATAAATGCAAAAGTTTGGATGGATGGATGTTTGTTACTCAATCACGCCCGAACGGCTGAACGGATGTCAATAAAATTTGGCACAGAGATAAATTACAGTCTGGAATAACACATAGGCTACTTTTTATCCGGAAAATTAAGGAGTTCCCGCGAAATCAAAAAAAACCCTCAATTTATGCGGACGTAGCCGCGGGCATCAGGTAGTAATATTATAAATGCGAAAGTTTGAATGGATGTATGTATGGATGGATGGATGTGTATGGATGTTTGTTACTCAATCACGCCCCAACAGGTGAACGGATCTTGCTGAAATTTGACACAGAGATAGATTATAGTCTGGAATAGCACATAGGCTACTTTTTATCCCGGAAAATTAAAGAGTTCCCGCGGGAACCAAGAAACCTCAAACCACGTAGACGAAGTCGCGCGCATTCGCTAGTGTCCTATTATGTATGCATAATGATATGTATGCATGATGATTATTAATAATAATTAATTTCGTAAGTAGTAAGTCAATGTCAGGAAAAATAGTGGAGACGTAAAAGATTCGGCCTTATTTTTGTTAATTAACATTTCGTAGCAGGCAACACCCTTTTTGTCTTGGATGTGCCGGCGCAGTATACGGCATCCGCATTACGTCTTCTCATTCTGCAAGTGTTAGGTCGTGGTGATTCTTTTGCGTTGTTGTTAGATTGTGTTGTGTTGTGTGTGTTTTAACTTATAAGGTAAGTTTTTAATTGGAATATAGATAATAAGTTATTGTATTTTAAAGATGTACTGACACACGATGAATGACATGGCGGCTAGGCGCCATGTTGTGAGCAAAAATACCTGCCTATTCGGTTCGATTATGGTTTCACTTGTGAAATGATAGGCTGGTAGTAGCTGCTTTTTACGTCCAGGATCTAGGCAGACCCGGCCGGTAGATGTAGGTATCTATCTCGCTGGTGAAAATACCACCAGCCGCCTGACCGTCAAGTTTGTGAAGTTCATCGAGCTTAGGCAACTTCTGATTCCAATCAATCAGCTTTAAATCTTTGCGGCAAGGCGGCAAGCTGGTCAGAATCAGAGGTGTCTAAGCTCGGTGAACTTCACCAAACTTGGCGGTCAGGCGGCTGGTGGTATTTCCACCAGCTAGATACCTACATCTAACGGTCGGGTCTGTCTAGATTCTGGACGTAAAAAGCAGCTTCGTACTTCGCTGGACTGCCTTTAACGTTATGTTTCTGGGTGATGGAAATATATGTACCTAATCACTACCTACCTTAATGAGCTAGAGGTTCTTGTTACTGTAATATAGGTACCTACCTTATCTACAATGCTAAACCTGCTGAATGCTTATTCTTCCCGGCTGTTATTACATAGTTACCTACTAGATATTCACTAATTTATGTTCTGTCTATTTGCAGATTTAAATCAAAACCTGTATCAGCACCTATCCTACCTACTATCTATCTATAATAATAATGGAGTTGCTTCTTAGGGAATGGAATATCCCACAGGATATAATCACAAATTTTAACGGTAGGTGAATATTTAGATTAACATTTTGTCTGGAAAAGGCCATCAAATGAGTACTCTACTGTACTACCTAATAATATTACTATTACAAAAAAAAATGTGCAAAGTTGTAAATAATAGCATAGTGTCATAAACACAATTTTAGTGTGTTAATGAACTATAAGCTGATTAACAGTCGGTACCTTTTCGGAGATAAGTGGGAACAAACATATTCTTCAAATCCCAAGCTTTCTCATTTATAATATTAAGTAGTAAACACGCGTGCTTTGGTAGGTATGTTTATCAATTTTGCAATTTTTATATGTTTGCTATTGTTTTCAGAATCCTGGAGATATACAAAAGAAAATTGATGAAGTAAAAGTAAAGGCTCTACGCAAAGTAGTTTTCAAATTTCCTTACACGTTTATGCTATAGCACAACACCGAATATAATTCATAAAATAGTTATAAATCAGTATGTTGATTTGAGAAGTTAATTCATTATTAATGATTAGTAACAATACAAACGGTGCTTATAATGATGGTATAGGTAATAATAACCTGCGCCAATAAAGGAATGAATTAAGTTTCGTTTCTTTATTGGGGCAGGTTATAATAAAGTAAAACTCACATAAGAGTGAGCTATGTTTATTGGCGTTCATAATATAATTATAATTAATACCATTGATGACCTTCTCGTTTGCACATTTTGAAAGATATAAAATCACTTTATGTGAAGTTTAAGTTAAGAATGTTCATGATAAAGCGATATTATAAAGATATTAAGTATTGTATTTAAGATGATAATTATTGAATTACTAGGTATTACTGGGTATAAAAATCTGATGGTATAGGTCCAATTAAGAAAAATCTTAAATGGCGGCGCTAATCTATACTTCTCACGAGTGAAGCTAGGCAGCTAATGTAAGCAATAGTTTGCGATGCCCCCTTATGTAATATCACAGTAATAACATTATTAGGTAATATTATTAATACCTAGAATATATTTAAATAAAATGATCAATACTGTTGTTTCAGGAAGTTTATTTTTTAATAAATGATTTCATAGAATTGAATCTATTGTATTATTTTATCTATTATTAATTTGAGTACTTACTTATTTACCTACCTCTATTTTCAGGCATGAAATGGCACGCGGAGATCAGATTGAAAGATGTGACGGTGCATCAGGCTCGAAATTCTTTAAGTGAGTTTTAGTGCTTTTTTTTGTTCATTTCATGTTTCAAATGGTACTCAATAATCATGGTATTTTAGTGAAGCCGTTTCAGTTCTATGTACAGCGGATTTAAGATCTTTGTTATATACGGAGTTAAGATTGTCTTATTTGAATTACAATAGTCTTGGTTCAATGGATAAGATGCTTTTCAGTAAATATTTTTCAGTTCATCGTTCGATTTATTCAAGCTAAAGTTTAGTCAGAATCTGACTGACTAAACTTCAGCTTGAATAAATCGAACGATGAACTAAAAAATATTTACTGAAACGAATATTAACCATTGAACCAAGACTATTGTAATTCTTCAAATAAGACAGTCTGACCTTCGTATGAAACATGCCATGATTTGAATCAAGAACTGAATATTCTTACAATAAAATACTTTTATTATTGAGGCAAGAGATTTCTGATCTCCGTATGAAACATGCAATGAATTAGATCAAGAACTAAAACTTCTTTACTGAAGTACAGGGTTTTTAGATCAATAATAATGACATTATACGTTGGAAACAATCTGATCTTCGTATGAAACATGACATGCATCGAACCAAGAACGATTTCTTGCAGTGAAATACACTATTATTGAGCTAAGAGATTTCTGATCTCCGAATGAAACATGCAATGGATTAGATCAAAAACTAAAACCTCTTCAGTTAAGTACCTGCACGTTCTTAAATCAACAAAATTAACATTATTGGTTGGAGAAAATCTGATCTCCGTATCAATTGCTTATTGTTTTTGAATTAAGAACTGGGCTTCTTCACTGAAATACGCATAAATATTGAACTAAGAACGTTGATATTATTCTTTCTAGACAATGCAACTCTCCGTTTAAATTAGATAATATTATTAAACTAAGAAATAAAACTTCTTCACTAAAAACGCATGATTATTGAACTAAGAACATTGAGACTATCTTTTTAAAACAACGTGATCTCCAAAGAATAACTTATAGTTATTGAACTAGTAGCTAAAACTTCTTCACTCAAGAGCATCAACTAGTAACTAAGATTGTTGGTATTCTTCACTATAGATAAATTGTTCTCAGTGTGAAAATAGAATTAATTGATGCAAGAGTTAAAGCTGCTTCACTGAAATATGCTGTAGCACACAGATAAATAAATAACATTCTTCTTACAAGTCATTTATTTTTCATACTGAGAATTTATTTTCTTGTAAGAAAACTCCGGGATCCGTTTTACAAAGTGTTCAACTGAGAAAAGCACTATTTTCAAATATATTCTTTAATCACAAGTATGTAAATTCTAGAAAGAAGACACATATCTTAACTTAACTATTTATTTACTAGCATTGAAAATAATTGTGTTTTGATACAACCATTTATTGTTTTCCCCATATATGAATCACGGAAATTCTTGACCAATAGAATTATTCTTGATCAGAAACAATGACATTTCTTGTCCAATAAATATATTCTTGATAAGAGATATTACTCTTCATACTCGAAGGAGTAATCGGAGTAATCAAGCGTAAATTCGAAGAGTACATTCTTGATTTAAGACATAATTGTCTTAAATTTGATAGTTTAAGATTCTAGACTTAAAAAATAATAATTACTTATGCAAAGAAAACGTTGCTTTCTCATTGCAAGAATAGATATTGCCTTGGTTAGTGAATATATATACTTGGAAGAAAAATGAATAACAAGACAAATATTTACTAATTTTAAGAATATAATGTTTTCCCCATATATGAATCACGCAATGTCTTGACCAAGTGAAATATTCTTAGTTTAAAACAATTTTTTTTTTCCGTGTAGAAAGGATAGGTTATTTTGGAATACACTTATAAATATTTTCAGCATCACATTAGGAATACCGAAACGCCCGGTAACTGACAAAGAATTAAAGTTAATAATTAATGCGAAACTCCGTCTGTCCATCTAATAACTTTTCACTACAGACAGATCTTTCTAGAGCTTTTTACAGTAATATCAATCGGTACGCGTTTGATTATTAAGAAGCACTAGATTATTAGTCGAGCCAGTTGCGTATGTTTGCACCCACCCACATAAGTAATACTTATTTATTAGCTTGAACATAGTATAGCATATATTAATACCATAAAATGAGCGGTGAGCGCATAGTAGTACCAGCATACTCATTATTTTAATATGACTAGATAGTAGGTACATAATTTAAAATTACTACCTAGTCTTCTTTGTACGGCTAAATAACGAAATACCTAGTGTTTTTTTATGAAATGATCTTATGGTGGTAATAATAGATAATAATTTTATTCTACACAATTTTCATTTTATGTAAGTATACTTGGGTATAAGTCTTAATTGGGGAAATTACATACCCGATTATGTTTCAAATTATAACGAACATCGCCAGTTGAATCTGCTTTATACGTAGAAATCATAATAATATAGCTATTTGAGATGATCGTCGGACGTCGTTAAGAACCAAGCACCTACCTAATTAAAATGTATAACGTCTGTATGCACACGCGCAATTATAACCATAGGCTTAGAAGCGTAGCGAAAAAATTCTTTGTCTATGGGTATAACTATTAAAAATATGACACGTAGGTAAGTAGGGATCACACATTTTACATAACAATCGTAATTATTTAAAGCTTTTGCAGCCTGTTAAGACTGTATTGCATACGAAAGCAGAAATACATACTGAGTAATCGGCACAGAATACGAGTAAGTAATAGTTGGTACCTATAGGTCTATACGTAGGTGATCTATCGTTTTACAGAGGTAATTTTCTCACATGCAATAACATCAATAAGGTTATACTACGGTTATTATCACTAACATGATAATAATCGTTAAAGCCCGCCAACCCGCATTGGAGCAGCGTGCTGGGTCTAAGCTCTAATTCCCACTCTCCTATGAGAATGGAGGCTTGTGCCCAGCACTGGGACGTTAATAGGCTGTAGTGATGATAGTGATGACACAAACATATCCGACCCGGTGGTCAAAATTGGACCTTATTATTTTTATGTTAGTTTTTGTTATTTTATCTTTCATATCATATACTTAATATTATAAATGCGAAAGTCACTTTGTTTGTTGGTTTGTTGGTTTGTTGGTTTGTTGGTTTGTCCTTCAATCACGCAGCAACGGAGCAACGGATTGACGTGATTTTTGGCATGGGTATAGTTGAGGACCTGGAGAGTGACATAGGCTACTTTTTATCCCGGAAAATTAAGGAGTTCCCGCGGGAATAACAAAAAACTTAAACCACGCGGACGAAGTCGCGGGCATCAGCTAGTACTTACATATACCAGCGACGCTGTCACCGAGTCAGATAAGTTTGTGAGACTATGCTTAATTATGAAAGGTTTTAATAATTAAAAGTGAATCTAAGATTTTTTTATTGTGATAAAGTGTTCCTAGTGTGAATAAAGTGATTATTGTCAGTATAAATTCTTCATGCTTCGAAGCCTAGAGCATGGAGCTTAAAACAAAAGTGTATAATTTACCCTTGACCTGTTCACAATTTAATTTAATTCAAAACATACGTACCTAATTATGCCCATTTTATTATATCACGTAATAGGTACAGACTACAAAGAATGCAGTTGCAGAATCTTTGCGTTTTACCACAGAATAGGTAATTTTACTTCAAAACTTTTGAAGGTCGTTTGGATCTATCTGCATTTTATTTTATTAGGCTATTTTCTATTAGTTAGAGCCCTTCAACAATTTTTAATCATAGAACCTTAAGGAAATTCTTTGTCACTCCCCGTACTCACAGAACTTGCTCATATTGATTTCCAGTCTTTTTCCGGCACCTGACTTACTTATACAAGTATAAAATAGTTACAAGTCTGATGAAAATTATTCATTCCCATCCTCAAGATTGCAAAGTTTGTCTACCTACAGTACTTAAATCGGCTTAATTTTAAGCTTTTCATATTATTTTTATTCTGAAATAACTACAATTTATTAGGCAATTTTTTATGGCAAGCAATTTTTCATGTTCCTGACTTAACATTCTCGATCATTTGCAGAAAACGAACCTAATTTCACATTCAAATGTATTTTTCTTCTAAGCTAATCTTTTTATTTCAGTTTAATCTCTCTATTATAGTGATTACTTTCTTTTTCTCTGTGTGGTGTCATTCTTTATTTAATTAAGCATATAAACGTTAATTAACTATAAATTGTTGTGGTTTTGAGTAGGTAGTGTTCATTTAATGACAACTTCTTAAATACTTTTACTTATTTACAATTGCTTACATATTCATGTGAAAATCCTTTTCATTAATTATAGTCATGCCCGTGACATCGTGTTGATAGGATTTTTAAAAACCCCGTGGAAACAATAATTTTTTATCCGAAACTATAAGAAAAATAAATATTTTCTGTTGTAAAAGCGTTGAGCAAAATTCCGCCAGTTGAGATATAAAGAAGTAACAAATAAAAAGGCAATTTTATAATTTATAACACACTAGATGATGCCCGCGACTTCGTCCGCGTGGAAAGGTTTGGATTCCCGCGGGAACTCTTGAATTTTCCGAGATAAAAAGTAGCCTATGTCCTTCCCCGGCATAAAACCTATACCTGTACCAAATTTCATCAAAATCGGTTGAACAGGTGGGCCGTGAAAGCGTAGCAGACAGAGACAGACAGACACACTTTCGCATTTATTATATTAGTATGGACATTTAATACGTACTTGTGTTTTAGGGTTCCGTACCAAAATGGTAAAATGGAACCCTTATGGTGCGACTTTCTCCGTCTGTCTGTCCGTCTGTCCGTCCGTCACACTCGATTATTTCAGTAACTACCGAAGCTATCGACATGAAATTTGGAATAGTTGTGTATATTAGCCCAAAGACACTGGAATTAAAAAAAATTAGAAATTATTTTTGTTCTTATTTAAAAAGGGGGGAAAATCTGAGGGTTGAAATTTAAAAGTGAGATAACTGTACTGTGTGGGGTATCATATGAAAGGGTTTACTTTGTACATTCTAAAACAGATTTTTAATTATTTTTAGTTATGATAGTTTTTGATTTATCGGGGAAAATGTCTAAAAAAATACCGTTCCCCCCCCTTATCTCCGGAATTTACCAATCGAAAAATTTGAAATAATTATGGTCAATAGGAATTTACGTATATTTTACAGGAAAACTATAGCCAATGCTCTAACTAGCATAGTTTTTTTGATATTAACAATAAACCTCTACAAACAAAGTTAGTCTTGTGGTTCATTAACAAAGGTAATTATTTATTAATAATGGTACGGAACCCTTCGTGCGCGAGTCCAACTCGCACTTGCCCGGTTTTTTTATTTATGTGTATGGACATTTAATACGTAATTGCAATTTATGCGGACGTATTCGAATAGTTAACTTTGTACCTACCTATACTATTTCAATACACATATTCGTCGCGTGTGCTATATAGGTGTTAGGACAATTTGTTTTAAACTAAATATTATTACAATAATCACTGAACAGAATATCTCGTAAACTCAAACCCATTGACCGTCATCGGGCGACCGCCCCGCGTGGGGCTGATAGTCACAAACTAAGTTAATTGACATACGCTTTTATACCGTGTAGCAAAGTAGAAAATCGCGTACAAAGTTACATATTATAAATTTGTATTACTCTACAATAGAGGGTCGCACGTTGTATCACGTCAAAGTAAAGTAGTGCAGTGTAACTGTGGCTTGGGACTTGTAGCAAAAACCGCTTTAGGTCGACTGAGTCTGAGATAATTATTACTTCCGATTGTTCCGGGTACCTATTTCATATGAATTGCTACAATTGATCTTTAGTATAATACCAAAAGAGGTGATAGTCTAGTGGTTTAGATGCCCGGCCTCCTGTTCGGGTGGTCGGAGGTTTGATCGCGGGGCTCTAACTTTCCGAACCTATTATTTTCAGAAATAAAATATCACTATATTCTTTAACATAGAAGAAAAATAGCGTGAGGAAACCTGACTACCTACCCGAGAACTTTTGGTTCGCAAAGGTGAAGTCTGCCAATTCGCACATGACCAGCGTGGTGGACTATGGCCAAACCCTTCTCATTCTGGGAGGAGACCCGTGCTCAGTAGTGAGCCGTGAATGGGTTCAAAAGATATACGCTTTACAAATAAAGAAAAGCAAATGAAATATAAATAACCCCCATACCGCTCGGTGGAATTTCTGTAAAACCTTTCTTCTATAAAAAACCTCAAATTTCCAGAAGCAAGGGTTTAAGCTGTACGCTGATAAAATTGCGCAGGCAGATTAGCCTTCGCTAATATCAAGTAAAGATGGTTGGCTTGTTCTTGACCCTTAGCTTTCATCCTCCGAGCCTCAGAAAACAGGCCAAGCCGGTTATTATTCATAGCTGAGCTGATGATAATAATCATTAAATATTATTAAGTTAAAATAATTCTTGCTTACGCGGTAAAGCCTTAATTGTTTGCAAGCCGCTCCCTCGATAAGCTCTACAGCCACACAGTGGTTACGTTATATATTTAAAACTTTGGTCAGCAAAAAACGCAGCACAGCATTAGGGCCCTACAAAAGACTTCAACGCGTGCTTTTTTGGGTGTTAAAATATAGAAGTAATCTTGCTAGTGAAAATTAATTTTAGTCTCGTATTTCCTAACTCCTAGCAATAAAACGTATAACTTAATAATTAACTAACAATTTAGGACTAAAAATAATCAAGAACATGAGTAGGTATCCCAGCAGTTTAATTGTTATATTTATTTGTGATTAAATTAGAATTTATTTTAGTAATCAAGACGTAAATGTAAATAGGTACCAGTGGCGTGCAGTTCATAGAATCATAAAAGCTTTACTTATCTAAATGGAAATACATCAATGCTCATTTTCATTATAACAGTCAGTAAATAGGTATTTTGACATCTAAAGCCTACCCTAACTTCAAGCCTTGTGCACGCCACTGATAGGTACATACTTGAAACTTGTAAGTAGTAAAAATAAATATCCTAATAAGTAAACGCAGCAACGATACGCCTTATTTAGTCAATACAAAAAACTATAAGAAAAGTCATTTATTGCACAAAAAACCAATAAATCTATTTGCTAAAGCTGCTTCGATGTAATGCGGTAGTCACTTTCCAAAACTGGAAAAATACGAGGTCAAGAAAACCTGACACCGAGGATTTAGCAATCCAATCCGTTTCCAATAAATTACGTAGATACATGCCATGCAATGTAATGTATGCATGCACACATGCATGTTTAAGGAATGTTTCCAAAGCAAATGCATATTTATAAATGCACATTGGTAACATTTTTTGCGATTGCACTTACGCAAGTTAGGTAGGTATATGATGAGCTCATTCATAGTGATTTGTACCATATTATGTACCGGTTTCTAAATCGTTATTTCGTTACAATGAAGTTGTAAACTATTTCTTTAAAATAAATTCTAATTACAGTTGTTTTGTAATATTTTTGATACCAGTTAGAAACAAGGAAGGTCATTTAAAAATACTTTAGTTGTAACTTAAGTTTACTTAAGTTTTATTGATAAAAATTACTTATCTATTTAAATACATGAATTAAATTCACTCCCTCCTACTCGTATTCCATATTCAGCCGTTGCACAAAAAACCAACTCGCAGATATTTAATTTTCTACACGCTGCTCTTTAAAACCGAATGTAAGAACTACTTTTTCAGAAATTAAAATATTTATTCATATCAAAATAATTATTCCCTATGATTTCTTAAAAACAATATGAATACTGAAAGTGAATAGAAGAAACGTCTTTTGAAGCTCGAGTCTAGTCTATCTATAAAATTCATTACCTATAATAGTCTTATTTTCTTGTTCTTTAACAGTTTGTAAAAACTCATCTCTGTTGCAAAATCTTTCAGTTGCAATTCAAGATTTCAAACATCATTGGGTAAATCATTCTTTTACTAGATTCGATTTCTTTCAAAAAATTTATAGACTTGGTCAACGGTAAAATGATAATAATTTGTTACATTAAGTAGACTTTTAGACAAATCTGTTGTAACATCGTCGGCAACATTTCTAACTGGTTTGACCGCGTGTGACGGCGGGTTCCTTAATCGACGTAACCGCAATAGAGGCCCGACTCGATGATCGGGCTGTAATACTGTAATCTTTTTTAAATTACTCGCATTCCATACGAGTATTTATGAAGCAATTGCAATTTTTACCTATTCTGTACTGGTTTATTGTTAGAATGAGCAATTTATATTCAATTGGCAGCCATAAAATAAGAGTAGCTAAGATTAGACTCTAACGCCCATATTCGTAGTTATAATCTAGAAAGCCCCTTGACTCATCTCCGAAGCCACCAGAAAGAACTCGAACGTCCCTCAGAATCGGTATTCTTAGTTGTAAGGTTAGGGTATTCGAGATATTTATGTGCCTATTAAAAATCTTTTAGATTATGAAAATATTATCCTCACCTCCGGTGGAGCAGCGAATTTTAAATTAGCGAGAGATCCGTGTGATCGACTTCTGTGTTCCTGTCTTATACTGTAAGAAAAAGCACGTTCATTCAAATGTCCTTTCTTCCTGTAGATACCGCCGGCATCCTCCACTGCTTCTAATCCCGTCATACTCTGAGCTGCTTTCATAGCTGGCGGTGGAGGTTTCGAGCGTCTAGGGTCGACTGTTGCGTACTGTATGCGACCTCTCCCTAACGGAGGAACGGGTGGGAAAGGTCCAGGAGCCAGCGCAGCAGGAACGCGACCTCGGTGGCCCATCGTGGCAGGTCGAGCGTGAGGCAGAGTCGCAGCCGGATGTGCCACCAACACCATCGGATGGTGTCCCGCCGTTGCCCACGCTGGAGGAGCACGGCCCAATGATCTTCCGTTCATGACGTGTGCAGGGCCAGGCATCGTAGCGTAAAGCTCGTCAGCGGACGCTGATGATTTCTTCTTTGACTTCTTCGATGTGGACTTCTTTTTTTGCTCCTCGGGCGGTGGCGGTGGCGGAGGTACGGATGCAGGTCGTGTGATTTGGCGAGGGCGAGGCGCTCGTGTCGGGTGGGGGATGTCATCGCTTGCATCATCGCGATCCACTTCCCCAACCCAAACCTTGTGATTCTCATCACCGTCGAATACTTCGACTTCTTCATCGCCGTCGGGCGGTAACTGCGATGGCGACCGTTCTGACTCTAGCCGTTTAGCATACGAGCTGTCAGCATACGCGTGGAAACAACAGCGGACGAGGGCATTCGCGGCCGCCTCGCGGCGACAGATAAACGCGTGACATTCCAGAACCTTTATACCTTGCGTGCGACGTAAGACCGCCGCAAATAGAGGAGGACGCCTCGGCGCTGGCGCTCTGGCGAACGGAGAATCCAAAGGTAAAAATCTAGGCGCACCTTCCACGCTCACACGTCTCACGGCTGCGCAATAGTGCAAACTCGAAATCGGGAAAAACCTTGACACCCTCGACCCGCTCTCGTCCACGTTCTCCAACAAGATTCCATTCGACCAAACGGAGAGCCACGAGTCTATTCCGCCGGTAGTCGCCCCCTTTTCCGGATACAGCTCGCGCAGAGGCTCCTGGATACCCTGTAGCCCGTCCTTGCTCTGTTGTGGCACCGCCGAGCCGAGGTACAGCACGCGGCACCGACAAATCGGCGTCGATTCCATTTTTGCACTTCACTATCACATGACACTAAACCACTAGAAGACACTGCAATTGATAAGTTATTGTTCGACCACTCGGATCGTGAACGGAGTACGTGCGTTGGCCGCGAGACAGGCGCGGGTCTGAGTGAGCGGAATTCAAGATGGCCGGCGAGGGGGGCGCGCGGCGCGGGGCGGCGCGGCGGAGGCTATACGGCTATACCTGCGCTTACGCACCTGTGAAGACGCCTCTAAGGGTACGGTAGGTAGCGAGTAGTGCCGATGAACCGGCATTGTGTCAAATGAATCGACGCGAATTCGGCCGCATTTCTCTTGCTCGACGCGTCATCACATTACGGATCGACGTGAAGGAATGTCACACTTTTGTCTTGCAGCAGTGAAATCCGAAGGTCGGTTGGGCGATGGCAGACAAAAATTATTATTATTTTCGTTCCCTTTTCAATGAATTATTCCGGATAAATCGACAAACATAGCTGTACTTTCCACTCGTTAACAGGGCTAAGTAAATTTACATACTCTACGTTTTACGAGGCTTTGCACTTTCCCTTTCATAAATCAATAATTATAAATCATAAATATTTAAGAGTCAAAAAGCCAAACTTAGAATAAATTAAAAGTGAAACAACCTCTACCAGTCAAACACATGCTATTTTTAGATAAATATCCACTAAATGACCCAATGACCCTAAAAACCTTCATTTATCTAATAATAATTATTTAAATTTACTCGACGCATCCAATTTATACAAAGGTATAATTATGCTTTTTTATCTGAGGTTTTGAATCATAGCAGGTACCATACCTCTTGTTAGAAAGATATAAAATCTAAGTGATTATATTATATATTTACTCATGTCGTTAACTTTTTCATATCTCTCTAAGAAGACTAAGTATATACTTAATTTTTTTTTTTAAGATATAAAGATATTTTAATCGAAAGTTATTTTCCAGGGTTTTATAACAAAAAAAGAAAGGGTACTCACTGAAGTATTTATTTCAACCATATAGTACAACATATTTACAAACATTATACACATCATAACACGTTTACAAACCTTAAACATATTATAGGTGCACCTATTCTATGCCTAGCTAACTAACAAGAACGTCGGGATAAATGAAAATATGTAATTTATGTCAAACGCAAGGTTACCAACTAATCTGGACCGGTGGCCAATTTTGGAACTAACTTTCATACTGTTTAGTTTTTGACTTTTGTTATTATTTTATTTTTCATATATACCAGCGCCGCCGTTACCGGGTCACGATATTATATCTCTTTGACATCTCACATTTTCTCAAATTACATTAAGGGCGAAAACACACTACGGACAGCACATGACAAAACGCCGGCGTCGTATGGGAACACGTTTCGTCGTGTCGCGCAGATTTGTGCACCTTCATGTTGGACGCGCCAACGTTAGCGCTGACGTATTGACTTGACCTGTCCGTTATAGATGCGTTCATTTAATTACAATTAATTTTATAGCTAATAGTTATTATAAACGCTTGATCCTTGACTAATATCGGGGAGTTTTGAAACTACTTTCATCGCCAGTGTACTGGGGGGCTTTCCGTTTCTGTATTATATTTTGAATCTGTAACAAAAGTAATAGTTATTTATTACTACAAGTGCAGCAGTGTGAAAACTTTAACTCGTGTGACGTGCCGGCGATATCCATTCCAGCGACCAAACCGACCGACGTGTTATACTGTAAGGTCACACCTAAGATAAATTACTCCAAAAAAATAGACCGTAGGTACCTGTTGCCATTCCCTGTCGAGTTCTGCCTTTTCGCTCTTGTCCTTGGTTTTCCTTGTCTTGCGTCCGTCCTGCGTCTTAACACCGTACTGGAAGGCGGCCTTCGGAAGAGCCTCTTTGCTACTCATGTAGGCGGAGTACTCTTCCTGAGTGTCGAAGTCCCAGCGACCTGGATGTATAGAAAATTTCGGAAATAAAATAATAAATAAATAAAGGCATTTTTATTTGTGCATCAACGCACAAATAAAAATTTGCGGCGAATACATGACACGATTTTTTTGACGGGGACGCAGTTTAATACTTAACGTTCTCTCTAACAGTTAGTACCCCAAAACTGTAAATACAGTAGCTTTATATTCTTTGCAAACACCCTGAGGGTGGACGGAGGGAAGTCCGGCAGTAGACAAAAGGGATGATGACAATCAAATCAGCAACTGGTTATTAACCTTAAAAACAGGCTTTCAGTATGGATATTTGTGTGAAATACATAGTTGTAACGTCATACAATTTCAACACACTTTTTTTTCTTGAATCTATAATTTAATGTGAATTTTAGGTCTTTTGGAAGACCCCCTATTTAAAAATCAGTAAGAAATAAGTTATTTTTGACGTAGGCATCATCCCTATTGGACATCAACGAATACTACTCACCGATAGGCCCCTTCTTGTTGCCGGCGTCCATCTTAGTGTAGTCGACTTCATCGTCGGAGTCGTCTATCGCGTCGTCCATTTCGCGCAGGCCCGGGTAGCACTCGGCGTAGCCCTCGGGCTCGGCCGCCAGGCGCGACAGCAGCGCCGCGGACCTCTTGTCGCGCTCTTCCGGGTTGGCGCCTTGACGCCGGGCCAGTGGACCCGGACCTATAGCAGAATTTTTAGCCACACAACATTTTTTGTCATTTTCAGTGCTACTCAGACTTTATTGTAAAACTGCGTGGTTTAAGTTTTTTTGATTTCCGTGGGAACTCCATAATTTTTGGATATAAACATAGTTACAAAAACAAAAGAACTTATTACCGTGTTGCAAGAATCCCTAGTTGTAACACCTTCGCTGCTCATAAATTTTCTAAATTCATAGGCCCATACCTCTATAATAAAGTGAACAAAGAACTTCAAATATATTCTTTAAGTAAAAAACAAGTTAAGACGCTAACCTCCAAATTTCTAGCCAATCTAAATTATACCGAAACTGAAAAATTTATAAAAACTATCATTTGACTCAACAAGATATTGCTACTCACAAACACACTCATACACATTACTCACACTCGCACACTTGCTAAAATACACGTAAACTCTTCTACTATATTATAAGTATGTATTATATTATAAGTATGTATTATATTCTTCTAATAAACTAACCCTACTAACACTAGAATAAGAACAATTTATAAGTAACTTATTAATAATCGAGAACAAAAGACCGATATTATGTTAATACAGAAAATATTGTGACAAGAGGGTAAGCAGTCAACTACAACAACAAGCTGCGCTTAGTGTAGTTGACAGCATAACATTAACTTGTGATCTGTAAAATGTAAAAGTCGGTAAAAATTTATTAAGTATTCCTTTGTAATAACTTTACTTTACAGTTAAGATGAATAAAATATTTTCATTTTCATTTTTCATTTTCAAATAGTAGCCTGCGTCAATCTCCAGGTCCTCAACTATACCAATGCCAAACATCACATCGATCCGTTGCTCCATTACGGCGTGATTGAAGGGCAAACCAACAAACCAACACACTTTCGCATTTATAATATTAAGTATAAGTATATGAAAAATAGCACTGGGGACAAAGAAGATTGATAATATGAATCACCCCACTCACTAGGTACAGTAGTCACGGGTAACTCAAACATTGTGACTCAACAACTCAATCAAAATCAAAATCAAAATCAAATTATTTTTATTCAAATAGACTTTTTACAAGTTCTTATGAATAGTCAAATGAATCTACCACTGGTTCGGAATGCCGTTCCTACCGAGAAGAACCAGCAAGAAACTCGGTGGTTGCTCTTTTGAAAATAAATAAATAGTATATGGTATGTTTACAATAATCTACATACAACATATACAGATACATAAGTAACCACTGTCCTGAGCATTGCTGGAGCGAGTCAAATCCATGCGCCTTTATCATTAATATAATCTTCGACAGTATAATAAGCTTTTTTTAGGAGCATTTTTTTAATGGTTATCTTAAACTTGTGTAAAGGCAAGTTTATAATAGGTTGAGGAATTTTGTTAAAGAATAGTATGCTCATTCCCACGAACGACCTTCGGACTTTAGTGAGGCGGAGCGATGGAGTCACGAGCCTATGACGGTTTCTAGTTGGCCTATCGTGCAGATCGCATATTCTTTTGTAATTCTGAATGTGCTGTTTTACAAAGATTAGATTACTGTAAATATACTGCGAGGCTACTGTAAGAATACCTATTTCCTTAATTTCTCCCTAAGGGATTCACGTGGTTTTAAATTATAAATTGCACGTATTGCCCTTTTTTGTAATACAAATATTTTTTGAATATCTGCCGCTTTACCCCACAGCAAGATTCCGTAAGACATAATACTATGAAAATAAGCAAAATATACAATCTTTGCAGTTTCAACGTCTGTTAACTGCCGAATCTTTCTGACAGCGTAAGCAGCAGAACTGAGTTTACCAGCTAGATTTGATATATGGGTGCCCCATTGAAGCTTAGCATCTAAGGTCACCCCCAAGAACACGGTGGCCTCTTCTATTTTTAACATATCATTATTTACCACTAGATTAATGTTACGTGTATTCTTGGTATTGGGCAGTGCGAACTCAACACACTTAGTTTTTTTTGCATTTAAAAGTAAGTTATTTACAGTAAACCAGTGAGTGACCTGAGAAATGGCACTATTTACGTCGTCAAAATCATCCTTATTTCTATCGACTTTAAAAATTAAAGACGTATCATCAGCAAATAGCACAATATCGCAAGTATCCTGGACAAAATATGGTAAATCATTTATATATACCAAGAACATGAAGGGACCCAGAATGGAGCCTTGAGGGACACCCATTAATGAGGCTGATCCGGATGATTTCACATTGTTTACACATACCGTCTGAATACGGTCACTAAGATATGATGCAATGAGACTAAGTGCAGTGTCTTTGATTCCATAGTGGCTCAATTTGGTCAACAGTGTCTCGTGCTCTACACAGTCGAATGCCTTAGTCAAATCACAGAAAATACCAATAGCATTCTGTGAGTTCTCCCAAGCATCAAATATATGTTTTAACAGCGCCGCGCCCGCATCGACTGTTGACCGGCCTTTCGTAATCAATCTAAAGAATAGAGAAGAAGGAACTAGTTCATTGGCTCATTCACATGACACAACTGAACCACATCACTATTACCTCAAAATATGGTATCATTAATTTAGAATTTGACATTAGCCAATGTCAAAACGTGTTGTCCAATAAAAAGTTCGAATATAGGTGAATACATGGCAAGAAGATTTTTTTTATCAACCCTAAACTGACTCGTCCGTCTTACGGGACTAGACATAAATGTGTCGTCCTTGAAGATCAGTACACAATTATTTTGTCGACAGTCGTACGTGTTGGAATGCGGAGTGAGGCAGGGCGGATTAAGTTCGCCATTGCTTGAAAAGCAAAGCCTACAGATTCACTTGATGTTAAAAAGCACTTTTAAAAGTTTATTTGAATATAACTGTTAACTTAGTATGTGAACGAACTGATTGAATGATTCGATAGCATGCCGGTAAGGCATCATCCCTATTTTGCACTCTGGCACTCTGTAAACATTCGGTACTGAGCATACCAAAATTACACCGCGCTGTCACAGATTAGGTAACGACCTTGCTTACCTTCTTCTTTTTCCGTTTCAAGAGGTTTGTCGAAGTAGCCAGACCGCGGGCGATCGTCACGTCTTTCGCCGCGTTTGTCGCCGGCGACATAATCCCCGATGTCGCCATATATGGAGTCATCGTTACGACCTTTTTCCGCAGCTTTATCCTACAAATATATGTACTTACTTAATTAAAGAAACATCCCACTGTTTCAATGATTATGCTAATATATAATATCTATCACATTGTAACCAAACTGACGGGGTCCCTAAGCATCTACACCTCTCTCTACTTATAAAATTAAATATTTCTTTAAAATGGCACGTGATACATCTAGCAGTAAGACCCTCACAACATTGCTGTGTCCATAATAAACCAAGATCTTTTAGAGTTTCGGAAGCCTCGAATTCAATCAACCCAACGACTAAGTTATATACAGATTTTAGATATAATTCAGTTAACTTAAAACAGGCATTAAGTAACGTGATCGCGAAGAGATAAATCTCTTCGGGATATTTACGAACTAACCCAAGTGGTAGCACCTTCCTTTTATAACCTTTTACAAAGAAAAGGAAGATGCTTTGTAAGGCATCATTTATATTTCTAAAAAATAAATGATGGCTGGCTGGCTCCTCCCCGCCACCAACGGTAGGCTTCTTCCCTCTCTTGGTACCCCTAGAGGCACATCAATACATGGACTAATACATCTCTAAGAATACCAAAAGTCAACAGCCCCCCCCTTTAACCACTTGGTCATCAATAGCGAAGGCCAGCGCAAAGTATGTACGAGCATACTTTAGTGTGGTTTTACAGCGACGCTTTCGCCAGCGCAGTTGGTAAGCGTCGCGGGCCACGAGCTTTGCGTCTCATGGATCATTACATAGTCACGCGGATGGCCCGCGTTGACGGCAATTCAGCCGCGCTTTTCAACCGCGTGCGGGCGAGGAGTCATTGTGTTCAGTGTGCGTTGCACAGTCTCGCCGGTCGGACGCGCGCATGCGTACCGTCGTCGCCAAAATGAATGCGAATTATATCGATACGGGTCGATTGATTGAAGAAGTTCGCTTTCGACCGTTGCTGTGGGATCCATCGAACGAATTATACAAAAACAAAGACGCAAAAAATAAGGCTTGGGAAGAAGTTGGAGAAGCAATCTTTGGAGAAAATTACATAAAGAAAGACAAAGGTATGTTTATAAAATTTGTATTTTTATCAATTACATTTATAATATAAAATTTATATTATGTTGGTATAAAAGTCGTCGTTAAACATATGTAGGGTAAGATTTCAATCGATATGTAGGGTAAGATAAGGTAAATTGATCAATTTTACTTGTTGGAGCACTATCTTTATGGATTTAAAAATAAGATTGTGGATTTTTGATGATTTGAACACTCTTCAACGGTTTACTTGCAGAAAAAACACATTAGATTAGTCATAAATGACTATGAATCATCACTATAGTCTATACTTGAAAGGACGACAATGAATTCAATTCCACTAATAAGTTCTTTCAAATAGGTACTAGGTAGGTACCTCTAGAATATTTGTCTGTCTTGCCACAAAACACTGCCAGCAGGCGATATAAAGTAATCGGCAAACACTTCGCGTAGTGTGTTTCCTGTTCTAGAAACTGGCTGAAGATTCATGTCAATCAAACCACTAATGCTTAATAAGTCATTTCCATTGTAGCCGTCTCGCACTCTGATAAAATTGTGTAATACGCAACAAGCTTTAACTATAGTTTTTGCGTTGGAGAAGCTCACGTTCATTGGAGTGTGAAACACTCTAAACTTGTTTGATAATATTCCAAATGTACATTCTATGTACCTTCTGGCACGACTTAGACGGTAATTGAATATCTTCTGTTTGTGGCTCATATCATTTCGAAGATAAGGTTTCATCACATAGTTCGATATGCCAAATGCACCATCACCAATTATTATATGAGGTGCCACAATATTAGATCCTTGCAGGTACTTTGGAGCCGGTAACCTTAAATTATTTCTTTCTAACTGTTGAAATAGTACACTGTTTTGGAATATGGTGGAATCAGAGTTTTTCCCACAAGAACCAATGTTGACATAAGTAAAGCAATAGTTGGCATCGCACATTGCCAGAAGGACAATAGAATAAAAATGTTTGTAATTGTAAAACATTGACCCTCCACCTGCGGGATTAACTATGCGTATATGTTTACCATCTATTGCCCCACAACAGTTAGGAAAGTTTGCATACATCTCAAACTCTGCACTAATACGTTGCCACATTTGCGTTGTCGGTTGAGGAATGCATTCTTCGCGTAGTTTTTCCCATATCTCACAGCAAACTTCCTTGACGATTTTGCTTATAGTAGTAACGCCCATTCTGTATGTGACATGTAGATCGGAGTAAGTGTTCCCAGTAGCTAAGAATCTGAAAAAAATATATATAATTATTAGAACTAGTAGAAAGTTCCAAGTAGGAAAGGATTCATAAAAAGTACAAGTGAGAAGGCGTGATACACAAAATATTATTTTTGCCAATTTTTTTTTGTTTCAGATAAGCTTTTACGTCAAAGATGGAAATCTGCAAGAGATGGATATTTCAAAACCAAAGCTAATATGAAAAAAGCACCATCTGGTAGCGGGGCAAAAACCGTTACAAAATACATTTATTTCAAAGAATTAAACTTTCTTGATCGTATCACTGAAAACGAAGTTTCAGAATCTATGTACAACATTAATGAACAATCAAGTTCATCTGAAACAATAGCTCACGTAGTAAATAACGACGAAATTTCTGGCTCTTCTCAAAACAGTTCTACTCCGGTGGCTGACCAAGATAAACCAACATGGACTCGGAAGAGGAAACATGAACGGGTACAAGAGAACTCCGCGTTTGAGAAAAAGTTGGTAGATTTGTTAGACAAAAATATGCCAGACATAAGCTCTGACGATTTGTCATTTTTTAATTCTCTAGGTCCAATACTAAAATCTTTTAACAGTTATAAAAAACTATTATTTCGTGCCAAAGTATTGCAAATCGCCATGGATCTCTCCGCGCCAACTTCAAGTGGCACTACGTCGACGTCCAACATCTTGTCACCAGAACATAACTCAAATTCTACTACAACATCAACAACCAATCATTCTAATGATACTACTACGCAACGAGGTTATCAATCAGCAAGTCAATATTACACCGTCATGTCACCAGAAAATGATTCTAATTCTTCTGTAATGTGTGCAACCAATTCATCATATTTTTCAAACCAAACGCTACCAGTCAACGAATCAATGTCTAGTACCACCACTCAGCAAGGCTATCAAACAGCAAATCAATATGATCCTCATTCAACAGTCAATAATTCTGTTCAGCAAAGCTGTGAAGAAATACAGCACTTTCCAAATATTGCATCAGAAAACGACAATTTCTATTAATTACATTTCAACGAGTTTTGTTTTTTTGATTGTTTAAATTTTCTAAATAAAGTAATTACTAAAAATTAAATAGTATTTTTCATGCCACTTACCTTAAGGTAATCGCCAACTTTTCAACTGGTTCTATAGGTGCTCGACGTAAACTTGATCTTTTTAAATTATGTTCTATCTTGCAGAGTAATTCATTAAATGTTGTTATAGACAGACGAAAATGTTTAAAGAACTTGTCACTATGTTCTCTTAAATCCGCAAACGATGTAGAGAACGCGCCTCTCAGCAATCTAGTGGCATTGTAAGGATGTACTTGTATACGTCGTCGTCGTCGTTGCCTTTTTTTCCATAAGTAATATAGTATAATAAATACGAGAAGTCTCATCACGACTGTATGAGCCGGCAAACCGATCACGACTGTACGAGGCGGCTAACCGCGCGACTAGCTTTAAACTAGTTTTATAGTTTCGAGCGGGTCATCCGCGCGCTTACCACCCGCGCGGACAGAAGCGCCACTGTAAAACCACTCTTAGAGTGGTGCGTTCCACTTATGTCAGCGTATAGCTGGATAATTGCATTTTTAGAGTGGTGCACTCCCACATATACCTGTAATAGGTTTCAAAGATACACCGGACGCACTGCAGGGTCGTTCGTCGCAACGTAACAGAGCCACAGGCGTGATGCACCCTTCAGTAATAGTATGTTATACCAAATACAGCGCGGAACCACCATGGGTGATAGAATGTCGTTTGTGCGTAACATGGTTTTTAGCCAATGTGCCGCAGCATAGGTCGTGAAGCTATGCTTTTACAAGTAACATGGGTTGTGAATCCATGAAACTCTGAAGTTTCGAGGCTGAACAAGCGTAGTGCAAAACGTAGTAAGATATCAGGCGCAACGTACGCATAATCCAACCTTCGGCAATAATAAACAGCGTCCTTCCAACCATGGTCAGTTATCGTTCGAGTATTGCGAACGACGTACGTAATTTAAGATAAGTAGATCGCAAGGTAAAGTCAGACGTTTTGTGGAACGTAGAAGTATACTCGAACTGCACTGCGCTCAGAAAGCAAGCTCTCTGATTCAACAACAAACCAATCCCATCTGAACGTCCAACCACGTAGACATCCAGACAGAACCAGCCGTGCTGAGGCATCGCTGAAGCGAGACACCGTTACGCTCCACAGCCCGACTCGACCTGCGATAATAATTTGTTTAGTAATATACGTGTAAATATGTTGTAGTTATGATATGTATATAAATCCACCAGAGGCAGATAAGATTTCGTCGGATGCTCTCAAGCTAGGTCCGCTAAGGGTTCTCACATTAGACAGCATCCAACAACACAGTGCGTTCAAACGATCTATTGCAAATATACCTGCTCAATATATTAATTTTATGTATCGCCCCACGCGCACACACTACCACACGCAGTTGACAATGTTGCGATTGCGAATGCTTGATTCCTCCTACACCACCGCCATACCCACCCTTGGCGAGTGGTCGTAACGACGGGAAACTTCCCCGTAAGCCTTTAGTCGCGCATCCATATACACCCATACTATACTACCATTCTATTATCGTTTTAATATTACTTTACTATTATTTTATTATTATAATAAAATTTTTTTTTTTTAAATAATTACCTATTTTCCACTGAATAGTAAGATACGTATAGTTACAACATCATGCTAATATATCTTTAACAGCAATGGTAACCAGGAATCAGGATATAGATATTTTAATTTGCTTGAGGTTCTTACACATGATTTCCTTCTAGTATCGTACGCCAAATGCGTCATGCTGTTATTTATTTCGTAGTTCGGAATGGGATAACTTCCATTAGTCAACTTGGGCCCACTTGGTCCAATGATAAGTTATTTTTAAGATGACAATATTTTACTGTTTTATTTGAGAAAATAAGGTAAAGCTTTCATTTTTAAGTGAATCATGAGACGCATAGGAAATTATAAGCCGTCTGGTCAGGTATGAGCTTTCAGGCTTGGCTTGACCAAACAGGTTACAACAACTTACAAGCCTCGGCCTGTCAGCCAAGGATTTCTCGCAGCTGACCCAACCATTGCCTTGCCCTCCTGTGCAACTTACCTTGGCTTTCTTCAGCTTGCGATGTCTACCGTGCCTCAGGTATGAGAATATCTGCGCTAACTTGTCCAGTACGACGTCGTTGGCGGCGGACGCGGAACTGCGCTCGTCCGCAATGCACCGCGTCTACGTCGTCGGTATGTCATTGTCTATGGTGCCCTGCTGTGCTACTTACCTTGGCTTTCTTCAGCTTGCGATGTCTACCGTGCCTCAGGAATGAGAATATCTGCGCTAACTTGTCCAGTACGACGTCGTTGACGGCGGATGCGGAACTGCGCTCGTCCGCAATGCACCGCGTCTCCGTCGTCGGTATGTCATTGTCTATGGTGCCCTCCTGTGCAACTTACCTTGGCTTTCTTCAGCTTGCGATGTCTACCGTGCCTCAGGTATGAGAATATCTGCGCTAACTTGTCCAGTACGACGTCGTTGACGGCGGATGCGGAACTGCGCTCGTCCGCAATGCATCGCGTCTACGTCGTCGGTATGTCATTGTCTATGGTGCCCTGCTGTGCAACTTGCCTTGGCTTTCTTCAGCTTGCGATGTCTACCGTGCCTCAGGTATGAGAATATCTGCACTAACTTGTCAAGTACGACGTCGTTGACGGCGGATGCGGAACTGCGCTCGTCCGCAATGCACCGCGTCTACGTCGTCGGTATGTCATTGTCTATGGTGCCCTGCTGTGCAACTTACCTTGGCTTTCTTCAGCTTGCGATGTCTACCGTGCCTCGGGTATGAGAATATCTGCGCTAACTTGTCCAGTACGACGTCGTTGACGGCGGATGCGGAACTGCGCTCGTCCGCAATGCACCGCGTCTACGTCGTCGGTATGTCATTGTCTATGGTGCCCTGCTGTGCAACTTACCTTGGCTTTCTTCAGCTTGCGATGTCTACCGTGCCTCAGGTATGAGAATATCTGCGCTAACTTGTCCAGTACGACGTCGTTGGCGGCGGACGCGGAACTGCGCTCATCCGCCTCGGGCACGTCCGCCTTGCTCCGTGTCAACGTCGTCGGTATATCACTGTCTATGGTGCCCTCTTCGTCCAATTCCACCACGTAAGCCATACGTCCTGGCGCGAAAAGTTCGTTCCGCACCACTTTTTTGGATCTAAAACCAATATTTTCTTAAATTCTATTCTAAACAGGTGCAAAATAGTGGCCGCGTCCATCGCCACTATTCGAACTCGTAGAAAACAGTCTTAATACAATTCATTACATCATACTTACTTTAGTTCTGTGATTAAATTATGAATATTTCTGGCCATTGGAGTTTTAAACTGTATTTCTTCTTCCTGTAAACAAACACATAGTATTACAAAATAAATTATGAGTACCTATTTTTCAAGTTTTGTATCTAGTATAGGTACAAAACATGTTTTTATTTAAACATTATGTACCCCACCTGTTCTCACAAGAATGAGCTCACACAGGATTTTTAAAACTTTCATTCATGGACAAAGGAACCAGATCCACATTAAGATAATATTGACATATTGAATAAAATATGTTTTAGACTTTTGGTGCAAACAGTCTCTCTGTGTCGTATTCCTCATCGTCGTGTGACCCCTTTCCATTAATCAAATAATGGTAGAAGTATTCTTGGAGATAGTAATGGGGTGGGTTCCCACGACCTTCCGCATACAACTCAACTAAGAGTATTTAAACTCTTAGGTTTTTGTAACGATTGTTATCAGATATTTGTGATAATAACCGGGACCGACGGCGTAACGTGCTCGAAAAGACCAAATTTGAACTTCCAAATTCGGTCACCCATCCAGGTACCGACAGGGGTCAACGTTGCCTAACCATCGCAATCGACTGATATGCAATGTCACAACTAGGCCACTCGTCCGTCGGTGCAAACACAGTGTTAAACAATTCCAAGTGCTACTAACAATTATTGTGAACTTACCACTGGGGGTGCTTCTTTCTTTTCCTTTACTAGTTCCACCGCAGGCTCTGACACGAGTCGTTCCATTTCAGCCTCCTGCTCTTGTTCGCGAGTTTGTATCTCTGAACGAACCTATAATTTGTCATTTTGATAGCCTTTTATTATAAGAATCATAAAAACAAACCCTTCTTAATTTTCGAGTGTCTGCTTGTCCAGGTTAATCATTGAAAACTAACCAATACATTCTGTAGATCTATACTATATAATATACTATGTATATATAGATATACTTACTATATAACTAGATGATGCCCGCGACTTCGTCCGCGTGAATTGATGTTTTTTTAAGATTTAAACTATCCTATCTCTCAAGTTGGATCGAACTGCACATGGTGTGCGAATTTTATTATAATCGGTTAAGTGGTTTAGGAGTCCATTGAGGACAAACATTGTGACACGAGATTTATATATATTAAGATATTAAAAATGCAAAAATGTGTCTGTCTGTCTGTCCATCTGTCTGTCTGTCTGCTACACTTTCACGGCCCATCCATTCAACCGATTTTGGTATAGGGTTAGTTTGTATCCCGGGGAAGGACATAGGCTACTTTTTATCCCGTAAAATTAAAGTGCGGGAATCAATAACCCTTAATCCACGCGCAGTATCATCAGTAAATGTCGCAGGCATCATCTAGTAAAGACATACCAGCAGAATCTAGGCTACTCTATATCCCAAGGAAACAAATGGATTCATACGATTAAATATCTGTGTTGTGTGTATCACTCATTGATGAACTATTAGGGTTTCAGACTATTTTAAATCGCTTGCACACAATTTAAAGCCAAAATAGGCATTTAGATACCAACTGGCATCAAATTATTCCTTTGGCCCTTTTTGTTCACCATTATAGTAGCAATTTTCTTAAAATAATAATAATTTGGTGGGTTTCTAGACCAGACAGAAAGACATGGACAGAATTTAATAATTAATATTTTCGAAATCAGCTTGACTCAGCTTACCTTTTGTAACAAAGCATAATCAAGACCCTTCACCAAGTGAGTATGTTCCATGTCACCCCCAAGGTATTTTGATTCCTGAAATAATAAAACTTATTATAATTTATTGACCCAGCTGAGTTTGTTGTGGGCTCTTCTCAGACCAGGGCGCGTTTGGAACCCTCGTAGCTTAGTTTTAAGTTACTAGTAATTATATACATATCACCATCACGTCTTACTTTGTAAGTACCTATTTTGAATAAATGTTTTGAGTTTGAGTTTGAACTTACTATGAGTATTGGAATAAAATCACAATTTATATATACCTGAATCATTTGACGCCTCCTCTCTTTAGCGTCAATTCCTGACTTCAGATCTGGAGCTACAGCCCTAAAGTATAAAAGATAGCATTCAAATTGAGCTACAGTGGGTTTTACACATTTTTTTAATAACTTCCATAAATAAAAATTCCATATCAATGCTAATATTATAAATTTTTTAAACATTTCAAAAGCCAGCAACTCATTGGCGTTTCCTCTGGTGCTGCAAATGTTCATGGACGGTGGTAATCACTTACAATCAGGTGACCCGCCTGCTTGTTTGCTCGCTATATGTATATATATAATAATAATAATAATAATAATAATAATAAGCCTTTTATTTCTAATCCCATGGTAATTACAATTGTATATTACTACTTTATAGATGAAATAAGTGTTAGTTGTGTTAGTGTTTGTGTTATTCTAGTTAGTATTGTTATTTGTTGCAGTATTTGTTGGAGATGTAGTCCCATATCGGGTAAAGGCCTCCTCCATCTGCTTCCAATGCTCCCGGTCTTTAGCAAGGGTCAGCCAGTTTGTGCCAGCAGTCTGGGCTACGTCGTCCGCCCACCGTTTGTATGGTCTCCCGACGACCTTTCTTTTCCCTGGTGGTCCTTTCCAGTTAGTAATTTGTATCGTCCATCTGTCGTCAGTGAGCCTTGCGATATGTCCTGCCCATTGCAACTTTAGTGCTAGTGCTTGTGTTAGAGCATCTGTCAGCATTGTCTTTTCCCTAATTTTTGTACTTCGCACTTTGTGAATTTTTCTTATTCCTAATATGCTCCGCTCCATTGCTCTCTGGGTAGTTGTAATTTTTTGTTTGGTTCTGTTAGTGTAAACCCATGTTTGGCAGCCGTATAATAGGCAGGGTAGTATACAAGTGTCCATTACTACTTTCTTGAGATTTAGGGAGTAGTGGCCTTTTAGGATTTCTTTAAGTGACCAATATTTTTGCCATGTGATGTTTACTCTCCTTTGTATTTCCTCTTCGTTATTTGTATTGCTAAATGTCACTTGTTTTCCTAAATATGTATAGGTTTTAACATATTCTATGCATTTGTCCTTGACCCATATTGGTTTTTCATAACTATTCGTCATTACTCTAGTCTTGTTTGCATTCATTTCCAGACCTATCTTGGAGCTTTCGTTGTCTAATGAGCATATTAGTTCCTGTAGTGTGTTTGGTGTTTCAGCCAGTATGACAATATCGTCTGCGAACCTTAGATGGTTTAGGTATCTCTTGCCTATTTTAATACCTTTGTGATCCCAGTCCAGCTTCCTAAAGATGGTTTCCAAAACAGCTATGAAGAGTTTTGGTGAGATGGGGTCTCCTTGTCTCACGCCTCTTTCAATTTTGATTGGATCACCTCTTGTTTCCAGTTTTACCTTACTAGTACTGTTAGCATATATGTTCTTTAGAATGTTTATGTATTTTATATCGACGTTGAAGAGTTTCAGTGCTTCCCAGATTGAGTTATGACTAATTGTATCGAAAGCCTTACTGTAATCGATGAATGCTAGATATAGAGGTTTGTTAAATTCCTTGTACTTCTCCATTGTTTGTTCTAGTGTCTGTAGATGGTCAGTTGTACTAAAACCCGATCGGAAACCTGCTTGTTCTATTGGTTGTGAATCATCAATTGTAGGTGCTATTCTGCTTAGGATGATAGATGCGAACAATTTATATGTATTTGCCATCAGACTGATTGGCCTGTAATTGCCTATATCTAATGGATTTCCTTTTTTATAAATAAGTGTTATTTCTGAAGTGCACCATTGTTGTGGCACTATCTCAGCATCTAATATCATGTTGAAGAGCTTTGTGAAATGGTGTAGTAGAACAGGTGCCCCTAATTTAATAGCTTCGTTAGTTATACCGTCGGGTCCTGGGCTTTTTTCATTTTTTAGCTTTCTAATGTGGTCATACACTTCTCTTTCAGTAATTGGGTCTACTACTGTTTTAGAATTACTATAATCTTGTGTTTGTGGGGTGTCCTTATGTATCTGTCTCTTGTACATTTCTCTGTAAAAATGTGTAGCATGGTTAATAATATCTTTTCTCGTTTTTGTTTCCCTTGTGTTGTCTTTTAATTTCTGTATCCACGTTTTTTGTAGTTTCAAGTCTTTAAATGCTCTTTTTGTACTTCTATGATTTGTAAGGTTTCTTGTGATTATGTCCTGTCTGTGCTTTTTATAGTCTTGACTAATAGATTTGTTGGTAGTTTTGAACACTTCACTTAGTTCTTTTCTTATGATATTATCTTTAGGTTTTGTTTTTATTAGTTCAGTGCGTTTCTTTATTAGTTCCTCAGTTTCTTTACTAAATATTTTTTGTTGTTTTCTCTCTTGGTTACTTGTGCTTAAACTGTGTACCACGGATTCCTCTAAAGTGTTGTTATAGTTTTGGATGCTCAGAGTCTCTTTAAAATTGTTTTCTAGATGTGAATGCAGGCTATTCTTATAACTTTTAATTTCATTATCAGTTTTTAGACTTGTAACTGAAGGTTTGTAGTTTTTCCTATCTTTTCGTGGCTGTTTTAGGCTCTTAAAAATCTGTGATCGGAGGGGAATTTTATATTGTTGAGTACTTCTGTGTTTGTGATGAGTTGGGGGTGGCTTGTTAGTATGAAATCTATTTCATTTGTTGTTTTTTGGTCAGGTGAAATCCATGTCCATCGCCTGTTTTCCCTTTTCTTAAAATATGTATTCATTATAGACAGCTTGTGTTCTAAAGCAAAGTCGATCAGTAGGTCGCCCCGGTCATTTCGTTCGCCATATCCGTACTGACCCATTATTAAGTTCTCGCCTTCCTTGGGATGTCCTATTTTCGCGTTAAAGTCGCCCATTAATATAACTTTGTCGTCAGCTTTAGAAAGTGCTTCTGTGATGGTGTTGTAGAATGTATGTATCTCTTCTTCACTCGCTTTTTCTGTGGGTGCATAGACTTGTACTAGTGAGATGTGCAAGTTTTCTAGTTTCAATTTTAGCAGAGCAACCCTTTCTGACAGTCCTGTGAAATTAAGTATTTTGTTTTTAAATGTTTTCTTCATTAAAAAGCCAACCCCGTGTTTTCCCTTGGTTTCTCCCATGTAAAATAGAATGTAGTCTTTGTATTCCTCTATATTGCAACCTGTTCTTCTAACTTCGGAAAGACCCAAAATGTCGAAGTTAACATTTTCAAGAGCATATGTAAGTTCAAGATATATTTCAGTTGTAGAGAGGGATCTCACATTATATGTGCATATTTGTAAAGACTCACTTTTTGTCTTCCTTGTTGTAGATGGAGGGTGGTGGTCGTTATTCCCCACGGGGACCAGCCGGCTTGGGGAATGTGATTTGTTGTTATTGTTTGTTTCTGTGTTTTTTCCTTTATTCGGCTTTTGTAGGTAGGTTTTGATTGATTGCTATTGCTTGTTGTTTCCGTTTTGTGAGTTGTGTCTGGAGTGGTTCATGTGTTCGAAAGCATTTGTTTTGTTTATTTTACTTGGAGCCTTTGGTTGTGGGCTATTATCGCTGTTAGACTGAGGTGGTGTGTTTGACTGGGCTTGTTTCCTCTTTTCTTTTCCTTTTTCTTGATTTATTTTCCCTTTAATTATTAATTTATCATATCGGATGATTGCTAAGTTTCCATTTTTCTTTTCTTGTAGTTGTTGTTGTTTTAACTCTTTCCTCATTTCCAAAACCTCTTTAGGAAAATCTTCAGTGGCATATGTGGTTGCTGGGAAATATTTGTTATTTCTTAATATTTCAAATTTTCTCGAAGCCAAACTAAGTTTCACTAATATTGGTCTCCTCTTATTGTCTTCTTTTTTCCCCAACCTTTTAATCTCACTGATTTCCCACATATCAAATTCCCGTATTCCTCTCTCAGTTACTATTTTGTTTAGGAAATCCACAACCAAACTCATAAGTTTGTTGTTATTTTTCTCGGTTTCTTCTAGTCCATGCAGTAGTATATTATTTTTCTTAACTTCCCTTTCCAACTTACTGATTTTCACTTTCAGTGTCGAAACCTCACTATTGAGTTTCAGGTTCTCTTCAATCAGTGGGTTCAGCTTTTCTTCTATTGTCGATGTAATACTTGAAGTTATTGTACTGGTGTGTTTCATGAAATCTTCTTTTAATTCATGCATCTTCGTGTCAATCTTCTCATCTATTTTCTGTAGAAATAATTCCATCTGTTTGTCCATTTTCTACTATTTGGTAGAAAAATTTATAAATGTGGCAATTTTTTCCGAGCTCTGGCAACCCTATCTTATGGTGGTGAAACTGACAGCAGTTGTCATTGTCAAGTAACAATTATTTGTCGGTTGATGATTTATTAAAATTTGTGGGGGTAGAATTGTTTTCACTGAGCGATTTCAAGTTAATTGATCGCTTTTTTTAGGTTTAATAGTGAGATTTAGAGCTGGATAACACTATCACCGCGAGATGGACACTTTAACTGCACTTTGGTAGTATTTTTAGTATTTAAATCATAGTTTTTCTTAGCAAATCACGAAATTATTGGAGAGCACTGGTGCTTCTGACAACAGTTGACAGCCGAAAAAAACGCTATAAATTTATATCACTGTTAAATTGCAAAAACCATTAGATTGTAATGTAACGCTTTGTGTCTCAATAGATTGTAAACTGTCGAAAGATTGTGAACCATTCAATGTTCTGAGTGTCAATTTTTGAAATATTCATTGTATTTATGTTTTCTTGTCTCTTTCTTGTAGGTTAGGTCAGGGTTCGACATAAATAATCAGGTAGTTGTTGAGATTTTATCGGGTTAATATACCTAAGAGATTACAGTCTACCGAAAAATAATGCATTAAATTTTAATCTGTTGACAGTTTACAATCTCGCTAGTTAGAATACAATCTAATGGTTTTTGCAATTTTACGGTGACATATATATATATCTATATAAATATATTTCAATTTGAAAGTGTCAGTCTGTCTCCTAAGCTTCCAAAGTATTTCAACCAATTTTGAAGAAATTTGGTACAGAGATAGGTAACATTCAGGGGCAGGTAATAGGAGAGAGCTTTATATTTCAAAAAATTAAGAGTTCCGCAGGAATCAAAAACCTTAATCCTCTCCAACAAAGTCACTGACATCATTTAGTTTTATGTATACTTGTATAGCTATGTAAATAGAACAGCAGGCTTATCTTTGCTAAGCAAAAATGAAAATACTACGTATCTCCAGGTTTTTACTGTATTCATGTAAGAAATCATGCGGATTAATTGTTCCCTTGCAGTGTTAATGAAGGACAAACTTACAAACACTTTTGCATAATACAGTTATAATATTACAATCAATGTAGGTGTTTATAAAAATACCTGTAAGCACTGCTTGTGTTACTTGTTGGATCAGCAGAAGTTATATCATTGCTACCATCTCTTCTCTCCCTTGCCCTGTCTCTATACTTTTCAGCAAGTTCTGCAAGTTTGTTATCCTCTTGCTTTTTTAATGCAGCATAATAAGACTTCTTCTTGCGACGAAGCTCACTTTTGTTCTCTGTCGGTGGGGGCATAGAACTGGAATTTAGAAAGTTAATATAATATCTTTTTTCTGTGAAATGAATGGTTTTGTCAAGGATTACAATCAAATCAACTTGCTACTTTACACATAATTGCTAGTAAAAATTCAATCAAAGCTACATTATATGAGATGATGCTCTTCGCGAGCCAGCGTTTAATTTGCAGTTCAGTTAGGAGACATACAAAACTAGAAGTGATTTTATTATGTATTTACTGTAAATTTGCATACCATGGATTTAATCTTTACTAATGATTTCTAAATTACAATGCTGTTGCTCATACTGGAAACCCAAAGCATTAAAAAAGACAAAATTTGCAATTTATTTTACATGTCCCTTAACATTTGAAGCAAAATGCTACACCCTACCTGAAGAGGATGTAGGTAGCTGATCACACAAAAGTTGCCACAAAAAGCAACTACAGGAAACTTAAGCTTTCGTATGTAAGACCTCAATCAGACGGACTGCTTGCACTCAATAGTAAGACAACTGGGCTCAGCTTTAGTATAGGGGACGCGGAGTTTGACGTTCATATTTTTTTTACAGAAAGACCTTGATGTGGTAAGCCTTGCACTAAAATATTTTACTGCGGAACTCAATAGTTTTCGAGATATAATTTTTTGAAAATTCGTAAATGTTCACCACTTTTCACTATTTCTTACGACATTTGCCATAGATTACAGACTCATTGACGTTTAGTTGGCGTACTAAAGTTTCGTTTTACGTATTAAAATCCGTTCCAAACATGAAAAGTATCATAAAATGTTATTATTCGTATTCAAACCATAGATAATGTCTATACCGATTATTGGAACGGAACGCGTGCGTTGGCGCCAAATTCAAATCTATGAGTCATCGTTTTACGCGCTTTTCAAGGTTAAAGGTTGAGAAGGTTAAAGGAGGTACAATTAATTAAAAGGTATAAAGGTCGGTTCTAGTTATAATTAGGTACTTCAGCATGTGATAGGCAAAACCGAATCAGCACACCCCGACTCCACGCAGTCTTGTCTGCCCTACCCCTAGAGTGTTTTTTTTAAGCGCGAAGCCAGAAGCTCACGAAGGAGGTCCTGAATGAAGCGAGCCTACGAGGCCGAGTGGAGCGAAGGGGGGAGGTGGCGAGCGAAGCGAGCCGGCGACCTCCGCAGCGAAACGAAGGTCGAGTAGACGAAGCTTCATTCAGGGGCGACGAAGCGAGTCTTCTGGCGTAGCCCATTCTATTTAAGGAGGATTCTTGGAGGGGGTGAGAGGGAGAGGGTGAAGTCTAAGGAGTTTTCCTAGCGTCCCCACCTCCTCCCCCTTACTCCCCTCCCCCTCTAAAGTATGTATTTTAGTCATTTTTACGATAAAATTACGTCATAATTTCAAAACTTTAAAAATTTATTTCTCGAAAACTATTGCGTTCCGCACTTTTTCCCTTGGAGGGGGGGTTCACCCCCTCCCCCCCGTCCCCCTACCCCCTCCCCCTCCCCCCTCCGCCGCGTCCCCTATACTAAAGCCCAACCGACAACTGCACCCATGTCAACATATTGGAAGGTTGGAAAGATTTCCTTCCTTCAAACTTGCACAGTAAGTGTAGTGGCTCCTACAGGTCAACCCCAGGATACGAAGAAAGAAGTGGTCTGTCAAAACTGAGCTTTCCGGTGCAGGCTCAGTAAGGTAAGGAGTAAGACATGTCTCAAAAAATCTTTCAAAACAACCCATGTTCCATAGGAGAAATAGGTACAGGGCGATCTCGAACTAGTTAGTAAATAAGAGTACAAACCCTGCATTGGCCATAGCTTCTCGCACGGAGCCAGCGGGGTGGGCACCCCCAGCAGGGGTTGCCCGTGGCGTCATCAACAATTTCCTGAAGTCTTCATTTGTGAGCCGCTGGGACGCTGGCGTGTCCTCCACACTCCTGTTTTCGTCCATTTTTTTTGCTTAGCGCCAAATAACCTCAGTGAAAAGTTCAATGCCTAGCCTATTTAATATATCGATTAATTAACTAGGTATTCATGCCATTCACCGCAAATCCAATCAAGTGACCAAGGTTCTGGCACTCCAAATTCCAAAAACACTTAATTCGAATTAATAATTTTGGAGTCTGCAAAATGCAAATAATAATTTTAAAGTTTACACCAGAGACAAGTTATACACCAGACCACAGAACACTTATAAGTTATACTCCTGGCCAGTCTGTGTCGATTGAATTGAGCCAGACAGTAAACAAATATGGCGGTACTGATCACGTGACTTTATTTTGGTATGACCTCTAGTGATGTACCATTGCTGAACTATATCGGGAATGAACTATTGAACGAATAAACTCTGATGCAAAGAATAATTTCTTTTTATATACTCTACTTGCGAAACCCTACTTCATACTAATATTATAAATGCGAAAGTCACTTTGTTTGTTGGTTTGTTGGTTTGTCCTTCAATGACGCCGCAACGGAGCAACGGATTGACGTGATTTTTGGCATGGGTATAGTTGAGGACCTGGAGAGTGACATAGGCTACTTTTTATCCCAGAAAATTAAGGAGTTCCTGCGGGAATAACAAAAAACTTAAACCACGCGGACGAAGTCGCGGGCATCAGCTAGTAGACAATATTTTAAAGATATTATATATACAAAATGTATTCTTTATAGAATTAATTTACCCCCTACCTTTCCCCTTTTGATACTAACTTTTTTATTAAAAACAACACCCCTTTGTAAAAGGGATATTGTTAGTTCGGAATTTGCGACTTTTCTTAGAATAAAACATTATTTCGGAAACGCATATCATTCTAACTATCTATTTATGTGTGGGTAAACAACGCTATTTATTAAAACTACTTGATTTACATAACTCGATTAGGATTTCGAATATATATCGAGTATATTCGATGTTTATGGTCGTCTCACTCACTTCGTATCATTCATTCATTTTCAGTCTGTGGTTGCAATGTAATCCCTGCACAACACTATAAAAATTCAAGAATGCGTCATGTCAAAACTGATATTTTGTTATAATCTGTGAGGCATAATTTGTGTTTTCTCCAAGTTTGTAACAAAATTATTAGCATAATCATGGATAAATTGAAGAAATAAGACGTGAATAATTTACTATAGATGTTGTTTGTAGACCACAAGGCGTTTGTGCGTGTTTTTAATTGTTCCATCATAGTGAAAAGTGTTGACGAAGTCACGGGTTGGCAGAAAGGTGTGTTTGTTTACATTTTGGCTCAAGTCTATCGGTACTTACTATAACTAAGGGTTAACTTGTCTCTGACTATAACAGAGAGAAAAGTTAATCCGAAACTTTTCCGAAAACATGGATGTAATAAGTACTTACGTACAAGTACTCTGTGGACTGGATCCAGATCCAGACACCGCACCAGGGACCAGAGACAAATGACAATGTTTTTGTTTACACAACTCTTAGGTACTTTTGCTTAAGGAGGGAAGAGGTAACGAGACTCATCTGTGAGAAATGTGTCCGTCAAATCATATAATAATAATTACAATAACCTCTAGAATCAAGGCCAGCGTGTAACTGAAAGGGTTAATTATAAGGCTTGCTCTATATTACTTTCTCTGTCTACGGTCGAAATGCATTAAATTGAGGGCGCCACATTAGCATCAGGGGAAATTTAAAAGGAAGCGCCAAATATTATTAGGGTAGGTTTGAGAAATGACAAGGAAAGAAAACACATCATTATTTTGCACAACGTAAGTTGTTGAATTTTTTTTATAAATAACTACTTTAATCGACAATTTTTTTTTTATCTCGGTAACCTCTACCCTCCATATTTCATAATTAAACTTATTCGAAGGTTAGTTGTTACTTGTCTCTGGTCAGGTATCCCGTCAACTTGTCTCTTTGTACACCCTCCCTACGCCAGCCTGCGAATTTGGGATATTGAAATAAATAAAAATACGCATAGATGTATTTTTAATAGCACTTCTCAAAAATTTTTATTAGTTAAAAAGCACCCCCGTAGTTTATGAATAAAAAATTGGTAAATATCGTGCATATATAACGCGCTTATAACGTCGATATCTCTTCAGATACTTACAATTCGGTACTTCTTATAATTTAAAAAAACTGCACCCTGCTTGAATCAAACTGCACCGTCGCTGAAGATCCATATAATGCAATATTAATTGCAAAAAGATATTAAAACTCAAGGTATCAATCGCCGAACTTTACAGCGTCTTCGCGCATGCGCGGCGCTTTTGGGAGGTCTCTCTTTAGCGGCAACTTCACGCAGATTACCTTTGCAATATAAATATAGCTTAACTAAACATTTTCCTTTCATAATTTATTAGTGAATATCATCGATATATATGTAAGTACTAGATGGGCCCTTTCATAGAAAAATGGCGGGCGAGCAACTATGAGAGCGCGCTCCTATAACCTGTCATAAGCCTGTCTTTGTCCCCGTCGTAGCGCGATCACGGTCGCTCATCGTGTAGATAATTTGTTATTAAGTTAACATCTAAAGTCTTACTAGTTTTGCACTGTATTATTTTTATTTTAAGGTAAGTGTTTCAATTCACAATTATACATTTCCAAGAAAACGTTATTTAATCTTCCTATTTAATATTTTTATCCATTTCACACTCATTTAATTTCCGCGGCAAACTGTATGATATTTTTTTTTACTAACTGGCCTTACGGCTTTGGGTTCCAGCCCTAGAATAGTCCAGTCCAGTACGATAAAAAAAATGCAACCAAGATTAGTTAATGCATAGATGGGCAGAACGGACAGTAGGCATTAATACCTTCCGAGACGCAATATTACGCTATTGTAATAATATGATAAAATTAGTTATTGACGTGAGTTTAATGTTTAACCAACTTCAATAAATAAAGGGTTTTTATTTATTAAAGTTGATAATTTTTATTTTGTACTAGCGAACGCCCGCGACTTCGTCTGCGTGGTTTGAGGATTTTTGATTCCCGCGGGAACTCCTTAATTTTCCGGGATTAAAAGTAGCCTATGTGCTATTCCAGACTATAATCTATCTCTGTGCCAAATTTGAGCCCGATCCGTTCAGCCGTTGGGGCGTGATTGAGTAACAAACATCCATACATCCATACATCCATCCGTCCAAACTTTCGCATTTATAATATTTATATTATATATTATATATTATTATTTTTGATTTGATTGATTGATATTTGATGAAAAATAAATAGTTAATTCAAAATTCAGAATTTTATTATTTCGTTGAACAAAAGTTGTTCAGTACCTATTATGTACAGCTACCTACTTACAAGTGTTTATTACTTAATCGTATTTTTAAATGCACACTGTGCAAGTGATTTATCTCAAAATAACTTTTAATATTTCTTTTGATGGCAAGTAGCATACTTAGAAATGTATAAAATAAAATAATTTCAAATGAAGTATTTTTCTGTGACTCGATCCATTAGTACTCTTTTACCTCTCCCATTCCAACACCTTTTTATTATCCCAACACTTTTTTATTATAATAGTACTAATAATTATTTTTGAATTTCATTTGCAATAAGGTTTGGCGAGGATTATTTTAAACTGTTTTAGCTGTTATTATTTTAAATTTCAAGTTTTTTGCATGAGTAGTTACCGAATTATGCTATGTGTGACGGACAGTCGTATCGCACCATAAGGGTTGTTTTCTTATCATTTTGGTACGCAACCCTAAAAATGACTTTATTTCTGTCAATTTTTCGACAAAACTTCAGTATCAACAATTAACAAATAATTAAATTAAAAAAACCCACGACGAACTGCAGCGCCCCGTTGTGTGGACTTTGACCTTTAAATATATCTAAGAACCTTCTCACAAGCTATATATATCTAATTAAAAAAAACCGCATAATAATCGGTTCAATGGTTTTCCAGGAAACTGGTAACAAAAAAGTGGTAAAAATAACAACGTCATACTAACATTTATCGTCTACCTCAGAGAGTACACTCATGTAGGTATTATTTTCGACAAGCGCATCTGTACTAATCTATGACCGAGTCATACGTTTTCAAGATGGCGCATATTATGTTGCAAGCAAGTTCCCGCTTTTCAGACTAGATGGCGTTGTTAAACATAAGTCGACATTCTTTGTTCGACAGGGCCCGTCTATGTAAATTGAGGTCGTTGGTGAATATAAATAAATAAATAAATTACAAAGTGTAACTTATCAACTCCGGTTCCACCTCTAGTGCCATACGACAACAGTAAAGCGCCGCGTAGTCCATCGAGAGACGGGGCTGATATGGCTCGAGCAGTGATATCTGGTTTGATTCCATGGAGAAAACAATACGAGACTCGCTTTGGAGGCCAATCTCGTGCTCATACTTTGTCAGGCGTTTGATTTTTTGGAGCACCGAGGACAGCACTGAATGGTCCGTCGTTGCAGAGTTAGTCGACTCTGAAGCCAGGAAATCAAGGATGAAATTTCTGCCGCTGCTCAGACGATTGCTTAAATCCGTGGTAGAGTCTCTAGACTCAGCGCCGCGCCGTTTGGATGATGATAACAAGAGTCTTGAAATGAGAGAAACCATCTTTTGAACCAATTTTGACAAAATTTTGGTAGACTTTCCAGTGTTCCCGCAGGAATTTAAAACCTTAATCCATGCAGATGAAGTCCCAGAACATCTAGTAACCGTAATAAATAAGCAATAACATGTTTTTCAATTATTTCAGACCAAAGGTGGCCAAATCATAACGGCATAGGTATATAATATGACTAGTAGGGCGCGTAGGTGCGCGGCCCGCTAAAGCGGACCGCGTAGTAGACCGCGCGGCTCACTGTCTACTTGCTCTCCTTCTATCCTAGTGTTTACTGCCTACGTGTTCTGAATTAAACAACACACTGCTATGCTAGCGAGCACAGTGGAAGCGCCAGCATGCCAAGCGTCCGACGTAAAAAATATCTCATAAGAAAACATAAAACAGAGACCCCCTAAGAATCTAAAAGGGCCTTCAAATGAAAAAAAAATCCTGACATGCATCATACAGTGTAAGAGACTGTTGAAGTAAAACACAAAGAAACCTTCCTTAGTTGATTAATATCAATATCATACCGCTGATGATCGGGTAGGTACCTTTGGGTGCCATTGAACTTCAAACCGACAATTCTTCCATACAGAACCAAACTTGTACAAAATCCATATCAAAGTCATGCATATTTCTTACTTCCACTCTTCCATCTAGTATACTTTCTGAAATAAACACCTATGAAATGTTGGCCGTGCTCCTCACACATCTTTCAAACCCTCGATCATCATCACTCTCCATAAGTTTATTTTTTTCTCCAAAAAATTATGAAAAGGAACCGCATCAAAGTCTTGCATAGTTCTACACTAAATTGTAGCCGCTTCAATATTCGTCTATGGAAAAATAAATTCCGCCATCTTGAATTTTTTTCCTGTTCATCAAGTAGACCTTCATGTCCTGATCATCTTTTGCTAAGAAACCACTCTTCCATCAATATTACACCGGTGACGATCGGGTACCTTTGGGTGCCATTGCCTTCGCCATCTTGGCTTTCCTAAAGGCAAACTGACAATGCTTCCATACGGAATAAATCTTGTAAAAAACCCATATATAACCCATGCATATTTCCTACTTCCACTCTTCCATCTAGTATACTTTCTGAAATAGACACCTATGAAATTTTGGAAGTGCTCCTCACCCATCTTTCAAACCCTCGATCATCATCGTTCTTTTTTTTAAAAGGAACCGCATCAAAGTCTTGCATAGTTCAACACTAAATTGTAGCCTCTTCAATATTCGCCATACATTTTCTATGGAAAAATAAATTCCGCCATCTTGAATTTTTTTTCTGTTCATCAAGTAGATCTTCATGTCTTGATCATCTTTTGCCAAGAAACCACTCTTCCATCTTGTATACTCTCCGAGATAGACACCGACGAAATTTGTATGGCGGCCATCTTAAATCCGCCATTTTGAATTTTTTTGCAGCTCACTGTCAATTGGATGAAGTTTTGAGTAACATTTGGTCGAGCACCCCCCACCTATCTTCAATAACCTGGCTGTGCTGTTCACCTGTCTTCGAAATCCTCAATCATCAGCTCTCTCCGTATTTTTCCTCTTCATGAATTTTTCCCCTCTATACGAAATGGTCAGTGAAAAAAATTTTTTTCATACAAAATTGTTCAGGAGAGGTGATCAATCAATGAATCAGCACGAGCAGCTATATATATATTAACTAGTGTTTCGCTCTGTGCGCGAGCTGCTAAAGCAGCTAGCGTAACCTATTTCACTATCTTCGGGTAACTGCGACGCGAGAATGATCAGCGCCTTTTTTAATAATATATTTAAATAGGTAAATACAACGGCAGTAGCTGTGGACACTTCGACATTAATTTGATAGGTGTACTTAAGGAGTGAGGCGGCTTTGTATGAAACTACCCAACGATCATTGATTTTAATTTTCCTACCTCTATATGTTATTTCAGCTAACTGCCTCAAAAACGGAAAAATCAAAAATTTGAAATCACTACAGCTCGGCCGCCATCTTGTTTTTCCAATTTTTTCCACTTTTTTTATTGATTGTTTACTAATTTCTTCAACAGTTGCGAGTTTTAACGAAATCGGTTGGGAAACAAAAGAGTTGCAAGGATCACGTCGGCCGCCATCTTGTTTTTCCGAAATGTCATAATTTTTCCTCACTCGAATCCCGCACTCGAACACATCTCTCGTACATCATTGTATTGTTTTTGGGCTCTTTCCGTTTCAAAATCTTGCATAGTTCTACACTTGTAGTCTCTTCAATATTTGCCATATATTTTCTATGAAAAAAAAAAAACCGCTATCTTGAATTTTTTTCCTGTTCATCAAGTAGACCTTCAGGTCCTGATCATCTTTTGCCAAGAAACCACACTTCCATCTTTTATACTTTCTGAGATAGACACCAAATAAATTTGTATGGCAGCCATCTTAAATCCGCCATTTTGAATTTTTTTTTTGCTCATTGTCTATTGGATGAAGTTTCGAATGACATTTGGTCGAGCACCCCCCACCTATCTTCAATACCTTGGCCGTGCTCTTAACCCGTCTCCGAAATCCTCAATCATCAGGTGTCTCCATATTTTTCTTCAAGTTAAATTTTCTGACTTCTATAAGAAGCCATCAGTGAAAAAAAAAAATTTCATACAAAATTTTACAGGAGGAAGATTTTGGGGAAAATCTCGAAAACTTCCCCAAATGTGGCAACACTGTTTAGATACCTCAATACTGCCGGTCGAGATACACAGTCGATCCATACATTTCAACTTTCCCAAATGTTGCCAACTGCCTCAAAATCGTGATCGAAATTTTCAAAAACACAAAAAGAATACAAAATGGCCGCCACCTCGTTTCACATAAACATTTTACTTAGTTTCATAATTTTCCCGTAAACTACAAGATATACCGCTCCTGATGACGTTTCAATTTTTCATCTCGCTCGCACCCAGCCGAAATGATTGCTCCTGAAAAGAGACCATGGCCCGTATTCTCTAACTCAGTGACTATCAAAAATGAAAGCCACTGACATATATGTAATATCCATTGAAGGTTTACTATGAAATAAAAAGTAACATTTCATAGTAAACCTTCAATGGATATTACATATATGTCAGTGGCTTTCATTTTTGATAGTCACTGAGTTAGAGAATACGGGCCCATGTCGAAAAGCACTTTTTCTTTGATAAATTCCAGTGTTGCCAGACCTCGGCGACGAAAATACCCAAATGTCATTCGTACAAGTGGGACACGTGGTTGCTCGTACTCGAACTTTGCAAAAAATACGTATTTCGATTTTTTTATTTTCGGGGTAAATCTTGAAAACTTCCCGAGAAATGGGGTAATTTTTTTCCCCAATCCATACCTCGAGTCAGTACACACAATCGCCCCCTAGAAGTCAAAACGATCCGACGTTGCCAACTGTGAGAAATTTGAATTTTAAAATTGCGTTTTTTCGTACCTCAAACCGAACGGCAGCCACGACACCCGCCATCTTGAATTTTTTAAAACTACTCCCATTCTGTCAAAATACAGAATAATTGTAGGCGAAAAAAGGAAAAAATATTATGCTCGACCACGCCGTTTCGGATCTGTGGCGCCGCGGTTCGGGGTCGAAAAATCAAAAATTTCAAAACACTACAGCTCGGCCGCCATCTTGTATTTCCAACTTTTTCCACTTTTTCTATAGATCGTTTACTAATTTCTTCAACAGTTGCGAGTTTTAACGAAATCGGTTGGAAAACAAAAGAGTTGCGAGAATCACGTCGGCCGCCATCTTGTTTTCCGAAATGTCAATAGTTTTTCCTTTCCCTCATCCCGCACCCGAACACATCTCCCGTACATCATTGTATCGTTTTCTGTCTCTTTCTAGGAGAAACAACTCTGTCAATGAGTGAGTGAGTGAGTGAGTGGTAATTGAGCTATATATAGTATACCTATCTCTGCCAGAGACTGGCAGAGTCGGCGGGGTAGCGAGGCATTGGTGGAAGGCCTAAGGCGGCGATAGGAGACAAGGTTATCGTCGGCTAGACACTGCAACCCACTCTCTCCCGGTCGTAGCGGTTTACCGTTCCATCGGGTCTCAGGGAGTGTGGTCGAGAGAGTGCATCTGTGTTTGCGCGTACACTTATGCACTTTAATATATCCTGCGCAATTGACTGGCTCTGTTATTACCGGACTCCGAAAAACATCAAGTCCTTTGGCGATGGGTAGAGGTAGAGAAGCTCGGAGGTGATGCTTCCTGAGTTTTGTCTGATACCTGCACTAAGGCGGCTTAGGGAGAGTGGTCGCTCTTGCACTGCATTGGGGTGACAGTGCAGTTCGGCAGCACCCTCTGCAACAAAGCAGCTCTATTTAGAGGGGCACTGCTTTCCCCGTTTAACCGGGGAGGAGGCTAGAAAAGGTGCCTCAAAAAAGTGCTCACCCCCTTTAAACAAGGAGGCAGTAACCACGGCTGCCTATGCATCCTTATGGTCGTGGTCGAGAAAACCAAAAATTTAAATTTAGAACATCATCTATGACTTTTGGCGCATGGAACGTGCGTACACTCTTAGATGGACCAAATAACTTGTGCCCTGAGCGTAAAACCGCCATCGTTGCTCGAGAGCTGAAACGCTATAATGTGGATGTAGCAGCACTGAGTGAAACGCATTTAGCTGATGAAGGGCAATTAGTAGAGCAAGGTGGTGGCTACACGTTTTACTGGAAGGGTACAGCTGCTAGCGAACCCAGAAGATCCGGGGTTGGGTTTGCAGTTAAAAACGGGATGGCAGCAAGGCTAAGCGAGCATCCCATTTATACATCCGATAGGGTCATCTCGTTACGATTGCGCGTGAATGGGAATAACTTTTTAAACATAATCAGTGTTTATGCACCCACACTCGATAAGCCTGACGATATCAAAGATAATTTTTATGAGGAGTTGACTCGGGTTTTATCGAAAATTTCAGCTACCGAGCAAGTCCTGTTACTGGGAGATTTTAATGCTCGAATTGGGCGTGACCATGGAGCGTGGCCAAAAGTGCTTGGTAGGCACGGTATTGGAAACATGAACAGCAGTGGGCTGCAGTTGCTTAGTTTGTGTGCTCAATTTGGCTTATGTATAACGAACACCTTCTTTAGGCTTCCTGCTAAGTATAAGGCCACGTGGATGCATCCAAGGTCAAAACACTGGCACCTAATTGACTACTCAATAGTTCGTCAAAGGGACATATCGCAGGTGCAAGTTACTCGAGTTATGCGAGGAGCTAATTGCTGGTCCGATCATAGGCTTGTCATAACTAAATTAAGGCTGCGATTGCGCTTTCCTAGTAGAGGTAAGAAACCTAAGCTACCTCACCTGGATTTGGAGAAGTTGCATACTCCAGACGTGCAAAAGGAATATGAGCAGGCCATTAGTAACCGCTTGAGAGCACTCGATAATGACAGTGATGAAGATTTAAAATCCAACTGGAATACTCTAACAGCGAGTATACGGGCTGCGGGATTGGACGTATTGGGTCTGAGAACCAAAGTTCATAAGGACTGGTTTGATGATAATGACGTTACAATCTGTAACTTATTAGCCAAACATCGAGAGCTCTTGAGACATAACAGTGCAATACATGATCGGGTCATTAAAGAAAGAATTAAAAACAGTTCCACAGAGGTACGCAGGTGCACTCGAGAGCTGAGAGACCGGTGGTGGCAGGAAAAGGCACAGTATATGCAGTGGTTGTGTGACACCAATCAACTAGGTGCCTTCTTTGCCGAAGTGCGAAATCTAGTTGGACCCCAGCATCAGACGAATGCTCCAGTAAAGTCCTTGGATGGGAGCTTATTAGTGAGCAAAGAGGATGTACTCAAACGCTGGGTTGAACATTTTAATAACCTGCTAAACGTCGATCGGTTAGCTGATCTAGACTACATTAGGTCCTTGCCTGAACACCCTAAAGATATGTCCCTGAATAGCCCACTTACGCTCAGTGAGGTGACTATTGCTATCAAACAGCAAAGAAACAAAAAAGCTGTAGGTGTTGACGAAATTCCTGGAGAACTCATTAAATATGGCGGGAATGGGTTGCAATCTAGAGTCTGAGAGCTTTGCTCACGCATGTGGGAGGAAGAGCGTGTACCCGAAGACTTTAAAGTGTCTAAGATTTGCACGTTGTATAAAAACAAAGGTAGTCGTGCTGATTGCAACTCGTATAGGGGTATTTCGCTGTTATCAGCCCCTGGGAAGATTTTTTCCCGAGTTCTCTTAAATCGTTTAGTTGGAATTTCGGAAAGAATTCTTCCAGAGACCCAGTTTGGGTTTCGCCCCAGTCGAGGCACCTGCGAAGCAATTTTCTCGATTCGTCAATTGCAGGAAAAGAGCAAAGAACAGTGTCAGCCTCTGTTTCTCTGTTTTGTAGACCTCGAGAAAGCTTTTGACAGTGTGCCTCGTGAGGCTTTGTGGATGGTACTCGACAAGCTTGGCTGTACGGAAAAGTTTATAAGAGCATTACGGCTGTTACACGATAATATGACCTGTTGTGTATCGGTCGAAGGCGAGGAATCTGAGCGCTTTTCGGTAACGTGTGGAGTAAAGCAAGGTTGCGTTCTAGCACCTACACTTTTCGCCTTGTACTTTTTCGTAGTAGTCAGCGATGCCTTAAAATGTAATGCCCAAGGTGTATCTATTCGTTATCGTATAGATGGTAAGCTGTACAATTTGAGGCGATTAAAGGCCCATACCAAAGTCTCTTATGATCTTGTCACAGAAGTCTTGTATGCAGATGATTTGTGTTTCGTGGCAGATACCTCAGATGGCCTGCAAGAGCTTATCATGAACCTTCATAATTCATGTATGAAGTTTGGTTTAAAAATTAACATCGCAAAAACAGAAGTAATGGCAATGAACACAGTAGATTCGGTGGAAGCTCCACTGAGGGTATCGCTTCAAGATACAGAGCTTAAGCATGTTAGTAAATTTAAATATCTCGGAAGCACCTTATCATCTAAAGGGGACATAGACTCGGAGTTAACAAGTAGGATTTGTGCTGCCTCAGCAGCATTTGGTAAACTCCGAGAGAAGGTATTCCGATCGCACGGTATTAAGCTGAGCACGAAAATCTATGTGTACATGGCGATAGTATTACCGAATCTTCTTTATTCCGCTGAGACTTGGACGCTTTATCGCAAGCATATTCGTGTTCTGGACAGATTTCACCTCAAATGTCTTCGTGATATCCTAAACATCAAATGGTCTGATCGCATTAGAAGCACAGACGTGCTGCGGCGGGCAAAAGTCAGTGGCATTGAGGCATACCTTATGCGGCGACAATTGCGTTGGTGCGGACATGTTGTGAGAATGCCCAACGAAAGACTAGCCAAGCGCATCTTTTATTCTGAACTCAAGGACGGAAAGCGGAAACAAGGCGGTCAGTTCCTTAGATACAAAGATGTGCAAAAGAGGCATATGACTAGATGCAAGATCGACTTCTTTCGTTGGGAAAGTCTGGCTAAAAACCGAGGGCATTGGAGGCACTTGGTTCAGCAGAATATCACCGATTTCGAGACTAAAAGGAGGCTAGATCTGGACATTTACCGTGACCAACTTAAAAGTAGACCACCCTCCAATATTACTTACAACTATGTTGATGGTACCCTGTCATGTCCTCACTGCGCGCGTTTATTTCGTGCTAAAATAGGGTACATTAGTCACATCAGGGCACATGAGCGAAGCCCTTATTCAAATTCAATTACCTAGCAGAGAATCAGTCGCTGTTGCCGAACTCGGCAGAGGAATCATCATCATCATCATCATATATAGTATAACTAGTGTTTCGCTCTGTGCGCGAGCTGCTAAAGCAGCTCGCGTAACCTATTTCACTATCTTCGGGTAACTGCGACGCGAGAATGATCAGCGCCTTCTTAATGACCATACAAAGATGATGTCAAAAAGGATTTGAGGAGCAGCTTGAAATTAATAGGCATTAGGATCACTTCAATTAATTTGTGATCAATTGAATTATTTAGTATGTTAGAAAGTTATATTTTAATGTTCCAATAAATTATGAGACTGCTAAAAATAATGTCCCTTTATTAAAGTCCTTTAAGGTTGTGAATAATTTCAAAAAATCAAACGCCTGACCAAGTATGAGCACGAGATTGGCTTCCAAAGCGAGTCTTGTATTGTTTTCTCCATGGAATCAAACCAGGGCCCGTATTCTCTAACTCAGTGACTATCAAAAATGAAAGCCTCTGACATATATGTAATATCCATTGGAGGTTTACTATGAAATAAAAAGTAACATTTCATAGTAAACCTTCAATGGATATTACATATACCTATGTCAGTGGCTTTCATTTTTGATAGTCACTGAGTTAGAGAATACGGGCCCAGATATCACTGCTCGAGCCATATCAGCCCCGTCTCTCGATGGACTACGGGGCGCTTTACTTTGGAGGTTGTCGTATGGCACTAGAGGTGAAACCGGAGTTGATAAGTTACACTTTGTAATTTATTTATTTATTTATATTCACTAACTAGCGGACGCCCGCGTGGTATAAGTTTTTTAATTCCCATAGGCATTCCTTAATTTTCCGTGATAATAAGAACCCATGAAAAAAAACCCGTCGATCCGTTGCTCTGTTGCGGGGTGATTGAAGGACTATTTAAAGGACGGATAGAATTTATAAAAACTGTGAATTATGTATTTCATAATTTAAACCGGTAGCCCAAAGATCAAGTTTCACGGCTATCTAACTTGAAAAACGCCGGCCTTTTACACCAACTTACAACCCCCATTTTGCCCGTTTGGGGGTGGAATTTTGAAAAACTGTTACACACGTACTTCTTTATATTATACCGAAAGCCAAAATACCAAGTTTCGTTGTTATAACTTGAAAAATATCTTGATAAATGAAGGAAATTCATCCCCTATTTCATCCCTTTGGGGGTCGAATTTTCAAAAATGGTGAAACACTTACTTCTGCATATCTAACTGAAAGCCCAAATGCTAAGTTTCATGGCTATAACTTGAGAAATGAAGGACTTTCATACAAATTTTCAACCCCTATTTTACCCTTTTAGGGATGGAATTTTGAAAAATTGTGTCACACATACTTCTTTATTTATTACGTAAAGCCAAAATACCAAGTTTCGTTGATACAACTTGAGAAATATCTTGAGAAATGAAGGACTTTCATATAAACTTTCATCCCTCATTTCACCCTTTCGGGGGTAGAATTTTCGAAAACTGTGAAACACGTATTTCTTTATTTTTTTACCGATAACTCATTGACTAAGTTTCATGGATATAACTTGATAAATTACGGACTTTCATACAAACTTTCAACCCCTATTTCACCCCCTTAGGGGTGGAATTTTGAAAAATCCTTCCTTAGTGAGCGCCTACGTCACAAAAGGAAGCTACTGTCAAAATTTCAAGTCTCTAACCCTAGCGGTTTAGGCTGTGCGTTGATATATAAGTCAGTCAGTCAGTCAGTCAGTCAGGACTTTGAATTTTATATAAATAGATAAATTATGAAAGGAAAATGTTTAGTTAAGCTATATTTATATTGCAAAGGTAATCTGCGTGAAGTTGCCGCTAAAGAGAGACCTCCCAAAAGCGCCGCGCATGCGCGAAGACGCTGTAAAGTTCGGCGATTGATACCTTGAGTTTTAATATCTTTTTGCAATTAATATTGCATTATATGGACCTTCAGCGACGGTGCAGTTTGATTCAAGCAGGGTGCAGTTTTTTAAAATTATAAGAAGTACCGAATTGTAAGTATCTGAAGAGATATCGACGTTATAAGCGCGTTATATATGCGTGATATTTACCAATTTTTTATTCATAAACTACGGGGGTGCTTTTTAACTAATAAACATTTTTGAGAAGTGCTATTAAAAATACATCTAATTCGTCAGTACTTTTATAAAAACTCGTATCTCAGTTTTTATCAAAATTGACGTTACCAAGTTAAAAAAAATAAAAAAAAATTATGCTTTAGTGCGTTAAACCTTTGATTAGGTATATAGAGATGGATGTGTTACATTGTACTCAATTATAGTTATACGATGCATTTTGTTAATAAAACATGTACTACTATGTTTTGACTAGTCTTACTTATTTAAAGATACGTTTGTAGAATGAGATAGGTGTATTATGTTATTGCGTGAACGTGTCAGGCAATTGTCATATGACGTCATCAAATTTTGCTATTGAAGCCAATTTTTATGTATAACCTATAAATGGCGTCTGTATTGCTTCCGGTGTTTTGATTGTGGCTAATTACCAGTTTTGTGTATATTTTCATAATATTTTTATGTGTTTTTGCTTAGTTTTGTGTAATCAACAATGGTGAAGTGCTCAGTTGTGGGGTGTCGTAATAATAGTATTGTAAAACGCCCAGGAATTTCATTTCGTAAGTGAGTAACATAGTTGTTTTTATTTTTCTTTTTGTGGCTAATATTTTAAGTTATTTCAACTAATTATAGCTTAGTTTCTTCTTTACTGAATCCAAAACACGTCAATTTTTGCGCTATCCCTGAAAATTTGGATTATTTCATTAGTTTTTGTTTGAGTGTTTATATAGTGTGGGGATTGTATTGTTTACAAATAAATTGAGTATCGATAAAATTAATAATTCATATCACTCTTACTGTTTCTCACTCAGAGGGATAGAGAGATTAAATTGAACAATCAGCTTCTACTTATAATATTGCCAAACTCATTTTAGGCTGTAGCGATGATAACCTTGTGATTAAGACACCCGATCTCCGGGATGGTGTCTCGTATTCGAAAATTACAGTGTCTATTCAAGTGGTTTTTGGTCCCTTCATTGCAGTTATTATGTATCATTTTAACTAATTACTATTTTTGACTGCCTCGTTGGTCTAGTGGTTAGCATAGTCGACTGCGGATCATGAGGTCCTGGGTTCGATTCCCGGTCGGGCATAAAAGTTAGGTATTGGGTTTTTCAATTAAGAAATTCTCAGTGCCAACCCGGAGTTTCATACAAAATTTCACCCCCTATTTCACCCCCGTAGGAGTGTAATTTTGAAAAATCTTTCCTTATTGAGCGCCTACGTCACAAAAGGAACCTACTGTTAAAATTTCAAGTTGCTAACCCCAGCGGTTTAGGCTGTGCCTTGATCCCTGAACGATTTAGTATAGGTACTTTCACTCCACTCTTCCATTTAGTTTAAGTACTTTCTGAAATAAACACCTCCATATATTTTTTCTCCGAAAAATTATGGAGAGTTCTTCTTTAAAAACAAATTTTGAAATGGAACCGCACCCGCCCGCGTAGACCGCGCGGCCCACTGTCTACTTACTTGCTCACCTTCTATCCTAGTGTTTACTGCCTACGTGTTCTGAAGTAAACAACACATTGCTATGCTAGCGAGCACAGTGGAAGCGCCAGAGTGCCGACAGCATCCGACAGACGTAAAAAAAATTCTCATAAGAAAACATAAAACAGAGACCCCTTAAATATCTAAAAGGGCCTTTTAATGTAAATAAACTTTCCAGACATGCATACAGTGTAAGAGACTGTTGAAGTAAAAACACAAATAAACCTTCCTTAGTTGATTAATATCAATATCATACCACTGACGATCGGGTACCTTTGGGTGCCATTGAACTTCGCCATCTTGGCTTTCCTAACAGCAAACCGACAATTCTTCCATACAGAACAAATCTTGTAAAAAAACCGCATCAAAGTCTTGCATAGTTCTACACTTGTAAGCCTCTTCAATATTCGCCATACATTTTCTATGGAAAAATAAATTACGCCATCTTGAATTTTTTCCTGTTCATCAAGTAGACCTTCATGCCCTGATCATCTTTTGCCAAGAAACCACTCGTCCATCTTTTATACTCTCCGAGATAGACACCGACGAAATTTGTATAGCGGCCATCTTAAATCCTCCATTTTGAATTTTTTTTCAGCACTCTGTCAACTGGATGAAGTTTCGAGTGACATTTGGTGGAGCACCCCACCTATCTTGAATACCCTGGCTGTGCTCTTCATCCGTCTTCAAAATCCTCAATCATCAGCTCTCTCCATATTTTTCCTAAGAATGAATTTTTGTCTTCTATACGAAACGATGAGTAAAAAAAATTTTTTTCATACAAAAAACCTCAATTCACGCGGACGGGGTCGCGGGCATCAGCTTGTTCATTATAAAATACGATTACTAGTGTATTTCAAAAATTATGTTAAATTATTTATTAATTATATTTTGATAATTTTATATTGAGTATATAAGTATCGACATAATAAAAGGTATCGATAATTTCAGCCCTAATGCCCGCATTAAGCTCCGCCCATGCGCCATTTTAAGGATAAAGGAAGCTTCAATTTAAATATGTTAGGGCACAATATCCTCTCTATATACCTAAACATAGGTACCGGCTGGCTCTTTAATCTTTGATTAGGTATGTTTAGACTTTGATTAGGTATATAGAGATGGATGTGTTACATTGTACTCAATTATAGTTATACGATGCATTTTGTTAATAAAACATGTACTACTATGTTTTGACTAGTCTTACTTATTGAAAGCTACGTTTTTAGAATGAGATAGGTGTATTATGTTATTGCGTGAACGTGTCAGGCAATTGTCATATGACGTCATCAAATTTTGCTATTGAAGCCAATTTTTATGTACCTTTATATGGCGTCTGTATTGCTTCCGGTGTTTTGGTTGTGGCTAATTACCAGTTTTGTGAATATTTTCATAATATTTTTATGTATTTTTGCTTAGTTTTGTGTAATCAACAATGGTGAAGTGCTCAGTTGTGGGGTGTCGTAATAATAGTATTGTAAAACGCCCAGGAATTTCATTTCGTAAGTGAGTAACATAGTTGTTTTTATTTTTCTTTTTGTGGCGAGTATTTTAAGTTATGTCAACTAATTATAGCTTAGTTTCTTCTTTACTGAATCCAAAACACGTCAATTTTTGCGCTATCCCTGAAAATTTGGATTATTTCATTAGTTTTTGTTTGAGTGTTTATATAGTGTGGGGATTGTATTGTTTACAAATAAATTGAGTATCGATAAAATTAAAATTTCATATCACTCTTACTGTTTCTCACTCAGAGGGGTAGAGAGATGAAATTGAACAGTCAGCTTCTACTTATAATATTGCCAAACTTATTTTAGGCTGTAGCGATGATAACCTTGTGATTAAGACACCCGATCTCCGGGATGATGTCTCGTATTCGAAAATTACAGTGTCTATTCAAGTGGTTTTTGGTCCCTTCATTGCAGTTATTATGTATCATTTTAACTAATTACTATTTTTGACTGCCTCGTTGGTCTAGTGGTTAGCATAGTCGACTGCGAATCATGAGGTCCTGGGTTCGATTCCCGGTCGGGCATAAAAGTTAGATATTGGGTTTTTCAATTAAGAAATTCTCAGTGCCAACCCGGAGTTTCATACAAAATTTCACCCCCTATTTCAGCCCCGTAGGAGTGGAATTTTGAAAAATCTTTCCTTATTGAGCGCCTACGTCACAAAAGGAACCTACTGTCAAAATTTCAAGTTGCTAACCCCAGCGGTTTAGGCTGTGCGTTGATCCCTTAACGATTTAGTATAAGTAAAGGATTAGTATAGGTACTTTCTGAAATAAACACCTCCATATATTTTTTCTCCGAAAAATTATGGAGAGTTCTTCTTTAAAAACAAATTTTGAAATGGAACCGCACCCGCCCGCGTAGACCGCGCGGCCCACTGTCTACTGACTTGCTCTCCTTCTATCCTAGTGTTTACTGCCTACGTGTTCTGAAGTAAACAACACACTGCTATGCTAGCGAGCACAGTGGAAGCGGCAGAGTGCCACGCATCCGACAGACGTAAAAAAAATTCTCATAAGAAAACATAAAACAGAGACCCCTTAAATATCTAAAAGGGCCTTTTAATGTAAATAAACTTTCCAGACATGCATACAGTGTAAGAGACTGTTGAAGTAAAAACACAAAGAAACCTTCCTTAGTTGATTAATATCAATATCATACCACTGACGATCGGGTACCTTTGGGTGCCATTGAACTTCGCCATCTTGGCTTTCCTAACAGCAAACCGACAATTCTTCCATACAGAACAAATCTTGTAAAAAAACCGCATCAAAGTCTTGCATAGTTCTACACTTGTAAGCCTCTTCAATATTCGCCATACATTTTCTATGGAAAAATAAATTCCGCCATCTTGAATTTTTTCCTGTTCATCAAGTAGACCTTCATGTCCTGATCATCTTTTGCCAAGAAACCACTCTTCCATCTTTTATACTCTCCGAGATAGACACCGACGAAATTTGTATGGCGGCCATCTTAAATCCGCCATTTTGAATTTTTTTTCAGCACACTGTCAATTGGATGAAGTTTCGAGTTACATTTGGTCGAGCACACCCCACCTATCTTGAAGGATGTGCCCTAACATATTTAAATTGAAGCTTCCTATAACCTTAAAATGGCGCATGGGTGGAGCTTAATGCGGGCATTAGGGCTGAAATTATCGATACCTTTGATTATGTCGATACTTAAGTATATACTCGATATAAAATTAACAAAATATAATTAATAAATAATTAAACATAATTTTTGTAATACACTAGTATTCGTATTTTATAATGAACAAGCTGTTGCCCGCGACCCCGTCCGCGTGAATTGAGGTTTTTTGTAAGAAAAAATTTTGTATGAAAAAAAATTTTTTTACTCATCGTTTCGTATAGAAGACAAAAATTCATTCGGAGGAAAAATACGGAGATAGCTGATGATTGAGGATTTCGAAGACGGATGAAGAGCACAGCCAGGGTATTCAAGATAGGTGGGGTGTGCTCGACCAAATGTAACTCGAAACTTCATCCAATTGACAGTGTGCTGAAAAAAATTCAAAATGGCGGATTTAAGATGGCCGCCATACAAATTTCGTCGGTGTCTATCTCGGAGAGTATAAAAGATGGAAGAGTGGTTTCTTGGAAAAAGATGATCAGGACATGAAGGTCTACTTGATGAACAGGAAAAAATTCAAGATGGCGGAATTTATTTTTCCATAGAAAATGTATGGCGAATATTGAAGAGGCTTACAAGTGTAGAACTATGCAAGACTTTGATGCGGTTTTTTTACAAGATTTGTTCTGTATGGAAGAATTGTCGGTTTGCTGTTAGGAAAGCCAAGATGGCGAAGTTCAATGGCACCCAAAGGTACCCGATCGTCAGTGGTATGATATTGATATTAATCAACTAAGGAAGGTTTCTTTGTGTTTTTACTTCAACAGTCTCTTACACTGTATGCATGTCTGGAAAGTTTATTTACATTAAAAGGCCCTTTTAGATATTTAAGGGGTCTCTGTTTTATGTTTTCTTATGAGAATTTTTTTTACGTCTGTCGGATGCGTGGCACTCTGGCGCTTCCACTGTGCTCGCTAGCATAGCAGTGTGTTGTTTACTTCAGAACACGTAGGCAGTAAACACTAGGATAGAAGGAGAGCAAGTAAGTAGACAGTGGGCCGCGCGGTCTACGCGGGCGGGTGCGGTTCCATTTCAAAATTTGTTTTTAAAGAAGAACTCTCCATAATTTTTCGGAGAAAAAATATATGGAGGTGTTTATTTCAGAAAGTACCTATACTAAATGGAAGAGTGGAGTGAAAGTACCTATACTAAATCGTTAAGGGATCAAGGCACAGCCTAACCCGCTAGGGTTAGCAACTTGAAATTTTAACAGTAGGTTCCTTTTGTGACGTAGGCGGTCAATAAGGAAAGATTTTTCAAAATTACACTCCTACGGGGGTGAAATAGGGGGTGAAATTTTGTATGAAACTCCGGGTTGGCACTGAGAATTTCTTATTTGAAAAACCCAATACCTAACTTTTATGCCCGACCGGGAATCGAACCCAGGACCTCATGATCCGCAGTCGACTATGCTAACCACTAGACCAACGAGGCAGTCAAAAATAGTAATTAGTTAAAATGATACATAATAACTGCAATGAAGGGACCAAAAACCACTTGAATAGTCACTGTAATTTTCGAATACGAGACACCATCCCGGAGATCGGGTGTCTTAATCACAAGGTTATCATCGCTACAGCCTAAAATGAGTTTGGCAATATTATAAGTAGAAGCTGACTGTTCAATTTCATCTCTCTACCCCTCTGAGTGAGAAACAGTAAGAGTGATATGAAATTTTAATTTTATCGATACTCAATTTATTTGTAAACAATACAATCCCCACACTATATAAACACTCAAACAAAAACTAATGAAATAATCCAAATTTTCAGGGATAGCGCAAAAATTGACGTGTTTTGGATTCAGTAAAGAAGAAACTAAGCTATAATTAGTTGAAAAACTTAAAATACTCGCCACAAAAAGAAAAATAAAAACAACTATGTTACTCACTTACGAAATGAAATTCCTGGGCGTTTTACAATACTATTATTACGACACCCCACAACTGAGCACTTCACCATTGTTGATTACACAAAACTAAGCAAAAACACATAAAAATATTATGAAAATATTCACAAAACTGGTAATTAGCCACAACCAAAACACCGGAAGCAATACAGACGCCATTTAAAGGTCATATAAAAATTGGCTTCAATAGCAAAATTTGATGACGTCATATGACAATTGCCTGACACGTTCACGCAATAACATAATACACCTGTCTCATTCTAAAAACGTAGCTTTCAATAAGTAAGACTAGTCAAAACCTCTAACAACTTCTTTATTAGCAGTCAAAAAGTCTACATTAGTAAAAATAGAATTTTGTGAAGTTTATTAGAGATGAGTCGTACTAGGTAAATTTTGAACTAGGTGCACCTAGTCCAATTCCGTAGAAATACTCGATCCAAATACCTGTTCCACGTAGTCCATAAAGTACGTAAAGTACGTGTACGTGTATAGTCCATAAAGTACATAGTACCATATATTATTCTGTGATAGTACGTGTAGATACGTACGTACGCACTAGTAATGAATTGGAATCTTCCCTTCATACTTTACACAGGCTTAGGACTGTCAACGTGAAAATTTATCGACATTGTTGGCGTATTTATAAGATTACAATTCATTTTTCGAAGTAATCAGATTTTTTTTCGTATTTTTTTTTGGTATTTTTGCTTTGTTTTCTGAATAATCAGATTTTTTTATTAAGTATTATTTATTTTTTTAATCTTATATCTACAATACAATCATTAGGCACAAAGTTCTTTAACCACATTACAAAACTTTACGAAAACCGATTACTAATAAGTCCGATGCGCATAACAGATTACGACGTTGTCCAGTAGGTATCAATACGGCGAGCGCGGCTTGCACGAGTCCGTACCGTACTTGATACTCTTGATACTAGTCACATCACAAAACTAGAGACTAGTGGATACTATTTAGTATTTAGTATTTGGTAAAGTCCCGACTGGTGGCAAAGACGACAAGTGGCAGACAAAGATAGAAAGACTGCGGAGTCGTATAGATAGAAAAGGACAGTATATTTTTGCACTCGGCCCGCTCGAAAAGTGCCATTTGAATTTGAACCATATTTCAATAAGATTAAAACTAACGCGACACGCACTCCTGTTTGCCTAAATAATTCTTGTGTCATTGAATTTGAACCATATTTCAAGGTGATAAGAGTGCGCGTCGTGTTATTTATGATCGAAATATGGTTCAAATTCAAATGACACGTTTCGAATGGGCCACGGGTGCCGCGTCATTTTAAGTACCACAGACCACAAGTACTACCTAGTGTCAAAGACATTAGACCACACTGCTAGTAGGTTAAAAATAAACACAAAGATAACCATGAATAGATTTTAATTTCTGTTCATTCCAGTTTGTTGTGTATGTTAGAATCACATTCTCTCCAGAATAAACTGCAAGAAACTGGTATAGTTGCTCTTTAAAAATTATTGAACAGCCAATGATATTAAAACATAATATTATATAAAAACGAACTATTAAAGTTGATTTTACAATTATATTGATTTTAATAAATTTCACTACAAGATCTGTCTCAAAATATTCCAAAAGCCAATTGTTTAGAAATCGATAATAATAACCTAACATAACCTCTTAAAATAGTATGTAATTATAATTTATACTTATCTCAGCAAAATGCAGTAACCACCCTAATCTTCACCAATACAATCAATAATAATATACACTTTATCCACTTGTAATAACTCTTCAAAATTTTAATACTGACTGAACTCCCGACGCCATTTTCTCTCACCTTTATACTATTTTTCTGTTACCGACCCACCAACATTCTCCTGAATTTTTGTGATTGGCTGTCATGATTACAGCCTATATATTGAAAAGCTACGATTGGTGATTAAATTACTTAGCATCAATCAAAATAAACTCTGCATCCTGCAACACTCAATGTTGCCAAAATATAACCTCCAAAGTAAAATGAACAATTCATTGCAAGAAACCTAAATTGAACATGAAATGCAATGCAAAATCACCTATGAATTACAACTCAGCATCGCAACAACACTGCGAATAGTGTTCATTCCTCACACTCGCCCATCCTGACGCCTCTTTGCGTCCCTGCAAAGAAAAATTGGTATGAATAGGTTCGATCACCGCATACATGAAAACAACCAAGCAACCTAACCTTGGAGAAAAATGAACTCTATGTAGTAACGACCAATCAATCCCTTGCTCCCCACTGCTTTTTTCTTTTGTTACTTGACCAATATAAAGACTCTATTGCGAGCAAAGTAAAGTACATAGTTTATTTTCAAAGAGATTTTCACAAGATTTTATAAAGCACAGACTCATAAAATACATCTGTTTATAAGAAGAGTATACGCATTTATCAGATAGTTTCCATTAATTTCCCGTTATTCAAGTATATTATTCATTATTTATATATGGAAGAGCTGTTCATTTATTTATTACCAACATAAACACTCTTAGATAATCAGGCCTATTTAACAAATAATCATTAAATATGACCATTTACCAAAGTACAGATTTTGCTCAGCTTTTTATCAAATTCATTTACAAAAGTTTTATTTGCAATCATTAAAACTATTCAAACCTTTCAGTCGCAACCATTGCAACTGTCCCAAGAAATCTGTAATAACCAGTATAACCTTCCAGAACCAAATAGTGGCAACCATATAAACCATTATAACCATTTTTCCAAGTGGCAACCATTAAAAACCATTAAAACCATTTTTTCAACTTTCTCATATATATTCCAATAAACCATCATATATTTTTGCCAAGTAAAACCATTTATAACCATTAGAACCATTTTTTTTTTGCCACAAATATTTCCAAATTTCATTTAGCCACTAACAATAAAACCATTTAGCCACTGCGGCTTTTTCCAAATCACTTAGTCGCAAACCTTGCAACTTAATTTTAATCGATTATCCAAACACTCCAAACAGTATAATATTTTAACTTCTATTAAATCTTTAAACTCGAAATTACGAACTTCTTTTAAGTTTTATTACGAACTTGTTCGGGTAGGCCTTATATTACCAACTTGTTTGGGTAACCAATTAGTAATAATCAAGACCAATCATTACCTCTAGTACAGTCTTCTTAAGTTGCCATCAGACACGTCCAACTGATCCAATCACCGACGGAGTATCAATAGGGGTATCCAAGGTAAAACTTACTTGTAGTCAAATCTGTATGTTGTAACCTGGTAACCAGCTATTTAATATTTGTAGTGCCAAGTCCAATTTTTATAATCCCAGCTTCTGCACCTGGCCAGAGATTTTGACTTGGGACTTAACTCAAAAATTTCGCCACATTTAACATGCGACTTACCTTGAGTACTGTAGATATCTTCAGCAGAACTGTTTATGAGTCTTCACTCTACACTCCTTGTCCTCATCAGCATCAACTCTATGTGAGCACCAGCAGTATATTTCTAGTTCTCTCATCTTCAGCAGCTCGGAGATGATGAAAACAACCTCAGCAGCAGCAGTATATTTATAGTCTTCTTATCTTTAGCAGCTCGGAGATGATGAAAACAAACTCAGCAGCAGCAGCAGCAGCAGTATATTTCTTGTCCTCTTATCTTTGGAGATTATGATGAAAGCATCTTCAACAGTTCGGAAATGACGAAAACAAAATCAGCAGCAGCAGAACTGTATGGAAGTCCCCACTTTTACACTCTGTTATCTTGTCTTCGGAGATGATAACGATGAAAGCATCTATGAGTAGATATCCTATTCAAATCCTCGACGCCGGTTATCCCGTGCATCATATTTCTCAGTCAACAACCAATCAACTTCAGTCTTTTGAAGTTTTCTGCAGCGAGTTGGCCTTGGTCCACTATGTTTACATGATTTTTGATCTGCTAACCTTGCTGTGTCAATGCGTCTCTATTAGTGACCGGATCTTTACTTTCGTCTAATTCATTACTCTGACATTCCGTTCATAAGACTTCCTATAATAACTCATATAGTTAATGACCATCAACTATAGTCTCTCCATATAGACTCTCCTATCACATTACAATAGACGGATAAATATTGACTACATTGACGAATATATCTATTTAGGGCAGATAATTTCCGTTATAGATCTAACAACAAAAGAAACTTAGAGAAGGGTTGCAAATGAATGGAGCAAGAGACTTATGACTTGGATTGCGCTTACAAATAGAGTAGTCAACGCTTGTGTCTTACCATGCTTAACCTATGGTTGCGAAACCTGGGCTCTTAATGCAATCCACGAGAAGGTACCACCACGAGGCAAGAAGTATGCTGGTAGTAAAGATCAAAGACCGACACAGTAGCCGAGGTATAAGAAAGCAAACAAAAGTAACCGACATTCTAAATAAAATAGACACGAAGATTGAGATCGAAAACGTTTCGAGGTAGAGCGCACCGAGGAGGCTTTTGTCAACAAGCAATACGAAACAAGTGACACTAAAATCTGAATTAAGTACTTCACATTTGTGAATTTCATTGATAACAATAATTAAATTTTCTTAGGTAATCATATTATTATAACTATACCAACTATCAGCTCTGCTAATTCAACTCTATCGACTCTATCATATCAACTCTATCGACTCTACCATATCAACTCTATCGACTCTACCATATCAACTCTATCGACTCTACCATATCAACTCTATCGACTCTACCATATCAACTCTATCGACTCTACTATATCAACACTCAAACTAAATCATCTATCAATTAAAATTTTGAAAACGCAATTAATAGCAAACTTCAGTAAAAATAAGTGAAACTAAAGCCGATAGCAAAACTCCAGAGTTACAAATCTGAAATCTTTAAATTGTTGCTCAATACTTTCAACGATACTCCGCGACAGTTGTGTTTCGGATTTCGGAATTTGCCAGAACAGTAATCAATTTAAATGCAAAAATAAACCCAAATACTTCTATCGGTGCCTCTTCTATCGAAGGTTGGCGATAATATTGGCAACTTGAACATTCGACACTGCAGATCTAAATATGGATCGGATGATTTTATTGAACCACTGGTGTATGTGCTTCAGTCAGGATGTCCTTCTCTGTCCCACGCCCCTTTTGCCTTGTATTTTGCCCTGAATAATTAATAGTAGAGGGTCATACTTAGGGCCACGACACAAGCTCCAGTTTCCTCTCTTTTTTTCATCTAGAAGAATCTTCTTCGAACCCAAATACGACAAAATCCCCATAAAACAGCCATAATCAAAAATTCACTTCAATGAAACTCCATTTACAATCCTTTCGTTTTAAAATGAACAGTATAATAATAATTTAGCAAGTCAAAATACGCTAAAAAATTGGACTGCTCACGCCATCCTGTCATAGTATTTTTGTTGACGATTTAATTGGCATTTAAGAATTAAAGTAAACAAACTATTCTAAAACGTTTGCAGTGCAAGTAGCAAAACAAGAAAGTTTTATTGAGGAACTAGATCAAGAAATATGTAGCATTACTAATATCAATAGAAACGTATACGATTCGTTTTTCAAATTTAAGTATTTACTCTTAATTTAGAATATTTGCTTGAAAACTTTGCTTTTGTTAATAATTTGTTTTAAGTAGAATAATTACTTTTTGTTGATTACTTCGAAATACGTGAAATTTAAACAATAGCACAAATTATCAAATGATCATTAATACGGCACTGAACAGCAAAACTTAAACCACTTAATCTCAAAATAAGGGTATATAGAAAATAATAAAAACTTTTGAAAACCAAGATCACATATCGTACCACCATAACCATAACCATCCTGATATTAACCAATTAATAAAACTTAATATCCCAAACGACACCATGTAAATCGAACCATAAATGTATGCTTTCTTTTATAATTCCTGTATGGACCGTAACGTAAAATAATTGGAACATAAATAATACCTGTATAACAGTAAAATAAACCTGCTAGGAAAATCTAGTACTTAATTATTATTAAACCACCAATTGTAGGACGATCGAATTTGTATAAACATTAGATAAAATGCGGGTACCGTCCCCGCATAACTATCGGTAATAATAATTTAATTAGATCCTACCAGTAAATCCGGATACTCATTTGATGTACTGCCTCCAAGGAAGTGGCCTCATGCTCCAAATGCATCAGGAAGTGGCCTCGTGCTCCAATTGTATGTGGGCTGTGGGATCCTACCTCTGTAGGATCCCACTTCTGAAAATGTCAAAGACATTAGACCACACTGCTAGTAGGTTAAAAATAAACACAAAGATAACCATGAATAGATTTTAATTTCTGTTCATTCCAGTTTGTTGTGTATGTTAGAATCACATTCTCTCCAGAATAAACTGCAAGAAACTGGTATAGTTGCTCTTTAAAAATTATTGAACAGCCAATGATATTAAAACATAATATTATATAAAAACGAACTATTAAAGTTGATTTTACAATTATATTGATTTTAATAAATTTCACTACAAGATCTGTCTCAAAATATTCCAAAAGCCAATTGTTTAGAAATCGATAATAATAACCTAACATAACCTCTTAAAATAGTATGTAATTATAATTTATACTTATCTCAGCAAAATGCAGTAACCACCCTAATCTTCACCAATACAATCAATAATAATATACACTTTATCCACTTGTAATAACTCTTCAAAATTTTAATACTGACTGAACTCCCGACGCCATTTTCTCTCACCTTTATACTATTTTTCTGTTACCGACCCACCAACATTCTCCTGAATTTTTGTGATTGGCTGTCATGATTACAGCCTATATATTGAAAAGCTACGATTGGTGATTAAATTACTTAGCATCAATCAAAATAAACTCTGCATCCTGCAACACTCAATGTTGCCAAAATATAACCTCCAAAGTAAAATGAACAATTCATTGCAAGAAACCTAAATTGAACATGAAATGCAATGCAAAATCACCTATGAATCACAACTCAGCATCGCAACAACACTGCGAATAGTGTTCATTCCTCACACTAGCCTCTCTGGGACTAGGTGGATCGAGTATTTTAAAAGTTGGTAACAGGTGCGACCTAGTATCGATAAATACTCAGTCCCTGTACCTGTTCTAGTATATACGCCTCATCTCTAAAGTTTATGTCAATCTGATATTATAACAATAAACACATTGAATTATGTTTTAATTTGTATTTTATTAAATTGGCGACGAGGAATATGGCAAAATGAATACGGAACAAATACAAGAAGTTTTATCTAACCAGATTGAACAACAAAAACAAATCTCGGAACTGATAAAATTACTAACAAATCAACAACAATGTTACGCAACGCCAACAACTAAACATGATCCAGCGTGGGAAACAACCATATCAACAAACAAGGCGAGTAAACTTGCAATAATAAATGTATTTAAGGGCGACAAATTTAACCCTTCGACTACGTCAATAGACAACTTCATTGATTTCTTCGAAGCAAAATGCAACATTGGTGGTAAGGAATACACCGTACTACAAAAAAATATTCTATTGACATGTCTTACACCAGAAACGTAACATGAATTAAAAACGGCTCTCATTCCTAATTTCGAAAAAAGCACATACGAGGATATTAAAATTAAACTCGTAGAATTATACAAAACTCGTAAAACAAGATATAAAGCACTAACAGAATTTTGGAACTGCTTCTGAAAACATGGAACAATATGCAAACAGATTGAAGGATTTAAGCAAAGATTGTGGATACGACGATACCCTGCTAGAGCGACAATTAAGGGACCGTTTTGCAACAGGTTTAATTATTGCTCAAAATGGATAAGGTAGGATTAAAAATCTACTACCAGAATGTTCGTGGTATACGAACAAAAACTAATGATCTCTACAGAAATATATTACTTTATGATTTCGACGTAATAATATTAACCGAGACCTGGCTAAACTCTAGTATTGGGGACGGGGAGTTCTGTGACCTTAGATACGAAGTATTCAGACATGACAGGGACCTCTCAGCTTCTAACAAAGCAATTATTGGAGGTGGTGTGCTGATATGCGTAAAACGAAGCTTAAATGCATCAGTGCTGGACATTAACTCGTCATGTCGCGCATTGGAAGCTGTATCAATAAGTATTCCGTCGCGTGTTTTTCACTCAAATAAAAACCTTCACATACTTGCAACATACATACCTGGGAACACTATCAACCAATCGCAATTGTTAGAAGAACTTTTACTTTCAATTTGTCATCACAACAATAAAATTGAAAATGATTACTTCATGATCTTAGGTGATTTTAATATGCCTTTCATACATTGGTCCGCAAATGGGCCTTCTTTTATGAATAAAACAGCTCAGACCGTACAGGAGGCAAGCATTCAACTAATTCAACATTTAAATATGATGGGTATGACACAACAATCTTTTTTTAAAAATTCACATAACAACATATTGGATCTCGTGTTCTCTAATTTTACTGTAGAATTATCTCTCGCATTATCCCCTTTACTAAAACCAGATGATTTTCACCCAGTTTTATTAATTGATGTACCTATCTTATCTCCCAAACCATTAACAACAGATCCGCACCTAAAACTTAAGTTTCATAAAGCTAGTTATGATGACATAGTGAAATATTTGATGACAATTCCATGGGACACATGCCTTAACGAAGGTTCTTTGGACGACGCTGTTGATTGCTTCTATGAGAAACTTTACGATAGTATTTTTAAGTTTGTACCCTTACAGATTACAAGAAAAAACGACGTCTATCCAAAGTGGTATAGCAAATCTCTTATAAAAACTATTCGAGAAAAGTCCAAGGTCCATGCCCGATGGAAAAAATTTCAAGACCCGTTGGACTACCAAGAATTTTCTAGGTTAAGAAAGAGGGAACGAGATGTAGAAGCTGAATGCTATAACAAATACACTGAACTTACTGAACACTGTTTAAAAAAAGAGCCCAAGCGTTTCTGGTCATTTACAAAATCAAAGCGTAACATTACTAACTTACCTAGAAAACTTGTTTACAAAAATGTTGAATCTATCACTAACAAAGAGCACGCGGCGCAATTTAATAACTTCTTTTACAACGTTTTTTCTCAACCTCTTAATCAATATCCTTCTATAGAGCTCATTCCCCCAACACACTCGAGTACGTCACACATTCATTCCCTCAAAGTTGACCACAATGAAATAAAAAAAAGTATAGGTATGCTTGACACATCTAAAAGTTCTGGAAGTGATATGATTTCGCCTTACTTTATAAGCCATGCAAGCAGAGCTCTTATTACACCACTTAATATTATTTTTAATAGATCAATAGCTGAAGGTTTCTTTCCGTCTAAGTGGAAAGAAGCTCACATTGTCCCGATTTTTAAAAAGGGAAAGAAAAGTCATGTTGAAAATTATCGTCCTGTTTCTATTCTTAATGTATTTGGTAAATTGCTCGAAAAAATTATTTACAATACGATATATCCTATTTTGATAAACGCAATTCCACCTGAGCAGCATGGGTTCGTCAAAGGACGATCCATATTATCCAACTTAATGACATTCACCGAAGATGTCCTGTCCTCAATGGACAATGGGGTTCAGGTTGACGTGATCTATACTGATTTTGAAAAAGCATTTGATCGTGTGGATCACGTCATCTTGTTAAAAAAATTAAAATACCTCGGCATCCACGGAGACCTTCTGAGATGGGTTAAGTCCTACCTGTCGAATCGTTCTCAGGCTGTTGTCGTTGGTGGCTGTCGGTCCGATTTCTGTGATATCCCCTCTGGTGTTCCGCAAGGCTCACATTTGGGTCCCTTATTCTATAATATATACTTATATGACATCAACAAATGTTTTTTTAATTCAAAGTTTTTAATGTACGCGGGCGATACTAAAATATTCATGGGAATCCATAGTGTAGAAGACTGTGAGAAGTTACAAGATGATCTAAATAGACTTGCCCACTATTATAAAAATAACAGAATACAGGTCAATATCAGCAAATGTCAGACAATAACTTTTACAAGAAATAAAAGGCCGATACAATTCGATTATTCCATCGACGGTCAAACCATCTCCAAAACTGATAAAGTACGTGATTTAGGAGTGATTCTCGATAGTAAAATGTTATTAAATCCTCATATTGAAGCAATCACAAATAAGGCTTTCTCTATGCTGGGCTTTGTTTTAAGATCTTGTAAACCCTTTAAGAATATTAATACACTAAAGACAATGTACTCCGCATACGTGCGTAGTAATTTGGAATATTGCAGAAGCATTTGGTCACCTCGCTACATAAAGCCTATAGAGGCAATAGAAAAGATACAGCGCAAGTTTATAAAACATTTAAATTTTCGTACTTACTCTGAGCCTCTTGACTATAAGGATAATTGTAAACGCTATAAATTACAAACTTGTGGGCAGCGGCGTCAAATAGCTGATATGTTAGTTTTATATGATTTAATTAACGGTAAAATTGATAGTCCGTACCTTTTGTCCAAGATTAATTTAGCTGCACCCCTTAAACGGACTCGGCATACTTCACTCCTCCACGTGGCATTCAAAAGGAAAAACTACTCCCAAAATTCCGCAATAACTAGAATGACTCGTACCTATAATAAAACCTATTCGGAAATTGACCTCTTCCGCCACTCTAAAAATACCTTAAGCGACACGCTACACAACTCCACCAATAGTTATACATTCGCATTACACAAACACCCATACACACACACACACACACACACACACACACACACACACACACACACACACACACACACACACAACGCATGCATACAGGCAAACATTTACACACGCACACATACATACACTCACAGTCACAATCTAAAATATTATACCTACTTTTGTCATTTAACATGTAAATATGTTACACTTTGTTTCTTAAAATTGTTTTGCTTTGTACTCGTATGTAACTATAACTCACTCTCATAAATTGTTAAAAATTGTTATAAATTGTTATTTGTGTTTGAGAAAATCTGTAATTGGCTATGTTAATCCTGTTTTTTTGTTGTTTTAGTAATATTGTTAAGAATCGCTGTTGATTTTCCTATGATAATAAAAATAAAATAAATAAAATCATCAGCAGCTACAAATCGACTTGAGACAAAAATGGCCTGATCTTTTACAAATTGTAGACGGACAAACAAAAGAAGCAACATTTGCTCAAATATTCGCTATTGCACAATCTAGAGAATTAGCAGAATAGATATGCCCAAGGAAGAAACTATCAAAAAAATTAAAAAAGGGAATCACAAAAATAAACACAGTAAGAATATACGTAAACTATGTTCAACACAATGTAAACGTTGTGGAAAATATAACAAACATACATCCAACGAATGTATGTTTGTTATATTTTCCACAAAAGTGTGGCAAAAGAACATGAATGCAAAGAGTGCGGAAACATTGGACATTTTGAAAGCTGTTGCATCAAAACTGGGCGAGCATATTTGGAAACTAATGAAAGAAACCAAAAACGAACAAATAAATATAAATCAAAATTACAAAAAATATCGTACATGTCGAGCTCGAGCGATGATGAATCTCAACCATCAGTATCAGTATCAACAGAAAATTGGACACATAAAATAAACACTACAAGGAGATGCAAGAAAATCGACCCTATAATTAATGGTGTAAAATGTTGCATGGAATGGGACTCCGGCTCGATTTACTCCATCATCAGTACCAAATTCTGGAAACGTATCGGATCTCCGCCCCTTGAGGAAGCACCACGATTAAGAACTTACTATAACTACAAATTAAAACCTAAAGGTTTGACTAATGTGTCAGTTAGTTTGGACGGGGAAGAGATTACATTACCTGTAATAGTAATGAAGCATGCTGAGCCCATGTTGTTTGGATTAAATTGGAGTGAAGCATTTGGCATGCCTTCTCCAAAAGCGGTCTATTCAATTAAAAGTAAACCTCCTATTAAGACATTGGATCAGTTGATTGATGAACATTCCAAACTGTTTGATGGTAAATTAGGAAAAGTGAAGAATTATCAAATAAACATACACTTAAAACCAGGAACAGAGCCAAAACATTTATCCGCAAGACCAATCAAATTTAGTATGAAAAAGAACGTAGAAACTGAGTTAGAACGGTTAGTTACAGAAGGAATCGTTACAAAAGTAGATCCAAACGATACACCGATTGAATGGGCAACTCCTACAGTGAACGTAGTGAAACCAAACGGTCAAATCAGAATATGTGGTGACTACCGCATAACGATTAACCCTGTGCTACTTAAGCATACGTACCCGGTACCAATGTTTGATCACTTGCGCCAACAATTAGCTAACGGAGAAAAATATTCCAAAATTGATTTGAAAGACGCATATCTACAATTTGAAATTGCCCCAGAATCTAAGAAATTTTTAACAATTACAACACACAAGAGCTATTATCAATACAATAGGAATGCCATTTGGAATTACTACAGCACCATCAATCTTTCAACATTACTTGGAAAAACTATTAGACAACATGCCAAACGTAGCAGTTTATTTCGATGACATAGCTATAACGGGTATAAACGATACTGAACATTTAGAAACACTCTGCGAAGTTTTCAAAAGGTTGGATCATGCGGGCCTTAAAGTAAATTTAAAGAAATGTACATTTTTACAACCTGAAATAGAGTACCTTGGACATTCAATTGACAAAAATGGAATCCGACCAACGAAATCAAAAATAGACGCAATCAGCAAGGCTCCACCGCCAACAAATATAAAGGAATTGCGATCTTACTTGGGCCTAATTAATTTCTACGAGAGATTCATTCCTCACCTTCACAGTAGGTAAGTGCGCATCACTTCACGAATTAACAGGCAATAAACGGAAATGGCAGTGGACAGCCCATGAAGTCAAAGCTTTTGAGGAAACTAAAAAACTTATTTTAAAATCAAAACCTCTTATTGCGTTTGATGAAAAACTACCACTGTTTCTTGCATGTGATGCTTCTGAAAAAGGAGTTGGTGCAATGCTTTACCACAAAATACAAAATCACGAACAACCAATTGCATTTGCATCAAGAAAATTAAAACCAGCTGAGAGTCGATATTCGGTTATAGACCGGGAAGCGTTGGCTATATTTTTTGGCATTAAAAAGTTTGATCAGTATTTACGAGGAGTTAAGTTTACATTAATAACAGATCATAAACCTTTAATACACTTACTAGGACCACAGCGCAATCTTCCTAAGTTAGTCAATAACAGACTAATTAGGTGGGCACTATTAATAGGCAGCTACGACTACGATATAATATATAGGAGGGGTGAAAACAACACAATAGCCGATTATCTGTCACGCATGCCAAACCCCGAAGAGCAACCCACTAAGGCAGAAATGCATATACATAAAATAATATCAAGAGTACAAACTACAAAAATTGAAGATATCGCGTTAACAGAAGATATCATAAAACAACAGACAAAAAATGATAACATATTAAAACAAGTAAAACATTTCCTAAAAACGAGTTGGACAAATTATCATACAACAAATGAACTAAAATCTTATTTACGTAAACGCAATGAATTATCTATTGAAAATGATATTATTATGTGGCAGGGAAGGATCGTAATTCCAAGCTCATTACAAAGATCAGTTTTAAAATATTTACATAGTGGCCATCCAGGCATTTCAGCAATGAGGGCATTGGCCCGGTTCTATGTTTGGTGGCCAGCTATAGATGAAGATATAGACACATAGGTATGTTAAGCGCTGTTATAAATGTCAGGAAAACCGACCAAACATTCCCGAACTTCCAGTTTTTTCGTGGTCTATACCTGATAGTACGTGGGAAAGAGTTCACATAGATTTCGCTGGACCATTTGAAGGCAAGCAATGGTTAGTGTTACAGGATGCTCTGTCCAAATGGGTGGAAATAAAACCTATGACGAAAATCACTACCGAGAAACTTTGTGACAAATTGGATAGTATTTTCACGACATTTGGGCTAGCCAAAATGATCGTATCAGACAATGGACCCCAATTTACATCACACGAATTCAAACGATTTTGCGAAATGAGAGGTATAACACATGCAAAATCATCTCCCTATCATCCACGAACGAATGGTCTAGACTCTAGCTGAACGTTTGGTACGGACTTTTAAAACAAGAATGGCTTCTAGCATCAACGACCAAATGACGTTGAAATCGCGACTGCGAGATTTCCTCTTTACATATAGAAATACGCCTCATTCTGCAACCGGTAAGTCACCAGCACAACTAATGTTTGGACGACAACTGACATGTTTGTTAGACAATGTTCGACCAAATATTAAGAGAAACCTAAGATTCAAACAGTTTCAAGATAATATTAATAACGCAGCGGACATAAGATCGTTCACACCTGGAGATGAAGTATACATCAGAAATACAACTAAAAATAAATGGGAACCAGGGGTAATACAGAAAAGAACAAACCGGTATTCATATATAATAGAAACTCCATCAAACAATTATAAAAGAATACACGCCGATGCAATCCGCACCAAGAGAGCGGACGACGAAGAAGTGGTGGACAGTCGGAGCATCGCAGGCGGGGCACAACCGCAATTGACGGGTATACAGACAGAGAATGAATTACAGGCCACAGAGCAGTCGACACCACGGCCACAGCTAAGGCGCTCAACCCGCCTGATCAAACCACCGCGCCGGTTGATTGAAGAGATGTAGTCTTAATATGGCCGTGGAGGAATGTAGTAAAACCTCTAACAACTTCTTTATTAGCAGTCAAAAAGTCTACATTAGTAAAAATAGAATTTTGTGAAGTTTATGTCAATCTGATATTAAAACAATAAACACATTGAATTATGTTTTAATTTGTATTTTATTAAAATAGTATTGATAGTAGTACATGTTTTATTAACAAAATGCATCGTATAACTATAATTGAGTAAAATGTAACACATCCATCTCTTTAAACCTAATCAAAGACCTATGTTGTCTTTGATTTAAAATGAACTGAAAAGAGTGAACTGTGAAATCTTTTTTTTCTGGTCGGTGTGTGAAATATTTGTTCTATTCCTTTTTTCATGATTATCGTTTTCTTTTATTAAAATATTGCGTCTTAATAATTAATAATAGGGCTTTTAAGATTAGGATAGAAAATAATAAAGCTTCAAGAAATGCCGCATTTTAGAATTGAAACGAATGTGCCTAAAAGCAAGATTCCTCATGATTTTGTAACGAAAGCTGTTCCAGTATTGGCCAAAGCACTAGGGAAACCAGAGCAGGTAGAGAAACAACATTTATTATCGTATTTGGTATTAATTATTATGAATTAATATTCCTATTTTGTATTTTTCCAGTACTGTGTGGTATCTGTTATCCCAGATATACCAATGAGCTTCAGTGGAACCACCGATCCTTGCGCTATTGCCAATCTTATGTCAATTGGTGCACTTGGGGTGGAGCAAAACAAGAAGCATGCGAAAGTACTTTTTGAACTTGTGGAGAAAGAATTGGGAGTTGCACAGGATAGGTATTGACTTTGATTGCCAATATTGTATTATAAATACCTATTAATCATTAATTTGTTCACGTCTATACATTTGCATCATTCATCCATTTTTTTAAATTGTATTCAGAATATTTCTGTTGCTGGAGCTAAAGTATAACTTGACTAATAATGCTACATTTTCATCATATTACATACAAAATGTATGCATGTGATAGGACTGGACAGGACTCCAGGTATAAAGAGGCGGCAAGGGGCAGACGCTGCTTTCATATGTAGGCTACACTGCCGCCATACCTTCACCGCACCGTTGCTGCGCCTCTCATACATATCCCTCTCTTTAAGTAATGATGATGTAAATAAGATTTAAAACGGAGATCTTGTCTAAGATCTATTTCTATGCAGCATCATACCAGAAGAATGCCAATTTAGTTGCCATCTTTGCTAGTAGGCAAGGAATCAAACAGAATAATAAACCATTAAGATAACAGCTTGTTATCAAATTCAAATGTAAACATTTCACATACAAACTACAAAGAAGGAACAGAATGTTATGAAAACATTATGTAGGTACTGATTACATCATACTTGACTATGTGACCAGAAGCAGATATACTAACTATAGATTCACACACTGATTTTTTAAATATGCATCTATTGAAATTTATTTATTTTCAAAACTTAAAATGCGGGCCTAAAGGGTTGATATTTAGCCTGCTTTGAATGGGGGTGGTCTGCTCTGTAAAGGCTCTCTCCGACAGACACATTATTATTGGTTGATGATAATGGATGCAATATTGCGATAATGCATCCTGATTCTTGCTACACAGCTGCATTTTATCATCCCAATTTTGTAAAGTGAGGTACAAGTGTGTGTATGCGTCCTGTGGTCCTGATTAAAAGGTTCTAAGAACTCAACAGAATGTCGTAGGACCGAAACTGCAAGTGTCCTTACTTCTATTGCATTGTTATTATCCCAGCAGTGTGTAATTTCGTGGCCGTTCTTATAAAGAATGTACTGAAAACAGATATCGCAAGAATGCATCCAATGCACCTGTAGGGGAGAGCCTTAACTCGTCAGGGTATACAACTACTTATATTTTTTTTATATTGCAGGATGTACATAACATTTCAAGATGAACCTACCGGCAATGTTGGCTTCAAGGGGACTACATTCCATGCTATCTTTGGTTAAATGCATTATGCTAAAATATAGTACCTATGTAGAAATTATGAATTATATATAGCACTTTAGTTACAGTGGTGTTGTATACTTCACTTCACTTCACTTCTTTTGTGAATGGCTTTACTCGTGCACTAGGCACAAATATTTTGCCAATGTCGCGTTGAAGGAGAGTACACACTACTGGAGACACCTGTGAACTTGTCTCGCATTTGCTAGCGTTCAGCCTGAGTTAGTGGTTAGTTCTACAACAACACAAATAGAAAATATTAAATAAATTAATTATAATAGGTAGGTACAATTATTATCTTAATATTATTACTTACTAATAACAAATGGTACATAAAAATAATTATTATATTAAAAATACGTTTCCAGCACACTATATTATATATACTGTGCAGGAAAGGTGAACTAGATCAAACTCTTTGCAAGCGACAATTAAACTTTAATTTTGTTGTAATCTATAAATTTGCTTAATAATTTTGCGAAGGGGCCAAAAACAAGAGATAGTAAAGATTTAATGTTAGTAGGACGAGGGAAGTTAGGGGGAAGGCAATCATGCATAGATATGTGGAGCTTAGGGCAATTAAAAAATATATGGTCCGGGGAGCCTTCATCGAGCCCACATTCACAGATAGAGTTGTCCCTGATCCTTAGCTTAGCTAAATGTACTGGAGTGCAAGAATGACCCAATCTCAGCCGACAAATTACTGAAATAATCTTGCGATCAAGATTTCTATGGCGGACAAACCAAGGTTGGAAGGGAACCGTTTCCTGTATGTCCCCATAGTGCTTGCCTTTCAATAATCTTGAGATGGCCCACCTTTTATTCCATGAAGCATATAGATCTGATTTGGCTGCTGAGATTAGATCATGTGAATAATTTTGAAAGTTGTCTAGCACACCCGAATGGGTGGCAGACTTAGCGCAGGAATCTACAGTTTCATTACCATGGATACCTTTATGGCTGGGGATCCATCCCAATATGACATGAAGGCCTCTTTGTTGACAGAGTAACAATACTTTGCGAATCCTCAGTATCAGTGGAAATCTATTTTTAGATCGAAATGGATTTTGGGCAATAGCCTGCAGGACACTTAGACTATCAGTGATGATCAAGACTTTGTGCAAGTTGTGAGACTCCACATACTTAATCGCCTCCAATATTGCCACAGCTTCACCAGTGAAGACTGATGACTGAGGGGGACATTTAAAAGACAAGACTATACCATATTTGGGGAGCCAGCAAGCAGCCCCTACAAACCCGTTTGCAGAGAGTTTTGAAGCATCAGTGTAAATCGCCAAAAAATCCGGCCAGTCCTGTTCAAGAATGGATTTAAATTTAGTGTTACATTCTAAGTCCTCTTTCTGAATTCCAAAGTTTAAAATAAGAGTAGGTTTAAAAGTCAGAGCTTGGAAAGAAGTGGTGAAAAGAGGGTTCGAGGGAGAAGTAAATAAAGGAGAAGGAAGTCTGGTGAATTTGAGGAAGCTAAGAAGTAATGCTGAATATTTATCTACTGACTTTAATAAGGAATGCAGACATTTAAGACTGTTGAGAAGGGGATGAGAGGATAGTTGCAGAGCTTTGGCCATAAATCTGTCAGAGAGATACTGTCTACGGAGGTCAAGAGGAGGGTCACCGCCTTCCACCTGCAAGGCATTCGTTGGGGACGATTTCATAGCTCCCATAATAATTCGCAAACATTTATATTGTATTTTATCTAATTTATTACTAGCTAATTTACTAATGGGGTCCATAATGAAGAGACCATAATCCATATAACTACGAATTAAAGCATTGTATAAAATCTTAAGTGTATATGGGTGGGCTCCCCACCATGTGCCAGCCAGCGACCTTAAGATATTCACATTTTTTTCACATTTGTCTATGACATACTCAGAGTGCAGATTACCATTTAATTTGGAGTCTAAAATAACACCTAAAAACTTAGCATTATTAGCAGAAGGGATTTGTTGGTCCTCATACGTCAGTGTTATGTCAGGAACGTTTCTTTTGCGAGTAAATGTGACTGATTTACACTTAGATGGGGATAATTCCAAACCGTGGTCAGCAAGCCAATAGCCCAGATATTTAAGGGCAGAATTCAAGCGGGAGTTAATATCAAAAGATGACTGAGAAGAGGTGTAAAGGACTATATCATCTGCATATTGCAAGATGTTACAAAAACTGAGGACAGACTGGTCAAGGTCAGATGTATAAAGGCTATAAAGTAGAGGGCTAAGGACCGAACCCTGCGGGAGGCCCTTCCAGATACTTCTGGGCGGGAGAAATTCTGAATTGTTTTTGATCAAAATGGTTCTATACATGAGGAGGTTACAAATAAAATGAGTCATTCTCGGCGGGAGGCTCAGCTGTTGCATCTTTTGCCTGAGTACCGGGAGAAGCACACTATCGTAAGCAGCAGAAATATCCAGAAAAGCTCCCACAAGGAACTCGCCTTTAGCATGAGCAACTCGAATGTCAGTAGTCAAAATACTCAAGCTATCAGCCGTGCTAGAGCCCTTACGAAATCCAAACTGGGTACCAGCCACCAGTCCCCTGTTTTCAAGAATCCACACCAGGCGGTTCTGAACCTGTTTATCATTTTATATTAGTGAACTGAAATATTTTTAGGTATTGTAGTTTTATTGTAAAGTAGTTATTACCACCACCAGAAATGTAATTAAGTATAAAAATATAAATATTATGTATCTTGTAATTTATTTTGTTTAGAAGAGATAATTCAAGTTATCAAAATATGGTCACAGAGCGGAAGCTTCATACAAACGGCTCGCGGCGACTTCACTCATACATGGGCGTATTTTTATAAAAGTGTACATGGGTTTTTTGCCCTGTCCACTAACTTTCGGTTTTTTTTTCTCACATTTAGATAATGCTGATCCCAATATATTTTAGTTTTTTACGTCGCTTATTAATCCAGTCATATTTCCGTCTACAATAAACATATTGATTCACATAAATTTAATAAATTACAGCATTATTAACAAAAATGAATGTGTGATTTTACCATGTCCTCACCTCATTCTTTAACTTTCAACTTGAGATAACAAAGCAGCCAAAATAGATATACCTAGTTCATTGATTCACCCATAATTAGATAGCTTATTTTATGTACTTTTGATTTGTTTATTGAATGAATTTATTTACTTATCCAGTTGATTTTAATTACCTATTTTTTAAATAAAAGTCTTTGGCTCCATGTGGAATTTCCATTGACGTGCGCTATTTTCAGGACATTTGGCCATCCACTTTTGGGCAACCTCCCGTTGCACAGTAATCAAAATGTATGAAAGTAAGCCAATTCTATATAAATCAATTTCTAGGAACGTAGCTCGACATATAATTAATTTAACACACAAAACACTTTCAAATTTGTCGTTATTTACCTAAATAATTAATTAATTAAATTAGAATGAATTTCCTTAAAAATCAGTACTTAGTTATCGTTTTTATCTGACGAATGTAACTATAGATTCTCAAAGTATATTTTAATCAAATTAGGTACACTGTACATTATATTATAAAACATGATGGTGATAATCAGTTACGGTATCTTAAAACTAAAGCTACGAGGGTTCCAAACGCGCCCTGGTCTGAGAAGAGCCCACAACAAACTAAGCCGGGTTTTTTTTTTGTATCACCATCTCACAAGTATCGTAAATTACTTCTTTAGATTTATAATTTTAAACTAGTGTTTCGCTCTGTGCGCGAGCTGCTAAAGCAGCTCGCGTAACCTATTTCACTATCTTCGGGTAACTGGAACCGTATCAAAATGTTGCATAGTTCTACACAGTCTTGTAATTCTCTTCAATAGTCTCTTCAATATTGGCCATATATTATTTTCTATGGAAAAATAAATTCCGTCATCTTGAATTTTTTTCCTGTTCATCAAGTAGACCTTCAGGTCCTGATCATCTTTTGCCAAGAAACCACACTTCCATCTTTTATACTTTCTGAGATAGACACCAAATAAATTTGTATGGCAGCCATCTTAAATCCGCCATTTTGAATTTTTTTTTGCTCATTGTCTATTGGATGAAGTTTCGAATGACATTTGGTCGAGCACCCCCCACCTATCTTCAATACCTTGGCCGTGCTCTTAACCCGTCTCCGAAATCCTCAATCATCAGGTGTCTCCATATTTTTCTTCAAGTTAAATTTTCTGACTTCTATAAGAAGCCATCAGTGAAAAAAAAATTTTTCATACAAAATTTTACAGGAGGAAGATTTTGGAGAAAATCTCGAAAACTTCCCCAAATGTGGCAACACTGTTTAGCTACCTCGATACTGCCGGTCGAGATACACAATCGATCCATACATTTCAACTTTCCCAAATGTTGCCAACTGCCTCAAAATCGTGATCGAAATTTTCAAAAACACAAAATGAATACAAAATGGCCGCCACCTCGTTTCACATAAACATTTTACTTAGTTTCATAATTTTCCCGTAAACTACAGGATATACCGCTCCTGATGACGTTTCAATTTTTCATCTCGCTCGCACCCAGCCGAAATGATTGCTCCTGAAAAGAGACCATGTCGAAAATCACTTTTTCTTTGGTAAATTCCAGTGTTGCCAGACCTTGGCGACGAAAATACCCAAATGTCATTCGTACAAGTGGGACACGTGGTTGCTCGTACTCGAACTTTGCAAAAAATACGTATTTCGATTTTTTTATTTTTGGGGTAAATCTTGAAAACTTCCCGAGAAATGGGGTAATTTTTTTCCCCAATCCATATCTCGAGTCAGTACACACAATCGCCCTCTAGAAGTCGAAACGATCCGACGTTGCCAACTGTAAGAAATTTGAAATTTAAAATTGCGTTTTTTCGTACCTCAAACCGAACGGCATCCGCGACAGCCGCCATCTTGAATTTTTAAAAACCACTCCCATTCTGTCAAAATACAGGATAATTATAGGCGAAAAAAGAAAAAAAATATTATGCTAGACCACGCCGTTTGGGATCTGTGGCGCCGCGGTTCGGGGTCGAAAAATCTAGAATTTTAAAACACAACAGCTCGGCCGCCATCTTGTTTTTCCAACTTTTTCCACCTTTTTTATTGATTATTTACTGATTTCTTCAACAGTTGCGAGTTTTAACGAAATCAATTGAAAAACATAAGAGTTGCAAGAATCACGTCGGCCGCCATCTTGTTTTTCCGAAATGTCATAATTTTTCCTCACTCGAATCCTGCACTCAAACACATCTCAGGTACATAATTCTATTGTTTTCTGTCTCTTTCTAGGAGAAACAATTCTGTCAATGAGTGAGTCAGTGGTAATCGAGCTATATAAAGTACTAGTGATTTGCTCTGTACGCGAGCTGCTTTAGCAGCTATTTCACTATCTTCGGTTAACTGCGACGCGAGAATGATCAGCGCCTTTTGTAATCTATTTAAATAGGTAATTTACAACGGCAGTAGCTGTGGACACTTCGACATTAATTTGACAGTTGTACTTAAGGAGTGAGGCGGCTTTGTATGAAACTACCCAACGATCATTGAATTTAATGTTTCTACCTCTACATGTTATTTCAGCTAACTGCCTCAAAAACGTGAACGAAATTTCCAAAAACACAAAAAGAATATAAAATGGTCGCCATCTCGTCTCACAGAAACATTATACATAGTTTAATAATTTTCCCGTGAACTTTCAATTTTTCACCCAGCCGAAATATGATTGCCCCTGAAAAAAGGCCATGTTGAAAATCACTTTTAATTTGATAAATTCCAGTGTTGCAAGACCTCGGCGACAAAAATACCTAAACATCATTCGTACAAGAGAGTACGTAGTTGCTTGTAATACGATACGCCATACGTTCAATTCTTTCTTTCTTTCTTAAAGAAAAGCCGTACGTTCAAAGGTTCCTGTAAATTTCGGGGTTTAAGTTAATTGGACCTAATACTGAAAGAAAGAAATAAGGAAAGAACCATTGTTGCGACAAATGCTAACGCAAAGCTAACACAATGGCGTTGATTTTTTAAAACTTTGGTATCAGTTACCTGTTTTGTAATCCCAGGGAGCCCTAAATATCGATTTTTAACGAAATCGGTCAATTAACAATGAATTTCAAAATGTCGCAGATTTTTTAAAACTTTGATATTAGTTTCCTGTTTTGTGATACCAGGGAGCCTTATATATTTATTTTGAACGAAATCGGTCAATCAACAAAGAATTTCAAAATGGCGCCGCTGATTGTTTTAAACTTTGGTAACAGTTTCCTGTTTTGTAATCCCAGGGAGCCCTAAATATCGATTTTGAACGAAATCGGTGGTGCTGATTTTTGAAATCTTTGGTATCAGTTTTCTGTTTTGTAATCCCAGGGAGCCCTAAATATCGATTTTGAACGAAATCGGTGGTGCTGATTTTTGAAATCTTTGGTATCAGTTTTCTGTTTTGTAATCCCAGGGAGCTCTAAATATCGATTTTGAACGAAATCGGTCAATTAACAAAATATTTGAAAATGGCGCTGGTTTTTTTTATATTTTGGAAACAGTTTCCTGTTTTGTGATTCCAGGGAGCCCTAAATATTGATTTCAAACGAAATCGGTCAATTAACAAAGAATTTCAAAATGGCGCTGATTTTTTAAAACTTTGGTAACAGTTTCCTGTTTTGTAATCCCAGGAAGTCCTAAATATCAATTTTGAACGAAATCGGTCAATTAACAAAGAATTTCAAAATGGCGCTGTTTTTTTTAATTTTAGTAACAGTTTCCTGTTGTGTAACCCCAGGAAGTCCAACATATCGATTTTGAACGAAATCGGTCAATTAACAAAGAATTTCAAAATGGCGCTGGTTTTTTAAACTTTCGTAACAGTTTCCTGGAAAGTCCCGTCGTGGGAAAAACGGAACCGTATCAAAATCTTGCATAGTTCTACACTTGTACTCTCTTCAATATTCGCCATAATTTTCTATGGAAAAATAAATTCCGCCATCTTGAATTTTTTTCCCGTTCATCAAGTAGACAAACAATAAACAATAGTTAAAAGACAAAAACAAAGGGGTGCAAAGGCGGTCTTATTGCTAAAGCAATCTCTTCCAGACAACTTTTGGGGAGAGGAGATTATCAAACATTAGCGCAGGATAGTGCAACATCTAAACACAAATATGTAATGTATATACATACATACATGCATACATATATACATACAAACATACATACATGTATACATACATACATAAATACCAAGTGAATTAACTGCTACCTGATAGTAATGTTTATACAAGCGACTTGTGAAGATGGAGAGTGACTTAGACTGTCTTAAGTATATCCGCTGGAAGGCTGTTCCACAATAATATGGATTTACGGGTGAAGGATTTATCATGATATCCTGCGCGACTGGCAGGAATGTGCAAGCGATTATCCGTACATGACTTTAGGTGTTGTCGTTTGTTGTTAGAGCCAAGGAAGGAGAAACGCTGTTTGAGGTAAGAAGGAGTATGAGAATTGTATAGAATAGAGTAGAGGAGTGTCAGCATATGCAGATTGCGACGGAGTCTGATTGGGAGCCACTTCAGACGAGCTCTGTACTCGGACACGTGATCGAACTTACGCCACCCGAAGATAAATCTTATGCATAAGTTTTGAAGAATCGACCTTATTCAGCTGTTCTTCGGATAGCTCAGGGTAGTACGAGTCAGCATAGTCTAGAAGTGGTTAAAGAAGAGAGTTAGCTAAATAAATTTTGGTTTTAATTGGAAGGTAGTTTTTCCAGCGTCTCAGGCCACCAGTTGACGCAAACACCTTTTGGCTAACCTCAGCGATTTGCGGGAGCTGTCGATGTAAATGCTAAGGTTTTTGACCGAGGGTCTAATGTCCACGGTAGTTGGACCGAGGCGGATGGGAGGTAAATTGCTTCGTATGATGATGTCAAGCTGCTTGGAGCCACCTAATAAACCTACATGAGATTTTTGTGGGTTGGCAGACAATCCATAGGATTCGCTCCAAGTGCTAATTTGGTTCAAATCCCGGTTGAGGTTTTTCATGGCGATGTGGATGTCATGGACAGGTGCAGCTGTTGCAGCAGGTGATAGGAAGAGGAGAGAAGATAAGTGACAGTGTTAATATAAATAGCGAAAACTCGGGTAGCGGACGCTACCTTGCGGCACGCCAGCAGTAATGCGGCTATAAGAGGAAAATTTCATATCGGTTTTAACACCTACGAGTAGTAGACCTTTAGGTCCTGATCATCTTTTGCCACGAAACCACTCTTCCATCTCTTATACTCTCCGAGATAGACACTGACGAAATTTGTATGGCAGCCATCTTAAATACGCCATTTTGAATTTATTTTCAGCTCATTGTCTATTGGATGAAGTATCGAATGATATTTGTTCGAGCACCCGCCCACCTATCTTCAATACCTTGGCCGTGCTCTTTGCCCGTCTCCGAAATCCTCAATCATCAGCTGTCTCTATGTTTTTCTTCATGTTATATTTTCTGACTTCAATACGAAGCCATCAGTGAAAGAAAAATTTAAAAAGAAAAATACATATTTCGATTTTGTTTATTTTTGGGGTAAATCTTGAAAATTTCCGGAGAAGTGGGGTAATTTTTTTCCCCCAATCCATACCTCGAGTCAGTACACGCAATCGCCCCCTAGAAGCCGAAACGCTCCGACGTTGCCAACTGTGAGAAATTTGAATTTTAAAATTGCGTTTTTTCGTACCTCAAACCGAACGGCATCCGCGACAGCCGCCATCTTGAATTTTTAAAAACCACTCCCATTCTGTCAAAATATAGGATAATTGTAGGCGAAAAAAGAAAAAAAATATTATGCTAGACCACGCCGTTTGGGATCTGTGGCGCCGCGGTTCGGGGTCGAAAAATCTAGAATTTTAAAACACAACAGCTCGGCCGCCATCTTGTTTTTCCAACTTTTTCCACCTTTTTTATTGATTATTTACTAATTTCTTCAACAGTTGCGAGTTTTAACGAAATCAATTAAAAAACATAAGAGTTGCAAGAATCACGTCGGCCGCCATCTTGTTTTTCCGAAATGTCATAATTTTTCCTCACTCGAATCCCGCACTCAAACACATCTCTGGTACATCATTCTATTGTTTTCTGGCTCTTTCCGTTTCAAAATCTTGCATAGTTCTACACTTGTAGTCTCTTCAATATTCGCCATTAATTTTCTATGAAAAAAAAAAAATGTTCATCAAGTAGACCTTCAGGTCCTGATCATCTTTTGCCACGAAACCACTGTTCCATCTTTTATACTTTCTGAGATAGACACCAAATAAATTTGTATGGCAGCCATCTTAAATCCGCCATTTTGAATTTTTTTTTTGGTCATTGTCTATTGGATGAAGTTTCGAATGACATTTGGTCGAGCACCCCCCACCTATCTTCAATACCTTGGCCGTGCTCTTAACCCGTCTCCGAAATCCTCAATCATCAGCTGTCTCCATATTTTTCCTCAAGTTATATTTTCTGACTTCAATACGAAGCCATCAGTGAAAGAAAAATTTAAAAAGAAAAATACATATTTCGATTTTGTTTATTTTTGGGGTAAATCTTGAAAATTTCCGGAGAAGTGGGGTAATTTTTTTCCCCCAATCCATACCTCGAGTCAGTACACGCAATCGCCCCCTAGAAGCCGAAACGCTCCGACGTTGCCAACTGTGAGAAATTTGAATTTTAAAATTGCGTTTTTTCGTACCTCAAACCGAACGGCATCCGCGACAGCCGCCATCTTGAATTTTTAAAAACCACTCCCATTCTGTCAAAATATAGGATAATTGTAGGCGAAAAAAGAAAAAAAATATTATGCTAGACCACGCCGTTTGGGATCTGTGGCGCCGCGGTTCGGGGTCGAAAAATCTAGAATTTTAAAACACAACAGCTCGGCCGCCATCTTGTTTTTCCAACTTTTTCCACCTTTTTTATTGATTATTTACTAATTTCTTCAACAGTTGCGAGTTTTAACGAAATCAATTAAAAAACATAAGAGTTGCAAGAATCACGTCGGCCGCCATCTTGTTTTTCCGAAATGTCATAATTTTTCCTCACTCGAATCCCGCACTCAAACACATCTCTGGTACATCATTCTATTGTTTTCTGGCTCTTTCCGTTTCAAAATCTTGCATAGTTCTACACTTGTAGTCTCTTCAATATTCGCCATTAATTTTCTATGAAAAAAAAAAAAATGTTCATCAAGTAGACCTTCAGGTCCTGATCATCTTTTGCCACGAAACCACTGTTCCATCTTTTATACTTTCTGAGATAGACACCAAATAAATTTGTATGGCAGCCATCTTAAATCCGCCATTTTGAATTTTTTTTTTGGTCATTGTCTATTGGATGAAGTTTCGAATGACATTTGGTCGAGCACCCCCCACCTATCTTCAATACCTTGGCCGTGCTCTTAACCCGTCTCCGAAATCCTCAATCATCAGCTGTCTCCATATTTTTCCTCAAGTTATATTTTCTGACTTCTATACGAAGCCATCAGTGGAAAAAAAATTTTTCATACAAAATTTTACAGGAGGAAGTTTTTGGGGAAAATCTCAAAAAATACCCCAAATGTGGCAACACTGTTTAGATATCTCGATACTGCCGGACGAGCTGCACAATCGATCCATACATTTCAACTTTCCCAAATGTTGCTAACTGCCTCAAAATCGTGATCGAAATTTTCAAAAACACAAAAAGAATACAAAATGGCCGCCACCTCGTTTCGCAGAAACATTTTACTTAGTTTCATAATTTTCCTGTAAACTACAGGATATACCGCTCCTGATGACGTTTCAATTTTTCATCTCGCTCGCACCCAGCCGAAATGATTGCTCCTGAAAAGAGACCATGGCCCGTATTCTCTAACTCAGTGACTATCAAAAATGAAAGCCACTGACATATATGTAATATCCATTGAAGGTTTACTATGAAATAAAAAGTAACATTTCATAGTAAACCTTCAATGGATATTACATATATGTCAGTGGCTTTCATTTTTGATAGTCACTGAGTTAGAGAATACGGGCCCATGTCGAAAAGCACTTTTTCTTTGATAAATTCCAGTGTTGCCAGACCTTGGCGACGAAAATACCCAAATGTCATTCGTACAAGTGGGACACGTGGTTGCTCGTACTCGAACTTTGCAAAAAATACGTATTTCGATTTTTTTATTTTTGGGGTAAATCTTGAAAACTTCCCGAGAAATGGGGTAATTTTTTTCCCCAATCCATACCTCGAGTCAGTACACATAATCGCCCTCTAGAAGTCGAAACGATCCGACGTTGCCAACTGTGAGAAATTTGAATTTTAAAATTGCGTTTTTTCGTACCTCAAACCGAACGGCAGCCACGACAGTCACCATCTTGAATTTTTGAAAACTACTCCCACTCTGTCAAAATACAGGATAATTGTAGGCGAAAAAAGGAAAAAATATTATGCTCGACCACGCCGTTTGGGATCTGTGGCGCCGCGGTTCGGGGTCGAAAAATCAAAAATTTTAATACACTACAGCTCGGCCGCTATCTTGTTTTTCCAACTTTTTCCACCTTTTTTATTGATTATTTACTAACTTCTTCAACAGTTGCGAGTTTTAACGAAATCGATTGAAAAACATAAGAGTTGCAAGAATCACGTCGGCCGCCATCTTGTTTTTCCGAAATGTCATAATTTTTCCTCACTCGAATCCCGCATTCGAACACATCTCTGATACATCATTGTATTGTTTTCTGGCTCTTTCCGTTTCAAAATCTTGCATAGTTCTACACTTGTAGTCTCTTCAATATTCGCCATATATTTTCTATGAAAAAAAAAAACCGCCATCTTGAATTTTTTTCCTGTTCATCAAGTAGACCTTCAGGTCCTGATCATCTTTTGCCAAGAAACCACACTTCCATCTTTTATACTTTCTGAGATAGACACCAAATAAATTTGTATGGCAGCCATCTTAAATCCGCCATTTTGAATTTTTTTTTTGCTCATTGTCTATTGGATGAAGTTTCGAATGACATTTGGTCGAGCACCCCCCACCTATCTTCAATACCTTGGCCGTGCTCTTAACCCGTCTCCGAAATCCTCAATCATCAGGTGTCTCCATATTTTTCTTCAAGTTAAATTTTCTGACTTCTATAAGAAGCCATCAGTGAAAAAAAATTTTTCATACAAAATTTTACAGGAAGATTTTGGGGAAAATCTCGAAAACTTCCCCAAATGTGGCAACACTGTTTAGATACCTCGATACTGCCGGTCGAGATACACAATCGATCCATACATGTCAACTTTCCCAAATGTTGCCAACTGCCTCAAAATCATGATCGAAATTTTCAAAAACACAAAAAGAATACAAAATGGCCGCCACCTCGTTTCGCAGAAACATTTTACTTAGTTTCATAATTTTCCTGTAAACTACAGGATATAACGCTCCTGATGACGTTTCAATTTTTCATCTCGCTCGCACCCAGCCGAAATGATTGCTCCTGAAAAGAGACCATGTCGAAAATCACTTTTACTTTGATAAATTCCAGTGTTGCCAGACCTCGGCGACGAAAATACCCAAATGTCGTTCGTACAGGTGGGACAAGTGGTTGCTCGTACTCGAACTTTGCAAAAAATACGTATTTCGATTTTTTTATTTTTGGGGTAAATCTTGAAAATTTCCCGAGAAATGGGGTAATTTATTTCCCCAATCCATACCTCGAATCAGTACACGCAATTGCCCCCTAAAAGTCGAAACGCTCCGATGTAGCCAACTGTGAAAAATTTGAATTTTAAAATTGCGTTTTTTCGTACCTCAAACCGAAAGGCAGCAACGACAGCCGTCTTCTTGAATTTTTGAAAACCACTCCCATTCTGTCAAAATACAGGATAATTGTAGGCGAAAAAAGAAAAAAATATTATGCTAGACCACGCCGTTTGGGATCTGTGGCGCCGCGGTTCGGGGTCGAATAATCTAGAATTTTAAAACACAACAGCTCGGCCGCCCTCTTGTTTTTCCAACTTTTTCCACCTTTTTTATTGATTATTTACTAATTTCTTCAACAGTTGCGAGTTTTAACGAAATCAATTGAAAAACATAAGAGTTGCAAGAATCACGTCGGCCGCCATCTTGTTTTTCCGAAATGTCATAATTTTTCCTCACTCGAATCCTGCACTCAAACACATCTCAGGTACATAATTCTATTGTTTTCTGTCTCTTTCTAGGAGAAACAATTCTGTCAATGAGTGAGTCAGTGGTAATCGAGCTATATAAAGTACTAGTGATTTGCTCTGTGCGCGAGCTGCTAAAGCAGCTCGCGTAACCTATTTCACTATCTTCGGTTAACTGCGACGCGAGAATGATCAGCGCCTTTTGTAATCTATTTAAATAGGTAATTTACAACGGCAGTAGCTGTGGACACTTCGACATTAATTTGACAGTTGTACTTAAGGAGTGAGGCGGCTTTGTATGAAACTACCCAACGATCATTGAATTTAATGTTTCTACCTCTATATGTTATTTCAGCTAACTGCCTCAAAAACGTGAACGAAATTTCCAAAAACACAAAAAGAATATAAAATGGTCGCCATCTCGTCTCACAGAAACATTATACATAGTTTAATAATTTTCCCGTGAACTTTCAATTTTTCACCCAGCCGAAATATGATTGCCCCTGAAAAAAGACCATGTTGAAAATCACTTTTAATTTGATAAATTCCAGTGTTGCAAGACCTCGGCGACAAAAATACCTAAACATCATTCGTACAAGAGAGTACGTAGTTGCTTGTAATACGATACGCCGTACGTTCAATTCTTTCTTTCTTTCTTAAAGAAAAGCCGTACGTTCAAAGGTTCCTGTAAATTTCGGGGTTTAAGTTAATTGGACCTAATACTGAAAGAAAGAAATAAGGAAAGAACCATTGTTGCGACAAATGCTAACGCAAAGCTAACACAATGGCGTTGATTTTTTAAAACTTTGGTATCAGTTACCTGTTTTGTAATCCCAGGGAGCCCTAAATATCGATTTTTAACGAAATCGGTCAATTAACAAAGAATTTCAAAATGTCGCAGATTTTTTAAAACTTTGATATTAGTTTCCTGTTTTGTGATACCAGGGAGCCTTATATATTTATTTTGAACGAAATCGGTCAATCAACAAAGAATTTCAAAATGGCGCCGCTGATTGTTTTAAACTTTGGTAACAGTTTCCTGTTTTGTAATCCCAGGGAGCCCTAAATATCGATTTTGAACGAAATCGGTGGTGCTGATTTTTGAAATCTTTGGTATCAGTTTTCTGTTTTGTAATCCCAGGGAGCCCTAAATATCGATTTTGAACGAAATCGGTGGTGCTGATTTTTGAAATCTTTGGTATCAGTTTTCTGTTTTGTAATCCCAGGGAGCCCTAAATATCGATTTTGAACGAAATCGGTCAATTAACAAAATATTTGAAAATGGCGCTGGTTTTTTTTATATTTTGGAAACAGTTTCCTGTTTTGTGATTCCAGGGAGCCCTAAATATTGATTTCAAACGAAATCGGTCAATTAACAAAGAATTTTAAAATGGCGCTGATTTTCTAAAACTTTGGTAACAGTTTCCTGTTTTGTAATCCCAGGAAGTCCTAAATATCAATTTTGAACGAAATCGGTCAATTAACAAAGAATTTCAAAATGGCGCTGTTTTTTTTAATTTTAGTAACAGTTTCCTATTGTGTAACCCCAGGAAGTCCAACATATCGATTTTGAACGAAATCGGTCAATTAACAAAGAATTTCAAAATGGCGCTGGTTTTTTAAACTTTCGTAACAGTTTCCTGAAAAGTCCCGTCGTGGGAAAAACGGAACCGTATCAAAATCTTGCATAGTTCTACACTTGTACTCTCTTCAATATTCGCCATAATTTTCTATGGAAAAATAAATTCCGCCATCTTGAATTTTTTTCCCGTTCATCAAGTAGACAAACAATAAACAATAGTTAAAAGACAAAAACAAAGGGGTGCAAAGGCGGTCTTATTGCTAAAGCAATCTCTTCCAGACAACTTTTGGGGAGAGGAGATTATCAAACATTAGCGCAGGATAGTGCAACATCTAAACACAAATATGTAATGTATATACATACATACATGCATACATATATACATACAAACATACATACATATATACATACATACATAAATACCAAGTGAATTAACTGCTACCTGATAGTAATGTTTATACAAGCGACTTGTGAAGATGGAGAGTTTTTTTTTCAAAGAATGTTTTTTTCGTGGTTGGAACTCACTCGCAACGCCAATTTTCATAATTTATCTTCACATTTTTTGTCGACTGGAAATATGATAGAAATTTAGCTGCAGGGGGTCCACCGGAACCAGCAAACTTTTGAAAGGGGTCTATGAGCAAAAAAAGTTTGGGAACCTCTGTTCTAGATAAACAATCAGCTATGTTTTTATCCGTGCTCACATATTCTATTGAAAAGTCATACGCTGATAAAATTAAAGCCCACCTCTGAAGCCTGCTAGCAGTCATATTAGGAATTCCTGATTCCGCTCCGAAAATACTCACCAAAGGTTTGTGATCCGTTCGCAATGTAAACCGACGCCCATATAAATATTGGTGAAACTTCTTGACAGCAAAAATAATTGCCAGAGCCTCCTTTTGAATCTGACTATAATTTCTTTCCGCAGACGTGAGAGATCTAGACAAGCATGCCACTGGTCGCTCGCTCCCGCCGGAATCACGCTGCGCCAGTACCGCACCGAGCCCGTGCGCGCTCGCGTCGCAAGTCAAAATAGCCGGCTGATTTACGTCTTAATGTGCCAAAACTTCAGAGCTTGATAACAACTTTTTGATCTTAACGAATGAGGCTCTTTCCTCTTCACCCCAGTACCAAGCATGGCCTTTCTTTAATAATTTATGTAACGGAGAAAGATGACCACTTAAATTCCTAATAAAACAACCGTAAAAATTAACCATCCCTAAAAATGATCTTAATTCAGAAATGTCTTTTGGCTCTGCTAAATTTAAAATAGGCCTTATTTTATCTGGATCAGCTCGAATACCCTTACCCTCTATTACTACATAATCCAAATAAGTGACTCGACGTTCGAAAAACACACACTTCTCTTTTTTAATTTTAAAACCGGAATCCTTAAGCCTAGTTAGCACCCTATTTAATGTAACCTTGTGTTCATCGAGCGATGAGTTGGCAATTAAGATATCATCTAAAAAAGTTACATTTGGGATATCTTTGAACAAATTTATCATAATTCTCTGAAAAATGCCAGGACTCGAAGCTAACCCAAATACAAGTCTGTTATAACGGAATAGTCCTCTATGAGTATTTATAACAGTAAAATCTTTTGAACTTTGATCCAACTCGATTTGATTATACGCTTGGGATAAATCAATTTTACTAAAACACCCATTCAAATTAGCCAAAAGGTCCTCAATTTTTGGAACTGGATACTTATCGACAGACAAAAACCGATTTAATGTGGTTTTATAATCAGCGCAATCAGCGCATACTCGTATGGCGCCGTCCGGTTTGTTAACAATAACCAACGGGGTAGCCCAGTCCGACGACGTGTCGACAGGCTCGATAACGCCGGCGCGCAACATCGCGTCCAGCTCGGCGTCGACTCGCTCCCGGAGTGCATATGCGAGGGGCCGCGCGTGACAGAACACCGGCACGGAGCCCGCCCGCACGTGCAAACGAGCGCGACCGCCCGTGAAACGCCCGAGTCCGCCCGACACTAATTCAGGAAACCTGGAAAATATTTCCTCTGTATCATTCTTTGTAGAACCCGGAAGTTGCAAATTATTAACCTTGCACTTGGGTATTTCAATATCTAATTCAGCTAACCATTGGCGCCCTAATAAAGATGACGTTCCATTGTCGATAACATACAAATTTAATATTTTCATGCCATTTTTATACTTCACTTCTATCGGAATATACCCTAAAGGCCTTATTTTCGTCCCGTCATAAAAAGATAACGACATGATCTTAATGCTAAGTATATGCTTAAATTCGTTTACATATGTTTGCTTACTTATACATGACAATGCAGAACCAGTGTCAATCTCCATAGTTAAAAACACTATTATGCTAAACGGTTCATAATCCCTCAAAGAAATCTGATAAATCGGTTCATCCTCTTCGATGACCTCAGATGAGCCCGGCTCCTCGTGAAATGGATCTTCGTCAAGCAAATGATTGGTGCCCGCTGTGTAAGTCGTTATCATGCCCGCCCCGCGCCCTCCGCGCATTGCCGCCGTTCCCCAAGCCCCAACGCACTCCGGTACCGCGCCCCGCGCCACCACGCCGTGCCCTATTATTATAACCGCGTGCCACATCTTGCCTCGCAGTCTGTGCTCGGGGACATCCTACTCTATGGCTCGGGGTTCGTCAGGACAGCGACGGCGTAAATGCCCGACCTGACGGCATCATCTGCACACAAAAAATTTGTAAGGGCAACTATCCTTATTGTGCCGCTGATCCCCACAGCGTCACACTCGTTGAGCTGAACCCGATGAACCGCATCTGCAACTCCTTCCGACGTCGTCCACAATTTCAATTTAGTCTTGTTGTCTGCTGCTCCGCCCTCCACGGCATGTGCATCCCGCTCCGCAGCTTCAAATGTCGTAGCCAACTTAACCGCACGAGCAAAATCTAACGTCTCCTCCGCAAAAAGTCTTTGACGTATGAGGTCATTATACAACCCACAAACGAACTGATCTCTCATATTTTCGTCTAAATTATTGGCAAAATCACAAAACTGCGATAGTTGGCGTAATTCTGCTACATAGTGTGACACAAGGGTTAACTCTCTTTGTCGACATTTCCTAAATCGGAAACGTTCGGCCAAGAAGGACGGTTTAGGATGCAAATGTTCTCCAACAATTTTGACCAAATCAGTAAATGTTTTACTTCCTGGTTAGGCAGGACTACAAAAATTTACCATTAATTCATACGCCTTCTCCCCAACAACGGAAATTAATGTCGGCACTTTCAAATTCTCCCTAATTTCGTGAGCAATAAAAAATATTTCCTGGGTCGGCAGATCACGTACCACTTCTGAGATTTGATATCAAATCCCAAATGTTCGGTTATAGCTTTATTCCTTATAATAATATAATTAGAGTACCTAATTTAATAAAATTGTACAATATTTTGTTAATCCGTTTGTCTTTTTTGTCCTTCCGCCTTCGCGCTCAATTGGCGGGAAAAACACCAACTACCCATCAGCATAGTTATTTTTTTTAATTAATTTATTTAACGGCCCTGGATTCAAGTCCTTTATGGCCTTACATTTATTGCAAATATCGTACCACAGAATATAAAACTAGAAAATCATGACACTTTCAACGTGCTTTCAACATTTAGCCCGCTACCATCTTAGACTGCATCATCACTTACCATCAGGTGAGATCGCAGTCAAGGGCTAACTTGTAGTGGATTAAAAAAAAAAAACCTCCATGATTTTAGTAAGATCTATAATTACTGCCTCGTTGGTCTAGTGGTTAGCATAGTCGACTGCGGATCACGAGGTCCTGGGTTCGATTCCCGGTCGGGCACAAAAGTTAGGTATTGGGTTTTTAAATTAAGAAATTCTCAGTGCCAGCCCGGAGTTGGAAGTTGGCGGTGTTTCACCCCCGTGCCTCGGAGAGCACGTTAAGCCGTCGGTCCCGGTTATTATCACTAACATGATAGTAGTCGTTAAAGCCCGCCAACCCGCATTGGAGCAGCGTGGTGGGTCTAAGCTCTAATTCCCGCTCTCCTAAGAGAGTGAAGGCCTGTGCCCAGCAGTGGGACGTTAATGGGCTGTAGTGATGATAATTTATGGACTTCTTGGTCAACACCTGGTCAAGACCATAGAGTAAGAATAACTGTCTACGGTCAACACCACAGGTCAACACCTTCTTCTGGTCGGGGGTCAACACTATGTTACTTGTCTCTGGTCAACTCGGTGTTGTCTATGGTTGGTACTTTACAGTAATTTTTTATCATTAGCAAATGGTAGTTCGCAGTTGCACTTGGCTTGCTTGATTTTATAGTTATTACTTATTTATTATTATTTTTGTTTTGAGATTACCTATAAAGTAGGTAGGTCAACGATCTTTCATAAATAACCGTATATAATAGAGAAAGAGAATCAGTAATATCAGTTCACTTTTGTATTCAGTGCTATAGGATGCAATATGCAATTTATTAAGCAAATTATTTAGTGCAATTAATTGTCAGCAAATCTAGTAATTAAATATTGAATTACTTTGAAGGGTTGAGATAGTTGTTTACAGAATTAATTTCGGCAATGGGGGCCGATAACTCAACACATCATAAACAAAACCAAAGGTAAGCATCGTTACCCCTTTCTTTACTTTATGTACCTAAGGCTAACTTACATAAAACTTTAGTAAGTGTAATTATAAAAATAAGTAAATACACTTCTGTGTGCCTATCGTGACCCATTTTATGATATTATCATCTTTGTTGTTTAAATAGATAATATAACATTTATGTATTTATTTTAGGGAGGACACAGATAGAGCAATAGAAGCAGCCTTGGAAAGGCAAAAGCGAATGTATGATGAGAAATATGAGGAACTAAGGCGAGCTCAAAAGCAATCAGTAAAGGTTTTACTAAGTGAGCTCAAGAAAAGGTATTCAATATCATTTCATAAATAATAATTTTTGCTGAAGCGTAGATTAGACTTATATTTTAGATGGGTTTTCAGCAAAGAACTAATACACTCATCCCCAATTTCACCAACAATGCCTAATGTTAGGGAATACCTTAGACCAGTGTGTGACACTTTTCACATACATAATAACTATCACATTATGATCATAGGTATTCCCTTAAATTTAGGCATTGTTGGTGAAAATGGGCATCAGTGTTTTAAGTAGGAATTATTATATGAATAGTGCTCATTTACTAGTGCATTTTAGCTTCTATTGGGTGTTATAACACTTGAAGTTTATGACTACTATTTTTTAATTTTGTTTCAGCTCTAATGAAATCCAAAACAAAACTCCTAATAGTAATGTTTCCCAACAACCAGTTACCCAATCTAGCTCTCCCTTATACCCAAATTTGAACCACATAGCTAACAACAATGCCCAGACGTCAACGGCTTATGCAAGTCCCACTAATAACAATGCCCAGACATCAATGGCTTATTTAAGTCCCACTAACAACAATGCCCAGATGTCAACGGCTTACCCAAGTCCAGCTAACAACAATTCCCAGATGTCAAAAACGTATGCAAGTCCCACTTACAACAATGCCCAGACGTCGACTGCATATGCCAGTCTCAGTACATCACACTACCAGATTCCATCAAATACTATGTAAGTTTTATGTATACTCATGTCAAATTAAAATTTTTATGGCTGTTGTATGATTTTAGATTATACTAGCAGATGCCCACGACTTCGTCCGCATGAAATAAGTTTTTTAAATTCCCACAGGAACTCCCTAATTATTCGGGTTAATATATAGCCTATGACACTCACAAATATTGTTACCAGATTTCTATTGGTACCAGAATTTTCAAAATCGGTTCAGTAGATCCAGAGATTACCCCCTACAACGTCACAAACTCGCAAACTTTACCTCTATAATATTAGTATAGATGTCTTTGTTGTGGTAATAGTTTCCATTCAATCATGCTTGTAATAATTTTGAAATACCTACTCATAAGATTTATTGCACAATTGGACCCTAATTTTAGTCGCGAAGTTTCTCGACGCTTAAAATGTAGGTAAAATCCCTTTCAGTGGATGTAGCCAAAATCTTCGTAAAGTTAGTCATAAAATAAATGCAACCCTACTGCATGTTTGTATGTTGTTGTAGGTGTGTTAAAAAGCAATCACCTCAAAAACTAAGTAAATCAATAACAGAAAGACAATTAAATTCAATTTATTTTTGTAGATTACTGCAAGTACAACCAACAGCTCCTTCAGCTCCAATAGATCCAGCATTTGAAGCTCTCCATACTCCCTCTCAGTCTGTCAGCAAGCCCAGACAAGCACATCCTGGGTAAAGAATACCTACCTATAATTTCACATTTTTCAGTATTTAGTATGTCTGCTTTCCAAACCGTTGGTAGTCTTGACATATAAGTGTGACACAAGTTGTCCTACCTGAAATCAATCATTTTATAATTAGTCAAACTCAGCTAACCCGGTGATCGCGTCGAGTATACCTACTTAAAAATAAATAAAAACAAATATATAACAGTCATAAAAATGAGTTCCAAAAATTGACCACAGGGCCAGATAAATATGACGGACTATATTTCATTTATTAACTTTTCCATTGGATTTACTTATGCAGCTTCTGGCTGGACCAACAAGTTATTATTCGTTATTATCATCGGCGCTACAGCCCTTTATGGGCTTGGGCATGCTCCAGAAGATTTCTCCATCTATCTCTATCATTTGCGCTCATTCTCCAGCTTCTTAAACCAATCCGATTTGCATCTTGGCTAACCCCATTAAACAATCGAAGTTTTGATTGACCAATACTCCTACGCCCATCTGGGTTTGACATCAGTTTCTTTGGCGACCACTGTTCGTCCATTTGTTGCACGTGTCAAATTTTTATTATTATAGCTTTATTTCCAACCAACAAGTTACTAAGTTACAATTCAGTTATGAATTGTAGAACTGAATAAAGAACAAAATTCGACACAACAACCCTTTCTTTCATTTTTGGTGAACAGTGAGTAGCCCCAGCTACTTACTTGAAATTATTTCCCATTGCTTGCACACGATCTTGCAAAGATCGCGTTCTGTGGAGATCCGTGCAAAAGACCTTCGTCCAGCAGCAAACGTTCTTTGGTTGAAATAACGACGATAGATGTTTTTATTTTATTAATTTTCTGAAAACACAGTAACATAATATATATTATCTATCTCAGTAGCAGTCTGTCAGCTACTGAGGCAATTGCCACTATGAGTGTGATGATGTATGTCCGTTTTGATATTAATATATTATATTGTAAGAATTAGTATTGGTTTATGATTACACATTATGAATATTATGACTTGTTTACATTATGAACTATGATACTTTTCCATTATGATTTATGACTATGATTATTGTTTTTAGATCATCTCAGACACAAACACAACGTCCATTAACTCAGACAACTCGAGCAGTCCCTTCGCCCACTTCTGTCACCGCTCAGTCTGTAAATAAAACTGAGGCACCAAAACCTGGGTAATGATACACCTGATTTTCCTAATATATTTTACCAGATGATGCATGCCAGGTTTTGTACTCACTGAAGGGTATTGGGACGATCGGTCTACCCGCTACCTTCAGGTTTGAGACTCGCCGCGCTAGCTCGTCGACTGGTAATTTCCTATGTTCCCACTGTGACTTCTTACCCAGCCCAGTGATACTTGGTTCGAGTCCGCGTCTGTAGTGCATTGAGACAGTCAAGTATGAGCCAAGAGGAAGTCGTGTTTAAATTATGTATAATCCATACTAATATTATAAATGTAAAAGTGTCTGTCTGTTTGTTTGCTACGCTTTCACGGTCCATCTGTTCAACCGATTTTGATGAAGTTTGGTACAGGGGTAGATTGTATCCTGGGGAAGGACGTAGTCTACTTTTTATCCCGGAAAATTAAAGAGTTCCCGTGGGGATCAGAATATCTTCATCCACGCAGACGAAGTCGCGGTAATCATCTAGTAATAATATAAAGTATGGATTCCTGAAAATGGTAGTAGTAAATAACTAGTATGTACGTCAACCAGCCTGAATGTTTTGTATTGTTTGAAAGCTTTTCTATTAAGTACCTATGTTATTTGTTTTAGATCATCCCAGCCACAAACACAGCGTCCATCGGCTCAGACAACTCAGGCTGTCCCATCGTCCAGCTCCGCAACTGCTCAGTCTATGAATCTACCACAACCTAAACCAAAACTCAAGTATGACAATACATATTATGTTTATTTACATAGTTAATGCTAATTCTGTTTTACACAATTTCTGTGTACTATCTACATTGTAATAACATTTTCTGCTGGGAGCTCTATGAAAGGGATAAACAGAATGGGTATATTTTGACTACTAGTCAAATCCATACTAATATTATAAATGCGAAAGTGTGTCTGTCTGTCTGTCTGCTACGCTTACACGGCCCATCTATTCGACCGATTTTGATGAAATTTGGTACAGGGATAGGTTGTATCCCGGGGAAGGACATAGGCTACTTTTTATCCCGGAAAACTCAAAGGTTTCCGCGGGAATCAAAAAATGTATCTGTTCAACCGATTTTAATGAAATTTGGTACAGGGGAAGGTTGTATCCCGGGAAAAGACATAGGCTACTTTTTGTCCCGGAAAATTCAAGAGTTCCCGCGGGAATCGAAAAAACTTGGTCTACGCGGGCGAAGTCGCGGGAATCATCTAGTAAATTATATTTTTGTGACTATTAAATAGAGGATCTCCCAAAAGTCGTAAATCATCCACGTCCCCTGTTAGTTTTATGTTGACTAACTATTATTTTAAACTATCGATTAAAGTAAAAAAGTGCGTCAAACTTTGTTGACGTCACAATTCAGTATTTCATACAAAATTCCATACTACACACTACATACATACTAAGCACGCGTTTTGACGTTGGATAAAAAGTTGCTGATTTGATTATTGTCAAATAGGTACCCAATTGAATAGAAGCTACAGTATATATGTCACCGTAAGATTGTAAAAACCGTTAAGTAGATTATAATCTAACTCGCGAAATTGTAAACTGTCGAATGATTACAATATAACGGATTATTTTTGGGTAGATTGTAATCTGTTAGGTTTATTAACCCGATATAACCTAAGTGCCCACTTGATTGTTTATGTCGAACCCTAACCTAACCTACAAGAAAGAGACAAGAAAACGTAAATACAATGAATATTTCAAAAATTGACACTTAAAACATTGAACGGTTCACAATCTTTCGACTGTTTACAATCTATCGAAAAAAAAGCGTTAGATTACAATCTTACGGTTTTCACAATCTTACGGTGACATAATACGTGTCGCTTTCAAATCGTATAATTGATCATTTCATAAAATAGTGAAATTTTATGTAATGGTGGCATAATTTAACCAAATTAAATGGTGGAGAAAGGGAAATAGATGGTATTATTATTTTCCCCTCCTATAAATAAAAAGGAATAAGATTTAAGAGCTTACATAATAAAAGTGATCATTCTGTACTTGGAAAGTACTACTCATAATAATTATTCTGTGACCATTCCATTACAGCTCCTGATCAAGGTTACAATCCGAATCATTACTTTCAGGAGTGTTCCTCATAACAAAGCAACCCCAAGCATTGTGCCATGTGTCACATGCAAAGAAGAGCTGGGATTACAGATTTATCAATGCCCGAACGGACATAGCTCATGCAGAGAGTGTAGGCAGAAGCAAAACAGGTGTGGCTTGTGCAGTGAGCTCATCACGGACATGCGGAATATCACGCTCGAGATAACCATTGCCGATATAAAGCTAAAAGAACTTAATGACGAGGTAAGTTATACCTGAAAACTTTGCCTTTATATCATCATCATCAACCGAAAGACGTCCACTGCTGGACAATAATTTCCTCATGCAGCGGTCTTGCGCCGCCTGGATCCAGCGACTTCCTGCGACTCATCTGATGTCGTCCACCGAGTAGGGGGTCTGCCAACGCTGCGCTTCCCATTGCGAGGTCGCCATTCCAGCACTTTGGGACCTTAACGTCTGTCGGTTCTTCGAACTATGTGACCCGCCCATTGCCGCTTCAGCTTCGCAACGCGTCTAGCAGCAATGTCGGTTACTTTCGTTCTTCTGCAAATCTTCTCATTCCTGATTTGATCTCGCAAAGAAACCCCGAGCAATGCTCTCTCCATCGCCTGCTGAGTGACCCTGAGCTTTCTTATGAGGCCCATAGCCTTTATATACCGTTCATTTTTAGTCAGACCAAACAAAATATCCTCGCGAACTTTTTTTGGTGTCACTGAATAAAGGACTGTACTTGCTTTGTATATAAAATTCGAAACTGACAACAACCATGTCTTTCTTGTCTGCTTCGAATTTTATAATAACTAGAAGCCCGCGACTTTGTACGCGTGGATTAAGGTTTTTTGATTCCCGCGGGAACTCTTTAAATTTTCCGGAATAAAGGCTACTGCCTGTCCTTCCCCGGAATGCAACCTATTCCTGTACCAAATTTCATAAAAATCGGTTGAACAGGTGGGCCGTGAAAGCGTAGCAGACAGATACACTTTCGCATTTATAATATTAGTATGGATTGAATTAAATTGAATTGGCCTGTACTCTGAACTGACCCGGTGCGACTCAGGCTGTCCATTCGTGCGTTCGTCTGTACTGTACCTTAAAAAATCCTATAATAAAGTATCCCATTCACTATATTATGTTTCTGTCATAAACTTTGTTTTATAAAACTTTTAGCACAAAATTAAGTGCCCCAATGCTGCAGATGGATGTTGCCTATCCGTAAAAAAGCATGAAGTTGAAGGTCATTTAAAAGAATGCCCCTACAGAGAAATGGCATGCCCGCTGGCTGCAATATTTGGAATATGCTCTTGGAAAGGTATGTTTGAACATGTAACACCGCCAAATTCTCAACTCTGGGTCCTCATAGGCGACAATAGTGAAACTATCTGACCCCCAAGATACGGGCTATCCTATTTTGGGGGTCTAGGGTAATATTATAAGAAACACTACTTTTACTTTTGGAACAAATAAAGATTTTATTTATTACATAGATGATGCCCGCGGTTTCGTCCGCGTGGATTAGGATTTTTTGATTCCCGCGAGAACTCTTTAATTTTCCTGGATAAAAAGTAGCCTATTTCCTTCCCCGTAATACAACCTACCCCTGTACCAATTTCATCAAAATTCGGATGAGCCGTAAAAGCGTAGCAGACAGACAGACAGACACACTTTCGCATTTATAATATTAGTATGGATTATTTAATAATAATCTGTGGCTATTGGCTAAAATCTATTGTCGCAGTAAGAATAACATTAATTCAGCCAAAATAAAACATAAAATTGAGATTGCTGCTGCTTTTACGTACTTAATACGGCTACTGGACTGGTATTGAAAATTACTTCCCAAATAATCAGAGTTTCCATGGGGATTCCAAATCCTTATTCATTCGAATTAAACAGTAGTAGATGGTTGTGCAATGGTAGCAGACAGACAGACACTTTCACAGTATGCATTAGAATAGAGAATAATATTGTATTTTTTTGTTTTAGGAAAAATAAACCAAATTGGACAGCATTTCAGAGACGTACACCCACAAAACTACGAAGCTGACGTGGACAAAGAAATGTATCTTCCTAATATTAACGTTAATGATAGAATTGTACATTTGATAAACCTCAATCCATTACACTTCCTAGTATACATTGAGATCGATAGAGACCTAGAAACAATTTGCATGACTGTTCAAACAATGGGTACGAAGATTAGTGCTTCAAAATGGACGTACGAATTGCACGTTTATAATAAAAGAGAGCCTCGTAGAAAATACTTCTATATAGACACATGCAGCTCAAACAGCGAATCGATCAAAGACATTTTCATGCAAAAGAAATGCGCTGTCCTTAATTTGGGGTATGCCAAAACGTTTCTAGATAGCAATAATCAGCTGACATACAAATTTTATATAAAAAAGAATTTGAATCCCAGAAAGAACCAACTGAAATAAAAACGGATAAAACCAAATACAATTATTAAGCTTTTCAAGTCAAATACAAAGCTTTTCGAGTCAAATGCAATCAAGTTTTCTATGGTTAACTATAACGTAATATCATGATTATAATATTATGTTATTCTGTATCGGGTGGCGGTGCCGAGTTTGTTGCTGGACGCTGGTCACGCCAAGTTTTTAACGATTAATTATTTTTAAGTGAATTTACTCGACTCGTGTGGCGTGGGGTGTTGCTGTTTTTATTCTCTTTATTTTTATTAGATAACTAGTTAAGCCGTAATCTGCAGTTCCTTTTGGATAACGCAGCACGGGCTTTGCTGCTTTCCAACACTCTTCACTTGACTTATCTGTAAACTGTGCCAACTTGACTACTGTATTTCCGGTCTCTGGTCTCGTCCCTGTTACTACTAAATACATAAACGAACCTTTTATTTCGCTATATGGACACTTCTCCTAACAATCATCGCTTCTATTGATTTCAAACTGTTTGTTTACTTCCATGGGCGTAATCGATTCCTTACAATGAACCATTTTGTACTTCTTCAGTAAGTTTTAGTATATTGTCGTTGTGACACCTTTATCGAATCGGCACTTCTGATAATGTCAATTCCCAACTTATATTTTACAAGACAATGATTATTTGAATGTAAACAAAATTAAATTACTAATTCATAAAAGGGGAATATAACGATAAAACCATTATTATGCAAGGTAAGGTAATTTTTTATTTTACTTATTTATTGATGATTCTGGACCCATAACCATTGTTGGAGTGACAAAGAGTTTCAATGTCTTAATATTAATAATATAATAGTATAGTTTAATTAAAATTGAGGCTCAAGGCTGAAAGTAGGTAAGTAATATATTGCGGCGCAGTCGAAGTGAGAAACCGATTATATAAGACGCGACACAATGCATTATTATGCCGAAATATCAATATGTCTTTAGTTTTAGGTAACAATTATATTTAGTTTAAAAAAAATAATGATGATAATTGTTTGCTTCACCTTTAAGTAATTTAATTTTTATCAAAAATGTTTATTATTAATATGTATAACTTTATTATAATTATAAGCGACTGTTCTTGTGTCCTCAAGTATTGCTCTATGTGATTGAATTTTTTATAAATAAACAGAAATATTAATTGTAGCCTCTGTTTTTTACGTACATATCTGATGACGATTATGCCGTATTACATCAAGGTACTCTGTGGATTTTGCATCCTGGGATGTTCTGTTTAGACCATGTACCTATTGAACTGGGATCATTGGTCGGATAAAATGATGGCATTAGCCTACAATTGTTAATCATAGCACAAAAATATTTGATGTTGCCAATATGGCCAGGATTCAAAAGTATTGATCGAATTGTAATCCCTCGTGTACATTCCCGGTCTGAAAATGTTTACCAGTTTTGAAATGATATTCTCTATTAATAACACTGTGCAGTAAGGTTTAAAACGCCTTAGTTTATTTAGTTCCGAAGTTATTATAAGTTTTCAAGCATCGATATTCAACATTCGCATCATCCATAGCTGTTTACGGTAGATAATATACAGGATGGCCCTAATAGTGACGTGTAACGAAAAAAAATTGATTCCTCATACCTAGACCTGTCAGAAAATATCTCATGTATGTTCAGCGATTTTTGGTAGTTTTCGCGTTATAATTATTTTTTTAAGTGTTCTGAGATTGAGTGTTTCTTTTTGTTTAATGTTTTTTGTGAACATGCTTGCTATTTTATAATTACCATCATAACATTAACCCAAGTCGGAAAAGTTCACGTTCAAAAGAGGTAGAGACGAATTTTCAATATAAGATTAACTGGTGGTTCGCCCCGAACTGAGACCTCGTGGTATCCATAAAACGAATAAACTTTTACCGCCATCTCTTGACATCATTGTGAAGTTCTGTTAAAAATACTGAAGCTCATTAAATTTTTAATAATTTCGTTTTCTTATAATATTTATCTAATTTTAGTATTTGTTGTTCAAGTACAGGATATAATTCAAATAATTGATCAAGTTTCAGGCTCAGCCTTTCAGAAAATTGAGAGTTCTGAGGTCAACTTTGAACGTTAGAAAATCTCCACTTTGAAAGCCATTTGAACCCCATTTCGTCAATTTTAGGGGATAAATTAAAAAAAAATATTTTTGGTCTCTTTTCCTAATTATCTTTAAAATGATAATACGGCAACCCTATGTAACGCTATAAAAATATTTTACTTCGCATTCGCTTCTATGGGAGCCCCCCTGAAATAGAGATTTTTATAACTTTTTAAGCCATGTTCGGCTGGAGGCCATCGGTTTACATATTAATATATTTGGTTCAGTAATTCAGAAGTCATTTAAAGGCTCTGACGGACGGACGGACAAGTGCAAATTCACTCAAGTAGACTCCGAGACCTTTGCTTCGCTCGGTCAAAAATAGTACTTAAATTGTTAAACCTGTATCAGTGACACTTCCGACTAGTTTCAAAAACTTATGGGGGTTCTTAAGCTTTCCTTGCTAGTTAAAGAACTTTTAGGGGTACATTGTTGTAAGAAGTCTGACTTCAAATGTGGTAAGGCGGTAATTTCTGAACTTAAATTGAGTTTTGCCTATTTTTGTAAATTTTATGCCTATTGCAGTGGGAAATTTTTGAATTTAAGTAGGTAAGCATTTTCTACAAAAATATCAATAACTATTTTTCGATTGAGTGACATCAATGTAACGTAAAAGTTATTTGGATTTTTTTTAGATTTTTACAGTCAGTAGGACAAAAAAAATCGAATTGCACTCGGTTAGGTACTAAAATAGCTTTATCTTATAATCCTTCTGTCAATAAAGTATAGCTTTTCCACACCTACAATTTTTTTGCCTGTTTTTAAGCCAACAATGCCGCCGACAAAATCAATTTTTATACGACTGCCTGAAAAAAGGAGTATATTGTTTTCAGGGTTTATGTATGTATGCGACTGCGAGTTTATATTCTACCATAACTTATATACGCCTGAACCGATTTTGAGATGATAATGAGGTATCGCTAGAATCCCTAGCTTATTCCGGGTGACAGGCTAGTAAAATTTAAAAAAAAACTGATGGGCTGACCATGGTTCCGCATTAGAGACTAAAGTTGAAAAAAAATATTCGAAAATAAGATTAACTATACAATCATCATCTAGAAAATGATGAGTAGATTCCAAAAATATATACCTAACACTAACTATAGTTCAATAACCAGTGATTCACAAAAAAATATCTTCTAATAAAAATGTGAATACATATTACCTTTGGAACATTTAGGTAATAATTACTGACTCTGGTATCGTTACGTAGTAGCTTGAGTAGCAGTGGTAGCCGTACTTCCATTCGAGGTGAATTTTTTATTTATTACACGACTGCCCAAAAATGGAGTGTTATGTTATCAGGGTTCGTGTATTTAAGGTGCCAGCGGAGAGTGAATTGCCCATACAAACGTAATACCAAAATTATTTGTAATTGGAGAATATTTCCACCATATTATGCGATTGCCTCGTTGGTCTAGTGGTTAATATAGTCGACTGCGGATCACGAGGTCCTGGGTTCGATTCCCGGTCGGGCATAAAAGTTAGGTATTGGGTTTTTCAATTAAGAAATTCTCAGTGCCAGCCCGGAGTTGGAAGTTGGCGGTGTTTCACCCCCGTGCCTCGGAGAGCACGTTAAGCCGTCGGTCCCGGTTATTATCACTAACATGATAATAATCGTTAAAGCCCGCCAACCCGCATTGGGGCAGCGTGGTGGGTCTAAGCTCTAATTCCCGCTCTCCTATGAGAGTGGAGGCCTGTGCCCAGCAGTGGGACGTTAATAGGCTGTAGTGATTATGCGATTATTAAGATTGAACTTGTATTTATCTAGGTCCCTGGATAAATATATTTTCAAAATACTTTCCCAAAATTAAATGTAATCACATTGCGTTTTGCATGTTTTTACTACATAAATGACATGTTTTCTCCTTATTGGTTTCATATTAAAACCAACGATATCTCACGCACTAATTGATCAGGAAAATAGCCTATATTGTCAAGTTACAGAATAACAACACGAAGTTAAAAACACAACAATTTTTCATTCATCATTTTTGGTATTCACGGAACAAGACCAAAATGTATAACAAACTCTGTACGCTCATATTGCTATCGCGCTTGCACGCGATCATGTGTCATCAGCCAAATAGAGATAGCAATATTCCGGTAAATTTATATTTGCGGTTCGAATAGAAGTTGCGAGCGCCGCTCCCCGGCCTCTTAATTTTTATTATATATTTTTTTTTTCAATTTATTTAATTTATAAATTGCACAAAATATACAGAAATTATGTTATTCGCCAAACTACACATGTAGTACACTACACATTCACTTGTTTACACCACTGCAAGTTAGACCTTGACTGCAATAACTCCTGAAGGTAATTGGATGCAGTCCAAGATGGGGGCAGGCTGACCTGTTAGAGGCCACCACCACCACCACCACGGCCGAAGCCCACCCACCAGGCCAGACCACTGACCAGAGAAAACTCCGAAATTATAAATTTCAGATTTGACCCTACCGGGACCTCCCACTTACAAGATCAAAGCGCGCCAGGGAGGTAGTTAAAACACTAATAAATTATCGTCCGATAATAATTAGATGCCAGCTTCCAGTTCAGCGATGTGAACTTGGTCAATGTGGTATAACTGGGCTGCCCTTAGATGCTAAGGTGCCAGTGTGAATTGCGATTGACCTTTCCTTTCCTAGTAGAGATGAGTAGTTTTCAATAAAAAAAAAAGTAATATTGTATCATACTTTAATTCCAAATACCTGTTACAAGTTTTATTACAAGCTTCATCTAAATCTAAAGGGTGTATCTTACTGCATCAGTTTCCCTTAGGTAAAGTTAATTACCTATGTAAAAAAATTGCATTGCAGTGTACGAAACAGTGTAAGAAACATAGGTAGGTACTTACCTACCTCGTTGGTCTAGTGGTTAGCATGTTCGACTGTGGCCGACGAGGTCTCGGGTTCGAGTCCCGGGCCGGGCCCACAACAAGTACCTATTGGGTTTTTGACAAGAAATTCTCAGTACTAGCCGTAAGTTAGGAATTTGGTGGTGTTTCACCCCCGTGGCTGGGAGAACACGCTAAGCCGTCGGTCCTGCGCCTGATCTCTCTCCGGTCGTGTCGAATTTTCCGTCCCATCGGGCTATGAGAGGAAAGGAACCGAGAGTGCACACAATTGTGCACTATTATATCTCGCGCGTAGATAGCTAATCTCTCAAGAGATAGGCCACCGTGGCCGGAATTCGGTTATAAGGACATTAGGTACATACCTACCTACCTACAGCACATCTCGGATACCTTATTACTGATTACATATTGCAATATAATTTTGTTACTTACGTTAATATTCGGAAGTATCAACTTTACCTAACCCTACAAAACTCGTGGAATTTTATATTTTTGAACCTAAATACTACATCAAAATGATCACGTAAGTAAAGGAAAATAATAAATGATGAATTATGAAGAAATAGCATTATTTTAAAGATTGATCGACTTGGAAAGTGAACACATGTTAGGTCGTACTCACTACTCGTATGTATCGTACAATATTTTACTTATTATATTAAAGCAAGGACACTTTCAATAAACGAGTCGATGGACGGCATACGAGATTTTACAATATCAGAGGTGCAATCATGTAAGGATTGCCGATCAAATCGTCAAAGTTCGGCTTCAAAGTAAAATGAACCATAATAGCATTGAATTAGAGCTCAATTTCGTGTATCCATTCTCATACGTTTAGGTATGTACGATACCATAAACGTATGAGAATGGATACACGAAATTGAGCTCTAATTCAATACTGTTATGGTTTATTTTACTTTGAAGCGGAACTTTAACGATTCGATCGACAATCCTTACATGATTCCACCTCAGAACTAACTTAGAGTCGAATGGTTCGATTAACCGTCCCTTTTTGTAACTTACACTTGAAATTAGGTAAAGATACCCTATAATACCTATATAAAATAAAATTCTTCTAAATGTAGCGTATTTTAGGTACCTATCTGATATTCAAATATCTACCTGCGACGTAGCCATACATTGAGTAGGTATAGATCTAATAACGCATGAAATAAAAGTGTAGTAGATAAAACCCTAATCTATAGGTATTCTTGATAACTTGGCAGTGTTTGTAAGTTCTACGAAATTAATAAGACGATTATTAAACAACTTACTTCCCAGTTGTTTTGAAAAATATCTAAATGCAATCTTTAGGGCGGCTGAGAACAACGCACAATTTGCTTAGTATAAGCGTCTACCTATCCAGCTTCCAGCCAATCAGCGGTAAGCAAGGCTTATGCTTCTCAGCTTTGTGAACCCGCCTTCCTAGTTCCCGCTAGCGTGTCGCCAAAACGATCATTACATAGGATAAAAGCAGATTGCAGACTGCAGAGTTAAAATTTCGTATCACATAAATAGTAAGCCATAATTTTGAAAATATTGCTACCATTTCAAGGGTCACGACTCACGACTCATGGTAAAATAGTGTGTAGACCTATAGACAGTCCAGATCATGAATACATTTTCAATACATTAATTGCATAAACTTCTTTCGTGACACTATTGTACTTAGGATTGTGATCGTATTCTGACGTATCAGGACAAACTGCGCCAGCCTAAAGTTGCTTTCAAAACCAGTTTTATGGACATATTGTGTTATTAAAGACAGGTTCCTTGATGCGTATGAACACAGCGAACACATTTTTACACGCTGCGTACCCTAAATGCAGCGTTAGCATAGAGTCAATATGCGTTAGTCTGACGTTACGCAATGCGTTTATTTGGTTCCTTGTACCTAGGTACTTTGTTTTCGCATGTACCACTACTTGCCAGTTGCGAAACCAAAAAACCAGGTACACTTACATAGGTTTTCAACCTTAGTGTATATAACTATATTATTGTATAGTAATCATGTTTTGCGTTCAAACGCACCAAGTAAGACATCTGCGCCACATGTTTTTGCCAGAGTGAGTGAGTTATCACGTGATTATCACTCACTCTGAAAAGTACTCTGTCCTCTGACAATAACATGTGACATGACATGACATTAAACTCCTATTATTATTACGTATGTAGATGTTATGAGAATTATGTAATGTTAATTTTGTTTATTAAAAATAACTATTTAATAACGGAGCCAATTTGAACAGCTTTGTCTATATAGACTACTTTAAAAATATTTCTCATATTCCTTAAATATGTCACCGTAAGATTGTAAAAACCGTAAGATTGTAATCTAACGCTTTTTTTCGATAGATAGTAAACAGTCGAAAGATTGTGAACCGTTCAATGTTTTAAGTGTCAATATTTGAAATATTCATTGTATTTACGTTTTCTTGTCTCTTTCTTGTAGGTTAGGTTAGGGTTCGACTGCGGCCGGGCACTTAGGTTCTATCGGGTTAATTAACCTAACAGATTACAATACAAAATTATCCGTTATATTGTAATCATTCGACAGTTTACAATTTCGCGAGTTAGATTATAATCTAACGGTTTTTACAATCTTACGGTGACATCTACGAACTATTTAGGTACTGTTACGTAAAACGTTAACATTCCACATTAATAGGTAAGTAATTAAGTAGGTATACAAAATAAAATATCGTTATGACCGAAAATCAAACATAGTTCGAAGTTCCAACATAAAACTGTTAACCTTCCATACCTCAATCAAGAACATTAATTAAATAAGCATTTAGGCCAGGGACAAAATATTCCTACAGGGCGGAATTCCACGCACCGATATTCTTTTTGGCTAACAAGCTATAACTACTATACACTATATTGGTCAATCAAAACAATACTAATAATTAGTCTTTGATGCGAGTAACCTTTGCAGTTTCCCTGAATGGAAATGTTTGGTTTGACAAGCTTTGTGTTCCAGATAGCCGATTAAAAACATTCAATGTTTTCGGTATTAAATATGGCGTATCTCAAATACATATTTCAATATTTTACAGTCCGAGAGGTGTAAGGCGAGCTTCACGTTTGTGTGTGTCGATGTGAAAATCTAAAGCCACAAATCGCGATGTTGCGGGGTTCGCGGGGTTGTCTCACCACACTGTCATCCCTCATTGATAGGGTTGCCAACCGTACTATATATAGTATTGTACTGTATTTCGGGTCTGCGTACTATATACTGTTGAAGAAGGACATAGTACGCAAAAATACTATATTTAAAAAAACGAGCTTTTGATTAACATTAATTTAAAATTGAATGTGATAAGGCTTAGGACACTTATTTTTACACACAAAATTGTTAAAAAATGCAAGTGCAAATAAATATAGTTTTTTTTTTTTTAAATAAGTCTACTTCGTCTCTTTCATAATAATATTCGTCCGCTTTTTGCGTTTTCCATAAAATACTATTTTTTTTTAAGTGAACTATATTTTTTTATAACTTAGAATGAAAAATACTATATTTCGCTGAAGAAATGTTGGCAACCCTACTCATAGACTACCGCATGTGTAGTGCCGGACACTCACACAATTGCACAGCCCGGCATACACCTCGTGAGAATTGCAGCAGAATTTTCCCTTAGATTTGTCCCTTGCCTAACAGCAATAGTGTCTCTTCACAAAGTACCTTCCAAGACAGTGACCAGGCCTTTGCTAAGTGGCTTACCAAAACTAATACATATGCTAAAATGAATTTGCAATAAAATTATTTGGTATATCAACCACATTTTACAATATTTATGTTCTAATGGTTCAATAGTTCGCAGTCTTGAAAATTATAAAATCTTATCCAATTCCCTTTCCCTGTAGTTGTTGACATTTATTGTTTTCTTCATACCCTCGATAGATTTTTGCCTTCCTAAACAACACGACAGATGACTAGAATTTTGTTGAAAATGGGTAAATACTTATATTTCAATACAACTTTACCAAACTCATAATACATAATATTATTATTTGTTTTGTATTTTTGGTCTATTTAGTTTGCTTGAAAAAAATATTATGCATGATTATAAAATGCCTAAATACTCTAGTTTCAGGTGTAATTAATACTTAGAAAACTAAAAAAATTTAGCTAGGATCATTTTGAGTTTTGTATCGAATTGTAGCATTCATAGTAGGTGTGTTTCAAATAAGGAAAGAGAAGCCTTCTTAATTTGTTTTTAGTTCTCTTCAAAATTATAAATCAAGGGATTTTTGTTGGTGTAGGTAATAAATACAAGTTTGACAGGTATGCAAGTAGTAGTGAAGTAGTGAAGTAGCTACCTACTTCATAATTCACATACTTATCAATGCCAGCTTTCTTATTTGAAAAACTTACATCACCCAATCGACTTAAAAACTACTTAACATCGAATTAAGAATGCACAATAGTGTTACACACCAAAAACTTATCTAAAGTGTTTCAAACAGTGCTTAAAGTGACAACAACAATATAAAAAAACTTCCTGAATGATCAAAATTGTTTAACAAGCTATTCCTTCGAGATTTCTTCAAATTTCACACAGTGTAAGTGAGCTGTCCCACGTCCAATTACTGGAGATTACATACCCCTGCCAAGTTGGTGCAACCTCAAATCTATGAATCATCTGTGTGAATTTGTGGAACAAATTTGATCGTTTGGGAATAGAAAACTTGCACACAAGTTAAATGCCTAAAAAGACCAACCACACACTAAAATTACTGAGATCTTTTGTTTCGGAAAAGCCCTAAAATAATTTAGATTAATATGAGCGGATTATAATCGTTATGTTAACATAACCAAAATAAATCTAAATGCTTTTCAAGATAATTTCAATAAAAATAACCATTAGGTAGGTACTTACTTTTAAAAAGTAATATGGTTTTTGGAATTATATTATGGAATGATTTTTAAAGTTACATTTATTTAGTATACTGGCATAAGAATATTTTTATCGCTTCTGTTAGTTTACATTATCCAAATAACAATTTCATAAAAATATTAATCTGAGCATAGCAAACTAAGTATACATTAATTGCTTTTTCATTCAATATGTTATTCTTTGTTCTGACCATCTTTATTTTGAATACTTTTATAAATTAACAGAAATGTTCAATTGTAATTTAACTCTGACAAAAATATTTACGAATTATCAAAATACAATTGTTTTCTTTAAATCTTAATGAAAATGTGGTATTCGACAATTAATATTAACTGATTTCAATAGTAATTTATTTAATATTATTTATACTTCAATTGGTGGCATAAGTAACTTTTGGTGCCAATTTATTTAATTATGTGGAAAAACTGGACCCCATATGGCCGTAAAACACATTTGCTTTCATTCATAATAACAAACTGTAGAATTTTATACTCAGAAAGACTATTATTACCTGAAATGTAAAAACATGCCCTTGAGCCTGAGGGTATTTCATTACCCTGTTGCATGTGTGTTAATGTGCTTAGTAAATAGTACACAGTGAGGCCAATTCAGTATAACACAATCTCTAAACTAAACTAAAATCTAGTTCTGTCCCTTTCCCTAGGGAATATTATGAAAGGTTAATAGCAATATTTTTTATGTTGTCATTTTAATTTAGTTTACAGACTGTGTACAACAGAATCAGTCCCAATGTCTAAAATACTAAACTAAAATGACAGGACAAAATTTATTGCTATCCCTTCCATAATAATTCCGGCAGAAAAGGATAGCTCAAGTTTTTATCTGTAAACATGATTTAGTTTAGAAATTTTGTATAATAGAATAAGCCATCCATTCAATTAAACTATACTAGTTTTGAATTTGTATGGAGGTTTTTTAAAGAATCTGTTTTGAAATAATTGACCATTTAGAAATAATAATTTGTGGTCCAGATGAGACAACTCACTTCATTCAAAAATTGCTGGTATTGTGTGAGATAGTGTGGCGCAAAATGTGCACAGGACATGTGGGGTGTAATGTGCAGCTATGATTAGTTGTTTATGCCCCCATTATATGCATAATCTGCTTTGTTGTGCATCACCAGACAGTTGTCCACAAAGTAGAAGCTATCAGAACATGTCTCAAAAGGTGCAGCTATCATTTTTTCAACTGGAAAAAGAAGAAAAAGTCTAATTAATTAAACATAATATAATCACCTATTTATGACTTTTCTATAAAACTATACCAGTAAAAGTAGGATAGTATTTAAAATATTTGAAGTCAAATTTACTGTTTAACTGTATTACTATTGATCAATTACCTAGGTTTTCATTGATATTTTTGATGCAATTGTGGCTTGCGAGAGTATTGTGATTTAGTATGTCTTTCTCTAATTAAGCACTGCACCTTAACATATTATTCAGCACAATACGTAGGTGCCCACAGCAACTTCAAGTCTCACCCAGCTAAGATTTCATATACCTTACAATACAAACACTTATACTAGATCGTTCAATAAGTCCCGAGACTAACTTGGAAATGGCGTATATATTAAAAAATCTTTTGATTTTTAAAAAGTACTAGCCTTCAACCTTCAATAAAAGATATGTGTAACATTTTGGAAAAATGGAACATTAAAATATTGATTTTGCAGACATTTGAGTGACGCTACGCTTGTAGTTTCAATACAATGGAAAAAAACGAGTTTCGCGTGTTGATAAAACATTGTTTTTTAATGGGAAAAAATACTGTTGAAGCACAGCAATGGCTTATAAAATGTTATGTGGGATCAGCTCCCTCTAAAGCAACCATTTGTCGGTGGTATGCCGACTTCAAACGCGGTCGCATGGACACCAAAGATGGGGAACGCTCAGGTCGTCCAAATGAAGCAGTGACTCAACAAAATATTAACCAAGTCCTCAAAATCGTAATGGAAGATCGGAAGACAAAAGTGCGCGAGATAGCCGAGATAGTGAAGATTTCAGCTGGTAGTGTTTTCAGTATTTTACATAAACATTTGGCCATGAAAAAGATTTTTTCCAAGTGGGTGCCGCATTTGCTTACAACTGATCAAAAGGAACAACGTAGCAATGATTCAGAGCGATGTTTGGCGCTGATGAATAGTAATAAAAAGGATTTTTTACGTCGGTATGTGACAATGGATGAAACATGGATACACCATTTTACTCCGGAATCCAATCGGCAGTCAGCGGAGTGGAGAGCGGCTGGTGAAAGGCGACCGAAGCGGCCAAAGACTCAGAAATCAGCCGGTAAGGTTTCGGATTCCACGCGCATCCCAAAATATAGACGCCATAGTCTATATTTTGGGATGCGCGTGGAATACTTTTCATCGACTACCTTGAAAAGGGGCAAAATATAAATACTGACTATTACATGTGCTTATTGGAGCGATTGAAGTACAAAATTGCAGATAAATGGCCTCAAATGAACAAAAAGAAAGTGGTGTTTCACTAGGACAACGCACCCTGTCACAAGTCTGTGAGAACGATGGCCAAAATGAATGAATTGGGCTTTGAATTGCTTCCTCATCCCCCTTATTCGCCAGACTTGGCCCCCAGCGATTACTGGCTGTTTGCAGATCTCAAAAAAATGCTCCAGGGTAAGAAATTTGACTCAAATAGTGAAGTTATCACAGCAACGGAGGCTTATTTTGAAGCCAAAGACAAATCGTTCTACACGCATGGGATAGAAAAGTTAGAATAGCGTTGGAGGGACTGTATCACTCTTGGAGGAGACTACGTTGATGAATAAAAAATAATTTTATAAAAAAAACCTTGTTTTAGTACTTAGTCTCGGGACTTATTGAACCACGTGTTACATACCTAAATCTGGGGGCAGTGATGGAAATTCATAAATATGTTCACAAGTGTTCCTTGAAAATGGAATACAGAAGCCAAACTCAAAGTCGAAAGTCTTGAGTAATGTATCCCTGAAGAAATGTTTCTCTATCATTCTGAAATGGTTCACTGGACGAGCACCCACTGTGAATTCAACTCTGCAATGAAATAAACATGGGATAAACATGTAATACTGTGGTCCTTATGTTAGTGGCATGGGTTTATTTGCCCACAGGTGTACTTATGAATTATTATTAGTCTTGTAGTAGTGACCAATCTTCTACCAATTCTATCCTAGAAATTATAATATTAAACCTTATGACTTTTACGGTCATGATCCACTTTTTGCTCATAAGTAGGTAACTACTATTTTTCAAAAAAGCAATAGTTACTATTTTATAGTTTAACAAGCTAACTATTGACTATTTTTACTTCATAAACAGAAATAGATAGATTGTGGCCTTTGATTATGATCCTCAATCATTGTCTAAATCTAAATGTGCAATCTGTATTAGCAATACTATCAAAAAAATATGCTTGAGACAGGACATATTGCAATGAGAATACGACAGACACATGGTAAGCAATTCAAAGACACACACACATACACACAGAGTTGGTTTCTAGAAAGATAAAATAAAATGTTAAATTAAAACAAGTGGAGCATTTTTTTATAATTTCCAAAATAACTTACGTAGCGCCTACAGTTTTTAATTTGAGAAATTGCGGCGTAAACTGATAGCGGACAAATCTGCCAGCATTAGGGTCCAGGGGCTCCTCAGTAACGTCCTCAGTGCCCTCATTATCAACGCCAAAATCTGTAGGAGGTTTTGCGATTTCAAACAGAACCGTGCCAGTTTCGAGATCTCTGATTTTAAATCTTGTAAAGTCTATGTCGTATACATTAGCTTCAGGACTGCATAAATACGAATCTGTGATCTTGTCCAACCTTAAAACATCCTCTGGTGTAACCTCGCTGCGTAGAATTTCATCTCTATTTGGTTCCAAAAGAGATATTGATTCACACTTTTTTCCAACCAAACTCATTTTTAAAATACCGTGTTTCGCAATGAGAAAATTAAGTTTGATACCAAATTATGGGATTATCAATAATATTCAAAATATATCAGATACATATTCTAAAGGTATTACGATTATGAAAAATCGACCAAACCAAAAGCACAAAATAGCATCGAATTATTCGAAAAGAAGAAGCTCAAAAGAAGATTGTCTCAGCAGACCAAAGAGAATGTAATCAGTAATCACTACGTTTTCAGCAGACAGCATACTGCATAGTGCAGACAGCAGTCAACCAAAGAATCAGAGACAAGTTAACCAGAGATATACTACTCTCTACCGAGAGTCAACTGTCAAGCCCAGAGAGTAGAGACGCCACAGACTATTTTTTGACACTTGACACAGCGTGTCAAAAACAAAAGAGAATAACATAGAACGTAGACAGAGAAAGAGATATAGATATGGCTTCAGCGTATACAGTATGCAATAGCGATAGCCTTAATCACAGATTTATAAAGGGAAGGTCTTAATAAATCTAAGATTTTCTCCATTGCCGCCATAGAGTAAGAATAAAGCATAGAGAAGGCATTGTAATAATAATACCACAAGTGAGCGAATTGAGTATATACGCTAATGCCAAAGAGTGACAGAGAGCGAAAATCTCTTTTCTTGTCCTGCTCATCGTATTACTTTTTTTTGTTAGCCACATAAGCTAATACAGGGCAAACAATCCTGTGTCGTTTTTGATATTCGCCCATATTCGTACGAAATCAGAATTGAACAAAGTGTTAAATGTGCTCGTAGCTTACGAAAAAAGTGGTTTTACTTATAAACAATTGTGTATTGCTGTGTGCTAGGCTGCAAAACCGAACTGAACGTTTATACGAAAACATAACTTAATAGGTAAGTTTACAATTTTGACCTTATTTTGACCTGATTGTTAAAGATAAAAACAGGTTATATTTGTAAAGACTTGCATAAATGCTACAATACAATAATTAAAAATAAATACGTTATGCCAAATTGTTATAAACTAAACACTATAACTTTATGGCAGAAATAATTTTATCATACTTTTAATTTTAAGTACACTTTTTAAGGTTAATTAATTTGGTATCCACCACTACAGCCTTTTAAATTAACGTCCCACTGCTGGGCACAGGCCTCCGCTCTCATAGGAGAGCGGGAATTAGAGCTTAGACCCACCACGCTGCTCCAATGCGGGTGGGCGGGCTTTAACGACTATTATCATGTTAGTGATAATAACCGGGACCGACGGCTTAACGTGCTCTCCGAGGCACGGGGGTGAAACACCGCCAACTTCCAACTCCGGGCTGGCACTGAGAATTTCTTAATTGAAAAACACAATACCTAACTTTTATGCCCGACCGGGAATCGAACCCAGGACCTCGTGATCCGCAGTCGACTATGCTAACCACTAGACCAACGAGGCAGTAATTTGGTATGTTCTATCCAAAAAGCAGAGCAGAGACAAGTTCCAAAGAGTAACTTTTACAGTCTTAACGTCACACACCCAAACTACATAGGAAAGTGAATATAACACAGAGTATACTACATTTACCATTATGAAAATATCGCATCAAGACTATCGCTATCGCATACTTGTACGCTGACGCCTTTTCTATATGTTTCTTTCTCTTTCTACGATTGCCGCATTTTGATTGCAAAGACAATAATCTTGATTTATCCTTATTTAGTTTACGGCCCTGGATATTAGTCTTTTAAGCGTTCGGCATGGCGACTTGGCCGAACAATAACTTACCTCTTTAGTCTTTATTTTGAATGAAACCAAAAGAGTTGACGTAATTTCCGTTGCATCACAGGTTGAATGAAGCATGCGCCTTGTCATTTTCAGTCATTGGTTGATCAAAGATTTTAAAAAATTACAATAATCGGATAATCGGGCCATCGCTCAAGTGTTGAACTGTGATAAGTTTAATTTAAGGTTGAGTGATTTATCTGATGTGCATATAAGTGAAATAAAGTATTTAGTCAAGATGCTTATCAAAGAATAGTAAGTAATAACAAGGTTATATTATGTCCTTTGGGTGAATAAGAATCGATTTTTATATCGTCAGCCCGTATCCCCTGTACGTTAAATTTTAATTTATTGTTGTTTCTGTAGATACTCAGAAAATTATTAGACTTGTTTGCGAAACTAGGAGTAATAAATTGTTTTGACAATGGCATTGATCCAGTTTATTGTTCTGGCTAATGAATATTTGGTAGTACCAAGTACATTTTATTTCTCGTAATAATACTATGAACACCATATGGTAAAGAATTTTAACACTCTGTTCTTTTCTTTCAGTCGTGTTACTCTTCCATTAACTGTTGAAGAGGTAAGAGTCAAAATGCTTAACAACCTTTCCTCAAAATTATGGAATATAGGAATACAGTTTTGATATGATTTTCTGAGGACAAAAAAAACATACGAGGTAACAAATGTAACTATATATACTTCATAAACTATCTTACAACATAAATATCAAAATGTTAAGTGAATGTTAAACTAAAATCTTTAATTTTAAAGGCAGAGCATAGTGTAACTATTGTGAATCTAGAAAGAAAAAGAATAGACAAAGTCTAAAAGTAAAAGTAGTAAGTAAGGTGGTCTACAATAAGAGAGTATGAAAAATCATAAGTTTCTTGACTCAGCTGTTTGGGCATTGATAGTCAAATCCACCTTGAATATAATACTGTGTAAACTCCATTTCACCCCACCCAATTTAACTACCAACTCCCTAAAACATCAAAATTACTTGACTCTGGTTGGTTTACCTTGTTGTCCATACAATGATACACATGCAGCATCACACCACACTCTAAATCACAACAACAATACATTATTCTTCTTCTTCTTCTTCTCTCCCTGGGCTTTTCCGCACTTAAGCAAAGCTGCCCGTTGTGCGTGAGACCTCTGGTGCGACTCCCCGCCGGTTCATTCCAGCCAGCCGAGCTCACTCCAGAATCCAAGCAGGCCGCCCAGGTCGGCGAGGACTTCCGGGAGTGTTGCTGGGGAGCCAATGTATGCTTCTCGTTGAGTGGATACAGCACTACACTCAAGTAGTACGTGTCTTGGTGTCTCCTCGCTCTCCATGCAGGCTCTGCACAGAGGGCTGTCGGTTATACCTAGAACATATAAGTGTTTGTTAAGTGGACAGTGTCCTGTTATCATGCCTACAGCCGTTCTGAGTTTAGCTCTGTTTAAATTCAGTAGTTTCTTTGTTAGGCGTTGGTTTGGGCTGGGTATAGCCTCTTTTGTTTGTCTGCAAATGGCGGTGTTTGCCCATAATTCGGCATGTGTACCTACTGTTTGTTGTTTTAACCAAGTCTTGTACTCACTGAATGGTATTGGGACGATCGGTTCAGGTCCCATTACCTTCAGGTTTGAGGCTCGTCGAGCAAGTTCGTCGGCTGCGTCATTGCCTGTATTACCGCTGTGACCTTTTATCCAGCTGAGTGATACCCTGTTTGTTTTTGTTAGTGTTTGTAGTGTGTTGTGGCAATCCAAAACGAGCTTTGATGAAGTCGTGCTTTTGGCTAATGCTCGCAGGATTGCCTGACTGTCACTATGAATGTTAATATGAAAGTTTGTTACCTGTCTGTCGGCCATAGCCATGGCCGCCGCAGTAATGCCGACGCACTCCGCTTGAAAAACAGAGTTATTCTTACCGAGCGCGCGAGCGATATGTATGTTTAGTTCGGGACAGTGCACTCCTGCCCCAGTGCCGTGGCTGGTTTTTGACCCGTCTGTGAAAACATCTATCGTGTCTATAGTAGTTTTGTGTGTTTCGGTCTCTGAGATGTTGATCTCATAATCTTTCTCGATTATGTGTTCCTTCTGTGTCTTGTCACAGATCCATCCTAACATTGGACACTTCATGTTTTCACCTGACAGTATCCGGGTATGTGTTGTGTTTATATCTCTCCACAGCCCATAAGTCTTAATCCTTAGCGCTGCGAGGGTAGCTTCTTCTTTTATGTGAAGATGTAGGGGAGGGATTCCCAGTATTACCTCTAAGGCATCTGTTGGAGTGGTGCTCATGCAGCTAGTAATCGCTAGGCATGCTTGTCTTTGGAATTTTTGTAATTCCTGTTGGGTTGTCGTTTGAAGCGTTCTAGGCCACCATACTAGTGACGCGTATGTTAATGAGCTTCTTACCAATGTCAGATATAGCCAAAGCATTATCTTTGGTTTTAGACCCCAGGTTTTCCCGATCATGCGTTTGCATTGATTTAGGATTATTGTTGTTTTTTGTATTTTCGTGTCTATATGTTTCTTCCAGTTAAGCTTGTTATCTAGAGTTACCCCCAGATATTTAACTTCTGTTGATAGTGTTAGATTTGTACCAAAGAGTGTTGGCATTCTTGGTACATCTGGTTTTCTTTTGTTTGTGAACAGTACTAGTTCGGTCTTTTTTGGGTTCACTATTAGTTCATTTTCTTTGCACCATTTCTCTATGAGTCTCAGTGCATCTTGCATAATCGCACAAAGTGTGTTTTCGTGTTTGCCACCTATCAGAATCGTTATGTCATCTGCATAACCTATGGTGTAGAAACCGTTGTTGTTCATTTTTGTTATCAAGTTGTCAACAACCAGGTTCCACAGGATTGGAGATAGCACTCCTCCTTGTGGGCACCCTTTGGCTACTATGCCTTTTGTTATACCGTTAATGTCTAGTTGGATGACCCTTTTTTCAAGTAGGGTTCCTATCCATTGCCTTAGGGTTTTGGGTACTTCGTATCGTTGTAACGCATTGTCAATGCTCTTAAAAGTGGTTTTGTCGAAAGCTCCTTCAATGTCTATGAAGGCTCCTAGTGTTGATAGTTTGTTATCTAGGTCGTGCTCTATCTTCGTTACCACGTTGTGGAGAGCTGTCTCTGTTGACTTGCCGGTGCTGTATGCATGTTGGTTTCGGTGTATTGGTATAGTTCTTAGGGCTCCGTCTCTAAGGAAGCGGTCTCCGAGTCTTTCCAGCGTTTTCAGCAAGAATGATGTCAGGCTGATAGGTCTGAAAGCCAGAAATACATTATTATTAAGCAATAAACAGTACATTCTAAGTTGCCAAAATTAATAAGAACTTTAGTTGTGTATGTACTTTTATTATTTCATTGCTTTATTAATTTTTGTCTAGTCCGTATTTATCCCGACTGTTGGCATACGTACCAAAGATTCTAAGAAATTCGTTCTTTTATTTATTATGATTACCTTGCATGTGTTAACCTCGACTGCTAGACTGTTGTTAGGTTATAAATAATATTGTAATAGTACTTACTTAAAATAATATTGATTTTTTGTCTCTCCATTTAATGACAACTCTCAATAACGCCATAAAATGTGCATGTGAATAACATTCACTCAGTGAACAGTACTCAGTAAGTATTACTACAAATAAGTAACAGTATACATTCTTAAAAATTCTATAAAAATTAAATCTAAACAATAAAAACTAATAAATATTATAAACTAGATGTTGCCCACGACTTGGACTCCGGGAACTCCTCAATTTTCCAGGGTAAAAGTAGCCTATGTCCTTCCCCGGGATACAAGCTATCCCGGTACCAAATTTCAAAATCAAAATTGGTTGAACAGTTAGGCTGTGAAAGCATAGCAGACAAACAGACAGCACACTTTCGCATTTATAATATTAGTATGGATAAATTAAAATTTGTAAGCATAAGTAATGAACTAACAAATGAGCAGACAAACATTGTGAATTATTTTCAAAATATAAATGCAATTTATTGCACAATTTTAGCAACTAAGAAATGGTTGAAATTTATTAAAAAAAGTCTTTTTACACATAAGTTCAATATGTAATGGCTTATAATCTTCCAACAATATAGATAAGATGATATTATTCAGATATTGTGGAAAGTTATCAAGAAATCGTTATTAAATAAAGATTATTTCCTATGTATTTAAAAAAGAAAATAAAATTCTTCATGAATACTATGACTATGACTACGATACTAAGAGTTTAAGTGTTTAAACTTCTCAATTCATCATCACATCACTCACTGCTTCATTATAAAAGTTAGTAAGTTGGCACTTTATAGTAATAAAAGTTAAAGTTTCCAAGCTTTGCTATTTTAGACTCAGAGCTTAAAAATACAATGGGGATAATAAAAAGATAATTAATTATATTGTTAGCTTGTAATTATTTACAAGGGTATCGTGACCACAGATTATATAAGCATGTTAACCACAGATAAGAGGTATTTCATTATTTTGAGATGTTAAGGTATAAGCACAAATAATAGGGTTTGTCCTTTTGGTTGCTAAGTTGATAATTAGGCATTTGTATTTACTATCTAATTTTATGTGTTTTATGTGATAAGGATTTGTTATTTTGTATTGGTAATAGTTGATGTGAAGTTAGCTTTATAGACAACATAATTCAATAGACAAAGTAAAGATAGGGAGGCTGATGATCTATGGTCAAGCTTGGGGGACATGTCAAAAAAGTCTGGGAAAAGAATGATTAATAATTAGATATATATAAAATAAGTGAGGAAGAATAAAGTTGATGTTAATCTGAACGCATAGGTTTTATTATCAGAAGTGGGACGAACAGATAAGCATAATGGATGCGAAAAGGAGTTGCGACAGCGACACTAATTCCAGTTCTTCAAGGTCCAAGGAAATCACGGAGTAAGAGACGAAAATGAGCATGAGAACGAGTCGTGATGAATCAAAACGCGAGACGAGACACAGGCGTTGTCGATATAGCAGGTCATGGAAAACGCCACATTGAGTTCATTCCGTGAAATCGAACAAGGTCAAGTGTAAATGCTTCAAGGCTTAGACAAGCATTGCCCTCGGGGCTGTGAGATCTTACCTCTGCAAGAATGGACACGAGCTGCTTTTGGGGCTTATGCGATGTACTTTCAAGTGTGGACATTAGCGCTTTCGGGGCTGGGATGAAAAGTCTATCGAGTTCTAGTAAGTAGAAGGTGAAGCACAGGTGAGTTACAAGCGGAGTACGTTGACCGCAAAAGTTATGAGGTCGTTCCTTGCCCGTGGGGCTCACCGCTCATGTAAGTTAATTCTGTACTTATAATTTTACTTTATTTCTAATGTTGCCATGTTGCCCATGGGAAAGATAGGATGCCAGTTAATTTGAGAAGTCTAATCTGCTGTTAAGTGGGGTTGCTACGTTTCGATTTCCGATTGCAAGAGTTGTACAATAACGCAAAACTTAGGTTAATTGCCAGAGGGCCTGGACATGCTTACTGAATCTATGCACTCACTGTTGGGGCAGCAACTGAGTTGAGTTGCCTGTTGGGTTATGTTAAAATTGCCAATCAAATTTAGTGCCAAAGTAGGTATAAAGGTAATCTATTCTCGAGGGAGAATAAGGTGGTGTTGCAACTCCAACAGTTAAGGTGAAATTAAAAACAAAGAGAATTGCTCAAAAGATGGAGCATGTGAAATAGCTCAATTTATAGAAAGTGGCTCAGGTCTATAGGTATTATTAAATAGTAAAAAAATCTCTCACATAATCTTCTATCAGTGTCGAAATTAAACTCAAAAGGGTTTCAAGTCATATTTACTAAAAATAAAGGTAAAATATATAATAAACACATTAATTTCCAGGAGGCCTTTATCTAATAACTTTTAGTATACAGAATGAAAATGCTCTCATAAGTAAAAATAAAAGCCTGTGGCACTTAAGATTGAGACATCTAAATCATGCGGGCATGAGAATACTGGGTGTACCGCTGACAGAGGAAAAATGTGATGTGTGCATGAAGGCCAAAAGTACCAGGGTGCCCTTTAAAGAGACATCCAAGCCACAATCAAAAAGAATAGGAGAGCTAATTCATTGTGACATTGGAGGGCCAATAACACCAACATCACGAGAGAGAGAAAAATATTATTTAACTATCATCGATGATTTTTCCCATTTTACTGAAGTCTATTTATTAAAAAATATAGTGAAGCAAAGCAATACTTATACAGATATATAAAGTTTATGAAGAATAATAGTATAAATGTGAACAGAATACGAACAGATAATTGAGGCGAATTTTCTTCATCAGATTTCCAGAGATTTTGTCAAGAAAATGGCATAAGGCAAGAATATACATGTAGTTATTCTCCTCAACAAAATGGAGTAGCAGAGAGAATAAATAGAACTCTCCTAGACAAGGTCAGAGTCTTGTTACTAGACACAAACTTACCAAAGATGTTATGGGGTGAAGCACTCAGATGTGCAACCTATACATTAAACAGATCACCCACTAAAGCATTGAAAACAGGACAGACACCTGCACAGATATTTTGTGGAAAAGGCAAGATAGATCACTTGAGAGTATTCGGAAGTAAAGTTTGGGTAACAATATTGCCGAAGAAGAAAAGCTTGAAGCAAGAGCCAGATCAGGCATAATGGTTGGCTATGCAGCAAATGGTTATCGCATATGGGACCCTACAACAGACGAAATAATAATATCAAGGGATGTTAAGTTCAATGAGAACAGCTATCAGTTTAATATGCACAAAGAGTCAGAAAATGAAGAAGTGAAAATAGTTATATGGGAAAGTGGGCAGTCAGAAAAGAGAGAGCATAAAGAACACAACACAACAATAGAGCAGAGTCCAGACATGACACAAAAAAAAAAGGAAAATAAAACCACCAGAAAGATATTGTTATTATGAAATATATGTAGCTTATGCTCTTATAACAGAAAATGACCCGTCAACATATGAGCAGGCTATAAAAGAAAGCCAGTGGAAGGAAGCCATAAATAAGGAAATAAGCTCATTAGAAAAGTTAAAAGTTTGGTCTGAAAGTGCATTACCAGATGGTCATAAGCCTATAGATACCAAATGAGTATTCCGCACAAAGCAAGATGGTACCAAGAAAACTAGGCTTGCAGCAAGAAGATTTCAACAACAAAATGCTGATGATGTGTATGCACCTGTCGCAAAGATGGCAACAATTCGCCTTTGTTTGTCTCAAGCTTTAATAAATGATTGGGAAATAAAACAGCTTGATATACCTACAGTTTTTTTTTGAATGGCACATTAGACACAGAAGTCTATATAAAAATACCAAATGGGATTAATCCAAAAAGTAATTGCGAAGTGTTAAAATTAAATAAAGCCTTGTATGGGTTGAAAGATTCTCCTCGCTGTTGGAATGAAAGATTTAACCAATTCTGCGAAAAGATAAAAATGAAAATATCCACCTATGATGTTTGTTTATACTATGGAGAGAATATTTGGCTTATACTATTTGTCGATGACATACTATTAATGGGAAAATATAAAGATGTAGATAAGGTAATTTTATTACAATTGAAGTTCAATGCAAAGGATATGGGAAATATGTCAATTTTTTTTTGGGTATAGATATCTTAAGAAAGGAAAACACATTGATATTATCACAAAAAGAAAGATAAGAAAAAAAAATTACAAACATATAATAATATGTCTGAGAGCAGACCAGCATTCACACCTATGGAAAATAATTTTCAGACAGATCCACTGGTGCTATATAATGAGTGAATTTATTGACAAATGAATGACGATTCTTTGATATTGTAAATATTGGTGTTGATAGATCCATCAATATGCTAGGAAACATTGCAGTGTTGACAGATCCACTGGTGTTATATGAGTGAATTTACTGACAAATGAATGTCGATTCTTTGATATTGTAAATATTGGTGTTGATAGATCCATCAATATGCTAGGAAACATTGCAGTGTTGACAGATCCACTGGTGTTATATGAGTGAATTTATTGACAAATGAATGTCGATTCTTTGATATTGTAAATATTGGTGTTGATAGATCCATCAATATGCTAGGAAACATTGCAGTGTTGACAGATCCACTGGTGTTATATGAGTGAATTTATTGACAAATGAATGTCGATTCTTTGATATTGTAAATATTGGTGTTGATAGATCCATCAATATGCTAGGAAACATTGCAGTGTTGACAGATCCACTGGTGTTATATGAGTGAATTTACTGACAAATGAATGTCGATTCTTTGATATTGTAAATATTGGTGTTGATAGATCCATCAATATGCTAGGAAACATTGCAGTGTTGACAGATCCACTGGTGTTATATGAGTGAATTTATTGACAAATGAATGTCGATTCTTTGATATTGTAAATATTGGTGTTGATAGATCCATCAATATGCTAGGAAACATCAATGTTGACAGATCCATTGATGGTATAGGAGTGCATTTGTTGTAATACTTAGGTTATGTAAGTCCAAATGAATGAGTAAGGATTCTTTGATATTGTAAATATTGGTGTTGATAGATCCATCAATATGCTAGGAAACATTGCAGTGTTGACAGATCCACTGGTGTTATATGAGTGAATTTATTGACAAATGAATGTCGCTTCTTTGATATTGTAAATATTGGTGTTGATAGATCCATCAATATGCTAGGAAACATCAATGTTGACAGATCCATTGATGGTATAGGAGTGAATTTGTTGTAATACTTAGGTTATGTAAGTCCAAATGAATGAGTAAGGATTATTTGATATTGTAAATATTGATGTTGTTAGATCCATAAATTGCTAGGAGACCTCAATGTTGACAGATCCATTGGTGGTATAGGGGTGAAATTATTGTAATTCTTATGTTATTCTTTGATATTGTACTTAAATATTGGTGTTGATAGATCCGTCAATATGCTAGGAGACCTCAATGTTGACAGATCTATTTAGGGTATGTTTAGGAGTGAATTTATTGTAATGCTTGTGTTGATAAAGTCAGTGAATTAATAGTTAATTGAAACATTAAGGTTTTCAGAACGATTGATAATGCAGGGAGGTATTTATTATTGTACTTTTGTTTATAAAGCCAGATAGAGAGCTAAAATATTGATGATGACTTTTAATTATAGATAAGTAGTTTTTTATTTGTTTTTTTATTTTATGCATGCATATTCTAAAATCTATCAATTATGTTTTTGATAAGTTAAGTTAACTATATAGGTTTGTTTAAAGTTATTGTTGTCAATTATAATAATTATGTAAGGAATACTATTTGTAATGTGAACTTGTTAATGATTATTTTAGGTAACTAAGTATAATCTTGCAAAATAACTTATAAGCTATTAGATAGTTTAATAGTATACTTATAGATGTCACGAAGGGAGATTATTGTTATTTTTTTTAGATGTGACAATGTTGACTGTAAGTTTGGGACAAACTTTATATCAGGATTGGCCGAATGTTAGCTTGTAATTATTTACAAGGGTATCGTGACCACAGATTATATAAGCATGTTAACCACAGATAAGAGGTATTTCATTATTTTGAGATGTTAAGGTATAAGCACAAATAATAGGGTTTGTCCTTTTGGTTGCTAAGTTGATAATTAGGCATTTGTATTTACTATCTAATTTTATGTGTTTTATGTGATAAGGATTTGTTATTTTGTATTGGTAATAGTTGATGTGAAGTTAGCTTTATAGACAACATAATTCAATAGACAAAGTAAAGATAGGGAGGCTGATGATCTATGGTCAAGCTTGGGGGACATGTCAAAAAAGTCTGGGAAAAGAATGATTAATAATTAGATATATATAAAATAAGTGAGGAAGAATAAAGTTGATGTTAATCTGAACGCATAGGTTTTATTAATATGAAGACCAATTTAATAATATAATACTAATAAAACTAACAAATAACTTTTTATTTATTTATCAAAGTACAAATTTTACAATACACACATAGTACACATTGAAAAAAACCACAGAGATTTGATTGAGGACCTCAATGCATAAGCTTCTGTGCCTCGCGATGAACCAAGCTTCTTAGATGAAAAAAATAAAATAACAATTATAATACAGGTTACCTATTTCAGCAACTACTAACCACGACTATGTGGTTTTCCGAAAATCCAATTAGATTTTTTCATACTCATTCATATACATTGTTTTAACACTAGGGTCCCTTACATTATATAACACTGGGGACTGGGGTCTGGGTCAACTATGGAAAATTTCATCAAAATTTTAAATATGTGGGCCCACCGGTTTGACGAAAGGCAAATAATTCAAGGAACTTGCGGCAGGTGAAGTTGCTGAAATCAGCTCGTCCATACCTACTAATGTTATTTGTCTGCATGTTTGTTACCATTTACCTTAGTGCTAGCTTGCGTCCCGATAGCGGACATAGGCTTTTATCCTAACAACACTAGCTGACTTCGTCCGCCTGATATAAGTTTTTAATTTTCCGGAATAAACAACTAACGCAAAATCTTTAAAAAAATTGAAAAGATTTTTGAAGTTGTGGTATGTACCTGCTCGTAATTAAAAATTATTTCTTATGGCCATTTTTTAATTTCATTTTCATTTGGTAGGTACATGTTATATTTACGATTATTTTTGTGTTTATTTCAACTCAATAACCCCATAGTTCATAAGATAATGCCATTTATTGACATACGGAGCTTATGCCTAAGGGGGAATCAAAAGTAACTTAAAAACAGATCTAATCAGTTTTTTAACGATAAAATTGAGCCTAGTTTCACGTTCATTCCTTTGTGCACTTTATCACTGGGCACATTGTATGTACCTACAAACTTTATGTACCTACTTGTACGTAACATAGCCAAGTAACAAGGCTGGTAAGAGTGTAGGTAAATTTTAAATTGCGGCTGGTAGCATGCGTAGTTTTTCAACGCGGATGATCCTTGACCTAGTGCCGATGCAGTCTTGACCTCCCATCTCTTTTTCGCCAACAGTGTGCCTATTGTGCAACCAATTTTGCGAGCAGAAAAATATTGCATTAGGTCATACTGCATACACCTTTCAATCTCGTGAAATGCACTGTGCAAGCAATCCCCAAGGTCTTTGTCACCGTAGCATTTTACTTTCGTTGCTACTTAAAGGTTGATTAGCCATCTATAGTAGATTAGGCTTCAGATTACAGGGTCCAAAGAATTCCCCTTTATATTAATCTGCCGCGCTGGAGTAAATCCAAAAATCCCCTCTTGGGCTCCCCTACCACAAGGACAAATAGCCGTCGTTTTGTTATTATGGACTTTTAACTACTACTGTTCAAAATAACAAATAGCAATACTAGTTAATAGTTATTTACTAGAGACTAGAGTACCGAATACCGACTAGAATAAACAGCTTTTGTTATATTTTGCATAAACAGTAAGTAGCCTTTCTGCCTTATCCCGAATTTGCTCGGATGGAATGTAGGAAAAATCCATTCGTATTTCTAGTGGACTACTTGTCTTTCTTGCTCCAGACTTCCACGCACACACTGTGTCATTATAATATAATATTATAGATCAGACAAATCTGTCTGCATAAACAAAGGGTTAGACTGATAGTGGCTCGCAAACTGCAAAGCCGTCTTTCTCATGAGTATACGTGACCCCGTCGCTGCAATCGTGGCCTCGATGTCGGCTTTTATACCGATAAAAAATGACCACCCTGTGCTTTAGCCTCCAATGAGAACCTTAGATAACGTTCTAAAACTAAAGTGCATAAATTGCTAAATAATATTATCATAGAATCAGCAAGTGATAAGCGACCAGCTGATTAACCCCAGGGGGTTTTTAGACAACGTTCGTTTTCTTTAAGAGGGTTGCCAGTCTCCCTGATGCAAATTCTTTGGTTTCTATCTAAGTACCTACCTGATACAGATCTATTATATTTATCTTACCCATACTTGTAATAGGTAAGTAGGCATACATCTAGTTATTTCAAAGATCTGCCTATATTAAGAACTGGGGCGAAAAGGGGCGACAAAGCGAGTCTTCTGGCGTAGGCCAACCATTTTACTTTATATTTGTATGGCCAGCCCATCCATTTTGCCCTACATAATTGATATTATGTTCAAAGGTCTATAAACAAATTGAGCATTATTCAAAATCAATATTAACCAATATTTTTGCAGTTAAAAGTGGTTTTGACCAACATCCATGGTTAAAACTTACCTTTGACTGTATTTTCAAGTATTAGTTATACAGGTTGTGACTAGTGAAGTTTATGTTGTCGTTTGTAAATCTCATTGTATCCGAATGGACAAAAGAAAATTCACTTCTATATATAATGCATAGATATATATATATATATATATATATACTATGTTCTTGAGTGCCGTGCATCGCTGCAAGTGACGAAATGCGCTACACAGAACATCCTTGACCCAGTGCTGATATATCAAGTTCTATATCCATCTACGACTTCCTGATCCGTAAGCCTAACTACCGCGTGTAATAGTGGAGATGTATCCTCTGAGGCTGAGATCTATAGAGAGTCCAATCCACTATATCCTTACTATCCTTACTCCTTACTAATATTATAAATGGGAAAGTGAGTTTGTTTGTATGTTTGTTCCGCTTTCACGCCGTAACTACTGAACCGATTGCTTTGAAATTTTGCAGACGTAAAGTTAGAAGTCCGGATTAAATAATAGGGTACTTTTTATCCCGGAAAATTAAAGAGTTCCCGCGGGAACTAAAACTCCTCAATCCACGCGGACGAAGTCGCGGGTATCAGCTAGTTATAGTGATAAAGTAACTACCAGAGCAAGTTTACGAGTTGTATGTATTACATATTTTCCTTTGGTATGATAATATAAACTATGCAACGCGTACTGGTAAGATGACCTCCAGCCCGCTAGACGACCTGAAGAAGGTGGACGAAAGCAGAGGAGCGTGTCCGGCCGTGGACGTATACAAGCTGATGATAGATTGGATATTAGTTATGTTATGGCATAAATTCTTCTCGTTGTAAATACTGAGGAAAGTCGAAGAAGGCTCTATAGATGTGGCTCGTCTTTTAGTTACGTATCTCTGTGGATATGTGATTTGTAATTTAGTTTTAGACTAAGTAGGTATAGTCCAACAGATACTTTCAAACTCCTTTTTTCCGAAATTTTGGTGACCAAACAAAATGCTGTCATTAGCATTATCTCAGTAAGAGGCAGCGGCGATGGCATGGACGATGTAACGAAATTATTAGGCCTGCTGAATGTTGGTCGACAAAGTGAAAGACGGAAGTAGGGGTGAAAACATGAAAACTTAATCCCAATAACCTCCTAATTTTACTAAAAAGGGTCTCGAATATTGATGCTCATTCCGGAGCAATGAGCAATTTGACGCATGGAAAATAAAATATTTTTATCTTCTCTATAAAATAACTATAAAATAATTAAATTTTTATACTAGATTCGTGACAATGTCAGATTTTTGTATCATTCCTTACAAATCTTCCTCTTATTGCTTGTAATCATTTATTCGACTAATATGCTAATTTTATTTTTAGCTATATTTATTATTCAACGATATATTTTTTGTATCTGTCAGGGTTAATAAAATAAATTTAATCGCGTTTTCCTGCATGGGAATGAATCTTACTAATATATGTTTTTTTTTGTCCTCTTACAAGTTGCTTGTCAATTAAGTAATTAAAAAAAAAATTAAAAAATTAATTACCCGCCTAACTGATTGCCTGTTTTTCCCCAGTACCAAGTTGCGCAGTTATATTGTGTAGCAGAGGTCTCCAAAAACGAAACGGGAGGCGGTGAAGGAATAGAAGTAATTAAAAATGAACCTTTCAAAGACTATCCCTTACTTGGTAAGTTGATTTTCTGGTATTACTTTTGTATGTTGTTATAAAATACGTTACAATACAGACCAAATACCTCTGAGCAAGCCACTCATAGCCATAGTTACATGACTGTAATAATCGTAAGCAATATATGATTCAACAATCAAATGCAATAAAAAAGGCGCGCTATCGATAAAATTCGCAGCACGTTTAAGTCATTAAATTGTACCTACTAAATGTTATCTAATCGTGTTCGTATCTAACCACGGTTTATGTCTACATTGAGTTTTACTAATTTTGTAAAATTATAATATCTAGAATAATTCATTAAACGAGTATTAAACTTTTATCGACTAGTAAGAAGCGCTCTTTTAGTAAGAAGCTGTTGTTGGAAACACTTTGTAACGGTGATTTATTATTGGGTTCGAACGAAACGAACAGTATAATATACAATTTGTTTTTAGCCATTTCCCAAGAACTGGCCCAAACCAGTTTATGGTTTGTAAATAATTTAAGATAAGACAATTTTGGCAGACTCCTTTTGCATAGTACTGCTCAGTCTGTCTCACTCTATAGTCCTTCACCATTGCTATACACCTCTCATCTGTCAAAATTATCATCTTATAGACAAACCGTAAATGGCACTATTTGCACTATAAGTATAATAATTACGCGATCGGCGTGTGAGTGAAGTAAAAATCCATTGTTATATCAATTTTGAGGATTTAATATTAGGTACAGTATCCTCTTGTTTATTCAGATTGTCCGGAAAAAGCTCAAGTACCTAAGCTACTAAAAACTCAGTACCTTATGTATATGCAGATCAAGTCAAAATTGCTTAAACGTAGGTACTCGAAGTTGTAACTTAACATCCGATCTTGTGAAAGTAGTGGTGACCTCGAAAAATACCGTTAAAAATCTTTTCAGGATCGCTTGATTGCGCGTCTTGCAAACTTTTTGACCTCGTAAAACGAATGTAATAATGACTAATAATTCTAACCAGAATAGTAAGCAATTGCCTTACGCCTAGATGACTCGCATTTCCCTAAGTAATATATTATCTGCTTTCCTCTCACTTATCATATTTTATGTGCCAATTTCATAAGATCGATGACTAAGATACATGAAATGCATCGTATACAATCTGTATATGTCACCGTAAGATTGTAAAAACCGTTAGATTATACATAATCTAACTCGCGAAATTGTAAACTGTCGAATGATTGAATGATTACAATTTATAACGGATTATTTTTCGGTAGATTGTAATCTGGGCCGGGCACTATACTTGATTATTTATGTCGAACCCTAACCTAACCTACAAGAAAGAGACAAGAAAATGAAAGTACAATGAATATTTCAAAAATTGACACTTAAATCATTGAACGGTTCACAATCTTTCGACTGTTTACAAATCTATCGAAAAAAAAGCGTTAGATTACAATCTTACGGTTTTTACAATCTTACGGTGACATATACATTAGATGTTGTCAAAGTGCATTGTAAGCCGACAACCATACCTACTATATCTTCCACAACCTTGACCTCATTTCTCTTTGGCTTATTGACATTATCGGATGCAGTGGCATCCTCTTATTTGTGGAATAAAAGGAATCCGGGGACATAACGTAATAGAGTATAACTTGGTATTACTGTCGTAATGATTTTTTTGCTTATAATAGGTATAGGCAATAGATTATTAAAAGTTAGAATCTAGAGAAATAAGAGGGACGAGTGGCCTAGCTGTGACAACTTTCAGTCATATCATATCACATCATATCATTCACATCACATATCAGTCGATGGCGATTGTTAAGCAACGGTGACCCAAGTCGGTAACTGGATGGGTGACCGAATTTAGAGGTTTAAATTTGGCATTTTCGTTTCCTCCGTGTCTCGGAGAGCACGTTAAGCCATCGGTCGCGGTTAATATCACTAACATCTGATAATAATCGTTACAAAAAATCTAAGAGTTATACTCTTAGTCGAGCCGTATGCTCGTGGACGTGGGACGTGGGAACCCACCGCATTATTATCCCAAGAAAATTCCTACCATTATGTGATTAATAAAAAAGGGTAACGACCCTCAGTAATGAGGAATACGACGCTTGTAGACGCAGAGAGAGATTTAGAATTCACCGTAAGGACTGCTCATTTGGACGTTCCTTTCCGAGAAAATATATTTTAGGACATGAAGTCACGAATAAACAAAACTATACCCTTTGCCTTGTTGTCTTGACAAATAGGACTTACTATAAGTATTACATATTCTGTTATGCCTTCCTTACGGGGCGGTAGAAAATGTGATTTTCGATTTGGTTTTCGTTGATTTTCGAAAATGGTGGTCGTGCACATGCCAGTACCACCCGCGTAACAATCAATATGTAGATATCCTTCCTTAATCCTTGTACTTCCGTTACCTATTTGTTCACATTTTTGTACGAATGCTTTTTAGTTGGAAATAACCCTATAAGTTCAAGTTCGAAACGTGATACAAACGGATCCTGTACAACTTGCGGTCCATGTACTGAGGATTCTGGTAAAAACTTATATCATAAAGGTGGAATCATGATACACAGTGCACGAGCGTAGTACACCGTAGTATTTTGTTTTTGAGCTTGTAGAACTATTAACCCATATAAATTAACTCGTATCCTTCCAAGGTACGGAACCCTTCCTTCGGTATAATTATAGTCTATGATCCTCTGCACAGTGTAACATAAAAATCATCCTAAAGTAGATTAATAGTTAGTAAATACTTGAAGTATTTTCAAATAATAAATATCATAATTCATAACTAACTATGTATTGGTAAGTATGTTCATTGTTCATATTACATATTCGAAATAAAATAAAAAATAAAAATTTCGGATACAAGGTTTACCTTGATATAAAAAGCAGTTTCGTGCGTCAGAACTCAGATAAGATTTTGTACTACTTAATGACTTATAAAATAAATATGTATTTACATAGTTAATAGTAGGTAATTTTAGTAAGTTTACCAATTAAAAAGTATTCAAAATGATTCCTTCCCCATTTATGTTTTTATATGTACCTATATGTGTACGAATGTTAGTTCCTTCAACATAGTATTAAATTATGTATAATTTATTTCAAACAAATCTTTCTATTACAAAATAGTCACGGAAAATCATAATCCCATTGGTATTTTTTATACATTACTTTAGTTATATCTCTTATCACCTTATCAGTGCTAAAAATCATCGATTATTTATTTATTATCATTACCAAGAATTATGTATGCGTCAGCATGCCGAAATAAATGGTCATGTTATTCTGATCAGTATAAAAGTTATTTTCCCTTGACTTTTGGTTATGTGAATATATCTCGCTGCTGTGAAGTTACGTCACACATTAATTTACACAGATGACCAATGTTTGTATAAGCGGTAGCGTAACCAGTAGACTTGATAAAATCCTTTAATTACTTCCTTACCTTAACCTTGGTTGTAAACAACGCGCTTGTGTCTGTTTTAACAGTTTATTTAACTGTTAACATTTTATTTTACTGTAAGCCCTGATTGTTTACTTTTTTGGAATAAAAATCGTGACTAACGGTTATTAATCACTGATTGATATTGATTAATCTCGCCACTAAAACTTTTCAAAATTTGACAAAATCTAATGAGTAGTTAGTAGTTATTCATAGGTTTTTCTTCATAGACATTAGACACGGTAAATTTATTTGGTAGCTAGAAGGGACTTAAAACAGAACTTAAAAACTAAAAAAAGAATAAAAAATTTAAATGTAAAAATATCGAAGTAGAATACTTATCACAACTTACTTTTACCTCATTATAATAAGTCTATGCTTTTACCTACTTTCTGAGTATTATTAAGTATTATATGGTGTAGACAGTACCTAACTGACAGCCCTACTGACTGAAGTTTGCAGTCAAATATTTTTGTATTTCAATACTAAAATTCTACATCAATGATTTCAAAGCCTCTTTTATCGACATGTTTTATGTCACAGGTGGTAAATACTCATCAGGCCAATACACATACAAGATCTACCACTTGGCGTCGAAGGTTCCAGCATTTATTAGACTCTTGGCGCCAAAAGGTTCCTTAGAAGTTCACGAAGAAGCATGGAACGCCTACCCATACTGCCGGACAGTACTAACGGTAAACTCCTATAATATTTGCACTACTAAAGGCCAGCGCATACGTACGGAGTGGAGTGGAATTGAATAAGGTATTTTGCTACCGAATTATGGTTGGAATTGGAAACAAAACGCAAGAACGTTTCAAAGAACGTCTGGCGCGTCTAGGTGAGCCGCGCGCCGTCGTGTTTTTGATATAGGAAATAAAGGTTAGTTTGAGTTGAATCAAAACAGACTATATACCTCGGCTCCTCTCCACTCTGCCGGTGTAGGTACGTTGCGCCATAAAGAAATCAAAGTGCATAGTCATTCATTAATATTGGCTGGCCTATAAATTTAAACTGATAAACATACTTACTTTACACTGTAAAGTAAGCCTAACATTTATTGAATTTGTTCAGACTTGGCAGAAATGGGTTAGTCATAAAATGAGACAGATTTATGTAGAGGTATAAAACTCTTAAGTCCAAACAAATCAAATCCCATGAATCTCCATGAATCCATCCATCGCTCCATGAATCGCAGAAATGGGTTAGTCATAAAATGAGACAGATTTATGTAGAGGTATAAAACTCTTAAGTCCAAACAAATCAAATCCCATGAATCTCCATGAATCCATCCATCGCTCCATGAATCCCTCTTAAACTTCATTTTAATTAATAAGTATTGTTTTCCCCCAGAATCCCGGTTACATGAAGGAGAATTTTATAATTTGCATAGAATCCTTGCACGTACCAGACGGCGGCGATCAGTACAATGTAAGTGACCACATTTAGTTATTGTTAAGTGTAAGTCATTAAGTTTAAGATTAGTATACTTACCTAATCCAAATAAATAAAAAGTAATATTACTTACGTTAATATAAATTCATACTACAGAATAACAACAATACAATATTATAATATTATAAGACTAAAGTGATCATTTGTTTCGACGGGCTCAAAACGAATATGATTGAAGTTACTACAAATTAACTCTGTGCTGAGGTCAAGTAGATACACTTAAGTCTTCGCCGGGACTTAAGTCAAATCAATGCAGCAATTATGCACTGCCAGGGCAATAAAATCGGGTCAAACTCCTTAGACAGGAAATATTTTGATTGCTCTCAAATTGATACATTATAAATTGTTATAGTAGAAGACGTGAACTTACGTAATGAGTGATTGTAGGAAGTAGGAACATCTAATATCTTCTACTATCTCCACGCTCTCTGCGGTAGAGGTTTTTTTTTTTGATGTTGGTATGTAAATGACGGAGCTAGTTTTTTTTAAATTCTATATAGCTCTTTGCAGATCGCTTGATTTGGTATTCAAGTGGTGAAATAAATAAAAACAAACTAGATATTTTCATTGTTACACGTGCCAGTGTCTAGAAATATGAGATTTTACATGTACCGTTGGCTGTATTCCGTGGAAACACCCTAACACCACCCCCACATTAAAAGGTTCATCTGGAATTCCACCTAAGAGAAGCTTAAAGTGACTTACGAGAGATAATCGGATTCACTTACGTAACTATTACATTCACGGCCTTAATGAGTAATGACACATAATAAATGCTGCGACTTGTACCTGACACTGTAAAAACGCGCATTCATCGATAGATTAATAGCATGTTTTCATTTTTTTTTTGCAGTAAGTATTACATTAATTATTGTACTTTGAACCTGTTTTATTTCAAACATGCAACTTCATCTTTGCCTACATCTAGGTAATACTCGTATTATAAACTATCTGGTGATTTATGCATGGTTATAGCTGAGGACGTGGAGAGTGACATAGAAGTAATATAAGTTCCCGTGGGAAACAAAAAAAACTTATTCCACGCGGACGAAGTCGCGGCGGGCATCAGCTAGTTAAAAATATTGAAAAATCTTAGTTTCTTAGTAAAATATATGCACATGTTCTTTTGGCTCAATATTATTATTATTATTTTTTACAATAATCGACAGCTTTACTTTAATTGGTAGTTTAAAATGGTTATTTGTTGGTAGTCAAACATAAGCAAACAAGAGACATGAATATTACGTCTCTTGGAGATCCCCTATTGAAAAAAAAACACTCTAGGTAATTTATTTTTGACTAACGGCCGGTTTCTGAATAGAGAATTTCATGTTGAGTCTGTCTCAAAGACTACTACATAAGGACTAATTAAGCAAATATTTATTTCTGAATTGATATTGTGTAAGGTTTGAGACTTGAGAGTTGGAACTTGCTATTTTTGCTTGAATGCTTAACTCAGAAACCGGCCCAATATCAATTCAGAAACAAAAATTTCTCTTAATTAGTCCTTAAGTAGTCTTTGAGACAGACTCAACATTAAATTATTCTCAATTCAGAAACCGGCCGATAGACAACATCCAAATATTTATGTGATTGACTGAATTTATCGCATTCTGGGTGCTACTGAGCATTTGAGTCAAAAGTGAGAGGGTCAGCAAATAATCTGAGATGATTGCGATTGCAACACTCGAACTTCTAAGTCACATAAGATGTCCTGCGGAAAGAAGAAGAACTAATACATTTCACATGCAATAATATGAATAAACATGCGACTACAGCGCGTCACCTCCATAGGAAACTTACGGATCTGCAGTTTTGGTGAAATCAATATTTCCATAAAAACCGTACTGTGGTGAAGTTCTGTTCTGTCACTGATAGTTGAATTCTGTATCTTTCATTCATAGATTTAGGATTGGTCTCCGCTGCGTAGCTCCGAACAATCTTTAATCTATGCTATCATTCTGTAAATATCAGTGACAGAAATGCGTATAGCTTTGCCACGGTGTGCAGTACTTCATTTGGTACGGGTTTTCATCGAAGTATTGATTTCACTAAAACTGCAGATTCGTAAGTTTGTCATGGAGTTGACGAGCGCTGCCTCTGAGGGCCTTCTTTCGTGGCACGTATACGTTAATTGAAATTTGTCGCTTGTGGTCAGGTACACGAGCTCTCGCCGGAAAAGCTTAAGATGCGTGAGGTGGTGCACATCGACATTGCCAATGACCCGATGCAGGCCGCAGACTACAAGCCTGAGACAGATCCTACCAAATTCAAGTCCGTCAAGACCGGCCGCGGCCCACTCGTTGGACCCAACTGGAAGAGTGAACAGAACCCTGTCATGACGTGCTACAAACTCGTCACCGCTGAGTTCAAGTGGTTTGGTCTACAGGTAAGCTATTTACATCCATATCGCCAATGACACGACGATGTCATCCGCTTACTACAAGTCCAAGACTTTACCAAGGGAATTTTTCCTCCCCCGAAAAAAAAAAACAGAAACTACCAAAGTCGCGAGGGCCCGAACTGGAAAAATCTAACAAAAAAATTAGCAGTCATAGGGACTACCGATAGAAGTGAAAACGAATATATAATTTATTTTTCTAATTTAAAAAAAAACAAATACATATAAATCTTTAAATTTTAAGACATTAAAGTTTAATTACGAATGTACTATATTTATATTTAAGACCTTTTGTCTTCGTAACAACGCGAGGTGTCACTGTCGCCCACGGTTACACAGCCCCTATATTAATATAAACCTTAAAACTTACTTAAAGTTTAATTAGGAATGTACTATATTGTCGTGGTGTCGATCACGCGTATTCACATTTTTACCCCCCACCAAAATGTGCTCAACGCGCCTAAAGAAGTTTCACTTCAATAATCCTGTCATGTGGTGCCTCAAACTCCTCACTCGTTCGGTCTACAGCTGAACTGCTTGTTCTAGAATCTAGAGTGACAACTGTTTGGTGTAAGTAGGTAATTAGGAAAACGTGAGGAGATAATGTGACTACTCCATTTGCCTTTTCTATAAATTGGCATGATGACTGATTTTGAAAAATGATCAGATTATGTTCGGAAGTATCTACTATTTCGAAAAAATATCTTATTTCAGCAAAAAAATAAGGTTTGGTACATAAAATTGGCATTTGAAATTTAAATTTTAAAATTCACGCCAAAACGCTCGGCGGTGTCATGGCGTCGTTTGTGACGTCACTATTGTTTTTACCAAATGTGTGCAGTAAACAATAGTGTGATTGTCAAAGCTCGAAAACAAACAATTGTGACGTCATCGTTTCTTGGTGTTTTATCCCATATGGCGGATTGCCGTATTTTATAGTTTTATTTTATCAAAATAAATAGCAATCTCACTCGAAGTAGAAAAATAAATACGTTTTATAGAATCCATGAATCCTATTTCATTAGATAAAGTCATAATTTCATTGATTCTTGGTTACTGTCATCATGCCTATTATGCAAGGGTCCTTAGCTTGCCGACTTTCTGACACTTGGTCTATATTATATGTATGGTTGGTTAGTAATACTTTGCATCAAAATACTGAGTCCATTGAAATGAATTACTTACTATACCCATCTGTTAATATTACCTATACCTTTTATATTGCTTCTGAGATACATTAATTCAGTAATTTATAAATCAATGTTTAAACTAGGCCAACCGGCAATTTGACCAACTGTTATGAACATACGTCTAGTCACCAGACAGAGACAATGTGTTAACAGATGTTATAGCACACCTATTAGCAGGCTAGACATCCATTTTTGTAAATGATAAGCAATACGTAATGTAATATTTAATTATTTATTTGTTTTTCATTCACTAAAAATAATTACGACTTAAAACAACATTTGAAATACATATTTTGTAAATTCGCGTTAGCTATAACTAAAATGCTATTTTAGACTGTCTTAGCAACATAATACAACTAAGATTTGACACATTAAAAAAAAATCCCGACTTTTTTTTTAATGTGTGAATTTCAAAGTGTACTTACTGACTGACTCTTTCAACACAATGATAAACCCTTGACGAAAAAAAAAATGTTTTTCCAAATCTTTCTTTGTTGAATTACTTTTTATCTTTAAAATTATTTTTACAGAGCAAAGTGGAAAATGTGATTCAAAAGTCAGAACGACGGTTGTTCACAATCTTTCATAGGTAAGTTGTATGCCTACTCATATCAGGGAGACAGTATCAAGGCCGGGAGCCGCAGCAGAAAAGGCTGAAACCGGCAAGCGGCGGAAGTATGTTTCTCTCATAGAGAATTACATATATGTTCCGTTTGCCGTGGAGACCCTGGGGGTTGGGGCCGTAGAGTCATAGTGGCAAAAAAATTTTACGAGATATTTCACCGCGGTTTAATTGCCTCATCTGGTGACAGAAGGGCTGGCTCATTTTTTGCGCAAAGGATCAGCCTGGCTGTTCAGCGCGGAAATGCATTCTTGCCACCATTCCACGCGGGCATGATTTATATATAGTATTTAGGTTAGGCTAGCTAGCATTAAGTTCTATTGTATTATTTTCAATAAATGTAAAAAAAACAAAGCCCAGAGCCTTGCATTGAATTGCAATAAGCTTGCAATTAATAACAATAATAATAATCAATCTTTCTATAATCTAGTATCTTTGTAATCTATATAATGCATTTCAGGTGTTAGTCTGCAACATCTCTTGCCTTCGGGCTAGATCGTTGCTTACCTACCTTTTCCTACACCTAACATTGAATAACTCAAAAGTACTAAGCTGTAGTTAGTTCCGCAAATAAAAAGCTTTAAAACACAGTTTACTACTACCCGATGTGATTAAAATAAATTAAAATTACACTCATTTTCGAAATTGCAATCCCGGTCGGACGTGTAGTTTTACGTCAATCGCTCGTTTTTGTTAGATGCACATTTATTTTTTGTTCTTGTAGACAAGTGTTCTGCTCCATGGATGACTGGTTCGGCATGACGATGGCGGACATCCGCGCGATCGAAGAGCGCACCAAAGAAGAACTGGAGAAGCTTCGTCGCGAGGGAGAAGTGCGCGGAATGCGCGCCGACAACGAGTAGGCGTGCCGTGCGTGCGTGCGGACATGCATGCGAGGGTGCGAGCGTGCGTGCGTGCGAGCGAACATGCATGCGTGCGAGTGTCGGAGCGTCGGACGCGGGAACATGTACCACGTAAGCTGGATAAATTGTAGTAAACGAACGTATTAAATTAAAATTAGAATTTTATGAGGCACTAGTTTTTTGAATTCGCCAGTAATGACGTCATTTAGTCGTTATATACGTATAATAACGTCGCTTTTAAGGCAAAACCCAACCTTATGTAAACTATTAGAACGTTATACAACTTATTTGCATTTCATTTTTATTCTAAAACAGAATGAAAAAAAATGTTTTGCCATAGAAGCGACGATATAGTTTCGAGGTGCCAGAACCATGTCTTCTTTAATATATTATAATAGTTCCTGCGTTTCACGTTTCAAATCACTCTTGCGTAATGCCCGAGCCTCAAAATCGGAGATTGCGTTTTATTATGGCTGCTGGCAGTCGTGAGCTTATTATTTTAAATTGGCATATTATTTAATTTAATATTATGTAAGGCCGTTTCAGAATTAATATGATTAGAACTTTTACTACCAATAACTCAGCATTAGTTAAATTATGAATTAAATCCAATTGACTTCATAGAATTAGCCAAATGTTCCTATATGTACTGAAAAACTTGATTACTTTACTAGAAATCTGTTGTATTATTGTTGTAACTAAATCAACCTTCAAAGCAATATTTGTAAGTATTAGTAATATTCACTTATTGAAATGACTTTTTGCCCCAGGCTGGGCACCAATTGGCTAACAGCTGATGCCCGATGTAGTTTAACTTCCATTGATTTGGCAGCCCCGTTTGTCTAGCGGCTAGGCAATTTGGCTTAGGATCATTTGGTTCTGGGCTGGACCAAAAAAGTTTGGAAAGAAGATTTATATTGAAGTTAATTTAATATCACTGTTCGGTAAATTCGGTTTCGTTGGCAAGCTACAACTGCTAAAGGCAACTAAACTCAGGTAACAGTGGCCAACGTGCCCTATATGGCTAATATTATAAAATAATAAGGAATATTGGCGATGAACCGTTTCAGCGGCCAGTGTCTTTGAAGAAAATAATTCCGCACTATCAAATACGAGCAAAATACCTACAACATTCCTGTGATTTCTTTTGCGCACAGAAGTACCTTACAAGTACGAATAAATAAAAATACTAATAATGTCGCGGAAATTCATTCTTTATATTCATCAAGGCGCGATCTGAGAGTTAAGTTTGATAGTGGTTGATGAAATAAAGTTAAATGAAATCTTTAGTGAAACTTTTTGATTCAATAATAATATGTGATTCCATCTTTGTTCGATCGACCATGGTTTTCCAATCGTACTTGATTCGTGAAAATGCCTTTATTAATTTTGCCCAATCACAAATCGATTCAGCGTATCAGCGGATCAGACCTATTATACTTGTACCTATTACCTTCACAGCGATCTCGGTTGGAGCGAGGGCATAAAACAACCATTAGCAAAATATTTTCATGGAAAATATATGGTATAATATAGATATTTAAATAAAATAAGTTGATGTAGTCAGTGGTTAATGGTAGTGTCGTCGTTACCTAACAAAGTAATTTCGAGATAAAAAAATTGGACAAATACTTAGCAGCGAGAAGCGGGGGAATATATTCATGGCATTTTAGGTCCGACTTTTAAAATATTTCGCTGTTTAATATATGAAAATAACTACTTTTAAGTGAATGCCTGTCTAGGGCAGGTTCTGTTTGGCTGTTGTGTATTATATTACGATAGATATATTATACTTTAAAAGCGTTCCTTAAACTTGTTTAGAGACAGGCAAGTAAGCAAGTTTTTGTCTTGTAGTTTAATCAACGTTTTGGTAACATTTTAAACTCATTCAAGATCAAATGATTTTTATTTGATTGTGTTCTTGGGTTCTTTGTGTATTGCTCCTGATTTTACGGAAGCTTAAGGAACGCTGTACTATAATTATTACAATAATATATTATTATAATACAATTGCAAATAATTTCGCGTAATTGTCAAGTAAATTAATTGAGGCACGAACATTTAAGGGAAAACTTGTATTGGTGCAATATATGTGCATCGTATGGCTTAAATTATCTAGCTTGGTAAATTAATTTATATGGGGAATGTTGCAAACTGAACTATGGTGTAAAAGATTTCTAATTATTAAGTCCGGTTATTGGTGGCATGGTGGTTTAAAGGTAGATTATACTAACAACAACGGTTCAAATTGCAACAATTCTTGGTGAGCATGTTTATTTATTTAAGTTTGTTATATAACAAATCAGTATTTTTAATATTTGTGTGACATTCCAGATTATGTATCAAGATCCGATTCTGAGTAATATAGTATGAATTATTGCAGTCTCATTGAGATGAACTAGTTATCTCCCCTCAAAGCTCTCTTGTATTTGCGAAATATGCAATATAGTAATTATTCATAAATATTATTCAGATATTTATTATCTTATCAAATTATGAAATCAGATGTATCGTTGGATGATCCTTTTTTGCAATGTTAAAATAATGTGGCCGTTTATTTGTGTTTGTATTTAAGATTTCCATGAGTTTTGATTGTATGAATTCGTTTTATGTTTTTTTTTCTTTTTGATAAAGCTACAGTAGAGCCATTTTAGTAGCCCAAATTTGACATTTCATAATAAAGGAAATCACTATGAACGAAATGTCACATAATTTATCGAACACTGACACATCTTGTACAGGGAAAACAATAGCATATTGATTTCATTATAACTTTAGACGTTTTATTTCAAGTCACCATCACGGGGTCGTCTCTGTCTCTCGATACGTTTTCTAATTTCTAACCTAAAATGTCAAATAGCAAATGTGGTGTATTAAAATGTGTCTGCCATATGATTCAATTTACATTGAATAAAAAAACTTGAGAGGTGTCAAGGGACACTCGGTAGAACGAAGTAGCAAAAGTTGTAACGACACTTTTTGCTATAGTTGTAAGCCGTGCGGCGTGCGCGTGTTTCTCTGTGTAAATTTTATTACAATTCCTTCACTTATTATTCGAAAGGAACTTCGTTCGATGGAACTAATAACTAGCCTATGTAACTACTGAAAAAATAATTCTTTAAAATTATTTCGCCTTTTTATTTTCAACAACTTGAAGTCAACAACACAAGTATTCATAGCAACCAAAAAGTGTCGTTACAAGTTTTGGTCTTAATTTTTTCCGTCTAGCCCCCAATCGTAATGCGCGATAAGGAACTTCGTTCCAAAATACAGAGTGATACATTGGGAATAGTCTATTTTATGTTATTGATAAGCTTTAGAAAATAATTGGCATCCTGATGCTTTTAGCATCGCATAGCGCTTTTATATTACACAGAGATTTAAATCTTTAGATATTATGCCCCAAGACCCAAGTACACGGGAAAATACGGCAGTTTTCGACTGGGACTCGAGTCGAGAGTTCCAAAAGTACCTTGCTCTCCTGCCTATTTTGCATAATGATGTGATGTGACATACTATGTGGTTTTAAGGGAAGCTGAATCTAAGGATTTAAATATCTGATATTGTCTATATTTTTTATAGTTTGTTTATTGTCTGTTTGCATTTAAGGTACTTAACTTTGTCCATTGACGTTACGCATAATAGTATATTTATTTATATATATATATTAATAAATTGGTTTGTTTTGTACCTATTGTGCGTATATTATTATCGTTCCTATCGACTGGTATTACCCATTAAAATTTTATTATTATCTCACCAAAATAAACAATATTAAGTACTTATACCTACTGTATGCTTATGATTTATTTATAGCCTTATGAAGTTTACCAAGCAAAGGTGTAAACAATTCATTTGCGCTATTTAGCATCGCGATATAAGTACAATAATAGTCAGAATATAGAATGAATTAGAAAATTTGAAATAAATAGTATCTTATTATATAAGTACATTAATTGTAATAATTTTAAAAGACATCTCTTATGAGTTATGAATTTGACCATTTAATGTATAGTAGGTACAGAGTTTCATGTGTTTATTAATTACGCACAACAACATTTCAAAAAGGTATTAGAAAATTAGTTACTTTTAAAACAATGGAGCGCCTCTGTAAACCTACGGAAGGTCAAACTACATTACAGTACGCGCGGCGAAAGTTTGGCTTTGACCGTTATTGCGCAGAAATCAGAAATTGGGTATCAACGGGCAATGTAGGCGCACGCGGTGCTCTGATTGGCGCTCCAGTCGTTCCCATGCGCAGTAATCCCCTCCACCCGAAGGTCAAAGCCAAACTCTCGCCGCGCGTACGCAGTTACAAGGCTAAGCAGGCCTCGTAATCTATCTATGATATTCTAATTTTATACAAATCGTAATTCGTAACTAATTGACAAAGTGAAATTTGTCTATCTAAAAAAGTACCTATTTAGCATAGATAGAATACGGGTGCATCTTTGACAGTCTAGCTTTGGTTGAGTCATGGAGCGCAATAAATATAGGCGAACGTACTCGTATAACCCTGAGGCCATAATATAACTTTTCAAGTACTTTATACTTACATGGTCAACCTGAATGTGCTGTTAATTTAAGAACGGCCGCACGTTGCTTTTCGACATTTCCACAGGTTTTACAGGTTTACGTAACTTTGGTGCCACGTTTTTGAACTTATAAAATATATGCTTGTGTTGAGATCTATAGACCGTAGGTACTTTGGCTCGCTCACACTTAAGTTGGAGTTAAAACAAGATGGACTTTTGAGGTGTCCGGAGAAATAGGATTCTGCTTATTCAGACATATATCTGTCTCGATTTTACTGGCTTTAGTCTGAGCAATAGCTGAGTACGCCATATTGATATCACACTTTAGGAATACCTACTATAACTAATATGAATACAAATAAACGGCCAAAAATTATTTGAATCATTCATTCTTGCATTCATTTATTTATATTACAAACTGTTCTCTTACATTTGATCAATACAATGAAATAGGTAGATAAGGATTAAAAGATGTATATTTGTATAGTTAAAAATAATATTATCGGTTTTAGTATGCGCTCCTTGATTCGCTTCCTTTCACAATAGAATATCTAATTTAGGAACAGTTTAGATTAATGCATTTAAATTTGTACGAGTAACTTTTTTTCCATTTACTCATTTGTTACTACTTTCAATAGATCTTTGTGTAATACCTACTAATAGTAGAATTACATCAATACAATAAATGGTGTTAGTTACAGAGACCCTTGTCTATAGGAAGCTGATATTGTCAATTTTGAAATGTCTAGCAAATAAAAAGTTTTGACGTGTTCTCGCATTCATAGTATAATATGTGTAAGGTAAATAACATTTGTTGTAAAATGTATTATGGATATTTTGAATGCCAACAGAAATAAAATACTTTTAACCTGCAGTTTATGATTCTTTTATTTAAGTACCTAGGTCTTAGGTGGGTACTATTTATTTTTTTGGTTGGTCCTTGGGTGGATCTGACATATGTGCAGTACAGCTTCACTAAATATAATATTGTCTATAAGTCTCTTCTCACCTATACTAATATTATAAATGCGAAAGTTTGACTGGATGTGTTAGCATTATTACAATTCGTCATGATATCTCATAATGACTGTCAATTTGACTAGTTTCATGTCATTACGGACGCCATGTTGAAATGGTAGGTATCATACTAATATTATAAATGCGAAAGTCACTTTGTTTGTTGGTTTGTTGGTTTGTCCTTCAATCACGCCGCAACGGTGCAACGGATTGACGTGATTTTTGGCATGGGTATAGTTGAGGACCTGGAGAGTGACAGGCTACTTTTTATCCCGGAAAATTAAGGAGTTCCCGCGGGAATAACAAAAAACTTAAACCACGCGGACGAAGTCGCGGGCATCAGCTAGTAAAATATAAATACCTACGAGTGTTTTGACGATGGTAACTGGTAAGTCAGTCTCCTGCCGGCAGACTCTGCGATTATTCAATACTTTGTGTTTAGATCGCAATTTCGTTTAGAGCTTAACAATAAAAAGTAGGTACTCTGTGGAGCTTAACGATAGCAATCGTGACCGGATCAAATGAATATTGTCTTTAAGTTTAGGCAACTTTTATCTAATTATACATATCTCTCGGAACCTCTACACGTTTAACCATTTACTCGTGCAAGTTTCAAATGAGAGGACAAATATATTTAAAATGTTCTATCCTACTTCTGAATGTCGCTTACAGATGGATGGATGTTTGTTATTCAATCACGCCAGATCGGCTGAAGGAATCTGGATGAAATTTGGCACAGAGATAGATAATAGTCTGGAATAAGATCCTTATCTTAAAGATGCGCGACTGCGAATGATCTTCCCATTCGAATAATTTTCGACTACTAATCCACGTATTCGACTTGAAAATTAGTAATATACTAATCTTCAGATTCGAATGACGACTACTAATTAGTAATACATACCTACTAGCGACTTTCGGCGTCTCGTTAGTCGTCTATTCGGGATCTTTCGGGATTCGAATTTCGACTCGGCTCGACTCGGCTATCCTCGGCGCGACTCAGATGGCATTCGATAATAATGACTGCCCATAGACAACTAACACTCTTCTGCTCTCTCCTGCCTATAGTGATAATCAATGACTACGCCTTGAATGTATGAGAGGAACTAAACACCTCTGCCCGCGAAATTCAAATTTAATTTGAGGTTTCACAAAAATTTGTTAACTAATGCGACTGAATAGGCTTATGCCATTCAAATTGCGACAATGGCAGTTTCCTCTTCACAATATGTTTACATAGTCTTTACTAGCTTACAATTTAAAAAAAAATTGAATTTAGCGGGCAAATCGTTGCATAGAACATGATCCCTGATACCACAGCAGACCCACAGAGTAGGTTGGTAGTTACCGACCCGAATTCCTCTAAAACTTTTATGACTGCGCCCCGATTTCTATATACCAACCTACTCTGTAGACTCTACAGTCAGTAACTCAGTGTAGATGTAGACGTAGAGTCTGTACTCTGTAGTCTGTGCCGACTGCCGAACGCGGCCGGAAAGTGCCGAGTGCCGAACGACTGCCGGTGCCAGTGTAACTTTAGAAGGATGTATCAGTCACCTACAATGAATGATTGACTCCTTCATTCATGTCTCATACTCATTCGACTGAACGGCCGGCGCGGCGACTTACCATTCGTTATTCATTACTAATTAGTTACTAATCACGTGAATTATTCGACTGAGTCGAATGATTTCACAAGTCGAATAATTCGAATGGAATCATTCAAAGTCGCGCATCGCTACCTTATCTTATTACAGAATAAGGTAACCAAAAAAACCTCAATCCACGCGGACGAAGTCGCGAGCATCAGCTAGTATTATTATAAATCTATCTCTATACTATAATGCTATAGTTTCCGTTTGTCGTGAAAAGGTTACGCCAGTAACTTGGTTCTAATCACTGAAATATAGCACAGACGGGTTACTTGCATCCCGCGCCTTCTAATATCCCACGTAGGTACCTAATTAGTTTTTAAACGTGGAAACCCACTGGAAAAGCCTTGCATATTTTGTCATTGCATAACGTAATTAGAAAATGAAGCGTTCCTTTTATTGGGTTAAATTATAATTACTTATTACATTGTCGTTGATTACATTAGTCAAGAGTGATGTATAAAAAGTAAAAACCACTGCAGATTTTTTTTTAAAATCATTTATTTGCAAAATAACAGTAACAAAATTATTTAGATAAATATAACTTGTTGGGTACACAATAGACATAATTAAATAGGCATGTAAAAAGGCACGCCATATTAATTTAAATAAATATTAGGTACACGAATGACTCAAATCTTAGTAAATAATAAATAAAATTGATGCACATTATATTCACTTAGGTAAAATATTTAGGACTCAAGTTTTGCGAGCAGTTACCTCCCACTAAAGGCCGTCGCATATCTGCAGGCGAAGCACAGCGCAGAGCATTTCCTCACTGCCAAACCATTATCGACGTTGAAATAAAATCAATTGACACAGCCATGTCCTCACTACCAAAGGTTAACTAGTACCTCTAGGTATTAAGTTCGCCTTTGTGCATTGTATTGTACTTATGTGCAATAAAGATTCTAAAACAAACAAAGACACAACTTTAAGAAGCGCACAGTAATTTCGATATTAAAAAAAGCGCTTCGCCAGATATACGCCGGCCCTAACTTTACTCCATGTAACCAGTTGGTAACGTAACAAAGTTGGGAATAAAGTTAGCAGGAGGCATTAGGTAGGTATGTCACGTCTGAACGCTAGGAAATATACTGGTCTATGGAAGTTAACTAACAAGGCAATTTATTCATAAATGAATAGCTTTTACCAGTCATAGGTAAATTAGGTACCTACCTAACTATTTCACTCTCGAAAATAATCTTCTAAATATTATGTAGGTAGGTATATATAATTATATTTCTAATTCAATAGTAATTCATTTAAAAAATCCGAGTTTTTTATCTAGTGTGTCAGATTGAAAAGGAAAAGTACTTATGCTTGGAATAATACTATAAAATAGCAAATATTTATGAAATAAAAATGAATTAAAAGTTACATTGCCTATTAAACAAATTAATCCAAATCACAGGAACCTTTTCGGTTTTATAATATTATTATGATATTTTTCTTTGCTAAAATAATTGTATTCATATTAATGATAACACAGTAATGTTTTTCGAATCTATCTTTACGCTATTTACAACTTAAAACTGGACAGTATTTCAAACAGTAAATGCTTTGGTTACTTTACTCGACATAGAGAATCAAATGTTGGATGTTATGGTAGATTAAAGCGAATAATTACTCTTCTTGTTCCTTTGTTATAGCGAATGGACAAAAATTTCCAAATACATATATTCAAATGTTGTCAATTCCATGATCCTGAATCCCGATTGTACTCTTGTAACTTATACTATGGAGTCTCCAAAATCTAGGAAGTCTCCAAATCTGTCTGACCGGTCAAGTCAGAATTGCACAAAAAGGGGTATTGATTGGTTTGCATCACAAATTTGATTTTTTTTACAGCTCCAATGTACTGTAGACCTAAGTATTTGATATCAATTTCAGCTCGATACCTCCACGTGTTCTCGAGAAAAAGGTGGTTGACAGGCAGACAGACGGACAACAAAGTGATCCTATACGGGTTCCTTTTTCCTCTTGAGGTATGGAACCATTGGACGTTTGGACTTCCATATAAATCATGTAACTTTTGCTAAACTCGTGTCATTCTAGAGTTACACTTGGGCCTCAGATGGCATACAAAAGTAATCTTATTACAATATAAATCCAAATCATACATCGTTAGTCGTCAACCTCTAACTCTAGTTCAATGTCAGCAAGATTGATTTTTCTAAGAGTATTAATAACCATATACCTCGAAAATATTACATATAAATACCTAAACCATACCATTTGACTCTTGTGGCGTTTCATAGCGCGCGTCACGCGACGGCTTTCGGTCCAACGAAGGAAATACCTGAAATTTACCAAAACAAACTATTTTATGATTGATTTCATCAGGGGCCTACCATACGATACAGTCTCATTAATAATTGTAGGTATAGGGTAGTAGTATTAGCAGGTAATAATATTAATATCTAATACCACCTTCCGTGTTCTCCAGTCGTACCCTACGTCGCAGAAACAAATTCCATCCTCACCCCCTGGATGCCTGGCCCTCTTCCACCACCCGTTATTCCAGGTCATTTCTGCCACGTACCCGCAAATTGTGGAACCAGCTTCCATCGTCTGTGTTCCCTCATGATTATAATATGGGGCTCTTCAAAGGGAGGATAAACAAATTTCTCAAAAGCCAGCAACGCATTGGCGGTTCCTCTGGTGCTGCAAATGTTCATGGGCGGCGGTAATCACTTACCATCAGGTGACCCGCCTGCTCGTTTGCTAGCTATACATATAAAAAAAAAAAAAAAAAAAGGTACTACAATTTTTATTTTTACATAAATTACAATTTTATTTTGGTTTTAGCTAATAGCTCATTTGCATAGGATCGGTGATTGAATGTGTTAACCACAATGTGTGTTTAACCAGAAGCATTAATAGAATTGGTCTATATACATGAGGTCGGTGACCAAACGCATATTCGGTTCAACAGGATTTGTTAACCGAATTGGCTTTTACACAAGATGGGTCACCACAGTCAAACAAAATTACCGTTTACATTTGTACCTGAAAAAGGCTTCAGTGGAGTACATCCAAACTGACCTAATGTAAATGCTAAATTACTAAGAAAAGGAGAAGTGTGATGAATGGTTGCTTACCTTTTGGAAGACAGTACAAAACTTAGTGGTAAGTCTAGAAACCCCAAATATTTTCTTAGTATATTTACAGAATCCAGTGTGTATACTGTGCACTCTGAAAGAAAAATGATTCAGTAATTACTTAACTAAAAGATTATTGAATAATAATATTATATTCCTTTATTAAATTTTCACACTTTACACACCCCCCCCCATAATAAAAAGATTATTACTATAATGCAGTATTGTTACTGAATATTATAGTGATTACCATGCTTTTCAGGAAAACTTAAGTACATTATTATGTTATAAATAGTTTTAACAGAACAAAGTAACACTTAATTATAAAAAACTTAATAGATATGACAATAATTAATTTACTCACTTTGAGGCATATTCTTTTCAACAAACATATAAGCCACTGCATAAAATACTGCAGAATGGTTTGGATGTGAGGAGATGCCACCCCTATCAAATGTGACTAGAGTATCAATGTCTAGAGCTTCCAACTTGTGTTCTATAAGCTTTGCTATGACAGGAACAGGCCACTGTGCCTTTGGACTGTCTGGTAGTTGTGAGTCTGTGATAAGGCAAATATTTGAGTCCGGTACTCCAAGATGTTGGCATGCCTCCCACAATTCTTTCCTTCTCTCACTACCTTTTCCTTCATAGTTTCCTAGAACCAAATAATTTCATCTAAGTTTTCTTTTAACACTATTTAGTTCTGACAGAGTATTAAAAAAACTCATAAAACTAAATGCTTTTTTGCACTGCCAAAAACATTCATGCGAATATTCTTCACGCAATTTATAATTCGCGTACGGATTTCACCTGCTTTGCACTGCAAATATGGTGAGCCTCATACAACTCTGTACAGTACAAAATATTCGCTCTAATATAATTCTTACTGCAAAGTGTGATATATATTAAACCAGCGATTTTATTTTCGCGCGAATTTTATTCGCAAATGCTTACACCTCCATGTGATTTCTAGTGTTAGAGAATTGCAAAAAAAATAATTACTAATAAAATATATCACTCATGGATTAAGATTTTTGATTCTCATGGGAACTCTTTAATTTTTGGACATAAAATGTGTTAAATTAGGTTATTTCATTTAATCTATCTCCATTCCAAAGTTTAGCCATTGAGGCTTGAATAAACGTAGTGATTACATTATCTCTGGCTTGAATGAGTAACAAATATCCAAACTTTCACATTTTGAATGTTAGTAGGAATTTTGCCTACTGAGAAGACTAGTAATAATGAACCACTGAAAAATTCTCTTTAACAAAAACTACTACAGTTAAGAGGTTTCTGAAGACAACATAAATGCTTATTTTGCCTCTTTTGGGAAACTCTTACATTAATAATAATTTACCATTGGATAAACAAAGAATATACACTTCAGCGCCTTGTTCGCACAATCTGAAGATCGTTGGACCGAAGAACATGCACTCATCGTCCGGGTGTGCAATCACCAGTAGCACCCTTTTCGCACCCAGGGCTCCACGAACTCGGGTCGGTAACTTCCTCGCGTAACGGCGGTAAACCACACAACATACACACAAATACCCCACAAACCATACACCAATATACAATATGAAATTCCTAATGTAAACTAATATTTCAGACACAAATTTTAGGTAAAAGTTATAAAAGAATTCTAATTTGTATGGCGACTCAATAAATAACATTTCTGACTATAATAAAATAAAATATCACTTAAAACGGTTTGCAAATATCTTCTATTCATGTGTATCAAATTTAAATTTTATTCTAAAGCACAACACATTAGTTCCCACTTGTCTCTTCTCACTTCTGATCCACAGATCAGGGCCCGTATTCTATAACTCAGTGACTATCAAAAATGAAAGCCACTGACATATATGTAATATCCATTGAAGGTTTACTATGAAATGTTACTTTTTATTTCATAGTAAACCTTCAATGGATATTACATATATGTCAGTGGCTTTCATTTTTGATAGTCACTGAGTTAGAGAATACGGGCCCAGGTATTAGTTTCTTCTGATCTTCTCTGGTCAACTTGTCTCTGGTCTCTGTTCCCAGCAGAGCAGAGATAAGTCAACACCGAGCTTACACCGAGTCTTACTTTAAAATCATTTTTTTATTTATCTAGTATATCGGCTCCATGTAATCAAAGACCAAGTCATCTATGATCAAAGAGCAAGTCCACAGACCAAGTCAAAGTAATTTTTTATTTGTTTATCTGGTTTAACGACTCTGGATTCTAAGTCAAAGAAATTATTTAACCGGCTCTGGATTCTAGTCCTACTGATAAGTCAAAGACTGTCTACTTAAGCCATGTTAAGCAGGGCAACCGCGTATCTTTTGCATCAATCATTGATACATCGCAATCACCTCCGATGATGGATTTCGTCCAATAGTGGAAGAGTGTTAACCAATCAGAGGTGATTGCGATGCATCAATGATTGATGCAAAAGATACGCGGTCGCCCTGCAGCAGCGGATAGACTTAATAAATTACTAGCGCCCTACCGGCAAAAAATTGTCGCAATACATAATAATTCAATGTCGCAATATCACATCCAGAAATAAGGTTCGTATTTGTTACAGTCCTTATATCTATCTGGCTTCGCGTAAGCTTTTTCAGGAATGTAGCAATGGGTCGCATACCACCAGATTACTAGTCACGAACGCTGAATATCGATATTTTGCCTTTTTATATCTGTGTATTTTGGTGGTGCCATAGAGTAAGAATTCGCATAGGAAGGCATTGTAATAATAATAACACAAGTGAGCGAAATGAGTATATACGCTAGTGCCAAGGAGTGACAGAGCGCGAAAATCTCTTTCCTTGACCTGCTCAGCGTATTACTTTTTTTCGTTGGACCTCTAAGCTATTAGAGGTCAAACAATCCTGTGTCGTTTTTGTTATTCGCCCATATTCGTACTAAAATCAGAATTGAACAAAGTGGTAACTGTGCTCGTAGCTTAGGAAAAAAGTGATTTAACTCAAAGACGATGGTGTATTTCTGTGTGTTAGGCTGCAAAAGCCGATCTGAACGTAAATACGAAAACATAACCTAAAATATGTAAGTTTACAATTTTGACCATATTAATATATAAAAACAGGTTATTTCTGTTAATACTCGCATGAATGCTACAAAGTATAGAAATAACAAAAAAGTACTTATTTAGCATTAAGAATATAATCGAATTTTGTAGCATTAACCACCCAAGTTAGGTAAGGTAGTAAAATGATGCCAGGTTCCATTTTTGTATGTTCTCTGAAATAAGTCGGGTGAGTTGCGTTATTATTATTAATACTCGCGTTGTTGCTTGTTGTTGTCGCGGGGATGCCAGCTGTATTATCATATTTACCCAAGTTCGGAACCCAAAATTAAGGGAAAAATGTGTCAATCTATATACGTAATAAGAAATTTTATTCATTTACCAATTTACGATAGATATTTTTAATGAAAGTCATTGAAGTAGTTAAACACCCGTAACTATATTTGTTAATTTTCAGGACTCAAGACAAATCCATGCGTGACAATTATGAATAGAGTCGACAGGACGAAAGAGGTGGGAGCCAAGGAAATATGCAAGCAAGTGTTCCAGGCATTTTGAGCAGCAATGCTTTCGCAAGACACAGAGCATGACATATCTGTATGAAAATTCAAAACCAACGCTGCATACGCATGTAATTCACAATTTTATACGTTTTGTTCACTTATTGATTGATGCAGTTTATACTTACCTGTGATTTGTAAGATTGAAAATAAAAATACGGCGATGCCAATTCGTAATTTCAATTATAATAATGCCTATCCAATGATGGTACCACCATTACGTTGAAGCTTTTGTATCATAACAACACTTGATTGTTTTAAATGTCAGTTATTGATCAATACAAGTTTTCTGTCTTTATTAATTATTACTTGTTTATCCACTCAACTCGTGGACGGAGTATAAGATGTGGACTTGCTACTAAAAGAATAATGAGAAGACGTTAAAATAAATATTTATTCTGTACCTATAAGATCATTATATTTATAAATTAAACTAGTTTTAATCTGTATTATTTCCCTTATTACAACCCACACTTGACTTATTTTAAGGTTTCCGCTCCGGAAGTGAACTGAATTGTAACTATGTAAAAAGCGAAATATATTGATTAAAAATACAATCAATCAAATCAAAAAATCAATTTGAATTTCGTTTTCGTTTCTTGTTTTCACTAAAAAATTGCGATAGTTTAAAATCATGTTAGTGCGTGTTTGACACTATCGACACTTATTTGCCATGCTCCCATTAGCAGTTTTCCCACAAAATATGATAAAAATTGTATGATGGCAATAAGTGCTGTTAAAGTACATGTAGTTATGTTAAACTATCGCTTTCGCATACCGTGTACGGTAACGACCCGTCTATATATCTTTCTCTGTCTACGGTATATACGGCCATGGGAGCAACACAGATTTATAAAAGGGATTATGTCTGTGTCTCCGGCAGAGACCATGGAATTAGTAACTTACCACAGATTTATAAATTGTCTGTGTAACTTACTAATTCCATGGCAGAGACAAGAGACTTTGTCTGCTTTGTCATTTGTTTTCAAGAATTTCAAGCAATTTCAAATTCAAGGATTCAGGATTGTTGCTAATAACAAAGCTAATATTATTGAGGAAGTCGCCGTTTTATTAATTTTATAGTGTAATTAATTTACTTTTTCATTCGTTCAAAAGTTGTTGACATATTACTTCCAATAATTTTTGTAATAAAAGAGAAATGATTCAGCCGGATTACCCCTCAGCCTTAGGCTTGCTGGCCCATCTGAATTCAGATGAACTCAAGGAAATGCTCAATGATGATACGAAATTCGATTCTGTACTCAAAGACGTAAAACAGGTAGGTAATCAATCGTTCAACCAAAGATATCAGTAGGATCCCAATAAAACAATATTCGAAACATGACTCACACCATTTAGAAGTACGTTCTGATATGAAATTGAATGTGTGACTGTTTAGAGGCGATCTTATTGTTTATCATATTAACTGTTCTTTGTATGCCAAAAGTACAGAAGAAGCTTAAGATTACGCATTTAGGTTATTTCTGTAATGTTGACTTGAAAGGATTTTAAGCATTTCTAATGGGATCTTTTAGAACCTAATCCCATGCAGATGAAGTCGCAGGATTAAGCTTAAGCGATTTTCAAAGAGCCTAATTATACCTAATGCTGGTGCAAAAATAATCACTGTGAATGAAGCTAGGATGCTAGAACAACAAATTATGACGATATTTTTATTTATCATAGGTGAAGGATTGGGAGACAGAGAGAGAGATGATAATAGCTAGTAATAGGTCTTTAGCAGAATTCAACTTGAGCAAGGAACCAGTTTTGGAAGAGCTCAAAACTGAGGTGCAGCAGAAGTCCGAGACTGGTGAACAGTTGTGCAGTCGTATCCAGGAGCTGTTGAGCGACTACAGTATGTATATTATAATACTTGATATTATAAATTAATCTAACTATAGATTTCAGCAGGTATTTTTTTACTTTATCTTCTCCGTCTTGCCCTTGTCCAAGGCTCTGTGGGGTCGACACAATATGTTTTCTTCTTCCACTCACTTCTGTTATCCGTCAACCTATCATTCACCCCTTTTATACGCATATCCTCTTTCACACAATCCATCAATACTTAAGAAAATTATAAGTATTCCATTCAAAATTTTCAGAGTCAAAATCAGCAGGCATATCACCTGACACCACTTTGGCAGTATTACAAACAGCTGCAGCGGAATCAGAAGAACAATCTGAAACTATAGCACAAGATTTTCTCTCAGGAAAAATAGATGTTGACAAATTCCTTGAAGATTTTGAACCTATTCGCAAAACTATGCACCTACGAAAGTTCAAATCTGAAAAAATGAGTGAACTTTTAAGAAGTAGCAGTCAAAGTTCCTATGGTAATGGACCTGCAAAGCCATACTTACCATATCCAACCTATGGAAATCAAGGTGTGCCAAATATTCCTTATCCAGTAGGTCCATTAAATATGCCCATGCCTGGTATGTATGGAAATCATTTTTGAAACTAGTTTATTTTGCTAATGTAGACTAGCACACTAATAAAACAACAGTTCAACAAAAAAATTACGAGTATCTCAAGAAATTACGATATAGTAATTGCACTTTACAATCAGATAAAACAAAATCATATACCATACCAAATCATGACATCTACAATAAATTTTATCACACTTATACATTCTAGGAAATAAAAATATTATAAAAAATTATAATGCACTTTAAAACTTATGACTACAACCACATTTATTGATGCTTATAGTATGTTCTATATTATATAGAGAAGCTGATACCCATATTTTCTGTGTGAATTAAAATTTTCAAAGGTCCTGTTGAAATTACACAAAATCTATTGGTAGTGTAAAGAAAACCCCTTCTAGAACACTGGCTTAGGTGTGTGTTGTCTATCAGTCACAGTACTGCTAAATGTGTATAGATGGTAGATGTAGTTTACTGTCAATTAATGATAATGAATGATGTGAGGACGAATTCTACTATAGAATATTAATAGAATTTTTAACAGTCCGCTTGCTGTTGGTGCTTGTAGATAAATGGGATCATGTTTTAGAAATTAATAATAAGTACTATTTTAAAAGGTTAAACAATATATTTCATCTCATCTCATACTTTTTAATTTTTTAAACTTATTTAGGTAATATGAATGTATTTTGTTATTCTCTGATTTAAGAATTAAACTATGTAAAGAAGATATAAATATAATATGTAAAAGATTTTCTGAGTGTTTGATTAATTTATTTAAATGTAGCTTAAATGGGTTTTTCAAATAAAGGCATGAAATGAAATGGCAAAAATGCCAAGAATTTACTAGCAGCACTCGCAAAAGATTCCTCTAGGAAGTCATTTGGACTGCAGTGTGACACTCAAAGCAAGGCTAGTGGCAAGTTAAAACTGACTTATTGCAAATATGCTCAGTGCAGTGCAACTGAGTTGCCAAAGCTAACTTCATAAGGTTTATTGCTGGTAGTGATCAGCTTTAGGAATACACCATATTATTGATATAGTATGATTAGGAATGGACATTATTGGCTCTGACTGCGTTCATTTATGAGATCTCGGGAGCTTCCAGACATATAATAAATAAATATTATTAGTGCCCACTGTGCGGATGGCCACTGAGGGGGTTTTGGTGAATGAAAATCTCACATAACCTGGCTTTCACTCCAAGACATTATGAAGATTTCATAAGATCTTGGGGTGAAAGCCAGGATAAAATAAAAGGAAGGGAAATTAAATTAATCAAAATAATTTAAATGAAAAACACCTGTGCTACAAAATAACATTCTATTAATTAAAGTAGGTATACCATAATTTACTACAACTAAGTGTAGTCTGTTGCCTCGTTGGTCTAGTGGTTAGCATGTTCGACTGCGGCCACCGAGGTCCCGGGTTCGAGTCCCGGGTCAGGCCATAATTGATTATTGGGTTTTTCTGACTAGAAATTCTCAGTACTAGCCTGGAGTTCGGATGTTGGCGGAGTTTCACCCTCGTACCTCAGAGTGCACGTTACCGTCGGTCCCGGTTATTATAGTGATTTATTATCACTATAATAACCGGGACCGACAGTAACGTGAACATGATAAAAGTCGTTAAAGCCCGCCAACCCTAATTGGAGCAGCGTGGTGGGTCTAAGCTCTAATTCCCATTCTCCTATGAGAGTGGAGGCCTGTGCCCAGCAGTGGGACGTTAATGGGTGGTAGTGGTGGTGGAGTGGGACAAAATTATTAAAAGTAGGTATACCATAATTTACTACAACTAAGTGTAATGTACAATACATACATATTTTATTTCACTACTATATATTTTACACAGTAATAATAAATATGTAATAGATTTGAGGTTCACTAAAATTATTATTAAGTTATTAACGATTAGTCTCAGTTTTTTCTAAATTACTACCATTTTGTGGTTTTACACTATTTTTTGATAGTAAGGTTTGATCAACTGTATCATAATCTGATGTCCCATACATAATTAAAGCCATGAACAGTGTACCAATAGCAAACATTGAATAAAAGGTAAGTTCTTGATTAGTTGATTGTTCTTTTGAAATTTGCTTCTCTCTTTTCTTTCTAACATTCTCTTTTTGATCCTGGTTCTTCTTCAATAAATTACCATAGTGATGTTTCGACCTGAAATTATTTTAGACCCTTTTAATTTTAACACTTATAAGTACAGATTAAATGTTTGAGCTTTTAAATCAGTTGATTTTTACCATACCAAGTATCAAAGTCATAAATAGGTGTTCTGCCATCCATAGTTGGGACAACATTTCTATCTTTTCGGGACTTATAGAATTTTAATGTAGGATCTGTAGGTTCTTCCTCAGGTTTATAATCTGTCCGAGTGACACTCGATCTTCCCACAAGAAGGCCTTGAAAAAATATTTATAATTATGATTCACTCTCCTTAAATTTTTAAATATATATTTAACTAGCTGATACTTGCGACTTTAACGGGTTTAAAAAATTTCGAACTTCTTAATTTTATACCCATGCAAAAAATCATGTTCATCCATTGCTCTGTTACTGCGTGAATGAAGGACAAACAAACAAGTAACAGCCAATCACACTTACCAATGTTACTATGTAAACAAAATGAAATTAGGTTTTGGATAATTACTTTATAGATGTACCTTTGTCATACATTTTTTTGAGTTTGATATTGCCTAGAACTTCATATGCTTCTGTAATTAATCTAAACTTTTTAGCAGATTCTTCATCCTGTGAATACGTAATACTATTAATGTTTATTTTGAAATACAATAATATGAAAAATAAGTGAATATCTAGGGTAGGTACCTTGGATCTATCTGGATGGTATAGTTTCGATAATTTATAATAAGCTGATTTTATATCGTTTTGTGTGGCTTTTGTTGTTATTCCAAGCACATCGTAATGACTAGCGCAGACGGGAGATGTTGCATAGAATGTACGGAAAAATCCAAAAAATAATCTCTTTTGCGCTAACATTCTAATTTTCAAGGTTATGTCGCATCATTGAGAAAAAATTAATACGTTCAATTTTTTACAAAAACCAACATGTTTACTGGTTCTGTAAAGAGGTAATCTAATTAAATTATTCGCAAATATATTTTTACATTTTAATATTAATTTGAAAAAATCGAGGAATATTGTATTTTGATTACACAATGTCCATAGATACGAGTAAGGTGGAAGTTAGACATGTGTAAGTAATGCGATTGATGCATTACGCGTAATATTACCCGACCGCGTACTGTAGCATTACATATTACACGACAAAATCAAGCATTACACATCACACTAAAACATGACGCGGACAGCGTTACGCGCTCCCTGAAATCTGTAATTCTGTTCGGTATTCGGTCATGTCATTCGGCATATCTCGATGCGTGGTTTGAGAAACGTAAGTCGTGCTAGTGAGAGAGAGTGAGAGAGAGATACTCGTAGTGCTCGTATCGTAGCTCCATATCGTTTGCGATGTCTCGCTATCTCATGTAATGTAGTATCTCAAGTAATGTGAAATGTCTCAATCACACTCGAACATATTTTCATTTCATTACATGGCGCACTAGGTGGCCGTCAGCACGTCACTAGCGCGCCAGCTCGGGTGATGTTCGGAGTGATGGTAAAATGTAATATTACTTAGTACGAAATGTAATGCCATATGACATCACTTTTTAAAGTACTGTTTTGCGCATGTCTAGTGGAAGTAAGGAGGAAAACAATGCATAACTTGTCACTGTCAAATCGACATAGTTACAACTCTTTGATTTTATATTAGCAATTCACAATTATTTCAATTAAAATTAAATAAATACATATATAAATAAATTGAAGCTTCCGTAGCTTATAAATGGCGTATGGGCGGAGCTTAATGCGAGAATTAGGTATTATCGAATCGATACTTAAATACTCGATATACCTAAAATTATCACAAATAAACTTATTAAATAATTAAACATAATTTTTGAAAAACACTAGTATTCGTATATTATAATGAAGTAGCTGATGCGCGCGACCCTGTCCGCGTGAATTGAGGTTTTTTGGTTCCCGCGGTAACTCTTGAATTTTCCGGTAATAAAAACTAGTTGATGTGTTATTCCAGATTAATCTATCTCTTCCATCTATCCATACATCCAATCTTTCGCGTTTATAATATTAGTATAGATTTATATTATCAGTTGAATGTGAACCTTACAAACAAAACTGTTTCTTAATCCTAATATAATTAGATACTAGATACCCAACGGCTGAACGGGTCTGGATGAAATTCGGCACAGAGAAAGATGATAGTCTGGAATAGCACATAGGCTACTTTTTATTCCAGAAAATTGAAGAGTTCCCGCGGGAACCAAAAACCTCAAATGGATGTTTGTTACTCAATCACGCCAGAACGGCTAAACGGATCTGGATGAAATTTGGCACAGAGATAGATAATAGTCTGGAATAACACATAGGCTACTTTTTATCACGGAAAATTAAAAAGTTCCTGTGGGGACTGAAAAACCTCAATCCACGCGGACGAAGTCGCGGGCATTAGCTAGTATGAATAATAAAAGTAGACTGATTTTAAAAATGATTTATTTCTAAAATTTATAGATGAAAAAAAAGAAATTGATAATATTACATTATACATACGAGTAGGTACATAAAACTTCTTGCGTTTTCGGATTGATCTTCCAATTATACCAGTAATAAAATTCAAATATTTAAAAACCCGCGACGAACTTGCAGCGCTCCATTGTGGCCATAAAGGAAAAGGTTCATTTTAGGCCTACTCTTGTGCACTCTACCATGATTATAGGAAAATACATAGATTGTATTAAAAATATAATTATTTAGAACAGTAAAGTAAATAACGAACAAAAAAATAAAAATGTATTTTAAGTTTTCGATAAGTTTCCAAGATGGCAACCTTCAGCCATAGAGAAGGCAGTAGGCGCGAAATGTATCAAATGTCATTTCTGATAGTCACTGTCAAAATAACGTATTTTTCTTTTGAAAACGTCAAAAAATATGAATCTGCCATTGTTACCCATTCATGTTTAGTGTTCCATAACTTGGAAAGATCAAATAATTTTACCACTGAAATTACGACGAATTCGTAGATTTGACCAATGAAAGCTGGTCTAGTATTTTATTTTCCTTCATTTCTCTGCTTGTACAAGACTTGGCTTACGCCCCATACAAATGTGAACCGTCTCCTTTGAAACATTAATTAGAACTTCTCAGGAGTATGCATATCTAAAACCAAAAACAGCATTTATATCGGCCCAGTTGTTTTTCAGAAAAATGGTAATCACGATCGGGAGGCCTCTTGTTGGCCATAGTGGACTATGGCTAAACCCTTCTCATTCCAAGAGGAGGCTCCTACTCAGTAGGGGGCACCGGCTGGGTAAAATGATGTGTATGAGTAGGCTTGAACTCAGGTGTGTTTATAGCATTCAGCCATCTTAGTCTTAATTCATGATATTTTGGGAATCTGAATCAATTGTAAAACCTTAGTTATAATGATACACAATAACTACAATGAAGCGACCAAAAACCACTTAAATAGACACTGTAATTTTCGAATACGAGACACCATACCGGAGATCGGGCGTCTTAATCTACAGCCTAAAATGAATTTGCTAATATTATATAAGTAGAAGCTGACTGTTTAATTTCATCTCTCTACCCCTCAAGTGAGAAACAGTAAGAGTGATATGAAGTTTTAATTTTATCGATATTCAATTTATTTGTAAACAATACAATCCCCGCACTATATATTATATACTCCAAACAAAAACTAAATGAAATAATCCCAATTTTTGGGGACAGCGCAAAAATTGACGTATTTTGGATTTAGTAAAGAAGAAACTACGCTATAATTAGTCGTAATAACTTAAAATACTCGCCATAAAAAGAAAAAATAGACGACTTTGTAACTCACCTATGAAATGAAATTCCTGGGCGTTTGACAATATATTATTATGACATCCCACAACTGAGCACTTCACCATAGTTGATTACATAAAGCTACAACAAAATACATGAAAATATTCACAAAACAGGTAATTAGTCACAACCAAAACACCGGAAGTAAAACAGACGTCATTTATAAGCTACAAAAAATTGGCTTCAATAGCTAAATTTGATGACGTCATATGACAATTGCCTGACACGTTCACGCAATAACATAATATTACAACTGTCTCATTCTAATAACGTAGCTTTCAATAAGTAAGAATAGTCAAAACATAGTAGTACAAGTTTTATTAACAAAATACATCGTATAACTATAATTGAGTAAATTGCAACATATCCTTCTCTATATACATATCAAAGGTACAACTTTGAAACGTCGACCGACAAAGCCAATGAATATAGAATTATGAGGAACTGACAAACTGTAATCGCCATATAGCAATGCCCTATAGGTTGAACGTGCCTAACACAGATTTATAAAGGGAAGTGCCTAATGGCCTATTCCGCCATTTTACTTACCATTTCTTGTGTCTTGAGTACTTCAAGTGTCATCAACTGGTAACGTGAAAATGTTTTCTTGAAAAATTGTGTATTTATTCGTTACGGAGAATAAATTAGTGTTATTTTCGTATATGGCGTCAAAAACAATTTGCAACAATGCCTAGTTGTAATATTGTGGGATGTGGCACAAGAAAAAGAAAAATCTAACAAATTTGACATTTCACTGGTATGTAAACAGTTTTTCTCGTTTATTGATTCTTTAAAGTAGTTATTACACTACGAAGAAACATATTTTAGTTTAGTTTACTGTAAATATTTGATTATAAGCTAGATATTTACCTGTTGATAAGCATTTGATAAGTACCTACTAGAGGTTACCTGAGAGGAAATTTTCATCGATATCGATATTTGCATGAATAATGATTTTACTATCAAAATTATTCAATTTATTTCGAACATGTAGGAAATACAGGTGTCTCTTATGCTACGTCATGTTTTGACTCTACCACCCTCTCTATTATTCATTATATCAACTTTTTAAGCTAATTTCAGATCGAGACCATCAGTCTAAACAAATTTAGAAGTTATAAGGCTCTAACAGACTGACGGACGAGCGATCAGACGAACAAGTGCAAATTTACCGAAGTAGACTCAGTGATTTCGCTTAGCTCGGTCAAGTAGGTAATTTTAAAGTGTTATGTTTAGTTTTGGTTTTGTACATAAGATTTACTTTTTACAGCCATCTTCCTATCTAGAAAACCAAGCTGTTTCAAAAGAGGGACAACAGCTGTCTATAGAAGACAATGTGCATCGAGTTCGGCACTTGGGCGATTTTTTGTCTATGCAATAGGTAGGCCCACTGTAAGAACCCGGTCAACTAGTGATTAGTAAATGTTTAAAAAAAGTGTTAATAATTAAAAAACCTATGGTAGGCTTATTCATAAAAATGTTTTTTTTTTACATTTTCTACATACCTACTAGTAAACATTGGTAAAACAAATGCCATGAAAATAAATGAGAGTTTTATTTCAAGTTTTATTTCATTGCTCCTTAATTCAACACAACAGTATATTTTTTTCCAATAGTCTTACCCCTTGTTGAGTCCATATTCCTACCAATGTGTCCTACAGGTGGGACCACGGAATACCACCATGTAGTTTGTACTCTTAATATCACAGCATTAGACAGGTATGTTGAAGAGCACGTCTATCATCAGGTTTTTACCTAGGTATATTACTTACATGTTAAAATTTATCATATATTTTGTCGGTTGGTGCTGTGTCGTAAAAGCGAGGTAGGGAAGCATTATGGTATAGAATCCGGACTTTATGCCAGCATCAAAACGCCTCTCAGAATACAGAACAAACAGTATTCTTAGTAGGTATAATGTATATAATATACCACATCGATAAATATTATCGATAGTCATCAAAACCGCACTTTGGTAAGTCGCCATTTTAGTTTCCAGTTAATGTTTAGGTACACAGCTTTTTTTCTTAGGACAAGTCCATAAGTACTTCCTTAGTCATTTGACAAAGCCCTACCGGCTAAAAACTGTCGCAATATCACATCCAAAAATATTCTTATGGATCGTATTTGTTTGAGTCCTTACAACAGGCTTAGCGTAAGATTTTTCAGGAATGTAGCAATGGGTCGCAAACCACAGATTACTAGTCACGAACGCTGAATATCGACATTTTGTTGGTGCAGACCTACGTATTTAACCGACTAATTTGAATATCTATGGTAACCTAGCAATTAAATCCTTTGATTAGGTATATAGAGAAGGATGTGCCCTAACATATTGAAGCTTCCTTTATCCTTAAAATGGCGCATGGGCAGAGCTTAATGCGGGCGGAGCTTAATCGATACCTTTGATTATGTCGATACTTATATACTCGATATAAAATTATCAAAATATAATTAATAAATAATTAAACATAATTTTTGAAAAACACTAGTATTCGTATTTTATAATGAACAAGCTGATGCCCGCGACCCCGTCCGCGTGAATTGAGGTTTTTTGTATGAAAAAATTTTGTATGGAAAAAATTTTTTTTACTCATCGTTTCGTATAGAAGACAAAAAATTCATTCGGAGGAAAAATACGGAGAGAGCTGATGATTGAGGATTTCGAAGACGGATGAAGAGCACAGCCAGGGTATTCAAGATAGGTGGGGTGTGCTCGACCAAATGTCACTCGAAACTTACCAAATATCACTCGAAACTTCATCCAATTGAAAGTGTGCTGAAAAAAATTTCCAAATTGGTGGATTTAAGATGGCCGCCATACAAATTTCGTCAGTGTCTATCTCGGAGAGTATAAAAGATGGAAGAGTGGTTTCTTGGCAAAAGATGATCAGGACATGAAGGTCTACTTGATGAACAGGAAAAAATTCAAGATGGCGGAATTTATTTTTCCATAGAAAATGTATGGCGAATATTGAAGAGGCTTACAAGTGTAGAACTATGCAAGACTTTGATGCGGGTTTTTTTACAAGATTTGTTCAGTATGGAAGAATTGTCGGTTTGCTGTTAGGAAAGCCAAGATGGCGAAGTTCAATGGCACCCAAAGGTACCCGATCGTCAGTGGTATGATATCAAGATATTAATCAACTAAGGAAGGTTTCTTAGTGTTTTAACTTCAACGGTCTCTTACACTGTATGCATGTCTGGAAAGTTTATTTACATTAAAAGACCCTTTTAGATATTTAAGGGGTCTCTGTTTTATGTTTTCTTATGAGAATTTTTTTACGTCTGTCGGACGCGTGGCACTCTGGCGCTTCCACTGTGCTCGCTAGCATAGCAGTGTGTTGTTTACTTCAGAACACGTAGGCAGTAAACACTAGGATAGAAGGAGAGCAAGTAAGTAGACAGTGGGCCGCGCGGTCTACGCGGGCGGGTTCGGTTCCATTTCAAAATTTGTTTTTAAAGAAGAACTCTCCATAACTATACTACTTCTTTCGGAGAAAAATATATGGAGGTGTTTATTTCAGAAAGTACCTATACTAAATGGAAGAGTGGAGTGAAAGTACCTACACTAAATCGTTAAGGGATCATCGCACAGCCTAAACCGCTGGGGTTAGCAACTTGAAATTTTGACAGTAGGTTCCTTTTGTGACGTAGGCGCTCACTAAGGAAAGATTTTTCAAAATTCCACTCCTACGGGGGTGAAATAGGGAGTGAAATTTTGTATGAAACTCTGGGTTGGCACTGAGAATTTCTTAATTGAAAAACCCAATACCTAACTTTTATGCCCGATCGGGAATCGAACCCAGGACCTCGTGATCCGCAGTCGACTATGCTAACCACTAGACCAACGAGGCAGTCAAAAATAGTAATTAGTTAAAATGATACACAATAACTGCAATGAAGGGACCAAAAACCACTTGAATAGACACTGTAATTTTCGAATACGAGACACCATCCCGGAGATCGGGTGTCTTAATCACAAGGTTATCATCGCTACAGCCTAAAATGAGTTTGGCAATATTATAAGTAGAAGCTGACTGTTCAATTTCATCTCTCTACCCCTCTGAGTGAGAAACAGTAAGAGTCATATGAAATTTTAATTTTATCGATACTCAATTTATTTGTAAACCATACAATCCCCACACTATATAAACATTCAAACCAAAACTAATGAAATAATCCAAATTTTCGGGGATAGCGCAAAAATTGACGTGTTTTGGATTCAGTAAAGAAGAAACTAAGCTATAATTAGTTGAAATAACTTAAAATACTCGCCACAAAAAGAAAAATAAAAACAACTATGTTACTCACTTATGAAATGAAATTCCTGGGTGTTTTACAATACTATTATTACGACACCCCACAACTGAGCACTTCACCATTGTTGATTACACAAAACTGCACAAAACACATAAAAATATTATGAAAATATTCACAAAACTGGTAATTAGCCACAACCAAAACACCGGAAGCAATACAGACGCCATATAAAGACTACAAAAAAATTGGCTTCAATAGCAAAATTTGATGACGTCATATGACAATTGCCTGACACATTCAAGCAATAACATAATACACCTGTCTCATTCTAAAAATCGTAGCTTTCAGTAAGTAAGAATAGTCAAAACATAGTAGTACATGTTTTATTAACAAAATGCATCGTATAGACTATAATTGAGTAAAATGTAACACATCCTTCTCTATACACCTACTCAAAGCGTTTGGCCCCGTAATGGACAGTGGTCACAGAACACTTATACTCCTACAGTGGTTGGCAGAGACAAGTAACAACTTAAACATGTGGTTGGAAACACTGGACCAGAGGACTCAGGACAGACTACAGTGGACTACAGTCTACAGCATAGATAATACACTAGTCTACAGAGTATTCCTCTCCGCCAGGAGTAATAATGTTCTGTGGTATTCCTGCCATCAGAGACAAGTTAACCAGAGACCTGCCATTCCTGGTTAACTACCCTTTTATACATCCTACTCTATGGTTAACTTGTCTCTGTTCCTGCCTGATTCTGAGGAAAAATAAATTTACGTCTGTTTTCCGTTATTAGTTTCAGGACATCAGTTTCTGTAAATTATTTGCAATTATTTGGAACCGACTAGTAGACTTGACTGTCGACTCTTTTCCTACAACGGAAATAACACGTAAGATACTTTTTTTTTGTACTAGAATTAACATCTGGTTTTTGTAATAGGTACCATAATGTTAAAACTACCTAGTTATTTTATCCTGGCATGAGTCGAAGGCTATGTTGTGAATTCAATACCTTTTATGGTATTGTAGTTTATTTAATACCGTATGTTAAGACATCGTGTCCTACATAGCACGCAGTCGTTCTTGGTTTGAAACAAGTTTACGTAAATTATTGAGGTGACTCATACCACGGTAACTGACTTATTCTCATTCTTATATTTCTGGAAGTACAATGATATACACATTTTCCTGTTATTCAGTGTTTTTGCCATTAGTTAGATAAGTCAATAGTCATCATCATTGTCATTATTAATTATTTTGAAAAAGATAGTTTTAACCAGTATTTAACCATTTAGTCAATTATTAGCTTTATACAGTGTATCCAATAATAAATTGGCCATAACTAAGGTAATATCTTTAAAATTCTTTTCTTTGTCTTGTAATATGCTCCATTTCGGAGGATTGCCAGCAAAACATACATTAAAAAAACATACTTGCACAAAACAATGATCATCTCAATGTTGATAAGTAGATATGTGCTATTTAGAACAGCTAAGATATGCACTGATCTTAGTTTGGTCACTGATCAAAAATTTGAATTCTGGACAATGTGACTTTGCCATCATAACTAAAACAACCTAACTATATTTGTATGAACTAGCTCTATATTTATTTACTCTAAAGGTAAGTCCCATTCTAACTTTATGACATCTCAAAAGTTTGCAGCGAGTGTTGTTTCGTGCAGGTACAGTCAACAAACTATCTTGCTGATACCTAATCCTAAATAATAAAAATAAAGTAATAATCCAAGAAGTTATAAAGTTTGAATTATACTTTACAAATTATAGATATAATAGTATACCAAATAAAATATTTACCCAAGTACTATACTAATTTTGTACTTATATATAAGAAACTAGTACCCACTAACCAGATGTGTTATACTATCAATAGGAAATCATGTCGTCCCGCAAAACGGCTGGTCGCCGTGGCACCAACAAGAAGAGAGCCCAGCGTGCGACTTCCAATGTGTTTGCTATGTTTGACCAAGCTCAGATTGCAGAGTTCAAGGAGGCTTTTAACATGATCGATCAGAACAGGGATGGCTTCGTTGACAAAGATGACCTCCATGATATGCTTGCTTCTCTTGGTAAGTTATGCACATTATTGAATATTATATGTGTCTCACAATTTTTCTAATTTCTTCAAATAACTCAAAAGACTATAAATTAATAAACTAAAATTCCATTGCACTCAATCTCACAACTAAAATGAGGTATAACATGGTACTGCTATCCCTTTAGCATGTGGAAAAGGATAGTATACTTAGTCCTGCCAATTTAGTTCAGCTTAGAGATTAAGAACAATTTATGGCTAACTAGCTGATGCCCGCGACTTTGTCCGCATGTATTGAATTTTTTTGGTTCCCATGGGAACTCCCTAATTTTCCCTCATGAATTTCCGGGATGAAAAGTAGCCTATACCACTCTGTCAACTACCCGTGCAAAATACCCATTGGTCTGTTGCGGCGTGATTGAAGGACCAACTCTCTATTTCACTCCTTTGGGGGTCGAATTTACAAAAACTGAGAAACATGTATTTCTTCATTTTCAACCCGAAGCTCTCGTATACCAAGTTTCATAGCTATAACTTGAGAAATGAAGGACTTTTATACAAACTTTCAACCCCTATTTTACCCCTTTGGGGGTGGAATTGTGAAAAACTGTGTAATACCTACGTATTTCTTTATTTTTAACCGGTAGCTCACATACCAAGTTTCATGGCTATAACTTGAGAATTGAAGGACTTTCATAAAAACTTCCAACCCCTAGTTTACCCCTTCGGGGGAGGAATTTTGGAAAACTGTGAAATACCTACGTATTTCTTTATTTTTAACCGGTAGCTCACATACCAAGTTTCATGGCTATAACTTGAGAAATGAAGGACTTTCATACAAACTTCCAACCCTTAGTTTACCCCTTCGGGGGTGGAATTTTGAAAAACTGTGACACACGTACTTCTTTATTTTATACCGAAAGCCAAAATACCAAGTTTTGTTGATATAACTTGTAAAATACCTTGAAAAATGAATGCTTTTCTAAGCAACTTTCATTCCCTATTTCACCCCTTTGGAGGTCGAATTTTCAAAAACTGTGAAATACGTATTTCTTAATTTTCAACTCGCAGGTCATATACCAAGTTTCTTGGCTATAGCTTTCATACAAATTTTCAACCCCTATTTTACCACTTTAGGGGTTGAATTCTGAAAAACTCTTAAGCTCAAATACCCACTTTTGTTTATATAACTTGAGAATATCTTGAGAAATGAAGGACTTTCATGCAAATTCTCAACCCCTATTTCACCCCTTCAGGGGTAGAATTTTTAAAAACTGTGAAACGTATTTCTTCATTTTCAACCAGTAGCTCGTATACCAAGTTTCATAGATATAACTTGAGAAATGACGGACTTTCATACAAACTTTGACCCCCTATTTCACCCCCTTAGGGGTGGAATTTTGAAAAATCCTTCCTTAGTGAGCGCCTACGTCACAAAAGGAACCCACTGTCAAAATTTCAAGTTTCTAAGCCCAGTGGTTTAGGCTGTGCGTTGATTAGATAACGATTTTATATAATATATACTTGATATATATAAAATCGTTATCTAATCAATATAATGATTGAGGTTTTTTGGTTCCCGCGGGATAACCTAAATCCCGATTTTCAAGTCGCTATCTTCAAAAACATAGAATTTTCATAGAAACTTCCAACCCCCATTTCACCCTCTTTGGGGTAGATTTTCGGAAAATTGCTTATACAGGTTATTTTTTTTTATTTAAAACTAATAACCTTAATCCCGATTTTCAAGTCTCTAACTTCAAAAACTTAGAATCTTCATGTAACCTTCCAACCCCCATTTCACCCCCTTTGGGGTTGACTTTCGTAAAACTGCTTATATAGATTTTTATTATTTTAAACTATTAACTTCAATGCCAATTTTCATGTCTTTGACTTCAATAACAAAGAACTTTCATACAAACTTCCAAACCCCATTTCAACCCCTTAGGGGTGAATTTTCTCAAAACCGTTTCTTAGCTGACGTCTACGCCATAGAAGGAACCTACCTTCCAAATTTCAAGTCTGTATGTTTTATAGTTTCTGAGATATCGTGATGAGTGAGTCAGTGACCTTTCGCTTTTATATGTATATATAGATATATGTATATGTCGCAGTCATCTGGTTTAATCTGCTATTTGAATGACTAGCGCGTTCATTGAATGACTAGGCCGAACGTCATGTCAGTCAACGTCCAACTAGTTAGCGGATTGTAACATAGCCCTTTGAACAGAGCGGACGTAAAATCAGTCAGGTGATTGAAATTTAGTTTTCTTGTCTCTTTCTTGTAGGTTAGGTTAGGGTTCTACATAAATAATTATCGGGTTAATATACCTAATAGATTACAATAACCAAACATTACAAAGTCGGCTATATCCCATTCAACGACTATGCTAGATGACGTTCAGTCAAGACGTTGAACGTTACATTGAACAACTTCACGAGTTGTCCTTTAGTCATTCAATTGAATGTTGTCATTCAATGAACGCGCTAGTCATTCAATCAAATAGCAGATTAAACCAGATGACTGCGACATATATACTAGCTGACCCGGCGAACTTCGTACCGCCTAACAGATGACCCGGTGGTAAGGAGGGTAAAAATTTAGGACTAAATAAATGTATTTTTCAATTCCACACCATGAAAAAATAACAAAAAAAAAATTGCCTAAAAAATAAAAAATAAATTAGTTATAAACCTATTCTCATACCTACTGAATATACATACATGTTAAATTTCGTCAAAATCGGTCAAGCCGTTTTGGAGGAGTATAAACACTAAAACTGTGACACAAGAATTTTATATATTAGAATATATATAGATAGGGCATCGAAACTCGGTTCAATTTTAAAAACCCGGGTTTTCGGGTCTAAGAGTAATCAAAACCCGGGTAGACCGGTTTTTTCGAGCATTTCGATCTTTTTATTGTAATTTTTTTAAATACACTAATCGGCGTTTATATATCGATTTCTTACAATGAATATAAAATATAAAGGATGAGGAAGAATTTAAATAAATGAAACATCACTTTACAAATATGAATGCGTATGAGACCTAAATTTCGAAAACTGCTATCCCTTGCAAAATTTGGTGAATGTAAAGTGAGCCCTATATATATTCTATTTTTATTGGATGTCCATTCATCGAATAATATCGAAAACTTCTTTTCATCTGACAATATAGTTTTTATCTCGTTGATTATTTCTAGCTTCCTTTTATCAAAGTCTTTGAGAATTATGTTGCGAACGGTATCAGTCGTAGTTGGTAATTTGTTGCCGGTCTTTTCAAAAAGGTACCTTAAATCTTGAGATTTTGAGAACGTTCTAAGAGGAATTCCATCAACTGCAGCCATACGAGACACCATAACCTGCATACTTGGATTTGCATCAGTCTCAAAATAGTGTGTCAACTTGGTTTTCTTTTTTGACTGATAATAACTTAAATAATAAATATATAGTGGACAACATCACATACATTGCTCCGATGACGATCCCTTTGTAAGTAGCTTATGCACTTGTGTTAAGGAAATCAGAAACAACGAAGGTACCACAACACCCAGACCCGAGACAACAACAAATATATTTAAAAAAAACCCGAAAAACCCGAGTTTTAAAAATCAAACCCGGGTTTTTTTGTAATCCTCAGAACCGGGAAAACCCGGGTTTTTTCGGTCCGGGTAAACCCGGGCTCGATGCTCTATATATAGATAGATAGGGATGATGCCTATATCAAAAATAAATTATTTCTAACTGATTATTAAACAGAGGGTCTTCCAAAAACCAAAAATTCACATCCTCGGTTAGTTTTAAGTTTGATAACCATTTTAAAATATAGATGAAAGAAAAAGTGTGTTGAAATTTTATGACATCACCACTGTCAACTTCCATACTAGAAGTGTGTTTTAAGTTTCTGATTTGATTGATTTGCCACCCTCCCTATTGATTGGCTACAAATACCGAGTGAACATTGCTCTTTCTATCTATTGTGCAGGCAAGAATCCAGCAGAGGACTATCTGGAGGGTATGATGAACGAGGCACCTGGACCTATCAACTTCACTATGTTCCTCACTTTGTTTGGCGAGCGTCTGCAAGGAACTGATCCTGAGGATGTCATCAAAAATGCTTTTGGGTATGCCACATGAGCTATTTAATTAATTTCAGAGGACTTGAAAGTGTAATTTAATGTTTTACTGAGTGTAGTAGTTACTGAAGTTAAGTAGAGCTAAGAAGCTAAGAGAAAGAGAAGAATTTTAGAGCTAATTCCTTTCGCTTTTTTATTTTTTTAACCAATCTCTTAATTAATCCAATTTTTAGATTGGTTGGGATTCTTATGGTCCAATTCGCAGTTGATCCAATGGATAGCCCAATTCAGTTATGGCCCAAAATCAAAGTAATCGTATAAGGTCCATGACGGGTTAACGGAGTACAAGAGGTCGATGGTTATATTATTTAGTTCCCACTCCCATAAATCCTGTCTGTTCTTAAATGCGCTACGCCAGGAGACTCGCTTCTAGCTTCTCATTACAAATTATATGTCAAGGTGTTTCGATGAAGAGAACACGGGCGTGATACCGGAGGAGCGTCTCCGCGAGCTTTTGACCACCATGGGTGACCGCTTCACCGACGACGACGTGGACGAGATGCTGCGCGAGGCGCCCATACGCGATGGACTCTTCGATTATGTCGAGTTCACGCGCATTCTCAAACACGGTGCCAAAGATAAGGACGAACAGTAATTAAAATGTGTTTAATATGGCAGGTTTGTTAATAACTCTTAGGTACCTATGCCCCAAATAAAAGGTCCCGTTTCTTTAGTCATTTTTAGCTGACAGTCTGGAGTATTAAATAAGCTTCTTTAGGTAATTTTGATATGAATATGTGGACTGAATTTATCTAAAAAAAACCGTCTAAAAAAAACCTTATGGGTCATGTGAAAACAAGTTGTAATGTGATACCTTACTATCCAATTACATAATGTAATTTGTTACTACTGAAGTGGCACGATGTTTATTAAAAAAATCGTGAAAACCTTACCTTTTTAAAACCTGCCATGGTATTATTTTATCAATTTATAAAATTATGTAATCATATTATTATGTATTTTAAAAACTAATCCACTTTGTATTTTAGGGGGAATTTGTTTAGATATTAAGTTATTGTATTTAATCCAACAATCTCGAAAAACACTGAGGTGCTAAAGATATTATAATATATGGATTTGTTGCATTTTGATTGATTTGTATTATATATGCATTTGTTTAGGGAGATAAATAATATATTTCCATCATTTGTCAATTCCAGTAAATAACTGTAAGAATAAATAATTTTAAAGGGAGTTTAAGACTACATTGTTAAATGGCAATGACTGGAAACACCACCTTCCTCTGTAATATTATATTGTTGCTTCCAAAAAAGTTAAGTAATGACAAATGAGTCACTAGCATCACAAAGTCGTGACTCATGGTCCTCAGAGAGAATACGTATTTACAAGCGGATTTTGACGCAAGAAGCGCCACTGAGTGTATTTTTTGATGGTAAGTTTTAGTTACGTGATGTTGACTGTGAGGTAAGAGTTGTCAGTCAAAATGTTATTGTTAATGGTACCTTAACCTCGATCCATCGAGCGCTATTTGAGTTTCTGTGATTATTTTATCCTAGTAAAGGCCGATGTACATTTGATGTCTTCTCTGATTCCGTTTTGTTCTTATTGAACTGTTTCACCATAATGAGTAGTTACGCTGTAATACTCTTTATTGGAACACATAAACTTGCAACGCCACAAGTATGTTATTCGAGAGACTAATTTGTCTAGCACAGTCAAAACGTATCTTATCATTGTTTAATTGATACGACACAAAAATCACATCTTGGTCTTAAAATTGTAAATGTTAAAAAATAGGATTTATTGTTTTAACTTACCGATAGATAAGACACTATGAATTGATTCAAATGGTATTTTTGGTGATGAATAATTTAACAAAGTATTAAGTATAATCATTCCTTAGCAGACAACTGAAATTTACTTAGTATGAATTATGTTTTGAGAAAAATATCGTGTAGTAAAAACCCATATTATAATGGGAGTTTATTGTGTTTAAGAAATGTAACGATTTAATATTCAATCACGTGTGTACTTATTGTTTTTCTAATAAAGTATTCTAAATATTACACTGTATTTATTTAACAATCTTAATATTTAAAATTAAAACTACAACGAATAAAAAAGCTGACTGAAATCCAAAGTCCTGAAATCACATTCCAATCTACAGTATTTAACAATATTTCTATAGACAGCAATTTATATTATGAATTGTACTTCATAGGAGAGAAAAGGTGATTAAGTAGCTATAGAAAAATTCAGTTTCGTCATTCAGTTATCGCCTATAATTAAGTATGCTGAAATATACATCAACCTAATTACAGCTAAGGTGTTAAAGACACGTTTAATATGTACCTACGTAGCAATTTATTTTTAGAGAAAATACGATGGTAAAGACACGATGCGTGATATTTTGCCTGTACCTATTTTTCTAGACAGTAAAATCAAGTTTTCCTGCTTATGCTCGCCTTTGACGAAGCCTTTCCTTCCACCAGAAAATGTGCAAGGTAGCAGGTAAAACAAATAAAATTTCACAATAAGCAGTGCCCGGGAAATCAATACAGAAATTGGTTTACTTCATTTTCCAGGCCTCGCTTGACACAGCTCTAGTCTGGTGGAAAGAGACTTAGCGCAGAGAGAGTTCTTTGTACATTACATACGAGAAATACGAGTATGTGTGAGAGATACGAGCGAGGCAGAATGGCTAACCGAGCTACTAGATTCTCAGTCAAAAGGCGGTGTTGGTTAATTCGTAGTTGTGTGTTAGGATCACAGAACACTTATACTGTTAAATAAATAATAAATAAATAAATAAATAATAATTTATTCATGAGAATGTAGGTGATATACAGTTGTCATGGTTACAGTTTGGGAGCCTTATACATTCTACCAATTAATGGTGTATGAATATTTGGTATACATCATCAAAATTAAAAAGAGAAATTTAGTAAATTAAATTAATAAAAGGTCATATACAATTACAATTAAAAACCGAAAGAAAATAATATAAAATAATCAATGATAATATGATAATAGAACTTAATTACAATTACAAATGTCAAATTCCATATAAGAGGGGATACTCAATTATTGCACTATAAAACCATTTAGTTATTCACGTCATCATCTTTACATATTATATTATTTAAAAGTTACTTGAGATTATCGCTAAGAAATTCAGTAATTTTGTAATAACATTTATTTATAAGCAGCTCATAAGCCTTCCTTTTGAAAATATTAAAAGTACTGCTTTTGTAGCTGTCAGGAAGTTTATTGTACATAGTTATTGCCATGTAGTGTGTACTCTTTCCAAACATCTGCAGTCTTTTAGGAGGTACAATTAGTTTATTCTTTCTCTGGGCTCTCCGAGATCTAACCTCAACCAGTTCATTGTAACTCTTAAAATAACTTGGATTTTTTTTGACTAGCAATAATAATTCATAGATATATTGACAAGGCAAGGGAAGAACATGGTGCTTCCTAAACAAAGGCCTACAGGTATCTAATGGCTGCAATCCACATAATGCTCTCAGACAGGCTTTTTGTTTTATAAAAACTTTATAAGCAAATACCGAATTTCCCCACAAGATAATCCCATATCTTAATAGCGATGAAACATATCCTTGGTATGCTATTAAGGCTGTTTTCATATCAGAAGTTTGATAGAGCCGTCTGAGGACATAGACAAATTTATCCAATTTGCTGCACAGATTTTCAACATGGGTTTTCCAGTTACAATGTCGATCGACTATGAAACCTAGAAAAGATGTAGACTCTACTTCCTCAATGGCAGATCCCTGATAGTTTAATTTAAGATCAGACAAGATATTATTATATGGTAAAAATTGGATAAATTTAGTTTTCTGCATATTTACAGAGAGGTTATTTAGTTCCAGCCATTTTATTACATTAGACAACGCTTCATTTGCTTCAGATTCAACATTTAACTTATTTTTACTTTTTACTATGATAGTAGTGTCATCCGCATACATTATACACTGTTGCTGAATGAAGTCCGGAAGGTCATTAATGTAAAGGAGAAATAATAAGGGACCCAGAACGCTGCCCTGTGGTACACCATACGGAAGTTGGACTTTATATACAGATCGACAAGCATTACAATATGAGTTTGTTGTATGCAGAATTTCTACACATTGCATTCTATTTTTAAGATAACTTGTTAACCATTCTAAGCATTTTCCTCTAATTCCATATTTTTCTAGTTTACTCAGGAGAGTTTTATGGCAGACTAGGTCAAATGCTCTAGTCATGTCAAGAAAGATTCCTATAACATTAAATTTATCATTTAGGCTTTCTGTAATAATTTTATTTAGAGCATAGCAAGCTAAGGTAGTACTACTATTTTTTATAAACCCATATTGTTCATTTTTCAATAAATGATAAGATGATATAAAGCTATATATTTTATTGTGCATTATCTTTTCAAAAACTTTGGAAATAATTGGTATCAGCGTTATGGGGCGGTAGTTCTTTATATCATTTTTTTCACCCTTTTTAAAAATAGGCTTGATGATTGAAAGTTTAAGCTTTTCAGGAAAAACACCTTCTATAAAAGAAAGATTAATTATGTAACTAAGTGGCATCGCTAAATATGCGGCACATGCTTTCAGAATTTTTGTGTTTAGATTATCGTAGCCAGTTGAGTTAGTCTTTTTAAGTCCTAGTATTGTTTTATGCACATCGCTTGCGATAATTGGTGTAAGGTACAAAGTCTTGTCGTTAGTATTTATAAAATTACTTATATTTTGCCCAGGGTCAGTCTGATTGGACTTGTTACTAATATTTAAAAAATAATTATTGAATTCCTCTGCAATTTCATTTGGATCGGAGTAAGTATTTCCCTGTGATTGAATGTTTTTTATCTCTGTATCCAATGATTTGTGTTCAAAATTATTACTTATAACGTCCCATGAAGCTTTACATTTGTTTTTGGATTTCACTATAAAGTTTTTATTTGCTAGAGCTTGTGATTTCTCAATGCAGGCTTTAAGTAGTTTCGAATATTTAGTGTAATTATTTTTGTTTGCATGTTTATTTGATGGAGAATGTAGGTATTTCAGATAAAGGCGGCGTTTATTTATGCATGATCTTTTTAGGCCTTTGGATATCCACTTGTTTTTTATATCTTTGTTTATTTTTTTAATAGTGATAACGGGAAAACATAGTTCATAAAACAGAGTTAAAAGTTCATGGAAGCTATTAAACGCAATTTCTGTATCATTTTGTGAATAGACTTCCTCAAAAGATAGTGCAGATAAACATTGTTTAAACTTCCTAATGTTATCTGGTGAGTAGTCTCTCCGTTTTTCAAACCATACTTTTTTCTTGAAAACCATGCGTTTTGGCTTCTCGTCTTTAAATGAAATAGTTTGTGCAGTTTCATGATCCGAAAGAGCAAGGTAATGTATGTCAGATTTAGCCTCATTAATATTACTCACTATAAGGTCAATACAGGATGCTTTCCTTGTTGGCTTTGTTATGTAATTAGTTAGGTTATAATTAGCAAGTAATGTATTTAGTTTATCAGAAGATTTGTTATGAGTTAATATGTTTATGTTCCAATCTCCACATAATATTATTTTTTTCTTAGGGTTTGGATTTAATTTATACAATAAGCTGTCTAATTTTTCAAAAAAAAGATCAATATCTGATGAAGGAGTTCTGTATAAGCAGACAACAAATAAATTTAACGAAGTAATTTTTACACCGCAATATTCAAAATGATTTTCAATAGGTTGCACCACTTTGTATATGTTGGTTATGGGTGTGTATTCTAAACCGTTTTTTAACATAACACATGTACCTCCTCGTTTTTTTTTTGTTTAGTTCTTGTGAACTGTGAGGCTACTGTATAGTTATTTAATTTAAGGTTAATTTCAGTCCCCCGTTTTATAAAAGTTTCAGTTAGGCATAATATGTCAATACTTTTAAAATCGCTATTACTAGATATAAGGTTTTGGAGTGCAATTTCAAGAATATCCCGTTTGCCTAAAACTCCAGCTATATTTTGATGCAAAAGAGTAAAATTATTATTAGTCTCGAAAAAACGATTTGTCAGCGGATTTTAAGTTAGGTATTGCATCAATATTGGTCATACTTTTTTTGGTATTAATTACTGGGAAGAAGTAGGGTATAGTTCCTTTTTTAGTTGAGTTAATCTTTTCTTTGGAATTTTTGGTTTGCAATGATTTTTTAACGATTGGTAAACTTTCCAAATATTGTTTGTTAAAATAATAAGGAATGGTCCCCTTTTTAAAGATCTTTTTAGGTGTTGTGGGTTTTAATTTCGAACCAGCTATGTAATTGTTTCTGTAGTTAATGTAGTCTATCTCAATATTAAGCTTTTGACACAACTGCTGTATGTAGGTTTGATTTTTTGGGAACTTTGTATTTGGATTTAAGGAGATAAAAGTGCAATTTGTATAATTTTTACAGAGTAAGCTTAACATGTTATTTAACATATATGTATTTAAGAAAGGATTCTGGATTATATTTACAACAAATACTTTATTATTTTTTAAGATATGCAATGTATTACATAATTCTGAATACAGCTTATAGGGGTTGCTTTCATTGGACCCTATCCCTATAATAATCATATCTTTATCATTTAAGGTTTTACACAAATTTTCACAGTCAATTAATGTCTGGGTACAGGTAGAATTTGGCTTAATGAGTCCATGGATAGCATAAATATCATTCCATTTGTGCAACCGCGTAGAATGCATTTCTATAGCTAAATTTCGAAGCTGTTGGTCGCCGATAACGTAGATTCCAGGTTTTTTCAGGCTGCCCTCACACATTTGTGTTTGTTCCGCCGCTTCCACCGGTGCTGGACTTTGTTTGTTTTGCTCGAGCAAATGATTTATTTTCTTCCTATTTATTGATTCCAATAGTGGAGAAATTGGTGTCATATTTCTGCATACTGTGCTATGATTATGTATTGGTGATGTTCTTGTATTTTTGATATGTAAATTAGTTAACCTCTGTGATAGTGAAATTGTATTTGGAGTGAGTGTTTTTTGTGAAGAACTGCTTGATAGCTCCTTAGGTAGTGTCATTGTTTTGTTTCTATTCTGAAGTTGGCATTTTACAGTGGATAATTCAAACTTAAGATTTGAGATTTCTCTCTGAGCGCTGGTAAGTTCTTCTTGAGTTTTTTCTAATAATTGTCTTAGTTCTAGAATGATCGAGGAGTCCATATTAATTGAGTTTGTAGGCTGAGTTAGTGTTGTTATATCAAGACTAGTTGAGTTGTGAATCGATTCCTCCGCTTGAAAGAAAAAGTCCTGCTCTGATTTTGATCGCACTAATTGCCGGCGGATTGTTATGTTCTCCATTATTTGAATCCCAAATTAAAGAAATATTTGATAGCAGAGTAATAATACGTCAATGGAAAGGTATTTTCTGACCTTTCAAAAAAGTTCGTTATCGTTCCGCTCGTAGTCAATTGTCATACTTAATTACTTAATTGCTGATCTTATATGAATAACATATAGGTAAGTAAATTGTCTAATTAAGTCTTTCGTAAAGCGTATTGTCAGTTTCAGGCGCAATTTTCCTGGAATTTGTTGATTTTTGCAAAAGTAGTACTTTCTTTTAAAGAAAACATGTCCACGTAATAAGTAGTTGCACTATAAATAACACTTTGTTTACGTAATTAATTTAATTTAGGACTGATTACTATTTTTAATTCGAAGATAAATACGCAGTTTGAACGTTACACTTGTTAGGATAATATACATGACTCAGTGGACCCTCACTATGCTTTCCTGGCTTGCCTGCCCCAGACTGGTAACACAATTTCCTAGCACGGCTAAATAATCCAGTCATCCATCCTGTAGGTAATAAATCCACCACACATCTTCGTACCACTCTGCGACCTCATACAGCTTTGAGGGAGAGTCGCAACTCACACCGTTTCAAAGCTCCGTTACGATTCCTTCCACATCTTCGGTGGAAACGCACCCTTACTTATACCAGTGTGCGGCACATTTGTTGAGTCCACAAAGGACTCTCAAAATTCACAAGCAAACGGAGATGAGAAATGTGTTCGTGCACAAATCTGTTGCACAGTGCACACGATTTTAGTGGAATTTCCATTAGATTTGATCGAAATATTCATTACTGGGTAAGTATACCTACTGCAATGCAATTTGGCGCAATGGTTTACCGGGCATAGATAGATACTTATCTAACTGAAATTGCTTTTACTTTAAACTGTTTTTACGCGGCATTGTACTGGAATAATATAAGTAAATGCGGAAGTGTGTTTGTTTGTTGGTTTGTCCTACATTCACGCCGCAACAGAGCTACGGATTGACGTGATTTTTTCACTGGTGTAGTTGTAGACCCTAGGCAGGCTGGAGAGTGACATAGGCTACTTTTTATCCCGAAAAATTAAGGAGATCCCGTGGGAAATCAGGTAGTGCATAATAAAATCGCTTGGTGTTACGGATTTGCCTCTGGGGTGGTAAATATTAGGCACAACCGAACCTCCCAACGTCCCAACAGACACCACCAGAAACAATATAAGAAATCATAAAATAACATACCTATCGCCTTTATCGAAATCGAACCCAGAACTTTTTGCTTACAAAATTGAGGTCGTATATTATGAAATTGTCTTTATCGCATTCTGTAGCGTATGACTTCGATCGCATTCTGTAGCGAGCGTCACAAGTTCATATATTATATCACAATAATTTAATCTAACGTCTTACCTACCTGTATTTTAATAAGTTATTGTTAACTAGGTACCTACCTATTCGTCGTTTTAAAGTGCAAAGACCGGATACACGTAGGTAACTATATATTTATTCACGTAGTAGGGTACGAAAGGTAAAATATTAATCACATAAGCTTGGTTTGCCTTCGGTAAGAAGCACAGCCCATTCTAGGACGCCGTCAATGCGCATATGCGGATTCTCGTTTTTCACTGAAATATAAAAATATTTATTTTAGGTTTTTTCTCTAAAATGCATGTAATACTTTTTTCCTTACAATCCAATCAGGCCAAAGGACATTCAAGAGTAACGATAGAAAAATCAATTTAGTCTAATTGACTTCATAATAATTAATATTTAGGTAGGTACCTACCTAATTTAAAAACCGGGCGCACCAAAACTCAGGAGGAACAATAATAAAAATAATTTATTTACCTTTGGTACATTTAACCCAAAGATATCCATACGTCGTATTCTAGCCTTAGACCGACAACTTTCGCGCAATATACCGTTTGTTCTTGGAGACGCTATTTCAAGATAGAGCAATCTATATCATGAAGACGGAAAAAAGAAAGGGCTAAGTGCTAACCTTGGATTCTAACAAACTCTTTTGTCGGCAAATCTGAGTGCTTCCACTTCGGCCGGCCGTCAAGTTTAACGCTACCAAAACGCAAGCGTGTCTATTCACTGCAAAACGGAGTACATTCCCACTCACTCCGACTTTCCGAAATATATCCGTTCCAATTACCGACAGTGTCGAGCTCCTCGGTATCAACATTTCGTCTAACCTCAACTTTGGACAATGCATCGAATCCAAGGCAAAAACAGCTGGCAAGAAACTTGGCATCCTCAACAAAGTCAAGCGGTACTTCACGCCGGAACAGCTTCTTATTCTATACCAAGCACAAGTTCGATCGTGCATGGAGTACTGCAGCCATTTATGGGATGGCTCTGCCAAGTACCAGCTTGATGCATTGGATTCGGTGGATCGTCGCGCCAGGAGACTTATTGGTAACAAAGCGCTGGTCAGTTCAAAGCTGCAAAGCTTAGAACATCGGCGCAAAGTTGCCTGTCTGTCGGTATTCTACAGGATATATTTCGGAGAGTGTGCTCAAGAGCTATTCGATCTGGTTCCTCCGTCACCTTTTTACTATCGGACCGCAAGGCATCGACAAGGTCTGCACCCTTACGCAGTCGAAATTCCGCGGGCTCGTACGAAGCGATTTGCTTCCTCGTTTCTAATTCGAACCGCTAGGATATGGAATGCCCTCCCGGCTTCCGTTTTCCCCTCCTCTTTTAATATAGGTACCTTCAAATCAAGAGTGAATAGGCATCTTCTAGGCAAGCGCGCTCCACCTTAGGCTGCATCACCACTTGCAAGCAAGTCTGATTGCAGCCAAGCGCTAACCTATATATTCAAAAAAAAAAAAAAAACTATATCATGAAAACGGAAAAAAGAAAGGGCTAAGTGCTAACCTTGGATTCTAACAAACTCTTTTGTCGGCAAATCTGAGGGCTTCCACTTCGGCCGGCCAAACTGAAAGTGCGTCGTTGAAGCAATTCCTTTTGGAAATTCCTAGGGTCAGAAGGTTTGTTCATTCAATTGTTTACACGCAAGTTAGGTACTCGGTAGGTAGCTAACTTGGGCGAATAAACTGGAATAAACCGCGCCCACGGCACAGTCCGTGTCATGAAAGAAGTCCTCTGTTTTTGAAGTCACTTATAGAGGTGTCACTGGCATCATCTATATTATATAATACTAGTATGGCGCGTGGATGCGCGGCCCGCTAAAGCGGACCGCGTAGTAGACCGCGCGGTCCACTGTCTACTTACTTGCTCTCCTTCTATCCTAGTGTTTACTGCCTACGTGTTCTGAAGTAAACAACACACTGCTATGCTAGCGAGCACAGTAGAAGCGCCAGCGTGCCAGCAGACAGACGTAAAAAAAATTATCATAAGAAAACATTAAACAGAGACCCCCTAAGAATCCAAAAGGGCCTTTAAATGTAAAAAAAACTTTCCAGACATGCATAGTGAACGAGACGTACGAGAAGTAAAAACACAAAGAAACCTTCCTTAGTTGATTAATATCAATATCATACCGCTGATGATCAGGTACCTTTGGGTGCCATTGAACTTCGCCATCTTGGCTTTCCTAACGGCAAACCGACAATTCTTCCATACAGAAAAATCTTGTAAAAAAACCATATCAAAGTCATGCATATTTCCTACTTCCACTCTTCCATCTAGTATACTTTCTGAAATAGACACCTATGAAATTTTGGCCGTGCCCCTCACCCATCTTTCAAACCCTCGATCATCATCGCTCACCATAAGTATATTTTTTTCCCCGAAAAATTATGGAGAGTTCGTCTTTAAAAACAAATTTTGAAAAGGAACCGCATCAAAGTCTTGCATAGTTCAATACTAAATTGTAGCCTCTTCAATATTCGCCATACATTTTCTATGGGAAAATAAATTCCGCCATCTTGAATTTTTTTCCTGTTCATCAAGTAGACCTTCATGTCCTGATCATCTTTTGCCAAGAAACCACTATTCCTTCTTTTATACTCTCCGAGATAGGCACCGACGAAATTTGTATGGCGGCCATATCCGCCATTTTGAGTTTTTTTTCAGCTCACTGTCAGTTGGATGAAGTTTCGAGTGACATTTGGTCGAGCACCCCCCACCTATCTTCGATACCCTGGCTGTGCTCTTCATCCGTCTTCGAAATCCTCAATCATCAGCTCTCTCCGTATTTTTCCTCTGAATAAGTTTTTGTCTTCTATACGAAACGATGAGTAAAAAAAAAATTTTCATACAAAATTTTACAGGAGAGGTGATCAATGAGTGAATCAGCACGAGCAGCTATATATATATTAATTAATTTAAAGCAAATGGGAAGTATTTTTTATGGTTTTACATACATATGCATATGAAACAGAAATAAAACTATTAGGTAATACATATAAGTTCACGTCGTTGTTTTTGCAAAAGTTTAGTAAAAATTCGATAACCGTTATTAGCGTCATCTTACATAGAACCGTGGTAGATACATTGGTGCCTGAAGGACTACTTAGGTGGTTATTGAATGCGTGCGGGTCTTCTTATTATTGAATGTGGTACTTATCTTCTCGACAGGCCGAAGTCTATCGGGATACGGGCCTCGAGGTCGAGCCTCTTAGTCTTAGCCCAGGCGTGTCCTCACAGGTGCCTACTTTTTTACTATTTTGATCCGCTGTCCTATACACAGGCGCACCAATATATAGGGCTCATATTATACTAGTATGGCGCGTGGATGCGCGGCCCGCTAAAGCGGACCGCGTAATAGACCGCGCGGCCCTCACTGTCTACTTACTTGCTCTCCTTCTATCCTAGTGTTTACTGCCTACGTGTTCTGAAGTAAACAACACACTGCTATGCTAGCGAGCACAGTGGAAGCGCCAGCGTGCCAAGCGTCCAATAGACGTAAAGAAAACAAAAAACAGAGACCCCCTAGAATCTAAAAGGGCCTTTAAATGTTAAAAAAAACTTTCCAGGCATGCATACAGTGTTAAGGCAAAAACACAAAGACACTTTCCTTAGTTGATTAATGTCAATATCATACCGCTGACGATCGGGTGCCATTGAACTTCGCCATCTTGGCTTTCCTAACGGCAAACCGACAATTCTTCCATAAAGAACAAATCTTGTAAAAAAACCATATCAAAGTCATGCATATTTCCTACTTCCACTCTTCCATCTAGTATACTTTCTGAAATAGACACCTATGAAATTTTGGCCGTGCTCCTCACCCATCTTTCAAACCCTCGATCATCATCGCTCACCATAAGTATATTTTTTTCCCCGAAAAATTATGGAGAGTTCGTCTTTAAAAACAAATTTTGAAAAGGAACCGCACCAAAGTCTTGCATAGTTCTACACTTGTAGCCTCTTCAATATTCGCCATACATTTACTATGGAAAAATAAATTCCGCCGTCTTGAATTTTTTTCCTGTTCATAAAGTAGACCTTCAAGACCTGATCGTCTTTTGCCAAGAAACCACTCATCCATCTTTTATACTTTCCGAGATAGACACCGGCGAAATTTGTATGGCGGCCATCTTAAATCCGCCATTTCGAAATTTTTTTCAGCTTACTGACAATTGGATGAAATTTCGAGTGACATTTGGCCGAGCACCCCCCAGTCCCCACCTATCTTTAATACCCTGGCTGTGCTCTTCATCCGTCTTCGAAATCCTCAATCATCATGAGTGAATCAGCACAAGCAGTTAATGGTGAAAGTACTCTATGGGCCCAAGGAATCCCCCATAATTTATCGCTGGAGTAAATCCAAAAATCCCCTCTTGGGCTCCCCTACAATGTCTCAGTTCGGACTCGGAGTGAACTAGGTAGGTACCGTGAAACTAGCCAACTTTGCCATTCAAGGATTCTTTGCCCTAAAAACAAATTATAAGCAAATACGCTAAAATGGGACATTTTTTTTAGTTTTATGGCAATATTCAAAATTTGAGTAAAAATAGATTATATTTGTGACATTTCTGCGTATCGCATTCGTTCCCAAGTTCATTCAATAACCCGTCAGAAATTGTCAAGTGCGGTGCCTGTTTTGGCGGGCAAATTTCTTGAGTGAAATGGATGTGGCTTTTACATCATAGCAAAAACGCAAGTAGGTAACTTTATGTTTCTGTAGGTTATAAATACACAATTTTTGAGTATTTTAAATATAGTTTCAGAATATTCAGATCAGATGGGCAAAGTTTAAACTTTCCAAACCTGTGCATGCCAACATTGCCCGTTAACAAAAAGTACTCAGGCTGTCATATTTAGAAAATTATTTTGTAATAGATTATACCTTATAGGTACATGTAATTGAAATAACGTCATACCTCAGAAACAAAACTCCAAATAACTCGGTTATTTCATAAACACGTTGTTTAATTGAAAATTTTAAAGTAAATACTTATGTTAGTCAATACCTACTTAGATGGCGAAGTTTGTGACATTGTTTGTATTACCACTGATCCGATTCTGAATATACTAAGTATACTATTCCTACTGATAAAAAACTATACTATTCCCGATGCAAATAAGCTATATTTTATTATCACAGAGTGCCACTTTGCTATTGTTTTTTTTTAACTTTAATTTAAGACAAACACAAGTCCAGAATATTCGCCAAGAATAACAAGACGTCGAATAGCCTATAAAAATTAGATATATAATTAAATCTTTTCCCTCTTAGGCTTCCGACCTTTACTACTAAACCTAAACTTTAGTAAAAATTTCGTTTGAACCTAGTGGTTGATTTAAATATCGTTTCTTATTTCAAAAACATGTATCCAAATGCATATATATAATAACTAGTATGGCGCGTGGATGCGCGGCCCGCTGAAGCGGACCGCGTAGTAGACCGTGTGGCCCACTGTCTACTTACTTGCTCTCCTTCTATCCTAGCGTTTACTGCCTACGTGTTCTGAAGTAAACTGCTATGCTAGCGAGCACAGTGGAAGCGCCAGCGTGCCAAGCGTCCGACAGACGTAAAAAAAATTCTCATAAGAAAACTTAAACACTCACACACAGAGACCCCCTAAGAATCTAAAAGGGCCTTTAAATGTAAAAAACGTAACGTACTAACGTAAGTTACTAACGTAAAGTACTAACGCAAGTTACTGACGTAAGGTACTAACGTAAGGTACTATCTTACGTTAGTACCTTACTAACTTAAGGTACTTACGCAAGATACTTACGTAATGTGCTTACGTAAGTTACTAACGTAAGTTACTAACTTAAGTTACTAACGTAAGTTACTAACTTAAGTTACTAACGTAAGTTACTAACTTAAGTTACTAACGTAAGTTACTAACTTAAGTTACTAACGTAAGATACCAACGTAAGTTACTGACGTAAGTCACTAACGTAAGTTACTTACGTAAGTTATTAACGTAAGGTACTTACGTAAGATACTCACGTAAGGTACTTACGCAAGGTACTTACGTAATGTGCTTAAGTAAGGTACTTACGTAAGGTACTTACCTAAGATACTTACGTAAGGTACTTACGCAAGGTGCTTACGTAAGGTACTTACGTAAGGTACTTACGTAAGGTGCTTACGTAAGGTACTAACGTAAGTTACTAACGTAAGGTACTAACGTATGGTACTAACGTCAGGTACTTACGTAAGTTATAAACGTAAGGTACTTACGTGAGATATTTACGTAAGGTACTTACGCAAGGTACTTACGCAAGGTACTTACGCAAGGTACTTACGCAAGGTACTAACGTAAGGTACTTACGTAAGGTACTAACGTAAGTTACTAACGTAAGGTACTAACGTAAGTTACTAACGTAAGGTACTAACGTAAGTTACTAACGTAAGGTACTAACGTAAGTTACTAACGTCAGGTACTAACGTAAGTTACTAACGTAAGGTACTAACGTAAGTTACTAACTTTAGGTCTTTAAGGCATCTTGAATCAGCCGTTTTGGATTTTTTTAAGCTCACTGCCAATTGGATGAGGTTTCGAGTATTTTTGTTTGAAGAGTCCTAACCTAACTTTAATACCCTGGCCATGCTCCTCTCCTCACCCATCTTTCAAACCCTCGATCATCATCGCTCTCCATATATTTTTTTCTCCGAAAAATTATGGAGAGTTCTTCTTTAAAAACAAATTTTGAAAAGGAACCGCATCAAAGTCTTGCATAGTTCTACACTTGTAGCCTCTTCAATATTCGCGTGGAGATGAGAATATGAGAGTGGAGGCCTGTGCCCAGACGTTAATAGGCTGTAGTGATGATGAATAATTTCCTGACGTGACAACCCTTAAAATTTAAAACTGCTCGATGGAGCTTGTATGGAAAAGAGAAATAATCGGACGCTAGGCTGGCTAGGTAACATTGCCCACTCCTTTTATTAGATACAAAAATATATTGTATACTACAAACAAAATTTTGGAACCTAGGCCAAGATTGTCCTAAATTCTTGTTATGGTGTCTGTTAAGTATTTTTAAGAGTTATACCTATTGCGTGAAAACTCGCTGTGGGCAATGTTGGCTAAAAGTCCAGATTATTTTGCCCGCCATTAAAATCGAACAAATTTTGGTTTAAATGTTAATTTAAAAAATAAAATACAAATCGAATGCTTGCGTTTGATCATATAGTTGTAAGAAATGGAAAAACATACTTTACTTTCCATAGATAAAAAAAGCTCGAAATTTATTCGATTTTAATAAAAAAACGGGCAAAGTTGGCTAGTTTCACGGTACTTAGTTGTGTGCAAAGAGAATATAACCACTACGTTTTGGTTGTGTGAAAAATCAAGAAGGTCACTATCAATTCCAAATATTGCCATAGGACTTCTTCGTGTCACGGACTATTGTGGCGAATAAACCACAAAAACAAAATCGAAGACATAATATAATATAATCTATGCTTTAGGAAGATATTTATACTAGATACAGGATAGGTACCTGGTCCCAAACGTTTTGCCGTACAATCTTGGGTTCCTGTCGGTCAGATCTAGCGGACTTAGGATTATAATCTGGAGGGTGGTAGAGCATGTCATAAGCGCATAGCTGTTCCCTATTCGATTTCCAATTCGTATTAAAAAATGTCCCTTTAGAGACTGGTATTACCATTTGGGTAATCAACCGATCCTCCAACATCATCACCGACATCTCTCAGGTAGGTACTCTGGTGCCTTTTTACAAATTTAGTAGCATTAATTAATTTACGTATATAAAATACAATTGCGTTGATTTAAGTTTTCAGATCATTTATGAGAGTTATTAGAACTTTTAATTTCTTTTAATATACTTAATGATGATTTAATTTGGATCGAGATTACCTACTATCAGTGAACGCATATTATAATTTTATGGATTTTGTATGAGGATCAAGGATTTGAAAATTTCATGATAATTTCCACTTTTCGACAGCTACTGTCATAGTAAATAGATTTAAAATCATATTATGATATAGATTAGATACTACATATACACACAGACATTTAATCTGTGGAAGTATCAGTCATTACGGACTACCCTTGGCGTTATTATTTATTTAACCTCCTATCTAAACTAACTTTATATTTTTTCTTTCAGCTTAGGTTTTACGAGGTTTCACTAGATTTCACGCATGTCTACAAAAATTTTATGACTGGTGTCAATGGATGTCAATGTCATTGTCCGTCCCGGGATGGCAAAATATTTTTCGAAACATAATAGGTTAATAATTTTATGAAATAGACTCAAAATTTACGAAATGGGTGAACACAACGTACATTTTGACACATTTGATCTGATTTGCTTTATTTAAAATAGTTTTTTTCAAGTATTTTTTTGATTTTTATTTATTTTATTTGTTGTATCTTCAGATTCATTGGATTACCTTATCCCCTCAGTGAAGAAGTCCAACGGGACTCTGGAAACTGATTTATTATTCAGTCGAGATTTTAAAAGGCAAACTGATATTCGATTAGTCAAAGACTTTCGTAAAAAACTACCAAGACAAATTAGATCACCATCCACATCACACGAATCCGATGTACAGACTTCTCCTTCTGTAATATTAAAGAAAACAACAGAGGAGGTAAATCTTTCCTTCCTTTTTGTTAGCTCCCGACACAAAAAGAGGAGCGTTATAAGTTTGACGAGTGTACTATGCTTTTGTGTGTCCAGGTCTGTGGCATCGTAGCTCTCAAACGGATGAACCGCTTTTGATTTATTTTCTGTCGAAAGGTGACTTGACTCAAATTTATCGAATCGAGAGTATTCTTAGCTATGATTTAAGATAATCGGTTACGCCGATTTAAGATCATCAGCTCTTTTCTAGTTGATGAAGGTATGTGAGGAACTTCCACAGCTCTGATCAGTTCGAATTTGGTATCCAATTACTTCCATTCGTCGAGGGTTTGTTAATTTAGACACTTAGTATTACGTTTTATACCTAAAGTCTGGCTATTGATCGCTGATAGGCATTTATTTTGCGTTTTTGGATAAATAGATACTTTTTTTTTAAAACGTGATCTGGGTACCTAGGAAATCAATAGATATTCATACTTAATCGATTGAATATATAAAATTGTACGATAATAAGAGAAAACATTTACATGCTTATTAGAATTGTTACAGTTGATTCACGAACAATATTCTTTTGTTCAGTCAAACAATAAGAATTATAATAACACCAAGTATTTGCTACTTAATAAAGAACGTAGAAAAAATTGTGCAATCGAAGACAAACCTATTATAAAAGTAACAGTTATACCAAAAACAGTTGATACCCAGACGTCCAAAGTATTTAACAAGCGTCGAGAAAGGAACAAAAGCCTTCACAGTACAGTATCAAATCTAGAGAGTTCCATTAAAAGTCAAAACATTTATTTCATGGTAAAAGGGAAAAGATGTGAAAAAGTGTATGAAATAAAGTCGACTGAAAGTACAAACTTATCCAACAAACTTCATAATACGAAATATGAAGATATTTCTATACAACAGATTACGAATTCTAAACGGTTGATAAGCTCATTAAATATGGAGAAAAAGAAACGCAAAAATAAGAAAGGTGAACCAAGAAATCATAAAATTAGTAATTTTAGTAGTACTGGTCAAAACTTTAAAAATTTTGAAGAATCTGAAGATGTCAATGCGCGAAAAAGCAAAGTTACAATAGTTGGACAACTTGGATTAACCCATGATGATCAATATGTCTTAAAATGTGCTGCTACAGTTAATGACAAACCCAGTAAGTTTGTTTTCATGAATTATTAAACATATAAGTAATTAACTTTATAGTTATACTGAAAACAATCATATTACCAGTCTTATTATGTTGTTTTCAGTCGCAACGAATTATGTTCAACTAGATAATATCACGAATAGAAATCTTTCAAATATCAATAGGGATGCGCAAGTGTAAGTTCATAAAACTTATAACCCAATTAATTACATTATAATATAAAAACTGCTGTATGTTTGAATTATATGTATTTCCAGATTCACTCCAAAGTTTAAAACAACAGATTTTTCTTTTAATGATAACGATGATTATAGAACACGGTAAGAACATAAAAACTTAAATGTTACTTCAGGTATAAAGATAAACATTGAATCATTATAAAATATTTGTATTTTTACAGTCGCCAAGATACAAATATTCAAACTGATATTTGCTATGCAAATAATTGCATCAATCTTCGACCAAATCATAAGGAACATAGGCAAGTGATATTTTACATTTATTTTCATAAATCATTTATGTATTTATTTAGACTCAAAATTGCGATGAGCAATAATTATTTATTAATTAAAAAATAATATTACAGAAATACTTCGCAAGCTACCCAAGTAAATTTTGGTCAACTTAGACACTTACCATCTAAAAGTTTCAAAAATAAAGTTGCTCAATGCGAATGCGACATTTCAACAATTAAAACAAATGCTGTTGATGTCGGGGTTCAAGATAATGACCTGAAAGATTGCAAAAGTCCACTAGTTATCATATCTGTTTACCCAAGACAATATGACAAAGAAGATGTGAATAGTCCTGTTACAATTATTCAACCAGCAACTTCACCGCGCAAGGAAGCAAAAAATTTGGACTATTCAAAAGCGAAACCAAATAAGGGTCAACAAAGGGATAATAACACGGTATCTGTTAATAAGTCTGAACATAGGTCAACTCGGAGTAGATCACCATCACCAGCTACTAAAAGTGTTCCAAATAAAACGTTGATAAATAAAACTGGTAATCAAGTTTTACGAAAAAATAACAATATGAATATCGTTAGCCCCCAGCGGTTACAATCAAATCGAAACAAAAGCAGCGAAAATAAATCCAAGCACAGACTTAACGATTTGACGAAAGACTTAAGCTGTTATTGCCCTTATTCTATGGGGCTAGAAAACCAAGAATTTATAAAACATGAGGTAAATTCTAAAGGCTGTGATATTAAAGACTGTGGTATTAAAGAAACTGATAAGAAACAAGTTAGACGAGCACTGGTAAACAGTTTTTTAAGGAATGTCAGCAGAATAGATCAAAATAACACAAAAATGAAATTGTTTGCCCCTAAGGATAATGCGTCCAGGGTTGCAATAAATATTAACGGTGAAAGGGAGCGTTATGATGTTTTATTTGAGCAAAGTAATTTTAATACTGGTTTATCAGTTAGAAAAACACTAAAAAAACAATCTCAAACAAATAGTACTGCAGACAAAGTTGATTTAAATGATAATATGGAAAACTTTTCAATGCTATCTGAAGAAATTAAAAATACACCGACGTATTCACGAGTACGTTATTTATGTTTTATGTAAAAGTACAAAAATCATGACGCAATATTAAGACAGAGTATTTATTAGATTTCGATTAAATTTATTTGCAGGAGACGCGTGAGATATCCAAGCTAAAAGAATCACGTCTAAATGTCAGAGATAGTTTAGAAATTTGCCACAGGTAGAATTTCTTTTTCGTTTTTTACTTATTCAAAAAAGCTACCTACTTTATCTTCTAAGATTTTTCGGGTCGACAATAAGTAGATAAACTACTCTGTACTCATAGTAGAATGTAGAAATGTGTTAGTTTCGCTGGCTACCTAATGCTAAACGATAAGCTTTTAAGCAACGTCAATTGGGATGGAATAAGAAGCCTCATAATTAATTATTTGAGATTATTTTTTTTAGATCTTACTATAATACGAAAGTGTGTCTGTTGTCACTTTAAGATGATAAATAAAACGACAAAATACACGTTTTGATAAATATGTTGCATTGCCGAGTTTTTTATCAAAAACATTGTTAGCTAAAGATGACTGACTTTGGAGCATACAATTTACGAGTAGATGCGCTTTACGATGAAAATTTATTTCAGTCGAGGAGGTCGAGCTAGTTCGCGCCCTAATTCAACTCAAATCAGAGGCAAAGATGATACGTTCTTTAATTCGGACTTCACAGGTAAGGTTTTAATAATAATTCTGGTTTAATAATAATTAGTCCATTAATAGTCAAACATGGCCCATATTAGTAAAAAATATTGTTACAGCTCCTGTCAAGCATTACCGAGGTGACGATTGCTCAATACTCGACCCAAATGAGAGAGATAAAGAAATAAGAGAGCTTTTGGGTATTGCAAGAAATACACGAAACCCCAAAAAAGTTGAAAATGTGGCGAACAAGGTATATTGGCTGTTTCCATTATAAATATTGGGTTTTGTTTTTATTTATATATGTTTATATTACGTCAAAGTTTAAGAGGATAAAATCAAATCCTATAGAATATGTTTTTATATTCCAACAAAAATCATTAATTTTTTGTTTTATTTCTATAGGATCATAAAGTATTCTATAGTCATCACGAAAATCGGAGAAAAAAAGACTGCTGCTGTTGTAAAAAATGGTTCATTTTTGTTTATTTTTTTTTTTACATAAATTATGTAGTTTATTTCATCCTGGTTTCATTTCTTTTTGTCATTTTAAAAATGTTGTAGCACTACAAAAGGATTGATGACCGGCCTTAGCATTTCTAAATTAGCGAAAAAATGTTTAAAAAAGAAAAAAAGAAAAAGTCAAGGAATATCAATAACATCGAGAACTCTATTGAAAAAACGTGAAGCTATAAAAAAACATGAAAGAGGGACTCAAGCGTTGCAAAAAAATAAAGGAGTTTGTAAGGAACCGCTTGAAACTTCTTCCGATACGCGGTCTGTAAAACTATCATCTGAAGACGATCGGTGTTTATCTGATATATGCACACAAGAAAATTTTAATTTGTCAAATGAAATACCACTGAAAGAATCTGTTATACAACAGAAACTTATACTTAATCGCAATGTTCAAGTATTTTTACAAATAGAACAGTTTACCAAGCAAAAGCCTATTATTCTAACCCGGAAACAATACGAAAAGGTTAAAAGAACAATACAAGGCACGATTAATCAACGGAAATGTAATTTAAATAATTTCAACATAGTTTCGGTTGGTGAAATAAAAGTTAAACCAAAACTGCAACATAGTCGTTACGATCGCGAAGTACAAACGGAGCTATCTGAAATTCAAAGAACTGTGAGATGTATACAAATCCAAACACAGTATAATAATTATTATAAACCTCAAAAAATAAAGATACAAAATGCGAAGCAAAATGAATCTTATCAAGGACAAGTCGATAAAATTCTTTCTACCGTTGATAGAAAGATTTCTGCCGCTGACGTAAATAATGATAGAATTATTTCTAGCGCCAATAGAAATAATAATATAAACATTTCTACGGCCGATATAAATAATGATAGAGTGGCTTCTAGCGCCGAAAGAAAAAAAGATAAAAATAAAAACAAAGATGTAACTGAAAAACACGTGAAGTCACACGTAGTTATTCCTCGCCAAACTGTATCATCTATGGAAATTCACTATGCTAATGTTGCATACATGAAAAAAGTCACAGTTTCCTCCGCGCACTTTGGGGATGGATTACATAATAAAGCTAATACTAATGATAATACTAAGCCCAGTAATTCTCTTCATACTATTTTTAAAGGTAACGACGAGTGTTTTCCAACTTAGATAATTTTTTTCGCTAATTCTCGTAGTCTAGATAATTAGTGTTTTGTGAAGTTAGTTTTAGAATTAGTTTCTTAAACCATGTTACAATATGAACTAGTTAAAAATTACAGGTCATAGGAAGACTGCGACGCCCAATTTAGGTACGTCAGCGTATTCTTTATGTTCGGATGCGAACGATACGACCAAATCAATCAAAGCTCCGCTTTACGCTGGCGATTGTAAACCTAAAAAGCCATTTCTTCAGAGGCTTTTGTCATGTTTAGTGATGCGATCGACGGAAACCACGGACTTGAAAGAAGTTCCAAAGAAAAAACTGCCGAGTCTTATTAGCTCAGTCGATTCCTATCACATTAGCACTTCCCTTGGTGTAAGTTTTATCTTTCTACCAACATCTATAGTAATAGAGTATATTTCTTTGACAATATCCATATTTATAAAATAATTAACGATAATTATTTTAAATTTTAATACTCCAGGCTTTAGAAATGACTTCTACTCTATACGACACATCGGCATCTTTCTATAGCAACCATACCATAGCGCCAACGAACAAAATTAAACGCGGCGGTTTCTTAAGTTCGGTACGGGGATTCCTCACGACTCGAAGAAGTTAATTTTTTTAAATATTATATTTATTGTAATGTACTTATTTTTTAATTGTATTTTTCATTTTGATGTTAAAATGCTTTGCTTATTTGAAAGTTTTGTTTGTTTTACGTTGTACGTTAATCAAATACGTTAAAACGTTAATGGTACTATTAATTATTATTACTACCAGTTATACAATCGGAATCGAAGTGTTTCCGACTTACCAAAAAAGGAGGAGGTTCTCACTTCGGCGCGTACCTATATATAAATTTTATTTTTAATGTATGTCGGTGCACATCTCCGTGGTTTCTGAATCGATTTGATCAGTCGTTAGAGGAAGCTCTCGAGGTGGTCCCATAAAAAATTCTGACTCCAAATCCTCAACCCTGACACTAAAAAGTTAAAAATATAAAAATTCTCTTAAAAAAACCGACTTCCAACGCCACTGTAAAGTACAAAATAATTTTGATTTCTACCCACTATATTGAAGTCGGGCGAGTCTGATGCGTCAACTTGTACTTTACATTGGCTTTAGAATCGGTTTCTAGGAAAGAATTTTTATTAAATGAGCGATTTATAATAAAATATGATTGTTTTTTATTAAAATTCAAATATCGATACAATGGGTCGACATATTTTCAAATTGTATTCCAACCTTAATGTAGTTGTAGTGGGGCCAAGGGTTTATAGTAATACCCACTCGCCCCACTGGTGGGGCAAGCCGATGGGGCGAAGGGTCATACGGTCATACCTACTACAGACTTATTTAGACCGTATCCGACAACAACAACTGTTTATAGTATTTATTAATATGAGATTATTAAAAAGAAATAGATTGAGGATTTGCTATGCAGTCTGTCACAAGTTGGATCTTCCTTAGTTAATTCCCTTGTGATAGGTGGGAGCAAGAAGGAAGTTTTACGACTGACCGATCAAAACGAGCGAAGTTTCCTAAATACAAATTTAATTATGATATTATTTATATGGCAGAAAATCAAAGAATCAAAGATTTCTCCGAGACCAAATCTTCTAACACGTTTTTGTTGAATGTTTCGAAGAAAACACCGCAGGAGACCCGGCTGAGCCCGGTTACGACCCGGCTTTATAGACCGACAAAATAATAATATTCATCTATGGGGCCGACGCCCGAAAGAAAACTGAGAAGACTGTATCCATAAAACAAAAGCACAAACGACCTAGATTAGATTAGATCAAATATTCAATGTTCTCTGTGGATCCAATAAAAAAGTAAATTCGTCTTTCTTCACATCTCTTCACATCGGCTCCACCTCCTATATAATATACTCGCCGGCATATTTAGCGGAACATAAAAAAAAGGTCCATAATTAAAAAAATATGGTTTTATTTTAAAATCTACTTACTACACTTCTTTTGTTATTTAAAGTTTCATTTGTTTTACTTAAAATGAGATCACATTAAGAACAGATTTTGCGAGTAAAGGCTATTTGTGAAAAAGGGTACATTTTTGAACTTTTCATGTAACCGGGAAAAGTGAAATTTAATATTTAAATAACAATTAATTAAATTAGAAAAATGGTGATTAATATAGCGTATTTCCTCCACGTGCTCTTATAAAAGTTTCTACCCGTCTAGGCATACTGAGAATGATGTTATCGATGGTCTCCTGGGATAGTCTCCGCCATTCCTCAACTACGGCGATTCGCAGTTCACCCACGTTGGCAGGAGCTGGAATTCTGGACTTAACTTTTCTTTTCAGCAAGTCCCAAACGTGCTCTATTGGGTTCATATCTGGTGATCTCGCCGGCCACTCCATAACAGTGATATTCATATCATTAAGATAAGCTTGAGTTACCCGAGCGGTATGCGGCCGAGCATTATCCTGCGTAAAAACAAAATCGTCACCGATATATGGGGCAAACGGTACGACATTTTCTTCTAAAACTTCTCTGATATAGCGGTCTGCAGTCAGACTCCCTCTGTCAATCACTACCAAGTCTGTGCGAGCTCCCAAACAAATGCCCGCCCAAACCATTATTGATCCACCACCGTATGCAACTGTAGTTTCAAAATTTGTCTGAATGTATCGTTCTCCTTTGCGTCTGTATATTCTTTGCCTGCCGTCAATTTGATTTAAGAGAACACTAAACAATACCTTACTCCATTGGACCGCGTTCCAAAGTCGATGTTCCTGAGCAAAAGTTAACCTGTTTCTACGATGATTTACCTCGAGCCTTGGAGCCTTGGCGGGCACAAATGAACCCAATCCAGCTTCTTCGAGCCTTCTTCGTACCGTACGCTCACTTACGGTTACACCCCGCACTGCTTCTAACTCATGTCGGGCTTGGACGGCCGTCAAACGGGGGTTCCTACGTACACGAAGCCGAATGAAACGATCATCCCTACTCGAAGTGCGTCTTTTTGTGAACCGTTGGATACTGCGATGGATCGTTGAAACTGGTCGACGAAGATCTCTGGATATCACTCTGTAGGTTTGACCATTTCTTCGCATTTCGAGTGCCCTGGCAATCTCCGTTGGGGCTAAGTCAGGCATAATTCAGTCATCAACTCCAGAAAGATACGCGATTAAAAAAAAACTAACAAAAAACAGTATTTCAATGAAATTTTAAATCAAACTCAGAAGGAAGAAATACTCCAAGTTCGCTCCAGATAAGGTGTATTTGAATAAAATTAAAACAATTGCATAAAATGTGATGTTCAGTTGTTTTCTTAATTTGAAAATATTTCTTTTTAAATTAAATGACGTATAAATAAACCAGGCAGCAACCTTATATGATACTGATATCAAACCTTTTTTTTATGTTCCGCTAAATATGCCGGCGAGTGTATAAAACTAGCGGATGCTCGCTACTTCGTTCGCGTGGTATAAGTTTGTTTTCCCACATGCATTCCTTAATTTTCCGGGATAAAAAGTAGCCTATACCACTCTCCAGGTCCTCACCTACCCGTGCAAAATACCCGTTGCTCTGTTGCGGCGTGATTGAAGGACCAACTCTATATTTCACCCCTTTGGGGGGGTAGAATTTTCAAAAACTGTGAAACACATATTTCTTTGTTTTTAACCGGTAGCTCACTTGTAGGTATAACTTGAGAAATGAAGGACTTTCGTACAAACTTCCAACCCCTATTTTACCTCTTCGGGGGTGAAATTTTGAAAAACTGTGACATACGTACCTACTTCATTATTTTTTATCGAAAGCCAAAATACAAAGTTTCTTTGTAATAACTTACTTATTTATTACAATAGAAAAGATATTTTTGCACCATAAAATCCATATTTGTCCGTGCTATGTCCCTATGTTTTTCTTTTTTCAATAAATTAATAATTTCAAGAATAAGGAACCTTCTAAAAATATTTTTATTTCAGTAAAACATCAAATTAGAATAAAATTAAATCATTTACATTTTACACACTACTAAAACTAAAAACTAAAAACTAAAAACCTAATCTAAAAGACCGCTACCAGTGGGCAGCGGTCAGCTACCTTCTAAAATGGCAAAAATGGCTCAGTTTTCTCGGTATCATCCGACATCCCGCAAACAAATATGACAAAGCCCGAGTCCTTCTTATATAATTATTCTTGAAAAAAAAACGGTTCAGTTTTGGAGGAAGAAACAGAAAAATACGAGAGTATGTATTTGACTGTTTTTCATAGGTATTACCGGTCCAAGCTGCAGTTGTCTCTATCGGATATTATGGAATTCTATTCGAGGAGCAGCGCGACGGCAATAGAATTGTTCAAGTATTCTCAAATTTTCCGATTCATGCCATATCAAACTCAAACTCAAATGATTTTTATTCAAATAGACTTTTTACAAGTGTTTATGAATAGTCAAATGAATCTACTACTGGTTCGGAATACCGTTCCTACCGAGAAGAACCAGCTAGAAACTCGGTCCTCCTCTTGAGTATGATTTTTAACCAACGACCTCAATTTACATAGACGGGCCCTGTCGAACAAAGAATGTGGACTTATGTTTAACATCGCCATCTAGTCTGAAAAGCGGGAACTTGCTTGCAACATATGCGCCATCTTGAAAACGTATGACTCGGTCATAGATTAGTACAGATGCGCTTGTCGAAAATAATACCTACATGAGTGTACTCTCTGAGGTAAACGATAAATGTTAGTATGGCGTTGTTATTTTTTCCACTTTTTTGTTACCAGTTTCCTGGAAAACCATTGAACCGATTATTATGCGGTTTTTTGCATTAGATATATATAGCTTGTGAGAAGGTTCTTAGATATATTTAAAGGTCCACACAATGGGGCGCTGCAGTTCGTCGTGGGTTTTTTTAATTTAATTATTTGTTAATTGTTGATACTGAAGTTTTGTCGAAAAATTGACAGAAATAAAGTCATTTTTAGGGTTGCGTACCAAAATGATAAGAAAACAACCCTTGTGGTGCGACATGACTGTCCGTCACACTTAGCATAATTCGGTAACTACTAATGCAAAAAACTTGAAATTTAAAATAATAACAGCTAAAACAGTTTAAAATAATCCTTGCCAAACCTTACTGCAAATGAAAGAATTCAAAAATAATTATTAGTACTATTATAATAAGAAGGGGTTGGAATGGGAGAGGTGAAAGAGTACTAATGGATCGAGTCACAGAAAAATACTTCATTTGAAATTATTTTATTTTATACATTTCTAAGTATGCTACTTGCCATCAAAAGAAATATTAGAAATTATTTTGAGATAAATTACTTACACAGTGTGCATTTAAAAATACGATTAAGTAATAAACACTTGTAAGTAGGTAGCTGTACATAATAGGTACTGAACAACTTTTGTTCAACGAAATAATAAAATTCTGAATTTTGAATTAACTATTTATTTTTCATCAAATATCAATCAATCAAATCAAAAATAATAATATATAATATATAATATAAATATTATAAATGCGAAACGCCCCAACGGCCGAACGGATCGGGCTGAAATTTGGCACAGAGATAGATTATAGTCTGGAATAGCACATAGGCTACTTTTTATCCCGGAAAATTAAGGAGTTCCCGCGGGAATCAAAAATCCTCAAACCACGCAGACGAAGTCGCGGGCATTCGCTAGTACAAAATAAAAATTATCAACTTTTATAAATAAAAACCCTTTATTTATTGAAGTTGGTTAAACATTAAACTCACGTCAATAACTAATTTTATCATTTTATTACAATAGCGTAATATTGCGTCTCGGAAGGTATTAATGCCTACTGTCCGTTCTGCCCATCTATGCATTAACTAATCTTGGTTGCATTTTTTTATCGCACTAGACTGGACTATTCTAGGGCTGGAACCCAAAGCCGTAAGGCCAGTTAGTAAAAAAAAATATCATACAGTTTGCCGCGGAAATTAAATGATTGCGAAATGGATAAAAATATTAAATAGGAAGATTAAATAACGTTTTCTTGGAAATGTATAATTGTGAATTGAAACACTTACCTTAAAATAAAAATAATACAGTGCCAAACTAAAAAGACTTTAGATGTTAACTTAGTAACAAATTATCTACACGATGAGTGACCGTGATCGCGCTACGACGGGGACAAAGACAGGCTTATGACAGGTTATAGGAGCGCGCTCTCATAGTTGGTCGCCCGCCATTTTTCTATGAAAGGGCCCATCTAGTACTTACATATAATATATCGATGTTTTTAACCCATTTCCAAAAAAGGAGCAGGTAGGTACTCAATTCGGCGCGTATTTTTTTTGGTAACCATATCGCGTCTTTGTGCGGCAATAAGTACCTAATTAGTTTCCCAGTCTCATGCGGGCAGACTTTCAATTTTCCCATCAGTGGAGAGCCCTTTACCCACCAAATCTACATATCTTCTTAATATATATAAATCACGTGTCACGTTGTTTGTCCGCGATGGATCCTAAACTACTAAACCGATTTTAAATTAAATTTGCACACCGTGTGCAGTTTGATCCAACTTGAAAGATAGGATAGCTTACATCTTAAAATTTATAGCCTACTTAACCGATTTTAAATTAAATTTGCACACCGTGTGCAGTAGTAGAAAATCTGTCATGGAGGTCACCATATTTTTTTACAAATGCCATTAAGTAATTAGAAAAAGTTGCGACCAAGAGAAAATCTGTCAACAGCCTGACGGCTGACATAATTTACTGTTTAGTGTTTACATCGGTATCATAGTGGTTACCTATATTCTCTTTGATCGGTATTTCCATAATATTTCGATGCCATATTATTGTTTGCCTGTGATGTGGACATAATTTCGTGTATTAAAACGTTAAACCTCTATTCGTCTATTAATTCAGACTGTCTTTTATGTCATATTTGTCAAGACAAACAATAAATACAAGAAAACTTACAAACGTTTTTTTTAAACATTTTAATATCTAACTGCTGTAGACAGACTGCTAAAAGCCTAAAAGATCAAGGTCTCAACTTAATTGTTAGTTCTAAACGTAGTTCCCAGGCGAGGGTGCCAGCAAAAATACGTCGTATTGGAGACTCATACGTATGTATATATATATATATATATATATATATATATATATATCATTGGAGCAGCGTGGTGGGTCTAAGCTCTAATTCCCGCTCTCCTATGAGAGTGGAGGCCTGTGCCCAGCAGTGGGACGTTAATAGGCTGTAGTGATGATGATGATGATGACTTATATATTGCTCCGCATACCGTGGACCGCTAAAAGAACAAATGTCTCTATCTTGAATCAACTTCGGATTAGCACAAGACTGTCGACCATTTGTTACCAAAAGATTCTGGGCTACTTTGGTCACATTGCCCGCCGCCAACCTAGCAATCTGGACAAGCTTATAGTCGTAGGAAAGGTGGAGGGCAAAAGACCGCGCGGCCGATCACCTAGCCGATGGTCTGACGGTAAAGTCTTCCTCCCGCTTACTACTGCGATGCGAAAAGCCGAGGACAGGACGGAGTGGAGAGCTATCGTGTCGAGCGTCACAAGGTCACTGCAGAGCGGACACGACCTTCAGCAATGAAGAGTGCGACCGAGAAGAAGATGTATAGTTCAAAGTCCTGACTGTCTGACTGACTGACTGACTTATGTATCAACCCACAGCCTAAACCGCTGGTTCTAGAGACATGAAAGAAGGATGTGTTCTCTGTGAAGAGTAAGTATCCAGTATCCACTAAGAAAGGATTTTTCGAAATTCTACCCCCAAAGGGGTAAAATAGGGGTTGAAAGTTCGTATGAAATTCCATCGTTTTTCCAGTTAAGCCATGAAACTTGGTACTTATTTGGGCTTCTGTTTTAAAATTATGAAATAAGTATTTCACAATTTTTGTAATTTCTATCCCAAAGGACGTTAAATACACAGTTTATCCTTCACTCACGCCGCAACAGAGCAACGGATTAACATGACATTTTGCATGGGTATAGATGAGGATCTGGAGAGTGACATAGGTTCTTCGAAAAATTAAGTAGTGCCTGTGAGAATTAAAAACGTATGCCGCGCGAACGAAGTCGCCGGCGTTCGCTAGTACGTAATGTACCTTCCAAACGATAGTTACCAAAAGTACAGCTAGCTCTTATTATAACAAAATCATTCAGCCCCTATCACGGGTGCATGAAATATGCGATACGTATAATATTACTTGTAGTAAAAGTCCCCATTCGTAAAGTTTTTTTTATTCGCGGAAATTGCTTAATTTTTTCAAAAGAGCAACCGCTGAGTTTCTTGCTGGTTCTTCTCGGTAGGGAGGCATTCCGAACCAGTGGTAGATTCATTTGCATGCACAAATGGTTAACATATCTCCGAAACTATTAGTCTTATCGAAATGAACGAATATAATATTATTTTGTAGATAATTTAATGAAGATAATTTTCGCCATAGAAAGTTTTTTTCTAGCACTAAGTAATATTTTTTGAGAAAATTACAAAAAACTGCGGTTGGGGAGACGTTTGGGGGGGGGGTACGCCCGCGGGCCCCGCGGCCTAAGAGGAATTTTTAAGGAGGAAGGAAGGAAACACTTGTGCCAAAAATCAGCTTTACATTTTTTCTAGGGTCAATGTTTATTAGTCCCGTACTAAACATATTTCACATCAGAGACAATAAACATAGGTATTTCACATCTTTTTTTGTCGGTGTTTCACATAAATGTCAATGTCATAAACAAAACATGAAATAATTATAGCGAGAAAATTACAAATTTATCAATTTACGTATTTTAAAAATTCTGTAATGGCTTTTATTAGGCGTTATATTCCATTATTAACGCAAACTTTCAAAAATGTTTACATCGACGGACAAAGTAAGTGTTTTCAAAATAATAACTAACCTAATTCACGATATCCAATCATATATCACATTGCAAAATTTATCAATGAAAATGTTATTATTTAAGGGCAAAAAATCCATCGTTGGGTGGCACCTACTTTAATGGAACTAAAGCGTCGTGAAGATAAACAAGGTGGTAAAGTAATGAACCCAAGAAACACATTCTTAGAGTGGAATTTAGAAGCTGAGCTTTTCGCTTTCGGAAAACGTCTGAATGAGGAATTTGACTCTGACCTTCTACTTCAGGCCTTTACTGATCGGTCATATGTAATAAAAGAGGAAATGAAGCAAAAGGAAATGGAATTTGATTTAAAAATGAAGGACAACAGAGAATTAGCTGAAGAAGGTAAGGGTTTTACATTGTGGCCTATCTCTAAACTACTGCTGCCCCTTCCTGCAAGAGGTATTATGAAAGGGATAGCAATATTAATAGAGCTATCATTTTAGTTTAGAGATGTTATATATCATAATTGGCCTCTGTAGTACAGTCAAAATCAAACATGTATGGGATAGAAGCAAGCATTATTTTGCGAAGTCCATGATAATGAAAGAACTTGAAGTTTAATTTGCTATAATCCGCCAATATAGAGAAATATATGGGATACAGTGTGGCTTGCGATATTCACTACCCAGTAATACATTAATTCACAATGGCACAACACCACACCACACAAATCCTATGGATTCATTCTATTTCTACATGTCAACACCCAATAGGTCATTAGTCTGTATTTTGGAATTCTTGCTAGATATTTGATAAAATAATAGCTTAATAGTGCATTAATTGAATTACTTTTGTGCATAATATCATAAACTTTAAATGTTTTACTTCAGGAATTCAGACATTTTTTTTTATTACTAACTACTACTAACAGGTAGGTAATCATACTAATATTATAAATGCGAAAGTGTGTTTGTTTGTTGGTTTGTCCTTCAATCACGCCGCAACGGATCGACGTGATTTTTGGCATGGGTATAGTTGAGGACCTGAAGCCTGACATAGGCTACTTTTTATCCCGGAAAATTAGGGAGTTCCCGCGGGAATCAAAAAACTAAAACCACGCAGACGAAGTCGCGGGCATCAGCTAGTAAACAATAAACTTGAACGAAAACAAATACAAACTATGAATTCAGATGTTTGTGAGTGATTTGTGATAAGTAACAATGAAAATATTGTTAGAATGTCATGAAAATGTCATACGATTGATTTTGCCCAGTGGTATCAACTTTTTGTTGTGTATTATTAGGCTAACTCTCAAGCATAAATCTTTAATGAGCTTTACATTGTTTCAGGTAGAAAATTCATGGAGCAATATATTCAGCTTTATTTAGAGGCAGTGTTACCAAAATTTCCCAGTGAAGGCATAGCTGGTGTTTGTAGTCATCTGAATAGTGAGAAGGTTCTAGCAAATGTGGCTTTGCATCTTGGCACAAAAGATATTATTTTAGCTGATGTAAGTCATAGATCATAGGCCAGATCACCTAGGGCAGTTAGACATAGTCATAGGGCAGATCTGTATCTGTATTTACCTCAGTTCAAACTCTATTTATTGATTTATATTATCCTTAAAAAGTTATAGTTTGTAAATAAACATGCAAATATTCTTTTCAAATAATTAATTTCATTTCTAATAAATTATGACAAGTTGTTTTTTTTATTTATTTTAGGAATATCCAGTAGATAACTCAATATTAGCAAATGCCTTTAAAGCCATTGTTGGTGCTTTACTGCGTTCCTCTGGAGAGGAGCATGCTGCACATTTTGTGAGGGATTTTGTTATTACAAACTTACAAGGTACTACCAGATGATGCCTGCTAATTGATTCATGTTTTTAGGGTTCCGTACCAAAATGGTAAAATGGAAGCCTTATGGTGCGACTTTCTCCGTCTGTCTGTCCGTCTGTCCGTCCGTCACACTCGATTATTTCAGTAACTACCGAAGCTATCGACATGAAATTTGGAATAGTTGTGTATATTAGTGGCCCAAAGACGCTGGAATTAAAAAAAATTGGAAATTATTTTTGTTCTTATTTAAAAAGGGGGGAAAATCTGAGGGTTGAAATTTAAAAGTGAGATAACTGTACTGTGTGGAGTATCATATGAAAGGGTTTACTTTGTACATTCTAAAACAGATTTTTAATTATTTTTAGTTTTTGATTTATCGGGGAAAATGTCTAAAAAAATACCGTTCCCTCCCCCCTTATCTCCGGAGTTTACCAATCGAAAAATTTGAAATAATTATGGTCATTAGGAATTTACGTATATTTTACAGGAAAACTATAGCCAATGCTCTAACTAGCATAGTTTTTTTGATATTAACAATAAACCTCTACAAACTAAGTTAGTCTTGCGGTTCATTAACAAAGGTAATTATTTATTAATAATGGTACGGAACCCTTCGTGCGCGAGTCCGACTCGCACTTGCCCGGTTTTTTTTATAATCTGTTGGATTTGTTTGATTTTCCAGGATAGCCTTTGTCAATTTCTGGGATGCAAGCCATGAAAGAAAGCTGTACAGAATTTCATCAAAATCGGTTATGTACATGGACTCAGACAGGTATCAGATAGGCAGACACACTTATCACATTTATAATATTAGTATGGATTTACCACTAGCCATGAATGCTTGCATGTTTTTCTATATTTTAGTACATCTAAGGCATCTAAGATGATTAAAGATTAAGACCAAGTGTAGGAACAATTTAAAATGAGTCTATCCACTTTTAGAAAGTGAAATAACAACAGTAATGTTTCAGCATTTATTTTGCTATGACATGGTAAAAAAGATTTTTTTGTGTGTATTGCATTATGTTCTCATAAAAATTTTATTCCAATACTTTCCAGGGCAAGATGTAAATGAATTCTGGCACATAGAAGACCCATGGGCAATGTTGACTGATCTGATAGCTAAAACTGGCAGCAAACTGGAACCAAGGTTGATTGGAGAAGTTGGCAAAAACACACTACTTGCCTGCTACAGAGTTGGCCTGTACTTAGACAAGAAAATGCTGTCATCAGGTTTGTTACTTTTTTATACTTTTAAGTTCTTCATGAAATAGTTAGACTAAGAAAAACACTCACAGACCTACAAATTGCAAGATGAGCTGCAGCATCTTTTTTTTGTCATAGATCAAGACTTTTATCATGTACCTCAGCTGCACTGTAGGTGTGCATAGGAGTTCAGACTCAGTTGGATGCAACAATTGCTTGCTGACATTTTTGACAATTTACAAAAATACAGTTTTAGAAAAAGACCCACTATCTAATTTTTACTTTATTAATTCTCATCTTTTTGTAATGTGGTGTAAGTATTTTGTCAGTCAGTCAGCTTCTTCTATTAATTGAATGAGTGCTAATTTAAAGTATGTCTATTCTAGGGTTTGGTGAGACAGTGGCAACGGCCAAGGAAATGGCTGCCAGAGAAGCTTTAAAGAAGATATTCGGCACTGAAGAAAATATGTATCCAATTAATTTCAAGCTAAATGGCATACCAAAATCAAGTTCAAATTCAAGATATCAAGTGTCTACAAGTTGAAGGTTTTATTAAAAAATAATGTAGTTTAGGGATTATTATGATAATAAATATCTTTTAAGAAAATATATTAAACTTTATTCTTATATTTTAAATAATCATTTCAACAATTAATTTAATACAATTTTTTACGCAAAAACAACTACATATAATTATAAAGTATTTCACAAATCATATAAATCTTCCAAGGCACAAAAAATCACAGTATTTTATTATGTCAGATATTGATAAACCATGTTTACTATTCATGCAATAATATGAAACAAACAGTCTAATATCCCAACTTACAACCTTGCAAGTACACGAGGTGTGGTCAAACAGGACTGCAATTCATTAAAGCCTGAGACACAAAGTGCGACGTCAGGATAATCACGCGGCTCTAAAAGATGAATAATTATGGAATTTTATATAGGCAGAGGTACCCTGTTGCAGTTTTCCGTGGTATCATTGCTTGGCTCTGTAGTGTAACTTGCATGGACTCCATGTATGGATGTAAAGATTATTGGTCTAAAATTGTTTATTCAAAATTTTCGATTTTTATTTTAAAATGTAGAATGTTAGATGAACAGGCTGAACATGTGTAGGGTTGTTAAGTTCTATTTAACATTGATTGGAATATGATCAATCAATGTTCTAAATTATTAAAGTATTCAGGGTCACATATATTATCCACAATCTTTAACTGCATTCTATACCTACAGAAACAATTATTATACACTCACAGTTAAGCACAGCCAATTGTAAATGTTGGGCAAGCTTCAGATCTACTTTAACATTGTTCATCAAGATGCAGAAGAATCCATGATCAGATTACCATGTTTATCTTTAATCCTAACGCGGCCAGAAGCATATCGAGTTTCCGAAGTCCCATCGTTGTAGACAAGCTTGATTGTACCATCAGGGAATTCGCGTCGCTAGAACAAAGGCTTTAATTAGTGACACAGCATTTTTTTTCTATTTACTGTGGTGCCCCAAACAAAAAAGCGGCAATCTTACGCGGCTGCCGCGCTGTTATTGGATGTATGCCACGCATATTATATTCGTAGCTATAGTCCACAAGTCCTTATTAGAAAGAATTATGTCCTGCAGACGCCGCGTATGTCAGCCATGCGCTTGCCGCTCTATTTATGTATGTAAAGGTGTCCAACCTTTACTTTTTCCTCCACTTTGCTAACGCGCTTTAAAAAGGCGTAAAAAACGCGGACTTAAAATTAAAGTGGGACTTAGTGTGAGATCTATAGAGCGAACTTTGACTTTGCTTAGACTTAAGACATGGTTATTACGAGACAGATTTATGTTACTCACATAAGTATCTCGTTTTAACTCTAAGCAAAGTCTGAGCCAAGTCTCACACTTAGACTCGTTTTTTCCCCTCCTGATCAGCATTGATGTAGAATTTTAGTACCTATCTGATCTAAGTAACAAACATCAAGTGAAAAGTTAATGAGCATTAACTTCACCACTTCAGAAATATTTGTAATACATGCTTAAATTGTGATGCATAAAATAGTATAAAAATTAACTGCAAAATTGAGTTATAACAGCCATCTTCTTAATAACTTTGGGCTTCAAATATCTGTTGAGGCATTAAAAAGCTAACCTTATGATCTTTCGCATGAACTTCCACTTGGCCATTAGGAAACACGATTCTTTGTTCACCACTTGCTGAGACAGTCAGAGCAGCGCCGTCAGGAAATCTCCATTCTTCACGGATGTGATCATTCTTAGGATCAAAGTATCGCACGCTACCATTAGGCAATCTTATTTCTGATGAGCCGTCTTTGTAACGTTTTTCTATTTGACCGCTGTAAATGAAATTAAAAATTATCAATGTGTAAAAGGCCGCAGTAACTATCAAGGAAGCACTAATTGATATCACTACATATTATAATAAAAAAGCCTTTAATATATCTGTGTGCCAAATTTCATCCAGAATTGTTTGGCCGTTATGGTGTGAATGAGTAACAAACATCCATCCATCCAAACTTTGGCATTTATAAAATAAGTATTGATCTTAAGAGTATGTAATCGCAAAATTAAAACTATCACGTGACTAAGATAATTCAAGGGGTCTCACTCCTTGAAATTTGTATGAATCAAACCTAATGGGAGCAAAGCCATGGACATAGATTAATTATAATACCAAGTATAGATTGCTAACTCCCTTATAAAAAAAATTCTAGGTTAATACTATTGTTAGATGGCGCTACCAGGCTCGCTCTTTATATGATTATAGTAAAATCAGTGAAATATATCGTATTTTCTTGGTTCAATTTGTATTAATTATTTATATAAAATTATCAAAATACAAAAATTTGATAAAATCACTTAAGCAAATAGCAAATTTACATTCAACTAATTGTAACAAACAGCTTGCACAGTTACACCATCACAGATTGTGCGAAGAACTACAAGGTACCGGCGACTTTAATTTTGCGAGCTTTGATTGAATGTATGAAGTGAACAGTCTATATTGGTTTATATATTGTCTTTGGCCATGGACAAAAGCTAGTAATAATATATTTTTGGTAAGCTTCCAGTACCATACTTCAATCAGTATTGCCTAAAGTACCAGCTGATGTGGTACCAATAGGCAATACTGATTCTGACTCTTCACAATAACTTGATAAAATAAAAATAAAATAAAGTAATTAGTAAAAATAAAGTAAAGTAACACATTGTAATAACTTACTCTGGAAACTCCAAAACTTCTAATCCGTCTGGGTGGCTGGTATGAAAAGTTTTAGTTTCAGCATAATAATACTTTATCCTGCCTTCATTATAAAAGTTTTCCTTTATATCTCCATTGTAATAAGTAAATTTACTGTATTTGCCATCTGCTGATATTAACTTGACATTGCCATTTGGGAATTTCAGTTCTCTTGTACCATCAGCCTTCCTTATTTCTATTGGATTTAAATTAGTTCTTGATATGCTTGTTTTACTTGACGTTGGTTCTGGACTTGGAATCATTCTTGTATCTGACATTATTTCTTTATTTATAACTGTACCAGATTTCTGACTAGAGGAGGAACAATTGCTAAGTATGGAAACAGGTGATTTGGTTCTCTGATTGGAACTTGTGTGAGAGTCTGATGTATAGTCTAGATGTTTTAAAACATTTGGGATTTGGTGATTGTTTGACATTCTTTTATTTAAAGTAGATGACTTAAATGCACTTAAACTTGCATGATAAGACGTTTGTTCATGTGAAGAGTTTTGTTTTGACTTTGTACCAGGCTTTTGAATGAAAAAGTCTTTACCATCTATCTTACTATTTGAAAACTCTGGACTATTATCGGAAGTTGATGTACTAGCCCTTTTACTGTTTGGGGAGGGTGATTTAAATCTATCATTATATATTTTTTCTAAATTGTTCTCGTTTTCACTGTCTGAATTACTTCTATTTATATTGGATAAGTCCAAGTTCATTTCATTATCACTTGTCAAGACACCATCTTCATAAGAGAAAGGAGACATTTGGAGCTCATCAATTGCTGTTTTATTTTTGTCTTTATCACTCAATGAATCTTTTTGACTGAAATATTTTGCATATCGGGAAGTAACTTTTAAATTAGGCACACTTTTAGCTCTCTTTTTAGGTGCACCTTTTGTAACTGGTTGAGATTTTCTACTTCTGCTTTGTCTTTCAATTTCATAGGAGCGATACTTAACATCTGAATCTAATCTCACCTCTGATTCAGTATCTTTTGTAGCCATATTGGAAAGCTTTTTATTAATCTGCTCTAAGTATTTAAGATTGGTTAATCTTCTTGTTATTTCATTACTATGTTTAATTCTTCTATTTTCTTTTTTTAATTTCTCAACTACTTCTTCTAAATTTTTCCGATCCTTCTCCATTGTTTTGATTTGATTACGAAGACGTGCAATTGTAGATGTTGATTTAGCATCTTTTATTCTTATTTCTTCTCTAAGGTCATGTATTTCTTTTCTCAAGCTTACAACTTCGTCTTTTTCTTTTTTACTAAGACGGCCTCTCATTTCTCTAACATATCTTTCATACATCTGTTTTTGTTTACCAAGCTTTTCTTTTTCTTCTGCTAAGTAATATTCAGATAGAATTTTTTCTTCGTTGAACTTTTGTTCAAATGTAGTTTTCTCTTCATAAAACTTTTGACGTTCTAGATCAATTTCCTCCCGCATTTTGCTTAAATTTGCATTTTCATTCCTAAATGTTTCAATTTCATCCTCTAATTCCCTTAGTCTATCCTTTAAAAGCTCACTAGTGGCTATTAATTTAGAATTCATTTCTGCTATATGAGCATTCATTGCACTGTCAGGATGACATTGTGCATCATCTTTTTTTGTATCATCTACAAGCTTTTTGGATGCTTGAACTATTTTCTTTGGAACTCTTTCTTTAGTTTCTTTATTGCAAGGTGTGTTTAAATTACTTTCAGTAACAGTTTTGCATGAACAACAACTGGAAGCAGAGGAACAGGTTTCACTGCACTCAGTGTAATCACTGTCACAATTTCCTGCATCACTGCATGTTTCATCGTTTCTCTTTCCGTGCATTGCATCAGGCAGGATGTGCATTAAATTTGGGTTTTTAGATAAACATTTCTGAAAGACTAGTGGTGTACTTTCACCAGAACATTCTAAGTCAGCTTTTCTTATAAAACGGCTAAAGAAGGAGTTATCCATAGCAAAACTTTCATGGGAGACTTTGTTTTCTAACAATTCAAACATATTCTGTTCTGTTTCTTCTCTGTTTTGTCGTATGTGGGATGATTGCTCATCACAACTTACATCAGAAACTGCACTTTTAGCAGGAGAAGCGAAATTCTTGTAGTATGCGCTCTGCTTTAACTTCCTCAAAAAATCATCTTGTTCTTTAGTAAACACAGCTGCCCATGTTTTTTCATTACTTATAGCTAATGGATGATTTCCTTTAGGATAATTAATAATAGGGTCAGGATAATTTTCAGAAGCTAAATTAGAATTTGTGTCTGAAATAATATCCATTTGATTTTTTGCTGGGATTTGTTGCTCTTTACAGTTACTAGTATCTGAAGAGTTTATTTTTATTTCTGGTTTCTTTAAATGTGGAAGGCTAGTCATTTTTAAAGGAGAAACTACTTTAGGTTTATCAACTATAATTTGTATCTGAGGTTTAGAACTTTGTATATTCTCTTTCGATTCAATACTTTTATTTTTCATATCTATTTTTTGTGACTCTGCACCTTTTTTTCTCCAGGGTAAAGATTTTGTATTCTGTATTTTAAAATCATTATTCCTTAGACCAAAACGAGCTGTTCCTTGACCTTTTTTTAGAAATGGTTTACTGCCACTTTGTATCTTTTTTGGTTTAGCAGTAACATTAATGGCAGTTTCATGTTTTAGTTTTTCTGATATTAGAGCTTCAAAATCTTTTTTTGGAGAAAGTATTGGCATGTCATCTAAGGATATCTGCTTTTTTGACGAGATACGTGCAGAATCTTGGGCTGACTGTTGATTGCTTTGGTCTTGTTTTGCGGATATCGTACTCCTAGATGAAATGGGCGAGTTTGTATTAGACTCTTCAGACAAATTTAACACGGAAACACCGTCTATAACATTTTGCAAGTTACTCTTCCTTGATATGTTGCTTGTACTTAATCGGGGAGACATCTCGTCTGCGGTGTCTTGCGAAGATTGCAATAACGTACGAAATGTATTATAACTTGTACTATTACTAAAGTGGCTCACTAATTCCGTAATGCTTGAAGTAATTTCAGATGTTTCGTGATATTGTAACTGTTGTTTTTGGAGTTTCCCTCGTTGTAGTAATTGCCACTGTCGTAGCATGTGCAATCGCTCCAATATTTGAGAAGGAGATAACGAAACATCTCCATCTGAGTAAGACTGGTCCATCTTATTAATTTACACTCTAATGGTTTACCATCTTATTTAAATTAATCGAATTTATACTTAGTCAAGTACCTAACTTTTTAAACTTTGTTTGTAACAACTTTTTCAAAAGTTAGCGTTAGGAGGGATCCGCAAAAAGTATCGATACCTTAGTAGTATCGATACTTTCGTTTCGATACCTAGTATTTTTGTACTCGATACTTTTATGCTAGTATTTTACTAAGTATCGATACTTTCCCAATTACTCGATACTTTTGTCCATCACTGGACTACACACATCATTTCTATAATACTTCTATTTTCGACGAATAGCGTTGTCTCCCTCAATGGAGTGGAACAAGCTACAGTTTTCGGGGAAACCCCTACTATAGTCTATACTTACATTATACACTCTATAGATTGCTTGTGTGACCTAGTAAAAGTAGCAATTATGTTATTGTTTGGTTTATGGTGATCGTTTAAATCGAACAAACTGCAAAACACCTGAATTCACGATGAGATTATTTATGCCTGTTAAGTTTTTTTTAATCCATACTAATATTTTAAATGCGAAAGTGAGTCTGTCTGTCAGTCTGCTACATTTTCACGGCCCATCTGTTCAACCGATTTGGATGAAATTCGGTCATAGGCTACTTTTTATTCCGGAAAATTAAAGAGTTCCCGCGGGAATTAAAAAACCTTAATCCACGTGGACGAAGTCGCGGGCATAATCCAGTACATAATAATTAAATGGTAAAATTGACTTTTTGTTGTAGTTTATTGGTTTTAAGTTTAAAGTTAGGTCTGACTCTATCTAGTTTACTTCTTTAGTCAATTTCATACACTGATACATAGACGAAGCACAGTCAGATAGTGCAAATATTATGATATTATCTGATCAAAACACATAATATTTATAATTATATTTTGTCAAAATGCCACCAGGACCAAGTGATATGTGAAAATGTTTTATAAAAATGCGGCCAAGTTTAAAATCTGTAAGTGTAAATCAGCGTCCCCTCCCCACGAAGTCTTTTCTGCCTTACCCATAAAGTGATTTTTGTAAAGCGTGAAGCCACGGGCTTGTGGCGTAGCCCTTCCTTTTTACAAAAACAACATCGCATAAATCATTAACTACTAATAATTGTTATTTTTTGTTACTTCAAATTTCATAAAAATATTACGCGATACTTATTCGATACCAAGTAGTGTCGATACTTTTGATTCGGTACATTTAACGGTATCGATACTTTTCATTCGATACTTGGCATCGAGTAGGTATCGATACTTTTAAAAATTTGCGGATTTTTGCCTTTTGACCATAGACCAGTTAACCATAGACCACAAACTTTATGACGTCTTAGCTCTAGTCGTAGACAGAGAAAAAGATATAGACATGGCGTCAGCGTATACAGTATGCGATAGCGATAGTCTTAATGCGATCTTTTCTTAATGATAAATAAGCATTTTTTTGTTATTTCTAACTTTGTAGCATTCATGCGAGTCTTAACAAATATAACCGGTTTGTATCTGTAACAATCAGGTCAAAATAAGGTCAAAATTGTAAACTTACATATTGGGCTTTGTTTACGTATTTACGTTCAGTTCAGCTTTTGCAGCCTAATACACAGCAATACACGATCGTTCATAACTTAAACCACTTTTTTCATAAGCTACGAGCACAGTTACCACTTTTTCCAATTCCGATTTCGTACGAATATGGGCGAATAACAAAAACGACACAGGAATGTCTGACCTAAAATGTCGGATAGGTCAAACAAAAAAAAAGTGATACGCTGAGCAGGACAAGAGAACATTTTCTCGTTCTGTCACTTCTTGGCATTAGCAGATATACTAATTCGCTCACCTGTGGTAATTGAAGTACTAAAATTCTACATCAATGCCTGTGGTATTATATAGTCTCCTCTTGCTATACTTACTCTATGTTGCATTTAAATAAACGATCAATTATTGTATACTAGATGATACTTCGCGTGGACCAAATTTTTTCGATTCCCGCGGGAACTCTTAAATTTTCCGGGATAAAAAGTAGCCAATGTACTTCCCCGAGATACAACCTATCCCTGTACCAAATTTCATCAAAATCGGTTGAACAGATGGGCCGTGAAAGCGTAGCAGACAGACAGGCAGACAGACAGACAGACAGACAGAAAGAGAGACAGACACACTTTCGCATTTATTAATATTAGTATGGATATAAAATCGTTAAGGGATCAACGCACAGCCTAACCCCTAAAATAGGGGTTGAAAATTTGTATGAAAGTCCTTAATTTGAAACTTAGCATTTGGGCATTCCGTTAAATATAAAGAAGTACATATTTAGCCATTTTTGAAAATTCGACCCCCAATGGGGTGAAATAGGGGATGAAAGTTGGTATGAAAGACCTTCATTTCTCAAGATATTTTACTAGTTATTTCAACGAAACTTGGTATTTTGACTTTCGGTAAAAAATAAAGAAGTACATATGTCACAGTTTTTCAAAATTTCATACCCGAAGGGGAAAAAAAAGAGATGGAAGTTTGTATGAAAGTCCTTCATTTCTCAAGTTATAGTCATGCATTTAGTATGTGAGCTACCGGTTAAAAACAAAGAAAAACGTGTTTGACAGTTTTTTCAAATTCTGCCCCCAAAAGGATGAAATAGAGAGTTGGTCCTTAAATCACGCCGCAACAGTTACAACAGGTAGTTGAGGACCTGGAGAGTGGTATAGGCTACATTTTTTTTCGGAAAATTAAGGAGTGCCTATGGAAAATAAACTTATACCACGCGAACGAAATCGCGAGCATCCTCTAGTATATGTATAAATAATTTGAATCTCGAGTTAAATCGTGGAGCCTAGCGGAAGGGTTTTTAAAAATGAAAACCCAGACGACCGTCCGAGAGGTAGCTTGAAGTAGAACTGATTTTATTTTATTTCAAAGCTTACAGGCTTGTTACAAGAGACTTATGGACTAAAGGTAATTAAGAAAACTGATACATTGAAAGACAAAGGTTACTATAACAGAACTCTCGGAAACGGCTAAAACTATTTTCATGAAGTTTAGTAGGTATGCATGGGAGTTTCGGGGGCGATAAATCGATCTAGCTAGGATTCATTTTTAGAAAATTTAGTTTTATCCGTATTTTCAGTAAAAACTACTACAATATCATTAGAATACGAAGGTAAATTTCGCCGTAATAGTACAAGGTCATAATAGCTCAGATGGGAAATTGGGCGATCCAAAAACCAGAAGACCCGGTTAGAGTCCGATTATTTTTTCCCTTTTATTTCAAGTTCCTTTTTTTGTGAGATAAACTATTATTGGGAGCCCAATTTGCACTCGAGATTTTTATTTAAATAACCAGTTCATGTTTTTTATTATTATTATGTCGGTAAGATCGATAAATATTATTAATTATATTTACCAAAAAAATACCCAGAATTTATGCAACAGTACCGTACACAGTATATTAACTCTATGTATCAAATATCAATGTCAATTCGTATGACGCATGTCATGCAGTGCGACTTTTGCATCAATCAATATAGGATCAATGCCAAAACATGGTTTTGGTTTCGCGTACCATTGAGACTGTCCGTAAAGGATCGTTGAGGACAAAAAACGTTTTGACATTGATGCAATAACTATCGATAAAAATAATTGCTGAAAATTGGTGTCGCGTAAAGACTTGAAGTAGGATGTCGTTTAAGGACCACGACAAACGTTACGTCAAACTAGGCTTTCACTGATATACCACAAGAGGTGTTTTTAGCGGTGACATAAGGTGTCCGTTAGTCGTTTTACTACTCATGAACTAAAATTATATAATTTATGGATTTAAATAGCTCGAATACATAAACTCACCGGCATATTTAGCGGAACATAAAAAAAAGGTCCATAATTAAAAAAATATGGTCTTATTTTAAAATCTACTTACTACACTTCTTTTGTCATTTAAAGTTTCATTTGTTTTACTTAAAATGAGATCACATTAAGAACAGATTTTGCGAGTAAAGGCTATTTGTGAAAAATGGTACATTTTTGAACTTTTCATGTAACCGGGAAAAGTGAAATTTAATATTAAAATAACAATTAATTAAATTAGAAAAATGGTGATTAATATCGCGTACTTCCTCCACGTGCTCTTATTAAAGTTTCTACCCGGCTAGGCATACTGAGAATGATGTTATCGATGGTCTCCTGGGATAGTCTCCGCCATTCCTCAACTACGGCGATTCGCAGTTCACCCACGTTGGCAGGAGCTGGAATTCTGGACTTAACTTTTCTTTTCAGCAAGTCCCAAACGTGCTCTATTGGGTTCATATCCGGTGATCTCGCCGGCCACTCCATAACAGTGATATTCATATCATTAAGATAAGCTTGAGTTACCCGAGCGGTATGCGGCCGAGCATTATCCTGCATAAAAACAAAATCGTCACCGATATATGGGGCAAACGGTACGACATTTTCTTCTAAAACTTCTCTGATATAGCGGTCTGCAGTCAGACTCCCCCTGTCAATCACTACCAAGTCTGTGTGAGCTCCCAAACAAATGCCTGCCCAAACCATTATTGATCCACCACCGTATGCAACTGTAGTTTCAAAATTTGTCTGAATGTATCGTTCTCCTTTGCGTCTGTATATTCTTTGCCTGCAGTCAATTTGATTTAAGAGAATTCTGCACTCATCACTAAACAATGCCTTACTCCATTGGTCCGCGTTCCAAAGTCGATGTTCCTGAGCAAAAGTTAACCTGTTTCTACGATGATTTACCTCGAGCCTTGGAGCCTTGGCGGGCACAAATGAACCCAAACCAGCTTCTTCGAGCCTTCTTCGTACCGTACGCTCACTTACGGTTACACCCCGCACTGCTTCTAACTCATGTCGGGCTTAGACGGCCGTCAAACGGGGGTTCCTACGTACACGAAGCCGAATGAAACGATCATCCCTGCTACGAAGTGCGTCTTTTTCTGCCTTGTCCTGCTCGTCTCACATACTTATGTGGTTTGACCATTTCTTCGCATTTCGAGTGCCCTGGCAATCTCCGTTGGGGCTAAGTCAGGCATAATTCAGTCATCAACTCCAGAAAGATACGCGATTTAAAAAAACTAACAAAAAACTTTATTTCAATGAAATTTTAAATCAAACTCAGAAGGAAGAAATACTCGAAGTTCGCTCCAGATAAGGTGTATTTGAATAAAATTAAAACAATTGCATAAAATGTGATGTTCAGTTGTTTTCTTAATTTGAAAATATTTCTTTTTAAATTAAATGACGTATAAACCAGCCAGCAACCTTATATGATACTGATATCAAACCTTTTTTTTTATGTTCCGCTAAATATCCCGGCGAGTGTAGTTAGTTATGTAAAAATAGAAAATACTATTATTTCAAGCAAGTAGGTATGGTAAATAGGAATGACTTCAACATATTATTTAATTTAACACATTCTATTGATAATTTAGCTTTACCATGGCTATACCTATGTATAGGTACCTAGTACCGTAGTAAAATATTCTCATCGGCAGTATTACCAACTCACGCTACTAAGAAATATAATAATTGTACGACAAATACATATTAATGCCATTCAAGTAATAATATTACATCAATCAAATAATCAAATCAAATATCAAATAAATATTATAAATGCAAAAGTTTGGATGGATGGATGTATGGATGGATGTTTGTTACTCAATCACGCCCCAACAGCTGATCGGATCTGGATGAAATTTGGCACATAGATAGAATATAGTCTGGAATAGACGAAATCGCGGGCGGGCATTAGTTAATTATTGATAACTTTTAAAAATACGTTACAATATGTACTTTTTTAAAAATCTTTATTGAATTTATCAAAAACAAAACCAATTAATAAATAGAAAATAACAAGATATAGTCTGGCCACGCCTTTGATTAGGTATAATTATAGAGATGGATGTGTTACATTTTACTCAATTATAGTTATACGATGCATTTTGTTAATAAAACATGTACTACTATGTTTTGACTATTCTTACTTATTGAAAGCTACGTTTTTAGAATGAGACAGGTGTATTATGTTATTGCGTGAACGTGTCAGGCAATTGTCATATGACGTCATCATATTTTGCTATTGAAGCCAATTTTTATGTACCTTTATATGGCGTCTGTATTGCTTCCGGTGTTTTGGTTGTGGCTAATTACCAGTTTTGTGAATATTTTCATAATATTTTTATGTGTTTTTGCTTAGTTTTGTGTAATCAACAATGGTGAAGTGCTCAGTTGTGGGGTGTCGTAATAATAGTATTGTAAAACGCCCAGGAATTTCATTTCGTAAGTGAGTAACATAGTTGTTTTTATTTTTCTTTTTGTGGCGAATATTTTAAGTTATTTCAACTAATTATAGCTTAGTTTCTTCTTTACTGAATCCAAAACACGTCAATTTTTGCGCTATCCCTGAAAATTTGGATTATTTCATTAGTTTTTGTTTGAGTGTTTATATAGTGTGGGGATTGTATTGTTTACAAATAAATTGAGTATCGATAAAATTAAAATTTCATATCACTCTTACTGTTTCTCACTCAGAGGGGTAGAGAGATGAAATTGAACAGTCAGCTTCTACTTATAATATTGCCAAACTCATTTTAGGCTGTAGCGATGATAACCTTGTGATTAAGACACCCGATCTCCGGGATGGTGTCTCGTATTCGAAAATTACAGTGTCTATTCAAGTGGTTTTTGGTCCCTTCATTGCAGTTATTGTGTATCATTTTAACTAATTACTATTTTTGACTGCCTCGTTGGTCTAGTGGTTAGCATAGTCGACTGCGGATCGTGAGGTCCTGGGTTCGATTCCCGGTCGGGCATAAAAGTTAGGTATTGGGTTTTTCAATTAAGAAATTCTCAGTGCCAACCCGGAGTTTCATACAAAATTTCACCCCCTATTTCACCCCCGTAGGAGTGTAATTTTGAAAAAACTTTCCTTATAGAGCGTCTACGTCACAAAAGGAACCTACTGTCAAAATTTCAAGTTGCTAACCCCAGCGGTTTAGGCTGTGCGTTGATCCCTTAATGATTTAGTATAGGTACTTTCACTCCACTCTTCCATTTAGTATAGGTACTTTCTGAAATAAACACCTCCATATATTTTTTCTCCGAAAAATTATGGAGAGTTCTTCTTTAAAAACAAATTTTGAAATGGAACCGCACCCGCCCGCGTAGACCGCGCGGCCCACTGCCTACTTACTTGCTCTCCTTCTATCCTAGTGTTTACTGCCTACGTGTTCTGAAGTAAACAACACACTGCTATGCTAGCGAGCACAGTGGAAGCGCCAGAGTGCCACGCATCCGACAGACGTAAAAAAAATTCTCATAAGAAATCATAAAACAGAGACCCCTTAAATATCTGAAAGGGCCTTTTAATGTAAATTAACTTTCCAGACATGCATACAGTGTAAGAGACTGTTGAAGTAAAAACACAAAGAAGCCTTCCTTAGTTGATTAATATGAATTTCATACCACTGACGATCGGGTACCTTTGGGTGCCATTGAACTTTGCCATCTTGGCTTTCCTAACAGCAAACCGACAATTCTTCCATGCAGAACAAATCTTGTAAAAAAACCGCATCAAAGTCTTGCATAGTTCTACACTTGTAAGCCTCTTCAATATTCGCCATACATTTTCTATGGAAAAATAAATTCCGCCATCTTGAATTTTTTCCTGTTCATCAAGTAGACCTTCATGTCCTGATCATCTTTTTCCAAGAAACCACTCTTCCATCTTTTATACTCTCCGAGATAGACACCGACGAAATTTGTATGGCGGCCATCTTAAATCCGCCATTTTGAATTTTTTTCATCACACTGTCAATTGGATGAAGTTTCGAGTTACATTTGGTCGAGCACACCCCACCTATCTTGAATACCCTGGCTGTGCTCTTCATCCGTCTTCGAAATCCTCAATCATCAGCTCTCTGCGTATTTTTCCTCCGAATGAATTTTTATCTTCTATACGAAACAATGAGTAAAAAAATTTTTTTCATACAAAATTTTTTCTTACAAAAAACCTCAATTCACGCGGACGGGGTCGCGGGCATCAGCTTGTTCATTATAAAATACGAATACTAGTGTATTTCAAAAATTATGTTTAATTATTTATTAATTATATTTTGTTAATTTTATATCGAGTATATAAGTATCGACATAATCAAAGGTATCGATAATTTCAGTGCTCCACTTTCATTCTGTCATATAGGTCAAGGTGGACAGGACAGTCGAGTAGGAGATGGAAGACAGACTCAGACTCCCCGGGGTCGCAGATGCACGACGGACTCTCCTTGCACTTGAAACGATGCAAGTACTCGGAGAATCCGCCATGCCCCGTCAGCACCTGGGTGACGAATCTGTCCACCTTTATTTTTCCGATGATCCGGTAGGCCGCCACCGCGTCAGGAAAAAATTTTTGGTGACGCTGGCCGTTTCACCGGCTCGGTATCGGTCGTTCTATTTTTCGAGTGATCGTGCTCGAATGCTCCGCTTAATGTATGATACGGGACAGCTGTCATAATCGAATTTGCGCTTCAACTTAAGCGCAGCCTCCTTGGCCAGATGGTCGGCACGCTCGTTACCCTCTAGCCCTGCGTGGGCTTTGATCCAGAACAAACTTACACATTTGCCCTGGAGCAAAGCGTTTCGCAGGAACCCTCGCGCCTCTACGGCCAGGGGGTGAAGGGCTTTGGGGTTTTGTAGTGCTTGCAGTGCCGACAATGAGTCGGAGTAAATACCGACTGTTCCGGCCAAGTTTTCTGCGGCCATCCGTGCCGCCCGGCATATCGCCAGGAGCTCCGCCTGGTAGACCGTACAGTAGGACGGCAAAGCAAGCTTGAGGGTTTTGGTTTCGGCGGCGCCTCTCCATATGGATAGCGCCGCTCCCACTTTGCCCTCAATCTTGCTGCCGTCCGTATAGATGTTAAAGTCATGGCTGTTATTGGCCGTAAGTTGCTCCTGGTCCTCCACCAGACACTTGAACTCCAGGTCGAGATGACTAGCGGGATGCGGAGACTGCAGAGCTGAGGACACCCGCTCCACCTCCCGATCTCCTATCTTTCGCTGGGGCACCCCCCTCCTCGCCTCGTATAGCGTCGCGGCTTCGCGGACGCGGAGGTCGAGAGGGAGTATCCCAGCGAGCAACAGGGCCGAGTTCAAGGAGACGGTGCGGTATGCCCTACAAAGCTTCTGTGCGAAGCCTCGCTGGATCACGTTCAGCTGTTTCTGGATACCGAGCTTATCCACGGCGGGCGCCCATACGCCGGCGCCATACGACCGCTGTTGGCTCGATAGCTGCTCTTGGAGTTCCCTCAGCCTCTTCGTATTTTCCGTTAAGAACCGAGAATGCTCGTCGAGCTTTTTACTCAGACCGGAGTCCGGGGCCACCGTGAATGTAGAGTCTACGTCTTTAGTCGGCGGCTCTACACCCCCGGCGCCCCCGGCCCCCTTCCGAGTACTCCCGGCCCCCAACGCCACCTCGGAGGCTGCCAAGAGCTCCCCGAGCCTATCCAGGACACCTGAAATGGAGTCTTTATACTCCTTTTTCAGATTCCTGGACAGGTCCAGCGAGATCCTTGCCTCGGCGATGCACGCTTCGGCTTCCTCCAGCCTATTTTTATAGGTGGCCGTCGCTGGCGGGCGGACTGCAGTTGTTACTATCTTTTTGGGGCTTTTTCCCCCTTACTGTACAGGCTACTTTTGGCCTGCAGGTGCGGCCTGCGTCGATTGTGCCTTAGAGGTAGAAGGCACAGACTGCTTTTGGGCTGCAGGTGTAGCCTGCGTCGATTGAGCCTTAGAGGTGGAAGGCAGCGACTGCTTTTGAGCTGCAGGTGCGGCCTGCGTCGCTTGAGCCTTAGAAGTAGAAGGCAGAGTCAGCTTCAGGGTTGTTGGTGCAGCCTGCGTCAGTTGAGCCTTAGAAGTAGTTGGCTTCGCAGTTGCTGCCTCCCATCTCTCCAGGCTCTTTCAAACCGACTTATTTTCCATTTCCGGAGGTCTTAAGGTGTATAAGGGGCGGTGGGCTAGATTCCCACTTTTTAGGGGTCCTTATCATGTTTTTGGGGCGTCAACTATGTAAAATAAATGATAATAATAATATATTCTGCTCTACTTTACTATCGTTAGAAATAAATAAAATTTGTATAATATAATATTTTGCTCTATGTAGAGTCAATAGTTAATTGTAGAGACAATAGTCAATAGTAAATTACTGCTACAGCAGTTCGTAAAATGTAATTATATCAGCAGCAAAAAAATAGAGCCGTACCGTCTAGATCCATCAAGGACCTCAATCAGACCTAATATTACTTAATACTACTTAAAGTTACTTAAGAACTACTTCCGCAGCCTGGTCGAGCTCAGCTCCACAATGACTCTAGGTAGAGTCCCCCGTCCAATGCTACTTGATGGCCCTCACAGAGGGCTTGTCAGCAAAGAAAACCGCAGCGCGCTACGACCAGCGGTTGCCGAGATATTCGATCTTTAGAATTTCCCAGATGGCGGTCTGAATTATTGTCTAGATCTAGGCTGATCTTACAAATCCAATATCTCAGGAACCACTGGGCGCAGAAATGCGCTTGACGGCTCTCCGTGCTGCAGACTTAGCATAGCCAGACTTTACCACAGACTAAAATATTACTTTGGAAGACTGCGATGTCGATTTAAATTGCTAGGTTACCATGGATGTTCAAATTAGTCGGTTTATAAGTAGATTTTGTTGAGATGTTACGCACCTCACTATTCGTCATCTGTCAGTTGTCTATGAGTCAGTTGCTCTATGAGATTATGTTCTCTTTGATCTAACTTCCTGCAAAAAATGATACAATACAAGACTTTTGTTTTTGTTTTAAGTTTTATTTTACTAATAAACCCCGACATATTGTGAATGCATCGTAGTTTTCTTATCAACATGGTAGCAGAGCGTGGTTAGTGCTAAAAGAAAAAGGATTCGTCATTACTGGGTTGCGATCCACGTAGATGCAATACGATGCACAAAAATCAAGACAACGCAAACATGTCGGGGGTTGCGGTCTCATCAATGTCGTTGTTGCCGTGTGCTTGGGTGAGAAGTAGAACTTCAGCACGTGGAAGTTTCGCCTTAAACTTATGTTAGAAGAAAAACAAGTTGCATATGTATTAACTGAAGGAGACAAAGGAAAAGAAAAATCCGCCGAATTTATCAAAGACGACTCGAGAGCGAAGTCTTTAATAATTGCACAGTGCGTTTCCGACCGCTACATTGAAATAGTAAAGGATGGTAAAACAGCGAGAGAGATGATTACGTTATTAGAAAATACATTTGAGAGAAAAAGTGTCTATAACAGGTTCTACTTAAAACGAAAATTAATAACTCTAAAGTGCAATGAGCCATTAGAAACCTACTTAATAAAATTCTCGTCAATTGTTAACGATATCCAGGCGATTGAAGTCAAAATTGATGATGAAGATAAGATTTGTTACCTGCTATCATCACTGCCCAAAGAATATGATGCTGTAATAACGTCTATCGAGACCATGGCTACAGAAAAAAAACTGACATTTGATTTTGTAAAAGCCCGATTGTTGGACGCCGAGACAAAAATCATCACAAACAAGGATACGACTGAGCAAGAGAGTGCATTCATCACATGTTACACCTGTGGTAAGCCGGGACACAAAAGCTATGAGTGTAAAGAGAAAACCAATGAACGGGAGCCACATCGAGGCAGGGGCCGTGGGAGAGCTGCTGGCCGAGGTCGCAGAGCTGCACGAAGACACCCCGCACGAGTTCGAGGACAACATAGTCAAGCCCAAGAAACATCCCTAGCTGGTAAGGCAGATGTTGGATTTTTTGCTAGCGAATACATGCTCGGGTCAACTGATAATTCTAATATTACATTTATTGTCGATTCTGGTTGTACCCAACATATTATAAGTGATCAATATGAACAATATGTAACTGATATTAAAGAATTGCAAGAATGTGTTAAAATATATGTTGCTAATGGTCAATACATAGAGAGTAATAAAAAGGGAAAGTTAAAGTTTATGTATAAACAAATAAAAATAACTATAGAGGCATTGATTGTAAAGAATATTTCATATAATATATTGTCAGTAAATAAAATAACTGAAGCAGGATTTCATATAAAGTTTAGAAAGATTAAAATAAAAGCTGTAATAAGAGATAAAAATACATATGTTGTTTGTTATGCTGAGGGAAGGTTATATAAATTAAATGCTCAACTATGTAATGAAACATGTAATATCAGTAGCAACAAGAGTGATGATGTTCTTTCTAACATTTGGCATAGACGGTTAGGTCATTTAAATAAAAAAGGTTTAGGTATTATGAATTTACCTGTTTCTGAAAAAGTTTGCAGTCCATGCGTAGAAGGGAAAGCTACTAGAGCACCATTTAAGCAGACACCAAGACCAAGATCGAGGAGAGTAGCAGAGTTGCTGCATACAGACATTGCAGGACCCACTAAGAACTGCGGTTTAAACGGTGAGAAATATTTTATGACTGTAATTGATGACTACTCCCATTTCTGTGTGGTATATCCGTTGGTGCATAAATCAGAAGCGACAGAGAAACTTATTAACTACATAATTAAATTAGAAAATGAAACTGAAAATAAAGTAAAAAGAATAAGATGTGATAATGGTGCAGAGTATACAGCAAATAGACTGAAGAATTTTTGTAACAATAAAGGGATAAATATAGAATATACTCTACCTTATACGCCGCAACAAAATGGAGTTGCAGAGCGCATGAACAGGACTTTGTGTGATAAAACTAGAACTTTGTTTGCAGAGACGAATTTACCTAAGTCCTTATGGTGTGAAGCCATTCAGTGTGCTGCATACCAGTTGAACAGATCTCCATCCTGGGCTATCAACTTTAATACACCGTGCTTCATGAAAAATGGACATAATGATTTATCAAGACTGCGAGTCTTTGGATAAAAAGCTTGGACAACTGTAATACCGAAACAGGACAAGTTAAGCAAAAGGGCAAGACCTACAAGAATGGTTGGTTTCAATACTGTGGGTTATAGATTATGTAATCCAGCAGATAATACAATAATAGTATCAAGAGATGTCATATTCGATGAAAGCGACATTCAATATAATGAAGGCATAGAAAGTGAAGAAGAACAGGTTATTCAAGAAGAAATAGACTATAAGGTACAGAAAACTGCAGAAACCAGAGATAAGGAAATTAGAAGCACAGTACCTGAGACTACAGAATGTCAAGATATTCAAGAAGAAGAAGAAAGAGAAGAGAGCTTAAATAGAGAAGGTAACACTGGACAAGGAAAGAGGTCAAGATCAGGCAGAACAGTAAAACGACCAGCGCATTTAGAAGATTATGCATCAAACATAGTCATTTGTTTGAGTGCGACTACACCAGACTCATTTGAAGAAGCAGTGAGTAATACAGAGTGGAAACAAGCTATTCAAAAGGAATTACAAGCACTGGAAAAATTAGATACATGGGAAGAAAAGGAGCTGCCTACAGGAAAGAAAGCTATAGATACAAAATGGATTTTTAAACAAAAGGAAGAAGGAACTAAGAAGGCCAGGTTAGTTGTAAGGGGCTTTCAACAGAAGAAAGAAGATATTTTTGACAGCAATTACGCCCCAGTTGCAAGACACTCTACAGTTAGAATGTTCATATCTAAAGCTCTACAAGAAGATTTAAAGATCAATCAACTAGATATACCTACTGCATTTTTGAACGGAAAATTAAAATCAGAAGTCTATATTAAAGTGCCACAAGGATTAAAGGTGAAGAATTCTAATTCTAAAACAGTACTAAAACTAAAAAGAGCACTTTATGGATTGACAGAATCTCCAAAATGCTGGAATGAGACAATAGATGATTTTGCAAAGAACAATGGATTTCAACGTTCAGAATATGATTATTGTATGTACTACAAGAATGACTGTTGGATGTTAATATACGCTGATGATATTCTAATAATTGGAAATGGAGATGACATTATAAAAGAATTGAAACAGAAGTTCAATGCGAAAAATCTAGGAGAAATGGAAAGATTTTTAGGTATGGAAATACAAAGAAGTGAAGACACTATAATCTTGAAACAAATTAACATGATAGAGAAATTATTATAGAAGTTCAATATGAGTGATTGTAAAGGAATGAAAACACCCATGGAGATAAATTATAATATACACATATATGAAGATGAAAAAATACTGGATGTACCCTATCGTGAACTGATTGGTAGTTTAATCTACTTAACGGTAACATCAAGACCGGATTTGACATTTGCAGTATCTTATCTAAGCAGATACCTGGACCTGAACAATTAGGGAAAGCTAGTAAGAGAGTTTATACGCTACCTGAAAGAAACTAAAGATAAAGGACTAGTTTTTAGAAGAACTACAGATAATAATTTGTATGGATTCTCTGATGCAGATTGGGCCGGAGATAGAAATGACAGAAAAAGTGTAAGCGGTGGCATAATTTTACATGGAGTGAATCCCATAGCTTGGTTCTCAAAGAAACAGTCATGTGTTGCTCTTTCAACAGCAGAATCGGAGTACATTGCTGCTGCTGCCACAGCTCAAGAGTTGGTGAATCTTAAACGTCTCAGTCAACACTTAAAGTACAAGAATGATGCCATTTTACTTGTGGATAATATAGGGGCAATTTCTATGTCTAAAAGCTATGAAAATTCGAAAAGAACTAAACACATAGATATTAGAGCTCATTTTCTTAAAGACATTGTTGAAATCAATCATCATTGCTATTGAATATGTCAATTCTAATGATAACAAGCTGACCTAATGACTAAAAGTTTATGTAAAGACAAATTTTTGAAATTTAGAGACCAATTTATGTGTTAGAAAGTATTATGATAGGAGGAGTACTACTGTAAACCGATAATCTATGACTGTTGTTAGTAATAAGCTATGTTAAAGTTAAAATGTTTTTTGTAAAACTTAGGTTCAAGTTGAAATTGTTTTGTAAGAAGTATGTTTAGTGATGTGCTTGATACCTAATTTAAATTTGAGAAATGGTAAATTTGAGGAGGAGTGTTGAGATGTTACGCACCTCACTATTCGTCATCTGTCAGTTGTCTATGAGTCAGTTGCTCTATGAGATTATGTTCTCTTTGATCTAACTTCCTGAAAAAAATGATACAATACAAGACTTGTTTTTGTTATAAGTTTTGTTTTACTATTAAACCCCGACATATTGTGAATGCATCGTAGTTTTCTTATCAACAGATTTGCACCACCAAAATGTCGATATTCCTTTAGAGCGATATTCAGCGTTCGTGAAAGGTTCGTGACTAGTAATCTGTGGTTTGCGACCCATTGCTACATTCCACTTGTTTCTGCTACATTCCGAAAAAGCTTACGCGAAGCCGGTTGAACTGTAACAAATAAGATCCAGCAGGGCGACCGCGTATCTTTTGCATCAATCATTGATACATCCCAATCACCTCTGATTGGTTGAATTTATGGTATTCTTGCTGCGTCAATGGATTTCGTCCAATAGTGAAAGAGTGTTAACCAATCAGAGGTGATTGCGATGTATCAATGATTGATGCCAAAGATACGCGGTCGCCTTGCTGGATATTTTAGAATGTGATATAGCGACAATTTTTTGCCGGTAGGGCTGCTGCACCGCGATTGCGGAACTTCTACATAATTACAGTATCAATTGTTGTGATTGGCTGAATTTATGGTATTTTTGGTCCGTCAATGGATTTTGTCCAATAGATGGAAGAGTGCTAACCAATCAGAGGTGATTGCGATCGGTACACTGTAGCTGTCATTTTTAGCCGGTCGCCACTCGCCGCAGAGACAAGTAACTTGAAATTAACCGTGAACGTCATTGGTCTCAAAATGTCACTCTTAGCTCTATGGCAATTTTAGTGTCGAAATTCATTCAAACAACATTTGGGAATCTGCAGGCAAAACACATATTTTTATCCACAATGTCTAAAAGAAGTAGTTTTCACAGGGCTCCAAAATTTAAGCCTGAAGTGAAGATGGTCAATACTCCTCCTAAGACCGTTACCATGACAAGTAGAAAGGAGAAAGTCGAGGTTCTTCCGGAACCCATAAAATCTGTATCGGATAAAAAACTTTACAAGTAATGTATAAAATAATATTTTGTATCGCAATATTAGCCTCTCTGTCTGTCTGTTTATTTGTTAAATTTTAAATATTAGATCAAATATTTTTTCTATGGTTTTAGGTATATTGTAATTAGTATTGCATTAGGTTTCAGTAAACTATTCAGGTTTGAAATAAAATAAGTAAGTACTTTTTGAATATTTTTATATTAAGTAAGTTCACGTTTCAATTTGTGTTTTAGATTTGCAGGGCAATGAAGTAATTAAATCTTGTGCTTTAATTCCTTAAACTCCTTTTGCAATTTTTAATTTATAAATATAGCATTGATAACTATTACTTGTAATTTAGGTTAGAAGAAAGTGCATTTGGGTATGTATTTACAACACGTTTATTTTATTTTATATAAAATAAAACACATACCTACTAAGTAAAAGTTTTAAGAAATTAAATATGTGCTAGGAAGTTGTGACAAGTTTTATTATTTGGCTGATTTATATATGTTTAATTTGCTATCTTTTAAATTTTTTTTTATGTAGAGACAAAATAGGTCTTCTAAGAATGCCATTTCAGCCTGCTGTAGTTAATACTTGATGGTATTAAACAAAAAGTATAACTTAATGTTTGTCTATTGTGGGCCACTTTTCATACCATAGGGCACATGGGACACACGAAGCTAGTTTTGAGTATAGTACTAGTATGATAGGATTAAAGGTATTTAAGTGTTATTATTAAAGTTTGTAATTTTTTTTCTTAAAGCTTACTTAAATGAAGCTATAATAATTTTACTTTTCAAAAAATCTACTTCAAACAACTTTAAACCTTATTTGACATCAATAATGAGGGTCATGTTGGATACCATTTGCAAGGCGATGAAATGGAGAGCACAAAAACAATTCAATTGATTATTTTTCTTTTACTGGAAGAGCACAAAAAAAGAAGAAAACGCTTACAATTTTGCTCCTTAAAACCGCCCCTAGTTGTGCTATCTTTTGTAGGTATAAAAGGGTCAATACAGGATCAATCGGGATCATTCGCTATCCAACCGTTGAAGTGGACACACGAGAACCTCATTCCCAAGAAAAATACCCTTGAAGATGGATACTGTTAATGAGGCCGCCCAAGTGATTGCACTACTGCAATCAGGCATGCGGCAGAGTGATGTCGCTTGGCAACTCAACTTGAGCCGTTTTTCGGTTCGAAGAGTGTACCAGCGTTTCCTGGAGACCGGTGGCTACGTCCGAAGACATGGGTCTGGTAGACGTCACTGCACTTCGGAGAGAGACGACCGATTCTTCGTATCGACGTCTTTGAGAAATCGGTTCTTAAATGCTGTTGAGTTGCGACAGCAGCTCCAGACAGCTAACAGAAGAACCGTGAGTGTGTCTACAGTTAGACGAAGACTGGGGGAGAGGGAAATAGCGGCGCGAAGAGCTGCTGCGGGTCCAAAATTGACCGCAGAGCATCGGCGAGCCAAAGCAATTCGCTCGCGAACACGTCAATTGGACTCTCGAACAATGGAAAGCTGTTCTCTTCTCAGACGAGACGAGAGTGTGCCTTTTCTGCAACGACAGACGCAAAAGAGTGTACAGAAGACAGGGTGAACGTTTCGCCCAAGCCTGCATCCAGGAAACGGTGGAATATGGAGGCGGTTCTTGTATGTTCTGGGGCGGCATGTCGGCCGAAGGCCAAACCGACCTTGTTTGCGTCTCCCAGGCTCGAGGTGCTCGCGGGCAAGGGTCGCTGACTGCTCATCGGTACATCGCAGAGATCCTGGAAGAACATGTGGTCCCCTATGCCAGTTTTGTTGGCGAAGGGTTCACGTTGATGCATGACAACGCTCGCGCTCACACTGCAATGATTGTGCGCGACTACCTTCAAGAGGTTGGGATCTCTGTCATGCAGTGGCCAGCGAGAAGTCCAGACCTGAACCCGATTGAGCACCTATGGGACCATTTAAAACGCAAGGTTCGGTCTCATGATCTCGCTCCTACGCCACTCCAGGAACTCAAAGATTATTGAGGAATGGGACACTATCTCTCAAGAAGAAATTTTAAAATTGGTAGAATCCATGAGCGATCGTATGGAAGCAGTCATCAGGGCAAGGGAGGGTAACACTAGATTTTAGATTAGTTTTAAGATCAGTTTTGTATTATTTTTTGTGTAATTAATGTGTTTTAAATTAAAGCTTAATTAAGGATTTTTACTGTTTTATACATATACTTCTTTTTTTTGTGCTGTTCCAATAAAAGAAAAATAATTAATTGAACTGTTTTTGTGCTCCCCGTTTCATCGCCTTTCAAATGATATCCAACATGACCCTCATTATTGATGTCAAATAAGGTTTAAAGTTGTTTGAATTAGATTTTTTGAAAGGTGCGATTTTTTTGACGCCGAGTGTAGTTGACTAAAATAAATAATTTATTTGTTAACCAGGACAATCAGGCTTGAGAACGGCCTCACAGCACTCCTTATATCGGATCCTAGTCGGCAGTTCATTGCTGATGGTAACAGTTCAAGTGAAGAGGAGAGCAGCGGCACCGAAGAGAGTTCTGGGACGGAGAGTGATGGGGCCAAGTCAGGGCAGTCTGCTGCTAGTGACCAGCATGGGACCAAGAGACGTGCTGAGTTTGATGAGGAAAAACTGGTCAGTAGTTTACTGTATATTGAAAAATGAATGTGTGTGAATTTACTGTATACCTACATAAAAACTGTTGTCAACTGTTGCCAAACCTAAACCACAAGAACCCTACTTGGGTTAACCGAAAGGGCATAACACACAAAAAACGGGTGCGATCCGGGACAGTCGTATGGCAGGTGTAATTCTTTGTATTTATATGGAAGACATCATAGGGAACGCGGGCGCGGGGCGGGTGACGAGCGGGAGCGAGCGGGCGTAGTGTCGTTGAATTCATCGTATACACGTATTTTCCTATAGGCATTCACAGACGTGTGCGCGGGTCGTGGGCGGTGCGTGTCAGTCGTTGGTATTGTATTTATTTACAAAACAGTTCGTTTTGAGAATGGATTTGAATAAAAATAGTATAGAATGTGTACATAAATCGTAAACATATTTGTATTCGAGCCAAGCTTTATAACTACAAAAATACTGTTTTCAGCAAGAATAAAGTTTCAAATTTCAATCAATATGCATTTATGCTGCCGCTAGCAAGGTACGACGTCCGCGCACGACGCGCCATCAACCCGCGCCCGTCCATTGTGTGTTTTGTGCTTATGTATTCAAACTGAATTTTTAAGTAAAACATAGGTAAATATGTAGGTACCTACTAAACTGCAAAGATAGCTATTTGCAATTGTGTTCTAACTGTGACTATTGACCATGAAATATATAGCTATTTTATACGACCTTCATTTAAGTCCACGGCCAATCATTGTTATACCTACCTACGTAACTTAAGATTTCTAGTAGGTAAGTGGGCTTATCTACAAAATTATTCTACCTATTTTCTTTTTATAAAGTACTAAGTAATGTCCACTTAGGTTCTTATGGGATTAATATACCTACCGAACTTAAGTAAAAAAATTGCTAAAGCAAACATATATGTGAATATTTAAATCATAATATTACTACGATATTATTGTTATTAGACTTGTCCTAAGAGGAATGTATGAATACATTTGCTGGTACTGCAAGGAATTTAAAAAAATGCTCGGTTTTTCTTTAAACTATGTGCGGGGGAGGAGAGGATCCCCTGGATCCCCCCACCGATTAGGTACTAAGTATTTGCCACCTAACTAAGCTGAGTTAAGCCTGAATTTCGGGTAAAAGTAACCATAAAATTTTGAAATTTAAAAAAATTAATATCTCGAAAACTATTAGGATTCGACGAGTTTGGCGTGGTTTTCTTCCCCCCTCCCCTCCCCCCTACTCCGCGGCACATATACTAAACCACAACCCAGGCCTAGCTTTAGAAAGTGGGTTCTTTGTGAAAGATCTATTTGATTACTGAAACTGATATAAGGTTTCTTGATCTGTTTCCTTCTCAAACTCTCTATAACATATCAGCTACGGGGAAAAAAATTTAAGAGTTCATCACACACTGGACTAGTGTATTGTCCTATGTTTGTTACTCAATCACGCCAGAACGGCTGAACGGATCTGGGGGAAATTTAGCACAGAGATAGAATATCATAGTCTGGAATACCATAGGCTACTTTTTATCCCGGAAAACTAAAGTTCCCGCGAGAACCGAAAATCCTCAATCACTGCGGACGAAGTAGCGGGCATCAGCTAGTGTATTTATAATCCTATTAAGTATCTACCTCCGGAGTTGTCGTGAATTGTAACATAATATCATACAGATTGTGTGTAATAGGCTCTAGATTGATTACGTGATTACATCAAAAGTAAATATACGTAGACCGTAGTTACCCACAAATGAATTGGATCGAGACGGACTTTATTACTATTATCGTTTTCGTCACGTCCTCGTTACTTGAGGACAGTTGCAGTTTATGTAACTTTGTGTAATATCTATTTCGCACCGGCTTCGCACGTGTATTTGGCCTACACTACTCACAATTGAGTTGCTGTTAGTCGTTGAGGAGTTCCGCCCTCCATCTCCGAATTAGATACCTACCTACTTGCCGTGAAAACCGTGCCATAAAGGCCGTAAAAATGTAGCAGAAAGACTGATAGACAAACACATTTTCGAATTTTATAATAGGTATCAGTATGGAATATGGATATGTCACCGTAAGAGTGTAAAAACCGTAAGATTGTAATCTAACGCCTTTTTTCCGATAGATTGTATACAGTCGAAAGATTGTGAACCGTTCAATGATTTAAGTGTCAATTTTTGAAATATTCATTATATTTACGTTTTCTTGTCTCTTTCTTGTAGGTTAGGTTAGGGTTCGACATAAATAATCATGTAGTGCACTTAGGTTCTATCGGGTTAATAAACCTAACAGATTACAATCTACCGAAAAATAATCCGTTATATTGTAATCATTCGACAGTTTACAATTTCACGAGTTAGATTATAATCTAACGGTTTTTACAATCTTACGGTGACAGATATACCTATCGCTATAAAATGATACAAGTGAATATAATTAAAATGATTAAAAAATACGACTGCTCTGCCGTAGACACACATACATACACAAACCCTAAAAACATAACACTCCTTTTTTAGGCAGTCGTGTTATAAAAAATCCCCCTCGAATGGAAGTAGGTACGGCTACCATCTGCTACTACGTGATACCTTTGGAATCTTATTCACATTTTTATTAAATGATATTTTTTGTGAATCACTGAATATTGAACTATAGTGTTATATAATTTTGGAGTCTACTCATCATTTTCTAGATGTTCATTATATAGTTAATCTTATTTTCGAATATTTTTTTTCAACTTTAATCTTTAATGCGGAACCATGGTCACCCCATCAATTTTTTTTTAATTTTTCTAGCCTATGTCACCCGAAATAAACTAGGGTTTCTAAAGATACCTCATTTATCAAAATCGGTTCAGGCGTATAGAAGTTATGGTGGAATATACAAACTCACATACATACATACATACATATATACATACATGAATCCTGAAAACAATATACTCCTTTTTTCAGGCCGTCGTATAAAAACTTACCTAAGTACAATGGGCGGCCTGCTTTAGAACCAGTTCCGTGGTCTTACCAGTTAACACAAGAGACCTACGAAAGCACTGACACGGACACAGTTACCTATTAGTGCGTTTCGTAACAATTACTATAATATTATATGCATATCGCTGGTATATCAGGTATTTGACCAGGGTAGGACAGACTTATTAGGCTAACTACAAACTTTTAGGTAACTACTTGAAATGTGGATTAACCTAAAGCCTTAACTTCGTCGCTTAGGTATAGGAAGCACAGGGATTTCAGGTGCTGACTAAGTATGCCTAATACAACCTGCATCACGTAGCTACACTTTATATGTAGAAAGCGAGTTTTAAGGCTCTGAGGTCTACAAATAGCGAGTAATGAAGGAACTAGAAGTTTAATTCGCTATAATCCGCGACAATAGGTGGTATAGTGTGTTCTGTATTTTGAGCTCTCAACGTACTGTTACATCCCTAGCTACTATGGCGTATAGTGCTGATCAATCATGTAGCATTTTGACCCAGTATTCGAGATTGACGCAAGACGATAATGTGTTAATCAGCAATATATTGCCTATAAAAAGAGCTAATTAATTCTTAATCTCCAGTCGTTCTGGTAATTAGCCTAATTGCTATCCACCTACGGACCCGGTTTCGGCCTGCCGGACTGGACAGCAATAGAAGCTAAGCTCAAGAACCAAAAATACCGCCGAAGGACCTTTTGGAGGTCTCCGCGAGTCGCGACAAATGATCTAAGTAGTTAATCTTATTTATTTTGTGAGAATATTACAATTTTCTCTACTAATAAACTACAGTTCGAGTACTCGTGTTGTTTCCTTTATAACCACCGAGTGCTTGGGACTAACATTTGGTGTCAGAAGAAAGCGGGATTATTTCCCGTTGGACGCCTACTCCTGACGACGTCCACGATTCTCCAAGCCAAGCTGCCCGTGCTGCCGTTCCTGGTCTCTCTGACTGACGGACAGTCAAACCCCAGCCGGCACCGAGAAGAAGACCAAGCTGTGCCAATCCTTATCGTGCCCGAGGGTTCTCTGCCCAGCCGTGAGGTGCTGCCACCCGGTCCAGATTCCTACTTGATCACAACATCGCGACGAGGCGTGCGGAATAACCGCGCGTGCGACCCAGATCGACTCACCCGGCGCGTGACCCAGTTCGTCTCGCCCGACGACGTTGCAATTCGCCGTTGCAGTTCTTCGAGTTCATCGCCGAATCAGCAATGACACCGTTTCTGCTACTATTGTGAGTGATTTTAGTGCTATTAACTTGATAATTATTAATTATTTTCTGTTATTGCGTATAGGAAAGTATAGTAACATATTTTTATCATGGCAAAACGAGATGATTCCTTCACTTTTCCCGTCGAATCCATCAAAATGAATTTCAGTGACTTGACTCGGTTTATTAAACCCTTTGACGGTGACCGAAACAAGTTAACATCATTTATAAGAAACTGCTAAAATGCCCTTAACTTAGTAAATTCCACTCACGCTGAAATTTTATTTAAATTTATTCTATCACAATTAGAGGGGAAAGCAGATGCAGCCTGCTCATTAAAGGTATTTGATAACTGGTCGGAACTAAAACAATTTCTAAAAAGTAATTTTGGCGAAACTAAACACCGAAGCCACCTACTTTTAGACCTTCAAAATTGCAGAATGAAGCCTAATGAGACGATTTTACAATACAGTACGCGTTTAGAGACCCATCTAACACGATTACAGACTGATATCTCCCATTCTACTAGGGACCCCAGTGAAGTAAGGACGACTAGCCAATACCGAAGACTTAGCCTTACACACATTCTTATTAGGATTACCAAACCATATATCAAATATTCTTAGAGGTAGGGACCCCAAAAACCTCGCGAAAGCGATTAATTTGGCTATCCAGGAAGAAAAATTCTACAATCTTGCTCGCTCAGACCTCTAAGGGTATAAAATATTATGATAAATTGGGACACACGGACAGACACTACCATTCTTATCGTCCACGTCCCACACATAACGCATCTTATTCTGCAAGTTTCCGACAAGGAAAATCACCTCCTCGTATTTCCAATACATATCATGCCCAAGAAAATCAAAGCACCCCTCATAATCCACAACCATCCTCTCCTAGAAAAACAGTAATCTGCTGGTACTGCAAAAATATAGGCCACGAAATTAGCGAATGTCGCAAGAGGCAATACAGTAATGCCAATCGCCATAAATTTTCTTATTCCCCGCCTGAAACTGTTCATAACTTTTCAGAAAATATCCCATATGTCGATCCTGAGGAAGAGTTTTTAAACTAAACCGGATTCCGCGTTTGCGTCGCTCGGAATCCACTATACAAAACGACGCGGAATGCAACCACTGTTTCCATCGGTTTAATTCGCGATATTTAAAGCCTACTAATAATCAGTTTAGCACTAGAGAAGTCGCGGAACAAATACCGATAATTTCTATTACAGATTCCACTGTATCCGCAATTCCTCCTAATTATTTTAAGCCCACTGAGTCTACTAAATCTATTGAATCTATTAAAGCCACTGAATCTATTAAATTCACTAAGTCTATTAAGCCCACTGAGTCTATTAAGCCCACTGAGTCTTGTAAGCCCATTGAGTCTACTTTATCTACTGAATCTATTAAACCCACTGAGTCTACTAAATCTATTGAACCTATTAAAGCCATTGAGTCTACTTTATCCACTGAGTCTTCTAAGTTCACTGAGTCCAGTTATAATAATTCCAAACATTTCATTGAAAATACTATGTCTCCTAGTCCTAGAAACTCCTCCGAATCCATTTGTTCTAAACCGAACAAGTCTACCAAGTCTTTAAAACCCTCTATCAAGCAAAGTACATCAAAATCTACTATATCTTCTATATCCGTGTCACGAGTCAACAAACAGGGTAACCAGCCCCAAATTCATGACCGTGGACACCATGTTTCTATATCCTCTGTATCCATGTCGCGAGTCAACAAACAGGGTAACCAGCCCCAAATTCATGACCGTGGACATATTGATATTATTACCAATCCTACTAATATTTCAATAAAAAATTATAAAAAGAAAAAAAAACCAACTCCATCATTTTTACTATAATTTCTCTGAATGCATTATTCCCAAATTCTACAATATCCCTTCAATCTCATAATAATCTAAATTTTCGGCCTACACTTCGTTAACTTAGGAACATAATATTATCATAGTTTTAAGAATATTATACCTTTACTGATTTTTCTTATATAAGTAGGTAAAACCTCATATATAGACTATAAAAAATGTTATATACACAGTTCAAGACGACCAGAGACAGTTAGCATCTCTAATGAGAGAAAACATCCATATTATCTCTTCCACTATTAGTACATTTAATACGACTATTCAAAAACTAAATTATAACGAGCAAATACTTAACCAGAATAAAGAAAAGTTAGATAAAATCCTAGAAAGTGTTATGCAAACCACTAATAAATTAGAAGCCTCATCACGTCTAACCATGACCTTCAGTGCACTAGAAAGCTCATTAATGACCTTAAATTTTAATCTTAAAGATATTATTGATGCAATACTGTTCGGTAAACAAAACTTGATTCACCCATCAGTATTATCCCCCATGCAGCTTTATAAAGAACTCAGCTCTAACAAGAATAAAGTTGCATATAATTTTCCCCTAGCTATTAATTTAGAAAACATGCACACTCTTTTAGACATATCCCGCATTTCTAGTTTCGTTACCGATACCAAATTAGTATTTGTTATTGGAATCCCATTGACTCTCTTACAAGAATATAACCTCTACCATGTTTACGCTCTCCCTACTGCACATGATATTAAAAATCCGCACTCATTTGCTTTGATAAATCCTACTACAAAATTCCTCGCAATAACAGACGATAAATTAATATACTCTACGATGGACTCAATGAGTGATTGCAAAACCCTAACGAGCAATAACTATCTGTGTAAATTAAGCAATGTACAATCCAGTGTTACAAATCCGATCTGTGAAGTGTCGATCTTAAGTGCATATATAAATAAAATACCGGACACATGTGATTATAAAATAATAATTAGTGATATTGACGTATGGCAAAAGATAAGTAATAATAAGTGGATATATGTTCAATCCGATATAACTAAGGTCTCTGTAAAATGTAACAATACACTTAACGACTACGATATTATTGGAACAGGAATTCTCAAGGTTCCGAAAGGATGCAAGGCTTTCCATAAGCTCTTACAATTTATTCCCTCAGTTGAGTATGAATCCAAACTTTATTTGCCAACCCCCAATTTTAACATTATAAATGACGATTGCTGTTCCAAAAAGAAAATAAATATTTCGCTTCCATATCTAACACCTATTAAATTGTCACATATAAACTTAGATTCCTTGCATTATGTCACACACCGATTAAACCAAGTTAATGACGAAATAGAGAAAATGGAAAACCAGCCTTATCACATTAAATATGGAAGTTATTTTAGTATCCTAACGACTTTAGTACTTAACCTTAACTGTAATAAGTTATATTTCTTATAAAATATTTAAATTTCTTTGTAATAGATCAAGGCGTAATAACATTCCAAGTTCTAATCCTGGCTGTTGTATACAGATTTTCAATAGTTGCCATTCTAACCCTGACAAAAATATCCGAGCAATTAATACTAGCTCCAATGTTGAAACTCGTAATAGGGGTTTTGACGCAACTAGTAACTCTGAGAGTTCTCCCAATAGTTTACGGAGAAACCTACAGTAAGAAATATTGTATTACTAAATTATATCTACTATTTCATTTGTACTAGAGGAATTATTATATTATGTACCTAGTTACTTCGTTTTTCCTAGTTCTAAGAAAATATTATGTTGCTAATTTTATATTTCTAGATCACTTTAAATAATTCTTATCTACTTATTCTTAGTTCTTAATTCCTGTTAGTTGACATAGATAATTTGATAAATTTGTTTTTCTCTTTTGTTTGTTTTTCTCACAATTATAATGAATTTTATATTTCTAGTTCTTAGTTCATGTAAACGATAATTTTTAATTCTCTTTTTAAAATGTATGTAATAACGATAACATGATAATGGTATTATCAATTTTCTATTTCTTACAATGTTGTTTTTGTAATACTTAAATCACTTCATTCTACTCGCATCATCCCTTGATGCTCCGTCTTAAACGGGGGAGGTGTTACATCCCTAGCTACTATGGCGTATAGTGCTGATCAATCATGTAGCATTTTGACCCAGTATTCGAGATTGACGCAAGACGATAATGTGTTAATCAGCAATATATTGCCTATAAAAAGAGCTAATTAATTCTTAATCTCCAGTCGTTCTGGTAATTAGCCTAATTGCTATCCACCTACGGACCCGGTTTCGGCCTGCCGGACTGGACAGCAATAGAAGCTAAGCTCAAGAACCAAAAATACCGCCGAAGGACCTTTTGGAGGTCTCCGCGAGTCGCGACAAGTGATCTAAGTAGTTAATCTTAATTATTTTGTGAGAATATTACAATTTTCTCTACTAATAAACTACAGTTCGAGTACTCGTGTTGTTTCCTTTATAACCACCGAGTGCTTGGGACTAACAGTACGTTTCACTCCGCTACCGGAGCATCTTCAGGAGATGTTGACTCGACAGTGCACGAATGTGAAGATTATTATTATCATGGACTTCCGCAAATTAACGCCTGCTTCTATCCAAAAAGCGAGTAGACGAGCAGGTGGGACAATTGTATGACTATAAGTCGAGCATCTTAGGTCCGTTCTGACGTAATTTTGTTTCAACGTTCGAATTCTTTCAACGTTGGTGACATCTAAAATCTCACTCTTATCATAGAGCAACAGCAGAGAATGCGCCAAATAACCGCCCCAAATTGTACCTAGTATCGCCTTACATGTCCACAATCCCGTGCTAACACATCATACCTTCGACAGGTGTATCGCCACAGTCGCAATATATTTCGATTCGTGAAGAACACGTTTGAACATATATCTAGAAAGCGATGCAAGATATTTCAGAAACAACTTTCACTTGACACGGTATGAGGTGCTGGCACCACTTTTACTTCATACTTGATCCTGACATTTTCATAAATTACTAGCTAATGCCCGCAACTTCGTCCGCGGGAACTGTAATTCCGGGATAAAAAGTAGCCTATGTGTTATTCCAGACTCTTATCTACATATCTCTGTGCCAAATTTCATCCAGATCCGTCCAGCCATTCTAGCGTGATTGAGTAGCAAACATGTATCGATTCATCCATCCAAACTTTCGCATTTATAATATTAGAATGGATAATTCTTGGGACCGTTCATAAAATGCATAACCTTAAAACACTTTTACTATTTAGATAGGATTGAATCGCGTTTTTAAAAAAAACTGTTATAAAATATTGTGTATTTATCAAAACCGTTTAAGTATGTAGATAATAGGCATGATGACAGTAACCAAGAATCAATGAAATTATGAATTTATCTAATGAAATAGGATTCATGGATTGTAAAAAAACGTATTTATTTTTCTATTTTTTTATTTATTTTATTTTATTTTTATTCATATGGTTCGCTAGCGATTTTTACATAGTAGCTGGTATATAATCATAAGTTACATATTTTATAAATACATGCCAATGTATGCAAAATCATATTAAAGCAAACACTACATGCAGTATCTCATAAATAAAGAAAGAAAAGAGCCAAAAACAAGTTATCGAAAAAATAAAACTCAAAAAAAAAAAAATTAATTAAAAGTAGGTACAATAGATTATTTCTACATCTACAATAAGTTAAACTTTAGGCTTATTTAAGTTTTGTTTTATAATATTACTAATTAATTTCACAATTTCAAGTACTTACCAACTTAGTAGATTTACCAAAACAATAAAAATAATGAAAAAAAAAGGTTATTTCTATATAATTAATAAGTAGGTAGGTACACAGAAGAATGTTTCCTAACACAATCAGCGTGATTGATTATTTCGAGTGAGATTGCTATTTATTTTGATAAAATAAAACTATAAAATACAGCAATCCGCCATATTGCATAAAACACAAAGAAGCGAATGACGTCACAATTGTTTGTTTTCGAGCTTTGAAAATCACACTAATTGCTTACTGCACACTGCACAGAGTACATTGGTGAACACAATTGTGACGTCACAACGACGCCATGACACCGCCGAACGTTTTGGCGTGAATTTTAAAATTTAAATTTCAAATGCTAATTTTATCTATCAAACTTAATTTTTCTGCTGAAATAAGATATTTTTTCGAAATAGTAGATACTTCCGAACATAATCTGATCATTTTTCAAAATCAGTCATCATGCCTATTAAACAATTTTTGTTAAAAAACGTTGTCGTCCATAAAATAGGAGGACAAGGCAAAGGATATGCGAGGAGTAAGATGAAATGGTACTTATGGTACTTATCCTTATATCCTTTATATCCTTTGCCTTGTCCTCCTATTTTATGGACGACACCATAGTAAATTAAAACGATAGAGCTTTGTATGTAGCTATAGTGATTCCTTTCTAAATATTCCATTTGCTTTCATTATTTGGCTCACCAAATTAGTAAAATGATAGTTTCCTGTAGTTCTTGGTAGAGATTAATTAATTTTATTAATGCAGAATCGAGTTTGTAGAAAATCTCAAAAACACGGATGTTTTGCATAGGCGTAAATGACTCATCCTAAAACTTAGTATACACTTTCGCCAAAGTTTGCTTCAATTTTGCTCAACGTCGCGTCGAAAACGCCGGGGCAGCGCTCGATATGCAGGAGCCGAATCACAAAGGGGAACGCCGAGCGCGGCCCCGGCCGTCAAACGACGTCCCAATAACGTTCTTGGCGATCTTTTTGTGATGGTAAGTGATGATGCAGTCTAAGATGGTACCTGTTAGGGGCATGGCCTATTCAATCTATACTCTTAATCGGTTTCTACACGGCATCGTACCGGAACGCTAATTTTCGTTTAGCGGCACGTCTACCGATAGAGTGTTAACTAGCCACAGCCGAAGCCTCCCACCAGGTCAGACCAGGAAAAATTCTGAAATTTTAAATTCCCAAATTGACCCTGCCGGGGTTCGAACTCAGTACCTCCGCACGTTAAGAACACAGCGCTTAACACTGCGTCAGTGAGGTGAGAGGTCGTCAAAATCGTGAAAGTAGCGAACATAGTGTATACCCACCTTAATGAAATCAACCGAGATATCGTTATACTTATACATTGATCGTTTTTTTATTGCTGTTTACTGGTTGTTTATAAATTGTATAATAAACTTGTTAGTTATACCAAGATTTCCATGTTCTAAGTAAGACTTCTCTAAATAATTAACCGCACGCAACCCAAGTAGAAAATATCAACTTCTGCCTGTTCACCGCGTTCGTATCTAGTTAGTAAACTACTAAGACACGACTGCCTCGTTGGTCTAGTGGTTAGCATGTTCGACTGCGGCTGACGCGGTCTCGGGTTCGTATCCCGGGTAGGGCCATAATTAAGTATTGGGTTATTCTAACAAGAAATTCTCAGTACTAGCCCGGAGTTAGGAAGTTGGCGGTGTTTCACACCCGTGCCTCGGAGAGCACGTAAAGCAGTCAGTTCTGCGCCTGATCTCTCTCCGACGTGTCGGATTTTCCGTCCCTTCGGACTATGTGAGTAAAGGAACCGAGAGTGCACCTGTGCATTATTATACCTCCCGCGCAGATGGCTAATCTCTATGGAGATTATTATTGTACGAGATGATTCCCGCGACTTCGTCCGCGTGGACCAAGTTTTTTTCGATTCCCGCGGGAACTCTTGAATTTTCCGGGATGAAAAGTAGCCTATGTCCTTCCCCGGGATACAACCTACCCCTTTACCTACCAAATTTCACTAAAATCGGTTGAACAGATACATTTTTTGACTCCCCCGCGAAACCTTCGAATTGTCCGGGATAAAAAGTAGCCTATGTTCTTCCCCGGGATATAGCCTATCCCTGTACTGTACAATTTCATCAAAATCGGTTTAACAGATGGGCCGTGAAAGCGTAGCAGATAGACAGACAGACACACTTTCGCATTTATAATATTAGTATGGACACATAATATATACACGAACCCTGAAAACATAACACTCCTTTTTTGGGCAGTCGTGTAATAAAAAATCCCCCTCGAATGGAAGTACGGCTACCACTGCTACTACGTAACGATACCATAGTCATTAATTAACACTTTGCAATCTTAATCACATTTTTATTAAATGATATTTTTTCGTGAATCACTGGATATTGAACTATAGTGTTATATATATTTTTGGAATCTGCTCATCATTTTCTAGATGATGATTATATAGTTCATCTTACTTTCGATATTTTTTTTCAACTTTAGTCTTTAATGCGGGACCATGGTCACCCCATCATTTTTTTTTTAAATTTTACTAGCCTATGTCTCTCGGAATAAGCTAGGGATTCTAACGATACGTATAGAAGCGTATAGAAGTTATGGTGGAATATACAAACTCACATACATACATACATACATACATGAACCCTGAAAACAATATACTCCTTTTTTCAGGCAGTCGTTTAATAAAATAAAAGGGTGGCCTGATTTTTGAGCACCTCCCTTGATTCTTTTACGAAAGTATTTAAAAAGTACATAGTGTTAAATCTTTTACGATGGTACGGAACCGCTCGTGTGATAGTCCGACTCGCACTTGCCCGGTTTTTACCATACCTCTTCACGTAAATGCTGTATTTTTTTTTGTTTTTTATGCTTGCCTGGGATGTATGCAGCTATGTATAAAGCTATAATGAGAAGATTACGTAGAATATAATATTTGTTCGCAGGCAGCATGCGCCCTCTGCGTGGGTGTGGGCAGCTACAGCGATCCTCACGACATCCAAGGGCTTGCGCATTTTGTCGAACACATGGTCTTCATGGGCAGCGAGAAATACCCGAAAGAAAATGAGTTTGATGCCTTCATCAAGGTAAGAATGTCAAACGAGTCATTTTAATTTCCTATCGCACGCAGTTTTATTTTTTGAGATACAATAAATGATTTATTTATTTCACGTAGGACAACTTGTGTCACTTATGATACGTGCAGACTCAAGACCACCGGTTCGGAAATGTGATTCTATTGAGAAGAGTCGGCAAGAAACTCAGCAGTTGCCTTTTTCTGTAAAAGAAAAATGTTCCAATAAGTAAACAATACACAACATACCTCACGTTACAAGTATTACGCTGACTTGTGGGCTACTGGATGCGAGGCAGGTTGCTTCCGTGCAACTTTGTCGTTAAGAAAATTATCAATAGTTATAAACTCGACTTAACAAATGCTATTTAACACAGTCTTTAAATTTATTTAACGGCAAATAGGGAAACTGATTTGGAACCATGTCACAAAAGCGTACACTCGACCCCACAAAGGATTTCTGCACCTTGCGCACACTATATGACGCCACTATACGACTTGTTAAATCATCGCTTTCAACAGAAAAAAGGTGGATCCGATAACGCATCGACTGACTGTGAAGTGACGACCTTCTACTTCGAAATCCAAGAGAAGCACCTCCCTCACGCTATGGATATGTTTAGTCAGTTCTTTGTCAGCCCGCTGATGAAGAAGGAGGCCATGCAACGGGAGCGGGAGGCCATCGAGTCAGGTAACATTAGAAAAAATATATATTAGCCTTCTATTACTTGTTCTCAGCATGGAATTAATTAAATGTTCCGTATAAGTGTTTGGAAAGTCGATTGTCGAGGACACTTTCTCGATAACATTTCTGGTGGTTTGTTCACATAGTTGACGTTTTTAAAAATGGCTTGTGTAGGTATCGAATGCTTTTTTAGTTTTTATACGACTGCCTGAAAAAAGGAGTATATTGTTTTCAGGGTTCATGTATGTATGTATGTATGTGAGTATGTATATTCCACCATAACTTCTATACGCCTGAACCGATTTTGATAAATGAGGTATCGTTAGAATCCCTAGCTTATTCCTGGTGACATAGGCTAGTAAAATTTAAAAAAAAATTGATGGGGTGACCATGGTTCCCCAATAAAGACTAAAGTTGAAAAAAAATATTCGAAAATAAGATTAATTATTTAATCATCATCTAGAAAATGATGAGTAGATTCCAAAAATATATAACACTACTAGATGATGCCCGCGACTTCGTCCGCGTGAATTGATGTTTTTTTAAGATTTAAACTATCCTATCTCTCAAGTTAGATCGGACTGCACATGGTGTGCGAATTTTATTATAATCGGTTAAGTGGTTTAGGAGTCCATTGAGGACAAACATTGTGACACGAGATTTATATATATTAAGATAGTTCAATATCCAGTGACGGCAGAGCAGTCGTATTTTTTAATAATTTTAATTATATTCACTTGTTACTTAATTAATTGAGAAAATTTTACTGATAAGATGAAGTAAACAGGTCACTGCTTAAAGTGGTAAAGTCGCCTTTTACTTTCTACTTCCTTCTTTGTGATTCTGTTCGTTTTTTGTCCATTTGTTGTAGTGTACTAATTAAACGAAATGTGTTGCACACAATATATCATGGCCGATACATTAAAGACGTTTTTGCATTGACGACACAACAGAAGACAGACATGATGTCGTGTCGGTTTATGAAAAAGCGCTTTCGAATAGAAAAAATACCGCATTCAAATCGGTCTACCCGTGTGAGCGCAACGATGCCACAAGACAAACAAACAGACATTCTTTCTGTTCGTTGTTTTCTGTCATCGCATGTCAGTCAGTCAGTAAAACGAATAGTCCCACAAACTTATCTAACCCGGTAACAGCGTATCGTTAGTAGATACGAAAAATAAAATAAGGAGAAAAACTAAACAGGCACAAAAACTATAGTTCCAATTTTGGCCACCAGGCCAAATAAGTTTGACGGACTATTATATATTATAGTTTTATCAACACTCTGTTTTCGCCGGGGGCTAAAATAATAGTGTACTTGTCAGAATTCGCGATAGCTGCGCCCTCGGACTCGAACCGCAAAGACCAGTTGCTTTCGAGCCTGTTCCCCGCGGGGCACCCGGCGCGCACGTTCACGTGGGGCAACCTGCGCAGCCTGCGCGACGACGTGCCGGACGACGAGGCGCTGCACCGCGCCGCGCACGAGTTCCGCAGGCGCCACTACAGCGCGCACCGGATGACTGTCGCCGTGCAGGTACACTATATTATCATGTTCTAAACTTGTCAGTAGTCACAAACGCGTCATCCTTGCATTACAATCGCAAATATCAGTTGCTATTGAGAGCATTCCTCGTGGGGCACCCGGCGCGCTCCAGTTCCGTTGGTGCCATTACACCGCGCACTGAATGTCTCTCCCTGATCAGGCCATTAGATTTTTTTTTTAATTCCACTAGTTATCCCTTGACTGCGACCTCATCAGATGATAAGTGATGATGCAGTCTAAGATGGTAGCTGGCTAACCTGTTAGGGGTATGGCAGTTATATTAAACCAATACCCCTAGTCAGTTTCTACACGACATCGTACCGGAACGCCAAATCGCTTAGCGGTGCATCTTTGCCGGTAGGGTGGTAACTAGCCACGGCCAAAGCCTCCCACCAGACAAACTTCAGAAAAGTCATGTTCTACTCTTGTCAGTAGTCGCAATGCATTCCAATCGCATAGATCAGTTGATATTGAGAGTGTTCCCCGATGACATCGAGCGCGCTCCAGTTCCATCGGTGCCATTACACCGCGCACCGAATGCCTCTCCCTGATCAAGCTAGTAGAATCTCGTTCTCTCTCTGCGTCATATTATGTACGGCTTATTGCTAAGGGTCGTGACCCCTTTCCATTATATTATACAGTAGGAGTTTTCTAGGAGGAATGGTAGTGCAGTGGTTTCCCAGATCCTTCCGTATACGATTCTACTAAGAACCAGATAAGGTTAAGTAGCATAATATTAAATCCTAATACTTAATTGATGCAATGGGCCTCCATAACAATATATCGACAGTTGTCCGCAAAAAAACATCCATAGCATGTTTTTGGTAGCACTTTGATTAGGTCTTCTTTGTTTTTAAGTAATTACAACTTTTCTTTTAGGCTCGTATGGACCTCTCATCTCTAGAGCGGTACGTCATAAACACATTCGGGCAAATTCCCACAAACAAATTGCCTGCAGATGACTTCGGGGAATTTGCCTTCAAGCCGGACACCGTAACACCAGAGTTTAGGAGTATTTATTACGTGAAACCTATCAGTGATACTACAGAGGTATGTTCAGAATCTTTGAGTAGAATTTATTTTTAAAGTAAGACTGATTGAGAAACTAAAATAAACGGCAAAGGGATTTCATGTAAAGGGTATTTACCAGCCACGAAAGTAGAATCTGGATTAGTTGATGCTATCATAATGTCTCGCTGGTAGAAATACCGAGCAAATATTAGTCAACTCTAGTATAAGTTTTAATAATTGTAATTTTGAAATACGTTTATATTATTGGTCCAGTATCAGTATGAAAATCAGTCTTACAGAGTCCGATTCTGTGCTTGTTTTTGTACAAGTGTAACGCACGGATTTGTCACTTTGCTTTATCGGTGTACTCTCTTAACTCAACTAAAATTCATAGGGTTGTGCAAACTCGCACAATTGGGGACACCAAATCAAATCAGCAACTTTTTTCAAACATTAAAACGCGCGCTTAGTTTTGGATTTTGTATGAAATACTGAACTGTGACGTCATCAAATCTCGACGCACTTTTTTACTTCAATCGTCAGTTTAAAATGGTTTATAACATAAAACTAACAGGGGCCATGGACACTACGACTTTTGGGAGATCCTCTATTTAATAATCACTAAAAAATAATTCATTTGAATAGTTGTCAAATACCCAATTGGCACGATTTTTGCTATTTTGATCAGGTCAGGTTTTAATTGCATTTGCAGGTACATTTGACGTGGTGTATGCGTTCGTTACTGTCCGAATATCAATCAAAACCGCATCAATATATTTCATACTTACTGGGACACGAGGGAAAGGGCAGTTTACTATCCTATCTAAGAAAAAAGTGAGTTTTTTGGGAGTTCCAACGATTTTGCTTGCGATGTAATAAAACTTTAAACTTTTTCGAATTCGGTTCATCAGATGCTGTCACTAATGACATCACCCTCTTAGCACAAAAGTTTTACTGTGAATGGCTGAATTTATAGTATTCTTGCTGATACATGTGCAATTTAGCTAGTAGACATTAGAGAAAGAATGTCAGCCAATCAAATTTAAATTAATATTTTAATGTTAAATCATACCTTGTCTTTGGTTATATTAGGTTATGATGATAATAATTATAAAACTTAAAACCTATAACCGCGCAGTTTTTCTTTTTCAAATAACTGTTACTTATTAAGATAAAAAATATTTTCAGGGTATGGGCGTTAGGCATTTATACAGGTAACTCGGAAAGTGGCATCGACTATACATCCATGTATAGCTTATTTTCCACGCAAGTTGTACTTACCAAAGAAGGACTCGATCATATTGACGAGGTAAACTACTAAATAACTATATTTTTTTTCTCCTTACCATAAAGTTCCATTACAGAATAATGCTTTATGGTAACTTTATTGTCTACTACCATCTAGCCTATGGGCTAATAAGTAATATTTATCTAGCTTTAAACTTCTACTTATGATTAATACAGTACATCTAATTTACAGTCTTATAACTGTCCTTAGTTTATTCTAATGTACTTAATGTTCACTACATAATAACTTATGACATAAAGTTAATACAAATAAATATCATTTTTTTAAATTGTGTCCTTGACAGTCAAATGATTTCTTTATTTTTTTAGGTTTTAGAAGCAATTTTCTCATATATTAGTATGCTAAAGAAAATAGGACCGACTGAAAGTATTTATGATGAAATAAAGGTAAGTAATTAAAACATCTACACTTATTTTTATACAATTATGTGAAATAAAAATTGATACAGTACTGAATGTTTTCAAAACTCATTAAAACCTTTAAAGTCTGCCAACTTTGGGCTTTTTGGTGCAAGATTATCGGTGCTTCGAAATATGTGCCTCGCCCATTGCTATTTCAGCTTTGCAACATGACCTATGAATATTTAAATTTAATCTCATTTCAGACAATAGAAGAGACGAGTTTTCGTTTCGAAGAGGAGTCTCAGCCGTCTGACTATGTGGAGACTCTGGCTGAGAATATGCACTTCTTCCCCCCTGAGCATTACATCACGGGCGACAGACTGTATTATAAGTATGATCCTAAGGTAAGCTCATCTTCGTTTCTTCAACACCTACAACCTTTATGTATTACGCACTAGTGACTAGAACATCTAGTCACTAGATGATACATTCCGATCAAAATTCCATAAATATGAAGAATTTTTCATTCATATTAATAATATTAATGCAAAAGTATGTCTGTCTATCTGCTACGTCTTCAAAGCCTATCTGTTCAACCGATTTGGGCAAAATTTGCTGCAGGTATAGGTTGTGTCCCCCAGAGTTCCTAAGAATTTTTAAAAAGCTGCGCGGACGAAGTGCGAGTATCATGAGATCATCATCATTTTAACCCAGTGCCATCTCATTACTGAATCCGGTTCTCCTCTCAGAATGAAAAGGGTTTGACAAGTACACCACTCTGACCAAGTTCGGATTGGCACACAGACTTCACACACCTTTAACTTCGAAAAGTCGGAGGTACGTGGCCGGGGATCGAACCCTCGACACCACCCAAGTGGAAGGCCGGAATTATAAGCCACTAAGCTATCACCGTTCTTTAATCTATTTGGAAATAAAAAGGCTGATTAAAGTTTTCTTCTTGCAGGGTATAGCACAACTATTAGAGTCCATGAGTGCAGACAGCGTCAACATTATGATCTTATCAAACAAGCACACTGCACCCATACAGTACGACGCCAAGGAGAAGTGGTTCGGTACCGAATACAAGAGAATAGGTTAGTTCGTATTCCGTATCCGAACATTCCGCATGTTTCTATTATTAATATTACTTAACATGCGTAAGTTGTTTCTTCTTCACCACTACCACCACTACAGCCCATTAACTTCCCCCTGCTGGGCACAGGCCTCCACTCTCATAGGAGAGTGGGATTTAGAGCTTAGACCCACCACGCTGCTCCAATGCGGGTTAGTAACGACTATTATCATGTTAGTGATAATAACCGGGACCGACGGCTTAACGTGCTCTCCGAGGCACGGGGGTGAAACACCGCCAACTTCCAACTCCGGGCTAGTACTGAGAATTTCTAGTCAGAAAAACTCAATACTTAATTATGGCCCGACCCGGGACTCTAACTCAGGACCTCGTCAGCCGCAGTCGAACATGCTAACCACTAGACCAACTAGGCAGTTACTTACGAGTTCTTATTCACTCCAATGTCAAATTCATTCTTCACTCCATAGTCATTTGTATGGGCTGACCTTCTGTATGCAATAGGGATAATGACAACTCAATCAAATCCGCAACTCTTTATCAAACTTTAAAACGCGCTTCTAGTATGGAAGTTGTATGAAATTCACAATAATGACGTCATCAAATTTCAACGCACTTTTTTATTTAGTCTATATTTTAAATTGGTTATCATACTTAAAACTAACCGAGAATGTGAATTTTAGGTCTTTTGGAAGACCCTCTATTTTAATGTAATCAGTTAGAAATAATTTATTTTTGATATAGGCATCATCCCTATTATAATGTATACTTACGATGTGATATTATTGTATTTTAGATGTCCCTCCAGCCTGGCTAAAAAAATGGTTAACAGTAGGGCCCTACAAACAATTCCACGTGCCGGATAAAAACATCTACCTCACGACCAATTTTGATCTCATCCCGCCCGCACAGCCTTATCTAGACGAGGCAGAGAGGCTTGGCATCGATTTAACTAATAGTTCCATTAAAGATATACATAAGAAAGTGTCGTCGAGTGAGAAATCTACTGTCGTGCTACATCAAGGAGATTTGATTGCTACTGTTAATAACTTTAGGTAAGAAATGTTATTAATTTTGCAGTTAGCCAAAAATAATTTAGTTTGATCAAAATTACATCACTCTTTGATTTAAGTACTTTTATTTTGGCTTATAAATTTTTCAAACAATTTTCCTGTGATTAAAAGATTATGTATTGTTTTATCTTTAAGTATGAAAAAGTCTTAAATGTTTCGTATATATCTTGAAATGTTTACAAAATTAACACTATTATCTGAACCAGAGATAATATTGATCTTCACAGTTTTTTTTATACTTTAGCTTAATGGAATACATGACAAAATGAATATTATAAAAGTTTCAGGTGCGTTGAGTCATAGATTAATTATAATACCAAGTATAGATTGCTAACTCCCTTATAAAAATTTTTCTAGGTTAATACTATCGTTAGATGGCGCTACCAGGCTCGCTCTTTATATGATTGTAGTAAAATCGGTGAAATATCGTATTTTCTTGGTTCAATTTGTATTAATTATTTATATAAAATTATCAAAATACAAAAATTTGATAAAATCGCTTAAGCAAATAGCAAATTTACATTCAACTAATTTTAACAAACAGCTTGTACAGTTACGCCATCTCAGATTGTGCGAAGAACTACAAGGTACCAGCGACATTAATGCGCATTTAGCGAGCTTTGATTGAATGTATGAAGTGAACAGTCTTATACTGGTTTATATATTATTGTCTTTGGTTGAGTTCAAGAATTACCTCACTACCTCACAAAGCAATTAAGATTCTTACTCTTCGATAATCGCTTTTAAATACCAACTGATATTGCAGTTATATTTGTATTTCTTGATACCGACTTGTCTGTGTTCTTATCCTTCTAAAATTTCGATTAGGTTAGATCAACCGAATCTATTGAGGAAAAACCGTCACTTGGAACTATGGTACAAGCCAGACTTCAAGTTCAGATTCCCCACCGCCCTGCTTTACTTGTACTTCATTACGCCTTTGAGTCTCAAGTCGCCGAGAGAGTAAGTTGTACACCTTTATTAAAACAAACCTATTTTAATAAATATAAATTCGAAAGTTTATATACCTATTTTAATGAAATGCGAAAGTGTATCTGTCGAGAAGATGGACTGAATAAGATTGATCGAACGCCCGCCATCTAGATGCGATTATAAATAAATAGATAGATAAAACTCTTTATTGCACACACTTAAAACAAAGACAAGAAACAAAAAGGTTAAAAGATAAAACAGAAGGGTGCAAAGGCGATCTTATTGCTAAACCAATCTCTTCCAGACAACCTTTGGGGAGATATCATCAAACAAGAGCACGGGATAGTGCAACATCTAAACACTAAAATATGTATATAATAAATATACATACATAGATACAATCATAAATACTAAATAATTCTAATCGAATATCTAAGTAGTAGTAGATAATAATATAGTGCAAAACAACATCTGAATGGGGTGTGCAGGAACTTAAATGCACTTTTATGCATACAGCTTATCCAAATAACTCAAATGTAGACGTAACTACATGCTCCAATGACACTGCAAAGACAATTTCCGAGTGAACAGTTTAAATTCGGTTATTTTCTTCCTTTATCGTCTAAAACTCTAAATTCGAGTTAAAATAATTGTATATTTTAATTTCAGAGCTTGTCTTATAGATCTCTGGACCGATGTGTTGCAACAAGAGCTGAAGGTTAGAATATGATTTTCAGATTTGGATCATTCTTACTTACAAATATATATTTAAAAAGATTATGAATATTAACATATTATAAATATTGTTTAAAGGAAGAAGTATACCCAGCAAATATGGCCGATTTGACACACTCATTGTACGTGTCCGATAAAGGGTTTACCTTGAAAGTTAACGGGTACAGCCAAAACTTACACGTAAGTATTAAGTAACTAGATATAGGTTATAGTATCGGACTTATATAAAAATAAATATTATGTGAAAATTTGGATGTTCGTTACTCCTTTGCGCCAAAATGACTGAACCGATTTAGACTTCTCGCGGATATCAAAAACCTTAATCCACGTAAACGAAGTCGCGGGCATTGGATAGAGGCAGGCGTTACTTTGCGGAAGTCCATCATAATGAAGAAACCAGAAGTTTAATTTGCTATAATCCGCCACCACATAGATCTTCCTTTTTGTCGCGGATTATAGGAAATTAAACTTCTGGTTCCTTCTTCATGAAGTCGCGGGCATTTATAGTATGTATCGATAATGGAGGCGCGTTCGTTTTAAGATTAGTCGACCTCTAATTTACCCAGTTGCTGGTGGAGCTGGTGACGCGCGAGATGCGCAAGAGCACGTCCTCGCTGTCGGCGGAGATGTTCGAGGCGGTGCGAGAGGTCCGCGCGCGCACCTACCACAACGTGCTCATCAAGCCGCACAAGCTGGCCAAGTACGTCAGATAGCGTAGCGTAGCTAGCGTTTTTTTAGGGTTCTGTACCTCAAAAGGAAAAAACGGAACCCTTATAGGATCACTTTGTTGTCCGTCCGTCTGTGTGTCAAGACCCTTTTTCTCAGGAACGCATGGAGGTATCAAGCTGAAATTCATATCATATACTCAGGTCTGCTGTCCCTTGGAGCTGTGAAAAAAATCAAACCTCTAAGCCAACACAATCAAAAAATACAACCGTTTATGCTGCACATTGTAGACACTCGCAAGGGAATCAAAACCTACAGGGTACTTCCCGTGAACTCAGAATCTTGAAATTTGGTACGAAGCAACGTATTATAGCACAGATAAAGCAATAATTGCGAAAAGCATAATTTTTTAGTTACATCATATAATAAAAATTATTGCTAATTAGGGAAGTATGCTGATGTCAGAATACACTGCTTCTTTAGATATTTACAATCGTGCGCAAATAATTGCGCATCCCTGGTGCGTCAGGTGGCGACGCCAACGTATTCCTAAGCAAGGGGAAAAAGCAAACCATGTCAGCTATAAATGGTATCCGCTCATCATATCAGAGGACAAAAAGCGTAAAAAACACACATTAAAAAAACAGATTCCTAAGCATTGTAGCCAGCAGACTTGACTGCACCACTACTGCAAGCTTTCAGCTGCTGACGCAACCGAGTACCGTTTATTACCTACTTTACTTATTGTAGAATTTAACTTCTCTAATTCGTCTAATTTAGTTAATTTAGGCTACATGTTCGTTGTCCCTTGAAATGAGCTAGTTTTATAGACTAATGCGCCATTCCATTGCAGGGATCTTCGGATGAACATACTACTGCAGCCTTATATTTCGCCGCGAGATAAAGCGATGATCATACAGAATGTCACATTATCTGATCTCAAGGATTTCACTGACAGGCTATTGGACAGACTTTATGTGCAGGTTTGTGTTATCTTAACTTGGGTACGAAATAAATAGTCGTATAAGGGTTTTAGGTTAGACTACCGCGAGCACAGATGCGAGTCTCCATTAAACGACTGACTTGTTACACGCCCTACGCTATTGCACATAGGTTGTCTTGCAGCTTGCCACCACCACTACAGCCAATTAACGTCCACTGCTGGGCACAGGCCTCCACTCTCATAGGAGAGAGGGACCAAGGGACCTACAGAACCATTTTTTTATTGTGAGATAGGCTTGCGCTTGACGACAATCATGCTTAGTGCAAAGCAACGATGAGGTCTAGGTTGGAACGCTCTTGCCTAGAAGATGGCTATTAGCTCTTGCCTTGAAGGTTCCTAAGTTATACGTGGCAGGAAACACGTGCGCTGGGAGGGTACTCCCCACCCTTAAAACAATAATTAAATTCAGTCGTAGGTACTTTATACAATATAACAAAAACAACACCTTTTTTTTGCTGGAAAAATGCATTTACGCATCCCGCACAGGGCGGGTATGTGGGACTCACAGATGGAAGCAGAATACCCACTAAAAAACCAGCATCACAGTCCGCTTCTAGAAGAGAGGTCTCAGGATCCCAAGACTGGATTCGACTGGGTGAAGTGATGATGACACATTTTTGTTGTACAATCTTTAATAAAACAAAAGATATATACCGACCGTGTTACATAGTTTGAAAACAATATGATGAAAGTTGTTACCCCCCTACAAGTTATAGAAACCACAAATCAAATCTCTGTGTCCCTTTCTTTGTTATAATTTTTATATTACAAGTGATAGAAGTGAAAACGAATATTTAAAATAATAAAACAAAAAAGACGTGTGGCACTCGGAGACTGCCGCGGTAAAGCTATTGCATAGCATTTTTTATCAACTTGCTATGACTACTTGTGTTGTTGACTTCAAGTTGTTGAAAATATAAAGGCGAAATAATTTTAAAGAATTATGTTTTCAATAGTCCGGGTGTCCAAGGGGAATCAAAAGGTTGTTTGATTCCTCTTGAAGTCAACAACACAAGTATGTAGTCATAGCAACCAAAGTGTTAGGTTTTTTTCGTTACGGAATTTCTGGATTCGGTCTCCACGCTCAAGGCCCGCGATAGAAGCTATGCAATAGCTTAATAAAAAAAATATAAACCTAAAACTAAGGCGTTATAGTGTAATTACGAATGTAGTAAATTTATATTTATGACCTTTTGTCTTCGTTACAACGCGAGCATGTCGGTGACGCGAATCCACAAGTTTACCCCTACCAAAAAGTGCTCGCCGCGGCTTAAGAAGTTTTCACTTCAAAAATAGGATTCTCGTGTTTGGCGTTAGTTACAAATGTTTTTTTTTTTTTCAGATATTGGTTCAAGGCAATCTAGCGTGGCACGAAGCGATCAAAATATCTGAAAAAGTTTTGGAGAACATCAAATGGGAGGGCATATCGGAAGCGGAAATGCCAGAGGTTTGTACTTACATAATTATTATCAAATAGAAACTTGATTCACATTTTTCGAAAATACCGTGGGAACTTGACAAAAAACCTTTTCTAACAAGCTATTAGATACCCAATTTTATCCAAAAGGGTTTAACAGATGGAGCCTTAATATAATAGGTAACAGACACAGGATAGACAGATAGACACATTATAAATAGATATTACATTATTATAGATATGCATTTATAATATCCATTCCATCAGCCTGTATGCGTCCACTGATTGTCATAGGCCTTTTCCAAAGCGCGCCACCAAGCACGGTCCTTCTAATTCTTCATCCACTCGCTTCTGCCACCTTTAGGACTTAGGTCTTTGGTCCAGCGGGCTAGAGATCGTCTTATACTGCGCTTAGCGGTACGCGGTCTCCATGAACACGTCTGCCCCATCGACCGTCGAGATATGACCTTGGTCAGTGCTAATCCTTTGAGTTTAGTCGGCCAGTTTTGTTCTTCTACGAATTTCCTCGTTCAAGATTATATCCCTGAGAGAGATTCCCATCATAGCTCGTTCCAAAGCTCCATTCATAATATCAAGTAAGGAAAATTCCTTTGATATTTGATTAGGGGTTATTTGCATTGTACACTGAAAACCAGCGCTGAGCATTGTAATGTCATTACATTACAGAAAAATGCTTAGTAATGCTGTGTTGCCTCCTATTGTTTATTGTTAGTTTTTTTTTAGTTTAGTCGATGAGTGTTTTGTGTAAATCTAGCAATAAGAAACAATAAAGCTTTTATTTATTTGTTCACCAGATCAAAGTCCACCAGTTACCTCTCGGCGAGCGCAAGATAAGAGTCCTCAGTTTGAACCCTGCTTCCACCAACAGCATCGTCACCAACTACTATCAGGGTGAAACCACTACTTCCAAAGACACCGCTACTCTCGAAGTTTTGATGGTGAGTTTATTGTTACCATAAAGTTTGTTGGCAGTGTCTAACCAGCCACATATGCTTGTTTAACACTAATACTAATTACTTATTTACTAATTTACTAATAATTTTATAAATGCGAAAGTGTGTTTGTTTGTTGATTTGTCCTTCAATCACGCCGCAACGGATTGACATGATCTTTGGCATGGGAATAGTTGGGGAACTGGAGAGTGACAGAGGCCATTTTTTATCCCGGAAAATTAAGGAGTTCCCGCGGGAATAACAAAAAACTTAAACCACGCGGACGAAGTCTATGTCCTTCCCCGGGATGTAACCTATCTCTGTACCAAATTTCATCAAAATCGGTTGAGTAGTTGGGCCGTGAAAGCGTAGCAGACAGACAGACAGACAGACAGACAGACAGACAGACGGACAGACAGACAGACACACTTTCGCATTTATAATATTAGTATGGATGAATCCCTATTTCCCTTGGTCACGGCATCACGCGTGAAAGGCTGGACCAATTTCGTTAATTCTTTTTTTGTTGTTTGTTTGGACCTGGAGAGAGTGGCATAGGCTACTTTTTTTCCGGAAAATTAAGGAGTTCCCGCGGCAATAACAAAAAACTTAAACCACGCGGACGAAGTCGCGGGCATCAGCTAGTAATGTATAATTTTTTTCCTTTTTAGTTTTTTAGTTATTAATGAATTCGGTTGTTTTTTGAAATGAAAAGTTCCCAAAAATTGCAAATTCTTCATATTGACCGTTAACATTGTGTTTTAAAAGATGCTTATGGAAGAGCCAGTGTTCGACGCGCTTCGCACCAAAGAGCAATTGGGGTACAGCGTATTCAGTATGATGCGGTACACCTTTGGAGTCCTGGGCTTCTCCATCACTATCAATACGCAGGTCGACAAATTCAGGTTAGAAATCGATACTTACTTAAAAATATACTAAAGTATATGTGTGTTTGTTTATCTACTTTTATATTTTTTACGCCTCCATGTATGTAAAACATTGAAGCCAAAAAGATAAGATAGGCTAGTGCTTGGCTGCAATCAGACATGCTTGCAAGTGGTGATGCAGTCTAAGGTGGAACGGAGCGCGCTTGCATAATCGGTTATTTTAAAACTAGCTGGTTCCCGCGGGAATTTAAACTTTTCGGCTTAAAAAGTAGCTTGTGTGTTATTCCAGACTATAATCTATCTCTGTGCCAAATATCGCCCAGATCCGTTCAGCCGTTCTGGCGTGTTTGAGTAACAAACATTCATCCATCCATATATCCTAATCAAAGAAGTACAACTTTAATGCGCTATAATCCGTAAGTAAATCTATGTGGTACATATCTTGCGATATTCACCACACCACACATATCTTATAAATTACTCTCAACGTACGTTTCACTCCGACACCGGAGCATCTTCAGGAGATGTTGACTCGGCAATGCTCGATTGTAAAGTCAATCACAATCGAGCTTTAGCAAAGTAACGCCTACTTCTATGACATATCAATACAGTCATCTAAACTTTCGCATTTATAATATTAGTATAGATAGTATACACGTGTTTTCACTTTCAATAAACACAGTGTATCGCACGTGGACCGTCGCGTGGAGGTGTTCCTAAAGAAGTTCGCTCGCGACACCAAGCGCGGCGGGGAGAAGGCGCTGGCGGCCGCGCGCCGCTCGCTCGTCCAGCTCAAACACACCACCGACTACGAGCTCAAAGAGGAGGTGAGGAGTGTCTGCGTTCTTAGCACAGGCCCGGCTCACTTGTCACGTAACCTGATATATTGAACTACTGCTGCGTGGACCGCGCGCGGCACTCGAATCAGTGGAGTGTTGCGCGCGAACCGTAGTTACACGTTTGACTTTTACTAAGTTCTCGTTATGGATAAACAAAGAATGATCAGTAAACAGTATCGTATCGCATTAGGTCGTTTGAACTGTAATTATTAAGCCAAACATGTCGCTCTTTGCACTTCCTAAGGACCCTGAAATGTATGTTTGTATTATTTGCCTATCTACATAATGCGTAAGAGTTCTAAACAAAACTAATATTAATGCATAATGTGTTTCTATTTTAAATTGGCCCTTATTACGACATTACCAGCGCCGCTGTTGGTTTTTGCGGAGTAAGATTTCTGCATAAGTTACTATTACAAATTCTGTGGCATTACCACAGAATACAAATTTGTTTTTCAACTGATTTAAAAAAAACACTCGACTGGAGCCAGGCGGGTCAGCTCGTGTATTATGCTTGTTTCTTCATAATTACCTATAATTTATAATAATTATAATATAATTCACTCTACTTTACAATTTAATTTACACTTTAATTTACTTTATAATTTACTTCATAATTTATAATTCCACAGGTTGATAGAAATTGGCGGGAGATCGTGAGCCGGGAGTACCAATTCCAGAGATTATTTATAGAGGTATGATTTTTAATAACACCCTTTAAGGAACACTTTAAATGTCGTACGTTTGGATATAATTTGACATCCTTAAAAATATTGTTCTTTCTTTTAGGCTGAAGCAATAGAAAAAATAAGACTGGCCGACATAATGCGTTGGATTGAAAACCATTTCCCTACTGGGAATAAATCTCTCTTCAGAAAATTGTCTGTTCAGGTAAGAAAATAGTTTTTTATTCGTTAAAATATTGACCCTTGCCTTGACCTCAATCATACCTGAGGCCTTATTACGGTAAAATTAGTGTGCGTGGGAATCAAATAAACCTTTATCCACGCTCACGAAGACGCAGGCATCATCTAGTGTTTTTAAAAAAAATCAGAAGTCCAATTATTGTCCAAGCAAATCGTAATCATTTGACAGCTTAAAACGTATAACTCGAACTGTTTGAGTTCATACAAGTTTTTTGACGTGTAAGCACTTCTATGAACTTCCTAAACAGGTAGATTTATCCGTTTGACAAACGATTACGATATCCTTACACAATCGGGGGCAGAACTTTTAAAAGTCTTAGAACAAAAGTTGTTAAGTTTTTTTTTTAATAGATCGTGGGCAACAAACCCAAAGATGACAACGCAATAAGCACTGAAACACAACCAAAGAAATACGACTTGGAATACTTGAACGCGAGCGAGCCAATCGGCGACTCGCACGAAAACAGCGCGGAATTCATACACGACATAGACGAGTTCAAAAGAGATATGCCCATCATTGACGTTCCTAGAGTCGAACTGGCTCAATGTTGACAGGGTTTAGAAGTATATCAAAAATATATGTAAATGTCACCGTAAGATTGTAAAAACCGTTAGATTATAATCTAACTCGCGAAATTGTAAACTGTCGAATGATTACAATATAACGGATTATTTTTCGGTAGATTGTAATCGGTTAGGTTTGTTAACCCGATAGAACCTAAGTGCCCTACTACACTACTTGGTTATTTATGTCGAACCCTAACCTAACCTACAAGAAAGAGACAAGAAAACGTTAATACAATATTTCAAAAATTGACACATAAAACATTGACGTTTCACAATCTTTCGACTGTTCACAATCTACCGAAAAAAAAGCGTTAGATTACAATCTTACGGTGGCATAAATATAATAAATTATGTGTAGGTAAATTTAATTGGTGCTCTTTTAATGCCGGGCCGGGTGTTTACAGCCGTGGTCATTCGTTACCACAAGTTTTAAAAACACCAACGTTGAACGTATTCGAGGTTTGAGCGTCCAAACATTTTGGTGTCAGAGTAAAATTGAAAAGAGTTGATTTCAAGTAGCAAAGACCTTCCAGCCTCGAGCGCTGACCGTAGATGTAACTTGAGCTATAAAACAATGTGGTTATGGTTCATTATACTATAACGCCTAAGTGTTTCGCAAATCTTGTGGTAAGCGTATCGCTAAAGAAATCAGAGCTGTGCTTTTACTCGATATTCGATGTTTCGATTTCCGAACGCGGCGAATTTCTCAGAAACGCTGGATGACATTATCGTATCGATTGCAATTAGCTAAGAAATCAGCTTGTAGGCACAAGTTTACAGCCATTTACATTTGTATCGGTGATAAACCCGGCCCGGGTTAAGGTGATCGCCCATTGCTGCGCACTGACGCCTTACGCGCGTTTTCCTACTTTGAACATGTAGGTGATATAAATAAATAGAATGTTTATTGACTGACGCAACTGACGTACTACAAGTCCGGTATAGCGTGCGTAACGGTGTATAGTATAGTCCCACAAACTTATATGATCCGGTGACAGCGTCGATAGTAGATATGAAAAAATTTTTTTTTTTTTAAATCATAAGAGGCAGAAAAATTAGTTCCAATTTTAGCCACCGGGTCAGGTAAGTTTGACGGACTAATCATACTTAACAAAAAATATACTTAGTAACAATTCATTAGTAGGTATTAGTACTTACACTAAAATGGTCCTTAATAGTTACAGTATTTATTTAAATGCTTCCAACTACTAGAAAATATACATACGTATAATTATTAAAACACCAAAAAAAATCTGACTATATTTATTAATTAATTGTAAACTACAAGTAGAAGTTAAGTTGTTGACCAAACGATTGCCTAATATTGTTGCTTGTTAAAATATAATTTGTAAAGATAGATTATTATGAATTGATTATTTTCTATTTATTAATAGGGTAAAATAGATAGGGTATTTCTATAACTTATTTTGAGATGATATAGTAATATGATTCAAATTGAATTATTAATTGAATCATTCAATTAATAATGTACACTAAGTAATGAACTGAATTATTTGCATCATAATAGTTCAATATTGTTAACAATTATATTATTTCAATTTATTTTATATCTACAACAGCAAATGTTACTATGGGTCATATTTTAATTTGGTAGAATATATTTGCATAATATGTAAAAAAATATATAATTTATTAACAAATTTTTAACATATTATTTTGTTAAGTTAAGTTTTGTTCAGCCTGGTACATTGTAAAATTTTATAGTTTCAGTTAAACACATACATTTGAACAAAAATACATGGCACACGTTTTCGATTATTGTGTTTTATTAGAAAATCAACTTCACCTTCAACATCAGAAAATGTGACCACAATGAGTAAATTTTGACGGTCGATAACGTCAAAATTTACACAAAAACCAAAATTCAATAACAGCCCTTGGTATTTTCGCATTAATGAATAATCAATTAAATAATTTCAAAATGTTATCAGATATTGTGGTAGATGTTTTAACGCAGTGAATAATAAAATATCAGGGTACCAAAAAGCTAAATATTAACCTAAACCCTTACAGCTCAAATGAAGAGTCTTAAACATTAGACACATCGTGGGAGTTTCTTTAAAAATGATACGTAATAAACTGAACTTGTAACTCCACGAGTTCATAATGAGGGAAATTTTCCTAAAGTCTAAAGTCCTGTCTAAAGTGTACAGCAAAAGTTAATTGTATTTATAAGTTATGTAGAACAAAGTTCTATGTAGCGAAGTTGCTATTAAGAGGTTATTAGTGTTTATAAAATATAGGAAGTTCTCAAAAATTACTCAACTTGATTTTAGTACACGATTTTAATGCGCCCATCTAGGTCTTTGAGAACAGTGCCCTGTCGTCGCAGACAACTCCGCAGAATCACGTAGTCAATACCGACGTCTTCCACGTTCTCTCTGTTGTTAGCTAGCATCTGCAATAAAATTAAAAACGTATAAACGTTAAATATCAATTAATTATAACAATATAATTGGGGATTTGACTACTAGTCAAATAAATTATTTTTTTGTGATTATTAAATAGGGGATCTCCTAAAAGTCGAAATATCTACGTCCCCTGTCAGTCTTATGTTGAATAACCATTGTAAACTATCGATTAAAGTCAAAAAGTGCGTCGAACTAAGATGACGTCACAAAACAGTATTTCACACAAAATCCTATACTTCGGACTACGGACCCAATCCTATACTTTCGGACTACGGGACCCAAGATTTAACAAATATTTGGATAATTAATCGGTGAACTACCAATAATTAATGCTGTATAAGTCAATCACTTTAATACGGAGCGCGCGCTCTAGGCGACAGGATAAAACGTCCCCTGTGACGCGGACGTTGCTTCTAGTAACTATCTTAGATCGACGTTGCTTATTAATCGCAATAAACTGATATGCGTTGTCACCAATTGTCCCTCCTTGAACGAGTATTAAAAAACTGAAGTCTTAGAAAGTTCTTGTTGCATTTAATTTTATTATTCAGGTGAGGCGCGGTTGTAGGGGGTTATTCCACGTATTCTAATTTTAATGGGGATTTGTGAGTCCCGACTTATCATAAGTGACATGAGGGCTGGCTCATTTTTTGGGCAAAGGGATCCTGGCTTTCCAGTATTCTTGCCACCATTCTACTCGGGCATGCTTCGTAATGTTTTTAAAAGAGTTTGACACAATGGTCCAAGTTGTCTATGCAAATCGTAATCATTTGACAGCTTAAAACTTACTCGACCTGTCTATGGAGTTCATACATGCTTTTTGACGTGCCGGCATCTAATAACTCCTTAGATAAACAGGTCGAATTATACGTTTGACAAACGATTAAGATGACGATTTTCTTACACAATCGGGGGAAGGTCACATATAGGATAACTGCATGAAAAAATATAACATTTAATTTAATTTACCGTGAATCCCCCGCCGCCTTCGCCGATGTAGTCCTGACTGACGACGCGATACGTCGCGCCAGTATCGAGCGGCTCGTATCGCGGTACTGCGCACTTCAAGCAGCGCACTCTCGCGGACACTACGCGCGATCCTATAGGCGCTGATGCATTGTATACTACCCGCATTCCTGTTCATAACAATTATAAAGCCTTTTTTACGGTAACGCTACAGTACGATACTTAGCCCTTGACTGCAATCTCCCTTGAAGGTAGCGATGATGCAGTCCTGGATGGTAGCAAGCTAAACTGTTAGTGTTTGTTATATTAAACCCATTTGGTTTCTACACGGCATCGTACCGGAATGCTAAATCTCTTGGCGGTACGTTTTGCCAAAGAACACCAATGCTTAAACGATAAGAATCGCGATTTTATCGAGCGAGGCTTAAATAGAAATTTATCAAAGCCCTACAGTTATGATAGTTGTATTAGAAACAACATTTTCATTTCACTTTATTTCATTATTTCATGCCTTGTGCATTTTGCTTACTCACCCCCGATTTGTACCATTCGGCCACTGTAAAAGTTCTGGGGATCACCCTGGTTCACTCCCACTGAGAATTCTAGCGCCTCGAGCAAATACGAGCCTTTTAGATCGTACACTTGCACTTTATTCTCGAATGGGAACGCCATCAGGACACCTTCGGTTGTTATTTCTGAGTAAAAAGTGCGTGGATTAATATAATAGGTTGTTTTATATAAACTAACTTTTTATATCCGTACTAAGTATATGGAATACCTTTTAAACGCAAATTGGAACGAAACCCCAAGGTCAATCAAATATTATTTTTTAAACCAAATAATAGAGTAGGCATCTAACCAAAGCGGAACTCTTTTTTAATTTAACATAATATGTATACAAAAGTGGTGAATGCCGGAGACGTATTGGTCATCGGTAGCACGTCTCCTCACTTAAGATATCTAATGGTTGCCACACCGCAGTCATAAAATGTTTTAAAACGTTGTGTAACGGCAGTGTGGCAGCACCATAAGTTTATGACGTATCCGCCACTCGCCACTTCTATATTAATCTTGTCAAAAGTACGATTACCTCCTGAACTGATATGAGCTCGAATGCCTCCGTTGTTGATCAAGCACACATGGGCGTGTCCCCACGCAGAGCCGATGGCGCCGGGCATCACCTGTTAGAACATCTTTATAGTGGACCTGGGAACCCACCGTATTAGTATTCCAAGAAACCTTTGACCATTATGTCATTTATGGAAAGTTATCTCGACCCTTAGCAATGAGGAATACGACGCACAGAGAGACAGTAGGTGACGTCGACGATCGACGATCTATTCTGACATCGGTAGGGGTTTTTCGTGGAAGCGAAATAATGCTTTGAATTGGTGGATTCCCAGTTTCTTCCGCATTCACCCTTCTTATTAATTGTCGTGATGAAGTAAGTATAAGAGGCACTGCAGAAACCAAGTCCTCCACAATTTCCCGTCCAGTTACCGATTTTAGTCAGCTTTGTTAATTTTTTAAACACACTGTGATGGAAACTGTACCTACTAACGGGAATCAGGTAAGGAGCTCTGCTGGGTTGATGCTGAGGGCTCTGTCCCTTTACCTGATTTCCGTTACAGTTTCCTGTTAGGGTTAAAAAGTCGCCTATGTGCTATTCCAGACTTAAATCTATCTCTGCGACAAATTTGATCCAGATCCGTTCAGCTGTTCCGGCGTGATTAAGTAAAAAACATCCATCCATTCATCCATCCATCCATACAAACTTTCGCATTTATAATATTAGTAAGTAATAAGTAATAGAAAGTATAGATTGCCGATAGGGTATTTTGTGTGACGATGGCTCCAGCCCCCAACATACCTCTTCAATGAAGCTGTCGCAAACCCAGCTGCCAATGTTGCACTCGGCGCGTTGGCAGGCGGCGCGTCTCAGCTCTGTGAGCGATGTGCTGAGCACCTCCTTGCCGATCTCGTACACTTCCTGTCGCCACGGCTCCAACAGGCTACCTATTCGCGGATCTGTGACGATAGGCAAATAACCAAGTCAGTTCACACGAGTCAAATTGTTTACTGACTTTTGCCAAAAATAATTGGCCGCTCATAGCGATCTGCATCAGTCTATAGACATTCGAATTTCGAATTATGACTCCACGGGGCCTACGCGCTCTCCACTACGCGCGGCTTGTTGCAATGGCCCCCGAATTTTGCGCTCACGGTCAAAATGACATTACGCTGCGGATTATGGTAGCCTCGGAATTTCCAGGACTTGGCATAGCAGGATTTGGTTTTAACGCGACTTTTGTCAATTCACTTATCGTTAATGGCGAGTATTACTGGGCTATGCAGTGCATTGAAAATGTATGTACAAATGTGTGTGTGTAATTGTGTAAAATGTATGTATGAAAGTGTATATTGAGACGTTTTAATTTGAAAAGTATTTTTTCTTGTCGGTATCGTTCTGTAAGATCTAAAAATATCATAACATCAGTTGAGTAGGCCGGAAAATGATCTTAAGATTAGCAAGCATTTATTACTTATTTATCCAGATAGATTACCTTTTATAATCGACGGGCCAAGATATATCGGCTGCCCCTCCCATAATACGACCTTGCCTTCATCATCGAAATATAGCTTAATGTCGCCCAAATAACGAGTGTAAGCGGAAGCTTGCACGACTAAGATCTGAAAAACAGAATCCATACTAATATTGTAAATGCGAAAGTGTGTCTGTCTGTTTGTCTGCTACGCTTTCGCAGCCCATCTTTTCAACAGATTTTGATGGTAGGTGCATGGTGGTTGCATCCCGGGGAAGGATATATATATATGTATATAGGAATTACGAGTTCCCGTGGGAATAAAAAATACTTAGTTATTGCGGGCATCGTGCCTTCTTTCTGCCACGTACTTGCTTAACTATAAATTTTTCAATACCTACTTTAACGGCATACCTACACAGAGTTTGAATCTAGAGTATTTAGTATCTATTTAAAGAAGAATGAGCATTGAGGTGTATTTAATAGGGTAACCAGTGCCTTTATGTATACCTCTATGATCTCCACGTCACTGAGTATGTACCGGCAAGGCTTTCATAGATTTTTCGACCACACCTTGTGTACTGACCTTATGTCCGCTAGTTTGTGTGACGACAGTCGGGTAAGGTCCGACTGGCCGTGAGCCGTCCGGCGCGTCTCCGTTGTACAGCAACGTGTGAGTATGCGCACCTACTATTATGTCCACCTCAGGTGGCATCAGAGCTGCTAGTCTCCTGTGCCAACCATAGTGCTATGTTAACATCAGAACTGAGATCAAGATAGCAGAAATTTTGTATTTTAAGTCTATACCCTCTGTAATATTATGAGTTGTCTAAATTAAAGCAGCACGGTTAGATATTAGATACCCATTAGAATTGGGTGTGTAACAATTTAAAGCAATTTAGACAAAAATAATAGCTAGTTATTGCCAGGGGTCATCACAAAAATATACAAGTACATCTCGCGACCCGATAGTTTAAACTGTGTATTACTCGAATAATTTGATGTATGTACCTATGCATGATACATGTGCGCGGACGAAACAAGTAGGTATGACTCGCGTATCAAAGTGAAAACTCCATAGTTCCATACTACTAATATTACAATTGTGAAAGTGTATCTGCCTGACTGCTACACTTTCACGGCCCAGCTGCGAAATTTAGTACAGAGATCTAGGTTTCGTCCCAGAAAATAAATTACGCTATGTATTATTATAATATCTCTATCCCGGAAAATTAAAGAGTGTCCGCGGGAATTGAAAAACGGTAAATTAACGCGGACGAAGTCGCGGGCATCATCTAATACTATACATATATTATATTAATTACAGGTCTGTTGAGTATCCAACGTGTGAAAGCACTATGACGATGTCGACGTTCTGTTGTCTGAGTATTGCTGCTTCGCGCTGCACCGCCTCCAACTCATCCTCCATTATGACTTTTCCAATAGGTGCTGTGAACTGAAAGTATGAAAAATTTACTGATCCCTATATAAACAATGAAAACTATAGGGAAAGGCGAAACTAGGGACCGGACAGGACAAACACCCGTGCGAATCGTGTTGCGAAAGAACAGTGGTCCTGGGGTTCAATCCCCGCCTCTATTTTTTCGGAGTTATGTGCGTTGTAATAATTAATTAAATATTATGATCGAAGGGTGAAGGAAAACATCGTTAGTAAACCTGCATACCCGAGAGTTCTTCATGATGTTCTTGAAGCGTAGTGGACTATGGCCAATTCCAGGGAAGAGATTAGTGCTCACTGTTCAGTAGTCAGTAGTGAGTGAAGACAATAATATTATCATAGAAATATCCAAGAAATATGCAGCCAAGCGCTATACTAGGTAGGTATACCTAAAATGAATTTAAAAAATGTTATCAAGTGAAGTAACACCACACCCACCCCCGTTAATAGTATTCCGATGATGCCAATCTTGCGTCCCCTTCGCTCGACTACAATATGGTTCTTCACGTAAGGAGTCAGTTCTGGTTCGAAGGTTGTATTGACATTAGCACCCAGCATGGGTGAATTCAGACCCTTCAAGTATGGAAGAAGGCCGTCTATACCATTGTCGAATTCATGATTGCCAAGGACCTGTCAAAAATAATATTTTTTGTAAAATTTAATCATTATTTAAATAGTACATTTTTGATCTTTTCCGATGTTTAAAGTCTTTAAGCCATATACATATCGATTTAAAGTTGATCGCCCAAATTAATGTTGATATAATCAGTACTATTAACACCCAATTCAGAGATAAGATACGTTAGGTAATAGGTTGGTATATTCGTTCTGCATATACCTAATATCGATGCAGGTTAGTGTAGTTACCCATTTAATAATAATCACGCAATATGCACGCAAATAAAAAGTTGCTCCCCCGCCCCCTCGTCACATTAGGTGGATGAACGATATCAAACGAGTCTCAGGGAGTCGCTGGAACAAGGCGGCGCAAGACCGCGGCATATACGACACGAGTAGAATTCCATGCAAGAGGCCTTAGTATGTTCATTGTCCAGCTGTGGATGTAAGTATGAGTATATCGGTTGACGACACGCTCACACTTTACTTATGCATACTTACATGAGCATCATGTTGTGGCAACAAATGCATGAAATGTAGAGTAACGTTCCAGCGTAGAAAGTTGTACCACATAGTCCCTTGGAAGGTGTCGCCGCCATTGAATACCAGGGAATCTGGCTCGGTCTCTAACGCCTGGCGAATGGCTGTATACAGGCGCTCGTAGCCACCAATGCAGACTCCTTCCACCGGATTGCAAGGACTTCCATTCAGAGCTATTTCGTCGAAGCTAAAATTTGTTAAATAGGTACAGCAGGCTTTTTGTAGACTTGTTATCGATGTAGTACGACCACAAGTTAGCCCTTGACTGCAATCTTCCTTTATTCTCTAATACCCAGGATGATAAGTGATGATGCAGTCAAAGATAGTATCAGGCTTATCTGTTATTATGTATAAAAGTATCATGCCATACAGGGATCACCTACTCGTACCTATATGCCACAATTTTTTTCTTTCTTGAACGAAAAATAAACTATTTGTAGGTACTAGGTACACTATTTGCATGCATGTTGAATAACCTAATGTATCTACATGTCGCAGCCGGATTGTATAATCCGCCGTATTACATCATGGCGCCGTTTTGCAATACAGCGGTATGACGGTCAGCCAGATAGTAATACGGCTGAATAATCGTCCACCGCATTGAATCAACGCTTCGGATCCTTAAATGCGTCTTGTCATTAGGCGGATAATGAGCCGCCGTTTCGTAAACAGCGTGATATTAACAGAAGGGGAAGGTGGCGAGCGAAGCGAGCCGGCGATCTCTGAAGGGAAGATGTCGAGTAGGTGAAACTGAATGAAGGGGCGACGAAGAGAGTTTTATTTCGTTAGTCTTGTCACCCTAAAATGCAACTTGAATACAATGCGGCTGATTTAATATAGCCATAGCACGATACGTTCTACATTATGGCTGCCTTCAATTTGGATGAAAATTCGGCTGATCGACGAGCCACCAGACTGCAAAACAGCGCCATGTTGTAAAACGGTGGATTTGACGGTTTGGCGACGACATACCTACATAATAAAAAATATGTCTCTGATCTAGTCTTATAAAATCTCAAATAGTTAACTAATGTTTACTTACTGCGCATGAAAATCGTTATAATGTATTATATTTAATTCAAACAATCCATCGTTGTTTTGAGCAAAAACAGCACACATAATTAAAAGTAAACCTAACACTCTGCACATGTTTAGTCTATTAATAAAAAAGTTGGATCGAGATGTACGAAACTTAACATTTTGCCAAGTTACTTAGAGCATTTTATATATTGTCTTTGCTTAGAGCTACTTATCTAAATCAAGATAAAAATTAATAATATCTATCAAATCGCTAACAATAAATCTTATCCTACTATAATATACTGTGTTTGTTTCTTGGTTTGCCCTTCAATCATGCCGCAAGAAATCGACGTAATTGTTCGGATGTAAAGACCTTGAGAATGACAAGCTTTTTTATATCGGAAAAAGAGTACATTAGGGATTTTCAAAAATCTTAATCCATGCGGACAACGTCGCGGGTATCATCTAGTACCTATCTATCTATACTAATTTTATAAATGCGAAAGTTATTTTATTTTGTTTATTGATACGCCAACAAATATTGTACAAACAATTAATAATGTTAAAATAATACAATTGTCTAGTCGTTGGTTCTAACACAATACTTGTAACTCAATCACGCCCGAACGGCTGAACGGATTTGGATGAAATTTGGCGCAAAGATAGATCATAAATAAATAAATAATTTAAGCGCAATAAGCTCGTGACTCCATTCAACCCCTATTTCACCCCTTTAAGGGTGGAACTTTGAAAAACTGTGACACATCTACTTCTTTATTTTTTAACTTCAGCCAAACTACCAAGTTTCGTTGATATAACTTGAGGAATGAAGTACTTTCATACAAACTTTCATCCCCTATTTCCCCCCTTCGAGGGTAAATTTTCAGAAACGGTGAAACACTTATTTCTTAATTTATTACCGGTAGCTCATAAACCTGCAAGTTTCATGGTTATAGCTTTAGAAATGACGGACTTTCATACAAACTTTCAACCCCTATTTCGCCCCTTCAGGGGCGGAATTTTGAAAAATCCTTCCTGAGTGAGCGCTTACGTCACAAAAGGAACCTACTGTCAAAATTTCAAGTTTTTGACTCCAGCGGTTTAGGCTGTGCGGTTTAGTCAGTCAGTCAGGACTTTGAATTTTGTATAATATATAGATTATAGTCTGGAATAACACTTAGGCTACTTTTTATACCGGAAAATTAAGGAGTTCCCGCGGGAATCAAAAACTTCAATCCACGCGGACGTAGTCGGGGGCATCATCTTGTTTTACGTAACAGCGAAGTGTAGTCGTGATATTTTAACATGCGAATATTATGTTTATCGTACCTATCTTAAGATAACATAAACCGTTCAAGTTTTAATAGAGGAAATAAGAATGAATGAAATATTATTATTAGTTTATATATTTAATAGATAGTGGCGCGTTTACATTGGGCTGGTTTGCCCGTGTTTGACTGCAAATGTAATGATCGCAGCCTGTTTGCGGTGGCCGGCCTAGTGTAAAAGTCGTTACTGTCGGCCGTAGTCGGTCATAACCGACTTATAGAAACTTGCTGTTGGCCGAAAACTGAAAACGTCCCAAAACGTACATTGTTCAGAAGCAATAGCAGGCCAAAGATAAACCGAATGCGGAAAATTCACTCGGTCACCGCCCTAATGTAAACGCGCCATTATTTATTCAAAATATAAACTAATAATATTTCATTCTAGGTTTGAACTTAACATAGGTAGGTATAGGTCACGCGCGAGTTGAATGCAGAGCTAATGTATGGTGACACATACATTACGTCTGCATTCAACTCGCGCGCGTACTATACCTAAATGAAGATTTCATCTAGAAATGAAAGTATATATTTTAAATTAATATTTTTTATAATTATTTGTGTTTTATTAGTGTTTTTTGTACACAAATGTCATAGCTAAACCAATTGGCATAGAATTAAAACTATATTCTAAAAAACCTTTGAAAAGACGTAAAATGTTTTTAAAAAAAATAGTAGATATTTGTGGGCAATTGATAAAGTAATATTAATTGAAATAAAAATCGCCTCAACAATTTTAAAACATTTATTATATCGTAATGATCGTAAAACATCTAGATAGACTACTAATAAGTTACGACTTATAATTGTAAGAGTTTTTATGTTGAAAATACTAAGTAGGTATCTAAATGCAATTATTACTAAAATAAGATATAGTACCTTTGTATTTCAAAGACATATATTAGGTTTCGCCGCAATTCTCAATTTTAATATTATAAAAAAGTTTACAACGCAAGAAACAATGTAGGTATTTCCTTTTTTCAGTCCTTAAAATGAGACCTAATCGGTACAGTCACCGCCAAATATCTTGTAACCCGCACAGTGGCCGATTTTTAGAGCCCTTTGAGGATTCAAAGGCGCCAGAGGATTCTTACAGCGCGGAAGAATGCGGTTGGTTGAACCGTTGACGGATGGATGTTTGTTACTCAATCACGTCAGAACGGCTGAACGGATCTGGATGAAATTTTGCACAGAGATAGATTATAGACTGGAATAACACAGGCTACTTTTTATCGCGAAACATTAAAAAGTTCCCACGGGAATAAAAAAAAAACTGAATCCACGCGGACGAAGTCGCGGGCATCACCTAGTTAATAATAAAATGTGTCCATGTTAATAATTGTAAATACATTACTTTTCTAAAAGGCACTTAGGTAAGAAGCACTAATCTCTATTTTTGTATGATTAAGTATTTTAAAGTACTTTTTATATTAGTTATTAGTTATTACACGATTAATTAAAAAAATTATTTATATTACGACATCAAATATTTCCAAAAGTATTATCATAATTTATTCTTTTGCTCTTGAATATTCATGAAAATATAAAAACAAACCATACGTACATGTCAATGATAAGTTCATATCATAATTTAACAAAATTTAACATTAACATATAAATAGTCAAACAGAAATATCACAATATTTAAATTTAAACACAATCTATAAACAAACATGGACAGGTCTAAAATAGAGTTATCCTTCAACGACACGACGAAAACAGCAACACTTTTAAATCGATTAAGTATAGTTCAAAGATGGTATATAATCAAATTAGCATTACATTTCTAAAATATATAAGACAATAATTAAGTCAAAAAAGGTGATAATTATTAAATATCTAATGTGAAAATTTTAAGTTTTTTAATACTAGGGCCATTCGATAACTAACACAAAGTAACACTCTGCCCCCCAATTATGTAAGAATTGCCGATCAAATCGTCTAAGTTCGGCTTCAAAGTAAAATAAACCATAAGTGCATTGAATTAGAGCTCTATTTCGTGTATCAATTCTTATACGTTTAGGTATGTACGATAAACTAAACGGATGAGAATGGATACACGAAATTGAGCTCTAATTTAATGCTGCTGTTATGGTTTATTTTACTTTGAAGCCGAACTTTGACGATTTGATCGACAATTCCATAATCGCACCTCAGGTTACACATGACATAGACGTTTTTGGCATACAATGACGTACATAAGTGGCAAGTCGTGTATAGCAGTTGCAAAGTTCCTACAATAATAGCATCGTCCGGAATCTTGGAATCGGTATCACGATGGACTTTAATGGTAGGCTCAAGTCATATTGCGGCAACACGACGCGTATTTTCTCAAATGTTACAAAGTAAACTTAACTCTATCTCTAGTATAAACGAAACAAAAACATGACAGCACCAGAAGAAGTGTAATGTTTTTAATTTTGTCGTGGGCTGCTGAATGCTCCAGTCGTTATAACTATAGGTTAGATTTAACAACTTTTCAAATTATTATAACGTTATAATGTTAAGTTAAGTGCAGTATAGTGTAATCTGTAGTGCACAATCTCTAAACTAAACTAAAATGACATCATTAAAAATATTGCTAACCCTTTCATAATACTCCCTGCGGAAAGGGACGCTGTCATTTTAGTTTACTTTAGAGATTTTGTTATACAGAATTGGCCACATTGACACTGTAAAATGGATCTAAACTATTGTTCTGTAGGTTCAAATTAGTGTACATATCTACAGACATCACTGCAAGTGAAAAGTTTGTGAAATGAAAATCGGTAGCACTAAATAAACTCTTTTCAATAGGCTTTAAAACAGCGAATGTACCGTTGTTTTAAAGCCTGACATTGTCCAACTCTGACATTAGTGTTTCGGTACTAGAAATAGGTCAACGTTGTAGAGATACTGTGTGCAATATGCCGTGTGACGCGTATTTTTAACGCAAATCGTGTTGCAGCAGCCTAGACTAACCTTATGACCTTAGAATTAATAATAGAGGCTCCAGCATCTAAAGGTCCAATGCGTCTGCTAGGTGTCTATCATTGTGAGAACGCTACTTGTACCGAGATCTCAAAGAATAGGCACAAAACGGAAACAGCGTTATTACATAAAAACTGGAAATTGTACGCCGCATATTCACCAAGAGCATTGGCTGAGCGGGACCGTTTGACCATTGTACAAGGCTCTTTAAACGCAACCTTAGATAAAATACTTTTAAACCGTTTGACATGCTCACGTTTCCTTTTCGATTAATAAATTGCAGCGGCTTTAAGAGTACGGCGTGCGTGGATTCACGTTGATCATCTCCGTTGTACTGAAACATTAAAGTAACCGTTAAATAATGTTCACAATTACTTACATACAGTCCGTCATACTTATCTGACCCGGTGGCCAAAAATGGAACAAATTTTTATGCATGTTATGTTTTTTTTAAGCTGTTGCATAGCTTCTATCGCGGGCCTTGAGGGTGGAGACCGAATCCAGAAATTCCGTAACGAAATTGAAAAGAATTATGAACATAATTCTTTAAAATTATTTCACCTTTATATTCCAAATCATCTTTTCATAAAAATAGTCTTTTTATTTTCAATAATTTGAAGTCAACAACACAAGTAGTCATAGCAACCAAAGTGTTAGGTAAGTTGATAAAAAATGCTATGCAATAGCTTTACCGCGGCAGTCTCCGGGTGCCACACGTCTTTTTTTAATTTTATTTGTCATATCTACTAGCGACACTGTCACCGGGTCAGAAAAGTTTGTGGGACTATAGTTCGATCCAATATTGGAACACGTACACTTACAGTGATTGGTAAATGGTAATCAATTTGAGTAACAAGTATAAATTACAAATTTAAAACAACCCCCTACATAATTTGGAAGTAACAGATTATGAAAAAAGCTGATGACCTTCAGGCGGATGAACAGATTTTCATGAAAAATGACTAAGAAAACTCGGGATGAAATTATCTATGATACAAAAAAACTAAACGAAAATCGGTTCATCCGTTTGGGCGCTACGATACCACAGAAAGATACACAAACAGACACTTTAAACTTATAAAACCCCTATCTTTTGCGTCGGGGGTTAAAAAAAAACAGCGTCAGCATCATGATCATCATTTCAACCAATCTTTGAGAACATTATGAAGAACTCTCGGGCATGGAGATTTCCTCACGGTATTTTCTTTCACTGTTTGGTACAAGTGGTATTTAATAACTCATAACGCACATTAATCCGAAAAATTTGAGGTGCGTGCCCGGAAAAAGATCCCGCAACCTCGGTCGGGTGTCTAAAACTAATCAAAACTAGGCTATCACAGAATCAATATCTAAAAATTCCAAATTATATGAGAAAAATGGGAGAAATGTAATGGAAGAAATCTCTTAACTAAAATGGAAATACTAAGGATAAGGCATTTCCATAGTGAAGATTGTGATATTTGTTACCTTTTGACAGCTCAATGGCTGAACCGATCTCGAAAAAATATGGCAAAGATTAACTAGGATCCTGCAGGATACTTTATATCCCAAAAACTTAAAGAATTTAGCACAGTAAACCATATATTTATTATAAAATTGTATGTCGTACTCACGATGCCATGGCAAGGTTTTTAGGAATAGGGACACTTTCAGGAATGGGGACAGGTTCCACGATGCTGGTGTTGGGAGTGGGAGGAGGGTATCTACAATATAAAAAGCAAATAAACCTAGGAACTGTGAGACAGTGCAGTACATAGGCTCTTGACTGCGATCTCACCCGAGGCTGTATGTATTCCGTAAGAGCTGCATCAATCATTGTTACACTCTCAATTGTTGTGATTGGAGGAATTTATGGTATTTTTGCTGCGACAGTGGATTATATATCCAATCAGGGGTGATTTCGATCGTTATACCATAGCTATAATTTTACCGTAATGGGACCCGTGATTACAATTATAATAACCCTCATAGGAAATAATATACATTCTAAGATACGGGAAGAGGGGCAAATACTCATCTGCTGTCTTGACTCCCTGAGTCATGTCTCAGTAATTCACATAAAACGAAATTAACATTTAACAGGCCTCAATAAAGATCATTTTACCAACGTGTTTAATATAGATTTTCTTTTTTCTACGATTGTTGTTACAGTTTGATTTCTTTATGGGTACAATCGGTTGTGGCTTTACCTACTTTCGATACGATGTCGCGTTGAAACCGATTTTTTGGGGTAAAAATAGGTTCAATATAACAGCTGTCATAGCCCTACCAGGTTAGCTAACATTTTAGATTGCTAAATCGTCCATAGTCGAGTCAACATCTCCTGAAGATGTTCCGGTGTCGGAGTGAAACGTACGTTGAGAATAATTTGGAAGATTTTTGTGGTGTGGTGAGTATCGCAAGCTACAAGTGCAAGATACACACTGTAGGTACCACATAGATTTACCAACTGTGGCGAATCATAGCGAATTAAACTTCTAGTTCTTTCATTTTTGACTGCACTGTATCTTACCACCAAGTGAGATCGCAGTCAAGGGTTAACTTTAATTAGAATCTGCCTAATAAAATACTATGAAGGATCAAGGGACAAAAGCGGGTATGGGAAGTTCATCTTTTCTGAAGTTAGAAACATTGAACTTGGTATATAGGACTTCTTTTAAAAAAATCATACTAATATTATGAATGCGAAAGTGTGTTTGTTTGTTGGTTTGTCCTTCAATCACGCCTCAACGGAGCAACGGTTCTACGTGATTTTTGGCATGGGTATAGTTGAGGATTGAGGACCTGGAGAGTGACATAGGCTACTTTAATCCTAAAAAATTAAAGAGTTCCCGCGGGAATAATAAAAAAACTTAAACCACGGGCGGACGAAGTCGCGGGCATCAGCTAGTAATTTATAAAAATATCTAGATGATGCACATGACTTCGTCCGCGTGGATTAAGTTTTTTCAACTCCCGCGGGAACTCCTTAATTTTTCGGGATAAAAAGTAGCCTATGTCCTTCCTGGGGATACAACCTATACCTGTACCAAATTTCATCAAAATCGGTTTAACAGATAATTTTTTTTCAGTCCCGCGAGAACTGTTCAATTTTCTGGGATAAAAAGTAGCCTATGTCCTTCCCCGGGATGTAACCTATCTCTGTACCAAATTTCATCGAAACCGGTTAAGTAGTTGGGCCGTGAAAACGTTTATAATATATTAGTATGGAAGTATGGATATAGTATGGAAGTATTAACCTCTTAGAGCACCTGACGTGTATGACGAGAAGTACAATGCCCAGCAATAAGCACAGTGTGCCCACGACCACGTATGCGACGCCCAGAAAAGGGTTCTTACCGCCCAGGAGGGACGTGGTCGATATCACGAAAGACTTCCGCCCGTCGAAGTCTATCACCGGGTAATCTGAGGGAAAATGATTTATGTTAACTGCATAATCAAGTTCTACTCATCTGTCTAAGTTAAAAAAAAAAAACAACTGTAACTAGAAAAGTAACTGCCTCGTTGGTCACAACAATTAGTATTGGGGTTTTCTGACAGTACTAACCCGGAGTTAGGAAGTTGGCGGAGTTTCACCCCCGTGACTCGGAGAGCACGTTAAGCCGTTTGTCCTACGCCTGATCTCTCTCCGGTCGTCTCGGATTTTCCGTCCCATCAGGCTATGAGAGTAAAGGAACAGAGAGTGCACCTGTGTTTGCACACACTTGTGCACTATAATATCTCCCGCGCAGATGGCTCCAGTGATCTGGAGATTGGCCACCGTGGCCGAAATTCGGTCGGGAGGACATTATTACTATCTGTCTGAGTTACTTCTACTACAGATACTTATATATCTTCACTTTAAGCATTATTATTATTGTAATTTACGTTTTTTTTAAAGAGTTAACACGTTTCTTGCTGGATTTTCTCTGTATGAATCTCATTCCGAACCACAGTGGTAGATTCACTGGACGATTCCAAAGTTTATTTGAATTAAAAAAAAAATGTTTTTTATTCAAATAAACTTGTAAAGGTGAAAAATTTTCCGAAAGTTACGTTTGTTTTCTATTATTTAGATGATTATAGTTAGATTCAATTTTGATCCAAAGCTAATAAACCCTGAGTAATACAATCCATTTTTATTTTATAGACGGTCAAAGTTACGACGTTACTTTATCCCCCTTCCATGCAAATGGAATAGAGAGGTAAACAAGTAGCAGGGACCTTATGAGAGAAACGCGTAAGCGATGTCTTTGTGTCGCTATTGATCAAAGGCATTCTATAGAGGCATTGCTTGGTTTTTTTACACGTAACTTTGTATTGGTACTAGTTGATGCCCACGACTTCGTCCGCGTGGATTGAGGTTTTTTGGTTCCCACGGGAACTCCTTAATTTTCCGGGATAAAAAGTAGCATATGTGTTATTCCAGACTATAATCTATCTCTGTGCCAAAATTCATCCAGATCCGTTCAGCCGTTCCGGCGTGATTGAGTAACAAACATCCATACATCTATCCCAACTTTCGCATTTATAATATTAGTATAGATAGAACTGCAAAAATTTTCATATATACTTATTTGAATTTTGAAAATTTACTTACTATATTCAACTCGAAGCACGTAAAGCCCGGACACGAGTCCGGATATGAATCCGCGTTCCGTGTGGTTTACTCTGCGGTACAGCTTGCGGAACGTCGGTAGGGCTGCGGTGCGCATCCATACTATCAAGTCTTCGTTCTAGGAAATAGTTATTTGTTACAAGAGTGAAAAGTTGTTTTTTAACCGCGTGCTCAACTTTGATTGCGCTCGTGATTCAAAAATTAGAATCCTGAGCGTCAGCGAGGGAATCAAAAGAGCACGAGGTGAAAAATCTTTTAATCTAACTACTTTAACTTTTCATCCCACCTCAGCGAGGAAATTTAAACAATATGACGTGAAAGAAAATGGTGCGCGCAAAGCAAATTAAAAAAGTACACCAAGAAGGTTACGAGTGTGAGTTTATAACAAATTAAAAACGGTTGTATGGAAATTCGGCACCATAGAGGTAGAAGTAAATAGGTTTTAATGGTGTTTTGAATTCACAAACTTCATAGACGAGTGATATTTACTAACGTGCACACGATGTTCTAAATTCAATTTACTTTATCCTCAAGAGGATAATAACGGCGTTTGCATTCAGATATCGAAGAGTAAAAATAGTCTTTCCGAGATGGTGGGATGAAATAGTTATTTGTTATACAAGAGTGAAAAGTTGTTTTTTTAACCGCGTGCTCAATTTTGATGACCGAGCAAGCGAAGGATTCTAAAATTGAATCACGAGCGCAGCGAGTGGTTCAAAAATTAGAATCCTGAGCGTCAGCGAGGGAATAGTCATTATTTTTTTAAATTAATTATAGGCGCAAGCCTATAATGAATTTTAAAAAATAATGTAAAAAAAATTGCAGATCTAAATTGATTGCCATGTCTTTCATAATGCTCCCCGCGTGAAATATACGTCAGACTGCAGACAAACTAAAATACGAAAATGAATTAAGCCTTACCAGAAAACCATTATTTTCCGTGTTGTTTGGATCCAACTCCCAAACATGACGACGCCAATTAATAGGTTTTGTGTAATTTGCAAATGCTGAAATTGAATGTTATGATTTTAAAATTCTTGATCGCTATCTCGCCTGCTGGTCGATTATTATGGAAAAGCAGTATCATTGTTAACTATATCTCAATGTTTCCAATAGGTATTATTATATTGTCATATTGGTATTCTGAATACTAACAATCAACCAATTATTATTTATCATACTTCTTCTTTTCTTGGTTTTTGGCTTACAATAGATGAAAATAATATAATAATTTCTTTTTCTTTTATCTACTACAAATTAGCCCTTGACTGCGCTCTCATCTGAGTAATTAACACGTAATAGCCTACCGGAAATTATTACTAAGCTTAGAAATTGCAAGTGAGCGTCGACCGCAACGCCATATATGAGCTGCTAAGAAACATCTGCCGTATTACAAGTAAAATGTAATTATGTGAGTTTGACGACACTGGTTCCCATAGAAAATTTTCTGTATACGCATTCTAATAATACTCTTATGTATTGTGGTATTGCCAAGCGATTTGGGTTTCTAAGTACCATGCCAACTAGCGCTATTCCATTTTAGATCACTTACCCACCAGTGAGATGTCGGTTCAAATAGGAATAAAGAACAGTCAATTAGGTATATGACAAATAGTCAAATCAGAAACCTTTTTGCAAACGTCAAAACGCGTCCTAAGTATGGGATTTATATGAAATTCTGGAATATGACGTAATAAAAGTTCGACGCACTTTTTTAATTTAATCGATTGTTCAAAATGGATATTCAACATAAAACTATCAGAGGACGTGGATATTACAACTTTTGGGAGATCCTCTATTTAATAATCACTAAAAAATAATTTATACCCAACCGCACCTAACAGCTTACCTGTCTTCAGATCTGGGTACCCTGAAGGATTACGAAACTTGATGTTTCTATCCGAGGTCCAGGCAATGCCTGTTTTTAGTACTGGCACATCCATCTTCAAGTCCTTTGATGTCACTGATAATGAGTCTAAAAGAAAAAAGTATAATATCTGCTTATTATAAGATCTCCTTTTGTATTATTGTCATAAGCAAATAGTTTTAACATAATGGATTAGATTAAATTTCATGTTGTTTTTGTGCCGCATGTTTGCCACCAATTTTGACAGAAGTTGTATACAACATCTGCCTGGCTTAAAATATGTAACTCAGGGTTGGTACAATCAGTACTCATAAAATTTATTGTCTTGAAGCCCTATTATGTAAAACCTGCATCAATAATAATTGCTACAGTATCAATTATTGTAATTGTCTAAATTTATGAAATTATGGTATTCTTGCTGCAACAATGGATTTTGGCTAATAGTAGAAGAGTGCTAACCTAGTGTTGATTGAGATAGTTTCAATGTAGCAATGATTATTTCTTAATAAGGCCCCAAAAAATTAATTAATTATTTAAAAAAAATCATATCACACTAATATAAAGGGGAAAGTTTGTGATTATATATGTTTGTTACTCTTTCACGGAAAAACTTCTGGACGGATTTGGCTGAAATTTTTAATGGAAATAGATTATACCCTCGATTAAACACATAGGCTACTTTTTATCCCGGAAAATAAAAGAGTTCCCACCGAACCAAAAAACCTCAATCCAACCTGGGCAAAGTCGCGGGCAACAGCTAGTAAGTAAATATAATCATACTGTGTGATAAGGTTTAAAAAAAATTATTATGCTTTTACCGTTGAACAAAGAGTTGGCTATGGCACCACAAGGTGCTATTTTTACTCCATTGTCATAAGCAAAGGGTGCACAGTCACCCGACGGCTCACTATTAAGGCGGCCAAGAAGCTGATTGTCATCTCTGTATAAAAGTCAAAAAACCCTAGGTGTAGGCTTATTATAAATCATTTTATAAGCAACATCTCTTATTGAAAGTGTTTGAATTAAGATTAGATAATATTTATTTGTTCAACAAGATAGCAAAGTTCGTTTTTGTTGCGAGTGCCTAGTAGATAGAGTAGATATGGTAGCTGCCTGCCATATTTTTTTTAATTAATAATGCAATGATAATGAGAAAATGCTAATGCATAACATACATTTTCTACTTAATGTTTGAAGTGTATGAAGTTTCTACACAACCTCCTACCGGAAAGCTAAATCGCTTGGCAGCACGTCTTTGCCGGTAGGGTGGAAAATTCAGAATTTATAAATTCCCAAATTGACCCTGCCGGGAATCAAACCCAAGGCCTCGGCACGTTAACACAACAGCCATCAACACTGCGCCAGGGAAGTCGTCAAACGTAGTATATAGAATGAACAGGCACAATATTAAGCAGTCATCAAAATTTATATAAAAACATTTATAAATTAACGATAACAAGTTGTTACATAGCTACAATACCTGGATTTGACATATCTACGATGATTCTGGTAATAGTTGGAGAGTCCATAATAGAAGTACACATCTCCCTTAAAATCTTGTGTCAAGTTGAATTCAATTTGACAGGTGCAGGCTGTCATATTGTTTTGCCGGATATATTCAGCACAGGTTATATTCTCATTATCCTTCATACAGTATGTGTAGTCTATTACATGTTCCTTTACCTGTAAATTTATATGAATTGAACAATCTGGTGCTGCCCTTTTGTCATATCTTTTGTATATGTTGTTTGGTATACTCTCTAGATAGATATATAGACAAACCTCAAAATTCACACACTTAAAACAAAAGCAATAAACAAAAAGGTTAATAAACAATTAAACAGAACGGTGCTAAAGCAATCTCTTTCAGACAACCTTTGCCTCTATAGCCTAGAATCTGTGTTTAGAGTTCAAACATGGCAGATTTGAGTCTGTCACACTCACATCTATAAAGAAAGTCAAAGTACTCTATAGATGGTAAATGACCACCTTAGTGGTTCTGAAGTCATCAAAATTAATTACCAGAGTAACCCAATAATAAAAACCGGCCAAGTGCGAGTCGGACTCGCGCACTGAGGGTTCCGTACAAACATGTAGTAAGTTTTAAATTATTAAAAAACACGTTTATTGTATGGGGCCCCCCTTAATATATATATTTTTTTAATTTTTAGTATTTGTTGTTATAGCGGCAACGGAAATACATCATTTGTGAAAATTTCAGCTTTCTAGCTATCACGGTCTATGAGATACAGCCTGGAGACAGACAGACAGACAGACAGACAGACAGACAGACAGACAGACAGACAGACAGACAGACAGACAGCGGAGTCTTAGTAATAGGGTCCCGTTTTTACCCTTTGGGTACGGAACCCTAAAAAATGAGAAGTTTAACAGCCGTCCACATTAATATACATAGTACATAGTAAGGAACTTATCAAATTATAACAAACAAACCAAAATATCTATCATTGATAGATCAAATTATTGTGGTTGTAGTTAATACATATAGTATGAATGCAGTCATAATATGATGATGACTCATATCATTAAAGTAATGTACTCACAATATTACTTATATTAATGAGAAAAACTTAATTAATTTGAGTTACACTGCCTACTGGTACTCAAGCTGGGTTAGGCATATTATGCAGAGCGTACACAGCCTGTAGCCTTCACACAACACTTCTGTGTCTGAAATTATGCACTCTGGAGCCAAGCTTTTTATGGCCATACATGCTACAATATGCATTGGAATACATCTGTGCAGTTAACAATGGATCACTGCAAGATCAAAAGCGAATTCTCTTGAGTAGAGGTGGGTCGGTACCCGTTTTGTTAATACCGTAACTATTTATTGGTATTATTGTCAATAAACAGTTATGAAACTATTTATTGGCGAAACCGCAATACTGACTACCGAGCTAGGTGTAGGTGTTTGATAACGTTTCGCCGGTATTAAAAAAATATTTCTGAGATAACAGTAGTATCCTGTTCATATTCATAAGGGCTGCTTACAATAATTATTATTATGCACTACGCACTCGAAGTCGCACATAATTCATGACTGCAGAAAAAACAAAAACAAAAAACTAAGTGAAATCTCGTGAGTAGAGCAAGAGTCGGGAATCGGGATGTTCAGATATCGGTAGGTAAAGCTTCGGCGCTTGCGGTCGGCGATTTCACCCGAAGGCGTATCTCGTCATGACTCGGTAACGCGACGAGAAGGGCTAGGTATTACTTCGTTTCGTTGCGTTATTCAGCAATAAAAAGTTTCTGTCGAAAACTATGTATCGGAGAATACCTATGTTTCGTGAACCGAGTACCGGCCGGCCGATACTCGTTGACTGTCGCGTTTCGGGTACGCGTTTGTTGCGTCATTCGTGGTATTCTCCAATACATAGTTTCTTGAAATAAATAGTTTTCATGCAGCCTAATACCTTATTTATGGTATTTTACCAATACATAGTTACTGCAACTATTTACGGTTTGCAACGCCCACCTCTACTCTTGAGTGACACTGTACAGTGAACCTTGCATGAGTGAATGTACTCTTCGCCTGTTGTTTTCTAGTACCAGTCTTTCTACAGTTTGCATTGCTGCTGTGTGATAAAAAGCTCAAGACTTTAATGGCATAACTGATTGTCCCTTACACTCGGCAGTGGACCTGCACAGCTAAACCGTAACGTGAATGGCTAATTATGTTGTACAGACTTGTTTTACTGTTCATTAGTCACAACAAAAAGTAGCTAAGGCAATTGAATAATAACACGGGTTATTTTAGTAACAATGCCTGTGTAAACATGGATAAAGCGAACACTCAAACCTTATACTAAATCATACCTCATCAGAGAAGTAAAGTAATCCAATGCCCACAGGAATAAATGCAATACCAATTACAAAAAAGGTCGGTAGAACCGTGCCTGCAGTAAGAATCGGCTGCCATGCAGGCAATCGCTGTTGTTTGAAGGCGGACTCTAGAAATATAACATAATCAATAATACGAGGCCACGAAAGGTGTATCTCTACTTTGCTCAAAATCAGCTTACCTGCAGGACGCCTACTCTTAACATTTTGATCGGAAGTATCACTAGAAGTCGCCATTATCGTGTTACATTAAAATAAAATTGTTAATTGCTAAATATTAAACTAAAAACGTAATCACTTAACACCATTCAATTTCTTTTCCCCATCAAATTCAATCCAGACTCCAGAGACAATCAATCAATGAAACGAAATAGAAAATAGAAATACCCCAGCAGGGCGACCGCGTAACTTTTGCATCAATCATTGATACATCGCAATCATCTCTGATTGGTTAACACTCTTCCACTATTGGACGAAATCAATTGACGCAACAAGAATACCATAAATTCAGCCAATCAGAGGTGATTGCGATGTATCAATGATTGATGCAAAAGATACGCGGTCGCCCTGCTGAATAGCAAATCAACTGTCAAGCAGTGTTTCAAACCGAGTTATACAAAGTTCGGTAGGATTGGCCAAAAAAGCTGTAGATTTCGGTAGATCTTTTTGATACCCCCCAACCTTTTGAATGAATGCAAAAAACTGAAAATTAAATAAATAAATTGTTTACTATACCATCATTTTTCTGAGGGTATTTTATCAAACCTGAGGTCCAATTGTCTAAAAAAATCGTAATTATTTTATAGCTTAGAACGTCGTATTACTCGAACTGGTTTAAGGAGTTCATTACATGCTTTTTGACTTTCATGATTTTGACGTGCAGGCAATATAAGCACTCCCTAAACAGGTCGAATTATAGCTCAGGCTACTTCTTCTTCTTCTTCTTCTTCCGCACTTAAACCCCAAGTTGGAGGGTCTGTTGTGCGTGCGTTGCCATTCCCCGCTGGAGTTTTCACTCCAGCCATCCGAGCTAGCTTCAGAAGCCTAGAAGACCGCCCAGGCTGTCTAGGAACTCTCAAAGCGAGGTTGGGGATCCTAGGTGTCGCTCTCGTTGGTCTGTGACGCCTGTGCATTCTAGTATCACATGCGTCGGTGTTTCGTCTGTCTCCATGCAAGCTCTGCATAGAGGGCTATCGGTGACGCCTATAACAAAGAAGTGTTTGTTTAATGGGCTGTGCCCTTGTACAGGATATGGTTCCACCAATAAGACACAAATTAACTTCACAACACGTCTTACCCGCGCGGCGTTCGAACAGCGAGCACGCGGTGAGCCGTCGCTCCCCGCGACCCCACTTCCGCACCCCTCGCCGGTACGAGTGAATAATATATTTATTATCAATACACTACATCTACCTTTCACAAAATTAAAATTAAAACTTTATTTCCATCGGACACAATTATTTCAGATAACAAAAATAAACGTATTCCTTTCGATCAACAACAAATATTCTAATAACCTATTACAGAATATCTTCTATTCTATAATCATTGACCCACATAACCTAAGATGTCTGTTTATAATCATCGTTATTATCGTGGTATCAATGCAATCTTTGATTGACTGATTTTCACCTGCACAAACCTTCCACTGTCCTTCGACACGTTTCAGGTGAACTACGTTTCTCCGTAGTCGTTGCCCACTGTCGTCAGTTTGCAGCTCCACATCATTCCCTGTCTTGTTCAATTCAGTTGGATCTGCTGTACCATTTACTAATTTTTTTAATCAAAATAAGACTATGTTCAATTATCTGCTTTAAATTCCTGAAATCCCACTATGTTAATTTATTATAATTTTAAAATCTTTAACTATGTAACAGTCAACGTTTATAATAAATGAACTAAAATTATTCAAATCTTATTCATATAAAATTATTTATAGTAAATAATTTTGTTAAACACTTGGCCTCAAAACACTTGTTGTTTTAGTTTATTTCCTTCCTTTCCAAACCATACCCTTTCATGTTAAGATCGTATGCTTTGAATACCTTAACTTACACAACAATCATCATCGATAACCAAACAACAAGTCCAACTAAACCTTAGTCCAAAACTAAATCAAACTCTTCATCAAAGGCTTCTTCGAAATGCAAAACCTTTGTATGAATTGAAATAGAATCGACTTCCAATTATTGTACAATAGTTAATCGCTATCATATAATTCTTTCTAATTAACTTTACTCAATAGAAATTACTCTTTACTCAAATTAAAATTCAAATCTTGCTGTAAATCCAAAGATTGCTACAAAACTAAATAAAAAAACTTAATGAAGACCCCAAATTTAGATATCAGAATTTAATACTCAAAATATCTTTTCTCTTCTGTTTTTTTTTTTTTTTGAATCATTCCCTTAGCTCATTTAAAAAAATCAAACCAATTATTAATCAAAAACGTTACATCAAGGCATGATATATAACTTCAGTAACATAATATAGTATATACTGAGCATGTTTTATTCATTCTGCATTTTTATACTCTTTACTTTACTTTTCTGTGTCAGTTAATAATGGAGAAGTTTCATGATGTTGTGAATATCATATTTAACACAACAGAAGTAAAATATAGATTAAAACTAATAAATCAGTGTTTTTTTTTAATCCATCTATAAAAGACTGAGAAAAGACGATTTACAAGTTTAATTATTTATCGTATTGCTGTATCTTACACACCGAGTAGTGTGAACTTACAGGAGTGAAAAATTTTGTGAGTGAGTTTTAATACCTAGCCGAGATTTAATAATTTAAAATTATCTTCACAAACAAATTAAGTGCTTTTAATTTAATTAAGTCACGTTAAGACCATTTATTTCTTTTATTCGGCTTTATAAAGTCGGTTGAAAGGGAATTATGACGTCACGTCTCCCGTCTAAGCTAGCGCAACTTGAAAGTTCCATAACTTTTTCATTTGTCGAGATATTTTAATGATTCTCCATATTTTTGATTTATTTTGTATTAATTTTCATACTAAATAAAAAAATGGTAAACTTCTCCATTAGAGTGGTAAGTTTTTACAACTTAATTGACAGTTGTAAGCCTGAGCCGCTAGGTGAGGGTATACCATCGTCAAGAGCTTGCAAATTAACAACGCCCGGGCATCACACGACATTCTTCAATACATTTGAGAGAAAACAATATGGAGATCTAGAATAAGCAAGCACGCACTAGTCACTTATTAGAAAATATATATTATTTTTACATCATATTATACTCTCCAGATTTTGGACGGCAAAAGATAATTAATTGCGCGATTTCATTTTCAATTAAAATAATAGTCTGTTAAATTTTATCATCCCCACTTCATTATTTCAAATCACTCAGATAAAAATAAAGAAAGAAAACCCTATGCATGAATATTCAGCATTATGATGAGCCTAAGCCATTTTTTGGGTTGTGCCATGCGTGATATAGTTCATCCCCGCGCCTCATCGGTGTTGTTTAGATTCTAGATTTTCTTTAGATCGTTGATGTGCAGGGGTGATCTACCACTTTAGGTATGCTTGTTATGTATGGCACAATTTGGAAATAAATGTTTTTTTTTTTATTTCTTTCTTTCTTTTCTTTCAATGCGACTTTCAGAATGGCGCGTTTTTACGATTTTATTCCGTTATTAAACGGGCTTCTCGAGCCGTGACTGTAGTTTCTAGCAAGCTACTTAACCTCGAGCCTCAAATGTTCAGCCCTTACATTTATTTATTTATCTTTCTTTTTGATTAATAAATGTTCCAAAAATTTAAATCTTTTTATTAAATGCAGTTTAACATTTAATGAACTAATTTAGTCAAACTGAGTCACCTGATTGACGAAACACGCTTGAACTACTTTTTTTTTTTTACTTTAAAAAATACTGCAACCTTCGCCCTTACAAGCTGAAGTATATATCCTTCCCTATTTAATTATAAATGCATTCCGAACATAGGATCGCATTATGTTGAAACTTCAACCCTCCAAACTAATGAAAGTCATAAAATAGTGTAGCTAAATAAACGAGTGAAAGATTTACTAAAAAACAAACTTGAAACCTTTGTTTCAATTTACTTTATGCATTTCCTTGCTTGTTAACTTTTTAAACTAATAAGCATTTACAAGTGAGCCATATATTTTAGAAACAAAAATATTTGAAATGTAACGAATGGGTGAGTGAACAACTTATAAGTTGAACCAATGACAAAAAGGTTATTGAATGCATCACGGGTCCTAAACGATATCGGCATCGATCTGGTACGATATTATAAATTGTGTACCTACAGTACACAATATTTTACACATTAGTCAAATAATAACTATGTTGCTATATAGTATATATCATCGAATGAAGCGTACTCATATAATATCAATCGAGCTTCACTTTGCAAGTTCGCTTGATCATACCTATACTTTATAATATCATAGTTTTTTTCTAATAAATTAAAATGATACCCATAATATAGTTCACCGGTTTTATCTGACTGTGCTTGTTTTTTTTTGAAATAACTATAATTCATTCGTATTTAGGCGCATACAGATTATATACATCCGAAACATGGCGAGGCTCGCTCGGGTAACATCGGGATCACTAATTAATCAATTTAAAAGTCCATACAAAAACAATAAATTTTTCTTTCAAATCATCTCAGAACCTTTGACCAATATGTTGCGGCTATACCATTAGGTACAGCTTTATACTATTATTCGAAGTTGTTGTTATTGATCTAACGTCGTTTAAAATAACCGAAATCTAAGTTCATTCAACAATTAAGAATGTAGAAATTTCTTTGATCAAAAGCATTTAAAGGCACATTTAAAACTATGAAGATGAATAAAATGCCATGGTAATTCTGGATAGAATGAGTAACTTGTACAGTAATCTACTAAAGCAGCTACCTACTACGTTATTGGTAATACTGGACTGGGAAACTTACATTCATTATGTACATCCCTTTAGTTTGATATGAATGTAAAATTAAGTAAATAAAATACATTAGATCTTTCACGAACAGTTAGATAGCATACTGTCCGAAATAGTAACACACTTGTTCACAACCTACCGGCTCATTAGGTCACAACTCACAATTCAAGGAATCACATGTTCCAATGCAGTAACGCACTCGGTTACAATCTGACAACCTACAGACTCTTTGATCAACATACGCAAACACTTGTTCCACTCTAGTAACACATTTGGTTACATTCCATGGGCTCACATGGTCATTCTAAAATAATGACACACTTGGCCACTCCAATCGTTTCTATAGGTACCGTTCTAAGAACATAGAACTACCTCTTAAGTTTTTTGTAGGTACCGTTCTAATTTATATAGAACTACCTCTTGAGTTGTTATAGGTACCATTCTAATTTACATAGAATTACTTCTTGGATTTTTGTAGGTACCGTTCTAGTTTATATAGAACTACCTCTTGAGTTTTTATAGGTACCATTCTAATTTACATAGAATTACCTCTTGGATTTTGTAGGTACCGTCCTAGGTTATATAGAACTACCTCTTGAGTTTTTATAGGTACTATTCTAATTTACATAGAATTACCTCTTGGATTTTTGTAGGTACCGTTCTAGTTTATATAGAACTACCTCTTAAGTTTTTATAGGTACCATTCTAGTTTACATAGAATTACATCTTTGATTTTTGTAGGTAGGTACCGTTCTAGTTTATATAGAACTACCTCTTGAGTTTTTATAGGTACCATTCTAATTTACGTAGAATTACCTCTTGGATTTTTGTAGGTACCGTTCTAGTTTGCCTAGAACTACCTCTTGGAGTCTTGTAGGTACCGTTCGATTTTCATCGAACTACCTCTGAACCTTTGTTATTTATTATGTAACTGTCCTTTAGACTACCTCTCATATTCAGCATCAACTTCACTTGTTGTCAACATAATAATGTAATTTTTAAAAAATGTTACCATGATAATATGTAGGTATATAGATCCACAAGGTATGTGATTTAGGTTCGTGTTACATAAAATTATAAACCAACAATCCTAACGTTTTAAACCGTTATGATAATGGTAGTCAATTAAAAAAAATAAGCAATAAAATAACACCGTACATTTAGGCTTATTAAGCCTTCTAACATATTTACAATGTATGTATCACTGGTTTGTTATATTTTGCATCTTGTAACTGACGACATTTGTAAAAATCAAAAGTGATTGTTTTCAAATCTAATACCGTCCCCGCTTCGTCTATTAACAATACCTAGTCGAATCGCAGTAGGTATTGATAAACGAACATCGAATGATCATAACCTAACCATCAAATATTATTGTACAAGGTAACCATACTTTATAGTATTTAAGTACACCCTCATAGATTTTACATGTTGACAACAAATTATTGAGGCATTACTGATACTTAATGTAGGTAGGTACGCAACTTAACGATTTCAGATGTTTTAGGTACCAATCAATATTACACGACCGGTTTTATATTTTAAAAGCGTTATATATTTAGTTTACTAGGTTACATCTTCCCTTTATTAGTATTAAATAAGCAAATAATGTAACACTGAATAATTAGGTATACTAATGTGATAAAACCGATCACGTTTACTGATTTACCTCTAAACTTCCTCTAAGTTTCATTTGATATTTTTCTTATTGGCGCATAGGCACGTACCTTGAATCTTTTAGTTACTGGCAGGGTCGCCACTTGTACAGGATATGGTTCCACCAATAAGACACAAATTAACTTCACAACACGTCTTACCCGCGCGGCGTTCGAACAGCGAGCACGCGGTGAGCCGTCGCTCCCCGCGACCCCACTTCCGCACCCCTCGCCGGTACGAGTGAATAATATATTTATTATCAATACACTACAGCCCTGTTATAAGTCCCACCACCTTCCTGGGTTTTCCTCTATCCAGGCGGATTAGTTTGTGTGTAAAGCGTTTGTCGATGTTAGGGAATGCCTCCTTGGTTTGTCTACAGTCCGAGGCATTCATCCATAGTCGGGAATGCTCTTTAAGTGATGGTTCATGCAGCCAGGTTTTATACTCGCACTGAAAGGTATAGGCACGATTGGTTCGGGCCCTGCTACCTTCAGTGTCGTAGCCTTACGTGCCAATGCGGCAGCTGCTTCGTTACCTGGATCTCCATCGTGTCCTTTGATCCCCCGAACGGTGATTTCATTGGAAGCGGCAAGTGTTTCCAGGGATTTGTGACAGTCCTGTATGAGTTGGGAGGTAGTCGAGGAGCTAGCCAAGGCTTTGAGGACGGCCTGGCTGTCTGAGTTAATGTTAATTTTGAAGTTTGTTACCTGTCTGTTGACCATTGCCATGGCCGTGGTTGTGATGCCCACACACTCAGGCTGGAAAACCGAGTTGTCCTTACCGAGTGCCTGGCTTATTCTTATGTTTTTTTCTTGGCAGAAGGTTCCAGCCCCGGTGCCTGTTTTGGTTTTGGATCCTTATCAGGCTACTTATGCAAGCTCTGTATGGGAACCCTAAAATAAAAACTGTAAAGCTGATTTTTGGCACAAGTGTTCCTAGGGGTCTGAGAAGTACTTCTTAAAAATTCCCCCATCCTAGGCCGCGGGCTTTCCTATCCCCTAAAATGTCTCCCTGAGCGCGGTATTTTATAATTTTCTCAAAAACTATTACAGCTAGAAAACAAGTGAATGTGATTAAAATTATTAAAAAATACGACTGCGCTGCCGTAGACACACATACAATACACGAACCCTGAAAACATAGCACTATTTTTTGGGCAGTCGTGTAGTAAAAAATCCCCCTCGAATGGAAGTAAGGCTACCTCTGCTACTACATAATGATACCACAGTCATTACCTTTGGAATCTTATTCAGATTTTTATTAAATAATATTTTTTTGTGAATCACTAGATATTGAATGTTATATATTTTTGGAATCTACTCATCATTTTCTAGATGATGATTATATAGTTAATTTTATTTTCGAATATTTTTTTTCAACTTTAGTCTTTAATGCGGAACCATGCTCACCCCATCCATTTTTTTTTAAATTTTAAATTTTAACGATACCTCATTTATCAAAATCGGTTCATGCGTATAGAAGTATTGGTGGAATATACAAACTCACATACATACATGATACATACATACATACATACATACATACATACATACATACATACATACATACATACATACATACATACATACATACATACATGAACCCTGAAAACAATATATTCCTTTTTTCAAGCAGTCGTATAAAAACCATATCTGGCGAAAATATTCTACTCTTAGAGATTTCTCCGCAACCCGGCCCCTCCACGCAGTGACGTCAGGAGGCGGGGTGCGGTGGGGTGAGACACGTCACAGCAGGTGGCGAGGCGGGGCGCTCACACACTTTGCCTCGAGCGCTCGGACGGGTCGGACGTGCTTTCTAGTGCTAATTTGCTTATTTTTGTGTGATTTTGATTTTCATTAAATCATTTCCGCTTCTGATTTATAAGATCAGAAGTGGGATAAAGGACCGCTAAATAGGCCCACATACGAGATAAACCAAAAAGGAACATACCCAAATTTAAAGTGCTTAAAGTTGATCACGTGACCGATCAAGATATCTCTCGAAGTGACTCGCGTAATGTGCAGTGTTTATTTGTGTGCTAAAGTTGTGTTTTGTTTTCATGTGATTGGTAACGCTGGCTCGCGGAGTGTGGCCGAGATGTGGTGTTTCACAGCTCGTGTGCTTGAGGCGCCTCACGAGTGCGCTTGGGTGTGCAACTGTGCATGCCACGTGGGCGCTCTGGGCAGCGTTCACGAGGGCAATTCAGTCTGCGCGACACGCTGTCGTGCCTTGCTGCGTGCCTCGGAGCCGCGATGCTGCGCACTTTCCCGTGTTACGCCTGGCATTTGCCTGGAATGGTGGTGAGGTGATGACACCATCGAGCCTCTGGTGATATGACGTAACATGCGACATCGGTAAGACCGTTTAATTTCTTTGCTTAAGGATGTAATACCCACCAAGCGTAGCCACAAAGTAAATGAACAGTAATTCATGTTACTGAATTGACTGTTAATTGTGTTAAGAAAAGGTTTAGACCGCAATTGTATTTACGCGATTTCCATTTTATGATAATTTCCCACTAAATCAGCAAGCTGTGTTGGCTCAGTGGTTGTTATTGGCATAACGCATACATTTGAGTCCCTAAACCGCCCTGAATGCTAGTTTGTGAACAGTATAATGTGTCTAGCAGAAACATCTTATTCAAAAGTAGAACCTTTGTGGGTACCGACCGGGTACAAAAATACTTTTGAGAAAAAGAGGTGACTCATACCCTAAGTTTGAATGCATAACTTGAAACCTCTAAGTTTGTTAAGTTTTGAGTCATGTCAAGTAATGTTTTGCTAAAACATGCTGTACGGATAAATTGTTTTTGCGCAATTTAGTTTTTTGTTTTTAAAATGAGGGTTGTTATTTAAAATTCATGACCTAGTTACGATCGGACACAAACCAACCGCAATTCTAAAGTTTCATACGTAAGCATAGCTAAAAGCCAACATCTGGGAATTGAATTGAATTACGATACGTAAAAATTGTTACCTACCTACTTTACGATTTCATTGTTGTATTTAACATGACTTGTTACATAGAAAAAGTGTCTCAAAGTAAGTTGGTTGTGTGTTACTGAGATATCAATGCGTTTTTGAATAGTTAACGTGAATAGATTTTGCGAATACCTTCTCGATTTTAATAAAAATTGTTATGGTCAGGTATAGACGAGCGGATATTTGAAGTTAAACATAACTTGGGTTTTGGTTGGTTTCCTTAATGTTACCGAACTTGATTACGTAATTTAGATAGCAAGAAAGTTGCATTTCGCTTTGATTAGAGAAGTTTTTTTATCTACCCTCGTGGATAGTTAAAGTTTGATTTCATACAAATCGATTACGAGTCTACATACCTATCTGTCAGAATCTTAACTTTTTCTCGTTAATCATTTTACATACGAGGCTTTTATAAACCAAATAGTTGTAATCCGCACTAAACAAGGATTACATAAAGTGCAATGAAGTTAAAATTCAGTTGTGAATGTATGAGGCATAGTGGCAGCTGGTTAAGACAATTGATCGTCGATGCTATAAATTGCTCGTAAAGGTACTCAGAACCTGTGATGGACATAACGTGTGTGCTGTGACCTACTGGTCACAGATTCATTTTCTGTTCTATGTTCCTTTCGTCTTCGGCGCTCACCACGTGTGAGGCGTTCTGGTCGCGCCAGGCTGTGCGCTCTCCTGCCGCGCTTAAGGCGTGACACTGCGCGTCTGCTGGTCGCGCAGGGCTGTGCGCTTGTCTAGTGCGCACTCGCCTGCCGCGCTGAGGCGTGACACTGCGCGTCTACTGGTCGCGCAGGGCTGCGCGCTTGTCTAGTGCGCGTTGCTGCGCACTCGCCTGCCGCGCTTAAGGCGTGACACTGCGTGTCCACTGGTCGCGCAGGGATGCGCGCCCACCTAGTGCGCGATGCTGCGCGCTCCTGGTTGCGCATGGCTGTGCGCTCGCCTAGGGTGCGATGCTGCGCGCTCGTATGCCACGCTGTGAGGCGTGACACTGCACGTCTACTGGTCGCGCAGGGCTGCGTGCTTGTATAGTGCGCGAGGCTGCTCGTTAGCCTACTCGATATGGTTGAACATAACTGGTATGAGTAAACTTTCCTCATTTTCTGTGTTCATCGATGATGATGTTTGATGTTTTGAATGTTCAAAGTTGTTTCGACATGGTACAACTGTGAGTTTGTACTATGGTTGAGCGACCTTTAGTGAGGGCTCTACTACCTCTACTGTCTCTTGTTTCTCTACGAGTTCTACTGTGTCTTGGTACTCTACCAGCGCTACTGTCTCTAGGAGCTCTACCAGCTCTATTGAGAGCTCCACAGGTTCTGTGAGTTCTATCGGCTCTGTATGTATGAGCTCTGCCGCACCACCGATACGAGCTCGAGTTGCTTGCCGGTTCATACGGCAAGAAAACTCAAACGGCCGCAGAACTTATGGTTCCGTGGCGCGGTGAGTGGACTCCGGCTGTGTGCGAGGCGTTCTTTGACAGCGGTAAGTGCCTTTAAGTATTAAGCCCCGACATTGTGGCTTTTACCTTGCCCCGACATTGTGGCTTTTACTCTGCCCCGAAATCGTGGCTGTTGTTTTGCTCTGACGTTGCTATTTATATGATGCCCCGACACTGAGGTATCCATACGCGCCCCGACATTGAGGCAGTCGTATATGCCCCGACGCTGTGGCAGTCGTATATGCCCCGACACTGTGGCAGTCGTATGTGCCCCGACATTGAGGCAGTCGTATATGCCCCGACACTGTGGCAGTCGTATATGCCCCGACACTGTGGCAGTCGTATGTGCCCCTACATTGAGGCAGTCGTATATGCCCCGACACTGTGGCAGTCGTATATGCCCCGACATTGAGGCAGTAATCTTTGCCCCACAGTGGCTATTGTTCGTTACGTATGAGAGCGTGTGAAGCTCTCATATGTGGACATAAGTCCGGGCCGCCTATTTTGATGTGATCGCTCGAAGTGCACACGTGTGATCATTTTAAAATGGACGGTGATAAACCCTAAGGAATTAAGGAACCACTTTTAATAATCTTATTTTGTTTTAGATGATGATGATGAATTGAATGGAGCACATACAAATCAAGCCCCAAGTGCTCACGTCGATGAGGAGCAGATAGACTAAGCTGAGGAATCCACCGTTGACCAGGATGAAGAGAGTCAAGCTGACGAGGACGTACAGCTGTCAGGAGAAGCCGTCTTAGAGATTTCTCCGCAACCCGGCCCCTCCACGCAGTGACGTCAGGAGGCGGGGTGCGGTGGGGTGAGACACGTCACAGCAGGTGGCGATGCGGGGCGCTCACACACTTTGCCTCGAGCGCTCGGACGGGTCGGACGTGCTTTTTAGTGCTAATTTGCTTATTTTTGTGTGATTTTGATTTTCATTAAATCATTCTTAAATCATTTCCGCTTCTGATTTATAGGACTACATTAAATAATCTACCAAATAGCATAATTTATAGTCTGGCTACGCTAAGTCTGCAGCACTGGTAGAATGGTAGAATTTTAAATGCGAGAGTACCCTGAGAGTAGTCTGTTACCCTTTTTTTGACTCGTCCCCTGAATAAAAATACAGTTTTGCCTGAGTTTAAAATCGAAATCCACGCAGACGAATTCATGCATGGCGAATATAATATATAAAATTTATATAAATATGATAAATAAATACGGGTATCATAAAGCTCTACCTTAATATCACGCTGTCAAAAGTGTGCCCTATATTTACATTTACTATTTTAAATTTACTTTAACGACCAATGACCCCAAGAAAGCAGATTAATAACAAAAAAAACACAAGTATCAAATTCGTTTTTTCGCATTAGTCTGTGTTATCATCAACAGATTTTAAAATTCTACCATTCTACCAGTGCTGCAGACTTAGCGTAGTCAGACTTTAATTACCTTACAAAAAATCGGGAGATTCGTTTGAAATCGCTATTTCGTCAAAAGGAGGCCAATTTCGGTAGATTTGAAGATAAATCGGTAGGTTTTCATCACAGACATAATAAAGAAATCTGTGGTTTTCATCACTACTGTCAACTGTTATCCAATCCATAGCCAATAATCCAATAGTTGTCAATGTCACGTCATTGTTCATGCCATGGAGGTAGGAAATTAGTACCTTCCCGTTTCCACGATTCTGTACAAAGGTACTAATTTCCTACCTCTATGATTCAGTGTATACCTGAGTGCGGGTATTACGAAACTTGTGGCGGCCGAGCAATGGCGGCGCGGCGCAGGGTGATCCGCCGGCGGCTTAGCTCCCCAGTCCTGGGTGCTCAATATGGCGGTGCTGGGTGATCAATATGAAACAATGGCCGGTCACTCCCGCTCCCGCTAGAGTAGGGATGTTCCAATACCATCGAAGTAAGTATCGATACCTTTTAATTTGTTATCCAAATGAATTCATGTTGAGTACATCCGATATGATATCTGACATTGTTTTTATTTCTTTTATAATATAGTTTATTTAATATCACCCTGTGTAAAGAATGTGGGCGTGTTTTTAGCAACGCCATCAAGTCTCAAAAGCGGGAACTTGCTTGCAACATCTTGAATGAAAGCTTGAAAACGTATGACTCGGTCATAGATAATCATTAATATAGGTCATAGCCATAGAAGCCGTAAGGCCAGATCATACAGTTTGCCGCGGAAATTAAATGATTGCGTAATGGATTAAAATATTAAATAGGAAGATTAAAAAACGTTTTTTTGGAAATGTATAATTGTGAATTGAAACAGTCACAATGTACTCTGTGGAAACAGTTTACCGTATAATAAAAATTGTCACGATCGCTCGTCGGGCAGATTTTGTTCACGATTCGTGACAGTGCTACGACGGGAGTCGGGAACTAAGACAGGCTTAAGATAGGTGTGGAACGTGTTCAGTAAGTCGGACGCCCGGCGTTTTTCTTTATAAGGGCCAATCTAGTACCTACATATATATCGATGATTATCACCCAATTTTTCTTTGCATATTTTACTGAATTGGATACATACCTACCTTACCTAGTTTTAAATTAACTCCACCTTATTGAAAATGAAAGAATCCTAAAAATATTATTATAATATAATGTTAGTGATTTTTGTCAGCGTTTTATGTAGGGAAGGTGGGGTACACTGGACCGTGGTAAACAGTGGATCAACGCGTATATCTCATATTCTGTAAACTACGCACACATAGAACATAGACGAATCGTGCGATCTAATACTTACGGCCCCCCCGCGCCAGTAGTTTTCTCGTTCTAGCTGTGGATGGACGCGTTGCCGCCATCGCGCTCTCCGTAAGTACCAAATCTATTTTTTCCCCGGTGTTTATTGAATGTTTTTTACTGTAAACTATTTAGAATTTTTTAAATTAGCATCTTTAGTCTATCGTGGTAGTTTATCAGTTATCTATGACATGCCCGGAAATTGGTCTTTAGATTATGAATTCTATATTTTAAAACCTTGATAAATGAATATCGGCGTTGCCTAGCAACTCGTTGATTTTCGGTCACTATAAATATAATGGATCCGTTGGAATCTTACGTTTCATTGAAATGGTGATCCGATATAGCTGTGATGGAGAGATGGTGAAATCGAAAGCTAAGTACCTAGGCAGATTACCTAAGCTATAACACTAGAATTTCTTTATATTGTATTCCAAGGATCGGTTGTAATGATTAGTGATTTCTGAGCGCTCATTAATTACTTGGGGAAGCAATGGATGTATAAGCAATGAGTTGATTATGTTCATATGATGAATTAATTATTGATGGTTATGATGAACTAAAGCAATATCGTGACCAATGATCATTGAATGTGTATCCCTTAGATAAAGGTAGCGCGTGTGCGAAGGTAAATCCTGTCTAAGGAAGGTTCTAGATGAGGAGGCGTAGAGGGGAGTTAGATTCCTTCGTCTGGGACGGGCCTGGACGGAGAAGAAAGACCTTCAGCTAGGCCGACGGGTCTAGTTGGGGATGCCCTCGGCTGGGACGTGCCTGGTCGGAGAGGAAAAGAGCTTTCAGCTGGGCTTTCGGGCCTGGTTGAGGCAAACGGGGCCTCCGGATGTTGAGCCGTCCGGGGAAGGCACGGTCTAGAACAATGAGATCTTGGTCCGATAGTCAGTTAAGATGAGAATTTACCGGAAATATGAAATGAACACTTATTCATCCATGGCTAAGATTAACAGAATTTATATACAAGGTCTTAGGACATCACGAGCAGTGATGTCATAGTCAATGTGAATGTACAGGTCTCCGAGATACGGCACACCACGATGAGCGAGAGGAAATAGATGCGAGATGTAGTAGTACGAGGCGGCAAGCGCCCGTTGATCTGTGTACAGGTATGACTCCATTGGGTTTATAGATTAATTCGGTGACATTCTGTTCCATTGAACATCCCTATATATTGGTAATAGAGTTGTCCGTTCGTATTCATATTATTCACGTAGACGTGTCCAAAGAGATAAAGCAGATAATGGAATAGAATGGGCTCGCCGACATGGTGGAGGTGCTGGGATCTGTTTTAATAAAGTGAACCAGAACATTCAGCACATGGAGTCATACCAAGCTAGAATTATAATAAAGTGTCAAGTTGCATATTTATTCAATTTATGTGAAATGTAGCAATAAATTAAAGATTTGAATAGGTTAGAGACGTTATATTAGTTTTGCCGCTCGCCGCTGGAGGGAGCGTCAACGCAGTTTTCGATTTAAGATCGAAAGAATTGGTGCAGGTAAGTTGGTAGAATTGACTTCCGAACTAATAAAGTCATGGAACGTTTGTAGATTTGAATTTTACGTGTATTTTTGCTATGACGGGAAATTGTTGATGCCAACATAATAAATGTGAATAAAGTGTTAGACATGAAGTGACACTATTGATCAATTTCCGGTGTGTCATTTATTTAAAAAGATTCTGATGTCAAATGATGGAATTAGGAATATTTGAAATTTGAATTTGATTTTTCGACGTAATTTCAGTGTCAACTACATCACTGATCGATTGTTTGATGAAGAATAACAGCTTGAAACCAATTTAAATGTAAAAGATTATCCTATTTAATATTAAAGGTATGCGATATAATTAATAAAGGGTGCATAGTGCAGTTAGTGAAATGATAACCGTAGTTCAGTGTTCGAAAGGATTGTACATTGCATAAAATTGAAATTCTATTAAGGGTTATCCGTTCTTATAGAGAGTTCATTATTTTCAGCAGAAATCACATAATTCAACAGTTCATTATAGAAGAAATACATTGGTTACACAAAGTTGAGTAAAGATAGTAAATCTTAATAAGAGAGTGGGGTGAGTTTAACAATATTTAAATTAGTTAAAATATACATAGTGTATGTTATGATAGATTTTAAAGGAAATTCTACAGTATTATTTCAAAACAATTTCAAGTTTTAATCTGATAAACGTTATTAAGAATTCAATGCTTTTACTTTTCAATTATGATAGTACTGGCTACATATTTGTATGCATTCTAAAGGGAACTTTATAAGAGGTTAGAAAAGGAGTTGTTGCTGATGTCAGTGTTTATAATAAAAAGCTATTAACTATCTAATAGGAAGAGTCTTATCATTAGATCCGTGTACTCAGGGGAAGTAAATATTATATGGATAGAGAGTATCCATTTACGTTGGTGAATAGTTGATTGAATAAATGATAGAATAGTATATGTGCAAGCTTACTTGTATGGCAGTTAAATTATACCATTGGATAAATTGAAATAATATTCTAAGAGTTTAGAGAAAAATTAGTTTAAGATGACTGAATTTTAATTAACCCTCTAAGACAAAGGTGATGAAATAGGAGCGTTTCTAAAGCGATAAGTATTGTTCACTTCCAATGTCTGATTACAGAAATTTCATCATGGATGATATATTGTTAAAAAGGCTAAAACTACTCATTACACAGATAGGAACTCTTTCAGATCAGGCTGAAAATCTTGACTCTTTAAATGCTAACCTAATCCAAGATGCAGAAGTGATTAAGGCTAAATTACAAAATCTATTGACGAGATTAGAGAGTGATTTGACGAATTATTTTAAGATGGTAGATGATCCGGCAGTGGATGAAATCAGTGAAATTAGCGAAATACAACTGAAAGCTGAAGGAAGCTTAGCAGAGCTAGTAGTCAAGTTGAAATTGTTTCATAGCAGTATAGAGACCCCATCTGGAAGTAAAGAGAAAGGTACAATGTCATCATGCCGTCTACCCAAGTTAAATTTACCTGAATTTGAAGGGGATATTTTGAACTGGCATCAATTTTGGGATCAATTCCAATCAAATATACATAATCGAAATATAACAGTAGTAGACAAATTACTATACCTTAAGTCTTCATTAAAAGGAGAAGCTAGTAAAGTTATTGAAGGTCTAGATACGACGAACAGGAATTATGACATAGCTATTAAAACTCTTATAGATAGATATGGCAAAGGTTCTCATTTAATTGATGCACATTATTCGGCATTATCTAGAGTCGCAACCGCAGATTCTACAATAATATCGTGTCGTAAAACATTTAATGAATTGGAAAAACATTTACGAGTCTTAGAATCATTAGGAGAAGACGTGAATCACAATCATCTAAGACATATTATATTTGGTAAATTTCCTGAAGATCTCATTTATGAGTTAAAATTGAAAACTAAAGACGATTCTATAAATGAGATAAGACAAGAGTTAGAAAAAATACTTACAGCAAAAGAAGATGCTAATAGAATCACTCAAGGAAGTAGCAAAGAGGGAGTTGGTAATTATACAGTAGAAACGTTACATGTAACTCATGGAAATCAAAGTTATAAACAAAATAGAGGAGAAAGATATCAAAGAAACGAGTTTAGGAAAAATGATTGGGGTGCACAAGTTAGAAATTTTAGACCTCCAAATTTTAGGAAGAGACCTTTCATACAAAGTGGAGAACAGAAGAGAAATACGACATTCAAGGTGAGAAATATGTCAGAGGATGAAACTCAAAAGAAGAGAATGAAATCATATTGTATATTTTGTAAGGGTAATCATCTTGCTGATCAATGTGAAAGATATAAGACTTATCAGGAACGTATATCATTGATGAGAGACAGATGCTATAGGTGTCTTAAAACCGGTCATAAAGTTGATGTGTGTCGTAGTTATGGGAAAAATTGTTATTTTTGCAAGAGTCGTGATCATCACAGTGCGTTGTGTCAGAAGAAAATCCTATCTAAACAGGAGAATACAACTTTAGCGACGGTGAATAATAAATGACATACGGCTCTTCAAACAGCCGTTGTAACAGTCCGGAGTGGTGGTGAGAAGCCTAATCAAGGAAGATGCCGTGTTCTATTCGATTCAGGCTCACAAAGATCTTACATCACCCGGAAGGTTGTAAAAGAATTAAATTTGTATATAGAAAAAGAGGAAAGTTTATCTGTATATACTTTTGGTTCTAAGAGACCACAAGAGTTTAATAGTTCAGTTGTTCGATTAGAGTTAGAAACTAAATCTAAGAATTGGAAGATTATTTATGCGAATGTTGTACCTATGATTTCACAAGGGGTACCGTATGTAGAGGAACTTAATAATTGGAAGAATAAATTAGAACTTGCAGACGATGGATCTTTAAATGATGGAGTTGATATTCTTATTGGGAATGATTATTACTATTCATTTCTTCGTTTAGAGAAAGTACAGATAAATAAGGATTTATATCTAATAGATTCAGAGTTTGGATGGATACTTTCGGGTCAGATTCAACATGAGAATAAAGAAAAGGAATATATGTCAGTGGTTACATATTTTCAAACCGAAGTTGATTTCAGATTAAACAAACCTGACATGCCATTAGATCAAGGAAGTATAGCATTCCTTTGGGAACTAGAGTCAATTGGTATAACTGATTCACCTAAAGTTACTAGAGAGGAAGAAGCTATTAATAAATTTAACGAAACTACAAAATTAATAGATGGTAGATATTACGTTAGTTGGCCTTGGAAGGAATATCCACCGGCATTAACACCTAATTATGGACTGGCATACGGTCGTTTAGTAAACTTAGTTAAACGCTTAGACAAAGAAACGTTGAAATGTTATGATAATACTATACAGGAACAAATATCGAAAGGTATAGTTGAGACAGTGTTAAACAAGACACACGTGGATCATCCTGTGCATTATCTACCGCATCATGGAGTGGCTCAAAAGGGTAAACCGATTAGAATTGTTTATGATGCTTCATCGAAAATTAAAGATAGCAAAAGTTTAAATGAATGTCTATATTGCGGTCCGTTGATGTTGGAAGATTTGACAAGTATAATAATTAGATTTCGAAGCCATAATATCGCTCTGTCAGCAGACGTAGAGAAAGCATTCCTTCAGTTAGGACTACATGAACAAGATCGTGATGTGACCAGATTTATTTGGATGAAAGATGTTGAGAAACCACCGAGTAGTGATAACATTGTTTGTTTACGGTTTTGTAGAGTTCCTTTCGGGGTTATATCAAGTCCATTTTTACTAAATGCGACAATTAAACATCATCTTTCTAAAGGAAATGAACAACTACAATCGGTGGCAAAAGACATTTATGTTGATAATTTGGTGAGTGGAGTTCAAACACAAGAGGAGGCAGTACAGTTTTATAAAGAGGTGAAGGATGCTTTTTGTCAAATATCTATGAATCTAAGAGATTGGAGTTCAAATTCAAAACAGTTTTTAAATAAAATACCCGATAGAGATAAAAGAGAAGTTGTGAAAATTTTGGGTTTAGATTGGAATTTAGAACATGATACATTACACCTGAGATTCAAAACAAGTACAAATGTAAATTCTAAGCGCGATGTATTAAAAGTAGTTGCTTCAGTATATGATCCTTGTGGTTTAGCAGTACCACAAATTTTATCAGCGAAATTATTTCTTCAAAAGTTATGGCAAACCAAGGTTAAATGGGATACAAAACTCTCGAGTGAAAATCAGGTGGAGTGGTTAGAAATAAGAAAGGAATTAGAAACTATTAAAGAAATATCGATACCAAGATGCTACATGAAAAATATAGGAAGTGAAAAATATCATTTGCAATGTTTTACAGATGCATCGCTTAAGGCATATGCTGCTGTTGTGTATGTAACACATGGAAATAAGAGAAGTTTTGTCATCGGGAAAACACGATTAGTACCTATTAAAGATCAACAACATTTGAAAATCCCTCGATTAGAATTACTAGGAGTGCTAATAGGTTGCAGACTAATTAAGATGGTTTCAAAAGCATTTTATATGAAGATAGGACGTCAGACCTTATGGACAGACAGTCAGATTGTTATAGAATGGTGTCAATCTAATAAATTACTTCCACCGTTTGTAGCTAGACGAGTAGAAGAGATAAAAAGTAATAGAGAGCTCATGATTAAATATGTGCCTACAGAATTAAATCCTGCAGATGTTGCGACTAGACCAACAAGTTCTAAAGAAGATAAAGATAGATGGCTTAAGGGTCCACAGTTTTTATCAGAATCCAGTGATTGGAAATTTCCTATTAAGAATACATCATTAAATTTTTTTCTTTCGTCGCGGGAGGGTCTGCCGAATACTTCTAATAATACTTCTAAGGGAAAAGATTTTACTTCTAATGTTACTTCTAGTGGAAAAGTTGTTGATTTAGAGAAAGAGAAGAACTTCACAGAGGATGATAACAGTGTTAGTCACAAAGAACCTTTGAGTATTACAGAAGAAATAAAGAAACTTCAAGCAGAGCATTTTCCTCAAGAGTTTGCTGGAAAAGAAACTGATTTAAGTCGTAATCTCAAGTTGTTTAAAGATGTTGATGGATTGCTACGTTGTAAGGGACGCCTTCAGAATGCAGATCTGTCATTTGATAAACGGTATCCTATATTGATTCCTAAGGAATGTGATTTTACAATTAAGTTGGTTAAGAAAATTCACAATGATAATTATCATGTAGGAGCGAATCACACACTCAGTCTTATTAGACAGTCATATTGGATCCCGCAAGGTAAATCTCAAGTTCAAAAAATAATAAGGAGATGTCCAAGTTGTGTTAAGCATGGAGCTGGTCCGTTTAAGTTACCATCTACTCCCGCACTTCCTGTAGAAAGAGTGAATTACAGTGAACCATTTACCTTTGTAGGAGTTGATTATATGGGTCCTGTTCTTGTTAAGGAAGGTCAGAAAAGATGGATTTGTTTGTTCACTTGTTTAGCGATTAGAGCTGTTCATTTAGAATTAGTGCAAGATCTTACAGCTGAAGAAGGTTTATTAGCATTGAGAAGAATGATAGCGACCAGGAAGGTTCCTCAACTAATTACATCAGATAACGCGGCTCATTTCAAACTTATATCAGAAATTCTTTCGAATCAGTATTGTGTTGTCAATGAGATTAAATGGAGGTTTATACCGCAATTGGCACCTTGGTACGGTGGATTCTATGAGAGACTTGTTGGGTTAGTTAAGAATTGTATGAAACGCACTTTGGCTAAGCACATGCTTTCGGATAGTCAGTTAACTACCGTTGTCAAAGAAATAGAAGCCGTATTAAATACTCGGCCGCTCACATGTGTTGATTCGGAATTAGACATAGTTTTAAAACCAGTTGATTTTCTCACACCTGGGAGTTGTATCACTTTAGAAGAATCGGTGGAAGAGTGTCTAGATAAAGGTACTACGATTAAAGTCGATCTTATAAGAAGCTGGAAGAGAGGTCTCATCATTTTAAGAGAATTTAGAGAGATGTTTGTGAACAGATACTTACTAAGTCTGAGAGAGAGGTATCAACACTCGCTTAAAGAACCGCGTGTCACTTCGAAGCTAGCTCCAAAGATTGGACAAGTAGTTCAAATAAAAGGAGATAACAAGAATAGAGAGACATGGAAAACTGGGAAAATTATTTCGTTAAAAAAGGGAAGTGATGGTTTGTGCAGAGTAGCCATAGTAAGAGTTGGCAACAAAGAGTTCACAAGGTCGATAGCACATCTCTATCCTCTAGAAGCTCAGGAATCAGAGATAGAAATAGACAGACAGGTGGAAAAGGATGATGCATTAAGTGAATATACTCCGGCAACATCAGTAGAACCTTTAGAGGAAGGTATCGAGAAACAAATAGTTATTACAGAGGAAGTAGAACTGGAAAGAAGCTTACCGTCAGAACAAGTTAATGGTACAGTTCCGAACGATACCGACTGCGAAATCGTAGATCCAGAAATAGGAGAATCAGAGAGGGAGGTTAGCAGGTCAGAGAGTTTAGAGCCTTTAAAGAGAGACAATGAATTAGAAGGAGTGAGTCAAGGTATAAGATTGAGAAGAGTTGCAGCCACCAAAGCCTTACAAAAAATCAAGGAGTGGACTAGCAGCTTACTATGTTTATTTTAATTTTTCTTCTGCCGGGAGTGTCGCGAAGTGCAGATATGCGATCGCGAAATGCTTAGATCTGTGGTAAGGGAAATTAGCATCTTTAGTCTATCGTGGTAGTTTATCAGTTATCTATGACATGCCCGGAAATTGGTCTTTAGATTATGAATTCTATATTTTAAAACCTTGATAAATGAATATCGGCGTTGCCTAGCAACTCGTTGATTTTCGGTCACTATAAATATAATGGATCCGTTGGAATCTTACGTTTCATTGAAATGGTGATCCGATATAGCTGTGATGGAGAGATGGTGAAATCGAAAGCTAAGTACCTAGGCAGATTACCTAAGCTATAACACTAGAATTTCTTTATATTGTATTCCAAGGATCGGTTGTAATGATTAGTGATTTCTGAGCGCTCATTAATTACTTGGGGAAGCAATGGATGTATAAGCAATGAGTTGATTATGTTCATATGATGAATTAATTATTGATGGTTATGATGAACTAAAGCAATATCGTGACCAATGATCATTGAATGTGTATCCCTTAGATAAAGGTAGCGCGTGTGCGAAGGTAAATCCTGTCTAAGGAAGGTTCTAGATGAGGAGGCGTAGAGGGGAGTTAGATTCCTTCGTCTGGGACGGGCCTGGACGGAGAAGAAAGACCTTCAGCTAGGCCGACGGGTCTAGTTGGGGATGCCCTCGGCTGGGACGTGCCTGGTCGGAGAGGAAAAGAGCTTTCAGCTGGGCTTTCGGGCCTGGTTGAGGCAAACGGGGCCTCCGGATGTTGAGCCGTCCGGGGAAGGCACGGTCTAGAACAATGAGATCTTGGTCCGATAGTCAGTTAAGATGAGAATTTACCGGAAATATGAAATGAACACTTATTCATCCATGGCTAAGATTAACAGAATTTATATACAAGGTCTTAGGACATCACGAGCAGTGATGTCATAGTCAATGTGAATGTACAGGTCTCCGAGATACGGCACACCACGATGAGCGAGAGGAAATAGATGCGAGATGTAGTAGTACGAGGCGGCAAGCGCCCGTTGATCTGTGTACAGGTATGACTCCATTGGGTTTATAGATTAATTCGGTGACATTCTGTTCCATTGAACATCCCTATATATTGGTAATAGAGTTGTCCGTTCGTATTCATATTATTCACGTAGACGTGTCCAAAGAGATAAAGCAGATAATGGAATAGAATGGGCTCGCCGACAACATTCGACTAACACCTAATTACAGAGTCAATAAAATCTTCACTGAGGAGCAGGAACAGTCACTAGTTGAGTTCATTATCACATGTAGTCAAATGTTTTATGGCCTAACTCCAATAGAGGTTAGGCAGCTTGCATATGAAATGGCCGTCACTAATAATATTAAAATACCACAAAAATGGCATGACACACAGCTAGCTGGAATGGAATGGTATTATGGTTTTAAAAAACGCCACACAGTTTTAAGTCTCCGAACACCTGAAGGTTGTAGTTAGAGCTACTTCTTTTAATAGATACAACGTGAACAGTTTTTTTGATAACCTCGAAACAGCGATGTTGAGGAATGAATCATTCGGAGATGGTACAAGAATTTTTAACCTTGATGAGACCAATACAGTGACGGTCCAAAAATCGAGTAAAGTATTAGCTGTTAGAGGGCAAAAGCAAGTAAATAAGGTCACAAGTGGTGAAAAAGGGACACTTGTAACGACTTGCTACATAGTCAACGCACTAGGCAATGTTCTTCCGCCTGTGATGATTTTCCCACGCGTACATTTTAAGCAGCATATGATCCGGAGCTCCAACAGGCACTTTAGGGCTTGCTAATGTCTCAGGCTGGATGAACAGCTCACTTTTTGTAAAAACTATGCAGCACTACATTAATCATACTCAAAGTAGCAAAGAAAATCCATCACTGCTAATAATGGACAATTATGAAGCTCATATTTGCATAGAAGCCATCAATTTAGCCAAACAGAATGGTGTTACAATTCTTACAGTTCCTCCTCACTCAACAGGGAAACTGCAACCATTAGATGTTGCGATTTTTAAGCCTTTTAAGACAGCTTACAACGCTGCTATCGACAGTTGGATGATGCGCCATCCTGGAAAAACTTTTTCAATATACGAGGTCGCACAGTGCGTGAAAGAAGCACATATGAAATCTATGACCCCAGCTAACATTTGCAGCGCATTTCAATGCACGGGAATATTTCCCTATAATAGGGATATATTTAATGACGAAGACTTTGCTTCAAGTGAAGTGACGAACAGAGAAATTTCGCAACAGGTCACTCTACCTGAAGATGAAAGCCGCACAATAAACCCTTCTCCATCCATTCTCACTGGGGACAATGGAGCTGATGAGAACCTAATTATGACAGAATCGATAAATCGCACGATAACAAATCTTGAACCACAATTGTCAACTCCACCAAATGCCGTGGATTTCGATTACTCTGCCAATTCTGCACCACAAGATCGCTTAATTCCAGAATCATCAACGACAGCCAAAACAACGATTGCCAAAAGTGTCGAGAATGATGCCTCGTTTAATCAAAAAAGTGTTGCGACTCCATCATCACCACCATTCCAGAATACAGATGGTCAAGCGAAAACTTTTACAAGTCCCTTTGATTTTCGAGGGATTCCAAAAGCTGGTCCCAGAAAAAATAGTCGAGTACCACGTCGCAAAGGTAAATCGATGATAGCTACAGATACGCCAAATAAAGAAGAAATAGAGAAACGTCACCAAGAAAAAAAGAAAAAACAATATCAGCAAGAGATCAAGAGAACTAAAAAAAAAATTTTGCAGTCCGAGTCGAGTGAAGAAGATAATAAGCATGAAAAGAGGAATAATAAATCAGGGAAAAAGCTAAGACCGCGACAGAGAAGTGTGAAAATACGGAAAATTTCTGAGTCAGAGACAAATGAAGAAGGCAGTGATATGAGCATATATTCTGAAGAAGAAGGCTATGATGTCGAAGAAGAAAGAGATGAAATAGATCCAGAGAATTTTTTTCCTCTTGGAACTACCCCCAAAGAAGGCAATTTTGTTTTAGTGCAATTTGTTGCACATAAAACGAAAGTATTTTACATAGGAAAGATTATAGGGACAAAAACTGGAACAGATTTCGATATTAGCTTTTTAAGAAAGAGTTTAAAAGTGAAGAATGGATATATATTACCAGATGTTCCAGATATAGCTTCAGTACCATTAGAGGATATAAAATTGATTCTACCCTCGCCTTCCTTTGGTGGAACCAAACGTCAACAACAGGTCTGTAAATTCAATCTTGACCTTTCTAGATTGAATTTGCGTTGATTTTTTTCGTTCTCTTTTGAGTTTTCTATTAATATAAGATTTTTCATTATTATTTTTTTGTTATTTTAATTTGACTAGTGCAAATTAAAATACTAGAATTTAACATTTTGTGAAGTTAACAGACTGATTTCTTTACGTGGTTTTTATACCACGTAGGTACAAAATTAGAAGATTATTTTTATTTTCATTTTTGTTAGTTAGAGTTTTTATTTTATTGTAGATGACTAATACAATTACAATACTAGAACAATGGGTAATTTTAATACTTAGTTTTAAGTAAGTAATTAAGACAATTAAGAGTAATTTTGTGATTTTAAGACAATACTTACTAAAGGATGATAAAAATTGTTAAATAATAATAATTAAAACTATTGATTAGATTAACAATTAATGTTTTATTTAACACATTGCATCAGTCCATTGTTACCCAGCTAAACTAGCATAGTAATTTCATGTGCTATTTCACTGTGCCCCGCTACGACCCACAGTACCCCGCAAGTAGATCCAGTGTAACCCAAATGCGGGGTACAGTGGATCAATTCCCACTTTTTAAAAAAAACCTTGGCATCTAAAAACTAGTGGTGATTTTGCCAAAATTGAGATGAATTTATGTCATTAACATCTCATGTTATCAATCAACCTGAATAAGTTTGTAATTAATCGTCCATGTAGTGTTTTATGTCGTCTTAAAAAAAAAGTGATTCACTGTACCCCTCTTTCCCCTAAACTTTACAGGAAATATAAAAGGAAGTTAAGACAGATTTTTTATAAATCAGCGGTAAACATAGCATACTAAGTACTACAAAGTATTCCTTTTAACTTCTTTTATTGTAAGTTTGTAGCATCGTCTTAATTAGAGGTCAATATTAAACAAAACTCTTCCAAGGTATGCAGAACTATTGTAAGTATGTTTTGTGTGTTGTGTGTTTTTTTGTATTGTGACTTGTTCAATAACCTCTAGGCAGTTTTTCCCAATATTTAGTTACTTACTTAAATATATAGGAGAATCCCTGATACCAAAAATTACTATAAGTATATAATTCGGACACCCCCTGCTACTAAAATCTTACCAGTGTCTACTAGATAGGAAATTCAAGAAAAAAATATTTATAGGTAAAATGTTTATTTTTTTAGGGTACTTATCATACAAAAATATTGTAGGTATCAAAAATAGAATTTAGTGAAAACTAATTCTTGTTCCGTGTGTTACCTATTTACTTAGTTATTTGTAGGTATATTAATAATTAAACACATTACAATTAGGTACTATAATACTTAAAATCATGGCAAAAAATATAATATATGGAAAACTTAAAACTAAACCATGGGTAACAAATAGGCTTTTAATTATTTTTTCATTATAATAAATATAGCACGTGATACTAGTTCAACATAAGATTTTATAAAAAAATATAACAAAATAGCAAATAACAATAGACCTTCTTATCTTATATTATGTAACGAGATTTAACGAAAACATGCTTCAATAAATGCAAAGAAAATACAGAAGAGAACATTCTCTCCCATTGCTGACTCACTGCCGTGATTGAAGGACAAACCAACAAACCAATAAACCAACAAACAAACACACTTTCGCATTTATAATATTAGTATGATTATCGTAAAGAACGTGCATGCTGGAACAGAACAATAGGTACCCTACCACAAGTTTTGAAATCATATGCGACATCAAGTGTATTCGTCGTTGAAAAAGAGGCTATAAGAACCTGGATTTAGAGTTGAGTTCGTTTAAACATCCACAGCCAGCTTTCCAAGCGGAATGTTGCGTAACTGAAATCGGTGGAATTGAACTTGAGACTTTAAATCAACATCGTTTGGGTCTACTTTACTGTGACGTAAACTTGCTTCAAAGTATTTCGACGCTCAAATACGCTGATTTGAAATCTTGTGGTTCAAATAATGTTTGCTCACAACTTTAAGTCACATCCCTGCACCTGCTCCTAGTGTGAAATGGCCAAAATATCGAACGACGGATCGTAACGATATTGTCCTCGAGTACAGGTCTAATTATTTAATTATATTAGTTTAATATTTTTAGTAATATAAGTTTCGGCCTTCGGGCACTTTTGATGTTATTTAACTGGACGGGTATATTATTTTAAACTGTGTATTAGAACATATACTGTGTAAATACAAATTTACATTTAAAACATTTACTTATATTGATGTATACTAATATTATAAATACGAAAGTATCCATCCTTCCGACAAAACTAGTGAGTTACGACCGATGATATATTTATAGTTATAACTAGCTGATGCCCGCGACTCCGTCCGCGTGGAGGTATGAAAAATAGATAGTAGCCGATTCTCAGACCTACTGAATATGCTCACAAAATTTCATGAGAATCGGTCACAGTTTTCGTTCCCATACTCCTCCGAAACGGAGGAGTATGGGAACGAAAACTGTGACACGAGAATTTTATATATAAGATGAATATCACTCACGTTAAACGTTATTACGTACGTTAATTTTAAACGTTAAAATGAAAGAGTTCCCGCGGGAATCAAAAAAGGCTTATTGCACCCGGACGAAGTCGCGGACGTCATCTAGTTATAAATAAATACAAAGTCAGAGTTCACAAAGAAGCGGTTTTTGTAAGATAAGTAAGCCTCGACTGTTAAGATATACACGAAAAAAAAAACAACATATTATTAATAGGTGTATTGTGACTCACTTGTGATACAATAGCAAATAATTACAGATGTAAAATTCTACTTTGATAAGTAACATAACAACGGCAACACCCAAAGTAGAATTTTTAACAGCACATTTTTTGACGTTTCTATCGTTACCAGATTTTTATGAAAAAAAAATATTGTACTGGGAACAAAGAAGATTGATAATATGAATAGATTATAGAAACACGTCCAAAATTGTCGGCTTCGCCGCTGTTTAGTATATTACATAAACAATTTGTACAAAATTATTAATAAAATAATGCTATACAACATAATATGTAATTAGTAATGACCATAAATAATAATGTTAATTAACAACCGTCCATAATCTCTCGATGTCGTTACAAGAAAAAGTATTACTTTTATTATGCTCTTTGGTCATATCTGACTATCACTCTATAAATAATTATGCAATACTCTTCTCTTTCTGTAGGCACAAAACACTGATTTGTCATTTACTGCTGTACGGGATCAGGCGATAAGGGCTAGAGCCGCTAGACCATGACCATAGGAACATCTTCCTCTGGGCTAGTGTTAGGTCCGACCATTTGTATCTCGGAACGTGTGAATTCTGAAAACTTCTGTAGCGCGACTGAGACCCTGTTCATTGTAAGATACTTAATTGAGATTCCTTCGTATGAATAAAGTAACGACATCTAGTGCCTGTACGTGAAGGCTAAAGGGTATGCCTATATGGTATACTACCCTACTACCCTGCTTATGAGTGCTCATTATTTACGTGTGCCGCCAAAGGTCTTTCTTCTGGTCGGGTTCCGGATACTCTATTATTATTTGTCGTAGGCTCATCTGCAGGAACCGGAGTTAGGGTATTCGACTTGACTCCTATTAAAAAAAAATTATAATATTATCGCTAAAATGTAGTAGAAAGGTAAATTTTACAAAGGTAATACCTACCCAGACCCACCTACAGTTCGCGCGTGAGTTGAATGCAGAGTAAATGTATGGTGACACATATTATGTGGTTGTATGGTGTCACCATACATTTACTCTGCATTCAACTCTTACACTGACAGATAGAGGGTCTTCCATTTTAAATTCTTGATTAAAGAAAAGTGTGTTGAAATTTGATGACGTCACAACTATGTATTCCAAACTAGAAGCGCGTGTTTAAGTTCAATAAAGAGTCGCTGATTTGATTGAATTGTCATCATCCCTATCGACATATTGCCCCGTTAGGGCATATTAAGCATTATTGCCTACCTACTATTCTTATAATCTTAGGCCTTTATTATATACTCAAGTAAGTATACATCTGAGGAACCTGCTATACACGAATGTGTACGAAGCGATTAGTTACCTCGTTTCTAAAACGAACGGCGAACCGTTAGGATATTGAATGCCCTTCCGGCTTCCGTTTTCCCCTACAATTTTATAATTGGAATCTTCAAATCAAAAGTGAACAGGCATCCAGGCAATCGCGCTCCACCATAGGCTGCATCAATACCACTTGCCAGCAAGTTTGATTGCAGCCAAGCGCTAGTGTAGGCATCAGGTAAGAATTTAATATTTATCAAGCATCCGATCACCTGCCATTTACGTAGTAGAATGGATAACGTCTCGGGTACTTCCAATTAATAAACACACCCCGAACGGGCTCCAAACAAGTACGCCATATTCCTGCACAATACTTGAGTTTCAACCAATTTATTTTTATGTTAGTAATTATTCTAAACGATAGGTGACCGAGAACCATAAATCAATCTGAAATAATTACCTACTATCCGAATTACGATCAAAGCAATCGATTCAGCGGCTAACACCAGTCCTAAGGCTAGTGCAATGATCTCGATCACTCTCGACCTGTAGTGAAAGCGAGCCACCTCGTTGTGCGTCGAAAATATCAAGTACCGTCGCCCAATGTTTTCGTTTCGATAAACTGTAAAAATATAATATCACAATTGGTACATGCTAAAAATCCTTATAGATCCTCCCGACCGAATTTCGACCACGGAGTCCACAGATAAGCTGTCTACGTGGGAAACACTATAGTGCACACGCGTGTGCGCAAACACAGGTCTCTATTCTCTCTCTTATAGCCCGTTGGGACGGAAAATCCGACACGACCGGATAGAGATCCGGCTTACAGATATTTTAAATGCGAAAGTGTGTCTTTTACCAATGCACGGTCCGTTTATCCGATTATGACGAAATTTGGTACAAAGATAGCTTGCAAATCGGACACGGGCATAGGCTTTTCGAAAATTCCTTCTTTTTGTTTTTCCGGGATAATAAGTAGCCTGTCTCGGTTCAACATCTGGGCAGACAGAGAACCGAATTCCACATTTATAATAGGTATTAATATGGATCTTGTAGAGTTGAGTCAATCAAACCAAATAGGTAGGTACTACTAAAACATAATTATGTACTTATATTGATATCAAGGAAAATAATCACTTACAACTAGATATATACAGTAGGTATGGTCCAGCTGGAAGGTTATTGGTAGTATTCATCGCTACTGTAATCTTATTCTGGAATAAAAAAAGGCTATTGATGTCAAGCAGTAGTTTTCACTAGGATGATGGACTCAATTGGTAAAATGCCTGAAGAATTTTTACACATACCTGAAGACCAGTTGGTGAATTGTTTTCGGCTAGGCTCCACCCTACAGTTTTAGAAAAATTCAGCGCATCTGAAACAAAAAGTTATTAAAGCACTTGCGTCGAGCATGTTAGTCGACGCCAGAGAACTTCCCGATTACTTCGCAATCATAAGATCGGGGGTTGCGGCAGCTCTGAGTAGGTACCCGGATAATAGGCATGATGACTGATTTTGAAAAATGGTCAGATTATGTTCGGAAGAATCTACTTTTTGGAAAAAATATCTTATTTCAGCAGAAAAATAAGGTTTGGTAGATAAAACTAGCATTTGAAATTTAAATTTTAAAATTCACGCCAAAACACTCGCCGGTGTCATGGCGTCGTTCTGACGTCACTATTGTTTCTGCCGTAGACAGAGAAAGTAATATAGACCAAGCCATATCTTCTGTTCACTCCCACATGAAAGAGATGCAGTGTTGAGATGGTACACAAGATAGAATGAGAACAAAATATGATTTCTTCTATCCCTTTCTACGTGTCACGGGTTTAGTTTGTTTTGTTCATAAAGCACTTATTCTTCTTTGGGTGCATTGCAGCGTTTTACCTATTATTACCTATCCCTTTCGGTTACACGCTGGCATTGATTCTAGAAGTTTAATTATTCTATAGTTTCTGCCAATGTACTCTGTGCAGTGTGCAGTAAACAATGAACGTGTTTTACTTCACAATAAAACACATATTAAACTACTTACCTGATTCAAAGCCTACATAATATAGAGATAGCATCTGCTTTTCCCTCTCTGTCTTTCACGTATTTGTGTGTCTATTGCCGTCTCTGTTGCACAATCGTCCCGCTAGGAAGGGTGGGGGGCCGGTGCGAGCTGCAGAGGCCCTCCACGATTTCGACTCATTGGCTCTTTTGACCAAGTGAAGCCAGGCAGAAATCGTCTTGTAGGCTTTGAATCAGGTAAGTAGTTTAATATTATTATTATTATTATTATTATATACTCTAATAAAATAATAAATAATTTTAATATGTATTTTATTGTGAGGTAAAACACGTTCATTAAACTCCTGTACCGTGATTCAAAGCCTACATAATATATTGAGATTTGTTTATTATCGCCTGGCGGGGCGAGACGCCAATGTGATTAGAATTGTAAGGGCGAATAAATATGGAGTGTGATTCGTCCAAAATTGTTAATAAAACCCTGATACAAAAATACTATCTAATATCTATAGGGTAAGTTAGTGCCAGTTTGAGACGGCTTTATTAGGGGGCTTTTATAAGTCAGTGATTAAAGAAAACATTCTAAGTCTTCTATGTTTGCATAACCACTGAGTTCTTGGTGGTTCTTCTTGGTAGGAACGGAATTCCGAACCAGTGGTAGATTCATTGTGTCTCTTCAAGAACACATGCAAAAAATCTACTTGAATAAAGAATAAACAAATAAAAAGTCTGAATCTAAGACTTCAGGATAACAAGGCAAACACTAGGAATACAGTAGAAATGTAGTGTAGGTGTAATAACTGATGATGGTGCGTATCAATCGAATAACTACAGCAATCAAGCAAGATGTGATAGACTATTCTTATATAAAAAAGAATTGATAAGACTTGTTTCATTGAACCCGCATTTATTAGGGGATTGCTTTTTAGCTTAGTTGACCACCTTTGCAACGCCAAACTTCGAATGTCATTTCGTGTGCTTTCGGCGGTGGTGTACCAGTCACTGCATCAATTAGACCTTTCTCAACATCCCATATTGTATGAGGTGCTTCTAGAGCTCTACGTTTGATATCTGGTCGCCAGTAAACTCTTTTCCATCGTGGAACCACTATTAAGAACACACCTGATGCTCTGTTCAGGTGATCAAGTACTCGTGGGATTAGGCATGGTGGAGGAAATACCCATGCTAGACGGTATACCCATGTGTGAGCGAAGGCATCGTGCGTTATCGCGTCTCTATCAGTCAGATCAAGCGAGCAATATCTCTCTACGACATGTGCTATCCTAGAAGCAAACAAGTCTATCATCGGGATTCCCCACTTGGCAAAAATAATACTTGTTGCAGTTGGTAGAAGATGCCATTCCGGGGTTCTTGATAAACGTGATAAATGGTCAGCTTCGCTATTGTAAAGTCCAGGAATATGGTAAGGTATAATGGTAATTTTATATTGGTCCAGTAGTGAAAAATTTCATAAGTCAATTCCATGAGGCGGTCTGACTTTGTACCGCCCTCATGTCGTAAGTAAGTAATAGCAGTCGTATTGTCTGATTGTAGAAGTATGGTTGAACCAGCTAATCGATCCTTGGCGATTACTAGCACCTTTAGGACTGTTAACAGTTCTTTGACATTGCTATGAAGACCTCGCTCCTCGGGTGACCATAGCCCTGATAAATCCTTGTCGTTGAGCCGAGCTCCCCAAGCTGTATCTGCCGCATCGGTAGTCAGGAACTGGGACGCGGGCTGTATGTGCAAATCCGATTTCTCAAGACAGTTAGTGTGCCACCAGGTCAGTTCTGATCGTGATGCAGGCGAAAGTGTGTAGCGTTTGTTCGTGTCATGTCGCAGGAGTGAGTTGGCTTGTCTTTGCAAATAACGGAAGTTTAGCCTACCCCTGGGTACAACGAAACTGGCAAAGTTGAATAAGCCTGTTACAGATTGCATTTCTGTTAAATTTGCTCTATTTGTATGTAGTACTTTGCGCGTGGTATGAATTTTTTATTAAACCAGGTATCCCAGACCACGCCGAGATATTCAAGAGATCGCTGTGGCTTTGTAATGGATTTTTCGAAATTGACCTGCCATCCCAGTTCGGTAAGCAGGTTAATAGCAACTTGAACTTGATGTTCTAACATTGCATAGTCTTGGTGAGCTAGCAAAAAATCATCCAAATAGACTAAAGTTCTGATCCCTTCCTGCCTTAGAAGATTTGCAATCCATGCGGTAACCGAGGCAAAAGCTGTTGGCGCAGTTGGCCAAACGGCAGGCAAGTCATTTGGAAGAGTCTGCCTTGATATTTGATACGCAAGAACCGGCGATGAGATTTCTTTAAAGGAAGGTGGAAGTAGGCCTGTGAAATGTCTATTTTGACCATCCAATCAAACCTTTGAAGGAAATCAGGCACATGATACATTGTTATCAGGCGAAATTTTGGTTGGCATACAAACATGTTGAGTGCCTTTAAATTAAATATTGGTCTCCAAGAACCGTCGTTTTTTAGCCGGAGGAACATTATACTATATATAGCTCAATTACCACTCACTCACTCACTCATTGACAGAGTTGTTTCTCCTAGAAAGAGACAGAAAACGATACAATGATGTACGGGAGATGTGTTCGGGTGCGGGATGAGGGAAATGGCGGCCGACGTGATTCTCGCAACTCTTTTGTTTTCCAACCGATTTCGTTAAAACTCGCAACTATTGAAGAAATTAGTAAACGATCTATAGAAAAAGTGGAAAAAGTTGGAAAAACAAGATGGCGGCCGAGCTGTAGTGTTTTGAAATTTTTGATTTTTCGACCCCGAACCGCGTCGCCACAGATCCGAAACGGCGTGGTCGAGCATAATATTTTTTCCTTTTTTCGCCTACAATTATCCTGTATTTTGGCAGAATGGGAGTGGTTTTCAAAAATTCAAGATGGCGGCTGTCGTGGCTGCCGTTCTGTTTGAGGTACGAAAAAACGCAATTTTAAAATTCAAATTTCTCACAGTTGGCAACGTCGGATCGTTTCGACTTCTAGGGGGCGATTGTGTGTACTGACTCGAGGTATGGATTGGGGGAAAAAATTACCCCATTTCTCGGGAAGTTTTCAAGATTTACCCCAAAAATAAAAAAATCGAAATACGCATTTTTTGCAAAGTTCGAGTACGAGCAACCACGTGTCCCACTTGTACGAATGACATTTGGGTATTTTCGTCGCCGAGGTCTGGCAACACTGGAATTTATCAAAGAAAAAGTGATTTTCGACATGGTCTCTTTTCAGGAGCAATCATTTCGGCTGGGTGCGAGCGAGATGAAAAATTGAAACGTCATCAGGAGCGGTATATCCTGTAGTTTACGGGAAAATTATGAAACTAAGTAAAATGTTTATGTGAAACGAGGTGGCGGCCATTTTGTATTCTTTTTGTGTTTTTGAAAATTTCGATCACGATTTTGAGGCAGTTGGCAACATTTGGGAAAGTTGAAATGTATGGATCGAATGCCACATTTGGGGAAGTTTTCGAGATTTTCCCCAAAATCTTCCTCCTGTAAAATTTTGTATGAAAAATTTTTTTTTCACTGATGGCTTCTTATAGAAGTCAGAAAATTTAACTTGAAGAAAAATATGGAGACACCTGATGATTGAGGATTTCGGAGACGGGTTAAGAGCACGGCCAAGGTATTGAAGATAGGTGGGGGGTGCTCGACCAAATGTCATTCGAAACTTCATCCAATAGACAATGAGCAAAAAAAAATTCAAAATGGCGGATTTAAGATGGCTGCCATACAAATTTATTTGGTGTCTATCTCAGAAAGTATAAAAGATGGAAGAGTGGTTTCTTGGCAAAAGATGATCAGGACCTGAAGTTCTACTTGATGAATAGGAAAAAAATTCAAGATGGCGGTTTTTTTTTTTCATAGAAAATATATGGCGAATATTGAAGAGACTACAAGTGTAGAACTATGCAAGATTTTGAAACGGAAAGAGCCAGAAAACAATACAATGATGTACCAGAGATGTGTTCGAGTGCGGGATTCGAGTGAGGAAAAATTATGACATTTCGGAAAAACAAGATGGCGGCCGACGTGATCCTTGCAACTCTTTTGTTTTTCAATCGATTTCGTTAAAACTCGCAACTGTTGAAGAAATTAGTAAACAATCAATAAAAAAAGTGGAAAAAATTGGAACAACAAGATGGCGGCCGAGCTGTAGCGTTTTGAAATTTTTGATTTTTCCGTTTTAGAGGCAGTTAGCTGAAATAACATATAGAGGTAGGAAAATTAAAATCAATGATCGTTGGGTAGTTTCATACAAAGCCGCCTCACTCCTTAAGTACAACTATCAAATTAATGTCGAAGTGTCCACAGCTACTGCCGTTGTATTTACCTATTTAAATATACTTATTAAAAAAGGCGCTGATCATTCTCGCGTCGCAGTTACCCGAAGATAGTGAAATAGGTTACGCGAGCTGCTTTAGCAGCTCGCGCACAGAGCGAAACACTAGTCTTTGATATAAAACTGGGAGTCAATAGCGCTTTCTCCAAGACTCTGTCTTTCAAGAGTTGAGCAAAGACTCTGGACATTTCGTCTGATTCTGGGGTAGAAAAACTTTCGCTGGTTAGGCAAGGCTGAACCAGAGGTGGCTTTTCAAGGAAAGGTATTCTATAACCTTTAATTATTTTTATCAGCCTCTTTGGGGCCCCTTTTCTCCTCCATTTATTTACAAAATATCTTAAGCGACCTGCCCCAAAATATTTGGATTTATTCCTACGATCATGCGACGACTGGCATGTCTGTTTGATATGATGGTTTGCTGAGTCAGTATCATCATCATCATCATCATCATCACTACAGCCTATTAACGTCCCACTGCTGGGCACAGGCCTCCACTCTCATAGGAGAGCGGGAATTAGAGCTTAGACCCACCACGCTGCTCCAATGCGGGTTGGCGGGCTTTAACGAGTCAGTATGCGCAAACCTATTTTGTTTGTGATCGTTTGTATCTTGCCCCTGCGTGGGGAGATATAATTGGTTCGAACACGATTGTTCATAGCTAGGATGGACTGATACGTAATCTAAGAAGCGATTGCTGCTGCACGTGTCCACACCACGCGGGTGTTTGTTGTTATCAAGATCATGAAAACCCTGTCTCTGTGTGGGAGGGTAAAATTTGTTTGAACTCACTTGCTTACGGCTGGGTTGGTACCTGAAAGCCGCTGATACTTGCTGAAAATCGAGGCAGCTACTAGCGTTACAAAGTGAGGGTATTCCCTGCGCAGGGTATTCAAACTCGCATTGGCAAGTATCTCGCTTAGCTTGCGTAGCTGTCGGGGTTTGCATTGGCTTATGAATAGCGTTAGTACACGAGGGTACACCTTGCGCAGGGTACTTATACTTAGGTTGCACGACTGCTGCCTTATGCAGTGTTTTGCGATTAGTGTTGCTGAATAATGAGGGTGCTCCCTGCGTAGGGTACACATACTCGCAAGAATCAGGCTTAGCTTGCGCAGCTGCCGATCCATGTAACGACTCACACCGAAAAGCATTTCTCGTACCACCTGCCTTTTCAAGAGTGCCAGTTAAGGATGTAGAATCGAATAGGTTAGTGCAAGTGGGAGCAATCTTGCGCAGATTACTTCTTACTAGTGGGTCTTTTACGAGGGAAAGAATTTCGTTCCTTCTTTGCTTGATCAAATCTGATCGATGTCCACATATTAACTGAATAATGTTATTAGAAATCTTCTGATACTCGCTATTCGAAAACGTGTCGCTAATAGCTTCATTTAATTGCTCAAATGTGAGGTTATTTGGGCTGCGGGCCCGTTCTAATAAAGTGCAAATTGCATTTTGAAAAGCTATTTGTTGTTTTATCAAGGCCATAGTTAAACTAGCGTAAGATCTCTCTGTGATCGCTAGATTAGCAGTATTGTCAAATTCTCTCACCTCTTCATTCGTTTCAAGTTCGACGAAACCGGGTTTACTAAGGTAATTATTTTGTGTTTCGGTAAATTGAATGTTACACCAATCAACGCTATTAAAGCTTTGAAGTTTTTCGAGTGATTTTAACTGATTAATGGAGGTTCTTAATATAGGTAGAGTATTCATAAAGGTAGCCAAGTTCATAGAAAATGTATCATTACCACTTTCTTTAAATTCTGACCCACATTGTTTATTAAATAAATTACCAGGGACGTCAAAATTGATTTTGGGATCACGACATTTATTGTGAGAAATGTCCGCATTATAAACCCGGTTTTGTGTTTCACTTACCCCTATGATCAACCTCTCATGTCCGCTATGTTTATTGCCATTAATTTCCATACCGGAACGTAAATTTAACGCTGGCAGTATTGCATTATGTGTAGTCGAACTGCTAGATGTTGCGGGTACTTTACAGCGAACTCGTGTTGCGCACACGTGTTTTCGTTTTTTACCCATATTGCACAGCTTAATACGCTTTAGTTATCGCTAGAACGGAACACAAACACAGAGAGCGACGAGTCACTCTCAACAAAGACAACAATACTAATAATGAAGGTAGACATTAAGTAAATTCAACGCCATTTTCCTTGAGAGGTTACAATGAAATTTTCTTAAGACACTCATTACCAACTGTAAATAAACACGGAAATACGGTAACGCGCTAAATCTATCGTAATAACCAAGAAATAGAATTTCGAACGGCAAACACCGTTTAAAGTAAATGAATATTGAAATCGACACGAGAATAACGGTAACGCCGCTAAACCTATCGTAATGACCAATAAATAAAATTTCGAACGGCAAACACCGTTTAAAGTAAATGAATATTGAAATCAACACGGAAATAACGGTAACGCCGTTAAACTCATTTAATTTTCGAACGGCAAACACCGTTCAAGACACAAATGAAATAAATATAAAAATGAAAGACTCACGTGGCAAATAGCGGTCGAATCACTCAGCTTGTAATGGAGACGACCGCTTGCGCCGGGGATAAATACGCCAAAGAGTCGAAATCGTGGAGGGCCTCTGCAGCTATCACCGGCCCCCCACCCTGCCTAGCGGGACGATTGTGCAACAGAGACGGCAATAGACATACAAATACGTGAAAGACAGAGAGGGAAAAGCAGATGCTATCTCTATATTATGTAGGCTTTGAATCACGGTACAGGAGTTTAATAGTGTGATTGTCAAAGCTCTAAAACAAACAATTGTGGCGTCATTCGCTTCTTGGTGTTAAATCCATTAATGGCGGATTGCTGTATTTTATAGTTTTATTTTATCAAAATAAATAGCAATCTCACTCGAAATAGAAAATAAATACGTTTTTTATAATCCATGAATCCTATTTCATTAGATAAATTCATAATTTCATTGATCCTTGGTTACTGTCATCATGCCTATTCCATTATTAGGAACTGGCTTGCCGTGCATACTGACAGAAACTGGCAGCTACTTACAGTAGTTGAAGTAATATGTGAACTAACCCCGTTGGGGGTTATTTTATACTTTTAATTTTATTTTATCATTTTATGGTATAGTTTCTATTTTATTGTTTACTATTAATGATGGGTTTATTGCCTGAAATAGATGATTTATTAATATAATATTATTATTATGTATCTGCTGGCCATATCTCTATAATAGAATTAAATAGGCAAAACATCATGGCCCAATACTTAAATCTTTTATGGTTCAAACAGCCAAAACGCGTCATCAATGCGTCTATGAATCTAGATACGTGACCAAAGAAACTGAAAATGTGAGCTTATACATAGTTAATACAGTGGAAGATATTGTGGTATGTGTAGATAATAGTGCCTTATGCAGAGTTCTGCAAGCATGGACTTGTTAGTCTGAAATTCGGTCCATGACACCCTTAACGTTCTTGTTTGTCAAACCTATGTCACATTGATAGAGTTTTTTTTGGAATTTCATGCTTCATAATATTAACTACGAACAACGATCATAGGCTAGTAGTGGTGGGTCGTTGTCGTATTTTTGACGGACGAAACGCAACTGTTTTCCTGGCGACGAAAACGGTTGCAGAAAACGGTCGTCGTTGCAACTTTTTTGAAGACGGCTTAAAAACCATCTTCAAACCAGTGGCAACGACGAGTCTTCAAACTGGTAATACATTATCGACTGTATGTCATGGGCACAAAGTTAACTTTTGATTGTAAGAACTGTTTTGAGAACGAACGTGGAACGAGGATGACTTCGTTCGCGACGACATGTGTCGTTGAATCAATTCATTCTCGACTGTATGTCATGGGCATAAAGTTCACTTTTGATTGTAAGAACTGTTTTGAAAACGAACGTGGAACGAGGACGACTGCATTCGCGACGACGTGTGTCGTTGAACCAATTCATTCTCGACTATATTTTCTTAGACGTAAAATATAAAATCGCACCAAGTTATTCGAAGACTGGTTTGTGCAACGAAGACTGTTTTACCCAGGCCGTAAAAACGGTTTCACCGTCGCAGAACAGAGAACGGTCTTTAAAAACAGTTCGTCGTCGCAACGTCCACCAGTAGGCTAGGGTGAATTTTGCCAGATGATCAAGCTACAGACACTATGAATAAAAATAATAAACTTACTTCCATAAGCCTTTGTTGCTGTTAAATTATATTTGTACAGTTGAAATTCATCTGTAACAAATAAAATAAAATTATGAACAATTACCAAACTTGAAATAAATACACGGAAGATTAATAGCCTGTTTTTCAACCCAGCCATCAATTAAAAGAGAATGTTTGTTTACTGATCATTTATTTATTTTTAACTAGCCGATGCCCACGGCTTCATTCTTAATTTTTTACTATGTCACTCTCAAGGTCTTCAACTATACCCATGAAAAAAAACCACGTCGATCCATTGCTCTGTTGCGACGTGATTCAAGGACAAACCAAGAAGCAAATACACTTCCGCATGTATACAATATGATTATTATTCGGGACTAGCGAATGCTCGCGACTTCGTTTGCGTGGTATAAGTTTGTTTTCCCACAGGCACTCCTTAATTTTCCGGGATGAAAAGTAGCCTATACCACTCTCCAGGTCTTCAACTACCCAAGCAAAATACCCGTTGCTCTGTTGCGGCGTGATTGAAGAACCAACTCTCTGTTTCACCACTTTGGGGTTAGAATTTTCAAAAACTGTGAAACATGTATTTCTTGATTTTCAACCGGTAGCTCACATGCCAAGTTTCATGGCTATAACTTGAGAAATGAAGGACATTCATACAAACTTTCAACTCCTATTTTACCCCTTCGGGGGTGAAAATTTGAAAAACTGCGACAGACGTACTTCTTTATTTTTTACCGTCTGCCAAAATACCAAGTTTCCTCGATATAACTTGTAAAATATTTTGAGGCCTTTCATACCAACTATCATCCCCGATTTCACCCCTTTGGGGGTTGAATTTTCAAAAACTGTGAAATACGTATTTCTTAATTTTGAACTCGCAGCTCATATACCAAGCTTCATGGCTATAGCTTTCATACAAATTTTCAACCCCTATTTTACCACTTTACTTAGCGGTTGAATTCTGAAAAACGGTGACACACATAATTATTTATTTTTAACGAAAGCCAAAATACCAACTTTCGTTTATATAACTTGAGAATATCTTGAGACATGAAGGACATTCATGAAAACTCTCACCCCCTTCGGGGGTAGAATTTTTTACAAACTGTGAAACAGGTATTTCTTAATTTTCAACCAGTAGCTCGTATTCCATGTTTCATGGATATAACTTGAGAAATGACGGACGTTCATACAAACTTTCACCCCCCTATTTCACCCCCTTTTGGGGGGAATTTCGAATAATCCTTCCTTAGTGAGCGCCTACGTCACAAAAGGAACCTATTGTCAAAATTTCAAGTTTCTAACCCCAGCGGCTTAGGCTGTGCGTTGATTAGTTAACGATTTTTATATATCTTCTATTTAAATAGCCCACGACCATCGGCTACACGTTAACGTTGAGGCAATCCAGCTGCACGACGTAACGACACTAGTGAGAAGACTAAAATGGACTACGTACCTTAAAAGAACACGTGAATTAAGGGTCTAAATTTGTCAAGAAAGACTATGGCGTCAATGGACAATTTCTTAGTAAGTACATAAGATAAATTATAAGTGTAGGTTTCATTAGCCAATTAGTTAGGCTAGATCGTAGTTACATGACTGGTACTCATGGACTGGTACTTACTTACCATTAAATATTGAGTCTGGAATAACCTCACATTTTTCATTGGTATTGTAGGGATCACACGGTCCAGATGTATTTTTTATTTTATCTGCAAATGTCTTGACACTGCAACAAATTAAGTTATTTTATATAAAATCAGTATAATGTAATGTTCGACATAGATATCTTATAGGGAATTCCACACAGCGTGTTCTTGTACCACCTAGAACTAGCGGCTTCCTGCGACTCTACGATGTTGTCCATCAACCCAAAAAGATGTCTTTTCGTCTAAAATTTCTGTGCTTGAAGACCAAATGCTCAGAACAATGCATATAGTCATTTATGAGGTGGCTCTGCCAAGTACCAGCTTGATGCATTGGATTCTGTTGATTGTCGCCCTACAAGACTCATTGGTGACAAACTGCTGGTCAATTCTAAGCTACAAAGCATGGAACATCGGCGCAAAGTTGCCTGTCTCTCGGCATTCGACAGGATATATATTATGATCTTGCCCTCCGTACTAACGCACATATCTGTATATGTACGGCCTGCATCACTCAGCCATACACACACGAACATACATACATACATAGTACATAGTCGAACTTTCATGGACGCGTACGAAGCGATTTGCTAAAACGCGGGCTGTAGTTCGTGCGTTTTTAATTTGGTTTCCTTTTTTTTTATGCGGCGCGACTATGGGCCGTCGTACTAGCCAGTCTATATTCAAACAATATTTGCGTTCGATTTCTTTGGCGCTGAACACTAAGATGTTCCAAATTCAAAAAGTACGCGGCAAAGATAATTGCGGCGCACTTTTTTAAATAAAGAGGATAAAAACTCATTTCCGCCCGCTAAAAGTTTCTTAAAGAAAACACCACCTTTGGGTGCACTTAAAAGGCGAACCAAGTCGTCTTTTTCGAATAGATGAAAATGAGATGAAAATTAATTTTACCAACCTTGTGCCGACAATTTTGGAGCCTTGGTCCGCAATCTCCAACACACAATGCACAAAAACTTTTCCACGCAGATACTCAGTGAGATTAGTTTTCACAAAGCATTGACAGTGGTTAAGTTGTAGATAATTTCCAAAAAATTGTTCACATGAGTTATAGTTTGATTTTGCATGCTTACAATATGTAGTATATTCTATTGTATGGTTCTGTTTGGCCACATGTTTTTCGGACTGAAAATAAGTTTATGTTGTGTAAAAGAAGTAAGTAATACGTATTCAAAAGTATTTTACAGTGTAAAAGATTTTTTGAGTGAATAGACCTCAATAATTGGCTACTTGACAGACGTAACTATAAAATATGAAATATGTTAGATTTGGTAGCTTGTAGGTTAACAATAATTATACAATACGTGTTTTGCATTAAAATAAATTGTAAATATTTTATTTTTGCTAAACAAATTTGAGATTTTCTATCTGTGGATTACAAGAAGCGAAACGCGGGCGGTCATGATAGAGCCCCGTGTGACGTCACATTTCAAAAAGAAACGTCGTGTGTACTAATGTTTGCGTATTGTTGAGAAAATTAACACTAATATATTTCGATTTGTGATTGTGAGAGGAATGGAATGCTATACAGATGAGAGTGCAAATCTGCATAAAGTCGATTCATTTATGGTTGCAAATTTATTTGCGTGTAAACTTTTGCTCTGCTGAGTTTTCTAATGTAAAATCTTACATGTAATTGTCGAAATACGCAAATTAATAGTAATTAGGTCTCGTGTTTAAGACCTAAGAAAGTGCTGCTGTAAGTGACAGAATTTATGTTAATTTTATGTCATGTTTTATGAAAAAAATTTCGGTTAGGGTTAATTCATTTTTGCTAGATCAGAGTTTTTAGTTGATTTCTTTATAACACTAACATCAAAGCGGTCTTCACAAAGTAATATCGCAGATTTATCCGATTTAAATTCCAGGTCTCGGCAGATTAACTGTAACCACTGCTTTCAACGTTTATGACATAGTAGGTAATAGTTGGTTGTAGGAATGTGTTTATACAATTTGACAGGATACCAATGAATTATTATTTATAGTATTTCTACACACGTCTTGTAACTTGTAATTTTCACAATTGCATCCAAAAAGCTGTAAACTTTCCACTCAAAATCACTTTTAACTCGGTGCGTCGTAGTTAGATTTATTTTATTTTGAGCTATGACGTCACAGCAAGCAAATGTCACGTGACCGGCTGTTTTCGCGCGAATTTAAAATTAATGTATTATAAATGTATTTTTTTCTAATAAATAACGCTTTTTTGAGAAAAAGATAATTGTAAGAGGTATAAAATGAACCCACGTACATTTTTAAGTAATTTTCCGAAAACAGTCAAATAGCCAATTGAGATGGTTTGGTCGATGATCAAACAGCATGTGGCCAGTAAAAATGTAAAATGGAATATCAATAAAGCTATAGAGCTTGTCGAAGAAAAAGTTTCTTTAATGGGGGTAAGAGAGTGGGAGAGCTTGTGCAATAAGACCAAATCGGTAGAAGATGAGTATGCAAGAAGTGACCACGTTATAGATCTTATGACAGAACAGTTTATTATTCGTGTCACAGATGATGACTCCGACAGCGAAGAGAGTGAAGATAACTCCGACATGTCTGACGACGAAGTGCCCTCAACCTCGTGCTTCCATCCTAAACCATCAACATCGACATCGCAAGATGATTTAATGGAAGGAATAGCAACATTGTCGGATGATTAATTGTTTTTTTCTATTTTATATCTTGTTCTTATTATGTTTAAATATATATTTAGGAAACAGAAGTGGAGTAAAGTGAAACTAAGCAAATATAACAAACCACAATTTATTCTAGTGAACGATTACAACATATCACACATAAAATAACCAAAAAGGAACACACTTAAATCTGAACACAATTATGACTCATTAAGAGTTTCACAATAACGCAGTTTACAGCTCGGAAGGTGACAAAAGAATGACCACTCGGTAATACAGAGAGCGCTTTTTATACACGTTCCTGCCCGTTTTTATAGGTTTTAGTCGGGTACCTACACTACTCACAATAATTTTGCTAACTCGGCCTATCCTGATTGTGCGCCGCCCTCGGCTGCACCGGAAACAATTTCATCAGAAGCAGGAAGGGCTGGTGTGCGTATGCCATCTTCATTAGCTCCCCCTCTTGCGGTGTCTCCTGAACTAGTGAGGGCACCCAAAGATTCACCCGCATCGTCACAGTTACTGTCATCAGAACCTGCATAAGACACAAATGGTTGATTATTCATGACGATGCACGCTAATGCCTATTCTGACAATCATCACGCATACGAGGCCCTCATTCAAAATAACAACTTTCGCTACACAAAATAAAACGCTTCACATTCAAAAGTATGCATACTTCTCCAGACATTACATCTCAGTTAATCTCATACCTGAACTTGCAAGTTCACACACACACCACGTTAAAAACGTGCCAGGTCAGAGCCTGATGCGCATTCAGAGAACGCGACTTCCCAGGACAAAACCTGCCAGGACACAGCCTGATGCGCATTCAGAGAACGCGACTTCCCAGGACAAAACCTGCCAGGACACAGCCTGATGCGCATTCAGAGAACGCGACTTCCCAGGACACAGCCTGCCAGGACACAGCCTGATGCGCATCTAAGAGACGCGACTTTCGAAGCCAGCCACTCCAGGTCGCCAGCCTCGGAAGCACGCTGCATCTGGGCAACACCAGTCATACAGCTCGACCAGCAAGGCAATTCACCTCACACCCAAATACATCAAACGTGCTACTGTAATCATAAGAAAACATTAAAATGTTCGGTTGAATCTAACTTTCAAAAAAATGCAGCGCAACTCTCGGGACACCATTCTCCTTTCCAAGGAACCATGTACTGAGCTGCAGAAGTCTTTAGTGCGCTCACGCACCTACCCAAAACCATGGGTACCATTGTGATTTTCACACCGGACCCTAGGTCGACACACACATTCGTGCTGCATCTCCCTGTCGGTGGTAGCCATTCTACCACCCACCTGACAGAGTGCTATACCACACTCCTCGCAGGTCTGCCGACATAACCTTCTTCTCAATCTGCCCACTACATACAACGCTGTCCGCTGTCATCCACTAGCCTAACAGAGCCTAAAGTAACCTAACCTAACATGTAAGCTTACATTTTGACCTAACAACTGAACTAATAAGTAGCCTAACGTTTGACCTAACAACTGACCTAACGTCTGATTTCCGACTAACCTAACTTTACTAGAGAAAGCATGTAACTAAATTGGATGACAACAAGCAGAGCCATAGGCAATGTTTATGCAAATTAAGTTGAAAGTGTCTGTCACCGAAGAACGTGCCGCGTAGTCCGAAGCACGACTTCGAGGTACCACTCCAAGGCACCGCTCCAGGACCCCGCTCCAAGGCACCACTCCAGGGCCCACCTCCAGGGCCCCGATCCAGGGCACCACTCCATGGCGAGTATGAGTCAGTAGAGCTCATAGAGCAACTAGAGTCGGTAGAGCTGGTAGAGCCCTCACTAAAGGTCGCTTAACCATAGTACAAACTCACAGTTGTACCATGTCGAAACAACTTTGAACATTCAAAACATCAAACATCATCATCGATGAACACAGAAAATGAAGAAAGTTTACTCATACCAGTTATGTTCAACCATATCGAGTAGGCTAACGAGCAGCCTCGCTCACTATACAAGCACGCAGCCCTTCGCGACCAGTAGACGCGCAGTGTCACGCCTTAAGCGCGGCAGGCGAGTGCGCAGCAACGCGCACTAGACAAGCGCACAGCCCTGCGCGACCAGCAGACGCGCAGTGACGTGCTCCACACACGCGGCATGCGGGCGCGCAGCCCGGCGCGACCAGAACGCCTCACACGTGGTGAGCGCCGAAGACGAAAGGAACATAGAACAGAAAATGAACCTTATCGAGCAATTTAACTTCATAAAAACCCCTTAACGGTTTCATATTATCAGGACAGGTAGGTATGTAGACTCGTAATCGATCCACCCAAAACTTGACCGCAGGTGAAACGAAAACAAACTTTCTATCCATGAAAGTAGAAAAACAAAACGTCTCTAATCAAAATAGAATGCAACATTCAACAACAAATTACGTAACCTGGTTCGGTAATATTAACCTGTAAAACTCAAGTTAATTTTAACGTTTATCAGAACTATAAATATGTTTGCTCGTCCATACCTGACCTCAACAATTATTGTTTTGTGTACAAGCACTATTCCTTTGTAAAAGTATCACAGAAGCATTAACAAACCCCAAGGGATACTAGCGGGTTTAACAGGTTTTCTTAAACCGCTGTCTAACATCACGAATGCATCGCATCATTTGAAAACACAGTGAGCGTTATTAATTAAGAGACACTTTTTATAAAAACAGCATGTTTAATTGAATCGTAAAGTGGGTATAATCTGCCTTTTAACCATCACGCATTTTTTACGTATTTGACTTTCTAAATTGCGGATGATTGGTATCCGATCGTAACTAGGTCAAGAGTTTTAAATAACAACCCTCATTTTAAAAACAAAAAACTAAATTACGCAAAAACAATTTATCCGTGCATCATGTTTTAGCAAAACATTACTTTATGACTCAAAACTCAGCAAACTTAGAGGTTTCAAGTTATGTATCCAAACTTAGGGTATGAGTCACCTCTTTTTCACAAAAATATTTTTGTACCCGGTCGGTACCCACAAAGGTTCTACTTTTGAACAAGATGTTTCGGCTAGACCCTTTAAACTGTTCACAAACTAGCATTCAGGGCGGTTTAGGGACTCAAATGTATGCGTTATGCCAATAACAACCACTGAGCCAACACAGCTTGCTAATTTAGTGGGAAATTATCATAAAATGGAAATCGCGTAAATACAATTGGGGTCTAAACCTTTTCTTAACACAATTAACAGTCAATTCAGTAACATGAATTACTGTTCATTTACTTAGTTCATTTGCTTACGCTTGGTGGGTATTACATCCTTAAGCAAATAAATTAAACAGACTTACCGATGTCGCATATTACGTCATATCACCAGAGGCTCGATGGTGTCATCACCTCACCACCATTCCAGGCAAATGCCAGGCGTAACACAGGAAAGCGCGCAGCACCGCGGCTCCGAGGCACGGCACGACAGCGTGTCGCGCAGACTGAATCGCCCTCGTGAACGCCCAGAGCGCCCACGTGGCATGCACAGTTGCACACCCAAGCGCACTCGTGAGGCGCCTCAAGCACACGAGCTGTGTAACACCACCGCTCGGCCACGCTCCGCGAGCCAGCGATAACAATCACATGAAAACAAAACACAACTTTAGCACACAAATAAACACTGCACATTACGCGAGTCACCCTTCGAGAGATATCTTGATCGGTCACGTGATCAACTTTAAGCACTTTAAATTTGGGTATGTTCCTTTTTGATTCATCTCGTATGTGGGCCTATTTAGCGGTCCTTTATCCCACTTCTGAATTTAGGAAACAGAAGTGGAGTAAAGTGAAACTAAGCAAATATAAAAAACCACAATTTATTCTAGTGAACGATTACAACATATCACACATAAAATAACCAAAAAGGAACACACTTAAATCTGAACACAATTATGACTCATTAAGAGTTTCACAATAACGCAGTTTACAGCTCGGAAGGTGACAAAAGAATGACCACTCGGTAATACAGAGAGCGCTTTTTATACACGTTCCTGCCCGTTTTTATAGGTTTTAGTCGGGTACCTACACTACTCACAATAATTTTGCTAACTATATCTTCTTAAATTTAATTATGTTCTTTATTTTTTGGATATACTAACATCTGCCCTGGCTTTGTCCGTGGTACATGCATTAACCTATGTCACTCGGGGATAAAAAACCTTTACCACAGTGAAAGAGAATTTATTAAATCCGTTCATTAGTTTCTGCTGAATAAATAATCCATATTTTCCACTTTATAATATTAATATAGAAGTATAGACTAGCACGATAAATCGCAAGCAAACACTAGCGTTTTTATTTGCTCAATTACTAATATACGAAATTATAATAAATTATTTCCCTTAGCATTTTTATGCGCGATTGTACACATGCGCAGATTACCCCCACTAGTTTCACCGAGCGATCTTATACAATCGCGCGACCTGTACTGGCCTAGGCCGGGAAGTTTAACTTTCGAACTCATTTACAGGGTATGAAATGTGCACATTTCATATCATTTTTTAGAAAAAAACTTAAAGCGAACAATGGTTGTATTCTGCTTAGTGCCAAAATGTTCGTTATTTTTTTTATCTTCACAACTCTCATCCTTTGCATATTTAAAAGTCGTATAAATGTCATAACCCTCCGTCCTATCAAATTGACCAACAGACTGGCTTGGACATCCGTAAATTCCTTGTGAACGCCGCGTAAAAAAACGTAAAACTGCTGCCGCCATTTTCGCCACGCAGAACACGGCACGCCGGCCCTCCTTCTAAACATAATTCCGATGACGGTCGCGCGTCCTTAACTTATCTCACGTCACGATTATACAGTGATTCTATTCCCCGTAATTATTATTTTATACTTCGACCGTTGTCACCATGTTGTGAATGATATGAGCACTTGATGAGAACCTCAAATACCCACATAACAATAATATATAAAAAAATCACATCAGTAATGTTGTCATTACTATTATTATTATTATTATTTATACTTTAGATAGCTCAATTACCACTCACTCACTCATTGACAGAATTGTTTCTCCTAGAAATGTTGAGATGTGTTCGGGTGCGGGATGAGGGTAAGGAAAAACTAGGTGGTAGGAAGGTGGATTTAAGATGGCTGCCATACAAATTTATTTGGTGTCAATCTCAGAAAGTATAAAAGATGGAAGAGTGGTTTCTTGGAAGATGATCAGGACCTGAATTCAAGATGTGACGGAATTTATTGTTCCAAAATATGTAGCGAATATTAAAGAGACACCAAGTGTAGAACTATGCAAGATTTAGATACGGTTCCGTTTTACCCACGACAGCACTCCCTAGGATTACAAAACAGGAAACTATTACCAAAATATAAAAAGATAGATTTTCCCAGTTTGCTCTGGACCTCAGACGCCTCTTCCCCGACAAGTACAATGTCGTCAGCGAACATCATGCACCAGGGTGCCTGCTCCTGTATGTCTGATGTTAGAGCATCCATTACCAGGAGAAACAGGTAAGGCCTTAAAGCCGATCCCTGGTGCAAGCCCACATCCACATTGTACCTGTCTGTCACACCAGCTTCTGACTGGACCCTCGTGCTCGCTTCTGCGTACATCGCTTTCATAAGCCTCACATACTTCTCCGGTATTCGTTTCAATTTCATAGCCCACCACAAAACTTCTCGGGGAACTCTGTCGTATGCCTTCTCAAGATCGACAAACACCATATGCAAGTTTCTATGTGCCCTCCTGTATTTCTCGCACAGTTGTCGAAGTGCAAATATTGCATCTGTAACACTAATGTAATGTAACTGTAACTGCAAATGTAACGCTATAAAAAATATTTTACTTCGGGAGCCCCCCTGAAATAAAGATTTTTGTAACTTTTTCAGCCATACTTGGCTGGAGGCTATCGGTTTACATATAATATCTAAATTTGAAGTAATTACGTTCAGTAATTCAGAAGTTATAAGGATCTAACAGACGGACAGACAGACAAGTGCAAATTCACTCAAGTAGACTCAAGACTCTTGTTTTTATTTAGTATGAACAGCTCATGCAGCACTTCATCATCATCATCATCACTACAGCCTATTAACGTCCCACTGCTGGGCACAGGCCTCCACTCTCATAGGAGAGCGGGAATTAGAGCTTAGACCCACCACGCTGCTCCAATGCGGGTTGGCGGGCTTTAACGATTATTATCATGTTAGTGATAATAACCGGGATCGACGGCTTAACGTGCTCTCCGAGGCACGGGGGTGAAACACCGCCAACTTCCAACTCCGGGCTGGCACTGAGAATTTCTTAATTGAAAAACCCAATACCTAACTTTTATGCCCGACCGGGAATCGAACCCAGGACCTCGTGATCCGCAGTCGACTATGCTAACCACTAGACCAACGAGGCAGTCTATGCAGCACTTATTGTAGAGGAATGTTGATGGTACTATTTCACACACTTTATCGAAAGTGCCTAAAAATACTTCACAAAGTTAATCGAAATAATCAGAAGAGCAAGGCACCAATGCATAGATGTACCTAAATGTTCAGTATATATAGAATATTATACTTGTTAAACTTTTCTTTTTTCTTGTGTGTCTATAATATTTTCTGAACCAAAAGCATTGGTCTGCCGTGGGTACTGAAATAGGTCAGTCTCAGCCTGTTTTTCTTCTACTTGAGGAAAACAGCTTTATAATTTCTCATATACCTAATTAGATTACAACAAAATTTTATCATAAGGAAAATAGTTTTAGTTTTATAATAAAAAATTTTTAGTAAAAACACATGCAATTATTAAACATACAACATTAATGAGCTGCCTTGATCATACTTCATTTCTGAAAACAATTATAATAATCGTAACAAAAACCTAAATTATCGCTCAGTCGAGCATATGCGGAAGGACGTGGGATCCCACTGCAGTATTATCCCAAGAAAAATCTGACCATTATTTGATAAATGGAAAGGGGTCACAACCCTCAGTAATAAGGAATACGACGCAGAGAGCTGATGCCCACTTTTTTGTCCATGTGGAATAAGTTTTTTATTTCATACGGGTACTCCTTAATTACCTGGGATAATAATATAATTATCTGGCCTTATATGTAACTCTTCAAGTCCTCAACTATACCTATGCAAAAATCACTCAATCTGTTGCTCTGTTGCAGCGTGACTGCAATAAATAAACACTCTTTTGCATTTATAATATTAGTATGTTATTATGATTTAAATAGCATTCACTAAGATCTTCTGACATTGCACTAAAGTGCATATATACTTATATAAATGTACATATAAATATGGGAAAGATTTTCAAAATCACAATATTGACACAACCATAGAAGGATCACTGGAAATCAAATGTATAGGGAAGATGGTCATCCTGATAAAGGGTGAGCCTAACCATTAATGTGAGGGTATGGCAAACATCAACAGCAACAAGATATCTTACTTATTGCTAACATGTAAGGTTGTCCACATGCTGGTAAACTTAATGCTGCAAAAGCTGTACCTCATGTAGATATAGTGAACATACCTATGTTACTTTTTATCTTGGTAATAATATTGTGGTTTTCCATGGCTTACTAATACACCATAAAGAAAAAAGGTTTCCATATAATATATATGTAGAGAATTATATGATATATTTCCAGGCATTCAATTGAAACACATGAAGAATAAAAATACATACCATTTCTGTAGGAAATGAGAACAGTACAATTCCAGTTATAATGAGAGCCAATGAAGCAATAGCAGTAAATGCTATTAAGTCCAAGAGCTTGTCTGAATATAATTTTATTTCTGAAAAACGACAAAGTAAATTTGATAATCATTATTCACACAAAAAACAGGGCATGATTTAGTATAGCACTAGATGATGCCCGCGACTTCGTCCGCGTGGATTGATGTTTTTTATTCCCGTGGGAACTCATCAATTTTTCGGGATAAAAAGCCTATGTCCTTCTCCGGGATACAACCTATGGTTGGGCTTTAGTATACCGGACGCGAAGGGGGGGGGAAGGGGAGGGGGGGAAAGGGAGGGGGGGGGGGGGAGGGGATATACTGAAAACCGCGTAAAACGATAACTCATAGATTTGAATTTGGCGCCAACGCACGCGTTCCGTTCCAATAATCGGTATAGACATTATCTATGGTTTGAATACGATTATTGACATTTTATGATACTTTTCATGTTTGGAACGGATTTTAATACGTAAAACGAAACTTTAGTACGCCAACTAAACGTCAATGAGTCTGTAATCTATGGCAAATGTCGTAAGAAATAGTCAAAAGTGGTGAAAATTTGCAATTTTCAAAAAATTATATCTCGAAAACTATTGAGTTCCGCAGTAAAATATTTTAGTGCAAGGCTTAACACATCAAGGTCTTTCTATAAAAAAAATATGAACCTCCAACTCAGCGTCCGGTATACTAAAGCTGAGCCCTCTTCCATTTTCCGGGATAAACAATAGCCTATGTCCTTCCTCGGGATGTATTACATCCCGAGTAAGGACATAGGTATTACATCCGATGTAACCTCTGTACCATTTACCGGTTGAGTAGTTGGGCCGTAAAAGCGTAGCAGACAGACAGACAGACAGACGGACAGACAGACAGACAGACAGACAGACACACTTTCGCATTTATAATATTGGTATGGAAGTATGGATCATACAGGTAAATATAATAAGTCTATGTACAGGTACTTACTGTTATCTGCCATTATTTAATAATTTATCACAAAACTACAAGTCAAGAGGTTATTTATTACATATTAGTGATACTGGTGATATTACTACAAAGGTTAACCCAGAGACAAGTTAAGTGTTAACCAGAGAGTTAACCCAGAGACAAGTAACATCACCGACCAGAAAAAAAAGAGTAACATATTATACTATAGGATAGGCTAACATAACCGTATATAGTATATTATCTTTGGGTTAACCGGTCAAATAATTACATCACCGACCTTTGATTAGGTATATAGAGATGGATGTGTTACATTTAACTCAATTATAGTCATACGATGCATTTTGTTAATAAAACATGTACTACTACATATGTTTTGAGTAGTCTTACTTATTGAAAGCTACGTTTTTAAAATGAGACAGGTGTATTATGTCATTACGTGAACGTGTCAGGCAATTGTCATATGACGTCATCAAATTTTGCTATTGAAGCCAATTTTTATATGACCTTTATATGGCGTCTGTATTGCTTCCGGTGTTTTGATTGTGGCTAATTACCAGTTTTGTGAATATTTTCATAATATTTTTATGTGTTTTTGCTTAGTTTTGTGTAATCAACAATGGTGAAGTGCTCAGTTGTGGGGTGTCGTAATAATAGTATTGTAAAACGCCCAGGAATTTCATTTCGCAAGTAAGTAACATAGTTGTTTTTACTTTTCTTTTTGTGGCGAGTATATTAAGTAATTTCAACTAATTATAGCTTAGTTTCTTCTTTACTGAATCCAAAACACGTCAATTTTTGCGCTATCCCTGAAAATTTGGATTATTTCATTAGTTTTTGTTTGAGTGTTTATATAGTGTGGGGATTGTATTGTTTACAAATAAATTGAGTATCGATAAAATTAAAATTTCATATCACTCTTACTGTTTCTCACTCAGAGGGGTAGAGAGATGAAATTGAACAGTCAGCTTCTACTTATAATATTGCCAAACTCATTTTAGGCTGTAGCGATGATAACCTTGTGATTAAGACACCCGATCTCCGGGATGGTGTTTCGTATTCGAAAATTACAGTGTCTATTCAAGTGGTTTTTGGACCCTTCATTGCAGTTATTATGCATCATTTTAACTAATTACTATTTTTGACAGCCTCGTTGGTCTAGTGGTTAGCATAGTCGACTGCGGATCATGAGGTCCTGGGTTCGATTCCCGGTCGGGAATAAAAGTTAGGTATTAGGTTTTTCAATTAAGAAATTCTCAGTGCCAACCCGGAGTTTCATACAAAATTTCACCCCCTATTTCACCCCCGTAGGAGTGTTATTTTGAAAAATCTTTCCTTATTGAGCGCCTACGTCAGGAACCTAGTGTCAAAATTTCAAGTTGCTAACCCCAGCGGTTTAGGCTGTGCGTTGATCCCTTAACGATTTAGTATAGGTACTTTCACTCCACTCTTCCATTTAGTATAGGTACTTTCTGAAATAAACACCTCCATATATTTTTTCTCCGAAAAATTATGGAGAGTTCTTCTTTAAAAACAAATTTTGAAATGGAACCGCACCCGCCCGCGTAGACCGCGCGGCCCACTGTCTACTTACTTGCTCTTCTTCTATCCTAGTGTTTACTGCCTACGTGTTCTGAAGTAAACAACACACTGCTATGCTAGCGAGCACAGTGGAAGCGCCAGAGTGCCACGCATCCGACAGACGTAAAAAAAATTCTCATAAGAAAACATAAAACAGAGACCCCTTAAATATCTAAAAGGGTCTTTTAATGTAAATAAACTTTCCAGACATGCATACAGTGTAAGAGACCGTTGAAGTAAAAACACAAAGAAACCTTCCTTAGTTGATTAATATCAATATCATACCACTGACGATCGGGTACCTTTGGGTGCCATTGAACTTCGCCATCTTGGCTTTCCTAACAGCAAACCGACAATTCTTCCATACAGCACAAATCTTGTAAAAAAACCGCATCAAAGTCTTGCATAGTTCTACACTTGTAAGCCTCTCCAATATTCGCCATAACATTTTCTATGGAAAAATAAATTCCGCCATCTTGAATTTTTTCCTGTTCATCAAGTAGACCTTCATGTCCGGATCATCTTTTGCCACGAAACCACTCTTCCATCTTTTATACTCTCCGAGATAGACACCGACGAAATTTGTATGGCGGCCATCTTAAATCCGCCATTTTGAATTTTTTTTCAGCACACTGTCAATTGGATGAAGTTTCGAGCTACATTTGGTCGAGCACACCCCACCTATCTTGAATACCCTGGCTGTGCTCTTCATCCGTCTTCGAAATCCTCAATCATCAGCTCTCTCCGTATTTTTCCTCGAATGAATTTTTGTCTTCTACACGAAATGATAAGTAAAAAAATTTTTTTTCATACAAAATTTTTTCTTACAAAAAACCTCAATTCACGCGGACGGGGTCGCGGGCATCAGCTTGTTCATTATAAAATACGAATACTAGTGTATTTCAAAAATTATGTTTAATTATTTATTAATTATATTTTGTTAATTTTATATCGAGTATATACTTAAGTATCGACATAATCAAAGGTATCGATAATTTCAGCCCTAATGCCCGCATTAAGCTCCGCCCATGCGCCATTTTAAGGTTATAGGAAGCTTCAATTTAAATATGTTAGGGCACATCCTTCTGTATATACCTAATCAAAGTCACCGACAAGAAAAAGTTTTTTTCTTAAATTTATTTTACGGCCCTGGATACAAGTCTTTTAAGGCTTTTCTGAAAAATACAAAATTGCTTAAATCTAATAATTCTAAAGTACCTAACTACCTATATAAAATTATGACTTAATATTTCTTCTTTACATTGCTTTTCGTAAAACTGCTTGCACAGGTTTTTATTATTTAAAACTAATAACTTTAATGCAGGTTTTCACGTCTCTTACTTAAAAAACATAGGACTTTCATACAATCTTCCAACCCTCATTTCCCCCCTTCTGGGTTAGATTTTCGTTACATTGCTTTTACTTACTAATATATTTTACTTCTTAAATCTTAAAGCTTAAATCTTACTAATATTATAAATGCGAAAGTTTGGATGGATGTATGGATGGATGTATGGATGGATGTATGGATGTTTGTTACTCAATCACGCCCCAACGGCTGAACGGATCTGGCTGAAATTTGGCAGAGAGATAGCACATAGGCTACTTTTAATCCGAAAAAAGAGTTCCCGCGGGAACCAAAATACCTCAAACCACGCAGACGAAGTCGCGGGCATTAGCTAGTATTGCAATAAATGATGGCTTTTCCTTACTCCACACAATTAAAAAAATTCCCTAAAACCTTGAAAATAAGGCCAACATTTTTTCACAGAGAAATTTCAAATAGAGTCTGGCGGATGTTTGGCCCAACAGATTAGTCTGGCTGCTTGCAAATAGTATTGATTATATTGAAATAGTTCCCTGAGTATCGTATATAAAAAATCAAGACTCAGAAAATAAGTAAAGTTAAGTTTTTTTTCCGAGCTTTAAAGAGCCTGGCAGAAAAAACGGCCCACAGCATGAGTCTGGGAGTATTAATTATTAATTACTAACGCTATTCTGTAAAACATACATAAAAATCAGCTCTCAGAAAATAAGTAAAGTAAGCAACGTTTTTGCGTACCTTTGGCACCATAAAACTATAAATTGGCCGATGCGTACGTTAAAATTATTAGTATTGCTAATTATATTATGAATAATTTGTATTAGTATGTAAGACATGAAAGCTATCAATAAATAAATAAATAAAATAAAATAAATAAATCTACGTACCAAAGCTACTATATTACACACATTTTGTTTCTCAGAAAATAAGTAAGGTCTGACGGCTCTGGGATCTTGCTCTATTAAAAAACAAGTTAACTAACGCATCGTACAAAATAAAAAACTTTAAGTTTCTTTTTAGGGTTCCGTAGCCAAATTTGGCAAAAACGGAACCCTTATAGATTCGTCATGTCTGTCTGTCTGTCTGTCTGTCTGTCTGTATGTCTGTCCGTCCGTATGTCACAGCCACTTTTTTCCGAAACTATAAGAGCTATACTGTTGAAACTTGGTAAGTAGATGTATTCTGTAAACCGCATTAAGATTTTCTTACAAAAATAGAAAAAAAACAATAAATTTTGGGGGTTCCCCATACTTAGAACTGAAACTCAAAAATTTTTTTTTCATCTAACCCATAGGTGTGGGGTATCTATGGATAGGTCTTTAAAAATGATATTGAGGTTTGTAATATCATTTTTTTCTAAACTGAATAGCTTGCGCGAGAGACACTTCCAAAGTGGTAAAATGTGTGTCCCCCCCCCCGTAACTTCTAAAATAAGAGAATGATAAAACTAAAAAAAATATATGTTGTACATTACCATGCAAACTTCCACCGAAAATTGGTTTGAACGAGATCTAGTAAGTAGTTTTTTTTTAATACGTCATAAATCGTAAACCGCAATTTACATTTCATTCAATCAACTCAAATATTTAAAAAAAACATTTAATTTAAAACTTACTACAGGTTTGTACGGAACCCTCGGTGCGCGAGTCCGACTCGCACTTGGCCGGTTTTTTAATTTTAATGTATTCTATGGTTAGGTTAGGGTTTTCATTGTTATTCTCAGGCCTCGGCTTTCGTCGGTTTTTCAGCGAAATTCGAAAATGGCATCGCCCAATAAAAGTTAAGTGATAACCCCGCGAAATTTTAAAATATTTTTGCATGCGTAATTAGAGCGAGAAGACATGGGAGAAACAATGCCAGATGAAGGAGATGGACAACCCGATAACTCTTGGTACCACCTTTGTACCTTGCACTTCGGGACTCGATCGGCACGCAAGGCCTATTTGGTATTTTTAGTTATAGCTGGTATAAGTTTTCCTGTGAGGTTTTCAAAGTTGCACACCCGACACCTGGTTAACTTGTCTCTGCTCGACACTGCACAATGAGGGCTACCGCGTTTAAATTCGCCGCTAGGGGCGCTAGTGTAGTGTGAGGTCCCCGAAATGTCAAATATAAATCACTGGGCTTTTATCGTTTTATCGCAGGTCTAATTATTCAATTAATGTTATGAATATTTAGCAATAACCGATTAATTATGGAAGATGTAAGATACGTGCCAAAGAATGCCAGTGCTCTGTGCGGATTCTTTCGAACAGCTAATTCATAGGTTAGTATTTCCCTGGTTCCTGTATGTTTACTATTTAAAAAACGGGCCAAGTGCGAGTTGGACTCGCGCACCGAGGGTTCTGTACTCAAAATGTAGGTATACATAATTACCTTTGTTAATGAACCGCAAAACTAACATTGTTTGTAGAGGTTTACTGTTAATATCAAAAAATTACGTTTGTTGTATGGGAGCCCCCCTTTAATATTTACTTTATTGATATTTAATTATTTATTTTGAAAGGTAATATACAAGTTAATATTCTGTGAAAATTTGAACCGTCTACCTGTTACCGTTTTTAATATTGAGCAAAAAAATACGAAAAAAACACGTTTATTGTATGGGGACCCCCCTTAATATAATATATTATTTAATTTTTAGTATTTGTTGTTATAGCGGCAACGGAAATACATCGTTTGTGAAAATTTCAGCTTTCTAGCTATCACGGTCTATGAGATACAGCCTGGAGACAGACAGACAGCGGAGTCTTAGTAATAGGGTCCCGTTTTTTCCCTTTGGGTACGGAACCCTAAAAAGAGTTCTTTTTTCAGAAATATGCTTGTTTACCGAATAAACAGCTATTCTTCAGGACCTTACTCGCAAGTGGCGCCAACTAGTGAGCATAAAAACGGTAGCCCTCATTTGGCATACTGCATACTACAGCAATATTTAATCTATGCCATGATGCCATCTAAAACCCATACCCACATTAGTTTTGTCTCTACGTATTTTCTTAATAATCTGTCAATAATTTCTATGGTGTCGATGGTGTCTATGGTGTCTTGTAACTAGGGATGACCAAGTGAAAAAAAAATCGATATTTATCGTGGCGATATTTTTAAACACAAGGTATTAGTGTTTTTTCAAGCATCATTATTAATACTAAATCCACAAAAACCATTCATTGGTTTTATTCCATTTGATGAAGATTGTGGCGGGATTTTTGAAAAATTAACGAGGCTCGAAGAACATGTAAGGAGCAAGGAACATATTTCCTACGGGAGTATCTACTATCACTACTTATAGTTAAATACAAAATCAGATTCAAATTCGATATCCAGATTAATAATATCGACGAAATATATCGACAATTTAATGAGAATATATCGATATATAGGTACATCAATTATGCGCAAACCCTCAGTCTGCGCAAACCTACTTTATAGTATAAATTACAAATGTTTGTTCTCCTTTCAGAAATTAAAAATTCTAGGTTATCAGCCCAGCATACAGCACTATTGTTAATAACAAACGTCAAACATCAATAAATCGCAAATTGATTTCAATGTGAATGTGTAGTTTGATAGTTTTCAAATAATAATTTGTGATTGTAAAAGATTTATTCGTCGGAACTGACCAAGCACAAAGCGACAGTCATAATGTCCAGCGAAACCCCAAAAAACGTAAGTTTTTATGTTATTTAGGAGATTTAGTCATAGGCTTAAGACTATAAATCCGAGTCAGTATCAACGCAGTCCTTGTAATAAACAAAATATAATAGATGTCTTTGCCGTAGCCAGTATGATTCACGATGACATAGTTTATCGAAATATGCATCAATGTGCTTTGATAATTGATTGCATGCCTTTGGTGAAATGGTTTTCGATACAGTTAGCGGCGGATGTATGTCATTGTTTACGCGTGCCGATTGAATACTTAGCAGATGAATGTGTCTCAAAAGGCTTGTCCTAATTTATATACAGTAAAAGCTCTTTATTCGCGGGGTATACGTTCCTAGGTGACAAAATAAAACACAAATATACATAAAAAGAACTATTTAATTGCAGTTTTTGACCATACTGATTAATTATTATCTTCAGGCTTAGGCAATGGTTTTAAGAATTTTGTAATTTATTCTTGCTTGGCAGTTTTTAAAACCTATGAAACAATAAAACAGGCAAAGCGGCTCTTACCAAAGGATGGAACATCTAATATGTGGCAGCATTTGAAAACATACTTTACTAGCTAATGCCAGTGACTTCGTCCGTGTGGTTCTGTTTTTTAAATCCCGTGGGAACTCCTTAATTTTCCGAGACAAAAAGTAGCTTATGTCACTCACCAGGTCCTCAACTGTACCCATGCCAAACCAATCGATAACCAATTACCAATTAGATCCACGAATAAAGAAATCTTTAGCGGCAAATATAGGAATGGGTTGCATTTTTTAAATCCGCGAATGAAGGAAGTGCAAATAAGGAGCTTTTACTGTAGTCAGTTACTATGTGGAATAAATTCCTTCTTTTTTTGTTTCTATAGATTTCAGTAATATTAGAATTTAATTTAATTAAGCCTTAAAATGCTGTTTAACAGTCTTTTTTTTATTTCACAGTTTTCAAATTTAGAGACACCAGGCTATGTTGGGTTTGCAAACTTGCCTAATCAGGTGCACAGAAAGTCTGTCAAAAAAGGGTTTGAGTTTACCCTCATGGTGGTAGGGGAAAGTGGGCTTGGGAAGTCCACCCTTGTTAACTCTCTGTTTCTAACAGATTTGTACCCTGAACGAGTTATCCCTGATGCAATAGGTTAGTCAATATTATTGTATTGGAAGGATTGTGCAGGGTGTTCACTAAAATTTAGGAGCATACGCATTGGGGAATGGTATCTTTTGATATATTAACTCAACTAAACTTCATTTACCATTATATCATCCCTTAGGGACTGGAGCATTCCCAATTCAGAATACAGAGTTCTTATGAATATTCCTGGTCCTATCCTGTCAAAAGATGGGTCAAAGTGAACACCCTGTTGGCACCATTGATATACATATATATAAGTACTAGATGGGCCCTTTCATAGAAAAGGGTCTGGCGTCCGACTTTGACAGCGCATTCCTAACCTGTCTTTGTCCCCATCATAGTGCTGTCACGGTCGCTCGTCGTGTAGAAAATTTGTTATTCTTAAGTTAACATCTAAAGTCTTATTAGTTTGGCACTGAACAATTTATATTTTAAGGTAAGTGATTCAATTCACAATTATAAATTTCCAAAAAAAACGTTATTTAATCTACCTATTTAATATTTTTATCCATTACACAATCATTTAATTTACGTGCCAAACTGAATGATATATTTTTTTTACTAACTGGCCTTACGGCTTCAATGGCTTTAACCTATTATTATCTATGACCGAGTCATACGTTTTCAAGCTTTAATTCAAGATGTTGCAAGCAATTTCCCGCTTTTCAGACTAGATGGCATTGATGGCGTTGCTAAAAATACTCCCACATTCTTTGTTTGACATGGCCCGTCTATGTAAATTGAGGTCGTTGGTTGGCACCCATAAATATTTATGATTCTAGTTATATTTTGTGGTTGAAATTAGTTTTATTTTACCTACTATATCATTTCCTCATTTAGGTGTTGGTTTTATCACAGATTTTCCTTTGTTGCAAGTTTGTTATAAATAAATAGATAGATTGTAATTGTTATTATTACAGTGGATTTCATTTGTAACAATGATGAAAGGACAACGTGAATTCCGTCGCTATGTCCGGGATTCCCTAAATATGAAGTAGGAGTGAGGCATATATATCGGAACAGGCAAAAAGAACAGGTATTTAAAAGTAACACCTTGGAAGTGTTCTTTCCAAACCGAAATACCTGTTCCGCCTGTTCCACAAAATATTTTGGAATAGGTTAAGGAACTGTTGCTGTGGGACAGTCTGTTCCAGTTCCATAAACCACAACAGCCCAAATCTGAAACGCAACATGCTTTTCTCTATTCTAGCATAGGGAGGTTACCTTTGTTAGACAGAGATAACGTCACGGAACATGCTCTTCGTTATTCAGGTTTACGCAGCTTACCTTTATTGGAAAGAGATAGCAGCTGTTATGCCTGTTCCAAGCAGAGAACAGGTGTTGCATTCGTTCGGATACTCACATATACCTCATACTATGTTCCAACACAACAGGCTGTTATTTTGGAACAGGTTTCCGAAACTGTTATTTTACTGGAACTGAAACAGGCGGAACAGGTTTCTTATTTTACCTGTTCCAGTCCACTCCTAATATGAAGGTTGAAATAAAGCAAGTAATAATGGAAGAAAAAAATTTACTTTACCTGACTATTCATACTTGTACGGGAGCAGGTGATATAGCTCGACCGTAACAAAGGATGATCATCCTCCAAGCGGGTGATGTGCTCGGGGACCACTGGTCCGACCGTTCATCTTTGGAGGTCGTTTAAATAGCGTAATTCAGATAACACTTCGTAATCGTGAGTTGGGCTCTTCGTGGTCGCGTGCATCGTACTAGTAATGCCATCTATTGGATTATGTGCGGACTGCGAAGACCGCCACATACTACTGTTGACAAACTGTTGATGTGAACAAAAGTTAAGGAAGCTTAATAATCCTATGTCTAATTCTGTGCATTTGTTAATAACTGCCTAAACAACATTTCTACAATAAAAAACTGACTGGTTTGCATTTAGTGAATATATTATTACTGAACACCTTAACCTAAACATACCTCTCAAGACGGACGACGATATCGAAATAGCGACAGTCAATTTTACAAATTTGGTGCAAAAGGTTTGCTGGTTGAGTACCCCCCAAGATGTAGCTAAGCAAACTGAAATTTTGACTTAAGCTTCCTTTTGAGACGTAGGCGCTCACTAAGGAAGAATTTTTCAAAACTCCACCCCTATGGGAGTGAAATAGGGGTTGAAAGTTTGTATGAAAGTCCGTCATTTCTCAAGTTATATCCATGAAACTTAGTACATGAGTTATCGGTAAAAAATAAAAAAATACGTGTTTCACAGTTTTTGAAAATTCCACCCCAAAAGGGGTAAAATAGGGGTTGAAAGTTTGTATGAAAGTCCTTCATTTCTCAAGTTATAGTCATGAAACTTAGCATTTGAGCTTTCAGTTAGATATGGAGACGTACGTGATTCACCATTTTTTAAAATTCTACCCCCAAAGGGGATAAATAGGGGATGAATGTCCTTCATTTATCAACACATTTTTCAAGTTATAACAACGAAACTTGGTAATTTGGCTTTTGGTATAATATAAAGAAGTACGTGTGTAACAGTTTTTTCATAAAAATTCCACCCCAAACGGGCAAAATGGGGGTTGTAAGTTGGCCGGCGTTTTTAAGTTAAATAGCTGTGAAATTTGATATTTGGGCTACCGGTTTAAATTATGAAATACATAATTCACAGTTTTTATCAATTCTATCCCGAAGGACGTTAAATAGTCCTTCAATCACGCCGCAACAGAGCAAAGGACCGACGGGTTTTTTTCATGGGATCTTATTATCCCAGAAAATTAAGGAAAGCCTATGGGAATTAAAAAACTTATGCCACGCGATCGAAGTCGCGGGCGTCCGCTAGTTTGAGAGAGGCAGAAGCGTACCTACGCACAATTTCTTAGTACAATTTTTACTCCGAATGCAAGTGATGTAACCTATAACAAGGAGGTCTTCCTATCAAATCTTGTACACCAGCCGAAGTTTTGCATGCAATAAAACATCTCGATAATAGAAAAGCGCCGGGACCTTACAACTGCAGAAATCCTAAAGCAGCTTTCAAAGAAAGACGTTGTCTTCCTCACTACTCTTTTCAATAGCATACTTAGGCTATCGTATTTTCCACAAATTTGGAAAGTATCTCATATAATCATGATATCTAAACCTGGAAAAGACCCCCTTATTGTCCATCATATAGAGTTTAGACCCATAAGTCTGCTACCCATACTATCAAAGCTATTCGAAAAACTCTTTCTACGTCGCCTGAAAGATGTTATATCGAAAGAATCTCTCATACCAGACCACCAATTTGGTTTAGAGAGGGTCACTCAACCGCAGAACAAGTACATAGAGTTGTGAACAGAATAAGACAGTGCCTAGAGAAAAAGGAATACTGCTCAGGTGCATTCTTAGATGTCCAGCAAGCTTTCGACAGAGTCTTGCACAAGGGTCTACTTTATAAAGTAAAAACACAGCTTCCTCATAATTTCTACACTCTGATGAAGTCGTACTTGCAAGACAGAATATTCCAAGTAGTAGTGGGGGAAAACTGCTCCAAGTTCTACAATATCAAAGCAGGAGTCCCACAGGGATCCGTGTTGGGGCCTGTGCTTTATACCCTATACACAGCCGACTTACCCGACACACCAGGTATCCTTACCGCAACATTTGCTGACGACACTCAAATCCAAAGGTAGCGTCCCAACAACTTCAGGGCCACTTAAATAACATAGACAAGTGGATGCGAACGTGGAGGATCAAAGCAAGTGCATCAAAGTCAACCCACGTAACATTTACACTTAGACCTGAAAATTGCCCCCAAGTGACACTTGGCAACGAAAGTCTGCCACATAGCAATGTTGCCAAATATCTTGGTATGCATCTTGATCGGCGGCAAACATGGCAAGTGCGTATAAAAAAGAAAAGAGAAGAGCTGCGTATCTGCACTAGATCCCTCATGTGTTCACTTGGCAGACACTCAAGACTATCGCTGAATAACAAAGTACTGATATATAAGGCAGGCTTTTCTAAAACCAGTATGGACGTATGGTTTGGAGCTGTGGGGCACAGCCTGCAACTCCAACATAGAAATACTTCAGAGATATCAAAACACAGTTTTTCGCACAATACTCAACGCCCCATGGTTTACTAAAACAAGTGAAATACACGAATGCCTCGAAATGCCTACAATTAGAGAAGAAATACATAGTAATGCTAGAAAACATAGGTCCAGGCTCGAATCCCATGTGAATAGTCTGGCAGTGTCACTTACCACATGCAGCAGTATCACTAGATTAAAAAGATCGACAGTTGAAGAACTGGCCCGTGAACAATAAAACCAGCTAAAGCTTAATGAGAGGAGTTTCTCAAAGGAGTTACCCAACTCTCGACGCTCTCAAAAACATCTGCTTATAGTTAAACTATAAACTGATCGCAGATAGAGTACAAATAACAAAAAAAAAGAAGTTAATAGCTGCAGTCTTTCATAGCAATCGATCACAATATCTGTATGAGATTTCTAGGAATTTGTGACAAATGGTTCATTAAAACTAGTTGCTATACCGGAAATCGGCGTTATATCTGAAGTCGCTACAGCCACATTATTTTCCTCTCAAATTATACTTTTAATTCAACTTAGTGTTATGTCGCTACAACCAAATAGTTGTTACAACAGAGGACGTCATAAATGAAATCCACTGTACTTAAATATATTTTGAAATATAAATAAATCATTTGAGCGAACAATTACACAGTTGTTTGATAAAATACTGTATTAGCTAGTTTGTTAGCTAGCGCTATAATTATACAGAAACTATTGCAGCCAACTTCACTTTAATTTATAAAACGATTGAGAAATAAACTAACCAAGTATATGTGTACCCTATAAGAAAACTTTAACCCTTCTCAATAACTATTACTGTATAAATAACAATAAGATAGGTTTTGAAGTTGGTGTTTTAATATATACATCCATCTATTTCCCAGAAAAAACAAACCAAACAGTGAAGTTGGATGCTTCAACTGTAGAAATTGAAGAGAGAGGAGTCAAACTACGTCTTACGGTGGTTGATACACCTGGATATGGAGATGCAATTGATAATACTGACTGCTTTAGGGTTAGTAAAAACTAAAAATCATCCGACATTTTTTGTTGACACTGGGATCTTGATTTATGCAACATAGGCATTACCCAGACTAAAGAAAAAGTCAAAATAACTAAGGTTTATGTCTACATTCTACATAAATCTGTCTTGCCTTTATCTTTATTCAAATAAGCGGTAATAGTGAAGCAACGAGAAATGTTTAAAACTATTATGCTACCAATATTGTAAATGTGAAAGTGTGTCTGTTTGTTGGATTGTCCTTCAATCACTCCACAATGACATCATTTATTCCATAGATATAATTATGAGACCTGAAGAGTGAAATACAGTTGTTTTATCCTGGAAACTTAAGGAGTTCCTATTGAGCTTTCAAAACTCTAAATTATCATCAGGTGTTTTTTTTTTCAGTCAATAATTCAGTATATTGATGAGCAATTTGAGCGGTTTTTACGTGACGAGAGCGGCCTGAACCGACGAAATATTGTGGACAACCGCATTCATTGCTGCTTCTACTTCATCTCCCCGTTTGGCCATGGGTATGTCTAATTTTTTGTAGTCTAATGTCTAAAAATTCACATCTGTAAGTTTTCTGGTCGTTACACGTTGGCGAATCGTTCATATGGGGCCTTATTACGTAAAAATTGCTACTCTTTTGCTATTGCCCAAAATTGAGATTATAATAATGCATCAAAATAGGGTTAAACATGAGGAGAGCTGCTAGCAAAAGCTAGTTATATTAGTTAGTGACGTACATACAAGTAACGGTCTCGTTGGTCTAGCGCAGTGTTTTTCAATCTGTGGGTTGCGACCCCTAGCGCAATCCTTGATCGGGGGTTCGCGGGCAAAAAGAAAAGGCAAGGTTCTACACTACATTAAAAGCACATAACAATGATAGTGAGAAGGATGGGATTGTTTATTTTTCAAAAGTTTGTCTAGTAATGAATAAATGTATCTAATTATGTAAAATCTTTTCGTACCACTTGCTCAAAAAAGTGACATTCTATGCCACAAAAAGCGAACATAACAATAGTCATTTTTAATCTGTTAAAAACAGGGAAAGAAAATTGTACTGAATTTCATTCATCCTCTAGGGGGAGAATGTGATTTAAATTTGGAATACTTACCGAAATTTATACTGAACTACATCTGTGTTTACACCATTGAGTTTGTATATAAAGCATTAAACATCTTTTTGAAAAAGGAATACGCATTTATTATGCAGATAAGATTATTATTTATTAAATAAAATTACGAAAACCGACGAGGCCGTATGAGCTTGATGCCTTTGCTTTTTCGACAAAAAAATATTAGTCTAGGAATTTGCCGCGTTTTTGTTTTCTTCAAATACATAAACGTTAAGTTTATTTTAATTTATTTTTATAAACAAGTTAATGTTTTAAACAGTTCCTCAGACACAAGAACAGAGAAATACTCAAATCAAATCATCTATATACTAATAATAAAACTGTAACAGGTCCAATTCTGTACATTGAAGATATTTTGAAAATTTTTTTTGGAGGGCATTCATTATTCGATACTGAAGCCAAATCTGTATTTTTTTTCATTTTTGTCTGTCTGTCTGTCTGTATCTTGGCCGCGCATCACGCCGAAGCTACTGAATGAATTCAAACTAAACTTGGCACGATTTGAGCCCATACTACGAGGTAGAACATAGGATACTTTTTATCCCGAAATTCTACCCCCGAAGGGCTGAAATAGGGATTGAAAGTTCGTATGAAAGTCCTTAATTTCTCAAGTTATAGCCATGAAACTTGATATATGAGCTGCGGGTTGAAAATGAAAACATAGGTAAGTATGTGTTTCACAGTTTTTCAAAATTCCACCCCCGGAGAGGTGAAATAGGGGTTGAGAGTTTGCTATGAAAATCCTTAATTTCTCAAGTTATAGCCATGAAACAGCATTTGGGCTTTCGTTAAAATATGAAGAAGTACGTGTTTCACCATTATAGGGGGATTATACCGTGGGATAGTAATACCTATAGGCTACTTTTTATCCCGGAAAATTAAGGAATTCCCGAGGGAATCAAAAAAACTTAAAACACGCGGACGGAGTCGCGGGCATCAGCTAGTCAACAATAAATGTACCAAACAAAAATGTAACTCTCTCTATCAATAATTGGACCAATGTTTCGAATGTTAACTTTTACTTTTAACTGTCATTATTTTTAATAAATGCTTATCTCATAGTATTATTGTGTTAATTTTTTCGCAAATGGTACGAAAAGTAGAGTATTTTCCTCGGTGATAAAGCTGTCTTAGTCTTGGGTGAACTTAAATCCCTCGCTACACTCAGGACTCGTCTTAAATCCCTCGCTTCGCTCGTGATTTAATTTTTTAACACCCTCGCTACGCTCGGGAGTAAACCTCGAGTCCTTTGTTACGCTCGCGATTTAAATCGTCACCCGCGACAGAAGACACTGCTTTATCCCCTTGGTTAATAATCTACTATTAACGCATATATACTCTTGTAATTTAATTAATTTCTTTGTACATTGTAAGGGGGTCGCCAGAATTTTTCAACCTGTAAAGGGGTCGTGAAATCAAAAAGATTGAAAAACACTGGTCTAGCGATTAGCATGGTTGGCTGTGGATCACGAGGTTTTGGGTTTGATTCCCGGTCAGAGATAAAAATTGTTAGGTTTTTTAGTTAAGAAATTCTCAGTGCCAGCCCGGAGTTAGGAAGTTGGCGGTGTGTCACCACCGTGCCTCGGAGAGCACGTTAAGCCGTCGGTTTCGGTTATTGTCACTAACATGACAATAGTCGTTAAAGCCCGCCAACCCGCATTGGAGCAGCGTGGATCTAAGCTCTAATTCCCTCTCTCCTACGAGAGTGGAGGTCGGTGCCCAGCAGTGGGACGTTAATGGGCTGTAGTTTTAGTGGATTTAAGTAACAAAGGATGATACATTTTATGTTATCAAGCCACAGAGCAAAGTACAGAACTACAGACAGATAAGAGCTTTACCCCTCAATTATGTATGTATAGAGAAGTCATTAACTTCTCATATCATATTGAACTAAATATAATATTATAAACACAAAAGGTTTGTTTGTTCATTACATTAAAATTCAATAACTGGTGATTTATATGGATAACTGATTGTGCTTTATATTAATTAGCTTTAGACAATGAATTATGTTAGTAAAAGTTAAGTAGGTACCTAGGTAGGCAAGTACGGAACCACCGCCGTTGGGTCTAGAAAGTTGTGGTTTTGTTTTTTATTTATTTCTATAATTTAGACCAACACTAAGTAGGAATAAAAAACCGGTCAAGTGCGAGTAAGACTCGTGCACAAAATATGGTTCCGTACCACTGCACAGTATAAATTTTTGCCAAATTTCATGATTCTAGGTCAACGGGAAGTACTTACCAGGTTTTGATTTAGTAGCGAGAGTCAAAATATGCGGCATAAACGGCGGTGTCTTTTGATTGCGTTGACTAAGAAGCTTGATTTTTTATAGCTTCAAGGGACCGTAGACCTAAGTATTTGATATTAATTTCAACCATACCGATACCTCCACGGGTTCCCGAGGAAAAGGTATATTTCCTCTTGAGGTACGGAAACTTAAAAAAGACCTAAATCCACATCGACAAAGTCGCCCGCGACTGTTTTGCGTAATGGTATTTTTAAATGATTTTTCTTGTTTTAGCCTCAAGCCCCTGGACATAGAGTTCATGAAACAATTACACAACAAAGTTAACATTGTTCCTGTTATTGCTAAGGCGGATTGTCTTACGAAGAAGGAGGTTCAACGACTCAAGAGCAGGGTTAGCACAGTCTGACATCTATATAGAGTACTTTGCACAGAACTTTTTTTTATAATGCAGGATAGGCTTGTGGTTACTGGTTGTTGACAATCATGCCTATAGAAAGCATTGATGAGGTCTAGGTTGCAGGTCTAGCATGTGTACATAGAAGATGCATAATCACTTTTGCCTTGAAATTACTCAAGTTATATGCAACTAAAGTTGCCCGAGTAGGGGTATAAGGTTTAATATAACTGCCATACCCCTAACAGGTTAGCCCGCTACCATCTCAGGCTGCATCATCACTTATCATCAGGTGAGATCGCAGTCAAGGGCTAACTTGTAGTGAAATAAAAAAAAGTTCTAGATTTATGAAAAAAAAAAACTGTTATTCAGCCTAGTTTATGCTGGCTTGGCATTAGGGTAGATTCACTAGACGCTAGATGATTTGATTATTTCAAATAAATTATTCTATTTACTTATTCTCAGGTTATAAAAAGTATGATTTTAATATATTAGGTAATGGAGGAGATTGAACGAGAGGGCATTAAAATCTACCCTCTGCCTGATTGCGACAGCGACGAAGATGAAGATTATAAAGAGCAGGTACTTATAATTTAAACTTAGCAGAAATAATGTTTTGTTATTAGTCCTGTTTAGTTATTATTTCCTACAGCACAGGAACGTGTTTGGTTGACTGACTGACCAATCGCGTGTTGGCACAGGTACTCCCGAGTCCCGCATCATATTATGTGCCCCGCTTCATACCACTAAAAAATCCGTAAATGCCCAGGTTCCAAGTTAATTCTTCTTTAAGTTATTTCTTGATCGAGCGACGCGATCTTAGGTGAGCGACAGAAGCGACGCCATTGAAACTGACAGACGTATCTACGCAACAGCGTAGGCCACGTGAAAGGTTTGATATTGTTAGTTGTTACATCACGTGGCGTTGCTTTTTTGTCGCTCACCTGGGACAACGGGTTATCGTCAATGTCGAGCTTTAAGAGGCGCCATATACATTCGGAATTTCGTTTCGAAATATCGAATCGCGATTCCATAAATAGGTACATCACATACATACGTTTATTTCTGTTCGGAATAACAAGGCTCAGATGTTGGGAGATTTGGGAGACACTAGCCTCTGAATTCAGATATTCTGTCAGTGAATAAATAATATACTACATATAACGAATGTGTGATGCGACTCATATAAAATCTATGGAAGACTTGTGTTCGGAACGGCTTTTTTCCGTTCGTGATTCCGAACGCTTATAGGCTTCCATTCGGAATTTCAAAACGAAAATAAATTCGAACGGAAAACTAACGTGCGTATTTCGTCGGTCCGGATTTTCTGCGTTCGAAATTCCAATTCGATATTTCGAAACGGAATTCCGAATGTATGTGGCGGCCCTGAAATCGGCGCGAAGTGCGAATCCACTAGCGAATGAGTCGCGAATCATCCTCCGGCAACAACCTCAATTTACAAAGACCCTGTCCCTGGGCCCTGTCAAACAAAGATTGTGGCTGTGCGCGTATTTTTAGCAACGCCATCAACGCCATCTAGTCTGAAAAGCGGGAACTTGCTTGCAACATATTGTGCCCCATCTTGAATGAAAGCTTGAAAACGTATGACTCGGTCATAGATAATATAGGTCATAGCCATAGAAGCCGTAAGGTCAGTTAGTAAAAAAATATATATCATACAGTTTGCCGCGAAAATTAAATGATTGCGTAATGGATAGAAATATTAAATAACGTTTTTTTTGGAAATGTATAATTGTGAATTGGAACACTTACCTTAAAATAAAAATTGTACAGTGCCAAACTAATAAGAATTTAGATGTTAACTTAATAATAACAAATTATCTACACGACGAGCGACCGTAACAGCGCTACGATGGGGACAAAGACAGGTTAGGAACGCGCTCTCAAAGTCGGCCGCCCGACTTTTTTCTATGAAAGGGCTCATATAGTACCTACATATATATCGATGTCCTCCGGCCAGGTCCGGCAGCTGAAAGCGGCGGTGCCTTTCGCGGTGTGCGGCGCGGGCCAGCAGCTGGAAGTGCGCGGCCGGCGCGTGCGCGGCCGCCTCTACCCGTGGGGCGTGGTCGAGGTCGAGAATCCCGACCACTGCGATTTCATCAAACTGCGCACCATGCTCATGTGAGTGGCACTTTGTAGTTTTTTTTTATCTACTACAAGTTAGCGATCTGCGATCTCACCTGATGGTAAGTGATGATGCAATCTAAGATGGTAGCGGGCAAACCTGTTAAAATTTCGGGATCACTAAATTCGTGTGCATGTGGGAACACTACAAAAATGTGATATGTTCAGTCGTCTATCGTTTGACGACGACGACGATGACTTGCTTATGATTAAAATAACGTCGAATATTGACTGAAATAACGTCGATGATATGGAAGGTCATACTAAGTGTACTCATGTAAATAATCTCATGGAGATCTTAATATGTGTTTTACCTGGCAGTACTCACATGCAAGATCTGCAGGAAGTGACTCAAGAGGTGCACTATGAGAACTACCGCTCGGAGAGACTGGCTCGCAGCGGACAAATCCCCAAGCGGCATACGTGAGTAGCAAATCTACATATAAACTGATAAGCTGACTGACTGACATACATCTTACAGTTCATATAATTCATTGTAACACCCCTCCAGACGGAAAACATAAGCAGTTCCCTCTTTCCCACTAGGCATTCTGGGCAAGTGCCCAGGGCCCCGCGAACGACGGGGCCCCCTAGTTCCTGCCAGAACACCCACCGATAGATAACGATATTAATAACTATTCTTCTAACTTATATGATGTTCAAAATATACCTCAATAGTAAGTAAATAAGATTTTTTAATTGATCTTGAAGTTTTTAAAGTAACTGTTTAGTTTCATAAATCAAAGTCCTCTGTCAGGGGCCCCACTCTCCTAATGTCCCTACTCCCTAGGGCCTCCAATAGTTTAAATACAGCCCTGAACATAAGCATGTTTTTGTTAGGCTATGCCGCCATTTTGTTAGAAAATCATGTTAGTAGTAGGACCAACTTTTAACATAAATGTGTAAACCTGGTCATATTCATATTCAGTATCTTCTATTGAACACTGGACGATTATCATCTTGTTGAGTTATTATTTTCAGGTTATGAATTCGTTCTGGTTTTTTTCAATATTTTTTTTTACCCTGAAGCCTATGGAAGAGACGTAATATTATTGTCGAGACCATGCCACTTGCAACTCCAAAATAATAAGAAGTAAAAAATTGCGCTACAGATCTACAGAGAGTGGGCTGAGTGAATCAGACACGGGCTTGACTAACGGATCCAACGAAGACCCCACGGAACATGAACGCGCGCTACGTGAAAAGGTATGGCCATTTAATATCCCACCACTACAGCCCAATAACGTCCCACTGCCAGACACAGGCCTCATAGGAGAGAGGGAATTAGAGCTTAGACCCACCACGCTGCTCCAATGCGGGTTGGCGGGCTTTTAACTACTTTTATCATGCTAGTGATAATTATCGGGACCGACGGCTTAACATGCTCTCCGAGGCACGGGGGTGAAACACCGCCAACTTCCAACTCCGGGCTAGTACTGAGAATTTCGAGTCAGAAAAACCCAATACATACTTCATTATGGCCCGACCCGGGACCTCGTCGGCCGCAGTCGAACATGCCAACTAGACCAACGAGGCAGTTAGGCCATTTAATATAGTTCAAGTAATCCATACTTCCATACTAATATTATAAATGCGAAAGTGTGTCTGTCTGTCTGTCTGTCTGCTACGCTTTCACGACCCAACTACTCAACCGATTTTGATGAAATTTGGTACAGAGATAGGTTACATCCCGGGGAAGAACATAGGACTACTTTTTATCCCGGAAAATTTAAAAGTTCTCGCGGGAATCGAAAAACATCAATCCACGCGGACGAAATCGCGGGTATCATCTAGTTCCATATAGTTTTAATAATAGCTGCAACAACAGCCTGCAGACTGCCAAACTCCCCCATATCCATCCATGCTGCAACGTATGACTTATAGTGAATGGCGAGCTTAATAGTCCATACTGATGTTATAAATGCGAAAGTGAGTCTGTCTGCCTGCTACGCTTTCACGGCCCAACTACTCTACCGATTTTAATGAAATTTGGTACAGAGATAGTTTACATAGGCTACTTTTTATCCCGGAACATTAGAGTTCTCGCGGTAATCAAAAAAACTTAATACACGCGGACGAAGTCGCGGGCATCAGCTATGATAAGATTTTTAAGATATGCGCGTAAACAAACATCTTATCACCACTATTCAAATGAATAATTTAATGTCAGGAAGCGGAGTTGCGTCGCATGCAAGAGATGCTGGAGCAAATGCAGCGCCAGATGCAGTTGCAGGCGGCCGCCAATACCACCGCATAGTGCAGCCGCGCCCTGCAGGTATAGTGGTATGAATCATGTCTTGGATAGAAGCAGGTGTTATTTCGCGGAAGTCATTATCATGTAATGACGGAACTAGAAGTTTAATTCGCTATTATCCGCGACTATATGTAAATCTAAGTACTGTGTACCTTGCACTTATAGCCCGCGATATTCACTACACCACAAAACTCTTCCAAATTATTCTCAACCGTACGTTGAATGCAATCGACTTTACAATCGTGCATTGTCGGGTCAAGAAGCCTGTAGATGCTCCGGTGCGTCGGAGTGAAACATATGTTGAGAATAATTTGGAAGATTTATGTGGTGTGGTGAATATCGCAGGCTATAAGTGCAAAATACACCACATAGATTTACCAACTGTGGCGGATTGTAGCGAATTAAATTTCTAGTTCCTTCAATCATGTCTCTCATGTTTTCTAAGGCCACAATTACACTTGTAACTTTTACTCACGGAAGTCGCTAATATGAGTAACTTGCGAAATCGTAACAGACTTGTAAGTCGCGTATCGTATGCAAATGTTAGTCTATACTAATATTATAAATCCGATACTTTGGATAGATGGATGGATGGGTGGATAGATGTTTGTTACTCAGTCATGCCATAACGGCTGAACGAATCTGGATGAAATTTGGCACAGAGAAAGATTTTAGAATAGAAGAGTCTGGAATAGCACACAGGCTACATTTTATCCCGGAAAGTTAAAAAGTTCCTGCGGGAACCGAAAAGCCTCAATCCACGAGGACGAAGTCGCGGGCATCAGTTAGTTATTAATAAATATTTATTTATTGGTTCCATAATTTACAAAAGTAAGTCTTAAGTCTACTGATACATTGTATGGTCGATCTCTGCAGACTAATTTAGGATACCCAGCGGTTTAGTCTGCAGTGACTTTCCCTCCTACAAAAATAATGACAAAATTACAACAATATTTTAAATTGATTTTATAACAATCAATGAAAAAAGATGCCAAAATAGTAGATAGATATTAAACGTATGAACATGCTCAAATTATTATAGTTCTTACTTAACAACTTACTAGTGTAATGGTGCCCTAAAAAATCATTTCTGAAAAAATTAAATGAACTGGGCCTCACTTGCTGCGGGGATGGATCCAAGCAGCCGGCGTCAGGGCCCCAGAGATATGAACCTCGTCACAAATTCGCGCCATCACAAGTTTGACTGCCTTCTGGATCCGACCTCTTATTAGTGTAGGTTCCTTCAAATAGTATGTTGATACTCAATAGACCAGAGACCACGAACTACAAATTACTACGTAGAACTACAAATTACTATGTATGCCAACTATATCTCTTCGATGATAACCCTAGGTTTTTTTTGCGAGATCGGCTTGCGCTTGACGACAATCACGGTCTAGGTTGGAGCGGGCTGGCCTAGAAGATGCCTATTCACTCTTATAGGCGAAATGACGTCCGTGACGTAGGAAGTCGTGACAATGCAAAGCAATACGGACTCTCGACAGTTTAATTTATTGCGTGCGTGATTTATCAAGTTAATAATAATTTTGTGTAGACTTTTTTTGGCTACAGCATTTATCAACACCAAAAGGCTGAAACTTCTGTATGTTGTACTTTTTTTATTATATTCAGACCTTCAAAGTTGTTTACCCATCCAAAGTGCTAATTATTTATTCTGCTTAATAATAGGCAGATGTGCGCCATTACAACTAAGTTACTAAAGCCTTAAGTTGCTTAATTTGGTTTAAATTTTATTTTCAGCTGGACACTAGTAGGGCGGTCCAGCTGTCGGAGGCCTGTGACGTAGTGAACTCTATACTGCGTATCATACCCTACTGCGTGACATCCACTTGAAGCTATACATTGGCATCTCAACACCAATCTATCTACAGTTCGCGTGCGAAATGAATGCAGACTAAATGTATGTGTCACCATACATTTACTCTGCATTCAACTCGCGCGCGAACTATACTTGGGCGTTACTTATGACCCGAATATAAAATCAAAGGCATGGACAAACACAGTGCGACAGAATCTGCATATCAAGAATCACTAAATGTACGTGTACGCGAATAGTTTGGAATTTAAGACAATTATAGCACATGATACTGCAGGCGACAAGATGTCTAAACACGTTTCCGTCGCGCGTTCAATTTGCCCAAGCCTTAAGGTGACGATGATGTATAGTATCCATAGAAATGCTTTTGGAATACAAAATGCTTTTACAATTGCAACATTATCCTAAACTTTTTTATTGAGTAAAATATTATACATTAGTACTTTCCATAATATGAATAATAATCTGATAGATACAGATAATTTGCATAGATATTGTTAACAGACATGTAGGCGCATATTGTGTAAGCTACAGCTCTTCAAATATTACTAAACCATAGAACTTTTGACTCCGTCTCATTATCATGACTACTCTACTAGTTTATAGAACCTTATTACTACGTAAGTATAGTAAGACTGCAATTACTTTTGCTGGTTTTCCATAGGCACAAAACAGGAATAGACTCATCAGGAGATTTACAATAATGTTTCCGTTATAAGTTACTCCAAATATTGTCGCCGTGTAGTCTTTAAAAAAATAAATCGAAACAATATATTTACATAATATGGCAATTATTATCGTGTAATTCTATGTAAAAATTAGGCTCAGCCTCAAGGTATATCGCTAAAGATGTGGTGACAAGAATTATTTTGTATTACAATGTAAACGTGGACTTCAATAACATTTTACGTTACATTGTGAATATAAAGTTACGTTTATTATGTAACTTTTCAGAATCAGACGCGTCGTCTCGGCTAGACTTTCTAGACTTTATAATGACTTTACACATTATTTTTAATTTTACAGTGAGCATAATATTGGTGTTTATAGTGTCTTAGTCTAATTAAAAGTTGCCAAGCCATAAATATGTTCGTATTAAAGATTTTAATTCACTAGTAACATCGATTTTAATAGTATTATTTTGTCATTCGATTAGAAAATAGGGTGAAAAAGATAATACGATTGTGGATTAGCGTAGGCTTTCACTGGAATCTGAAATTCTTGTTCTCAACGAAATTGTAAAGTTTTACTGAAAACTGAAAACACTTTGTGAAAGTATTATTTCGAATCTGGGCCCAATTGCCAAACAGTTGATGTAACGAGAAATTGCCACACCATAGCTTCTAATATCTTCACAGACTCGACTTTCCTACTTATTGTTAAAATTGAATAATTAGTGAAGTCAGGGGTATCACGCTATGCGGAAAAAACGACTTAACTCTATACATTTGTTACAGAAGTGTCAAATCATGATATGCTCATGACAGTAAGGTGGTGGGTGGTGGGTCATGACATAATATATAATACGTAATATAGGGATATATAAACAGTTATTCAATATAATATAAATTGTTTTATAGAGAATGTTAATAAATTAAAATTTGCAATATCAGTATATGATTTTCGTGTTTAAGTTAGCTTTAATACCTGTCTTTTCTGCACTATTTGTATTATCTACTCGTACAATTAGAAGAATACAAACTTCTAGTTTGCGTCTTATTTAGTATTGCGAAAGCACGTTTTTGTAATATCAGTCAGATGCTCAAAAATAATTTTGATTTTTAAAAAATTATTTTGTATTTCCTAAAATAAGATTTATTTAGACTTTACAATTCTAAAGCGATTTAAAATTATCATAATATCTAAAAATAATATCCTAAATCATAAACAAAGTGCTCAATGTGGCTTATTCTGTTACGCACACATTATAGTGCTTTCCTTTTCCGCACGAAGAAATACAACTACTCCTATTATTTTAATTTGAAAATTATGCACATTATAACCGAATTAGCCTTATTAGAGTTGGGACTTATCGGTAAAAGTGGAAACCGTTCTTAAGATAATATAGTGTATTCTATAATATTACAATGTTTTTGAAAAATAATATTGATCTGATTTTTACTATTTCTTACTTGTGCCATCTAACTGAATTAATAATAATTTTCATTAATCAATAAAAATATTATTGGATTCCCATAATTTAGTTAGAGTTTTAAAACTATCTCGATATTTTGTATACACTAGTATAGTATTATTTTTCAATAATTAAAATGTTATTTTTAAAATAAGTGACTGATATTATATCTTCCGTTTGTATTACGCGAAATTATTTTGTATTAATTTCTTATTTACAGTATAAGTTATATAATCGCATGCATGTTAATACTTTTAATTAATTAATTATTATGATTGTATTCGATTTGTATTTTATAAATATTTTATTATTTTAAGAGTAGTGAAGTGTATTCCATATTTTTAACTTTAATGACATTTCCCGAAGGCCGAAGGGATTCATGGCTGAACAATAAATATTATTATAAATTGTACTTAAAAATATTTTGACATAATGATTATATTGAAATTTGAATGTTTATGTTTAAATAAAGTGAGAGTTCATAGAAACTTATACGTTCACAGGCAAATTTTTACTGTATTGGGCATTTTTCAGATTTTCTACTAAATTATTACCACTAGTTAGAATGGTAAATAAATAATATACCTGCTTTATCTTGAGAAAATAATTTTCTCTCTTAGGGCGTTGTTTGAGCGCAAAATCAAAACACAAATAAAGAGTTTGGCCCTCCTCATCCCTCAAACCTGATATTCCTGGAAACAATGGAGAGAAGGAACACAGGTTCGTCGTACGTCACGTTCTGATGAACACTGGCGATAATGGGGAGAATGGGGTCAATGGAGAGAAAATTGCATTGAAAGGATAAAAAAATAGGTTTATCTCTTTTCCTCTTATGATTACAGTTTTTCAGAACAGGAGATAATGCTAACTATCATCCTAATAGCATCTGGATATGATACTGTTATGGTTTTCCTACTAGTACAGTAACATGTTATTGAGTATGCAGAAAACATTCTAACTAGATGTAATGAAAAGTAGTAATCCTAAGAATTGCCCATTGTCTTATCAAATATATTAGGTGTATTATAAAAATAAATTTTAGTGTGGTCGTCAATAAACAAACAGAGAAACATAAATTATAGCCATAAGTAAGCAATTAAAAAAAAATTAAATTATGCGCAAAGGCCTCAACGTATAATAATTCCAGTATTGATGCATTTATGAAATAAGTAGATGTAATTAAAAAAATCTCATTCTACCGTTTGATAATGTTAAATTAACTATTTAATAAAACGACATAGTAAAATAGCAATTTATTAGAAGAGTTGGCTGGAGTAATTTGATCGTGATAGATTTTATTGGTGCCAAAGCTGTGACACAAAGGTTGGTCTTGAACTAAGAATGTCAACGAATTAGGACTTTTTCTACTAGTAAATTATCATAATGAAAGTCATGTAATATGTAATCATATTTTTATAATAAATAAACATTAATAAAGTAAAATATTGTTTTTTTTCCTTCCAATACAAACCTTTTTATATTCCACATCTATAGGCCCAGTAGTTTTTCAGAAAAATGGTACACGATCGCAGGGCCCCTTTTTTGGCCAGCGTGTTTGTCTATGGCTGAACCCTTCTCATTCCGAGAGGAGACTCCTACTCAGTAGTGAGCCGGGAATGGGTTGAAATGACGAGTTAAGGGTCCTACCCCTGGCCGATATCTAGGCGTAGCTGTCAGCCGCTGTCAATTGTTTCTATACACATACAACCACAGTCTACGCAGGCACACATAGAAGGATTCAGCCCCTACCACGGGAGCACACAATATGCGATCAACTATCTCACTATGGCACAAATAATATTATTTATTGATTGATAGCTAGATGATACTTACGGCTTCATCTGCGTTCGTTAATTTTTTTTTATTTCTGCGGGAATTTCTCAATTTTTCGGGATAACGGTAACTTATGTCCTTCCTCGGGATGTAACCTTACTCTATACCAACTTGGTTGAAATAATGGGCCGTTCAATTACACGTCTTTGGCATTTTTAATATCATAGTATGGATTGTAGAGATGCTTCTTGATAATATACCAACCGGCTGATTCTTGCTAACTGATTTATAACTATGAGTAGGTATAGGTAAAGATAGGTGTTTATTTGGTAAAGGTTGTATGCTTAGGTAGAAAAATAAATTAAATTAATAATGGAGCTTAGTATTAGTAGTAGTTCTGCATGAATAGTATAAAAACGGTGTAAGACAGCACTAGGAGATTCCATTTCCATCTGAGATGTGCGATGTAGATGAAGTGGTTTGAGAAGTAACTAGTCAGCTTCTTTCTGTGTTCCATACTTCAACTAGTATAATGTGTAATGTAGGGAACATTATGGACGTAAGTAAGCTGCGTGACTGTCATGCTGCCATTCCCTCTCTCGTAATAAATACTTAGAAGGACGTGTTTCCTTTCCTCATTATGTGAAAAACTTCGTTGCTTAGTTGAACCCCTTTCCCCTAGAGCTAAGCTATGAAAATCAATTGATGCTGGTGGGTTTGAGACATATCCGTAACAACTAACGTAGCATCAACTGATGATTTTCCTAATGTTGCATGGAAACTATCCACTAACAGCCCACTAAATCAGAGTAATACTTGATACATTATGTATGTACATATATTTATATAGCTCCCTATATATTGTGTATTATTTTCTAGGTACATTTTTGCAATTTTTTTTCTTTTTATAAACTGCTGAGTTATTGTCATCTCTCCTCAGTAGAATCTCCTTTTCAAGCTGGGTAAAGTCCCGTTGATTCATCATAAATGACACAACTCATCCTAAAAAACCTATTTCCATTATTTATTTAGTTTTTGATGTGAAACTTTTATAGCACTTTGAAATGGAAAATAAAACCGCAATTTATTACTACAATATAAAGTTTATAAGTATAAAGTACCTAATATAATTGATATAAATAAAAATTATCCTTGTCACATTTTGACAAACCGAAGTTTTATGACAGCAAAAAAACGTTTATAATATCATGTAGGTACTGACTATGAGATAGCCGCACTTTTGGTAACTATCGCCAGGAAGGCTGATTCAGTATTAGGTGGGTGTAGGGCTCTCCACTGATGACGATAGTGAAGGTCTGCTTGCATGCAGATCAGCCTTTCACTAGATATGGCCGCTCAAACACGTACCATAGTACGTGTTTGGTTCATTTTTGGTTACCAAAAATGAACCATAACTAGGAAGGCTGATTCTTGTACAGTATTAAAGTATGCGCAGAACCTATGTAAACAGTATAAAAACTGACGCTATTCATCGGGCCGTTCACTAGACATGGCCGCTCAAAGATGTGTTAGCCTTCCTAGTCATTGTTAATTTTAGGCAACCATAAGACACCTTTGAGAGGCGATAAGTAGTCAGACCCAATCAGCATGCGGGCAGTCCTTCACTATCGTCATAAGAGGAGAGCCTACACCTACCTAATACTGAATCAGCCTTCCTGGCGATAGTTACCAATAGTGCAGCTAGTTTGAAATAAATAAAAGGTACTCTTTTATTTATTTCAAACCTTTATAATTGTAATTTTACCCATCAACTAAACCGACAGATATAATTTGGAAACAACAACAAAAAATGAGGTTTTTTGGTTCCCTTAATTTTCCGGGATAAATAGTAGCTGTTTTATTAAGTAGTAAGTAGTATGTGTTATTCCAGACTATAATCTATCTCCGTGTCAAATTTCATCCAAATCGGTTCAGCCGTTCTGGCGTGATTAATTACCTAACAAAAATTCAAATTTAAAATCATTTGAATTTGAATTTCAATCCATCCATCCATCCATACATCCATCCAAAGTTTCGCATTTATAATATTAAGTATAGATAAGTAGGTACCTACACAGTACACCTGAACGTCACGTTTACAAAGTATAAGACGTGATGGACAACGGTATCAAAGCTACGAGGGTTCCAAACGCGCCCTGTAGGTATCATACACCTTTACACTGTAATAGGACTTTTCAATAGTTGACGTTTTACAAAAACTTTGAACTTGTTGGCATCTCAAATATTTCTTTTGGGAGTTATTATAAAAACGCATACTGTTACCGACAAATGAATACCTAACTAATTTTACAGAGTCTAGAAGCACTAAAAATTCATATATTTTCTTGAATGGTTACTTTTTTCATTCTTGAATTTATTGATGTTTTTATGCACATTTTTTTTTAAACCCACTACAAGTTAGCCCTTGACTGCGATCTCACCTGATGGTAAGTGATGATGCAGTCTAAGATGGTAGCGGGCTGACCTGTTAGGGGTATGACAGTTATATTAAACCCATACCCCTATTCGGTTTCTACACGGCATTGTACCGGAACGCTAAATCGCTTGGCGGTACGTCTTTGCCGGTAGGGTGGTAACTAGCCACGGCCGAAGCCTCCCACCAGGCCAGACCAGGGAAATTCAGAAATTATAAATTTACAAACCCTGCCGGGGATCGAACCCGGGACCTCCGCACGTTAAGGCTGCGCAAAGCACTGCGCCGCACGGAGGTCGTCAGACCTACTACACACATATTATACTTAATCCATAATATCCATAATCCATACTAATATTATAAACGTAAAAGTGTGTCTGTTGGTTGCTTGTTTGTTTGGTTGTATGCTTTCACGACTCATCCGTTCAACCGATTTTGATGAAATTTGGTACAGGAGTAGGTTGTATTCCGGGGACGGACATAGGTTATTTTATCCCGGAAAATGAGAGTTTCTGCGGAAATCAAAAACCTTAATCCACGCGGACGAAGTCGCTAGCATCATTCAGTCCATACTAATATTATAAATGCGAAAGTGTGTCTGTCTGTCTGTCTGCTACGCTTTCACGGCCCATCTGTTCAACCGATTTTGATGTAATTTGGTACAGGGATAGGTTATAGTCTGGAATAACACATAGAGTACCCGGGGAAGGATAAAGGGTACTTTTTATCCTGGAAAATTAAAGAGTTCCCGCGGGAATCAAAAATCCACGCGGACGAAGTCGCGGGCATCATCCAGTTTTCAATTATGTATTGGTCGTGGACCGTCATAATTTCAACTTCTTTGAATTTAGTTTTGTATATGGCACGAACAGCCCTTTTCTGCGAGACCAAAACAGAATGAACATCAGCATTAGGTACTAGGTACCCCATAGACCCGAAATTGATATTTCGCCAGTTTCCCCCTTCGGACGACTGTTATAAAAGAAAAAAATCTACTTAGACTGAGCTATAAGAACCAAAATACCCATTCAAAGTTAGTTTTAGTGGAGTTCGTGCACAAAACAGGCAAAATAAGACAGAGAATAAAATACCGTTTTGGGCTCAGTGAATAATAAAATAACCACCAATAAAATTTTCAAAATAAATATTTTATATACAGAAATCGTCCAGTTACATTTTTTTTATACGTATAAATATCGATGATTAGTTTTGTTCAATGGTAGTGGATGCATTGACGTTTGTGTACGGATACTAACAGTGACAAACGTCAGTTCAGGAGCAACGGGACGCAACCTCCCGCCTTGAGAGCCCGCAGGCGTATGGGAAATGACCGCCGTATTTCATGAATATATAACGAAATTTTGTGATGCGCGCGCCCGTACTAAATTTGTATGAAAAATTCGTGCTGTAAAAATGAGGGATGTTTGGAACCAGATTGTAAAAAAACTATAAGTTTTATTGAAAATATTATTTATTTAAAGTGTTTTTTGATCTTTTACGATCAATTTAAAATAACTTTTGTCTAAATAATGTCTCAAATTAAATCCACAGAGTACATTGGTATTTGGTAATATAAGGAGATAGAGACGTCGCTCCCATTTTTCAGTGAAGCGCCATCTATTGAGCGGTGCAAGTAAACTTTTCACGTGGTCACGTGATATGCAAGTGGTGTACTGTACCCACAAGTACTTTATTTTAAAATTATATTTTATTTTCACAGTTAATACGTTACGCCAGAAATTAACTGTGAAAATAAAATATAATTTTAAATACTATCCGGGAATATTAGATTAGATAAGAAATAAAACACAAAGATAAAATAGAATCAATAATCATTATATTTCAACATATTAATATTATCCGAGTAGTAATCAAATAAAAAATCATATTTCAACCTAATATTAACACAGTAGTTTAATACACTTCAGGCTGTGTTTTACGTGAATACGTGACATGAATTTTTTGATCCTTTAGCTGTCGAGTGGTAATAAATTATGGATGTAAAGTGTGACAAGAATACCAAGAAAAAATGGCGGCGCCACTTTCCATACATAGTAAATTTATATTTGGGCAAATTAACGCAGAAATAATAATATTTACCAATTCCAAAATATTTTAATGGCGCAGGACTGAGCATAGAAATAAGTGATTTATTAAATGCAACTTTACTGCGGATTAAGAAAATAAAAAAATAGTTCCATTCCTAGACATTCTTGTTAGACTATAGATAGATACTACTACTGCTAGATTATAAGACACATCCCTCTGCGATGCAACACTAATTATGGATTTTTCAAAATGACTCAAGTATGCAAGCGACATATTCACGTCAAAACAAAGTTTACAAGATCAACAACATAGAGAACCGTTTTTAAAACGTGAACTAAAGTTAAGATTTTTACTTAAGAGGATCGTCTAATGAGAAAGCGCGACGCGAGTACGCATTAGCAAAAATGTTATCTATTTATTTCAAGCAGAGAGAGTTGCAAGTCCAGTGGCATTTTATTCTTGAAATATTGCTCGGGTGAAAACGTTTTCACCTTTTAAATTAGACAATTTTGGTCTCATTACATTCAGTACACCTTAATCTAGGCTCGTACGTTTTATTTTTTTAGTACTTTACTTTAGTTAAATTAAAATAAAATGCTTGAGGAGCTTTTTATGTCAAAAATATGGAAATTTTGACCCTAATAACTTTAAACTTACGCAATATTTCTTTTAAACTAAAACGTACGAGCATAGTTCTTCATTGTATATGCAACATTTCTAAAAATTATGAAAATTGGACTACATTTACGGGAAGAAAAGCGTTTTCGCTTTTTGTATGAAAAGTTACAACTAGACGATCCTCTTAATACCTTTTCCAGTGGTGGTCGACCGTCAATAAGTAATGTTACTTGGACCAGTTCACATTCAAAAAGAAGTTTGGGGAAGCAAAATGAGTTTTTCGATCGTCGACCGTCAATAAGTAATGGTGACGGTCTTAAAAAAAACCTTATAAAATATTAAATATTAATATTTTCTGCATATAAACTAAATATTTAGGCAAGTCTAAAAAAAGTAATGTCCCTCTCACAACATGTGGAAAAAAAAGCATTATTTTTAGTAGTGTCAAATTTGGTTAGATTATCTTTATTTATCAACTAGAATTGATGATGATTATTTTTTACTTTTAGCATAATATTCAGCACACAGTATTTGAATGTTATCATTACGTTCAAATTCCGATCGACTTCCATTCAAAATTTTATTACAATCCTTGCACCAGTTTCTTATGAAAAAGTCAATACATATGTTCTCAATTTCGTTAATGAAATCTTTTTTATGTTTTTCGCATGATACAAAATTATAATTCATGACTGCAGCTAGCACTGTTTTTATATATTCCTTTAAATTATTTTTAGTGCAGTGTTTCCTGATAAGATTGATTATCACATCTTGGATGTTAGAAAAACATCTAAGAATATTAGTACTGGGGTACGTCAAACAGAACTTGTTTTTAAAATATTCTCTGGCAATTAGTTCGCTATCTTCTCTGTTCTCATTATAAAAATCTTTTTTACATGTTTCACAATTTTTGAACACTTTTCGTTTCAATTTCCGCAAGATATACCCTGACACATATTCTATCTGAGCTTTGATTTTTGTATTTTTTATTTTATTTTCTAAAACATTGAACTCAAAATTCATTATGTCATCAAAGTCAAGTTCAAAAAGAGGATTTGATATTTTGTGGTCATTAAAGAATATCGCCCCAAGAGAAAAACCCCTACATGCATCTTTCTCACAATTAGCCCCTGGAGAATGGCTATTACTTAACGTATTTACTAAAAGTGATGTAAAGGCGGCTTCGAAGCCAGCACATGTTGGTGACGTGTTTCTATAGCCATGGCTTCGAACACCGCCAAAAAAATTCTCCAGGGGGTCTTGGTTAAAATGACGCATCCAAACTGATGTCAAATCATGGTTTTGGGACAATTTGGCTATCAAATATTGCACATTTTCAACTGTCATGAGCCAGTGTTGTATTGACGGAACAGAAACTGATTTACCGTTTTTTACAAATCTCATTGATTTTAAAATGGGTTTTGCTTCCGCCCAAACTTGTTTGTGATTACTATGCTCAGTAACTGGTCCAAGTAACGGCTTTGCACCTTTTTCTTCAAATTTGTTATGACTTCCGTTAAAAGAATCGAAGAGGTTGTCAAAAAATGTAATAATTTTCATTGTTTGATAGCATTCTTCGGGCAGGGATCCAAATACTGAAAAGATAACAAACATACAAGAATTAAAATAACAATAAATTTTATAAAATTTGAAATATATGTTAAATAGCCTACAGCTCCAAAGGGTTCCATACCATTATCTATTTTATTATTATTTGTTACTAAAGTGAATACACAACTAAATATTATATGAAGATTTCAAGCGTCTACCTGTTGCCATTATCAATATCGAGCAAAAACGAGCAAAAAAAATCATGTTTGTTGTATGGGAGCCCCCTTAAATATTAACTTTATTCTTATTTTTAGTATTTGTTGTTATAGCAGCAACAGAAAAACCTCATCTGTGAAATTTTCAGCTGTCTAACTGTCATGGTTCAAGAGATACAGCCTGGTGACTGAAGAATGGACAGACGGATGGACAGACAGATGGACAGACGGACAGCGAAGTCTTAGTAATAGGGTCCCGTTTTTTACTCTTTGGGTATGGAACCCTAAAAAAGTAGTCTACGAGATAATGCACAGTATGATCTATCACCATTCCAAATCCCAGTCAAGTCACAAACATACACATTCGAACTCATGCATAGGTACTTTTGCCTTTATAATATCAGTGAACTAAAATAACTGATTAAAAACTAGTTTGGGATTAATCTAATCAATATTTAAGAAGCAAATCTCAAAATGAGAACAAACACCTTTTAACTTATATGTATTTACTTATTTCAATTCATTCATTATTGTATCTATGTACAATGTAGATACATAAATATGCACACCTTATATGCATATAAGAAAAGAAATATATATATATATATATATATATGATAGTCTCGTAAAAAGAATACACAACAGAACTTACTTGTCATCATTCCCATGTGTAAAGCCACAGTAGAACTAAACACCTGTGTGGCACATTTCACTTTCATTTTATAAATCTTTTGTGGGATAACATGTCTATCTGTCAATTTTGGTACTAATCGTAAACCTTCAAATGGTGAATCACAATTATAGAGCTTTATTATGTGATCCCATTTAGCTGTTAGTTCAGCCCCATTCATTTTACATTGCAGATCCTTATTCAATAAGTTGTTTCTGATACACTTTATGAGGTGGGGTGGGTCATATAATGGTATTATTTCATGACCATCAATTTCAAATGTTGAGTATCTTGGCTCTTCATTTAAGGCTGTTAATTTTCCTTTTCTTTCATTTATTAAATAATTGATAGCACCTACATTTGTAGCACCTTGGTCACATACTGTGGCAATAACATTAAATCCAATGTTCAATAATCTTCCAATTGTTAATTTAATTTGTTCCATTAATTCTTCTTTTGTAGTGGTTTTGGCACAAAAAGAGTAAAATAAAGGCTGTTTATAATTCTTTAAAACTCCTCTGATCATAAACACCAAGGCATGGTCAGCTATTTTGTTTTTTCTCCTTATGCCACTATCAACAAATCCTGTTATACAGTCATTTTTATGATTATAATCTAAATGCGGGGATAAAGCAATTTCATCGAACATTAAAATGCAAATTTTTTCTTTTTGGTTCATTTTTCTCACTTTTTTTCTTAATTGGCCAAATATATTTTCATTTATGCCGGGTTTTAAGGCAGCCTTTCTTATCAATCTGTTCAGTGTTAATGGTGATGGGAGAACTGTCCATTTCCTCATCCACCTGTAGGCCCGAGCTCCTTGTTTGTACAAGGCTAAAGCCAACAACTTTTCCTTCTTCGTGAATCTTCTTCCGACAATACTTTTTCCGGATTCCCGCAGTTGCAGCATTGTAAAAATTAATGCGGTTGTTGATAATTTGCTTAAGGTTTTTTTTATTACGGGGTTATCTGACAGTGTCAAAAGTTTTTTTATTTTATTCACAGCTGTTGTTTTTGCTTTTTGAAGCTGCCTTATTTTGTTACTTAATACAGCTACATCAGGTGCACCCATTATATTCTTCTTAGGCTTAACATCTGAAAAATATTTTAACATGTTTTTACGTTTACATAACATTAATATGGTTAAAATAAATAATAAATAGAAAGAGCATTCATTTGGGTCTTTTTAGTTTTTTATAAAAGTTTCATAGTCATATTTCTCATTATTGAGGATCATGACTATCCAATGTTTATTCCGACAATGTCAGATTCAAACCCAAAAGTCACAAAGGTATTGCAAGTACCTTGCAAACAAGGTATATAATAAAAACATAGTAACTTATAGTTAATTAAAGGGACATTTTTATTAATAAATTTTCCTAAAGCCAACTTTACAAGTCTGTCGACATCCTATTTCGTCATAAAACATTTATAGAATTAGGTTTTTGAACACACAGTATATTAAACATATAATCACAGAAGCTTTCTTCAGGTTAATAATGTAGTGGATCTATATTATAATCTATCATGTGAACTCAATGAACTCATTACTATTTAAACTCTATGATAATAACCGGCACTTGAAAACACTAAATGTAGGCCTCTGCTAGTCATTGCTCTTGTATGTCATTAAGGGTTATAATTATTGACTAAATTAATATTTCTTACCTTTTGAAATTGGCTGATAAGATGTGCTGGGCTGATTAGCAGGATAAGATGTGCTGGGCTGATTAGCAGTTGTCAGTAGAAATGATGGACTACCAATACTGATTGGGTTGGCATCCAATATTCTTTGTGTAATATCCTGGAAAGGTTGTCGCCCAGAGTAAGATATATTTCCTGAAAAGTAAAAGTAAATATAAAATATATTTTTCACTTAGATACTCATTCCTGACTCGATATCCTGATATTGGAACCCTCGTAAACTTTAGTTTTAAGCCATTAAATAGTTATCACCATTATATTATTACATGTATGTAAAATTGTACTGACTATTCATAAGTGCTTGTAATTGGGCCTATATGAAATAAACGATTTTGATTTGATTTGATTGCTTGTGCTATAATTTTTAAAGATTTTTTACCACATTAGATTTTGTTAAGTTTTATGCTGACAGTTCAAATTTATTACAAACAAACTATAGTTAATTTGATATTTTTATTAATAACTAAAATTTTAACAAAAAAGAATAACCGACTTCAACTGTCATCAAGTGGTTTTCTCATGGATGCCAATGTCAGAACTGGACCAAATTTAAATGGGACCACATGGAAAGCACCAGCTTTCAAATAAAAAAGAATCATCAAGATCGGTTCACCCAGTCGAAAGTTCTGAGGTAACAAACATAAAAAAAAAAAAAATACAGATGAATTGAGAACCTCCTCCTTTTTTTGAAGTTGGTTAAAAATTGAAATCATGGAAACTCTTTACTTAAGATATGGCTAAATGTGGATTGATATATCATCAAATGTTTATTTAAAATGATGTGGTCAGTTTTCCCGGTCATATCATGAAATAGCTGACCAGTGGGCTGATTCTGTATCGTTCACTTTGATATTTAGCAAATCTCGCTGGGTTGTTAACCAATAAAACGGAGGTAAAAAATCTCATTTTTGTATTAATTTTTCACAATCTAGTTGATTGGTATGGTTTCATGTCAACGTACCATGCTAGTTGCTAACTTGTGCATAGTACAAAAATTAGATTTTTTGCCTCTGTTTTGTTAGTTAACAACCCAGTGAGAGTTGCTAACTACAATGTGAATGTTACGGAATCAGCCCACTGATCATAAAATCATCAATTTCAAGTTTGGGCCACAACACATACATTATGAATATTACAAAAATATGAGGGCTAATTAAATAACTTACCTGATAGGTGTAATGAAGGAACTGCATTATGTGCCAGCATCCTGCTTCGAGTATAATATTGAGACTCAAAGTGCTTGTGGCAAACTCTACGGCACCTATATACAAATTGAGGTTCCATATTTGCAACATTTTCGCCTATGGCATTTCTCCAATCATTAAATCTTTCAAGTTCTTTCTCGGGATCAGGAAATTTATGCAGTATAGTATTAGCGGTACCTGGAAATATTTAAATATACTTTGTGAGGTTTAGGTGATATAATGATAATTCTATTTGAGGTAGGAATATCTTCATAACTTTCCACTCACTTAAATATAGGTTTACTAAAGTAGATTCAGGTTATAAAGTTAAACGTAAAGTTAATTATTTAGTCCGTGCTTATATACGATCTAAAGCACTATTACTTTAAATTATTTATTACTTGGATACTTACGCCGTAAACTGCACTGAGGTACGCAACACTTTTTAGACATTGTTGTTGGCGTCAGCGCCGAGTCCGCATGGAAGAAAAATATTGTCAGATGCCAGTAATACCTTACAAGGTAAATCAATGCAGGCAGAATCGTCAAAGTCCGATGAATTGCGGGGTTCAGCACAGTAAGCAGGTTCGTCAAAATACAATGAATTGCGGGGTTTATCACGGTAAGCAGAGTCGTCGAAGTCCAATGAATTGCGGGGTAAAGCACGGTAAGCAGAATTGTCAGTGTCCAAAAACTAGCCAGGTCGTCGAGAAAATTGTAAAAAAAGGCAAAACACACATCCATTAACGAAAACACTTTTTTACAATTAAATAAAATGGCGGAAATCGCAAATTTGGAAAACAAACAAAATACGTTCCGATAACATTATTTTCAATTTCATTTTTTTTATCCGAAACATTCATAATATTAATAATGAGTTAAATTTACTAACTTAGGATAAATCTAAAACATAATTTAACAATATTTTCAGAATTATAATAAACATAATATTTTTAAGAATAAATAGAATGTCCTAAAATAAAACGTTTCGAAGAAGATATTTTGCGTTCAATGAAACGTTTTATTTTTTGAGTTTTAATCTGTGGTTCGATGTGACCATGCTAAAAAAAAATTAGTGATACCAGCATAAGAAATAATAATGGAAAATTAATTTCAACAGCGCCATCTCTTGAGCGGTGCAATAAAACTTTTTCAATAATACCCGACAAAATTAAAAATACATATCAAACTATGCAGAGTCAAAGAAGTAACTATATTATATTTTTGGTTGGACAACATTTCTGCCATTTGTTCCTAGTTATAATAGCATGATTAAATCACAATAGTCGGAACGCGATAAGACCTTTTTTGAGATTTCCATGAATTTCCCAATAATTTTCTGCCGTTACTATACGATTTTTTGACCACTTTTTTTAATTACATCATACTATATCTCAATGAGTAGCGAATGGTATTTATTCGATAATGAAATTTTAATTTTTGCTATACTAAAATGTCGGAACAGAAAAGGATGTTTCCCCCTATTACAGTACATCCGTCCTTAATATAAAATTCATGATTTTCTTAAGCAGCGCCCCCTTGTTGACCAGCCAGTAGTGAGACGTAGTGATTACATTCTCTTTGGTAGTGAGCTGGCAATGATTGAAATGAGAAAAAAAAATTCACGACAGCTGCTGTGCCCCTTCGTTGAACAACTTGGTGGACTATAGCTATATAGTATATACATCCTACTCTATGGACTATAGCCAAACAGTAAGCCCTTCTCATTCAGTACGGAGCCGGCAATGTGTTGAAATGATGAGTAAAATTTAAACCACGATGGCCAAATCTCAAACAGCGTGGGGGACTATGGTCTTACTGATTGCGATTGGGCTCAAGTCATCGAGTCAACTCAAATTCATAGAAATAAGACTCGAGTCAGTGTGTGACTCGAGTCGGACCATCACTAGACAAAGTGTCAAGTTGTTCTGTGGTGTCAATGTGGTGCAACGAATAAGGAAACAATTGACACTGACAGTTGTGTGACAAATTCAAAATTCATTTTACCTTCTTTTTCTGGTCGGTGATTTTACGAGAAGAAAACCCACCATAGTTGTTAGTTTTCACCTCGTTTTGTGTTTATTAAACGTAATTAAATGTGTTAAACATGGCTATTGTGGAAGACGAAGTGAGACATGGTTCTGAAGAAGAGAATGAGATCGAGGTGGTCGTCGAGGAAGACGACGCAGACCAAGATTCAGATGATTCAGATGTAAGCATTTTAAAAATTCTTGCAGGGAAAATGTTACACTTATATCTAAGTAGTTGCCTTTAACGTTGGCGTTTTCTAAATCATTTATCTACCTTCGAATGATATATCAAGCAAGCTACTTATTCCACCATTGTTTTGACATCAAACGTAACATTTCGAAGTCGGTTGGACATGTTTGTGTATTTGATTGATTGTTACTTACCTACTTCAAAAGTTTTTACGTTTAACACTTACTGTAATCAGCATATAAGCTTAAGAAATATCTAGTTTACTCATTTAGGTCAATATAATGTTATTTAATTTAATACCTTCACCCAAATATCTTCAACTTATTGCAATACCCTAAGAAATATGAGGTTTCAAAATATATACACTAAATTTCCATTCTGATGATTGCATGTTTTAAGGATTCCTTACCTGAATAGAAAAAAGGAACCCTTAAAGCAAAGATCACTTTGCTGTCTGACTGTATGTCTGTCCGTCTGTCTATCTGCCCTATCTGCCAACCACCTTTTTCTGGGGAACTCATGGAGACCTAAGTAATTGATATTAATATAATGTTGAAAATAATATCAAATTCTTACTTAGGTCTATGGTGCCTTGGAGCTGTAAAAAAATCAAGCTTCTAAGTCAATACAATCAAAAGATAAGGCAGTTTATGCTGCAAATTTTGTATCGTTTCATACACACCTATATAAATCAAAACCTATAGAGGGTACTTCCCTTTGACCTAGAATTATGAAATTTGGCAAGAAGCAAGGTCTCACAGCACAAGTATAGGAAAAAATCCGAAAATCATTAATTAGGATTCAGTACTCAAAGGGTGTTGAATTGTTTGTCAGGTGCTGCCAGTTTAGCACCATATGTATGCCAGTTATTTCACAGCTGATTACCTACATGTTGTTATGAAAACTTTCTTACTACAATAATTTATATTGTGTGGTAGTAGGTACGTAAACCGTTGTGCACGAGTGGGACTCGCTCTTGATCCAGTTTTTTCTAAAAGTACATACTAAATTGAGCCCTCTTTGAATTTTTCACACAATTTCCCACATAATACGATATTTTATGTCTGTAACTTGAGGCATGTTTTCATACATTTTATCATGTTTAATACGATTTGTCATCCCGTTTAATACACCATTCTCGAGGGAGACATTTGCCGTGGTTGCAAAGATATTAAAGAAAGACTGACTGTCCTTGCCTGTGCCAATTCTGGACCAGAAAAGTTAAGTTTGCTAATGTTTAGTAAAGCGAAAAATCCACATGTTTCAAAAAATCGCTAAGGTATTTTAGACCTTACTGCTAAAGAATCTAGCTTAAAAACTGGTAAACATTTTCAGGCCACAACTGTACATTAAATTAATTAATATTGTATTAATAGGATGATGATGATGAAGAAGCCATTGAGAAGAGAGTTGCTGATTTGGAGCAACGCATAGCTGATGATCCCTACAACTATAATGATCATATTGACTTGATTCAAGCTCTATGGTAAGTTATTTACACACCTACTAGCTGAATAGCCCTGGCTTTGCATGGGTGGTCTTGGATATAGATACCTATGTTTGAAGAGAAATCTTACTAAATATTAATAATATATATATAGCTATTTAGAAGGTAAATTTCTGAAATTTCTTTCTTGGTGGCAGAGTTTTGCTTCATTCAAATCAATAATTTCTGGTCTCAGTAATGAGAAATATTTATTTATCAGTCTACCAGGTCCTTGTTTTAAGTTTTACTAGCTTCGGCATGCATTGCAATGATACTCGCGCATTGATATCAGAAATTTTCAGGCAAATGCCAACAACAACTGTCAAAAAAAAATCCATGGAAACGACAACTTCTAAAAGATGAAATTCATCTGATAAACAATCTGTGAATGTATAGGTAGCAAACTAACACACAAACACGGATATTCATCTATATATATAAAATTCAGAGTCCTGACTGACTGACTGACTGACTTATATATCAACGCACAGCCACTGGTCCTAGAGACATGAAATTTGGAGGATGTGTTCTTTGTGAAGAGTAGGTATCCACTAAGAAAGGATTTTTCGAAATTCTACCCCCAAAGGGGTAAAATAGGGGTTGAAAGTTTGTATGAAAGTCCATCATTTTTCAAGTTATATCCATGAAACTTGGTATTTGAGCTACCAGTTCAAAATGAAAAAATACGTGTTTCGCCATTTTTGAAAATTCTACCCCCAAAGGGCTGAAATAGGGGATGAAAGTTGGTATGAAAGGCCTTCTTTTCTCAAGATATTTTTTAAGTTATATCAACGAAACTTGGTATTTTGGCTTTCGGTAAAAAATAAAGAAATCGGTTTGTCACAGTTTTTCAATATTCTACACCCAAAGGGGTAAAATAGGGGTTGAAAGTTTGTATGAAAGTCCTTCATTTTTTAAGATAAAGCCATGAAAGTTGGTATTTGGGCTTCTGGTTAAAATAAAGAAATACGCGTTTCACAGATTTTGAAAAATTTATCCTCAAGGACGTTAAATAGAGAGTCTGTCCTTCAATCACGCCGCAACAGAGCAACAGTTCTACGTGATTTTTTGCATGGGTATAGATGAGGACTTGGAGAGTGACATATTTATTTTATATCGCAAAATTAAGGAGTGCCTGTGGGAATTAAAAAATTTAAGCCACGCGAAGTCGCGGGCGTCCGCTAGTATAATATACAACTCAGCAGTGGCGTGCAGTTTATAGAGGCATAAAAGCACTGCTTGCCCAAATGGAAATACATCAATGCGTATTTATCATCAAAACAGCTAGTAAATAGGTATTCTGACCAACTAATGCCCACCCTAGCTTCAAACCCTGTGCACGCCACTTGAAGGAAGTTAAGTATTTTTTTTTTCTTTAAGGAGTCTATCGGAACTAGATCGCTGGCGTGCCGCATTCGACCGCCTACAAAAGTTGTCGTTACTTCGTGCGGAGCATTGGCTGTTGCGATTGCAGACTGAAGAAACTCTCGCCCATTCACCTCAGTCGCGGGAGCATATCGCCACTCTGTTCCAGCAGGCGACACTTGACTGCTATTGTAAGTAGCTATTTAGTATCACTACAGCCCATTAACGTCCCACTGCTGGGCACAGGCCTCTTCTCTCATAGGAGAGAGGGAATTAGAGCTTAGACCCACCACGCTGCTCCAATGCGGGTTGGCGGGCTTTAACGACTATTAATAATAATAATGTCTTCCCGACCGAATTTCGGCCACGGCGGCCAATCTCCTGAGAAATTAGCCATCTGCGCGGGAGATATTATAGTGCACAAGTGTGTGGTCACACATCACATCCACAGGTGCACTCTCTGTTACTTTTACTCTCATAGCCCGATGGGACGGAAAATCCGACACGACCGGTGAGAGATCAGGCGCAGGACCGACGGCTTAACGTGCTCTCCGAGGCACGGGGGCGAAACACCGCCAACTTTCTAACTCCGGGCTAGTACTGAGAATTTCTTGTCAGAAAAACCCAATACTTGTTGTGACCCGACCTGGGACTCGAATCCGGGACCTCGTCGGCCGCAGTCGAACATGCTAACCACTAGACCAACGACTATTATCATGTTAGTGATAATAACCGGGACCGACGGCTTAACATGCTCTCTGAGGCACGGGGGCGATACACCACCAACTTCCTAACTCCGGGCTAGTACTGAGAATTTATTGTAAAATAGTGAAAACACTACCACCTGAAATCTTCACTATCTCGGCTATCTCGTGCACTTTTATCTTCCGATCTTCCATTACGATTTTGAGGACTTGGTTAATATTTTGTTGAGTCTATTCATTCATTCTGCTTCATTTGGACGACCTGAGCGTTCCCCATCTTTTGTGTCCATGCGACCGCGTTTGAAGTCGGCATACCACCGACAAATGGTTGCTTTAGAGGGAGCTGATCCCGCATAACATTTTATAAGCCATTGCTGTGTTTCAACGGTATTTTTTCCCATTAAAAAACAATGTTTTATCAACACGCGAAGCTCGTTTTTTTCCATTGTATCGAAACTACAAGCGTAGCGTCACTTAAATGTGTGCAAAATCAATATTTTAATGTTTCATTTTTAAAAATGTTACACATATCTTTTATTGAAGGCTAGTACTTTTTAAAAATCAAAAGAATTTTTAATATATACGCCATTTCCAAGTTAGTCTCGGGACTTATTGAACGATCTAGTAACTAAAATTTTTGCTTTTCGCAATTTTTCCTTTATCTGTGCTATAAGACGTTGCTTAGTACCAAATTTCAAGATTCTGGAGTTCACGGGAAGTAGGTTAGGTTTTGATTCCCTTGCGAGTGTCGAAAATTTGCCGCATAAACGGCCGTATCGGCTGTATCTTTTGATTGTCTTGGCTTAGAAGTTTTTTCACAGCTCCAAGGGACAGTAGACCTGAGTATTTCCATGCGTTTCTGAGAAAAAGGGTCTTGACACACAGACGGACGGACAACAAAGTGATGCTAAGGGTTCCGTTTTTCCCTTTCGAGGTACGGAACCCTAAACACCTCAATCCACGTGGACGAAGTCGCGGGCATCAGCTAGTAGGTTTATATCGCGACTTAAGTCAAGTGGCTTACCGTCAATGCCATCAACTGAGGAACACATTCTCAAGTATCGGTCAATCTATGCTTTAGAAGTTTAGACGGATACTTAAAAACCTACCACCTGAGAAGTGCTGCTTCTACGCTACGGATGTGTGTCAAACTCAAATAATAGGTGCTCTTGATTTTAATAGCTCAGATCGGTTGACCCACATCTGTGACTTCGCAACTGAGTACATCTCTGCTGGAAACGCATCCCTAATAATATAGGCCTATGTAGCTTGAGGAACGAATGGCCTAGTTGTGACAACGCATATCTGCAGTCGATTGTTAAGCAACGTTGACCCAAGTCGGTAACTAGATGGGTGACCGAATTTGGAGGTTCAAATTTGGTCCCTACCCTAATCCCCTACCCTAATCGTTACAAAACCTAAGAGTTGAGTCGTATGCGGAAGGATGTGGGAACCCACTGCATTATTGATTAATGAAAAGGGGTCACGACCCTCAGTAATGAGGAATAAATAATAAATTTTTGGAATACGACGCAGAAAGAGAGAGCTTAAGTTGAAAATATTTGCAGCTATTCCGATCTTGAGCGAGTGGTGTTCGTGGTCGCTCAGCGCGGGCGAGGCGGGCTGGGCGCGCGCGCAGCTCGAGGAGGTGCTGAGCCGCGCGGGCGCCGACCCGCTCTCCGGGAAGATCTTCTGGGACGCCAAGCTTGAACTCGAGAAGGCCAAGCTTGAGAATATGAGGTGAGCTATTTAAAAAAAAAGTGTGTGTGTGCTTTGAACGCACACAATAAGTTATATTTTTTGATAGCAAATATCTATATCTTGAATATAGTTATCAGTTCTCACCCAACATACAGTAAATGTATTTATTTTTATTTTATTGGTAGGCCTTTTTCTGCAAGACTTTTGAGTTGACCAACTTCAGGGTGTCGAATTTGGGTCGTCAGTGTTTGCGCGCATCGTAAAAAATCACTCTGAAAATTTTCCCTAACGCGCCGAAAGAAGTCAACTTCAAAAAATCTTAGTATGACCTCCCGTCCGAATTTCGGCCAAGCCGGCCACTTTTTACAGAAATTAGTCATTTGAGTGGGAGATATTATTGTGTGCAAGTAGCGCAACTACTTATTACCAGTGGTAAGATCGAAAGAAAGAGAGCCCGCGGATGTATGCTGAGACGTTGGTCAGACCAAATAAAAGAAGCGGTCGACCCACTATCCTCTGTGCTTTGGTGTAATAATTGTACTGTATTAAGATTATATGATTTAGTAGGCAGTAGTCCAAAACTGGTACTTAGTAGCACTAACTTTATTCATTATTAATAATAAATGCTTATATAAGGGGATTTATTGTTAATAACTAACCTAAACTTTACTTTGAACTTAAAGTTAATAACCAATTTTACTTAATATACTTTTGCATTGTAAACAGTTTCATAGATTCGTCTCAAATGACTACAGGACAAATTATTATCTTAGTTCGAGTGCAAACCACTCGTAAAAAAAGAATCTGTTTAGTAGACTGAAAGATATTGTGGGGCCAGGACAATATACGAATGCATTTCGCACTTACCTATTGCTGGCTGTTGGATGCTTCTGGGGTACCCCGGCGATGTCTCTGTTTCCATAGGTCTGCGGCTATTTCAAGTTTACACTGGCACTGGTTGTAGTTGGATTAAGTTTACACCACACCGATTTATTGGAAGAAGTAATAATTTGCGTGCGCGCCTTTTTGAATGTAGAATTTTAGAGCGAACGTTTGTCTCTGACGTCTGACAGTTGTGTAGTACATGGTTTTGACGTAGGTGGCGTTGCCGGCTAACGTTCAGGAATAGTGACGAATGCATTCGTTTTGAAATTAAAATCAATGATTTAGAATTTGGAAAAGAAACTTTTGAATATGTGTACTAGCACTCTGGTTCTACGGAACAGAATCTAATGTCAATGTGTATGTAACATCAGTGAAGAGGACCCCGACTACAAAGAGCAGCGTAAGTGTGTGCTGTGGTGCCTCGAGGAAGCGGTGTCTCGGCCGCTGCTGCGCGGCGAAGAGGCGTGGCCGCAGCTTCAGGAGCTGGCTCTGGCGATGCACGACCAGGAATATGTGGATAAGGTATGTGAGGTTTTTTGACGACCTCCCTGGCGCAGTGTCTCGGCCGCTGTTGCGCGGCGAAGAGGCGTGGCCGCCACTGTAGGAGCTGGTGGGAGGCTTCGGCCGTGACTATTTTCTACCCTACCGGCAAAGACGTACCAAGCGTTTTAGCGTTCCGGCACGATGCCGTGTAGAAACCGTCTAGGGGTATGGGTTTAATATAACTGCCATACCCTTAACAGGCTAGCCCGCTAACAGTTTAGACTGCATCATCACTTACCATCAGGCGAGATTACAGTCAAGTGCTAACTTGTAGTGGATGATTAAAAAAAAATGTCTTCATCATCATAAAAGCGCTACTGCCCTGAGTCGGCCTAGGTTTGGTTAAGCAAACATTAGCTTGTGCTCTAGTTTTTAGATCCTGTTATAATAATAATCCCCCTGACCTAATTTCGGCCACGGCGGCCAATCTCCAAAGAGATTAGCCATCTGCGCGGGAGATATCATAGTGCACACGTGCGAGTATACACAGGTGCACTCTGTGTTCCTTTACTCTCATAGCCCGATGGGACGGAAAATCCGACACGACCGGAGAGAGATCAGGCGCAGGACCGACGGCTTAACGTGTTCTCCGAGGCACGGGGGTGAAACACCGCCAACTTTCTAACTCAGTGCTAGTACTGAGGATTTCTTGAAAGAAAAACCCAATACTTGTTATGGCCCGACTCGGGAGTCGAATCCGAGACCTCGTAGGTCGCAGTGAAACATGCTAACCACTATACCAACGAGGCAGTCACACCGTTATTATAGTTAGTGCAAATCAAAAAGTCGTCTCTGAGCTGAGGTACGAGTGCTTGTTTGGATAAAGAAGTATCAATCACTATGAGTACCACGATAGCATTAATACTAAAATAAACCACTTATTAAAAAGAATATAATTAAAATTCCCATCAATTTGTCAAATAGGTGAAGAAGCAACATGACGCAGCAGTAGAATACTTACAGAAAATATCACCATTTGAAGACAGGCTGTTGACCACTGAGTGAGTCCAGTGATTTATACGGGCATACTTGTAACACGCCCAACCGCACGCGTTTTAAGTGAAATCAGTTTGTTATAAACTAGCGAGAAATAATGTAAGGTCATCCTCAATAAATTATACCGAATAGGGGCGCGTGCACAGATTCGAAGCCAGCGTAGGCATTAGTTATGTAGATACCTATTTTCAGGTAGGGTTTAATGAAAAATATGCATTGAACTTTTTTAGCTAGGGTAAGCGGTGCTTTTATGCCTATATGTCATGTACGCCACTGCTGGCGATCTGTGTATATTTTTTAATTACCTCTCTAATATAGTTTAGTGCACAAAATATTGGCGCGAATTTAAAAGGTGCCCTTGTGCGATAGAATTCTGCAGCAAAAATATGATTTTTCTTTACAATTAATATGAAAAAAATAATATTTTCATATGATTTCTTTCTTTCTTTCTTTCTTTTCTTGATTTCTACAGAAATCTGTGGGAAAAATCCGCGGTAAAATTTCGTGGTGTAATCTTATCTTAATCTTAATCTGCAGAACACAAATCCAAAGCTAGACTAGTCAGGCATGTCACGGGTAGTCTGGGCATGTTACAAGTGTGTTGTCTTTTACGGGTTGTCCTTGGATTGGTGTAAATAACTGAATGATATATTTTAGGGAAGTCGAAGAGAAATGCAAAATATACCAGGAGTACATCGATACTGTGAAAGAACTGTCCAGGCAGGATAAATATTCTGAATGTGATAGCAAAGGTATACTCAAGGTAAGTTCACCAACAAAATTAACTTTTGTTTAGTCCATATTGAGGCCAATTCCGTTGTACACCATCTCTTAAACTAAACTAGCGAGAGCTCTATTTATTGCTATCCCTTTCTACTTTCTACGGAAAGGGACAGCACTAGATTAAGAGCTATCATTTTAGTTTAGCTTAAAGATTGTGTTACAGAATTATCCACATTGTGTGCTTATGTATCAAATATACTCAAAGCCAATATGGGTAAATTTTGATTCTGATTTAACATTTTTTATGGATATAAAATGGAGTCTTGACTGCCTTATTCAGTGGTGCATTTAGTACCGAGTATAGTATAGCTTTAAAACACGATAGTCCCGGTTTATTTCAGTGTTTCGACTTTCGAGGGCTTCGACACTTGATTTCTATCTGGATTATTAGAGAGCTCTTGGTTATCAGTCAGAGTAATATATGAACCCTAAAACGCTTACTTTAAAGTCGGAAATTCAGTACCACTGATATTCATTTCGCAACGCTTAGAGTGCTGAATGCTGACTGTATGAACAAACTGAGCTCTAGATCAAAGCTGCTAAGGTTCATTTTTGCGGTAAAGGTAGGTAACACTACCCCTATGTTAAGTTAACACTTACAAATCAACTTAGATACGCTTTTGTTGTAGGTTCTCTACGACCGCGCGACAACCGAGTGTTTATCCTGCGAGGCTTCGCACGGGTTGCTACTATCGTTCGTGCGTCACGCGCGCAATACTTCGTCTCGCGCGACTATACACCGCGTTTTGGACACGTGCGTTAGGCGATGCGCGCGCAAGGCCACGTTCTGGACACTCCAGATGCAACAGGCTGAGCACGAAGGCAAAGGTTTTGATGAGGTGGGAATAATATCTTCTATTTTCTTAGCATAGCATAACGTTAGTGTCGAAAAAAAAACCGGCCAAGTGCGAGTCGGACTCGCACACCGAGGGTTCCGTACAAACCTGTAGGTATACTTAAAGTGAAAGTTATGGTATTTTTATTGCTAAATGAAATCTATAACATTAGTAAGTTTGTAATTATTAAAAATATTTTTATTATATGATGTAACTAAAAATTTTAGCTTTTCGCAATTTTTCCTTTATCTGTGCTATAAGACGTTGCTTCGTAGAAAATTTCAAGATTCTGAGTTCATGGGAAGTACCCTTTAGGTTTTGATTCCCTTGCGAGTGTCGAAAATTTGCCGCATAGACGGCTGTATCTTTTAATTGCGTTGGCTTAGAAGTTTGATTTTTTTCACAGCTCCAAGGGACAGTAGACCTGAGTATTTGATATGAATTTCAGCTTGATACCTCCATGCGTTCCTGAGAAAAAGGGTTTTGACACACAGACGGACGGACAACAAAGTGATCCTTTAAGGGTTCCGTTTTTTCCTTTTGAGGTACGGAACACTAAAAATGATGAAATCTTGCTATTATTATCTCGCGCGATTTTCATAATGGCAGTCTAAATCTAGAATACTCTGAATTCTAGATTTAGACTGCCATTATTATATTTGCCATTGAGTCTTCCTTCCTTCCTTCTTGAGTCCTAATTGGGAAATTACAGTTTGAGAAACCTTCTTGTAAACTCTTCACTCTTTCTTATTTCACCACTATTGGAACTATAAACTAGGCTTACCATCCATGGGTGTCACCCATTGGGTGATACAAATATTACAGCACATCTATTAGCCTACCTAACCGTACGGTAATACTCATTATCGCACTAGTGCGGTAATATAATGGCCGTCGCATAATACACCTATATTGAGGTCGATTTATTTTTCAGGTTTATAATAGTACTGAAAACTTAGTATATGAAAATCGCTGTTTCTTACAATCTTATTTACTATTTCAGTCTTTCAGTTCTTTGTCTATTCGTTCCACACTCAGGTGAAGTCGATATTCGAGACAGCGCTTTCCAAAGGCATGGAATCGTACAAGCAAGCGGAGGCTTTATGGCTCAGCTACCTGGAGCAAACAAGACGCCGCACCGACTTTAGTACACAAGAGCACGTGGACAGACTACGAGGCACGTTTAGGCTTGCTTGGGACTCACTGGCAGAGGCAAGTTTACGTGTAAAAGAAGAACACTCTCTCTCTTTCTTACTCTGGGTCGTATTCTTTATTGCTGAGTTGTTTTCTTGGGGTTATAATATGATGGGTTCCACGATCTTTCCGTAATGGGATAAGTCTCATTAAATACAGTGATTAACTACATTATCTCTTGCTCTGTCTTTGTGTCGTAGTCTTCATTATTATTGCTGATGATTGTGACTTCTCCAATTATATTCATAACTTTAGTATCCCTATAATGATTCTGGATAAGTCACTTTAAGATACTTCTTCAAACGACCTCACTTAGGCTAGGTGATTATATTATCTGGAGTCGGAACAAAAAAAGAAAAGGCCGAACCTCATACAAAATCAGTTATTAGAACTGCTTAAACAGTAGTAGAATAGACTAGACAAAAGGGAATAGTAAAAATATGCTGTACAATAACTATGAACAGTTTAGAAAGGGTTTTATAGTAATAAATTGTTTCATGCAGGCATGGGGAGACGAAGCTAATGATTGCGAAATACCGTTATTTTGGGCTCGGCTCGAATATAAAAGGATAAAAGATCCAGCGCAAGGCAAGGAAATATTTGAGGAGATTTTTAGTAAGTATTTTCGACCTACCTTCATATATTTTTTGGTATAGATACTTTATTTAAAATCGATTTATAAGAACTGTTGAGCTATGAGAAAAAACTAACAGCGCAGTGTAAATTCTAAGAATAGTCGATAGCTATTTTAGAACTAGATTTTCCGCAATTTCGTTTCGCGTCAATTAGTTTTTTAAAGACTAAGTAAAATATTTTCTTCATGGGCCTTATACAGTGACCCGGCGGTATGAGATTCTACTTTTATGTATTCCAGAATACGGGGAGAATAAAACGCTTTCGAAATATTGGGAGGCCCTAATAAACTTAGAACGGACTAGAGATCCGCCGGCGCCCGAGCGCAAGTTGCGCGATTTGCACAAGAGGGCCCTGCGAAGTGTCAACGACTATCCGCCCGCAGTCGCGCGACTGTGGACCGACTACGAGCGAGACTACGGTCAGCTCGCGACTAGTGCCGAGTGTGCTGAGTTGTGCGAGGTAAAGGCTGAACTGTGAATCTTAACAGCCCTCGTAGCTTTAGTTTTAAGATACCATATAATATATCATATTTTATAAGTAACTGGACATCAATAAGTGTACAGTGTACCTAAATTGAATAAATATGCTTTGAGTTTGACTTATTGGTAGGCTTTAATGAACGCATTCTGTTTGTTCCTATTTTTGTGATTCTGTTGATGATTAGCTCATTTAATAAAAAGAAAAATTCTTACTAACTGACTCTCATCGCCCAGCCAGCCAGCCAGCATCTTTTAAGCGGATTCGACTTGTTACAATGTCATATTTTGCAATGATCCAATCAGCGGGGCTTATATCTTAACTGTATCTGCGCAGGCCCGCCTTCGTATCACGCCACGTTCATTTTTAATCGATTAAAAGATTTAATCGAACTATACGCATTGTAAATAAAATTTTGTACGCTCACATTCTAAAAGTTCGCAAGATGCTTGAAAAAAGGAATATACTCAAAATGTAAATTTTTACACTATAGGAGAAACTCAAGGAATGGCGCGAAAGTTACCAAGCAATGAAAGACAAAATGCTCGGGCAGAAGCAGAAGGGCAAACAGAATACCAATAAGAAGTCCAAACTAGATAATAAAAAGAAAAAAGACGACAAGCCCAATAAGGGGAAACGGAAGTCTGATAGTTCTGAACACACAGAGGTTAAGAGGAAAAAGGATGCCGATATGGAAGTGGACGTGCCAGACGAGGAGGGTGATACTGGGGGCGGGGTCAAGAGGTCTCATGATGGGGTTGAAGGAGAAAGTAAGTATACATATTATGCGCTAGTTGTGGTAGGTAGTAAAACTTTAAATCCCTCACAAGGGAATCCTAATAAAGGTTATGTAGTCAACATCAAAATTCACAGCAGTAGTATTTAAAACGAAGTTAAAAGAAAAACTATCACAGCCAAAGTTGACTTTACAAGAGTAATAGCGAACCCACTTATAAAATGTACGTTGAGAAGTGTGACGGGCACCTACGGAACCTAACACTGCGTGGGTGAATAGAACACTGATTACTTAATTGTGAAGCTCAACTTTGTTGACAGAAATGGAGAACAAAAGACAGAGACGGGACAGCTCTTCCGATATAGGTGCGAGTGGGAGAGAGGCTTGCACTCTATTCGTTAGCAATTTAGAGTTCAAGTAAGTTACATGATGGTGAAAAAATATTATAATAAAATAAATTACCATTATCTGTATAAAAAGTTTTAACACAATATTTAAAATGTCTGTGTGAGAGTGATATGTTCAAATCATTATACATTTAGATGTTTGAGATTTCTAGATGATGTGATGGAGGAGGTACATTATTCCATGTCTTGCTTGTATTGCAGAGTAAACGAACAAAACTTGAGGAACAAATTATCAGAATACGGCGATATAGTTTCAATGCGAGTAAAGGCAGGCGTTAAAGCGTTTGGTGGATCCATTTGTTACTGCCAATATAAGTCACCGGTAAGCAATCGTAAGATCACACTTCTTACTCGCTTCCCCATACAAACGTGGGTTATTTCTCTTCCTTTTATTTATCTAGATCTTTAATCGATATCCAGATATCGATTTTTGTCCCCATTATCAATGCCCGAAAACAATAATTAAAGTAAAATTATATTTTAGACAAAACAAAACGAACTAAATTCAGACACACAGTTGCATATTTACTGCCATTAAATAATCTATTGTAGCTGTAAAATTCAAATTTGGCAGTTAAATTGGCATTCTTACCCTATGACAGTTAACGGTTATTTCTTTATTCCATTTTGATATTCACAGGAATCCGTAGACGAAGCTTTAAAACACGACAGAACGCCGCTGGACGGCCGACCGATGTTTCTCTCGCGGTACTCGGCTAAGAAGTCAAAGCCAACGTTTAAGTACGCAATGACCACTGAACGTAACAAACTATTTGTACGGAACCTACCATTTTCGCATTGCACTAAGGAAGCCCTAACTGAGATATTCGGCAAGTTTGGTAAACTGAAAGACGTACGGGTTGTGACTTTCAAGTGAGTACAATAAAATACAAAGTAATATTTTAAATACGGAGGTGTGTCTGTGTATTGCCTTTTCACGGCTCAATAATTGAACAGATTTTGACAAAATTTGGTACAGAGATACCATTTGCATCGAGAGAGAGAGAGCAATTGCATCCCTGAGTATATAGAAAATTAATGAAATTGTACTAATTTTTAAATCGTTGTACCTAGACCTTATGCCACTTAACAATTTCACCTTACTTTCTTTCAAGGAAGGCTGGAAAAGATATAAGCTTTACCTTTGTCCACTTTTTTTCTATTCGTTTTAAGACAATATTTTGTACAAAAATAGTTTAAAAAAAAATTGGCAGTCATAGGTACTGCCGATAGAAGTGAAAACGAATATTTGATTATTTTTTCTAAGAAAAAAAAAGTTGTCGCAACACGTGTCGCGTCTCCTTTTTTATCCACTGCAAGTTAGCCCTTAACTGCGCTCTCTCGCCTGATGGTAAGTGTTGATGCTCATGCAGTCTAAGATTGTTAAGGGCTAACCTGTTAGGAGCCTTTGAAAAGTTAGTTTCTTATCAATAAAAACATTATTCCCTATAACTCTCTATAACACTACAAAAAAAAAACCGGCCAAGTGCGAGTCGGACTCGCGCACCGAGGGTTCCGTACAAACCTGTAGTAAGTTTTAAATTAAATGTTTTTTTTAAATATTTTTATCATTCTCTTATTTTAGAAGTTACGGGGGGGGGGGGGGGAACACATTTTACCACTTTGGAAGTGTCTCTCGCGCAAACTAATCAATTTAGAAAAAAATGATATTACAAACCTCAATATCATTTTTGAAGACCTATCCATAGATGGGTATCCTATGGGTTAGATGAAAAAAAAAAATTTGAGTTTCAGTTCTAAGTATGGGGAACCCCCAAAATTTATTGTTTTTTTTCTATTTTTGTAAGAAAATCTTAATGCGGTTTACAGAATACATCTACTTACCAAGTTTCAACAGTATAGCTCTTATAGTTTCGGAAAAAAGTGGCTGTGACATACGGACGGACAGACAGACAGACAGACAGACAGACATGACGAATCTATAAGGGTTCCGTTTTTGCCAAATTTGGCTACGGAACCCTAAAAAGAGGATGGCTGTCTGGGAACGCCTCGTAAGCGCCCAGCCTTAAAATAGAGATTGCCTATTTCAAAAATAAATTAAAAGAGGGTCTTCCTAAAGACATTCACATCTTCTGTTAGTTTTAAGTTTGATAATTATTTTAAACTAGCTAATGCCCGCGACTTCGTACGCGTGGATCGAGGTTTTGTGGATCCCGCGGGAACTCTTTAATTTTCCGGGAGCCTATGTGCTATTCCAGACTATAATCTCTCTCTGTGCCAAATTTCAGCCAGATCCGTTCAGCCGTTGGGGCGTGATTGAGTAACAAACATCCATCCATACATCCATCCATCCAAACTTTCGCATTTATAATATTTATATTTGATTATCGATTAAAGAAAAAAGTGCTTTGAAATATGACGTCACTACTATGTATTTCCGCGTTTTTAAGTTTGATAAAGAGTTGCCGATTTGATTGATTTGTAATCAGCCCTATTGTTAATGGTTTATTATTTTCCTCAGAGACGGTAAACCAAAAGGCTTAGCGTACATAGACTACGAAGAGGAACAGCCAGCGTCGGAGGCACTGGAAAAGACCAACGGTCTGCTGGTAGGCGACAGGAAGATTGAGGTGGCGGTTAGCGCGCCGCCGCCGAGGCAGGAGCCTAGCACGAGCGTCGCGTTAGGACTACCGAAGAGGGACACTGGGGGCGGAATGTGAGTTGTATTATCTATAACTGCGGGGCTTAATATTATTACATACCCTTAGCAGGTATAAAATCAAGCTTCTCTCTGTCCAACCATTTATTTTACTTTTGACAAAAGCACGCCTATGAAGTTTCATATTTATTGACAGGCAATCATTAACAAAAAAAGGCAATTAATAAAAAGGCTTCATAGACGAAGATATTTTTTTATAGTGAAGCGATGTTCACTTTAATCCGATGTTTCGTAACTCGTATACTCATCTAGTAATTTTACCAGTAAGAATTTCCTTTTCAAAATAGTCACAAAGCTGTCTGGCTCACACTCGACCGGTTTTATGATTGATACTTACTGTTATCTTTTGGCGATGCGCTATTCCTGGATATAAGTACGAATTTCCTTTTCAAAATAGTCACGAAGCTGTCTGACTCGCACTCGACCGGTTTTACGATTAATAATTACTGTTATCTTTTGGCTATGCGCTATTCCTCGATATAAATAGGTTAAGAAGAAGAGGTACGGTAGGACAAAAAGCTATAATAAGCACCTGGCATAACCAATTAAATTTTAAGAACCTGGCCTAACCGATAAAATTTTAAGAATCTGGCCTAACCAATTAAAGTTTAAGAACTTGGCCTAACCTATTAAAGTTTAAGAACCCGGCCTAACCAATTAAATTTTAAGAAACTGGCCAAACCAACTAAATTTTAAGAAACTGGCCTAACCAATTATTATTTTTTAAATTTAAATTATTTTTCAGGAGAAGAACGCAGCTCAGCAGTTTCATCCCGAGGGTGCTGCAAACCGCGACAACCAGCGCGGCCACGCCCAAGCCAGCGTCCAACGGTAGCCATAGCAACGGCGACAAGCGGCCGCTCAGCAACACCGACTTTAGAAATCTAATGCTTAATAAATAAAGACGTTGTTTCAAAATAGTCCTAAGATATTATTATTCGCAAATGAATACACGGTAACGGCCTGCCATTGTTCAGATTGGCCCAACACTATGTAATGGACGAACGTGTGAAGGGACAAGGACTATTGGTATACATTTGCTGTGTGGCCAGCGTTGGCTGGCTTGTCGGCTGAATCGAGCCGGCCAGCTAAATCAGTAAAAACTGTAGTTTATACCATCGATATATATGTAGGTACTAGATGGCCCCTTTCATAGAAAAAAGTTGGGCGTCCGACTTGTGGTGCATGCCCCTCACCTGTATAAGCCTGTCCTTGTCCCCGCCGTAGTCTGTAGTTTATACTGATTCGAGCTTCTGGTGTTTTCCATGGAGATGTTTAAGTGTCCATTCAGCTGAATGAATACGAATCTCCATAGAAAAACTTTAGTTTTGTATGGACATAAGCTGATTCGAGCTGAAAGTGTAATTGGTCGCCACAAACACGCTCCAACGTGCTTTAGACCATTGCTTTCAATAATGCATGATTCATAAAAAAGAATCTGTGTGTTTAACAGGCAGTGTCATACACCTGATAAGATCAGCGCTGCAAGAGATAGTAGGTGGATTCCGATACTATTCGAACCCACCAACTACCTTAAAGATATGCAATAATTGAATCTTCACAACTGTCTTGAATTATTCAAGACAGTTGTGAAGATCAAGTTAGGAGTAAAGATGATTTTGAATCAATAAACAATTATTTTATGCAAAGCACTACACCTAAATCTTAGTATACCACAGCACGGTATATAGTTACGGTATTTTGTAAAAAAAACATCTTCAAATTGGCCAATTTTTTATATAGTGTCGTAAGTCAGTATGAAATACGTAACATTTTGGTTTTGATACTTTTACGAGACTTCGTGATTTGTCAATGTTATTGTGGTCGGGTATTTCGTGACATGGGCTAGTAATTAATATACATTAGACGCCTGCTAACATCTACTAAAACATCTAAAAGGAGATTTTTCTATCTTGTTTCGAGAAATACTTGATCCTTTCTATTTTAAATTATAAGTCTGAATTAAAGTTTATTAGTTACTTATTACTAAATGGAGAATATTATTTATTTTCTTTTAGGTACTATCGCATACCTCAGCTGTAAGTTGTAACTTGTAATGTGTTACTTTAATAAATAAAATAATTACATATTATGTAAGTAATTAAAATTTTCTTACCATTTATTCGGTTTTATCTTACAACTCACACTGCGTACAGGAAGTCCATATTGCTCGAGCAGTTTTAGTTTAGGCGAGCGCTACACATGCCTTCGGAGTAGTGTCTGACCTAATCTCAGTTTTGGGCGAAACTGAAACTTGTATTTTAGGCTTGTAAAGTATTACCTATATTCTGAAGTCTAGTATATTTTTAACCAACTTCCAAAAAAGGAGGAGGTTCTCAATTCGGCGCGAAATTTTTTTTTTTTTTTTAAATGTATGTCGGTGCATATCTCCGTGGTTTCTAAGCCGATTTGAACAATGTTTTACACTTAATGTTTACCTATGGATAAGTTACTCGTGTAATACTGGGATTCGGCGCGGGCGAGTTTTTGGTTTTTGGAGATTTTTGTAAACTTAACTAATAAGAAGGGATTCTTAATATCTTTGCTAACTGGTTAGCTACTAATATGCAAATTAAAGCGGACTTGCGGTCGCGCGGCTACGTAGGTATGTCTGGGTATGTCTTTTAAATCGGCTTCACCTGAAGATCGATGAAGAAACAAGAAAGAACTGGCTCACGCTTTACAAAAACACTAGAAGTAGAACTGCATAATATTATGTAGAGTTCCATACCGGCAAGGGGTGACATTCTAGGTAACTGGCAATATTTAATTTCGATCGTAGTTTTTGATCGTTATGACAAAATTCAAAATCACCAAAAACTCAGTAAAGTACGTTAATTAGTTAGTGGCGACTTGCTACACGCGCAAGGGGGTGCGAGTTGCGACTGTGATATAAAATCAAATTGCAATAATCCATCGAAAAAAATATTTATTTATAAAAATATGTATTTATACTTTACAATCTCAATAGAGACATCTTATATACACTTTGAAAAATGTTAACAATAAATAACATCTACAATCGGTTTGCTAAATTACCCTCTAAACTAAACACACATTCAAAATGGAAACGTAAATGATTCAATCATATTAAAAACAAATTCTAATTTGGTAATCGATTTCTGTACTTGATTAAAATAATTATGGCATTAGTAATGGACTAGAAATCTTGAATTTAATGTACCTACAACCACGCTCAATTATTAAATATGTACTATTTCTCAGAAAAGTTTCTTTACTATTAAGTGGGTACATTTATTTTGGTTCAGACTATTATTATTAGGGATATGTAGGTACTATACTTAGTTTAGTGGCTCTATGTTAAAATACACATTTCACTGGAAAAACAATTATTACAATATTAGATTAAACAGAGATATTTAAATTAAAACAACAATAAATATTTTTATTATAGAAAATGTTAAACTGGGAACACAGCAATAACAAGCACCGCCCAATTCAAATTATTGCACTCCTTTTCACAATCCTATCACGTTTATTTTCCAAAAAATTTATAAAAATTTTGAACCCTTAGGCGGGATTAGGTTAATTGATCATATTTTTTTATATTATTATCTAATTTTCATCACAGCTCACTGAGCAAAAGTATTCAGCATAATATTTGACCAATAGTTGCAAATTCAAATAAGTATTAAACAAGAGAAAATAAGCGATAGGTAACAAAACATCAAAAGATGTTTTCATGGTTATTTGAGACCATTTAGAAGGAATATAACAGTTAATATATAAGTAGGTAAATGGAGCAAGTTTAACTTTGCAATATCTATACAATTAATGTTAAAAGCTCAATTTCATAGTTATAGCTACATCGTTAATTTATTGGTATGTTAGTTAAAACACTGCCATCAAACAACGTGTTTTCCATCCTTCCATTTTTTCTTAGATCTTTCAAAGGCTTCCTTTATACAAGATCTGTAACAAAAATATATAATTAAATGACATGACCAGAAACTGCCCTCCAATTCGGGCCAATGTGCAGGATTTTCGTTTTTACAGTAAGGTTTAAAAATTAAAACCGAAATTATTATGGATTTATTATTCCGAATAAGGTCAAGGTCATCTAAAAAAAAGACGTGTGGCACTCGGAGACTGCCGCGTAAAGCTATTGCATAGCATTTTTTATACGACTGCCTGAAAAAGTATATTGTTTTCAGGGTTCATGTATGTATGTATGTATGTGAGTTTGTATATTCCACCATAACTTTTATACGTCTGAACCGATTTTGATAAATGAGGTATCGTTAGAATCCCTAGCTTATTCCGGGTGACATAGGCTAGTAAAATTTAAAAAAAAATTGATGGGGTGACCATGGTCCCGCATTAAAGACTAAAGTTGAAAAAAAATATTCGAAAACAAGATTAACTATATAAACATCATCAAGATAATGATGAGTAGATTCCAAAAATATATAACACTATAGTGCAATATCCCGAGTGACACGGGCTATAAATTTTTGAAAAATTCAATACGGGCTACGGTAGAGCAGTCGTATTTTTTAATAATTTTAATTATATTCACTTGTTATCAACTTGCTATGACTACTTGTGTTGTTGACTTCAAGTTGTTGAAAATATAAAGGCGAAATATTTTTATGAAAAGATGATTTTGGTTGCTATGACTACTTGTGTTGTTGACTTCAAGTTGTTGAAAATATAAAGGCGAAATAATTTTAAAGAATTATGTTTTCAATAGTCCGGGTGTCCAAGGGGAATCAAAAAACCTCAATTTGAGGTTTTTTTTTATATTTTCAACAACTTGAAGTCAACAACACAAGTAGTCATAGCAACCAAAATCATCTTTTCATAAAAATAGTCTATTTATTTTCAACAACTTGAAGTCAACAACACAAGTAGTCATAGCAACCAAAGTGTTAGGTTTATTTCGTTACGGAATTTCTGGATTCGGTCTCCACGCTCAAGGGCCGCGATAGAAGCTATGCAATAGCTTAAAAACAATACGTTTATAGTTTAATTCTTGAGCATCCGCTTTCCTCTTTTAAGCACTACTCCATTTTGACGTTCCATTTTATCTATGCCTAATAATAATCTTGTCATCCATTACATGAATACCATTTAAGTATCTCGAATATGCTTTATCGCAAGCATATTCGTGTTCTGGACAGGTTTCACCTCAAATGTCTTCGTGACATCCAAAACATCAAGTGGTCTGATCGCATTAGAAGCACAGACATGCTGCGGCGGGCAAAAGTCAGTGGCATTGAGGCATACCTTATGCGGCGACAGTTGCGTTGGTGCGGACATGTTGTGAGAATGCCCAACGAAAGACTAGCCAAGTGCATCTTTTATTCTGAACTTAGGGACGGAAAGCGAAAACAAGGCGGTCAGTTCCTTAGATACAAAGATGTGCAAAAGAGGCATATGACTAGATGCAAGATCGACTGCTTTCGTTGGGAAACTCTGGCTGAAAACCGAGGGGATTGGAGGCACTTGGTTGAGCAGAATATCACCGAATTCGAGACTAAAAGGAGGCTATATCTAGACATTTACCGTGACCAACTTAAAAGTAGTCCATCCTCAAATAATGTTGATGGTACCCTGTTATGTCCTCACTGCGCGCATTTATTCCATGCTAAGATAGGATACATTAGTCACATCAGGGCACATGAGCGAAGCCCTTATTCAAATTCAAATACCTAACAGAGAATCAGTCGCTGTTGCCGAACTCGGCAAAGGAGTCATCATCACCATTTAAGTACCTCTGTCACTACATTATGAAAAGGAAATGTATGTTTGGTTAATTATTATTTTTATTTGTTGACAAGCATCAATGAAACGTGTAATTGATCTAACAAAACATTTTTAAATAACCACTGCGATTAAAGGAACGCCATTTGACATTGCATCTGTCTGCCATCTGTGGTCAAATAGTTGAACTCGCTAGCCAAAACGTCTAGCGTTATCTAGTGTGGGAAAGCAGCAGTACAACGTAACGTGATTTATTAAAAGAATTACATAATTCTTGCAAATTATATAGTTTTAATATTCCAGTAATATCCTCATCCCTGCCCAAATAATGCAAAGCTTAATTTTTTCCTGAACAACGTGGTCAAATAGTTGAAAAGAATTGTTTAGACTCGCTAACCACATTGTCTATTGCCATCAAGCGTGGGAAAGCAGCAGCGAGGGGGATTTTTTATTACACGACTGCCCAAAAAAGGAGTGTTATGTTTTCAGATGTATGTGTGTCTACGGCAGAGCAGTCGTATTTTTTAATCATTTTAATTATATTCACTTGTTAACCACTACGCAATAACCGCTTGTAGTATAACTCTGTTTGTTTATTTGTTCCTTGCCTTTTCATAATTCAAATGCTGAATCGATTTCAACGACAGTGGCGATGAGATAAGCTTGCATTCTAGAGATGGGTACATTTTAGTGTTGAAAACCAAATATTATAAGAGATAGCTGCACTTTTGGTAAGTTATCCCCAGAAAGGCTGATTCAGTATAAGGTGGGTGTAGGGCTCTCCACTGATGACAAAAGTGAAAGTCTGCCCACATGGGCCTTTCGCTAGATATGGCCGCTGCGAGACTGTTTATGGTTACCAAAAATGAACCATAACTAGAAAGGCTGATTCTTGTACATTACAACTGACGCTATTCATCGGGCCATTCCCTATATCACCTCTCAAAGACGTTAGGAACATACATACTGTAAAAAAATATTAGCGTATTATAGCGTCACGTTGATTGCTGTTAAATAAATTCTTACACCTCCATGATTTTTATATTAGTACCAAAAATGCAGCTATCTCTTAGCCTAAAAGTGTTCCCACGGGGTTTTTGAAGCACTGAAAGCGTGCATTGTCTTGTATAAACAGTTAATAAAAAAACTAACATAAAAAAATATATAACCTCCTAAGGGTAACCTCTGTTCGTAATACTGAAATACTGAATCTGAAAGTCAGATCTCCTCCAGCGTGCCGACGTCGTCGCGCGGCACGTACGCGTCGCTTCTCCGCACCGCTGTAGCGGCAGTGTGACAGCACTGACCTGAAGAGCGACTGATGCAGGAGGTACGCGGACACGTGCCCCGCGTCCACGTAGCGCACCTCGGCGCCGGGCCAGATCTCCTCCAGCGTGCCGACGTGCTCGCGCGGCACGTACGCGTCGCTTCTCCGCACCGCTGTAGCGGCAGTGTGACAGCACTGACCTGAAGAGCGACTGATGCAGGAGGTACGCGGACACGTGCCCTGCGTCCACGTAGCGCACCTCGGCGCCGGGCCAGATCTCCTCCAGCGTGCCGACGTGCTCGCGCGGCACGTACGCGTCGCTTCTCCGCACCGCTGTAGCGGCAGTGTGACAGCACTGACCTGAAGAGCGACTGATGCAGGAGGTACGCGGACACGTGCCCTGCGTCCACGTAGCGCACCTCGGCGCCGGGCCAGATCTCCTCCAGCGTGCCGACGTGCTCGCGCGGCACGTACGCGTCGCTTCTCCGCACCGCTGTAGCGGCAGTGTGACAGCACTTACCTGAAGAGCGACTGATGCAGGAGGTACGCGGACACGTGCCCCGCGTCCACGTAGCGCACCTCGGCGCCGGGCCAGATCTCCTCCAGCGTGCCGACGTGCTCGCGCGGCACGTACGCGTAACAGCACTTACCTGAAGAGCGACTGATGCAGGAGGTACGCGGACACGTGCCCTGCGTCCACGTAGCGCACCTCGGCGCCGGGCCAGATCTCCTCCAGCGTGCCGACGTGCTCGCGCGGCACGTCTCCGCACCGCTGTAGCGGCAGTGTGACAGCACTTACCTGAAGAGCGACTGATGCAGGAGGTACGCGGACACGTGCCCTGCGTCCACGTAGCGCACCTCGGCGCCGGGCCAGATCTCCTCCAGCGTGCCGACGTGCTCGCGCAGCACGTACGCGTCGCGTCGCCGCACCGCTGTAGCGGCAGTGTGACAGCACTGACCTGAAGAGCGACTGATGCAGGAGGTACGCGGACACGTGCCCTGCGTCCACGTAGCGCACCTCGGCGCCGGGCCAGATCTCCTCCAGCGTGCCGACGTGCTCGCGCGGCACGTCTCCGCACCGCTGTAGCGGCAGTGTGACAGCACTTACCTGAAGAGCGACTGATGCAGGAGGTACGCGGACACGTGCCCTGCGTCCACGTAGCGCACCTCGGCGCCGGCCCAGATCTCCTCTAGCGTGCCGACGTCCTCGCGCGGCACGTACGCGTCGCGTCGCCGCACCGCTGTAGCGGCAGTGTGACAGCACTGACCTGAAGAGCGACTGATGCAGGAGGTACGCGGACACGTGCCCTGCGTCCACGTAGCGCACCTCGGCGCCGGGCCAGATCTCCTCTAGCGTGCCGACGTCCTCGCGCGGCACGTACGCGTCGTGCTTTGCGCACACAGCTGTTGAGATAGAAGATAACAAAGCTTTAAACTTTGTTTAGAAAGAGCGGATCATAAAAGTGGTTCATTTCATGTGTTCTGAACGCCTGAACGAATAGTCATTGTGACGTTGTAACATGTGAACCGACCCCAAAGCCTACATTTGAAGTAGAGACTCATCAGCCTTCTTTTTCATAACTGAAAGCCTGCTTAATTAATTAGAATTCGGTTGAGAGAAAAGCAGTGCAATGGTGAACTCCCTGATTTTTCCACTACCACCATGTCTCTCCCAGTGTTTGTTTACATTACATAGCAATGGTACTACGTATAGCAATTTGCTAAAGAAAATAATGCTGACTTTAATTTGTTTCAGACTTGAGTAACAAAAAGCTAAAAGTTAGAAAACGTTAGGAGTTCGAAAGCATTGAAAAAGATGCACTTTTGTAACATTGATAGATATATTAATTTTTTTTTTTTTTAATTCTGTATTAATATGCCTTTTAGATTATGATAACATAACCAAAATAAAAAATTATGTACTTACCTATGATCAGTGACGTGTCGAAAGGTATAGAGAAGTTGCTCAAATGTGTGCACTCATCCATAATTCCGCGCATGAATTGCAGTGCCTCTCTGTCCCTCCAATGAATCTTGCTTATATCTATCTTTTTCCCGCTCGTTTTCATAAATGGTAGATTTATCCACAGATCAGAAGTGAGATCCGATACATTCCATGATTTTTTCTCCTTTAATTCATCTTTCGCTTCTTTAATAGCTGGTAAATTTGGCTTATCATTATCACATGTCGATTTTGATTCAACTTTTCCTTTTTTATAGCCTAAAATATTGGTTTTAGCCTTTTCATTTTGTGCTGTTGCACTACAACTTACATTTTCCACTTGTTCGTGTGCCATGGGAGTTATTTTCAATGTGGCATTATTGTTCGCATCAATGGATAGATTTGAGTTGGGCTCAGGTTCACTGAGTATGGAGACTTTCACTTTTTCTAATAGTGAGTCCCTTTCTACATCTGTTAAAAGATACATTCTGTTTTAAATTATAGAAGATAGATAGAGGAGAAGTGCATAAAATCAAGTTAGACAAATTACTTTTTGGTACAAATAATTAAAAAATAAATGAATGATAACTTCATTATTTTTTAAAATTATATCCAAAAAAATACCTCCACGACAGAACGGTTATTTTTTGCCGTATATTTATATTTTCACATCTTTATAACTAGTGGTTCGCCCCGAACTGAGACCTCGCGGTCTCACGTCTAGGTGCGCGCTCATCTTTACGTTCATAGACATCAGTACTATCAGTGGACAATTTTTTTATTCCACCTCGATGGTGCTAACGTCTATTATTTGTAAGCACAAACGAATAAATTTCTACAGAGCGCCATCTATTGACATCATTGTGAAGTTCTGTTAAAAATACTGAAGCTCATTAAAAATTAAACAATTTCGTTTCCTTATAATATTTATCTAATTTTATTATTTGTTGTTCAAGTACAGGATATAATTCAAATTTGATCAAGTTTCAGGCTCAGCCTTTCAGAAAATTGCGAGTTCTGACGGTCTGAGGTCAACTTTGGACGTTAGAAAATCTCCACTTTGAGAGCCCACCATTTCGTCAATTTTAGGGGAAAAATTAAAAAAATAATAATTTTGGCCTCTATTTCTAATTATCTTTAAAATGATATACCGCAACCCTATGTAACGCTATAAAAAATATTTTACTTCGCATTCGCTTCTATGAGAGCCCCCCCTGAAATAAAGATGTTTATAACTTTTTAAGCCATATTCGGCTGGAGGCTTTACAAATTATATTTAAATTTGAAGTAATTACGTTCAGTAATTCAGAAGTTATAAGGCTCTGACAGACGGACAGACGGACAAGTGCAAATTCACTCAAGTAGACTCAGAGACCGTCGCCTCGCTCGGTCAATGAAAGTGGAAACCTTTAATTTAATCTCAAATTCTTATAATTTACTTTAATAACAAATGTCATACGTGTCTTTTAGAACGGTAAATCTTTTTGCTGTATGTTATTATTCGAAATTAAAAGCTTTCATTTGTTGTATCGAAATTTTTTTACAACTATACCTGCGATATAACTTTCAAATATCTGTTACATTCTTATTAATTTCTTGCATTTTTTGCTCAAGCTCGATATATTGAATTTGTCTTTCATCATACATACATTCCTGTATAATATACATTTGACACAATAATGCTTAGATAAAGCCAACTAGTCTCTATCCATCCGAACATCCGAATCTGATCGTTTGGGAGGTCCCAAATAAGATACGGAGAAGAATTTTAACTACCTAAATAAATAAAAAAACCACCATATTGACAATCATTATACTTAAGCCTACTGTGATCGTTAAAAAAACTTACCGCTGGTAAATTTAAGAAGTAAATCCTTCACATGCCCTTCATTCAACTTATTTATATCTTCTATATCCTGCGCATTAAGCTCGAAAGTTTTATTCGAAGTTAATTTATCATATAACACTTGACTAATTTTCCTTTCACTAAGAAGTATCTTCAGTTCATCTTTCAGACTTTTCTCTTGTTCGCTTGACATGCTCTTAACATTATTAGGCACTTTTGGTTTATAACCTATCACATTCTTGTTAACGTCAAAGTCTTGAGCATTACTTTCGGAATTGGACTCTTTATACGTGATATCTAGTTTATTTAGCGAGGAAAATTTCAATGAGTCTATGATCGTGTCTTGGGTGATCTGTGTGTTTGGCGTATTGAAATTCTTTGAGTAGGTGCGCGCGAACTTTTTGCCCGCTAGAAATGCTTCGTCCACTATTGTGACCATTTTCGACAGTTTTTCTCTATAGGCTCCATCTGAAAGATATTGATCTTCTAACAGGTCCCAATTAATAGACTGGGACATCACACCCTTGAAAAGAACAATGAAAAATATACGCACTTTTTACAGTTTAAACTATCGTGACTAGTACTCGTAATGGTAATGAGAAGCCGATATACGTCTTCATCGTTCGGCAGGTTGTGCGGTGCAGCAACTTATTATAGAGGACCCTTATTATATTATAAACCACCCTATCGATAGCGATCAATAGCCATACTAATATTTTAAATGCGAAAATGTGCCTTCCTGTCTGTCCATCTGTCTGTCAGTCTGCTACGCCTTCACGGCCCAACTGTTCAACCGATTTTGATGAAATTTGGTACAGAGATAGGTTACGAGTACATCCCAGAGAAGGACATAGGATTTTAGGTCTTTTATCCCGAAAAATTCAAGATGGGATCAAAAAATATCAATCCACGGGGTCCAAGTCACAGGCATCATCTAGTAATAAAAGTAATAGTTCCTGTACACTAAGACCACAGCGATCGACAGTTCCTACTACTTCAAAACGATCGAGCCTTCGAACGATTTTCTACGACGCGACGACACATATTTCTGTAATTATTGCTGATTTGTCTACCAGTATCCTTCTATAAGTCAAAGCTACCATATAAATCAATCATAACAATATACAGATGGCTTCCGTGAATTTGTCCGCATTGAGTTGAGTTTTAACAATCTAAGTGGAACTCTTTGATTATCCCGGGATAAAATACTGTCACTATCCATGTCTCCAACTATACACATGCATGTCTATGTTACGGCTTAATTGAAGTACAAAGCAAGATAGCTTGTGTATATTCGTTACGTTGTCCTTCAATTAAGCATTCGCATTTATAATATTAAGTAGGTTACTTAAGTGTTTGTACTGTAGGAAAAACATCTTAGTATAACTTTGTATAAAATTGATTTGTACCTGTAAGAACACGGCTGATGCAGTTGACCACGACAGACACGGGACCAGCACGAGGGGTTTCGGCCAATTCGTAGCTGCTAAAGATGCCATCTGTAAAATAATGTTTTTTTTTAATCTACTTTAAGTTAGCCCTTGACTGCGATCTCACTTGATGGTTAGTGATGATGCAGTCTAAGATGGTAGCGGACTAACCTGTTAGGGGCATGGCAGTTATATTAAACCCATACCTCTAATCGGTTTCTACACGGCATCGTACCGGAACGCTAAATCGCTTGGCGGCACGTCTTTGCCGGTAGGGTGGTAACTAGCCACGGCCGAAGCTTCACACCAGGCCAGACCAGGGAAAATTCAGAAATTATAAATTCCCAAATTGACCCTGCCGGGGATCGTAGCTTTAGTTTTATGATACCGTTAATGATTATCACCATTATATTTTATTTATAAATAACTCGACGTCAACAAGTGTAGTATACCGACCTAAATTGAATAAAAATTATTTGACTTTGACTTTGATCAAACCCGGGAACCCGGATATCGGATCGACCGACACCTTGCCGACAAATACGTTCAACCAAGCGAATTTGCGTTCCGATCAGATGAAGAAACTGATTAGGGGTACATGGTTTTAAGATTGCAGTACCCCTAACAGGTTAGCCCGTTACCATCTTAGACTGCTCACTTACAACCAAGTGAGATCGCAGTCAAGGGCTAACTAAAGATATAAATTAGTAGTAGACAAAGTATTTTGGCTTTGGTAAAAATTAAAAAAAAAAAGTCATACATGTCCGCCCATAGAGAGTCCAGTGACGCCAAGAGGACCGAGGCCGTTGCGCTCGCACCAGTGGAACAGAACCAAAGACTCCAGGATCAAACACCCGCCCATCACGAATATGTCTGACACGTTGTGCAGGGCCGACCGACTGTAGGGCAAGCGAGGCTGTGTTTGTTAGGCCCCTTATGTCATCTTACTAATATTATAAACTGGATGATGCCTGCGACTTCGTCCGCGTTGATTAAGGTTTTTTCGATTCCCGCGGGATAAAAAGTAGCCTTTATCCTTCCCCGGGATACAACCTATCCCTGCACCAAATTTCATCAAAATCAATTGAACAGATGGGCCGTGAAAGCGTAGCAGACAGACAAACAGACAGAAACACTTTCGCATTTATAATATTAGTATGGATGGTATAGTTATGGATGCGAAAGTGTGTTTGTTTGTTGGTTTGTTCTTCAATCACGTCGCAAAGGAGCAACGGATCGACGTGATTTTTTGCATGGATATAGTTGAGGATCTGGAGAGTTACATAGGCTTGACTTTTTATCCCGAAAAAATAAATTAGATCCCGTGGGAATTAAAAAAAACTTATTCCACGCGGACGAAGTCGAGGGCATCAGCTAGTATTGATAATAATGCTTGTTGATGGAAAATATCCAATAAAAAGAGCCTGTTTTAGAAGTCAACAGATAATGTTACTTGCTAACATTGTTTACAATTAATGAGCACATTTATCAAACAGATAAGACTTAAGGCTGATAATTATTAGTGTTATGCACGCGTTTCGCACGCAATGACGCACTAAGAGAGGGCTTGCATTGCAAACAAAGTAACGCTAATCCGTACCTACCTACGCATCCAATAGCTACGCTCCCACCACTATCCACTACCGCCCATTAACGTCCCACTGCTGGGTACAGGCCTCCACACTCATAGGAGAGAGGGAATTAGAGCTTTGAGCCACCACCCTGCCCCAACTGGCGGGCTTTAACGACTAACATCATGTTAGTGATAATAACCGGGACCGATAGCTTAACGTGCTCTCCGAGGCACGGGTGATGAAAACACCACCAACCTCCTAACTCCTAGTACTGAGAATTTCTAGTCAGAAAAACCTAATACTTAATTATGGCCCAACCCGGGACTCGAACCCGGAACCTCGTCGGCCGCAGTCGAACATGCTCACCACTAGACCAACGAGGCAGTTCCCACTACCCACCAATATGATTGATTAATTATTTTTCATAGTTTAAGCTAATGAGTGTATGGGTAGGTTTTTATCCACATCCTAGAAACACATTCCCTGTAAATAATCATGGAACTTCTTTTGTGTCCAAGAATAGAACCAAATTTTGTTTTTGATGGATGTTTTAAAAATATTATTATCTGATGTATCAGAATGTATAATCTAATGTACTAATAAATAATATGTATTGAAATAATTAATTAATTATAAATATTCACAAACATAAGCATACATCTGATCTGTAGGCTTCCGAAGTCCATAAAAGGGGTTCTCAAGGATAATCCCACCAATACCAGCTTCTTTTAACAGGGGTTTTACCATTAGGTTTCTCCTTCGCCAGAAAAACTGAAATCAAATCGTAATATATATGTCAGCGTAAAATTGTAAATACCGTTAGATTATAATGTATCTTCTTGTAAACTGTCGAAAGATTGTGAACCGCAACATGCTACTTACAGTTTAACGCATTATTTTTCGGTAGATTATAATCTTTTAGGTATATTAACCCGATAGTACCTAAGTGACCCTAAGAACCTAGTATACCTCAAATTTATGTCTAACCCTAACCTAAAAGTTCAAGAAGAGGAAGTACAAGAAAACATAAATGCAATAAATATTTTAAAAATTGACACTCCGAGCTTTGAACGGTTGACAATCTTTCGACAGTTCACAATCTCACAAGATAGATTATAATCTAACGGTATTTACAATTTTACGGTGACATATACATATTATTATTTATTATAATCACTACACATAATTTTTTATACGGCCTAACAATTTGACTTATCAGCCCATCAAGGCTATCAATCTATGTATATCCACCTCTTATAGATTTGGTGAAGATGTCATGACTTATGAAGAACTTAAAAAATGTTGCTTTTAGTTTGTCCTGAGCTTTACTCAAAGAAGTTAGGTACAGATAAACAGGAATATACTGTAGGCAAACGCTAGCTTTATTTTTTTACCATTCATCAACTTGTACTATGAATTAATTAATAATATGTCTATGATTAACTCTGATATCTCAGAGTACACAGTAACAATAGTTGTTTATGAAAACTTTAAGGGGGCCTGACAAATTAAACACAGCCAAGTGGAAACTGATGGAGATTAGATAATATTAAATGATTGGCTAGGTCATGAGGACTTTATCATGATATCTTGTGAAAATATTTTTGAATTGGTAAACACAACTCTACTCTGCATCAGTGAACCATTAACCTAACGTTACTTTAAGGGAGAGTTTCAATTCGGCTACAACTTATTAGGTTTAGTAAATTTATTTAAACCTAACTTTACATTACAGCTAATTTGAATGGAATTGATTCATGTTACTCCATGCAAGGAACGTTTGAAAGGCAAATATAATCTTAATATTCATATCTCATCTCTTTTTATAAATACCCTTTAGATACTCTAGTTGTGAGTAATATATGTAGTCTAGATACATGTAGGAATCAAAGAATGTGTGCATTGAAACGTTTATACAACATACTTAGATGTTTACTAATAGAGTAATATTGCCAGATGCTATGCTTTTAGACACAATGGGGCTGATTCTGTAGTGCACAATCTCTAAACTAAACTAAAATTAGAGCATTACAAATATTGCTAACCCTTTCATAATACTTCCTACGGAAAGGGACAGAACTAGAATTAAAGCATTTTAGTTTAGTTTAGAGATTGTGTTACACAGAATCAGCCCCAATATGTCATGTGTCTTAACTATTATTAGATGGGAATCTTTTATTTCGATACACCAACCTTTCTTAATTGAAGGTAGCTGCACATATTATAAAACATATTTTATCTAAAAAAAGTCATATATATCGAAAGTTTGGATGGATGGATGTTTGTTACTCAATCACACCAGAGCAGCTGGATGGATCTGTATAAAATTTGGAGCAGAGATAGATTATAGTCTGGAATAACACATAAAAGTGTGTTTTTACATCAACTATATTACATTACATTATTATTGATACTTACATGATCTCCCGTTCCAGCAAGATGTAGGCATACTGGTTTGCATCGAGGGTCTGGCCAGTGAACAGGTAGTAAAATTTGAAAGTGCGCTTTCTGGGCAATCTCTGGTACTATTCCTGGCAGATATTTTTCCAATGGGGAGAGAAAATAACCCTCTATGATTTTGCAGTCTGTTAAATTCTGTTCCTGTTGCAAATTGTTAAGCACTTATGAGCATATCAAAATTAATTTAACATACAACAAAAAAGGAGGGGAACTATTGAATACTAGCTGATGCCTGCGACTTCGTCCGGGTGGTTTTAGTTTTTTTCGATTCCCACGGGAACTCCTTAACTTTCCAGGGTAAAATAGTAGACTATGTCATTCTCCAGGTCCTCAACTATGTCCATGCCAAAAATCATGTCGATCCATTGCTCCGTTGCAGCGTGATTGAAGGACAAACCAACAAACAAACACACTTTCGCATTTATAATATTAGTATGATTAAGGATACTAATATCAGGAAAAACAGGTAAAGGTACTTGGCGCAAGTGGCATCCTAGAGAAGTGTAGGTACAATAATAGTACAAGATGCCACAAGATCAACAACATTATTTTATGGTGACAACATATTTAGCTATATAATAATATTAGATAACATCAAATGAGAATAGTTACTATTTTAATTTAACTAACTAACCACTCACTTACCTACACATAGCAGTTTTTTTTTAATTTATGAAATATACTACTTTGCAGATGGAAACATAGCAATTTTTGCAAAATAAGAAATGTGATATATTGTAACCTGAGATGCCTTGACGATGTTCATAATGCATGTAACTTTTTATTGCCAGCATGCATACGTTATGAGAATTTAATCACTTATGCATTAGAGATAATTTAAAAATAAATCTTACCTTGGTAATTGTTACTGGGTAATCCCTTTCAACTAATTTATAACATTTATCACGATTTGACACTATCTTCCTGAACTCAAATAACCTAAAAGTAAGGTGTTATAAAATGTATAAAAGGACATAAATTATATTGAATTCTAATTTTAGGAAGAATATTACAAGAAAGAGATAAATTTGCTCGTAAAACTCCTTTACCTTCGTAAATTTTCAGGCTTACCCCAACCTTTTGTGAAAAATTTCGTGAGAAGTATACTACGATAAACGGCGTCTAATTTACTAGCGGACATTTTTCAAAGGGCGGGCGGTTGGTTGGAAATTTTGTTTTCTTTCTAATAATACCCAGTTCTTGCACTTCTTGCGTTCATTATTCGTCACTGCAATATTTATGCGTTATTTAAATAAAAAAAATACAATAAAATATTATAACATCACACATGTCAACATTTGGTCTTGTTGCGGAAGTGTCAACTGTCAACCAAACCAACAAAACTGACAAGTGACAAGTGACAGTCTTCCGGCGGCCTGCCGCAGTCAGCTGTTAATTTTGGTTCAGAAATTGATGAAAAATTGTGTCAAAAACAGACTTCATTACAGTCGGGTCGAGTTGGGTATCATTAGATAGCCCTTTGAATACTTTGATTAGGTATATACAGAAGGATGTGCCCTAACATATTTAAATTGAAGCTTCCTATAACCTTAAAATGGCGCATGGGCGGAGCTTAATGCGGGCATTAGGGCTGAAATTATCGATACCTTTGATTATGTCGATACTTAAGTGTATACTCGATATAAAATTAACAAAATACATATAATTAATAAATAATTAAACATAATTTTTGAAATACACTAGTATTCGTATTTTATAATGAACAAGCTGATGCCCGCGACCCCGTCCGCGTGAATTGAGGTTTTTTGTAAAAAAAAAATTGTATGAAAAAAAATTTTTTTACTCATCGTTTCGTATAGAAGACAAAAATTCATTCGGAGGAAAAATACGGAGAGAGCTGATGATTGAGGATTTCGAAGACGGATGAAGAGCACAGCCAGGGTATTCAAGATAGGTACACCCCGCACACCCCGTGCTCGACCAAATGTAACTCAAAACTTCATCCAATTGACAGTGTGCTGAAAAAAAATTCAAAATGGCGGATTTAAGATGGCCGCCATACAAATTTCGTCGGTGTCTATCTCGGAGAGTATAAAAGATGGAAGAGTGGTTTCTTAGCAAAAGATGATCAGGACATGAAGGTCTACTTGATGAACAGGAAAAAATTCAAGATGGCGATGGATTTATTTTTCCATAGAAAATGTATGGCGAATATTGAAGAGGCTTACAAGTGTAGAACTATGCAAGACTTTGATGCGGTTTTTTTACAAGATTTGTTCTGTATGGAAGAATTGTCGGTTTGCTGTTAGGAAAGCCAAGATGGCGAAGTTCAATGGCCCCCAAAGGTACCCGATCGTCAGTGGTATGATATTGATAATAATCAACTAAGGAAGGTTTCTTTGTGTTTTTACTTCAACAGTCTCTTACACTGTATGCAAGTCTGGAAAGTTTATTTACATTAAAAGGCCCTTTTAGATATTTAAGGGGTCTCTGTTTTATGTTTTCTTATGAGAATTTTTTTTACGTCTGTCGGATGCGTGGCACTCTGGCGCTTCCACTGTGCTCGCTAGCATAGCAGTGTGTTGTTTACTTCAGAACACGTAGGCAGTAAACACTAGGATAGAAGGAGAGCAAGTAAGTAGACAGTGGGCCGCGCGGTCTACGCGGGCGGGTTCCATTTCAAAATTTGTTTTTAAAGAAGAACTCTCCATAATTTTTCGGAGAAAAAATATATGGAGGTGTTTATTTCAGAAAGTACCTATACTAAATGGAAGAGTGGAGTGAAAGTACCTATACTAAATCTTTAAGGGATCAACGCACAGCCTAAACCACTGGGGTTAGCAACTTGAAATTTTGACAGTAGGTTCCTTTTGTGACGTAGGCGCTCAATAAGGAAAGATTTTTCAAAATCACACTCCTACGGGGGTGAAATAGGGGGTGAAATTTTGTATGAAACTCCGGGTTGGCACTGAGAATTTCTTAATTGAAAAACCCAATACCTAACTTTTATGCCCGACCGGGAATCGAACCCAGGACCTCATGATCCGCAGTCGACTATGCTAACCACTAGACCAACGAGGCAGTCAAAAATAGTAATTAGTTAAAATGATACATAATAACTGCAATGAAGGGACCAAAAACCACTTGAATAGACACTGTAATTTTCGAATACGAGACACCATCCCGGAGATCGGGTGTCTTAATCACAAGGTTATCATCGCTACAGCCTAAACTGAGTTTGGCAATATTATAAGTAGAAGCTGACTGTTCAATTTCATCTCTCTACCCCTCTGAGTGAGAAACAGTAAGAGTGATATGAAATTTTAATTTTATCGATACTCAATTTATTTGTAAACAATACAATCCCCACACTATATAAACACTCAAACAAAAACTAATGAAATAATCCAAATTTTCAGGGATAGCGCAAAAATTGACGTGTTATGGATTCAGTAAAGAAGAAACTAAGCTATAATTCGTTGAAATAACTTAAAATACTCGCCACAAAAAGAAAAATAAAAACAACTATGTTACTCACTTACGAAATGAAATTCCTGGGCGTTTTACAATAATATTATTACGACACCCCACAACTGAGCACTTCACCATTGTTGATTACACAAAACTAAGCAAAAACACATAAAAATATTATGAAAATATTCACAAAACTGGTAATTAGCCACAACCAAAACACCGGAAGCAATACAGACGCCATATAAAGGTACATAAAAATTGGCTTCAATAGCAAAATTTGATGACGTCATATGACAATAGCCTGACATGTTCACGCAATAACATAATACACCTGTCTCATTCTAAAAACGTAGCTTTCAATAAGTAAGACTAGTCAAAACATAGTAGTACATGTTTTATTAACAAAATGCATCGTATAACTATAATTGAGTAAAATGTAACACATCCATCTCTATATACTTAATCAAAGTTTGAATATATAAAGTCATTGTAATATAATTATTGACGATACTTAAAACACACAAAAAGTAAACTAACAAACCAAATTCATCAGAAGTCGGGAGATTTATCAATAAACGTTACACAAGACGATTTATTATAGTCCAACATAGAGTAAGACAATTGTAATAATAATACCACAGGTGAGCGAACTGAGTACCTGTAACGCTAATGCCAAGGAGGACAGAGCGAGAAAATGTTCTCTTGTCCTGCTCAGCGTATCACTTTTTTTGTTTGACTTATCCGACAGCTTAGGTCAGAAAAGCAGGTGTGTCGTTTTTGGTATTCGCCCATATTCGTACGAAATCAGAATAGGCATGATGACTGATTTTGAAAAATGGTCAGATTATGTTCGGAAGTATCTACTATTTCGAAAAAATATCTTATTTCAGCAGAAAAATAAAGTTTGGTAGATAAAATTAGCATGTGAAATTTAAATTTTAAAATTCACGCCAAAACGTTCGGCGGTGTCATGGCGTCGTTGTGACGTCAATATTGTTTTTACTGTGCAGTGTGCAGTAAGCAATTGTGTGATTTTCAAAGCTCGGAAACAAACAATTGTGACGTCATTCGCTTCTTTGTGTTGTAATATGGCAGATTGCTGTATTTTATAGTTTTATTTTATCAAAATAAATAGCAATCTCACTAGAAATAGAAAAATAAATACGTTTTTTATAATCCATGAATCTTATTTCATTAGATAAATTCATAATTTCATTGATTCTTGGTTACTGTCATCATGCCTATTGGAAAAAGTGGTAACTGTACTCGTAGCTTACGAAAAAAGTGGTTTTACTTATAGACGATGGACGATGGTGCTTTGATTTTTTATATAGGAGCGATGGTGTATCATAGTTACTAATATATTATTTACTACCATAGATAACTACCGTACTATCACCATCAACACTATAGAATCACTCTGTCACTTCGCTGTCACTATGAGATTCTCCCGTCTCCGCCAGGAGTAATAATGTTCTGTGATGAGATTTCGCTGTACAGTGTACGGAAATTCGTAACGAGCGGAAAGACATGACGCAGGAGCAGGACTGACACCGACGGCTCTATTGATCTCTTTAGACCACAGAGTTCTATTTTTTTAAATCTTTAGAGTCGAAGCGAAGTATATATTACATTTATTTTATGGTTGCACATGACTCCAGTAGCCTGAAGTCGTCGAGAAGACGTAATATTAAAATGAAAAATGCCAGTGCCTAAGAAGATCAGAAAGCAGAATCAGCGGGGGTGGCTCTTTTATTATTTACTAGCTGATGCCCGCGACTTCGTACGCGTGGATCGAGGTGTTGTGGTTCCCGCGGAAACTCTTTAATTTTCCGGGATTAAAAGTAGCCTACCTATGTGTTATTCCAGACTATAATCTATCTCTGTACCAAATTTCAGCCAGATCCGTTAAGCTGTTAGGGCGTGATTGAGTAACAAACATCCATACATCCATCCAAACTTTCGCATTTATAATATTAGTAAGATATTAAGATAGACCTCTCTAATTAATATTATTTAATAATTTTGATATAACGGCTTTATGGCTATGAACCCCCCCTCACAACTACGGTGGCCCGGTGGCCAAAATTGGAAATAATTTCTAGGAATGTTCAGTTTTTGTTTTTATTTTATTGAAGTGAAACTTTTTTAGAATCGTTGTGATTTGAAAATTCGATGAAACGACAAAGCGAGACCAAAAAGAGACAAACATATTCATAATAGGATTTAGCCTGCGAGAGAATGAGATAGAATACAAGTTATATTTATCTCATTCTGTCGTAGGCAACTTTTCTGAAGTTTCACTTCTGCCGTGTGTGAATTGCACACACACTTTTTTATAATCATACTAATACCTATTATAAATGCGTAAAGTGTGTTTATTTGCTGGTTTGTTGGTTTGTCCTTCAATCACGCCGCAACGGAGCAACGGATCGACGTGATTTTTGGCATGGTATAGTTGAGGACCTGAAGAGTGACATAGGCTACTTTACTTTATTCCGGAAAATTAAACAGTTCCCATGGGACTGAAAAAAAAACTTAGACCACGTGGACGAAGTCGCGTGCATCTAGTACCTATAATATGATATAATGACGACGCTGTCACCGAGTCAGTTAGGTAGGGTTAGGGGCTAGGGGACTTTGAATATTGAATATAGAAGGGGGAGGGGGGGGGGGATATCAATTAGTCCTTTTAAGTAGTCTTTGAGACAGACTCAACATGAAATTCTCAATTAAGAAACCGGCCGATAGACTTATAATAATATATATGACTCATCGAAGCCTGGCTCTAGAGCCGAACATAACCTTATGCTGGCGAGTGGCGGTTTATAGGTCAATAGATAGGGTCTTGCTGAAATAAGGATGACCTATGTTGGAGTAGGTACGTGAGGCGCGGGATATAAAATAGAGGCGCGGCGTAGGCGCGGCGGAGGTGCGGTGGCGGTGTGGCCTTGGAAGTATGAAAGCGGCGTCCAAGCGGCGTCCGCGCCTCACCGCCTCTGTATACCTGTTATCCCGTCGCTTGCATACATTTTGTATGAAATATGATAGTAGTGGCGGCGCACCGGCACCGCGTCTGCACCTCACCCGCATGGCACCTTGCCAGCGCTCGTCGCCTCTCGTGTTACATATCCCGCGCAGAAGCATCTGTAAGCCCCCGTTCGCATGAACGCTTCGCCACGTTAAAAAAGCTCTCGTGCGAACGTACCCTTATTAGGTACGTTCGCACGAGCGCTTTTTTGATCGCTGGTCTCATGTACGGTTTATAGTTTTTAACGTCCGATGCACCGATGCGTTCTTTAAGATATCTCGGAGCCTCCCAATGCATGCAGATGGTGGCCACCAAGGGGGTTTTAGTAGGTACAAATCCTGCATAACCCGACTTCTCCCCCAAGAACTCGGGTATCTTAGGAAGATTTCCCCCTCGAAAAAAAAGGTATAGCCAAATATAATACCAAATATAATATCTAGGTACCTAATGTACCTAGGAGGTACTAGGTACATTAGGTACCCAACTATGTTTACTTTGACTTTTATGTAAGAATTATGATTTTACGCGGTTGTTTTTGTGTCGCGCTGATGACGCTGATGCGCTTGCAAATCTATGTATATAAAAATGAATCCCTATTTCCCTTTGTCACGGCATCACGCGTGAACGGCTGGACCAATTTCAGTACTTCTTTTTTTGTTGTATAGGTGAGGACCTGGAGATTGACATAGGCTACTTTTTATACCGGAAAATTAAGGAGTTCCCGCGGGAATAACAAAAAACTTAAACCACGCGGACATAGTCGCGGGTATCAGCTAGTTAAACATAAACAGACAAACTGTTTTAAATTTTATAAAATAAGATAACATGGTAGTTATTGTTTCTACGATTACCGGACATAAATAAAAGACTTACGTAATCTATGTGGGTCGATGGATTGAGTTACTAACTAAGAATAGGAATATAATAATAGGTATACCTACTGGCATAAGACCATCGCCTTATTTAAATGTTAATATTGATATTTACGAGGTTTAATAGGCGAGTTTTTGAGCAAAATCTTCTTCGATACAAGCATAACATTACGACTGTTATATCCTTTTCAAGGAAAGTTGAATAATTTAGGTACATACATCCATACTAATATCCATACTAATATTATAAATGCGAAAGTGTGTCTGTCTGTCTGTCTGTCTGCTACGCTTTCACGGCCCATCTATTCAACCGATTTTGATGAAATTTGGTACAGGGGTAGGTTGTATCCCGGGGAAGAACATTTAGGCTACTTTTTATCCCGGAAAATTCAAGATTTCCCGCGGGAATCGAAAAAACTTGGTCCACGAGGACGAAGTCGCGGGAATCATCTAGTAGGTAATAATATTTTATTGTTTAGGTACTAGCTGATGCCCGCGACTTCGTCCGCGTGGTTAAAGTTTTTTGTTATTCCCGCGGGAACTCCTTAATTTTCCGGGGTAAAAAGTAGCCTATGTCACTCTCCAGGTCCTCACCTATACAACAAAAAAAGAATTAGCGAAATTGGTCCAGCCGTTCACGCGTGATGCCGTGACCAAGGGAAATAGGGATTCATTTTTATATAAATAGATAAAATAAGTAATACAAGTACTTACATAAATAAATACTACCTACCATAAAGGAAGTAAAGTACCTACTAGGTATATAGTTAAGTAGGTAGTAGGATATACCTACCTATACTTGTACGCTAAATCGCTAATGATGAGGAGATGATTAGTCACTAATTATTTACGACCACAGCTTTATTACTGGTCAACCCACAGCTTATTAGCAGTGTATCAGTAAGTCCATTATCAAAGGGTAAACTGATAAACCTGTGGGTAGAACAGTGATGTTTTCCACATTATTATACGATCTGAGCCACAAAGTTCTCATAAAAATAAAGCTGCATGTTGCGAATGTGTGTAGTTTCATCATTTATTATTTGCAGTAATACTGAAAGTAACAATTAACTCTCGAGTCCTCGATTAAAAATGTGTCATCATCACTACAGCCTATTAACGTCCCACTGCTGGGCACAGGCCTCCACTCTCATAGGAGAGCGGGAATTAGAGCTTAGACCCACCACGCTGCTCCAATGCGGGTTGGCGGGCTTTAACGATTATTATCATGTTAGTGATAATAACCGGGACCGACGGCTTAACGTGCTCTCCGAGGCACGGGGGTGCAACACCGCCAAATTCCAACTCCAGGCTGGCACTGAGAATTTCTTAATTGAAAAACCCAATACCTAACTTTTATGCCCGACCGGGAATCGAACCCAGGACCTCGATGATCCGCAGTCGACTATGCTAACCACTAGACCAATGAGGCAGTCGAAAAATGTGTAAGAAATCATTATTAATTATTAATTTCAATAAAATATAATTTAAGGTTTTCACGCGTTTATGACTCGGCTCGAAGCCTGGATTAACCCTAGCCCTGAACTTGCGCCGCTCTGTAGGAGAGTTTAAATATCCAGTTCTATGATTTGTTTGCCAGCAATGGCGGACTAAGGGGCAGAGGGGGCGGTCCGCTCCAGGCCTCGGATCAAATGGACCCCGAAACTAGAGAAATTCTCAGCCAAATCCATACTAATGTGCTACTGTTATAATGAAATGCGAAAGGTTCCGGCTGCTAAGTTATGGCGGCAAATCTGTTCAAACCGATTTTGATGAAAAGAAAGATATGATGCATTCCGGGGAAGACATTTCCTACTTTAATCCCTGTAAATGAAGCAGTGGTGAAAAAAACATAATTCACGTGGATGAAGTCGTGGGCACCATCTAGTCAAATCTAGTGGCTTCTAAGATAGATAACTAATTTCACGATTTGGTGATGATGGTGATTTCACAAGATGATCCAGTTCATACACCCAGGAATTGTATGACATCATTTTTTGAACACAGGGTTGTCGCGGTTTAGCCTTATATGGTGGCAGAATGTGAATGCCGCCGTCCATGCTTATGCATCAAGGTATCCGCCGTGACTCGTGCTGGCATTGTGGTTGGAGCACAGCCAATGATTTTACCATACGGTCCATAGGCTCATTTTATGTACCTATTGATAATCTTGACGCTTTCTTAAATTCAATATCATGAAGGGTATCCCGTATCATAAAGTTTAAATAATTTAGTGACATTACCCTATAGTTAAGATGGGTACGTCTTTGAACAATCTTTGTTTAGTACCTTACCTTACCTTACCTTACTGTACAGTTTCTTTAATAAATTACTTAATGTATATTACTTATAAAGAGATATAATATACATTGTATGCACTCCTACAAAAGCTAACAACAATAAAAAGTTAAAAACGAGTTTCATGTTTGCACAGTGGTCTTACTCTCTGGACTTATGATTTGATCTCTCTGAGTTTCCTATCAATAAATAAATAGGTAAATAGGCATGATGACTGATTTTGAAAAATGGTCAGATTATGTTCGGAGGTATCCTACTATTTCGAAAAAATATCTTATTTCAGTAGAAAAATAAAGTTTGGTAGATAAAATTAGCATTTGAAATTTAAATTTTAAAATTCACGCCAAAACGTTCGGCGGTGTCATGGCGTCGTTGTGACGTCACTATTGTTTTTACCAATGTACTCTGTGCAGTGTGCAGTAAGCAATAGTGTGATTTTCAAAGCTCGAAAACAAACAATTGTGACGTCATTCGCTTCTTTGTGTTTTATGCAATATGGCGGATTGCTGTAGGTATTTTGTAGTTTTATTTTATCGATATTAATAGCAATCTCACTCGAAATTGAAAAATAAATACGTTTTTTTATAATCCATGAATCCTATTTCATTAGATAAATTCATAATTTCATTGATTCTTGGTTACTGTCATCATGCCTATTATCAGAAGAGGGATAATAATATTGGGATTTACGTACCTACTTACTCCGCTGGGAAAGCGGAACTCGGATAGGTAGGTACTTGTCCACAAAAAAATTATGAAAAGTAATTCATGTTCTTACGGAGTGTACGCGAAATACACTATATCAATCCTATGCATCTATTTATTATCTAAAACATGGTTATAGGCAATAAAAGAACCCTATAAGGGAAAGAGTGTATCAAAATTAGATCATCAGTTTACAATATAAAATCTATAAGGAACTGTTATAATTAATTATTGGCGGAATATGATATAATATTTTAATATGCAGATTTTTTCGGTTAGTCAGACAAATTCGCAAGGCGTAGGCGCACTCAGGTGGTATAAGGACACACATTATGTGTTGAAGGCACGTTTCCCTCTTCGCTACACGGACGGACGGACGGTGTAAGTTTTTGCAGTGGTCAAAATTATAATATTTAGGAACTTGTTTTTCCAATTAGGTTATAGTTTGTGTAAAATAATTAAGTATAATATGATTTTTCAGGCGTCATAATTATTTAAATAGATTGTGCGAGATATTATACAGTTAAATTATAGATTGTAACTTGTAACATTTAAAAAAAAACATACGCGCCGAATTGAGAAGTTGAGAACCTCCTCCTTTTTTGGAAGTCGGTTAATCATGTGAAAGTGCGACTTAATAAAAGTAAAAATACCTAGTACCTAATCAGTGCGAGTGAAGCGAATCCTGTTTTTAAACGTAACGGACTTATTTTCAAAAATTATTACGTTAGATTTTTTTTAAATTATAATTAAATTAATTATCTTATTTAAAAAAATCTTAAATATTTGAGCATGTTTCAAGTTATGCTTCGAGTCCGTAACGACCTTTAGTTTTCAGTGAAGTGTTATCTTAGTTTCATCCATAAAATCTTTACTGATTAAAAAAGTAATATTATATAGTTATTGTGCCACTGGTTAGCCCAGCACCTTGGCACAATACATAATTAATATGACTTTTTTACAAAGTGCGTGTTAGAGTTGTTTCGTTGAATAGAGTAGGTAACAAACTTAGGTATATTAACAAGTCGTTGGGTTTAACAGTAAATATATGTTGTTCTAGCATTATGAATTATTTATGAGTCCATACTCGATATTAGTTAATTACCCAGCTAATACCTATCGTATTGGAAACATACGAGTATGAGTTTGATAGACAAAGTATAACAGCTATTATATTGTAATCTTTTGTTAGGGATTGAAGACTTTGAGTATTATGTATTAGGTATATTGAGTTATTATTGCGTATCCTGAGACATTACCAGATACTATTTAACCTACGTAGTACAAAAATATATTTTTTTATTTTCAGATGGAGGGGAAACTTATACATTTAGCGTCATTGGCGCTTATAGCTTTTAGCTACAGCGTTGAGGGTATGTTTTATTGTTTTGTTTTAATATTTTTTTTAATTGAATGAATTTAAAGGGACATGGGAAGGACAGAAATTTTGAATTTCAAACGATTTATTTTGTCTATGCTAGTACGGTCTCAATTCAGCGTAAATTAATACTCAGCAGGTAGGTCTCACTATGCTTAGTTTAACGAGCTACGTGGTAACTCTATCGAAATCTAGTACATTTCTGCAATAAGTTCACTAACCCTGAATTTGAAATGAGTACCTATTTAATTAGATACCCACAGACCATACAAGTTACAACCAATAGGTTTACTACTCGGTGTAGATACCTCATCGGAACTCTATCCGACTTCGACACAATAAACTAGCCTCTAAGTACCTAGGTACAATTGGTTCCGATTTTATTCAAATCACACAGTGATTAGTGATAAGGCGTAGGTGGAGTACGGCGTAGGTAACTTGGCTGGCCACGTTTGTAAGTTACAAAATAAACTTACAAACGTGGTTCTCATTCTCACCTAAGCGAGGTTTCCACCGCGAGCGAAGCGAGCTCCCAACGGACTCCGTTCAACTCGCAGATGAAAACTGCAGCAAGCTAGCGAAAAGGACTGAGCGAGCAAAAATAGTTTAAAATGACCTCGCTCACTGGTGACTCTGTAAGTGGAAGTGTAAACCACTATTCTGTCTATAGTCTACTACACAGAGTCCAATCGGCTTAGCCATTATCCTTTTGCAGTGGAAACCCTGCTTTACATTATTCCAATCACATATTATAACATTACGTTTAAGAATTCTTACATTAAGCTTCCGAGATCCGTCAACTGGGCAAGGACAAAAGGTATAATGTGGGCGATAGCTCGTTTACGCACTTATTGCTTATATGGCTGCCCTCAGGGTCGCTCTGCGCTGCCTCATGGTCTCATGATATTAAGACAAACTATATTTAGTCGCGACTTCGTCCGCATGGATTAAAGTATGTATTTTAATTCCCGTGCAGGTAACGATTTAATTTTCCAATATAAAATGTTATCAACGTGTTACCTATGTTAAAATTAAATGTTCTTGCCACCATTCCACGCGAGCATGATTTATATGGTAATTAGGTTCTAGGCTAGCCAGCTTTAAGTTCTAAATTGGATTATTTTCAATAAAATAAATAAAAAAAAACAATGTGTTAATTCGGTTAATAACATATAAGACAAAGAGTAACAAACATACAATTACCTACAAACTTTCACATTTTTACTATTTGTAGGAATGACCACGCAGATGACATAATATTATGAGGATATTGAGGATTATGCAAACATTTCGTGATTTTTATATGAGTTTGGTTTTTTGTTTTTCAACGAAATCGTTTCCAATATGGTGTTGTACCTACATTTTATTAATTTCAAATTAGTTTTCCCCACTTTTTTTTAATTTTTTTTAATACATATCAGCTATAATTACTTACCTGTTACGTATTCGAGAGCCTTAGGCGCTTTGATTGCGTGTACCTATATGTTTTCTCGGAACCTTAACATATTGGATTAGAATTTAGAATTCTTAGAACATGAAAATAACATTCCTCCTCCCTTACATAATCAAACAACCCAGCTGATTCTCTTTGAGATTGAAATTGTAAGCAACCGCGTAGGTAATTGCATGTTGTGACGACACTTTACCATCTCGTCATAATATATAGAGTACAATAAAATAAAATAAACGTAGAATGTGACGTCACAAATTGTAATTTATGAATATGTTAGGCCGGCCATACACGGACAGCTTGAAGCAGTCAGGATGGACTGCTTGAAGCTGCGACTGCATAGTGAACTACAGTCTTCTACGTAGGTACACAATACATGGAACCGCTCGAGCAGTTACGACTGCTTCGGGCGGTTGGCCGCAGTTATCAATGGTAGCTTCAAGCTGTTGACTATATGACTGCAAGAGCGGTCAGTGTATGTTGATCACTGGCTAACTGCTCGAGCAGTTCATGTATGGTCGGCCTTACAGATAATGTCTTAACAAAAAAGGGCCTGTAAGTACTTTGTTAAACTGTATTTTTTTTTTTACAGGACAACGTTACTACAACTATAACGCACGTGGTGGTTACTACGGCCGAAATCTATACGAGCACGGCCGTTCTATCTCGGACGACCTGGTGCGATGCGGACCGAACACTTGCGGAGTTGGCGCCCACTGCACCCACGGCAGTGTAAGACCCGTCTGTGCTTGCTTGCCAGGATACTCTGGCGACCCATTGTCGCAGTGTGTCAAGATTGAATGTGTTGGTGAGTTAACACTTCTATAAACGTTTAAACTTTTAAAGAAGATAATGGGGCTTCTGTAATGGGAATTCTGTAGTGCACAATCTCTAAACTAAAGTGACAGCATTAAAATAATGGTAGTTGCTTTCATAATACTCCCTGCGAAAAGGGACAGAACTAGATTTAAAGCTGTCATTTTAGTTTAGAGTTTGTGTTATTTAAACAGAATTGGTCGCATTGTTGCTCCAAATGTTTTCCACTTGCCTAGCTGTTACTAACTTTCCTCTCGATATACCCTTATAAAATCTAACCTGTATCTTTTCTAATTTCTTCTACTTTACCGGTCCTTTGTACCTACTTTGCCGGTCTACAATATTTTAAATCAAATAATTTCGAGATGATGCTTTTTTACTCAAATCATTGAAATCATGGAGACGAGCTTTTTTCAGCTAGGTATTTTTTTCAAACAAGCAATTAAGCAGATTCGTGCTCATTTTCAAGCTGTTACACAAAAAAAATACACGTATAGAGAAAGTGATAAACTGTGTACGTGTGTTCCTTACAGACAACAGCGAATGCCGCGGTCACCAGTCGTGTGTCAACCAACACTGCATCAACCCTTGTGAGGGAGCCTGTGGACACCACGCCAATTGCGATGTAAGCACATAAGGCACCCAGTTGCCTTATAATATTTAAAATCATACTAATATTTTAAATGCGATAGTGTGTTTGTTTGTTGGTTTGTTGGTTTGTTGGTTTGTTGGTTTGTCCTTCAATCGCGCTGCAACGGAGCAACGGATCGACGTGATTTTTGGCATGGGTATAGTTGAGGACCTGGATGAGTGACATATGCTACTTTTTATCCCGGAAAATTAAGAAGTTCCCGTGGGAATCAAAAAAACATATTCCACGCGGACGAAGTCGCGGGCATCAGCTAGTTGTTCATAAAAAGAACATTAATTATAGTTACCATCAGTTAAACTTGAAATCATTCTAATATTATAAATGCGAAAGTGTGTTTGTTTGTTGATTTTTTGGTCTTTTAATCACGCCGCAACATAGCAACGGATCGACGTGATTTTTTGCATTGGTATAGTTGAAGACCTGGAGAGTGACTTATTAGGTTTTTATCCCAGAAAATTAAGGTGTTCCCGTGGGAATTTAAAAAAATATTCCACGCGGATGAAGTCACGGGCACGGGCACTAGGTGTAAGATATGTTGACGATGACTCAGCAAAACTTTGGCAGGAAAAACACTGACTGACAAGGACATTTATCAACAACTGTCACTTTAATGCAAAACAGAGTTTTTCACTTTGTTTTAAGGACCTTGTTTACTTGCGAATCAAGGTCGACAATAGAAATTTCTGTGCAGACTATGCGCGATATCATCACTCCTTTTTGTATAATCTCAATCAAGATATTAAACGTGCCTCTTTATTTCTAGGTCCGTCAACATGTTCCAGTCTGCTCTTGCCCCCCTGGTTACACAGGAAATCCCTTCCAATCATGCAGAATTGCTGATCCTGGTACCTATGTCATTATTTTATTGAATACCTTTTTTCCTTGGAATAGCTGTTAACCTTTTGAGCATTTAACCAATTGTTTACCTATTATAGGTACTCGTACAACCTCTGTTTTGAGATTGAATCCATCCATACTTATAATATTATAAATGCGAAAGTGTGTCTGTCTGTCTGTCTGTCTGTCTGTCTATCTGTCTGTCTGTCTGCTACGCTTTCACGGCCCATCTGTTCAACCGATTTTGATGAAATTTGGTACAGGGATAGGTTATATCCCGGGGAAGGACATAGGCTACTTTTTATCCCGGAAAATTCAAAGGTTCCCACGGGAATCAAAACATGTACCTATCTGTTCAACCGATTTTAATGAAATTTGGTACAAGGGTAGGTTGTATCCCGGGAAAGGACATAGGCTACTTTTTATCCCGGAAAATGCAAGAGTTCCCACGGGAATCGAAAAAACTTGGTCCACGCGGACGAAGTCGCGGGAATCATCTAGTAATAAAATATGCATTTCACATAAAGCAGATATTTCTGATTTCTTTGCAGTTAGTTCGATCTGTTCATTAATTATTAAGTATTAATAATGTGTTTACAGAGGAAGCGTGCCACCCATCTCCATGCGGCCCCAACACGAAATGCCACGTGGCCAACAACCAAGCCATCTGTACTTGCCTTCCTGGATACAGAGTAATTATATCTCTCATACTATGTATATGTCACCGTAAGATTGCAAAAACCGTTAGATTGTAATCTTAACTAGCGAAATTGTAAGCTGTCGACAGATTGTGCACCGTTCAATGTTCCGAGTGTCAATTTTTGAAATATTCATTTTATTTACGTTTTCTTGTCTCTTTCTTGTAGATAAGGTTAGGGTTCGACATAAATAATCAGGTAGTGGTAGGGCACTTAGGTTTTATCGGGTTAATAATATCCCATCAAAAACATAAATGTAAAATGAGAGCCAAAATCCAAAATTGTGATATGTATATAATATATGCATTGGTTGTTGACTTCAGCGACAAAAGAAGTGAGATCTAAATGGGTGCCAAAGTTCAATGGTCAGTCCTGCAATTTATTTATAACAACTTATAATATTTTATAACAACTTAAAATATCATTTCTTCTTACAACTTAGGATAATATGTTGAAGACTAAGGCTTTGGCTTGGCTAGTTTCCATATACGAATTATTATTAAGTAGGTACCTAAAAGTACAGTTTCTACTAGCAAGCCAAATTTTCGGAAGAATAAAATAAGAACTTACAGCTTTACAACTTGCGAAGGCTATAATTATTCGTATATGAAAACTAGCCAAGCCAAAGCCTTAGTCTTCAACATATTATCCAAAGTTGTAAGAAGAAATGATATTTTAAGTTGTTATAAAATATTATAAGTTGTTATAAATAAATTGCAGGACTGACCATTGAACTTTGGCACCCATTTAGATCTCACTTCTTTTGTCGCTGAAGTCAACAACCAATGCATATATTATATACATATCACAATTTTGGATTTTGGCTCTCATTTTACATTTATGTTTTTGATGGGATATCATTTCTTTTTGTACAGAAATTATTGAACACAATCTCAAACTCAAAACATATTTATTCAAAATAGGTACCTACAAAGTACACCTTCTGAACGTCATGCTTACAGAGCATAAGACGTGATGGTGATAACTAACTACGGTTTCTTAAAACTAAAGCTACGAGGGTTCCAAACGTGCCCTGGTCTGAGAAGAGCCCGCAACAAACTCAACTGTGTTTGTTTTATTATCACCATCTCACAAATATTTGAAATTATATATACAATATAACAGTTACATAATCAGCCGCTGTAACAATTCATACCCATGCCTTGCTATCATTCAAATAATCCTTTACACTGTAATAGGTCTTTTCTATTAGTTCATTGATTTATTCATCTTCATATTAAATAGGTAATCACTGTCGTTACATTATCAAGAAAGCTGCCGGTGCAACAATATCATTTCGATGGTGAGCCCACCCATGGTAACAACAGGTCTTAGCATCCTGTTTACACTCAGGTGACAATTTATGCACCTCAACGTAACGTACCCAAATTGCAAACAATGGTCATCCATGGAATATAGCGCGAAGTCGGCGAGATCGAATCCATATTATAGTATAGCAAAAGTTTTTAGTGAAACATTGAAAACAAGCACGGTAAACAGTCGATATCACTAAAACCACTATAAACAATGATTAAAAATCACAATGACTGACAACTTGAACTGACGACTTCAAATACGTTTCTTCTTCTTTTCTGTCAATGACGTTTCGTTGCACAAAATGCGTGAATACGAAGGTAAGGTTTTAATGCAACTATATTATTATTCATTATTATTTACATTAAAATAATAATTATGTGTCATTTTCAATAGTTAACAACACAAAATAACGAATTTAAACAAAGACCTGCAGTATGATTTATGTAATAGGAGTTTTTTTTTTACTTAACAACTCTTGTTTTATTTAGTTGTGCATGCACTATGCGTAGAATGTAATGCAAGTTGCCGCAGGAAGTGGACGAGGGAGTTACTACCACCGCTTAAAGCAGTATTATTTCAAAGTAACGGTTGAATGTCACGTACTTTGACGTCCTTAAAATAATGATTATAACACTACAACATGAACGTCAACAATATTAAAATAATACGGCTTTAAGCGATGGTAGTATGCCCCGTGTCAGAGTTTTGATCTATCCGTAGGTAGATCATAAAAATGACGATTTTTGGACGTTTATATCTAAATAACCATTTGAGGTGTGCTTATGAAATTTGGAGCACATACGTATTTCGCGGGTCTCAATATATGAGCCAAATTTGACATGTTTAAGTGTAATAGTTTTTGAGTTATGAGGGGGTCAAAAGTGGCTCCAAATGGTTCGTGTAATATTACACACGGTGCTGCCAGTTCTTTCTTTTTTGGACTTTGGCTGGACACGCTTCCGCGTGTCTTGATACATCAGATTACAATCTAACGGTTTTTGCAAACTTACGGTGACATATATATTAAGGCTTGCTTGCTGGAAATGGGAATAGATTAAATTAAGTATACCTATATACCTACTAACCAGGGCCAGGATTTTCCTAGTTAAATCACCTACCTACAAAATATTATTCTGTTAGCCTAACACACACCCTCTAACAGTTAGAGGGTTTGAGTGCAAAAGCAAAACAAAGACAGGTACTTAATGCCGACAAAACAGATGTAATAGTACGTCTTACACGCATTGTCCCATATAATGCATCATTTAAAACCGCGCTTCTGCAGTAAGTTCATTCATTATTTATTAATAGTTGTTTTGTTACCTATTTCTAGGGTAGTCCCCTGTCAGGCTGCAGACACGAATGCGACTCGGACAGCGACTGCAACACGCAACAGTCGTGTCGCGACTTCAAGTGCGTGAGCCCTTGCAGCGACTGTGGTGTCAACGCTGATTGCGAGACTGTCTCCGCTCATCGCGCTGTCTGCAAGTGTCCTAGAGTAAGATTTATGATTTAAATCGCTTGACAGACTGACTAATGGTTTGATGACAGATTTTCAAAAAATTATCTTCTGAAACTACCTGGTCCCGAAAATGAACTCTTCTTTGGTTCTGAAAATCATAAAAAATACTGTATAGTGAACCAGTGAACCATGTGCCATATTGGGCACCAGATTCTAAATGGCGCCCAACAAGGGACTAGCTGTTATCAATTCGTTATATTTCAGCTGCTTCTCAAATAAATCTTAATTTTTATTTTTTAACATTTATTTAGAAATTTAGAAAAATACAGTTTTGAAAATACTAAATTTAGTATTTTCATAACTGTATTTTCTGAAATTTAATAAATTTTCTAAATTACTAAAATAATTAAATATAGCTTATTGATATAAATATTATTATTATTTAATATTATATCAATATATTTAAAATAATGAATTGAAAATTGAAGAAACTCTTAATATTTTCAGATTTATCACCGAATTCTTACTAAGTAACTAGGCTTGTCTCAAAATGAAATAAAATTTTACTTAAGTAGACCTACCTCATAATCCTGATAAATTGATCATCAGATTAATTATAACAGGGTTACCACGGCGATCCCTACCGCATCTGCTCAGCTGAGTGCACGTCAGACAGCGAATGCCCCAGCTACAAGCCCGCATGCGTATACAATGCCTGCATTAACCCTTGTACGAACGCGTGTGGTGTGGACGCCGACTGTAACCTGCGCGGTTTGACGCCCGTGTGCTCTTGCCCTAAGACCCACACCGGCGATCCGTTCACCTTCTGCAGACCTTTCGAAGCGCGTGAGTAATACAACAATAATAATCAATGAATCATCAATCATCATACATGTTGTTCAAGCTGACCTTGCTCTAAAAGCGTAGGTATAATATAATGAAGTTACATAGGTACCTACATAATATGTATTTAGCTGCGTCTATTTCAGTCAATATGCCAAATTTCAATGTATGAAATAACCTTGGTGTAGTCACTTATAATATGTAGACGGGCGTAATTTAATTTATAGCCCATTTGCATATCAAAAAGTCAAAAAAAGTTAACCAATACCAGAGAAAACGGACGTAATAAAATTTTGGTAAGTACCTACGTCTTGCCAGAGATAAGTTTGATATTATAAAATGACCTCCCTGCAGGTGACCTCTGCGAGCCAAACCCATGCGGTGTTAACGCTAAGTGCACACCGGGCCACGACCGCACCGGCGCTGAACGCCCTGTGTGCACTTGCCCTTCTGGATACCGCGGCAATGCACTCGTCTCTTGTGAAAAGGTATTTATATTATTTTTGTACAAAATATTGTGTCAAAAGTAACAGAAAAGAAGTTTTTTTTTTAATTTATTTATTTCAATGGATACAACTATTTTTACATAAAATAAATCTCGCCAAACTGGTGGGCCAGTTTGTTGGCGAGTTGGCGCTCTAAAGTGGACAAAGGTAAAGCTTATATCTAGAACAGTATGTTTCCATTAGAACCTAAGTATATCCAGGAGTCAGGAAATAACTTTTACAGGGAACTCTGGAATGAATGCTGTAGAATGATTGATCCTGATTATTTTGATATTATTGAGACGCTAAGCTAGAGTTAAGTATAGTGAGCTAGAATATCATAAATTCAGCCAAACAATATCTAGCCAATTAGTATGGAAGCAAAGTTATATATCACATATTTCTTGCACAAGGGCCGATCTTTCCACTTCTGACACGTGTTTATAGTCACGCTTTGAGATTTAATAGGTACCTAAGTAGTCACCAAATCATTTCTTCAAAGCAAAAAAGCAAAGTAGGTACAGAATATATAACTAGCTAACATATGGAGTCGAATTAAACTCATTTCAATTTTTAATTTTTTTCTCAGGGTGAATGTGAACTGGATTCCCAGTGTGCAGACCACTTAGCTTGTGTTGGCTTCGAGTGCGTGGACCCGTGCCTCGGCAACACTCAGTGCGGTACCGGAGCAGTGTGCATGGCGCGACGACACATCGCCGTCTGCACTTGTCCAGGAGGTAACTGTCTAGTGTCTCATATCTTAATGAATGTGAGCAAGAATCCCAGTGTCCGGACCACTTATACTTAGCGTGTGCACTTTTCTTTTTTTATGTGCGCTAGATTACCAGTGGCCTGACCACTTAGCATGTGTCTCATGAGATTCGTGTCCAGCGGTGAGCCGGCGATGAGTTGGTGATGAAGATGACCCTGGATTGTATGACTCCCGGCTCCATCTTATCTCAATGAGTTAAAATAGTTATTGAGTCTTAAGCATAAAAATAAAAGTTCTAAAATACTATTCTCTTGTAACCATCTAGATCACCACGGAGACGCCCTCGTCAGCTGCTACCAGTCCCACTCAGAAGCGGCCGCAACCCGGTACTACAGATACAAGCGTAACGGCAACTTCACCGAAACTGAAGAACCCCCAAAAGAAGCAGAGGCCCCTAAACAACCGACAAAACTTACCACTGATCTCAACGAGCCAACGAAGACCACTGCCCCGGTAGAAGAGAGCCCAGAGAAAAAACAATAAACTTACATTAAAATAACATTAATAATAAGTACCTACCTAATTCTTAAGAAAAACGGCGACTTAATAATTTTCCGAATTGATCCCACGTTTTAGAACGACTTTACGAGATGTAAAATTTCTCTAATATTGGATCGATTCTATCGATGGGTTTAAAATAAACTTTTTTTACATTGCACCATTTTCTTTTCCTCCCTCAAAACAGTTCAGTCTCCGTTGCGCAACTCAGCGGAGACCAATCTTATCAGTACCAAATTTCATCAAAATCGGTTGAGTAGATGGGCCGTGAAAGCGTAGCAGACAGACGGACAGACACACTTTCGCAGTTAGAGTTTATGGATGTACCATTTTGAAGGTACGACTTGTTATTGTTTTTAAAAAATGTGGAATCCTACGAGGGTTCTCATTTTGTCAGACACTTCCATGATATTCAATGTTTGGAACGCCACAAAGAACACCATAAACAAGACGTTCCTGCCTCAAAGTTACTTCCCTTTGCTTATAGCTAAAAAAAAAAACAAAGTTCCTGCCTAAATCTATTATGTCTGTGGCCTAAATCTATGCCATAGACAAAATTCACCAACTTTTGTTTTTAAATATAATAAAAATAAATAAAAATAAACAACCGACTACGAACACACGCTATACAAAGTACTTACTTATTTTATTGTTGATATTTTAAAAACCGCTCGACCGATTTCGATAAAATTTATATGGGACCACATGGGAAGTATGCCCTTTCAAACAAAAAAAGAATCCTCCAAATCGGTCCACCCAGTCAAAAGTTCTGAGGTAACAAACATTTAAAAAAAAAACAGTCGAATTGAGAACCTCCTCCTTTTTCTTGAAGTCGGTTGAAAAGCGCACAACCCTTCGCACAACCAGTGCACAACTTTTTAAATACCAATGTCACCCATCTTCACTGTAGCATACGAACCATAAGTAGGTATGTACGAACTACAATTAATTAAACGCTGGATGACAAAAGATACGCGCCGAATTGAGAACCTCCTCCTTTTTTGGAAGTCGGTTAATAAACTGTCACAATATCGAACAAATGACATGTCCCAGTTCAGTATGGAGGTTGGTCTTTTATTCTGAGTGTTAATGAACCAGAACCAAACTGCCATCACGTGAAAGAGAAAAAAATATAATATTAAACTCCATTTAAATAATAATTTTAGAAAACCCCGTATTTTTAAAATTAATTATGAAAAATATCGTTTTTAGAAAATATTTTTCGATGGATGGCAATACTAAAACTTTTTCTACAGTGCGTTCCACTAAGCGCCCACAACGATCAAAATGCTCTTTTAGTCGTTCCACATAACGAACGCGAACACATTCATTTCTAACTTTAGAAATGAAAATTAAATTAGCCTTCTTTATGTTTAGTTTTCTTATTGAAAAAATTAAATTATAATATTTTTCAATATAAATCGATTTAAACAATAATTATTTCAGTTTATTTTCAAGGCTTATACAGATTATAACCTAACCTCTTAAATATTTTGCTTTCTTTTTACTAACTCGCCGTTTGTCTTATTTACCTCCACGCTCAAAACGCTCTATTATCCACACCACTTGAGTTTACGACAGTAACGCAAGAAGAACGGGAAAAACTGCGTTCGTGAGCTAGTGAACGCTTAGTGGAACGCACCCTAGATGTATAGATCTATCAAATCTGGCACCTGTTACTGTCACTTTAATGTCATACAAAACTGACATTGACATTTGACAATCATTCTATGACTTACGTGACAAAGACAATCAAGTTTTTTTTTTCACTGTTGATAAGATTCAGGCAAAGATCTAAAAAAGCCACAAAATGAAATAATATTTTTCTCCAAAATGGGGTCCTTAAGCCATATTTTAGGATCTCTATTCACGTGGATTAAAATCATCTTGGTTCATGTTCAAGGCCCAATCTTGGACAAGTCCTTTGACACTTGAGTTTTGTTTGCAATAACAAAACGTTATTTTGATAATTTTGACATTTGATGGGCTGTTGATTACCCTGTCCCTCACCCTGTCCATACCATAGATAATACACTATAGTCCATAATCCATAGAAATAGATAAGGTACAAAATTACAATCAACAATGGTCATGGTCACAGAGTACTTTGTATAAATCATGGTCCTGTCGTTTAGTGGTGGGTCGTTGTCGTATTTTTGACGGACGAAACGCAACTGTTTTCCTGGCGACGAAAACTGTTGCAGAAAACGGTTGTCGTTGCAACTGGTTTGAAGACGGCATAAAAACCAGCTTCAAACCAGTTGCAACGACGAGTCTTCAAAATGGTAATACATTATTGACTGTACTTCATGGGCATAAAGTTCACTTTTGATTGTAAGAACGAACGTGGAACGAGGACGACTACGTTCGCGACGACATTTGTCGTTGAATAAATTCATTCTCGACTGTATGTCCTGGGCACAAAGTTTACTTTTGATTGCAAGAACTGGTTTGAGAACGAACGTGGAACGAGGATGATTACGTTCGCGACGACATGTGTCGTTGAATCAATTCATTCTCGACTGTATGTCATGGGCATAAAGTTCACTTTTGATTGTAAGAACTGTTTTGAAAACGAACGTGGAACGAGGACGACTGCATTTGCAACGACGTGTGTCGTTGAATCAATTCATTCTCGACTTTATTCTCTTAGATGTAAAATATAAAATCGCACCAAGTTATTCGAAGACTGGTTTGTGCAACGAACACTGTTTTACCCAGGACGTAAAAACGGTTTCGCCGTCGCAGGACAGAGAACGGTTTTTAAAAACAGTTCGTCGTCGCAACGCCCACCAGTACTGTCGTTCGAACGAATGATGTGAGAAGCTCTGTGCTATTTAATGTTAAATAACAATCGAAATTGTAAATATATTTATATATGCGAAACCATGTCTGATATTAATATGGAAAAGTTTGCGGTACCAGAATTCATACCCGAACGGTACGTGAAGGAGCTAGCGAAGTCATGCGTCGGAGGGGTGGAGCTGGCCCAGCAAAAGGAGAAAATCCAAAGTTTAGCCGAAGAAACCGCTAGTGCCCTCAAGAAAAATGTGTACGAGAACTACATGCAGTTCATCGAAACTGCTACCGAAATATCCCACTTAGAAACAGAAATGTACAAGTTGTCGCATTTGTTAAGTGATCAACGAATGGTTCTTACGACTTTATCTCAGGCTTCAGTTTTAGGCAACAAAAATACTTTATCCCGCGAGTCACTCGATAATCACGATTTAGAGGCCGAAAGAGTGGAGGAAGAGCGCAAGAATAAACTCAATTCTATATCAGAAAAAGTTGAAAACTGTATGAACTTGCTGGATGCTACAGAGAGACATCTGTTACATGAAGGCGACTTGCTGGAGATAGACGCGGAGGAGAACACAGCATTACAGAGAATGCATGTATATTTGTTCTATGACTGCCTTATGTTGACCTCTTGGATATCAAACCGTCGGGGCCCAATGAGATACAAATTTCAGACTAGTTACCCCATTAGTACTTTAGCAGTAGTGAATGTGCGTGACTTAGGTACTGTGAAGCAGGCGTTCAAAGTTCTAGCTTTCCCTGACACAAGTTTAACAATAAAAAAAGACTGGCTTGATAAGTTTGATGTGGCAAAAAAGATGCACATTGAGATCACCACGGAGACGCCCTCGTCAGCTGCTACCAGTCCCACTCAGAAGCGGCCGCAACCCGGTACTACAGATACAAGAGTAATGGCAACTTCACCGAAACTGAAGAACCCCCAAAAGAAGCAGAGGCCAACCGACAAAATTTACCACTGATCTCAACGAGCCAACGAAGACCACTGCCCTGGTAGAAGAGAGCCCAGAGAAAAAACAATAAACTTACATTAAAATAACATTAATAATAAGTACCTAATTCTTAAGGAAAACAACGACTTAATAATTTTCCGAAATGATCCCACATTTTAGAACGACTTTACGAGATGTAAAATTTCTCTAATAATGGATCGATTCCATCGATGAGTTTAAAATAAACTTTTTTTACATTGCACCATTTTCTTTTCCTCCCTCAAAACAGTTCAGTCTCCGCTGCGCAACTCAGCGGAGACCAATCTTATCAGTACCAAATTTCGTCAAAACAGTTTTAATTTACTCCCCGCTAAAATATTATTTCAGAGATGGATTGGTCTCCGCTGAGTTGCGCAGCGGATACTATCTACCCCTGTACCAAATTTTATCAATATCGGTTGAGTAGATGGGCCGTGAAAGCATAGCAGACTGAGACACACTTTCGCAGTGTATATGGATGCACCATTTTGAAGGAACAACTTATTTTTGTTTTTATAAAATGTGGAATCCCACGAGGGTTCTCATTTTATCAGACACTTTCGTGAGTAAAACTGAAGAAAACCTGCGACCATCTTTTCCTCTTCTTTTGTATTGTGGTTTGGAACCTTATATACTTACCTAATATTCAATGTTTGGAACGCCACAAACAACTTATCTCTGGCCACAAAGAACACCATAAACAAGACGTTCCTGCCTCCTTTGATTATGTTTAGAGAGAAGGATAAGTTGCATTTTACTCAATTATAGTTAGATGATGCAGTTTATTTGTGTATTTTAGTAGCATATGTTCTGGCGTGATTGAGTAACAAACATCTATCCATCCATACATCAACTTTATTCCATACATTGAATTTTTAAAAACCTAAACACAACGACCTCAATTTACATAGACGGGCCCTGTCGAACAAAGAATGTGGACTTATGTTTAACAACGCCATCTAGTCTGAAAAGCGGGAACTTGCTTGCAACATATGCGCCATCTTGACAACGTATGACTCGGTCATAGATTAGTACAGATGCGCTTGTCGAAAATAATACCTACATCACTGAGGTGTACTCTCTGAGGTAAACGATAAATGTTAGTATGACGTTGTTATTTTTACCACTTTTTTGTTACCAGTTTCCTGGAAAACCATTGAACCGATTATTATGCGGTTTTTTGTATTAGATATATATAGCTTGTGAGAAAGTTCTTAGATATATTTAAAGGTCAAAGTCCACACAATGGGGCGCTGCAGTTCGTCGTGGGTTTTTTTAATTTAATTATTTGTTAATTGTCGATATTGAAGTTTTGTCGAAAAATTGACAGAAATAAAATCATTTTTAGGGTTGCGTACCAAAATGATAAGAAAACAACCCTTGTGGTGCGACATGACTGTCCGTCACACTTAGCATAATTCGGTAACTACTAATGCAAAAAACTTGAAATTTAAAATAATAACAGCTAAAACAGTTTAAAATAATCCTCGCCAAACCTTATTGCAAATGAAAGAATTCAAAAATAATTATTAGTACTATTATAATAAAAAGGGGTTGGAATGGGAGAGGTGAAAGTGTACTAATGGATCGAGTCACAGAAAAATACTAGTACTTACATTTAAATCGATGCCTAAACATAATAATTTTATTATTTTCTATAATATGACATGTCCCAGTTCAGTATGGTGGGTGGTTTTTTATTCTGAGTGTGAATGAACCAGAACCAAACTGCCATCACGTGAAAGAGAAAAAAATATAACATTAAACTCCATTAAATAATAATTTTAGAAAACCCCGCTTTTTAAAAAAATAATTATATACTATAAATATCGTTTGCAGAAAATATTTTTCGATGGGTGGCAACAAAACTTTTTTTAGAGTGCGTTCCACTAAGCGCCCACGACGATCAAAATGCTCCTTTAGTCGTTCCACATAACGACTGCGGTCGTTGTGGTCGCGGCGAAAACGTCACTTATGACGTCATACGACTTACGCTCACGCGAAGCTCGCGACGCCCCATCTAAGAAGGTGGGTCGTCGTGATCGTTGAGAAAATTTGCGGCATTTTCAAAACTCAAAGCATTTAAGATGGCGACCGTGAAACTTACGTTATTTCATGCGGAAAGAGATATTTTAGTACAAGTGAATGTTTCTGCAGCTGTTGCTCAACGTGACTCCACAGGTAAATATAATTAACTATGTAAAACAAGTTTAGAAAAATTAAGTGCCGTTTATAATGTACCTATAAATTTTTCCTTGCTTGCAAATAATATAAACTAACTTTAGAAATGAAAATTAAGCTAGCCTTCTTTAAGTTAGTTTTCTTATTATAGATAGATAGATATTAAATTATAATTATTTCAATATAAATCGATTTAAACAATATTTTTTCAGTTTATTTTCAAGGCTTATACAGATTATAACCTAACCTCTTAAATCTTTTACTTTTTTCATCCGACTTCAAAAAAAGGAGGAGGTTCTAAATCCCCCCTTTTTTTTCGATCGAAGACCTATCCATAGATCACGTATGGGTTAGAATGTGTGGTGGGCAAACTTTTTTAAGGGGGGGCCACCAAGCTTAAGAAATTCTAGAGGAGGGCCAGAATTATAGAAAAAATGCATTTTGTGTTAAATCTTTTAATCAATTTAATTAATTTAAAACGTGCGGCTCAATCAGTGACAGATGGCGAGTGGCGCTCGGCGAGTGGCGACTGAGTTCACTCGCCCCCGCCGCCCGCGCCTCTCATTTCACCACGCTTTGCGCCCCGTATTACGCAACACATGAACTACGCGGCTAGTTTAGCCACAGTTTAGCTTCACCTATAGGTTAGGCATCTATTATTCTACTAAGTAGAATCTACTTTATACTTCTCGACCGTCAAAACGTAATTCTAACGGGCCATATACTATCCATATCGATGAACCCTCGGCGGGCCGGATTAAATACTTTCGCGGGCCGTACTTTGCCCATCACTCGTTAGATGAAAAAAATTTTTTTGAGTTTTAGTTCTAAGTATGGGGAACCCCCAACATTTATTGTTTTTTTTTCTATTTTTGTAAGAAAATCTTAATGCGGTTCACAGAATACATCTACTTACCAAGTTTCAACAGTATAGTTCTTATAGTTTCGGAAAAAAGTGGCTGTGACATACGGACGGACAGACAGACAGACATGACGAATCTATAAAGGTTCCGTTTTTGCCAAATTTGGCTACGGAACCCTAAAAACTTGATTGTCTTTGTCACGCATATCATAGAATGATTTTCAAATGTCGATGTCAGTTTTGTATGACATTAAAATGACAGTAACAGGTGCCAGATTGGATAGATCTATACATCTAGGGTGCGTTCCACTAGGCGTTCACAACGATCACGCTCACGACCGCAGTTTTTCCCGTTCTTCTTGCGTTACTGTCGTAAACTCAAGTGGTATGGATTATAGAGCGTTTTGAGCGTGGAGGTAAATAATACAAACAGCGAGTTAGTAAAAAGAAAGCAAAAGATTTAAGAGGTTAGGTTATAATCTGTATAAGCATTGAAAATAAACTGAAAAATTATTGTTTAAATCGATTTATATTGAAAAACATTATAATTTAATATCTATCTATCTATAATAAGAAAACTAACTTAAAGAAGGCTAGCTTAATTTTCATTTCTAAAGTTAGTTTATATTATTGGCAAGCAAGGAAAAATGTATAGGTACATTATAAACTGCAATTAATTTTTCTGAACTTGTTTTACATAGTTAGTTATATTTACCTGTGGAATCACGTTGAGCAACAGCTGCAGAAACATTCACTTGTAGGTACTAAAATATCTCTTTTCGCTTGAAATAACGTAAGTTTAACGTAACGTAACTTTGAGTTTTGAAAATGCCGCAAATTTTCTCAACGATCACGACGACCCACCTTCTTAGATGGGGTGTCGCGAGCTTCGCGTGAGCGTAAGTAATGACGTCATAAGTGACGTTTTCGCCGCGAGCATTTTGATCGTTGTGGGCGCTTAGTGGAACGCACTGTAGAAAAAGTTTTAGTGTTGCCATACATCGAAAAATATTTTCTACAAACGATATTTTTCATAATGAATTTAAAAAAATAAAACGGATTTTTCTTAAACTTTTATTTAAATGGATTTTTTATTATAATGTTACATTTTTTTCTCTTTCACGTGATGGCAGTTTGGTTCCGGTTCATTAACACTCAGAATAAAAAACCACCCTCCATACTGAACTGGGACATGTCATTTAAGAGTTTCTAAGAGACAATCATAATTCCACGGGAATGAAGTCGTGGGCATCATCTTAGTGGTTATTAAATCAAAATAGGTAATTAATTTTCGTATGATTTTTCTGGAAGACATTATTCCTAATAGGTACACATTGACTTAATAATACATAGGTACAGCGCCATCTATTGGCGAAACTATGAACGACGTTTATTTGTAATGACGAGTGGTGATCACCATAACCATCATCAAATTTGCATATGTTATAATGCTAATATTAATTTGGTAAAGTTCGTAAATCTGCTACTTTTCCTAAAAATGTGCTCATTAATTTTCGAGAATCCTATCGCATCGACGTCTCGAGACCTCGGCAATGAACGTCGGCCACTTACGAAAATGCCCGTAGACAATGCAAAAAAGTAGGTATTTTTAAGTATTTTCAAAAACACAAATTGTACGTATTTAGTACGTAGTGGACGTATTTATTTATTTAGTATTTAGTTTATAACTAATATTTTAATAGACATTAAAAATGTTAGTCGGAAGTTATGTTAGTTGAATATGCGCTGCATGTGGGTTACCTAATCACAAATAAAAGAGTTTATTAGGACAATCGTGAAACTTTAATAATTACACACACACATATAAAAATAAAAAGGTAAAAATTTCAAGAATAACAATAAAACGCTAGGTAGGTATATAATACACGCGTCGAGTGCGTGGCGCGGGCGCGGGCTCGTATATTATGTATAGCTTCCGCGCCGGTCGGTAGAGTACTGCTGATGGCTCGCTCGGTATCCAATGGACACCCTTTAAAACTAGCGTCTCTACGAACTCGTGCGTCGTGGCGTAGTACCTACTGTTTCCCGGAATAGGGTCGCTACAAATTTATTGATTGATCGATTTAAGGAGTACAAATCAAGTTTTTTGAGACTTGTTATTTCGTCACATTAAGCTTAGGTATACAATGATATGTTACTACCATAATATTAGGTATATTGTGAGAGTACGCCCCACCTTCACCCTTTACCTATCCGCTGCGGGCCGCGTCATTTTCTGTTGAAGGTTACTGAATTTTTATGATATTTCATAAGATATTCATCTAAATTGAATGGTGTAAAGGACAATTTTTGTCTCAATTAAATACTTGAGATGAGTAAGATATTTATTTTGATAAGGAATTAACAATTAAAACTATGTTGGTAAAACACCTTCGCAAGTAAAGCACTGTTTTAGACCAATTTGAAAATCATAAAAATGGTTATTGTGAGTGAACCTTAAAAGATAGTTATGTCAGTTGACGACCAGTTAGTCGACTTGCCGTCTTTAAAGTTACACAGCTCTTTGAAATTTACCTTTTTTGACGAAATAACAATTTATATGCATGTAAGAAACACGAAGGAACGTAATTACCGTATGATTTAAATATTTCTATTTCCCTATTTTATGCAATATGCCGATTTGTCAAAAAGTGCATTTTTTTCAGTTTACGACCAGCTTTCGTTATTTCACGACCACACTGTAGTCAGTTTACGACCATTCAACAGCCACTGAAAAACGATCTCTTGATATATTAAGATAAGGTCGAAAATAAAAATAACAATTAATTGTTCAAAAACACGTTTATTTATTTTTTCTATGATTTAATAGTCAATATTCATAATAAAAAATAGCAAAAAAGTGATATATTTTCTAACAAACATACAATATTATGGACATAACTTGCATGCTTAAATTTTATTCTTGATTAGTCTTCTTTTCCTACATTTCTTCTCTTTTTCTTTTTTGATTAGTCTTCTTTTTCTACATCTCTTCTCTTTTTCTTTTGCTTTCCTGTTTTTCCTTTGCTTTTAATTACTGCTTTCGTGTTCTTCCAATTCTAAATTTTCTTTATCCCTTTTCTAAAAATATTATTTCTTCATGCTTAAGGAAATTGCACTTAGTAGCTTAGTCTAAGTTTCGCTTTTGTCATTTGGCACTCATCAAAAGACATCTCATTTGGTGTGTAAGATATTAATTGTAGCATCGGTCCTAACTAATTAGTTATATTGTCAAAATATCAAATTTCGAGCTGGAATGTGACTAAGCAGGGGCTTGTGGGCAATGCTGTCAATGTCAATATTTAGGTTGTAACAAGGAGATATTAAACTTCGAAGCTGCATCAAAATCTCTGGCCCGCACTGTGTTTTTATTTGAACTAGAATTTCTACAAAAAATATATTTTGAAACTGTTTTGTTTATATTTTCGGTACGAGACTGCCAGTTCTTAACTGTGCTTTCCAGCTTCTGCTTTAGTTGCCTGACGTCAGCCAGCTGAATGGTATTGGGTTGTATAGCTGGTTAACCATTCCTAATCTAACTCACTTAGAGTATCAGAGAGTAAGTCATGTGAGACTTGTACCCATCTATGAATAGGTTTACGGGCTTTTTAATAACATTTTTGATTACCCAATCATTGAAAGCATTGCTTACATATTCATAAAAGACTTCGCTCTTCATCCATCGAATTTCTAAACGTTCAAGTACCCATGATTCTGGCATATTATCAACGATGGCTTTAGGGAGTCTGACCTAAGGGAATATTATTACTAGAGGTAAGAACCCCTGAAGCAATGGATGATAAATTGTCTTATTTATATGTACCTGGACTCCTAAGAATCCAATCTAATCTACTTGGAGCGAATCCTACGGACGGTCTGTTAACCCAGAAAAATCTTATGTAGCTCTATTAGGTGGCTCCAAGCAGCTTGACAAGATCATACGAAGCAATTTACCTCCCATCCGCCTCGGCCCAACTACCCTGGACATTAGCTCTTTGGTCAAAAAACTTGGCATTTATATCGACAGTTCTTTATCCTGGGTCCCGCAAATCGCTGAGGTTAGCCGGAAGTTGTTTGCGTCAATTGGTGGCCTGAGACGCTGAAAAACTTTCTTCCAGTTAAAACCAATTTTTTTTTAGCTAACTCTCTTCTTTTACCACTTCTAGACTATGCTGGCTCGTCCTACCCCGATCTAACCGAAGAACAGCTAAATAAGCTCGAGCGTCTTCAAAACCTATGCATAAGATTTATCTACGGGTTGCGTTAGTTTGATCACGTGTCCGAGTACAGAGCTCGTCTGAAGTGACTCCCAATCAGACTCCGTCGCAATCTGCACATGCTGACACTCCTCTACTCTATTCTATACAATCCTCATACTCCTTCTTACCATCTTACCTCAAACAGCGTTTCTCCTTCCTTGGCTCTAACAACGAACTACAACACCTAAGGTCATGTACGGATAATCGCTTGATCATTCCTGCCAGTCGCACAGGATATTATGGTAAATCTTTCACCCGTAAATCCGTATTATTGTGGAACAGCCTTCCAGCGGATATACGACAGTCTCTCTATCTTCAGAAGTCGCTTGTATAAACATTTAGGTTGCAATTAATTCACTTTGGTCCTATCTATTTATTATCCATCTATTTGGTCTATTCGGGCCAAATAGAGGGATATTTATGCTACTATTATTACTATATATATTTTAATGTTTAATTGTTGCACTATCCCACGCTCTTGTTTGATAATCTCCTCTCCCCAAAGGTTGTCTGGAAGAGATTGCTTTAGCAATAAGACCGCCTTTGCAATTTGCACCCTTGATCTTATCTTTTAACCTTTTGTTTATTGTCATTGTTTTAAGTGTGTGCAATAAAGAGTTAATTTATCTATCTGGACTTACAAAATGCGATTGGATGAAGTGTAACGTATTTTATGAATCCATTAACGATAATTTCAATGGTTATTTAACCATAAATTATATCATAACAAAGCCAGTTTATCAGTTTATAGACAGGCACTAAGCCTCTTTAAGCGAATTTTAGAAATCCAAGAGGAAAATTATTGTTGTAACAAACATACCGGCAATTAATGCAAGACACTTGCTTCGATCAACTGATATGAGTTTGATCGCTGAAGCATAATCTGAAGATATACGGTAATCAGAAATGGATTCTGAAAGTGTGGATTATATCTCTTAAATGAGACACTTTGGATTAAATACAAAATTTGTCAAAGATTATTGCAATATCCAAACAAATCCTAATCTAGAATAAACTGAGTACACCAAGGCTTCTTGAAAACTGCAGTTACAAATCGAGGACGAAAGCTCTAAGTCTAACATAGTACTGTACAGATATTCGATAATTTTAGGCTACTAACTAAACTCAGCTGAGTTTAGTTAGTAGCCTGAAGTAGTTGGTCCACAAACTCCTGCTACTCAGTCCAGTTTTCTGGAATAATATAAAAAATAATTGGTGCTCATATCACCCTACCAGATTATTTTAAAAAGTAAAAAGTAAAATAAAATAAAGTAGTAGTCAATACTCAACCACCAAAATATAGACAAAAATTTAAAACCGTCTTCATGGTCGCTAGCTAATCAGTATACGACCACTACTATGTAGTCAAACTAATGCAAATAACCACATGGTCGTTATCTAGTCCGTATACGACCACAAAAATATTGTATTTTTTATTACTTTTGTATGTAATTACATCGATGGTCGAGAAATGATCCATTGCCGACCACGTTGTTTAAATATTTTACTTGTTAATAATATTTATGTATTTATTGGTGTCTATTTAGTTTATGTATGTCTATTATTATTATTTTGTATTACGTATATATTAGTTTATCATAATATGTTACATATGATATTGATTAGTTTATTTAGCTATTAGTATTTAAGTTTATTATTATTTTTGCACCACCTCCCTTTATCCTCTTTTTCATTTTCTCCCTAGCGTTAAGGTTGTCTGGAAGAGATCGCTGTTTAGCGATAAGACCGCCTTATTGTACCTACTTATTGCTGTTTTCTTGTTTCTTACATGTTGCTTTTGTATATTCGTGGTGTACAATAAAGTATATACATACATACATATTTACATAAATAAATCTAATAGTTTTATTTTAAATTAAAAATTAGATTATACGCTCGATACGTTCATACCCGGACTGAGGCGTCGCGTACCCAGACGGCGTGTCAGTGAATGTGTCGGTGAGAGCTCACGCACACATCGTTGCGCTATGTATGGGTGAAGTCGCCGCGAGCCGTTTGTATGAAGCTTCCCCTCTGTACGTACTCTGTGGTTTCGCACAACCAGTGCACAACTTTTTAAATATAAATACCAATGTCACCCGCCTTCACTGTAGCATACGAACCATAAGTATGTAGGTATGTACGAACTACAAAATATAAATAAACGCTGGATGACAACTGTCACAATATCGAACAAATTTTGACACTTGAGTTTAGTTTGCACTTTGCATTATCAAAACGTTAATTTGGGGTATGTTCCGAAATACACTGCTTGCACTGTCAGGTGTGACGTCAATTTAGTACACTGCAAAACCGTTCCTTTATAGTTAGCTATACTGGTCACTGTTTAAAACGGAACGCAGTCAGCACTGAGAGCACCTTACCTCGAAAACTCCAGTGCTCACAGTACAAAAATGGCGACGATTTATGACGTCATATATTTCCCTAGGAAACTGCGGCAGAACACTGTCAGTCCACGGGACGAATTTCTCCCCAGAACTCCAGTAAGAGCCTGAACAGTGCTCTCAGTGCAAAGAGTATAATAATATACAGTCTCAGTGTATATCGGAACATACCCTTGATGTATTTGATAATTTTGACATTTGATGGGCTGTTGATTGATACGTCCTGTCGTTCGATTATCGAATGATGTGAGAAACTGTGTTATTTATTGTTAAATAACAATCGAAATTGTAAATATATATGCGAAACCATGTCTGATATTAATATGGAAAAGTTTGCGGTACCAGAATTCATACCCGAACGGTACGTGAAGGAGCTAGCGAAGTCATGTGTCGGAGGGGAGGAGCTGGCCCAGCAGAAGGAGAAAATCCAAAGTTTAGCCGAAGAAACCGCTAGTGCCCTCAAGAAAAATGTGTACGAGAACTACATGCAGTTCATCGAAACTGCTACCGAAATATCCCACTTAGAAACAGAAATGTACAAGTTGTCGCATTTGTTAAGTGATCAACGAATGGTTCTTACGACTTTATCTCAGGCTTCAGTTTTAGGCAACGAAAATACTTTATCCCGCGAGTCACTCGATAATCACGACTTAGAGGCCGAAAGAGTAGAGGAAGAGCGCAAGAATAAACTCAATTCTATATCAGAAAAAGTTGAAAACTGTATGAACTTGCTGGATGTTCCAGAGAGACATCTGTTACATGAAGGCGACTTGCTGGAGATCGACGCGGAGGAGAACACAGCATTACAGAGAATGCATGTATATTTATTCAATGACTGCCTTATGTTGACCTCTTGGATATCAAACCGTCGGGGCCCAATGAGATACAAATTTCAGACTAGTTACCCCATTAGTACTTTAGCAGTAGTGAATGTGCGTGACTTAGGTACTGTGAAGCAGGCGTTCAAAGTTCTAGCTTTCCCTGACACAAGGGTGTTTCAATGCAATAGTTTAACAATAAAAAAAGACTGGCTTGATAAGTTTGATGTGGCAAAAAAGATGCACATTGAGAAAGAGAATTTAAAGCAAAAGAAAAAGGATTCTCAGGACAAAATTAAACATGAATCATTGGAGTCTCCGAGTCTATCAGTTGAGGAAATACAGTCTCCACAAATAGCTCCGCTGCCAGACTGGCTTGCTGATGTCACTGAAGAGTTAGATGTATTCATTGTAGAGAGGCATTTTCAAAAGACTTACGATTTAATGGTATCAGCTCAAAGAGCATTAAATACAGAAGAATTTAAAACCCACCCCCAAAGGACTGAAATATTAAAAAAGATTGACCAAAAGCAAAAGGTCTTAACTGAGATATTACTCAAGGAACTAGATGTCACTCACAACTGGAGTCCACGCGGTGGTTTGAGGTCTTCAAGACATCCAGTACTCATTCTCAATAAATTTAATATGACTAGTCAGGCATGTGAACTGTTTCTTGATATCTGTAGTCACACAGTCAAAGCACATGTTAAAGCAGTGCAGCTAGAGGGCTCTATCCACAGTTATGTGAAGCAGGTGGGGGAAGTGTTCTTCTGCTCACTGAGTGATGCCTTAACAGAGTTTATTTCATTATTTCCTAAGAATAAATTAAGCGCTTTTGTAGTGTGGGCTAGTATGCAACTAAGAATTCTGATGAGTCAAATTATTAAGCAAGTATTTACACCACAGTGTGCATTAGATTCAGTTCTAGAGTGTGTTCAGAGTTTACGAGAGCAATGTACACTTTTCTGTGAGTTTGGCTTAGATTTAAGATTTCAGATGAACAGCTGTTTAAGAACACCGATTATAAAAGCTTTAAGAGAGTTTAAGGAGAAGATTGTCGATTCCATGAAAACTAAAGTGACAGAAGACAAGTGGACACCAGTTAACATGCACACCAAAGTGGGAGTTAACAAATTCTTATCACAAATGGAAAATTTGGGCCTTATCTTAGTTAGGTATGTTATAAATGAAACGTGGGTGGATTTATCCAGTAGTACTATATGGTTTGCACAGTCTGTTATAACTGTACAAAATGTTGGCCTAGAAATTGTTACTAAGGACATGATGGATGTTGTGGACGAATGTATATATGCAATATTCAATTCACGACTCAAATACTCAGTTGGAAATGATTCTTCATATGCACAGAAAAATTTTAAGTTCATTTTGGAAACAGTCATGCCTCATATGATAAAGACATATAAGGATAAAGTTGGTTATAACAATGTGAAATTATTAGATTTAGCAGTAAAATATGGTGTCCACATTGCACCACCAAAGAAATCAAACATCACATACTCTAGTAATGAATACTTATGAGAATAGTCAAGCTCTGACCTTAATTATTAGTGTTGAGTATGAAAGATTATTTTTATTATGCTGAAGCTTTAATAATGTAATATAATAGACATTAAGCGTGCAAGATTTTTGTAAGTTTATTTAAACTGATCAAATTAAAATTTATATTATATGCAAGTTGAATAATATGAAATTTTAATAAACCAAGACCCTTTTATCATACGACTGCCTGAAAAAAGGAGTTGCCTGAAAAAAGCGAAAAGTCACATATTTATGCGTTGACTAATCAAATACAAATTTTTTTTAATTTGTTTAGTCAACGCGTAAATAAGTGACTTTTCGCTTTTATTTAAACAGACTAACTAATACAACTTGTTTTTAAGCTTTTAGTTCGTTTTATGGCAGGGCAGTCGTGTTTTTTAATTCTTTAAATTAATTTTTTTTTTATTTTAATATTTAATAATGCTAAGAGTAAAATGAAAAAGAAATAAAAGTCAACATATCCTTAAATATAATAATGTATTAATATTACTAAACATAATTTAATATACAGTAAAATTTTACTTTTTAGTTTAATTTTAAATATATTATTTATCATTTGTAACATTTACATTACATTTTTATGATTATAATATTCATAATACATAGGTACAACTACAATATAAACAGCAGACAAAAATTAATCGGTTTCGATTAGAGTTTCAATAAAAGTGTTGCCATTTATTAATTTAGTAGTAAGTATGACAAACTCTACATTAGTATCTTCTTGCTGACTGAGACTCCTCAGTGCAGAGATTTCATGGTGTGTGCAACCTCCAATAAAGAAAACGAGAACCACTCTCGGAGTTTCTAAAGATGATGAGTTTTCGCTCGATATTGAATTACGTCGCGTCATACGAGGCTGTAGGCTTTGGAGCTCTTCTAAAGTTGGTCCAGGTAGATTTCCTAACACATCTGCAATACCTGTGAAACCAAAATATTCATTTAAGTTTCATATGCTCACTAGATGATGCGACTTCGTTTGCGTGGATTACGGTTTATTGATCGATGCGGAAACTCAAGTTTGCCGGGACGCAATCTATCTCTGTACTAAATTTCTTTAAAATAGTTGAACTGTTGGGCCGTGAAAGCGTAGCAGACAGGCACACTAACGCATTTATTATGTTAGTAAGGATTTGACCAGGTAGGGGGCGCTGCAATCAGGTTCTATTTAAGTTTCAGAGCAGGTCGGCCTACTAGTTTAAAATAGTGATAAATATAATATCATTCGTATTAAATATTAATAACCAATGCCTATCGATTTTGTTATTTGTAACTTGTTTTAATTAGAGATGCACCAATTATAAGTTATACCGAATAACGGAATACCGAGTTTTACTCGGTTTTATTTTCGCCCAGTTACTCAGTCCAAGTTCACGCATCGAATCGCGTAATCGCAGAAACACAGCGTAGGTACTGGACGCGCGCCTCGGACGCTAGTTTTCACTAGTTCCTAAGTCATTAACTGGATCAAACTTTGGGAATCAGAATTTTTGGCCGATTATAATTTTTCCTTTGAGGTTTGGTGAGCAAGACAATTAGTTATGTTGCATGTGACTCACCAGACCATCCCTTATTTTTGGCGATGTGTTCACTAAGCCGGACGGTCAGCGGTACATATTTGCTTGACAGATAGCTTTTGTCCTTTGCGTTTAGCTCAGAGTCGTCCATAGTTAGGTGTAGGGTCTGAAAATTAGAAATAAATTAGCTATGAAAATGGAATATGATGAATGATCGTAATTAAACAAAGGTAGGGACCAAAATAAAGTCATAGTTTTTTTTATCCACTACAAGTTATCCCTGATGGTAAGTGATCATGCAGTCTAAGATGGTAGCGGGCTAACCTGATAGGGGCATGGCAGTTATGTTAAACCCATATCCCTATTCGGTTTCTACACGAGATCGTATAGGAACGCTTAATCGCTTGGCGATAGGTCTTTGACGGTAGGGTGGTAACTAGCCATGGCCGAAGCCTTCCACCATGCAAACCTCTTGTACAAGAGCATATGCATTGAAATTGCATCCTATGTATGTGTTTTTTATTATTTTTTATTCGTCGCTCAATAATAATTGGTCAGCTAGTTTTTGATATTGTCGCGTCGTCGCATCTGGTATGGCGTAGCGTAGGTTTCCCATCGATATATGTAGGTACAAGATGGGCCCTTTCATAGAAAAAAATTGGGCGTCCAACCTTTCGAGCACGCTCCTAACCGGTATAGCCCTGTCCTTGTCCCCGCCATAGCGCTGCCCGCTTTTCAGACTAGATGGCGTTAGTAAAATAGGTCCACATTCTTTGTTTGACAAGGCCCGTCTATGTAAATTGACGTCGTTGAGGCTTCCTCGCTTATCTGGGATCAGCTACTTTTTGTTACTGTCGCGTCGTATCGAGTCGCGTTGCCAGAACGACTGTCGTTCGAGTCGCAAGACACTTACTCGGGTTGAACTAGCTAAGTCATAGTCGCTTTCGTCGCTCACTCACGGTATTGTCGAGTCGCGTTGTCGCGTTACCCATTGGAGTTTTGGATTCTTCACGTGGTCTATGTTGTCGCGTAAATACGTTTGTCATTTTCTATCCAATGGTATGGCGTATACGGTTTCCTCGCCCATCTGGTACAACGGATCAGCTACTTTTTGATACTGTCGCTTTGTATGGAGTCGCGTTGTCTGTCCGTTTGTCATTCGAGTCGCAAGCAACATATATGTATGTTGGTACAAGATGGGCCTTTTCAAAGAAAAAATTGGGCGTCCGACCTGTAGAGCGCGCTCCACACCTGTTTATGCATGCCCTTGTCCCCGCCATAGCGCTGTCCCGCTATTCAGACCACATGGCGTTAATAAAATAAGTCCACATTCTTTGTTTGACAGGGTCTATGTAAATTGAGATAGTTGGTCGCAAGACACTTACTGCCTCGTTGGTCTAGTGGTTAGCATGTCCGACTGCGGCCGACGAGGTCCCGGGTTCGAGTCCCGGGTCGGGCCATAATTAAGTATGTAATGGGTTTTTCTGACTAGAAATTCTCAGTACTAGCCCGGAGTTAGGAAGTTGGCGGTGTTTCACCCCCGTGCCTCGGAGAGCACGTTAAGCCGTCGGTTATTATCACTAACATGATAATAGTCGTTAAAGCCCGCCAACCCGCATTGGAGCAGCGTGGTGGTTCTAAGCTCTAATTCCCTCTCTCTCAATTCATGAGAGTGGAGGCCTGTGCCCAGCAGTGGGACGTTAATGGGCTGTAGTGGTGGTGGTGGTGGAAGACACTTACAGTGGAATTCATAATCGTTGGGTAACCAGTCTCTGCAAAAATGTCATTCATGATTCGCGTAGTCATTGAATGTTGAATCAACCTTTGTTGCAATTCATAAACGTTCGCTAGACAATCGCCTAGCTGAATGGAGAAGAAATGGAGATGTACAGAATATTGTCTATTGATTGACATGTTATCTGTGGAAATTCTCTATGGATGTCACTTTGACGCACTGAGTCACTCAAGTCAACGTCAATGTTTGTTTACAAATAAACATTGACGCGGTTTTCAATTCCCAATAGTTTCCAATTTCAGTGAATCTAGAGAAAGCAGACTAAAGCGAATTCGAAATTTACGTGGTAAAACGCTGACGAATGATACCACCTTGATAGCGGTGATGCCCAACATAATGATTTGTTTATTCCACATGAAGTCAGAGATGGCCAAGGCTCACATTATTCGGTACATTCGACACGTATAAGAATCGCCCTGGAGCACCTCTACAAAAATATCACGAAGATATGTTTGTTCGCAGTTAGCAAAAGTGCAGCTTACTCTCCATAAACTGAAGTCCAGTAGAACTACTTATTTACTTCAGCTCCGGCCTGGTGCAAAGATGTGTTCATCAGTGCAGACTTTTGGCTTGAGGGCATAGTATACCGTCGCTACAGGGAAGCGAGAACAAGAATTGCTTCTGTTTTTTATTTATAGAATTATATCTAATATAGTATTTTAAGAATTCTATTGTATTGTGTTATTTTATGTGTTATAATAATATTATGTTTAAATATTGTTGCCTGATTCAAATAAATAATTTTATGGAGACCTTACTTATGAGACCAAACATAATACCTCTGTAAATCTCTGCTGCTCATTGGAAGTTGGAACTGCTAATGAATGAGTAATAAAGAAAACTACGAAATATTATAATTCATTTAATATTATTTTAACAATTAAATAGATATATCAGGCTGAAGAAGGAAATTAATCTACTATTATGATTCTTGTATTGCTAGCCACTTCCTTTTCGCCTTACGCAATGCACATATCATATGAGGCCATCCAACCAAATGAATTAATCCACGACCTTTACTCTAACTTCTTCAAACCAAAGATCTTTGCTCAAACTGAGGATATTAGAACAGTGTATGTTCTGGAATTGTCAATAGGTACTGTGTAGTACATAGTGTAGTTCCTTTATTTTGCGCTCGATGTGTATTATTCATCAACATCCTATGTCCTATGAGATACTGAGTCATTATAAAAAATAGTGTACGAGTAGCTGGTTTCTTGTTTACCTAGATCTGTATACCATCAATTAGCCTTTGGGTTTACTATACTACCCTTGCGTCTTTATGTAGGCTAGCCGACTGTGCCGTCTTTCACGAGTCCATCCTCATGCAGCACTTCTTTCTTCTGGCAATAGTTTATTGCCATCGTTTCAATCCATCCCCGTCCCACTGCCTTAATACAGACCACGTGCCCCTTCTCAGAACGAGAAGAGTAACTTCCGGAAATACCAGTATGTATCAGGACAGCATAAATCGTCGTAGTTTTATATGCACTGCCTGTAATTAGCGATTTCATCATCAATGTATAGCCATCATTCGCTTTACACTACACTTTGGATTATTGGTGGATGTATTGGTTTTACCACAAGTACAAACTTAGAAAAACATATTGCATATGGCTCAAATCACATTTTTCGTCCATTTCTTATTAAAAATCAACATTTTATTACGCACAAATAGCCCACAAAATACAAAAATAATGTTATTTCAAACTCATGTCAAAGCAAAAGCCTTGTTTGGCAGTGTCTGATTAACGGAAATCGGCGAACCAGTATTCGGCCGCTGCTAGCGGCCAAATTGAGAGTTTCTTTCGACTATGAAATGCAAAAAGCTTGAATTCGACACATTGCGCTTGAAACGTCTCGGTGGCGAGCGTTTCAAGCGTTTATAAATTCCACTGTTACTCGGGTTGAACTATTACCTTTCTAAGCACGGCATACTGCCTGGTGCCGGCCTGCGCGCGCATCAGCAGACACTTCTCCAGGTTGCAGAGCGAGAGCCAGGTGTCGAGGCCGTACACCTGCACCAGCTCGCGCTTGTAGTACTCCAGCACTTTGGGCTTCAGGCCCGACCCCGTCGCGCATTGGAGGCAGATGAGCCGGAGTATCTAGCATCAGTACGCAATACTGTGAAGAAATCCATACTATCCATACTAATATTATAAATGCGAAAGTGTGTCTGTCTGTCTATCTGCTACGCTTTCACGGTCCAACAACTTAACCGATTTTGATGAAATTTGGAACAGAGATAGGTTACATCCCGGGGAAGGACATATGCTACTTTTTATCCCGGAAAATTAAAGAGTTCCCGCGGGAATCAAAAAACCTCAATCCACGTGGACGAAGTCGCGGGCATCATGTAGTTTTTAATATTTTTTACTGTTTTTACTCATAATTCATTCATAATTTTTATTTTGCCAAATTGTGGGTATCAGTTGTTATCTTATAATTATAAGTTCCGTTCAGAATTTACTGCTAGTAGCAGTGTGCAAAAATATAGGTACATGTCAATTATTTATAATATATATATTCAACCCTTGAGTCCAACAATTCACACAAACTCACAAATGTATTGAAAAACGTTGTGCGTGCGCAGTGAAAATAAACTCTTGTAAAGTGTAGTTTTCATAATACTGCACAAACTATTACAAACACTCGGGCATTTTTTTCTTTATACCCTTACATGAGCTTTAGCTTTCAGGTAGTCCGTAATTATGACCACCTTTGCGCACTGGTTATTTCTTTTAGTATGTATTTTTTTCTTTTCAATGTTTTGTGGCAATAAAGCATTTATCTATGTTGTACCCATTTTATCTTTTAGTTGTAGATCTACACCGAATCATATATTTTGTCAAAAGTGATTTTCATAGATATTGGGAAGACACTGTCTCCTGTAACACAGTTTTTACTACCACAGGAGGCAGGGTTTCAAGTTGATAAAAATTGTAAGCTTTTTATGACAAATAAACATTTATTATTTATTATTATTATTATCTATCTATCTATGCCGTATCATTTTCGTATTTGCCCGAGATGCATATATGTATACGTCAATGCCTCACGCGTTATCCATTGCGGATCAACCAATACCAAGCTAATATCATTATCGTTTGGATAATAGCAGAGAGCCCAAGAATGAGATGGTTTTACGGGTCATGCCCTAATACTCTTCTGACTTGCGCTTTACAGAAATACAGAATAGAGGTAGGTAGATGTCGCCATTCAAAATTACTAGAATGTAGGTAAAGTGATCTTACCTTAGTTAACGGTACCTTCTGCGCAATGAGATCTTCTATGAAAGGGCATACTTTTTCATTGTCGATACAATTCAAGAAATCCTCTTCACATTGGATAGTGTCGTGAAAATCGAAAGTGTCTGTAGTCTGAAAAGTTAATGGTAATTACGTAAGTAAGTAAAAGTATAAGTTAAAGTTAATAGAGCCATTTAAATCTTATTATTTAGAAAAAATATACAAAGTTATGACAATTAGGAACCTTAGGACAATTACGGGTGAAAGTGATAGCTTAATTATTTTAAGTTAATCAATTGGTTCTAAATCTGTAGGTATAGTACACACCAATCAAAAAGTCGTCTCTGAACTGTGGTGTGAGTGCTTGTTTGCGCAGTTCTCATACAAACTGTCAAGGTCAACACACATACTACGCGCGAAAATATGCTATTGCAACGTATCTTGCGGTTAACTTCAGACACGACTATTTAAATGGCGCCGACTAAACTTCTGCTTAACATTACATAATAATTATATGAATTGCATGTTTTATGTGATTACTAGCTGATGCCAGCAAATTCGTCCGCGTGGATTGAGGTTTTTTGGTTCCCGCGGGAAATCTTTAAATGTCCCGGATAGAAATGTGTTATTCCAGACTATAATCCATCTCTGTGAGAAATTTCATTAAGATTAGTTCAGCCGTTCTGGCGTGATTGGGTAACAAACATCCATACATCCAAACTTTCGCATTAATAATATTAAGTATTAAGTATAGATGAGTAATATAACTATTTATTTATCTGCAGAAGCAAAAGCAATGTACGTAAACGTTGTGAGACCAATCCACAAACCTCTTTAATGTACTCCGCAATGGCCATATGCGTGGCCAGGGATTGCTTGTTGGCCAACATTTGCGGCAAGCGTGAGACAAACTGCTTTATTTCCTGCACGGTCTTGTCGTTGTGTCGCTCGTCTAACTGGGTCTTGATGACGCGAGCTTTCTTTGATAGCGCTGGTCCCACCTAATAAAAAAGTTGTTTAGTATAAAAATTCTTTCCAAAAAACCGACTTCCAAAGCCACTGTAAAGTAAAAATTATTTTCATTTCTACATACTACACTACATAACCTTTGCTTATGTTTGTTATACCCGCCCGAAGTCAACATAGTGTAGCAATCATTATTATTTTTTACTTTACAGTGGCTTCGGAAGTCGGTTTTTTGGAAAGAATTTTTATTTTTAACTTTTTAGTGTCAGGGTTGAAGATTTGGAGTCAGAATTTTTTATGGGACCGCCTCGAGAGCTTCCTCAAACGGCTGAAAAAAATTCAAATCGGTTCAGAAACCACAGAGATATGCACCGACATAAATTTAAAAAAAAATCGCGCCGACTTAAGAACCTCCTCCTTTTTTGCAAGTCGGTTAAAAATAGTTGTCTGCTGAAACAGCTGTTGCTCAAAAGACTGCCAAACCTTAATAGTTCAATAGTCAGGGAACACACTAAAATTAATAGGATCCTAATGCTGCTATTAGCTAAATGTACCAGTTTCAGTACCACAAATCTTTCGACGACCTCCCTGGCGCAGTGGGTTAGATAAAATTACCATAGATACGGGATACCCCTTCAAAGTTAGTCTGCTTCCATTCCATCCTTGAGGTAAGACAGTCAACGGTTAAATTGTAATTGGATAAAATATATCATAATGGGATAAAAGTAAAGCGAAAGCCAGATGAGCCACGAATAAAAAGGGGCGTTTACTTTTAAGGCTGCAGCGCTGTGCGAGCTGAATTGCACTTTATTACGTTGAAACAAGAGCCGCTATTTATTTAAACTTTTTTTGCTGAGTGATCCCCATGTAGTCTTTGTAGCTGGAAGGTATTCTGTGGGAGACAAGTGGCCTAGTTGTGACAACGCATATCAGTCGATTGCGAATTTTAAGCAACGTTGAACCAAGTCGGTAACCGAAGTCGAAACCAAGATGGGTGACCGAATTTGGAGGTTCGGCCTTTCGTTCCCTCCGTGCCTCGGAGAGCACGTTGAGCCGTCGGTCCCGGTTATTATCATTAATATCTGATAATAATCGTTACAAAAACCTAAGAGTTGAAATACTCTTAGTTGCGGAAGAACGTGGGAACCGACCGCATTATTATCACAAGAAAACTCCTACCATTGTGTGATTCATGGAGAGGGGTCACGACCCTCGGCAACGAGGAATACGACCCAGCGATAGATGGGATACTTTAGTTGTAATACTAACATGTGCAGTCAGCTTTGTACGCTCGGGTTTCCTTTAAAAGATCACTTTAGTGAAATGGCCGCCTTTGCGCATCACCACAGTTTCCTGTCTTCTGTTTTGTATGCATAATTTTGTACCTATGTGTTAAGATGCAATAAAGACTTATACTACTAACCACTACTACTAACCGTAGTAAAGTTACAATCTCTTAGTTCGGCGAAGAGTTCTTCACTGGAGTTGAGTATGATGCGTTTCCGTTCGCGCGCGGTTACTTCAGGGCTCGCGTCGTCCGGACTCACGAACTTGTGACCGGGGAAGGTGGCTGTCGAGCTCTTTATACCGTACAGCTCATCTTAATTCAGAAAAAAAATACTTATATACCACAAGCTTCTTACTGGGCGTAGATAAAGGTTCCTGCCTAATTTATTAAGTATCTCATGGCGTAGCTTTAGATTAATCGCAAGCGAGCGACGTGCAAAGTAATACAAACTCTGGTGACCTAGTTTTAAGGTACATTTTGGCTCGTTACGACCAAGTTGACTCATCGCATGACAGAAGTTAGGCATTTGGTGTTTTCTTATTTATTTATTTTATTTAAAAACAAGTATACATTTTCAAATATAACAATTTATAATTTTGTTACGGTGTAACAAAAACCCTGATCGGGTTTATCCGTACACCGGTATTCCTTGTGCTCGCTCATTACAATTCGTTTTACATAATTTTCATCTACTATTTACTACTACTTACTATTTTTATTTATAATTAATTATTTACTACTCCTATACTATTTATAATTATTTATTTATGAACTATTTACTATTTATAAATAATGTAAGACATTATATATATTATGTGTAGGTACATCACAAAATAATAATTATTTAGATATTAAAATATGGTTATAAAACATTAAATGAGGGTAGGCTACAATATAATATTTAACCATCGTAATGAAATACTAAACTACAACGACAGAAAATAAAATAAAAATACGGCATAGAAAATATTATACCGAGCACCTTGTGAAGTTGTGACTGGCCAAACCAGTTTCAAGAGACATATACAGGTTGGTCCAATTTTATATTTTTCAGTTTTGTAAGAAATAGGCCTTGAGTTTTTCCTTTATGTTTTTTAAAGTGATTTCTTGCTTAAAGTTGTACGGTAAACTATTTATTAATGTCGGCACGAGACATTCCAGGGTGTGTCTGCCGTAAGTGTTGTTACTTGGAGGAATTATAAGTTTCCCTTTTGCTACACTACGCGTTAATTTTGAATGGTGATAAAATTCTTGCAGTCTGGTGTTGAAAAAGTTTTCAAATAATAATAAATATTTAATTCTGTTATGTATGGGCATTATTTTGCAATAGTTGAAAAGTCCGGGGTAATTACCTTTGAATTTACTTTTAATTTTGTATGGAACTATTGTTTTGAGAAGTCGTATCTGCAGTTGGTAAATGTCATCCAGGTGGGATTTACATGTCCTTCCATAACTACTCAGACCATATGATATAGTGGATTCTGCAAGAGCTTTGTACAATAACAACCGTGTTGGGTATGGAATTTTATTTTTTATGGTCGAAAATTTTGCCAGCATGGATCGCAACTTATCACATACTTTATTTATGTGACCTTTCCACTTGATGCGATCGTCAATAATGAGACCAAGGTACTTATGACTATTAACTAGGTCTACTGAATCACAGTTAGTACATGAGTTTAGGTTTGAATGCAGACATGAATGGCTATGAGCGATCAATTTTGGGATAATAGTGCTTCGGTTTTGACTGGAGCTTATGTACATGAGTTTAGTTTTACTTGCATTAATTACAAGACCTACATCGTGGGACCATTTGGTTATTAAAGTAAAATCTGTTTGTAACTTAAGTAGGGCTGTGTTGATATCAGCGTCCGCTGCTATGAGGCATGTATCGTCAGCAAATTGGTATATCTCACAATTTTTAATTAAATTAGTGACGTCATTTACATAGGAAATATAGTGCAATGGACCTAGCACCGAGCCTTGTGCTGTACCTTCCGAGACCTGGACTGTGTTACTATACTCATTATCAATTTTAACCTGGAACGCTCGATCTTTAAGATAGTTTTGACACCATTTCTTTATGGGTCCCCGTATTCCACAGTCGTCTAATTTATCAATCAAAACGTCATGACGCAATGTATCGAAAGCTCTACTATAATCAATGAACACAACGAGTACATGGTTTTTGATGTTCAGATGATTATAGATTGTGTTTGTGAACTTAGAAAGTAGTTGCGTTGTACTTTTGTTAGATTGAAACCCATATTGAGATTTGTTAATTATATCATGATCAGAATAAAATTTGGAGATTTGATTACCAATGTATTTTTCAATAATTTTATCTATTGTTGGCAAAATTGTTATGGGTCTATAATTTCCATAATCCTTGCGGCTACCCGTTTTGTATATCGGTCTTACTATGCCTGTTTTCAATTCGACTGGATATTCTCCTGTTTTGATGGAAGTATTTATTAGATCAGTTATTACTGGAGATATCTTGTGGCTAATAGATTTCAGGTCTAAAGCTCTTACACCATCTATACCTGGAGCTTTATCACTACTTAAAGATTTTATAATTTTGAATATCGAGGTTGGTGTAGCTTTTTGAAGGCGTATTGAAACATTAGCAGGTATAGAATAAGTAGATTTAAGTAATAAATTAGTATTACAATTGGGTATAATAGTTTTGACATTTTCACGAAATTTAGTAGCAAAATTATTAACAATATCCTTAGTACTGGTAAGATTATCTTGTAATGCATTTAATACAACATTATCTAAAGAATTTTTAATTCTACCTGTGATTTCGTTTAGAATATTCCATAAAGATTTCAAATTCTTTTTGTTTTTAATAATTTTTGTTTTAATTTGTTTATCTTTATTTCTTTGTATTATTTTATTAGCATAATTTCTTGATTTGTTATATTTAAGCCTTAAAATTTTATTTCCAGTGTCTTTTAACCATTCCATGAAAAGATTATCTCTATAAATGCATGCTTTTTTAACTTTTTTATTGACACAATATAAATCATTAGGACTTTTTTGACTATTGTGTATCTTAATTTTTACCTCAGACTTTTTGTAACACAAATGTATATTTTGAATTATAATTTTATATATTTTATGTGGGCATATAATATTCGTAGTTGTTGGCCAGTCTATTTCTTCCAGTAATTTGCTCAAATTTTTCCTGTCGTATATAGTTTTGCATTTTGGTACATCCTGTATACGTGATGTGCCGATACATGCGAATACTATAGCTCGGTGGTCTGCCAGTGCAGTTCCGAGCGCTGCCGTGTACACGTCCTGTGAGCGCGATCTTGCGTATATGTGATCAATACACGACTTACTTAGTTTGTTATTACATATTTCTATACGTGTGTACTCTGAGATCCCGCACACTAGGCCGTGGTTATACATTACAGTGCTATATTTATGTTTTACAGGACAGTTGCGTTTTAAGTCTATATTAATATCTCCTAATACATAAAGGTCTCGATTGTGTTCAATTTTGTTGAGAAATGAGTCTAGTTCGTTAATGAATAGATGTTTACTATAGTTTGGTGGTCTATATATAGCACACAGAGTGGCGATATAGCCCAATGGAGTGGTAATTTGTCCATAAAGGAGTTCGAAGTGTTGAGGTTTATAACTTTTCGTGATGAATTTATGTTTTTTGTGGATGTAGGTAATAATACCTCCTCCTTTGCGGCCACTACGCAACTCCGTGTGCATTTCGTAGCCTTGCAGATTATATAAACCACATAGCTGGACTGATATGTTAGCCTCTGTGACGATTATTATATCTGGAGTTACCGAGCAATGTTGAATGCATTTTTCTAATGATGCAAAATTTTTAATAATTGATCTTATATTTATATGGATACAGAATAATTTTGTTCTGGTAGGTAAACAATCAATAAACTTTTGTAGATTCAAACAGTTCGGAACTTCTATGATATCGTCCTTAAAATAATCGAGATTCATCTTATTGAGAGAAACAGATATAAAGATTACAGAGTAAATACAAAATTTACATAAAAGTAGTATAATAATAATATTATTTTAAGTTATTTACATCCTCTTTTGACCGGATTATCACCGCCCTTTCTTTTTCTCCAGCTTTACGTACCCGGATTATTCCATTTTTTACCCAGATGTATTTATATATATCGCTCAATTCCTTCTTAGCAAACCAAAGTAAGTATTTATTATGTGGTGTTAGTGATTCTCTGAGATATACTATTTTTGCGGCTTCAACTTGGCTAGGGGTTGCTGAGACAATATCTTTAACCTTGATTTGCTGATCACCTGTTTTATAAGCTGTTAACCATTTTGTTTGAATCTGATCCGTCTTCAAATGTACTTGTATAGGACCCGGCCTGTCGTTTTTTCCAGGCAAGCGAGTTGTTCGGATTATGTCGTCAGCTTTTTGGTTTAGTTTAACTGCTACTTTTTGTACAATTAAGGCAGTGTTTTCACCATCAGCTTGCGGCACATTACATATTTCGACAAGGTTTGACAGCTCGCGCTGCTCTTTCTCCTGTAGGCGTTGTTCCAGAGCCCCCACCCTCGCTTCCAGGTTATTATTTTTATTAGTAAGCTCGATGTTCTTTCTTTTTAGATCGTTGATAGTACCTTGGCAGGCTTCCAGACTGGCGATAACTTCATCCATCTTCTCACTGTGAAATTGAAGAGAATGACTCAGCTCCTTCATTTCTCGCTTAATTGTTTTTTCCATCTCCTTAGAAATGTCACTCAGAAGCTGTTTTATATCTACTTTTAGCTCGGGAACATCGCTGCGCTTATCTTCCTCCTCGTCATCATCCTCGGGGACAACTATAGTGTGTCGTTTCGGTGAGATTTCGTGGCACTCGCGACACATCCACTCTAAATTCTCCGCGGCGCGAACCGCTGATAGTTGTTTATTAGTAAGTTCAGAGCACGATGTGTTTAAATGCACAATTTTTTCACATCTGCTACATTCTAGTCCAGGTTTACTCTTTGAAATCGTTTTATTGCATTTATCACATTTGGCCATAATTTATTATTGAGGGTACCTCACAATATGTACTACAAATATAATGTCACGACGTGTGTCACTGTCGAGCGCGTCACGCGGAATCTTACAGATCCATACCTGCCTTATGTCTGCATAACTGCGATTTCATGTGTAACTAATAATAAGTTCTTTATAGGTGCGTGTTGCGTTGACATAACACTGTTGAAGTCTACAGCTCAGACTCGTTCCTTGCTCCTCTTAGTACAGCCGACATAGCAGATTTAGTTATTTAGTAGAGCTCTGTTTGGCATATCCCATACCTAAGAAAACTGATTTGTAACTATTATAGTGTATCAAACTCACCAATAAGCCCCTCATAGGTGAGTTGCGTTGACATGACGCTGGTGAAGTCTATAGCTCAGACTCGTTCCTTGCTCCCCTTAGTTCAGCTGACACAGCATATCCTATACCTAACAAACCTCCTTTGTAACTAATACAGTGTATTAAACTCACCAATAAGCCCCTCATAGGTGAGTTGCGTTGACATGACGCTGGTGAAGTCTATGGCGCGATCTAGCAGCAAGAGCTGATCGATACAGGATGTAGTCGCACCGCGCGGGCCCATGCCTTGCTCTTCTTTGTTCAGCCGACACAAAAAGTCCCATACCTATCATAATCACAACAAAAATACACTCTGAATTGTCAGCTTTGCGTTTAAAGTTAAATTGAATTTTTACAAAAGTTAAAAGATTGTTAAGTTATTTATTGATGAAGGTTTGATTGTACTGATATTTGACTCATTCGATGTATTTCACTGAGTCAGCTCGTTCCCGACGCCATATTGGAATAATTTGTATAAATATAAATGTTTTTACAATCGGTAAGGCAGTCTCCACCGAATGTTTATTAAATTCGTGTTTAGATCCTTAGCAACTGTTACTGCGGCCTGGTCAAATGATTTGATACTGTAGTATTGATTAACTAAGTTTTATAAATTAACTAATTAGTAGAAACATATTAAAAGTGTTTTATTAATACCTACTTCTGGATTGTCTCCAACAGAATTCAGAAACTCGTGCTTTTTGAAGTCGAATGATCAAAGGACAATAAGTTTCCAAATAAATACAAAGGACATAATATATTGTATTCCATGAAGTAACATTTCACATCCTACTTAATATTATAAACGCGAAAGTTTGTATGTATGGGTTAGGTACTCTTTCACGCCAGAACGGCTGAACGGATCTGGATGAAATTTGGCACAGGGATAGATTATAGTCTGAAATAACACATAGGTTACTTTTTATCCCGGAAAATTAAAGAGTTCCAACGGGAATTAAAAAAATTTAATCCACAGGGACGAAGTCACGGGTATCAGCTAATTTAAAATATTAGAAGGATAAGATAAATACAACGTACTTGTTTAGCGGCATTCCCCTTGCCATAAACGCGTGGAATGATTCCGTAAAGCTGCTGTATGGTGCGCAGTGCGTGTGCTGCATTGTATAGGCAAGTTGGATCCCCTTCCAAATAGTTTTCTCTGTATGGATGAAACAATTCATGGGTATTTTAACTTAGAAAACATCTTCAAAATTTTGCACAGTGAAATTTACGTTCATCTCTTTTCAATATTGAAAAAATGAAAATTACATCAGGTCAGCATTTTGAGTCTAAGAAATATGAGTTGTATATTTTTGGCACGTAATAAAGCCGGGATAGTGAATAAAGCGGAACTCTGTTCATCACGATTTGATGCATTAGTGCGCCCGTTTATACCTATCACTCGGGAAATTGTAGTATATTTGTTCATGGAATCAGTAATAAAAAAAAGCAAAATATTTTCATAGGTAAAAATATTATCTCTTTGTTGCTTATGTGAAGGTTTCTAGCATAGTACTATCAACATACAATATGTGCCGAATGCATGCTATACTTCCTACAAATGTGCATGGTACTAGTATGTAAAATAATAAACCAGTGAATTCATATGTTGTAATAATCGACATGTTACTATTATGTTATCATTTACATGACGTGATTAGTTGCTGATAGTAGTTTAATAAACAGTAAAATAACACACACATATTATTATATACATGCAAACACACATCCACGCGGTCGTATAATAATATGTTTAATGTCAAACCATATTTTTTTTAATGATATATGAAATTTGTTTATAAATTTGCAGATTAGTATAAAATAATCATAAGGCCTGCAACATACTAACATAATCCACATGACACGGGTTCCAATTTAATTGAACACAAGCAGCCTTATAAGGCTGCTTTATGTTGTAATTTCTTTTTTAATCTATATATTTTAGCCTTAATGGTTGTTGCTTCTGTTTTATTCCATGCTGTGTTTATTTATAAGTACTTAATCACTACACTTAGCTCGTATTTATATGATGATTTTTATTTTTAGTAATGTGTTGTTGTTAGTAAACCTAAAAAATAAAAAACAATTGACAAAAAATAGGGACTGCCGATAGAAGTGAGATCGATTTTTCAAATATATTTTTTTAATTAAAAAAATAAAAATATAAACCTTAACACTAAGGCATTAAAGTTTAATTACGAATGTAGTATATTTTTAAGACTTTTGTCTTCGTCACGTCGCGGTGATGTTGTCGGTCACGCGAATCCACAGGTTTACTTCCTACCAAAAAGTGCTCAATGCGGCTAAAGAAGTTTTCACTTCAAAAAAGTATTTTAAAAAAAATGTGTTGTGCAAGGCAGCTATTTGTGATAAAATCTTTTGTCATGTCACAATGCATATTGCATGTTATAACTGGGTTGCTACTTACTGCAGTAATCTGGCTATTGAGTAGTAGAGTCAAAACATGTTCTACGTGATATAAACCAATTTTAGTATGAGTTTATTTTAATGTTCTGTTGTGGTACTGCTGTTGCACGTCGTTGCTGCATTTGCTGTTAAAGTCTTTAGTATGTCAAGAGCCTAATAAAATCAATTACCTAAAGTCATTCTGCAGTTCCAAGGACATGACGTCACTGTCAAAGGGAAAGATGTCACATTTGAACTCCTGTAGAGACAGGTTGGAGAGTACCCCTCGGTTCTTTAGGTGCTTCTGGCAAAGCTCACTCTTTCTAGGCACGAAGAATAAATGGAACTCCACTGGAGAGGTCTGTTTTGTCCTATAAAAAGTTTCAAACAGTCTTTTAAATTACTATACAATACCTTTACTATAAAACAGTAAATGAAAACCATCATAAGTTCATAAACTCATGGTTATTCTTATTAAGTACCAACAAGTGTTAGTGATTTATATTTGGACTTAGATGTCTCTTATCAAAATAACATTATTGATATTTTTCCTGTAGTATTTAAATACAGCAATACTATTGTAATAATTGATTTTATGTTAAAATTTAGCACAGGTTAAGGCCTAACCATGAAGTATTAAAAATATTATTCTTAAAAATGCATTGCCAATGACATAGTTAAATGAATCACCATTTCAACTATACAAATAAGATTTTACTGGTTAGAGAACAGAAGTTCTCACTAGTCCCCGCACTGCACCCTATCCCCTTCCCACAGATATCTATTTAATGCTCATGTGATACTAATACCCATTATATTCTCAGCATAGAAGCATAGTCTTATTTGGCATCATGTAATATGACAATAGTGGCTATCAGACAAGTAATCAATGCCAGTGCATCCTACATAGTTTAATTAGGGTTTAGCTATCAAGATTCCCATCATTTATGTATGCAGAGCTACTACTAGTTTACCCTGATCAATACCTCAAAGATTGGATGTAATCTGCAACAAGATCCATAAGTCCCAACTTTGGACGAGCGATGAATATGATGTGTTTCACAGACATAGTAGGCAGGCTGCCGGGTCTCAGGGGGAACATGTCCACTACTTCATGCTCCATTAGTAAGGAGTGCTGTGCTACCAAACCCACAGGCCCAGCTAGCCATTCATCCCAGATTGTCACCTAAAAGAATAGGAAAATCTTAGTACTTAAATAGTATTATTTATATAATTTTAGACTTCATGTGACACTTGTAGTAAATTTTTGACACGAAAATCGTCACACATTTATCGTCTTATGCTTATAAGAATACAAGTTAACATTAACTTTTAGCTAGCTAGGAACTACTTGTAATATTAATTCTGTTTCGCAATAAGTACTATTTTAAATAATTAAAACCGCTTTAATGCATAGGTACAGTAAGCACATGAAGATGGGGATACCTTTTTTCCTTCACACAGCTGCAGGAGATTTAGCAAATCTTTTCTCATAGTTTCATGCAAAATAGCAACGTTTAATCTTCCACCCGATAGATGAGTACTCATTTTAGTTTCCTTCATTACTGTAAACGTAAAGTATACAAATTTAAAGAATAAATCCTAATACGGGACCCAAGCCCCAAATGTTTTGAACTTTTGTGATAATATTTTCAATGCTTTCCTTTCCTTTGCTTTGAAGTTTGATTTGACTTTTGACTTTTGTTATTACTTATTTGTTTTTGCCATTTTTTCCTTTTTGACGGTTTTGACAACTAGAGAGCGTAGAGAGATTAGAGAGTACAAAATTTGACAAGTACTAAAAAGTCTAGTGATGGCAAGTCGCTTTTCTCTAGAGTCTAGACTCGAGTCAACGAAAATTAGACTCGAATTTCAATTGTCGCTCATACTATGAATACAGTAATTCAAGAATTGCTTTACAAATTCGAATTTAAAAATTCTCCAAAAATGACTTAGCTCAGTTTTCATGGTTTTCGTCTGGTTTAGATTTATTGTGTTTTTATTAATTTAATCAGGGTATTTTTTAAATAGGCTTTTATTAAGGTCTCTGCCTCTAATTAGGTACTTGTAGAGTAGTTACTTGTTTATAAGAACAGGTTTACCTATTGATTTTTTGTTGAGCACGGATAAATAAAAAGACTTGTACGGACTGTCCTATTTAATCTAAGTAGTTGTTGATATCCTTACTAATATTATAAATGGGAAAGTGAGTTTGTTTGTATGTTTGTTCCGCTTTCACGCCGTAACTACTGAACCGATTGCTTTGAAATTTTGCAGACGTAAAGTTAGAAGTCCGGATTAAATAATAGGGTACTTTTTATCCCGAAAAATTAAAGAGTTCCCGCGGGAACTAAAACTCCTCAATCCACGCGGACGAAGTCGCGGGTATCAGCTAGTTACAAATAATTTTAAAATTGTTTAATCATGAAAACACCTCGGCCGCAGTGTTGAATCAATATCTCAGGCAAATGAGTCAAGACTAGACTCTTCAACTTTCAAGTCGACTTTGTTACCCGATGTCCGGTTGAGTTTGTTTAGTTAAAGCTGAGAATGATAAATGCTAAAACGCTCCCCGTGGCAGATCGCGGAGCTGCGTACTAATTCCACGCACGGAGAGGCGTTGTTAATGTGTGGTACTGCGCGTATTTTGTATACAAACTAATTTAGTACTCAACGCCGCCCCGCAATCTGTTGCGGGGCGCGTCGCAATGTGGGATTTACCTGGATCGCGCCTGTTGACATGTAACCAAGTTGACTCGAGTCGCGAATCGATTTCAGCTACGAGTAATTTGAGTTGGGAAAAATGGAATTGTGGCAGCACTAAAGTAAGACAGTGAATGACACAAGACGTGACATAAACGACATGACATTAATTGTTTGTTTGCTTTTCTTTATGTCCCCTTTCGGGACAGGCAAAGGTCTAAGACCATACAGCCTACGACATGACACTGACTTTTAATGTCAAATAATATGTACAAAAACCACACAAAAACATATGAGAAAAACAATTTGCTACTTTTTTTTAAAATTAAATGGCTGGAACCCAGAGCGGTAAGGCTCTGTGTTCCGAGGATAATCATTTTCAAAATAGATACCTACTATAAGTACCTACTATATAGTAAAAAGCAAAAAATTTTTTTTTTGCGCTCCTTCTTACTAAGTATTGGCTACTTATGCAAGCGTTCCCTCCCTCTGCGGATCGGTCATAATAAGTTCTAAGTCCAGTTCTAACGCCACGACCTTCGCCAGATGTGGCAAGTTTATATTTTCTTACAAATACAATATTGCCTCTATTCATTCCAAACTTATGTAAAACCTACTAGGATAGACAAGGACACAGTAGGAATTTTTTGACGTCCTAAATTTATGTAATCAACTCTAAAAAAAAAATATTTTTTGTCGTTTTTGATTTTGTTCTAGAGTAAGAATTTGTTTACATAGCTTTAGTGCAAGTAATAAGAGTTATATTTATTTATATCGCGGGGCCGCCGGCGGCTCGCGAAATTCGACACCTGTCACGTGACCCTCGCAGGCCCGCCATTTTCGCTTATTTGACTTTCCGCAGAGGGGAGGGTATGGGAACCCTAAAATAAAAAATGTAAAGCTGATTTTGGTAGTACCTCTTAAAAATTCCCCCTCCCTAGGCCGCGGGCGTTCCCCCCCACCCCCCCCAAACGTCTCCCCAACCACAGTTTTTTGTAATTTTCTCAAAAAACATTAGTGCTAGAAAAAAACCATCTATGGCGAAAATATTCTACATTAAATAATCTACCAAATGGCATTTAAATCATTATGATAGGACAAATAGTTTTGGAAATATTCCGGCTTATTTTGCGTATTTTATATTTTTTTGAAAAATTGTATAATTTTCTTGTGATTTACACGAAAAGTATAAGAGCTAGGAAAAAAAACCACAAAAATAAAATGAAAGTTCATAAAGTCGTCTACAAAATGTTTTTTATTTCATTTCAGTAGACCTAATACTTTCGGAAATATTACGATCGAAAATGTGCATGACATTTTATTTGAAATTCATCGATGCTTTAATACAATAAACTAATAGTAATAATCATGATATCTTTATCTATCTATCTATTAAACAACACCACACTTCGTAAATAATGGGGAGAGGGGGGTTTTGGGAGGGGGGAGGGGGTTGTGGGAGGGAGGGGGGGGGTTGTGGGTGATGAAGGGCAAGGGGTTGTGGAGGGTGGCAGGTGGGCTGTGGGAGGTGGAGTGAGGTTGTGGAAGGGGGGAAGGGGGTTGTGGGAGGAGGGGATGTTATTTAAATATGTTACATTTATGGGTTAATTTCTATTTATTATGTAGTATGCTAAGTCTACATGACTACCACCGGTTCTTACACAACAGCAAGGTATATTTCGAAAACTATTTGTCCTATCAAAATAAACTAAAGACTATTTTGTAGGTAAATTAATAATCTTTGTACTAAGTCCTGACAGCTTTATTCCTAACTCTAATACTTTTTCTTGAAATTACAATAAACATTTACGGATTTTACAAAGGTTTAGTTTTTTATTCCAGTTAGGCAGCCATATTACCGAAACTATTAGTTTTATCAAAATAAACTAAAAACTATTTTCAAGATAATTTAATGAAGTTCATTTTTGCTTCTTATGTTTTTTTCCTAGTACTAGTAGTTTCTGTGAAAATTCAAAAATATAACCACGGTTGTTGAAAAAACAAAAAAAAACTTGGAATATAGGTTGCCATATTTCTCGAACTATGGAACCTATTTAAATTCACCATGAGACTTTTTTGTGGGTAATTTAGTGACATTCTTCCGAGAATTTTTTCCAGCTCTAATAGTTTTTGTGGAAATTGCAAATAACATAGGATTCTAGCAATTTTTTTATTTATCTTCGTACATTATACATGGATATATATTCTAAATTATTAGTCCTATCTTTATACACTAATTTTTTAAAATAATTGGTTATATGGTGTTTATTTTTGTTTCTGAGAGTTTTTTGCCTAGCTCTAATAGTTTTCTAGAAATTACAGAAAACATATAAAATTAGGAGCAATATTGCTTTCATGTTAACTATGACAAGTGTATTTCCGCAATTATTAGTGCTATCAAAATGAACTAAATACTATTTTGTAGGTAATTTAACTATGTTTCTTACTGCTTCAATCAGTTTTTCTAACTCTGTAATTTTTTTTTCGTACAAATACTTGACTAGACAATCTTGCATTGTAAGGTCGACATCTCCTGAAGATGCTCCGGTGTCGGGGCGAAACGTGCGTCGAGAATAGTATAAAAGTCTTGTGTGGTGGTGCATGTGAGTGGTGGTGGCATTGCTTGCTTGGGAACTTAGCTTTCTTGCTTGGTTGGGAAGGTAAACGGTGCTTCTCTTGTAACTGCATGCTTGACCATACAGAATTTTTTTCTGTTGGCGGATTATAGCAAAATAATTGTATTCTTTTCTTGCATATTATTTTCTTTATCTTACACAATAGGTAGGCATATCTCCAAAACTATTACTCTTATCAAAATAAACTAAATATCATTTCATAGCTAATTTAATAGCCTTTCATTTTGCTTCAGACAACATTTTTGTAGCTCTATCAGTTTTTATGGAAATCACAAGAAACTACATTACAAAAAGCCATACATGCAAAATATTTTCTTTTCATGCATAAAGGGTTAACATATCTCCGAAACTATTAGTCTTATCGAAATGAACTAATATATTATTTTGTAGATAATTTAATGAAGATAATTTCCGCCATAGAAAGTTTTTTGCTAGCACTAATATTTTTTGAGAAAATTACAAAAAACTGCGGTTGGGGAGACGTTTGGGGGGGGGGGGGAGGGGTGGGGGGGAACGCCCGCGGCCTAGGGGGGGGGGGGAATTTTTAAGAGGTACTTCCCAGACCCCAAGGAACACTTGTGCCAAAAATCAGCTTTACATTTTTTTTTTAAGGGTCAATGTTTATTAGTCCCGTACTATTGTGCAAGATGATTAAAGATGTGATAATATCTACACTCGCCGGCATATTTAGCGGAACATAAAAAAAAGGTTTGATATCAGTATCATATAAGGTTGCTGGCTGGTTTATAAGTCATTTAATTTAAAAAGAAATATTTTCAAATTAAGAAAACAACTGAACATTATATTTTATGCAATTGTTTTAATTTTATTCAAATACACCTTATCTGGAGCGAACTTCGAGTATTTCTTCCTTCCGAGTTTGATTTAAAATTTCATTGAAATACTGTTTTTTGTTAGTTTTTTTTAATCGCGTATCTTTCTGGCGTTGATGACTTACTTATACCTGACTTAGCCCCAACGGAGATTGCCAGGGCACTCGAAATGCGAAGAAATGGTCAAACCTACAGAGTGATATTCAGAGATCTTCGTCGACCAGTTTCAACGATCCATCGCAGTATCCAACGGTTCAGGGAGACCGGTACTTACGTGAGAGAGCAGGACAAGGCAGAAAAAGACGCACTTCGAGTAGAGATGATCATTTCATTCGGCTTCGTGTACAGGATAATGCTCGGCCGCATACCGCTCGGGTAACTCAAGCTTATCTTAATGATATGAATATCACTGTTATGGAGTGGCCGGCGAGATCACCGGATATGAACCCAATAGAGCACGTTTGGGACTTGCTGAAAAGAAAAGTTAAGTCCAGAATTCCAGCTCCTGCCAACGTGGGTGAACTGCGAATCGCCGTAGTTGAGGGATGGCGGAGACTATCCCAGGAGACCATCGATAACATAATTCTCAGTATGCCTAGACGGGTAGAAACTTTAATAAGAGCACGTGGAGGAAATACGCGATATTAATCACCATTTTACTAATTTAATTAATCGTTATTTTAATATTAAATTTTACTTTTCCCGGTTACATGAAAAGTTCAAAAATGTACCATTTTTCACAAATAGCCTTTACTCGCAAAATCTGTTCTTAATGTGATCTCATTTTAAGTAAAACAAATGAAACTTTATGTAACAAAAGAAGTGTAGTAAGTAGATTTTTTAAATAAAACCATATTTTTTAATTATGGACCTTTTTTATGTTCCGCTAAATATGCCGGCGAGTTTACTTCTCAACAGAAACTTGGATTTAAAAAATATGTATCACGTAGGTATGTAGGTAAGTATATATTTTTTGTGAAGGAATTTGTAAAGAAAACTATTTTTGTTCGGGAAATAAATCGTCATTTTAATAATTAGGACAAAATATTAGATATAATCACACTAAGAACATTAAAAACTATAAGACAATATTGTAATAACTTATTGTTTAGGCCTTTAGATCATTTCAATACGTAGCTTTTTAGGGTTCCGTAGCCAAATTTGGCAAAAACGGAACCCTTATAGATTCATCATGTCTGTCTGTCTGTCTGTCTGGCTGTCTGTCCGTCCGTATGTCACAGCCACTTTTTTCCGAAACTATAAGAATAATACTGTTGAAACTTGGTAAGTAGATGTATTCTGTGAACCGCATTAAGATTTTCTTACAAAAAATAGAAAAAAAAACAATAAATTTTGGGGGTTCCCCATACTTAGAACTAAAACTCAAAATTTTTTTTTCATCTAACCCATACGTGTGGGGTTATCTATGGATAGGTCTTCAAAAATGATATTGAGGTTTGTAATATCATTTTTTTCTAAACTGAATAGTTTGCACCATACTTCCAAAGTGGTAAAATGTGTGTCCTCCCCCCTGTAACTTCTAAAATAAGAGAATGATAAAACTAAAAAAAATATATGATGTACATTACCATACAAACTTCCACCGTAAATGGGTTTGAACGAGATCTAGTAAGTAGTTTTTTTTTAATACGTCATAAATCGTAAACCTCAATTTACCTTTCATTCAATCAACTCAAATATTTAAAATAAAAATATTTTTAATGATTTAAAACTTACTACAGGTTTGTACGGAACCCTCGGTGTGCGAGACCGACTCGCACTTGGCCGGTTTTTGTACCTACTTACAACAAAATTAAGTTTGTTATAAAATTCAAATAATATTCTACTTATGTGATTCTATTTTGCTCTTTAGTTGAAATTACACATAAATTTTCGCTACATGTATCAATCTCTCTCTGCTACTCCTACGACAAGCATTGATAATGTCCTGAATATGATTGAAGGATATATACCAAGAAAATAAACTAACTTCCGCTTATACGTCTTTCCAACTAATTTCGGCCCCCAATCTGCCAGATTAGCATGTGCGAGGGAGATATTAAGGCCCGTATTAGGTATCAAGCCGATATCAGCTATGAACAGGTTCAACCCTGGTTCAACACGTTCTCAAGTATTGGTCAATCTATGCTTAATATGAGCGGTCTTAAGAATACGAGAAGATTGACCAGCACTAATGAAAGTGTTGGTTCTTAGTTGATCTGTGATGTCGATTAATTAATAGGTATGGGCCTCTTTAAGTCTTTGCGTGAACACAAAATATGCACTCTCTATTCATTTTTACCTTAAATAGCCCGATGGGACGAAAATGAAAAATCCGACACGACCGGAGAACATTCGTAGGTTTCATATGATTGGTTTTCTTTTAGGACAGAGGAAGGACAGTTTCTGAGAAATTGTCCGGCTGCTCCAATATCAATCAATCAATCAAATCATTTATTCAATATAGGTACACGTTAAAAATTACTTACTTATAAAACGTGATGGTGATAATCGGTTACGGTATCTTAAAACTAAAGCTACGAGGGTTCCAAACGCGCCCTGGTCTGAGAAGAGGCCGCAACAAACTCAGCCGGGGTTTTTTTTTTATTATATTATTTAATAGAGATGATAATTTTTTCTGGGTAGGTAAAAATATGGCGAAACCGACACGAATGAAAATTGCCTTCAAGGGACCATGTTGGAAGAGGGAATTTTATTTTACTCCTTGTCAATAGAACATAATATCATAGCTTTGTATTTGAAATAACATTCGAAACACAATCAAACCAATCAGCCGTTTTCCAGCGGGCGGTACGTGCCCGAATTTCAGAGTAGGTATAGGCATACCATCTGTATGAACCATGAGGGATAGATAGGTATTGCTTCAGGACCTTATCAATTGCGTACAGCTAGCAGCCGACTGCGCGCGGCGCGACATCGATTTTTCCACCAAACAAGCCATTTTCAACCATCAGTGAGATTGTAAACACGTTTAGCTCAGTGTCCAACGATCCAGAATAATTGAATTGATAAAAAGTGAGACATGTGAGTGTACTCCTTGTAAATAATGCAACACCTTTCGTCTGCTCTCGACTATGGCCGCACAAAATAAAGGTACGTTCATTCCTATTACAAAATGAACGATTTGGCAAATTCTAGCTGGGTATTTTCCCTTTTTTACTATGCAAATAGTATGATAATAGGCTAAGGTCGTATTTTGTAGGGCACTCTAACTGTCGAAGTATCGTTTTGACATAAAGATAACAGCGAGTGGGCGAGGAGTCGAGTGACCATGTGATGTTTAGTATTGTTTTTACGGGAGATAATAAGTTGAGCCACGTTCAGCTCTCTTAGCTTTAGAAAACTTTTGTGTTAAGTATTTTGCTATTAATCTAATATGTACCTACTTAAAACTATAATCATGAAATAGGTACCTAAAGTCTACATGACGTCTTATTAGCGAAGTTTCTACTGTGGTAATTTTGCGCTCGAGCTTCTAAAAGGCGCGTTACCCTAATCATCAATTTCCAGCTAAATAACGACATACTTACCTACTTTTATCGCGCAGAATGTTTAAGTCTACTTAGGTTTACTAAACACAAGTTATAGGATGACGAAGTCTGAATTTGATTAATGATCTAAGGCGATCATCCTTGCCCTACATCTCTGTGATATCATACGAAGCCTTATCATTTTAAGGGTGCTCACTGCTCAAGTATGATTAATATCTTCAAGCTCAGCCTACGAGATTTTTTTTGGGTCTGGAAGAAAAAATATTTAGGTGAGTAATATAAAGCACGGGAAATGGAAATGGCTGGGCAATTAGTCTTGGAAATCCCAAGTTTGGTTGGATTTGAGATAAATAAAGAGAAATGAGAAATGAGATGGGAATTGGGATTTGAAATAAATCGAAGCACTTTTTTCACGACGCACAAGGGATTTTCAGTCTTATATCCATATCCATACTAATATTATAAATGCGAAAGTGTGTCTGTCTGTCTGTCTGCTACGCTTTCCCGGCCCATCTTTTCAACCGAATTTGGTATAGAGGTTGGTTATATCCCGGGGAAGGACATAGGCTACTTTTTATCCCGGAAAATTAAGGAGTTCCCGCGGGATTCAAAAATCCTTAATCCACGCCGACGAAGTCGCGGGAATCATCTAGTTGGAAATAATAGGTAGGCAAAGGTGACTAACATGTTATACACATTTTAGTTTTTTCCTTTTTAGGGTTGCGTACCTAAAAGGTAGGAAAGCAACCCTTATATTAGAAAGTGTGATGGCCGGGGCTTCATTTGCACATTCTAAAATAGAATTTCTTACATTTTGAGTTATGGTGGCAAATGACCAAAAAAAATACCCTTCCAGGTTACAAAGCGAAAAATCTGAGATAGTTTAGAGTAATCAAGATGTATAAATCATACTAATATTATAAATGCGAAAGTAACTTTGTTTGTTGGTTTGTTGGTTTGTTGGTTTGTCCTTCAATCACGCCGAAACGGAGCAACGGATTGACGTGATTTTTGGCATGGGTATAGTTGAGGACCTGGAGAGTGACATAGGCTACTTTTTATCCCGGAAAATAAAGGAGTTCCCGCGGGAATAACAAAGAACTTAAACCACGCGGACGAAGTCGCGGGCATCAGCTAGTAAGTTATATGTAAACTTTACAAGAAAACTAAAACTAAATCTCTGACAAGCACAGTTTTTTTAGAACAGAATTAGCCATTAACCTTTACAGACAGACTTATTCAGACGTATTTTTCAGGAAAAATAAAAAGAAGTCTGTAGCTAGGACAATTTTTTTTAACTACTAAGTAGACAGCGGAAAACTAATTGTAGCGCGAAAAGTAATTTGTAGCGCCGTCTTCATTATTTAGAGGTCAAATAATTATGAAACTAAATCATTCCGAGGTACGGAACCCTCGGTGCGCGAGTACACCGTACAACTTAGCCGGTTTTTATTTGGTCTTTATTTACTTTCGTCATAATGATTTGATACATTAGGAAGGAAAAAATACCCATTCATAAGACTATGTAGGTCACATACTGACATACCTCGGGTGTTTTTTTTCTACTACAAGTTAGCCTTTGACTGCGATCACACCTGATGGTAAGTGATGATGCAGGCTAGCGGGCTAACCTGTTAGGAGTACGGCAGTTATATTAAACCCATACGCCTTATCTAAGTTTATAATTATATAAGCAAATAAATATGAGACTTTTCAAAAATTGTCTTTATGTTTTTCATACTAGTTAGGCGGGGCCGTAGATATACCTATTACCTACCTACAATATGTAATTTTCAGAACGTGACGTTTTCTATTGTGAACGGAAATAACTTTATTTCTAGCAAAGTTCTTGAGCAAGTTAACTTAACTGTTCGACGACTATTTTTTACCGGGACATTAATGGAAAACTTCTTGGAAAGCCTGTCCCAGTTTGGGCTCAATACAAACTTTAAAATTGCATGTAGGTAGATACAATACTAGATACCTACCAATTAAGTTATAAGCTGGGATCAGACATATTTATGGGTAGCTACTTAAAGCAGTAGGTATATACCTAATGGAAAAGTTTCATGATGTTGTGAATATCATATTTAACACAACGGAAGTCAAATATAGATTAAAACTAATAAATCAGTGGTTTTTTAAATCCATCAATAAATGACTAAGAAATTAATTACCTATTTGAAAGTTTAATTGTTTAATCCTACACCGATTGCTGTATCTTACTCGAGTGAGAATTTTTTTGAGTAATAATAGGTAGGTACCTAGCCGACATTTAATACTTCAAAATTATCTTCACACACAAATTAAGTGCTTTTAATTCAATATAGTCACGTTAAGTCCATTTATTTCATTTTTTTTCGGCTTTATAAAGCCGGTTGATAGGGTCGTGTGACGTCACACGACCGCACTATGCAAGCTCAACTTTAAAGTTCCTCTTTTTCATTTGTTGAGATAATATTTTAATGATTCTTTCATATTATTTTTGTTTTATTTTGTCTTAATTTTCATAATAAATTACAAAAATTAATTGGTAAACTTTTCCATTGGTAAACCTACCCAACCTATATCTATTTCTTCGAGCAAGCTAAATCTACGTAGGTTCTTACCACAGAGTTCTTACATAAATAAGTTAAGTAGTTCGCCATGTTCAGCGGGCGTATAGATAATAATAATAATACCTACGTACGTTTAAATAGGTACCTAGGTAGTCTGTAACGGAACTGTTAGATAACTATTTAAATGTGAAATGATAACAATGCTTCTGATCCGAGGACGGTAGATACATTATACATGGCCTAGTTGCAATAGCATGTTATCTCACAAATGGATGAAGGGAATTAACGCAGGAAATACTCTAAATATCATTCCATCTGCGCATCCCATAACCACCGTAAATCTGTGCCATAACTATGCTCTTGAATCTATCTATTTTAACTGTTAGATGCATGTTACAATAAGCGGATTCCCAAATAATACGATCTACCCAAATTGATTCCTACCTTATACCTACAAATTATAATATCTCGGACAAAAACTGTTGTTCTTACATTTCTGTTTATAGTTTACGGAATATAAGTAGGTACCTACTAAAATAGTAAAATTCTACATCAATGACGGACAAAGAAAAATGCGCTACCGCGATGGAAAATTGTCATGATCTGAGGGAATGATAGCTTTATAATAAAAGCCTTTTTATAGAGACAATCTTTAATTATGGCGTCCTACTCTATGCAAAAGTGCATAAAAAAGGTGAGTGTCAGGCATTTGACATTCATCTACATGAATTTTCCGTGCTTTCTGCATGTTTACTGTTTTCCTATGAAAGCCTAAGTTTCCATGTTCCCGCCAATTTGCCAATAACCATATTGTCATCATAATCATCATGGTTATAATATGAGCCCGCGGGCGTTCACTGGTTTAATTTTGGTCTTGCTTAGTGAGTATCACTTTATCTCACCCTGAATCTTCCTCATCCAACCGCTTTCCGCCACCCACTATGTTATATCGTCAGTCCATCGTGCGTAAAACTTTGCGCATCTTAATTTTTCTCAAAATGTGAACAGTGCACACCTAGGTACATAGTGGTTGCTGCTTTCATGCTAAAGAATATATTATGGAGTTTCACGTTGTCCCGTCATTGCCTACTTATGGCGTTGAAACATGGACACTGACAAAGAGCTACATATAGGTACCTATAAAAGGAACTCCTTTGTAAAAGATTTTGTATTGAAATCTATACTAAGAGGTTCCAAGTAATAATTAAGCGACTCGCAGTTAGTATATGAAAATTAATTATATGTGTTATAAAAAAGATGAGTAGGTACTTAGCGTCTTGCACCCTAAAAACAACACAACACCGGAACCTTATTTCTATGAATAAAATATTAAGTGGATCTGCTTTCAAAGACCTTTAAGCTGAAAAGACCTCTTGAATACATTTAAACGCGTGGGCAGTACCTTTTCAATAAGCACTTGATTATAGCTGAAGCCTTTCAATAGACGTTCAGAATAGTTGTAAAGCTAGGCAGTTAGGCGCAATTCTTTCATCTATAATATGTACGGATAGGCACTATACGAGTTTACATATTACCTATATAGGTAGGTATTACTGAAAATCTACCTTGAAGATTTTCGCAACTAGGTGGCAACCACTGAATAGGTACCTAAATCATTATTCAGCGATGAGAACCACTGAATATTTACCTGTTCAGTGGTGGTAACCATGTGACGTTGTGTAAACCTATATAAGTAATTTTTTTAAAAAGTAGGTACATACTTTAAATTGTGAAATTGTGATAGTAAAAAATACCCAGCTGAGTTTGAAGTAGGTATAAAGCTCCTTCTATGCTCCTTCTCAAAACTCCTAAACTAAAGTTAAACTTATCTCTCCTAATAATTGACTTTCGAAGAGTCGTATCCTCCTATTTGGAAATTTGTAGCCTACTCTCCCTACATAATAATAGTTAGGTAATTGTACATCGCGTTGAAAATGCAATAGCTGAATTTCTTTGCCAGCTGAAAACGCAGCAGGAGAAATGCCTGCGGTCACGGCGGCCGACCCCAGCATCGAGCAGAAGGAGCGCCTGATAGCGGCGGTCAAAAAAGAAGTCAAGCAGTTGATGGAAGAGGTAAGGGTGTATTATCAGGGCTGCAGACTGGAGTGATCCAGTGGGGAGCTGGGGAGTCCCAGCTCCCCACTGGTTTGTAATAGTCAGATAACGTCTAATACGAATAGACCCAGGGGCCTTATTAGTTATTACCTAAAAATTAGGTATTGCTACAGCGGTACCATCGCAATTACCTCTGATTGGTTAACATTCTTCCGCTATTCGCCAAATTCCATTGTCGCTGCAAGAAGACCATAAATTCAGCCAATCCCAACGACGGAGACTAATAATAACTGACGTATTTATGTTTGACGTAATATCGGACCCAGGAGGCAAGAAAAGAACTTGTCGAAGGCTGGGTAATGGGTTAGTCTTGGTGTCGAATCTGAAAATATAAGGTACATAAATGGTTGTTCGATTTTCTATACATAGCGGTATGGTAATTTTTGATCGTTCTTGATCGGATTTGGAGCGGGTTTGGATCGGACGTGGGGGGGGGGTTTAAGTATACTGTCGCTTAAAGCCCCTAACCATCACCATAAGAACAAGCTCTTTGAACATTGAGCTCATAACTACTAGTAGATAGCACGAAACAATTATGTTTGTGACCTCACTGTAAAAACTCTCAAAAATGTATTAGGTATTATTAGTACAGTTAGGGGTTGTTTCAAATTTATATGGAGCCTGGGCCAGGTATTTGTACGATATTTTAAAATGTTCGGGGTCACAACATAGTAACATTTTTTCTTTATTTCTTACTAAAAAGTTCAATTTGCGAGGTACAATGCGAAATTATTTTGCAAAATAAAAGCGCAGCAACATGCGTCCATTTTGACATTGACGTATATTACACGTGTCATGATGACATTTGACATAAAAATAACATGAGAATTAACCTTAAAATATCCAACAGCAGTCAGCGAGTCGATCGAAAGATTTTATTTTACAAGTTGACGGAATAAATAATAATGAGAGGTTTATGTATTCTCGTTTATGTTGTCTCGACGTTTGACAATAGAAATGACATGTAACGTCATTACAAACATAGACAACAAAAAAGATGGATGCGCTGCGAGAGTTGCTATTCTACAAATGTACCTAATTAAATAGTTTATTTTTGTACCTCTTAATCACTGTAAAACTGCAAAAATGCATATTTTATTTTGTTTTCTATGATTTTATACTATTTTTTGGAATACTGTACAAGTACCTGGCCCAAGATGCAACAACCCCTTTACAGAAATAATTACATTTTCTATAATCATTTAGTATGCTAGGTATCCCTTCCCCCTTGGATTTCATTGAGAACAGACGTGTGTAATGTGTTACAAAATTTTATTTCAAAATTAATTAAATGCATTTTAAAATAAAATAATCCAAATTAATTTCGTTCGAGTACTAGGCTCGCATAAAAGTTAACAAGTGCCGGACATTCAGTGAGCTTGTGTGAGTGCGATTGTATTTGCCGCATAACTACATGCGCATACGCTACGCCTTGCGCGTACTGAAGACCGATAAGGTACGACTTGTAATAATTGTGTTTGTCACTTCTATTTTCGCTGCGTCTAGCCGACTATGTATCGTACGCCGCCGCATACTCCGACGTCCGTGTCGTCTAATACACCGAGAACTCAGCCCCGTTGCGCGTCTGAACCAGACCTAAGCGCTGAAAACATTGAAACGGAGCGCAGCAACTGTGATTTCCCAATGCACACCTTTCGTCTGAGCAAAAGGAAACGCTCCGAGTCTGAGGATGACGACAGGTTAAAAGGTTTTATGCAGGAAATAAAACACATGTTCGATGAATTTAAAAACCACCAAGAAAAAAAGTTGGATAAATTATGTACAGCTGTTGATGACATCCGCACTTCGGTCGAGTTTTTATCACATAAATACGATGATTTGATTACTAGATTCGACAAATTAGAATCGGACCGGGGCAATGATGCCAAATATATTAAATCCCTGGAAGAGCGCCTGGAAAACCTGGAGCGAGGCGCTAGATCGTCTTGCTTGGAAATCAGGAATATTCCTACATCAAAATCGGAAACCAAAGACGACCTGGTAAAAGCTGTTGTGACGGTGGGTAACGTGCTCAAAACATCAATACAGACCCAAGATATTAAGGATGTTTACCGCATTAAAACCAAGGACTCGGCTAATAAAACAATTATTGTGGATTTCACTAGTAATATTTTAAAAGAAAACATAATCGCCTCGTACCGCAAATTTAATAAATATAACAATGGAGCAAACAAATTAACTACTGAACACCTGAAAATCTCAGGACCCTCGAGGCCAGTTTTTATTTCTGAAAATCTCACTTCAAAAATGAAACGAATTTATTTTCTGTCCAGAGACTTTGCTAAAACAAATAACTATAAGTTTTGCTGGCTTTCTCATGGAAAGATATTTTTAAGGAAAACAGAAGGGAACTCACTTATTCGAATAGATTCCGAATCTGACCTGGAAAAACTCAAAGGCCAGAAATGACTACCCACGGTGCTCGGCAGTGAAAATGCTTTCTCTCCCATGTTCAATGCAATAAGATCTCTGTGCATGATTTTTGTTATTATTTATAGTTTACTATTATATATTAGTATCTCTGAAGTAATTTTGCTAATTAAAAACAAAGACACAGACTCGACTCAAACGGATATTCTATGTTATCACTTCTCGCCACACACTCACAGTCACACGACACATTTTTCACACAAAGACCGTAGACTTTGCAGGAGCTATGATTTACGCGACTTTACCACAAATACCTACACTTTTTATGATTTTCACTACATTTTAATTGCTTCGAATATTAAGCGCACACCTTGTTCACGATATTACCGTACCCACTTTGATTACGTTCACTTGTTTAATTCTTATACTTCGGAATATGGATGACATCTTAATTATAAACAAGGAACTAGAGCATTTGTCTCTATCAAATTCACACATCTGTTTACCAGAAGAAACTAGTAAGTACATAAAAAAAGATACTGTGTCTTTAAAACTTCTTCACGTAAATATCCGTAGTATAAACTGCAATTTTAGTGGCCTATTGGTTTTGCTACAGCGGTTTGGTCATCAATTGGACATTGTTGTTCTCTCGGAATGTTGGCTAAGTAAATGCCCCCTGATTCCATCCTTAGAAGGTTTTCAGTCGTTCGCGTCTGCATACTCTAATCAAAACGAAGGTGTTGTTGTCTATGTTAGATCCCAACTTAAATGCACTCTGGATTCCATAAAAATTGATGAAGCGAATAGTTTAGTTCTACAGTTTTCCGAAGATGTTGTTGTCCTGGCCTTGTACAGATCACCTTCATATAAAAATATTAACATTTTTCTTAACAGCATTGACATAGCTCTTAACCGTCTCGACACTTACAAAAATATAATCATGGTTGGTGACATTAACATAAATATACTTCCAGGCAGTAATGATCCAAATGCAGACACTTACCTAAACTTGCTTGCATCACACGGTATGCTCCCAGGTCATCTTCTCCCCACCAGAATAAACAACTGCCTGGACCATGCTATATTTAAATCCCCAAATAGTGTTACTACGTTAGTCCTTGACGCTGATGTTACTGATCATGCTCCTGTTTTATTTTTCTGTGATACTAAAGTTAGAACGCAATCAGCCAACTGTACAGCTCGTCGAATAGACATTAAAGCTATAGTCACCCATCTGGAGCAGACAGATTATTCCTCTATTTTGGCATCCCGCGATCCTGATTCTGCTACGGATATCCTTGTTACATTAATTTCTGATACCATAAAAAATAATTCCCACACCAATACCATCCCAAACAGGAAAAGAATCATAAAACCGTGGATAACTCCTGGTCTTCTGAGATGTATTCGCCATCGCGACAAGTTATACCGTAAATTCAAAAAAAACCCTAATAATTTAACTTTAAAGACGATTTTCACCCGCTATCGTAATTTTTGCAATAACCTACTAAAAAAATTGAAACGTGATCATGAGCGTAAAGAGTTTCAAATTGCTTCTAAAAATCCTGCCAAAACGTGGAAACTTGTCAAGAGAATCGCAAATATCAAAGCTGAGAAGTCTAAGTCTCCTGACTTACTGAAAATGTGTGGCAAGCCAACAGAATCAGTGAATGCAGTGAACAAATTTTTTGCTAACGTAGGGAAAAGTCTTGCCGATAAGATAAATCTACCACCAACTGATGTAATAAATAAGTATTGCCCACCCATGCCTTCTCAATTAAATTCAATGGCTTTGCTTAGCGTAGACGACAGTGAAGTAGAATGCATTATAAATAATCTTAAGGGTAAATGCGCCGTCGGCTGGGATGGCATTCCTGCTTCTATTGTTAAAGCTGCCGTTCATACACTAGTACCTATACTAACCTTTATTTTTAATCTTTGTTTGGCTCACGGTGTTTTTCCTCGAGCCTTTAAGAAGGCGCTAGTGCATCCGATCTTTAAAAGTGGAGACAGAGACAGTGTCAATAACTATAGACCTATATCAGTCCTCACTACTTTATCCAAGATATTTGAAAAAATTCTCAACAAAAGATTAGTTAATTACCTGAAAGAAAACAATATTCTCTCCCAAAATCAGTTCGGGTTCAGAGCGGGCAAATCTACGGAGGATGCCGTTCTGACACTTACTAATAGTATAGTTAAAAATTTTGATAATAAACTAAAAACGGTAGGCATTTTTCTAGACCTGTCTAAAGCCTTTGACACTGTCTCTGTCCCTAAGCTACTATATAAGCTTGAATGTATTGGTATAAGAGGAGTAGCACTTGAAATTTTTAAAAGTTACTTGTCGGAACGCACACAATCTGTTGTAATAGAAAATTTCACCAGCAATTCTGAATTTATACATTTTGGTGTTCCTCAAGGTAGCGTCCTTGGACCTACCCTATTTTTAATCTATATTAATGATTTGTGTGCGCTACGCCTTCCAAATTGCAAACTCATTGCATATGCTGATGACACAGCATTAATTGTTAGCGGCAATAACTGGAAGGAAGTTTGCGATCACTCTGAATTTGCCATCAAAGCTGTCACGAAGTGGCTAAATTGGAATCTTCTAACCCTTAATTTGGAAAAAACTAAGTATATAACTTTTACCCCAACCAGAGCTACACAAGCTCCAGCCTCCTTCTCTGTTCGGGTCCATGAATGCGATGATTCCAACTTTACTTGCACTTGTGCAGCCCTTGAGCGCACCTCCTGTATCAAATATCTAGGTCTCTTGGTAGATAGCTTCTTGTCTTGGAAAGAGCATATTGATTCTGTTTCTTCACGTACTAGAAAGCTAATGTTTATATTTAAAAACATAAGGAATGTAGCTGACCCTCAATGCCTAAAGTCTGTTTATTATGCCCTTGCCCAGTCAGTCTTAACTTACTGCATTACCGCATGGGGTGGATCTCCAAAAACGCTTATGATTAAGGTCGAGCGGGCCCAAAGGGCAGTGCTAAAGGTTATGCTCAAAAAGCCTATTCTTTTCCCTACTGCTGAATTGTACGCGAATTGCCAGGTACTCACAGTACGAAAACTTTTTATACTACAAACAATCCTACGCAAACACTCTGAACTATCTTACAATCCTGATGAATGCAACTCAAAGCGAAGATCTTATAAGGTATGCAATTATAAACCTCGCCGGACTGCTATTGCGAGTCGTCATTATTATCACTTAAGTTGTTCACTGTACAATCAAATAAATAAAATTCAACACATTTATCCCTTGACTTCAGTGAAATGCAAAAAGAAATGTACTGAATGGCTTTTAACTCTTTCATATGATGAATCAGAGCAACTTGTAAGGTCTTGGTATTTTAAATAAATTATACTCACATAACACTCACTCGTAAAATCACACTTACATACGCACACATACTAAATTCAGACACACATCTACACACACTCACATACATGCACATGGACACACCATAAAACACTCACGTAATATTTTAAAATACATCCCTTGAGCTAACACAGCTATTCCCACTTGTCTGTTCTTGTATTAGCAAACAATTAAGTAGATTTTAATAATTTATAAGTAAATCTCAAAATTTTTGTCTCTAAATCTTTATTTCTTTATTTTTATTCGTTACTTATTACAAAAAAAAAAAATATATTTGTGAATATGTGAAACTTAATATTATTAATTTACTTTAGATTTTGTAACCACTGTCTTAAATCTAACATGAAACACTGTACAATGTTTGTGGAGGGCGATAATCACTGCAACGCAGTTTTTAACTTTTGCGGGGTTATCGTTCATATATGTTTTTAAGTCCTTGGTTAATGTTTCTAAATAAAGTTTTATTATTATTTTTTTTTATTAATTAGGACATAATATTATCTACCTAATGGAAAGAGGACAGATTGAGATATAAAACCAACCCTATTAAATTTAATTAGGATGGAAAGGTAACGCGGTAGGTAGGTAAAGGAGACACGTTTCTCTCTAGAAAATGTAGAGCTAGTTTGAGAACTGCAAAACTTTTCTACCTTTGATGAGTCTTTAGAAGAATTGTGATATTTTCTGCTTCATTTCAATGGATTTTTTGTTCCTCTGGGAATGTTTTCGAGCAACTCATTAAAAGAAGTCAGAAGACGTAATTATTTACTGTAACGCGGCAGGTACACTGTACCTACTATTACTTATGAGGTTGGCTAGGTACCTAATAAACACAAAGCTCTTCTATTTTGAGTCATGTTTTGATTCTACCACCGCGCCGGTTCGGAAAGAAGAACCGGCAAGGAACTCATGTTCGTTTATGATGATTGCTGCCACGTAAAAATAATATCTAATTAATATAAAAAAAGTATTAAATCTTATGATGAAATCGTTATGATGAGCTGATGCGAGCAAAATATAAATCTTAAGAACTAACTATAACTAACAATTCCTATTAAATATATATTTTAATAGGAATATTTTAACAATAAATATTTTAACAATTCCTATGACCTACCTATTGTCGACTTAATCTGATTGTGGAAACGCCCGAGTACGTAATACACAGACTAATATTATTTGATCAGTACAAAGGTCAAGGAGTCTTCTAAGGAGCTTACTTCTTTAATTAAATAAGGAGTAGGTACTGACCCAATAAGGGTACCTACTCATTTTCCTTTATATAACTTCTCAGAACTTCCTAAGAATCAACTCGATTTATAAATTAAAGGACAGAAGATCTAGTATAACAAAAATCTCTTATATCTATTAAACCCACTGATTTTGTACTCGGTTTTCTTTCGGTAGAAATCATGCTTCCAGAAGGGTATGATAGACGAAGCTTGAAAGCTCAACGTTGCTCGTTATTTTTCTGTTGCCCATTCCGACCAATGAAATTTAAATACGAAAGATTGTCGTTCCTGTGTTATCAAAATCAGCTTAGCTGGAAAAAAAGACACAAGAATTTAAACTTTAGAAGCCAGTTGTTTGTTAAAGTCTAACAGTTTAGTGTTTGTTTGACTTTAAATTGGAAACGGTTGCTTGAGTTAACAGGCACACAGCACGATTATGAGTATGTTGCCATTAGGTAAATGCAATTATTTCGCAATCACAGACCGCTCAAAGTCCTTATCAATAAATAATAGGTACATAGCATCCTATCCTTTCCTCTCGAGTGAGTATAATCATAAGAGGACAAGAGATAAACCTATATATTTTGTATTGTCCTAATAGCATCTGGATTGGGTATTATTCGTTTCGTAGGTAAGTATAGATATTTTGTTATCACTAATTTAATAGTAGATTATTCACCACGGGGGTAATGCGATGTGTTATGTCACGGGCGCCGGGATAAATCCCAAGCGGAACGAGGGATTTTAGAGTAACTCCCGAGCGTAGCGAGGCTGTTGCATCTAGAATCCTGAGAGTAGCGCGGGAATTAGGGGCGCCCAAGATTAATACAGCATTACCCCTACGGTGAATACTCTACTTTTCACACCTCGCGATACAACCACTTCTTTCAGCTGGCGTGGCCTACTCGATTTGACAAACAAATGTCGTCAGTGCGAATCTAGTGGGCCTCGGCTTCGGTTTTCGAAAATCGAGTTGGCCGCGCCTGCTGAGAACACATTCTGTTTACCGAAATTAGACTTTATGAATATAGCAATAAGAATTATGAATAAAACCTCTTTGGAATGAATAGAATTTCCTTCAGATGTTGCTTCAGATGCGCGATGATTCTAAATTCAAATCACATTATAACCCTAGGGATTTAATGTCTTACTTTAACCTTAGATAACAGGCCATGTAATAAGGCGTTGTTGAGCGAGTGGTGTGAAAAAGGTTTTATAACCTCACAGGCTGTCACCCGGAAGTTTGTCCACGAGGAAAGCGGCGGGGTGACTGCTCTCTGCGGCGCCGTGGAAGCCTGCCTCGGTCAAGGGCTGCGGCGTCGCGCCCTCGGCCTCTTCAAGACTAGCTCCACTACCGCCCTCTTACATAAGATTGCCAAGGTTAGTGACACCTGTTGATTAACATTCACGCGAGTGTTGTGGGTTGCACTTGCAACGTTTCCATACTAATATTATTAATGCGAAAATTGTGTCTGTTTGTCTTGTGTCTGTGTGCTTTCACTGCCCATCTTTACAACTGAAGTTGATGAAATTTAGTACAGAGATAGGTTGCATTCCGGCTCCCTTTTGGCTACTTTTAAACCCAAATTCACAATTACGAAGTCACGGTATTCAACTAGTTGGTAATAAATCCAACTTTCCAGGCATTTATACTAATCACAGTCCGTCAGACTGTTATGGACAATGGACATAGTACACTTTATATCATACTAATATTATAAATGCAAAAGTGTGTTTGTTTGTTGGTTTATTGGTTTGTTGGTTTGTCTTTTAATCACGTCGCAACGGAGCAACGTCAACCTGGAGAGTGACATAGGCTACTTTTTATCCCGGAAAATTAAGGAGTTCCCGCGGGAATCAAAAAAAATTAAACCAGTCGGACGAAGTCGCGGGCATCAGCTAGCCAAGGCATAAATGGTCTCAATAGGAAAAACTTAAATTATCTTGTAGCTAATAATAATATGTCGTTCGATACCAAATCGATAAAAAGGTATCTGAAAAAAGCACGTTGATAACGTACTTGTGGTGTCAGAATTCGGTTTTACGAGTAGTTCCTATGACGAGTATATTATACGGACTGCAACAGATGGAGGTCATTTGCCATGTACAGCTTAGAAGTTTAGTTCTTTTGTGAAAACTACGAGTGTCTCGTACTTTAGTTTTCACAAAAGAAGGCTTCTACTGGAACACTTTTTTGTTCCGCTATTGAATTGCAGTTATAAAATATTCAAAGCTACGGGAATAGGAAATGATTAATGACTACTAGCTAGATTTTTACTGGTTTTTAGCACGTGTTTTTAGCTTCCATTATTTTTCTATCTAGTTAAAGAACAGCGGCAGGGAAAGAGTTGATAGAATTCTCAAGCGACTACAAATGTAAAAATTATTTGATGTGTTTTTTAAAATTATCCTTATGGCCTATTTAAAAGTATGTCGCTACTTATGTTCCCTATAAGTTTAGCTTAGCTTATAAGATTCAGGTATGCGGCGCAGCACACCATGGGGAAATTCCAAAGGAAAAATCTAGCAAATTCTTATTTTCGTGGTATTTTTAGATCCCAAGCAAAAGCTTTACCAAACTAAGCTTAAAAATGCTTCGCATCCATTGAATTTGGGGCTTTTTTTTATTAAGGTCTGCAAATATTTTATGAACGCGTAAAAGTTAGTAAGCTCCCTCGTAAGGGATTTATTCTCCGCAGTTTAAAGGCTTAACAATAAATCGACATGAGTATAGAGTATTCAATATGGACTTAATTCGTTTAAGGCTTTTTTTTTGAATTTTGTTCGTTGTGACATAAAGTTAGATGTTGTTGAAAATAAATTATTTTTAGAGCACGTACTATATTGGTTGTTAATTTGACTAGACTCTGTTGGTTTGTCCTTCAATTAGTTACACCGCAATAGAGTAACGTATCGACGCGATTTTTGCTTATGTATAACTATAGTTGAAGACCTGGAGAGTGACAAAGGTTTATTTTCATCCCGGAAAATTGAAAAGTTCCCCCGGGATTTTTACAGACGGAGTCGCGAGCGTCAGCAGTATCCTATCCGTTTCCCGTAGGTACTTAATAATATAAAAAGAAACGTGTGACAGTTCATGCGGGCGTTACCTTTTCTTGTGTGACCTCGATCGCAGAATAGGAATATAATACTTGATGTAGTTTGGCTCGATCCTATGTCTCCCTGTATCTCGTTTGACGTCATCTGTTGACATAATGGAGGCCTATGCTGCGTATTTCAGTGCTGGTTTACCATTTTGCTATTCTAACTTCAACAATCCTGTGAGATTTGTGCTCCTCATTGCCAACGTTCACTACTCAATCGGTTAAGTCGGAAACTCTGATACTTCGGATTTCTTCGTTTCCGAATGCAGAGATAGAACGAATTCATTTATTTTCAACCGAATTCAAAAAAAGGAGGTTCTCAATTCTACTGTATTTTTTTTATACGACTGCCTGAAATAAGGAGTTTATTGTTTTCAGGGTTCATGTATGTATGTATGTAAGTATGTATGCATGTATGTATAACTTCTATACGCCTGAACCGATTTTGATAAATGAGGTATCGTTAGAATCCCTAGCTTATTCCGGGTGATATAGGCTAGTAAAATTTTAAAAAAAATTGATGGAGTGACCATGGTTCCGCATCAAAGACTAAAGTTGAAAAAAAAAATCGAAAATAAGATTAACTATCTATTCATCACCTAGAAAATGTTGAGTAGATTCCAAAAATATATAACACTATAGTTCAATATCCAGTGATTCACAAAAAAATATCATTTAATAAAAATGTGAATAAGATTCCAAAGGTAATTAATAACTGTGGTATCGTTGCGAAGTAGCAGTACCAAAAAAGGAGTGTTATGTTTTCAGGGTTCGTGTATGTATGTGTGTCTACGGCAGAGCAGTCGTATTTTTTAATAATTTTAATTATATTAACTTGTTTATGTTTGTTACCTCTGACCTTTTGACTGGGTGGACCGTTTGGATGATTCTTTTTTTATTTGAAAGGGCATGTAGGTACTTCCCAAGTGGTCCCATATAAATTTTATCGAAATCGATCGAGCGGTTTTTAAAATATCAACAATAAAATAAGTACTTTGTATAGCGTGTGCTTGTTGTTGTAAAGTTGGCGCGGGAGTTTGAAGTCGGTTGTTTAAAAAGAATTTTTTATATTAGATTATTTAGAATTCCATTTATCTTCGGCTAGATGATGCCCGCGACTTTGTCGGCTTGGATTAAGATTTTCGGGAACACTTTGTTTTTCCGTGATAAAATGATGAGTAGCGTGCTAAGTAATTATGCTATCTCCATTCCAAAATTCATTTTTAATATTTTACTAATATGTAGGTACTAGCTAAAGCCCGGCAACGAATGTAGACGTATCTAAAAATCTGTAGCTTTTGTATCCACCACTACAGCCCGTTAACGACCCACTGCTGGGCACAGGCCTCCACTCTCATAGGAGAGAGGGAATTAGAGCTTAGACCCACCACGCTGTTCCAGTGCGGGTGGGCGGGCTTTAACGACTATTAGGTCCTTATCATGTTAGTGATAATAACCGGGGCACGGGGGTGAAACACCGCCAATTTACTAACTCCGGGCTAGTAGCGGGTAGTATCGAGAATTTCTAGTCAGAAAAACCCAACACTTAATTATGGCCCGACCCGGGACTCAAACCCGGGATCTCGTCGGCCGTAGTCCAAGATGCTAACCAATAGATCAACGAGCTTTTGTATAATTCTATATAATACTAGCAAACCCGGCGAACTCCGTTTCGCCACCAGATGGCTTTCCCGCTAAAAAGATTTTCCCGCTTTTCTGTTGAAATTTTTCCTGAATTTTCTTTGCTATAAACCTCACGGAGCCCGAGACCTTTCCAACGAATGCAAAACCGTGGAAATCGGTTCGTGCGTTCTGGAGTTATAGCGTCAGGAAGGAAAACCCGACTTATTTTTATATAGTAGATAATATTTTGAGTATATATAATATAATATCTTACTAGTGCAATTTTATTAGCTAAAGTAAATCACGATTTATTTTCCATATCTAATTTATCATAATGAGATTGCGAGTTGTAAGTAACGTCACTTAATTTTAAGCTTTAAAAGGAAAATTACAGTAAAAAACAGTAAAGTCTGCGTATTTACCGACTCATTCTCTGAACGTTTGATTTAAATCGTTTGTGAAGGGTCCTGAGAAGGATTCGTTTTGCAAATTTTACAGATTGAAAATAAATTTGGTTTGTGAAATTTATTTCTGGATTGTGAAATAAAATTATGCCTTTCTATTTTGAGGTAAGTTGTCGCCTATATGTTAAGCATATCCTGGGGCAACTGGAGAAAATGAAACAGTGTTGCAGCGCGTCAGAAAAAAGACTAAATTGGAGTAACTGGGTCACATACTTCGTGGTCCGAATGTATGACCTTATACTGCAAACTATCCAGGGCAAGATACAAGACAGAAGGGGAGTGGGTCGGGACGGATACGGACATCCTGGCTTTAGAACTTACGCCAGTTCAATAAAAGCACTATTAGAGCTGCAGTGTCAAAAGTTCAAGTTAATTGCTATCTAAGAGTTAGGCCAATATTCCTTCGATATTAGAGGCAACAAAAGAAATCGTATTTTTATACTTAAATATATTCTTTGATATTCTAGAGGCTTTTGAGTCTCAAACATAAAAGGAGCACTACGTTTAATTAATTACCTAACTTCTCAAGAGTAGATTCCCTTTATGCTTAAAAGTCAGATAGATATACTTAGGATAGTTAGGTACGTAGTTTTCTTTGTGTTCTAAGTATTCCACGTGGGTGGCTGGGTGGCTCTTTAAGTGAGTTGAAAGTTATTTTTTTTAAATTCCATATTGTAATAAGTTAGGTATACCTATTATTCTTATTTAAAAAAATATACATTCAGAGTATGCAGAAATAGATAAGTGGAAGCCACACATAATAATTTATTACAGGAAATGCGTGCAAACGACGACGTTATCAGCATTTCTTTGCTGAATTTCAGTACCTAAGCTGTAGATTCTTGGCTGAAAAATTTGTTACTACCGAATCGTCAACAATATTGTAGTGTGTGATAGAAGCTGGCGTTACTTTGCGGAAGTCCATGATATAATGAAAGAAGTAGAACTTTAATTCGCTATAATCCGCCACAGCAAGATACATACTGTACCACATAGATTTACTTACTGTGGCGGATTGAGTAATTGGTTTCAAATCAATATAAATATTATAAATGCGAAAGTTTGGATGGATGGCTGTATGGATGTTATTACTCAATCACGCCCGAACGGCTGAACGGATCTGGATGATATTTGACACAGAGATAGATTATAGTCTGGAATAACACATAGGCTACTTTTTATCCCGGAAAATTAAAGAGTTCCTGCGGGAACCAAAAAACCTCAAACCACGCAGGCGAAGTCGCGGGCATTCGCTAGTTATCTGATGAATAAAACAAATGTCTTGGCACAAAAACTTTAAATATCCACAGTAAAAAATAAACATATTTAAATATCGCTTACCACAGTTTTGCTGCTCAAGTTTTCATGGTAAGACAGAAAAACTGGCAATTCATTTTTGGAGTGCACGATGCTGATGAGTGCTATCAAATATTGCATTGCTCTGAGGTGGAATTATGTAAGGATTGTCGATCAAATCGTTAAAGTTTGGCTTCAAAGTAAAATAAACCATAACAGCATTGAATTAGAGCTCAATTTCGTGTATCCATTCTCATACGTTTTTGGTATCGTACATACCTAAACGTATGTGAATGGATACACGAACCTACGAGGCTTGCAACATGGCTGAAGGCTAGGTATTTGAACCGTCAAGTTGGTTATTATACGACTGCCTGAAAAAGGAGTATATTGCTTTCAGGGTTCATGTATGTATGTATGTATGTATGTATGTATGTATGTATGTATGTATGTATGTATGTATGTAAGGTGAACCGAGGCTATTGCATCTAAAAAGTGAAATTTTTTTGACCGAGGTATGTTTAAGAAGCTGTATTTCTGCTACAGAATAATTTACGGATAAACTCTTTAAATATTTGAAAAGATCAGATACTTAAGACTTAGTTTTACTTAATTGCATTAAAATACACCCAGTATATTCTTATTAAAATTGATGTTAATTCCAAGGACCGATTTTAGCCACATTAGCCCCGTATCGGGGGTTAATGTAACTTTTCACTCTTAATTCCTAAACTTAAGAGTTATAACGCTCAAACTCACATAAACAAAGGCATTTAAGAAAATGATTTGAGCCCTACCTCAATGTAGGAAGGTTAATTTCTCTTTAAAAATACTTTTTTGGTAAAAGAGGGGCTATTGTAGCTTTTTTTTTTACTTTAGTGTTGGGAGTAGGCCTGATAAGTATGTAGTATCGATTATCGATAATGTTTTGAATGAAATACGTTTTCATATATCATTTAAGTAATATTTTTGAAAAGTTAGGTTAGGTATTAGGTGGGAAAATTTTCTAGCAAATAAACGATTGTATTTTATCGTTTTGTGGGTTAAAATAGTAACCACAACGAGCACATTTCAAAACAAAAATTTGGGCGTTTTAATATATATTGGTTAAATTATAAAACAAAAGTTGGGTCTGTGTGAGGCGGTAGCTAATACTTAACCATCGGTGAAGGTAGGTAGCACGATTCAAAACTTTTACCTATCATCTTACAAATTCTGTTTTTAACTTTATCGATAAAAAAATACATTGGCATCACTAATACTTTTATTTCCATACTAAAATCAACAGGGCTATTGTGTCTTTCTTTGTAGATATAATAGCCCCGTGTCACAATTTTAGTGGGGCTAATGTGTTTTTATAAATAACTCCAGATAACTACGGCAGAGAAAGAAATTAATTATCAAATAACAAGGAATTATTCATTATATTTGCAATTAGCGTAAAATTTTGTTCAAAAAAGCTCACAGTAAAATTTTGTCGACTAAAACAACACAGTAGGTCTTCAGCATACTCATCGAAAAATGACCGAAAAAAAGAAAGACGCCATGAATAAAACAGTAGACGAGATAAAAGCACACTCTATGATCGATTTTAATAAACATTAGTTTCTCTATCCACTAGTAGATGTCGTTTCCCGTAAATCTATTTGTAAAGGAAGATAAAATGATAAGATGCAATAGCCCCGAAGTTACAATAGCCTCGGTTCACCTTATGTGAGTTTGTATATTCCACCATAACTTCTATACGCCTGAACCGATTTCGATAAATGGGGTCTCGTTAGAATCCCTAGCTTATTCCGGGTGACATAGGCAAAAAATTGATGGGGTGACCATGGTCCCGCATTAAAGACTAAAGATGATTTTTTTTTTCAAAAATAAGATTAACTCTATCTAGATCTATAGAAAACTAGCAAACCCGGCGAACTCCGTTTCGCCACCAGATGGCTTTCCCGCTAAAAAGATTTTCCCGCTTTTCTGTTGAAATTTTTCCTGAATTTTCTTTGCTATAAACCTCACGGAGCCCGAGACCTTTCCAACGAATGCAAAACCGTGGAAATCGGTTCGTGCGTTCTGGAGTTATAGCGTCAGGAAGAAAAACCCGACTTATTTTTATATTATAGTAGATGATGAGTAGATTCCAAAAATATATAACACTATACTTCAATATCCAGTGATTCCCAAAAAAATATCATTTAATAAAAATGTGAATAAGATCGTTACGTAGTAGATAGTTACGGGCTACGGCAGAGCAGTCGTATTTTTTAATAATTTTAATTATATTCACTTGTATTGAAAGCTTTTCTTAATGTAAGGTACCAACTCAGTTCTGTCGATTGTTCGTTTCAGTTAAGAGCAATTTACTTACATCAAGTTACGACTGTATAATAACATAGCAAAGCCAGTTCAGGCGCGGCAGAAACCTGGTAGATTGTAACCGCGCGGACAAACTGCGTGTTTTTTAACACTATAGCGTCTTCATAACCATACGTAAAGTAACCGACATAGCTAGATGGGATGCGAAGCTGGGACATATGGCAATAGGACATATTATATTAGACCGGTAGAGTTATAATAAAGGAAAGGGTCTCTACGAGGCTTGCAACATGGCTGAAGGCTAGGTATTTGAACCGCCAAAGTTGGCTTCTTTAATAATCATATTAATAAGCTTTTCTTATTGTAGGTACCAACTCAGTTAACTGTCGTTTGTTCGTTTCAGTTAAGAGCAATTTACTTATATCGAGTTACGACTGTATTATTACATAGCAACATAGCAGACTAACATTAAAAGCCAGTTCAGGCGCGGCAGAAACGCGGTAGATTGTAACCGCGCGGACAAACTGCGTGTTTTTTAACACTACCTATAGCGTCTTCATAACCAAGTAACCGACATAGCTAGACGGGATCGGAAGCTGAAATGGCAATGGGACATAATATTATATATATTTTTTTTTCTTCCCAGATGAGGAGGAAAAAAAAACCCTTATGGACTCCTGTCTGATGGCAGGGCGTGTCCGACTCGCACGGACTAAAACAACCTCCCCTCCCGAACAATGCTACTTTTGCGGAGAGGTGACCTCCTCTCCGCAAAAGTAGCATTGTTCGGTTGGCGCTTTCCCGATAGGGAAGAGGTAGGTGTTGAACACCCCATGACCGCTGAGTGCCTGCGTGAGCCACCGGTCCACCTCTCCGTGTTTCCTGTTGTGCCACTTCTTTAAATCCTTTATGAGCTCTTTGTTATATTATATTATTATAGAATATTATATTAGACCGGTAGATGTTGGGTCTCAATGCTAGAATGGTAACCCCCGCATTTGAAAGCAAACTCTTCCATGATATTATTAAGCGAATCATTGAGAGCCGCTGGATCCAGGCGGCGCCGCACAAGACCGCGGCATGTGGAAGTCCCTACCTATCTAGACCTATGTCCAGCAGTGTAAGGCTTGACGAATCATTTTCAACCGACTTCAAAAAAAGGAGGAGGTTCTCAATTCGACTGATTTTTTATGTTTGTTACCTCAGAACTTTTGACTGGGTGGACCGATTTGGATGATTCTTTTTTTATTAGAAAGGGCATACTTCCCAAGTGGTCCCATATAAATTTTATCGAAATCGGTCGAGCGGTTTTTAAAATATCAACAATAAAATAAGTACTTTGTATAGCGTGTGCTAATGTGCTTGTTGTTGTAAAGTTGGCGCGGGAGTTTGAAGTCGGTTGTTTAAGAATATTTTTTTTATTAAATTATTTTTAAATAATATATTATAGGCTAGCGTTTGGCTGCAATCAAACCTGGTTGCAAGTGGCGATACAGCCTAAGGTGGAACGCGCTTGCCTAGAAGATTCACTCCTGCGACCTGTGCCTGTAGAGTATAGACGCAACGATTTCCCGTTGTACTCGACCGCAGGAAAATAGAAACTTGTGGTACCCGACATCTGCCTTTTCAACCGACTTCAAAAAAAGGAGGAGGTTCTCAATTCGACAGTATTTTTTTTATTTTTTTATTTTTTTTTTTATTTTTATGTTTGTGACCTCAGAACTTTTGACTGGATGGACCGATTCGGATGATTCTTTTTTTATTTGAAAGGGCATACTTCCCATGTGGTCCCATATAAATTTTATCGAAATCGGTCGAGCGGTTTTTAAAATATCAACAATAAAATAAGTACTTTGTATAGCGTGTGCTTGTTGTTGTAAAGTTGGCGCGGGAGTTAGGAGTCGGTTGTTTAAAAAGAATTTTTTATATTAAATTATACTGTGAAATATCAATTTTCGTGTCTTTTGGACGTGATTTTAAGTGTTGATCACCATCTCATTCGTTCTTCGATTTGTTCGTCGATTGGGACACGCTCACCTTGCTTTTCTGATCAACGTAAGTAAATACGTCATGTTCCGCGGTAACTTAAAAACGCGCGGTTTGCATCCCAGCGTTTTCCGGTGTGAACTGGCCCTAAAATTTAATGATATCGTAGCAAGAAACCTAAACGCTATTAGAATGGTCCGGTCCGGCCATGTCGCGTCCGATTGCAATCGATAAACTTATTTCATCTCGTTGAAAGCCTGGCTTATCCATTAATCCTAGTACTACGGTCTACGAGTTACGACTGACTATTCTTGAACCATTTTCGTTGCGGTTTTCACCAGTCTGACCATTGTGCCAGTGAGGTCGGCGTAGGTGATTTGTGGTAGCGAAGCCGTTACGCACACACATCTACAAAACATATAATACCTATAATAGTATCAGTAGCAATTTTTCCCTGATACCGGCTGTACATACGTACACGTACATACGTGACATCCGTGAGGTACGTACGTACGTGACATACGTATGGACTATGGGTATATACCTACTAGTACTGTTATATCCCCATAGTCTATCTATACTTACACTTAATAGAAATCTCAATTTCGTGTTACTAGAGGTACTTACATGCCCCGTAACCTGAAATTGCCACAAGCAATACCTAGGTAGACATAAATATGATGTCTCAGGTAGAGTAAACAAGGAGTAAACAAAAATCTCTGTTACCTTCTCGACGTTAGATGCCTACTTTATACGCATGCCGCGTTAAGCACACAAAATCGATAGCAACGTCACCTCCTGGCTACGTTGCCATCGTACAAGTCGCAAAACGTTATGTTGCTGGGTTAATTAGGTATATTAAATCAAGCCTTGAGTAAATCTTTTTGCGTGAAAGCTGCTCATGCGAACTGTCAACAAGTGAATATAATTAAAATTATTAAAAAATACGACTGCTCTGCCATAGACACGTATACATACACGAACTCTGAAAACATAACACTCCTTTTTTGGGCAGTCGTGTAATAAAAAATCCCCCTCGAATGGAAGTAGGTACGGCTACCACTGCTACGACGTAACGATACCACAGTCAATAATCACCTTTGGAATCTTATTCACAATATCTTTTTGTGAATCACTGGATATTGAATTATAGTGTTATATATTTTTGAAATCTACTCGTCATTTTCTAGATGATGATTATATAGTTAATTTTATTTTCGAATATTTTTTTTCAACTTTAGTCTTTAATGCGGAACCATGGTCACCCCATCAAAATTTTTTTTAAATTTTACTAGCCTTTGTCACCCGGAATATGCTAGGGATTCTAACGATACCTCATTTATCAAAATCGGTTCAGGCGTATAGAAGTTATAGTGGAATATACAAACTCACATACATACATACATGAACCCTGTAAACAATATACTCCTTTTTTCAGGCAGTCGTATAAAAAGGGAAAGGTATTTTTTTTTATTGCGTGCTTGCGCTTGACGACAATCATGCTTAGTGCAATGAAGAGGTCCACACCCTAGCGGTTCGTATCAGAAACGTCGAGCAAAAACGCTTCGTGCGAGCAGATTGGACGTCAACCACATAGATCATACTAATATTATAAATGCGAAAGTCACTTTGTTTGTTGGTTTGTTGGTTTGTTGGTTTGTCCTTCAATCACGCCGCAACGGAGCAACGGATTGACGTGATTTTTGGCATGGGTATAGTTAAGGACCTGGAGAGTGACATAGGCTACTTTTTATCCCGGAAAATTAAGGAGTTCCCGCGGGAATGACAAAAAACTTAAACCACGCGGACGAAGTCGCGGGCATCAGCTAGTAAAAAATAAAATCAAGCATCCATTACGAATTTCTCATTTCCCAATAGGTATCTAGGTAGGTACTAAGCGAACTTGTTTACCCAAAAGCACAGACCATATAACCAATTGACTGAGCATAGCGGGCCGCCTCACCAGCCAAACGTTAGCAGTATGACTGCTAACGCTACGTTTTGTGCCTATAGTCGCCCTCAGTCCGTATTCGACAGTGCTCGGGAATTGATCGAGAAAAAAAACGAAAAATATGCCTTTTTGCAGCATTAAATAGCGTGGGAAGAGAAGCAATACCTCCAGCTATGCAAAGGATGGGATAGCATTTCATAATTAAGTGTAGTTAAGTAATAATAAATAAAAATCATTAATACGCATAAAAATAATGTCTTTCAGTTTTTCTTTGTCTTTCACATGTAGTTCTACATATCTCCGTCTCTTCCACGCACTGCCCAGTGTAACCTGTGCAACTATCGATAAATTATATCGATAGTTGAATGCCAATACATTAATTTATTTAGTAAAAATTTATATTTCATTATATTCCGAACAATTCTGAAGTAAAAGAGCAGGTTAAAGGTTTATTATTTATTTGATTGTTTACTATTAATATTAAAAAGTTTCTGTTGAAAACTTAAGTTCTTTAGTAAACATACTAATCCATACTAATATTATAAATGCGAAAGTGTGTCTGTCTGTCTGCTACGCTTTCACAGCCCATCTGTTCAACCGATTTTGATGAAATTTGGTACAGGGATAAGTTGTATCCCGGGGAAGGACATAGGCTTTTTCTTATCCCGGGAAATTCAAGAGTTCCCGCGGGAATCGAAAAAACTTGGTCCACGCGGATGAAGTCGCGGGAATCATCTAGTATTGTATAATAATGCAAAAAAGAAGCGCCTAAGATATAATTTCAAGATTAAAAAGTGTCAGTAGGTATAATGTTGATCATAAATTAAAACCATCCATCCATCTGCATTAAAGTTAAGACTAACCGCTGTATCCAAATGCGCTTTATTGAAAAACTAGATGATTCTCGCGACTTCGTCCGCGTGGTTTAGGATTTAATGATTCCCGCGGGAACTTTTTAATTTTCCGGGATAAAAGCCTATGTCCTTCCCCGGGATATAACCTACCCTGTACCAAATTTCGTAAAAATCGGACATAGAAGAAGAATAAACTAATATGAATCCATACTAATATTATTATTATTAATTTATTATCAAATCTTACTAATATTATAAATGCGAAAATTTGGATGGAGGATGTTTGTTACTCAATCACGCCCCAACTGCTGAACGGATCTGGCTGAAATTTGGCACAGAGATAGATTATAGTCTGGAATAGCACATAGGCTACTTTTTATCCCGGAAAATTAAAGAGTTCCCGCGGGAACCACAAAACCTCGATCCACGCGTCCGAAGTCGCGGGCATCAGCTGGTATTATAAATGCGAAAGTGTGTCAGTCTGTCTGCTACGCTTTCACGGCCCATCTGTTCAACCGATTTTAATGAAATTTGGTACAGAGATAGGTTGTATCCCCGGGGAAGGACATAGGCTACTTTTATTCCCGGAAAATTCAAGAGTTCGCGCGGGAATCAAAAATATTTATCTCTTCAGTCGACTTTGATGAAATTTGGTATGAAATTTGGTTTGATGAAAGACGCGGCAGATCCAAGAACTCGATTGCAGCGCCCCCTACTGGGTTCAATTGTGAATATAAACCATTCCGGGTCCGACTAAAACACACAAAAATTTCCATCAGAATCGGTCCAGCCGTTTGGAAGTGATGCGAGAATATACATTTTGGCATATTTTTAATTAAACATATAAATTATACATATCAGATAATCCGTACTAATATTTTAAACGTATGTAAGTATGGACCTATGTATGTTTGTTACTCTTTCACGCAATAACTACTGAATGGATCTGGATGAAGTTTGTCACAGTGATAGATTTTATTCTGGAATAACACAAAGGCTACTTTTTATTCCGAAAAATTAAAGAGTTTCCGCGGGAACCAAAAACCTTAATACACGCGGACGAAGTCGCGGGCATCAGCTAGTTATCTATAATTATACATGATATGGTGGTATTTTGCTGTTTGAATAAAATTATTTGTATTGATTTTCCAATACTGGTAATAATATATACCTATTAGACTTTATCGATATATTTTCTGTCGCGCAGCGGGCAGCCCAAGTGCCGCGGTAACATATATAACTGTGTATAGTTGATCTTGAGCCAGCCAATAAGAAATCCCATTATTACCCCGTCCCCCGCCAGAAAGTGGTGAGTTGTGTTTCAAAGCGAAAATTAGCCTATTAGCTCTCAATAGGTTTACTACTCGGTGCCCAAAAGCTTACATTCAAGCCAACGCTATGTTGTTACTAACTCTCGTTTTTAGCGCGCATCTCCCACAGACGGAGGGAAAATACCTACCTACCTAAAACACGCTGATTTGCCTGAAAAAAAGATACAAAAAAATGATACACGGAGCTCTGCAAGCATTGGCCACCATTCGCTTCGGCGCACTACGCGTCTTTGTTGCTCTACGAAAACATGTAAAGCTTATTTAATTAAATTAGAGTCGTTATCTAGAAAGGATCCGCGCCTTTTCTCTACCGGTGCGTGTCACAGATTAAAAAATTAGTACCTACTAATAAGTAGAAACACTCGTTCACTATTTAATCATACTTTATTAGCAATTATTTACACACAGAAACACGTCCACCAAATACAATCTTTCATAGAGTCATCGCGTCCCAGACCAGTGCTGCCACTCTACAAAATCATAGAAGTGATACCATACACAATCCCTTTTGAATTTCCGTCTAACACTACCTACTCGGTGCCTAAAAGTATCCGGACATGTGAAAGATTTTCTCGCTGTTTTTCGCCGTAGATAACAAGTATAAATTACAAATTTAAAAAAACCCCGGACTATAAAAAAGCTGATGACCTTCAGACGGATGAACAGATTTTCATGAAACATGGCTAAGAACACTCGGGATAAAATTATCTATGATACAAAAAATACTAAACGAAAATCGGTTCATCCGTTTGGGAGCTACGATACCACAGACAGATACACAGATACACAGACAGACACGTTAAACTTATAACACCCCTCTCTTTTTGCGTCGGGGGTTAATAAACTTATAACACCCCTCTCTTTTTGCGTCGGGGGTTAAAAAACTGCTTACAATTACCGCATAAATATAAAAACCGGTCAAGTGCGAGTCAGACTCGCGCACAGAGCTTCCCGTACCACCACCACTACAGCCTATTAACGTCCCACTGCTGGGCACAGGCCTCCACTCTCATAGGAGAGCGGGAATTAGAGCTTAGACCCACCACGCTGCTCCAATGCGGGTTGGCGGGCTTTAACAATTATTATCATGTTAGTGATAATAACCGGGACCGACGGCTTAACGTGCTCTCCGAGGCACGGGGGTGAAACACCGCCAACTTCCAACTCCGGGCTGGCACTGAGAATTTCTTAATTGAAAATCTCAATACCTAACTTTTATGCCCGACCGGGAATCGAACCCAGGACCTCGTGATCCGCAGTCGACTATGCTAACCACTAGACCAACGAGGCAGTCATAATACCAGGCCTGTGTCACTCTTGGTACTTGCGCGACGAAAATACCGACGATCGCGCTCATTCCCGGAATGCTTACGCAGTCGGGGCTGGCGCGTTATAAGCGAGCGACGTGCTAGTGAATTTAACGCTGTTTTCGTAAATAGTTTTTTGAAAATATTTTTTTAATAGTTTAAGTTAAGTGTTTAGCATATTAATTATTTGTAGGATAAATAGTTGTAGACATTTAAACTCATGTATATATAATGGTCTATCGATCTTTAGAATTATAATGGCAAAAAGTCGCTGCAACCATAATTATTGTTGCGTGGAAGGATGCTTAATGAGCACACAAAAGGATTCAAATTTATCATTTTTTACGTTACCAAAGGATAGTGAAAGGTGAGTTTATTTCATGATTAAAATTTTGTTAGATAGGTACATAAAATGACGACGGATGGCGACGAATGACCTTGCAAGTTGCGTGCGTAGTGAAGAACTCACTGTGTAGCGACACACAGTAAACACAGTCGATCATAGTCAGAGTAGGTACCTTACTTACCAATTCGAAAAACCTACTGTATTGTTGTACTGTTTGCTGACAGCCCTAGACAAGCTCGCAATGTCGTCCGTGACGTAGGAAAGGGAAAAGATGCAAAGCAATACGGATACTCGCGCGCGGCGATAAAGTTTAATTTAGCTTGCGTGCGTGATTTATCTTTTTAATAATAATTATGTAGGCTATTAAAACGTCGGCAAGTAGTCAACATCAAAGGAGTGAGACTTCTGTACGTCAGTACTATTATATTATTCTGTGATAATACGTATGATAATAATACGTAGATAATATACCTACGCAATATGTGTATGGAGTCGAATAGTAATCTTTTACGTTATAAGTCAGGGATGCACAGACTTATTAAGACTAGGGGCCACTCGGGCAAATTATGAACTGATGGCGGGCCGCCAGAAGTATAGGTAATTAAAGACAATAAAGAATTGATAAATATGTATTAAAATTGAAAAAGAATTTATTAATTTGAAGCGTGGCACTGCATAGTGCTTACTGCTTACAATCTTTTTTATATTTGGCTCAAATTTACTTGTAGCAACACGTAAAACTGCTTCCAAACTTTCATTTGCAAGGCGGTTTCGATTTTTTGTTTTATTATTATTTAGTATTGAAAAGGTTTGTTCACATATATAGGTAGAACCAAATAAGCTGGCACATTTCAGAGCGTTTATACGCAACTCTTTGTACGTATTTTTATCAATGCAGCGGTAAAAGTTCAGCAAGTCTCCTTCGTTGAATTTGTTGCGTAAATCTTGGTCGTTTTGAATGTCGATAATTTCTAACTGCATTGACTCTGGCGCATTTTCAACTGAAATCGTGAAAGGATTGCTGAATATGTCCAACAGAGGTTTCAATTTTTTAAACTCCGAAAATCTGTCTTGAAAAGATTGAATCAAAATATCTAGCTTTTCTACATAACTGAAATTAATCGCAGTTTTGTTGAATTTTTCAGCCATTTTCTTATAATTCGGAAAATGATTGTAATTTCCAGAATTCAATTGCGATCTGAAAAGTGTCAGCTTGCATTGAAAGGATGATACATGAGCGTAGAGCTGGGATATCAGTTGATTTTTGCCTTGAAGCCGTGTGTTCAAGACATTCAAATGATTTGTAATGTCAACTAAAAAAGCCAAATCACACAACCAATCAGGATTTTTAAGTTCCGGGACATCCCTTTGCTTGTCCGCCAGAAATATTCCAATTTCTTCTATTAAATTTAGAAATCGTTCCAGTGTCAATCCACGACTTAGCCACCTTACTTCTGTATAATACAGTAAATCTCCATATTCGCTTTCGATGTCATCAAGGAATTGTTTGAATTGCCTGTGATTGAGTCCTCGTGATTTTATGAAATTTACAGTCGTAACTACCACTTTCATGACATTTTGAAATTCAATTTTTTTAGAACAGAGGGCTTCTTGGTGTATAATGCAGTGAAACTGCATGAGATCTTCAGCGTTTATGTTTTTTTCTTGCAGATGCTTTTTCAGCAAAGTAACTAGCCCAGAATTGACACCAATCATCGAAGGAGCACCGTCAGTCGCAACTCCCGATAATTTTGATAAGTCCAAATTAGTTTTTGAACACTCATCCAAAAGTACATTGAGTATATCAACTCCTCTGGTTTGACCTTTCAATGAACACATTCCTAATAACTCTTCTAAGACTTCAAAATCTTGAGTAACACCTCGTATGAATATGAGAAGTTGAGCTGTGGAACTAATATCAGTGGATTCGTCGAGTGCTAATGAAAATGATATTGTTCCGCAATATTACCTGACAAAGACATAATTCGTCTTTGGATAGTCATACGATTCAGTTGAATTTTCTCAAACTTTTTTGCTGCTTCTGGGCACATTTTCTTAGCGGCAATTTCTATGCATTCTTTTACAAAATCCCCATCATTGAAGGGGCGACTTCGCTTTGCTATCATTCGAGAAATTTCATAACTAACTTCTGTAGCTGTTTCTGAATCTTGAATAGGTTTTGTAAACATAGCTTGCTGACCAATAAGTTCCCGTTTTAAAGACAACATTTTTTGCTTTCTTAATTCGCCTGTAAACTTGGTAAAAGTAGGATGCTGCGTTTCGTAGTGCCTTTTAACATTATATTCCTTTGCAATCGCAACAGAATTTTTGCAAATTAAACAAACGACTTTGTTATGTGACCATACAAAAAAGTATTTCTCGGTCCAAATTTCTTGAAACTGCCGATTTTCATCTTTAACCTTACGTTTATTACTAGGTCCTGGCTTGTCCATGTTGCGTTCTAATCCTGGCTAGGATTAACACAGCACCTAAAAACAATTACAGTACCTACTTAAATTACCCATCCTTTTTTAAATTACCAAAAATAATTGATTAAATAGGTAGGGAAACACTTATTAATAACAGAGTTTTACTTACGATTTCACAACACAATTATACACCGGCTAGTCGAGTTAAAATCTACACTAGAACTATTGACACTTCACTCAAATTAAAACCGAACTGTCGGTCGCTGCGGTTAGCGTGGCTTTTATACCGCGCGTATAGAGTCGAAAACTGTCTGGAGAAATCTCGAAACCGACTCTGGAAGCTTCGTGTATCTACCTACGCGAGCAATCGGGAATTCGGGACTATTGCTATCTCGCTTGCTCTAACAATATAACCCGCGGATAACGCGCCGCCGCGCCAGCCGCGGCGCTTCCTCAAGAAAACGAATTTAACCGAGATCAGCACGAACATTACCGACCGCTGTTACCGACGCATGCACGGCGCACCGATAAGCGCACTTAAGAGCGCGCGCGCGAGATTCAAATTACTTTTCGAACATATTTTTTTGGTTTTATTCTGGAATAGAATTCAATATTTTTCGAATGTACGAGAGTATTATTTTTGCTGTCGGCGGGCCACCAGTATTCGACCGGCGGGCCGCATGCGGCCCGCGGGCCGCGATCTGTGCATCTCTGTTATAAGTAGATAGCTTTCCCCTCCAACTAAGCGTTAAACGAGAATAGTTTACGAGCTTAATTAAATCAATAGTTATTGTAATAATTAAAACTCATCGTCAGCTGCTGAAGCTTAGTCTTCATTCCTCCAAGTCAACAATAACGAAACTACAAAGCTGCCTCGCTTATGATGTGTCACGAACAGTCTCATCTCGTCCTTTAATTAATTGTTATTTGATTAGGTGGTACCCGTGACTGCGTCTGAATTAATTAACTTATGCTCTTACAACCCGTGGCAACTCTGCACAGTGCACTGTGCCTTTCCGGGATATAAACTAGCTTTTGTCCGACAGATAGACAGACAGGCACACTTTCGCATTTATTAGTAGATACTGCAATTATACCTATTATAGCAACCACTGTATTGTGATCGCAACATACGGAGAAACGTATGATATAGAGAGTAGAAAGAAACTAGAAAGACAGCCAGACAGACACACTTTCGCATTTATAATATTAGTATAGATAACTATAGATTAGTATGGATTACATAAGTTCTCTTGTAAGTGCTGTGGCATTATTATATCCCACCGAGCGTGATCCCCTTTGAGCCAATACAATACTGTCACGTTATCGCAATCCTGCTACGTCATGAACCTAATTAATTCACGTAGGGATTCAATCACGACTAAGTATGAATGACAAGCTTAAACGGCTGTACGTTTACTGTAATTTACACTTTGATGGTAGAGGTCGTTTAATCTAAAAATGAACGCGTACCTATTACTCACATGCAATACATACTTAATGGGAACAGCTGCCCGCTCTGCCCGCACCTCGCGACGCCCTTGCATAAGTAGGTCCAAGTACAATATAATATACAATCGACATTCTCATTTCTCCCCCGTCAATTGGGAATTTGTGGGCCACTGCCACTAATAAGTCACAGGCAACTATTTCAATAACCGTTGTCCCAACTGAATAACTGCCCATGACAAGAGAAAATTATTTTCTTTTTTATTTTACCAATAGGTACCTACCTACAAGGTTTTGACGCGTGTTTTTGTTCACGCACAGCGATTGTTTACTCTAGAAGTGTAGAGAAACCAACGAAGTCAAACAACAACAATTGGTACCGATTCACAAATGTCACATCTCTAAACTAAACTAAATTTTAAACTCGCTTATTTGGTTTCTCTATCTCCTTATGCTATTCTGTATATGCCTCCATCTAAATTTAAAATCACTAAAACTCTCTCTAAAGCTGAAGTCTAAGTTGAATTGCGAGTGTTACCATATACAGAAACAAAAATTGCACAATTTGTCTTTGTTTTTTGCACAATAATCGTAATAATAATTTTTGCGACTAAAATCGAATTAAATGACTTTTTTTATGAATAAAATTTATTTTATATTAATAAATTTGATGTTCCTTGCACCAACAACGTAATAAACTGCCAAAAAGAGACATTTTGGCAATGCTACTTAAGCAGATTCCTAGTTCTATGATGCTACAACATACTACCTCTATGTTAATTCATCTGTGGCTATCAGTTGTCACTTGTCGATCGTGGACCGTTGTCTTTGGTACATAAGTTGTTTACTTGTCTCTGTTGTTTGTTTTCATATCATAATTTCATTTCCATTTTCGAGTTTCCAAATATTAGCGAGCACAAAAATCTTTGAATAAAGCCAGTAAAAGAGAGAATTAAAAGCAAATATGTCTTCTAGTAGTAAAATTCCATCCTAAAAATTAAGTTAAAACCTATGGACAAAGAGCGTAGAACAACAAGTCTCCGACGTCCTTGCTTACCCTGTGAATAAATTGGTGGCAAGCCTATGAAAGTAAAAGGCTATTAAAGGAAGCAATTGGTACTGCATCGGAAATTATCGCTGCTGCAACGACAGACATCTAGGGAGTTGGATAACCGGCGTTCGCATATCTTCCGTTCCGTTTCCGAAATAAAACGTGAAGTCCAGTGTTTGTGAACCATGTACCTACCGTATAATATCCTAATTGATGCCTGAATCTCTTCAAGTCTAGGACACTCGGATTAATTGTCGCGAACATAAAAGTAGATTTACTGAAATAGAGTAACTAACCTAACCTACAATAAGCGCGAATCTGTCTCTTTTAGCATCTAGTGTCTCAAATACAGTTTATGAACCTTTTATCAGTGCAAGACTTAGTGATAATAAACAACCTGTGTGGCTTACAATCATATTAGTTTTATTTGAACCGTTAATAGGTACAATAAACCCTGCATAACCTATCTGATCAGGTTGCACAGAGAATGTACAACGAAGTGCTTGAAGTCAAGTCTACCTAGACCCCAGGCACTGTTACAATAATTATAAATAAATAGCTGAAGCCCGCGACTATGTCCGCATGGATTGAGGTTTTTGGTTCCTGCTGCAAGAACTCCTTAATTTTCCGGGATAAAAAGTAGCCTATGTGTTATTGCAGACTATAATCTATCTCTGTGCCAAATTTCACCCAAATCTGTTCAGCCGTTTGGGCGTGATTGAGTAACAAACATCCATCCATCCAAAGTTTCGCATTTATAATATACTAGATGATTCCCGCGACTTCGTCCGCGAGGATTAAGTTTTTTCGATTCCCGCGGGAACTCTTGAATTTTCCGGGATAAAAAGTAGCCTATGTCCTTTCCCGGGATACAGCCTATCCCTATACTAAATTTCATCAAAATCGGTTGAAGAGATAATTTTTTTTGATTCCCGCGGGAACTCTTGAATTTTCCGGGATAAAAGGTAGCCTATGTCTTTCCCCGGGATACAACCTACCCCTGTACCAAATTTCATCAAAATCGGTTGAACAGATGGGCCGTGAAAGCGTAGCAGACAGACAGACAGACAGACAGACAGACAGACAGACACACTTTCGCATTTATAATATTAGTATGGATTATAGTATAGATGATTTTACATGGAATAGCTATATTATAGTTGATGTTTAGGTTTTAGAAGATGTACCTTTATGTGTGAGATCTATAGAGCGAACTCTGACTTTGCTCAGACTTAAGACACAGTTAAAACGAGATACATTTATGTTACTCCCATAAATCCACCTCTTTTTAACTCTTAGTAAAGTCTGAGCCAAGTCAAAGTACACTCTATGGATCTCACATGTGTCTGTATGATTGGACCATCGAATTAACCAATTTTGATCCAATTTAGTACATAGGTAGGTAGGCTTACATCCTGGAATTATTACTTTTTATCTTGAAGCATCAGTTTCCAAGGGCTCACAAGCATCATCTTATTATACCAATATGTTGATTTGAAATGAAAGAACTATGTATACATAACATTGTTATGTATCTAATGTTAATTATGTATTGAAATTTATTCAATTTTATTTGGGTACCTTGTTGAAAGAATAACACAAAAATAAAATTTTAATTAATTTTCTTTTTATTATTTAAAGTATCTATCAATAAATCCTTGTCTAATTATTCTTGCTTATGCAAGGAAATCCATATATTTTTCTCTTCTTCTTGGAGAGACAGCTATGCAAGGCCTTTGATCCAATACCACTTACAGCCAAGAACAGTAGCAGCTTCTATGCCGGGACATCCTTATTAGCCTTATTGGATAGACTATGTGAAGGCTATGTTTGTGCATTAGTGCAGGGCACTAGTAATAGATGATGTGTAAATTATGTGTTTTTGCCGTCTCAGCAGAGCCTCTCCAGCTGTTCTGGAGTTTGAGATTGAATATGTCATGTCTGTTCAACCAGAACTTGTCCGTTAGTCTTGGATTAATTTGCCCCATGAATTAATTGGTTTTCATCAGCACTATAGCTGCAAAGTACACAGAATTTTTGTATTTGGTATTGTATGGAAGGAAAGGGTTACTTGAAAACACTTCAACTTGTTTATTTTGTCAGTTCAGTGATAACATGCATATTTGACCAATGAAGCTAAGTCTCCAAGTCTACTTGAGTGAATTTGCACTTGTTATGTAGATATAACTGAAATACTATGTGTTTCCTATTGACTGCATACTTAAATATACCTACTTAATTAATATTTTTTACAATATTCTAAGTAATTTATACATAGCATTATGTTGCAGTGGGTGGGGTCCTGATTTAGGCAATCTAAATAATTTTAAAAATTACTCTTCTGTCTAACCCATACCAAAGTGGTAGATATTCCTAAACAAGTTAGGTACATCTACCACTTAGGTATAGGACTGGGTAGATATAAGTATAGCTAAGTACCTAATACAAAATAGAATCAGCTTATGTTTGTATTCTTTTATTGTATGGGTTCCAACTAATGCTAGGTATTAGACCTACCACAGAAGAACCAAACCGCATGAGCTGATTCCCTGTATGATGTCTTCTCTAGTTTCTACTACAGAGCTACAGACCATTGGGTTTGCGTACCTAAACAGTAGGAAAGCAACCCTTATAGTATAGCTATGTCTGTCACAATCTGCATTATGTTATTAACCTTAAGAGTTCTACCTAAGATTATGAATATTACAAAATTACCTTTCTCTCGGAACAACCAGAGCTGCAACAACGTATTAGCATGCATTAGCACAGCATGGTAGTAACAGATGATGTGTAATTATGTTTCTGCAGTCTCAGCAAAGCCCTTGCAGCTGTATTGTGGAGTTTGAGATTGAATACATGTCAGTTCAAATTTTAGTCATCTTGAATTAATTAATTTTCATCAGCACCATCTGCAAAATGCACTGAATTTTTGTATTTGTTATTCTATGGAAGGGAAAAGTTACTTGAAAAAAACTGCAACTTGTATATTTTGTCAGTTTAGTGAAAACATGCATATTTGACCGTGCGAAGCAGTCTCCAAGTCTACTTGAGAGAATTTGCACTTGTTCTTTAGATATAACTGAAAAACTATGTGCTACATACTGAAATATACCTACTAAATTAACATATTTTATAATATTATGTTGCAGTGGGTTAAAGCAACCTAAATAATTTTAAAAATTTATCTTCTGCCTAACCTTTACTAAAGTAATGTTGTATAGCTGAGTACCTAATACAAAGGAATTAGCTTATGATTTGTATTATTTTCTACTCTATGGGTTCCAACTACCTAATACCTACCACAGAAAAGGCAAACGGCATGAGCTGGCTCTCTGTATGGCGTCTTCCCTAGCTTATCTTGGTTTTCTTATGAAACTCCAGAGCTACTGACCATTGGGTGTGCGTACCTCAACGGTAGGAAAGCAACCCATATTATGGTGCAACTATGTCCGACTGGTCACAATTTGCATATTTTACTTATTATATATTATTGCATATTATTATATTTACCCTATGAATACTAGGTACTAACTCAGATTACAAAATTTACCTTTCTCTCGATAATAACCAGAGCTGCAACAACGTATTCTTCCATTTTAATAGCTGTTATAATTTTAAACACTTATAATCATAGCCTTCATTGCTGAATAAATATTTTTACAAATAAGTATGTTGTTTTTCTTTTTTAATTTTTTTTTAGTGAACATCACCTTGTCCTGTGTCATAGACCTGCTCCAGAGCCTTCCAGATCTTCCTCTCCTATGTTGTTCTGTGCCATGTAGCACAAGCCACCACTCTTAATCATCCTCCCATCTTTTCCTTTGTCTTCCTTTACACCTTTTCCCACCCCTAGGATACCACTCGGTCACTTCCTTAGTCAATTTTCCACCACTGTCTCTCATCATGACTCCAGTCCAAAGCCATTATAGCCTTCTTATATGCTCTGTTACATCCTTCACTTTGCTGCGTTTTTTTATAGTGTTTAAGTTTATTCTGTCTTTCTTTTATATGTTTATCATATAATCTCTCCATACTATTTTGACAAGTTTCTAGTTTCAGTGCGTTTGCTTTGGTAAGTGACCAAGTTTGGCATCCGTAAGTTCTACACGGATGCATGTATCAAATACTTTTTGATTTGCACTTACTGGAAGTTCTTTACTTTTCATAATTTCCTTTAAAGACCAGTAGGTATCGTTTCATGTGAATTATTCTTTGGTTAACTTCTTTAGTCATCTTCTTCAACATATTCTATTGCTTTGTTATTAACTTTTATAGTAATTTGGTCTCCATTTGTCATCAATTTAGTTTTCTCTGTATTCATAGTTAGACCTACCACAGCACTCTATTTTTCCATTTGTTGTAACATTAAACACTAAAGTCGATCCAAATGCACCTAATAATGCATAGAAATTGCACTTGAACTATCAAAAGAAATAACTTTTTGTGAAAATTCGTGTTTATTTTGCTTCTCTAGACTTAGCGGCCACCTTCCGAGGTCCTGTCTAAAATTAGAGATAATTATCTATTTTTAGTTTGACGTTTCTTAATTTTGACGTTTAGAACGTCGATTAGAATAGCATTTCGCTAAATCATCGCTAAATTGAATAGTTAGAGCTGTCAGATTTAATTTTAGGTTAGACCTGTCAAATAGGTGTTTGTCAGAATAGCATACGTCTCTAAGTCTTATTTAAGCGATTCTAACTTTAGAGAAATGCAGTCTGATGTGCTACTAACACATTAGTTTTTAAAATCTCGTGGAAACTCTTTGAGTGTCCGGGATGAATAGTAGCTTATGTAGGTAGGTATATGCATGTATCCGTCTCCGCCGGAGACAGTGCATTTTGCATCGTGCTGTGATAATGCCTAATGGATGTAGGTATTGTCAATTACGGTATAATAAATATGTTTATTATTCTGACCCTGATAAAAAATCGGGAATATACCTACTTGAATGAAGGGGAGGATACGGAAATTTCAGGATATTTTTTGTTTTTTGTCCTCGCAAAATATTTTTTCCCTGATTACTGTACATACTTTGATGTTACATTCTTGGGGCTTGGGAAGTCTATTCGCCACTAACCGACCTATATAAGATATTAATAATATTATGTACTACCTAGGTACGTTTATGAATTAAACCTTGATTACAACTTTAAGTACTAAGGACCTATTCGTTTTCGGAATAAGCAAATCTCTAAACAGCATAGTAGGTAGGTAGGTAGTAGGTATTAGATACTTAACTTCTCTATAGTAAATCAAAAGTAGGAAGGTACGTCTTCATTGTGAGAGAGCACATTAAGTACCTGAAAAATAAAAAAACCTAAATTACCTGAGAAACCGTTTGCGTTGGCATCCTTATGTGGTCGATGTCCAGTTTGCCCGCACGAAACGTTTTTGCTCAACGTTTCTGATCCGAACCGCTAGGATCTGGAACACCCTCCCGGCGCACGTGTTTCCTACCACGTATAATTTAGGTACCTTCAAGGCGAGAGTGAATAGGCATCTTCTAGGCAAGCGCGCTCCAACCTAGACCTCATCATTGCTTTGCACTAAGCATGATTGTCGTCAAGCGCAAGCCTATCTAACAATAAAAAAAAAAAAAACCTACTACGATTAAACTTGTTATAAAATAATTCTTTTAAACACACGTCTGATATAAAACATCAATAAAACATTTCAGTTCCGAACGAAAATCAAAGGAAACTCATATTTTAACCAGATTTTAACATTTTTACTGCCGCAATCTCGTGATAAATCTCAAACTTTCCGGACGGGAGGGATCGCTTGTTGATATTGAATTTGTTCAATTATTATTCTAACCTTCAACCGCTATCTGCCGATTGATCGGAGCCAGACAGAGTTGGCCAAAACTTTCATCTTATTAGTATGGAACATTTGCCAAACATTAAATTGATACTCGAGTAGAACGCCAGAAGGTGACAGAATGTAACTTATCTTGACTGTTGCGCGGGATCCAATTATCTTAGAAGATTGTATTCATCTCCCATGAGAGGTTGGTACGTAGACATTCAATAGAAACTTCCTTGCGTCTTTTTTATCGATACCTTTATGAGTGAGTTGCGAGAATCTTCAGGAACTGTTGACAATAGGCCCTACAGAGTAAGATATCTTGTTTTTACAAGGTTTTATTTAGTTTCACCTGTCCCGGTGTCTGTCTGTAATGAAATCTTGTAAGATACATTTAGGTAACCTAAAACCTAACCCACTTACCGGTTTCCGATTGAGCTGAAATTTTCCATGTTTATGTAAACCGGATGACAATGCAATTTTATTATAATGACATAGAGCTGATCCTATAAGGGTTTCTGTTTCCTTTTGAGGAACCCTAAAAAGCTTTTCCTTCAACGAGGAAAACTTGAGGTTGGAAGCGTTTTATTGCGATCCATTTGTGATTTAGAATCGCCCACTCTCCTTGATTGCATAGGTACATAATGGGATTTCGCGCAGTTAAACTTCGCCGCGAAATTGATTCCAGAATAACTGATTTTTAAAATCTTCTACGTAATAAGAAATCATAATCAACGTTAACCTCAATGCAATGAAAGTACAATGACCTATCTTTTTCCTCATCATGCACCATAATACATCATTATTTCTGTATTCTATTTCCATGGTCTTATCCAGCGGCTTCCCGCAACTCGTTAGATGGTTCGATGTCATTGGTCCACCTTGTTGGACGGACGTCTATCAATACTGCGTTTTTAGGGTTCCGTACCTCAAAAGGAAAAAGGAAAAAATTGAACCCTTATAGGATCACTTCGTTGTCCGTCCGTCTGTGTGTCAAGACCCTTTTTCTCAGGAACGCATGGAGGTATTAAGCTGAAATTCATATCAAATACTCAGGTCTACAGTTCCTTGGAGCTGTGAAAAAATCAAATTTCAAAGCCAACACAATCAAAAGATACAGCCGTTTATGCTGCAAATTTTCGAATTTGCTTGCACTCGCAAGGGAATCAAAACCTACAGGGTACTTCCCGTGAACTCAGAATCTTGAAACTTGGTACGAAGCAACGTCTTATAGCACAGATATAGAAAGAATTGCGAAAAACATAAATTTTTTGTTACATCATATAATAAAAATATTTTTAATAATTTTAAACTTACTATCCCTTTCCGCATGAACGCGTAGATGTATTAAATTGAAATTAAAATAGATAAGTGGAATAAAAATACCATAACTTTTACTTATATACCTACTGGTTTGTACGGAACCCTCGGTGCGCGAGTCCGACTCGCACTTGGCCGGTTATTTTCGTCATTCCAACACTTGGGGTACCAACGTCTATGGCGGTCCTCCTATAGTTTTGAGTATAAATCTATTGCTACTAAAGCAATGCAAGGTTTCTGTGGTACCCACTTCTTTGGATATTCCGATTCCTTATTTTGATAACGTAGAGAAAGTTCTGGCCTGGCATTGATTTACATGATACTATAAATATTTATAAGAGCTTATTATTATTTATTGGTATGTATCGACAATTAAGAATCCTTATGAAACTTTCTTAGTGTTATCAAGAAAAACTGATAAGTAAATTATAAGAGATTTTAAACAGATGATTCTGATTATGTTTTACAAACATACATTCTCTGAACGATACTCTACAGATCAAAGTCTAATGCTAAGTATCCAATTTCCCAGATCATAATGAAATGTATAGCAATATATTTAAACTTGTCTACTTATTTACTTTAAATAAGTCTTGACCCTACTACTGCTCCTCCAATTATAATATCTCTGTCGGAAGGAAAAACGTAAATCTAGACAGTCTAATCAGTTTTGTAGTATCCTAATATGTATATAATATTCTTGTTATCGCTTAAATACTATCTAAATATTTTTGTATATTTGAATAGAATAGGTAGTTTTAATTTTGATAATTTAAGAAGTTGTATATTTTTTGTAGTTTTGTGTTACTTAGTGTCCTTTTTTCTGTAGATATTATGTGTAATTCTAATAGTTCTTAAATAACATTGTTACCTCGAATCGGGTAACTGGTAAGTCTGAGCGGGTATGCCACTACCACTACAGCCCATTAACGTCCCACTGCTGGGCACATGCCTCCACTCTTGTAGGAGAGAGGGATTTAGAGCTTAGACCCACCACGCTGCTCCAATGCGGGTTGGCGGGCTTTAACGACTATTATCATGTTAGTGATAATAACCTGGACCGACGGCTTAACGTGCTCTCCGAGGCACGGGGGTGAAACACCTCCAACTTCCTAACTCCGGGCTAGTACTGAGAATTTCTAGTCAGAAAAACCCAATACTTAATATTGGCCCGACCCGGGACGCGAACCCAGGACCTCGTCGGCCGCAGGCGAACCTGCTAACCACTAGACCAACGAGACAGTTGAGCGGGTATGCATGATCAATAAAATAAAATAAATATATTAAATGATGTCGTAATTGTAAATAGCTAACTAGTCTGCTTGGAATAAAAGTTCAGATAGGCTGTAGATAATCCTCTTTAATATGCCGGTCGCTCATAAATATTTATTGAATTTCAGAACTTTGTATATTATGTGGAGCATCTCTGTGTCCTAACTCCTTAGTTATCTACTAGTAAATGATAAAAGCGTTAATAAAGTATTATAAGATAAAATTACCTGTACTTTTAAGTATTCTGTGATAAAGCTTCAATTTTGGAACCTTATGCTTCAAAGAGGGATACATAAATGTCCGCTGAGGCGCTGAATTCGTATAAAATCTTATTTTTGTAGTTGAAATGCGTATGTATGATGAAATAGGTACTTGGCTTCTTTTAGGCGTTGTGTCTTGACGTAGGTACTGTACTGGATATGTTCGTCCCTTGGGTTGTGCAGGCTTGCTGTACAAACCGTCTCCACTATTGTAATGGTTGCTTTTCTCTATTACTTATTAGCTGGTCAGCCAATTGGCTCCTTGCCCGAAGCGATGAGTGAGCGAGACGAAACTTCAGTTTTGCTTCACGTCATGTCACGGATATAGCCTATGTATATTTATTTAGGCCTTTAAATTTTACTAGCTGATGCCCGCGACTTCATCCACATGACGGTTTCTTTAATTTTCCGGGATAAAAAGCCTATGTCCTTCCCCGGGATACAAACTATCTCTATACCAAATTTCATCAAAATCGGTTGAACAGATGGACCGTGAAAGCGTAGCAGACAGACAGACAGACAGTCAGACGGACAGAGAGACACACTTTCGCATTTATAATATTAGTATCTATGGATATTATCAAGAGAACTAAAGTAATAGTAAGTTTCTCCTCCAGCATTGTCCTGAAGCAGCGTTGGTATCAGGCAGAGTGATAGCAGCAGAGGGCACGCCAGCCACTCGCTCGGCGTCCGGCGTGGAGAGGCGGCCGTCAGCCCCGCGGCCACCTCTGTGCAAGCGAGGATCTGGCTCCTTGCTGTCACAGTCACCACCCCAATCCAAGTAAGTATGAGTAGTGTAAGGTACTTAAGTACCTTCAAGGCAGGAGTGACTAGCCATCTTCTAGGCCAGCGCGCTCCAACCTAGACCTCATCATTGCTTTGTCATGATTGTCGTCAAGTGCAAGCCTATCTCGCAATTAAAAAAAAGTGTAGTATTGAACTACAAATAAGAGTTGGTTTCATTACGGGTAGTAGAGGGCTCGGTGAATTATCAACTTCACCGTTCACACGTACATGATAATTGACGTAGTCTAAATCCTAAAAGATCTTTAAAGATGCAGATTAATGTCTGCTTTTTTGCAAAATCAGTGGTTCTGAAGTCGATAAATGTTAAACTCAAAATAAAATGAAGAGATTATAGGAAAGTTGAGGCAAACCTGCAAGCCATATATAGTTCGTGACGTAACATTATATACTGAAATGCAGCGCGTCTTAAAACGTGAACATAAATCTCATATTTCACACCACTGAATTCTTTTTCCCAGTTTCTAAAGAACAATCCAATTTAAACTTTCGTCAACTTTCCGAGAATACAGGCCAAGTTTTTGAAGTGCACATTGTGGGATACTTTGAACTTACATTTGAGCATATAATTCTTAGTAGGAAGGAGAATGTATGAAATAAATTCTATTCTACTACCTTACTACAGAATTTACTGAGTGGTACTTACTGAAATAACGTCTCAATTTGTTGGATTGTGTTGTTTTTGTATAATAAGGATTTTGATATCAAACAGATTTTCCGCGCAGATTGCCGATATACATATCGCCATCATATTATTACACTAGCGGCCCGTCCCGGCTTCGCACGGGTAGACATAAATAGGTACACATATTTTTCATAATGGTGCACCCCCTTCTCCCGCACTGCCCCTCTCACGAAGAGCTAGTTACTCGATGCGCTGCGTGGCGGCCGCCGCCGGCATGTATTTTTATTTTAATTTCATGATATCTTTTGAATGGAATGTCCGATTTCAATAATTCAAAAAGTAATCATCAGGTATTGAGACAGTCTTGAATATTAAATTTATTTGGATAAAAATTTATAAATGGTATGGATAACACGGTCTGATTTTGATCGGCATTTCAATCAATTTGTTAAATGTAAAAAAGTAGTTATAGTGACGTAACTACAATAGTTAGACACATGGTCTCGCGAAGTTTTTTGTAGATATTGATATATTCTATAATATTGTCGAACATTTTTTTGTCCTATCATTAATACCTACTCTTCGCAGCGTATGCGATGAAAGACATTTTATGGCTAATTTTTTTACACCTTCGGTTGGTATTAATAGGAATTTCTAAAGATTTCTATAGTAATCTAGTACTAAATATAGCCTATGTTACTTAGTGATAATGTAGCTTTCTAATGAAAAAAGAATTATTAAAATCGGTCCAGTACTTTTTGAGTTTATTCGTTACATACAAAAATACAAAAATACAAATCTTTCCTCTTTATAATATTATATATAATATATATATATATTATATAGTGTAGATAGTGTAGATGTAATAATAAGAATCTTGATATTCGTTTCTGTTGGAAAATTTATTAGAGAAATTGAGTTGGCTTTAAGTTAGGCCGCGAAAATTTATTTAACGTCATCACGGACTCTCGGAAACCGCTCAGCTTCCGCGGTTGGATCCATCAGATATAATTATTTTGATGGTGTTTTCAAGGTTCAGTCCAATCTTTCTTCCTTCATCCAGCTAATTCTGTTATTCTATTGAAATGAAGAGGAAGGTATTACGGTCGCCGTATAATCTTAATATATATAAATCTCGTGTCACAATGTTTGTCCTCAATGGACTCCTAAACCACTTAACCGATTATAATAAAATTCGCACACCATGTGCAGTTCGATCCAACTTGAGAGATAGGATAGTTTAAATCTTAAAAAAACATCAATTCACGCGGACGAAGTCGCGGGCATCATCTAGTCATACAGTATATTCCTAAAAATAAAGTTTTTTTGTGGTTTACTTCTCTGCCTTGCTTTAATGTTTATTTCAAGTGAGTCCCGACAGCTATACACATATTAATGGCCAATTTGAAAGTGTGTTTAAATGTCTTTTAACGTGAACTGAGTGGTCTAATTTGTTTTTCATCCCACCATCTCGGAAAGAGTATTTTTAATCTTCGATATCTGAATGCAAAAGCCGTTATTATCCTCTTGAGGATAAAGTAAATTGAATTAAGAACATCGTGTGCACGTTAGTAAATATCACTCGTCTATGAAGTTGGTGAATTCAAAAAATCATTAAAACCTATTTACTTCTACCTCTATGGTGCCGAATTTCCATACAACCTTTTTTAATTTGTTAAAAACTCACGCTCGTAACCTTCTTGGTGTACTTTTTTAATTTGCTTTGCGCGCACCATTTTCTTTCACGTCATGTCATTTCCTCGCTGAGGTGGGATGAAAAGTTACGTGTTGCACTCGAGTGAAAAGATTTTTCACCTCGTGCTCTTTTGATTCCCTCGCTGACGCTCAGGATCCTAATTTTTGAACCACTCGCTGCGCTCGTGATTCAATTTTAGAATCCTTCGCTTGCTCGGCCATCAAAATTGAGCACGCGGTTAAAAAACAACTTTTCACTCTTGTATAACCATTAACTATTATTTAGTTTTCAAGGCTAAATACAGTCTGGGTCACAAATTATACGAGATGAAACTGTCCTGCGGTCAGTCCACCGGCTTAGGACAGACTTGACAAGGGTTGCCAATTTCGTTCAACCCTATCTGTCAATGTGAGCTCACTAGGCTGAAACCATATATGTAATTTGTATACGCCCGAAACTATAAAGGGCATAGAGGTAGTATCTACCTCTGTGATAAAGGGACTCAGGTAAACAACTTGCGCGTAGGTAGTACTCTGTTATATAATATTTGTGGTTTATGAACGTTATATAAAAATTCTTTCCAAAAAACCGACTTCCAACGCCACAAGAAACCCAAGACGCGTAGCCGCAAGGGCCTCAACACAACTGCACGAAAAGACGATACACATTTTCCTTTTATTAGATAAGACTAGCTAATGCCCGCGACTTCGGACGCGTGGATCGAGGTTTCGTGGATCCCGCGGGAACTCTTTAATTTTCCGGGATAAAAAGTAGCCTATGTGTTAGTCCAGACTATAATCTATCTCTGTGCTAAGTTTCATCCAGATCTGTTCAGCCGTTCTGGCGTGATTGAGTAACAAACATCCATTTGAGGTTATTTTGGTTCCCGCGGGAACTTCTTAATTTTCCGGGATAAAAATTAGCCTATGTGCTATTCCAGACTATAATCTATCTCTGTGCCAAATTTCAACCAGATCCGTTCGGCCGTTGGGGCGTGATTGAGTAACAAACATCCATCCATACATGCATCCATCCAAACTTTCGCATTTATAATATTTACTAGCTGATACCCGCGACTTCGTCCGCGTGGATTGAGGAGTTTTAGTTCCCGCGGGAACTCTTTAATTTTCCGGGATAAAAAGTACCCTATTATTTAATCCGGACTTCTAACTTTACGTCTGCAAAATTTCAAAGCAATCGGTTCAGTAGTTACGGCGTGAAAGCGGAACAAACATACAAACAAACTCACTTTCCCATTTATAATATTAGTAAGATAGGATAAGATAAGATATTTGATTGATAAAATGGAAAATAAGTTCAATAGATATGATTTTAGATGAGAGATCATCAGTAGTACGAATCGGCTGCATCGGACATGATAATTTAACGTAAGCGACGTCACCCAAATTTCTTTAGTGTGGTCATAGGTGCAGTCAGTGTTAATGGTTCCAGCTGCTAAATCAGTATTTTCTGATTCGCTTCCGCAGGGCGACCGCGTAACTTTTGCATCAATCATTGCATAAATCGCAATCACCGATTGGCTGAATTTATTGTATTTTTGCTGCGTCAATGGATTTCGTCCAATAGTGGAAGAGTGTTAACCAATCAGAGGTGATTGCGATGTATCAATGATTGATGCAAAAGATACGCGGTCGCCCTGCTGGTTGACAAAAGCGTGGCATGAGGCTCTTTCATGATAAACGCCTTTTGTGGCTCTTACTCTCACACTAACGTGTGCATTCATCTTTACAATACAGTTTACGATGTCTAGTAGATTATCTAATTAATGTATCTACCACTGTACAAAGGACGCAAAAACATGAAGCATCGTTTGTCCACGTATAGAGAACTCTTTGTTGCCTTTGACGTAATGTTAGAGACAGCGGACGTTCGGTGGCTAATGAATAAATTGTGTACCTATTATAGCACTAGCGACCGCCCGCAGCTTTCCTCCCGTGGGTCTATTGGGAAAAATCGGTCTTATTCCTTGTGTACATTTTAAAGGAAACTTCTGTGCAAAATTACTGCATTGTAGGTCGATAGGCTTGAGCTGGGCCTTGATTAGTCCGTGAGTGATGTCAGGACTTTATTCTATGAGAATATGTCTTCCCAAAAAGGCCACGCTTATAGAATTCAACAGAAATATGGAGAAATTGAACGCTGCTGTTACGGTAGCGGAGCTATGCGATGCGATTTTAATCAAACTTTCACTATGTACGCTACCAAATTGTTTTCCAAACTTTTAATTGGATTCCTTTGTGATGCTAGACAAAAGGTTGAAAATAAAATCCTGTTTTTCTATTATAGGAAAATGATTTTAAAATTTTTACGTAAATCCGATCGAAAGTTAGATTAGGTTAACATATTTTGTACCCGTTTCGAAATTGTATTCTATTTTTTACGTCATGCCTTTAATAAATTACTAGATTTTTTGTAAAGCATACATAAATTATGTTATTCATAAAATAATAGAAGATCATAGAAGTTTATGTTTCCATGGCTGCCAATTAGGTACATGTATGGTAATATCCATTTAATGAATCTGCCTATGTATACATTTTTTGTTCTGTGGAAATAACATCAAATCACTATACTTTTTCATCCCTTTTCCGTTCACACCTGTAAAAAATACACTAGAGTCTAGAGTCTAGACCAGGGATTCGAGCGTGAGACCCCTTTTCTAAAATAAATGATACCTCAGCCCCCCTTAGCCAAATTAATTTAAAAATCCTATCTTTAGTTTTTAGGGTTCCGTACCTACCTCAAAAGGAAAAAACGGAACTCTTATTGGATCACTTCGTTGTCCGTCCGTCTGTGTGTCAAGACCCTTTTCTCAGGAACGCATGGAGGTATCAAGCTGAAATTCATATCAAATACTCAGGTCTACTGTCCCTTGGAGTTGTGAAAATATCAAACTTCAAAGCCAACACAATCAAAAGATACAGCCGTTTATGCTGCAAATTTTCGAATTTTCTTGCACTCGCAAGGGAATCAAAACCTACAGGGTACTTCCCGTGAATTCAGAATCTTGAAACTTGGTACGAAGCAACGTCTTATAGCACAGATATAGGAAGATTTGCGAAAAACATAAATTTTTAGTTACATCATATAATAAAAATATTTTTATGCAAATTTTCGACACTCGTAAGGGAATCAAAACCTACAGGGTACTTCCCGTAAACTCAGAATCTTGAAATTTTATACAAAGCAACGTCTTATATTTAGCACAGATAAAGGAAAAATTGCGAAAAGCATAAATTTTTAGTTACATATAATAAAAATATTTTTAATAATTTTAAACTTACTACCCCTTTCCGCATGAACGCGTAGAGGTATTAAATTGAAATAAAAATAGATAAATGGAATAAAAATACTATAACTTTTACTTATATACCTACAAGTTTGTACGGAACCCTCGGTGCGCGAGTACGACTCGCACTTGGCCGGTTTTTTTTCCTATTCATACAAAATACTTACTAATAATTTAAAACTTTGCAGTTGGTTAACCCCTCCTCTGCGGTCTCAAATTTTTTTTTTTTTTTTTTTTTTTTTTTTTTTTTTTTTTTCATAAAGTACTAACAACAGTTAATACCCTACTAAAGTTACGATCTAGCCTATGAGTAAATAAAGCTAATGAGTAACATTATTTTAACCTAAACTTATACCACAGTTTAACGAAATATAAAATTATATCTGAGAATTGGTCCATTGACTTATCTTAGTTTATGATAGTTTTTATTATGAGACACTGTGTTCTTGTGTTCTTTGCATTGCACTTAGCACTACACTTTCACTTCACTACACTAATTCGTAGGGCTTAGTCCTTTTAAGTCTACGCACTTAATCTGTATTGTCGAGGAGCTGGATGGCCTCGACGTTTACATGATGATGAAGCCTGTTTTCGCGCTTGTCTCCTTATGATTATAATATCTACGAAGTCCATTTGCAGATCGCGATGAATATCTTCGTTTCTAACGTACCAGGGTGCATTGACGATACCCCTGAGTACTTTATTTTGAAATCGCTGAATTATGAGGATATTGCTTTTTCTGGTACAGCCCCACAGCTGGCAACCATAAGTCCACACTGGCATCAGGACTTGTTTATACAAGAGTATCTTATTTTGTATTGATAACGATGAGTTTCTTCCTAAGAGCCAGTACATTTTTTTGTACCTCATGTCTAGGTCTTCTCTTTTCTTCTTGACGTGAGCTTTCTAGCGTAAATAATTAACATCATTTTTACCCTCGACGAAGCGGAGACGGTATATGTGTTTGCCCTAAGAGGTTGTGTGTTTGTTTGTTTGTTTGTTTGTTTGTATGTTTGTTTGTATGTTTGTTTGTTTGTTTGTGCACTTTTTTGTTACCATTTTTCTCAAAAAGTACTGGGCCGATTGAGATGCGGTTTTTTGCATTAGATACGTATAGCTTGTGAGAAGGTTTTTAGATATATTTTAGGACCATAGACAACCAAGCTGAGCTGTAGTCTATGATTTTAATATTTCAACATGTTACCATTTTTCACAAAAACTACTGAGCTGATTGAGATGCGGTTTTTTGCATTAGATGTGTATAGCTTGTGAGAAGGTTCTTAGATATATTTTAGGACCATAGACAACCAAACTGAGCTGTAGTCTATGATCTTAATATTTCAACATGTTACCATTTTTCACAAAAACTACTGAGCCGATTGAGATGCGGTTTTTTGCATTAGATGTGTATAGCTTGTGAGAAGGTTCTTAAATATATTTTAGGACCATAGACAACAAAGCTGAGCTGTAGTCTATGATCTTAATTTTTCAACCACTGTTACCATTTTTCACAAAAAGTACTGGGCCGATTGAGATGCGGTTTATTGCATTTAGGACTTCGTGCGATTACAAAACAGGAAACTGGTACCAAAATTTTAAAAAATCAGTGCTATTTTGAATTTTTTTGTTAATTGACCAATTTCGTTTAAAATCTATATTTAGGGCTCCCTGGGGTCACAAAACAGGAAACTGGTACCAAAATTAAAAAAAATCAGCGACATTTTGAAATTCTTTGTTAATTGACCGATTTCGTTCAAAATCTATATTTAGGGCTCCCTGGGGTCACAAAACAGGAAACTGGTAAGTACCAAAATTTAAAAAAATCAGCGCCATTTTGAATTTCTTTGTTAATTGATCGATTTCGTTTAAAATCTATATTTAGGGCTCCCTGGGGTCACAAAACAGGAAACTGGTACCAAAATTTAAAAAAATCAGCGCCATTTTGAAATTCTTTGTTAATTGACCGATTTCGTTCAAAATCTATATTTAGGGCTCCCTGGGGTCACAAAACAGGTAACTGGTACCAAAATTTAAAAAAATCAGCGCCATTTTGAATTTCTTTGTTAATTGACCGATTTCGTTCAAAATCTATATTTAGGGCTCCCTGGGGTCACAAAACAGGTAACTGGTACCAAAATTTAAAAAAATCAGCGCCATTTTGAAATTCTGTGTTAATTGACCGATTTCGTTCAAAATCGATATTAAGGGCTCCTTGGGGTCACAAAACAGGAAACTGTTACCTATCAAATCTGTTATAAAATCTGTACTACTTGTAAGTCTAACCACAACCCGTGAGCTGCTTTAGCAGCTCGCGCACAGGGCGAGATACTAGTTAGATATATATAGCTTGAGAGAAGGTTCTTAGATATATTTTAGGACCATAGACAACCAAGCTGAGCTGTAGTCTATGATTTTAATATTTCGATATGTTACCATTTTTTACAAAAAGTACTGGGCCGATTGAAATGCGGTTTTTTTCATTAGATGTGTATAGCTTGTGAGAAGGTTCTTAGATATATTTTAGGACCATAGACAACAAAGCTGAGCTGTAGTCTATGATTTTATTTTTTCAATATGTTACCATTCTTCTCAAAAACGACTGTGCTGATTTAGATGCGGGCTTTTTGTTTTAGATATATTTAGCTTGTACCTAGATGGTGCCCAGGGTTTCATGATGGAGTCAGGAGGCGATCATGGGAACTCCTTAAATTCTCATCGTATACCTGTCGCGTTTGGACTCTTTTGATTTGTCGTGACAAGCGCGCCTCGGAAAGAAAAGGGTTTGGCCATAGTCCACCACACTGGTCAAAAAAACTACTGAGCTGTCAAAGATGCAGTTTTGTGTTTTAGATATTATGTAATATATACGTTTGCTAAATTCTAATTGTTGTTTCAAAGTTATAAAGGTCAAAGGTATAATGGAGCTCTGCAGTTCGTCGTGGGTTTTTTTAAAATTTTTAATTTTATTACTTGTTTCATCGAAATTTAACAAAATAAATAGACATGAAATTCAATAAATATCAAGTGTAATTAATAATTATTAATACAAATACTTAAGTAGGTAATTATTTTTTCATAAAATCATTTAAATAGGGGTCGATTTTTAGACCTCGTCGACCCCCAAAATCTATTGTCGTCTATGTCGACCCCTTGGGGTCGATATCGACCATTTTGAGAATCCCTGGTCTAGACCCTAGGCCTTTGTAAACTAAGTACCTATAAGATAAAAAAAAGTACTCGAGTTCTTTTTTATAGGATTGTTTCATGCCCTAGAGACCAACAATATCGTTATTACTTACGGTCTTTTCTATCCTATCGTATCGTAAGGTCGCTTTTTCGGCATCGTAAATTTTATAACTTTGCTTGTCTGTTCCTCTTTATTGTCGGTTTATGACCGATCGTAAATGAACGCAATAATGAGAACGACTGTCCATTGAATCTTTAATTTGGACAAAAAGCCTATGGGAAAATACAGAAAATGCTGCTCCATGTAATCGTTTATTTTCAGGATGCTCTTAATAGGTAGGTATTCGGTCATTACTCATATGTGGAATAAAATGATTAATATGACAGATATCTTATGTTTATCTGTTCCAACTACTTTGTCATCATTGACTTCCCAAGGTTTGCTCCTCATCCATGGTCAATATTAAAAACATTTTATCGTCTGCCATATTGAATTGAGTGGGACGTCATTCTTAGCAAAACCTTTTACTGATACCCATATCATGGGGTTAAGTACATAAAATATAACTAGTCCGCCATCTTTGGGAGTCCGCCGTATTGGATTTAGAATGACGTCACTAAACCATGCATTTGTCATCCGAACTAAACGTGTATGCACAGCTCAATCGGAAGTGGGTCAACTTGCAAGATTTGATTACAGACAGCGTATACAATCCACCACTACAGTCCATTAACGTCCCACTACTGGGCACAGGCCTCCAATTTCATAGGAGAGAGTGATTTAGAGCTTTGACCCACCACGCTGCTCCAATGCGGGTTGGCGGGCTTTAACGACTATTATCGTGTGAGAATTTCTACAAAAAAATCTAACACTTAATTACGGCCCGACCCGGGATTCGAACCCGGGATCTCTTCGGCCGCAGTCGAACATGCTAACCACAAGACAGGAGGCGTATACAATAAAGGCTTGTAATAAAATACAAAGAATTTACTTGAAAGAATTCCATGTCTTCTTGGTACAGGTACCTCTGGATCCGGATAGCTCTCTTCGAGCGTCAGCTAGCCAAAATCATCGAGCACCTAGTCAACAACGCAACGAGGTACTACGAGAGGGATGCACTAGTTGCAGACCCTGACTACGGCAGCATACTTAGCTCGTTGCTTGTTGGTCCATGCGCCTTGGAGTATTCTAAGGCAAAAGCACCAGCTTGCTTCTGGACAGACCCACCGGCAGATGAACTAGTAAGTTGATAAAAATACACAAACAAAAAAGAAAAATTTGTTTTATTTTTTAAATTTGAAAGAAAGATTGTTATTTTTTACGGAATCCCAAATTTTATGGCGACGTTCATTGATGAGTAATGTGTATCTTAGGGATTTTTACAATCCTGCAGGATTTATAGGTACATCGTTAAACCTATGGTATTTAATACAATAGTACCTGTGTTTTTGATTAAGATTTGGTAATGCCAACAGTGTTTTTTGCAGGTTCAGAGACACAGAATGTCTGCCGGTACGACAACACCGCCGTCAGTTCGGAGACCGATCCTCAGTTTTCGTAGAAGTCTCAACGCCTCATCTGATGATGGTGGATCTGCTACGACTGGTAAAATAGGAAACTTTCATTTTTCACTCAATTCACTTTAAATACGAAATAATAAAATTATGGTTTTGTGTGCTTTATCGCTTTGATGCAAATGTAGCTTTTTCATAAGAAAAGCTGCTGAATTTCGGTTAGAAATTCAGCAGCTAGAATAGAATTAAAAAAAAAAAAAATCTATTCCTAAGGAGAACTTACATTAAATATTCGCAATCTAATTTATAGAAGAATATGAAGGACGCCTTAAAATTGTAAACATCTGTACATACTCATATTCAGCAAATAATTTTTTTTTCAATTTCTATTTCCGAAATCTTCTCAGCAGATTTTATGTTTTCAAACAGACATTTGAAGTTGACTATAAGTATTACACTGACTTTTTAGATGGAAATTTAAAACTTTAGGTCGTTAAAAATCACAAGAAACGTATCGAGTCTTGTGATTAAATTAATTTCATCTCCATTTAAATTTTTGAGTTTGTTTTCAATATCTTTGATAGAGTTAATCAGTTACAGAGTAAAGAGTTTGATCTAATTTAGGAAGTTACTTCGAGTTTCCAGGAACGACTCTTTGCTATTCTTTGTGAAATTCACGTAATTAAGTTTATGAAGCTCATGTCTACTTTATTCCCAGTTTGTGTTACGACGTCTTTGTATAAATTTACTAATTAACTTACTTAGATCTCCATTAAAATAACCTTTTACAAGAGTAGAATTTACATTCTACCAATGTTAATTTAACTTATTTGTTAGTAAATTAACATATTTAATATTTAAGTAGGTACTAGGTATATTTAAAAAAATGCAAATTCAGTTGCAAGGATTCGGGCCTTCGAAACGGATTTTAACAAGTGAATATAATTAAAATTATTAATAAATACGAACTGCTCTGCCGTAGCCCGTAACTATCTACTACGTAACGATCGGATACCTATGGAACCTTATTCACATTTTTATTAAATGATATTTTTTTGGGAATCACTGGATATTGAACTATAGTATTACATATTTTTGGAATCTACTCATCATTTTCTAGATGATGATTATATAGTTATTCTTATTTTCGAAAAAAAAAATTAACTTTAGTCTTTAATGCGGGACCATGGTCACCCCATCAATTATTTTTAAAAGTTTTACTAGCCTATGTCACCCGGAATAAGCTAGGAATTCTAACGATACCTCATTTATCAAAATCGGTTCAGGCGTATAGAAGTTATGGTGGAATATACAAACTCACATACATACATGAATCCTGAAAACAATATACTCCTTTTTTCAGGCAGTTGTATAAAAAAGAAACATTGTCTTCGGAGCTTTATGTAATTACTTTGGTCGTAGGTACGGGAAATGCATCGGCGTCAAGTGCCAAAGATTACGTTGAAAGTTTACATCAAAACTCTAGAGCAACGCTTTTGTATGGAAAAAATAACGTTAAGGTGCAACCAGTAAGTCTTCGTTTCTCTTCTTTTACATTATCAAAACAAGAACATGAACACTAAAAATTTTAGCAGTTTTATTATATCCATGACTAGCAGATGCGCGCGACTTCGTCCGCGTGGTTTAAGTTTTTTTCCTCATAGGTACTCCTTAATTTTCCGGCATGAAAAGAAGCCTATACCACTCTTCAGGTCCTTAACTACCCATGCAAAATACCCGTTGCTCTGTTGCGGCGTGATTGAAGGACCAACTCTCTATTTCACCCCTTTGGGGGTAGAATTCTCAAAAACTGTGAAACACATATTTCTTTGTTTTCAATCGGTAGCTCACATACCAAGTTTCATGGCTATAACTTGGGAAATGAAGGACTTTCATACCAATTTCCGACCCCTATTTTACCCCTTCGGGGGTGATAATGTTAAAAACTGTGACATACGTACTTCATTATTTTTTACCGAAAGCCAAAATACCAAGATTCGTTTAAAATATCTTGAGAAATGAAGGCCTTTTATACCAACTTCCCCTATTCCATCCCTTTGGGGGTAGAATTTTGAAAAACTGTGAAACAAGTATTTCATCATTTTCAATTCGCAGCTCATATACCAAGTTTCATGGCTATATGTTGAGAAATGAAGGACTTTCATACAAACTTTCAACCCCAATTTTACCCCTTGGGGGATGGAATTTAAAAAAAATTTGAAACACATACTTCTTTATTTTCAATTCACAGCTCAAATACCAAGTTTCATGGCTATAACTTGAGAAATGAAGGACTTTCATACAAATTTTTATCCCCTATTCCACCACTTTGGGGGTGGAATTTTGAAAAACTGTGAAACACATATTTCTTCATTTTCAACTCATAGCTCATACACCAAGTTTCATGGCTATAACTTGAGAAATGAAGGATTTTCATACAAATTCTCAACCCCTATTTCACCCCTTCGGGGGAGGAATTTTGAAAAACTGTGAAAAACATATGTTTTCATTTTCAACCCGCAGCTCATATATCAAGTTTCACGGCTATAATTTGAAAAATTAAGCACTTTCATACAAACTTTCAACCCCTATTTCACCCCTTCGGGGGTAGAATTTCGGGATAAAAAGTATCCTATGTCCTACCTCGTAGTATGGGCTCAAATCATGCCATGTTTCGTTTGAATTCATTCAGTACTTTCGGCGTGATGCGCGGCCAAGATACAGACAGACAGACAGACAGACAGACAGACAGACAGACAAAAATGAAAAAAATTACAGATTTGGCTTCAGTATCGAATAATAAGTGCCCCCAAAAAAATTTTTTTAAATATCTTCAATGTACAGAATTGGACCTGTTACAGTTTTATTATATGGATTATTAAGATTATTATCAGCAGCAGCATCAGGATTTGAATCAAATAGGAACTGTCTAGAACTTAAGTCAGAGAAATTTTCATTTTTCATTTTTAGAAAGACGTAGAGGAACCTATGCCAGGCTACCTCAGTCTCCATCAAACAGCTGCTGGGCTAGTCATCAAGTGGACTCCCAATCAACTGATGAATGGTTATGCAGAAAGTGAAGGTATTGATAAGAGGTATGTTTTATTATTTACTGCTTTTTCTGCCTAGTTGCTTGTAGTAGATGTTCTTTGTTATTATTGTAGCTTTGTCAAGTACTTCCTCCTACGTATCCTCATTACGTGCTACTCTAATGCTAATTATTTAAGCGTCTGAGAAAAAAATATTTGTTACACGCTTTTAAAATGTACTGTACTTAATGCTTTATTTTTGAAGCATATTTTTTCGCAAGCAAATTATTTTTCGCCTGAAAAACATACTTCAGTAATATTCGTTTGAGTTAGTTAATGGATATCGGAGGCGGCACACTAGTAGTGAAAAATTGTACTAGCAAAAAAGCATGTCTTCTTCTAAAAACAGCCGTAGACAATTATAGATACACTTTTGTTGTAAGCTTCTGTACCTATGTGTAGTCGGCTTCGATGGCATCTAGTGCATGCTTCGGCGTGCCCTCACGAGTGTGTTCTGTGCAGTGTAGAACCTTGCAGCGTGTATAGAAGACGATGCGCCGGCCCGCTTTGTATCGACTGGTATGTACTTTCATTTTTTAACCTGCTTATCTAGTAGTAAATGCATGAGCTAGTAGGTTATGTAAATTGATTGAGTTATTTCTGTAACTTGCACTTCACCTAATTAAATTAATCTCCCTCGAGAAAACTTATTGAAATTCCTCACTATCCGATCCGATCTCCTTTGTACGAGTACGTAGGATGCGATACATTTAATTTGCATCAGATATAAGTTACAGATAATGTAAATGGCAAGGATCACTTTCAATTATCACCCTAACCATAGATTAATTATAAACCAAGTATAGATTGCTAACTCCCATATAAAAATTTTTCTAGGTTAATACTATCGATAGGTGGCGCTACCAGGCTCACTCGACAAATGATTATAGTAAAATCGGTGAAATATCGTATTTTCTTGGTTCAGTTTGTATTAATTATTTATATAAAATTATCAAAATACAAAAATTTGATAAAAACACTTAAGCAAATAGCAAATTTACATTCAATTAATTTTAACAAAATTAACTTGCAGAAGTAATTCGATTTGAAACAAGTTCTGTGTATTCTTATGTTATAATATAGATGGCGTCACAAACTGACGATACACTAAAATATTTTTTTCCTCTTGTTTTGGTGCCGGCCAAAGACGGTAAACTTATAAACCAGGTTGGTACTTGGTATTATAATTAACTAGCTGATGCCCGCGACTTCGTATGCGTGGATCGAGGTTTTGTTGTTCCCGCGGGAACTCTTTAATTTTCCGGGATTAAAAGTAGCCTATGTGCTACCTATTCAAGACTATAATCTATTTCTGTGCCAAATTTCAGCCAGATACGTTATCCTGTTGGGGCGTGATTGAGTAACAAACATCCATACATCCATACATCCATCCAAACTTTCGCATTTATAATATTAGTAAGAGTAAGATCTATGGTGCCGGCTCAGTGAATTGTGCGTTTCTTGTGTTTTTAGGGTTCCGTACCTCAAAAGGAAAAAACGGAACCCTTATAGGATCACTTCGTTGTCCGTCCGTCTGTGTGTCAAGACCCTTTTACTCAGGAACGTATGGAGGTATCAAGCTGAAATTCATATCAATCACGTCTACGGTCCCTTAGAGCTGTGAAAAAATCAAACTTAAAAGCCTACACAATCAAAAGATACAGCCGTTTATGCTGCAAATTTTCGATTTTTCTTGCACTCGCGAGGGAATCAAAACCTACAGGGTACTTCCCGTGAACTTAGAATCTTGAAACTTGGTACGAAGCAACGTCTTATAACACAGATATATAGGAAGAATTGCGAAAAGCATAAATTTTTAGTTATATCATTTAATTAAAATATTTTTAATAATTAGGGTTCCGTACCTCAAAAGGAAAAAAACTGAACCCTAGGATCACTTTGTTGTCCGTCCGTCTGTGTGTCCAGACCCTTTTTCTCAGGAACACATGGAGGTAGGTACCAAGCTGGAATTCATATCAAATACCTACTCAGGTCTACTGTCCCTTGGAGCTGTGAAAAAATCAAACTTCTAAGCTAACACAATCAAAAGATCTACAGCTGTTTTTGCTTTGCCGTCTTTCTACACGTGCAGTCTGTGTATAGACTATACGCAGCGGACCTACAATGCTCTGCATGTTCAATATAACAATGTGCTGAGGGCGGTGCTGAGGAGGCCTCGACACTGCAGCGCGTCGGCCATGTTCGCGGACGCTCGCGTGGATGATTTCTACGCGATCGTGCGCAAGCGTGCTGCGTCTATGATGTGCAGGCTAGTGAGGCTAGTGAGGCTGGACAGCCCTCTCTGGAGGCGCTGGAATGGTGCACACATTCTCATGAGGAGGCCTCAAAGAGACCTGTAAATGTGTCGAGGCTTAGGTTTGAGAGTAGGGTAGGTTAGTTGAGGTTATGTTGTTTTTTTACTAACATAGGTTAAGTGATTGTTACTAACAAGTTATGGGTGTTGAAGCCTGAAATAAAAAGTTATTATTATTATTATTATTTGCTGCAAATTTCGACACTCGCAAGGGAATCAAATCCTACAGGGCACTTCACGTGAACCCAGAATCTTGAAATTTGGTACGAAGCAACGTCTTATAGCACATATAAAGGAAAAATTGCGAAAAGCATAAATTTTTAGTTACATCCATACTTCCATACTATATCCATACTCCATACTATAATATTATAGATGCGAAAGTGTGTCTGTCTGTCTGTCTATCTGTCTGTCTGTCTGCTACGTTTTCACGGCCCATCTGTTCAACCGATTTGGATGAAATTTGGTACAGAGATAGGTTACATCCCGGGGAAGGACATAGGCTTCCGCGTTCAAGAGTTCCCGCGGGAATAAAAAAAAACATCTATCCACGCGGACGAAGTCGCGGGCATCATCTAGTCATATAAGAAAAAAAATATTTTTAATAATTTTAAACTTACTTCCCCTTTCCGCATGAACGCGGAGAGGTATTAAATTGAAATTAAAATATTAGATAAGTTGAATAAAAATACTATAAATTTTACTTATAGGATATACCTACATGTTTGTACGGAACCCTCGGTGCGCGAGTCCGACTCGCACTTAACCGGTTTTTTTTTGTTTGTGACCGTGATAAGACTAATGGACTCCGAGATCCTGCTACTTAACTGCTGACCTAGGCTTGTTCTGGACTCAGAGATTCTGCTGCTATACGATTAATCTTTGAGGTTAAGTTTGGCAATTGTTAGGTATTCTTTAGCCATTTAGCTAATCATACTAATATTATAAATGCGAAAGTCACTTTGTTTGTTGGTTTGTTGGTTTGTCGGTTTGTTGGTTTGTCCTTCAATCACGCTGCAACGGAGCAACGGATCGACGTGATTTTTGGCATGGGTATAGTTGAGGACCTGGAAAGTGACACCCGGAAAGTTGAGGAGTTCCCGCGGGAATCAAAAAAACTTAAACCACGCGGACGAAGTCGCGGGCATCAGCTAGTAATAATATATTTATCGACATGCAGGGTTCCGAAATATGTAAATCCATATCCATACTAATATTATAAATGCGAAAGTGTGTCTGTCTGTCTGTCCGTCTGTCTGTCTGTGTGTCTGTCTGTCTGTCTGCTACGCTTTCACGGCCCATCTATTCAACCGATTTTGATGAAATTTGGTACAGGGATAGATTGTATCCCGCGGAAGGACATAGGCTACTTTTTATCCCGGAAAATTTAAGAGTTCCCGCGGGAATCGAAAAAATTTGGTCCACGCGGACGTAGTCGCGGAAATCATCTAGTTAATAAATATAATATAGATAATTATTTTATTTATAGCTAGCTAATTACAGTAGAAGTCTGGTTGATGGCGATATAATTTAGGTAGGTACTTAGGTAATAATCAAGAAAAAATATTTTCAATACAGTTGTCAAACATGGCGCACTTTCAGAGGCTGTAGTTATGATTCGAAAATTGAATCTTTCGCATAGGCATCTTACTTTTACACGGTCGTGACTTACTTTTACAAGCTCGACACTTACTTTTGCAGTTTAGTTTTAAATTTTCCAAGTCAATTAAAAAAGTTAATAAGCAAGGAGTTTTCATACTTATTAAGGCTTTTTACGAGGAAAAATGAATGAATCCGTACGTCTTAGCATTGAATTTCCAAAATTCTTTTAAATGGTTGTTGATTATATTTAATTACCAGTTTTAATTTAATTATTTTCAACATTTGACAAAAATCGAATAGGCTGTATTACGCGTAGGTACGAACCCGTAGCCTAGTTTCGTTGAAAAAAAAAATGTCCATGTGTAAATACGCGCCATTTGCTGAAATTTTTTATTTTTTATGTGATAAATTGATTATATTTTCAACTGTATTGAAAATTTTTTTTAAATGGTTGTTGATTATATTTAATTACCAGTTTTAATTTAATTATTTTCAACATTTGACAAAAACCGAATAGTCTGTATACGCGTAGGTACGAACCCGTAGCCTAGTTTCGTTGAAAAAAAAAATGTGTCCAGGTGTAAATACGCGCCATTTGCTGAAATTATTTATTTTTTGTGATAAATTGATTATATTATTGTACTATTTCCCACAACTGTATTGAAAAACGTCGTGTGATACACGGGTGTGAAGGTTATTGCAAACTCGTGACATTAAAAACCCTCACCTTCGGCTCGGGCTTATTAATGACAGCTCGTTTGCAATAACCTACTTTCCACCCTTGTATCACAATATACTATTACAGTAGGTATTGTGCATTATTCAAGAAATACTTGATAAAAAAACTAAATTTACCATTACTCTAGAGTCTACCTACTTCAGAACTATAGGTACATGAGTTCTGATCTGCTTAGAGCCTTCGGTCATGGCTAGCTATAACCCTACCGGCGAAGCCAAGTGCTGCCAAGCGATTTAGCGTACCTAGAAATCGATTTGGGGTTTATTATAAGTACCAAGCCGTTATACCCCTTCTTATTAGCCCACTACTATCTCAGGCTACATCATCAAATACCATCAGGTTGAATCGCAGTCAAGGGCTGACTTGTGAAAGAATCAAAAAACAAGAATAACTAACATATATAAGAAATACTTTTAAAAAAACACAAAAACAAGTGATCAAGATTGTTTTTAAAAAAAAATATATAATTAGACACGTTTACGTGCTCTCCGAGGCACGAGGTTGAAACACCGCCAACTTCCTAACTCCGGGCTAGTATTGAGAATTTCTTGCCAGAAAAACCCAATACTTGTTATGGCCCGACCCGGGACTCGAACCCGGGACCTCGTCGGTCGCAGTCAAAGACAATAATATATAAACCTGTATTATAATTAATCTATGGTCGCAGTCCAACATGCTAACCACTATACCAACGAGGCAGTCATGGATATATAACTATACGTTAGATGGCACTAGGTAAGTTTGATCGAGTTGATGATTCAACTACTACTCGTTAGATGGCAATAGCTATGTTCGTTATTAATTATTTTTCAGCTTGCACAGTTACGCCATCTCAAATAATGCGAAGAACTACAAGGTACCGGCGACTTTAATGCGCATTTAGCGAGCTTTGATTTAATGTATGAAGAGAACAGTCTTATACTGGTTTATATATTGTCTTTGCCCTAACTGAAGAATATCATCTGGCTTAATAATATTTTCTCATCAGTTTAAAGGGCTACTAGACAAGAGCACAGTATTGATAGTGACAAGAGGGATAATTTAAGCAATCAAATAAATAATTTCTCTTACAAAATTATATAAAAGTTCAATGCTCAGCGGGCAGTCTCTCAGCTGCTCAATGCTCAGTCACAGCATGACAGCGAGCACGCTGAGTAATAGCTAAGGTGATTAAAAATTGTATATTCAGAACACTGATTCAGACTGATGTACCACATTAGAACTGAAGTTCGTCGATTAGAATTTTTTTTTTGGTAGATGTCCTAAGTCCTTTTTAATTTTGAGACTGCGAACGAAATTTTGTTTTGGAACAAGTTTTTGAGTCGCGCATCTAATTTGGTCAACATTCATCATCATCATCATCCTCAACCGATAGACGTCCACTGCTGGACATAGGCCTCTTGCAAGGATTTCCACACGCCTCGGTCTTGCGCCGCCTGGACCCAGCGGCTCCCTGCGACTCTCCTGATGTCGTCTGTCCAGCGAGTAGGGGGTCTGCCAACGCTGCGCTTTCCCGTGCGTGGTCGCCACTCCAGCACTTTGGGACCCCCACGTCTATCGGTTCTTCTAACTATGTGCCCCGCCCATTGCCACTTCAGCTTCGCAACACGTCGAGCAATGTCGGTTACTTTAGTTCTTCTGCGGATCTCCTCATTTCTGATTTGATCGCGCAAAGAAACCCCGAGCATTGCTCTCTCCATCGCCCGCTGAGTCACCCTGAGCTTTCTTATGAGGCCCATAGTTAGCGACCAAGTCTCGCAACCGTATGTCATCACTGGCAACACGCACTGTTCGAAGACTTTGGTCTTCAGGCACTGAGGAATCTTGGACGAGAAGACATCTCGAAGCTTCCCGAACGCTGCCCAGCTGAGTTGGATTCGGCGGCTCACCTCTTTCTCGAAATTGGACTTACCTAGCTGGACCATGTGTCCCAGGTATATATACTCGTCTACAATTTCGAGTGCAGAGCTCCCAACCATTACTGGGTGGAGCGGAACATGAGCATTAGACATGATTTTCGTCTTACTCATGTTCATTTTAAGGCCCACCTGTTGGGAAAATCTGCTGAGGTCATTGAGCATTGCATTAAGGTCACCCAGAGTCTCTGCCATGGTGACTATATCATCGGCAAACCGAAGGTGAGTGATGTACTCGCCATTGATGTTGATGCCAGATCTGTTCCAATCCAGAAGCTTAAAGACGTCCTCCAACGCAGCGGGAAAGAGCTTCGGGGAGATTACATCTCCCTGCCGCACTCCCCGCTGTAGTTGGATTGGCCTCGTAGTCTGGTCCTGTATACGAACTGACATAGTGGCGTTTTCGTACAAAAACTTCAGCACTTGGATATACCGGTAGTCTATCCGGCATCTCTGCAGTGACCTCAACACAGCCCAAGTTTCCACCGAATCGAAGGCTTTCTCATAGTCCACAAACGCTAAGCATAGTGGCCGGTTATACTCTTCAGTCTTCTGTATAATCTGCCGCAGCGTGTGAATGTGGTCTATGGTACTAAAGCCTTTTCGGAATCCGGCTTGTTCGGGAGGCTGGAAGTCGTCAAACCTATGAGCGAGACGATTCGTTATGACTCTCGAGAACAACTTATAGACATGGCTGAGCAGCGAGATGGGTCTATAATTCTTCAGCAAGGTATTGTCTCCCTTTTTGAAGAACAGAACCACCACGCTCCTGTGCCATGCCTGTGGCGTTAAGCCCTCGTGAATGACGGAATTGAACAATCGCTGAAGGACCTTAAGTATCGGTTTTCCACCCGCTCTCAGGAGTTCTGCTGTGATTCCGTCCTCACCTGGCGCCCTGTTGTTCTTGAGTTGCTTGAGAGCCATACTAATCTCGTAAAGGCTGACGTCCGGGATATCTTCGGTATAGTGTCGGGTCAATTTGGCTCTGGGATCTCTAGCCACCTCCTCAACAGGCTTTTGTGTTGTGGTGTATAACTGTCCATAGAACTTCTCGACCTCTCCCAAGATCTCAGGTTTGGATGAGATGAGACTACTGTCATCAGTTTTTAGTCGCGTCAGCTGGCTCTGTCCGATAGACAGATCTCTTGCGAATGCTTTGGAGCCCTTGTTACGCTCGATGGTCAAAATTATTAGGAACTAACGTATTTGGTGTAGTCATGGAGCACAGACTGAGATCGAATGTTATTATCGAATATAGCATCTAAATATAACGTTATTAGTCTAAGGAATATAGTGCAATGTATGCGACTCAAAAAAGTGGCTTGATGACCTAATATGAAAGAAAGTAAGCATATTTAAAATTTTACATATTATAATATTAAGCTTAAATATAAAATTTATTTTGCAGTGTTTACTGGGCAATGTCGCTACAAGTGTGTGTATGGGAAGTAGTATATGTACACGTGCATCGATCCCAAGCAAGTGATGCTCTTATATTGGTGGGCCAAGATGGGGTCCAGCGACCACCCATACACTTCCCAAAAGGTGAAAAATTTATTACATGCATGGTAAAACTAAGAACCAGACTAAAAGACAACTTTATAACTAAACTTAAAAGACCTCTTACCAAAGGTTGAAAGCTGTAATGCGATGATCGCAATAACCTCTGATGACCATAATAAAGTCTTTATTATTATTTCAATCGTTTTCAGGAGGACATCTGCTCTCATTTCTGAGCAATTTGGAAACTGGACTGCTACCACATGGGCAACTAGATCCTCCTCTGTGGTCACAGCGGGGTACAGGAAAGGTACTACATAATATTATACTCAATTTTTAAGTATATTTTTAAAAACTTATTATGAGTAGTACTTATCCATTTTAATCCGATATTCAGTTAACCTTCCGATTTTCAGTAGATTGATTATTTTAGGTATTTGGTCGTAGCAAAATACGCAGGCGACCAATGCCGAGCTTATGCGAGAGTGGAGAATCTGAGGAACCGGACTGGGAAGATGTTGCTGGGGATTATGTATTTAGAATTGTTAACAATGCTATTGCTGATAGGGAAGGTAAGCTAAAGTAGACTTAACTGAATTAATTCAACGTAGTTCATTCAGTGAAGACGAAATCAATGACGATCAACCCTAAAAAATAAAATATTTTTTCGGTTTATGCATGGTCGCATCAAAATCTGAATTGACGTTGTAAGCTTTTGATCATTTAGGAATAACTTTATTATGTAGCTGTGTATTATTTACTCAGTTCTGAGTATATCAATATGCCATTTTCATTCAACCGTGAATTATATTGCTTTGCTTATAGATATCTTAAATGTATTAATAATTTAGTTAATTTATTTCACTGCCCGATTTTGAGGGTTAGATTTCCGATAAATGCTTAATAGAACTTTGTAAGGGTAGCGAATTTTGAGATTTCTGTATTTTTTTAGCTATGCGGCATTCACTACTAGAACGTGTAGTACATTCTCCACCGCGAACGCCACGACGACCATTAGCTTCGACGTCTACAACGTCTTCGGACTCATCTACTATGTCCGTCGATTGTCCGACTTCCGCTGGACTCAATGGACTCCCACCTGCGTTACCTGCGCCAAATCCTATTGTTGAAGAGGTAAGTACAATATTTATTACCGTTCATTAATAAATCTTAAAGTTAAATATTATAAATATCCAATGATTTGCCTCTAATTTGATTTAATTTAACGACTTTAAATAATTTCTAAAAAGTTTGTCTAAGCATTTCTATTAGAACTGGACGAAACTGTCCTTGTGCAACGAAAAGATGACGAAATGTAAAACAAATCTTGCAGTAAATATTGTTTAAATTGATAGTTTATCGATGGTTTAAGTAAAATGCCAAGAGCTTAACGATAAATATTGCGATACAACGAATAAATAAAAAATGTTTGTGCTAAGCAGTAGTCAAATTTGGTATTCCAGCAGCGCCATTTATTTTAATTATCTACCTTTATTTTTTCATTCCAGACAGCATCAATTGAATTGGTGTGCAGTACGATGCGTCGTCAGATTATTTCGCGAGCATTTTATGGCTGGCTCGCGTATTGCCGACATCTTTCTACCGTTCGAACTCATCTCAGTGGTCTAGTTCACCCTAATATAATACCCGGAGGTACGTACGTATTATCAATATGATCGGGAAGTATATTATTGGGGATTTTTGTGAGACGAGTGGCCTAGTTGCTAGGGTGACCGAATTTGGAAGTCAGAATTTGGCCTTTTCGTTTCCTCCGTGTCTCGGAGTTAAGCTGTCGGTCCCGGTTAGGTTATTATCACTAACATCTGTTAATAATTATTAGTAACCTAAGAGTTAAAACGACTCTTAATCGAGTCGTATGCGGAAGGACCTGGGATCCCACCGCATTATTATCCCAAGAAATAAGTGATTAATAGAAAGGGGTCACGACAATCAGCAATGAGGAATACGGCGCAGAGAGATTTTACTGGGGATTATATTAAATATACCTATTAAGTTTTTTGTACCTATCTATTGTATTTTAAAGAATCTATAATATAGAAAGAGATCACGTTTTAGGCTGATTTTAATATAATTAAATTTATCATTTTTAGTTTTTATGACTTTTTCGCCAATTCTTCAAAACGGCGTTCGTATAATTATTTCACTTTATGGTATTTTTATAATCTTCAAGTTTCCCGTTTTGTTCAATATTAATTTAGGTACTTTATAAAATGCTATATAAATATTTTCCATTATTTAGATGAAACAGAAACTGGTTTAACAGAAGAGCTATGGCGATCAATGATGGACAACAGAGGCGTGGTTAGCGATAAAGATGAAGTTTATCGAATAGTTTACTATAGTGGAGTACAACATGATATTAGAAGAGAAGTTTGGCCTTTCCTACTTGGATATTACGAGTAAGTATTATATTATGAGTTAATTTTATGACAATCAAAAACTATTTAAGTAATGAAATTTTACGTATTTAATCATATTGTAATGCATTATCTTCAGATTTGGTTCAACAGCAGATGAAAGAAGTGAACAAGATGCAACATATCGACGACAATACGAGACTACTATGTCTGAGTGGCTATGCGTAGAAGCTATTGTGCGACAACGAGACAGAGAAGCAACGGCTGCATCGATTGCACGTCTGTCAGAGTCATCAGGAAAACCTCGGCCTATTGAGCCTACTGAGGTGAGATAATAGGATTTTGCTATTTATTAGAATGTGTTTATTTAATAAATAAAACCATGGTTAGAATTACCATCCCCAAGAATTTTTAAATAAGTATACCCACTCGTAGAAAACAATAAAAAATCAATATAAATAAAAGTAATTTTAATACAAGTTTTTCTCATTAACAGGTCTTTGAAGATGACTGCAGTGTAATATCAGATAATCCACCGATCGTTTCACCAGAGCCTAGTGAGAATGAACAAAAGAAGGCAGAATCTAAACCAGTCCTTTCAAAAGCACCAAGTATAGATGAAGTTGAAAATATTGAAATGGATTCAGAAGAAAAAGGGAAAGGAGATGCCAATATTAACGGAGAGAGTGATAGTAGAGAAACCGTTGATATTGACAGTCTTAATGATATTGGAGATGGTGATGAAGACGAGGAAGTATACATTAAGAGTGTTGTTGAAAATCCTGATATGAGAAGAGAAAGTATAGCTGAAATTAAAAGATTAGCTGAAGGAATAGTACAAAAGGGTGACGGAAGGGGCTTACTGTGTAGTGTAGATAGTGCCAACGAAAACAAATTAAATGGTAATGATTTTAAGTCGTCGCTAGATGAAAGTCAACCATGTACACAGACACACCAGCAGCATACGAGTGTTATAATAACTAATCCTTCAGTGGATATAGCACCAACCGGCTCTCCTGCGTCAGACGGTACAGGTAAGACTTTATAGAGCAGTCTTTGAAATCTAGGCCGCTAAATGTGTTTAAAAGTAAATTTTTCTTTACCTGTCCTTTTTATGTCAACACCGAAAATATTCTTATGTTATTTTATAAAGCTTACATTGTAACGTATGAATTTAGGTCAAAAATAGTCATAGCTCATCTCACTCAACCCATTATCGTTATTCAATTTCTGAAAATGCGCTCTATTGCGATCATGGTCTTGTTTAGCATACTCCAGGATATGCAACTAATTTTATTATTTACAGCAAATATAAGCCCAGCGAGGAGTCCTTTGGGAGTTGTTCGTGAAGAATCACATTCGGCTGGAGCGTCTTTTGACACTTTGGAACCAAGTGATGCCCGCCCCGAAAACAGATCAAACTGTGTTTCTCCTGCGAGCTCTAATGGAGGAGTATATTCAGTAAGTTGTCTTATTATCTTCGCGAACTTGGATATTCTACTACTCAAATAGATTTTAGTTCTCAAAAACTTTTTCTATACGTTTTTTGCAGAACGAATTAGTGGAAAGCTTTGCACTAAATCTACATCGAATCGAAAAGGATGTGCAACGTTGTGACAGAAATTATCCCTTTTTCACTGACGAGAATTTAGATAAACTGAGAAATATAATGTGCACGTAAGTTAATTGAAAATACATTTTGATTCATTATAAATATCTTTATTCCGAACCAAGAGTGAAAACAATACGTATTAAGTGACACTTACTATGTCCTACGTAAAATAAATCCTTCAAACATTTCTGCACGATAATTTTGAGGTTCCATGCACAATCACTGAGTAAATTGACCATGTGCTCGAACTATTTTGGAAAGGTTTCATCCAGGGTTGTGCAGTTAGGATGCGAAGTGTACTGGAAATATGCACTTAATGATGGGTGTTCGAATGTTGTGTAGTTTTTACTTTCGTGTCGAGAGATTTGTAAAGCAAAAGTTTTCTCCTATAATACAGGTATGTGTGGGAGCATCTGGAAATGGGCTATATGCAAGGCATGTGCGACCTTGCAGCTCCGTTACTGGTGATAATGAAGGAAGAAGCTGTAGCGCACGCACTTTTTTCTCGACTGATGTCACGAGCCAGAGACAACTTCCCGTCAGGACAGGCTATGGACGCTCACTTTGCTGACATGAGGTGAGAGAAAATCTTATTGAAATAGGGATTCACACACAAAGTTCAGCGTAGAGGGCAAAAGCACCGTGACGACTAGTATTATTTAGTTTTTCTCCTACAATAATAATAAGTAGACTCTTAGAAATGATTCCGATAACCTGCTTTGCAATGTCGCTATAAAATTTTTGCAACGTACAGCCTTTTTCCACTTTTTTTAACGTTGGATCTACCGTCACCGGATTTAGTACATCCTGGCACAGCAAAAGAGGTATTTTTGAGAAAATTAAAAATGAAGTTATGAAACTGAAAGGTTATAAAATGTATGGAACTGGCAGTTTTCAGTGGCTCCGTTGAGTGTCATGGTTATAGAAAGTTCTGTTCTGAAGTATCTTTATCTTTTGCTTGATAATTTTCGGTATTATCACAGTTTTCTTACACATGTTTGGCAAAATTGGTAATTTTGTTAAAATGCAAATCTGTCTTACTTAAGCACCTAGTTTATTTTCCTTTTCAGGTCATTAATTCAGATCTTGGACTGCGAGCTGTATGAGTTGATGCATGCACACGGGGATTACACCCACTTTTACTTCTGCTACCGCTGGTTCCTTCTCGATTTCAAGCGAGAGCTACTCTATCAAGACGTGAGTTGACATTACCTTTTTGGTTTTACATATTTTAATATTATTTCAATGCCCTTAAACCTAATTTGCGAAACATTTACTTACAGGTATTTGCAGCCTGGGAGCTAATATGGGCCGCACGATACGTAGCCTCCGAGCACATGGTGTTATTCATCGCACTTGCTTTGCTCGAAACTTACCGCGACGTAATTTTGGCGAATACAATGGATTTCACTGACATCATTAAGTTCTTCAACGGTACACTTTCAACATAACTACATTTTTAATTCGTAATTACTATCAAGTTTTTTTGTCATTCTTAACTTTTTATCATCTCCCTTCGGTTATGTTGGTTGAATTTCCAAGTAATGTTGTTACTCTAGTCGTGTTTATGACTTGATTATTGTATTGGTGCATTTTTTTTAATAATGACGAATACATTTGTTTATAATATCAATATGTTATTTTCAGAAATGGCTGAGCGTCATGATGCTTCCGCCGTGTTATCTCTAGCCAGAGATCTTGTTCTTCAAGTTCAAACTTTAATAGAGAACAAATAGGATACAAATCATAACAACGCACAAATCTCGTTGAGATTCATGTTATGCATCATACAACAATCGTTCCAATAATAACTAGTCCTAGTAATTAGACGAATCTTTTATCAAGTTATTAGAAAAATATGATAATGTGTTTGTATGACTGTAGATGTCGTAACTACATTATGCTCTAAATTGTCGTATAGGGCATGGTGCACATTGTGTAGCTTTATTGTTTGATTAAAATATAATTATATTTTAATCAAAATAATTCGGCCATAGATTTCATCGTTCTGCTCGTTTTTTTACTAGATATATATATTTTATATGTAAAGTAAGGTAGGTAATTTATAGTGCATCAATGTGACTATCGAGTCTTTGGTTTAAATAAAATATATACTATGTACTTATGTTGCTTATCGTCTATAACTTATTATATAGACTGAATATTTTTTCAGTAGTATGTTTATTATTATACATACAGTTATTACAGTTTTTAGTAATACTACTACAAAACTGATTTATGAGAATTAAAAAATGACAATCAGAAGAGTACGATAACAATCAAACAAAATATGAATATTATTGATTAAAAAATTATACTAATAGTAACGACGTGTGCTAAGCATAGCATAAAAAAAATTAGATAGTATTAATATATTGTAGTATTCATATTTGATTTAATCAAAAATGATAAAATTATAATGTCTAAATTAAAAATACCTCTATTTTGATACTTATCATCGTAGTCAGACTCAGAAGTCAGAACCATAGAGGATAGGATACCTCTTACTGAGAATAAAAAAAACAGATAATGACACTGAAAAATATTACTTTGCTTATACCTATATTTTACGTCGATAAATATTTTTTATTTATTATCTTACTAAAATTATATATGCGAAAGTTTGGATGGATGTATGGATGTATGGATGGATGTATGGATGTTTGTTACTCAATCACGCCCCAACGGCTGAACGGATCTGGCTGAAATTTGGCACAGAGATAGATTTATAGTCTGGAATATCACATAGGCTACTTTTAAAGCTAAAACTGCGGGAACCAAAAACCATGCAGACGAAGTCGCGGGCATTCGCTAGTAGATCATAAAACTTAATGTAATGTTTCAATCTAAAAGCTTACTTATTTACTGTGATCATAGGTCTTGTTGAAAATTGATTTGCTTATTTTTCAGAACTGCTATTTAATTTAATAATAATAATTGTTAAACTATTATTAAATTATTTATAGGTATATATTGTACCTACATCTATGTGTTTATTTAAATTGTTCTATTTTAATAAAATTGTGTTAGTAATAGTTTCATTTTATGTAGGTAGGTACCTACTCCGTATTTGGGTTTTTAATTATTCAAGCAATTTAATTTAACTGAATAATTGAGTAGCAAAATGGCCTAGTTTTTCAAGAAAATTTAGAAAAACCACTATGTTTTTGAGTATGAGAGTTATTTAAAAATAATCTGAATTGATGCATCACTATTCACGTAAGTGATATAGGTACATAAAGTATACCTGCACACATATTTTTACTTCAGATAAAAATTACTTATTTCGTAACATAGATTTGTAATTACAAATAGGAACATAATCAATATTACGAACTTTTTGCATTGAATATCGTAAAATTATCAAAATTCCTCATATCATAATGTTCCCCCGTGCCTTTCAATTCAATTTAATTAACATATTTAATAATAAAAATATATAGTAATATTTATACCTAATATTTTACAACATTCATAATAAAAAACATTCTGAAACTCGCGAATATTAAATTAACATCATACTTAAGTACTGTAATTCAGAATATGGATATCCTAACATGTTTTTACATAATTTATAATACACATATACCTACCTATGTCAAAGTCAATCACGCGACAAGTCTATTTTTCCTTAAAATTATTATGATTATTCCCTATTTCATATCATAGATGAAATAATAATATTATGTATTGGTCATAAATAGAAATTAAGGTTTCGATTGCTAATATAAAATACTGGACATTAAACTTATTAGCTTAGCTACACTAACCTTCATGTTAGGTACACGAAATTGCTTAAAAATCTTCGACCATTCTGTGTATATCCATACTAATGCGAATAATCCATACTAATATTATAAATGCGAAAGTGTGTCTGTCTGTCTGTCCGTCTGTCTGTCTGTCTGTCTGTCTGTCTGCTACGCTTTCACGGCCCAACTACTCAACCGATTTTGATGAAATTTGGTACAGAGATAGGTTACATCCCAGGGAAGGACATAGGCTACTTTTTATCCCGGAAAATTGAAGAGTTCCCGCAGGAATAAAAAAAATGTATCTGTTCAACCGATTTTGCTTAAATTTGGTACAAGGACAAGTTGTATCCCGGGGAAGGACATAGGCTACATTTTATCCCGGAAAATTGAAGAGTTCTCCTGGGAATCAAAAAAAATAAATCCACGCGGACGAAGTCGCGGGAATCATCTAGTATATTATAAATGCGAAAGTGTGTCTGTCTGCTACGCTTTCACGGCCCATCTGTTCAACCGATTTTGATGAAATTTGGTACAGGGATAGGTTGTATCCCGGGGAAGGACGTAGGCTACTTTTTATCCCGGAAAATTCAAGAGTTCCTGCGGGAATAAAAAAAAATATCTCTTCAACCGATTTTGATGAAACTTGGTATAGGGATAGGTTGTATCCCGGGAAGGACATAGGCTACTTTTTATCCCGGAAAATTCAAGAGTTCCCGCGGGAATCAAAAAAACTTAATCCACGCGGACGAAGTCGAATCATCTAGTTAATTATAAATATTAATTTTATGTGTGTAAGTAGTTTAATTTGTAACAAAAAAAAATATTTAGCTGATGGCGGGCATTGTGTTGTAAATTGTAATGCGACTCATCTGCCATGTATTGTTCTGTATCAGAAACATTCCCGCAATTCCCAACAATTACCTACTGTACAAAGTTTCAATCCCATGAGGGATGCACGAACGCATAGGTAACGAGCAGAGAAACATTTTTTTCATTTTTATAAGATCACATTCTATATTTTATGTTTCATAAATCGTGTACACAAGGCTTTATAAGATAACCTATATACCTACAATATTGCTGTACGAATTAAGAGTCTATTTTTATCAGATAGGTACTTATATACGGTAATGATTATGACTAAAAAAAATTACCAGAAGATGTCATCGAATATTATTAACTGTTTGCTCTTGAAAAAGAGAATTCCTGAATGATGAACTTTTATAAAAATATAAAACTAGTAACTAAATCCTTATGTTAGTAAACTGATAATTCTTATTGTAAATGATAATATCAAATAGTATTTTAAATGATATCAGAAATAAAATATATATTACATTAACACATTTATTAATTTTATTAAATATTTATTAATTTTTCACATTAACAGTTTAACAAATAAAATCCATGATCAATGGAAAATTAGTAGTTATCCTTAATTGTAAATGTAAGTGTCGAATTAAAGTGAAATAGAATGACTGGTAGTGACGCAAGTATTATAATACTTGTTTATTATTTACATAAATATTATTTTTAACGTGAAATACATTATCCCACATTATCCATATTATTATGTTGAATTGAAAATATTGTCTATTTAAGCGGCGTCTATGTCATTGAAATAAATCTAAATGTTATAATATATATACAACCATTATAATAATATATTTTTATACTATAAGGCTTTCGTTGATGTTTCTATAGTACTATTGTTCAGTTTGAAATATTGTGAATTGTGATCGTTGTACGCTTATAAAAAAATTATAGTTATTTTTATAGTAAAGGTCTCTATCCACTATAGAGCATCGTGTAATCAACCGACTTCAAAAAAAGGTTTTGATTGGGTGGACCCGATTTGGATGATTTTTTTTTATTTGAAAGGGCATACTTCCCATGTGGTCCCATATAAATTTTATCGAAATCGGTCGAGCGGTTTTTATAATATCAACAATAAAATAAGTACTTTGTATAGCGTGTGCTTGTTGTTGTAAAGCTGGCGCGGGAGTTTGAAGTCGGTTGTTTAAAAAGAATTTTTTATATTAAATTATTTTATTTACCAGATTAAGCACCGGTTCCATTGAAAGCTAATAGTGCAATGGTAGTTAAAAACGATACGAAAAATAAAATTTTAGACATGTAATTGTCTTACGGTCAAAGCACAGTCTGCTCAGCCAAAATTGGATATCTAATTTAAAAGACAGGCCTAAGTCCACAAGCGAAGCTTTATTAAAATTGTGTTATACTTAAACACTGAGCGGCGTCAAATGTTAATAAAGATGTAGGTATTAAAATGTAATAAATGTTTTTGACTAAATGTTTGTATGTAGATACCTAAATAGTAAGATACACAGTAACTATTCCTTTACTTTGCACATGTTAAAATGAAGGGCTCAAGATATATTTGGCACCAGTGATTCGTCCTTAACTTCACTTACCATTATCTACAGTTTGGATTGATGCACAGATTAACATAATAGTTAATTGGTTCCATACAATGTGCCCAATAACAAAGTACACGTCTTGACGAAATGACGTGAAACTAGTCTCAAATTTATCGTTAAAAAAAAAAAAACTGAGAAGATTTGTTTCTTTTTTTTCTTTTCATATAAGCATGAGCTCCGAATGTCAATAAGTAAAAAAATATCAAGATAAAATATCAAGGTTGTTGAGTTGTTATAAAGTGCACTTTAACGAAAGAACCACTTTTGGTTGGAAGTTCTGATATGTGTAAAACAAAAGTGCGCTTCTAAGTGCGTTTTCTATTGAAGTGAAACTTCTTTTAGAATCGTTGTGATTTGATGAAACGAAAAAGCGACACCATTAAGAGACAAACACATTCAAAATAGGATATAGCCTGCGAGATAATGAGATAGAATACAAGTTATTTTTATCTCATTCTCTCGTAGACTTTTCTGAAGTTTCACTTCTGCCGTGTGTGAATTGCATTTTATTTGAATTTTTTTTATTTCGCTTTTAGAAAAGTCATTTCTGTTTCGTCCAGCGAATGATGCACCATGCGATGTTTTGACTTTTGGCTCTGCCTAAATATGCCTTGAGCCTAATAGTTTTTAATATAGTAATTACGAGTCCAGACTGCCTTCCATTCATTATTTTTTTAACTGTTTTCGAAAGGTATTAGTGAGCTATTAAGTAAATGATATAAGTTTTTTTTTAAACGAGCTAGATTGTTGAGTAAACTACGAAACTATTAGGTACCTAGGTACCTATCTAACAGATAGAGGCTGGCTGGAAGTCGCCCTCATGCTTAGCAATAGACGTCCAATAATAGGCATGATGACAGTAACCAAGAATCAATGAAATTATGAATGTACCTATCTAATGAAATAAGATTCATGGATTATAAAAAACGTATTTATTTTTCTATTTCTAGTGAGATTGCTATTTATTTTGATAAAATAAAACTATAAAATACAGCAATCCGCCATATTGCATAAAACACAAAGAAGCGAATGACGTCACAATTGTTTGTTTTCGAGCTTTGAAAATCACACTATTGCTTACTGCACACTGCACAGAGTACATTGGTAATAACAATAGTGACGTCACAACGACGCCATGACACCGCCGAACGTTTTGGCGTGAATTTTAAAATTTAAATTTCAAATGCTAATTTTATCTACCAAACTTTATTTTTCTGCTGAAATAAGATATTTTTTCGAATCTGACCATTTTTCAAAATCAGTCATCATGCCTATTATGATATCGACAAGGTAGTATCCAATATTCATGTATTTTTCACTACTTAATGATATCAGCTTTAAGGCAATCTATGAAAAGTTACCCTATATTGGTTTCGACTTTCGGTATACTGACAAATAAATAATTTCTAACTAATAATTCTAATTAATTAGGTACTAACTATTATTTTTAACTTTCGAAAACAAATTTTGTCAAATATTAAGTAGATTATAATTATACCGTAAACTGATATTGGTAAGTATAACAAATTATTGTATTTCTAGGTACCTATAGGATACATTGTGTGTACCTACTACTAAAAAGTAATTAATAATTCTTCTACGTGTTACAAACATTTAGAAATAAAATTATGCGATATTATAGTGACTCTATAATAATTATGATGTACCTACCTATCGTTATAAATATATACCTACTTATAAATAATTTGTAATAAACAACTATTTTTGTGAAATCATCTTGTCATTAAAATGTTTCCATTTGTTATTGTAGTTTATTTTATACCGATCAATAAAATATGATTAGGTATTCATAGTGCGGGTAGGTAGTTAGGTACTCCATTTCAATGAGCTGTAATATTAATATGGTAGTAAATATTCTAAGTTTATAATTTAAATAATTTATTTGATAATAAATAATTATTCATTGAGACCATTCCATTGAGTCGAAATATGACCTCTGCTGTAAGTTGATAGGGATGGGTATCCTGCAGATTCCAAAAACTTCTGATTAATTCTTCTAAATATCAGAAGAACTTTTTCTTCTGATTGAAAACTAATTTCGTGTTTGGGTATTCGAATCTGCGACATTTTGCTTACGACGCGGCTCTTTTCCGGCTGAGCGGCTGAGAACTATTCTATTATATTCTAGTAAAAACATGTATACATACAAGTATTTGTTTTAGTTTGTTACTCTATCAATGCTAAAAACACACTAAAAGTCCTACAGGGGATTTTATCATTCTAACGATCAGTGAAAAGCAATCAGCGAAGTGACTCATCTCGTGTGTTAATAGGTCAGTGCCTCCAGTGAACGTAGGTTTAATGTTTTGTATAGACATATCGCGATTTATGTTTAACCATCTTGATACGTCACTATTAAGTTGCATGAAATATTTTTTTCGTACCACTTGCTCAAAAAAGTGACATTCTATGCCACAAAAAGCGAACATAACAATAGTCATTTTTAATCTGTTAAAAACAGGGAAAGAAAATTGTACTGAATTTCATTCATCCTCTAGGGGGAGAATGTGATTTAAATTTGGAATACTTACATACTGAACTAGGTACATCTGTGTTTACACCATTGAGTTTGTATATAAAGCATTAAACATCTTTTTGAAAAAGGAATACGCATTTATTATGCAGTTATGATTATTAATTAAATTAAATTACGAAAACCGACGAGGCCGTATGAGCTTGATGCCTTTGTTTTTCCGACAAAAAAATATTAGTCTAGGAATTTGCCGCGTTTTTGTTTTCTTCAAATACATTAACGTTAAGTTTATTTTAATTTATTTTTATAAATAAGTTAAACAGTTCCTCAGACGCAAGAACAGAGAAATACTCAAATCAACTCATCAACAATAAATGTACCAAACAGAAATGTAGAGCTCTCTCTATCAATAATTGGACCAATGTTTCGAATGTTAACTTTTACTTTTAATTGTCATTATCTATACTAATATTATAAATGCGAAAGTGTGTATGTCTGTCTGTCCGTCTGTCTGTCTGTCTGCTACGCTTTCACGACCTAACTACTCAAACGATTTTGATAAAATTTGGTACAGAGATAGGTTACGTCCCGGGGAAGGACATAGGCTACTTTTTATCCCGGAAAATTGTAGAGTTCCCGCGGGAATCAAAATGTATCTGTTCAACCGATTTTGATGAAATTAGGTACAGGGATAGGTTGTACCTACCCCGCGGAAGGATATATGCTATTTTTATCCTGGAAAATTGAAGAGTTCCCGCGGGAATCAAAAAACATCAATCCACGCGGACGAAGTCGCGGGCATCGTCTTGTTTTTAATAAATGCTTATCTCATATTATTATTGTGTTAATTTTTTCGCAAATGGTACGAAAAGTAGAGTATTTTCCTCGGTGATAAAGCTGTCTTAGTCTTGGGTGAACTTAAATCCCTCGCTACACTCAGGACTCGTCTTAAATCCCTCGCTTCGCTCGTGATTTAAGTTTTTAACACCCTCGCTACGCTCGGGAGTAAACCTCGAGTCCTTCGTTACGCTCGCGATTTAAATCGTCACCCGCGACAGAAGACACTGCTTTATCCCCTTGGTTAATAATCTACTATTTCGTACCACTTGCTCAAAAAAGTGACATTCTATGCCACAAAAAGCGAACATAACAATAGTCATTTTTAATCTGTTAAAAACAGGGAAAGAAAATTGTACTGAATTTCATTCATCCTCTAGGGGGAGAATGTGATTTAAATTTGGAATACTTACATACTGAACTAGGTACATCTGTGTTTACACCATTGAGTTTGTATATAAAGCATTAAACATCTTTTTGAAAAAGGAATACGCATTTATTATGCAGTTATGATTATTAATTAAATTAAATTACGAAAACCGACGAGGCCGTATGAGCTTGATGCCTTTGTTTTTCCGACAAAAAAATATTAGTCTAGGAATTTGCCGCGTTTTTGTTTTCTTCAAATACATTAACGTTAAGTTTATTTTAATTTATTTTTATAAATAAGTTAAACAGTTCCTCAGACGCAAGAACAGAGAAATACTCAAATCAACTCATCAACAATAAATGTACCAAACAGAAATGTAGAGCTCTCTCTATCAATAATTGGACCAATGTTTCGAATGTTAACTTTTACTTTTAATTGTCATTATCTATACTAATATTATAAATGCGAAAGTGTGTATGTCTGTCTGTCCGTCTGTCTGTCTGTCTGCTACGCTTTCACGACCTAACTACTCAAACGATTTTGATAAAATTTGGTACAGAGATAGGTTACGTCCCGGGGAAGGACATAGGCTACTTTTTATCCCGGAAAATTGTAGAGTTCCCGCGGGAATCAAAATGTATCTGTTCAACCGATTTTGATGAAATTTGGTACAGGGATAGGTTGTACCTACCCCGCGGAAGGATATATGCTATTTTTATCCTGGAAAATTGAAGAGTTCCCGCGGGAATCAAAAAACATCGATCCACGCGGACGAAGTCGCGGGCATCGTCTTGTTTTTAATAAATGCTTATCTCATATTATTATTGTGTTAATTTTTTCGCAAATGGTACGAAAAGTAGAGTATTTTCCTCGGTGATAAAGCTGTCTTAGTCTTGGGTGAACTTAAATCCCTCGCTATTTAAATCGTCACCCGCGACAGAAGACACTGCTTTATCCCCTTGGTTAATAATCTACTATTTCGTACCACTTGCTCAAAAAAGTGACAATTTATGCCACAAAAAGCGAATATAACAATAGTCATTTTTAATCTGTTAAAAACAGGGAAAGAAAATTGTACTGAATTTCATTCATCCTCTAGGGGGAGAATGTGATTTAAATTTGGAATACTTACCGAAATTTATACTGAACTACATCTGTGTTTACACAAGGTTTACACCATTGAGTTTGTTTAAAAAGCATTATACATCTTTTTGAAAAAGGAATACGCATTTATTATGCAGTTATGATTATTAAATAAAATTACGAAAACCGACGAGGCCGTATGAGTTTGATGCCTTTGCTTTTCCGAAAAAAAAATATTAGTCTAGGAATTTGCCGCGTTTTTGTTTTCTGCAAATACATAAACGTTAAGTTTATCTTAATTTATTTTTATAAATAAGTTAATGTTCTAAACAGTTCCTCAGAAGCAAGAACAGAGAAATACTCAAATCAACTCATCAATAATAAATGTACCAAACAAAAATGTAACTCTCTCTATCAATAATTGGACCAATGTTTCGAATGTTAACTTTTACTTTTAATTGACATTATTTTTAATAAATGCTTATCTCATATTATTATTGTGTTAATTAACCGACTTCCAAAAAAGGAGGTTCTCAATTCGGCGCGTATCTTTTTTTTTTTTTTTTTTTTAATGTATGTCGGTGCATATCTCCGTGGTTTGTAAACCGATTTGAAATTTTTTTTTAACATTGGTTACAGGAAGCTCACGAGGTGGTCCCATAAAAAAATCTGACTCCAAATCGTCAATCCTGATGCTGTAGGTGTACCTACGTCTCAAAAACTATATAGTAGGTATCAAGTCACGTGTATACGATGCAACTCTGAGTCCCAACTCCTCAACCCTGAGTCCCAACTCCTCAACCCTGATGCTGTAGGGTACAGAACTCCTTAAAAATAACGATTTAAGATTTTTTTATGATGAATTAATATTGTAGGTGTCAAGCAACGACTTCATACTTAAACCCAAGTCCCAACTCCTCAACCCTGATGCTGCAGGGTACAGAACTCCTTAAACATAGTGGTTTAGGATTTTTTTATGGTGAATTAATATTGTAGGTGTCAAGCAACGACTTCATACTTAAACCCAATTTCCAACTCCTCAACTCTGATGCTGCATGGTACTGCACTCCTAAGCCGTAGGGATTTAGAGTACACTAAAAAGTTAAAAATAATTTTTTTTTCCAAAAAACCGACTTCCAAAGCCACTGTAAAGTAAAAAATAATTTTGATTTCTACACACTACGTTGAAGTCGGGCGAGTATAACAAAGATAGGCATAGTTGACGCGTCAGGTTCGCCCGACTTCAACATAGTGTGTAGAAATCAAAATTATTTTTTACTTTACAGTGGCTTTGGAAGTCGGTTTTTTGGAAAGAATTTTTTTTTTCGCAAATGGTACGAAAAGTAGAGTATTTTCCTCGGTGATAAAGCTGTCTTAGTCTTGGGTGAACTTAAATCCCTCGCTACACTCGCGATTTAAATCGTCACCCGCGACAGAAGACACTGCTTTATCCCCTTGGTTAATAATCTACTATTTATATGTATAAAAACTTGTTTAGGTTTAAAACTATTTGGGCATGGTTACTTATATTTATCATTATATGTTGAATTTTGTTAAGTGTAATTTTGGAAAGTGGTGATTAACTGTTAGTACATACACGTCACGTCTTGAATAGTTAACAATAAAATATAATGACTGGTTTATAAAATTACAGATTATTTTAAGTAGAATAGATAAATTAAATTACCGAGCTTAATATACAGGATGGCCCAAATAGTGACGTCCAAAGAAAAAATTTAGATTCCTCGTACCTAGACCTATCAGAAAATATCCCATGTATGTTCAGCGATTTTTGGTAGTTTTCGAGTTATAATATTATTTTAAGTTTTTTCGTGAGATTTCTGAGGGAGTGTTCCTTAGTGTTTTAATTCTTTTTTTCTTTTTATTTAGTGTTTTATTCCGAACATTTTTTTGTGAACATGCTTGCTGTGAAGTAAAATAATTACCGTCATAACATTAACCCAAGTCGGAAAATTTTTGGTAGGTAAATAAAGGTCAATCAATGAATATATTATATTGCCCTACTCTTTTGTGGGAAAGTACCGATTTAATTTCGTCTTCAATATAATATTATCTACTTACCTACTTACTTATCCTTATTTCCATTGTCCATGATTCCGAAACCATTTTCATAATATTGCATTAAGGTTGGTACCTAATTTTTAATGGGGTCGATGTAAACTATATTTTTTACTAGCTGATGTCCGCGACTACGTCCGCGTGGATTGAGGTTTTTTGGTTCCCGCGGGAACTCCTTAGTATTCCGGGATAAAAAGTAGCCTATGTGCTATACCAGATACTATACTATAATCTATCTCTGTGCCAAATTTCAGCCAGATCCGTTAAGCTGTTGGGGCGTGATTGAGTAACAAACATCCATACATCCTTCCATCCATACATACTTACATCCAAACTTTCGCATTTATAATATTTATTTGATTTATAAGATACTTACCTATATGTATTTTCACTGCACTAAGCAGATAACTTCTTAATCTAGGTTTTACAATCGGTGCTATTTTCAATCGTGAATACCTACCTAACGACTTTTTATTTCGAAAGAAATTATCAAAACATGATAAAATTACTTAATCATGTTATGTTATTCGGCACAGAGGTGAGCAACAATATTTTTTATTTATTGTAGATTAGATACTAAATGTTTTATGTGGCATATAGGTAAGGCATTTTATATAAGTATCTATCATCGGTGAGAAATAAAACTACTTGAATAATTATATTATATCTTCATTATTTTGCTACGGTAGTTAAATTCCGATTTATTTAAATAATCTTATTTTATTTATAGACCTAATAATATTTACACCTTTTACTAACAATATGACTGCTTACGATATGATAATAAAGAAACAATTAAATAATAATTACGTCGTTTAATTTTATTGTAGAACTTATTGTGTTCAAATCTTGATAATAAATACTTAATAGGAACTTTATGGAATTATTTAAGCTTACGAAAAGTATGATCGCACTCATTGAAATAAAAACCGGCCAAGTGCGAGTCGGACTCGCGCACCGAGGGTTCCGTACAAACCTGTAGTAAGTTTTAAATTATTAAAAATATTTTTATTTTAAATATTTGAGTTGATTGAATGAAAGGTAAATTGTGGTTTACGATTTATGACGTATTAAAAAAAAACTACTTACTAGATCTCGTTCAAACCAATTTTCGGTGGAAGTTTGCATGGTAATGTACATCATATATTTTTTTTAGTTTTACCATTCTTTTATTTTAGAAGTTACAGGGGGGGGGGGACACAAATCTTACCACTTTGGAAGTGTCTCTCGCGCAAACTATTCAGTTTAGAAAAAAATTATATTACAAACCTCAATATCATTTTTGAAGACCTATCCATAGATACCCCACACGTATGGGTTAGATGAAAAAAAAATTTTTTGAGTTTCAGTTCTAAGTATGGGGAACCCCCAAAATTTATTGTTTTTTTTCTATTTTTGTAAAAAAATCTTGATGCGGTTCATAGAGTACATCTACTTACCAAGTTTCAACAGTATAGTTCTTATAGTTTCGGAAAAAAGTAGCTGTGACATACGGACGGACAGACAGACAGACAGACAGACATGACGAATCTATAAGGGTTCCGATTTTGCCAAATTTGGCTACGGAACCCTAAAAATGAGTAAGTAAACTAAAATTCTACATCAATGATCGCACTACCCTCTAAGAATACATGTATATTTTACATATTATTCCAATGCGCAGTTTAGCAATTTGCAGAAACTAGATGGTAAAAATACCTACGAGTAAATAATCATTGCCTGCTGTCATGGATGTTTTCAACATTGTGTTAGCTATAATTGAACTACTAAATCTAAATAAGTCATACATTTTGAAGTTCTTTGAGTTTCGGTAAATCATCAACCGAAGCTGGAAAAGGTGTGTAATGGTCCCAAGTTTGGATTTCTTTGTAGAGCGCATCCCCAGGGCACTCTGTGGCACGGACCTGTCTATGACCGACCAACTTATAGTCTTCCTTTAAATAGCCCAATTCTACCCCGGCTGTTATTAATGCTTGAGCAGTTTTCAGCTGATCCGTCGGGGGTAGGGAACCTGAAATAGAGAATAATTGTTTTATCTAACTAATTTTCTATAACCTATTACCTATAGCAATTTGGCAAAATGTAAACGTCAACGTCAAACGTCTGCGTTCTGGTACCAGTGTTCTGGTAAGATGCCGTGTAGGAACCGATTAGGGGTATGGGTTTAATATAACTGCCATACCCCTAACAGGTTAGCCCGCTACCATCTTAGACTGCATCATCACTTACCATCAGTTAGCCAACAGCAGTCAAGGGCTAACTTGTAGTGGATAAAAAAATCATCTTATCATCGGAAGCATTGACTAAAATTCTACATCAATGACAGGAAGGCTACTCTTTCTTTACAAAATTATTGAGACGTCCTCGTAGTGATCGATAGATTTTCAGGTAAATTGTTGTGAAATATATTATTAGAAACCTCCGAATGAATAACCAAGCGTTCATAACTACGTAGTCCTTATTAATAATTTAGGGTTTTACTAAGCCCGCAGTATATCTTATAAAATATGTTATATACTATAGCATAACATAAATTAAAATTGTAGTGAAGCGATAACGTAATTTTAATAAGATTGGTTACTTACTACTCCAGTCTCCAATTAGGCATATTCCAATGCTAACGTTGTTGAAATGTAGAGCATGAGCACCGAGAATGTCCCACCCTCTACCTTCATAGGCGGCTCCGTCGGATCCCACAGCGAAACTGGGTTGAACAATTTAAACCCAAATAAGTAGGCATGCTAAGATTGTAAAGACGTCATAATATTCTAAAAGAAAGGTGCTAATGTATTCGATTATTGTAAAAACAATATACCTAAGTATCGTAAGAAATATGTAGAGAATGCCGTCGCCGAGGAAAACGATATGCAAGATTTACAATCGCCCATCTGCAAGGAGAGCTTTGGGGATGGTTATAGTTATGACGTCTTGTGGTGGATAAAAGCTCATCTGATATAAATTATCTCAAAGATTATCTGCAAAGATCAAGTACATCGTTTTGCTATAACTATTATGTATTTAATACTGTACATCCACACATGTGTGCAAGAGCTGTACAAGAAGATGATAATTAAGAAATTTCAAACTTACTTATATCCAATATCCCACCATCCCCGACCGTCCATATGAAAGTTTTGCATGCTCCTCATAGCCTGTTTGCACTGCGGCCCGTCGTAGCAAGCGGGGGGTGAGTAAGAGTGGTGGATGACGACGTAGGGAGCTGGAGTGGGCAGTGGCAGCTTCTCCTTAGCGGTCCGAGCTGACCACTGCGCCCGGGATACGAACGGAAAGTTGTAGGTAATCACTTCGTTGTCGTCTTCTCCTGAAGATGCATTAAACATACTTAAGTATGTTATCTATAACATAGTAATATCTAATCTTTTTTGTTCAATGGCAAGTTACTCTTCATTGCGATCTCGCTTTTGTGATGCTGTCTAAGATAGAAGCGGGCTAGCATTGTTTATTGCAGTTTATGAAACTCATATCCTTAATCGGTTTTTTTCAACGTATTATAAGAGGGTCATAAGCAATTTAGTGCTTAATGCACTAAATAGGCCTTCTTGCTAGCGGGTCCTCCAGTAGAATCAGATAAATCCAGGACATCTTACTTTTAAAATCACATCGCTTGACCATGAAAGTCATAAATTATTTAGTATTCAAATAATTCCATAATATGTGATTATTTTTAATCTGCATCATATCATATGTATAAATTATTTTAATTAAACAAACAGAAATAATAATTTAAAGAAGGACTTGACAGAAAAAAAACAAATAACTAGGTATTTTGATTATCATTATTTTTATCGGGTAAAATCACTTGTTTCTTTGTTTGCGTTTATGTAGGTACATAGTGTACCTACTTATTGAAAATATAATAAGAACTACATATTATTATCTTCTGATTAATAAGTAGAACTATAGCCTATAGTTACTTACTTGAGAACAGCGCAGGCGCACTCATAGCAACGGCTAAAACGTTCGTGCACACAACGAAATTCATTAACATCATCAAAAAAAAAATGCACTCCTCACTGCGTTAGCACTGTGATAGGCACTTCACTATCACTTTTTATTATATTCTTTGGATACTTCTTTGTCTGGAAAATTCATATGACATACTATTAGATAAAGTAACAATAATTAGAACCTAATAATAAGACGTGGTGTATTATTCGATAATTTTGTATAATAAAATAATCTGGCTCTCGATAAGTTCTTATCGATCACGTTTACGAGCATAATTTTTTTTCCTATATCGCATAGTATGTAATGTAGGTATTACTTTGTATTTCATAATCTTATAATGCCAACCACTACCGTTCCACCGACTATGTCCTAACTAAAGTCTTGACTTTATCGTCTATTATTTTTAACCGTAACCTCTCCGAGTACCTACCTGCCAAGATACACATAATGTCTGTTTTTAACTTTGAAACCCTTGGAAAACTAGATACAATTCGAAACCGTACACACTTAAAGTAGTTTTGCTGAGTAAATAGCATTCAGCATATAAGGTAAGTTCTTGGAATTTACATTCAATGTTTGTGATAATATAGAATCTAAAATCTTGTAGGTACCTACCTAGTCTGCTTATGTTCAGTTTTTAGGGTTCCGTAGCCAAATTTGGCAAAACGGAACCCTTATAGATTCGTCATGTCTGTCTGTCTGTCTGTCCGTCCGTATGTCACAGCTACTTTTTTCCGAAACTATAAGAACTATACTGTTGAAACTTGGTAAGTAGATCTACTCTATGAACCGCATCAAGATTTTTTTACAAAAATAGAAAAAAAAACAATAAATTTTGGGGGTTCCCCATACTTAGAACTAAAACTCAAAAATTTTTTTTTTCATCTAACCCATACGTGTTAGATGAAAAATCGGCATCTATGGATAGGTCTTCAAAAATGATATTGAGGTTTGTAATATCATTTTTTTCTAAACTGAATAGTTTGCGCGAGAGACACTTCCAAAGTGGTAAAATGTCCGTCCCCCCCCCCCCCCTGTAACTTCTAAAATAAGAGAATGATAAAACTAAAAAAAATATATGATGTACATTACCATGCAAACTTCCACCGAAAATTTGTTTGAACGAGATCTAGTAAGTAGTCATTCAATCAACTCAAAATCTATTTAATATAAAACTTACTTTTACGTTTATACGGAACCCTCGGTGCGCGAGTCCGACTCGCACTTGGCCGGTTTTTTTGTAATAGTAGAACTAACTCAAAAAAATATGATCTTTTGCTCTACTGACATTATATGTAGGTATAGAATTACTGATGGATTAGAATATAATAATACTTAATTTATCAGTAGGTACGGCAATATGTCCCTAAGTCATGGACGTATCAATTCACTACGTTTATTTACGCATTTAACGTAGCTAGAATTTTATTGGTTAAGTACAATTATTCGTCCTCTGATGTGAACGTAATGTAAAAAATCTCCCTCTAGGCCCCCTGATCAACAGAAAGCAAGACATGGATATTAAGTTTAAATTTTGTTGGCTGCATTCATAAAGGTTTTTTGAAATTATACCCCTAAAAGGGTGAATTAGGGGATGAGGTCATAATATAAAAAAGCGTCATTTTTCAAGTCATGCTCATGGAAATAAATGTTGGGCTATGATGCTACCACACCGGTTAAAAAGGTCATGCATTTTAGCTGAAGGCTATTAAGTTTATTATATTTCCCTGATTTCTGTTAGTTGGATTTTTAGAAATTATCAATGACTTAATGGAAATTATAATCAAGTGGAGAAGGGATGAAACGTGGTTCGTTTCATAAGGTGCAATGCAAGTTTGGTTCGGAAATACTTTTATTTTCTTTACTATACCACCACGACGAGTGAAAACGTCAAAAAAGGATCGGAAAACACAGACAGATGTATGATACAAAAGGTAAAGGTTGTATCGCTTCCAGGCAACCTGATATTAGCAACAGGAGGAAATATCCTGTTGAAACCAGATTCTTTGATATAGATTTTCCTTAAATATTTGTAATATTTTATCAGATTACTAATAAACTATTACAAATTATTGTGAGCATATATATAGATAGGTATGTCTAATAATATGATTAAATCATGATGAATTATTGGAAAATGTAGGAAATAACCTATCAGCCAGACAAAAGAGTCTATCAATAGTTACCTACTCAATAGGAAGACAATAACGATGGTGCTTATCTATTTCACCGTCGCGCTCAAATACGTCTTTGAACCTATCTAAGTATGTAGAGCAACGACCGCTAAGTATACGTATAGAAATTAATGCTTCGCTTAGATTAAGAGAACGCCAAACACAGAAAGAACACAGGACAGAACTTTGAGTCGTAACTGCAGAAGCAGTGAGGTCGATGCTTTAAGAATAATCTTTTCGAATAGTTGACCTCACTATTTAAGACTCGCAAAATAATATATGTTACTAGTGGTCCGCCCCGGCTTCGCACGGGTAGCACTTGATCAAAATAGTCCATACCCAATAATATGGTCAGTCGGCACTGAGAGTTGAGACTTGAGACGAACAACTCCACCCATTGATGTAAAGTATTATAATAAGTCTATGAACTCCACCATACATTCTCAAATTCTGTTCAGCAAACCGCTGTGAACGCTTGGCACTTGAGTCTCCAATACGACGTATTTTCGCTGCCCTCGCCTGGGAACTATGTTTAGAACTAACAACTAAGTTGAGACCTGGCTCTTTTAGGCATTTTGCAGTCTGTCTAGAACAATATTAAAATGTTTAAAAAAATGTTAGTAAGTTCTCTTGTATTTATTATGACATAGTTACAACTTACAATTGACAAATATGATACCTATAAAAGTCAGTCAGAATTTGAATACTTATAATAAAAACTTACCTAATAGACGAATAGAGGTTTAACGTAAGAAGTTGAATAAATCAAATTATTATTGCAATTTTCGTAGGGATCTCTAATTTTTTGAAAATAAAAAATAGCCTATGTCACTCGCATACAAAGTAGCTTTATATTGTTGAAAGAATTTTTAAATCGGTCGAGTAGTTTTTTTAGTTTATCCATTACAAACAAATAAACAAACAAATCTTTCCTCTTTATAATATTAGTTTGGATTAGTTTAGATTATTGTCTAATACAAGAAACACAAACATTTAACATTCGACATCAGACGTCACGTAACAAAAAAGTGTCGTAAAAAGTGAAGATTGATAAAAATTTAGTAGAAACCTTGGTAGGAACTTGAATTAAAATATTCTGACCATAATATTTAATAATAAAAAGATTGTATTGATCAGATGTTAGGTAATGTATACCTACAGCTACATTCCTGAATTGAATGGAATTCAAAAATGCATGCTTGCCGTAAAATATTGATTAAGAAGCAAAGGTTCGCTATCAAAATTCGTAAAATCGATATTTTCCGCATGATAATAAACTATAAGACTCATTGGAAAATTATTTTACCTACCACTATATATTTTAAAGGTGTACAATAAAAATTTTAAACAAAATAACACAAACTTACCTATTTGAAAAAAGTTTTATAAAGACGAGCTGGATTTCCAATTAAATAATATATATACAATATAAGTCACAGAAAATGCGAATTCTTTTATTATTAATATGAACAATTCGGGAAGGAACGCAAAAGCAATTCGCCGTCCATTCTGTGACGGTAGTGACCATACTATAGCTACATAACTTGATGGGAGGCTATGTATATAGGCGGCTGCACGCCCAGGTTTATCCCCGACCGTTTGTGAATGAATCGAGGCGAAAACACTATTGAGAAATAAAACATGGTATGAGAATTTAAATTGTACACCACAAAAGCTTAGAGTTAGAACTAAGTAATTAGGCTATCAAATAAACGCACCGTAAGTCCGTAACAACACAAACATAAAATCAACATAAAATTAAAACACAGGTTATTTGATTTCTAATTAATATTTTTTTTACTGTTTGATATTTTATTTCAGGCAAGGCGTAGTAATGAACTGCCAATGGATATGCAGATTAAATATCTCAAAAGTGGTTGTATTGGCCACATTCTAACAACCCCACAGCATTACAGGAAGCAAGCAAGCTCGTGATAGGCATTTACTCAGGGCAAGACATAATATAGCCGGGCCAAAAAAACATGACGACCTATATGGTTCGTGTTGATGTCGCTAGGACTTTGAAACGAAATCAAGGGACACTTTGATAGGTTCATTGAAGTTTATTCAAATCCGTTCAGTTCAAACCGGATGGCACAATGGGTCTCTTATGGGACAGGATATATAACAAATTTTCACATTTCTAAGTAGGGTGTATATGTAGGGTGTAAGTATGTGAAATTACATAATATAACTCTTAGAATACATCATCATTAAGAGAACCTATAATAAGTTAGGTTAGGTATTTAAAATTTCAAACGATTTAGCAGGTTTTGTGACCGCTCGCTGAGAAAATTGGTGGAAACAAAAAGCGCGCTTATTTATAGAGGTCGTATTTTTAGGTAGGTATTAGGTAACTACCTGTTTTGTGCGATTTATTCTCTTGTTAGGATTCCGTATTTATATACCCTTTTTCAGCCCTTCCTCTATAGTCTATAGTAAGTATAGTTATATACAGAAACTACTAAGTATGTTCTCTATACAGTAAAAAAAAAGTCTGATAATATTGTGTGTGATAGACATCCCGTAGATGGACCTAGGCTATAATTTGTATACCTACTTAAACTTTGTTTGTATTTCCGTTCACGTGGACGATGTCGCTGATAAAATCTAGGTTTCTAAGGAACTACTAAATAGAAAAACTTACGAATTTAAGGCAAACTTTACTTAAAGCCTCAAATATATTTAAAAATAGTTTTTTTAAGTGATTATTTTGCAAACATTATCGGGTAAATGTTGATTGAAATAGCATACTACTACATAAGTACTAAGAGACAATCCAGAAGTAAGTATTTATGAGACGCTTTTAATATATTTGTAGTTTGTACTCTCATTTGGAACTTGCACGAGTAAATGGTTAAACGTGTAGAGGTTCCACGAGAGATTTAATGTAATTGGATAAAAGTTGGCTAAACTTAAAGATAATATTCTTTTGATCCGGCCACGATTGCTATCGTTAAGCTCTTAAGTCTTAATCAAAATGCGATCTAAACACAAAAGTAGATATTCAATAATCGCTGAGTCTGCTGCATGAGACTGAATCGCCATCGTCAAAACACTCGTATTTATACTAACCATTTTCAATATGGCTTCCGTATCCTCAGATTAAATCGAATGACATGAAACGAGTCAAATGGACAGACATTATACTTCCTGTATCATGAGTATAATGACAAATAGTAATAATGCTAACACTTTCTTGCTTGAATTGGAGCTAACGCAGAGAGAACTCTTAGTTAAAATCACTATGAGATTTCTCAGATAGTTTTTTAAAACTATCGTTTATGAAGGAATGGCCGCCAATTTTTTTTGCATGGCTACGGAGTACGGATACAGAACCCTTAAAGTGATCAATTGAAACTAACTTGACCAGGTTTTTTTAATGAAGCTGTGTTTAGCTTTGGGAAGAATATTAATATTTTTAATATTACGACGAGATCGTAAGGTATATTTTGTGCTGTTTAGGCCTGATTAGATTTTGATTACGATTAAATAATACTTAGTAATCCCTATATTAAATCAATACTCTAATTAATACGTTCATAGACTTCTATTATTTTATATTTCATAACATTTTTGTTTGTTATCTCTATATACAAAGAAAAGAGCAATTTATCTATGTCAATAAGAATGAAATACGTAATTAATTAGTAGATAGGATGGTGCCAATTATTTGTCAGATTTTTTGGTACATTTTTTGCTATCGTGCAATGTTTAAGATCATACTTTATTATTTTTTCGCATTCGAATAAAAAAACCGTCTTTAGATTATGTCAATCAGCATTAGGCACGAGATTATGAACGACGCTGACCGCTGTGATTTTTTCTATGCGATAGGTACGTAGGTAGGTTCTTAGCTGTTTTAAATGGATACCCAGTCAAAAAAATAACAAGCATGATAAGGTGCAGTTCGCGCGCGAGTTGAATGCAGAGAAAATGTACCTATGTGTAAATAGGTAATACATTTACTCTGCATTTAACTCGCGCGCGAACTATACTCATTTTGATGCGATAAGAAAGAAGAGCCACATTTTATTGTCAATGTGAATGTAATTTGTCACTTATTCCTACATAATATATTCAAATTAGGCACATTGTCTTTGCGAGTAAAGTAGGTAACTCTACCCAGCCTCATAGTCGTAAGTCGTAGGATAATAAAAATCACGATAAATGCAGGAAAAAGGAAGATGTAATAATGACGGAAGGAAAGAGGTCAAGGAAGGACTCGATTATTTTTCTTACAAAAAAGAAGGCGGTTTAAGTTACTGACAAAATTATCAAGACCAGAGACTCTTTAATCATGACAAAAAAACATACGGTTGGCTCACGTCATGGCTGTGTAAATTACTTACCTATAGCTATAAGGATAAGCCCTCTCTCTTCACTCTCTCTTATCAACCCATATGATAAACTTAAGTAAGTGATACTATAGCTTCGAAAAGTTGGAAGTGCGTGCCCAGGGATCGAACCCGCGACCCCGTAGAGGAGGTTGGGTATGTTAGGTAACTACTAGGCTATCACCAATTCCGCGCCGCGGGATTAGCCCTGCTACCTGCTAACTGCTAGCACAGAATAGGTAACTGTGTTTTTTTAGGAATCTTATTCTAATTTATTATACTTACCTACTTAAATTGTATTAATTACTAGATGATGCCCGCGACTTCGTCCGCGTGGATTGAGATTTTTTGATTCCCGCAGGAACTCTTTAATTTTCCAGATACAATTTATCCCTATGCCAAATTTCATCAAAATCGGTTGAACAGATGAACCGTGAAAGCGTAGTAGACACACAGACAGACAGACATTTTCACTTTTATAATATTAGTATGGACTATGGATTTTATTAATAGCTAATAGGTATTACCTTGTCAAAATGGATTTAGATTTAACAGATCTTGTTAGCTTCATCTCATATAGTATCGCAAAGAAGTCATGAGTAAAGTTAGTAAGTAACTAGGTAGTTAGTAGTTACCTAGAAGTTGTCTAATATTATGTTTTTATTTCTTCCATTAAATGAAAGGTTATATAGTCGAGAGTGAGGGTACAATGTCATAAGGGTAGGCTATGGAATATGGTGTACCGAATGTGTTATTTAAATTTTCATCCGAATTTTCCTACCAAATATTTTTTACGGTTGCCGGTTAGTATAATTTTTAAGAATGAAACATTTTTTTTCTCGACTGTACCTACCGTACTACTGCCCTACAATCAGATGTGATCAAAGTACGATTTTGCATAAATAAATACATTCTAAAACCTTCCATTGTACTTGTATCTTTGTTTGCCTTCGTAATTATTATGATCAGGTATTTTTCGTCATCGCAGCAATTTGACGTCAACCGTCAACGTGTATTTAAATAATCGTTACCAACTTACTACGAATAGATATTGAAGTACATTTCTCTTATCTCCTAATAGCAGAAAAATACTTATAGAAAACTATTTTTTTTCCTAACTATTATACTTAGTCATAGATTTATAGTTTCTAGAATATGTAAACATCCATACTGATATTGTAAATGTAGATGTTGTTGTTGATGTGATGTCTGTCTGTTCGTTTGTCTGTCTGCTACGCTTTCACGTCTCATCTGTTCAACCGATTTTGATGATATGTGGTACAGGGATAGGTTGTATCCCGGGGAATCCGGAAAAATTAAGAAGTTCCCGCGCGAATCAAAAAAAATTAAACCACGCGGACGAAGTCGCGGGCATCATCTAGTCTAGGTACCCTAGGGCCATGGAGTCGTAGTGCCAAAAAATTTGTACGAGATATTTCACCGCGGTTAACTGCCTCTTTTGGTGAAAGGATCAGCCTGGCTGTCCAGCGCGGAAATGCAGCTAGCATTCTTGCCACCATTCCACGCGGACATGATTTATATAGTAACTAGCTAGCGAATGCCCGCGACTTCGGACGCGTGGATCGAGGTTTTGTTGTTCCCGCGGGAACTCTTGAATTTTCCGGGATAAAAAGTAGCCTATGTGTTAGTCCAGACTATAATCAAATTTCAATTAGATCCGTTCAGCCGTTCTGGCGTGATTGAGTAACAAACATCCATTTGAGGTTAGGTATCGTTACATATTATCGCGTAATTTTAGTTTTTGGATGTTATGTCTGTAAATAAACTTACACAGTCTAGGTATATATTTATTTCTTGTTATACTTACACTGGAATCAATCATATTATGGGATGAAAAGTTTGTTTTGTTTTGTTTTAAAAATGTCTTTATTGATGTGCCTCCGGAAAACATACAGCATTGTTACCTATGAAGAAGCAGTCTGTACTTCACCGAAATCTGCGGTCTATCCTTTAACAAAGTAGTGCACCTTACCGAATATAGATGGCGCTAGTGTCTCACCCAGCAAGGCAGCGGGGACCCGCTGTCACTTTGAACGTCATAGCGTTGTGTACTTTCGCCGCGTGCGCATCGAATCCAAAGTTATATCGTTAATCAGTCTTCTTTTCAAAAAATTACTATCAATACTATTAAAAAGTATAGTATTACATTGAATAAATTCAATATTTTCAATCGCGGGGTAATTTTGGTTGTGTCGCACACTGGGCCCTGCGTGCACGAACTAGGTCGATGAGATGACGGGAACCCATCGATCTAGTGCTTCAGACACACTGACGCTTGAGAGGGACCCCGAGCTCGAGGACCTCGGGTTCCACCAGCGATTCGAGCAGTGTGCAGGAACGAGAGGGACCTTTACCAAGGACAAGATTTTCAGGTAACAGTCGATTCTCGGATCGACGCGTTACTCTATCAGGTGAGTTTTTTATTACAAATTACGTAAAACATAATGTGTACCTAATGTGAATGTTTAATAAAAACAAAATTAGATACTTACCAATTAAAAGCCATATGTAGCGAACGAACGTTCTTAATGAATCCATCGACAACAGAATCCAAACCATTGGATCTAGGCTTTGGTAAGACTTGAGTCCTTAGCCGGCGGATGTAAAACGTTTACGTCTGTCAATTTAATTACAATATTTGAACTCGCATACGTGGCTGAACATTTATAATTATAGAAAATCAGATTAATTTATTTGCATTTAACAAGAACAATATTGTACAATAATTTACATGTCACCCCGTGGTACATGTGCAATTTGAGTGACGGGTTACGCGCTTAATTATTTAATTAAGTATACGGTATAAGAAAAATTCTTAGCCAAAAACCAACTGTGTTAAATCCAGTTACCCTCCTTAATAAATTTAACAAATTGCGGTAAACAGGCCGAATGTATAGAATTAAGGGGTATCAGCCGATAAAAGTGATCAAGTGGATCTTAACAACAAGATTTACTTATTTTCTCATAATTATAGATATTTAAAAACTAAGGAACGGAAACAACTGCGTTAGTATGAAACTGCGTTGCAGCTGATACCTCCTAGTTCACTGTGTTTACCTATTCAATCTCCTGACGGATGGCCCCTACTGTTTGATACCATTGCTACTAGTAGTTGTAATCCTAACAAATTCTTAAAGGAAGTTAACACATAAAAAGAGAGAAAATTAAACACTTCATTTCGGTACAAGGACACAAAACAGTTTTATAATGTCAATATTAACGGGATTTTGAATACCCTTACACAAAAATGAGTCAATATGCAACTAAACCATCAGGTACCATGAATCAAATGATTTAAAGAATGCTGGATCAAAATGTACCTACTGCACAAGAAAACTCCTAGTTTTTCCAATCCAAGCTTTTTCTGCGGAAGAAAAGCAATGGATCGAAGCGTCCGATTTTCGACTTTCGAGAACTTTTCTAAAGAATACAGGTTAACTAAAGTGAATAGTTCCTTCTGGTTCTGTCTCTGAAAACGAGACATTTCCTCGACTTATTTACACATACGAGCTGCAAAATATCATTGGCCACTTCTGAGGATCAGCTACAAAGAATAATTGTACATATTGACCTGGCTCCCTTTTGGTCGGGCGTCAGCGCCTCGCCATTTTTTCTTATTTACTGTAACATGCTCGGTTGCGGAAACCCTGCATGCGAAGGAATGTCGAGTGCTAGTCTATCTAGACGACTTCCTTCTGGTCTACCAAGACCAATCCGAGTTATGTCTTCAGGCTGCGGAAGCCGTGAGGCACTTGGAAATCCGGGCTGGCAAATCAATTATCATAACATGCTCGCTTGCGGAAACCCTGCATGCGAAGGGATGTCGAGTGCTAGTTTATCTAGACGACTTCCTTCTGGTCTACCAAGACCAATCCAAGTTATGTCTTCAGGCTGCGGAAGCCGCGAGGCACTTGAGAATCCGGGCTGGCAAATCAATTATCATAACAAGCGCCTCGCCATTTTTTCTTATTTACTGTAACATGCTCCGTTGCGGAAACCCTGCATGCGAAGGGATGTCGAGAGATAGTCTATCTAGACGACTTCCTTCTGGTCTACCAAGACCAATCCAAGTTATGTCTTCAGGCTGCGGAAGCCAATTATCAAAAATCAATTTTAATACCGAGCCAAGGCTTATAATTAGCAAGGTCTTGAGAGAGTCATTGTCGCGGCATCAGCAGTCTTCGCGAAGTGCGACCGTTGCGGGGACAATTGAATTCTGCTAATTTTGTGACTCCCAGGGGCAGACTATATTGGCGCAATACCAAAATATTTTTTCGACAAGAAACACCCCCGCCTAAAACAGCTGATTATACAAACCATGGAACACGAAATGAGATGGTGGCGCGGAGCCACATGTCTCAGGTTTCCAATACATCGACTTAACTTTGCCACCCACTGCCACCTGCCCCCTACTTTCTGGCGACGGATGCCTTGGATTGGGAGGGCAGTGCCCAATTATGTCAGGTACCTATGTACGTCAAAAAAGTAATGTCAGGGACTTGGTCAGCTTACCAATAAAAAAGGAACTTTGTGCGATTAAAATCACGTGTCCTGTTTTATAGACAGTCAAATACTCAAAACGTACATTCAAAAGGGGGGAGGTACAAAGCCAGTGGATTTACTAACTCTAGCATTAGAACTCGTATACGATAGAGACACTCAGATCATAGTATCGGCTCTTACCTTCTATACCAGAGGTCGATACAACATAGTCGTGGACAAACTGTCATGAGGAAAACCTCCCACAGAGTAGCGTTTTCTTCCTCAAGTGATGTTGTAGATCTTTACGTAATGGGGATAACCGAGATCGACTTGTTCGCGACACAACAAACTGCCGTGTAGCAACGACGTCTCGACAGACTGCAGAACTTGGTCAGCTAGCTATATAGATGCCTTCAGCAGACTATGGAGACATCAATTAGCATAGGCGTTCCTGCCTCTAACGTATAGCCAAAAATACTAATACACACGATCAGTGCGACAGAAGTATGCCTAATAGTAGCGCATGAATGACTTTGTAGTTTTTACCTCCAAGACCAAGCCAGTGTATTAGATTACCCACATGAACTTCAGGACTTATTAGAGTCTCTAATAGATGCCACAACATTACAACGCCGGCATCAAGTGCATTGGGAAAGGTGGGAGGTGCAATGCAGGTAAAAAACTGGGGATGGGTACCCAATAAAGGAGAGGTTTGCACAAGAAAAATACCTGTTAAAGAATAGTCGAAGACAATCAACATTGTTTACCAGACTGTATAATATGTATATAATATTATATACTACTACTGTGTCGATTCTACTTACCTTATCATCAATCTCAAGATGATTATAGCGGTGCGAGACATTCCAAATAAATCCCAAATCTCCTCTGCCAAAATATTTGTCAGAGGTGACAAATATTTTGATACTTATATCTTGTCTTACACATAGATCCACTATATTAACTTTCTGGTGTCCACAGGTTTAAATCGACAATCGTTCAGCAATCGTTTTCAAATGTTATATTGGAAGATTTAAGGCAATCGGTGCTGCTAAACCCCGGATACAAACCGATTCCTCATAAATGGGACCCTACCCGACTCTAGGTAGTGGTTTTCACCTGACTCACCCAAAACTTTAAAAACACACTTTTCAAAATATTTAGACGTACCGCTACAATAGTACCAACTGTTAGACTGACTTTGCAAAAAAAAAAACTAACGTCTATGATAGACGTTAGTTTTTTATATTATAGTATTAGATAGACGGTCTATCTAATACTATAATATAATTCAAGAACTTATTTCATTATCATGGACTTTCCGCGGAGTAACGCCTGCTTCTATCCAATATTATAATATACTTAATACTGGCATTTGGCTTAAAGACTGACACTCACTCTAATAGATAATCCGCGTGGTGATTTAAAAAATAATAATAATCATAATAAACACATACGGCCAGTAACATAAGCAGGATCTCAAACTCCTCGGGAGTGCAATGAATGCCATTTCGCTTAAGAACCACTTAAGCCCAGTTGTCCCTTACAGTGCGTGATGCATCTTTAATTTTGCTACAGATGGTGATAAAGAGATATACATAATTAATACGTAAATAAAACGATCTATTTTTCTCTATCAAAGACCTGTGTGCTTAGCATGCGCACAACGAGATTATCTCGCGACGAGAGGGAGAGATGTTGTCGTTGCCGGCTAATTTTTCAGTTACCTTAACATGCACAAAATGCGGTATATTACAAGAAAAAAATTGTCGACATGTAAAGGTTCGTAGAGAAAAATACCACAGATAAGAAATATTACTTTTATCTCTACTTTTGACGTAATGAGACAAGTAACCATGTTAGCTTCGGTAGACAGAGAGAGATAATGGGTAGACATACTTTTACTCGTAGTGCGCATGCTAGCCAAGCTGGGGGGGTATGCCACTGCTTAAAGCAATATTATTATGTTATTGTTGCGACAAATCCTACCATCACGTCTCAAAAATAAGCTTATTAACACAATGTTTTCCTGAGCAGTTTTGTGACGTCGCGATGCAAATCATTCACTCAATTCGTACCTACCACCAAGTGTTTTTTGAGAGCTAACATTCTTGTTTTACGTAGGATTTACGTCACATTTAGCAATCATAAAAAAGTTACTTTCTTGCGACGGATCAACGACGGATTGACTTCGTAGACAAAGAAATAGGAAATTGTGAGGTGTTCCAAGTGAATATTCTACTGCATTAAACTAAGATAATGAGATATATAACTTTATAAAAGTGAGTGATATAGAATTTTCCAAAAAGTATTAAGTAAATTGAAGAATCAGGCACCCAGGGCAGTGGAGGGGGCTATGCTTGAGTATTCCTAAGTGCTCAAATCAGAAATGAGGAGATCCGTAAATACCTACGGATTTAATACTTCGAAGACAGACGTTTGGGTCGCACCGCGCACGGTGCTTGAATTTCGGCCTCACACTGGAAAGCTCAGCGTTGGACCACCCCCCACTAGGGGGGCAGACGATCTCAAGTGTGTAGCTGGGAGCTACTGGAAGCAAGCAGCACAAGACCGTGCCTTGTGGAGATCCAGGGTAGGGGTAGGTACAACAGTTAATTAAGTACCTACCTAGTTGAAGCCAACCTCACAAGCAATTACCAGAAGTTTCTACAGATACAACTAGACATTCTCTGCCAAGGCGGGGGAGAGGAGGATGACGAGACATGCATCATCGAAGAGCGGTAGGTACCTAGGACTCTGTTCTAAGCTCAGGAAGCTTAAACGTACAGCGGAGCAGGAGGGACATTGCGCCAGTTCTACGTGTGTCAAGCAGCGGGTTCATCTTCCTCCCATTATCATCAAGCCCTACGATGGGAAGGGCATAAGTGGATACAAGCAATTTATAGATTTGTTCAGTACAGTGATCAACAAAGATAGAAAATTAACAAGAGTTAAAAAATTATGTTATCTAAAAACTTTATTAGTCGCTGAACCACTTCAACTTTTAGAAAGTTTGCTGGTGTGTAACAAATCTTACAGATCTGCAATTATTGACCTAAGTACTAAGTAAAAGGTACGATATTTCCTTTTACACCATCTCTCATCTCATTGTTAATAAATATAATCACATAAACATCTTGTTTAAGTGTAAAGTATTTATCTGTCTATCTATCTATCTATCTTGTTGGATTTACGTACTGTTGAAAAGCTCACAGTTTGCATGATATTGTAAACCGTATTAGGCAGCATACATCAGCTTTAGAAAACTTGAAGCAACCCGTTGTGCAGTGGGGACAGGATATAGGTATATAATAGCACCATTGAATTCGAAGTTGACAATCCCAAAACATCAGTTAAATGGTTCTCTAGTACTCAGTAACTTGATGACTAAAGTTTCTTATATATTTCCAGATATTAAAAACATCAGCTTATTTAATTATGGTGGCATGGCCCAGATTATTTACAAAATAAGAGTAGGTAGGTACTTTTATGTAATTTATATTTGTTTATAATTGAAATTCCATTACAACAAAACTGTGATAGTGCAGATTTAAATGTTTGTCCGAGTAATATTGATAGTCTTGATATTATGTTTTACCTATCTATACAAAATATTCAAGTTTATTATAAATTGCAGCAAGTCTGTTACATGTTGAGATTTGTTAATAAATGTAAAGGAAATTCCTTCAATATAGGTTTCATCTCTGCAATGGAAATGAAGAATTCATTAAGTACATATCTACAGTTATAAAAGGACTGCAGTATATTTACTTCAGTGATGAAATAAGATGCTTGCACAAAGTTAAAAATGTAAGATCCCACTAGCCCTTACATCCTTTTTAGGGTTCCGTAGCCAAATTTGGCAAAAACGGAACCCTTATAGATTCGTCATGTCTGTCTGTCTGTCCGTCCGTATGTCACAGCCACTTTTTTCCGAAACTATAAGAGCTATACTGTTGAAACTTGGTAAGTAGATGTATTCTGTAAACCGCATTAAGATTTTCTTACAAAAATAGAAAAAAAACAATAAATTTTGGGGGACCCCATACTTAGAACTGAAACTCAAAAATTTTTTTTTCATCTAACCCATAGGTGTGGGGTATCTATGGATAGGTCTTCAAAAATGATATTGAGGTTTGTAATATCATTTCTTTCTAAACTGAATAGTTTGCGCGAGAGACACTTCCAAAGTGGTAAAATGTGTCCCCCCCCCCCCGTAACTTCTAAAATAAGAGAATGATAAAACTAAAAAAAATATATGTTGTACATTACCATGCAAACTTCCACCGAAAATTGGTTTGAACGAGATCTAGTAAGTAGTTTTTTTTTAATACGTCATAAATCGTAAACCGCAATTTACCTTTCATTCAATCAACTCAAATATTTAAAAAAAACATTTAATTTAAAACTTACTACAGGTTTGTACGGAACCCTCGGTGCGCGAGTCCGACTCGCACTTGGCCGGTTTTTTTTTTTTAGATAAAGTTGGTTTGATAAGAGTAGGTGGGTGGTTGCAAAATTCTTCACTTTCCTTTGAAAAGAACTTTCCTATAATATTAACTTTATAGTAAGACTCCACACCACCACTAGAGCCCATTAACGTCCCACTGCTGGGCACAGGCCTCCACTCTCATAGGAGAGAGGGAATTAAAGCTTATACCCACCACGCTGCTCCAATGCGGGTTGGCGGGCCGACCGACGGCTTAACGTGCTCTCCGAAGCACGGGGGTAAAACACCGCCAACTTCCTAACTCCTAGTAAGACTCATTAGCCTGTAATTGTAAGCTCCATGACAGGGCTATATCCAAGGTGGTAGTGCTGCTAGTGGATGATGACACTACCACAATGTAGTTAGCTTCTCGTAGGACTTCTGAAGTGTAGGTCCAGCTTCACTGGTCTACGATGCCAAAAGAGACACTATATACTTGTTTAGGTTTAGGTTAGATTAAAAAGTCTTAAGCATAAAATATATGTAATATATTATGAAGTAATGTTATTTTGTTACCTTAAGTTAATTTACTAAGGTTATCTACTTACTTTTGTCGTGTTAAGTTTGTGGTGCTCCGCTAGCTGGCCTCTTTGCTTCGCACCGGCCAGTGCATACGTCTGCGAGCTATGTTCTGAAGTTCGAATATCGAATCGCTGATTGGCAGAAAGCAACGTCGAACGGCCGGAGGATTATTCACTCTACAGACGCGAACAAGCGTGGTCGTCTAGCCTCGCTGCTAGGCCCACCGTTCTTTTACCATTTATCTATACAATGTTGTTTTTCAATAAGACATTATTTTAATATACTATCGGGGTAGTTATTATCGAGTGTATCATTTCAACGCCTACACTTAGGAAGTGAATCCTAACTAGGTAGTTGGTTGTAGAGCGAGGTAATCCAATAACTCCCTACAAATGGTGACCCCGAGAAGAATATTTTCAATAAAAGGTCAGTCTATTTTCAAGTGACCTCAATAAAAGGTCAAAGCTCGCTTTTTGAGGACGTTTCATATCAAGCTAGAAGAAGAATAATCTTTGAAATTTAATAGTAATCAGAAGAATACTTATTTAAACAAGAATATTATTGTGAAGCATCGTTGCCAAGGAGAAACATAAATTCATCGAAGAAGACTTCGAAAATATTTTCGAATAAATAGAATGCTGTGACGGATCGATGGACATTTGACATCGCAGATTTTATTTCTTTTTTTCAAGATTCAAATATAAGAAGGAAGATTATAGTTCAAATTCAAATTTTGGAAGAGAAAATTTATAGACAATAGTGTCAATTGTTTTGAATTTGTTTTATAGGAACGTGACTATCTGACATTTTCAGATATTTTGTAAACAATAATTTATTTTCTTTCAGCGAATTAGTTTTTTAAAATTTTAGGATCTTAAATATAAAATAATGGAGAAAATTAAAATTTTGGAAGACGAAAATGAGTCGCTTAAAAGAAAAATTAAGGAGCTGCTTGGATCAGCTATGCCATTAGTGGAAGAAAATAAGTCGCTACGGTCCAAGCTAGCGAGTACCGCATCTGACCCAGTTGCAGATGCACCTAAAATTTGTAAGGTTTCAGCTAAACTTCCACCATTTTGGGTGGACCGACCTACAGTCTGGTTCGCTCAAGTCGAGGCGCAATTTGCAATTTCAGGTATCACGGTTGATCAAACAAAATTTGATCATGTTGTTGCAAAATTGGATTCGCGTATAATAGGTGAGATTGAAGATGTTATCACTCAGCCTCCATCTACTGAGCGATATAAATTTTTAAAGAAGGAACTCATCCGTCGTCTCTCTGTGTCTGAAGAACAAAGAGTTAGACAATTAATAAGCGACGAGGCATTAGGTGATCGCAAACCATCACAATTTCTTCGCCACCTAATTTCTCTTGCAGGACATGCATTGCGCGATCAAAGTATTTTGCGTCAATTATGGATGCGTTGTTTACCGCAGCATCTTCAGGCAATTTTAGCCGCTCAGTCTGAGCTAAGCTTGGACAAAATTGCAGACCTAGCGGACAAAATTTTAGAGGTCTCTCCTGGCGTAACTACTCCCTCTACTTCAGTTGTGACTCCATCTCCATCTACTTCTACTTCTACTTTAAAAAAAACAGCTTGCTCATCCGATTCTAATGTAGCTACACTTTCAGGTCGCATTGATGAACTGACCAAACAAATAGCAGCGCTTACCAAGGATAGTAAGTTTTCTAACCGAAGCAGAAGCAGGTCCAGAAGACGTTTTAACAATCGTTTATTTTCACCCTCTCCTAACAACCGAAATAACGGTGGTGAGGTTTGTTGGTATCATCGTAGATTTGCATCGCGCGCGACAAAATGCACAAAGCCGTGTTCATTTGTGGATCCGGGAAACCGGCAAGGCAATCTGTAGAGGCGATGCCAGCTTGCCCGCAACGTAGTCGCCGATTATTTATTTCAGAAAGAAGATCTAAAATTCGTTTTTTAATAGATACTGGCTCTGATGTATCTTGTTATCCAGTTTCGTGGGTAGAACGGCACCCTAAAGTTGCCGATTATAGTATGCGCGCTGCAAACGGCAGCGTCATTAAAACGTATGGCTCAATTCTTTTAGGTTTAGATTTAGGATTACGCCGAGATTTTAGATGGCATTTTGTTATATGCGATGTTAGCACCGCCATTATTGGTGCAGATTTTTTAGCGCATTTTAATTTGTTACCAGATTGTAACACCAGCCGCCTGATTGACAACTCGACTGGACTCTCTAGTACGGCGTCAATCACGGTATGTGAGCAAGATAGCGTGAAGACAGTAAGTAGTGCAAACGATATTTTATCGGAATTTCCGGCCATTATTAGACCTCCAGGCCCAGTGCGCGAGATAAAACACAACACGGTGCATTTCATCAGAACTACTGATGGACCACCAGTATCTTCTCGCCCGCGCCGCCTAGGTCCGCAGAAGCTCGCCGTTGCAAAGAAAGAATTTGATAACATGCTAGCATGCGGTTCTGCTAGGCCTTCCGATAGCGCTTGGTCTTCCGCTTTACATTTAGCTCCAAAAGGTGACACTGACTGGCGTCCGTGCGGTGATTACCGCGCTTTGAATGCGCGAACGATACCAGATAGGTATCCCGTTCGTCACATCGGTGATTTTAATCAAAATTTGGTTAATTCAACGATCTTTAGTACGATTGATTTAGTTAAAGCATATCAACAGATTCCTGTCGCAAAAGAGGATATTTGTAAAACAGCAATTATAACCCCTTTTGGTCTTTTTGAATTTCCTTATATGGCTTTCGGGTTACGCAACGCTGGTCAAACATTCCAGCGGTTTATTGATGAAGTCGTACGTGGCTTGGATTTTTGTTTTGCTTATGTTGATGATATTTTAGTTTTTTCTAGGGACCCGCAGCAGCACGCCGAGCATTTACGTTTATTATTCAAGCGCTTAGAGGAATACGGCGTGGTAATTAATGAGAAAAAATGCCATTTCAATGTTTCAGAAGTAAGGTTCCTCGGTTATAGGATTAGTGCTGCTGGTATCAGCCCGCCTATCGAACGGATCAAGGATTTACAGGACTTTCCCTTGCCAAAAACGGTTCAAGGAGTCAGACGTTTCCTTGGTATGGTAAATTTTTATCGGAGATTTCTTCCTCACATTGCACGTTATCAAGCGCCACTCATTGATGCTCTGTCAGCTATTCAAGGTAAAGGTGCAAAGCCATTTATTTGGTCACCTGATTTAGAGCGTAGTTTTGCAGCTTGTAAGGAAAGTTTAGCTAACGCAACCCTTTTAGCGCACCCTTTGCCTGACGCTCATCTAGGATTATTTACTGATGCGTCTTGTTCGCATGTAGGTGCCTGTCTGCAGCAAAAGGTAGGACAAGGTTGGCAGCCGATAGCATTTTTCAGTAAAAAGCTGACCGAAAAGCAGTCTACTTGGCCAGCTTATTATAGGGAATTATTAGCAGTCTATGAAAGTGTGCAGCATTTTAGGCACATTCTAGAGGCTCAGCCCGCCACGATTTTTACTGATCATAAACCTTTGTTATATGTTTTCTCTCAAAAACGAGAAAAGCTTCCCCCTGTTCAGTTAAATCAAATTATTTTTATTTCACAGTATACTACAGATATTCAGCATGTCAAAGGGGCAGACAACCTCGTTGCAGATGCGTTCTCGCGAGTGGAGGGCATCTCAGCACAGGACCTCCTCGTGGAGCTTTCTCGTTCGCAGGCATCCGATGAGGAATTAAGGAAGCTGCGTGATTCAACTTCAATGAAGTTGGCACGCGTTCCGATTCCAGGCACAACAGTTAAACTAGTTTGTGACCTCTCTACTGGAAAACCCCGTCCCTTTGTTACTCAGAATTTCCGAAGGAATATTTTTGACAGCTTTCATAATCTTAGTCATCCTGGCGTACGAGCTACTTCACGCTTGATAGCTGAACGTTTTGTATGGCCGTCTATGAGAAAGGATTGTCGCATGTGGACACGTGCTTGTCAGGGGTGTCAACTATCAAAAGTTACCCGCCATACAAGTTCACCTTTGTCTAAATTTTCAGAACCATCTAATCGTTTTTCTGTGATTCATATGGATATAGTAGGCCCATTACCTTACTCGTCTGGTTTCAAGTACTGTCTCACCGTCATCGATCGTTTTACACGATGGCCTGAGGTATTTCCAATGCCAGACATTACCGCCGAAACGTGCACAGCTACATTCGTTTCTGGCTGGTTAGCAAGGCTAGGGTGTCCTGAGGTCATTATTACCGACCAAGGGTCTCAATTTAACTCTCATTTGTTTTCTAAGATAGTGGAGTTGACCGGCGCGCAGCATCGCACGACAACTTCGTATCACCCGCAATGCAACGGTATGGTGGAGCGATTTCACCGCCAGCTGAAGGCGGCGATTATGTGTCACGCTAACCCGCAATGGACCGAGGTACTCCCACTTGTACTCCTGGGAATAAGGAGCGCCTGGAAGGAAGACCTCGGGACTTCTAGCGCAGAGCTTGTATATGGGGAATCACTGAGATTGCCAGGTGAATTTTTTAACCCTACTTTTAAGGATCGTCATATTGATCCAGCATATTTTATTGATAGACTTCGCACTCATATGGCGAATCTATCGCCAACTCCTGCAACTGCACATTGCAAAAAGTTTTTCTATATACCTAAAGATTTATCTTCCGCATCATTCGTGTATTTACGTCGAGGAACGATCAAGCTAGCGTTACAGCAGCCGTACACCGGTCCTTTCAAGGTGTTGGAGCGTGGTGAAAAGTCTTTTAGGATTGAAGTGAAAGGGAAACCAATCACAGTCTCTATTGACAGGTTGAAACCAGCTTACTTGTCACTTGATCCATCAGATGCAACAAGTACAACTCCAGTTTATACGCGTTCCGGACGTAGGGTGCGTTTTCCGTCGCATTTACAAACTTAATTTCTTTTTCTTCTCCCGTTCTTTTTCACTCTGCAGGGGGGTGATGTGGTGCTCCGCTAGCTGGCCTCTTTGCTTCGCACCGGCCAGTGCATACGTCTGCGAGCTATGTTCTGAAGTTCGAATATCGAATCGCTGATTGGCAGAAAGCAACGTCGAACGGCCGGAGGATTATTCACTCTACAGACGCGAACAAGCGTGGTCGTCTAGCCTCGCTGCTAGGCCCACCGTTCTTTTACCATTTATCTATACAATGTTGTTTTTCAATAAGACATTATTTTAATATACTATCGGGGTAGTTATTATCGAGTGTATCATTTCAACGCCTACACTTAGGAAGTGAATCCTAACTAGGTAGTTGGTTGTAGAGCGAGGTAATCCAATAACTCCCTACAAGTTTACTAACTTCTACAACTGCCTATTTATCCATTGATTGCTAGTGTGAACTAACTTTCACAATTTATGTAGCCTTTATTTTTCTATTGAATTAGCCATTAAATAACTTAAGTAAGTATATTATTGTTTTTTAAAATACTTAAAGTGTCTCATCAAGTAAAAAATGGGCTTTTTGATATAATTTTAATATACTGTAACTCATATTATATTTTATACAGAATTGATTTATATACTTGCTTGATTTAACATTTCATACATGTACTTACCTATTGTAATATCATTGTAGTAACTTCAAGTTTGAATTAACATGTCGTTCTGTGCTCACCTTATTAAAATAAATAGCTATTTCAAGTATAATGATTTAATTTCATTAACAAACAACCCTAACTTCAACAGTAACTACCTAAAGCCCGCATGGATGAAGGTTTCTTGGCTCCCGCAGGAACTATTTAATTTTCCAGGATAAAAAGTAGCCTTTGTGTTATTCCAGACTATAATCTATCTCTGTTTCAAATTTCATCAAGATCCGTTTAGCCGTTCTGGCGCGATTGAGTAACAAGCATCCACCCATCCATCCATTTTATAATATTAGGTATAGAAGTATCTATTAAAATAATTCAAATGAAAAATTATGTATGTAAAAATCAATATATTTATTATATATACATAGCTCAGTTAGTTAACTTTAAATTTAAAATAACTAATTCAGTCACATTTAAACTTAACTATAATTTTCAGTTAAAAGTCTCACGTTACTGAGGATATCCATAGAGAAAAGCAATGATGATTCCAATATTGGATGCAAGGCTCCAGACTCGCTTGACTCGCCTGAGGCACATTATACGAATTTGTATGTTTGCACTCGAAATGTGCCCTAGCGCCATCTATATTCGGTAAGGTGCACTACTTTGATAAAGGATAGACCGCAGATTTCGGTGAAGTACAGACTGCTTCTTCATAACAATGCTCTATGTTTTCCCTCTCCGTCTGTATGTAAAACCGTCATATTATTCAATCAATTATATATACATAGTTTATAACCTAGTCCTAGGCAAAACAGAGATATGCATAAACAGTTTATCAGGCTAAAAAACACCTCTTTTAAACTTACCAACTTCTAATATTTACATTTTTGACACCTTAATTAAAACAACACAATTGAATAAGAACTTCTTATGCTAACCTTAGTGGTACGGTACGACGGTTAACACTTATAAACAATTTTAAATTTAAAACACTAAATAAACATTCCTAAATTATACAATTAGCTAAATAAACTAAAATTATTTAGAATAGCCGGGGGTAGTGCGTGAGGCCGAGACGCCACCCGAGCGCCTGTCACGCGTTTACTGCGTGATGAGTGATCGCGATCGTATACTATAGAATATAGTGATGTGGGAATCGGTATCGGTTGTACTTATCGATGTATGATAAGTCCCAATTGCGTTAACAAGCGAATTTTTATGCTTAATGTTAGAAACAAGATAAAACTTTCTGGATTGCTTTAAGATAATTGTTTTCAAGGTGGGTAATTTTATACGGTTATGCAACGACGAAAGACTTGCGCGAAATGGCGTATTATAACTTATAAGCTGATTTTAATGCTTTATTTTGCACTACTTGTAGTTTTGTGTAGTTCGAATTACATGTACTGCTCCATACTGGACACGCGTAAGTTAGACAGGGTCTTATCAGAGATGTATAAAATTTAAGTTTACTGTTAGGACTTAGGTTTGATTTCCGTTTTATAAGAGGATGGATTGCACTTAATGCTTTAAAACCTTTCACCCTGAAACTTGCTAGGTGTTCGCTCCAGTTTAGTTTTTTATCAAGAGTGACGCCTAAGTATTTCACGGAATTGGTCCAGGGGATTTCGTGACCGGCAATTTTGATTTTTCTTCTTGGGACCTTACGGCTTTCTTGTAAAAAGGATCGCTTCTGTTTTGCTTTCATTCAGTTTTAATTTCCAGGTAGTGAAATAGTCGCTTAACCCTTCTATAGCCCATTGTAGTCTGCTAATGATTATATCCACATCTTTGGATGATGTGTAAGATGCAGTATCATCAGCGTAACATGCCAGGTTAGGCCAAGGTTGTATGGGAATATCATTCACATACCTATATGAGAAAAAGTAGGGGACCAAGGATGGAGCCCTGAGGCACACCAGCCATCATAACCCTTGAAATAGAGTGATTTTCACCAATATGGACACTAAAACTACGACTGGCGAGGTATGCAGACACTAATTTAATCACGGTAGGTGGGAAATTTTGCATGTGCATTTTATAGAGAAGTCCCTTGTGCCAGACTGTCAAATGCCTTTTCAAGGTCAATTCCAGTTGAGTTACCAAGGTTTAAGTTATGAGCTATGTGTTCAGCAACTCTAGCTAGCTGCTGGACAGTGGAGTGGTTTTCTTTAAACCCAAACTGTTCATTAATAATAATGTCTTTAGTAGTCCGAGATAATAGCTTATGGATGACTTTTTCAAATAATTTGCCCAAGGTAGGAAGTAAGCTAATTGGCCTGTAACTAAGCGCTGAAGCAGTGTCTTTCCCAGGCTTAAGTATTGGTATAACTTTAGCACTCTTCCATATTTTAGGGAAGTAGGCCATGCGCAAACATTTATTAAATATTTTAGTTAAAAGTACTACAGCTTTTTGAGGTAGATTGCGTAGAAGATAGTTATTCACCCCGTCTGCACCAGGGGTTTTCTAAGTTTAAGACTTTGGAGGTACTTTCGAATTTCGTTGGGTTTAGCAAGATATGTTGGACCCTCGTAGTCGTGAGTTTCTAGCGTCTCTATCTGGTTATTAACCACGGGATCCATAGTGCTGTTCCAAGTCGAGGTTAGTTGCATGTTCTGTAAAAACGTATCAGCCAAAATTTCGGTTTGTTGCTGTGGCTCTGACACCATAGTCCCGTTATGGTTTAGGGGAGGTATTATTTTAGCTTTCGGCCTAAATGATCTAGCAAGTTTCCATAGATCATCAGCATATTTATTAGCCTTGGCTATTCTATCATCCCACAGTTTGTCATTTTGCTGTACAACGCATACCTTTATAGCATTTTGCATAAAATTGATTTGAGTTCGTAATGCTTTTTTATCTGCAGCAAGTATTTTGGCCTGTTCCTGTCTACGAAGTCTGTTTTTCTTTTTAATTAGCCTTTTGATGGACCGCGGTAGGGGATGATTTGACTCACAAGCAATTACAGATGGGTAAAGACCCCAGTTATGGACACTTTAAGGACAGAAAACGTAAATTTTTGGAATATTTTTTTGTTTAGTAACTTTTTAGGGGTTGCTTCAGTTTTTGTTTTAGTTCAATATTTATTTTATTATGTTCTTCATTATAATTACTCATAAATGCATAAAAAACAAAATTATTGACAAAAAGATAAAGCCTTTTTTTGACCTATTAATGGACAGCCAAATTCCAGTAATTGACACCCTATAAAATGAACATTATCCAGTTATGGACCCCTAGTGTCAAACATGATCCAGTTATAAACTTCCATTTATGGACAGTTAAAAGTACCCCATGTTTTTATGAAAGTGTTTTCCCTTTACTCAAGTGGCTAAATGCTTTGGGGGTAATACATAAATTACCTACCAGCATGTATTTTTAAAAATAAAGACATACTATTGCAGTATTAAATTTTTTTTAGTATCAGTAATTATTTTTTATTTCTAATTTAATCAAAATCACATAATCACAGCCTTCTAATATTTTATACTTAATGACAAAATCACAGTATCGACAGTTTAGTTCTTAATAGTTCACTCAATAATAATAATCCACATGAGTAGCTACTTAGCTAGTTTTATATAAAAAATATGTGACTAAAAAGTTTACATTAGAAGAGATCAAAGAATGAAGAAAGCTTTAATAATATTACAATTTCTACATAATAAAAGGAAGGTATTTAGCCATCTCCGTGACAGTATAAAAGCCTCTTTTATTTGTCAGTACTGGTTCACTTATCTTCTGAACTATATCCTGCTCATGGTACCAGATTTGGTCAGGCTTTTCAGGCCATCGGAATGTGTCTCCAACGGAGAAGGTCATGGTTTTTATTTCAAAACTGTTTTCGTGAACATTCTCAATCTTACCAGGGAAATATTCGCCCTCGTATTTTATTATTACATAATTGCCTTTGGTATATTTTTGTCCTCTTTTAGAAATTTTTCTCAATGGCTCATCTTCAGATTCAGAGTAACTGGAACCTTCAGCTCGCTCAGGAATCTTTTTTTTAAGTATCTCTTCTGCATATATACTATAATCACTGTCACCGCTTTCCGCATATGGTATTTCAGTTTCCGTGTCATCAGAAGACGAGACTGGCATAGGTTTATTTAATTTTGTTTTCTTCTTTTTATTTTGCTCCTTATGTTTGGTTAGGTTCTCTCTTAACAACTTTTTCTCTGCTCTTTCCTTTGCTTTTCTCTCTTTTTCTTTTTCTTTTTGTTCCTTTTCTTTTTCCTTTTTTTGATGATATTCTCTCCACTTTTGGCTCGTGATAACTGATGGTATTTTTTCTCTCGGTTTTCTTTTCTTCCCTTTCAAATTGTCATCATCTCCTGGCCAAAATAAGTTTCTTTTAAATGGCGATGGTATAAATAAATTTGCTATTGGTTTTGTTTTAAAGATATCGGGATTCTGAGTCTCTTTGGCAGGTGTTTTTTGTGCAACAGGAAGGCTTTCTATCACATCATCATGTCGGTGTAAGGTTCCGGAAGTAGATTGTGTGGCTTCTGTGTATTGTAGTTGCTTGGAACTGCTAGGTATAACGTCAGTCAATAAGTCATTGAATGTGTCTGTTAATGTCGAAGATTCATTTTCGGTAATCTTAATTTGGTAAGGGTCGTTCACAGTCACCAATGTAACTGAAGGTGTGGAATTTTCCACGTAGTCATGATTATTGGATGATGATCCATCTCCTTGAACAGGAAGGATTGAAGCTGTTGGATGGTCAGTCTTTTTGTTGCAGATGCTTCGTTTCGTGGGACTTTCTCTTTCTGTGGAGCTGTAGCATTTTTGAGATAGGATAGATTGTAGCTTACAGATAGCCTATTTGTTTGGTTTCGGTTTCTTTATTTTGCGAGCTTTTCTCTTGCTGTGCAATCATATTTTTGCTCCTTGAAAAGTCTTGTGTACTCGGGCCGGTGTTTATGTTAAGAATACTACCAGATTTAGTGATTGTCGAAGGAGCTTCATTCACTTGGTCTAGTGTTTGAGATGATTTTGACGCCTCATTGTCCTGACATGAATCCTCAAATGATTGTTTATTACTGGCCCATAGTACATACAATGACGTGTCTTCTTCGGGTAAGCGAGAATCCAATTCTTCTCTGCCTTTGTAAAAGAGTTCATTGAACAACTGCAACTTTTCGGATTTGAATTTGGAAACTATTTCAGTTTAAAGGCAGCGTAGAAAATGTTTTTGAGCAGTTTGATCCACTGTTGATTTTTGCCTAGATTTGATTTTAGATAAATCTACATAACTCGGGCCAAAAGGATATAATCCTCCACCTCGAAAACCATTCTTAATACAATCTTCAGAAATAGATTGTATTAAGAATGGAGAACCAAAGCAGTCTTAAGAACTGGAGCAAAATGTTCCTTCTTCAAGTTCTGACCCAAATGCTCCAATTTCCATTTATTTACAGCTTTTTTCCAGTATGCCTTTAGTGGTCTAAAGATAGCAAGATCCATGGGCTGTAAAATATGGGTACTGTTTGGGTTTAGTGCTACAATCTCTATCCCATTGGCACAGCAAAAATCTGACAAATGTAGTGTTAAATGGGATCGATGTCCATCCAAAAAAAACAGCACGGGTTTTTTTATGTTTTGCTGGAGCAACCAAGGATGGAAAATGTTTGCGATATACTCATAAAACGTGCTTCCACACATCCAACCGCTGGCCGAACGACCGATTGCCCAATCTTCAGGAAAATTTGATGAAATCGAGGAAGGAACTCGTTCGTAGTTAAAGACTACCATCGGAGGCGCTAGAAAGCCTGCAGCATTTCCCGTTATCAAGACGGTGAGATTATCTTTCTCATCGCCTGATGTCTGATAGATATGTTTTTCACCTCTTTTTGCTAGAACTTTTCCAGCTTTCGGTGAAAGAAAAAACGCGCTCTCATCAGTGTTGAAGATTCTCTCCGGCTCTTTTGTTACTTCCATATGACCTTTCTCCTGCAAATAAGCTTCTACTTCTTGAAACCACCTATTGATGTCTTCTTCTTTAACGTTGTCACGTGCTGTTGTCAAATTTTGCGCAGTTCTTTCAGCTATGACGGGGTGCCTTTTTAAAAATAGACCGTACCATTTTTTCCCCGGTCTATTTTCAGTGAAAGGGGTAGCTCGGCCCTTATCTGTGATAATGCGTTGCACACTATCTAATAGTTCCTCTTTGGTCACTGGTATGTGCTTGTTGTTCATATCAATGATCCAACGCTCAAGGATTTTCTAAAGTAGATGGACCCATAGGGCACACAACTGGACTTTTACCCGATACCTTATTATATAGTGTGATACGCGGGACACCAAATCTCTTGGCAGCTATGGCTACTTTTTCACCATTTTTTACTGCTTCAATTGCATTAGACATTTGAAGGGGTGTATATTCCTTTTTCGGAGCCATACCTGTGAAAAATTATAATAGTTTAGATGATCCATCTGTCCATCACTGGATACTATGGAATCCCCAATCATGGACACCTGTGTCCATTATTGGAACGAATTGTTAAAGTTTGACGCGAGTAGCATATTTTTAAACAGCAAAACAAAGCGCAACCGGGTACCGTAAACTGGACTATACCATAAAAAAACTATTATCGACATTTGTCCATAACTGGCATTTTGCACAAAACAATATCCAGTAATGAACAAATACAATTGTAAAAAAAAATACTAACCTAGCTGCATCGAATTATCACAAATTACCAGTAAGTTAGCTTATCAACCCATAAAATAACACATAATTTAAATGGAGCTAATTAATAAACATTTAATTACAAAATTCTGTACTTACTTTCAGGATTCTTGTTACAAATTTGGATTTTCACTAATTAGGCGGATCGCGGCAGAGTTATCGTTACGCCATTTTGAAGAAAATGGTCGAATCAGTTCAAACGTCAAACTAATATCAAGTGTATAATCAGAAATCTATGGTTTAATGTTGCCAGCGCGAAAAAATTAATTTCTACTCTTATTTTCAAAGTTGATTATTTTATATGTCCATTACTGGGGTGTTGTCCAAGACTGGGGTCTTTACCTTATTGCAATATCTCTGGCTTGAAGAAGCAGATCGGTGAGATAAGTTACGGTTTGTTCAATTTCGAGAGTATCTACCATAGTATGTGATGTTAAGTTTAAATTACTGTTTATATGTTTACGATATAAGTTCCAGTCGGCTTTGCTATATAAGTATTGCCGGTTAGTGACTCGTTGGAAAGACACCAATAAATCGAAACAAACAGGTATATGGTTAGATGACAAGGCAGCTATAGCTATGGGTTGCGTTATATCTGCAACATTTTTAGAGAGTACAAGATCGGGTAGGGTGGGTGTAAAATCAGCTTGGTAATGTAAAAGGGTTAGTGTTAATGGTGCATGTATGTTATAGTCATTATTATCTAAATAATTAAACAAGGCGTTACCTCTGCTATTGTTAACATTTCCATACCAAGATGTATGCCGGGCATTAAAATCTCCAATAACTATAACCTTATTATCCATCTTAAACAAGCATTCGAGATCATTGCTTATAAGTGGAAGATTTGGTGATTGATATATTGAAATAAGAGTATATTTTAAACCCCCTAAATTTACTTGAATAGCGATAGCTTCAAGATTAACAGTTGAAAGAACAGGCATTAGAATATGCTCGATGTCTATTTTTACTAAAATTGCAACTCCTTGACCGCGTCCAGAAAGATGTTTATCCTGGCGATAACATTTATAGTTAGGTACATTGAAATCAACATAAGGAGTAAGCCTGGTTTCGCAAATGGCAACCACATCATGACTACGTTCGGTTACAAAATCAATAAGTTCCGCGCGCTTACTTCTTACGCCATCGGCGTTCCATAACATTAGACGCAAATTGGAACAACTAAACATAACGACTTAAATGAGTTAAAACAAGATACACTTTATCAAATATTGATGAACTTGCGGTTAGCTGCGCCTTCACTGCTTTGATCGCTCTCAATATTTCAAGGATCTCCAATGTGTCCTTGTCCTCAAGGTTCATGGTTGTAGGTAATGTCCCAGAGCTCATGTAGCCTGTGTCACTGTGTTCCTTGCTTCGTAAAGATTTGGTTGCTTGCGCCCATGACGGCTTACTCTCTGTCCGTCTATCATTAATTTCTGGCGTTATTGACGGTTCGGTCTTCCTCAAGTGTGGAAAATTGAACTCGAATGGTTTATCGTTTAATGTTGTTTTCTGCGTATTTCTTTCTTTTAATTTCTGCAAGTATTTTTGACGTTCCATACACTTACTGTAGTTCGCTGGATGATCTAGCCCACAATTGCAGCATGTAGTCTTTTCATCGGAGTTTGTCTTAGGACATTCTCTGGTGCTGTAGTTTTCGGTACATTTCACACACCTTGCCGGCATATTACAGTTTCGGGATGCGTGACCAAAAGCTTGGCACCGAAAACATTGCGAACCTAAGGAAGTGGTTTTTTGGTATTTTCGTATATCAACGACGCAACTACATAGATATTTTATCTGCCTTTGAATGTCACTACCTGCTGGCAATTGAATCAAGTATGGTGGACATGTAACAGGTTTATTCGTAGAAGTCTTCAATTTGGTAATAGTTAAGGGCACTTCTCTGAAATGAGGTAAAAATCGAGTGGCGAAAAAAAATTTTTTTTGAGTTTTTGATTTTTTAAGTATGCTTTGACAAAGGGGTACCTTCATGTAACACAGTGATGAGGAAGGCCCGCATCAGAACCTAGTTTTCTTGGAGAAATGGCGTGTTTGGTAATTATGGTGTGCATGGTAGTGATAAATTATGATTTGGTAATGAGTTATGGTGTATGGTGATTAGGATTAAGGTTATGGTAATTTAGTATAGAAATGGTGATGAGAAATTCTAGAAATCCATAGAACGAAATCGAGGATCTTAGATCTTTGCACTCATTCTAGGAAGTTACTAACCCACAAATTCATTCAGATCATGATCATCGCTGAGATATAGGATCTTTATAAAACAAGAATTTATTTTTATGGGCTGAGGCGTGCAAAACTAACCTCCTAATGATAAGTAGCTGAATTCTTGAAGAAGAAGCTTAATAAGTGGACAAACAGTAAATTTACCTGGGTGAATAAGAGAAAGATGAATTGACCAAGAATTTTCACCATAAAATTCTGGCTGGCTGGCACCATAAAAGGGCGAGGCTGGTGACCCAGCCTCGTCCTTTCCTTCAGCTTTCAGGCTCTTCAGGCCCCCGACCTTCTCGTTCAAACCCCCTAAAACTTTCAACTTGAACTGCAAAGTCTTTACAATTACCTAGCAAAAGATTAATTGGCAGATCCAAACACAAACGTAATAATTATGAAACGTTCATACCAGGCGTATAAAATATACCATCTATCGGAATACGAGATCAGTAATGGTCCCGAGAGTTCTGTCTCTCCAACACAGCTACCTGATGCGACTGAAAACTGAGTGTGATAGTATCCTTCATCATAGTAAATCTAAGATCTTGGGAGAAGGGAAAAGTGCTATGATGAGGTATAAAATCTTGATGAAGATATAGTTAGAAGTCCCATAGGCAGCTAAATTGACCTGATCACCCAAAACTGACAAAATCCAGACGCCAGACGCCAGACGCCAGACGTACAAGAGTGTGCGTGTTTAGCGGTGCAATAATATAAGGATTGCCGATCAAATCGTCTAAGTTCAGCTTCAAAGTAAAATAAACCATAACAACATTGAATTAGAGCTCAATTTCGTGTATCCATTCTTATACGTTTAGGGTATCGTACATACTTAAACATATGAGAATGGATACATGAAATTGAGCTCTAATTCAATGCTTTTATGGTTTATTTTACTTTAAAGCCGAACTTAGACGATTTGATCGAAAATTCTTACATAATTGGGGGCCTGTTCTTCAAAATTATCAATTTTTCAATTGAAGAATTTTATTCTTGCTTGCCCCATCTTGCCGTTGAGCAATGCCTATTATAAATAATTGTTCTCGAGAGGAAATTATAAATCTCACTTACAAGTCGAATTCTGAATGACCCGATACAAGATCCATACGCTGCTGAAGATACGGAAGACCGAGTAGGACCCAGGCTACGTTGCTTAGCGTTTGTGGACAATATGATTGGAAACTGGAACCTTTTAAAATCGTTGCAGAGTTCCCAACGCAATCCTGTCAGTGCATAATACTGGACCAGACTATGATACCAATCCAACCGCAACGAGGAGGGCTGAAAAATTAACATCAGAAAGACAAAATCATGCCTAATACTCACGTATCAGACCACCTAGAAATCATTGAGACCCTTTTGTAATATTTGGTATACCTTGGACACGCGGTTCAACTATGTAGGTCAAATTTTGAAAAATAAGTTTCCAGCTGAATCCGACTCGACTTGACTGGGCAGCGTTCAAAAAGCTTGGAGATGTATTTTTCGACTTCGATAGTTCGAAGAACCAATAAAGGTTGGGGTCCCAAGGTGCTGGACTGCTCCCTCACAACATGGAATCCACATGTAGCGAGTCGCAGGGATCCGCTAGTTTCAGCGCAAGACCAAGGCTCAGAAGTCCTTATAAAAGGGTTATGTGTGGACAGCCAGACCAGCAGTGGACGTCATCAGTTGATGACTAGGATACATATTAACTACTTAATTAAGTCCCTGTCTGGTTTTTTCACCATATTATATCTCAAAAGTCAAAACAGATTCATGACATGCACCAAATGGACTGCTGTTGACGTTCCATTTATTCTATTTACTCTTTTGATGTTTTATCAAAAACTACTGAATGGATTTTGATGCAACTTTTTGCATTCACTAGGTATTACTTCAGAGCAAATTTTAAAATATTTTCAATATTTATAAAATTAAGAATTATATTTTTAATCTATAATTTTCTAATTTTTACTGATATTTTACTGAATTTATTGTATTTATAAAGATATTTCAGCCTAAATTTTATGATTTTCAATTATTTTTAATATAATGTATATTATTTGCCAGTTATTTATAAATGCTATGCCCAAAATATTCTTAATTTTATTATAAAATGCTTTTATTTGTGTCTTAATGCCATTTTTATAAACTTTTTTAAATTTCATTCATTTTAATTTTTTTAACGTCTAAATATATTGAAAATAATTATTTAAGCTTATAATAATTAAAAGCTTTCCTAAAAATAAAGAAATTTCAGAAATATCTTTGATTTAGTTTTAAAATAATTCAAAATGGTCATGGTAATTGTGGTAATTAGAATCATGGTAATGTGAGGAATGAACGCTATTCGCAGTGTTGTTGCGATGCTGAGTTGTGATTCATAGGTGATTTTGCATTGCATTTCATGTTCAATTTAGGTTTCTTGCAATGAATTGTTCATTTTACATTGGAGGTTATATTTTGGCAACATTGAGTGTTGCAGGATGCAGAGTTTATTTTGATTGATGCTAAGTAATTTAATCACCAATCGTAGCTTTTCAATATATAGGCTGTAATCATGACAGCCAATCACAAAAATTCAGGAGAATGTTGGTGGGTCGGTAACAGAAAAATAGTATAAAGGTGAGAGAAAATGGCGTCGGGAGTTCAGTCAGTATTAATATTTTGAGGAGTTATTACAAGTGGATAAAGTGTGTATTATTATTGATTGTATTGGTGAAGATTAGGGTGGATTACTGCATTTTGCTGAGATAAGTATAAATTATAATTACATACTATTTTAAGAGGTTATGTTAGATTATCATTATCGATTTCTAAACAATTGGCTTTTGGAATATTTTGAGACAGATCTTGTAGTGAAATTTATTAAAATCAATATAATTGTAAAGTCAACTTTAATAGTTCATCGTTTTTATATAATATTATGTTTTAATATCATTGGCTGTTCAATAATTTTTAAAGAGCAACTATACCAGTTTCTTGCAGTTTCTTCTGGATAAAATGTGATTCTAACATACACAACAAACTGGAATTAACAGAAATTAAAATCTATTCATGGTTATCTTTGTGTTTATTTTTAACCTACTAGCAGTATGGTCTAATGTCTTTGACATTTTCAGAAGTGGGATCCTACAGAGGTAGGATCTCACAGCCCACATACAATTGGAGCACGAGGCCACTTCCTGATGCATTTGGAGCATGAGGCCACTTCCTTGGAGGCAGTACATGAAATCAGTATCCGGATTAACTGGTAGGATCTAATTAAATTATTATTACCGATAGTTATGCGGGGACGGTACCCGCATTTTATCTAATGTTTATACAAATTCGATCGTCCTACAATTGGTGGTTTAATAATAATTAAGTACTAGATTTTCCTAGCAGGTTTATTTTACTGTTATACAGGTATTATTTATGTTCCAATTATTTTACGTTACGGTCCACACAGGAATTATAGAAGAAAGCATACATTTATGGTTCGATTTACATGGTGTCGTTTGGTATATTAAGTTTTATTAATTGGTTAATATCAGGATGGTTATGGTTATGGTGGTACGATATGTGATCTTGGTTTTCAAAAGTTTTTATTATTTTCTATATACCCTTATTTTGAGATTAAGTGGTTTAAGTTTTGCTGTTCAGTGCCGTATTAATGATCATTTGATAATTTGTGCTATTGTTTAAATTTCACGCATTTCGAAGTAATCAACAAAAAGCAATTATTCTACTTAAAACAAATTATTAACAAAAGCAAAGTTTTCAAGCAAATATTCTAAATTAAGAGTAAATACTTAAATTTGAAAAACGAATCGTATACGTAACTATTGATATTAGTAATGCTACATATTTCTTGATCTAGTTCCTCAATAAAACTTTCTTGTTTTACTACTTGCACTGCAAACGTTTTAGTATAGTTTGTTTACTTTAATTCTTAAATGCCAATTAAATCGTCAACAAAAATACTATGACAGGATGGCGTGAGCAGTCCAATTTTTTAGCGTATTTTGACTTGCTAAATTATTATTATATTGTTCATTTTAAAACGAAAGGATTGTAAATGGAGTTTCATTAAAGTGAATTTTTGATTATGGCTGTTTTATGGGGATTTTGTCGTATTTGGGTTCGAAGAAGATTCTTCTAGATGAAAAAAAGAGAGGAAACTGGAGCTTGTGTCGTGGCCCTAAGTATGACCCTCTACTATTAATTATTCAGGGCAAAATACAAGGCAAAAGGGGCGTGGGACAGAGAAGGACATCTTGACTGAAGCACATACACCAGTGGTTCAATAAAATCATCCGATCTCTATTTAGATCTGCAGTGTCGAATGTTCAAGTTGCCAATATTATCGCCAACCGTCGATAGAAGAGGCACCGATAGAAGTATTTGGGTTTATTTTTGCGTTTAAATCGATTACTGTTCTGGCAAATTCCGAAATCCGAAACACAACTGTCGCGGAGTATCGTTGAAAGTATTGAGCAACAATTTAAAGATTTCAGATTTGTAACTCTGGAGTTTTGCTATCGGCTTTAGTTTCACTTATTTTTACTGAAGTTTGCTATTAATTGCGTTTTCAAAATTTTAATTGATAGATGATTTAGTTTGAGTGTTGATATTGTAGAGGCGATGGAGTTGATATAGTAGAGTCGATAGAGTTGATATAGTAGAGTCGATAGAGTTGATATGGTAGTGTCGATAGAGTTGATATGGTAGAGTCGATAGAGTTGATATGGTAGAGTCGATAGAGTTGATATGGTAGAGTCGATAGAGTTGATATGATAGAGTCGATAGAGTTGATATGATAGAGTCGATAGAGTTGAATTAGCAGAGCTGATAGTTGGTATAGTTATAATAATATGATTACCTAAGAAAATTTAATTATTGTTATCAATGAAATTCACAAATGTGAAGTACTTAATTCAGATTTTAGTGTCACTTGTTTCGTATTGCTTGTTGACAAAAGCCTCCTCGGTGCGCTCTACCTCGAAACGTTTTCGATCTCAATCTTCGTGTCTATTTTATTTAGAATGTCTGTTACTTTTGTTTGCTTTCTTATACCTCGGCTACTGTGTCGGTCTTTGATCTTTACTACCAGCATACTTCTTGCCTCGTGGTGGTACCTTCTCGTGGATTGCATTAAGAGCCCAGGTTTCGCAACCATAGGTTAAGCATGGTAAGACACAAGCGTTGACTACTCTATTTGTAAGCGCAATCCAAGTCAGAAGTCTCTTGCTCCATTCATTTGCAACCCTTCTCTAAATTTCTTTTGTTGTTAGATCTATAACGGAAATTATCAGCCCTAAATAGATATATTCGTCAATGTAGTCAATATTTATCCGTCTATTGTAATGTGATAGGAGAGTCTATATGGAGAGACTATAGTTGATGGTTATTAACTATATGAGTTATTATAGGAAGTCTTATGAACGGAATGTCAGAGTAATGAATTAGACGAAAGTAAAGATCCGGTCACTAATAGAGACGCATTGACACAGCAAGGTTAGCAGATCAAAAATCATGTAAACATAGTGGACCAAGGCCAACTCGCTGCAGAAAACTTCAAAAGACTGAAGTTGATTGGTTGTTGACTGAGAAATATGATGCACGGGATAACCGGCGTCGAGGATTTGAATAAGATATCTACTCATAGATGCTTTCATCGTTATCATCTCCGAAGACAAGATAACAGAGTGTAAAAGTGGGGACTTCCATACAGTTCTGCTGCTGCTGATTTTGTTTTCGTCATTTCCGAACTGTTGAAGATGCTTTCATCATAATCTCCAAAGATAAGAGGACAAGAAATATACTGCTGCTGCTGCTGCTGAGTTTGTTTTCATCATCTCCGAGCTGCTAAAGATAAGAAGACTAGAAATATATTGCTGCTGCTGAGGTTGTTTTCATCATCTCCGAGCTGCTGAAGATGAGAGGACTAGAAATATACTGCTGGTGTTCACATAGAGTTGATGCTGATGAGGACAAGGAGTGTAGAGTGAAGACTCATAAACAGTTCTGCTGAAGGTATCTACAGTACTCAAGGTAAGTCGCATGTTAAATGTGGCGAAATTTTTGAGTTAAGTCTCAAGTCAAAATCTCTGGCCAGGTGCAGTAGCTGGGATTATAAAAATTGGACTTGGCACTACAAATATTAAATAGCTGGTTACCAGGTTACAACATACAGATTTGACTACAAGTAAGTTTTACCTTGGATACCCCTATTGATACTCCGTCGGTGATTGGATCAGTTGGACGTGTCTGATGGCAACTTAAGAAGACTGTACTAGAGGTAATGATTGGTCTTGATTATTACTAATTGGTTACCCAAACAAGTTGGTAATATAAGGCCTACCCGAACAAGTTCGTAATAAAACTTAAAAGAAGTTCGTAATTTCGAGTTTAAAGATTTAATAGAAGTTAAAATATTATACTGTTTGGATAATCGATTAAAATTAAGTTGCAAGGTTTGCGACTAAGTGATTTGGAAAAAGCCGCAGTGGCTAAATGGTTTTATTGTTAGTGGCTAAATGGAAATTTGGAAATATTTGTGGCAAAAAAAATGGTTCTAACGGTTATAAATGGTTTTACTTGGCAAAAATATATGATGGTTTATTGGAATATATATGAGAAAGTTGAAAAAATGGTTTTAATGGTTTTTAATGGTTGCCACTTGGAAAAATGGTTATAATGGTTTATATGGTTGCCACTTGGAAAAATGGTTATGACGTTTGCCACTATTTGGTTCTGGAAGATTATACTGGTTATTACAGATTTCTTTGGACAGTTGCAATGGTTGCGACTGAAAGGTTTGAATAGTTTTAATGATTGCAAATAAAACTTTTGTAAATGAATTTGATAAAAAGCTGGGCAAAATGTGTATTTTGGTAAATGGTCATATTCGATGATTATTTGTTGAGTAGGCTCATAGCAAATGGTATATATTTTTATGAAAAGGTATACTTGCTCGATGAATTGGTTTAATAAAAAAAAATAGCAGGGTATATTTGGTAAATTACAATTATAAACATTTGGTGAATAAATTTAATTATGAAGGCCGGCAGGTGGAGGTTGAGGAAGGTCTGAAATTTTCTTATAATTAGGGTTTACTGAATAATTTTACAGTTGCGATTTTTATAATTACTTATTAACGTGCGAACATGGTTGAAAATAGTTGTCCGTGAGAATACTAAATCTAACATTTTCGCTCACTGTAACACTATACGCTGATGAAATGCAAACGTAATCTGTCAGCCGTAGGGTTGGTGCTGTCTTAGAGTCACATAGTGACTATAACAATTTGATAAACAGATGGGCAAAATGTGTACTTTGGTAAATGGTCATATTTAATGATTATTTGTTAAATAGGCCTGATTATCTAAGTGTGTTTATGTTGGTAATAAATAAATGAACAGCTCTTCCATATATAAATAATGAATAATATACTTGAATAACGGGAAATTAATGGAAACTATCTGATAAATGCGTATTCTCTTCTTATAAACAGATGTATTTTATGAGTCGGTGCTTTATAAAGCACTTGTGAAAATCTCTTTGAAAATAAACTATGTACTTTACTTTGCTCGCAATAGAGTCTTTATATTGGTCAAGTAACAAAAGAAAAAAGCAGTGGGGAGCAAGGGATTGATTGGTCGTTACTACATAGAGTTCATTTTTCTCCAAGGTTAGGTTGCTTGGTTGTTTTCATGTATGCGGTGATCGAACCTATTCATACCAATTTTTCTTTGCAGGGACGCAAAGAGGCGTCAGGATGGGCGAGTGTGAGGAATGAACGCTATTCGCAGTGTTGTTGCGATGCTGAGTTGTGATTCATAGGTGATTTTGCATTGCATTTCATGTTCAATTTAGGTTTCTTGCAATGAATTGTTCATCTTACTTTGGAGGTTATATTTTGGCAACATTGAGTGTTGCAGGATGCAGAGTTTATTTTGATTGATGCTAAGTAATTTAATCACCAATCGTAGCTTTTCAATATATAGGCTGTAATCATGACAGCCAATCACAAAAATTCAGGAGAATGTTGGTGGGTCGGTAACAGAAAAATAGTATAAAGGTGAGAGAAAATGGCGTCGGGAGTTCAGTCAGTATTAACATTTTGAGGAGTTATTGCAAGTGGATCAAGTGTATATTATTATTGATTGTATTGGTGAAGATTAGGGTGGATTACTGCATTTTGCTGAGATAAGTATAAATTATAATTACATACTATTTTAAGAGGTTATGTTAGATTATCATTATCGATTTCTAAACAATTGGCTTTTGGAATATTTTGAGACAGATCTTGTAGTGAAATTTATTAAAATCAATATAATTGTAAAGTCAACTTTAATAGTTCATCGTTTTTATATAATATTATGTTTTAATATCATTGGCTGTTCAATAATTTTTAAAGAGCAACTATACCAGTTTCTTGCAGTTTCTTCTGGATAAAATGTGATTCTAACATACACAACAAACTGGAATGAACAGAAATTAAAATCTATTCATGGTTATCTTTGTGTTTATTTTTAACCTACTAGCAGTATGGTCTAATGTCTTTGACAGTAATGATAATTTCGCCATTTTTAAATTATTTAAAAATTAACAGATTTATTTTAAATTTTGCAGGCTATTTATGTGAATTAAAAACACGTTTTACATCATAAGAAAAAAAAATAAGGAAATATAACGTGTATTTTAAAAGTGGTGATTTTTTAATGAATTAGATAGGAAAGTTGACAAAGTGCAGAATAAGGACATTATTTCCCAATACCTTCAAAACGCTTAGACATGCACTTAACATGTTACAATAAGTTCTTCAAACACAAAAGCCTTACGTATTAATGCTATCATGATGAATGCAGTACATATAATATCATTGTTATCAGAGTGTTTGCATCGGGTCACGTAAATTAGGAAAAAGTCGTGGGACAGACTTTATTATCTCGTATTTTTTTCATTTTTCGTTATTTTGTTACATGTTACATTTAATTTTATAGGTTTATTATTTATTAACAATATATATTTTTTTAATTTTTTTTTTAATCGATAGTTTTTGAGAAAAAAAATAATGTTCCCAACAACTTAGGCAGTGGGACAGTCATGGTAGTGAGAAATTTGAGGTTTAAGATTTTTTTTAAGATGGATCTCACCTCTTTTATCTTCTTTTTCTTGAGGGATGATATAGAGGACACTGTCTAGTGTCTACAAAAAAAATTACATAAGCCTGAGTTAGTTTAAAGGTACGTTCTCCAGCTTGGGACTTTTTACTTCTTAAAACCCATAGCATTTAGTACTTGCGGAAGTTCGTCTTCGGCATAAGACGGTAGGCCCAGTATCACAACCTTATTAGTTATTTGTGTTATATGGGGCCAAAGAAAATTTTTGTTCCCCGAGGGCGCTATTTTGAATTCAGAGCGAAGTGAAGGATTCTACTATAGAATCCTGAGCGTAGCGAGGAATTCAATATACGCCGCCCGAGAGCAAAAAATTTGGCCCTGAGTGACACACACTATTTTTCATCATTACGTATGAGAAAAAGCTAGGAGTATCAACCTACCTAGTATATGCATCAAAGCAACCTACTATGTATGGACATTAACTATACGTTTAAGCACCAATCGGTGCGCTGCCTGGCGGTGGGCGGCCGCTTCCTCGAGATCGGCAAGCTGGACCTGTCCAACAACACCGCGTTCGGCAAGGAGCGTGTTCCTCAAGAACACCACGTTCCACGGCATTCTGCTGGACGCGCTGTTCGGCGCGGCGGGCGAGGGCGACGACAAGGCGGCCGCTGCCCGCCACCGTGTTCGGCGAGCGCGAGCTGGAGCCCGCCTTCCGCTACATGGCAGCCGGCAAGCACATCGGCAAGGTGCTGCTGCGCGTGCACGAACGCGGACCAATCAGAACAGAGAAATGAAAAGTCCCATGGGCCTAAAAATTACATTTTGCTCCCGCTATAACCGCCCTCTGAAACCAATATTCGTTTTTCGAATAGGTATGATGAAAAATTCTTTTCATCCTTGCGGGTGTATTTATGGATAAAAGCGTTTTCGTCGATAAGTCCTTTTTTGATCACCTGAATGGATGAAAAGTAAAACCCAATAAAATCAAATCAAATCATTTATTTGAATAGATTGCGTAGTACAATTGGTGTTACATTATTAATATTAATATGAACTACAATCTGCCGTGTATTGGCATGCAAAAATCATATAATAATAATAGTTACATATATACTTATTCTAAACATCATTCTCGTACTATCCTATTTTGATACTCGGCAAGCCTCGTATCAAAAACAGCACTCGAATTAAAATGACCCTCATTACGATACAGTTGCATAAATAGCTATAATATTCTATACAATATTTATATCAAGTAAGTAAGTAAGTAAGTAAAAACACTTTATTACACACAACCACAAAAAACAGAGGTAAAACGAATCATTACAGAATTTACAACTTGTTACGGTGTAAAGGCCTTATCACTATGAGTGATCTCTTCCAGGCAACCTTTTTAAGATAGGAGATCAAATTACCATATTTTATCAAAATTCCTTGTACCTATTGTATTCAAAGCCGTCAGTCTTATTTTACTAATGTTCTATAAATGTCCATACTAACTATTGTTTATTAACAACAAATGGTCCTTTAGAGAAATGATCCCACGTTGATATAATGTTAAGTAACGCAGTCCCGGGGCATTCCGTGGCCATGACCTGACTGTGACCCTTCAGCTTGTATGTGGGGCTTATGGCCCCATTTAAGATGCCCGTGTTGATGAGTGACTTTGTTGTTTCTAGCATTTCTTGAGGCGGTTGTTCCACTGTGAAAAATATAATGGGCTTTTGAGGAAAAGGGAAAAGAATAAAGATATTTACACGACAGTTATAGTAGCTGTTTGGTGGTCTTTACAGCTTGGTGTAATTAACTACTACTTTTTGACGACCTCCCTGGCGCAGTGTTGAGCGCTGTTGTCCCGTGGGAGGTCCCAGGTTCGATTCCCGGCAGGTTCAATTTGATAATTTAGAATTTCTGAATTTTCTCTGGTTTGGTCTAGTGAGAGGCCTCGGCCGCGGCTAGTTACCCTACCGGCAAAGCCCGGTGCGTCTTTTTTTTTTATGTTTGTTACCTCAGAACTTTTGACTGGGTGAACTGATTTGGATGATTCTTTTTTTATTTGAAAGGGCATACTTCCCATGTGGTCCCATATAAATTTTATCGAAATCGGTCGAGCGGTTTTTAAAATATCAACAATAAAATAAGTAATTTGTATAGCGTGTGCTTGTTGTAAAATTGGCGCGGGAGTTTGAAGTCGGTTGTTTAAAAAGAATTTTTTATATTAAATTATTTGAAGCCGGTTGATAATAGTTATAACGTGGCTGTTTAGCATGCTGTTAGTTACCTCTCCAATCCCCAATGAGGCATATTCCGATGCTGACATTGTTGGCGGGACCTGCGTGAATGCCGCGGTTATTCCAGCCTCGCCCTTCGTACGCACCACCTTTGCTTCCTATGCAGAAGCTGTAACAATGGAATACCTGTCATAACATTATTTACTTTCAACCTGTCTAAGTATATTGTGAAGTTTTAATAGCTCTACGGAAAGCTTTAGAAATCCAAATCCGATCGTAGGATCTAACCTCAACAATTGGTTCACTATTAGGTATAGCCATTTATTATTATAGCCATACATTTGTATCCATAGACTTATTTTAATTTAATTTCATTTAATTTGAATGTTACTTAGTCTACTTAATCTTAATTAATTATTCAAGACATTATTTATTTACAATAAGTATACAAATATACAAATACTTAAAAATTTGTAGGTACGTCAGGGTTGCCTGACTGGATATGCTGCGACTTTTCATAATCATAATCATAATCATAATCATGATAGTTTATTTGCTTGATTGCAGGTAGATACATTACAGGTCTTAATTAATTTTTTACCATCTACAATCCGCCATACGATGGGCATGCAAAATTTTTGTACAATCACATGGCAGTACAGATTGATTTTATAGATAGCTAACTGAATTTTGTTACATAGAAAAACTAAAGGTACATGCCATTACATTAAACCATAAAAATAGTGGAAAATTTCAACGTAAATCCAGATTATACAATCTCAATAATCTTATAAAAGTAACTAGGTATGATCTATTAATATTTAACATGTCAAATTGATCGAAACTTATCCCAATAAAAAACATAATTAATTAAATAGAATTTACAGTGCAATGTTAATCAGATGTCAAAAAACAAAACAAAACACAAAACTAAATTAAATACCATTAATTTACATGTCACAACCAAAACCCAGCTTAACAGTATTATATGCACATCAGGTAGTCATTTATAGAATAAAAACATTTAATTTTCATACTGTAACCATAATTGTCAGGCAGCAATCAATTCAAGCAGGGAGTCGCTGGATCCAGGCGGCGCAAGACCGTGGCTTGTGGAGGACCCTACAAGAGACCTATGTCCAGCAGTGGACGTCCATCGGTTGACGACGACGACGACGAACCATCATTGTAACACATATTCAGACAAATAAATTCATTCTATTCTATTCTATTCTATTCTTGGGGGGATATATATTCAAGGAAACGAATGACAGAGACAGATGGAGGCATCTTCTAGAGCAGGCCGGGACCCACAAAGGGATGTAGCACCGATGATGATGACTCAAGATGGTGAAAAAAAACTCCATTTTAAGCACGAAATTATTTGTCAATAGTTCTTGGTACCTATACATATATATTTTCATACACGTACAAAATAGACTTTTAATTTACATACATACATTAATAATATACTTAATACAATCCATAGGTACATAGATCAGTGATATTGTTTACGAAACTGTTACAGTATAGCAGTAGGTCACGTCATTTTTTATCGATAGTTGGGCAAAGTGCATGAAATCCATACTTCCATACTAATATTATAAATGCGAAAGTGTGTCTGTCTGTCTGTCTGTCTGTCTGTCTGTCTGTCTGTCTGCTACGCTTTCACGGCCCAACTACTCAACCGATTTTGATGAAATTTGGTAGGTACAGAGATAGATTACATCCCAGGGAAGGACATAGGCTACTTTTTATCCCGGAAAATTGAAGGGTTCCCGCGGGAATCTTCATCACACTTTCGCATTTATAATATTATAGTATGGATTAGTATGGATTAGGGTTTGTGTCCTGGGACGTCTCGTGTTTCGAAGTCCCGGGACTTTGAAATTGTCGGGAATTCCCAAACCCTGGTATGGATTATATCTATCTGTCACCGTAAGATTGTAAAAACCGTTAGATTATAATCTAACTCGCGAAATTGTAAACTGTTGAATGATTACAATTTAACGGATTATTTTTCGGTAGATTGTAATCTGTTAGGTTTATTGACTCGATAGAACCTAAGTGCCCGGCCTGTGGCCTGTGGGGCACTACCTGATTGTTTATGTCGAACCCTAACCTAACCTACAAGAAAGAGACAAGAAAACGTAAATACAATGAATATTTCAAAAATTTACACTTAAAACATTGAACGGTTCACAATCTTTCAACTGTTTACAATACGAAAAAAAAAGCGTTAGATTACAATCTTACGGTTTTTACAATCTTACGGTGACATATCCATCTCTAGGGGATTTCTTTTGCGGGACGGACTCTCTGTGTCAAGAAGTCGGACTCAAGTGTTTTCATAAGAGTTGATCATGTTGATTGAGTTGATCCAGGAAACATTAGTCAGAAAACTGTACCATTATGGAATTAGGGGTGTAGCACTGGATAATTTACTTACTTGTAACCAATGTCGCCCCAGCCTAAGCTATTGTGATAGTTCTGCATAGATCGCATAGCTGCCTTGCATCGCTCCGTAGTGTTGCATGCCGCAGGCAGGTATGTGTGGTGTATGATCACATATGGAACTGGTGTCTGCAAAGGGCGGACGTCCGTTGAGGGAACCGCACCCCATTCTTCTCTTGAGTGTAAAAGGTACGGTGATTGGATGCCTTTAAAAAAATATTAGTGAGTATTTGGTAGGTAATAATTTAAGTACGTAAGAAGACTTGTATAAATTTCACAAGGGCTTGATTTTCCTTGGTAATCTAGCAAAATAATTATTATTTGTGAACCTCACATTGTACGTTGATGGTAATATATTATAGTTAGGTATGTCAGAAACCTTCAATAAACCGCAAACAATAACCATGTACCTACTACAAACAATAACTTTTCAAATCATGACGATTTGCGACTGCAAAGGTGACGAACACAGATGCATGTCGGATATGATTGGATATTTGACTGCTATTCAAATAAATTATTTTTTATAGAGGATCTCTCAAAAGTCGTAATACCCCCGTCCCCTGGTAGTTTTATGTTGAATCCATTTTAAACAATCGATTACCTAAAGTAAAAAAGTGCGTCGAACTTTAATGACGTCACATTTCAGAAATTCATATAAATCCCATACTTCGAACGCGTTTTGACGTTTGAAAAAAAGTTGCTGATTTGACTATTTGTGAAATACTTACCCAATTATTAAGAACTACTAACTAGCATATAATAAAATTTCCGCATATTGTGACAATCATAATTAGACAATGTAGCATGTAACGATAGGGCTGACTTATCTAAGGTCACCTATAAAAGCCATTTAAAAACTAGATTTAATAAAACTACGAAACCCTACACTGCGCGTGACCGAGACGCACTTGGCCGGTTTTTTAAAAATATATAAAAACTTCACGCAAATTAATTAAATAATATAAATGCGTAAGTAGTACCATAGAGCTGTGGACTCCCGGTCGCTAAAAACAACTGAATTACAAACACTAACGCCGTAGCACTAGATAAATACATAGTTTACTACTTCACAATTAATTATTTCCTACTAATATAGCTATATCATATGTATGTTCACTTCACTTGACAGTTTTCCTTTGAAACTTCTTTGTATACACCATTCCTTATATTGTGAATTAAGAGAGCGGTAATTTCCCTACAAATAGGTAATTAATAAATTCAGCGAGCACTACTTATCAGATGACTGCGTATTTTAACTCCAATAAATTTTGATTAATTATAGAAATATTAATGAAATTGTAGATAACAATAATATAATCTTTAGATTGAACAAGCGGCCTCCTCCGGCTTCGCACGAGTCGCCGAGGTAGTATCTACGTGTTTGATTCGTCCAAGTATCTACCAGGTAGGTACTTACCTACTTACTTAAAATATATATTTGGTATTTGAACTATATTTCTGTTTATTGTGAGTTTTTGTATCGATTTTTTGATGTGTTCAAGAGAAACAGATCAACACACAGTAAATATTGGTAGTAAACACTAGTTTACCAGTGGTTGGGTTTTGCTTTTAGCCGATTAAATCGAAATTAATGTTTATCGTGTTTATACACATATTAAAATTATGTATAATAAATATGTATACATTTAATCTTATGTTTACAATATACATAATTATTATTATTTTGAACTTGGCAATATTCTATTATATTTTTGTAATCACTTAAAAATAATTATCACAGGCACATATCACAGGCAAACACATGGCATCGAAATATTATGGAAATACTAATGTAAACAGTAAATTATTACTGGAAAATTAAATAGGTCCATTACATAAATAACATAACATGGATATTATGTGATAAAAAACATGTTTGTAAGCAATTAATCGTCATTGGTTTTTAAGTATAACCTGAGATGTGACTAACATATATTTATCGTATTGACTATTTTCGAGTACTTTGGAAGTACCTAATTATTGTGTAAGTAAGAGTATCTATTTTCTCAAGTGTGATGAATCATTTGCTAATTTTCTACACGCCTACACGTGCCTGTACTTACCTGTACCCACAAGCACATACATCTATAGGTACTTAATATGATAAATGCGAAAGTTTGGATGGATGGATGGATGTATGGATGCATGGATGGATGGATGTTTGTTATTTAATCACGCCACAACGGCTGAACGGATCTGAATGCAATTTGGCACAAAGATAGATTATAGTTTGGAATAGCACATAGGCTACTTTTTTACCCGGAAAATTAAAGAGTTTCCGCGGGAACAATAAACCTCAATCCACGCAGTCGAAGTCGCGGGCATCAGCTAGTACAATCTAATTGTCTGTTGTATCGAAGTACAGCTCCAACCACACGTACTCTATTGCCAAAGGGGCGTTGCGCGCTGGTAGGTAGGCTATTTCGTTTTTCGGAATGACTTTTTCAATGATATTATGATCAAAATACTTGCCACCATAATATAGATCTAAGTATTATTAATTGACTGTGTTCATCAAGCCGGCGGGGATAAGTCGAGATGATGTCAAGAGATCTGATAGATTGACGCTGATTCCCTGGGTACGGTAGTCGGTAACGGTTACTAATGTCCCAAGTAACATTTTCGGTTTTAGAAAGGTTTTGTAAAGGTTCTAGAACCTTTGTATAGAAATCTGCTCGTAAGTCTTAATAGGCTCAATAACGTTATATTAACCTTATAATAACCTCCTGAGTGCAAAAAGGGCCCTCGTTGTAGAACCTTTCTGAGAGCTACAGCAAAACCTATAGCTCAAATCCAGAACCTTTCCAACTACTTACACAGAACCCGAATATAACCTTCACAACCTTAATTTATGGTTAATATAACCTTGCCAGACAGCTTTTAAGTTCTAAATTAGTCTTGGATGTAACTCTATGACAACTTAAAACCTTTTTGATGGACATGAATAAATGCCTTTCCAGGACTCGCGGGTTTTAAAAGGTTTCTGTGTAAGATTTTTTCGTGGATTTGAAAATAATTCACAATGGCACCTTTTACTGTCACTATACCAAGTTTCAAAATGGCTAGATAGTGTACAAGTGTTATTGATTAAAAATAATAAGTAACTTGCTGTAGTCAGGAAAAATAAAAAAACGAGTGCGACTGGCACTTTATCGTGAAACTTTAGGATAATAGTGCTGTATACGAGGCGGGCCTTTCGTAAGTTAAAGTTTTGAAGATATTTTAATAAAACAATTACAATAAAAATTATTATAAAATTAGTTGGTTGGTGGTAAGTCGCATTAGAATTAATAAAACTTATATCCATGTAAAAACATTTTATTTTGAATCGTACACGTTTCTTAATTGAGCCTTATTGATTTAAAATATTGCTTTTTGTTTGGATTTTTGTTTTATTTTAGTGAAAAAATATGGCTGGCGTTAGGAAATTACTAGACACTATTAAAAATAGCCAGTCCAGGACTGTAACAACTAGAAGCTCTTAATGTTTGCCAAAATAAGAGCTACAGGTAATCTCGCGGAGCTACTTAAATCTACAAGGCAGTTTTTGCAGCTTTAAGGTTATCGCCAGGAGTTGTTCAAGACTTGCCAGTCGCGAAAAAAACCGCTGAGCACAATTAGTTCCTTTTAAGTTTTGGTTGCGTTCGATGTATCGACAAGAGTATTGAACAAACAGCTACAGGCTGCTCATAGAATTCAAGTTAGTTCCTATTTTTCGATTATGTTTGATAGGTAACGACAGTGTTGAGAATATAATAGAATAGAAAATAGAAATGTTTCTTATTCAAATAAACTTTTTTACAAGTGCGTTTTTTGAAGAAATGAATATGGGTCCAATCCATCAACGTTTATCTTAATTGAAATTTCTTCATCAACTTTAACATCATGAAAAAAATCTCAGACAAAAAAATATCAAGACATACTTCAAGCCCATAGTGCCAGTATTGACTGCCTTTAACTTTTTTATTTGTATATTATTGCCACAGAGAGTGAGGATCTAGGGTCCTTAGAAAGTTCCAGGATCGTTGGTTCGTTTAATATGTCTAACAGATCTTTCAAAGCAACGTGATTAATTTTGTGTTTCAAAGAATATATTCTTAAGTCCTTTGCTGTATCAACACTTGTTTCTAATGTATGAACTTCAAAGTCTTCACTATCTTCAGCTAAACTGCCATCATCACATGTTTCAATGATCTGTAAAAATGATTAAAATAGAACAGGCGAACAACCTAGTTTTAACCCATAAGACCCCATGTCGAGATTAGCCATACTTCATATTATTTTATATTTAGGAATAAGGGCTTGTACAAATCGCCGACAGCAATCGCTGACCTCTAAGAACCCTAATAAGTAGTCTTTACCAGTCACCACACTACCTACAATAATAATTAATAAAAATAATAAAAACTTACCGATGTATTCAACATTCGTAAGAAATTTTTACGCATTTTATGTTTGAAATGTCCACTCGATTTTTTGGAAATCACCCTGTGTCGGTTCATCTTTCAAGACTTTGAAGTCGTGGAAACAACTGACGTTCATTGAGGATATGCCTCTACAGCTTAAAATATTCTCGTAGGACTTTAAACATGCCTTCAGCTCATAAACAATAGCTTATTGGTTTGGTTTTCACCACGTAGTCCTAATTTGTTCGCCTAGACAACTCTTACAGAGCCTAAAGGTTTAAGGTAGGTTTTAAAAATAACTTATAAGTGATTTCAACATTCCATAACTTTATGGTAATATCAAAGTTAAAAAATAAACCTTTAGATCTCACTTTAGCATAATGCTAGCCTTTCCAGAACTTAATCAGGAGTCTACGACAGCTATAAGATCCTAAGACTATATACTCTTGACACCCAGGTCATAATAACGTTAATTTAAACTCTTGTAAATGACTCCAAGGTTGTAATAATAAACAATTAGTTTTAGGACTTCTTAATCATCCTCAAGTACTTTATATGACTAGATAGTAGGTAAATCATTAACCTTTTGACGACCCTTATATAACCTAAAGGCATTTTTTACAACCTAGGCCCGAATGAAATGTTACTTGGGGTAGGACGTAACGAGCATTGACAGATCACCTCCGTGTCATATCAGGGAGTCAGCATCAAGGCCGAGATCTGCAGCAGAAAATCCGCAAGTCTCTCATCGAGATTACATAAAAATATGATCTACTCCGTTTGCCGTGAACAGGGACACCCTGGGGCCATATAGAGTCTGCGAGAAAATTTTACGTGACTTTACCGCGATTCAATGCCTCATCTTACGTGACGGGAGGGCTCGCTCATTTTTGCGAAGGTTCAGCCCAGTAGCCCTATTCTCTAACTCAGTAGCTATCAGAAAATGAAAGGATGAGGAGGATGAAAGGATGAAAATGAAAGGAAAGGAAAATATAATATGTCAATTATAATATGTGCATGGTTTTATGTTTTGATAGCCACAGAGTTAGAAAATAGGGTGGCAGTTCAGCCTGACTGTTCAGTGTGCAAATGTAGCCAGCATTCTTATTAGCACCATACGTGGGCTACGCAGGCATGAATATATGATATACGAGTAAATTATTTAGATTGCACTTGTAGACTCTTCTTAGACAAAAGAGCGCTTTCATTTTCTGCGACTTTAGTGAGTACCTCTTATTTATTCACTTCTTGACTTCTCGTAATTAAATAATACCTACTTAATTGAATTATTTTGAATTTATTGATAAGATGATAATCTGTAGATAAGACGGAAGCAATGACCCTCAACGGTTTCAAATTTGTATCGATTCAAATTGCTGATAGCTTCCAACAAATAACAGTGAATGTACCAGAATTATCAATGAATCTAATTGAGTACCTAATTAAGATTATTTCATTATCAAATAAATAAATAATCAAGCCCGAAATCAAACAAAAATATTTATTTTCCTAATCGGACGTTTCACTGCGACCTGTCAAGCGGGGAAGTACCTCGCGAGTCGCGACTTGATCTGCTGCGTTAATATTGCGTATTTATGTCACCGTAAGATTGTGAAAACCGTTAGGTTGTAATCTATCAGCGAAATTGTAAACTGTCGAAAGATTACTATTTGACGCATTATTTTTCGGTAGATTGTAATCTGTTAGGACGTATATTAACCCGAGAGAACCTAAGTGCCCACTGGGCACACTGATTATTTCTGTAGAACCCTAACAACCTACAAGAAAGAGTCAAGAAAACGTAAATATACAATATTTATCTATTATCGGGTCTATATTTAAATAGAATATTTCAAAAATTGACACTCAAAACATTGAACGGTTCACAATCTTTCGATAGTTTACAATCTATCGGCATAAAAAACGTTAGATTACAATCTAACGGTATCTTTGCGCAACGTAGGTATATTAGCTTTTCAATAAGTCCACTGGTATACTATGGATGGAAGCTTTGTAATAATATCCGTTTTTTGTTTTCAAGGAATGGTAATGATTTTTTTTAGATCTAGTTTTTTAAGCCCTTTATTTTCCTTCAAATTATGGGTGTTACTCTAGTTAGTAGGTACCTATATTATATTTTCATCAGCCTACTATAATCTACTTATAATGTAGTCTTTTTTACTGTTCTGAGTGCTTTAAGTAATGAGTCCTTCACTTGAAATGAAATCAAGTAAATTGGTTAACTAAATAAATAATTGCACTAAGTATAAAAATATCTTTTATTCACATCCACAAAACAGATTTTTTTAAATAAAAATTTCAGTCTCCGACTAAGTAGGTCTCCAAACTTCCGGGGAAGCATGACAGGAAATAAAAAGTTGCATTAAATGCAGACTAATTCCACGATAGTCACTAAGATTGTAATTAGCACAGCAGCATATTTAGCGATAATCCATACTTAATATTATACTTTAATGCGAAAGTGTGTCTGTCTCTCTGCTACGCCTTCACGGCCCATCTGTTCAACCGATTTTGATGAAATTTGGTACACGGATAGGTCATAGGTCGTATCCCAGGGAAGGTAATAGGCCTCTTTTTATCCCGTAAAATTCAAAGAGTTCCCGCGGGATCAGAAAATCCACGCGGACGTTGCCAATATAGGATCGATGCTTTAAAACTAACTTAACAGATGCATCAGTAGCGTGGCGCGACGGAACGTCTCCAACGTTGTAATAAGAAAGGACCTCTATATACATTTACAATCAGAAAGCGCTACTGTAGTCGTGTAAACTGTCTGTTTCACGCTTTGCTGTTGAATACGTCTAAATAAGTATTGGACAATAATTACTAAGCGTACACACGTCCACGCGCGCCTTGTGTGACGTTACAGTTGCCGTTGCCGCGATGCCGTCACGCAATTTTTATTTCAGCCTTTAAGAAGGTATTCGTTATAAAACTGTTGAGAATCTATCCCAGGTTGAAATCTCCCGGAACAATGCTCTTCCAGGGCATTCTGTTGCGCTGGTCTGTCTATGGCCGATCAGCCTGTAGTTCGGACTGATGTAGCCGAGCTGTACTCCAACTGCGATGAGTTTCTTTGTGGTTTCCAGCTGTATTTGAGGTGGGACGACGGCTGAAAATAGGATAAAGACTCTAAGAGATTTCTCTTTTTTTTTCAACGAATCGGTGACCGAGTGTCACCGGCATAATTACAGAAAATCAAAGCTTTATAATATTATCCGTTTATATTATGTATTAACTACATAAATTATAAATATTTTTTATGTATTTTTTGTTAAAAATTCCAACAGTCCAAGTTTGCATCCAAATGTAGAACTCAATTTTTTACACTTTGAGCAAACGAGTAAAGGTCCTTAGGTACTCTGTGCTTTGAGGTTAGGTATACCTACCTATATCTAATTTACCAGATGGTCTTAAAAAATATTTGTACATATATTATAATCATATTTAATTAACTACCTATATAATCAAATTGTTGTTGTAATATTATTATGTATAAACAATCACTCGTTTAAATAAGACCTAGATATCGTAGGTAGGTACATTGACAAGTTAGAGTTAAGCTCAAGCCTACCTAGGTAAACCCCGAATTGGGACACCCTTTACCCTTAAAAATCCCAAGAGAACACAGAGTTCTCAAAATTATATTAACCTACTATTATTATTATAAATTTTGGGAACTCTGTCAAATCATGTTAATTTTCGTTTCATTCTTGGTATATCCACTACAGCCCATTAACGTCCCACTGCTGGGCACAGGCCTCCACTCCCATAAGAGAGAGGAAATTAGAGCTTAGACCCACCACGCTGCTCCAATGCGGGTTGGCGGGCTTTAACGACTATTATCATGTTAGTGATAATAACCGGGACCGACGGCTTAACGTGCTCTCCGAGGCACGGGGGTGAAACACCGCCAACTTCCTAACTCTGGGCTAGTGCTGAGAATTTTTAGTCAGAAAAACCCAACACTTATTATGGCCTGACCCGGGACTCGAACCCGGGACCTCGTCAGCCACAGTCAAACATGCTAACCACTAGACCAACGAGGCAGTTTTGGTCTTGGTATATGTTACCTACATATTCTCACCGTATTCACACTGTCTGCATGAAAAGCTGACTAATTTTCTAACAAGATTACCTACTTCCAGAATTTACCTTGAGTCTGTTTATCACTGTATAAAAGGTTATAAAATCTAATGAAATATATGAAAAGGAAAGAATGGATGTATGAAAAGGTACTCACAAACCCAATCGCCAATAAGCACAATGCCTATGCTCCTCGAGTTGAAGCCAGCTGCGTGCGCGCCGACCTTGTCCCAGCCTCGTCCTTCGTAAGCTTGCCCGTCGCTCCCTACCGCGAAACTGCGCAAGTAGTATTGGGGAGACAAGAAATTAGAAAAGTTAAATCAGCGAAATATACCTACTTAAAAGTTTAACTTACATAGTTTATGAGAGTAGGGGAAATCAATGATTCCAGTGGGATTGTGAAGAAAGAAATCGCACAAAATAATAACATATTAAGTTCCTAAGAGGCTAAATAATAGCTAACAGAACGATAATATGGCCTAGATTGAGTGTGTCACACAAGGGTCTTCTGTGCTTACCATAAACAACAGAAGGTACGGTAGCACCGTAGCTTTGCATTGAATGTGTCACACAAGGGTAGCACCGTAGCTTTTAACCGTATAGCGACGATGTTACAATTTTATATTGACGTGGCACAAAGGTAACGAGCTTCCTAAACATAAACCAAAGATACTATTTATACCGCGAAAATTCCACAGAATATATTTATCCAGATACTATAAAAAAAAAACTTATTTCACCGGTACCTAGTTGAATATTAGTACCAAGTACCTAGATTCCTAATAGTCTTCGTTTGACTCTACTCCTGCTGGCCTGGCAGGAGCTGTGTCACAAAATCAGTGTGGAACATGTTTTGTAGAAGTGCGATTAGTTTGTATACGGATTACGGCTTTATAGACATTTTCGAGAGTAGATGACGCCAATGGCCCTTTACCTTCGGCCTCATCCATCCGTTTCCAGCCCGACTACTTGAAGTTCACGGTCTAATGGGCTAGAAGCCAACTGACATCCACTCCACAGGACGTCTGCCCCAGATGCAAACAAGACCTGCCTACTGACATTTCAGTTTTTTAATTATTTTAACCCCTTGTCACTTGCCCTTGTCCTTTATGTATCGAACGACGAGGCTCCTACGGGCTACGACTATGAGGCTTAATGCCATTTTGCTCTCACGGTCAAAATTTCATGACACCATTGACTTAGGCTGTGGATTAAGTTGGGCACGGAATTTACGTGGTTTGGCAGGACGCCAATATTTGGCTCAAAATTTCCCATTCACGAACGATTTTTTGTTTTAAACTGCGACTTTAGTCAAATGATTTGCTGTCGGTAGCCAGCATTAAGGATCAATATTCACAACTTACTTGTAGCCAATGTCATCCCAGCCGTTGCTGAGCTGATGGACGTTTTGCATCGATCGCATGGCTGCGGAACAGGCTTCAGAGCTGAAGCATGCGCCGGGAATGTAGCTGTGGTGGATGATCACTAACTCTACGGGAGTGTTCAATGGTGTAAAGCGAGTTTCCGGCCTCGCGTTCCAGCCTCGGCGTGTGATCAGGATGAAGTCTTTGTAGGCTGTAAATATTTTGTAATTATATGAGTATCTTACCACTTCGGTGTGCCAATCCGCACTTGGTCATCGTGGTTCCGAGTCTTTATCATTCAGGCAGGTAATGTTTGAAAATTTTAAGCTTTTTCAAGAGCATAAATTATACTAAATCGACTTTTAAATTTGTAGGTAGGTATTTGACAAGGGAAAAGCTCTGCAATCAATCTAAAGTAGTATAATCAATAATAATTTTGCAATAGGTACACTTACAGCGCTCATTTCCGAGTATTCGTGGATTTGGTAGACCATATACGCTGGCAGATATGGTCACAAGTATTATGGTCACAAGTATTAGGACAGTTTGATGAATCATTTTTCTGTAACAATATTAGGATCCATTTGTACATTTTTGCTAGCGGCTAGACTACGTATATCTACCTATCCTTCTGGGCGTATACTTGCTAAGCTAAAACTAAAGGTTATGTTAACCCAGTGGCGTGCGTCATAGAGGCATATAAGCACCGAAATGGAAATACATCAATGTTCATTTTTCAACATGACAGTCAGTAAATAGACATTCTGACTAAGTAATGCCTTCGCTAGCTTCAAACCCTGTGCGCGCCACTTTGTTAACCAAATAACAAAACAAAACACTCAATTTAATTTTGATAGAAAAAAATCTAAATCAACTCACATGTTCGGAGTTAAAAATACTATACAATACCTACGTCAAACAAGTTTCAATATTGAATAGGTCTGATGTTACCTCACTTATATACCTACCTAACGATCAAAATTCGTATTGATTAGGATTTAGAAGGCAATAAAATCGTCTGTTACCTACTAAATACCTCCAGCAAAAAATGAGAAGGTCGTTGGATCTGCGCATCTTATCTTACTAATATTATAAATGCGAAAGTTTGTATGGATGTATGGATGTATGGATGGATGTATGGATGGATGTATGGATGGATGTATGGATGTATGGATGTTTGTTACTCAATCACGCCCCAACGGCTGAACGGATCTGGCAGAAATTTGGACCAGAGATATATTAAAGTCTGGAATAGCAGTTAGCACATAGGCTACTTTTTATCCCGAAAAATTAAGGAGTTCCCGCGGGAACCAAAAAACCTCAAACCACGCAGACGAAGTCGCGGGCATTCGCTATGTATTATAAATGCGATAGTTTGGATGGATGGATGTTTGTTACGCAATCACGCCAGAACGGCTAAACGGATCTGGATGAAATTTAGCACAGAGATAGATTTTAGTCTGGAATAGCACATAGGCTAATCTTGGCTAGGCTAATAGGTTATTCTTTATCGTGGAAAATTAAAAAATACAACCAATAAACCTCTATTCACGCGGACGAAGTCGCGGGCATCAGCTAGTTGATTATAAGTTTAATATTATAGAAATGAAAGCTCATTACCTATACCTACTCTATTCGACTATTTAATTGCGAACTAGGTACATTATAAATATTGCTTTTGAAAATTTTATGAAAAATATCTGTAGAGTTAGTTAATTTATTTCTAGTTTAATTTATTTCTTAGTGTTTTAATTAAAATATATACCTAGCCTTAGTTTCTTGTAAAATGTAAATATAAAAAAAGAGTTAGTTTTATCAGATCAGTTAGTCAGTATTGATTAATAATAATTAATAAATATCCGGATGGGATAAGAATACATAGGTAATTACGACTCGAGGGGTGAAAGGCTATTTGGTTTATGCGACATTTTGTGAACTTTACAGGAGAGCCATTTAAAGTTACAAATTTCAGAAAAAAAATAATAACAAAAAAACTATGGAAGTTATTTCAATGGGAGTAACTACTTTGGATTCAATTTAAAAAAATCTCTAACCCTTGGTAATATTCAGAGTAAATAAAACAATATTTCAAAAGTTACGTGTCGCTTAATACAAAATTACATAAGGCAAAACGATTGAAGTAACCATCATGACGGCTATTTGCAGCTGCAAAATAGGTTTAAGCGACCTTACTGTGATTATTTAGTGTAAAGCAAAGTTATTGATACGACATGATGCAGCAATATTAAAAGTAAGCTATTTGTGTTATCTATCGTTTGGGATGATAAGGAAGGATAGACAGAATTGCTTAAATGACTTTTTGTTTTAAAACTGAGGTTTCGTATGGCACACTTTTTTGTCGTCATTAATTAAAATTGGTAGTTAAACCCAAATAAAAAAAGAGATTTCTTGATGAATTAGAAACTTTTATTTTTGTTTACTTATTTTTATTACTTAAGTCATAATTATTCCAATTAAATACTTTATGACTACTTGTATAGATTAAATCTGTTTTACTTGTTAAACGTTTAAATAACATTAAAAATAGCAAAAATATTGAGCCTCAGTCAAAGTTACAGGAAAAAAGAGTCCTCTTTCTGTCAATTTATGAAGATAAACAATTGAACTAAATGAAAACTACTCATTATCTTCTGAGTCATCTTCAATGTCAGTGTCTACTAGGACATCTTTGGCATTGACGCTTTGCAATTGCAGGTATTCTTTATGGTAAATTTTTGGTATGATCCCAGAATCACACAATTTCTTAAGATCCATATATTTGGCTTTGGTGATAGGCAAACTTGCTTTATATCTCATATTTATCGCTTTAGGCTTAGCATGAATGACTATTGTCTCCTCTTGTGCATCATCTTTCATGGAAAATTTAATTTTCATGTGATTTGGAGAAGATTTTTTAAAAGTTGCTGTTCTTATCTGACTGATTTTACCCGTTAAGTTTCCTTTAAAGTATTTTTCAGCCATATCATCAAAACTTAAGAAATCTTCATGTGTGAGGTTTTCTACGTAGTAAGGCGCAGGTTCTTTTCTTGCTAGCTGGCATACGGTAGCCCACTGTGACCTGTGTCCACACAATAGTATTTCGAATGGATTGTTCGATTGTTCGATAGTAGAATGAATACTATCAACCGTCATTTCTGTATGTCCAGGGAGAAGATAGTTCATCTGAATTGACTCCAGATTTTTTGAATGTAATAAGGCATTGTGTACTGCAGCGAGGACAAGTCTGTTTTTATTTTGTCCTGGACAGGAATCAGAATATAAAATTAGAATTTTTATCGTTCCTCTGGAATCAACATTTTCTATGTATTTATTCAGAATTGTCGCAATTTCGTTTGCACCTCTTTTAGCTTCCGACTCTCCCCAGATGAAACAAAAACCATTTCTGGTAATGCTCTCATAGAAACACAAATTATAAACAGCATATTTCCTAGCATAAAAAAGCAGCATACTGTTACCATGGGGGGTACTTAGAACTTTTTGGAGATCGAAAGACGTACATAGAATGGAAGGATTTTCTTTACCCAATTCTCTATGACATTGTAACCGCCTTTTGGATGCATCTTTTTCATCTAAATGAGGCTGCAGTTCCACACAATCTTCAGGTTTTTTTCCTTCAAAACGCAAACATTTACTACATTTATCTTTCTTCGGTACGTGAAACCCGATATTAAAGTCTATATTAAATATATTACGAAATATTTTTTCATTAACTACATCTGTGCCTTTGCTAGTACGGTCTTCTTTATAAATGCGATATAAGTTTTTAATATTTTTCAATTCGGTTGGAAGGTACAACTTTGTGCTATCCTTTCGACAATAATGTGAGGATACTGCAGGTAGGCTTTTGATGAAATTTTTGGCTGATTCCTTAATTTCATCTGGTGTTTTGTTGGGTGGAATGCATATGCCTCTTCCATCTTCTTTTGAAATTCCTTGCGATTGAGTTGACAAAGTGTAGTAAATGTATCTCTGAGAGATATCGAGAGCATTCATGATAAACTTTAAACAAACTTGGCGCCGACCTTCTCCGTCATTTATGAAATAGTTGAAAGTGTTGTTTCTGTAGTTAGAATCTTTAGATCTTTTTCTTTTTACTGCTTGTTTCGAAGTCATAGCCACTAACCATTCTTTCTTCTGTTGCGATGATAATTTCCAAAAATATTCAAAAATGTTTCTTCTTTTCTACGTGTCAATTTCTCCACATTTATAGGGACAATTTTTTTCTAGACAAGGATTTGGTTTTAACTCTTTTTGTTTCACAAGCGATCCATCTTTCTTAACATATTGCTCACCCTTTGATCTAGCTTCTTTTCCTTTTATTTATTTTCTTCTTTTTTAATCCTGCATCGCCAACTTTTCCGTCTTCTGTATTTGATCTTTTTTTTTTTTTGCCTTTTTCTTGTGTTGATTTTGTTCACTTGAGGAATTTGAAGACTCATCTGTTTCTTTCCACGACGTCGAATCCCATATAAAATCTTCATCTTCGCTTAAAAAATCTATATAATTTTTTCTTACCACAGAACGCTTTCTTTGCTTTTTTTCTTCGCTGTTTTCTTTTGTAATCCCTCGTTTGTCTATTTCCTCTGCTCTGTATCCATCTTCTAAAGATTTTCTTAGTTCTTCCATATCGTTTTCTTCAATAATTTCCGTTATAGTGGGTTGTAGACTCTCGTTACTAATTCTTCTCTTTTCTTCGTTAATTTCATTAGCTTTAATTTGGGCCGTTTCATCTTTGTCCATACTTTTATCTTTATCTACTTGTTTTTCTTCGTTAGGCTAAAAAAATAAGTAAAATATAGTTCTCAATTGTAAAATAACAACATACTAAATATTTAACAACACTATGGAGTAAGTAAGTACCTTGTCCGGTTCCAGTTCCACCGTTATGTCAGTAACAACTTCATAATCTTTTATAGCATCAAATCTATCTTCAAAGTTCTGAAACAGAGGCAAAATGACACTAAACCATACATTCAATTAGTACAATTAGTTAAATTAATACAATCCTATAAATTTTGTAAAAAAATATGAAGCATACCCCAGTATCCACATTTTCATCCCATCTTTCTTTATACTCATCTGGTGTGTCTTTGATGCTTGAATCAAACTTCAGTAAATCCTTGGGACTACTTCCCGACGCATTCTCTTTTTCTGCCAGATAATATCTTTTAATTTTGTTTGTAAAACCTTTGCCTTTCAGAATCCATGTTATGTAGGTATATCTAAAACAGTTAACAAAATTTAGTAAATTCAAAACCCGAAATAGTCAAGTAAAAACATAATTGATTGCAAATATTGAAATACTTACGATAAAATTACAAACTATCGGCGAGGAAACAAACTATCAGCAACTGGGCAGTGCGCACATCCTATCCTCGCTAACACTTTCGTCTGACTGAAGCGCCAGCGCGGTTTGGTCCGGTACACTAACTGCGATTATTAACTCGCGATCAACGATTCAAACAATGTATTAAGTCACATGAAAAAAACGCGTCATATTAAAATAATACAGTTTAAATGACAGTAAAGTTTCTTTTGAAATACAGAAAAACGTATGAAATCTCAGCAATTTATTAACTGTTTATCATAAGGGACAAACTTCAAAAATAATTATAGGATTAAAAAAGTTCAAACAACAATCGAAAATAGAGTAAGGAAAGGAAAAACTATTTGAAGCGACACACTGAATGGAAAACATTTTCAGGTTAAATAGCCTAACCGACATTCCTCATCGAATTTGGTTGCAGGCAAAATGTTTTAAGTGACATAACACCGCGTAAGTTGTGGAGGGCAAAATGATTTAAGACAGATTTTAAAATTATTTAAACGTTTTAACCAACATGCAATTGTGAATTTGAGAAAGGTAAATTAGCTTATGTCAAGGGTCTATAAGATGAAGTCTGATTTAAATCCACTATTGAAAAAAAAATGAGAAATTTGTGTCGGATAATACACAATCTCGTAGAATTGAAACCTAAAATCGTGTTGTTTCAAGCGCCAAAAAAGTACTCCAATCTTAACGAAACTTAGCTCATCCGACGCAGAAAAATTCGCTGATTCCAAATATGTATATAAGTCCATATCACCAAAAATGTCGCTTAAACCAAATAGCCTTTCACCCCTCAATTTTCAAGATCGGGAAATTGATTTTACTCGAATCCTTTAAATGTACTTACTGAAAAATTGTTAGTCAAGAACACTAAGCAGATTCATTTTTCTGTGAACGAGAAGAAGGCAAGAATTAGGTACCAGCTCTTGTTACTGTAAAATATGTTTTTATGGGTTAATCCTATACGTACTGTATACTCATGTACATCTCCGAAACGAAAAAAGGAATAAAAGAAATAAGAAGCTTACCTATATGCTATAAATATTTTGCTCGCAAATAAATCCCTTTTTATGTGCGTGCCAACACCATCCAGTGAACTGTCTCACAATAGGACGTGTTTTTATAAGTATATATGCTAATAATGGACCGATAAGTAATCGGTTCTTCACAAAAGATTCGGAGATATTTCAATACAATTTGCGATACCATCTATGATTACCATCGTACTGTGCCATTGTCACGGAAGTACGTCAGGAAGTTTTAAGTAGCCTATCACGGGTAATTACATTTTCCCTTGAACACTTGAAAAAATCGTCATGGCATTTGAAGACGTTGAAATTATTGATTATCTTAAACGGTTGCAATCGAAATGCTATCACTGATTTTATTATTATTTTCTTGTAACTGATACTGAATCTAATTTTCGTCCGGTCCGTCCATCTATCTTGCTCTTCTGTGAGTAACAGGTGGTAACAGGCATTCTAAATTATATGGGACCACTGTAGGTAATAGGCACCGAGTAGTAATTGGTTGTATGGTCTGTGGTAATAGGTATACAGTTCAGGGACGAGTGGCCTATGTTGTGACAACGTGCATAATGTTGACGCAAGTCGGTGACTGGATGGGTGACCGAATTCGGAGGTTCAAATTCAGCCTTTTTGTTCACTCCGTGCCTCGGAGATCACGTAAAGCCGGTTCCGGTTATTGTCACTAAATATAGAGAGAGAAGATATTGTAGTTGAAATTCGGTATATATACCTACCTACCGTCATGGTAGGGGAGCCCACAATCCTAAATGGGGATTTTCTCAAGCGTCGTGGAGAGGATTTTGAAGATTAGATGGTAGAAAGAAAAAAGTTATATGATGTGATGTTTCACAGGTGGGGGAGGCGTCTACAGGTTTTCAAAAATGAAAAATAAACGGTGACATAAAAAATTCTTTCCAAAAAACCGACTTCCAAAGTCACTGTAAAGTAAGAAATAATTTTGATTTCTACACACTATGTTGAAGTCGGGCGAGCCTGACGACGCAACTTTGCCTATCTTTGTTATACTCGCCCGACTTCAACATAGTGTGTAGAAATCAAAATTATTTCTTACTTTACAGTGACTTTGGAAGTCGGTTTTTTGGAAAGAATTTTTATTTTTAACTTTTTAGTGTACTCTAAATCCCTACGGCTTAGGAGTGCAGTACCATGCAGCATCAGAGTTGAGGAGTTGGAAATTGGGTTTAAGTATGAAGTCGTTGCTTGACACCTACAATATTAATTCACCATAAAAAATCCTAAACCACTATGTTTAAGGAGTTCTGTACCCTGCAGCATCAGGGTTGAGGAGTTGGGACTTGGGTTTAAGTATGAAGTCGTTGCTTGACACCTACAATATTAATTCATCATAAAAAAATCTTAAATCGTTATTTTTAAGGAGTTCTGTACCCTACAGCATCAGGGTTGAGGAGTTAGGACTCAGGGTTGAGGAGTTGGGACTCAGAGTTGTATCGTATACACGTGACTTGATACCTACTATATGAATTCACCATCAAAACTCCTAACTCCCTAGTTTTGAGACGTAGGTACACCTACAGCATCAGGATTGAGGATTTGGAGTCAGATTTTTTTATGGGACCACCTCGTGAGCTTCCTCTAACCAATGTAAAAAAAAATTTCAAATCGGTTTAGAAACCACGGAGATATGCACCGACATACATTAAAAAAAAAAAAAAAAAAAAAGATACGCGCCGAATTGAGAACCTCCTCCTTTTTTGGAAGTCGGTTAAAAATACTCGAGCGCGTCAGATATTGATATATGCCCACGTGTCTCTGTTTGGAAAGGTAGAAAATGCGATTTTTTTTTCGAGAGGAAGCTCCTATTCAAAAGATTGACGATTTAGACGTCTCGCAATGTCGCTATGGTTTTTTGAAAATGCAAAAAAAACGCCATTTTGAAATACTCGAGCGCGATCTTTAATACTAGCATCGATTGGATTTGATAATCCATCCCGTTGGCGTTACATTATAAAATAAAATAAACAAATAAAAGATATCCTACAGACAGGTGCAGTGGATGCATATTACCCTAAGATGATTCCTATATTATACTACCTAGTTACCTATATATGTACCTACCAGTGTTCCAAATGAGGTTTATAAAATCTCTTGCATTTGTAGATAGGTTTAATAACGATAGGTATAATTTATCAGCAGGCAAACCATTATATTGTGACAATAATAGAGCTATGTATATAACCTTTCTATAAACCCTTTGGGGAAGTACCTAAAATGCTTGCTCATTTAGAAAACAATAAATTACAATATAGTAGAGTTAAAGATCAAATAAACAAGTAATCAAGACCCCGACAAGCAGAAGGGGAAGAACTGATGAAACTTTGAAGCGCAAAAACTTACTACTGATTCGATTTTTACGTTACGTTACGTTAGATTTGACGTTTTTTGATGATGGCACCCGTTGCCAGATTAGTATACCTAATATTTAAAACTCGTCTTATCGGCCATTGATTATAACTCAAAAAACTGGTCAATAAGGAACTAAGACGTTCACGGGTTTTTATTGCAGGAATCGTTCAATGGGTTATAAAAACCGGCCAAGTGCGAGTCGGACTCGCGCACCGAGGGTTCCGTACTCAAGAAGTAGGTATAATTACCTTTGTTAATGAACCGCAAAACTAACTTTGTTTGTAGAGGTTTACTGTTAATATCAAAAAATTACGTTTGTTGTATGGGAGCCCCCCTTTAATATTTACTTTATTGATATTTAATTATTTATTTTGAAAGGTAATATACAAGTTAAAATTCTGTGAAAATTTGAACCGTCTACCTGTTACCGTTTTTAATATTGAGCAAAACAATACGAAAAAACACGTTTGTTGTATGGGGACCCCCCTTAATATATATATTTTTTTAATTTTTAGTATTTGTTGTTATAGCGGCAACGGAAATACATCATTTGTGAAAATTTCAGCTTTCTAGCTATCACGGTCTATGAGATACAGCCTGGAGACAGACAGACAGACAGACAGACAGACAGACAGACAGACAGACAGACAGACAGCGGAGTCTTAGTAATAGGGTCCCGTTTTTACCCTTTGGGTACGGAACCCTAAAAAGAACAAAAAACCGCGGAGTGCTATTAAATTAGAGGGTAGAAATTGAAGATAGGGGCGAATAAGCACCCTTTTTGGGTTTTCCAATATATCCTAAACTAAGCAAAATTTCGATATTATATTGTGTATTTAACTTTTCGTAGAGAAAAAAATTTCCCATCGGAATAGCAATTTTTAAATATTGAAAGAAAAAAACCCATACCAAAACAGTTGAAACAAACTTGAAAGGTTATGCCATGATTAGTATAAGTGTCTACCTGCTTACTTTGTTGGACACTTGACCCTACTTACTGCGAGTGTATTAATTATGTGTAAATAATATTATCATCATTGCATTAGGTTTGCTAGGTTCTTGGGCCCTGTTAGATATTCACGTTTTCCCGGAACACAATTTCAATTGAACAATATTGCTGCAGTTATTAGAAGGCGGGGATTTTTCTTGGCCCGCGTGTAGGATTCTACAGGAATGCATATATTATGCAGTTTACATCAGTTAAAATAATCATATTCTATAATAACTAGTCGTAATAATAACTACGTTAAGTACTTTATAACTGCAGACTAGCTGATACCCGCTGCTTCGTCCGCGTGGAATATGTTATTTTGATTCCCACGGGAACTCCTTAATTTTCCGGGATAAAAAGTAGCCTATGTCACTCTCCAGGACCTCAACTATACCCATGCCAAAAATCACGTCGATCTGTTGCTCCGTTGTATTGAAGGACAAACCAACAAACAAACACACTTTCGCATTTATAAGATTAGTATGATGCCCGCGACTTTGTCCGCGTGGATTGAGATTTTAGTTCCTGCGGAAACTCTTTAATTTTCTGGGATAAAGCCTATGTGTTATTCCAGACGATAACCTATCTCCGTGCCAAATTTCATCCAGATCCGTTCAGCCGATCTGGCTTGATTAAGTAACATACATCCCTACATCCATCCAAACTTTCGCATTTTTATAATAAGTATTAGTCATTAGTATAGACACAGAATAGGTAATAGTACAAGTATAGATCGCTATAATAGTGGCCCATCTTTTCAACCAATTTGATGAAATTTGGTATAGAGATGACTTGCATCCGATGGAGGGACATAGGCTCATTCATAGGACATTAATTATCCCCGGAAAATTAAGGAGTTCCCGCAGTACCTAACAAAAAAAAAAATTTGGCTTAAATATTAATTTTTTAGGTTAAAAAAATATGGATAGTTCAGTGATGTCCAGCACTAATCCTAGCGATAACAGGAGCCGATTTGCCCTATGATCTGCTGCCGCGTCACCAAATCCAACAATAACACTTCCATTGCTCCTCCCACACCTGCCCCCAAATCAACCATCACCAACACCGCCAACACTTGTCCCTTAGCCGTCGCCCTCACTGTCACCCTCACCCTCGCTCTCGCCATCGCCCTCGCCGTCGCCCTCGGCTTCGCCTTCGCCGTCGCATTCACCCTCACCCTCGCTCTTGCCCTCACCGTCGCCCTCGCCCTCGCTCTTGCCGTCGCCCTCGCCTTCGCCCTCGCCTTCGCCCTCGCCTTCGCCTTCGCCTTCGCCCTCGCCCTCGCCGTTGCCTTCGCCTTCGCCGTCGCCCTCACCGTCGCACTCGCCCTCGCTCTCGCCCTCGCCCTCGCCTTCGCCTTCCTATTCACCCTCACCCTTACAGTCGCCGTCGCCCTCGCCTTCCTATTCACCCTCACCCTTACAGTCGCCGTCGCCCTCGCCTTCGTCCTCGCCGTCTCACGCTTGCATGCACTATACTTTATATCTCTCGCGCACATGGCCTCACGGCAGCCAATCTCAGTGGAGATTGGCAGCAACTTTACAAGCTTGTCTTGTTAAAACTTAAAACCGATAAGGATCGGCTCTTGGGTTGAGTTTCGCTCAATTTGTTCCTAGGATTCGGAACCGAAAATTCGTTAGGTTTTGGGCGAGGGTTTGGCCTTTGAATTGGCTTCTATTCCTGAAGATTGCTTAGAGGCTAGCTAGATTAAATGCTGTGCACACACACAATAACATACCTAATGTAAGTAGATCAACTAAACTACTATTATTATACCATAACTATTAGGTATAACTATTATCGATGATTTTCTTAATGACAAAGTTGCATGGAAGCAACCGGCCTCGCATCCAGTGATTCACAAGTCAGTGTCATATTTATTATAGAAAATGTGTTGTATTGTTTACTAATTATATCGGGTATGTTCCGTTAAACACTGCGAGCACTGTTCAGTGCTCTTACTGGGGAGAAATTCGTTCCGTTATGGACTGACAGTATACTGCCGCAGTATCCTAAATATAATATGACGTCATAAATCGTCCCTATTTTTGTACTGTGAGCACTGGCGTTTTCGAGATAAGGTGCTCTCAGTGCTGACTGCGTTCCGTTTTAAACAGTAACCAGTATAGCTAACTATAAAGGAACGGCTTCGCAGTACACTAAATTGACGTCACACCTTACAGTGTTCGCAGTGTATATCGGAACATACCCTGCATTTTTCTTTTTAAAGAAAAGAACAACCGCTAGACTTTCTTGTCAGCTCTTTTCAGTAGAGTCCAAAGTTTATATATTTAGTCGGTCTTAGTACCGAAAAAAAAAAATTGCGTGATGGCCGTCATTGAACTTCGATTCGCTGGAGGCACACGGTGATGATGATGAATATAATATTGATATAGCTGATGGTCCGACATACTTCAGTGAATATAATAATTTTAAGGAGTGGTTTCAAGACATCGCCCGTTGTGCAAACGCGGGCGTGTCAGGAAGCACGGTGGCTCCCTTATAATTGGTTTGAAGGGACAATAGAGATTTTAACGGTATCTATTATGTCACCGTAAGATTGCAAAAACTGTTACATTGTAATCTAACTAGCGAAATTGGAACCTGTTGACAGATTGTGAACCGTTCAATGTTCTGACTCCGGTCAATTTTTGAAATATTCATTGTATTTACGTTTTCTTGTCTCTTTCTTGTGAGTTAGGTTAGGGTTAGACATAAAAAATCAGGTAGGTAGGTAATCACTTAGGTTTTATCTGGTTAATATACCTAACAGATTACAATCTACCGAAAAACAATGCGTTAAATTGTAATCTGTCGACAGTTTACAATTTGGCTAGTTAGATTACAATCTAACGGTTTTTACAATTTTACTGTGACATATACGTGTATGATTGGATCTTAAGGTACCTTGAGATCAAACCTTTCAAACCCTATCGGCTTAGTACAAGTAGCACTGTATCTCGATGGTTTCGAAATATGCAAAATCGCACTCGTACATATTATACTTGAAATCTTAAAAGCAGGTAAAGTTGGCAGTTAGAGTAGCAGTTGGTAAAATCGGCACAGCTTTCTCCATTCATTTACCGCAGCGCCGCATTTAGGTAGGTACTTAGCGCGAATGTACGACTAAAATCGTAAATAAAAATTTTGTTTACAGTTGAAATCTACTGAATATCCTCAAGAAACGCAAACTCATACTAACTGGACTGTTAATATTAATGAGATTTCTATAATAATCTAAATGAAAATTTTGTTAATCGCTAGATTATATATGGCTCTTTAAATTTCCAAAAATATTTTGTAAGTTGTTTTAATGCCCTTGAACATTATTTTTCCGAAAAGCCAATGTTTGACAAAAAATATACCAGTTTAAGTTTTTCTAATACCTGAGTTGTACGGTCCCCCACCATTATTTATAACTCCTTCACTACAATACTGAAAATTATACGTCTGAACAAGTTGAGTAAAATATTGAATAAAAAAGATATTGAAAATACGGAAACAACAGTTTTGTATAATGTATCTAAAACGGCCGGGTGTGTTTTAAATAGCGTTTCAACGTCACGACTTCTATTTTTATTATTTCCTGTCTTGTGTTTACGATGGACAGACACCGTTCATTAAATATACTTAAAGGACGTTGAAATGCATGACCTAATGATTAAAGAAGAATAAGTAAGTAGTAATAAGTCCGAGGATCTATCCAAATTTTATTATTATTATTATTAAACTCTTTATTTGTACCACACATAACAAAAGTAAAATACAGAAAAACATAAAATAAAACAAAGAAGTACAAAGGGCGGCCTTATTGCTAAGTATCAATTTCTTCCAGGCAACCAAAACCAGGCAGGCAAAATTTTCATTTATTTATGGAAAGGAAAAATTAGGTAGTATATAAATAATTTTCATAACAGATCAATAAGTACATACCAAGGTACTTATTTCATTTTAAATTATTTAGGTAAGTTACTTGTATATTTTTTCTTCATAAGTTACCTAAGTACTTAAATTGATATCAAGGTAGGTTTCTTGTCCTTTATCATGCATAATTAAGTAAACATAACTACACTGAAACATGAACGGCTTGGTTAGGTTAAAACTACAAGTGCCTACCTTAGTCAAAAGCTTACCTTATTGAAGATGCATTTAATGAACCTACCTACCTTCCATCGTAACTACTTAAGCCTTACTTACTACGTAATTAAAAAAACAAGTGAATATAATTAAAATTATTAAAAAATACGACTGCTCTGCCGTAGACACACATACATACACGAACCCTGAATCAAATCAAATCAAATCAAATCAAAATGCTTTTTATTCAAATAAACTTTTACAAGTGCTTTTGAATCGTTAAGTGAATCTACCACTGGTTCGGAATGCCATTCCTACCGAGAAGAACCAGCAAGAAACTCGGCGGTTGCTCTTTTGAAAAAGAATTATTTACAATTTTATTAATGTATACATTTATGTAACCGCTGTCCTTAGCATTGCTGGAGCGAGTCAAAACCACGCTCTTTTGTCGTATATGTAATCTTCAACGGTATAATAAGCTTTTTTCAGAAGCATACTTTTAATAGATTTCTTAAACTTGTGTAAAGGCAAGTTTAAGATAGGTTGTGGAATTTTGTTATATAATAGAATGCTCATTCCCACGAACGACCTTCGGACTTTCTTGAGGCGGAGCGAAGGAGTTACGAGCTTATTGCGGCCTCTAGTTTGCCTATCATGCAGATCGCATATTTTTTTGTAATTATGAATGTTCTGTTTTATGAAGATTAAATTACTGTAAATATATTGCGAGGCTACTGTGAGAATACCTATTTCCTTAAATTTCTCTCTCAGGGATTCGCGCGGTTTTAAATTATAAATTGCACGTATTGCCCTTTTTTGTAATACAAAATTTTTTTTGAATGTCTGCCGCTTTACCCCATAGTAAGATTCCGAGACATAATACTATGAAAGTAAGCAAAATATACAATTCTTGCCGTTTCAACGTCAGTAAACTGTCGAATCTTTCTGACAGCGTAAGCAGCAGAACTGAGTTTTCCAGCCAGAGTTGATATATGGGTGCTCCATTGAAACTTTGAATCTAAGGTCACTCTTCTATTTTTAAAATATCATTATTTACAGTTAAATTCATGTTTCCTGAGGACTTGGTATTTGGCAGTGCGAAACTGAAAACATAACACTCCATTTTGAGTCATTAATTACCTTTGGAATCTTATTCACATTTTATTAAATGGTATTTTTTTGTGAATTACTGGATATTGAACTATAGTGTTATATATTTTTGGAATCTACTCATCATTTTCTAGATGATCTTATTTTGGATTTTTTTTTTCAACTTTAGTCTTTAATGCAGAACCATGGTCACCCCTTCAAATTTTTTATAAATTTTTCTAGCCTATGTCACCCGGAATAAGCTAGGGATTCTAACGACACCTCATTTATCAATATCGGTTCAGGCGTATAGAAGTTATGGTGAAATATACAAACTCACATACATACATACATGAACCCTGAAAACAATATACCTACTCCTTTTTTCAGGCAGTCGTATAAAAAATCGCTTTCATCTAAAACATAAACCGACTTCAAAACTATACCTATAAGTACCAACATAAACTAAACAGTAAAAATCATTATCTGGGTTTATATTTTGTTTTTTTGTTGATTTTCCCAAAAAGCGCTAAATCAATTTCGATAAAATTTAGGTATATGAGCTGACCACCTCCTGAAGTAGGTATGATCTACCAAACAAAAAAAGAATCATCAAAATTGATTATGATTGATTAGCGGAATGGTCGCGTAACATACATATAAAAAAAACAGTCGAATTGAGAACCTCCTCCTTTTTTGAAGTCGGTTTAAAACCTTGCAGATGCTGACGAGTGACGACGACATTGTGATTCGTGAAGTTGCTAATACAAGATATGTATATTATTATGTTGAGAGAGCTTTATACTCCCGAATTATACGTTCTACATGCCATCATGCCGCACCTATTTATAAGTTCCAGTGTATTCGAAGCTGAAATTCCGCTGCTAGTCTGTAATCACGCGCGCTTGAAGCCGCGTCCTGAACATTTTTTAACATATTCATGAAAAAAAGTTGATCAAAAAAATGATCAGTTGAAACAATAGTGTTTAGTGTTTGCCGTTAAGTGCGAATCACATTTTTGTGTACACCTCACAGATACACACACAATAAGATCAGCGTAAGATAACACGAATTATTTTTATTTCAATTTTATCACCTCATTACGATCTCAACTAATCATCTGTAAGTTTAACATGGAATACAAACTTAAACATAGTACTTATGTAAGTTTTTTTTATTTGGCAGCTTTTTAAAGTTACCTAAATAAATAATAGGCACCTTCCTAAAGCATTGCAAATTTATATTTTATTAAAAAAACATACCTACCTAGGTACATAAAAATGTAAAAAGTGATCTCTACGAATTGGGCGTATTTTCCTCGTGATCATTTTATTGATTACTAGCTGATGCCCGCGACTTCGTCCGCGTGGTTTTAGTTTTTTTTAATTTCCCCCGGAACTCCTTAATTTTCCGGGATAAAAAGTAGCCGATGTCACTCTCCAGGTCCTCAACTATACCTACCCATGCCAAAAATCACGTCGATCCGTTGCTCAGTTGCGGCGTGATGGAAGGACAAACCAACAAACAAACACACTTTCGCATTTATAATATTAGTATGATTACAGGGCATTTGGTCTAGCTGATGACATCTTTGCTTGTATTATTGAAGAGATTAGAATACCATGGCTAAACTGTGCAGGAAAACGAAACAGCCGGTCGATCTCATGAAAGATCGTAAACTTCGGGCAAATATCTTGGCAAATAGTATTAACGAACTAATACGTATGGCATCTGAATTTGAAGCTTTTGCATTATCGTCCGTATGTTAGGTTACATTAGGATCAAATTCAAATAACCTGCACTGATTTTACGCGCAGATTTTTGTTGTGTATCTGTCACCGTAAGATTGTAAAAACCGTTAGATTATAATCTAACTCGCGAAATTGTAAACTGTCGAATGATTACAATATAACGCATTATTTTCGGTAGATTGTTATCTGTTAGGTATATTAACCCGATAGAAACTATTAGGTAAGTGCCTCCCCAGGGCACTGCCTCTTTATTTATGTCGAACCCTAACCTAACCTACAAGAAAGAGACAAGAAAACGTAAATACAATGAATATTTAAAAAATTTACACTCAGAACATTGAACGTTTCACCATCTTTCGACAGTTTACAATCTAACGAGATAAAATGCGTTAGATTACAATTTAACGGTTTTTGCAATCTTACGGTGACATATCCAATTTAATATCGCTTAACTACTTGTAGGTAGGTATAGTAACTTATGGATTTCCGAACTGGTAGTCTTGACAATGTGGCCAATGTTTTTTTATACATCTACTAAATTGACAGCTTTAAATCGAATGCTGCCACTTTCCACTGGAAGTATTCTGAAAGGGATAGCAATAAAACAGAGCTGTCATTTTAGTTTAGTTTAGAGATGGTAAGTAGGTATAGGTAGATACAACAGAATTGGCCTCATTATCTTACCTAAGTGAAACAAGTAAGTAGTCCTAAATAATTTCATTTGGGTAAATCATATTCACTTCATTGGACTAAGTACAAAACAATCGCTCAAAAAAATATACCAACCATAAGAATGAATTCTTGTGAAAAGTTATGAATGTCATAAGCCGTACCTATCTACCTATAGCGAATTCCAGTTGCTTTTGTTCATTAGGCTATTTTTTTTCTGTAAAATTATGAAAGTACCATTCTATGCGGTTTTTACTTTACAGTGGAGCGGAAAATCGCGTAGTTACAGCGGCACGATGACATTAAATTTTATTTCATTAGTATTTTTTCGCTTAACTACTTAGCTGCTACACTTTACTACATATACGTAAATAATACACGGCCACCGAGATGCACGGTGAGTGGTGACATATTAATTATTGGAATGATTGGAACAAAGTTCCTTATCGCGCGTTACGAAAGGGGGCTAGACGGAAAAAATTAAGACCAAATGTTGTAATGACACTTTTTATGAAAAGATGATTTAGGTTGCTATGACTGCTTGTATTGTTGACTTCAACTTATTGAAAATAAAAAGGCGAAATAATTTTCCAAAAAAATCAAAATCAAAATCAAAATGCTTTTTATTCAAATAAACTTTTACAAGTGCTTTTGGATCGTTAAGTGAATCTACCACAATCTCTTAAAGAATTATGTTTTCAATAGGTACATAGGCTAGTTATTCGGCCGGATGGCCGGATGGAACGAAGTTCCTTTCGATTAATTAGTGAAGGAATTGTAATAAAATTTACATAGAGAAACACGCCGCACGGCTTACAACTATATCAAAAAGTGTCGTTACAACTTTTGGTATTTCGTTCCATTCGGATGCCCCTTGACACCTCTCAAGTTTTTGTTATATAATATAAAAAATTCTTTTTAAACAACCGACTTCAAACTCCCGCGCCAACTTTACAACAACAAGCACACGCTATACAAAGTACTTATTTTATTGTTGATATTTTAAAAACCGCTCGACCGATTTAGATAAAATTTATATGGGACCACATGGGTAGTATTCCCTTTCAAATAAAAAAAGAACCATCCAAATCGGTCCACCCAGTCAAAAGTTCTGAGGTAACAAACATTTAAAAAAAAAAATAAAAAAATACAGTCGAATTGAAAACCTCCTCCTTTTTTTGAAGTCGGTTGAAAATTATCTCACATTTCACCCGCCTCGCCCTGGACTTCGCTCGTGTGGATTCAGTATTTTAAAATCATATTATGCAAATCCTTTGATTTTTTTAAATAAAATGTAGTATAGGCTATAGGCTCACTCTTCAGGCCCTTAACCCTCTTAATTCACTGCCTATTTGGTTATAGGTTCCATGTCTAACCAAAAAATCACGTCTATTCGTTGTTCCGCTGCGACATGATTAAAGGGCACACCAACAAAAGAACAAACAACCACAGTGAGGGTAATAATACCTATGCTTCGGATACTATTTCTTTCATTATAAGCTTAGTTAACAATTGATCCAATAGTCGTTCAAATTATAGTTATACCATGTCGATCGAAACGAGACACTGTGCACATGATTTCGCTTTTACTTAGTTATGTAAGTACTTACCGTTTTCCAAAGAGCACGAAAATCCATTTCCAATGAAAACCCCGTATAAACTCGTAAAAAATAAAATTATGACAATCTTTTATAGTATTTCTACTTAGTTTAATTCTCATTTTCAAAAATATCGTGCTCCGTAGAATATGACTTTTGATGATTCTTAGCCTGTGTTCTTAGCATAATTTTGCGTAATAGAAGTTATTAGTTGTAGATATTGATATAATCAACTGCCAAAAACCTCATAAGCACACTCACCTAATACTTACCGCAGAATACCTACGTATATTTTTTATAGTGTTACTCTATACTAATTTTTGTAACGCCCAACATTCCAAAAATTACGTTAACCCAAAATTCAAAAATAAAGATTTGTGCGTCCATGTTAAACATACCTAGGTTTCCTGCATAACTAATAATCATTATTTTATTTAATTTTATTATATACATTGATGTGATATACTATTAATAAATGATATCATACATAAGCACACATTTTCATTTTCAACACAAATAACACTTTCTCCACAGACCAAACAGCAATCCAGAATGCCAATCGGCAACGTGAACAGGGGTTCAGCTCCAAAGCGGGAAACCTTCAGGCCGCCATGGGTGAAAGAGAAGGACTCGGAAGCCCCCCCTCCATGGACAGTGAGGAAACTGAAACCAGTGGAAATGAAGAGTACAGATAAAGCGGAAAGTGCGGAATCACCGGCACAGTCAGCCCCTACACAGTTGAAACGTGAGTTAAATATGATTAAATACTAGACTAGAGGATGCCCGAGTCTCCATCCGCGTGGATTTAGATTTTGAAATCAAAATCGGGGGAGGGTTCGCGGGATAAAAAGTCTGTGCCACTCTTCAAGTCCTCAACTATATCCATGCAATAAATCATTTACCGTTGCTCTATAACGGCGTGTTTGACTTTTAACCAACAAAAATGCATCATCACTTACCATCAGGTGAGATCGCAGTCAAGGGCTAACTTGTAGTGGATAAAAAAAAATCATCATCATTGACGCTTCAGTCATTTGTGGAACCGAGCGTGCTCAATTCGATATATCCATCCATCTCTGCCCAGTTCTGATGACCTCCTTTGATAGCTTTTACGATTGCGTTTTGGTCAACTCTACCTATCCTATATCCAGCCAGTGCACAAAATACTTCTATCTTTATAGCCTCTTCATCCATTCTTATCCAGTATTGGATAGAAGCAGGTGTTACTTTGCGGAAATCCATGATAATGATAACTAGAAGTATAAGGTGCTTTATTCCGCCACCACACGCCACAATAATTATGTCCAAAATCGAAATAAAACTAAATTCTTAAATAACAGAAAATTCAAACTTAACTATATAATAAAATCTAAAATTTAAATAAGAAGAAGAATAAAATTCTTCATTACTTATTTAAAATTCTGTTCATGACATTCAATGTACGCAATCTTTAGTTGTAGCCAGGTCCTCTCTCCATCAGGTCGTGTTTCAGGTGTTGTGTTTGATATTTTTTACATCTCCTTTTAGTATAGGTATAAACTATAATGTGTACCTAAAGATTAAAAAAAAACTATTTATCAGTTATCTATTTGCCCTGTCTAGCTTCGGAATAGGCAGATATATAGGTATATTATTCAACTTGGCATCAGTCGTAGAGACGTGGTGACAAAATTGCTTGTGGTAATTTCTCTAATGGGTATAAATACTATATTACTCATGACTAATATTGACTTACGTACTTCGCCCACATTCCAAATATTGCCGTAGGGGAAAATATGTTTTAGCATACTATTACCTATTTTGTGGTTTTAGTAGGCACCTATTATATGTATCTACCGCCAAACTTCAGCAAAAACACAGATTACTAACTATGTCACAGGCATGACAATACTTTGAGCGTTTTTGGATTACGTTAATAAAAGTTTTCAATGGAAATTTGAAAACAGTGAAATTTATTCCGCTTCTATATGCTCTTGGGGGGATTCCCTTTTTATTTTTTCCTTGGGGATAGGAGATCATTAAATGCAATTAATTAAACAACCCTTACTTAATATTATGTTATATGGAAATACTGTAAAAAATGATAGTGCAGAAAACTGACTTCCTTTGGCGCTACAACCCTTTGTGGGTCTTTGCCTCTTCGACATTTTTTCTCCACCCACCTGGTTCTATACTTGGCCTCCTTCTTCCATGAAGGGAGCTTTCCAAGTTTCTGCAGGTCTTCTTCTACAAAATGCATCCATCTTTTTCGAGGTCTTCCTTTGGGTTGTTTCTGTTGTGGTGTCCATTATGTTATCACTTTTACTCCTCTGTTTGGCAACACCCTCTCTACATGTCCCGCCCATCGTAGACGCTACGATTCACAACATCTCATAATATTGTTTCCCCATCAATCAAACGTACTACAGAAAACTAGATGAATTCACATGGCACAATAAATTTTAATAGAAATATCCAGTATAATTTAATAAGTGACGGTATTATATGCGCCTACGCAGGCAACTACGCATGTTATTTTATTACAGTGTCAATGTGGTCTTACGTTGCAATATTTGTGTTAAAAATGCTGTCATCTTGCGTAAGCTTATCAGGGATAACATAATATTATCACCATTGTGGGCTATGCTATAGTCCACCACATAATATTATTTTTCGAACGTTGCGGGTCCACGAAATATTGCTTGTACCTAGCTGACTCTTCACTTGTCTCTCGTACCTATCACTTGATAACATTAACGTGGTTAGGTACCTTAAATTCACTACTATTAATAATTTAATTTATCAATTCAAAGCCAAACGTTGAAAGGAGGTATTTATACTTTCTAAATATTATATTAGGGGTTAAAATATGAAATTGCCGATTTGTATTGCAAAATTGAAATGCGTTTTTTTTTAATTTAACATATTTATTTAATCAAAATAATTACCATTATTATGTATATGTCACCGTAAGATTGTAATCTAACGCTTTTTTTTCGCTAGATTGTAAACAGTCGAAATATTGTGAACCGTTCAATGTTCTGAGTGTAAATTTTTAAAATATTCATTGTATTTACGTTTTCTTGTCTCTTTCTTGTAGGTTAGTAGGTTGTACCGGGTTAATAAACCTAACAGATTACAATCTACCGAAAAATAATCCGTTATATTGTAATCATTTGACTGTTTACAATTTCGCGAGTTAGATTATAATCTAACGGTTTTTACAATCTTACGGTGACATATGCATTGCTGCCATCTAATAGGAAGGTAATTTATGCCTTTGCGATAGAACTCGGGTAATCTAGATTCGACAAACTGTGTGAAAGCATTTTGTACTGCCTCCTGAGAAGAAAACTTTTTATCACGTAGGTACAAAATTGACCAAATCACGAAAAAAATGGTAGTCCGTTGGAGCAAGGTCTGGCGAATACGGAGGGTGACGAATGGTTTCTAATTGCAGTTCCTGTAGAGTTAAAACGGTTTTTCGTGCTGTATGAAGTCTCGCGTTATCATGGAGCAGTAATGGTGAAGATCGATTCATGAGTCGGGGCTGTTTCACTGCTAGTTTTGCTATCATTGTTCGGAGTTCGGCACAGTAGACATCTGCCGTTAATGCTTGACCAGATCGGAGAAAGCTATAGTGAATAACACCACGCTGAAACCACCAAACAGTTACCATTACCAATAAAAAGGTAAGGTGGTTCGGTCTTCAAATCAAAGTTTCCATCACGAAAGCGTTTAAACCAAAATCACACGGTGCGTTCATTAGCAGTCCCCTCTCCAAACGCAACATTGATATTGCGAGCTGTTTCTGCCGCGTTAGTTCCGCGTCGGAACTCGTATTCAAAAATCACTCGAATTTTCGAAATATCCATCTTTTTGGTTAAAATGAATGAAAACAATAACTGAAAGTCGATAATCGAATGTTGCACATTTTTTAAAAGAAGAACTACATAGGTAGGTACCATGTGAAAAAAAGTTTCACTCAAAAATCAAAAACCATGAAGGTTCTATGTCAATTCGAATAAAACGGCTAGGCTATTTTATACTTTAACCCCTATTATTAAAAAAAGTAACTAAATAAATATAATATTTAAAAAAAAACGATTCAGGTAAATACCTACCTACTTATCACGTATATAAACGTATCGTTAAAACAATAATATAATGAATAAAACTTTGATATTGTCGATTTGGAGGGGCTGAACCAACTTGCTATTTTGAGAATTAAAAAAGCATTTAACAACCTAACTAATAAATCTCTTCAGTGGTGAACTCGAATGCTGCAAAACTGCAAAGAATTGGTGCGTCATGTTTACGACTTCGAGATCGTCAACCCTACCGAAAAGAAAAATAAAATTCGTTGTCTGTCTGTTTTCGACGTGGTCGTTTGCGAAAGGGCAATATTTCAAAGTGCACGTTATTAGTTGTATGTATGTCGGTGTATTCGCCTACAAAGTGACGTCAACACCTTCCCGAAACTTTGGCAGGGTTTCGGGACTTAATATTCGAATCTCCCAATGCGAACAAGTTTGTTAGTCTGGAGCTGAAGACGTTACGCGTTGTGCTCGCTTTTGGTGGAAAAATAACGTTACCGAAGTGATTTAGACTTATCTTAAAGAGAGTTTGTAAGTGACGGTGGTGCAAAAGTGACGATTCAGAACGGTAAAATAGAACAGTGGCAGAGTATTTTTAATCTACGAAGGTCTATGAAGACGGTTAGTTGACCTTAACTTTTTTCTGTGAAAAGAATAATATTTGGTATATAAGGTACCTACTGAAGGTTAATACATAATTAAAGACCATTTTATTGATGGAAATTTAAACAAAGGCGTGGTTTGTTATCCTTTTATTATAGATAGGTAACTAGTAGATAATAGCTAATAGGATAAGTTTCTAGAGTGTGACTTACTATATTTTTATGGTAGAGTCAGAGAATAATTATATACCATCTGGTAGAGTCAATAACAAAAAACAAATATTTTAAACAATCCCCCGCGAAATGAAATAGTAAACAGGTAAACGCATGGGTGATGAAGACGTGAATAATAGCATTTTCACAACCATAATAAATATAATTTTAATTAATTATCAATAGGTAGTAACTAGTACCTAGCTATTAAAACAACCGAACATAACAAAAATCATAAAAGTGTACCTACCTAATCAACTGTTGCGGTAAAATAAAGTTAACTATAATATGTATGTCGAGATGACTAAATAATCATCCCCTTAAAATAGTATGATAAAAGATCATTGGTATCATTTTCAAATGTGCAAGTCATTTAGGAACCAAACATTTACAAGAACAAGATTCAATATCATCGAGCCACCTTGGGGGTTACTATGATCTCTTAAAGCAGGACAGAAATTGAACGGCAGCACAGTTCAATGCAGTGTCTACCTACCAGTTCAGTGCCTTGAAGTTAAGTGCAGTTCAATATCTGTCCTGCTATAATAGCTCATAGTAACCCCCCTGATCTTCTTGCTTGTACGCCTCCTGCACAAGCATAGTTAGCTCTTCGTATCTTGATTGTTAATGAAAGTAGAAGTAACCTAAACTTAGTTTACCTTAACATGGTAGAAACGCTACCATGAACTTAGAAAATATCTGCGTACCTAATATTGTTTATATGTATTTTACATTGTTTATATATCTAAGTAGTCTACTTGAATATATCTGATATGAACGGCGGAAGACTTACCTGATACATAGGAGCACCAACCAATTACTAACCTACTTGCTTAATGCCCATGATACGATAAAGTTAGATTCGTTGTTCTCCTTATCATCTCTCGTAATGATCCTCGGCCCAGAGTCCTGACTCCTGTGTCGTTTCAGTCGGTGGAAATCTTATCGTGATGTATAATCGGCCTTCGAGTCTGAGATATTCCACGGCAGCCGACGCCAACAAATCGGGTATTTTTAGAGAGGACGGACATTTTACAAAATAAACGAAGATGTTGGGGTTACGCTATATGATTTATAAGAACACACTGTAAGCGGGGCGATTTAATATTTTATGTTTTCTCTTGACGATCAATAGGATAGTCACCCAAGTACATCTTATTTATATATCTGCAAGACAAGATTAAGATACAGCTTTTCTTAGAGCATATACCTTATACCTACATATTATATACTTACCTAAGTAGATATTTCGTTCTTTATTAATCCTACAAAAAGTCCCTTTATTTACGCAAAACTAAGCTTTAATAATATGACCTAGCCCTATAATATTTATATGTTACGTTGTTTTATGCCGGTTACATCCTTATTAGTGCCAGACTCTTCTCAGGCCGGCGCGTTTGGAAACTTTCTAGGTTCAGTTTTAACATGACCGTACTTAAATAAATTTGATATCAGCATCAAGTCCATTTTATATATTTAACTTTTTATTTATGTTCAAAAAGTGTAGTTACCATCTTAATAAAATGAATATATTTTGTCTATCGAAATGTAAATTCCACAATTTGACTATTGCATGTTTTGTTGCAGACACTTGGTTTTATTAGATTGCGTTTAGGTAGTTCTTAGCTAAGCGCTAAAAAAAACACAGCAAAATTTAAAAATTGATAAATACCTTTGTTTGAAAAAAATTCATGAAAGCTTCGACATGTTTATCTGTTACAAAGTGGACAGCTTAGCCACAAGAGCTCCAAAATGTAGCTAATCATAATCACGCTAAAATAGCCAAGGTCGGCCATCCGCCATCTTGGCAGCCGCCATATTTATTTACGTACGCATATGCCATCAAATGCAACGCAACGGGGACAATAATACCTACACGTGCTTTTATTTAATCACTCAGTAACCACTGTGTTAGAAAAACTTTAGTTAAGAACACCTACTTTGATTTATTGTAGGTTCTCAATTACAGTCACTTTTGTTAGGTACTTAAGTACTCTTTGGAAAAGGCATGTTCAATAGTGGATTGATTGAACATCCACAGGGTGAAATGATGATGATAGTAAAAATATATTCTGTCTGTATAATATACTAAGTTGAGTTATCAATTGCATTAATATCTATTATAGTGTAGGTACAATAAAATTCCGAAAGCATTTAGAGAACTCACATTCAATCTATTTAAGTCAAGACTTAAAGGTGGCTTGCAGAAAGGTGCTTCTACACAATAGATGAATTCTTAAATTTCAAATAATAGACAATATTATAAACAAAATATGTAATTTTGCATGCCTGATATTAAGGTGAAACATTTATACTTAAACTTACAAATAACATCTCATTGTAAAAAATGTTTCTGCAAATAAAGAATTTTGAATTTTGAATTTTTTGAATTTTGAATTAAATAACCTAATTTTTTTCAGCTGTTTTAAAAAAACAGTCTACAATAAAGGAAAAAGCTGAAAACGGCGTAACAGTTGAAGTAGAAGAAAAACTTGTCAAACCTTCAGCTGCTAAGCAAGCCGATAAAGCCTCAAATCCTGTTGTAGAGAAACCAAAATTCTTGAAACCTGCACTAAAATCTATCGATAAACCAATCAAAGTTGAAGATAAAAACACAAGCGAGCCAGAAAAGCCCATACTGAAAAGTGTTCGGACTATTGATGATAAATCGAAGGGAAAATCCGTTAGTATTATAGATAAAAGAACTGAAGATAAGAATGAAACAAGTAAAGAAAATAATACGGTAAACAATAAAACTTCAAACAATAAACCTGTGACTAATAAAGTTAGTAAAGAAAATAGTAGCTCAAATACCAAAAAGGTTGAAAAAACGTCTGAAAAGTTGATTGAAACAGAAAAGCCCAAAGTTGACCCAAAGGTTGAAGAAAGTTCAAAAATGGCTACTAAACCGCCCACTCCGCTTGAAAAAACTCCTTCGAAGGTAAATACTTTTAATCGTTTATTATGTTCTATAGTTTTACCAAATTTATATTATTGTTGTACATAAAGATAATTAAAACATTTTTTTTTTAATTTAAATTACAAGCAGGCGGATGCTAAGTAACCTCCGCACATGAACATTTGCAGTACCAGAAAAATTACCGCCAATTACCGGCTTTAAGGAACTTGTTTACCCGCCGCGCCCCTTAAACTAGCCCCATAGCCCCATAGCCGTAGTTTTAAGGGAACACAGCAGGTTAAAGCTGATACTGCTGTTCGCATAGTTTACCATGGGCATATATTCCTCCTAACTTCTAAAACTTAACTTTCAGCTTCCTCCTCGTAAACCTTCTTTACAAAAGGCACCATCAAAAGATGAAGTTGCGCAGAAGAAGTGGAGGGATCCTCTACACGAGCGTGTCAAAGAAAATATTGACAAAACATTAAATAATGAAATTCCAAAAGGACACACTTTGACTAAAAATGAAAGTTTGAGAAGTAAGTCTATTTATTTTTTATATTTAGCTCTAGAATGTTAAATCTTTTCAAATGACTAATAACAATAATATTTTTTTTGTTTTACCATCGTATGATGCATACTAGTACATTTATAACACATGCGAAAGTGAATTAATTTAACTTTGGCAATCTATCTTGCTTCAATGAGATAATAATGTTACAGACCGCGGACCTATTATTATCAATGCAAATTAACATTTCAGTACTTTAAAGCATCACGTACTCATAAAAGCCATTTTCCTCTTGAAATAATGTCTTCCTTAGGCTCGTTAAAATTGTATTCAATCCATTCCTTTTGATCTCTTGCTAGACAGTTTGTGGTCTAAATCAGGTCCAAAATAGTCTCGGATGGTTCCGCATACAACTGAGACGCCCATCAGGTGCAAACGCTTATCCACTTGAAGACGCGTATACACGTTTTCGCTGATCGCTTGTTTTCAAAGATTTTGAAACTTTAAGAATTCTAACCAGTGAATCTGTGCTCATATTACTTATAAAAATTGTAAACTCGGAAATAAGTTATATTTTGAAATGATTCGGATTATTATTAAAGTTTTACTATTAAAATCGTAATGGCTGATGTAAAAATGTATAATATAGGTAATTTTTTTTAAATTATGATGAGTGTGGTGCTATATTTCCACTAAAATAATTCAAATTCATACAATTAAATAATTCAGTTTAATTTATTTTGTTATTTATATTGAGTTAAAGCCATTACCCCGAATTCAAATTAACTTATCTTGGTTTCTGTGACTTCCGATTCTTGATTATATACGAAGTACTACCATTTTACAGGCTTATTAAAACCTACACCGCCACCGATGCCACCGCCACAACCTCCAAAAATGCCACCTCCTCCTGATTTCAAGAAAGCACCTATTGATCCCACAAAGTTTAAAAAACTAGAACAGCTTCGTACTCGACCTAGGAAGAGGCCTGACTGGAGTGATATGATGAAGGAAGTAGAACAAGGCAAGAAGCTGAAGAAAGTCGTTTGTAATGATAGGTGAGTTTGAGAAATTGTATAAAAATCTATAGAAATACATACGAGTAATATTACTCAATTATATTATTATACTAGCTGATGCTCGCGACTACGTCCGCGTGGATTGAGGTTTTTTGTTTCCCGCGGGGACTCCTTAATCTTCCGGGATAAAAATAGCATATGGATTGAGTAACAAACATCCATATGGTATGGATGTTTGTTACTCAATCCATATGGTATGGATGTTTGTTACTCAATCACGCCCCAACGGCCAACGGCTGAACGAATCTGGCTGAAATTTGGTACAGAGATAGAATATAGTCTGGAATGGCACATAGGCTATTTTTATCATCCATCCAAACTTTCGCATTTATAATATTAGTAAAATTGTAAATTATTGTAAACTAGCTGATGCCCGAGACTTCGTCAGCGTGTTTTAAGATTTTTTTTATTCCCTCGGGAACTCCATGATTTTCCGGGATAAAAAGTAGCCTATGTCCATCCTCGAGGTACAAATGTTTAAATGTGGATTGATATACATTTAATATAAATAATTTCAGATCTAGTCCAATAATAACAACGTCGGTTCTTGTCAAGAATAAAGATCAATTTATATTTGAATCTGAAAAGCCAAATTCTCATAACGAGTTATTAAAAGAAATCAACAAGGGTGTGAAACTAAAGAAGGTGAAAACTAACGATAGAAGTAAACCTCACTTAGAAGGACTAAGAAAATTCAGGAGACAGATGACAATAGAGGAACAAGTTCAGAAGTCAATGTCTCAAGCTAATCTCGCTCTTTCTCCTTCAGGCGTTTCTGTTGCGGAGGTAAGTATTTAAAAAGTCAAATATTCATCTCAAAATGACAGTACTGAACAGAAATGTGTAATTAATGGTATTTCCAGGTACCGGCTGCAGCTGAAGAAGATGACATTGACGAGATGGATGATATTGATAAAGTTAGAGATGATCTCCAGTCCACTAAGCAGTTATTACAAATGGAACTTAGGTACTTCTTCATATTCGTACAAGTAAAATATACATATGTCATTATCGTAATAATATTATGTCCACAAAAAATATATTCTACAGAAAACCAATAATGTTCTCATTTTAAATAAATTGTTTTTAAAAAATTACAGAAACAGAGAAGCTCAAGAAAGAGAAAATAAGCGTCTTTTGACTAGAATACAGAATTTAGAAGCTGAAGTGGCAAGGGAGCGAGCTATTATCAAGCAGGAGCAGCAAAAGACTGTAATATCAGTTACAGATGCTTATGATGAAAGACTGGTAACTAATTTGAAAATGGAAGTTGAAAAGGCAAAAGAAACAGCAGATAATCTAGAAAAACAGTATTTGCAAGCAGCAGATGAAAGAGATACCGCTATATCAGAATTAGAAGAACTGAAGAGAAAAAACGCAGAATTGGAAAAGAAGTTAGAGCAGGCCCTTTCGGTACAATCTCCATTTTATGAAGTTTCTAACTTCCTTAATGTACTCGTTTACTTTTTTAGTTTATCAAATTGCAGCATTCTGCAGCATTTTATATTTTTTACACTAAAAAAAATTTAAAAATTATGTGTTCAATGCTTTAATATAATATAGCTTGCTACTAAAGAATGATTGACTCAATGCTTCAAATGCCAATTTGCGGGATAAAATAGAAGAACTTTTAAAATCTGAAGAACCTCTATCATTTTACCAAAAATCTCAACTTGATTTTTTGAAGCAGTGTAGGTTATTAAACATAGACGTTGACTCCACTGAAGCCGAATTGTTGAAGAAAACTTTTGCTGATGCTAACAATAATAATGCTAATAACGCTTTTACTAACAATAACCAAGATTACGAGGTAAAAAAATTAACATTTCTATTAACTTTCGATTGTACATATATGTGATATTATGTTGCATAGAATAAATTTCCATATAAAAATTTAATTAACAGAAGTATTTTCTGAAACAAAATTGCCTCAGTAGTAAAAATATTTAGCACTTTTGTAGACTGACTGACTGAACTGTCAATTTATTCACTCCCTGCATTACTATGTCACAACCTTACTTAGGTGATAAAAGATACGTAACCAAAATGTACACTGAAAAACCGTGAAATACAGTTAACTAAGTACACTGTAATTACAGGGAATAATACCTACAAACGTTGGCTCGAGGCGATCCAGTCACGCCATCAAGCAACTGTCTGTGACAAAGGATGACAGTTTTGAAGAGGAAGAAGTATCGGAAGCAGAAGAGGTAAACTTTTACGACAATATTAATAAAACAATTCTAGCTCCACCTCTACCTTAGCAATGCTTCATAAAATCATTATTGTCGCCATTCGGCAAGTGTAAGCCCGTCCTGGAACAATTAAAAAACCTCGTGGGCTACCTATAGGCTTAAAACTATAATTAAGTGAAGCTTCTGCGCTCTAATAAGCACTCGTCACTCTTTGCACAGTTAGAAAGCTCTACTGTTAATGAATCTGAAAACTTATTTTCATTACAATTTTAGGAAGAAAGTGAAGAAAAGAAGCAGAAACGTCTCGAGAAAGAAGTCCGTAACATGAAAAATAAAATTCGGCACTTGAAAGAGAAGCAAGAAAATATGAAGAGAGAAAGAATGGCATATAAGATGGCCCTAAAGAACCAGCAAGCATGTCTGAAGTGAGTATTTAATATTTCTCAAAATGTAATTCTCTCCTCACCAAATTAAACAATGGTTGTTATAAAAAGGCTGTTTTGTGTGAGGCAGAGATAAGTAACATATGTGCGTGGCATTGTGCTGGAATTTTAATCCGCTCAGCTCTAAATCTATTCCGACATAAAAATGACGTAATTTCTTGGAAGAATAATTTGTTATTTTACATTTGGATGGTTATATCCATAGATTTATTATAATATATTTACTACCGGTTATATCGCAGAATTTACTTACATTTGTGAGTAAATTATCAGCTGATCCATTTCTTTCTGTTTTTAGTGTACTAGCACACGCCGGGTATTCGATAGTATGATAAAATAAAGTGCACGTATCACGCAGTCTCTGTAAATATTATTATTTTCAATTTCAGGGATGAGAAACGAAAGTTCAAAGAATTGAAACGGGAAGTTGATAAAATGGCAGCCATGATGAAAGAGGTAGGCACGGATGAAGAAGACGAGGACGACGACGAGGAGTCTGAATCAGAAGAAGAGAAGAAGAGTGAATCGGAAGAAGAAGAGACAGAGTCCGAAACAGAACAAGAGACAGAAAGTGAGACTGAAAGTGAGAGTGAACCAGAGGTAAGAAAATGGGATATCATTGTACTTGATGACTATGTTGTTCCTCATCCCAATCCAGGAATCTGGAAAAAGCAAATATCAAATACAAAATTATTAAGTACCTAGGATTCTTTGCAGGAGGTACCTACTCCTGCTGAATGATGATTAATGTATTGCAATTATGCAGTTTTATATGACGTACCTTGACGCCCCAAAAATAAGGGTAACAATTCTGAAACATCAACAATATTAAAATAACACAGCTTTAAACAATATGGTGGGTGAGCCAGCCAGCTTATGATAGTTTTGGTAGAGAATGACGATAAATAATAAAACAAGTAACACGGGCGAAAGAAAGAATATTATTAATAATATTTGTTAAAGTATCTACGAGGCCGGATTATTTTAGATATTGAAAATGTTTCTTTTATTGTATATTATTTAATAAATCAATAATAGAGATACATTTTTATATTATTAAAGATGACATAAAGTGACAAGATAAAAAATCAGTTTTCTTTTTCTACTTTTGACAAGATAGATACAAAACGAACCTTCATAGAATACATTAATAGCGAACCTTATTTCAACACACCTCCTTGAGTTTTGTATCTATTAAATGGTATTAATAATTCTTCAATTAATTAAATATATAAAGTTAATCATTTAACAATTCATGGCAAAGAACTTAAAATAAAATAACATTCTACTTCTAACAATATCAATTACGCTACATTCAGTATATTATATTTTCAACGATCTGCTACCATGTTAAAGTATCTACGAGGCCGGATTATTTTAGATACCTATTGAAAATGTTTCTTTTATTGTATATTATTTAATTAAATCAATAATTGAGATACATTTTTATATTGTTATAGATGACATAAAGTGACAAGATAAAAAATCAGTTTTCTTTTTCTACTGTTGACAAGATAGATACAAAACGAACCTTCATAGAATACATTATTATCGAACCTTATTTCAACAATATTATTATTTTTCATCATCAAAGCGCTACAGCCCTGGGTAGGCCTAGACTTCATCAAGCAAATTTCTCCATCGGAGGCGATCATTAGCAGCCTCTCTCCAACTCTGCACTCCCAAAACTCTCATGTCTTTTTCCTCTCCGCCTATCCACCGGCTTCTACGGCCCTCTGGTTTACTGTCCAGCAACTTTTTCGGGGCTCTTGTATCGTCCATGCATTGCACATGTCCTGCCCATCGCATTCTTGACAATTTAATGATTTTGACGAATGCGAAAACGTAAACGCCAAATGCCATTATCTTGAACAGCACCGAAAAATCTCTTAAGAACTTTTCTTTTGAAAATTTGCTGGCGGTTTTCATCCTTTTTAGGGTTCCGTACCCAAAGGGTCAAAACGGGACCCTATTACTAAGACTCCGCTGTCTGTCTGTCTGTCTGTCTGTCTGTCTGTCTGTCTGTCTGTCTGTCTCCAGCCTGTATCTCATAGACCGTGATAGCTAGAAAGCTGAAATTTTCACAAATGATGTATTTCCGTTGCCGCTATAACAACAAATACTAAAAATTAAAAATATATATATATTAAGGGGGGTCCCCATACAATAAACGTGTTTTTTTCGTATTTTTTTGCTCAATATTAAAAACGGTAACAGGTAGACGGTTCAAATTTTCACAGAATATTAACTTTTATATTACCTTTCAAAATAAATAATTAAATATCAATAAAGTAAATATTAAAGGGGGGCTCCCATACAACAAACGTAATTTTTTGATATTAACAGTAAACCTCTACAAACAAAGTTAGTTTTGCGGTTCATTAACAAAGGTAATTATACCTACTTCTTGAGTACGGAACCCTCGGTGCGCGAGTCCGACTCGCACTTGGCCGGTTTTTTATTTAGTACACGGCAACTAAAATTATTTCTATTATTAATATAATGTTATCACGAATTGGCAGGCAACTAAGTAGGCATACTTATTTAGTTTACCTAAATTAGGTATATATACGGGAAAATTTTAGCCATACTAACTTAATATTTTATTTCAGGATGCTCCTCTACCCAACAAGAAAGAAAACTTAGCGAAGCGTCTAAAAAGACACGAAACACGGGTAAATGCTTTGAAAAAAGGCAACGCATTGCTCATGGCTAACGTCGACAGACTAAAAGACGACGTTCTTATACAGAAAGAAAAATCAGTAACACTCAAAAAAGAACTAGACTCGCTAATCGATGATCTTGATTAAAGCACTTATCTACGGATATCTCATACTTGAAGCGCGTGAGAAAGACTTTGAAAATCCCTTTGATTTTATAATCGAAGTTTGTTGTAAACTTTTCGAACCTCTAGCGTTCAAGTAAAGCCTCTAGCTCATATTAAAACCGGCAAATTTAATTTGGGCTAGAAGAAGGGTCTCGCATGGTTGTCGGCAGAAAAATAAAAAAAAACAATTACCATTAAATTGACAGTATAGATTTTAATTTTTTCAAAACTTAAGTGTACCTACCACTACTACTAGTACTAGTACCCTACCCTACCAGGAAGTTGTAATAGGAGTTACGCTCCTCATCATTATAATATCAATAAAGTGGTATTAGTTTAAAAATACATATATTAAGTATAAGTACAACCGCTAGCTGAAAAGCTAGAACCGCCATTTATTTTTTATAATATTGTGAGTAATATTGTGATCATAGAATGAACGATTATTATCATTTATTAAGTTTTCTGTCTTAAGATTTTGCCAATACAGTATCCCAACTAACTAGATAGTAAATTTTATTATGATTTAATGTGATTATCGATAAGATTAATACGTCATATAGATATTTATGCGAATAAATTAAGCTTTAACAAAAAAATTATGTTGTCAGCTCCAACGCACGACTGGAGTGCTACCATGGAAACATAAACAAGTGTTACCATGGAAACAAAGCCTAAATAACGTAACCAAGAAACTTTGATTTTACTGCCCATAAATTTTCCTACCCCGGGCTTTGTTCCAGAAACATATTTACAGTAAATAATAGTTTTTATTTAATTATATATTTGAAGACCAAATTTAATAAATGTACCTACACCATCTTGTTCGATAATTGCCAATTGGGTATTTGACAAAAAGTCAAATCAGCAACTTTTTTTCAAAGTTAAAACGCGTCCTGGGTACGGGATTTACCTAAATTCTGAAATGTGACGTCATTAAAGTTCACGCACTTTTTACTTTAATCGATTGTTTAAAATGGTTATTGAACATAAAACTATCACGGAACGTGGATAATACGACTTTTCTCTGGATCCTCTATTTAATAATTACTAAAAAATAATTTATTTGAATAGTAGTCAAACACCCAAATGTACCTACCAACTATATTTGCCAAACTCTAAAATTATAATAGGTTACGTAATCATTTGACAGTTTAAAACTTATTACTTACTCGAACTGTTATGTACCTAGTTCATACATGCTTTTTGACGTGCAGGCATCTATGAACTCCAACAGGTCGAAGTAAACGTTTTACAACGATTAACATTTCCTTACACAATCGGGGAGCAGAAATATGTGCCCGGCTAGTTTCTATTGGGTAATATTATTCCTAAGTAAAAAGTTGGTTAAAATTAAAGTTAAATTAAAATGTGGTTAAAATTTTGGTGGGTATTTACTAATACCTATTGGTGGTCTATTTACTATGATTAAGTTATTTTGGAGTCATTAATTGCTTTAATATTATCATATTACTTAATCATGACGAAGCAAGATGTAAAATGTATGGTTATATTAGGTATTATTTCACATAATAAAAATAGGGTGTACATTTTTGGTGAACATTTACCCATTTTGAGTTATCAATGTGTTTTTTGTTTTTAACTATTACTCTATTTGGTAAGCAGTTAAACATAAGCCTTATTTATGGATCTAATGTTGTACAGTTTTGTATTACTCTTACTTGTACATAATTATTAATCATTAAACGAAAACAATAATAATATGATTATACAATTATTAAATACCTAAAAGTTATTTCAAAACTTACGCACGTATTACTTAGGTAGTCACATTCAATTCTATTAATATAGGATTGGTTATTTATTGCAAACATTATGCTTTTCATAATTCCTAAGGTATTCAAAATTATAATTATTAATAATAACTAAACTGAAAGCTATTTAAATATATTATGCGTAACTTAATTAAATATTTACCACGTAAAATTGCTTTTTATTTTCCTATCCTGACTGTAAATCTAGTTACTTATAGGTAGGTACCTATTCTATTTGTTTCCGATTCATTATTTACATCATATTTACAATCTATTACATCAGGCACTGTATTTATAATGATACTAGTGGGCCCGGCAGACTTTGCCCTGCCCTGAACCTCGACCCCGATTGCAGCGCCCCCTATCGGGTCCAATTGTAAATACGGAGAGAGCTGATGATTGAGGGTTTCGAAGACGGATGAAGAGCACAGCCAGGGTATTGAAGATAGGTGGGGGGTGCTCGACCAAATGTCACTCGAAACGACAGTAAGCTGAAAACAAGTGAATATAATTAAAATTGTTAAAAAATACGACTGCTCTGCCCTAGACACACATACATACACGAACCTTGAAAACATAACACTCCTTTTTTGGGCAGTCGTGTAATAAAAATCCCCCTCGAATGGAAGTACGGCTACCACTGCTACTACGTAACGATACCACAGTCAATTACCTTTGGAATCTTATTCACATTTTTATTAAATGATATTTATAAATGACTGCCTGAAAAAAGGAGTATATTGTTTTCAGGGTTCATGTATGTATGTATGTATGTGAGTTTGTATATTCCACCATAACTTCTATACGCCTGAACCGATTTTGATAAATGATTCGTATCGTTAGAATCCCTAGCTTATTCCGGGTGACATAGGCTAGTAAAGTTTTAAAAATAATGGATGGGGTGACCATGGTCCCGCATTAAAGACGAAAATTGAAAAAAATTATTCGAAAATAAGATTAACTATATAATCATCATCTAGAAAATGATGAGTACCTAGATTCCAAAAATATATAACACTATAGTTCAATATCCAGTGATTCACAAAAAAATATAATTTAATAAAAATGTGAATAAGATTCCAAACGTAAGTAATTCAATACGGGCTACGGCAGAGCAGTCGTATTTTTTAATAATTTTAATTATATTCCCTTGTTTTACCCAGTACCTTACGTTAGTACCTTACGTTAGTACCTTAAGTTAGTACCTTACGTTAGTACCTTACGTTAGTACCTTACGTTAGTAACTTACGTTAGTAACTTACGTTAGTAACTTACGTTAGCACCTTACGTTAGTACCTTACGTTAAAGGCCTGGACAGACACAAAGCTCGGCTGCTCGTGCTGATTGACTGATTGATCTCCTGTAAAATTTTGTATGAAAAAATTTTTTTTTACTCATCGTTTCGTATAGAAGATAAAAGGAATTCAGAGGAAAATTACGGAGAGAGCTGGTGATTGAGGATTTTGAAGACGGATGAAGAGCACAGCCAGGGTATTGAAGATAGGTGGAGAGTGTTAGAACAAATGTCACCCACACTTCATTCACAGTCATTGACAGTGAGCTGAAAAAAAATTCAAAATGGCGGATTTAAGATGGCCGCCATACAAATTTCGTCGGTGTCTATCTCTGAGAGTATAAAAGACTAGCGGTTCGCCCCGGCTTCGCACGGGTAGCACTTGATCAAAATAGTCCATACCCAATAATGGTCAGTCGGCACTGAGACGAACAACTCCACCATACATACGTTCTCAAATTTTGTTCAGCAAACCGCTGTTAACGCTTGGCACTTGAGTCTCCAATACGACGTATTTTCGCACCCCTCGCCTGGGAACTATGTTTAGAACTAACAACTATGTTGAGACCTTGATCTTTGAGGCTTTTCGCAGTCTGTCTACAGCAGTTAGATATTAAAATGTTTTAAAAAAATGTTGGTAAGTTTTCTTGTAATTATTATGTTTGCCTTGACAAATATGAAATAAGAGTGTCTTGACAAATATGACATAAAAGACAGTTTGAATTATGGGTATGTTCCGAAATACACTGCGAGCACTGTAAGGTGTGACGTCAATTTAGTATACTGCGAAACCGTTCCTTTATAGTTAGCTACACTGGTCACTGTTTAAAACGGAACGCAGTCAGCACTGAAAGCACCTTACCTCGAAAACGCCAGTACTCACAGTACAAAAATGGCGACGATTTATGACGTCATATATTTCTTTAGGATACTGCGGCACTATACTGTCACTCCATAGCGGAACGAATTTCTCCCCAGTAAGAGCACTGAACAGTGCTCTCAGTGTATATCGGAACATAGATTAATAGACGTATAGAGGTTTAACGTAAAATTTAAATTAGGTGAATTTTTCCGACTTAATTAACATTATTGCAATTTTCGAAGGGACCTCTTATTTATTTTAAAATAAAATGTAGCCTATCTTACTCAGTGATAATGTAGCTATCTAATGAAAAAAGAATTATTAAAATCGGTCCAGTACTTTTTGAGTTTATTCGTTACATACAAAAATACAAAAATACAAATCTTTCCTCTTTATAATATTAGTGTAGATGTAGATGGAAGAGTGGTTTCGTGGCAAAAGATGATCAGGATATGAAGGTCTACTTGATGAATAGGAAAAAAATTCAAGATGGCGGAATTTATTTTCCCATAGAAAATGTATGGTGAATATTTATAAAGAGGCTGCTACAATTTAGTGTTGAACTATGCAAGACTTTGATGCGGTTCCTTTTTCAAAATTTGTTTTTAAAGAAGAACTTGCCATAATTTTTCGGAGAAAAAAATATACTTATGGAGAGCGATGATGATCGAGGATTTGAAAGATGGGTGAGGAGCACGGCCAAAATTTCAGAAAGTATACTAGATGGAGGAGTGGAAGTAGCCAATATGCATGACTTTGATATGTTTTCTTTACAAGATTTGTTCTGTATGGAATGATTGTCGGTTTGCCGTTAGGAAAACCAAGATGGCGAAGTTCAATGGCACCCAAAGATACCCGATCGACAGCGGTATAATATTGATTGTATGCATGTCTGGAAAGTTTTTTTACATTTAAAGGCCCTTTTAGATTGTCAGGGGGGTCTCTGTTTTATGTTTTCTTATGTGAATTTTTTTTACGTCTGTCGGACACTTGCCAAGCTGGCGCTTCCACTGTGCTCGCTAGCATAGCAGTGTGTTGTTTACTTCAGAACACGTAGGCAGTAAACATTAGGATAGAAGGAGAGCAAGTAAGTAGACAGTGGGCCGCGCGGACCGCGTAGTTACGCGGTCCGCTTCAGCGGGCCGCGCATCCACGAGCCATACTAGTTATATGTATAGATATAGGCTTTCTTTTGTATTTATTATTATAATAGCGCTAACGGACTGAAAATAAGTCCTCCTGAACAATTTTGTATGGGAATTTGTCGCCAAATTTTCCATGAGGTCAAAATTTCTAGGTTGAGAAAATTATAGAGAGAGCTGGATGTGAAAAATCAACTAGGGTGCAACAGTGGTTCTCGAAAACTATCAGTCGGGGACAATATAATATGGTCCTGATAATGAAAATTGCTCAATACCTTAGGCCATTGGGTGAATCAGTGAAAAAAAAAGATGGCCACCGCACGAAACCTCAAAAAGAAAAAAAACCGGCCAAGTGTGAGTCGGACTCGCGCACCGAAGGTTCCGTACAAACCTGTATATGATGTAACTAAAAATTCATGCTTTACGCAATTTTTCCTTTAACGTTTGCTTTGACGTTGCTTCGTACCAAATTTATCTCATTTGTCAATATTTGAGTTGATTGAATGAAAGGTAAATTGCGGTTTACGATTTATGACGTAAAAAAAAGTAATTTATAAAAAACAAAAAACCCGACTGCTTGGATACCAAAAAGTATAAAACAAGACATGAATTGAAGTATTTCATTATTATCAATTTAAATCATATAATATTAATTAAATTTATCAAGGCGCAGTCGCACGTTAAGTTTTTTGGTATCCAAGCAGTCGGGTTTTTTGTTTTTTATAAATTACTTTTTTATTTAAATTTTTTTTGTTAAGTATTTATCGGAAACAGGCGACGTTTTATCTGCCCGAAGTAGCACCTATTACCTATTCTGTGGTAGCACCAAAGGTACTAATAAGTATTTTGTATGAGAAGTAGTAATGAGCATCGGATTAATTTATTCGTAATGACGAGCGGTGAACACCATAACCATCATCAAATTTGCATATGTTATAATGCTAATATTAATTTGGTAAAGTTCGTAAATCTGCTATTTTTCCTAAAAATGTGCTTATTAATTTTCGAGAGTCCTATCGCATCGACGTCACGAGACCTCGGCAATGAACGTCGGCCACTTACGAAAATGCCCGTAGACAATGCAAAAAAAGTAGGTATTTTTAAGTATTTCCAAAAACACAAATTTTACCTACGTCTTTAGTACGTAGTGGACGTATTTATTTATTTAGTATTTAGTTTATAACTAAGTGGACTCGGAACTAATATTTTAATAGACATTAAAAATGTTAGTCGGAAGTTATGTTAGTCGAATATGCGCTGCATGTGGCATTGATGAATTTATTGATTGATCGATTGAAGGAGTAAAAATCATCAAGTTTTTTGAGACTTGTTATTGCGTCACATTAAGCTTAGGTATACAATGATATGTTACTATACTACTGTAATATTTATTATATTGTGAGAGTACGCCCCACCTTCACCCTTTACCTATCCGCTGTGGTCCGCGTCATTTTCTGGTTACTGTATTTCTATATCTCTTAAGATATTCATCTAAATTGAATAGTGTAAAGGACAATTTTTAACCGACTTCCAAAAAAGGAGGAGGTTCTCAATTCGGCGCGTATCTTTTTTTTTGTCTATTTAAATACTTGAGATGAGTAAGATATTTATTGTGATAACTAATTAACGATTAAAACTATATTGTTAAAACACCTTCGCAAGTAAAGCAGTGACCAAATTTGAAAATCATAAAAATGGTTATTGTGAGTCAACCTTAAAAGATAGTTATATGCTATCGCGGACTTTTTTTAGAACTTTTTGAGAGGAACGTTTCCACCATACATTGTTGTCGTGTAACTTTATCGATTTAGGCAGCGCACGCCACGTAAGCTCTCAGATGAGATCGTTTTTTCCGACTTAACTCACATTATTGCAATTTTCGTAAGGATCTCTAATTTTTTTTGGAAATAAAATATAGCCTATTTTACTTGCTAATAATGTAGCTTTCTATAAGTAATACAATTTTTAAAATCGGTTGAGTGGTTTTTGAGATAATCCACCTAGTTTGATAGACATAGATGATATGAGTAGGAACTTTAAACATTTCCTTTGAAACCTCGTAAATCCTAAATTATCATTTAAACGGAAAAATGGTTTAAGGAACCTAGGTGTGATTTTAAAAGACCTATCTAACTCTTAATTGGCTTCTAGTGGACGCCATTTTGTTTTTCTCAAATTCGGCCTCCGTAGTGACACTCACAAGATTAAGATAAATCTAGTGGTACAAGTATTATCAAAATCGGTTCAGCCGTTTTGTCTGTAGTGCGACACAAATGAATACACAAAAATGGACCTTTGAAACCTCGTAAATCCTAAATAATCGTTAAAATGAGAAAATGGTCAAGGGAACCTAACTATGATTTTGCAAGACCTATTCATTGATACCCCTTTTGGCGTAGTCTATCGACTTTAATTTTTTAATTTGTTACATTATGGATTCTAGAGGCCGCCATTTTGTTTTTTCTCAAATTCGGCTTGCGTTATGACACTCAGAAGATTTAGATAAATCTAGTGGTGCAAGTATTATCAAAATCGGTTCAGCCGTTTTGTCTGTAGTGCGACACCAAGGAATACACTAAAAATGAACCTTTGAAACCTCGTAAATCTTATATGATCGATAAAATGAGAAAATGATCAAGGGAACCTAACTATGATTTTGCAAGACCTATTCATCGATACCCCACTTGCCATAGTCTATCGACTTTAATTTTTTAATTTGTTACATTATGGTTTCTAGAGGGCGCCATTTTGTTTTTTCTCAAATTCGGCTTCCACAGTGATAGGTAGGTACTCTACTGATATACTCGGCATAAACTGGCGCAAGAATCATCAAAATCGGTCCACGCGTTTAGGCTGTAGCTGTCCTGCAAGGAACAAAAATACATATATAGACTGATGAACACATAACCCTGTGCGTTCCGCAGTCGGGTAAAAAAAACTACTTACTAGTTCTCGTTCAAACCAATTTTCGGTGGAAGTTTGCATGGTATCAATGTACATCATATTATATTTTTTTTAGTTTTATCATTCTCTTACCATTTTAGAAGTTACAGGGGGGGGGGACACTCATTTTACCACTTTGGAAGTGTCTCTCGCGCAGTTTAGAAAAAAATGATATCACAAACCTCAATATCATTTTTGAAGACCTAGCCATAAATACCCCACACGTATGGGTTAGATGAAAAAAAAATTTGAGTAGGTACTCTACCCTCCATACTCCATAGTACAGTCCTTAGTAGTACACTCCTTCTAGGTAGAAGGAGTGTTATCTCATATGGGAGAAAACAGGGAGTAAAAAGTTAAGTTGGTAGACATTGTTAATTTGCTACGATGGCATAAAATGTTTTGTTAATTAGAGGCATTATTCAGTCTTAGGGAAAATATTCTGCTTAGGGAAAATATTCTGCTACTCATATTGAGTGCAATCATTATCAAGGACCTAATAGTGAATTAATTCGAATTACTGATTTTATTGCTTAGCGATCTGATTAACTTTGATATGACTTTCAAATATTATTATTACAAACTTTTTTGAAGTTGATTGATAGAGCCAAGTTATCTTTTTTTAAGATGCCTAAGCGTGGAAAATTCTAATTACCCTTTCAGGCCTCGCGGATTTGACCTTGTCTGTTTTGCACGGTTCATATTTCGCCCCCCGCGCGCCGCGCGCCTGAGTACATTGCGTCACTTTTTAGAGAAATGCCTATAAAAAAATACCTAGACCACCTATCCTGGTTCTGTAAACTGCATTGGCATTGTAAATAATGTATCTTTATGATGGTGTGATATAAATAAGCTGACGTCTACAATCAACTACATGACAACGCAAAGAATGCGTCAACGATCGCAATTTTTTGAAAAGCATATTTTTTCTATAAAGCTTTCACTATTTTCATTGGAATTGAATAGAAAGACATAAAGAAAGTCTATTTATTACATTTCAGTAATAATCTAGTCTAATACTGAACAAAAATAACTAAAATTTTGAAATCGAAAATGTATAAATATAGGGTTACTTTGTAGTGATGTGCGGCAAATTAGATGTCGATATTTTGATCTTTAGTAATAGCCCTGTTTGCCCGTAATTTTATTGAATCCTTATGAATAAATTAAAGCACTTTATATAGTATTATGTTTTATTTACAAAATATAGTGTCTGTTTGTGTCGATCGTAGGATCGAGTTATATATTTTTTTTGCAGGAATTTTTTATTGAATGAATAAAAAACATTAATTCACGCATTATTTTGTTTTATTTACAATATAACTAAAACATAAAAAATAAAATAAAACTATAATATAAAATAAAATTATATAAACAAAAGACACTTCGTCTTTGTGTGATGGACCACATCTTTTCTAAAATGTACAGTATGTAGGTACAATTTATGATCATTCTACAATGGTTCTCTGAGAGTGACCATAAAATTAGTTAACAGTACAACTCTGCATGATCGACGTCAAGTCCGTATAGAATAAGCAAAAAAGTTGGCTTGACAGTTACCTACCAAGTCACCTAGATAATATTTATCTTGGAGGTTGGCATTGTTGACAATTTATGGCAATAATGTAAGTAGTATTGAATTAATTTCCATTGTTAAATTAAGGTAATTTTTTTGGACAGATTATGTTTGTGGATGAGTGATTCAGATTGCTTGCACACGGTTTTAGCACTTACGCTATGTATGCACATTTGACGTCGACCGTACACACACACACACACACACACTCGATTCGAAATACAACAATCATGCTACTACTACACCCATTAAAAATCCTAATCCATCGATCTTTCTAATCCATCAATTAAGAATAGACAACCGTCAGAAGTAAAAGCAAGGAAGCAAAGCATCACCTGTTACTAATTATTGTATGTAAACTGATGAAGTATGATATTTTTTGAAGCAGTTCTCCACACACAGTGGCACACTGCAATCCTCGCACTTAAAAGATGTTTTTTGCATTTTTCTGCCTTCCCGAAGACAGACAACGCACCTTTGCCAGCTTTTTCTATGTCTTGCCCTGTCTGAGTCTCTTTGGGGAATGCAAACGGGCCAATGTGTGTGGTGGACTATATGCTGAAAATGCGCTGTTCTACTATGAGATGCTTCTGCTCTACGGCCCAATGGAATGAGTGAATGGTGATGAGAAAGAATGGCATGAACTAATTATTCTAGACGGAATTTAAGATTGTCCTGTCGCGCTTGTAGGGAAGACACGTGAATTGTGAATCGAACAATTACTCAGTAAGATTTATGAATGTTGTTATTAGAACTTTGATCACAGAATAATATAATAGTAGGTACTGACGTACTTTGATTAGGTACTTAAATAGCCTACAATGGCGGTGTAGAAGTGAAGTATGCCGAGTTAAAAAAAAAAACCGGCCAAGTGCGAGTCGGACTCGCGCACCGAGGGTTCCGTACAAACCTGTAGTAAGTTTTAAATTATTAAAAATATTTTTATTTTAAATATTTGAGTTGATTGTATGAAAGGTAAATTGCAGTTTACGATTTATGACGTATTAAAAAAAAATTTAAAATAAAAATTGTAAAAGGTAGTTATAGCTAGGTACTTTTAAGATTCGTTCGTAATACTGTAGATGTAACACGACTAAAACTGTAACGACCAAAGATGTAAAACAGTAATAATTACCTTTGTTAATGAACCGCAAAACTGACTTTGTTTGTAGAGGTTTACTGTTAATATCAAAAAAACTATGCTAGTTAGAGCATTGACTATAGTTTTCCTGTAAAATATACATAAATTCCTATTGACCATAATTATTTCCGATTTTTCGATTGGTAAACTCCGGAGATAAGGGGGGGGGAACGGTATTTTTTTAGACTTTTTCCCCGATAAATCAAAAACTACCATGACTAAAAATAATTAAAAATCTGTTTTAGAATGTACAAAGTAAACCCTTTCATATGATACCCCACACAGTACAGTTATCTTACTTTTAAATTTCAACCCTCCGATTTTCCCCCCTTTTTAAATAAGAACAAAAATAATTTCCAATTTTTTTTACTTTCAGTGTCTTTGGGCCACTAATATCCACAACTATTCCAAATTTCATGTCGATAGCTTCAATAGTTACTGAAATAATCGAGTGTGACGGACGGACAGACGGACAGACGGACAGACGGACAGACGGACAGACAGACGGAGAAAGTCGCACCATAAGGGTTCCATTTTACCATTTTGGTACGGAACCCTAAAAATTGTGTGTGTCAGCTCCGACGCACGACTGGAGTTTACTCGTTCTATCCTATTTTGATACTCGGCAAGCCTCGTATCAAAAAACAGCACTCGAATTAAAATGACCTTCATTACGATACAGTTGCATAAATAGCTATATTGATATGTATAACAAAAACAGCAATATAAGTACATTGACACTGATAGAAACAAACAAGCCCAATAACATATAGGTATAGTCGCCTTGCAGCATACACTATGTACGTCTCACTCTTACGTCACAACCAAATTAGAAAGGTGGGTTAGAAAGGTCACACCAAAAAAGTAACGAGGTCATTCATCAGTAGATTTTACCTCTCATATTTTTCTCATACCGGGCGCCTTATATATGAAAATCGATTCTTAAGGAGTAAACTCCAATACATAATTTTATTGTAATTATTGTCAACTAAAGTAGGTACTTATTTATTAAAAATTTCAACAACTTACGTTGTTCAAAATAAAGATGAATGTTTCTTTTGGCGCTTCTTTTTTTACCCTGATGATAGGTGGCGCCCCCAATCTAATGCATTTCGACCTTTTCGACGGACACTTTTTATATATACCACAGACATAATACAGAAAATCTGTGATATATACAGAGATAACACTCCTTCTACTCTACCCTCCATAGGCTGTAGTGGTGGGTCGTTATCGTTTTTTTGACGGACGAAACGCAACGGTTTTCCCGACGACGAAAACGGTTGCAAAAAACGGTTGTCGTTGCAACTGGTTTGAAGATGGTTTTTAAGCCGTCCTCAAACCAGTTCCGACGACAAAAAACGTAAAAAAAACGCAAATTTGCGTTTTTTTTAGTGAAACGGTGGAGTTTCTTACAAGTGTAAGGTAACGATTAAAAATTTATGAAATCGTTTACTAATTTGTATGTATTCCTTTTATCGATTGACTTCAATTTACACACTAGAACACACTAGAATTTTTTCGCGCCGTTGACATTTCAACCGTGTTTTATTAACGTTAAAAATTATTATTTACACTAAGCTAACACCTAAAAATCATGTACACTTGAATATTTACAAAACTATTTACAACATAAAAACACTCGTAAGCACATTTACTCAATTAAAATTTACAAACAACAAAAACTTAAAACAATTACCTAACAAAGCAATTGTCTTTGAGCGTACTACTCAATATCAACTGACAAAAAAAATGTAAACAAATAATATCCACGCGACGAAGCGCTCACCGGCTCGTATTCCAGGAATTTAAAATCCCAATTCATTGTTCATGCCAAGCGAATTTGCACTTTAAGTAAATGACTGTGAAATCTATGTTTGCATGGATTTGACCGTCGCATCACGAACGACAGCATAGGACTACTCTACGGTAAAACATTATCGACTGTATATTATAGGCAAAAAGTTAATTTTTTATTGTAAGGACTGGTTTGAGAACGAACGTGAAACTATGAGGACAACGCGACGTCCGCGACGACGTGTTTCGTTGAATCAATTCACTTTCGACTGTATTTTCTTAAGCGTAAGATAAAAAATCACAATACGTTATTCGAAGACTAGTTTGTGCAATGTAAAAACGTCAAACTAGTTGCAACGACGAGTCTTCAAACCAGTTGCGAGTTGCGACGTTGACCGTCGCATCACGAACGACACCGTAGGTAAGTTCATTATCGACTGTATATCATAGGCATAAGGTTCACTTTTGATTGTAAGAACTGGTTTGAGAACGAACGTGGAACGAGGACGACTACGTTCGCGACGACGTGTTTCGTGGAATCAATTGATTCTCGACTGTGGTCTGTGTTTTCTTAGGTGTACAGTATAAAATCGCACCAACCCAATCAAGTTATTCGAAGACTGGTTTGTGCAACGAAACTGTTTTACCCAGGACGTAAAAACGGTTTCACCGTCGCAGAACCGTCACGGTTTTTAGAAACGGTTCGTCGTCGCAACGCCCACCAGTAATAGGCTGCACTCCGCTCTACTCTACGACCTCGGACCTACGTCTACTTGTCTCTGCTCTACGTCAAACGTCAAACGTGAAGCAAACTCAAAATTCAACCGTATTTTCGTAGTTTTGAAAATAATAGCTGAGACAAGATATGACTATAATTAATAATTGAGATCCATATTTTAATAGCTTTGTGTGTTTTATAGTTTTACAAATAGCATAAAAACTCTTAAGCTAAAACTATGCCTCCTACGGAGGTGGACGCGCCTGTGGCGGTTGAGAAACCAAACCCGCGAAACAATCCAACTATGTTCAAGATATTCCAAAATGTTCAATATAATGTTGTACAACATAAAAAGTATGTGAAGGAAATGAAGAAACTGTACAGAAAGGTATGTTAGCGTTAGCGTTATTCACAAATATGGGAGTAACGCTTTCAGATTTTGTATACTTTTAGCGTGTATTCCTCTATATTGGAATACATGTGAATTTACGTACTACTCCGAAGAAAAATCTTTTTCTATAAAGCTGTTAAAATAATAATAATAGCTATTAAAATAAAAGATTCAATTAGCAAAAATTTACCCATTGAGTATAATTATTAGAGAAGTTCCAAAAATTTGTACCAAAAAGTATGTTGTTGGGTCTGAGTCCAAATATAATAAGTACCTACTGTAGTTTTATACTATAGCCCAACCGTCCCCCACCGTCACTATACAGTGACGGTGGGGGAAGGGGGAAGGGGGGGAGGGGATATACCCCCCCTCAAAGTAAGACGTTCTGAATTTTTGTAGTTTCCGAGATATTAATTTTTTAAAGTTTTGAGGTTAGGTTTTACTTTTATACCTTTTAATTAATTATACCTGCTCTAGACTACCTTACCTTTTGGTTTAGGTAGTGTAAAAGGTTAATTTCTTTATTAGAATGGGCTATGCCAGAAGACTCGCTTCGTCGCCCCTGAATGAAGCTTCGCCTACTCGACCTTCGTTTTGCTGCGGAGGTCGCCGGTCCGCTTCATTCAGGACCTCCTACTGGAGCTTCTGGCTACGTGTTTAAAAAAAAACACTAGGGGTAGGGCAGACAAGACTGTGTGGAGTCGGGGTGTGCCGATTCGGTTTTGTGTATCATATATATGCTCATGTACCTAATAATACGTATAACTTTATACCTTTTTAGTTAAATAATTAAACCTATAACCAATAAACGTTTTTTTTTAACCTTATAACCTTTAAACTGAAAAGCGCGTAAAACGATGACTCATAGATTTGAATTCTGGCGTCAATGCACGCGTACCGTTTTTCCAACAATCGGTACACATAATATATTATTACTCAATTATTAACATTTTATGATACTTTTTATGTTTGGAACGGATTATGATACGTAAAACGAAACTTTAGTACGTCAACTAAATGTCAATGAGTCTGTAATCTATGGCAGATGTCGTAAAAAATAGTGAAAAGTGGTGAAAAATGGCGAACTCGAGAAGTATTAGAATTCAGAGTAAGATATTTTAGTGCAAGGTTTACCACATCAAGGTCTTTCTGTAAGAAAAATATGAACGTCCAACTCAACCGTCACTATACTATAGCTGAGCCGTTTTATCCTTATTCTTTGTAATATTGATTTTTCAACTTCAACCACTAGCAAAATATAGAGCATCCATAGATATTCGCGAACCTGTCTATAGTTAGAGGTGGTGGATGGTGGTTAGTTTGAAGATGGTGTACAACAGAATCGGTATCTATTGTTCGTAACAGTTTTGTTGCGCCTATCACTAATATGTCAAAAAGCCACTACTTATGTAAAAATTCTCTCCACAGCTTGACCAAGACACCTTTCGAGAGAGTTTCCGAAATGCCCTTCATTATTTATTCACATTTGGAGACACAAGTGCAAATGTTGATCGAGTTGTCCAGTTTGTTTCCACTTTCTGTACCACCCTTGATGATGAAGAGGAATTCCTTATGTTCATCTTTGAAATTATTTTTGATGTGAGTAGTTTCTCAAATATATATATTTTTATATTGAAAATTATACAATAAAACTTAAAGCTAGCTTAAACTTATAATTATAGTCTATAGTCTTAATAGTTTATTCTGTTCAATAAGTCAGTTTATGATACAGTAAGTATAGAATAATACAATCTAACACTTCAGAAGTACTTTACAGCAAGTAATGAGTGGTGTTGCTAGAATGCAATTTTGAAATTCCTAAAATTACCTATGGTAATGGTATGGTACTCGTACCTCGTGGTTTAAGTTTTTTTATTCCCGCTTTTTCTATAACTTCTTAATTTTCCGGGATAAAAATTAGCCTAGCCTATGCCAAAAATCACGTCGATTCATTGCTCTGTTGTGGTGTGATTGAAGAACAAACAAACAAACTTTTGCGTTTATAATATTAGAATAATATCACAGCTGAACAACCGTTGTGCAAGAAATGAGCCAGCTCTTTTGTATCAAGCAATGGCATATTTCTTGCTTCCTGGTGCTGTTGCAGTGGTCATCTATTGGTTGCTGACAATGGCGAAGACTACGTCATGCAAATACACACTTTCTGCAGCTGTTTAACGAACTATTGCCAGCTAGTATCATGTCTTATTAAACTTTTAACACTCTCTCACACTCAAATGTTCTCTTCCAGTGTCAGTGTGTATCTGGCCAGTCAGTTAGATACAGAGCAAGTCAGTTGCTGGCATCTGTGCTTGCCGCTCTGGGTGATGATGCCTCTCTGGATGATGATTTGTGTGACAAACTTCTTAGGTCACAGGTATAGTTTATCTTCTTCTCTATATATATAAAATTCTCGTGTCACAATGTTAGTTACCATACTCGTCCGAAACGGTTTGACCGATTTTTATGAAATTTAATATGCATATTCAGTAGGTCTGAGAATCGGCTACTATCTATTTTTCATACCTCCACGCGGACGGAGTCGCGGGCATCAGCTAGTATTTATGTATAAAGCTTATTTAAGCAATTAGAATGTGGCTAATTCTGTTGTATAAAATCTCTAAACTCAACTAAAATTATTTGTCTAATTGTTTTTCTTGTCCCTTTCATGAGGCTCCCTGCTGAATGGAAAGTCACTAGATAAAAGCCTGTCAATTAAATTTAAAGATGAGCAACTGAATTAGCCACAATATGTAAGTTTGCTTGCTTGCTTGCAAATGGCGGCGTTTAAGGGTCTCCCCAAATCTATATAATATGTGGAACTGTCAAAAAAGCTTTATGTATACGGCATTAGACTTAGAGCATTAGGGCGGTGCTGCACAGCGCGGCACAAAATGTCAAAATATTAGTTCTATAATTTCGTATGGTGCATGTAACACGGTGATTGCTATTAAATATTATGAAGGCGCCTTCATAAATTTTGCTAATAAAAAATGCTGACATAATAATTGCTAATAATTTTTTATAGTTTGTAAGTTGATAACGTCTTTGAGAGGTGATATCTAGTGAAAGGCCCGATGAAGAGCGTCAGTTTTTATACTGTTTAGTGTTTACATAGGTACTTTGCACACTTTAACTTTACACAAATCAGCTTTTCTAATTATGGTTCATTTTTGATACCCATTACGCATCTTTGATTGGCCATAGTATCTAGTGAAAGGCCCATCAGCATGCGGGCAGAAATTCTCTATCGTCATCAGTGGCGAGTGTAGCACCCACCTATTGTGAAACAGCTTTTCTAGCGATAGTTACCAAAAGTGCAGCTATCTCTTATAATATACTAGATGATTCCCGCGACTTCGTCCGCGTGGACCAATTTTTTTTATTCCCGCGAGAAATCTTGAATTTTCCGGGATAAAAAGTAGCCTATGTCCTTCCCCGGGATACAACCTACCCCTGTACCAAATTTCATTAAAATCGGTTGAACAGATACATTTTTTGATTCCCGAGGGAACTCTGAATTTTCTGGGATAAAAAGTAGCCTATGTCCTTCCTCGGGATTTATCCTATCCCTGTACCAAATTTCACCAAATCGGTTAAACAGATGGGCCGTGAAAGCGTAGCAGACAGACAGACAGACAGACACACTTTCGCATTTATAATATTAAGTATGGATTACTGATAATGGTTTTGGAGAAGGTATATCTAAGTTTTTACAACCTAGTTTTAGCCTATTCTATGTATTTCAGAACAGGAAAATATACCATCATTAATGTTTTTTCCAAGGCCCCATTTATTACAGTATGATAGGTAATGCGACCTTAAGGGTGAAAAAGATTTCGCTCGCCTTGGTTGACGCTGCGCGACAGCTACCGGCGCTTAAAGCTTTTCTGACCCGCTCAATCTGGTTCCAGATTTTCTTTTTGTTTCTGTAGTCATAATGATGTAAATAATTAATTGAAATTATTCTGTAGATGGACCGTCTTCAAGACACGCGCGGTGCGGTGCGATGTCGTGCAGCTCTCGCGCTACAAAGACTGCAGAATCCTACGGAACCCGATGATGAAGTTACTAGAGCTTATCGCTTCCATATGAGCTGTGATCCTAGTTCTTCTGTGAGAAGGTAATAAATTGACCTATTATTATTACCATATGGATTCATATTCACTGAGCTACGCCAGAGAGTAGATGCATGGTGGTATGCAATAATTTATATAACTCAATGATCAAATCATTATGAACAATTTACTAAACTTGTAGTAACTAGTGGTTCGCCCCGAACTGAGACCTCGCGGCGCCATCTATTGACATCATTGTGAAGTTCTATTGTAAATAATAGGCTCATTCAAAATTAAATAATTTCGTTTCCATATAATATTTATCTAATTTTAGTATTTGTTGTTCAAGTACAGGATATAATTCAAATAATTGAACAAGTTTCAGACTCAGCCTTTCAGAAAGTATTGTAATAGTTAACTTTGATCATTAGCGCCATCTATTGACACCATTGTGAAGTTCTGTTGTAAATACTAAGGCTTAATTTCTTTTCCATATAATATTTATCTAATTTTAGTGTTTGTTGTTCAAGTACAGGATATAAGTCAAATAATTGATCAAGTTTCAGGCTCAGCATTTCAGTAAATTTAGAGTTCTGAGGTCAACTTTGGACGTTAGAAAATCTCCACTTTGAGAACCCCCCATTTGGTAAAATCAATCAGTTATAGGGTAAATTTAAAAAAAAATATTTTTGGACTCTATTCTTAATTACCTTTAAAATGATATACCGCAACCCTATGTAACGCTATAAAAATATTTTTTCTTCATATTCGCTTCTATGAGAGCCCCCATGAAATAAAGATTTTTATTACTTTTTAAGCCATATTCGGCGGGAGGCCATCGGTTTAATTGTATAATTTTTAAATTTGAAGTAATTACGTTCAGTAATTCAGAAGTTATAAGGCTCTGACAGACGGACGGACGGACTGAGGGACGGACGGACGGACGGACGGACAAGTGCAAATTCACTCAAGTAGACTCAGAGACCTTCGCTTCGCTCGGTCGACTAACATTTGTTATTACCAAAGCTATTCGTCATGCTCAACAGCTACTTTTATTTCCAGGGCGATATTAATGGCAATAGCAAAAAAGTCTTGCGCTATACTCCTAATTTGTATAGCTCAATGATCAAATCATAAAGAAAAAATGATATATACTAAACTTGTAGTACCTAACATTTGTTATTACCATACCATATTATTGTCGTGCTCAACAGCTGCTATGTATAAGAGTTTTATATTTAGTTTTAGTATGTATAGTTTAAGTAGTTATAATATTAGTGCAACTTTATCATTATTTATTGTTGCACTTTCTCGCTCCTTCTTTAAGTTTCTTAAAAAACCGGGTGTCTGTAGGAGATTACTTTTAGTGATAAGAACGCCATTGCGCACGCGTTATTCTCTGTTTTTTGTTCATTTATTATTTATCTATCTACTTTTATTTCCAGGGCGATATTAATGTCAATAGCTAAAAACCTGCGCAATGTGCCATTCGTTCTGGAGCGACTCTGCGATGTCGATGAGGCGGTGAGACGCGCCGCATTCCTCTACATTGCCGCTATTAATGTTACCCAACTGAAAGTCAGGCAGCGGGTGCTGGCACTGAAGGTGTGTATTCACTTGGACCGGTATAACATTTGCCAACTGCCTTGTTGGTCTTGTGGTTAGCATGTCCGACTGCGGCCGACGAGGTCCTGGGTTCGAGTCCCGGGTCGGGCCATAATTAAGTATTGGGCTTTTCTGACTAGAAATTCTCAGTACTAGCCCGGAGTTAGGAAGTTGGCGGTGTTTCACCCCCGTGCCTCGGAAAGCACGTTAAGCCGTCGGTCCCGGTTATTATCACTAACATGATAATAGTCGTTAAAAAAGCCCGCCAACCCGCATTGGAGCAGCCTGGTGGGTCGAAGCTCTAATTCCCTCTCTCTCATGAGAGTGGAGGCCTGTGCCCAGCAGTGGGACGTTAATGGGCTGTAGTGGTATAACATTATCACATTTCTATGACTGATAGATAAATGGTAATGTAATCTAAAGATGTGACTCATTTTTCTGAAAAAAAAAATAGTCATATCTTTAGATTACGCCCACTCTGGCTTTGTTCTCATCTCATTGAATTTCTGAAATGCCTTTCTTAGTGTCTCTCTCTGAGTTGTATTCCTCATTACTGAGGGTCGTGACCCCTTTCCATTAAATAATGGTAGGAGTTTTCTTGGGATAATAATGCGGTGGCTTCTCACGTCCCTCCGCATACGACTCGACTAAGAGTATTTAAACTCTTAGGTTTTTGTAATGATTATTATCAGATGTTAGTGATAATAACTGGGGCCGACTCGTCCCTCGTCCGTTGTTCTTAGTGTACGTGTACACTCTACGCTATAAAGAAAACTGCATAGGGAATATAAGTACTGCTTTTTCATATTTGTGTCCGTGAAAATAAAGCGCCACTGCCGGACGACGAATTAATTACGCGGCGGAATTGATATCACCGTCGCATCTCACTTTGTACCACCAAGTAGATCACTAAATCTATGCACCTTTTATTATTCTTGGTCAGAGCTTTTATTTCGTTACTATAAGTTCTGTACTTTTTGATGTAACTATGCCATCGTCTGAACACAGATTCTACTAATTCCCTATCTGTTGCGTGTTTAAATCTGCTATAGATACGTTTGTTACGTTTTATTACTATGTATAATGAAATTAAATTATTAGATTTTTCGGCTCTCCAGATATTTTTGTATTGACTTTTGTTTTTGATTTTTTTATTGTATCGAACTAGATGAAACAATTTTTTTAATATCTAGGTGGGTTTGACTGAACGCAGTCCTCGGGTCAGGCGTGTGGTGGAGGAGATACTGATTCCCGGTTGGCTCAGCTCATTCCAAGGCAACATAATAGATTTGCTTAAAGCCATCCGGTTAGACAACGCTCAAGATGCCAAGGATTCCCAGTATGTTGCAGGGAAGCTTCTGGAGTCGCTCTTTAAGTAAGTTTAAACACAGTTTAAGACGACAAGAGACGCGTCGATTCTGCGTATCTCATTTATGCCCGCCCAAATTCAACATAGTAGAAACAAAAATTTTACAAAAAAAATATTTTACAATGGCTTCAGAAATTGTTTTTTTTTGGAATTAATTTTGTTTTAATATAATATTACGAGTATATATAAGACTAGCGGACGCCCGCGACTTCGTTCGCGTGGCATAAGTTTTTTAATTCCCATAGGCATTCCTTAATTTTCCGGGATAAAAAGAACTCATGAAAAAAAAACCCGTCGATCCGTTGCTCTGTTGCAGCGTAATTGAAGGACTATTTAACGTCCTTTGGGAGAGCATTTATGAAAACTGTGAATTATGTATTTCATAATTTAAACCGGTAGCCCAAATATCAAGTTTCACGGCTATTTAACTTGAAAAACGCCGGCCTTTTACACTAACTTACAACCCCCATTTTACCCGTTTGGGGGTGGAATTTTGAAAAACTGTTAAACACACATACTTCTTTATATTATACCAAAAGCCAAAATACCAAATTTCGTTGTTACAACTTGAAAAATACGTTGATAAATGAAGGACATTCATCCCCTATTTCACCCCTTTGGGGGTCAAATTTTCAAAAAAGGTGAAACACGTACGTCTGCATATCTAACTGAAAGCCCAAATGCTAAGTTTCATCACTATAACTTGAGAAATCAAGGACTTTCATACAAACTTTCAACCCCTATTTTACCCCTTTAGGGGAGGGATTTTGAAAAACTGTGCCACATGTACTTCTTTATTTAAAGCCAAAATACCAAGTTTCGTTGATACAACTTGAGAAATATCTTGAGAAATGAAGGACTTTCATAAAAACTTTCATCCCCTATTTCTCCCCTTCGGGGGTAGAATGTTCAAAAACTGTGAAACACGTATTTCTTTATTTTTTACCTATAACTCATATACTAAGTTTCAAGGATATAACTTGAGAAATAACGGACTTTTGTACAAACTTTCAACCCCTATTTCACCCCCTTAGGGATGGAATTTTGAAAAATCCTTCCTTAGTGAGCGCCTACGTTACAAAAGGAAGCTACTGTCAAAATTTCAAGTCTCTAACCCTAGCGGTTTAGGCTGTGCGTTGATATATAAGTCAGTCAGTCAGTCAGGACTTTGAATTTTATATATATAGATTTGTATTCAGGATTTTTTTATTACTAGCCAGTAAAAAATATATAAATTGGTTCAGAAATCTCTGGGGAAATCGATATGCATACATTAAAAAAATTCATGCCAAATTGAGAACCTCTTCTTTTTTAGGAGTTGGTTAAGATGTATTCTAAAAAAACCGGCCAAGTGCGAGTCGGACTCGCGCACCGAGGGTTCCGTACAAACCTGTAGAACCTCTTATTTTAGAAGTTACAGGGGGGTGGACACACATTTTACCACTTTGGAAGTGTCTCTCGCACAAACTATTCAGTTTAGAAAAAAATGATATTACAAACCTCAATATCATTTTTGAAGACATATCCATAGATACCCCACACGTATGGGTTAGATGAAAAAAAAATTTATGAGTTTCAGTTCTAAGTACGGGGAACCCCCAAAGTTTATTGTTTTTTTCTATTTTTATAAGAAAATCTTAATGCGGTTCACAGAATACATCTACTTACCAAGTTTCAACAGTATAGTTCTTATAGTTTCGGAAAAAAGTGGCTGTGACATACGGACGGACAGACAGACAGACAGACAGACAGACATGACGAATCTATAAGGGTTCCGTTTTTGCCAAATTTGGCTACGGAACCCTAAAAACTAATAAACTAACTACCACACTCAGAGTCGCTAAATCGTTACCTAGGAACTCGTTTATTAATTTCAATTCAAAATCTAAGAAGTTTCGTAAGCAATGATTAGCTACTGCAAGTGTGGAAGGTAATCTTTTTTAAGAAATAAGTCCTGTTAATTTAGTGATATCTATAAGCAGGAAAAAGAATTAGCACCAATGGTTTCTTTGCAGGCGCCTTCCAATCTCAGAGCTTTTGGAATGGCTTCCGACTGACAAGTCACATCGTCTCATACCAGCTGAGAAGCTGAATAAGGAGACAGCTTGGTACTGGCGCCATCTAGTGGAGCATTTGCAGAGGATTGATGACGATGAGACCCTTGAGACAGTGTTGCCTGATCTGGTCATGCTTACGGAATATATACGGGCGTATGTAGTAGCATTTTATCTTCTACCTTTTTTCTTCATGAAACCACCAATTTTATATTTTAAATCATGGTCTGAGATTAATAAGCTCTTATATAGAGCTTAAAAGATTCTTATATATACATATAGTCTCGGTTTCCAGGGTTTTCATGGTATGGGATTGTAAGACAAAATAAAATCGAGATTAATAAAATACTTGACCAATCATTGAGATGCTTTAAATTTGTCCTTTTTAGTAAGAGTAGGTGTATTTTCTAAAAAACACCCAATTTTTAAGTGATAATGGGTCATATACATGAAACAAGGCTGAAAATTGTAATTATTATTAAAAACAAAATTAATTGATACAACAGGATAGTCGAGTCCCCATGTCCATCCGAAACGGAAAACCCAGTGATGTTCAGCATTCGTCAGTATGTCCTACACGAGTTGGGCAGTATGTTACACGTGTACGACGCTAGCGACCCCACCGGCCGCGCGGCGCTCAAGGATCTGATCACAGATACGCTCACCGGTAATGTATCACTGGTAACAACACTATTCTTCAGAGAGTCTAGTCTAGTTGAGTTGATGTCTAATTGCCTAGATTAAAACTTTGTGTATTTCCTTCGCGTTATTATTCATATTGTTATTTTAGGTGACTACGGACCCCTTAGCGCGGACGTGATACGCGCGTTTGTATCCGCTCTAGAGATGGTTGTACCAGACATAGCTCAGCGTATAGAAATAATTTGCGGCATAGTGACCTCCTTGCACGAGCCGCCCGAAGTTGAGGAGCCTGTAGCGCCGCCGCCGCCCGTTGAAACTGCGGAAATGAAAATGCAGGTAATTTCAGCAAAAGGCATCCACAAAAGATAAAATCTTCCATTATTCGGTATAATATGGAATTTGACATTTCCTTAAATTGAGGGTACTTAAAGTTTCTCTTTACCATAAAGGCACACAGGGCCCGTGCCTAGAGCCCCTATCGTCACAGGAGACCCGAAAGGCGAATATAAATATATTCGCTTACACTTTACAAATTTTTAAATATTTAAGGTAGATATTTAAACCCATCAAAAAAGGTAATTTTGGTAGGTATATGAGGGTGTTGTTAGCGACTTTCTGGCAACCCTGAGCCAACGACAAGCCAATGACATTTGACAGAAAACTTGGCATTGCCAGACTTGCCAGCTTCCACAGTCCCTGTTTCGCCACCATCTAAAAACTGTCGGGTGTGTTTTTGTCATTCACTTTCTTTTACTTTCCAACAGAGGCCCAAATTCTTGTGTGCCCAAGAGCCCGGCATGGTCTAAAACGGCGCTGTTAGAAGTGAGAAGTATATCTTATTCAGGTACTAATAAAGAAAATATCTTCATTTCAGAAAGCAAGATTACGCGTATCCTTGAACGTTGCAATAGAAGCGCAAGAAGAAGCTGTAAGAGATGAAAACTACGCGCTCGCAGCTGAATGTAAAGCTAAGGTGAGTAATATACCAACTAATGATCTTCATAATATTTTATGCACAGCTTTTTTTTCGCACTCAATTATCCTCTGTCGATGTGCCAGAGACCTTTTTGTTGAGAGTTTCGCTCTGATAAGGGTGCTAACTCACGATGATATTGAAATTGAGAGTTTTTTTTCGTGTGCAGTAAAACTTTTTTATGCGTGACTGACAGTGACAGTAACTGATTCCGTCGGTATATAATATGGTCTCTAAACAAATAGTTGTTTTTAGGCCGCCGCCATCTTGTATCAACATTTAAGCGCAAAACACACAGGGGGCGGGCGCGGGTCGGGTCTGTGTGTTGTCGTCCATACAAATACAAGGAATTGCACCCGCCGCGCACACGACCCGTCCTGCGCCCGACCCGCGCCTGTACCGAATTTCCACGGCCACAGATAAAAACCTCTATTAGTACATACCTACATTTTCAGAAATCGAAACCCGCGCGCGTTTATTGTTGTTTTTTCAACCGACTTCAAAAAAAGGAGGAGGTTCTCAATTCGACTGTATTTTTTTTAAATGTTTGTTACCTCAGAACTTTTGACTGGGTGGACCGATTTGGATGATTCTTTTTTTATTTGAAAGGGCATACTTCCCATGTGGCCCCATATAAATTTTACCGAAATCGGTCGAGCGGTTTTTTAAAATATCAACAATAAAATAAGTACTTTGTATAGCGTGTGCTTGTTGTTGTAAAGTTGGCGCGGGAGTTTGAAGTCGGTTGTTTAAAAAGGATTTTTTATATTAAATCATAAAAATTTTTCATTAAATCAAAACGTCCTTTTTTAACAGGTAGCAGATATACAAAAGAAAATTGAAGAGCTGAGTGTTCAGAGTCAGCCGCCCCCGCCGCAACCTATGCCTGTAAGTATTTACCTATTATGCCAAGCAAGTCATTCAGGCCGATTCTTTTGGAACGCAATGTCTAAACTAAACTAACCTGTCTAAATCTTGTTCTGCTCCATTCCGCATGGAGTATTTTGAAAGGGATAGCAATAAAAAGAGCTATAATTTTAGTTTAGTATAGAGATGACCTCCAACAGAATTGGACGCCAAACAGAATGTCTGTGTCAATGAACATGAGTGATCCATAATTGCGCGTTATTGTTAAAATAGACTAAAATGTTAAAATGCAAAGCGATAGGCTAACGCTTTTCGGTCAGGTACATTTTTTCCAGCCTAGGTCCCTTCGTGTAATCATACTAATAATACTGTTGAAAATGTGTTTGTTTGTTGGTTTGTCCTTCAATCACGCCGCAACGGATCAACTGATTGACTTGATTATTGGCATGGGTATAGTTGAGGTCCTGGAGAGTGATATAGGCTACTTTTAATCCCGGAAAATTAAGGAGTTCCCACGGGAATCGAAAAAACGTAAACCACATGGACGACGTCGCGGGCATCAGCTAGTCCTTCCATAAAGAACTAACGTTCTAAGTGACCCTAATAATCTTGGTAATAACTTTTTTTTTTCTTGTTCAGGTAATTAGAGAGAAAAAGTGTGATGCAGACACACTAAACAAATGTCTTATAATACTAAACTGCGCGTTGGACACTCCACAACTGAAAACGATTACACCGATGCTGCAGTTGACATTTAGTGAACTAGAGGTTTGTGTAAAATATGCGAACTTACGACATACGAAATATGCGACTGACTTACGCGAGGCGAGGCGAAAATTCAGCTTTCAATACTCAATTTATTTATTACATGTTTGAAGACTGATTTGAAAGTAGAAAGAAATCTATTTACAGTGGGCCTGGGGTTGCCTATATTTTCGGTGTGCACATACACAATAGGGCTGATAACAACTCAATCAAATCGGCAACTCTTTATCGAACTTGAAAACGCGCTTCTAGTATGGAAGTTGTATGAAATACCTAGTTGGGACTTGTGACGTCATGAAATATCAACACACTTTTTTCTTCAATCGATAATTTAAAATGATTATCAAACTTAAAACTAACAAAAGATGTGAATTTTTGGTCTTTTGGAAGACCCTCTATTTAAATTATTAAATAGATGTAATGATGATTACATCATAGACATAGGCATCATCCCTATTATTGTAAGGTTTCGCCTCGCGGACTGCGTCAACGCACAGCTCAGCACTGTATTTAGACTGAGAGATCTTTTAATCTCGCATTTTTCATTCAGGTGGAAATATTCCAAAATATTGAGATCCGAGATAATGCGCTCGAAACTGTAGCAATGTTTGGAATGCTCGACAAGGGGTTCGCTATAGATCACAAAGCGTTCTTTTTCACAAATGTAAGTATAACCAAACATATAATACCAGTACGTACTCGTATCTCATGTTATTTTCACGAGTTTCTCATGCCATCCTAGAATACTGCTTTCAGCTTGTGTGCCCCCATTGTGTAACATTATTTTTTTTGTTAACTGTAGGTACATTGATGTGCCAAAATATAAGGTATCAATCAAATCGAGACGATTTTTCGTCTACCGTCCTTTCTAAATCATAGTTTGACGCACTGTTAATGCTATTTTTTTATTACACTCTTATTACCTTACGTGATAGTGTCAAGAGTTCAAGACCAATCATACTATTCTATAATATCATGCTACTTTGGTTGAACATGAAAATCACTAACTTACTAAAATTGGCCGGTTTAGAAATTCTTATCACCATATTTCACCAAATGAGGTTGTAATGGGCTGCTATTTTTTATGTACAACTAGCTGATGCCCGCGACTTCGTCCTCGTGGATTGAGTTTTTTTGGTTCCCGCGGGAACTCTTTAATTTTCTAGGATAAAAAGTAGCCTATGTGTTATTCCAGACTATAATCTATGCCTGCCAAATTTCCGCCGTTCCGGAGTGATTGAGTAAAAAACATCCATCCATCCATCCATACACCCATCTATCCAAACTTTCGCATTTATAATCTTCTCTCTATATATATATATATATATATATATATATATATATATAATTCTCGTGTAACAATGTTAGTTACCATACTGCTCCGAAACGGCTTGACCGATTTTTATGAAATTTAACATGCATATTCAGTAGGTCCGGCTACTATCTATTTTTCATACCTCCACGCGGACGGAGTCGCGGGCATCAGCTAATATAAGTATAGATCGTGACAAGGACTGTGATACGTGACAAGGGAAGTGGGTAATGTTACGTTTGCTTTGTGTGCCTTCAAATGAGTTTAATCACTGTATTTTCAGCTGGTAGATTTAACAAATGAAACCACAGCCAGTACAGTGCTCAAATGCATAATGGACATATTCTGCGTGCACGGCGCGCGCGTTTTTGACGAGGATATTGACGCTTCCAAAACCAGTTCATCGAAGAGAAGGAACACGAAACATTCTATAGATACAGTGGCAGATGGTAAATATTATGATAAATCATTTGAGTCTGGATATGAATTTTAGTTTGCCCGATTTTACCAACAATTCCTAAATACTAAACAACTAAGACAAATAGGTGACAGTTTTCATTCACATCTGCTACCTTAGATGTTGCCTTAAATCTAACATCTATTTATCTAAGATATGACAATCAAGGGCTCCTATTGGTGTGTTTTGGCAATGTAGTACATCTCTGGTGGTAAGGCAGCCAACCTTTGTTTCCTTTGTGTCCCACACTGTGTTTGCCTGAAAGAGGTTTCCACTTCGGAATACGTCAAATTCAAATGATTTTTATTCAAATAAACTTTTACAAGTACTTTTGAAGCGTCGAGTGAACCTACCACTGGTTCGGAATGCCATTCCTACCGAGAAGAACCAGCAAAAAACTCTGCGGTTGCTCTTATGAAAAAAATAATTTACAATTTCATTGATTTGCAGAATACATAAGTAACAGCTGTCCTTATAGCATTGCTGGAGCGACTCAGATCCATGCTCCTTTGTCATTTACGTAATCTTCTACAGTATAATAAGCTTTCTGTATTAAGTCTGGTCAAGCAGCCATCGGTTCTACGACAGACATGGCCTACCCACTGATACTTCAGCTTGCTAATCCGTTCATTCAGATAATAATGTCTGAATGGACTATGGACTGTAACATTTGTGAAAAAATTAAGTCAATTATTTGTAGGATATTTGAAATAGGGAATTCACCCACCCACCCCCACGGCTCAATGTCGAAAGACAGATTACCCAGACACAAAAATAAAAAGAAAAAATATATCTAGAATACCACAATCCATTGTCAAAGCAATCTAAGAAAAACTCAGTCGATTTTTCGCGAAGTGTAAGATAACTGCCATGTTATTATTCCAGGTACTATATCCGAGTCTGCCCTATCACTCTCGGCATCCTGCACTGTGATTGAACTACTGCTAAATATTATGGATGATCCCGTGAGTTAAAATATGCGAAATATTACTATATAACAACTTAATAATAATTAATCAAATAAAAACAGCGTTTGGGAAACTTAAAAACCGTCTTGAAAACCTTTTTTTTAATCTGATTTATTTGGGGGCTTTTCTTTACAAAACAAAGAACGTCAGCCCATGTCTTGAAAACTTAAAAAAATAGTAAAATAGCGGGAACATCTCGCACTCTCGCACGCCACACTCATTGAGATGACGTTACGCCTGTCTTTTGTATTTCTACCATCAAATTTGAATATTTTTCTAATATATTTATTTTTGATCGGATTTATATTATTATTTCGTAAACTTTGCCTTGTTATTTTTTAAATTCTCGTGAAAAATCTTCAAAACATCTTATCCTGTATGTTATGTTTGTTACAGTGTCCGCCATATAGACTTATCATAGTGGAAGGGCTTTGCCGGCTCATATACCTTGGCCACTTGGTGTCACCGGCCATACTTAGCAGATTGTTACTGCTATGGTTCAACCCAGCTACAGGTAAATTAATTACAAAGCTGATGTGCGATTATGTAAGAATTGTCGATCAAATCGTCAAAGCTCGGCTTCAAAGTAAAATAAACCATAACAGCATTGAATTAGAGCTCAATTTCGTGTATCCATTCTCATCCGTTTAGGTTATCGTACATACCTATACCATTGGGGGTTGAGGTGTTCTGCCATCCCAAACATCTGATAAGTTTGCTTTAAAAAATGCATAGTAAAAACTTAACAATGATTTATTTCCAACACTGGAAAATTAATTCTATTGTTTGCGACAACACATAAAACTGAGTTATGCTTGCTAGAGTTTAATTGCGTAAAAGTATGGTACATCTTAAAATATTTTTGTGTATTCCAGTGGAAGAGGATGTCCTGAGACAGACTATAGGTATATTCTTCCAAACGTTTCCCACCAGTGTGGATGGAGCTCAAGAACAAATACAGGTGACGTAGGAGTTTATTTGATTTCCCATAGACTTATATCTTGATTCCACACCTTGTCAAAGTTAATAGATTTCGAGTATCCTTACATTGTACCTAACAAAATAAAATCGACCTAAAATAGCTTGGTTGTTCATGCACCTAAAAGCTAGTGCCCTTATCTGAAACTTAGCTTCAACCAGTGTGCTTAGCATGCGCACCACGAGATTTTCACGCGACGAGAGAGAGAGATGTTGTCGATGCCGGCTAATTTTTCGTTAACCCTAACATGCACAAAACGCGCTATATTACAAGAAAAAACTTGTCGGCATGTAAAGGTACGTAGAGAAAAACATAACAGATAAGAAATATTACTTTTATCTCTACTTTTGACATAACGAGACAAGTAACCATGTTAGCGTCGGTAGACAAATAGAGATAACGAGTAGACATAATTTTACTCGTTGTGCGCATGCTAGTCATATAGGGTAAGGTATTTAAAGCATTGGTAAAGTGTAAACCACCTTAAAATTTAATGTATCCTCCATGCTTTTTAAAATCATTTAAACACGCTCTGATATTAACTATCAAAATTTTGTTCCTCTTTGAGAGTCTGCATTGTATAAAAAAGTTGAATTATAATTGAATTTATCGTCAATTTTAACAGAAAGCAACGCTACCTACTCTTCGAGCTCTTGCCAATGCGCCTTCGAGTTCACCACTTGCTGAAATAGACCAGGAGGCGGTCGTTAGGTTTATTGTGTCACTTACGCGAGTCAATCATGAGGTTTGTTAAATTAAATTTGTTTGTTATGCTTATGTTACAGTTTTAATAGTATTTAATAATTACTTATTTACTTAATGTTTGTTTACTTTGAAATTATTTTAAAAAAATTTGGTCCGGTCTTCGGTATTTATCTTAACGCCACTAGACTGGTGGCAACTGTTCGGCACGTCTGTCACGCTCAGGGTCCCTATCAATATTTCAATTGCATCGCATTAGATATTGTTGGTTGTACAATTTAAAGTCACTTAAGAACTTTTAATTTTTAACCGAATGACCCATGCTTTTGTGTGCATTGATTGTGTGTGAGTTGTGTGAACAAATTACGGGTCGTTGTAAGAGTGATTTACTATTTTCATAATACATATTAAAGGGCGGCAATGATTTTTTTACCCACGACGGAACGGAGACGGTATATACGAGTATGTGTTTGCCCTAAGAGGTTGTGCGTTTGTTTGTTTGTGCACTTTTTTGTTACCACATTCCTGGAAAACTATGGGACCCATTATGATGCGGTTTTTTGCATTAGATATGTATAGCTTCTGAGAAGGTTCGCTGACCAGGCTGCACTGCAATCGTTATTTTTATTTTTAATATGTTACCTTGTTAAATATAGCTTATAGACAGCCAAGGCGCAATGGCCTTGGTGCTTTGCGGGTACTTGGCCCGTCGGCCCACGTGCCCCGAAGCGGCGCTGGCGTGTCGCATGCTAGCGCTTTTGTCGCCGCCCAGAGACGCGCTGACTGCCTCCGACCTCGCCGTCACGCTGAGGGACCTGTGCCTGGTGAGTCTTGCGGTAACGTGCACTACAGGGGATGATTTAAATAATAGGGATAAGTAAATATAAATATATTTATATTAATTATAAAATATTTTTTTTAATGAGACCAGTATAACCACAGAGCAACGGTTGTTGAATGCCATTAGATGCTAGCTCTTAGAATGTTACTTTTTGATGCGGCTCTTTGTCTACATTATTATTTCTGTTGCAAAAAGTTGAATATTATATTAATTATAATATTTTTTTTTTAATGAGACCAGTATAACCACAGAGCAACGGTTGTTGAATTCCATTAGATGCTAGCTCTTAGAATGTTACTTTTTGATGCGGCTCTTTGTCTACATTATTATTTCTGTTGCAAAAAGTTGAATATTACAGTTTAACAAAACGACTGTTGGGTATTCAAAGTCGTTTGTTTCAGAAAATACCGGACAAGCAGTCATGTCGCAACCTGACGCGATATCTCGGAGCCTTGGAGGAGCGGGCCAGCTTTAGTAAAGCATCTAACATTGGTAATCAATAATTTTATTACTTTACTAGCTGATGCCCGCGACTTTGTCCGCGCGTTATTTCAGACTATAGTATATCTCTGTGCCAAATTTCACCCAGATCCTTTCAGCCGTTCTGACGTGATTGGGCAACAAACATCCATCCAAACTTTCGCATTTATAATATTAGTATTTTTTCTTTCTTCCGTCAGTTCCTGCTACTATTTTTTTGTAGCAACCTTTAACTCTGACAATGAAGTATTTCTAGGTAATGTGAAAACTTGCTAGTCTATTATATATTTATTTAACATGTTTATTTTTCCTCTTAGACTTTTGGCTTTTATAATAAGTAATAACTAACCCTTAACTAAACCTTAACTAAATGGGGGACCAGTTGGCCGTGGCTGCCTTCCTGACCACTTAAACAGCATAGCCCAGGAATGCCTGGTGGGAGGCTTCGGCCGTGAGTAGTTACCACCCTACTGGCAAAGACGTGCCGCCAACCGATTTAGCGTTACGGTGCGATGCCGTGTAGAAACCGAATAGGGGTATGGGTGAAATATAACTCTCAAGCCCCTGACAGGTTAGTCCGCTACCATCTTAGACTGCATCATCATTTACCATCCGATGAGAGCGCAGTCAAGGGCTAACTTGTAGTCGTTAAAAAAATCGTCCCAACAGTCTTCGCCATTGACCAGCGTACATTATATTATTAGTATAGATGTGGTACATAGTACATGTATGAACAGCATTATTTAGCAGTGTTGGCAATACTAACTGTGATTTTGTTTTAGGGGTGTCTGAAGGCACCATACAAGCAGAAGACACAATGAACACAATCGGCCGTAACACTTCTTCATTACGTGAGTATTTGCTTCTCATTCGTTTTTATACATCTTTTTGATAACTTACGACCAAGTAATTCCAATTTAATTAATTAATTATTCAAACACTTTAGATGGGAGATCATTCTCGTCAAGTTTCACGAATCAAAACACTCGAACACATGTCTTCAAAAAATTGCATTTGTGTATGTTTTAATTTTTTCTTTTACTACCTAATTGTACTTAATTTTTCAGTGACCATCATAGAGTAAACATGACATTTGTACTACAATTTTCATTCCATGTTTTTAGTTCTTTTTGTATCAAACAGATACCTAATAAATCATTGTTTAGTATATTTTAGCCTCGGTATGTATTTGACTGAATGTAGAATTATAGTATTTTAATAAATAACTAGAACTATTCCTAAAACTTTTAGATTAGGCCTAAAGTTCCGATCCTGCCAATCCTGTCCCCTTAAAAACTAAGATTATTCCAGAAAAGTTCACAAATTACGTTTACTTCCACCGGTTCAGCGTCATAAACTTTGAGACCATGTTGAAATGAAATGAAATGAAGTTTATGTACTAAATGTGGGTGGTTCGTCAAATTCTCTCGGCATCTTATTCCTCATTGCAGAGGGTCGGGACCCCTTTCCATTAATCACATAATGGTAGGAGTTTTCTTGGGATAATAATGCGATGGGTTCCCACGTCCTTCCGCATAAATTACAAAGTTCTTAAAATTTACGAGGCCCTGCATATTTTACTGACACTTCGACATGCAAATATTTATAACACACACAGACAAGAAATAGTGTGTTGTGTGTTAATTCCAGTTTATATAAAATTATAAAGTATAATACACGTTATAATTTCCATCAGAAACAGAGTAAAATAAATTTTACTTTGAATCACCCTAGTTTTACGGAAATCTATGAAAGCGCACACAGAAATTTGTTATTAGAGCATTGATTGATTGCCTAATATTCAAATAGGACTACAACCGACGCTACGACTAGGACAACTACACGCTCCAATCAAACTTCGTTTTTATGAAGCGTGTTGTACTACGAATAGACAAGGTCTCAAATTATTGTTGAAATTGTGTTTTAAAATTGTACTTACGTTCTTAAACTTTTATAAGTATGTTAACTGTATCATTATCGGTAGCCCAACCACTCGCCCGGAGCACTCACGTGGTCATCAACGAGACAGTTCAAGAGGAGCCGGAAATCGACGAGACCTCCCCTTCTGATTCGAGGGAGTCTGAAGGTTTGTCGTAATCAAATTATTCGACACTCGTCAGACGATAACATAAGATATAAGATATGATATACATAGATAGATAAGATTCACAATTGTAGATCGGGTAAAGAAATTACTATCTGAATTTAAGAATCCCTTTTCAATACAAGCCTGGTCGATAAAACCGCTATGTCCATGATAAATAAGGAACTAGTAATTTAATTCGCTATAATCCGCCACAGTAGGTAAATCAAAATTTCTAAAACAGCTGTTTAAAAATTGGCTAGTTTAAAGTCCAAAGTAAAGTAAAGTCGAAATTGCTACCTATCGAATTGACTTAATTTTTTTGGATTTTTTGTAAATATTAATTGATAATTTTTAATTTCTGACGTAAAGTTGAAGAATATGCAATGAAACCTACAGAAAAACATTTATTGCTAAATATATAAACATTATAAAGACCAAAATTCATAGACACAATTTTTTTTCATTTTAATAGAAACTCGTCCATCGGAAATAAGGAAGTCCGTACAGGATGGATCTGATACGGAGATGATTCCGTGTAAAGACGCATCGGGCTCTTCGTCAGATAGCAGCGGGGTTTCGCCTGTTAAGAGAGCGAAAGTCACTAAAGGTAAGAACATTAAAGATTTTATTGCTGCTGTTAACCATTGTTCTTCATGAGGAACGTGGATTTTTTATAGAAAGAGCAACTACAAAAGGGTTTATATTCACCTGGTTTTCACGAATTTTCATTTTAATGTCAGTATAAAGAGCTGGATATCTACCTCTAACGATACAATATAAAAATGTTGTTTTATAATAACAATAATCGTTGTTTTTCTCCATGGGAAGGGATAAGAGATAAATGAGAATATGACTTAAATTCTTTTTCCTATTGCACTCGTTAACATCAACTAATCATAGGTTAGCAAAAGTTAAATGAGTTGAAACTATACAATTTAATACAATTTTGAAAATAAAGCAAATCGTTCGGCAAAAAGGAAACCTGTATGAAAATGTAGAAATTGGAATAAAAATTTCGTGTTTTAGGCAAGAAAAAGAAGCTCTCTCTTTCTAGAAATAGTTCAGAGTCCAATGATAAAAGTAAGCCCAGTAAAGTAGCAAGGGAGAAGGCTCAAGACCGGGAACCAAAATCAAAGGGCCTCAAACGAAGCCGCTCCGAGCGCTCCCGAGAAAATGTGAATAGAGGTAAGAAATAATTTTACTAACTTATTAAGATGGCCGTGTTTTTGTCTACCTTATTTAAGTTATTAACAAAACCGCACTTGATTTTTTGGGCGATCGCCTCTATCAGTCTCCTAGTAAACTAGGAGACTGATAGAGGCGATCCCTATTCCAAATTTTGTCAAAATCGTAAGTAATACGTGTTTCGAAAAGGAAAACAGACTTTTAATTTATTTATATTAGTATGAATGGCTCACGCCATCAAATAATATAAACGAGTACGAACAATATGGTAAATACATATTTGTCTTTATTTCAATATTAAATAGCTAGCTGATCCCCGCGACTGCGTCCGAGTGCAATAAGTTTTTTTTTAAATTACTGAGGGAACTCTTTAATTTTCCGGGTTAAAAAATAAGTCCTTGCCCGGGGCACTAGCAAAATTGGTTGAAATAAATGGGCCGTAAAAGCGACTCACATTTGCATTTATAATATTAGTTAGGATTATAAAACTTTAAAGATTTTCCTGTGTATCTCTTAGCCACAGCAGCTGGCAAGGCTAAAAAAGATCAGCCAAGTAAAGAAGTGGAAGCATCACAAAGATCGCCATCGCCCGATGAACATGTAAATGTCACTGTCCGAATATCCACTCGTGGGGAGCAGTCTAGTCCAGGCACAGATTCCAGTGGCTCGAATGGAGAAAATAATAGGACGAACAAAAATAGAGGAAAAGGTATTACTGCTTCACAAGTTTTTTTTTCTAGGCTCTGCCCCTTTAGGTGCGAACTAAGTTAATTTTCGGTTCGGTTTGCGTTACCTTTGTCCATGTTTAAAAAAGGCGATAAATCGAACAACTTTATTGATGACTTTTAATCGAGGTAAAAGTAACAAGAATAGCAATATTAGGTTTAGTCATAATATAGTAAACCCTCTATTATTATTATTTTTAATTAGTTATTATGTATCTTAAGCGTGTTAAGTGTTCGCGCACAATTTTCTTTATCATAATACAAAAAACTAAACAAACTACTTTTGTTAAGGCACTTTGGGACACGTTTTAAAAAGAAGTTTCGAGTGGCGAAGTCATTTACCTCACCTCGTCTACAAAATTTAATCTAATTATTTTTTAGAAAACAAAGATACTCTACAGACCTCGCCGCTAGATGACCTGGATGTGTCTAACGTGACAATCCGCAGATCAACGCGAGGGCCAGTGTCCAATTCAGATACGGATTCCGGTGGCTCGAAAAAGGGCAAGAAGAATCAAAAACCCAAAAATAAAGGTAAGTTTTATCTGTTTTAAAAAGCCAAGCCAATCTTACCGTATAACTATGGTATACGGTTTTTCTTTATTGGTACTAACTAATATTTTTAGGACAGGTTTTGAGAAAAGTAAATTGTACGTCATGGTTGTGTATTGTATGTCAGGCAGTCCGCAGTATGCGTCCTGAATGACGGCGTATGCGGAATCCGCGGCGTATGAAACACGACTACTGTTCGCCCGCACACATTCACACTTATACACGAATAAATAGAGAATGCTCGCGACTTCGTTCGCGTGATTAGGTTTTCTTAAAATTCCTTGGATATTTTTTAAGTGATAGTAGCTTGTCTTTATCGTATTTGATAGGTTTGTCCAACCTATACACTTTCGCATCCGTAAAGGTGGATCGATGCGTGTTGGATATTTGGACACACCTTAAGATTAGTAGGATTCAATAACATGGACAGCGATTTGCATCAGTCTCAATTTTTCGTCATTTTGTATCACAGAGATGGAGGTCCGTCGAACGACGCGCTCGTCCGCTGGGTCTAGGAGCAGCGCTGGCAGTTTCATACAAAACGACTCCGCCGACGAAACAGAGTTGCACACCATCATATATGACAATGACATTGTTAGTATATTTTACTCACTATTCATGTTATCAAAGTATTATACGATGGCCACAGTCTAAGGAGATACGTTCTTTTTTAAGCCTACGACAACGATTCCTTGTTAAATCTAAAAAGATTCGGTAGTCCTATTCCGAAAAATCATTGTTAAAGGGGTTAGAATATTCTTGTATGGAGCCTGGCCTGCCTACTATTCCAATTCCATTTTTGTTTTTTACGAAATAGCCGCCACTCATAAAACTGACGGAACGGTTGGTAACCCAAAATATTCAATCCCCTTTCAATTGTTGGTATGGGTGAATTTCATTGGATGTTGGCCAATAGCGAATGAGTGTTAGCCTAGTGCTAGCCAATGTAGGGTGATTCCAATCATTACACTAAAAATCATTTTACCGTAATAGGCTTGTAAAACTAAATATCTGTTGAATGGATATTAAACTAGTCTATGGTCAATGGTATTCACTCGCTTTTAGCTGAAATTAATATTACATGTTTTACTGTTAATGTTCGTTTGGTTTGGTTTATACAGTTTCATTTATGTTCGCTACGACACCCTGTCAGATCATATAGCAATTAGTTAAGTTTATATTAAAGACTGCTAAGTAGTAGTTGTTAAGTGTTAGAATGCAGCATAACATGATATAAGGTCGTTTGGTTAAAAAAATATCTTTTTTTAGGAGCAGGAACTGCTTAACGACTCAAGTGAGCTAGTAGATAGTAAGCAGATGTCCAAACCGAACGTAACCATAGACGAGACGCCTGACGCGAGCGAGGAGTAAGTATAACTGCCATATAAAACTGTTTTTGATAATGGTCCCTCTATTAGACTAAGAGATAGCTGCACTTTTGGTAAATATCGCTAGAAAAGCTGATTCAGTAATAGGTGGGTGCTGAAAAAAAAATTAGCAATTATTCACGTTACGTTGATTGCTATTAAAACGTGAATAATTGCTAATATTTTTTACAGTATGTATGTTCATAACGTCTTTGAGAGGTGATATCTAGTGAAAGGCCCAATGAATAGCAATGAATAGCTTCAGTTCTTATACTGTTTACATAGGTATTGCGCATACTTTAATACTGTACAATAATCAGCCTTTTATATTTATGGTTCATTTTTGGTAACCATAAACCGTCTTGCAGCGGCCTATCTAGTGAAAGGCCCTTCAGCATGCGGGCAGACTTTCACTATTGTCATCAGTGGAGAGTGTAGCACCCACCTATTACTGAATCAGCTTTTCTAGCGATAGTTACCATAAGTGCAGCTTACAACAAATTAAGTTACTGTCCAATGGAGTGGAAGTTGCGCCTGACTTGTTGTTTTTAAAACCAGCTAGCAGGTCAAAATAAATAGGTTTTATAATGCCCCTCTGACCCTTGAAATGAGTGCCAAAATCTGGCATGTCTCCGATAAGATATAAATTCTTATCCACAATAAAGGTATATTATGAATATTTAAATATTGTGAATTTTGCTTAATTTTTTTTTATTTTTCTAGGTCCGAGTCAGAGGAGGAAGTTCCTGTAAAAGGAAAAGGAAAGCGTAAAGAAAAGAAGTAAAATTAGTTAATTGATTATATTTATTAACTTGTCATTTTGTTTAACTCAAATAAATTGCTGATGATTACTGTTTCTTAAATTTCATGATGTTCACATTTTCCCTAGAGAATAACTTTTGACAAACAAAAATTTTAATAATTAAATTATTTAAAGTAAATATCCATTCCACCGCGGCATAGTTAACGCGCATGCGTCAATCACGTCAGGCAAATCATTGGCCAATAGCGAAGTACGAATTTGCCATGTTCCGTTAAAACTAAGAGCTAGAATCCGGAGCCGAAGACGAAGTATACTTTAATGGTAAAAAAATATTAAATCAATGCTTGTTTTTTAATATACTTACTACAGATAAAGTTTAATTTGGTATTCCATTTAAGAATACCTAATTAATACCTAAATAATATACTTACCTAAATTAATTTATATTCTCCGTGCGAGCCCAATTTGGAAATTTCCTGGACTACTCGATATCATGGATGCCACCTTAAGAGATACGCTAGAAAAAAATCTAAATTTATCTTTTGATGATCAGTCCTGGAATCAAGCTACTTTACCGGTCAAGTATGGTGGCATCGGCGTGAGAAAAATGTCCAGTGTTGCTCTTCCGGCTTTTCTGTCCTCTGTACATAGTATAAAAGAGCTTAGTTCTCAGATTCTTAATTCTAATTCAGTTTCATTGATCTATGCCACAGAGGCCCTAGAGAGTTGTAAGGTCAGGTGTCCCAATCAACGACCTCATTTTACATAGACGGGCCCTGTCGAACAAAGAATGTGGACTTATGTTTAACAACGCCATCTAGTCTGAAAAGCGGGAACTTGCTTGCAACATATGCGCCATCTTGACAACGTATGACTCGGTCATAGATTAGTACAGATGCGCTTGTCGAAAATAATACCTACATCACTGAGGTGTACTCTCTGAGGTAAACTATAAATGTTAGTATGACGTTGTTATTTTTACCACTTTTTTGTTACCAGTTTCCTGGAAAACCATTGAACCGATTATTATGCGGTTTTTTGCATTAGATATATATAGCTTGTGAGAAGGTTCTTAGATATATTTAAAGGTCAAAGTCCACACAATGGGGCGCTGCTGTTCGTCGTGGGTTTTTTTAATTTAATTATTTGTTAATTGTTGATACTGAAGTTTTGTCGAAAAATTGACAGAAATAAAGTCATTTTTAGGGTTGCGTACCAAAATGATAAGAAAACAACCCTTGTGGTGCGACATGACTGTCCGTCACACTTAGCATAATTCGGTAACTACTAATGCAAAAAACTTGAAATTTAAAATAATAACAGCTAAAACAGTTTAAAATAATCCTCGCCAAACCTTATTGCAAATGAAAGAATTCAAAAATAATTATTAGTACTATTATAATAAAAAGGGGCTGGAATGGGAGAGGTGAAAGAGTACTAATGGATCGAGTCACAGAAAAATACTTCATTTGAAATTATTTTATTTTATACATTTCTAAGTATGCTACTTGCCATCAAAAGAAATATTAAAAGTTATTTTGAGATAAATCACTTACACAGTGTGCATTTAAAAATACGATTAAGTAATAAACACTTGTAAGTAGGTAGCTGTACCAGGCCTGTGTCACTCCGCGTGTAGGTATTAAAAACATACCTACAGGCGGCGGCCATTGCGCAAGGGCCAATCTAGTAGGCTGCCGCAAGCGAAGAAAGACACGCGCGCGCGCTCTATTTGTTCGACCACGTTCAACTTTCTCGATAATTGCAAAATGGACACAAAACGAAAAAAAGCAAAAAGATACTGTGCAGTATTTAATTGTTTAAATACGGATCGAGATCGAAATTTAACTTTTTTTTGGTTGCTTATAGACGCTGACAGGTAAAATCTACTTTGATTGGATTACATTATGTTCCTATTGAAATGAAATTAATTCAAAATACAAACCCTTTCTCCCCTTGTTGAACAAAGTACTATTCCAATACCCTAAAAGTATTTAAAAGTAAAATAAAAAGACTTTAGTCGTTTCATTCGAGTTGCATTTCATTTGTCGTATTCATTTACGAACGAATTTATTAGTGAGGTAACAATGATACAATTATTATGTTTTGTCCGAAACAAAAACAATTCCAGATATTTTTACACATACATAACATCTATTATTCTTTTGTCTATTTATGTATAATGAACAAAATGTGTTTTATTTTATTACTTCATCAAATTAAATCTTTGGCAATAATCGTATATCATATACAATTATGCAGCTATCTTAGACTACATGAACGTACTCGGCGCTGCCTGCTGCGCGTTGCCCGCTACAAGTAGGAGTAAACGCTCGTGCTGTGCGCTAGATGGCGTAAGTAGTTTCTCGAAGTAAGCAACCCTAGTCCGCGGCTCTTTCAATGCGTATAACCACGTTTAACTTATTATGAACCGTAGTCCAGTGAATTAAGGCCCATATTCCCTCAAAAAAAAATTGGTAGGTATGTAAATGAACACGTGCTCGACTGGAACGCGAGCTAAATTAAATCATATTTTTTATCAGATTGAGTACATATTTCTTTGAAAACCATTGCGAAGTAAAGCTTCTGTACCTACTTAGTACTAGTTATTATTCTGTGGCTGTACATAATAGGTACTGAACAACTTTTGTTCAACGAAATAATAAAATTCTGAATTTTGAATTAACTATTTATTTCTCATCAAATATCAATCAATCAAATCAAATATAATATTATAATAATAATATAAATATTATAAATGCGAAAGTTTGGATGGATGGATGTATGGATGTTTGTTACTCAATCACGCCCCAACGGCTGAACGGATCGGGCTGAAATTTGGCACAGAGATAGATTATAGTCTGGAATAGCACATAGGCTACTTTTTATCCCGGAAAATTAAGGAGTTCCCGCGGGAACCAAGAAACCTAAATCCACGCGGACGTAGTCGCGGGCATCAGCTAGTAGCATAATATTGCGTCTCTGAAGGTATTAATGCCTACTGTCCGTTCTGCCCATCTATGCATTAACTAATCTTGGTTGCATTTTTTTTTTATCGTACTGGACTGGACTATTCTAGGGCTGGAACCCAAAGCCGTAAGGCCAGTTAGTAAAAAAAAAATATCATACAGTTTGCGGCGGAAATTAAATGATTGCGAAATGGATAAAAATATTAAATAGGAAGATTAAATAACGTTTTCTTGGAAATGTATAATTGTGAATTGAAACACTTACTTACCTTAAAATAAAAATTATACAGTGCCAAACTAATAAGACTTTAGATGTTTACTTATTAACAAATTATCTACACGATGAGCGACCGTGACAGCGCTACGACGGGGACAAAGACAGGCTTATGACAGGTTATAGGAACGCGCTCTCATAGTTGGTCACCCGCCATTTTTCTATGAAAGGGCCCATCTAGTACTTACATATATATCGATGGTCCCAATGACGACATCCCGAAGGAATGTTTCACACAAAAACTTTGGGATGTGCCGTTGGTTCGACTGACACATACAAATTTGGTTCAAAATCTTACAAGTTAAAGAGATCGAGCAAGGCTTCTAGCCTTATCTGAAAAAGAATCCGGGTATTGGCTTCATGCCTTGCCATCGAAAAATCTCGGCACTCTTTTAGATTATGAAAGTTTTCGTGTGGCTCTAGGTCTCAGATTGGGAGCACCCCTGTGCTTTGATAAAGAGGTTGATAAATTTGGAATTCACGGACTCTCTTGCCAAAGGAGCGCTGGTAGGCTTTTTCGGCATGGCTCTCTCAATGATACGATCAAAAGGGCTCTTGCCACCATAGATATTCCTGCGCTCATTGAGCCGGCAGGGATAAGTCGGGATGATGGCAAGAGACCTGATGGATTGACGCTGGTTCCCTTGGAACGGGGACGGGCGCTAATGTGGGACGCAACATGCGTAGACACATTGGCCCCGTGTCATATCAGGGAGACAGCATCAAGGCCGGGAGCCGCAGCAGAAAAGGCTGAAACCGGCAAGCGGCGGAAGTATGCCTCTCTCATAGAGAGTCACATATTTGTTCCGTTTGCCGTGGAGACCCTGGAGCCATGGAGTCTTAGTGCCAAAAACTTTTTACGAGATATTTCACCGCGGTTAATTGCCTCATCTGGTGACAGAAGGGCTGGCTCATTTTTTGCGCAAAGGATCAGCCTGGCTGTCCAGCGCGGAAATGCCCGCGCATTCTTGCCACCATTCCACGCGGGCATGATATAGTAATTAGGTTAGGCTAGCTAGCATTAAGTTCTATTGTATTATTTTCAAAAAAAAAAAAACGCTACAAGTAATAATTTTAAGATAGGTATTACAATATGAGCGTAGATAAAAGTTACAGCCAAACTACTTAAATGAACGGCGCGACGCGGCGGTCAGTAGGCGCTATGGCAGGTGCTTCGATTTATCTTACAAAGTACGCCGAAATTCCCGCATGTGGTGCATCACCATACGGCTAATTATTATACCTAATACAGGCCTAAGTTGTATGAGAATTCAGACGATTATTTGATCACTTAACTGCTCGTCGCGTGCGTCTAACCAAAGCAAAATTCGAACTGGATAAAAGTCTTCTTTGGTGGTATGTAGATATTGAGTTAAAAGTAGGAAAAAAAAAGTCATTTATATAAATTATTTAATTAATTTAGGCTATTTTATCTGGAAAGGTATGGCTCTTGGTTGACGTTGTTTTTCGTGTGCCAATCGACGTGTTGATAGGGGTGGTCATGCGGCCAGTGCTTGTGCCAGGGCTTCCAACGCCCGTCCCACTTGTCGTTGCCTGAATCGTTGCTGTTCCACCTGAAAATTATTGAATAGCTTAAAAACTGGGCTCCTGTAGCAGAGAATCTAATACAAATCATACTTGAGGGCAAATGGAGTGTTTATACGTGCATTTGAATAAATATGATGCAAAACTCAGTGGCGTTTCACGCCGAATTAGTAGCTAGGTAAAAGCTGACTTAAAGTGCTTTCGTTTTGATACATACGTAACAAACTTATCATTATTCGCATCGTAGCTGCCATCACCAGGAGTTCCATTTTCTTCAAACCGATCCCTCAACTGTTCTTGATACTTGGTGACAACGAACTCTGCAGCGCGTTCACCGATCATCACAACCGGCGCTGCGGTGTTGCCAGAAACCACGGTGGGCATTATAGATGCATCTGCTACACGGAGACCTGGAAAAAATATTAGTAAAGAAAAGGATTTTAACATCCCTTCCCTAATGTCGAGTCGAATCGCAATAATTCGCCACCTATAATAGGTAATTATAAGGTGAAGAATTATTGCGATCTGACCTCGAAAGTTATTTATAGGTAATACTTGCATGCAGGGTGAAAGGTATACCTACTCAAATGCCATTAGATGGTAACTGTTTACCCCGCTATAGTCTTCAATTATATTTGATAAGAAACTGTTTAGCAGCGCGTTGAAGTGCGCGTAGTCTATACGCAAACAGAACAATTATTACGACTCGGCGCGATTCGGCTGTAGTCGACTCCGAGCTTCACTTGCACCATACTGGTGACCCTCATTCTATGCGAAATGCAGGATGCTATTTGCGGTTGGCGAGTTAGTAAACTTTCGTTTTGTTCAACATACATTTTTGAGAAATTTCTACTTACTCACGAATCTACGGGCCCGCTGATACGCATTGAGCCTTCTGGATCCATGGTTATAAATCAGCTTTAACTAAGGCAGGGTTGCTCACGACTTTTTTCTTTAAAAAGCAATTACTTTTCTTTTGGACAAGCGCGTTCGAACTTAAACTTTATCTAAGTATACTTAGCACTAAGCATGGTTGTCGTCAAGCGCAAGCCATAGGCGCAAGCCTATTTTGCAAAAAAATAATCAACTCACCATCAATGCCATAAACCCTGAGTAGCGGATCAACTACAGCCATGGGATCGTCCGCAGCTCCCATCTTGCAGGTGCCAACCTGATGGTTCTCGGGTGCTGTATGCAATTTGGCCAAACACTTGAAGAACTCGTCAGTGGGATTGGGCCCTCCCCCGGGGCACTCGGAACCATAGCCTTCGGTTGGTTGCATGCCATATTTCTCGCGTAAAATCTGCAAAGATTAAGTCATTATCATTAACTAAATCAAAGAAAAGACTTGCCTAGCAGATATGGAGTATTAATGAGCCAATCGTGAATAATTTGAACCCTAACATTAATTATAACACACGGAGCTACAGAGCATGTTAAATACAAGGCACTGTTATAAAACAGCCCTTAAAAAGTTATTCTGAAGATGATCATTCGATGTACAAGTTTTTGGTGCTAGCACTAAGTTTAGCGTGCAGCGAGAAGGTTACAATCACGAATCCACAATCGATGTCACTATTGGCTAAAATGTACAATACATTCTGCCAAGTGCAATAATTGCAAGTGCAACAGTGTGATAATTACAACTTGCATGCTCGGGCCTCCTGCTCTATCAATAAATTCAAGAAACGTACCGTGGTATTCGCGAGACGATAAGCAATTCTCGCGGCATCAGCAATGACGTCCAGCTCATGCTCTTCGAGGAAGTAGTTCGGTTGCATCTTCGGAGGCTGCTGCGGGTCTGTGGACTCCAGCGTCAGGTAGCCACGGCTCCGAGGCTGTAGAGCTATTGCGGATATACTGTAATATAAAATATAATTAATGCTTCTGTTGATTTTTACATCTTATAAATCACGTAGCAAAATAGAGTAAATTTCATGAATTAAGTACGTACCTAACAGTTCTTTTGTTGTTCCCGTCAGCAAGTTTCTCAGCATCCCCAACCGACCCGTCTCCACAAGACGCGGAGTACCCGCCGAAGAAGAACTGCACGTCTGGACTCCTTCCACCCGCGGCGGCCAAGCGTGAGTTCACTTTACCTGTAAGCTATTCATACAAACCGTTAAATTGAAAAACAAAGCTTAATAGCTCAGTTAAACATAAGAAATTTCCTTCCTACAAAATTTCAAATAAGTAGCAGTGCCATCGATTTAGCTAACGACTTTTATTTAAATAGGTACTAGTAGAAGTAAAGAAGCCGTGGCCTGTGGTGCGGACTGCGGAAATATTATTATCTATACTAATATTATAAAGAGGTAAAGTTTGTGAGCTTGTAGGGGGTAATCTCTGGAACTACTGAACCGAATTTGAACCAATTCTGGTACCAATAGAAAGCCACATTATTTGTGAGTGTCATAGGCTATATATTAACCCAAAAAATAGGTTCCCGTAGTAAGTACATAAAAAAAGTACAATTATAATTGTTAAACTAACCTAACCTAACTTCTAGATAGACTGCTTATAGAATTACTTTAATAATTTAAAATATACCTGTGACAAGCCTGTGCCGGAGAGAGGTCCCTGTCTTTTCAGCATGTACTCCGTAGCACTTTCCCAAGACAGTTCAGGAACATCAGGTTCTTTTGTAAGAGTAAACTCTAAAGACACCCCCACATGGTTGTGCAGGTTTTGTCCTACTCCGGGCAAGTCCTTGATTACTGGAATGCTGAATTGCTCCAGAGTTTCCTTGGGCCCGATACCAGAGAGCAGAAGAATTTGTGGAGAGTTTAATGTACCTCCAGATAAAACCACCTGTGAAGGAAGAACAAAAGCAATAAGTATTTTGACGTTTTTTTTTTGTATTTGATAGTTAAAACTAGCTAGCACTTGACGGAAATGCGTCGTGCGATTCTAAGACTATAGTCTATAAGTGATGAAAAAATGGCGAAAGCGCGAACGCAATAGCCTAGAATGACTATAGGATCCCCCTACACATACACACACAGCCTACCCGTTTACCAAATTAGGACCCTGCCGGAATCCAACCCAGGACTTCTTACACTATTGCGTAGATCTAGCACAGTTTGCGATGTACGGATGTAACTATTCACTAGGCTTACTTCTTTATTGACTCCAACAATCTTCGTTTGGCCATTCTTGATATACTCCATCCCAGTCACCTTCTTGGTAGCCGGATCAACTATAACTCTTGAACCTTCCGCATTCAGTAAAATGTGCAAGTTTTCTCGCTTGGATGCTGGACGAAGATATGCTCGGGCTGTGCTGTATCTCGAACCGTTACTGTAATATTTTTATAACATTTATGAGAATGTACAAAAATTTAGGACGACACTTCACACCAGCTGATGTCCCGATTTCGTCCGCGTGGATTGAAGTTTTTTGGTTCCCGCGGGAACGGGATAAAAAGTAACCTATGTGTTATTCCAGACTATAATCTATTTCTGTGATAATTTTCATCCATTTCCGTTCAGCAGTTCTGGTGTGATTGAGTAACAAACATCCATCCATCCATCCAAACTTTCGCATTTATAATATTATAAGTTTATATAAATAAACTGTCATCACATGCCGTAATCAGAGTAAGAAAACGCTTTCATGTATCGTATCAATATAATATCTAAGACTATACATGAGAGATTTGACTCATGGGTCATGAGAATTTCGACCATACTTGTGTGTGCTAACAAAAGTCAAATATATTAGCCAATTTGCTAAAATACAAGTGCATACTCACTCGTTCAAAGTCTGCGCGATAGTGAAGCCAGTTCCTGTCTCTCCGTTCAGGTCACTAGTAGGTGGGTAGCCCATTTCTATGCCGGCAGATACTACATCATGAGCGAATCTTGGTGCGTATTTGAACTACAACAATATAGAATGCGGTCATTGGTTTTACTTTCCTTGTATTTCTCCATATATTATTTTATTTAATCAGACGATCCGTGTATGGAAGAATTAATACTTTATGAACCTTTATGTTCGAAATAAATTTAGTGTCGCTTTCACGGTGACTAATTATATTCAGAAAGTCTGGTCGAACAAGGTTTAAGTTAAGTAGGTAAGTATATCCAAAAATGTGTCTTTCACCAAATTTTATATTTTTTGCACAACTGGTTTACATTTTATTACAATCTCGTAAGATACTAAATGATGCAGATACGAGTAGGAATCTTTTTCTGTTTCACTATGAAGGTTGTATGGAAATGCTAATTTGGTAGTGACGAGGTAGGTAACTACCTATGCGGTGGCATCCTCATAGTATTATTATATTACTAGCTGATGCCCGCGATGTCGTCCGCGTGGAATAAGCTTTTTAAATTCCCACGGAAAATCCTTAATTAAAAAGTAGCCTATGACACTCTTCAGTCAACTATATCCATGCAAAAAATCGCGTCGATCCGTTGCTCTGTTGCGACATGATTGAAGAACAAACCCTCTTTTGCATTTATAATATTAGTATGTATTTATTTCGCCAGTTGTATTATACCTACTTGTATCTGAATCCTGATACCGTACCTACCGTAGATATCAAGCATGGCTGTCCTCAACAACTTGAAGAACTAGTTCTGGTTAGGGTTAGAGGCTTACGACGAGAGATAACGTGGAAGGGGTTGAAGGACATGGGATTTAAAAGAACAAGTAAGACTGTGCAGACATGACTTTGAAGGAGTGTTCAAAAATTCGTAATCTTACCCGCTGCACGGGCAAAGGTCCTCCAACGTTATGGTACTGGCCAGATACGCCGTTGCCGATCTCTCTGTTGTCTTCACTCTTCAAGAAGTATGGCAACACTTCAAACCAGGACCAGCCTGTTGCACCGTTGACCGCCCAACCGTCGTAGTCGGAGGGATTACCGCGCATGTACATCATACCGTTAATTACTGAACAACCACCTGCAAGGAAAAGCAAAAACTCGAATACATTTGCTGAAATAAGACATCGCTGGAGCAGGTGAAGAAGCAGGATAACTTATATTGGTGATGTTATTTAACTATCAAAGAATTTTTATTACTCTTTATCATATCAATTTTTCCCTTGGCATATGGCATAGCGAAGAGTCCAACATAGTGAGCATTGTGGTATTGTAGAAACAAGAAGATATTAAAAAATCTGCCAACGGAGAGGGATGGATCCCGGGTTTCAGTCCTGGTAACTTCCTTGATAATTTTTTAAATAGGTACATCCACTATCTAGGTCTGATAATATTACAGTGAGACGCTTGCGTGATGGCTACTGACTGATGGTCTACGCCACCGGCTAAGGCTTACGAAACCGAAATTTCAATGTGTTTGTGTAATTTCTATGTGCTTCTATGTGACTGAAATTTACAAAATAAAAACGCTTCGCCATGTGTGTGGTTCTCCTTGCGTTTTGACAAGGGCTTTGTGAAAGTGCCATACATCTCACAAATACCACTTCCATTTTAGAATTTCTTATTTCCAAGTTCCCATGATCAAGAAGTAATATCGCTTGCAAGGACAATTTGTCCACAGATAAAAAATGAGAGCAGCATACCGAGCATCTTTCCTCTGGGCCAGGAACAAACACCGCCGCTGTCGAGGCAGGCTTTCTCTTGAGGCACAGTGTAGTAGTCCCAATCAGTGTCCTTTCGACCCCAGTACGCAGTCACCCAAGCAGGCACCGATGATTGTGTGGGCTCATCTCCGCCAGCTTCTATCAGCAATACCTGGATTTACAAAAAAAAAAAAAACAATGAAAAAAATTACAGTAGTCTAGGTATCTAAGTAAATTAAAGGACTGAAATTAATAGCAACTGCCGGGCGAAAGAAAATCTCGCGAGGTTTGCTAACCTATATCAGTCTTTTTATACAAGATCTAGTTACTTATTCCCTACCTCACAGTTCTCTCATGCACTTCACCGTAAAATCAACTGAAATACAATGATGTAAAAAAAAGTATGGTAGCTCAGTTTTTTTTCGATGTTTTCGAAAATTATGTTTTCGATCGTTTTCTTATTAGGAATCTTAACTGTATAGGTATTGGGATGATAAATTGGATAGTACCTACCTATGCTTTAAATAGCAAAAGGTCTATATTATCGTAATAATTACTGCTTTAGAAATAAGGCAACAGGCATTGTAGACATTGACGTGACAATTACCCACGGAACCACGGGTGAAGCGGACATGCCTGATTAACTGTTAAAATTAGTCATGGTTAAGGTCAGATTGTTGTTAAATTGTCTTATTGTTCTGCTGCTTTTAAATGACACGTATACAAGTACCTGTATCGCCTCCATGAACACCTCCCTGAATAGGGTAAAGATAATAACATAATCAAGAATTCTTGCGCCCGTAATTAATAAACCGACATGAGCTACGAACACGTTCTCAAGTACCTACCTTTAGCATAGATTGACCGATAGTTGAGAGCCTGTTGTTAGCTGATATCGGGTTATTAATATTACGTATTAATACGGGCCGAGGTTCCTAATATCAGAGCTTAGGTACAAGCTCTCACCAAATAAGCTCTTGAAACTGGACCTAAAGTAGTAACTTAAGGCAAATCTAAAATACATAGGTACTATTATACCAGTAGGTGGGACCAAACTAAATATGGCATCTTAGCCATGAAAGACTTTGAAAATGTGAAACTGATGAGTCTAAGTAGCTATAGATTCTCTATAGATACAGATCGAACGATACCCCATTTAAGGATGAGATATATTGTTCCTTGTTGCTATAATGTATGTCTCCAATCTCCATCCTGGCCACTTCTATATAAACCGCGTCTAAAACCTCTCCACCTTAATATATACAAAAACCATACCTTCCACTGTGGATTTTCTGAGAGCCTCGCAGCGACGACAGATCCAGCGGTGCCACCTCCAACTACCACAAAGTCGTAGCTGTCATCCGGTACGTCTCTATCCGTCACACGGTTGCAGGGGTCGGCGAGGTCGCATCTGCCGTTGATGAAGGCCTCCAAGATGCTCATGAACAGGATGACTTGGCTGGAACACGAGCCTGTCATTGAGGGCCCGACCTCGCGTATTGGACACGCGCATGACTGTAAAAGAAGTTGTTGCTGAGCAGAGCACGTAAGTATAGTCCGCGCACGAGCTCCGAGGAATCGGGGTCTGAAGTAACGACGGCTGTACGCCACCCCCGATCGTCGCTCCATATCTACTATCCAGCTCGCTCCCAGCACTAGTTTCGAGCTTGACGCGTGTAATTTTGCGATAGCAGTATTGTTTTGCACTTTAAACAACTCTAGGTCATTACTATTTAATTATAATTTTGACGACCTCCGTGGCGCAGTGTGTAGCGCTGTTGCTTTAACGTGCGGAGGTCCCGGGTTCGATCCCCGGCAGGGTTTGGAAATTTATAATTTCTGAATTTTCCCTGGTCTGGCCTGGTGGGAGGCTCCGGCCGTGGCTAGTTACCACCCTACCGGCAAAGACGTGCCGCCAAGCGATTGAGCGTTCCGGTACGATGCCGTGTAGAAACCGAATAGGGGTATGGGTTTAATATAACTGCCATGCCCCTAAGAGGTTAGCCCGCTACCATCTTAGACTGCATCATCACTTACCATCAGGTGAGATAGTAGTCAAGGGCTAACTTTTCATCTTTGAGTCTTTAAAACATTATTAAATTTTTAATCTATGAGTAAAAATTATTGTAAGTGTAATCGTGGCCTAGCCCTAAGCCGTCATATTGGAGCACAGACCATACAACCAATACACCATAAAATACCATAGGTTATCACAGTCTTGTCCGACGTGTCTCCTACCTACGGAGAGGAGATAAAGACTCGAGTCGCAGGAATGCTTACATTTTCGTCCAGTCCGTCTGTCACATCAATTCTAAATCTTACTAATATTATAAATGCGAAAGTTTGGATGGATGTATGTGGATGTTTGTTACTTAATCACGCCCCAACAGCTGAACGGATCTGGCTGAAATTTGGCACAGAGATAGATTATAGTATGGCATAGCACATAGGCCGGAAAATTAAAGAGTTCCCGCGGGAACCACAAAACCTCGATCCACGCTTACGAAGTCGCGGGCGTCAGCTAATAAAATTATAAAAGCTGTAAAGTAGTTTAGCACCTATTATAAACACTGAACAGGAGTCTCGTCTCAGAATAAGAATGATTTGACCATAGTCCACCAAGCTGACGCTGACCAAGTTCTAAGTGGACCACCGAGTAGTAAACCTATGGTCTGTGAAGTGGACACTCGTGATCAGTAGTGGGCCGACGGTGTGTTGTGACGATGATGATTAGGTATACATGATACTTAATTTATTACTTTTACGTATATAAAGATAAATTATACCAAGAATAAGAAGAAAAGGTATTTCTGGATCTCTTCTGAAAATTGAAAAACGAGAGTCGCCAAAAATCACGTTAAATAGGTAGGTCACACCAATATTAACCTTGAGCGAATTCTGACATGCACCTATCAGTAGGTACCTAATCTCTACTTCATCACATCACACTAATATAATAAAGGCGAAAGTTTGTGTGTATGTTTGTTACTCCTTCACGCCGCTACTACTGAACCGATTTGGCTGAAATTTGGAACATAGATAGCTTATAACCTGGATTAAAACATAGGCTACTTTTTATCCTGGAAAACTGAGGAGTTCCCGCGGGAACCACAAAACCTCAATCCACGCGGACGAAGTCGCGGGCGTCCGCTAGTAATATATAAAGGTGAATTTAAGTTTGTTTGTTACGCTTTCACGCGAAAACTACTCAACCGATCATCATGAAACTTTGTACACATATTCTTTGAGGTATTAAGAAGTAACATAGGATACTTTTTATCCCGGAAAATTCAAAGAGTTCCCGCGGGAATCGAAAAAATTTGGTCCACGCGGACGAAGTCGCGGGAATCATCAAATATTTGGCAGAGAGATAGATTATAGTCTGGAATAACACATAGGCAGTTTTATCCCGGAAAATTAAAGAGTTCCCGCAAGAACCGAAAAACCTCAATCCACGCGGACGAAGTCGCGGGTATTAGCTAGTTTTATTAATAATTAATCAATAATAAACTCTTGAACGTTGATATAATTTTTATTCAAAGGGCGCGACGAGGTGATTCTCTACATTTTTTTTAGATATAGATAAAGACAATTAAAACAGATTATTACAATAATAATTATATAAAGGGCAGATGATTATTTACCTGTTGCGCAACCCGCATACCGTACTAATAATTCTTAACTCAAATAATTAGGTTTTAGGGCGTATTTACACTGTAGATTTAGATACAGCTATTCAGGCTATTTGGCTTGGTGGGAGGCTACGGCCGTGGCTAGTTACCACCCTGCCGGCAAAGACATGCCGCCAAGCGATTTAGCGTTCCGGTACGATGCCGTGTAGAAACCGAATAGGGGTATGGGTTTAATATAACTGCCATGCCCCTAAAAGGTTAGCCCGCTACCATCTTAGACTGCATCATCACTTACCATCAGTTGAGATCGCAGTCAAGGGCTTACTTGTAGTGGATAAAAAAAAAAGAAGCTAAATATACAAAAATAGTATAATTATATAAACGAGGAAATTCCGCATCAGAAGATGCATCGTGAAAATTCGCAATCGTGCGTATATTAAAGTAGATAAATGTATAAAGTGCACATACTCACAGACTTTGATAATAATTTGTAATGAAAAATAAAGTGATAGGTACTTGGACGAATAAAATATGGGATCAACAATCATTATTTAAGTAGGTACTTGCCTTATAGTAAATCATACTAATATTATAAATGCGAAAGTGTGTTTGTTTGTTGGTTTGTTGGTTTGTCCTTCAATCACGCCGCAACGGAGAAACAAATCGACATGATTTTTGGCCATAGTTGAGGACCTGGAGAGTGACATAGGATACTTATTCCGGAAAATTAAGGAGTTCCCGGGGGAATTAAAAAAAAACTTAAGCCACGCGGACAAAGTCGCGGGCATCAGCTAGTAGTAATATAATTATTAAAATGTATTCTGCGATGGCTTGATAGTGTAATCAATACCTACTAATGATTAGGTTGCTACTTGTGTTAGTTTACTATAGTAGCTGCCTATACAGGTACTTTTTTATATAGAAAAAACTGAATGATGATTTGGTAGGTACATGTGAATAATTATACTTATTAATATTTTTAGGTATGCATCTATTCATCTTAAAACTTGGTTTTCCCATTAGTGCCTAATTTGAAGAACTTTACGGTTACGCAGTGTGATGCCTATGTCCATCTACAAATTATAGAATTAGATTGTAAAAGAAAATTGTAGAATTAAGTGTGTCTATATCAGTAGATATCCAAGCAGTATCCGTTTGGTATCTTAAAAAACTACAATAGTGTTAAATCATATTTTCATGTTTAGATTGTTCACATTAAGCGATATATACCTACTAGGTAGAAGTACCTACCTACCTAAACGTATCTACCTACCTGAAATTTTCAGCAATTCTTTTATCTTCTAAGAAAGCTAAGAAAAAATAGGTTTACGTACCTACCTGTTGAGAAAATAATTAACAATGTGTTTCTATCGCATCGGTTCAGACAATTAAGTAAACATTGGTTAGATACTTGACGTACGAGTAGGTATCAGATTTTCATAGAAAAATAGATAAAAAAAAAATATGATATCCGTGAATCGCTTCACGATTCATAAATCAAGCTCAAAGCAACATTGAATACCTACTCTAGTATCCCTAATTACCGCCTTGGAGGTTTTATCTAATCATCATTTCTTAGAAGGAACAATGAAGTAGGTACAGGAAAAAAAGCCATAATGTGCCAAAATCAACGCAAAAAATGATAAAATGTTTTAAAAAAATCTAATCTATCCATACATCATCTATTTAAACATACGAAAAAAAATAAAAAAACCTGTGTGTTTTCGAAATAATAGCCTTTTATGAGGCTTAGGTACAATTACATGGCCATTAGGTAGACGCTATGAAACTCAAGCCCATTAAAATTTGGTTTGTCCGGGAGTGATCAAGGATAATTCATCTAAACCTTAAACAAGAAATAGAGAGAGAGAAAGAAGAGATAGAGAGATAAGAGATGTAGCTAATCGCGGGATTTATAATGAACCTAAATACTTACACGCGGCCTGTCGTGGACAAAAGACGTTCAAATAAATTATTAGCTATGGTAGATTACTATATCTACTGCTGCTACTGACTGCTGTATAGTCTGACTTTTGTGGAGTTTATAGTAATTGTTTTGTTCAACAGTGCTTACCTATGCAAAAATAATTATTTTTTTGATGGTAATATTATCTGCCCATAATATTATGTATGCAGGTATGTAACAGTGACTTTTTAGCTTCTACTTATAACCAAAGGTACCTAACATGGGTTTTTATAGCCAATTATTAATCGATTATGTACATCATACATGAAACTACAATAATAATTAATTGCATAAACTAGGTATATGTAGGTATATCAGTGAAAGTTGCCCACTACCTAAGTGTTTATTTAATGTTATTTAAAATACGTAGTAGGTGATAGGGATGAGTATAAAAGTCCCAGGCTTGTATCATAGGCATAAATTAAATAATAGTTACTTACTTCGCACCTGGGACGTTCATTTTAAAAAATATGCGAAGGCTGGCTGATTAAAAGATTTGTTATAGTAAAAGCAAAACATCATGTATAATACATTCACACAACAAACAAAAAAAAATTAGGCCGTTACCATGAACTAAGAAAGTAGGTACTAGATGCACTACCTATACAACTAGCCTAAATACTTTATAAATTGTACCTTATTATACCTAGACGAATGTACCTATCACAAGTCCGCATTTTTTTAGTAGGTATTGTAAAGAAGCCAAGGATCCCTTTCGTTCAGACTTCAGGCGTTCTGTGGCCCCATCCATTTAAAAAGTCCACTCGATATGAATAGTTGAAATGTACTAGGATTCCTCGAATCAGCTTCCATGAAAACAAATTAAAATTTGAAAAAATTCTAACCATGGAAAATCGAGGACTGAATCAAGAATTGATTTACTTACAGAGATTTAACCACAGAGGTAGGATATACTACCTCTATGGATTTAGCCCTGTAAAATATCTCCCACTAGAGTCTAGTCTAGTGGTGGATTAGACCATTAGTTTAATGTTAATGTTCACATAATTATCGATTATCTGGGTTAAAACTTTACTTGATAACATTTTCAATGTCATTAAGTAGTTTAGTAGGGCACTAGATCAAAACAAACGTCCTTGCAGTTCTTACCTACAATCTACATACTATGTTGATGATAGTATTTACATATGTACGTCAGTATTAATAAACATACGTACGATTACGCTATATTTATTTGGAAAGTACAAAATTATATACTTGATGTAATTCTTGTTGATAAAAAATATGCAAATTGTATTAATCCGTGTTTGCAATTCACACACAGCAGAAGTGAAACTTGAGAAATGTAACCTACGAGAGAATGAGATAAATGTAACTTGTATTCTATCTCATTATCTCGCAGGCTAAATCCTATTCATGAATATGTTTGTCTCATTTTGGTGTCGCTTTTTCGTTTCGTTGAATTTTCAACCACAACGATTCTAAAGAAGTTTCACCTCAAAAATGATTCCGGCTGACCCTGCGACAGCTCCGCGGCTTTGCATCCGTGCGTATTTCCCTGCGCAAAATTTAATTTTTCTCCGGTTGAAAATTTCAGTTCAAAAGTGGGGCGTGGCGGTCATTACGTGAGTGAGTCAGAACTTTTCTTTTTATTTTATGAGATTTTCTTAGGAGTTTTAACTAAAGGATTTTAATATATTTAGTTTATATATTTATCTTTATATACCTAATAATATATATTTATCTTTCTCTTACCTCTGCAGCCCTTATCATGGTGTAAATTCAGTTTGGTCTGGAAGAAAAATTAAAATTTCACTTTAAAATATAGGTAATAAACTTAAGTAGCTATATACCTACTAACTACACCTACCTATTATTTATTTTATTAGTATAAATTCCCACCACCACTACAGCCCAATAACGTCCCACTGCTGGGCAAAGGCCTCCACTCTAGTAGGAGAGCGGGAATTAGAGCTTAGACCCACCACGCTGCTCCAATGCGGGTTGGCGGGCTATAGTATAAATTCACTCAACATTAACTGGTTACTAGACATATCGTTATAATTTTAGTTGGCCCATTAGATCTAATCATTAACGATTTATTTAAATTTAACTAAAAATATTGGTTTATTCACTTTTGAATATAACGGATAAAATTTTCCAACTCAATATTTAATGACACTACGAAATAATGCAACTTTATTTAATTTACCAAACACTAGTTTAATTTAATAAATAGTAGAAAATATTACATAGTCATATACCTTACTTATTTATTTAATAGCACAATATTAAACATACCCAAAATTGAAAATGAAATAAGTAACAATACATTCACAAACGCGTTTTTTTTTCCGCAAATTGAGCGCGCGCTTACATGCGCGTACGCTGTGAGAAGCGACCGCGACGACACCGGACGCGCGCCTTGTGGTTTTGTTTATATTGATCATCCGCGTAATACGGGAAAGCCTATAATAATAGTTATAAGGTAATTTAGGTACGTAGGTACCTACTATGGCTGAAACTTAACTTTTCAACACACGCAATGAAGAAAAAATACCAGTCTGTCAATAGGAAACGCCCAAATTTGACCCCAAAATTAAATAAGTCCATTAAGTAGACTTTCTTATATTTAAAAATTAAATTGTGATTTTTTGGTTCTCACGGGAACTCTTTAATTTTCTGAGATAAAAAGTAGCTTAAATGTTAATCCAGACCATAATCTAGGTATCTCTGTGCTTTTCAGTTTTCATCCAGATCCATTCAGCTGTTCTGGCGTGATTGAGTAACAAACATCCATCCATCCATCCAAACTTTCGCATTTATAATATTAGTAAAGATAACCTTAATTTTTAATGGGTTAGATATATAAAAATGATATTACATGTATTTTTCTAAAATTAAATTATTTAAAGAGTTTATTTATTTTAATTCAAGAGATAAATTTTCACAGATACTAGAACATTTCCAGCAGCAAGCAAGCCGTTTTTCCTATACGCAAAGTGTAGTACGTATAACCCACAGATTATACTCAGAAACTCAGTTCTCAGCTTTCTCGTGAAATTTTCCTTGATCGGGAAACCCTATAATGAAATAAAGAAAATGTAAACTGTATAGAGTATACTGCAGAGTCAAACGACATTTATACGTAATACGTCATCAATGAAAAGAATTGTTAGTATTTGTCTCAATATTAAATAACAAAACCAAGATGAAGAAAGTTCAGTGTAGTATGTCACTGACCGGTACAATGACCGCGTTCGTAAAGCCACTGCCAAGGTAAATAATACTTACAGTTGATGTAATCACTATCTCTACTTCATGGCTTCAAGGCTCGCATTACGTTTGATTTTTACAGAGTCGTTTCCTTTACAGAGTTTAAAAGTTGTTAGTAAGTGTAGTTATCCTGATCTCTTCCCCCGGAGATTGGGTATGTCAGGGAGATTTCCCCCCCGAAAAAAAAAGTGTACTTTAGCTCTTGGATGCTTGCTGTATATGCGACAACTCTATACATGACTGACGCGCAGGTAGGTAGAATCTAATATTTTTCAAAGATTAATAATAATTCTACTAAAATACATTTCTACAAAATATCTATTATACATGTGGTATATCTATTATAGGTATGTTACATTTTATTTCGGAGTCTCACGGGAATCACAAAACCTTAAGCCACGCTGACGAACTCGCAGGCATAAGTTTTAATCTAGTTTCATTTACTAAAGCGTAGATCAAAGGTTCATCTGATATTACTTAGCGTTCTACTTTTCAGTCATTCTATGTTAGAACGATTGAAAAGTACATATACCTATATATATACTAATCTCGTATGATAATCTTAGCTAGCGGCAGTGGCTGTTTAACAGTGTCTTAGTTAACTTTAATATAATGAAAGGGAGAAGATAAATGAATATAATGAAAAGGATGTCAAAACTTTCTCTTGAATTAAGGACTACATGATAAGTGATTTAACATAACATTCAATAAAGTGTTTATGAATAAAACGGGTTACTTACTTAGTTGTTACATTGCAGTTGCACGTCTGTTCTTAAAAATATTGTTATCGGTTCAAGGCTGTGGCATGAAATCTCGTACCTTAGAAAACTATCAAATAATAATAATAAATATTATAAATGCGAAAGTTTGGATGTATGGATGTATGGATGGATGTTTGTAACTCAATCACGCCCGAACGGCTGGACGGATCTGGATGAAATTTGGCACAGAGATAGATTATAGTCTGGAATAATACATAGGCTACTTTTTATTCCGGAAAACTAAGGAGCTCCCGCGGGAACCAATAAAACTGAATCCACGCGAACGTAGTCGCGGGCATCAGCTAGTAGCTATATAACTATGTATACCTATATAATGGGTAAACACGATTACATGCCAATTCTCACTGGGCCAGCATGTTAGATTAAGGCCTTAATCTCAAACTAAGTAGGTAATTCACTCACTAACTAACTATTAAGTACTTATACTTAGTAACAATAAGTATTAACTACGAGAACTTAAAATAATTCTACAACGCTAAATGTTGACGAGTAGCAACTTTTCTCCTGTTTTCAAAGGTGTCTGGAAGAGATCGCCTTAGGCGATAAGACCGTATTTGCATACTCTATTGTCTCGTAGTTTTAAATATGTCTTCTATATTTCCGTGTACCTGTCTGCAATTAGGATTTAAATAAGTAAATAAACTTTCGTGTCTGTTTAACTCTAAGCCCTACAGGCAATTGCATATAACTTAAAATACATAATTATAGTAATCTTATTGAGTTTAAAATTTCTTATAATTAAATACGTATCTCCTATCCCTGCTTCATAAAATCCAACTCTGCACTCGGTACTCTAGCAGTAGCTGGACAGTTTACCGCTGTCGAATCGACGTCAGGCGAAACTTACAGCTGTTGCACCTACCTCGCTAGCAAGTAGGTACTTGTACCCGGCTTTCGGTAAAACAAAAGATCTAATTATAGGTACCTTCAAGTGATTATGTACCTATACCAAACTATTGCGTCAAATCAAAGGGCAATTTGTAGTGTATAATATTTTTATGGCAGATTAGGCATGGCTTGATAGAAAAAACTCGATTACCCATATGGCCTAAGGATCAACGTTTTAAGTTATTTTTTGAACATCGTCATGTTAATTATCGTCATATACCTGATTGGACCTCACAAGCTTAATTCATACTAATATCACAGTTATAATATTATAAATGCGAAATAAATTTATAATATTATAAATGCGTGACCTAGATTGTATACCGGGGAAGGACATTGGCTACTTTTTACCCCGGGAAATGAAAGGGTTCCTGCGGGAATCAAAAAACATTAATCCACACAGACGAATTCGCGGGCATCATCTAGTATCTGATAATCCATACTAATATTATAAATGCGAAAGTGTGTCTGTCTGTCTGTCTGTCTGCTACGCTTTCACGGCCCATCTGTTCAACCGACTTTGATGAAATTTGGTACAGGTATAGGTTGTATCCCGGGGAAGGACATAGGCTACTTTTTATCCCGGAAAATTCAAGAGTTCCCGCGGGAATCAAAAAAACTTAATCCACGCGAACGAAGTCGCGGGAATCATCTAGTAGGTAATATTTAGCGTGAACTCGTCAAAAACTTGTTAACGGAGAAACCCAATCAATTTAATGTTAGATAAATCTTAACATCAGTTTATTGTGCCGAAATTTGCAAAATGAACGGTATATTTAATCCATACTATCCATACTTCCATACTAATCCATACTAATATTATAAATGCGAAAGTGTGTCTGTCTGTCTGCTACGCTTTCACGGCCTAACTACTCAACCGATTTTGATGAAATTTGGTACAGAGATAGTTTACATCCCGGGGAAGGACATAGGCTACTTTTTATCGCGGAAAATTCAAGAGTTCCCGCGGGAATCATCTAGTTATTAATATACCGCTAATTGCATCTTGTCGATAATAAATAATATTGATATATACCTAACTTTAAAAGTTATCGAGTAAGTAAGTGGCTTCTTTTTTATCTCACCTGATGGTAAGTGATGATGCAGTCTAAGATGGTAGCGGGTTAACCTGTTAGGGGTATGGCAGTTATATTTTTTTTTTATCCTCTACAAGTTAGCCCTTGACTGCGATCTCACCTGATGGTAAGTGATGGGGTACGGCAGTTATATATTAAACCCCTAATCGGTTTCTACCTACTGCAGCATCTTACCGGAACGCAAAATCGCTCGGCGGCACGTGAGGGTGGTAACTAGCCACGACCGAAGCCTCCCACCAGGCCAGACTAGAGAAAATTCAGAAATTACAAATTCCTAAATTGACTCTGCCGAGGTTGAAACCCGGTACTTCCCACGTTAAGACAACAGCGCTCAACGCTGCGCCAGGGAGGTCGAAAGCTCTCGTAAAACGAACTTGGTGTCATTCATTCTCGGTAGAAATACCGTTAGAACCCTTGGACAGAACGGTAGGCTGTAGTGTTGTCACAAATGTACGTGACGGTCACAATTGTAATCGATTTGCATTCAAACTCTGCACAATCTAGGGTTGTCACTTTATCTATCGCCGACTCGCCCGAGCTTCAGTAAATAATTTAAATGCCAATCTGACTGTCATCTTTAACGATCTTAATAAAATTTTAGCATTGTTCCTGGAGACGGACTTCGCAGATACACAATATAGATAGGTATAGAGGATAACCTAATTCCACGAGGTAACAGAATTTTTTAAATGATAATTTTATGGTAGACTTAATCCGTGTAGAACTTTTTAATGATTGCGAAATGATAAGTGTGTGATTTTTGGTGATTCCAAATATGTATTTAAGTTTAGCTGATAAACCGTTCCGTTACTACAAGGTACTTGTGAGATTTCACTATATTCGCGGCTTTTCATTTATTGAATGATTGATTTATCATCGAACTAGCTGATGCCGGCGACTTTGTCCGCGTGGTTTAAGTTTTTTTTAATTCCCGCGGGAACTCATTTTCCGGGATAACAAGTAGCCTATGTTACTGTTCAGGTCCTCAACTATACCCATGCCAAAATTTATGTCGATCCGTTTCTCCATTGCGGCGTGATTGACGGACAAACCAACAAACAATATTAGTATGATGTCTGAAGAGCTCGATTTTTGGCAACCCTAGAAAATTCTCATTGTTTGTGCACCGTTACCATTGTTGATCGATTTTCTATAGGTACATTTACTTTTTATTTGAATTGTAAAATATACCTAGTTACGTTGTAAGATTATTTTTGTTAATTTTAGTATACTCGTAAGTGTACATTGTCTTTCGAGTCACTTAATCATTTGGTATCTACTTAAAGAACTCTTTAGTATATACTAGCGAATGCCCGCGACTTCGTCTGCGTGGTTTGAGGTTTTTTTTGGTTCCCGCAGGAACTCTTTAATAGTAGCCTATGTGCTATTCCAGACTATAATCTATCTCTGTGCCAAATTTCAGCCAGATCCGTTCAGCCGTTGGGGCGTGATTGAGTAACAAACATCCATACATCCATACATCCATCCAAACTTTCGCATTTATAATATTAGTAAGATATTAGTAGGATTTTGTATTGAAATCTATACTAAGGAGCTCCTTAACTAATGATTAAGCGAATCTGAGTGCGGCAGTGTCTATTAAAGTTAAAGTAAGGAATGAATGATAGAATTAAGCTAAGTTAGGTCACTTTTTTCTCAGATATCTAAATATAAAGTAGGGGCTTGATTTAAAGATGACTATAAAAAGTAAAAACTTACCAGGTAAGTATGTCATAAAAAATTGGCTGATAAGATTTTAAATACCAAATAAAAATCCGTATTTGGCACAATAATCAATCTCATGCAATTTGATATCAAACAGCATTTATTTACGATAAAAATCCTTTTAAAACAGAGAGCGTAAAGTACCTACATAAAGTAGGTACGCAAGTACGCATGCATAATATTTTTTCACCTCTCATGCTCTAAAAAGATGTCATTATAGCTCAGCGTAGGCGGACTAAAGTTAGCATTTAGCCTCTACGGATTAAAGTAATTTTTTTTTTTTAATTTTTGTCGTAGCTATCGGTAGTAAATGGGTAGTAAAAATGTACAGTCTATGGTTACTATCAAAATGCTACAACACACACACACACACACACACACACACACACACACACACACACACACACACACACACACACACACACACACACACACACACACACACACACACAAACACAGTCTAAGGAGATATTATGGTTTAGAGCCGGATATACAACGACCTTCACCGATCTGTTAACCAGATGAAACCTACTTTTATTTAATAATTAATAGACAAATACGCCTAAAATAGGCCTATCAACATCCTGACCAGGCTATTTTTAAATTAATTAATTATTATTTTTGGCAAGTTTATTGTAGCCAATGCTAGGTATACCATCGCGTTTGTTATAAATTACCCATATATTTTGATACATAACTCAAGCGGTTAACAGATCCGTGAAGCTACCTGTGGAGTGTGGACTATGGTAACTTATCAACTTACCATAGTCCATAGGTAACTTCACGGATCGGAACCGGCCCGGACGTATGAGACAAATCTCGTCATCACTCGTCCGGGTATTTAAAATTCTATAAGTCCCTCGTTAATAATTACTACAATACAACTTTCTCTTTATAATTAGTTTATCACCTGTTTTTTTTTATGATAATTGTTACAGTCATTTTAACCATATTTTCAAATTTGATTGCTGAACATTCCTTTAGGGCAATTCAAAAATTCAGCAATCAAATTTAAAAACGTGGGAATTTATTTAAGTCAACGTTTAAAATAGAATAAATAGTAGCCATGATATTATAAAGAGAGATAAGAAGATTCCTTAGAACCTTTTTTTTTTCAAATTTGATTGCTGAACATTCCTTTAGGGCAATTAAAAAATTCAGCAATCAAATTTGAAAATGTGGGAATTTATTTAAGTCAACGTTTAAAAGAGAATAAATAGTAGCCATGATATTATAAAGAGAGATAAGAAGATTCCTTAGAACCTTTTTTTTCAAATTTGATTGCTGAACATTCCTTTAGGGCAATTAAAAAATTCAGCAATCAAATTTGAAAATGTGGGAATCTATTTAAGTCAACGTTTAAAAGAGAATAAATAGTAACAATTCGTAGCCATCGTAACAATAGTAGCCATGATATAAAGAGAGATAAGAAGATTCCTTAGAACCTTTTTTTTTAGCCTGGCACCCTTGGAGAGACCAGTGGACCACCCCAACCGACCGAGGGGGTGGGCACTGGGGGAGAACCGGCGAATACCCAATTACTCCTATGTTTAGAAAGAAAGGCTTGGTAATAAGTTTCGGATATTTATAAACAGTAACATACCCACCTAGGTACCTACGATTATTGGGTTTAGGAGACTTTTTAGTTATAAGACAAACCCACTAAAATCCGTTTATGTGAATTGAATCTTCGATATAAAAAGCTTCTCAAATATTGATTCGATGATACTCATATCGAATTGTTACTATTTACTATGATGACGCGAATATATATGGCCCGTGGATAATTTGCTTAGGTTGCAATTTTTTAAAATTATTATTAACTCTAACCGTAGTCTAACCGTGGATGAGGTGGATTTGCGATACAACGTGCGATGTACCAACTACCAGCCAGCTGGGCCCCGGCCAGCCACGTAGGTGGTTAGTTTTTTTTTCAAACATCAAAACACGCGCTTAATATGGGGTGTTGTATGAAATACTGAACTGTGACGTCATCAAAATTTGAGGCACTTTTTTACTTCAATCGATAGTTTAAAATGGTTTTAAAACATAAAACTAAGTAATAGGGGACGTGGATATTACGACTTTTAGAAGATAAAAACTAAAAATAATTTATTCGAATAGTTGTCAAATACCCAATTCCTAGAATAGGTACACACCGCACAGGTAAACCTACTTAGTCATATTCAACTTGGCACACATCTGAAACACGTTCATACGGGCAATCCGACCTCATATTGTAACGCTATAGTGGTTATATTACAGGGTGACCGTCAGTTACTAAACTGAAAGCTAAACATCCTGACTTGAATTTTCATTTTCCTCTATTCATAGTTCAGTCAGCTGCACTGCAGGTTTGTATTAGGTTCCAAAGTTTTTTTTGTTTTTTTTATCTCATATTCTGTGAAAATTCTACCTGGAGCAACTCAGGCTCCTGAATCCGAAAATGAGAGATCATACAAATGAGAATCCGCCTATGACTAAGCATAATAATAAGTAATACATACCTATAATGAACGGATAGACAAACAGCGGGGGCTTAGTAATTAGAATCCCGTTGGGCACCCTTTGGGTATGGAACCCTTAAAATCTTATCAGGAATGGCAACCTCCCTGGCGCAGTGGTAACCGCTGTTGGTCTCATAAGCGCGTGGTCCCGGGGACGATTCGCTACCATTTTAGACAAATGTAGGGAAAAATTCATAAGATACTGTGAAAAAATAACAAAAGCAGCTGGTTAATCAAATGGCAGCACTGCAAAATGGTTGCCTACGTTTCTGTATATAAATGATACTTACCATAAAATATGAACAAAGCAAAAATACTGTAGTAGGTACTGCGATTTGGACCAAAACAAAAAAGAGAAAAGGCACCGCATGCGTAACAAATATTGTAATTTATTGTAAACGATTGACATAAAACTAACAAAATTATTAATAATTGACATGATAAATTTCTAATATATGTACTTATATATTTTTTTTTCTCAATAATATTTCTTATCTTACTAATAGTTTGGATGGATGTATGGATGTATGGATGGATGTATGGATGTTTGTTGCTTAATCACGCCCCAACGGCTGAACGGATCTGGCTGAAATTTGGCACAGAGATAGATTATAGTTTACTTTTTATCCCGGAAAATTAAGGAGTTCCCGCGGGAACCAAAAAACCTCAAACCACGCAGACGAAGTCGCGGGCATTCGCTAGTAAATAAATAAAAATGAATGATAATGTATAATTGATAAATAATAATATTAATAGGTATACATAAATAATTTAACTGACGGAGCACTCATAGGCTGCTGGAAATAGGGTCACTCACAGTCACAAACATTCATACACAAAAAAAAATAACACGCATAGGTACACAAATTGCTACACGACCATCGTGAGTTGGCACCTTCTTTCAGAGCAAAACTCGCAGCAAAAAGATCTCTGACACCTTGTCAGAGGATAATTTGAGTGCGAAACATTAAAAAAAACATTTTCATCCCACCATCTCGGAAAGAGTATTTTTAACCTTCGATATCTGAATGCAAAAGCCGTTATTATCCTCTTGAGGATAAAGTAAATTGAATTTAGAACATCGTGTGCACGTCAGTAAATATCACTCGTCTATGAAGTTTGTAAATTCAAAACATCATTAAAACCTATACTTCTACCTCTATGGTGCCGAATTTCCATACAACCTTTTTTAATTTGTTAAAAACTCACACTCGTAACCTTCTTGGTGTACTTTTTTAATTTGCTTTGCGCGCACCATTTTCTTCACGTCATGTCATTTCCTCGCTGAGGTGGGATGAAAAGTTACGTGTTGCACTCGAGTGAAAAGATTTTTCACCTCGTGCTCTTTTGATTCCCTCGCTGACGCTCAGGATTCTAATTTTTGAACCACTCGCTGCGCTCGTGATTCAATTTTAGAATCCTTCGCTTGCTCAGTCATCAAAATTGAGCACGCGGTTAAAAAACAACTTTTCACTCTTGTATAACAAATAACTATTTAGAGTGCATCATTACTTGGTTATGATGCACTCATACTGACCACTCACTGACCACAATGTGTGTTGTGTATTATATTTCTTTTTAAGGTTTTTTTATGTTATTAGTAATAATGTACCTATTTAATTTTCCAAATAAATTATGTGTGTTGTAATCATGAGGGAACACAGAAGATGGAAGCTGGTTCCATAATTTGCAGGTATGAAGCAGAAAAGACCTGGAATAACGGGAGATGGAAGAAGACCAGGAATCCTGGTGGTAGATAGAATAACTCTTCAGAACACTCTCCGTTGTAGAGTCGATAGAGCACACAAAGAGAACTGACGTCTCTTCGGTGTACTCTAGCGCGGAAGTAATTTTGGGATTGTCCACGAGTCGAACTGCCCGCTTTTGTATCCGATCAAATTAAAAGAGCTGGTACTGGGGTGATCCAGCCCAACGGCGAGGAGGTACTTAGTGCATAAAACAAGGGAAAATTATTCCGCGAAAATGTCGAGGTTGTGGTAACTGTACACATGCATAGGTAATAATTATTTATGCTAACTGATTACGGATGGGCACGATGGGTTTTAGACTCAAGTGATGACATAGCAAAAGTTTATGAAAAATACGTACTAGTTTCAAATTTAAATTCCATGAATAGTGTAGGTACCAATATTTTTTGTCTTTTAGTTATAATTATCAAAATCCACTACATTAAAGTTTGATACGGAAGGATTTCGAAAAGAACAAATTGGCAGAATTTATGGTTTTCTTGCGACAACACGACACGGCACGGCATTTGCGACGGCACGTCTTTTTCAGACCAGGGCAAATTCAGAAATTTTAAATTCCCAAATACACCCTGCCGGTGATCGAACCTGGGACCTCCGCACGTTGAGACATGAGCGCTCAATACTGAGCCACGGAGGTCGTCAAAATTAGCGAATTAATTTAGCCAATTCATTTAGCGAAATAATGTTAGGAAGTCTGAGGCCGTAAAAAAGATTGCTAAATGCTACAGTGTACCTAACGATCGAAATCAGCTCAGATTAATGAATATGGGCCAAAATAAAAATTTAAATATTCGGGTCCATTTTGCTTTGAGTGCAGTGTTTCGACGCTCGAATACGCACACGGTCTTAAAATGTCGTGGTAAAGGTACAAATGTACCTACATTAAATTCATTTCTATCATACTAATTGACCGAGCGAAGCGAAGGTCTCTGAGTCTACTTGAGTGAATTTGCACTTGTCCGTCCGTCCGTCTGTCAGAGCCTTATAACTTCTGAATTACTGAACGTATTTACTTCAAATTTAAATATTATATTTATAAACCGATGGCCCCCAGCCGAATATGGCTTAAAAAGAAATAAAAATCTTTATTTCTGGGGGACTCTCATAGAAGCGAATATGAAGAAAAAATATTTTTATAGCGTTACATAGGGTTCCGGTATATCATTTTAAAGATAATTAGGATTAAGTAGAGTCCAAAAATATTTTTTTTTTAAATTTTCCCCTAAAATTGACGAAATGGAGGGCTTTCAAAGTGGAGATTTTCTAACGTCAAAAGTTGACTTAAGAACTCTAAATTTTCTGAAATGCTGAACTTGATCAATTATTTGAATTATATCCTATACTTGAACAACAAATACTAAAATTAGATAAATATTATATGGAAACGAAATTATTTAACTTTTAATGAGCATTTAGTATTTACAACAGAACTTCACAATGATGTCAATAGATGGCGCCGCGAGGTCTCAGTTCGGGGCGAACCACTAGTATTATAAATGCGAAAGTGTGTTTGTTTGTTGGTTTGTTGGTCTGTTGGTTTGTCCTTCAATCACGCCGCAACGGAGCAACGGATCGACGTGATTTTTGGCATGGGTATAGTTGAGGACCTGGAGAGTGACATAGGCTACTTTTTATCCCGGAAAATTAGGGAGTTCCCGCGGGAATCAAAAAAACTTAAACCACGCGGACGAAGTCGCGGGCATCAGCTAGTAAGCTATAATCCTATTTCTTTAAATTATAGCAAATCAGTATCCTTAAAGTTGCAGAAATTGTCTTAGCTTGCCATAGGTATGATTTATATGCGTAGACAAATGAGGCAAATACCTTGAATCATCCCGGAAAATACAATAAATTTCGTGATACCTAATACCTATATAATTAGGTACCTGCTATATGAATCATGATTACACATAGAAGTATTTTACAAATTCATGCTTACTATCTAATATCCTTACCCATTACTTACAACGGAATTATAATAAATAAACACTATACATATTTATGGAGATGCTATAGAACTGCTTGCTTGTCTCCCAATCCGTAGTTGGCCAGCGTGGTGGACAATGACAAAACCCTTCTGAAGACATTCGTGGTCAGTAGTGAGCCGGCAAAGGGTTGAAGTGATTTGTTGTTTGGGTTATTGTTTTTGCATTGGTATAGTTGAGGATTTGGAGAGTGACAATTATAGTCTGATTATTCATGAGAGTCTTCCAAAAGACCTAAAATTCACATCCTCGGTTAGTTTTAAGTTTGATAACCATTTTAAAATATAGTTTAGTTAATTGTTTTCTTAGATAACATAACCTAAGTCCTAAAGTCATGAATTTTATGGAATTAATAACTATGATTTAATAATCATCATGACTAGGTAGGTGTTCTTATTCATTACCAATGCAAACATTTCACCATAATTAATTTTTGACACAGAAGGCAAAACTTCTAATAGCACAAATCCCTAATATAAAAGTTACATATTAGAAATCTAATTATACCTAAATCGGCCTGTCTGCATTTCCTCCCAGGCGTAGTGGTCTTATAAGTGGGAGGTCCCGGGTTCGATTCTCGGCAAGATCCATTTATAATTTCTGAATTTTCTCTGATTTGATTTATCTGATCGTTCTGACCGAAGCCCATTGCTATACCAGGGCACCAGAGGCTTCAGCCGTGGCCTGTTCAGGACATTACCGGCAAAGACGTGCCTCCAAGGTGCCGTTCCGGCACGAGTCGTATAGAAACCGATTACAGGTAATTAAGGGTTTAAGTTTTAATTTATCTAACTGCTGTACCCCTAACAAGTTAACCTGCTACCATCTTAGTCTGCATCATCACTTACCACCAGGTGAGATCGCAGTCAAGAGCTTACTTGTAGTGGAATAAAATAAATAAAACTTTGTATAGTTTTTATTGGGGCTTGCGGTAATGTTTCTGTTCTGACACATATAACGTAGCACCATCACAATTTGCTATGCTTGCTGGACATTAGGTGCTATAAGGTTGAAGGTACCTGTTATTAAAGTTTCAAACTAGACATTGTATTTATTTATTAAGAAATAGGTAACAATAATGAATAGACCGTTAATAATATCTATACAGATAATGCTAATAACAAACAGCCGAATGAAATACTTATTTAAATGGATAGAATAATTCTTACGGAAAGTCTATAGCAATAATTACGATGCATACCTTTGCCATCATCTGAATGTAGCTGATATGGTTATACTGTACCGCAACTCCAAACAAACGGCATTTTTCAATCACAAAGTGTATGTGTGTGCATCCAAGTGAACCTACGGTTTAAAAGCACAAAATTGCATAATTATCTTTTTATTGGTTTATGACTGTCTGTCAAAAAATGTTTCAATTGATGCACCGTAGGTACACGTCATAGCACGTAACCTACGTCAATCCATATCCATACTAATATTGTGTCTGTCTGTTACGCTTTCATGGCCTTACTTTTGAACCGATTTTGGTATAGAGGTTTCATCCTGGAAAATGAGCTATTTTTATCCCGGCAAATTAAGAAGTTCCCGCGGGAATACATTATACATAACTATAATATGTTTAGAAAACTCTATCCACGCGGACGAATGCGGGCATCGTCTAGTAAAATAAAAAACGTATATTGATAATAAGAAAATCTATAGCAATAGCTACGATGCATATATTTGCCATCATCAGAAATCGAGCTGATCTGTTATTAATTGCGGCAACTCGTAGACACAAATGGAATTTTTCACAGCTATCTATCACAGGTATCTTAGAACTAAAGCTACGACTGTTTCAAACGCGTTCCATCTGAGAAGAAACTCGCGAAAGAGAAAGATTTCTTCTTTTCTATTCTATGGCTGAGCGTTTTATGCCTATATAGGTATATCTGATTTTAAGGCCTTAAGCGAAAATCTGACTTACTTATGTGAACTAATATAAAATAATTGCCCCTGACATGCGAGACCTATGCGATGTTTGATTCACATGTCATCCTGTTAACACTATCACCTTCCAAGCTTCCTGCTCCAACACCACACCTTCAATTTATAATTTTGTCTACCGACTAACTATTCGTCATGACATATATTTGCTTCAGTGGGGCAATCATATAAAGACACTAGAGCTCTGAAACTCAGCTCAGTGGCTTCTGCTGATAATAAAATAAGTCAGCTTACCGATCTTGAAGCGACCTGGCCGGCTTGTCTATTCGTTATATTTATTTTGGGGCCGATATGGTGATATAAGTATAAACAATTTTCGTTTTAGATATTAAGAGAGTCATTTGATGATCTATAATCTGTCTCTCTCTGATCTCAGATCACGCAAGTCCCTTCGTGAACTGTTTATAGAGATTGGAGTAGATATTATGTGGTCCGCGCAAAGTGCAGTCCAAATCCTTTGTGCATATATTTAGCATTAGCTTTTACGTAAAAAACGTAAAAGTAAACTTGTTGAGTGAATTCTTAGTGACAAAGTTGTATGGACCAATTGATTGCGGGCTGAATAATAAATTTATGTAACCATCTTCCTGTTTAATCGTATTCAGTCTCAGGGGGCATACTACCATCGCTACAATCTGTATTGTTTTAATATTGTTGACGCTTTCTCCTTATAATATTATAAACGTCAAGGAACAAAAGAAAGCAATAAAAATGTCATTTTGCTATTTCAAATAATACTGCTTTAAGTGATGGTACAAACTCCCCAGGGCCTTGGTCTACTGCCTGTAGACCGTCAAGTCCACTACTCATGGTGACACATTTTAAAAGCTGAACATGAGTTGTGTGATAGGCTAGTTAAGGCTAGGCATACATATTATAAATACCTATAGTATCCAGTAAGCTATATCTATGGGGATACTATAGTTTTGCAGTACCTACTTACATAGTACTTTCTGATTACTTAAGCCCGGTCTCCACCAGAGCGGAGAGGAGACAAGAGGAGAGGAGATGTCATTTAAACAACCAATAGAATTTCGTTATTTTCACATCTCGTCTCCGCTCAGCTTCAGTGGATACCACTGAGCGGAGATGTATCAAAGTATGGCGCGATCGATGCGGAGATGTGAGCTGTGGCTCGCAAGCTGGCGGCGGCGCGCAGCGGAGACGAGAGGAGCTGTGAGCGGCGCGCAGCGGAGATGTGAGCGGCGCCACTCTGTGCCCACTACTCTCACTATTTCGCTAGCTTACACACACGCACACGCTTTTCATGTACAGCGTGCAGATTTCAATTTACGTAAATAATTACTTAAGATGCTTATACTCAAAACATGGTTTTCTGTTCCGACTATTTAGGATAGTAAAACTTAAACATTTCATTACCAAATAAATACCATTCGCTACTCAGTTAAATGAAGTACGACGCAATAAAAAAAAGTGGTCAATAAATCCTATAGTAACAGCAGAAAATTATCGGGAAATTCATGGAAATCTCAAAAAAGGCGTTATCGCGTTCCGACATTTTGATTCATTTGATCCAACTGCGATCTCACCTGATATAACAGTAAAGTGATGATGCAGTCTAAAATGGTAGCGGGTTAACCTAACCTAGTTAAACTGTCAACACTTTAAAAAAAACAATATTTTCAATCGGTATCCATACGTATAACAAAAATGTAACTGGACGATTTCTGTATATAAAATATTTATTTTGGAAATTTGCATTAAAATTCTGATTGGATTAAATACAACTTTGCTAATTTGGCATAATTTGGTATTTATAGCTCAGGTTTGGTACTTACCTATATTTCTGAATTTTCTCTATGATTTTTATCCATTGAAGGTGTGCTATGAAAATGTTATGTTTATAATATAACTGCCGTACCCCTGACAGGTTAACTCGCTACCATCTTAGACTGCATAATCACTTTCTTAAAAATTCTCCATAAATGGTATGGTACTCCAAATGACTTCTCCAAAATCGATGATAAGTGCTATCAATTCTGCTTGTTCAGACTCTTCTATAGACTGTATCTTCTTCTTCAAGTAAAAGAAGATACAGTTTTTGTAATAGTGACATGACTGAGACGCCTGCCTTTTGTGTCAGATCGCGCTAAACTGTGCGTCAACTCGACATCCAACGCTCGGCGCACGCAGCTCAGTCCCACTCTACCTAGCAGACATCTCCGCTCTAACCCGCATACATCTCCGCTCCGGTCTAACCAGTACGCATCTCCGCACAGCTTCGGTGGATACATCCTAGCTGAAAAACATCTTCTCTCGTCTCCGTTTTAGACATCTCCGCACATCTCCGCTGGTGGAGACCGGGCCTTAGTGTAACGATATTTTTTATCGATTAGATCTGTGGATGTTTCTTGAATATAAATTTTACTAGCTGATGCCCGCGACTTCGTCCGCGTGGATTGAGGTTTTTTTCCCGGAACCTTATAATTTTCCGAGGTAAAAAACAGCTTATGTGTTATTCCAGAGTATACCTCTGTGCCAAATTTCATTCAGATCCGTTCAGCCGTTCTGGCGTGATTGAGTTACAAACATCCATCCATCCAAACTTTAGCGTATTAGTATAGAAGTATAGATAGTATAGATGTCAGAGACCTCAACACCAACTGAGAAAAAAGCTAATAATTCTCAAACAGCTCAACCGATTTTCTTCAAAGACCCTTTCTTGCGTGTGTGACAAACGCGACAATGCGACTCAATACGAAGCAACACGACAGTATCAAACAGTTATAGCTGACCCTAAGGCCTAAACATGGCTTACGTTGTTGCGCAGATATTTTTAATTTCGTCATTTTCTATGGATTCGTATCGCGTCGCGTTGCGCAGCGTCGCTTTGGTGGCTCACCTATGGACAACGGGTAAGAACCATCTCAATTTCGAAGGAAAACACTACATAAATCGGTTCAGAAATTTAAGCGCTGAGATATGGAAGACTGAGAAACGGCCAATCTTTTAACACACCTCGTTGTGTAAAAGAATAATAATAATAAAAAAATTTTACTCAATCATAGGTATAAGTATCGTCATAGGTCCTACCTGTACCTACCTATAGGTAGTAAGTAATTACTGTATTATTATACGGCTTTTTTGACTGCCGTGCTCGTGAACTTAAATCCCAGGGATGCATCATGCAACTTTTCTCCCTACCAAATTTTTCATAAAATCGATTGAAAAGAGAAGACGTAAAAACCTAGCAGACATGCAGACATCCTTTCGCATTTATAATATTAGGATGGATAAAATAATAATTAGTTGACCCACCTGTTGGCTTCGCACGCGTGGGATAAGCATACAGTGTTAACAAAATAATATAGTAATGTTATGTACAGTGTTTTTTTAGTGTCATTGAAGAATCCCCAAATTCTAAACTTTACGCAAACGTCGGAAGCGTAATATTATACTACTAAGCAGTCAATTTTGGATATTTTTTAGCTATTTATAAAGCAAGTTGGTAAATACTAATAGGAAAATTGGCTCTAGTTTAACTTACTTAATAAACCCGACAATATTGAATGCAAATACGGTAGAAACACTTCCCATAAACATAACCATAGTATAATAAAGTAAACAAATTCCTAATTGTGTGGTCTACGCGGCAGTAGAGGAAAAGAAACAAATATATTTCGTAACATTATAAGATTTTTTATTACATTATTTAGGTACAAAATTCGCTCTAGCATCGCTATACACACCGTCACTCAACTCTATACAGCTTAACATTTTTTTTTTGGTTTTTTATTCTCTTTTGTATAAAAAAATACTTTCAGGCAGTGCGGGGGCCGTATCGGAGGTAGATCTTAGTGCCAGCCGTGGGCGCCGTGGCCGCCGTGGCCGCCCTGGGCGTCCCAGGGCTCTTCGGGCGCGGAGGCGGCGGCTTGCGCGGCGTGGGCGAACTGCGCGAAGTGGGCAGCGCGTGCGTGTTGTACCTCAGGGGTGTCTACGACGTATTGGCCGTCGTGGGTGAGTTGAATGTGGGCTTGGGGACCGGTCCACTTGCCGTATCCACCGGCGTATCCAGCTCCGTAGCCGGCGCCGTAGCCAGCGCCGTAGCCTGCGCCGATACCAGCGCCGGCGCCGGCATAGCCGCCGTGAGAGGCCTTGGCTGCAGCTGCGGAGAGGGCAGCGATGTGCGCGGCCTTCAGGTGGGCGACCTCGGGCGTGTCAATGACGCGACCGTCATGTGCTAGCGGAGCGGGGCCGTATTTGATGAGACCTGCAAATAAGTAAAAGTATGCGTTCATTGCACCGATCAAAAATACGAGGCAAACTAGGAAGTCCTCGCTTCAAAAGCCTACGTCGTTCGATGGGTCGATTGAAATTGAAAAGGTTCAAATCAGTTCAGGAATAATATGGTACTTTGCTTAGTGGGACGTAAAAGAAGGAAATCGTAATCAAATGTAAATAAAGAGCTTATATTAAATGCTAAAATCTAAATATGAAACTAACTATAAAATAAATTTAAAACAAATGCTTATATACCAACAAAAAATAAAAATAAAACCCTAATAATCAATTTAGTCATTGATTACGACAGTTTTTTTAAATAATTAAGGAACTCCTTTAATTACAACATAGTTAAAAAGAACAGATCAATAATGACAAAAAATCTAACTTGTACACTGTAAAGAAAGTGTCTGGCTCCAATAAACTGTGCAAGTCATAATAATCTCATTTGTAACAACTCCACAGTTTACTATGACAGACATGATAAGCAATCTATTGCTTGTTCGATCAACACGTTGCAATTCGAACGATTACCTTTTTGCTTTTACTTTGTCTTTTGCAACAAAATTATTGTGTCAATAGAGCAAACATTACTTAAATGGGTGGGTAGGTAACTGTTTGTCTGAAAAAATTAATCTAGTAACATGAAATGGTATAACAATTGATTTTAAGTCGCTCGGACGATAACTTACTACGGACAAAAAATGTATATTAGACAAAAATTCGCGTTATTCACTTTTATATGCAGCGCGCTATACTGCATTTTACATAATTATCACAGTCTAAGATACGTTCTTTCCTTCCAGTCTTTCGGCGCAGGAGTATAAATAGAGAAACGCTGCGGGGTGACCAGGACGTGACGGAGGAAACTGGCAGAATTTTTCGATACAATATTTTGTCACTCTATTGTTATATGCAGACATACAGTTTCATACCTCTCTCACCCAGTTGAGAGTATTTCTAAGTGCTACAACTGTTCCGGTATCCAGGTCTATCAGTTGTATGGGTGTTGTTAATAGTAAGATGACGAAAGTACGTTACGTACCAGCGGCAGGTGCACCGTAATGTCCGCCATTGCCGTACGCGGGCCCGGCGAGGTAAGCGCCGCCGGCGGGCGCCCAGGCTCCGTGCGATGTGGACGCCTGCGCGTGCGCGGCCAGGTGGGCGGCTTTAGCGTGCGCTACTTCCGGCGTGTCGAGCAAGTATTTGCCATCTGGGCTGAGGGCTATGTGTGCTGGGGGGCCCGCGTAGTATGATGCTTGCGCGAGGCAGAGGGAAGCGGCTAGGATAATCTGTAACAATTCAATCCATTTATAAAACTCAAATTCAAATATACTTTTACAAGTGCTTTTGAATCGTCGAGTGAATCTACCACTAATTCGGAATGTCATTTCTGCCGGAATTTCTATAAAATTAACTATATTTAAATCTTTTATATATAAAACAAAGTCGGGTTTGTTCGAACACTTATAACTCTAGAACGGCTGAACGGATCTGGATGAAATTTGACACATAGGCTACTTTTTATCCCGGAAAATTAAAGAGTTCCCGCGGGAACTAAAAATCCTCAGTCCATGCGGATGAAGTCGCGGGCATCAGCTAGTATTTCTATATAACGAAGGTACAGGCATAGGACATGTTAATTAATAGGCCGTATTTATATTGGTACTGTACCTAATTTTGCCAAGTTGAGGCTATCAAAAGTTGTTTCTGTTATAAAATTAGTCAGATTAATACCCAAGTAAAAAAAAGTTTAGTGTGAAGAATATGGCTTACCTATTTCATAGACCTACTTGGTAAGAAGAACAAAAATAAAAAGATATGGTATATATAATGTATATGTATGGTATCATTACGCTTTAAACCTTTAGATAAATAAAGAATCGGAATTCCAATTTTAATTGATAATCGCTTCATGATCGTGGGATAATTTGTGAGGTATTTCTACTGATAACAATTAGTAAGCTATCAGTGCAATCAATCTTTTTTCTCGGTTCAACTATTATGGGCATTGCATTACCTATATGGAGCCGGCATCTGACAAGGCTGTGATATTGATGGATGCTTCTCATTGAAATAGAATGAGTATAGGTGCTAAAATTCTATATCAATGATGCTTCTAGTAAATACGACACAAAATGATTTATATCAATCCATACTAATAGTATAAATGCGGAAGTGTGTCTGTCTGTCTGTCTGTCTGCTACACTTTCGCAGCCCATCTTTTCAACCGATTTTGATGAAATTTGGTATAGGGATAGTTTGTATCCCGGGAAAGGACATTGGCTACTTTTTATCCCGGAAAATTAACGAGTTACCGCAGGAAGGAAAAAAACTTAATTCACGCGGACGGAGTCGTGGGTATCATATAGTTTTGTTATAATCTTGAACAGACAACCCATTATGGCGGCGATGCGTGTACGATTTGGGACGAAAACACACTATTCGGGACGACTGCGCCTTTTATTCCCATTTGATCGCGACAACGTTAACTACGATTTGTATAAAAAAGGTAAAAAGGACAAAACATCCGCGAATAACGTTCGTATCGGAGGGGATCGACATTTTATCGTGTCGCCTGGTGTGTATGCTCTATATTAAAGGCTTTCTTTATATTTAAGACCATATAAAGGACTTTTTGTCCGCCAGACAAATCTTTTTCTCCGTGGTGTGTTTTCAGCTTTTCAGTTTGCGTTCTTATACGAGCTTGAAGACCGGAAATAAACTTTTCATCCCACCATCTCGGAAAGAGTATTTTTACTCTTTGATATCTGAATGCAAAAGCCGTTATTATCCTCTTGAGGATAAAGTAAATTGAATTTAGAAATTTAGTCATTTCCTCGCCGAGGTGGGATGAAAAGTTACGTGATGCACTCGAGTGAAAAGATTTTTCAACTTGTGCTCTTTTGATTCCCTCGCTGACGCTCAGGATTCTAATTGTTGAATAAGAATCCTTCGCTTGCTCGGTCATCAAAATTGAGCACGCGGTTAAAAAACAACTTTTCACTCTTGTATAACAAATAACTATTATCGGACGATCAAATCGACGCATGTCTCTCTTATTATTTATATCTTTCAAAGGAATGTCGTGCAACGTTTTTATTTTAATGACTCTTGTTATAGTTTATTTTTAGTGGAAATATTTTTTACAAAAGTTGAGATGGATAAAAGTTGTAGTTTAAACTTTGAATAGGTAGTGGTTTTGTTTGCTTTTGACTATTTTGTCCTGTTTCTTACTACATGGTATTTCTTTTACTTTTTTATACTGAAGGTTACGCGTGTACGGTGTACCTGCTACCTACGCATAAAAATTGTTATGCTAAAATTCTTCCACAATTTTTTTTGTTTTATCACAATTAATGTTTTACCTTGAAGTCGAGAATATAAAAAAGTGCCGCCTGTTCAAAAAGCGTATAAGCATATTATCATTTATTTCAATATACATATGAATCTACAGTCAGTGAACTGGAATTTCGTACACTATTTAAACTTCAAAGATTTTCAATGTGAACCTTGGCATGCAAACTTTGAAACTAATATAATATATTGAGAAAGATAGAGTTCTTAAAAAGCGTCAATCGATTCGGCATTTCACGCGTAGTTGATCAAACGTAAATCTGAAAATACGAGTAGGTACTTGTTAGTATTCTGTGGTACAAAAAATTTAACTATCGTAGGAAGCTTTTTCTTAGTTTTATTGTACTTTTAAAGCGGTCCACTGCACAGGAATAAATTGAATTATTTCAAAGAAAGAACCGTCTATTACATTCAATACAGTAATCCAAAAATATAAAAAGTCAGTTGTGCATTTTGAAAGTGCGACAAAAACTTTGCTAACTTTACCGTACCAAAATTAAATGGACCTGTAATACCCAGACTTACGTTATAGGTACGGTACAAAATAGTGCAGGCTTGTTCACACAATTCTTTCTATACCTAATTTGTAAATAATTGTTAATTGTACACTTTGTGCTGATCTTATTTCGACATTCGGGTAAGTACGCACTGTGTGAATGAAAAGGTCGTAAAAATGTAACATAGTTGAGAAATTCGGTGCAATAATAAAACGTGACGAGAACAATTTTTTTGTAAGCGTGTCATGATAAAGTTAAAATAAGGAGGTTTATTACGATTTCAAATAAAAGTCATACCAAAGGAGAAAAAATTTTGTATACACGGGGAACAAAATTTTCTTTCATCGAAAGTGCTTGAATACCGCTCGCTCTAAAGTTAATGACTAGATTTTGTCCACAACATTGTTCGCATGAATTTTTTTTTTAAATCCTGTAGGAACCAATTTTATTGACTCTATAATAAAGAAGTCTTTATCACTCCTTACTCCTTATGTTCCTTTGCCTAGGTATATTTATGTGTAAAAGTTTTGAAAATTATTTCGGAAAGACAGACACATTTTATTAATATACTTAGTTAAATCATACATTAGGCAATCTTACTAATATTATAAATGCGAAAGTTTGGATGGATTTGTGGATGTTTGTTACTCAATCCCGCCCCAACGGCTGAACGGATCTGGCTGAAATTTGGCACAGATATAGAACAGGTATAAAACCAAAAAAACTCAAACCACGCAGTCGAAGTCGCGGGCAGCCGCTAGTAAACTATATATCTATACGCATTATCAGAACATTCATACCTCGCCTACAATTTCCATAAACAAAATTAATTGCAGTACTTAACCATTATTATGTAAAGCCAGTAAAGCCGTTGTAAATGATTCATATAATCGGGGCAAGTTTAAGTGATAAAGGTGTGGCTTGCATTGCAATATGATAACAGATAAACATGGGAAGCAAAGTCAACCGGTAATTATGTACAAAGACCGATTTATCTGGAGTAAGCACGATGGTTTACGTAACAGGTGGCGATATAGTAACTCAGGCTAACACAATTCTAGAAATCTTAAACAATATTTTAGATCGCTAGTCAGGCATTAAGACTACGATTCATATCAGTACTTACTACCACAGAATTATACACAAACAGTACCTTTTTAATCAATTACCTAATATTAAATATAAGAGGTAGAACCTAGAATTTATTTCGTTAGTTACATGAAAATGATAACAATTACATACTGTCATGTGACGCTTTGTACGAAGGTAGTTTAATCAATAAGAAATATCGTTTTTCATACGTTATTACAGAAAAATAAAAGAGATCGGCACTGAATTGAGAACCGGTTATTAAAAAGAGAACCTATAAATACATAAGTATGTAGTGTGAAAACCGCAAAATTATCTTTTTTTATTTTATTGAAAATTATATTTTTGCATGATCACAATACAATACAATTGTGATCATGCAAAAATTTATAGTATATTATAGGTATAGGTATTGTAGTTCCACATAGCATATTACACCTATATACATACATCTACACCTACCTAGTTCATCTATATTATAGCCGCAAGCAATGAAAAGATTTCAATATAAGCGATTTATTTGAGCGATAGGTAGTCAGCTGTTAAACCTTAGTTTTAAGCCTTAAATCAATTATTTATCGATTAGATAAAGTTTACCGATATGACTAACAAAGTCATTAACAACACTATTAAGAGCAAAGGTAGGTTGTGCTACAGTTAGGTACAGACTCTAGTTGCAATTCGAAACTAAGTATATCTTGTTACAAAATAAACCACACGCACTTATTGGAATTTCAATATCGTACAACCGCAGGTTTTACAAAGATAGGGCGACAAGAAATTGTAAAAGTAACGTATTTTATGTCGCAGTCGCAAAAAACAGTCTAGAAGTTTCTGAATTTATGCATTTCCATTTAATACCTACACATGTTCGTATTTTTTTGTTATTATTTTGTTTTATAACTTTTAGTAGTACCACACCAGCACAAATAAAAGTTATTAAAGTTTATGTCGGTTTTTATTAAATTATGAGGATGTCAAAAGGTGAAACTAAAATGTCATTAGGAAACACAGAATAGGTAATAGTACAGCTGTACTTTTTAACGAAGAAAACATTTATATAAACTCAATTATATTCAAATGATTATTATTTACTTTGCCCTACTTAAAAAAAATATACCTACGCTATTTATACATGGCTTATAAACATTGTGGCATACATTTGAATAGAGTATAAATCATTCATTTATAAGCCGTGCCTAATTATTTTATTGCTAATGTGATCAGTACGTAGGTACTTATGATGTGTTTATATCAAATATCAAGTGGACTGGAACAATTTTGTAGAAATAGCCAGTTGCCGTGATTGCAAAGGTACAGCGAATTGATAATAACAAAAACGTGTAACAAATGTCGCATCATTCTCCATTATTCTTTTAAAACTAGATTATTGCGTAGCTTTACTAAGAGTTGAGTACTTTTATAGAAATATCGATATACATTATTTTCCGTATCTCGTGGAAATTCGTACACAAAATCAATCATTTTTATGGCATACAACTTATATACTCGTGTGTTATTAAATAAATTATGAGGAAATAGTTTTAGCTCCAACTTCCGATTAAATCAACTTTTCAAAACCTAAGTACCTAGGTTTTTAAAAATCCCTTGCATGAACGTATTGCTGTCCCGCGATAAGGCAAACCATCGCCCTTTTTGCGCTACCTCTGTCCAAATTTTAATTACTTATTCATTTATTATATTACTAGAGGTCGCCCGCGACTTCGTCCGCGTACAATTGTTGATTTCCTATAAGATTATGAAATTTTCCCGCTGCAAACAGCCTATCTATAGAGGCTTTATATAGCTTATGCAGGTTTTTTTATTATTTAAAACTGATATCTTAAATGCTAATTTTCATGTCTATACTTCAAAGTCATAAAATTTGTGTGTAACCTTTCACCCCCATTTCACCCCTTTTGGGGTGGATTTTCGTAAAATTGCTTATACAGGTTATTATTATTTAAAGCTAATAACCTAAATCTCGATTTTCAAGTCTCTAACTTCAGAAACATAGGACTTTCATACAAACTTAGAACCCCCCATTTCACCCTCTGTGGGGTAGATTTTCCTAAAATTGCTTACCTATACAGTGCATTATAACTTAAAACTAATAACCTAAATCCCGATTTTCAAGTCTCTAACTTTAAAAACAAAGGACTTTCATACAAACTTCCAACCCCTATTTTAACCCCTTAGGGGTGGATTTTCTCAAAACCCTTTCTTAGCTGGCGTCTACACCATAGAAGTAATCTACCTTCCAAATTTCAAGTCTGTACGCTTTATAGTTCCTGAGATATCGTGATTAGTCAGTGAGTGAGTGAGTGAGTGGTATTTCGCTTTTATATAAATAGATTAATAAATGTAGACAATTCCGAATATGCTAAAAAGACTCTACCTACCACCGATTCGGAAATCAACTTACCTAAGAAAATGCAGTCAGAAACTTAGTTCATATTGATAATATCGAGCTTCTTTTCAACTAAATTAAAAAGTTTTAAATGACCAACTAGATTTTAAAACAAAATTAAACACGCACATGGCCGACTTGAGTTTGTTTCATTCAAATTATATTTTTTACACGTTAATTATAAATTAAAATTGGGCCATTAAGTATTTAAACTGTAGGTGTTTTACTTATTTTTATAACGCTTGCGTGCCTTGAACGAAATCGCGTTCCAGTTTAAAAAGCGAAACTAATTGCTGACATCTGACATTTTATTGAAAAGAAGTCTTTTCAACCGACTTAAAAAAAAGGAGGTTCTCAATTCGACTGTATTTTTTTTTTCTCTATTAGGCAGGTCTTAACATTCAATTGTATATATGTTTTTGTTTTTTTTCCGTATTTTTACTGAATTTTTACTGTATGAAATCACTGTCCATACTTTTACAATAGGTAGGTAAATGCGAAAACGTGTCTGTTTGTTGTCTTCTCATAGTTTATGCGCTTGACTAATTTAATACAGAGATAGCTTACCTACATCTCGGAGGCAGCCATTTAAATCCCCGAAAAATCAAAGAGTTCGCACAATTATTGAAAAACGACACGACCATAGTTGCTATCATCAACTAGTTCATAATAAATTCAACTATGGCTAAGGTCTTGACCGCTCCTGTAGTTTCACAAACAATCGATGATTGTGAAATGCCAATTGAATAGCCACGGTCAATCTTAAAGGTCGATCTAGTTCCCTCTAAACATGGGAGCAACATTTGAAAAAGATCCTTTGACATTTGGAAATGCTGCGAATTCTGTTAAACATTATCGAGTCACCTTGGTAATTTGCATTTATGTGAGTAAAAATTACATTAAAGCTAATTGCAGATATGAGTAATAGCTGCTACTGCTTTTGTACATAAAGTACAAGATTTAATAGAACATCGAGTGGTTTCGAATACACTGATACATAAAATATCATAATACGTAATTAAGCAAGTAAAATAATAAATACGTAAAGTAACGAGGCGATACTATAATCATTTAGATATTACAGTCTAAAAAAGAATTACGACCACAGACTGAAAAATCAATTGCTGGCTGTTTTGGCGTTACCTATTATCTACAGCAATTAAATTAAGAATTATATTAAGAATTTAATGAATTAAAGTAAGAAAGTTTTGCCTATTCGGCGGCAACAGCCATCTATCTAGGTTTACCAGTTACTGATTTAACCTATCATTTCTGTTGCAATAAAACTGGAGTATTGTGTTCGGAAAATGATTACATCGTTCCATGGGCAGAACAAAGCAAGTGTATAATTTGAAGGCGTGGACCTCATATCGACTCGCCTTTGCATTCTGTTGCAAGCGCCTCTTTTGCAACGTTTCGGAATTATCATTCAGTGAACTGGTGCACAACTAGTTGCATTGCTCAAGAAAGGAAGTGGGCGTGAGGAAGTGTTATGGTTTTCTGAAGGTCTGAAATTTTCATGAAGTGTAAAGTAGAAAAGTATTCGTTTCATTTCTAGAACGCTACAGGTGCTACTAATAACTTTACTTCTCATACTAAGAAAGACGAGCAACCATATTAGGTATAATAATATCAAATGTATCTTATTTACAAAAGAAATGAGGTAACAGTGTCCTTAATAAGACTGACGTTTTATAGGAGAATATTCAAAGAAATATATTTCTGTATCGTACATTATATCCATAAATGATTCGTTTTGATTTTAAAGAAAATGAATGCATAAAACTACTAATACGCGTTACAGTACTAGGAAATATTACGAAGGTTATGAGTAAAATTTCGCGATAGAAATTATTACTTATTGCCCGCGTCACGCTCAATCGGAGTGCGTTCGACTTTGCGGTGAGTTGCAATGGTCGTTAATGATAGGAGAAACTTGACAATTAAGCAAGTTTTATTGATCTAGTGTTGGTTCACACATCGAATTATTTTATGATTTAAATTAACTAAAGGATTTAGTTAACTCAACTCTTTAACACATTCAAGTGATACCTGCTTCATCGAGCCCTTTACGGGATATAAATGTTACAAAAGAATGGTGTATTTTTACCATAATTACGATTTTGAGTAGGATGTGAGTTAATATTAATGTTTTAATATTTAACTCTTATTTTAAATACATTAACTAAAAGACCTGCATAAAATTATAAAATTAACAATATTAATGAATGATAGATTTAAAGCGGATCGAAGCCAATTTAGTGATTTACATCAAATAAAGAGGTCTTCCTTGTCAGATTGGGCCAATTTTGCAGGGCTTCACTGTCTCTAGTCTCTAATCTATACTTGAAATTATAAATGCGAAATCTGTCTGCCTGTTTGTCTGCTTCGCTTTATCGGCCTATCTTTATAACCGATTTGGATGAATTAATTTGTTATAGAGATAAGTGGCATCCCGGGGAAGGACATAGACTACTTTTATCTCAGAAAATGAGTTTCCCGTGGGAATAAAACGTAAATCAGGAACGTAAATCCACGCGAATGAAGTTGCCTGCATCATCTAGTATATTATGAGTCTTAAATAACAATAACTATATAAATCTTCGAAATGTAAAAAACATTTTCTGCCTACGAAAAGATGTGTTTTCTTCCTACTGAGGCGTGAAATCCTTTTCTCGCGAGGCGCCCGCCCATAGAATAACGCAATGTTATTTCAGACTTTTTCATTCACCATTTGACACTCTAGATTACTGTGTTGATCTTATTTCTTGATCTGTGCAATGATGCAGAAGAACCTTGGCCAGTTCAATACAATTAAGTAAAAATAACTCCACACAAACTAAATATTTAATACAAATATTTTGTTTAGCAGTTGTATTTTTAATCCGAGTAATTTTAAAATTAAACATTAAACTTAGATAAATAACAAAAACAAAATCCACTTTATAGTATTAACATTACAAAAAAATATTATGAACTTAAATGAAAACGAAACTTTCATCATAACAATGACTAAGACTGTAATGTGGATATTGATGTACAAACTCGTAGGCGACAGCATTGCCGGATATGTACATGAATTAATTGATAAATCATCAAATGCATTGTTGTCTTTTCAAATCGACCTTGACACAATATTTAAAACATAAGTAGTATCAATCCGCCTAAGATGCCGCCCCCAGGAGGTAAAACACAACATCTTTAATACTACAAAGATATATATTTAGAAGCTTCACATTTTATTGTTCCACTGATAAACCAATTTTTAATAAAATTTCGCATAGATTGCTTGATATTTTATTTAATAAAACTCTCTCATTTAAGTTTTTGTTAATTTTTGTGAAAACCCCTGAGGAAGGTCTTTCACTTTATCTTGAACTTCTTTATGAAATAAGGAAACTTTTATTTCATTTATATGCACTTTTATACTTCTGTTTTATTCAAAATCTTTATGATTTATCCAATAAAGAAATGAATATGGTTTCAACATCGATTTGTCAGCGCATTTGATTTTCTTATAACATAGTTTATGCAAATATTTCAGCAAATTTGTCCAAAGTAACCACGATTTTACTCACCAAAGTAACTACTACACTGATTACAATTTATGGCACTTATGCTAATTATGTTGTAGTTGTTCTATTCTGAGATTAACTCTGTTTGAATATTAGTGTTTTATAGTTTGCGATTTAATTTCTTGATCAAATTTATATTTACATAGATTGAGTGGGTATATATTTTATGTTTTAACAATTATTTATGCTTAGGACATAAAAGTAAGTTGAAAAGTTTCTTAACCTTGATAATGGCATTATTGTGAATGTTAACTTGGGGATGTTTTCTCAATTGTTTTAATTCCAAAAATATTATTGGATTAATGCGTTTAATGTATTTAATATGCTTTTGAGAAATACGAGACTTAGGGGTAAAAATTATGAATTAAACACAAACTCACCATTGACTGCATGATTACTGTTTTTAAAACTAAGGTTGGGAGATCTCAAACGAACTATCTAAGCGCTGCTGGGAGTCAGTACTCGCCTAGAGAATTTCGCCTAAGCGTGTTTTCACCACCACTTCTAAAGTCGGAATGCTGTTGTTCGAAGCCTGCGCCCTTATATATGTAACACCCCGCTAGGTAAGTCGTAATTGGAAACAATTAATTGGCAAGTGCAATGCCGTAAGTTTAATTGGGATGCGGCTTGACGCACACGATAAGGGTGCTTTTGGGGTTGAACCTGTAGGTCTCAAGGTCAAGGCTACATTTATTTTATAATTTTTATTTCCTACGAGGTACCTATCAACGTATGTATTTTGTACTTGCGTAAAATTGAGGTGTTTGCTGTATATTTTATGTTACTGGTTGTAATTTTATTTTATTAAATTATCTAATGCGTTATGTAACTCGTTTACCCAGAGCAATTCTCAATTCTTTAATTGAATCTATAACAAACAAATTCTTCGTTGCTCTTTTTATCTATCGTAAGTTTAATCCTTCAAACTGTATTTAAAGCGGATGTATTATCTTGTAGAATACAGATAAGTTAGAGGAATGTTAGCCTAACAATCAATTATTATTCCTTTACCACTTTCATTATAAATGTTTATTTGTATTGCCGTTTAATCAAGCCTAGGTCTAGAACATTCACGAGGACATACACAAATATTTCCTCAATGAAATTCCTGGCAGTAAAAGGCCGAAGGCGGGCCCGTGAACAAAGGAGGCAAACAGGACGACGCGCGCGTTGATGTCTTTTGTATGGCAACTGCTCTGATAAAGAGCGTTACTTTATACTTATTAAACTCGTACTTCAAAATTATTACTATTACAATCAAAGTTGCTTACATCGTTGTAACAATAAGAGCGAGTATATTTTACAGTTTTTACAAGGACACTGAAAAAGTATAGATTTTTATGTCAATTGATTTACTTGTTAAATAATAGTACTAGGTACTATTTAACTGTTTACGCAATCTGTTGTTAATTTGAAGCCTTGCTAAATTTTTTCGAGTGGAATAGTACCGCTTCTAGTTTCATGACCCTCTTATTATAACTGACTTAAATAGGAACTTAATTAGGACTTGAACCTAAATAGGATTAATTTTGTTTTTAATTTATTGTCATCTTAATGAGATAACATACTAAAGCTGAAGACTCCCAAGTCCCACTGGATATACATTATCTAAACAGCCCGTTAACCTATATTTGTAGAATTTAAAATATTATTAAAATACGCTGGCTTTGCAATGTGTAAGTTGGACTATTTTACATAGTCCATGATTAGTACATTCGTAAAAAAGAACAATAAATGCGTCATATTAATAAAACAGAATTGTGAAATTGCTTCAGAATTCTGATTTAACGGAGCTAAGGTACTCCTTAGCTCCGCTAAATCGACGTCACTACGTCGATGAAAAATCTCATTCCCTATCCCGAAGGAACCTTATTTATTGTTTTTCGGAATTTCTTCCAGAGTAATAGGTAAATAGCTCATACTCTGCAATTCTTTGCAGAGTATGAGCGAGTAAAAATCGGTAGGTACACTTTCAGTAGGTAGTAGATTCACTGTAGTGAGTATCAAAAATAAAAATAAGTCTGATTAATTGAGCTCTCAACTAAATTTTTTTTAAATATATTACCTAGACGTTACCGTTTCTCATACGTAGGAAGACTATAGTTAATGTAAGGTCTCAAAAAACTATAATAAATTTTGACGTAGGTAGGTATACAACATATCAACTATTTAAGCGTATTACGCTGCTGTTGCTTTAATTTTTTATTTCCCTAAGCTTAGAGGTCATTTGCAACATTTATTAGAAATATAGCATTTTAATGCTCGCATTACATTTCACTATCAGCAACCAAAAAACGCAGGATATTGAAGTGCGAAAGTGTGTGTGCACAATCGCAGATGCGCTGAGATTGTGCATAATAGAGATTCTCTAACTTTCATTTGACGGCAATCTACAAAGACCGGAGAGAGATCAGGCACAGAGCCAATAGCATCACCTGATTTCGGAGGCACGAGGATGCAATACCACCAGCTTCCCAAATCCGTGCTGCTACGAAATTATCATAATAGAAAATCATTTATTTAGGCGTCACCCTGGATTACCCCGGACATCAATATCCGTAGCTGAACGATGAATCTAGATGATGCCTGCAACTTTGACTTCGCGAATTAAGGTATTTTTCAAAATTCTACGAGAAATCTTTGATTTTCCGGGACATGAAAAGCTGTGTGTGTTAAACCTATATTCGTTCCCGAGATTCAACCTATCTCTGTGCCAAATTTTGTTCAAGTCAATTAAACAGATGGACTAAAGGGTATCAGAAAAGCAGACCAACAGACAGGTACACTTTCGTATATTTTATAATATTAGTTTGACAACATAATAGTAAACAAATTAACTTGTAGAATGCCTAATTACTCCAATACAAAGGCCTCCAGCACAGATATGCGATTTGTTACCGGAGTCCGGATTTCTACGAAGCCCGTACTTACGCGGACTGTACTTATTGTGTTTCAGATTTTATTAGGAAACTAGCTAATGCCCGCGACTTCGTCCGCGTGGTTTGGGGTTCCCGCGAGAACTATATGATTTTCCGGGATAAAGTCTTAATCCTATGTGTTATTACAGACTCTAATCTATCTCTGTGCCAAAATTCGTCCAGATCCGTTCAGCCGTTCTGGCGTGATTGAGTAGCAAACATCCATCCATACATGCATCCATTCAAACTTTCGAATTTAAAATATTACAAGGTTTATAGATACCTCATATCATTATTACTAATTGTCAATCAATGTCACATTTAGGAATTCTACGACATCGTATCTACCCCACCCTCAACTTGTTTACAAACGCACAAAGTATTTAATGTAAGTACATATCAAATATATCAAAACATTTGACACACGTACATACATTTATGTCATAATAAACAAAAGCTCGATGTGCAAGGTGAAAAGCGCGAGTAATGTGTGTCCTTATCAATCAAAATAGCTCTATAACTGCCTTTAATCACCGCTTTATAGCCTTATTGGAATCGACGTGACTAATTGCTGTCAAAGGCCTGTATTATCATGTTGGGAGGAAAACAACAACTTTTGAATGTTTAACCCATAAAATATCCTTGAATTATCCCATACCATTTCCACAATTGACGAATTTCTTAGTGACGAAGTTGTATGGAAGCAACCGACTTTCATTTCCAGCGCACCACAGGATAGTATAATAACATTAACTACTGTACGTGTTATATATACCTACTTATTGTAATGTCTTGCTTCTTAGGGCTCCGTGCCTCAAATGGAAAAAACGGAACCCTTATAGGATGACTTTGTAGTCCTTCTGTCAAGACCCTTCTTCTCAGGAACGCATGGCGGTATCAAGCTGAAATTCATATCAAATACTCAGATCTACTGTCTCTTGGAGCTGTGAAGAAATCAAACTTCTAAGCAAACGCAATCAAAAGATACAGCCGTTTACGCTGCAAATTTTCAACACTCGTAAGGGAATCAAAACCTACAGGGTACTTCCCGTGAACTCAGAATCTTGAAATTTGGTACGAAGCAACGTCTTATAGCACAGATAAAGGAAAAATTGCGAAAAGCATAAATTTTTAGTTACATCATATAATAAAAATATTTTTAATAATTTGAAACTTTCTACAGGTTTGTAAAGAACCCTCGGTGCGCGAGTCGTTTTTTTTTAAAAAGCAACTGCTGAGTTTCTTGCCTGCTCTTCTCAGTAGAATCTTCTTTCCGAACCGGTGGTAGAGTCAAAACATGACCTACTCGTAACATAAGACACACCTGTATGTCCTACATGTATTAAATAAATTGTGTATTGAGTATTGATTGAGTTATTATTTAGGGTTCCGTATATAAAAAAAACATAGACTGATAGATTAAGTACGTGTGTTGTTCTGTTGAGGAGGACATATAAACGGTTAGAGGTAGGTATAAGTTTAATATAACATAAAATAATCTTATTATTGAAACAGTGCACACCACACCAGAGCAATATCCACTTAACAAAAATAACAATCCATTGTGTAGGTCTTAAAAAGTAATCGTTACCTACTTTATGTAGAGCTCTTATTTTTTGCACATTTAGGGCGTCAACACGCTGTGGATAAAAAATGGTGGACAGTCAGGCTGCAGCTCAAAAGACCGCGCACACGCGGATCTATAGCCTGTAGATATACCTAGGTCCTAGACAGGTCACAAGACGAAACATGCTTCCCTTATGACTCGGGTTTTGTCCTTTCTTATCCTCAGTGCGCTTGCGCCCTTGGGAACTTACCTAAGTGCCTTACTTAGATTGAAAAATGTTATTAATCCATCTTTTTAGGTAGGTATGTACTTAAAGCCTATAGATAATCTTATTGTTCAAATATTTACATGTAAAGGTTAGATAGTATAATTAGTCAAGCTGTCAACCACTTCTCATAATAACAGGACTATATTTTTATAGCCATAATATAATATTGTAAAGGTTAATCAATTTATGATTCAAGTATGCTGCAAAGCGACAAAATCGTCCGATTTATTCATTTATTTTGATCGAAGAATAGGCTTGTGCTTGACGACAATCATGCTTAATACAAAGCAATGATGAGGTCTAGGTTAGAGCGCGCTTGCCTAGAAGATGCCTATTCACTCTTGCCAAGTATGCCTTTGGTACTTAAGTTATACGTGGCAGGGACTACATGCAGCGCTGGAAGAGTATTCCACATCCTAGCGGTTCTAATCTTGTTGATTCTTGTTGATTCGTAGAGCAGAACCGTTCGAGCGGACTGGACTTCAACCACATAAGGATGCCAACGTTGACGGTTTCTTGCTGTTCTGTGGTAGAATGGTGACGAAGGAACAAGTAGGTACAAAGAAGCTATGAAAAAAACCCTTTTTTCTTTTTCATACATAATAATATGTGAGCTATTATAGCGCATGATGACACGAGCTCGGGCACGGGAATCCTAGGCACGCGATAAGCATATAGATATGTCATATTATAATGCATATAAGTTGTTGAATCTAGCAGACAGCGAGCGAACCCACGTAGTTTTAAGGGCGCTTCCAGATTATGGTTTTTCTTAAGCTGGATTTATGGTTTTTGAAAGCACGTGTAGGCTCGTCGTAGGCACAGAATAGGTAATAGTACGTTGTAGTATAGGCGCGCCCTTTGACCCACGCGCAACTCTTCGAGCGTTGATGCGTTTTTAGACTCGTAGGTACACGACTGACTACTACTACTATACTGACTACTAGTCTGAGACCGTAATTAATTACGACCATCATATCACTTCTTATACTTATTTTATATTATTGATGTACAAAAGTGTAAAGTGTACCAAATTTTGAATAGAGTATAGGTACATTATGTCTACCTTAAATAAATACCTAAGTAGTAGAGTTAGAATTTTTAAAAAACCTGTTGAAAATTTTATTTAAAGTGGTCGTTGACCTTCGTGGTATAGGTAGTTTGGATAAGGCTAAATCTTAATCTTACCTGAATAGACTTTAAATAGTCTTAAGAAGAAATCTTAGAAAAAAGTTATTAGATTATCCCTTCCAAAGTCCCTACTTAATATTATAAATACGAAAGTGTGTTTATTTTTCCTTCAATCACGCGCAATTACTTCAATGAATTTTCCTTCAATCACACGCACTAGTTAGCAATAAATTATGCAAATGATGAGATTTTACTTTTTCATTAGGTTACTTCTTTTCATAACAATAATATTATGTTTATAACTATTTACCTAGTATTAAGTTATATAGCAAGATATAATTGACAAATAGTTATCTCGATTTATTTGTCTTACAATCATTACCATTCCGACAGTATATTACAAATGTCAAAGTCTAGTCGCCCGAAATCGTGACGCCTCTAGTAACTAATTACATGTTATCTAGTAGCGAGAAGCGATAAACGCTTTATTGATGCTATAAAATCTACTTATAAAACTACTAGCTTTTTCCCGCGGGTTCCTTTACAAAAAAAACGGGTTTTCAATAACCCCAAAGAGTTGCCTATCTGGATCTAAAGAAATTTTCCCATCAGTGTGTACTTTCGTCATAATAGGATCAGCGGTTGAGGTATGAAAAAGTAAAAGACGGACAAACAGACAAACTTTCACACTCACGAGTAGCTGGCCCACCCCAACATGAGATTGAATTTCTGAAAACCCTTTCTTGGTAAGCAAGAGTCTACGATATAAACTAGTTAATAGGAAGACCTACGTGCAAAATATCAGGTTTCTATAGATCTATAGCGCACCGTACCCATACACACGACTCGTAGATGAGGCTTTACTGTGATAATACATATATTGTCTGTCAGTCACTTTTAAATATGTACACTATATATTATATACCCTATAGTTAATTAATTGGAATTCTCTACATTTTATTGGGTAGTTTGACAATAATTTACAACATTAAGCTATTCGCTCGCGGCGGTACTTCACTTTTGTTGAGTTCATTTAACTTCATTTATATTACAAATTTTAACAATCGTCTAATTATCACACAAGTTCAGCGAAGTAAAGCAGTTAAGTCAAAAATTAAAATTAACCTTGCTTCAGAGGTACGTTAATTAACACACTTCACCTAATTCTATTTACCATGTAATAATTATCACCGAATCACAGAATGTCTTAGGTAACGTGATAATTATTATAGATAAAATACTTTTGGCTAATCCTTCTGCGGCCCTGACTAATTTTTAAACCCACTCCGTTTCGCAAAATATTTTGCGTATGTCTATTGAGATTTTTACGCTATATTTATTCCTTTTGAATTCTTATCTCATATTATGTGAAATTTGGTAACAATAATTTAATTTTATTAAAAAAACAATTTTACTTGAATTCTTAGCACCCTTATCAAGGGATAAGGGTGCTGAGAATTCAAGTAAAATTCAAGTCTGTAAATCTCTAGTTCTTAAATAAATAAATATTTCATCCATAAGATATCTTCGTTACTTCGTCGTTTTTAAGATCAGTAGGTATAAATTAGTATAAAGTTTATATTATTAATTTGTGCTTGTGTTAAAAAATAAGCCGACTATTGTGCATAGTACGGGGCTGTTATCGGTCGTCTGGGATAGCTTATGTCATGCCTAGTGACAATCCAACTTTTAAATGACGTGTAATAAACGTTCTCGTATTTTATTTTCTGATATTATTTGAATAACAATACTTTATTATCTGATAAGATGTGTCCACACTGCTGGTCCAAACGGGTCGTCATCGGGAGATGTTACGCAATTTGTAATTAGCAGCAAAAACTAATCTAGATAGTGCCTTATTTATTTTTTATCGGCTACTTACAACTTTAAGGCGTGTCTCATTAAAATTACATCGGTGTAATCTAACAAGCAATTGTAGATTATTTCCTGTAGTAAATCATTCAATTAAATATATTGCTAGAAATAATAATATATTTTATTAAAAATGATTAAGTATATGTTATTTTATGTTAAACTAGCGTAGTAACGCAGAATTATAGTGCTCAATAAATATTATTTACATTTTATTTAGTATTGTTTTTGCTCGTGTAAATAAATAAATTAGAATGCATTTGATCAATTTGCATGCATCTTTGTGTTTTATAAAACTAGACAACTACTAGGTATTAAAAAAATCAAGTGGGGACTCCTTAATTTTCCGGGATAAAAAGTAGCATTTGTCCTTCCCCATTCATCTCTATACCAAAGATCAACATTGATAAAGATGGCCCGTTAAAGCGTAGGTAGTAGATAGACAGATAAACAGACCAATAGAGAGACAGACAGATGGATAGACAGACAGAAAGACTTTTGCATTTATAATATTAGAGTGGACTTGATGATGCTTGCGAATTATTCCACGAGGACTAAAGTTTTGAAAAATCCCGTGGGATCCTATTCATCCTATATTTTTTAGCCTATGTTATCTAAAAGTGGCCTTCCAATCTATCTCTGTACCAGATTACAAAATTGGTTAAACAGATGGGCTGTGATAGTGTAACAGACACGGTCTCGCATTTATAATATTAGTTTGGATTTGTCTGTCTAGGCAGGTGGACTAATGTTTTTTAAATAATTAAACAATGCATCTCGCGATGCAAGCTCTTTTTACAATCTCTTTACAATAAGCGGTAATATGCAGCTGTGAACAAATAAACACACTTTAATATGAACGAAAACATGAACCGTTTGTGGCTTGTGCCAGTGCAAGTGCAAGTGCATTCATGCTTCCTTATATTAACTAAGAGTGCGACAGGGCAAAACGTCGTTTCTTTCCGACGTGGATGTTCAGTTAATATAGCCTCAGTTAAAATTAGGTTTACCAAAATAATTATAATTATCGACTTCCTAGCCTCTTCCTTGATTACTCGATAATCATCAGACATGCCTGCTTAGACAGTAATCATAATTTAGACAAGCAATTATTAAACTAATAAGTGCACGCCTCAATCAGTTTCAGTGGCTTCGAGTCCGTACCCGTAGGTGTTCGCTGTTCAACGAGTGTGAACATCGCTTAATTACAAAACGTATTACGTAATACCTGCTATTGAAAATTATTGTTTGCTAAAAATTCAAGTACTTACTAAATTAGAGATTTTACCTTATATTTTACAACTTATCTTATTAGATTATATGATAAATAATAATAATAATATATTGTGAATAATTATAAACGGTCTTCCCTCTTACGCGCGACGCCTTATTCAGACAGTTTTGGCGCTTAGAACGATACGAATGTAACGAGAAGTATTTTTTCTTTGATGACGTCACCCACGTGGATTTAAGTTTTACCTAATCCTTTACCTCTCTCTTTCTCTTATCAACCCATTGCCGGCTCACTACTGAGCCCGAGCTTCCTCTCGGAATGAGAAGGGGTTGGCCATAGTCCACCACGCTGGCAAGTAAATTGGCAGACTTCACACACCTTCGAAAACATTATGAAGAAATGTCGGGCACGCAAATTTCCTCACGATGATTTCCTACAGCGTTTGAAGCAAGTGATATTTAATTTCTTGAAACGCATATAACTTTGAAAAGTTGGAGGTCGTGCCCGGAGATCGAACCCGCAACTCCGTACAGGAGGTTGGATGTCTTAACCACTAGGCTATCAACCTTTACGTACTTGTAACAAATTATAATTGTACGGTAAACGGCCATTTGTTGAAAGTCAAACGACTTTCAGAGTATTAAGATCGTGCGAATTTGTGTTAAAGGTCGGACCTAGCCCACTAAATATAAGCACTTAAATTACCTTCTAGGATAAGGAAAAATAGGTTGGTTATACGAAGGATTATGATCCTGCAAATTGTATATGTCATTTTAGAAATTCTTTAAATTGTGAACTTTTTACCGTGGGGAGAAAAGAGGGCAGACACCAACATCTCCTCTCGGAACTCCTCTTTTCATCTTCTCTAGATCATAACAACAACTACAAAAAAACTATTAATTCTTAACGAAAAATATTTGGAATAATTGCCGACCTTGGTCTGAAGTCTGAACTGATTAAAAATACTCATATTTAAGATCATTCATATTTCATAGAAACGGAATCCCTCAGACATAAATAATGCCCTCCCGAACGAGTTTCGGCCTTGACGGACTATCTCCTGAGAGAATAGCCATCTGCGCGGGAGATAATTATTGTAGTGCACACACTTGTGCACATACACACGTGCACTCTCAGAACCCGATGGGATGGAAAATTCGACACGACCAGAGAGAGATCAGGCGCAGGACAGGCGGCTTTACGTGCTCTCCAAGGCATGGTTGAAACACCGTCAACTTCCTTATTGCGGGCTAGTACCAGCTACCTATTCTGTACCTATTCTGTGCCAGTGCTGAGAATTTATTGTTAGAAAAACCCAATACTTGTTATGGCCCGTCCCGGGACTTGAACCAGGGGACCTTACCGGCCGCAGTCGAACATGCTTACAGCTAGACCAACGAAGCCCTCAGGTATACGTAGTTGGTAGGTATATGTACCTATTCGGTCACTAAAGGCTCACTAACTATCCGCAATTTACGAATTATTCATATTTATCAATTATTCGCTGTTTAATATTATAAAATATTAAGAACAGCATTATTTATGACCTATTAACACTAATGACTATTTATGTGAATATTGTTTTATATAGGTCCGAAATCCAAATCCTTATTCTATAAGTACAGGAGGTGCTGTAATTGATAGTGTTATTGATTATGACAGTGGGCCAGCCGGTATTAATAAATATAAGTCATCTAGATTTATTGGTTTAGAATTATGGAATTCGTTACTGCCTCCTTAGTACTAACACCTACCTACCTTTACTTACCCACATAAAAGCTCACTTTGTTCCTTAGTTGATATATCTGTAAGGACAGGTCATTCAAAATATATATTTATCTACTCCAGCACCGAAAAGTTTCAATTTCGAATTTGACAACTATATCGAATTGAACCCTCTTTCGTGTTTGCTTCTCATAACGATACAGTTCGTTGTATGGGAGCTGTATCGTTATGAGCAAGGAATATACTACTCTCTACCGAGATGAGTCGTAGCTGTATCGATATGGTTATCTCCATAAATAGGATACCTATAGCTTAGCGGCTCTGGGTTCTGGCACTTTTGGTTTTTATTAATTTATAAAGTAAAAAATTATAAAGACGTCCTTGTCGTAGATAAAATCTTGTATGCAACTGTACGTAATTAGTCATTTTAATTCTCGTACTATCCTATTTTGATACTCGGCAAGCCTCGTATCAAAAAACAGCACTCGAATTAAAATGACCCTCATTACGATACAGTTGCATAAATAGCTATTATCATGTCATAAAAAACACGTCCGTAGACAGCCGAACATGATTTGAATCCACGCCTATAAAAGCACAATCATGAGCGACACATCTCTCTCACGGTTTTACAACGCTTTATCGATAAAAGATCCGAGACAAAGCTACTTGAAAAGTTTGTCGCACTTATTGTGCTTGGGCTGCAGCTTTTGTTAATGAGAGTAAATTCCATATATCCCAAGAGTCGTAATCTCACAAAACTATTGAAGGTAAGCCCGAGAAAGGGCAGGCAACTTACTCGTTCCCTACAATTATATTTCTTTAGTAGGCCTATTTATTCTTATTATCTTGAAATGATTGATATATACCGATCTAGGTTTGTACGTGTTTTGCCCAAAGTATGTAGGTACGTACTTATTTTATACTAAGGTAAGTACCTAGATATCATATAAAAAAGACAATTTACCTATATGTAATTGAACACTGGGTTTTTATCACGATAGGTAAACGTTTGCAAAAAAATAATTAAAAATTGATTTAATTATCGATTTGACTTTTAAAATTACATTACTCAAAATACAATTCAATACATCAACCAATTAGTAAAGTAATCAAACAAAAAATCTGAATGGGAATTTATGATACCAAAATATACTTACCACTACAAGCAAGCCTTCAACAAGTCACTTTTAATTCTAGGAAAGCTAAATGAGTCAACCGGAATATCTAGGTATGCTAATTGTTATAAGGCTGTGTCAACACTCACAGGCTTACCTACAATCATGATTAATTAAAAGTTCTCCGTAGGACCTCGGAGATATCAAACGGAACATGTTAGAGAGTCATACATTTTTAAATAGTAAGTATAGTATTGTAAGCCTTAACTTGTACCTGCTGTTTGTTGTTTATCAAATCTTTATGGAAATTAACGTTAGCCCTAGACTGCGATCCCACCTAAGATGGTAGCGGGCTAACCAGGGGTATCCCACTACTATCTTAGGTGGGATGGCAGTAAATTATTAGGGGTATGGCAGTTATATTAAACCCATACCCCTAGTCGGTTTCCACTCGGCATCGCTAAATCGCTTGGCGGTACGTTTTTGCCGGTAGGGTGGCACTACTAACCACGGCCGAAGCCTCCCACCAGACCAGACCAGAGAAAATTTAGAAATTATAAGTGAGGGAAGTCTTTGAAATACAATAATACATATTTTAGGGTGTAAATAAGTAGATATATGAATTATTATCGAAATTTATAAATTTTCCTTAAATTAAATGTACCTTAGCTCTCAAAAGACATATCAAGTACTTATTAGGTATATTATTATAGCAACAATATATAGAGACTTGTAATGAACTGTAGAACTTATGGTAAATATGAAAAAAAAAAAAATGAAAAATGTTTATTTTCCAAAACACTATGACAATTTTCTTATATCCAACGGTACCCACACTAGGTAATCCTGTATCGTGGGCACCTATGTAGCATTAAACAAAGAACGATTTACAGAAGGTATTTGTCACTCGGTATTTTAACATAGAGGTATTTGTTGCATTTTTAAAAATAACAATTTCTAATTAACATGAATAAATATTATGAATGCCCTTAATATGTTAAATGTAAGAAAAGTTTTAGAAACAAGTTAAAATTATATAAACTCAGTTAAGTATGGCAAGATGGCAAGAGTTTTCCGTTCCATAAAAATAAATTAGTAGACAATAATTAAGTACGTACCTACCTACCTAACTAATGTTACAATATACATATAGATATTCTCGATAATTACTCCCAATGAAAAAGGAAATGTGTGGATACGCTTCGAAAATTCTGTTCATTGGTTGTCTTGAGTGTTTTAGTGGTTCTGCGCACCTTTTAGTATTGCACAGTTTAATGCATTATTGCTAGTGTACTTTACTAGTATACTTTACGTAACTATGCTATTAAAATCTTCGACCCTAGTTATCATCTATATAATCAAACACGAGATTTCCAGTAGGAAAATAAACTTTATTTTCAATTCATAACGTTAATATTCAGTTGCACGTTGAACTCAAACATTAGTTCTTAGTGGGATACGCAAATGCGTGCACCGACTCATAAAATATCTTTCGGTATATTTATTCCACAGCCATTAATCAACACGTGTTAAAATGTGGTCAAATTAATATTGGTATGCATTTATTTATTTATAAATTAAATAAATAAATAAATAAATATATTAATAAATTAAATTAATAACTTAAATCAATAAAATAAATAATTGAATAAATAATAAATTAATATATTTAAATTACATTCTAAGAATTTTTTTTATTACTTATAGGTATCTCTTAAAATATCTAAATAAAGTAATAAAACAAACAGAAACATATTTTTTTTTTAATGAGAGGAAGGAATTGGTTTCAAACGTTTATTTCCTAAAGCTAAAATGACCCACCTAATGTAACAAAGTTTATGCGATCTTATCAGTTGGTCCACACAATATACCTACTTACTCGTACTCGTACTCGTACTTTACGTACCTATTAAGTACATCGCTCACCGCCCGACCTCGTACACAGCAATATGTTGGAAAGACAGCTTTAATAGGTACTCACTACTCAGGTAGTAAAAGATGTCCTATGTCAATGACACCGAGAAAAGGTAATCTTATAAGGCGAAAACACACTATACGGACCGGATAAGACAAAACGTGGGGGCGATATATCCATGTTGGCATTTTTATATAGGGCCGCACAGACTAGCACGACATGGCAAAACATCATTTCACGCTGACGCTTATTGTATTTCCTGTTTCTCCCATGTCCGGTTTGTAGTTTGTTTTCACCCAAAATCCCGGGGAACTGCAGTTGGCTACTAATAATATGCTGGTAGCTGTAAACAGTGGTACTGTAAGTAAAGTAAAGTGGTACAAAAGTAGACATTTTGAAATGAAAACCATACATAAAAGCCATACAAAACCCCACACATAAAATAAGCATGATGAATAATCAAGTTGTTATATTCAATTAAAACGCATACGAATTGCAGACGGATGACATTAATTTTTACAGCAACTACACTACATGTAGGTCTGTGGTTCTGTACTCCAGATGAAATGTTCCCTCTATATGGTTTAAACAGGTAATTACGGTTCGATCAACTGTCAACCTATAATTTGGGCTTGTGAAGATTTATTGAGATCTGTCTTGAACGGGGCATATTATTTAACTAGCTGATGCCCGCGACTACGTCCGCGTGGATGGAGGTTTTTTGGTTCCCGCGGGAACTCCTTAGTTTTCCGGATAAAAAGTAGCCTATGTGTTATTCCAGACTATAATCTACCTATGGGCCAAATTTCATCTAGATCCGTTCAGCCGTTCGGGCGTAATTGAGTAACAAACATCCATCCATACATCCATCCATCCAAACTTTCTTATTTGATTGATTATTTGATTGCTTATGGGTAAGGCCGCGAAAATTGTCAATTTTTTGTGTTACTTTTTTGTCGTTTTTTTGGGCGATAACCTCTAATGGGAATATTTAATAAATTTCAAAGTAAACATTATATAAATGTATTAAAATAAGTATAAATACTTAATATGAAGATGCCCGGCCTGTTAAATTAAATTGTTCTCAAATCGTTCAAATTTCAAGTTCTGTAGGTCAAATTGTTTTTTTATGGACTAATATACCTACTATAAACCCTATGCTAAGATCCTAAGCAATATACATATTATCAAATCAAATCATATCAAATCAATCATATTTATTTAAGTACTTGATTATAGTAGACGATAACAGAAAGCGAAATATTATAATTTATAAACATACTTACCTCATATTTAAAATGCGAAACTGAGTCTGTCTGTTAGTATCTTCTCACAACCCATAATATGTACGCTATATCGATTTGTATCGAGCTTGTATCCCAGAGATGCATGAAGGCTGCTTTTGTCCCGAAAAATGATAATTCTCACGGGATTATAAAAACCTAAAATTACGCGGACGAAGTCGAGAAAATTTTAATTGAAATAATAAGACAAACAATTAGGGATACCTCTCTCCCTCACTCGTTACTTCGTCCACCGGTAAAGCAATGATATATTTTTATGCACATAACTCCGAAAAGTTAGAGAGAATAAGGTATGTACCTACCTATACATACCTATATAGTACGCCCGCTAGTTGAATGCAGTCGATGGCTGAGGTGACACATACCTAAGCTCTGCATTCAACTCGCGCGCGAACTATAGGTGGTGGAAACATTTGTCTAAAGTCTACCCTGGATAAGACTGTGCTGTCTATCAATCTTATGACTCAACAGTTAAACAGCTATCAAACGTGCATGCTATTTCATTCACTAGTAAGTAGTTTGGAATACCGATTCTATCTTATGGTTCTGCCACACCGCACAGTTCCATATCCTACCTAAGTACCTGTTATTTTCGCCATACCTAACTATTTTTATCAGTGAAGCATGGGAGAACGTAGTAAACTCGACAGTGATATGCGAACTAAGAGATTGTGGTCAGAAATGTGAATGCCATAAAGTAACCCCTAAATATCCTAAAGGGATGTCCATATGTATTCCAGATTTCCTTTCCTAACCTATTTCATGAAGAGAGAGTTGCAGCAGACATAAGGACAAAATGAGGTAGGTAGCATTCTCGAACTTTTCACTTAACCTTTATCATAAGTACCCAAGTAACACAAAACTGCATTAAAAGATGTCACATGAGGTCCACATCGGTAATTTAAGCGTTTAGGAAGACTTATTAGAGTCCACCGTTACTCTAAAAGCTTAATATTACACTTTCTGCTGTACATTGACTTTATTAAGCACCACGAAGGCACCGCTGTAATGTTGCGAGCGTTACTATCAGGTGCGCAGGTCATGTTATTCAGCTCTTAGCTATTTTTAGTACTTTCAGCTACAATAAAGTATTTTATGCACTCTAAACTAAGCTATTTTCTGAATAAAAGGTCACATGTGTATCCTTCCAATGTTTGCATTTTAACAGACCATATGTGAGTTATTATAATGTTATCAGTTATTATGTGAATTCAATTATCGCTTCATGCTGCATATAGTTGAACTTTCACAGTTTTAATCAGCTGTAATATGCACTCTTATAACTGCACTTATCTAGCCCACATGTTCACTTTGGGTGAACGTATATGGTGTTAAATTACAGCTAACTGGTATAAAACTATTCACTTGTACCTCTTTGTCCCTACTTGGGCTGAATAATTGTACTGCCGTAGGCGTTTAATCAGCTAATGCAGATATATAAGATCATGAATACTTGTATTATGTATGTACGATTTTATATTAGGCACAATAAAATTATACCTAACCTTTATACACTACCTAAAAACTGGGTTTTAAAATAAGTACCGACCTATTAGCTCATGCCCAAACGTTCCACCACGGACCCCTAAAAGTTAATCCTTGACAGATTATATACAGCTGTTCATTGGGAGGGCATTTGCGTATATGTTACCGACTATCAAGCTCTACATCAATCTATGGCTGACTTGTTAGACACAAGAACCACTCGTATCAGCTTTTTGCTGATTTATATACCCCTAGCACCTTAATATAGCTCTTAAAGCATTTATTTGGCATTATTACGGTTCACATTGCTTGTCCATCATTTTCCATGTTCTAAACTACAATATTTATGATATTTACTATTTCTTTTTATTTTGTCTTCGAAAATATCTACTGGATTTGAAAAGGTTTTTAATAATTTTTATGTAAAAAGCTTTTCGTCAAATTCAATGTTCCATAATTAAGAAATTGCTGGCATTTTTTAAATATTACAATCCATTTTATAATAGGATTTCCTATTAAACAGTTATATTTCGAGAGCGCGTGAAAATTTTGGTCTAAAAGTATATGATATTTGACAATAAACTTGCTTTCCCTATCAAATTACAGGCACTAATAAAACAAATACAAGTTTTACTTACCGAAAATGAATTATTAACTTTAACTATTGGACATATATGTCACATTGTATGATGGTGCGCTTAAATAAACAATGCTGCAGAATATCGAGATAGTGTGATATATTAAAGAATATATGGAGTAATATTTATTCACAATTTCGCCGCTCGTGCTCTTTTAACTGCATAAAAGCGTAAAAAGGGTGCAGGTTTGTAATTTGAGCTACATAATAGGTAAAAAATACTCTCTGTATCAGCCGATGTTCAGCTCTTGGGGCGACCGTTACCTTTGTTAATGCTTATTAAATGCTTATATAACGCAGTTGTGGGCAGTTAATCAGCTAGTTGCTGTATAATTTGTGCCCAAATCAGAGTTATATCTGCTGAGGATGCTATTATTCAGCTTTTATTCAGCTAATATATAGCAAGTTTTGCAGCTAAAGTTTCCAATGTGGACTGTGATTCAGTTGATATGCAGCACTTTTGTGTTACTTGGGTATGGTAGTGAGTAGTGACGTCACTTTAACTTTGGCAGAGACGTTATTGGAAAAATCCACATCTATAGAACAAATTATGGGTAAGTAGACATAAGTTTGATGCATCGATTGTGTGTCAGAACATAACATATTCAGTGGTACCTGTTTAAAAAAAATATAGTAGACTAGCTGATGCCCGCTACTTCATACATGTGATTAAGTTTTTTTTTAATCCCGCGGAAACCCCTTAATCATCCGGGTTAAAAAGTAGCCTTATGTCCTTCCACGGAGCACAGCGTACTATATCTGTATGGTACCAAAAATTTATTGAAAAGATGGCCCGTGAAAGCGTAACAAACAAACAAACTCACATTAGCATTTATAATATAATAGTTAGGATATATATATACCTGTACATACTTAGTCTACATACCATGCTACTTTTCATGTGGATGATCCTTTATTTAAATATCCACAGCCTACCTGTCACAGGAACAGAATCTGCACGACTGGGCGTTGTGCGCTGTAAAACAGTTTGACGTGGAACATTTTGCATTTGGTACTATCAATTACAATTTACACTTTGAATTAAGTATGTAGGTAAAGCCGAAAGTCTGGAGTAGAAACCACGAACGAATATCCTTAATTTGAGGCACTTTCAGCAAGATGGACCGATGATGTAAAGAGGGTGGCGGGAAGTGGCTGGATGAGGCAGACTGAGTACAGGCTGTGGCCTACCATTAGGCTTCAGTCTGTTTAGTTCCACCACCACCATCATTACAGCCCATATACGTCCCATTGCTGGGCAGTGGGCACAGGCCTCCACTCTCCTGTTTAGTTCAGTCTCACTTAAATATGAATAAACGAATTCCGGGCTTATTTTTGAACCACGCTGAGACCTATTTTCTATTTTCTTTGAACCACAAGAACCACACTGTATACTCTACAGAGTGGTTCTTGTCAGAGAAAATGAAAAAATTTAAATAGAGTATTAAAGATATCATTTGTATTTATAATATTAGTTATTATGTAAAACGAAATGAGGAATGATGGAGGAAATTTTGTTTTTATAACAATCAGCTATCAATCAAGTGCACGAGCTATTATGAAAGTTGGTCGATTGAAGTTCATAGCTCGAAGACACAAATAGTAAATATGCCTATTTAGTTAAAAGTCCAAGGCGAATTCTATTATTTCGATTTCTTAATCAATGATCTTTTTATACTTACGTTCCGGCAATAAAAAACTTTTCTACGTCCATGGCGTCCACCTATTTATTTTAATCTTCATAGATCTTTTCCAGTTGTAAGTAGAGTCAACGTAAAGGAATAAAAAGGCTCCTACAGTATCATTCCTAAGAAGTGGACGTTACTGTTTTTTTTTTTTTTGGATTTATACAGCAGGGGAATTCCTCGTGGACTACCGTACGGGTAGTGCCGGACTCATACCGACTGAAAAAACTTCGGCAAATCTGGACTCCCGCGATGAAATTTGCCCTGTACAGAAGTCGGGTCCTTAAGGCTCAACGCGTGTTACGTTTCTGTTATTGCTTAAACATAACCCTAGCTAAATTGACATACTTCTCTATACTGTCTAAATTCCTATAGTCTAGCCATAAGCGCCAGATGTGCTTTTTAAAAATAGCTTCAAGACCGTCTAGTCTGAAAATAAACTATTAGAATTATTGTAATCTTTTCTAGGTTGAACTTCAAAAGCTAGATAATTATTAGCCTTTTCAGTTTGTTATTTTCAATATCGAACCGATTTAGATAAATCATCTCAGAACGCAATCCTGAGTCCTGAAACAGTACCTAGGTTTGAAGGCTGTAATCTTTGATTTGAAAGATCCTTAATCCTAAATTGGAATTCCTAAAAAGATCGTAAAGTAAACTTTAGATTCAATTATTTTGGAAACCACTTGCCCTAAAACCTTAACATTCCTTCAAAAAACTATAAGCTTTACTTTGAAAAAGAAATATTAGTTTATACCGTGTATAATTTTAATATGGACATTCAGTATTTATATTATTGTATGTTTATTACAAAATAAGATTTATGAGGTAGTGTGCAGCCACTTCTGATAATATCAATTATTCATTTGCTACAGATGTCATAGCAGTCGATCGTTTTGAAAGATCTCTAAAGTTAGCAAACATAAAACGAATTTGTACCAACTTAAATGGGTTTAATAGTAAGTGGGTAAGTAGGTACATAGTACCAATTCTTCACTTAAAAATTACCTAGTAGATAGATTGAATTATTATTTTTATCGCATGATTATGGACTCAGTCAATTCTATAGTCTACTCTACTACAATAACAAACAAAAAAAACCACAACAACACACTCTGAGACTAAACTGCAGAGTATTTTGGAGTACAGTTTACCTAATTCTGATCTTTATACCACCACTACAGTTCATTAACGTCCCACTGCTGGGCACGGATAGGAGAGAGGGAATTAGAGTTTAGACCCACCACGCTGCTCCAATGCGGGTTGGCGGGCTAATACTTACCACAGAAAAATGTGGTTATTGATGTAGCTACCTATCCTATGTCATACTTAACTGGCGACGGAAATTTTGTATTATTTCATTTTCATTTATTTTGATATGATAGCAAAGGTGCCAGGTGCCAGCGGAGGGGGAATTGCCCATGCAAACGTAATACCAAAATAATTTGTAATTCGAGAATATTTCCACCATAATGCGATTATTAAGATTGAACTTGTATTTATCTAGGTACCTGGATAATTATTTTTCCAAAATACTTTCCCAAAATTAAATGTAAGCACATTGCGTTTTGCATGTTTTTACGACATAAATGACATGTTTTCTCCTTATTTGTTTCATATTAAAACCAACGATATCTCACGTTCTAATTGATCAGGAACATAGCCTATATGTATTGTCAAGTTAGAGAATAACAACACGAAGTTAAAAACACAAAAATTTTTCATTCATCATTTTTGGTATTCACGGAACAAGACTAAATGTATAACAAATTCTGTACGCTCATATTGCTATCTAGCTTGCACGCGATCATGTGTCATCAGCCAAATAGAGATAGCAATATACCGGCAAATTTATATTTGCGGTTCCAATAGAAGTTGCGAGCGGCGCGGCCCGGCCTCTTAACCAACTCCTTTTCGAATAGGCACTAAGCATGTGTCAGAAACCCACGCAAGCGCAAAACTGTGTACTGCCGGTGTTCTTAACCTTGAACAAATCTGCCAACCCTTTCACACGGGCCGATGCTTCTGGATAATTCTACAAAATAGACCCACTAGGTATGTGGTTCTGACCGGTAGTTGGACTCGTTCTTGTCATCTAGATAGAGTAGATACTTCTTCTTTGTACGTGAATAGTGAATGGCGTTTTGATACAATTTTAATCATAGGTAAAGACTAAAGGTTAATAGCTATCTAGCTACCCACCTAGCCAGTGTATCTATCTAGGTAGGTATCATCTTATTCGTAACGTATAAGTATGATTCAACTGCATGAGTTCACTCTTACTTCATCTACACCTTTCAATTGTGTAAAACAACCCTTCAATAGAATTTTTTATATTTTAAACGGCATTAGTACAAGCAACTACTGCCAAACATTCTAGATAATTCTTTCATGTTATTTTACCGATGCATAAAATATAAGTAAATTATATTTTACGACGTCTGCGCACGCGCATTCAATGCAGTCGCGTGTAATTTCATTCATAAAATGTTACTAGCATTGCGATCACGTACTAAGAAGGCAATAGGTACAAATTTATTATTGTAACATAATATTTGATATCTCAATCATTACAATTTCTAAGCTGTCACGATATATGGGTATGGAGCTGAAATCGTTTGATCAGTATCACATACCTACCTACCTTCTTACTCGTAACAAGGAAACTGACTGCACAAAGTAGGTACTTAGGTGAAGTTACATAAAGCTGATGATTGTGGTATGGCTCTACACAATTGATTCTAGTATGGTTCGGCTTTCTTTTGCAGATTTCTATACGATTCCTTTAGTAGGTAATGCGTGATGCGTCCGTATGTTAATATTAAAAACACTAAACAAATGTCACCAGTATTGTCAACAGTGATAAAACGAAAAGGATCATGTGGTAGATATTATGTACTTGTTATTATTCTGTGATATTATTTAAAAATATAGATTTGCAATGATCAGATTCGCAATTTCAACCCATTGCCGGCTCACTTCTGAGCATGAAGAATCTACTCTCCTCTCGGAATGAGAAGGGTTTGACCGTAGTCCACCACGCTGAACAAGTGCGGTTTGGCAGACTGTGTGAAGTCTACCCTACGAGCGGTGACAGAGGGAACCTACGAGAGCATTATGAAGAATTCTCGGGTATGCAGAATTCCTCACGATGTTTTCCTTCACCGTTTAAATTAAGTGATATTTAATTTCCTAAAACACACATTACTTAACTCCGAAAAGTAAGAGGTGCACGCCCGGGGATCGAAGGGCTTCCAATACCGGGATCCCGGTATTGGCTAATACCGGGATCCCGGACTTTTTTCGTCCGTTTTCAATACCGGTATTGAAATATCTTATACCGGGATACCGGTATTGGTGACACTATAAACGAAACAGTGACTAAATTGCATTTATTTCTTGGTACATGCCACTGTTTTTATTAGGCTAGGTTTAAAACTTGTATCTTAAGCACATTAGCTCAATAAGATAACCTTTATTGCTTAAAAACAGTGAAGAAAAGTCATTTTTGATCACTCAGAGAAAAAAAATAGTGTTTGAATTTAGAACCCTGTGTCTTGGTATTTCTATTTCATTGACTCATGAAACGTTCAGAAATCTGTTTTTATCCAATGCAATTTTTTATTATGATTTATTTTCTTTTAAAAAATAACTATTGAATTTTAAATTAATTTGTGTTTTGACTAAACTATGTATGTACGTGTAAAAAATTGCATTTCTTCATTGAATTTAATAAGCAGAAAAGTGCACTTTTGGAGTTGATGTGTGTGGTGAAGAAAATTTTTTTATGGAAAACTGTTTTTTTTGGTGCAGTTTCCTTCAGAAAAGACTAGTTTTAGGTTGAAAACAATCTATCTAATTTTAAGTTTTTCCCAATACCGGGATCCGGGAATCCCGGTATTGAAAAAAATCTTTCCGGTATTAATACCGGTATTGAAAAAAACCGGTATTCGAAAGCCCTACATCGAACCCGCGACCCCGTATCCGCAAGTCAGGTCTAAACACCGCGCTGTACTCATAAGATTTGTATATTAAAAAAATATATAGGTACTATATACACTGATGGCTTTACCTGATGATAACCTAATGTAACACTATACATAACACTTACTTACCTTTTGATTTGCTCTACTATTTAGATCATTTGATACGTCCAGCCTAGGACCTAGGTCATGTAACTTTTGTGGCCTTTATTCAGTTTATAATGAGATCGCTGTCGGCGATTACATTACGGGTTGTTTGAATAGACGGATTATTAGATACCTTAGATTCTAAGATAGCGATCCAAATGTTGACGCGTTGTAGTTCCATTTCCTGCATCTGTAAATACTATCGAACCAAAATGATTAGTTTCCGGTAGGTATGTTAAAGTTTGCACGTCTCTAGGGCAAAAATACCGACATCGACCGAAACCGCAGAATATTTCATAATAGTACTAACGTACTGCCGAGACCGAGATAGCGCGACGAAATGTGAAGTTGAAGTGGGAATGAGTACCCTTACATAGTCCGAAGAACCGATCCAAGTGTATAAATGTGCAAGCCCGGTATGGAAACCGCAGCGTTGGGAGAACATCACTTGGTGGACTTTCGACCTCAAGCAAGTCGCAGGGAGCCGCTGGATCTAGGCGACGCAATATTCAGTCACGCTGAAGTTTTTTTTTTTCCTTTACAAGTACGCGCTTGACTGCGATCTCACCTGATGGTAAGTGACATTGCAGTCTAAGATGGTAGCGGGCTAACCTGTTAGGTGTATGACAGTTATATTAAACCTATACCCCTAGTCGGTTTCTACACGACATTGTACGGTCTTTGGTACGTCTTTGCCGGTAGGATAGCCACGGCCAAAGCCTCCCACCAGACCAGAGAAAAATCTGAAATGATGAATTCCCAAATTAACCCTGCCGGGATTCCAACCCGGGACCTCCCACGTCAAAACATAGCGCTTAACACTTCGCCAGGGAGGTCGTCAGTCCCTTCAAGAGAACTAATGTCCAGCAATGGATATGTAACTATCGATTGACGAGTGCAAAATTAGTAGGGCGGGCAGATTATCAAGTCTAATCTTTGCTGCAAACCTGATTAGGTTTGCAGCAACCATGGCCAAGGCGTGGTAATCTATTAGCAAACATATTGGCATATTAAAACCAGGTTGAACAACTAGTAATTATTTGTCTAAGTGTTGCGTTTCCGACTACTCACAGGTAATTTAATCTCGCCTGCCTTCCTAATCATACATACTAACACTATACACCGCCTCCGGTACTATTGTATAATGTACACTGTAAACTCCATTAAAAATTTGAATTTATAACCTTTTTAAATTACATTGCGGGTTATGTTAGATTCCTTTATACATTGCGCTTAGGTAGAGTAAGAAGTACCAGCAATAGTCACTAAACTATAGATTCAAAGAATTAAAATCGCGCCTAGGTTTGGATATGCTAAGTAACTATGGAATACATTAGATTTAGCCACCGGCTAGACAATCAAATTTGATTAAGAATCAAATGCAGGCAATTAAGTGAATGTCGACATGGTATTTAAATACTCACATACTTACCTACGTTGAAGGTGTCAATTACTTAGGTTAACATTTCTAAAAATAAATGCTTTTTTTGTCGGATAATAATACTTCGTACATCTATGTATTTTATTGTAATGCACTCACCTAATTCAAAGGCAACGACCTTTAATATAGTGCATAATTATTCGATGTACATAAGGTGAAAGTTTGTATGTGTGTATGTTTGTAACTCATTCATGCAAAAACTACTGGATGGATTTGGCTAAAATTTGGCTACTTTTTATGCCGGAAAATTACCTAAAAAGTTCCCACGCCCTGCTATACGCCACGCTCTACGCCACACTCGCGTGTTCGAACGCGTCTAAAAACTAAAAAGAAGCATCTGCGTTAGCTCAATTAATTGATTCTCCGTAAAACCATATCCTTTATTTGAATGTTGCCTTTGCACACATTTGTAATATCCGCCATGCCGTTGATTCTTTGATAACCGCCCAAGTGCTCATCCTTGCGCACTTTGATTATATACTTTTATAATGTAATATCCGTAATATGGTAAGATGCCCACCTACTGGTAATTTTGATAGTTAGTTGTATTATTTTTTGGTTGTAATAAAAGTTTGATTTATCCAAGAACTACAAGAGCATAATATACTTAATTATAAATAAACATTATATACTGAGTTAGTGATTGCTGTGAAAATTGATAAGCATTCCACCAATACAGCCCAGCTGTAGCAGCTGGGAAGATTTAGTAGGTATGTCATGTTATTACAAAAAATTTGTATCTTCTATAATACAGGTTACAGCTCGACAAAGATGGTGCCACTGAAACAGCTGATGTTTTGCATGGCGCGCCATTTATGTTACCGCACTAGTGCGAAACATGAATATTTGCGTTCTCCTCTGTAGGTGAGCAGTAATATTTTTATTTAAGTAGATAATATTTTAACCAAGACGGGAAAAGTCTAGTTACCTAATAGTTTAGGTACATATTAAATAGTTAGCTGACGTAAGAGCAATTTTACCTGCAATAGTATAATGTACTGTATAAACTTTATACAATAAAGGTAAGTACTTATGATACTTTATAGTATAAAGTATCATAAGTACTTACCTTCTTAAGTATTTGATATTCTATCCAGGAATTTTCAGGGACTTATTTGGCACAGCAAGAAAATATTGTAGGTAATTATACCTAGGTAGACTGGGTACCACGTAGATACAAATAGTTGAAATTGTAAAAAATAGTCGACATGCCTAATTCATCCTTGACTTTTCCACTCAATGGTCAGTAATAAAATTACGATATAGATCAAACCAGTACGAGCTAACAAATAGTCAATCCATTATATTGATAAATTGCTACACGTAGGTAAGGTACCTGCCTGCTGTACCCATAAAATATTATCTACTATTTAATAGCAAGTTATCCGTTACAATATGTGGACGCGCAAGTAAATTGATGTCTTCCGCATTTTTTATATCTTTTAATGTTTTTGTAAAAGATCACAAATGCTTCGACGTTATAATATAATCCAATAAAGCATCATGTATAGTATCAAGTATCTATGCATGTAATTTAATCCATACCTATGTATATTATAAATGTGAAATTGTGTCTTCTGTATGTTTGCTACATGCTTTGACGGCCCATCTATTCGACCGACTTTAAATGGGAAAGACATAAGGCTACTTTGTATCCCGGAAAAACGGAGTACCCACTGAATTTTTCACAAACCAACTACCACTTAGTATAAGGAAATATTTAAAAAATATCTCAAGTCTAAACCGTAACATTTTTCACTACACCCAGAAGGTACAGTTAGACAATTCGAACATGTTTCGTTTAAAATGTTGAGTAACTAAGACCCGCTTGCAGAAACGCCGGGTTATACTTTTAACCCAGAGTTAGGTAGGTGCTACTTTGACAGAATTCGTATAAAACCTCAGTCAATAAACCGGCGTCTCTGCAAGCGGCCCTAATATAGGTACAAATGTAATTCTTATATAATAATATGGTACCCATTTAATGAAATAAACAGTTCATTAAGCTTTGGCGTACTCGAATGTGCAAAAACACACAAAATAACAGAAGTGGAACGTGAGATGAATAATTCACGTATCAAGGTAAGTAGATACTTATAAGCGCACTTGTCAGTTGTCGTCAGATGAATTGCATGGTTGAATGAATTATTAAAGATTCGGACACAGGATAATATTAATAATTACTAAGAATCTCTTTGATTTTCCAGCAACATCCTTCTACCTTCTACCCTACAACATCTCTTTTGCGGCGTGATTGAAGTAAGTACAAAGCAATAAACAAACACGCTTCTCGTTTATAATATTAGTACGGAAGTAGGGGTTTCAGTGTGTTTTCGAGACGAGAAATTGTGTGGTGGTCGTGCGTATAAAGCAAAGCAATAGACTTCCAAAAAAGGAGGAGGCTCTCAATTCGGCGCGTATTTTTAATTTTTTTTAATGTAGAATGTCTGTGCATATCTCCGTGCTTTCAAAACCGTATTTTTGGGAGGGTGTGCGGTGCATTTCAATTTCAATTTATTTATTATGCATTATAGGCATTGCGCATAGATACATGGATCACTATTTTATCTCATACCCGTTGAAATTTTCAGGATGAAAAGAGTCTTAGGTCCGAGCGGTTAATTCAGGATTAGTTCTGAATTGACTAAATTTTACTATATTTGTGTATGTTGTACTTTAATTTATTATGATTTTCCATCAGTATAAACAAGCCCTTATCTTGTTATAAAAAGTTAAGATTACTATCGTATCATGTGGCCGAGATTGAAAAGTTTCTATGCGTTTTAATTATTGACTCTTTCAAGAGCAAAATAAATAATCATTATTATTATTCACTCGGCAACATTATTAGAAATAACGTTATTATTAGTATTTAACCTAGCTGGATAGAATTATTAACTGGAACTGATAATAATGTTGCAGTTTAGATTTTGTACGCCTAGTTACCTACTCGTGCTTAGTGTCAATGTACCTACTCCCGACGTTGAATTTATAGATAAATAAGATAATAGGTATCATAAAATATTTTTTTAAACAAGCTTTTACCGTCTACTATATTAAATTTAGTGTGACGTCATCTCATTTTTCGATTTCTTCACAGTAAACCCTTTTAATATTTTATACCCATATCATGGTGGTGCACAGAAAATAACTCAGGAATCCGCCATATTTAGAATATCGTCATACTAACCATGAATGACTTGTCATTCTAACTACACGTGTATGCTAAATTTCAGCTCAATCGGAAACCAGGAAGGAAGGAACTTGCAAGATTTGAAAGTTGGCGGTGAGTTAACCCCGTCGCGTCGGTCCCGGTTATACTAGGTACTACTTAGTGATAATAGTCGCTAAACCCCGCTCTAATTCCCTCTCCCTATGAGAGTGGAGGCCTGTGCTCAGCAGTAGGACGTTAATGGGCTGTGGTAATGGTGATGACAGATGACAGATGGCACAGTTTGTTCAACTGAACAGTTTGTTGAGCTGAACCCAAAATATTTCAGAAAAGCTTACGAAGTATTCCCACGAGGTACGAGAAATAAAAACAGACTAGTTTTTCAAAAACCGCCAAAGACAGCTCTGTACCTAAAGAACTGTGGTGCCATGATTGTGAAAATCTTTAATGCACTGCCAAAAGATTTAAAAGAGCTGACAGTAAAAAAGTTTCAAATAAGATTATGGAAGTGGCTCTTGAAGAAATCTTTTTACTCAATCCAAGAACTCTGGAACCATTAATTATCAATAATGTTAACATAAATAGTTAAATAAGATTGACATTAGTATAATTTGTAATGTACCTATAATGTAATTGCCTATTTTCATTGTAATGTAATATGTACCTACCATCACTATCTATGTCTGTATGAAAAGTTATTATTTTTGCATGCCTATTAAGGCGAAACATTGTCTCCATCACTCTGTTTTCCACCCTTTGTAAAAATCATGTTTCTGCAAATAAATGAATATGAATATGAACTATGGTTGAACAAGTGCCATCTGTTCATATATAAATAGTAGGTATTTTAACGTAACGTTAACTCGATCGTCTAGGTAAAATCTGGGCCTGCTATTATGGGAGCTTCCTTCCGCCTGGTATATTTAGCTCAATGTCTCCGAGACATTTTGCCTTCTACGACTAAAATATCCATCGTTTACTGGCTGGAGGTTAATTACAAATGTAGTAATTAATCGACATTCTTAGGTCGCGTGGGCCACGCTCTGATGCGCCCGGGAGTTGCATTAATTGGATTAAACTATCATCAAGCGTTGCATTATAATTAGTTTCCTATAATAATTATGTAGATTCCATCCGATTGCATTATTTACATAAGTAGTTTAATTTAAAAATTACTATTTATCGTCATGAAAGTTTATATATCTATGTAAAGCTCGTAAAAGTAGGTTTATGATTATTGTATTTATTATATGAGTATGTTATTATGTTTATTTTATTTTATTTTTATATTGTCATTTATGTAAAATAGTATGTAACTATTATTATGTACTGTTATGTAAGTTTATTATATTGTAACAGTTAGTTATAATAGTTAAGTAGTAGACTGTTATAATTTTTCGTTTAGAAATGTAAACGTATGCACCGCCCTGTCATCATGCAACCAATCTCCTATCTTAAAAGGGTTGCCTGGAAGAGATCACTCATAGTGATAAGGCCGCCTTTACACTGTAACAAGTTGTAAATTCTGTCACGATTCGTTTTACCTCTGTTTTGTTATTTGTTTGTGTGTAATAAAGTGTTTTTACTTTACTTACTTACTTAATTTCCAAAACGTATTTTTTATTACCTAATGCAAAAGTCTTGCTGTTGACTACAGTCATGATTCATAAGAAAGCATTTATGATTCCTAGGTTTGTTTGCCTTGAAAGTAATATCCATACAAAGTAATAGGTACACCAGACTTGATTGAAGATTCCCACATTTTTCAGAATCAAAAATTTTTTATTGAATCATAGCTAGATCACGAATGTACATTGGACTGCATTAAATAAACAATATAAACATATTTTGATTATGGGCCAAGGTAAGTACCTACATAGATTTTACTGGTCCTTACCGATTGGTACCTAAACATTAGATCATCACATCATCATCATCATCACTACAGCCTATTAACGTCCCACTGCTGGGCACAGGCCTCCACTCTCATAGGAGAGCGGGAATTAGAGCTTAGACCCACCACGCTGCTCCAATGCGGGTTGGCGGGCTTTAACGACTATTATCATGTTAGTGATACCTGATGTTACCTATACTTTACCTACCTAATCTCATTTCAATGAGCACTGTTGGCTTCAAGCCTTCAAAACACGTGCTGTTGTGGCTAGCTTACACAGATATAGAATCAAATTACATACCTACCCTGTATAATATAAGTAGATTATAGATTTTCAGGATTTTAGGCTTCTTCTTTTAGTGTTTGTAATATAAAGCAAACTAAGGAACTTATTGGTAGTAATACCTACCTTGGCCATTCGGTATAGGGTGATGCAGCACGCAGCATGCGTTCTAGGCATTGCCTCGTTTCAGTGGTTATTATGATATTTTATATGTAATTTTTCATCCAATAATATTTGAAAAATGGAAACCATTAAGCTAAGTAACATATTATTAAGCAAGCTTTACAAGAGTACGACCCAGTACAAAATGCTCAAAGCCTCAAACTATTCGCAACATAAATATCTTGAAGCGAGAAATATGTAATTAGTTGCAGTAACGGACCCCTATTATATTTTCAATAAGTTCAAATCAATATGTATGAAAGCAAAGCCAGATATTTAAGTAATTATTATGTCTATATTTACCGACAGCTAAATAAAAAGGCTTTATGCAGTAGGTACGCAATAATGACAATGCGTTTATCGTAATTGTGCCATTACCAGCTAGTTCACAGAGGCGTAAAGGCAAGTGCACATTTACTTCTTTCTAGAGCCCTCGCCTGAGGCCCCTTTAAAACGAGAAGAACATCGTTACGATCCGTAGTTAAACGCTGTGGCTGTTTCAAATAAGGACAGGGCAGATTATGCAGAGCAGTGAGGCAGAGTTGCTGCTACACTCACGAGCAAAACTATTGAATCGCCTCGGCCTACTTGTGATAGGTATGCTACGAGCGATCATTAGAAGTAGGGCCCGTATTAATGAACCGACATCAGCTGAGAACAGGTTCTATAGAATCGGTCAATCTATGGTAAAAACCGGTCTTAATCATAGATTGATCAATACTCGAGATCCTGTTCTTAACTGATATAGGTACCTATATCGGTTTATTTTAATGAAGATTAATGAAAATGGTTCCATTTTAAAGGTTGTAAACATTGACTTAATAATGGCTGTAAACTTTAAATTGATACCATATTTTTTTTAATTACTAATTAAAATAAAGTGAATGAATCAGGAATTATGGATCAGAAAATAAATTAAAGAAAAATCTTTGTCTCCAGCTCTAATTACGGCAGAAAGACGCTTCTTTATGGACTTTATCAGCTTCTTGATCGAATTATGGGGGATACCTTCCCAGTTCTTTCCACTATCAGCTCACTGACATTTGAAGGAGCCAGATTTCTGGATCGAATCATCCTTATCAGCTCATCCCACAAGTGCTCGATAGGATTCATGTCGGGGCTGAGCGCTAGTAATGTGGTGAAACCAACTTCACAAAGGTTATACAAAACCACTTCGCTTCGTTATTTATATTTTTTGTAAATAAACTGGTGGAATCTGATAGACTTGTCTTTACAATAGTGTGAAATAGTGCAAGTGGTACGAAAACACAAAGTGGTACGAAAACACAGTTCACTGATACCCACCGCGCCCACTTGTCTCGACATTCTCTCTGTACACTCGCGATCATAATTCATACGGAAGAGAGATTCACCGATTTAATATCGTTGATATAATGATACTGAAAAATAATGAGTGTAAAAAATGCAATAAGTTTCAAGATCGTTAAAAATGAATATATTCGCGCCTTCATCGGTGAATTTTGGTAGCCGAAAATCCCGTAGGTAAAAAGTTCCTTTGAAATTCGTCAATTCGTCAAAATCGGTTCAGTAGTTGGGAGGTTAAATGGAAAACTAAAAATTATTTTTATACTTTTACTAGCTCATCGCCGCGACTTCGTCACCCTGTTGACACACCTGTTGTGTCAGTCAGTCATGGTACTGTTTTTTTAAGTCTTAATTGTGTACGTGAATTTCTGCTTTTAAAAATTCCTATGGCACACAAAGAATATTATATAAAACTAGCTGATGCCCACGACTTTGTCCGCGTGGTTTAAGTTTTTTGTTATTCCCGCGGGAACTCTTTAATTTTCCGGGATAAATAGTAGCCTATGTCACTCTCCAGGTCCTCACCCATACAACAAAAAAAGAATTAGCGAAATTGGTCCAACCGTTCACGCGTGATACCGTGACCAAGGAAAATAGGGATTCATTTTTATATATAAGATAGATATTAGTACCATGTTTTCACTAGATCCACTAGTTTAAGCTTACGTCATTTATTACCACAGAATACTTATCGATATAATGCGAAAGTGTGTTTGTTTGTTGGTTTATTGGTTTGTCCTTCACGCTCGTCGTGCAATCCATCACGCCGCAACGGAGCAACCGAACGACGTGATTTTTGGCATGGGTATAGTTGAGGACCTGAGAGTGACACAGACATAGGCCTTTTTATCCCGGAAAATTACGGAGTTCCCGCGGGAATCAAAAACTTTAACCACGCGGACGAAGTCGCGGGTATCAGTTACTACTTAATAATTATCAATTTAATAACTCATGGAATGGAGATAATTACCTATGATTTTGAAACCAGCACTAAGTGTAAGTTTATGCGGAAAACTAGGAATACAATATTAATTAACTCATTTTAAATTAGCTTTTATATAAAGAGTAGTATAAGTAATAAGGTCGCGCTCCACATAAAATAATCATGAATTGTATAATTTTACCGACCTTACACATAAAACGAATCCATTTATTATAGAGAAGGTTGAACAGCTGGAGGTGGTTTTTGTTAGGTAAGCCCGTTGTTATTGAAACCTTAAAATTAGTTGCTCAATATACTGATACAGTGCTGCTTACCCTAATAAACAGATAAAGCTAATGTAAAAGACGACACCTATTACAGAAAATTATGTGTATAATTCATAAATTATCCAGCTCCAAAAATGGTAGACGCCACTCGACCCAGCTTTACACCGTGGGTATCTAAGGATTCTCTCCTAGGTCAGACCACCAGAGAAGAAAATGTCCTGTTTATTCTAAATCCCGATATTATGAGATGAGCTCTAGACACGTAGAACTCTAGCAGGAAATGAATAAATCAATTGATGCCAAATAAAATGTTCCACATCATAATCAAATCACAATCATAATTATAACACAAATCTGTATAAAACTTGTGTAGACGACATTACCCAAACAATTGTTATAGTTATGGGTTATAACAAAAGATAACACGAATTGTGTAATAATAGAGTAAATTGTAAGCATTTCATAAAACAGGTGGGCTAATTTGATTTATGATACACTAGCTAATGCCCGCGACTTCGTACGCCTGGATCGAGGTTTTGTGGATCCCGCGGAAACTCTTTAATTTTCCGGGATAAAATGTAGCCTATGTGCTATTCCAGTCTATAATCTATCTCTGTGCCAAATTTCAGCCAGATCCGTTCAGCCGTTGGGGCGTGATTGTGTGAAACTTTCGCATTTATAATATTTATTTGAAGTAAGTACCTACAAATACCCACCTACCTATATAACTACTATACATAGGTATTTCATATTTCTCCTTCTGTCATAAATTTTGAAGTAGGTAAGTACCTACAAATACCCACCTGCCTATATACCTACTATACTTATTTCATATTTCTTCTTCTGTCATAAATAAACTTTTCGAAGAAGGACCTAAATAGAAAACTGTTAAAGAATAAATTTAAAAAAAAACAAAGTTATGGAATATCTTAAAATCAAATCAAATCGAACCTTAATCGATTTATTTAAATTTAAAGAGGTCCAGGTTGGTCCTAATTAAATTCAAAGACCTATGTAGCTCTTCGGAAAGAGCGAATGGAACGCCTCCACAGAAAACAGTAAGGTAGGTACCTCATTCATATTATTATTTCAGTCGATGATGTGCTTTTGATATGTTTGCAACTAGTGGGGCTATAGCTTGTAAGTAGTGGATGTGTCACCGTAAGATTGTAAAAACCGTTAGATTATAATCTAACTCGCGAAATTGTAAACTGTCGAATGATTACAATATAACGGATTTTTTTACGGTAGATTGTAATCTGTTAGGTTTATTAACCCAAAAGAACCTAATTCGGCCGGGCACTACTTGATTATTTATGTCGAACCCTAACCTAACCTACAAGAAAGAGACAAGAAAACGTAAATACAATGAATATTTCTAAAATTGACTCTTAAAACATTGAACGGTTCACAATCTTTCGACTGTTTACAATCTATCGAAAAAAAACCGTTAGATTACAAGCTTACGGTTTTTACAATCTTACGGTGACAGATGCACTCGTAACATCAAAAATATAATAAAAATACTTAAAGAAGTATTTTTTTGTTATAAATTCGAAGTTGCAAACGGCGCGGCGGCAGCGCAGTCGGCGGCGTCTGTGCAATATTTTGAAGGCGAACACTCGTTGCGTATGAATGAGTGCGTGTTACCCCACAATAAATTACTAAATAGCCCTAGTGTGTATATTTCGAACTACATCAATTTTACATTCGACACTTAAAACTGAGATAGCTGATAGCTGCTCGACCAATAAAATTACGTGGTATCACTTATTAGGTAACATTTTATTATATAACAATAATATAATATGTACCTAGACCTACTACCTAATAATAATACTTACATCCATGTCCACTATAAGTATTATAAATGCGAAATGTCTCTCCGTCTGCTACGCTTGATCGGCCCATCTTTTCAACCGATTTTGACGAAATTTGGTACAGAGATAAGTTAGGAGGAAGGACATAGAAGAGGAAACTTGAAGAGTTGAGAGAAAATTGAAGAGACGCGATTGAAGTCGCGGGCATCATCTAGTATTTTATAAAATTACTATCTATCTATACTAATAGTATAAATAGATGTATGGATTAATGGATGGATCGATGAATGTTTGTTACTCAATCACGCCAGAACGGCTGAAAGGATCTGGATGAATGAAATTCGGCACAGAAATGCATTATAGTCTGAAATAACACTCTACTTTGTATCCCAGGAAATTAAAGAGATCCCGCGGAAACCGAAATTCCTCAATCCACACGGACGAAGCCGCGGGCATCAGTAAGCAAAGCCAAGATGTCGCCGTTGGCAGATAGTTACTTAAGCAAAGCCAAGATGTCGCCGTTGGCAGATAGGTAGGTACACCAAGGAGGGCATCATTATAAATGCGCTATTCGGTTCATACTATAAATTAATTAGGTACGAATATTTTAAAACCAAGTAGGTACCTACCGATGGAATAAAAAGGCGCAACGTAGGAAATTTGAAGCAGCTCTAGCTACCTAGTAGGTAAAAGAAATCTTTAAGTTGTAAGAGATTCATTAATCAGTGGATAATGTGTTTGTGATATGAATTCGCCTCAACTCTAAATCTAAGTAGGTACCAGAATTTATTCCAGTGGTTATGTATGCTAGTGGGCTATTGTGAATGTAACACTGGTCTTTAAGAGTACCTAATCGACAGAATACTGGAGCAAGAACGCGGGCTTGGGTGTGGCCCGCCTTCTATTATGAACATTTGGACCGATAAGTGCATTATTCGAATGTCTCTCGTACCTATGTACCTATTTTGTAACAAAAAAAGATACCTCATATAGGTATATCCATTGATAGGTACTTGTGATAAATAGCGATTCTTTGCTTTGCATGGATAGCCAAAGTAGGTACTTAGTTACTTACCTACCTATCAAGAAATTGAGAGTTTTTTAATTTATATTAATGGCTAGCTGACCGTGCCTGATTTTACTTAAGTAGGTATGTCCTATGTACCTATACAATAAGGTGATGCATCTACTTTTTACCCTCGACGAAGCGGAGACGGTATAATATGTGTTTGCCCTAAGAGGTTGTGTGTTTGTTTGTTTGTTTGTTTGTTTGTTTGTTTGTTTGTTTGTTTGTTTGTTTGTTTGTTTGTTTGTTTGTTTGTTTGTGCACTTTTTTGTTACTATTTTTCTCAAAAAGTACTGGGCCGATTGAGATGCGGTTTTTTGCATTAGATACGTATAGCTTGTGAGAAGGTTTTTAGATATATTTTAGGACCATAGACAACCAAGCTGAGCTGTAGTCTATGATTTTAATATTTCAACATGTTACCATTTTTCACAAAAACTACTGGGCCGATTGAGATGCGGTTTTTTGCATTAGATGTGTATAGCTTGTGAGAAGGTTCTTAGATATATTTTAGGACCATAGACAACAAAGCTGAGCTGTAGTCTATGATCTTAATTTTTCAACCACTGTTACCATTTTTCACAAAAAGTACTGGGACGATTGAGATGCGGTTTTTTGCATTAGATATGTTTAGCTTGTGAGAAAGTTCTTAGATATATTTAATGACCATAGACAACAAAGCTGAGCTGTAGTCTATGATTTTATTTTTACAATATGTTACCATTTTTCACAAAAAGTACTGGGCCGATTGAGATGCGGTTTTTTGCATTAGATGTGTATAGCTTGTGAGAAGGTTCTTAAATATATTTTAGGATCATAGACAACAAAGCTGAGCTGTAGTCTATGATCTTAATTTTTCAACCACTGTTACCATTTTTCACAAAAAAGACTGGGCCGATTGAGATGCGGTTTATTGCATTTAGGACTTCGTGCGATTACAAAACAGGAAACTGGTACCAAAATTTTAAAAAATCAGCGCCATTTTGAAGTTCTTTGTTAATTGACCGATTTCGTTCAAAATCTATATTTAGGACTCCCTGGGGTTACAAAAGAGGAAACTGTTACCAAACTTTAAAAAAACAGCGCCATTTTGAAATTCTTTGTTAATTGACCGATTTCGTTCAAAATCGATATTTAGGACTTCGTGGGATTACAAAACAGGAAACTGGTACCAAAATTTTAAAAAAATCAGCGCCATTTTGAAATTCTTTATTAATAGACCGATTTCGTTCAAAATCGATATTTAGGGCTCCCTGGGGTCACAAAACAGGAAACTGGTACCAAAATTTTAAAAAATCGGCGCCATTTTGAAAATCTGTGTTAATTGACCGATTTCGTTCAAAATCGATATTTAGGGCTCCCTGGGGTCACAAAACTGGAAACTGGTACCAAAATTTTAAAAAATAGCGCCATTTTGAAATTCTTTGTTAATTGATCGATTTCGTTCAAAATCGATATTTAGGACTTCGTGGGATTACAAAACAGGAGACTGGTACCAAAATTTTAAAAAAATCAGCGCCATTTTGAAATTCTTTATTAATTGACCGATTTCGTTCAAAATCGATATTTAGGGCTCCCTGGGGTCACAAAACAGGAAACTGTTACCAAAATTTTAGAAAATCAGCGCCATTTTGAAATTCTTTGTTAATTGACCAATTTCGTTCAAAATCGATATTTAGGACTCCCTGGGGTTACGAAACAGGAAACTGTTACCAAAGTTTTAAAAAATCAGCGCCATTTTTATTTATTTTGTTATCACCATAATAAATGAATTCAGTTTAGTACAGTAAAATCTGTACTACTTGTAAGTCTAACCACAACCCGTGAGCTGCTTTAGCAGCTCGCGCACAGGGCGAAATACAAGTTCGATATATATAGCTTGAGAGAAGGTTCTTAGATATATTTTAGGACCATTGACAACTAAGCTGAGCTGTAGTCTATGATTTTGATATTTCGATATGTTACCATTTTTTACAAAAAGTACTGGGCCGATTGAAATGCGGTTTTTTCATTAGATGTGTATAGCTTGTGAGAAGGTTCTTAGATATATTTTAGGACCATAGACAACAAAGCTGAGCAGTCTATGATTTTATTTTTTCAATATGTTACCATTTTTCTCAAAAACTACTGATTTAGATGCGGGCTTTTTGTTTTAGATATATTTAGCTTGTACCTGCCCAGGGTATCATGATGGAGTCAGGAGGCGATCATGGGAACTCCTTAAATTCTCATCGTATACCCGTCGCGTTTGGACTCTTTTGATTTGTCGTGACAAGCGCGCCTCGGAAAGAAAAGGGTTTGGCCATAGTCCACCACATTGGTCAAAAAAACTACTGAGCTGTCAAAGATGCAGTTTTGTGTTTTAGATGTTATGTACGTTGGCTAAGTTCTAATTGTTGTTTCAAAGTTATAAAGGTCAAAGGTATAATGGAGCTCTGCAGTTCGTCGTGGGTTTTTTTTAAATTTTTAATTTTATTACTTGTTATATATATAAATGGCCGCGACTTCGTCCGCGTGGATTTACGTTTAACGAATCCCGAAGGAACTGAAACTGATTTTGCGGGATAAAATGTAGCGTTTGTCATTTTGGTAACCAACGTGACACAGCTATTTGAGCACGGAATACTATGATATGTGACTATGAGAATTAATTACCTAACTACATAATTATTAAAGCTCTGAAATATGGAAATCGAAACAGGCCTACCTAAAAGGTAGTAGGTACCTACAGGACCTTGGTGAGAGATATCGGCGAACAACAAGTACTCACATAACTAACCTTACCAGCAAAGCCTTAACCTTTTTACGGCCCATCCGTTTAAAAGCTATTTTGACGGTGACGGCCATAATTTACCTGGAAAATGGAAGAGTTTCCACAGGATTTATAAACCTGAAACCATGCAGACAATGTCGCGGGCGTCATCTTATACTGAACTAGCAGTTGCCCGCGACTTCATTCGCGTGGCATAAGTTTTTAAATTCCCACATGCACTCCTTAATTTTCCAGCACAAAAAGTAGCCTATGTCACTCTCCAGGTCTTCAACTCAAAATCACGAAATCGGGAAAATAAATGACTTTCATACAAATTTTCAACCCCTATTTTACCCCTTTGGGGGTGGATATTGAAAAAATGAGACACACTTACTTCTTTATTCTTTACCAAAAGCCAGTTTCGTTGAAATAACATGAAAAATATATTGAGAAATGAAGGACTTTCACACTAACTTTCATCCCCTATTTCACCGCTTTGAGGGTCGAATTTTTAAAAATGGTGAAAGACGTACTTCTTTATATTTAACCAAAAGCTCAAATACCAAGTTTCATGGCTATAACCAAAGACGATATATAATAATTAATCTATGCTATAACTTAAGAAATGAAGAACTTTCATACAAACTTTCAACCCTTATTTTACCCCTTCGGGGGTAGAATTATGAAAAACTGTGACAAACATGCTTCTTTATTTTTTACCGAAAGCCAATAAATCAAGTTTCGTTCATATAACTTGAAAAATATCTTGGGAAATGAAGGCCTTTCATACCAACTTTTACAACGAATTGTCAAAAACGGTGAAACACGTATTTCTTCATTTTCAACCCGCAGCTCATATACCAAGTTGCATGGGTATAACTTGAAAAACGACGGACTTTCATACAAACTTTCAACCCCTAATTTACCCCTTTGGGGGTGAAATTTCGAAAAACCCTTTCTTAGTGGATACCTATACCTACTTCACAAAGAACACACTCTCCAAATTTCATGTCTCTAGGACCAGTGGTTTAGGCTGTGCGTTGATAATATAAGTCAGTCAATCAGTCAGGAGCAGGACTTTGAATTTTATATATATAGATAACTTATGCTATATTACTTGTAATTTATTATTATGCTGCTCGTATGTATGTTAAACTAACAAATAACACCTAATGCGTTTACCGGTTGTCAACAAGTTCTACTCTAATTAAATTAAACCATTTACTAACCAGGATTTTAATTAAAGGGTAATTTAAATTCTCTCAATTGAAACAAATTATTGCAATGTGGATACTGAGGTAGGTATTAAGGTATTAAGGCACCTACTGACTTGCTTCTGATTTTATGATGATTATTTACACGATCTTCTAGGGCTAGGCAGAGGTTTGTTAGCTGGCCCCTCTTTCCCAATGGGCACTATGGGCAAGTGCCCAGGGCCCCGCGATCGATGGCCAGATACATAACCGATATTCATTAACGATACTATACATTTATGTTATTATGTTCAAAATATACCTTAGTAATAAGTAAATAAGATTTTAAATTGATCTTGAAGTTTTTTTAAAGTAACTGTTTAACATGACAGTTCAATTTTAGAATATTGGTTATCTACCTACTCCTTATGCCTGTTTTAACAAAATAGTCCACTGTCAAAGTCATGTCATAGTATCCTAATGTGCCCAGGGGGGATACTATGAGCTCTTACAGCAGGACAGATATTGAACTGCACTTAACTTCAACTTTTCAAGGCACTGAACTGGTAGGCAGACACTGCATTGAACTGTACTGCAGTTCAGTTTCTGTCCTGCTTTAAGAGCTCATAGTAACCCCCCAGGGCATAGCCCAGGGCCTCCAATAGGTTATAGACGGCCCTATTCGTTAGTACTATTTATTCTGTGGCAGAGGCCTTTGCTCCTAATTATTCATTTTTGTCAAATTGTACACATATAATAAAACTGTCAGATTTTGATACTCAACCTCACTAAATAGATAAATAACGTTATTTATCTATTCAGTGCTCTACCTCATAATCCTAGTTGCATGAGGTTTGTACTCACATTATTTTATCTCCTTAAAAGCCCTTAACCGTTGAGGAGTTCCGAAATTTTCATGAGGCCAACCAACCGTGGTCGCCCGAGTCGTCATCCACGTGGTCGTGGTTTGAGGATGGATTTATTTTTAAAAAAATCTTACTGAAATAAGGGATAATGCCATACTTTTAATGTACTCACAAATGAAAACTCTAAAATTATAAGCTACTAGCTAATGCCCGCGACTTCGTCCGCGTGGATTGAGGTTTTTCGGTTCCCGCGGGAACTCTTTAATTTTCCGGGATAAAAAGTAGCCTATGTGTTATTGCAGACTATAATTTATGTTTGTGCCAAATTTCATCCAGATCCGAACAGCCGTTAGAGCGTGATTGAGTAACAAACATTCATCCATACATCCATCCATCCAAACTTTCGCATATATAATTACTAGCTGATGCCCGCGACTTCGTACGCGTGGATCGAGGTTTTGTGGATCCCGCGTGAACTCTTTAATTTTCCGGGATAAAAAGTAGCCTATGTGCTATTCCAGACTATAATCTATCTCTGTGCCAAATTTCATCCAGATCCGTTCAGCTCTTGGGGCGTGATTGAGTAACAAACATCCATACATCCATACATCCATACATCCATCCAAACTTTCGCATTTATAATATTAGTAAGATTTATATTTGATTTGATTATTCGATTATTTGACCAAAATAAGGGATAACTCTACTCACGAATGAAAACTCTGAAATTATACGCTACTAGCTAATGCCCGCGACTTCGACCGCGTGGATTAAGTTTTTTTGATTTCCGCGGGAACTCTTTAATTTTCCGGGATAAAAACCGGGTAGCCGCTTCCCCGGGATACACCCCATCCCTGTACCCAATTTCATCAAAATCGATTGAACAGATGGTCCGTGAAAGCTTGGCAGACAGACAAATACACTATCGCATTTATAATATTAGTATGATTGATGGCATTGAATAGGTAAAGATATTATTTTTCAACACACTTGCTCATAAATTGGCTCTGATTTCACCGCAAATAGGCACTTAATGACACCTATAATCAAACTGTGACTTTTTCATTGCTATTATTCAGAAGTGAGTTATAGAGTTTTTTTATTTTTTATTGGTTGAGTTGCTTTGGCATCGATTTATAAGTCAATGTGCTTTGGTCCTAAAAAAGTTTTGATACAAAAAATATCGTGTTCAATACACAGTTCAATAATATCTACAAATAAATGAATGTACCTATTGCTTGCACATTTCATGCAACTTCGTATTTAAATAGATAATTTCAACTTATTTAGTTCAAATATAACTTTTGTTTTTTCCGTAATAAAGAAAACTTTAAATTCCCCATTTTGTACGTGGCTTTTCGCGAGTTTTTTTGTCTATGGCCGATCGCCATTTTAAGATGCGCGCGCATAGGAAAACTGATTAATTTTTCTCGCCATTGCGAAAAAAATTTCACAACTCGTTTTCACTGTTGAAATTACAGTTATTTAGTAATTAAAATGTCTACAAGTACTAATTATGAAGAAAATGATTTATAAGTATGTTGTACATCGCCCGATATAAGATGTGAAGCCCTTAACGTTATGGAAAGTTTACTACCGGAAAACTCTAAGGAAAAATTTCTATTAGCGTCATCGATAAGTATATATATGTAGGTATGTACTAGATGCAGGCCCTTTCATAGAAAAGGGTCTGGCATCCGACTTTGAGAGCGCGTTCCTAACCTGTCTTTGTCCCCATTGTAGCGTAGTCACGGTTGCTCGTCGTGTAGATAATTTGTTATTCTAAAGTTTAATTCGTTTGGCACTTGTATAATTTTTATTTTAAGGTAAGTGTTTCAATTCACAATAATTATACATTTCCAAAAAAACGTTAATTAATCTTCCTATTTAATATTTTTATCCATTACGCAATCATTTATCTAATTTCCGCGGCAAACTGTATGATATTTTTTTTTTACTAACTGGCCTTACGGCTTCTATGGCTATGACCTATATTATCTATGACCGAGTCATACGTTTTCAAGCTTTCATTCAAGATGTTGCAAGCAAGTTCCCGCTTTTCGGACTGTAAGATGGCGTTGATGGCGTTGCTAAAAATACGCCCACATTCTTTGTTTGACAGGGCCCGTCTATGTTTTAGGTCGTTGATTAGCGTAGCAAAATTTCATACAATGGCAAAACAACAAAAATACGCAGTATTTTTCAGAAAATGTGTTCATGGCGTACTATAAAGGATTATCTTCTAAGTAGGTACAAATCTAGCTCTCTGTGGTGTATACTCAAATCTTCTATCTAAAGAGACTATCCGATTGATTCAAGGAATCAAAGGTTTTATCGTTTGACGATATTGAAAAATTTATAAAAGACTAGCTGATGCCCGCGACTTCATCCGCGTGAAATAAGTTTTTTCAATTCCCACGGGAACTCCTTAATTTTCCGGGATAAAATGTAGCCTATGTCACTCTCCCAGGTCATCGACTATACCCATGCCAAAAATCACGTCGATCCGTTGCTCCGTTGCGGCGTGATTGAAGGACCAACCAACAAGCCAACAAACAAACTGACTTTCGCATTTATAATATTAGTATGATATGATGCTCGATAACCAATATCTGGCTATACTAAGGTTATTATGGGATAACTACATTGAAGTAAATGTACTAAAGTACGTTACGTTAGTACATTATAGATATATTATCTCAATATATAACTATAATTTATTATTGCTCGTTGATCTGACGACATCATCAAGCTTGCGGGGAAAACATGGAGGAGGCTTGCCAACACTGAAAAGAGTGGCGTGCACATGAGGTAGGTATATGTCCAACAATGGATGAAAAAAGGCTCTTCCAGAAGAAGAAGAAAATGTTACTTCTATGGAGCGCGAAGTCGTCGCGTCGGCGTCTTCACAATCACGTCACGTATTATAAATTCGTAAAGTCGACGTAGGTGAGATCGATCGATAGCTCATTCAATCGTTACAAAATGAAACAGAATTTTATCACATTGCATCAAGGCCTGTTCTTGTTTGATACGGACCATGTACATAACCACCAAATATCAGTTAGCTTTTATCTCTTTCATGTTCACAACGAAAGAGTGCAACAGAATGAGAAATATAATTACGCTACCGGTCACCGGAATCTGTTGTCAGTCTGACTTGTCATTGAAACGCCAAGCATTTTGTGCTATAATTTGGAAGACACTTAAATTAAGATAAAAATAGGCATTAATAGGTGTTTACTGATTTGATTGTGAAATGAGGTAAAAAGCTGTTCAGCAGACTCGAAGTAACATTGTGCTTGATAAAAAATTTAAAACGGTGAGTTACCTACTTTAGCTAAAAAATCATAAATTAACTAGTTAGTATTAGGTATCAAAAACGTTTTTAATTTAAAAAGTAAGTAGGTACCTACCTAAATAACGATTTAACTGCATAAATGTGCCCTTCTGCTATATTTTCAGTGTTTTATATGTAGTGTTGTCAAGCCCATTTTTTTATATTTTGGGATCATGTTGATGATCTCATAGCTTGCTCATAGCACTGTTATACGTACCTACGATAGATGCATTATATATTATGTGTATTTATAAATAGGCGTTATTAGTAGGTAGGTACCTTAGTTTACTCGGGTCTACCAAATTATGCTAATAACTTATCAGTAGGTAGTCTACCTTATTTACTTCACTTAAGTAGATAAGCGTAGGAAAACGGCTTAAAGTGACAGAGGTAAGTTGTAACACTCAATTTTGGGAAATATCAACAGTTTTGATTCGATTCAAATATCGAGTTTAAATACTGCCTTATAACGTAAGGTGTTATGTAATTTAGATGTATTTATGAGATGTACTTAGGTGTATTTATGATTATCAAAAGAAGAAATTTTCTAAATAGGTAGGTAGGTAGGTATGTGTTGTAAAAGTAATTACTTACCAAATGAAATTCCGTTTTGCAAATGTACTACCAAAGTATTTATTGTTTTTACTTTGCCCTGAGTCTGTTACAACTAGCCCCAAACATGGGGTAAGTTGTAACCTTCTCATATTTTATAAAGAGTCAAAAAAATGGGTAGTTCTTTTGAACTATATGCCACTTGGATTTAGTAATAGTATTATATATACATAAGCAATTAAATTTTAGTACTAAGAAAATATATATTTTCTTAGTACGAAAAATTTAATTTAAAATTTTAAGTATCCCTATTTTATAAATTACAAGAATATGTCTGAAAATTGTTACAACCAGCTCCTCGCTCCCCTAACCTACGTTTTGCCTTTGACTTTTGTAATCGGGATAGGACTTTCTTTAGTATTTAAGTACTTTATTAGCAGCACTTACCTACATATTTTATGTACTTATAATATTTGCTTGTGTTTACAGGTGAAAATGACACCTACAGAACTAGAGGGAAGGAATCTTGGTGAAAAACACAAACATCTCAATAAATTAGTAAAAGAAGCTATTGCAGACGAAAATTTCACATTAGATGAATTTAACGTTGAAGATGGAGATGTCAAAAATTTACTCAAAATAGATGTAGCAAATAAAACAAGGAATGTCGATTATATTCTGAAAGTTTTAGTTTGCGAAGACTCGTTATATGTATCTAGGGCGATAAAACAGAGCCAGTGGTTAGTAACTAGTGATGAATATAGAAAAATTATCAACCCTGAATATTTACACAGCACGCTCTTCCCACAAATGAATACTAAAAGTGTTAATAAGTTCACTAAATACATACAGCTCAATCTAAAAGATACAATTAGAGCTGAACAATTTTATGAATACGAAAAAAGTCCTGAGAAAGCGGTCTACTGGTTACCACACTGTTCATCGGCATTTATCTTACAAAATGTCGCAAAACATATGTCACATTTAAAAATCACACTAATTAAACGGCTTTGTGAGAAAAACATAATGGTACTGGAAACTTTCATTGATGCCTACAGCCCCATTTCTAAAAGCAAAGTCTTTGAAGCTACTGCATTTGTATTGAATTCAGACAATATCGACAAGTATTTAGATTTGGTAGAAAAGCTACAAAATTATGAATACCCAAAATTAAATAAGTCCACTACGAATCTAGTAATGAAGCTTGCGCCTAAAAGAATCTTAGATAAGTTTGACAATTACTGTAACTACATTCATTTACCAACGTTTATAAAATTTCTGAAAAGTAAAAATATTAAAACTTTTCTCTTAGAACAAGCATCTAAAGCTGAACAACAAAACAGGGCTGCGGGGATTTTTAGCAAACATCAGTTACAATGTTTTTTTGAGGCTATGCCCAAAGAGGAAAGATTTGATTTTATAAAACAGATTTTCATTGATAAGGTACATACACAAAAAAGTAATTTACTAACCGATTCTGAAATAAGGGCAATGAGTTACTTGTACAACTGTATAAAGAACAAAAGATGGTATAACGAACTACAGCTATATCAATACGCCCCTTTTGATGTTGCATTTAGCCATATAAAAAAACTTATTAAGCAAGACGCACAAATTGCAGATAAGAAAAATATGTTTTCAACTCTTATAATAACTGCTAAATGTGATGAGCAGAATGTTAATAGTTTGTTACAATATTATCGAGAAAATCATTTAAATGATCAATTTGATGTGAGGTACCATTTTGTAAAAGATATAATTAGCCAAACGAATTTTCACAAATTTGATGAAAATGTGTGGAATGTACTAGAAGATATTATGATGCCAGATATTGTTGATCCAGATAAGAATGTCCAGGTATTTTTAGAGTCTGTTATTATATTTAAAGTACTACATTCCCAAAGCGTACCAGAGATAATTGAAAGAAAATTTCAGTTTAACTCATTGATCTCCTATAAAAATAGATTTAATAAAGAAGATGAAATTTTAATATTCGATTATTTATACAATTTTATTAAAACAAAACTTCTGGAAAGTCACAATTTTACAACAGAACAACAGTTTGGTGAATCTCTCAAAATACTAGACAAGACATTAAGTTTGCTAAATGTCTGGAATAAAGATTTGCGAGAGTACCCTTTAATCATCAATACAATTAAGGAACTTTTAAATATTAAGAAACAAAATTCATGGAAGACAAATTTATCTATTTTGTACAATAAAAACAAATCGTGGAAGAAATGGCTCTTTGAAGAGTCATTTGAGCTATGCCCTTGTCAGTCGGTTTTTATTAATGCCGTCAAGCATGACCCAACAATGTTTGAACGGTATAAATCAGAAGCTGAAGAACTGTGCTTAAAAGAAAAGGAAACTGTTATTCAGTTCTTGAAAAAAATTAAAATTTACTGGTCACAATCGCTCAGTAAGGCTTGGAGTGATGTTTTTATTACTAAACTCAAAAACTTGAACAACCAAAAGGCATCTTCTCGTGGAGTATGTATTTTGCTTCCCAGACCAGAACTACTGGCCATTTTAAATAAATATGTGCCTGAAAATCCCAAAATTGATTATGGCAATATAAACGAACTGGATTTAAATCTGCAAAGATGTTTTGCGACTAATATGCATATTGCTCGACCACAACCGCCTCCTGAACTGATTTTACTGTATGCGAAGGGAGATTACTTGAAATCTTCTTTGCCATCACTACTGTCTATTTACCATAACTTAAGCGGAGCGAAAAGTGCAAGATATATTTCAGAACTTCTGAATGCACAAGTATCATTACAAAAACATGCTATACGATTTTCATTTATAAAAATGAAAACTCACGAGATACCTGCTCTCTATGAAAAAGTCTGGAAAAGTTCCAAAAATACTACTATTCGAAGTGTTTTGATTAAAACTGTCCACGATCTCCTATGCAAGGAAAAAGATCCTGCAGGAATAGAAACATTGTGGAATTTACTCAAAATGTTTATAGAAAATTTAACTTTTAGTGAAAATAAAAATGTATACGATACATTATTAAAGGTCAGCGATACTCCTATAGCCGTCAGAGCTGATTTTTTTGTAAAGAGCTATACGTTTTTGAAAAGTTTACAAGCTTCTAAAATTGAATATGAAACCTATAATTCCAGCCTCAAATATACATTGTTTCCCTATGCTCGTGATTTAATGGACACTCTACCACCATCATTTGTAGCAAGTATGCTACTAGAATTTATTAATGAAGACTTCATTAAAGAAAGCGGATGCTATTATACAATGAGAGCAAATATAAGCGTAATATCTTCCTTTCTATTATCAGCAAAAGATGAAAGTACCCAAATGAAGAAGTACGAAGAAATATTTATTCCTATTATAAAGCACTGTACGACTTCATTTAACGAAAATAAAAAAAGAGATCATTGTATCAAAAATCTTGAACACTTAATGGACAGAATGTGCGAAGACCTACAAATATATGTCTTCGAGAAAAAAATGATTCTGCCGACAAAAATGTTTTCAGCTATAAAAGATGATTTGGAAAAAATATTTTCCGAAACAGAAAATTATTTGACGTTAACAAAATGGAAACTGGCTTTGGAATTCACTAAGAGTTTAAATGGACATCAAGGTAATGATTGGAATGAGCTTTGCCTTAAAACAGCGCCTCAATTTGGTGAAGACTGCTATCAAATTTTATACGAACATAGTAAAAAATATTTCCCTCGCATTTACATTCTGTTTGCGCGTGCCCTGGAAACTATTTTAGACTTGTTCATTCAAAATAACAGACATGCATCACGATTGAAAATATATGAATGTTTAATTCATGACAAAGATTTCGTTCTAGGATACCTAGCTGCTTTACAGCTTTTTCCCAAGAGTCCTTCAGATGACGAAGAATGTAATGAGCGATTTGAAAAATTACGTCAAGTTATATTTGAACATCCATCATTAGAAGTAAAGATGCACTGTCATAATATTGTTGTGGAAACATACTAAAGAATATTTTATGTAAAGGTACTTACTTAAATTTTTACGTGTTAATTACATTTTACTCGAGGTTAAGTTTTGAATACTAATTTAATTCTGTGTAACTCTCTAGGTCCTGTTTTTTAACATGATGTTGCATTTTTCACATATATTATGTACCTAGTTAAGGTTTTTAAGCATGTCTATTTTTTGTAATAGATTTAAAAGTTACAAGATTAATTTAGCTGTTTTATTGATGAAACCTTACTCCAAATTTCCAGTACAACTACCAACTACTGCATTACAGGCCGTGCGAGGGGTCCATACTCCATACCATCACGTAGCGTTGTGTATAATTATGGGTGCAAACCATTTCTATCAGAAATGTTCGATGTTCTGTATTTTAATAATTGTATTTTAATAATTATTTTACAAGTTAAAATTATTGTAAGTAACCAAATTACCTATAATAAAACTGTAACTGGAAAATAGGGAGTATGCATATAATTTAAATTTGTGTCAAATATTTTTTTCTAGATTCTTTGTTGTCTTTACATTATACTTAAAAGTTATTTTTTTTTATTTAGTTATTATTTAAACCCAGAAAATATTAAATAGAAAGTGAAAAATAAGGGAGGCAAATTCAAACTTGCAAAACGCGTCACCATTGGTCGAAACGAAATGTGACGTAAATGGTCACGTCAGTGGATTTATCGGCGTCGATATTCATACTGTGTTAGTAGTGTTTGTGAGAAAAAATTGTTTAAAACTGTATTCCTGTGTGATTACTTGTTTATATATATTTGTAGTCAATCTAGGACGATGACAGAAACTAGTTTTGTCAAAGCACAATCGGATAATCTACCGAAAATAGATGCATTTATGATGTCAGCATATTTTGCATCAAATCTCGATTTTACGAGCGCAGAGATCAAAGGAGTGAAAGTTGCAAGGTAATTATTATGTTACATGGTATATTTTAATCCATAACATAGATTTTAATGCATAAATATTTAAATAATACTTACAACTAAATATAACCTATATATAACCATTTGTCATTAAAATTGTTCCTAAACTCCTAATTTACGGGAGTGTCCCCGCCGAGACGAGCTAAGCGAAGCGAAAGGACACAACCTAGGTACCTTTTCTCGGAGCGCTTCTTCGTTTTTTTGAACCCTTCATAACTTGGGTTTGGATTATAGTTTATACCAGACTAGCTTATGCTCGCGACTTCGTCCGCGTGGACTACACATATTTCAAACCCCTATTTCACCCCCTTGGGGGTTGAATTTTTAAAAATCCTTTCTTAGCGGATGCCTATGTCATAATAGCTATCTGCATGCCAAATTTCAGCCTGATCTGTCCAGTAGTTTGAGCTGTGCGTTGATAGATCAGTCAGTCAGTCACCTTTTTCTTTTATATATTTAGATAAACAATATTCTCGGGATATGGTGTGAATAGTGGACTTATTAAACATGTAAAGTGGGATTATAATTTACACATAATATTATATTATTGAAGCTCACTATTACAAACTAAAACTAAAGCTAAAGCTATTACAAACACGGGACATAACCAATGACGTCATAAAAAGCGCGCGATTAATGGTGGCGTTTGAACGGCTCAAATTTATACTTAACTTTGAAACACCAATTATTAACGTAATTATTTGACTAAGGTGCAGCGGGGCAATCTCGACAGCGGGAAATTTCAACTAATCTTAATAACTTCTACATTTTACTTTATTTGAATAAGTGCCATCTATGACCGGATAGCTCAAAAGCAATTTCATAATTTCTACATAGATGGCACTGCTAGACCCAATACTGTTTGATCGACACGGCCATTTTGTTTTCTTCTCTTTTTCTTGTTTGCACGTGCTAATTAGTGCCTCATATTTTTGCGAAAAAAAGTGGTAATTAATGTGTTTTTCGAAGATTTTCAAAGGTAAGACATTTAATTAAAGCCTATTTCATGTTTTTAGCTATTTTTTTCTGTTGTAACTTGCGTTTTAACAGCATTTTGGTGTGAGTTTGAATAACCCCACCTGGATTGTAATAGCGGCTAATTTCAACTATTTTGCAGTTGAAATTGCCCCACCAGATTTTATATGGAAATGAACAAACACTAGTGATGTGCATGCTTCGATATGTTTTGTCGATGTAAATACGTTACAAATATTTAACTTGTAGCTATATTATTGTAATCTTTCTATTCGCAGGATCGCAACACGATTCAAATCGATGAATTTCGAGGGATTTTTCAATTTCTTACTACTGTATTAATTTATTGCAGAAAAAAAAACGACATACTATAGAAAAAAAACGGACAAGTCATACACAATGGCAAAATTGCAGCAAGCAGTGCAAGATGTCAAAAATAAAGTAATGACGAGTTACCAAGCTGAAGAAATATATGGCATTCCTAGATCAACCATTGTAACTAGAGTTTACAATAATCATATGAACGACAACGTTGGAAGACCTTTAGCTCTCGGGGAAGATGTGGAAAGAAGAATTGCCCATAGCTTACATGTTATGGAAAAACATGGTTTCCCGTTAACTAGAAAAGAAGTAGCTGTTTTGGTATCTCAATATGTCCGCCAAAATGGAATCGACAATCCCTTCAAAAATGGTTTGCCAGGAAAAGACTGGCTCCAGGCATTTCAGAAAAGGAACAGTCTCTCAATCAAAAAGCCTCAATCCGTTGAGATAGCTAGAAGAAAGGCTTGCGATCCTTTTATTGTTTATAGTTATTTCGATTTATTAGAAAAGGTATTGAAATAACTGGAAGGTACAAATTTAAGAAGTGTTGTCTGAAAAAATTTCGATTGCAAAAATCTTTGTTTGTAATTGAATACATAATTAGTAGGTGCCTGCCAATTCGACCAGTACTTTTTAAGAATTCAAAGTTTAGTTTTAAGATGATTACCTACTTCTTATTATGACTTTTGTAACTTTTTATATTTGTTAGATTATTAATTGCTGTTTTAAAACTAAAAAAGATAGATGAATCTTGGTCCTAAATTATAAAATTGCGTAACGTTTATATGACCGATTGTAGATTTAGGACGAGGGGTGCTCTGGTTCTCTTTAAATACATATTCCTTTCTTTATGATTGCCTTTCCTTTCTTTATGAAGTTTTGATTTATGATTAGTGAGTAGATATAGTACCTTTAGTAGATAGCAGACCAAAATTATTTATTGGTGTATCTATCGACTTATTTTTTATTACGTTCCCATCACTATTAACTATGGCGAGCAGTCGAAATTACCCCGCCTAAACCTTTAACGTGTTTTTATTCAAAAATGAGCCTAGCTGCATAAATGACAAGATTCAATTTAGATTACCATCCCTATAAAAAACTCTGCAACTGACTAACATCAAGCTAAGAGCTCTAGAAGAGAAATTATAATTAATAGTTGAAATTGCCCCACGGAGGGGGAATTACAACTATTTTTGCCTTTTTTGACAAAAACACATTTTTAAGCCTATCTATTGAATATTTTTCAATATGAGTTTGTAAAAATAATACACAGATAATCACTCTGGAGCGTCAATACATTACATTTTTAATAAAACTATATCATCTAATATTTTTATACCTTCAAAGTTGTGGTTTAGGTTTTACCAGTCGAGATTGCCCCGCTGCACTTTTCAAATCTATTTATATTTTTTACTATATTATAAAGATGTAAATGATTGATTTAAGAAATAAAAATAACTCATGCATATTCCCTATTTCTGTACATTTAATATATTCTGAAAACTTTTTTACTATTGATACTGAGCCCAAAACAGATTTTTGTTTAATTTTTGTCTCTCTGTCTGTCTGTCTGTATGGCCGCGCATGACGCGATAACTAATGAACGGATTTAAATGAAATTTGGTATAGCGGTAGCTGATACTCCGGGTCAATATATATATAGGATAGTTTTTATCCCGATAGAAAATAAGGTTCCTCCAGGATAGGCGTTTTTTGTTTAGGTATAACTCAGTCAAACTCCCATAACTCAGTCAAATCTGAACAGATTTGATTAAATCTTTCTTTATTAGAAGGTATGTATCATCAGGTAAGTTTTGCCCAATTTTGGTCAAGATTTGATAAATATTATCAGAGATAGAGAACAAAACTCCTCAACAGAGAATAGCAATTCACTTGATTAGGACTTAATAATACCTTTTTGGTGGCATTTGAAGGAAACAAAATTAATTATAAAAAAAATCGGCCAAGTGCGAGTCGGACTCGCGCACCGAGGTTTCCGTACAAACCTGTAGTAAGTTTTAAATTATTAAAAATATTTTTATTTTAAATATTTGAGTTGATTGTATGAAAGGTAAATTGCAGTTTACGATTTATGACGTATTAAAAAAAAAATTTTAAAATAAAAATTGTAAAAGATAGTTATAGCTAGGTACTTTTAAGATTCGTTCGTAATACTGTAGATGTAACACGACTAAAACTGTAACGACCAAAGATGTAAAACGGTAATAATTACCTTTGTTAATGAACCGCAAAACTAACTTTGTTTGTAGAGGTTTACTGTTAATATCAAAAAAACTATGCTAGTTAGAGCATTGGCTATAGTTTTCCTGTAAAATATACATAAATTCCTATTGACCATAATTATTTCAGATTTTTCGATTGGTAAACTCCGGAGATAAGGGGGGGGAACGGTATTTTTTTAGACTTTTCCCCCGATAAATCAAAAACTATCATGATTAAAAATAATTAAAAATCTGTTTTAGAATGTACAAAGTAAATCCTTTCATATGATACCCCACACAGTACAGTTATCTCACTTTTAAATTTCAACCCTCCGATTTTCCCCCCTTTTTAAATAAGAACAAAAATAATTTCCAATTTTTTTTAATTCCAGTGTCTTTGGGCCACTAATATACACAACTATTCCAAATTTCATGTCGATAGCTTCGGTAGTTACTGAAATAATCGAGTGTGACGGACGGACAGACGGACAGACGGACAGACAGACGGAGAAAGTCGCACCAAAAGGGTTCCATTTTACCATTTTGGTACGGAACCCTAAAAATTGCTGTTTACATTGGTATTTCCATAATATTTTGATGCCATATTATGTTTGCCTGTAATATTATGTGAAAAATTATGCCAAACAGTTTCTTCTTCTGAGGAACTAATTATTTTAGTGTATGGTGAAACAGAGAATTTGACAGTTCGAGAGAATTCTTGCTTCTGTGAGCGCGCTATACTAACCACTCGAAACGATCAAGCTGCTGCAATAAACAACACCATATTGATGCGTGTTGATGGGGACAATGTGCAGTAGGTATAGCTCCATCAATCGGGTTGCATATGAAGACGGCCATAAATTACGCCATAGAATTTTTGAATTCGTTATCTGCCCCCGGGCTTCCATCGTACACATTGAATTTAAAAGTTGGAGTGCATATAATTCTGCTGAGACACCTAAGCCCACCAAAATTACCTATGTGAACTAAATGTGTGACGTGTGCGTTCTGGGCACATTGCCTTATTGCAGCGGCATAGATGATATTTTAATGTTTAGTTTTTAGTTTTTAAATTAGAATTAATTTAAGTTCATTATATAAGAAATTGTGGATATATAGTAAAAAAAACATGAGCATCTGCTTTGTATCGAAAGTTTTGTTAGGTATTGTGTTTATAATGTGCATATCGGTTAGCAGTTATCTTTAGCATCAATGAACTTCAAGTATTCATAAATCTTTACTTATTTCTTAATTTCTTGGTGTAAAATATGTTAATTTAGTGTTAAATGCACAATCCTACTAATCTTCCTTCTTACTATCTTACTAATATTATAAATACAAAAGTGTGTTTGTTGGGTTTGTCCCTTAATCACGTCGCAACAGATTGATTGACTTTTAACGGATTGACTTTTTATCCCGGAAAATCAAAGAGTTACCGAGCGATTTTAAAAACTAAATCCACGCGGGCGAAGTCGCGGGCATCAGCTAGTTTATAATATTAGTACTTAGGTACCTATGATTACAAAGGATTGCTTCACAGGACGTGCAGCGTATATAGCGAGTCTTTAATAGGTATATTCCAGCGCTGGCTACAGTCGGACCAAAGGCTTTTCTCTGTCGATAGTCGATAAGTATGGTGTTTTCTGCAGCGCGACGTTTTGTTTATATGTTTTTTTCCTCACAGGTACTCCTTAATTTTCCGGTATAAAAAGTAGCCTATACCACTCTTCAGGTCCTTAACTACCCGTGCAAAATACCCGATCACCCCTTTGGGGGTAGAATTTTCAAAAACTGTGAAACACGTACTTCTTTATTTTCAATTCGCAGCTCAAATACCAAGTTTCATGGCTATAACTTGAGAAATTAAGGATTTTCTTACAAACTTTCAACCCCTATTTCACCCCTTCGGGGGTAGAATTTCGGGATAAAAAGTATCCTATGTCCTACCTCGTAGTACCTATGTGCTCAAATCGTGCCAAGTTTCGTTTGAATTCATTCAGTAGTTTCGGCGTGATGCGCGGCCAAGATACAGACAGACAGACAGACAGACAGACAAAAATGAAAAAAATTACAGATTTGGCTTCAGTATCGAATAATGAGTGCCCTCCAAAAAAAATTTTCAAAATATCTTCAATGTACAGAATTGGATCTGTTACAGTTTTATTATAAGTAGGTATAGTATAGACTACTATAGATAGATGCCGCAGCGCAATAACACGCCCGGCTTTGCTACCGACGGCAGCGAGGACGACACCGATATTTAAAGTTGTAGGACCTTGTTGCCGAAACATAGAGGCATAGTAAAATTTTGAACATTTTCTGGTTATGAAGGTACCTTTCATATAAGAAACAAGAGTCGAAAAGTAAATTTGGTATACCCCTTGAAATGCTACTTCACGGGATAGCTTTGGAGAGTGTGCTCAGGAACTTTTCAATCTTGTTCCCCCTTCACCGTTCTACCACAGAACAGCAAGAAATCGTTTGCGTTGGCATCCTTATGTGGTTGACGTCCAGTCAGCTCGAACGAAACGGTTCTGCTCTACGTTCCTGATTCGAACCGCAAGGATGTGGAATGCCCTTCCAGCGCATGTATTCCCTGCCACGTATAACTTAAGTACCTTCAAGGCAAGAGTGAATAGACATCTTCTAGGCGAGCGCGCTTCAACCTAGACCTCATCACTGCTTTATATTGGCATGATTGTCGTCAAGCGCAAGCCTATCTAGCAATAAAAAAAAAAAGCTATTCATCGTCGTCGTCGTCAACCGATGGACGTCCACTGCTGGACATAGGGCTCATGTGGGGTCCTCCACAAGCCACGGTCTTGCGCCACCAGGATCCTGCGACTCTCTTGATGTCATCCGTCCACCGTATTTATTCTAAAAATATAGCTGTTCTAAAACCATGTATTATTACAAATAATAAAACACATATTTTTTTTGTATGGCTAAGAAAATCGTTTATTGTAATAACATAGATGACAAAAAAAATAGATTATCCATCCATCCAACCATCCGCCTGCATTCATCCACTGCTAAAAATAGGCCTTTTAGGCCATAAAAATAGAATATACCTACCCGAGTACAAAAAGCCGTCAGTGTATTTATAAAGAAAAATCTAAGTACTTCTACTACTTACTAAAAATCTACTTAAAACTACACAAGTAGTTACTAAAAGTGTTTCATAAACATTCAAATTTATCCGTGGACGTAATTTTAAACTTTTATCAACTTGTTTTTTATTTGGAAAAGCCGATAGTGCATTGCAACTTCATCAGAAGGATGAGAACTAATTTCATTAAGCATATCACGTCTTAAAGCCCTTTCATCGTCATCCGATAAATAATAGTTTGGCATTATTTTCATCACTAGCAAGTGTCCTGGAGTAAAATCTTTGCTTTCGAGAAAAACGTTTATGATTCTCAAAATATTAATTCGATTGTTCCCAAAATACCGATCGAGTAAACCATCCAAAACTTTAGCAAAAATAATGTATATCGAAGGAAAATGCCTGTTGACGTCTTCCTTTAAATAATCTAAACAAAACCTGCCATAAATCGGGGCCGCAGCAGTGTACACATTTTTCCATTTGTCCAATAGGTCTTGGCTAACGTAGTTTTTGGAGTCAGAACAGTCCTCCATATCTTTGTTTATTTTTAGGTCATTTAAAATTTGTATACATCCTAACGACAACTTTATATTGGTTAAAAGAATATAATTTTCTTTAATAGACAGTTTATTATGCAATTTATTCAATGCCGCAGTATAAATAGCGATGGGAGAAATCATTTTCTTCATTAAAACAACATATTTAAAATCTCTGGACATGCTTTCAAATATACCACGTAAATTATATCTTGAGAAGTAGGTATTTTCGTGTTGCTTGTCCCAAGTAGCAAGAGATTTTTCTAAAAGTGGCAGAAGAATTTTTTCACATCGCTCATTTTGAGCAGTTGCAGTCTTCGCAGACAGCAGATACAGAGATATCTCATAGGTGTAGTCGTATTGCCGGGTGCTGAACTTTTCAACAAAATTTTCAAAAAATATTTTTGCCATAAAATCAGGGTCTAAAAACTCCAATATATCTTTTAATTGAGAGAGTAAATTATCAATTAAGCTACTACAATTTGACTTCCCAGGTAATTTTTTTAAAAATGTATAACTCTTCATCCAAAACGCAGCCCTAACGGTCAGTGGTACATTATAAGATTCACTTAGAACTAAGTATATGTTTTTATTTTCTTCGAAAGTTAGATTATCAATAAATATACTCAACAATTCCCATATTTCTAAAATAACTGACTTATCGGATTCTTTGCAAAGCATCTTAAAAGTGTGACAAAAGATATCAGCTCGAATGATACTATTCTTACTGGACTTCCAAATATCAGAGAATATATTTTTGAGTTCCTGATGCTTTAGCTTTGAAAATGCAACTCGAATGCCATGCTTCTGTAAGGATACCGGTGTATTTAGAAGTTCCGGCATATGTTCGTAAATAGAAGTAGCACTTATGTTATACAGTATTGCATTCAATGATGGTAGTACGTATTGCAAATAGTCTCCTTTTGCGTACTCTAAAGCTACTGCAAGGGGAGGATGAGGTCTTGCCAAGTGCATACATTTCGCAATATACTTGCAAAGGCGGACCTCTAAATTATCAGGTCGGCTCCAGTCAAGTTTAGCTTCTGTAGGTGCATATTTCTGTATAAAATGCATGAGTTCTTGATGCGAAAATAAAATACAGAGAGCCTTTATTATTGCGGTGTCAATGTTTTTTTGGTTAAGACATTCCAGAAAGGTTTTCTTGAAAGATTTAGCAAAAGATTGATGACAATAAATCCGAATTTTTTTAAAGAATCTTCGGAATAGTATGTTGTCATCTATGCATAATTTGTTTATTTCTTCTCTATAAATGTTCAATAAGTGTGGGCCATGTTTAAGAGCATTAATGCAGCTTTCTTCGGTGGGATTTAAAATGATAGATTCTGCAAATAAAAGTTTTCTCCAAGATTTCTTTATATTATAAATATTCGCAAGATTTCGATTCCAACCATTTTGTTTCCTCAAAATAATAAGTTCTTTAATTTTCTGCAAAATGAATGGATAATCTTTGAGCTCTTTATTCCAATGTTTAAGCAGATTTAAAACGTTTAAGATAATATCCACAGTTTTATAAAACTCCTTTTCAGAGTCACACGCAATTTTTAATTTTGAAATCAGAAAGTCGTACAAAAAATTAAATATTTTCTCCTTTTCTTTCATATCAAAATTATTTTTGGTCTCTAAATTTTCAAATTCAAATTTTTGTTCTATAATTTCGGGAATTTTCTCGCCATTGATAAGATTGCGTAAAATTATGGATCTGACACATGCTTGGACATTTTTTTCTGATTTAGCGTACACTTCCATGCTGTTAAACAGATCATTCAAATAACCCCAAGCTTCTTTATCATACCTATGTGTATCAGTCTTAGTAAGCAAATAATTTACAAACTGAATTTTGAACTTAAATGGTTCGTTAATGTGACGTTGACGGTAATATTTTAGCAAGGCTAGTAAATTTTTTTTGTCACTACCTGCACATATTAGCATTAGTTGCAAAATCAATATTCTTTCAGTTGGATTCAACTCATTTCGAACCAAAAATTTTAAATCTCCAAAAGCCTTTTTAAAAGGTGCATATACATACCAGCTGTATGTTTTTTTTGATGATATTACATTTCTTATTATAGTTGGACTACAGTACTCAACTATATCATCCCATGTCTCATCTTCCAAATTTTCAACTTCAATAGATTTTTCGATGAAATATTTTTTTACAAAATCAAACCGTTCCTCAATCGGCAATCTGTTAAGGAAGTATTTTATATTTTCATGGTTGAACCACCAACGCATATTCTTATTTTTTATATTAGTTAGTATAAAATCTTTGGCGTCTTCTTTTTTTATAAATTTTGCAAAAGCGGCTACGTCAAGATTATACACATATTTTTCAACATTTTTCATTATCCTTTCAGGAATTTTTCCATAACTCTCTTTGTATGTTTCGGTCCGAAACACGGTATGTCATCCGTTCCACTTTTCTCTATAATATCCATGAAATTTTCAAAATTTCTTTTTAGATGAAACATCGCAGGTAATATTTTATCCCTTTTATAATACGATTTGCCACTTCGTGTGAATATTTCTACGAAATTAATAGATTTTTTATATAACCGTTTTAATATTTTTTCTGGTATATCCTCTTCATGTTTTTTAATAATTTTTTCAATAAATGGAATAGAGCACCCCGGTAGCCATTTGAGGGCTTTTTTAAAATCTTTTTCGTAGTAATAGTTAAAAAAGCCTTCAACTCGCTTTTCGTCATTTAAATTAAGCCTGACGTGCAGAATGAGTTTATTAAAACCTTTAGAGGTCATCTGTGGATAAAGATTGGCGTATAAATGTTCAGGATTAATGATAGATGAGTATTGCTGATCGGTTAATAACCACGAACATTGCTGAATAGCTCGAGAGACGTATAACATGTCTGCACTATTCAGAGCATCGAGAACATATTCCACATTTCTACTTTTACACGCTATATCTATTTTGTACAGGTTATCCAAATCAGGCTCTTCAAAACTTATTGCGGTTAGACTATTTTCGGTTGTATTATTTTTGATTGCGTCATTTACTAATTTATTGTAGTTTTGATGCGTTTGTCCTAACGTGTCTCCTTCTACTATTAGTGGTGCCATTGCTTCCTGAAATAATAAAATAATAAGCTTAGTGTTTATCCTAAATTATCGTACTAAAGAGACGGTCTTAGACAAAATAATTAAGTTACCAAAATACCTACTACTTGTCACCTAGTTTAAACGTTATACCTATCTCTAGATTTAATAAGACGGACAGTGGAACGTGGAACTTTGAATTATGCATGCGCTGCTCTTTCTCAAGTTCACCTTACCTTTTTTATTCCACTACAAGTTACCTCTTGACTGCTATCTCACCTAATTATAAGTGATGATGCAGTCTAAGATGGTACCTAGCGGGCTAACCTGTTAGGGGTACTGCAGTAATATTAAACCACATTAAACGCATACTCCTGATCGGTATATCTACAGACTACACCGTACGGTACGGCACCGTACCGGAACGCTTTTACGTCTTTGTACGTCTTTGCCGGTAGGGTGGTAACTTGCCACAGCCGAAGCCTCCCACCAGTATTATAAGTAGGTAACCGGCCTAGCTTAGCAGGTCCTACCTACCTACTTAAGTCGATATTCTATTCAACTGGTAGAAAATAGTTTATCTTAGAACTTATCTAGGTAGGTAGATAGATAAATGATTTATTGCCACACAAAACATTAAAAAGAAATATCAAGTGCCCAAAGGAGGTCTTATCACTAAAAGTTATCTCCTCGAGACAACCTTTAATTATATTCTAGAAATATTATACCTAGATGTTAAAGTTTGGATGTTTGTTACTCCTTCACGCCACAACCGCCAAACACCAAACCGATTTGGATGTTTGAAATAGAGATTATATGAATAGGTAGTAGGTGCCTACTCTGAATTAACACAATATATGTAAGCTAAAAAAAATTGAAGAGTTCTCACGGGAATCTAAAAAAAACCTTAAACCACGTGGACGAAGCCGCGGGCATCATCTATAGTAGCATCAAATGACACGTTGAACGTACATCTTCATTTTCTTCAGTATCACTGCCTGAGTAGTGAGTAGGTACCTACCTACCTACCGAACAGGTTCGATTGTCTGGTTTGCTTAATTCATATAAGTGCCACCACTACAGCCCATTAAAGTCCCACTGCTGGGCACAGGCCTCCACTCTCATAGGAGAGAGGTTAGAGCTTAGACCCACCACGCTGCTCCAATGCGGTTTGGCGCCCGGGTGCTTATTTCCGTTTGCGTGTTCAGTAGAACACTTATCTCGCATAGCATTATCTCGAACTCCGCACGGATTTGGTGTGCTAACTCTCTTTTCAAACTCGTGTTCACTATAAGGAACTCGTCCTCCAATCGGGTTTGAAACCGAAATTTTCTTCCAAACACGTGTTCAATTCAAGGCGATAAAGCCGACAACGCTGCGTAGCGCGGGAGTTTGGGAGCATTGACGGCGGTAGGTATATTATAGTGAATGTCATAGTATTAAAGGGTCACAATATTATTAAAAAAATATGGAACTCTTCTAAAACCGAATCAGTACAACCCGACTCCTCCACGCAGACTCGTCTGCCCTATCTCTGGAGAGTTTTTGTAAAGCGCGAAGCCAGAAGCTCGAGTCTTCTGGCGTAGCCCATCAAGCCACGTGGTAGCGTGACAAAGCAAAGTCCAAGAAAGAAGGAAAGAACTTCAATACATTAAAGGTCTTAACTACAGTTTTTTACCATCTACAGTCCGTCATACGATGGGCATGCAAATTTTTGTTGTACGACCACATGGCAGTACAGATTGTTTTTTTAAATAACTAATTGAATTTTTTACTTAAAAAACAAAAGGTATAATATGATAATAATATTATATTAAACCGAGAAATACTTATATAATTTTCTTGACAATTCATCAAACACCTCACATCAAACAAACACGGATTCCGTGCGTTAAGGCAAGCGCCGCCTTTTATTGAACACGGAAATATGCCTGTCAGGACGCAAACCCCGTGCGCGATTGGAGGACTCGTGCTTTATATTTAACACGAGTTCGAAAAGAGAGGTGGCATACGAAACCCGGTTCGATCCAATACTATTCCTTCGAGGCCTTCTTATTGAACACGCAAACGGAAATACGCCGCCCGGCTGGCGGGCTTAACAACTACTTACGTATTACATATTGTGTTCGTGATAACAGCAGAGAGACATGTAGTTAAGGAAGGTAACCCTTTCTTTACCCATTTATCATTAGATTTATTAGTTATTGATAATAAAGGCGTGGAAATTACAAATGGGCTAAGTCCTAAGTAAATGAACGACATAAGTAGGTACAGTTTCAATAATCACTCACCTTAATTTTGGTTACGGTACCTAGGTACTAGCACTACTACCCAACTTAATTGGTGTGGTTAAGGCTGCCGGCTGTACCTACCTTATTGCTAAATATTAAGAAGAGTTTACTGTACACGAATTTAACAATTCAGAGAAAATTAATAATCTGCACCAGCCAGAAAGAGGCCTCAGAGACAATACCTATCTAAATATTAATAATGGCCAAAACAAACGTGCAGCACCGCGATTGCGTAACTTCTGAGTTCTGCATCAAATTTTTAATTTATCATCACAGAGTACATTATATATACGGGTATTTATCATTGTTACAGTATCAAATGTTTTGATTGGCTGAATTTATGGTATTCTTGCTGCGTCGATGGATTTTGTCCAATAGTGGAAGAGTGTTAACCAATCAGGTGATTGCGATCGTTACACTGCAGCTGTCATATTTTTAGCCGGTCGCCCGAAATCCTCGACTCGCGATGAATCACAACCTATATTCAATGTACTCTGTGATCACAACTCACTGCTATGACTCACTGTGTCAACGCAACCAAAATCCAAATGCCAATGTACCTAGGTAATCAAATAAATGTTCCTCAATCCGTCACACTCATATCGTATTGATAAAAACAAGACAAAGTTGGTTAAGTTATGTTTAGTAATAGTAGTCTAATAGTATAAGTACCTATTCAAAGAGGAATGTATTTTTAACCGACTTCCAAAAAAAGGAGGAGGTTCTCAATTCGGCGCGTATCTTTTTTTTTTTTTTTAATGTAGGTATGTCGGTGCATATCTCCGTGGTTTCTAAGCTGATTTAAACAATTTTTTTTTATTGGTTAGAGGAAGCTCACAAGGTGGTCCCATAAAAAATTCTGACTCCAAATCCTCAATCCTGATGCTGTAGGTGTACCCTACCCGTACTACATGAAATCATCAAAACTAGTGAGTTAGGAAATTTTGATGGTGAATTCATATAGTAGGTGTCAAGCAACGACTTTATACTTAAACCCAAGTCCCAACTCCTCAACTCTGATGCTGCAGGGTACTGGATTAAGAGTTGGTACACTAAAAAGTTAAAAATAAAAATTCTTTTCAAAAAACCGACTTCCAAAGCCACTGTAAAGTAAAAAAAAATTGTGTGTGTCAGCTCCGACGCACGACTGGAGTTTACTCCTTAAGTACGATTGTCTAATCATACGCAAAAAGAGTTTATCCAACTGAAAATAAGATTAATACCATATGAAAGGGTAAATTAACAAATTAATGAAAATAATATACATATATAAATATATATTTATTCATTTTATATACATTTATTATAACTAATCGGCGAAATATTTTACATTAAACTTTTCACAATAGTCAATTTCGGATGTGCACAAATATTTCATTAGGAATGTTGATAAATTATGTAATTATTATTATCTGACATAAGTACATTGACACTGATAGAAACAAACAAGCCCAATAACATATAGGTATAGTCGCCTTGCAGCATACACTATGTACGTCTTAATACACTCACAACCAAATTAGAAAGTTGCGCACCATAGGTGCGCACCAAAAAAGTAACGAGGTCATTCATCAGTAGATTTTACCTCTCATATTTTTCTCATACCGGGCGCCTTATATATGAAAATCGATTCTTATGGAGTAAACTCCAATAAACTCCAATAATTTTGATTTCTACACACTAGGTATGTTGAAGTCGGGCGAGTATAACAAAGATAGACAAACTTGACGCGTCAGGCTCTCCCGACTTCAACAGTGTGTAGAAATCAAAATTATTTTTTACTTTACAGTGGCTTTGGAAGTCGGTTTTTTGAAAAGAATTTTTATGTTTAAGTACAAGCTTCAATGTTGTATATTGCTTTGATACGAGCGACTTGGACTAGTAGATTACAAATATATCCTGTATCATTTATGTGGTATCTTTTGAGAATGGGATTGGGAAAATATTATGAAATTAGCTGGAGCCTCATTACGTAAAAATATTGCTACAGACTAGTGTCGATCGTAGAGGTGGTTAATATAACACGTAGCGCTATTTCATAGCGCGCTATTGTTCCTGAACGTGGATAACGTGTATCATGTATGTGAGGAGCTGCCATGACGCTACGGCGGCGTTATGAATATTACACGCGATCGCTCGCGGCGCTTCCGATGGTTGGTCTTCTGAATTAAACATTCAAGCAAAAACAGCAAGTTCCAACTCTCAAACCTTACACAATATCAATTCAGAAACAAAAATTTGCTTAATTAGTCCTTACGTAGTTACCAGCTATAGTCTTTGAGACAGACTCAACATGAAATTCTCAATTCAGAAACCGGCCGAATATAAGTAAAATTCCAAGAAAACAATTTTTTCTTAAATAAGAGACAACCATCAACGACGACTGCCCTCATTCGACTGCTCCTGTGGACCGCTGACAGCTGAGTGCTGACTGCTCACTGCTCATTCGGGTTGCGCACTCAGGAACCTTCCTGTTCCCGCCCCGGCCCCCGGTCATGCGTCACTGGCCACGACAACGGCTAGCTATCAAGGGAATAATTTTATTATTATTCATATTAATTATTATTATTTAGTTATTTATTTACTGGCGATGAAGCCAGTCATATTATGCGGTTGCATAAACTACCTCAAGCTCTTGGTTACGGCATTTGTCTTCGAGTTTCTTTACAGAAGATACCGTTCCAGAAGATACTGCTACAGATAGCACTTCTGTAGCAAAGTTCGTTATCTGCCCTTTCAAGCTACTTAAACTCTGGTTCAGACTTCAGATCACGACACGACATTTTTAATACACGAAATTAACTAAGTACCTACACATATCACAGGCAAACATATGGCATCGAAATATTATGGAAACTAACAGATGCCCGCGACTTCGTCCGCGTGGTTTAAGATTTTTCCCCACAGATAGGTACTTCTTAATTTTCCGGTATTAGAAGTAGCATATGTTACTCTCAGGTACAGGTCCTCATACTCACTGTTACATACTCATGCAAAAAATCAAGTTGATCCATTGCATTGCTCTGCTGCGGCGTGATTGAAAGACAAACTCTCTATTTAACATCCTGGTGGATAAAATGTTCAAAAACTGTGAATCACGTATTTCTTCATTTCAAACCGAAATTCCAAATACCAAGTTGTAACTTAAAAAATGACAGATTTTGATACAAAGTTATTCCAAATTATCCCCTATTTTAATCCTATTTTTAAAAACTTGAAAATTTTTAAAAACTGTGACACACGTACTTCTTTATTTTTTAATGAAAGCCAAAATACCAAGTTTCGTTGATATAACTCGAAAAATACCTATCTTGAGAAATGCAGGACTTTTATACAAACTTTCGTCCCTTATTTCACCCCTTTGGGGGTAGAATTTCCAAAAATGGTGCAACACGTCCTTCTTCATATTTAACCGAAAGCTCAAATACCGAATTTTATGGCTTTAACTTAAAAAATGAATGACTTTCATACCAACTGACAACCCCTATTTTACCCGTTTGTGGGGGTGGAATTTTGAAAACTTCTTTATTTTTTACCAAAAGCCAAAATACCCAGTTTCGTTGATATAAATTTAATATCCTGAGAAATGAAGGACATTTATACAAACTTCATCCCATTTTTACCCCTTCGGGGGTGAAATTTCAAAAACTGTGAAGCACGTATTTCTTCATTTTTAACCCACAGCATATATACCAAGTTTCATGGCTATAACTTGAGAAATGAAGGACTTTCATGTAAACTTTCTACCCCCATTTCACCGCTTTAAGGATGGAATTTTGAAAAACTGTGACACATGTACTTCTTTATATTTTACCATAAGCCAAAATACCAAGTTTTGTTGATATAACTTAAGAAATATTTTGAGAAATGAAGTACTTTCATACAAACTTTACCAATTCACCCTATTTCACCCCTTCGAGGGTAGAATTTTCAGAAATTGTGAAACACTAGTTATGTTATAGTAACGATTGTCTTTCTCATGTATCAGTTTTCTTAATTACCTTTAGTCCATAAGTCTCTTGTAACTTGCCTGTAAGCTTTGAAATAAAATTAAATCAGTTCTACTTCAAGCTTCCTCTCGGACGGTCGTCTGGGTTTTCATTTTTAAAAACCCTTCCGCTAGGCTCCACGATTTAACTGGCGCAATCGGTGTAGGATCGTAAATTAGATCAAGTAAAATCCTTGAACGCGGTCCATAAGAATCTCCATCTCCCGTGGCCTAGAAGACTAAGACGAAGAAGAGCGGTAGCAGAACTCAGCCTGACATCGGCATGTTCGTGGGGTAAGCATTTAACTCTGTTGCCCACGAGACTCCTGTACTATACCATATTAACCTCTATGATCTAGTGCATGGTTTTTGACTCATTTATTGTGCTTAATTTATTAGGTGTCAATTTATTCTAAAACTCATTTATTTTGTGTATTTTTATATTTTTGTGTGGTTTGCTAAAATGGCAACTGAAGTCAAAGGTGAAGACACTGTTTTACAGAGGGAAATTGATTATAAAACTCTATCATTTTTCCTACCAAGCTATGATGGTAATAAGAAAACATTATCCTTCTACATAAAGAGCGTCGAAAGCGCGTTAGATTTAATAGAAAATAAACAAAACATTAGTGTAGCTTGTTTGATTAGAAATAAACTCTCAGGCAAAGCCGTCGAAGCACTCTCGGAGTGTACCAACTTCAATAGTTGGGACGATATTAAGGAAATTTTAATCCGTAGATTCGGAGAGTTCAGGGACGAGGTTCAAGTCGTCCAAGAATTAATGCATTTAAGGAAGGACAAACTAGATATAGATGCCTTTGCGGATAAAGTTAGGGAATTAACTTACACGTTAATTAATTTTGACCAAAACAAAAAAGCCTATTACGAAAAAATGGCTACGAACGTATTTCTAGACCAACTGGACTCAATACTGGCGCTTAGCGTTCGCGTCCAAAGTACAGATTCCCTAGAACAAACAATAGTCCTGGCAAAACAGGAAGATTTAAAATTAAAAAATAAAAGGGCACTTGAATTTAAAACAAAACAAATAAACAATAGACCAAACATTGTGCCAAATAATTATAAATTTCAGCAATCTTTATTGCCACATAATAGGTTTGCTCAACAACCAACAACGTATAGGTTCAATTCACAACCAACTAATAAACCCGTGTATAGGCAACCCTTAGGTAATGCTAGGCCGGCACCTCAGCCCGGTCCTTTTAACAAACAGATCAAGCCCGCGCCATACGCGCCCGTCAACTTCCAAGCTGACCTACCAGATCAGTTGGAAGAATACCAAAACGACGAAAATAACATTGAAATTAGTGACAGTTCCGAAGAGTTAGACGGTAACAATCAAAATTTTTATCAGGTTCAGGAAGAGGAATTCCTAACGTAGTGTACCTAAATCTTCACTATCGCAATCGCCTTCCGTATATTTACCTAGAAGAATGGCGGTCGGCTATTACTTGATACCGGAGCTTCACAAAGTCTTATCTCGCCGGACGCTTTGCTAAACGTAAACACACGGTTGGAGCGTGAGACCCATTACATTAAGACTGCTCATAACGTAACTAAACATGATACGGTTGCGTACATACCACTCCCAGCGTTGTTTAATTGTAATTATGTTCATAAGTTCCTGTTGTTTGACTTTGACTCGGATTTTATAGGCTTAATAGGAGTAGACCTACTCGTTCCTTTAGGGTGTAAAATTGATATGAGAAGTATGACATTAATAACAGATTTCGCCACAATTCCGATAAAAGGTGACATGAAATCATACATTACTATTGAACCTCAATGTGAACAGGCCGTTAACATTCTGTGTAATTATAGCTCAGGAGAGTACGAGTTATTGGAACACGTAACCGAAAACGGACTGGTGTTCCCTTCGGCATTAGTATCTGTAAAATCAGGAGTTATAACGACAACAGTGGTAAACAAATCCGATAGTAAGATTAGCATACGTAAAAACTACAAACTACCATTAACACCATTGGAAAACGAACCATTTCAGGAAAATGTCACATCGATTAATAACACATCATGTTATATGAACTTAGATGAACTACTTAAAAGTAATCTTAATAGACTAAGAACGAACCATATGAACGAGGAAGAAAGGAGAGAAATAGAGCGGTTATGTTACAATTATAGAGACATATTTTATTGTGAGGGCGTCCCTCTCACAATAACTCATCAAGTCAAGCATAAGCTTCGAATAACAGATGACACCCCTATTTTCGTACGTAATTACCGACAAGCTCCTAAACAAAAACAGGAAATACAAAAGCAAATCGATGAATTGTTACGACAAAATATAATTAGGGAGAGCAGTTCTCCTTGGTCATGCCCCGTACATATAGTTCCCAAAAAAATAGATGCGTCGGGACAACAAAAATGGAGACTAGTGATAGACTACCGACGACCAATGAAAGAACCATAGAAGACAAATATCCTTTGCCAAACATAAACGATATCCTGGATAGACTAGGACGTGCACAATACTTTACTACAATCGACCTGGCCTCGGGCTATCATCAAGTCGAGATGGATCCAGCGGACGTTGAAAAAACAGCTTTCAGCACTGATCGCGGACATTACGAATTTTTGAGAATGCCCTTTGGTCTCAAGAATGCCCCTAGCACGTTTCAGAAATTATTGGACACAGTTTTAAGAGGATTAGACGTTTTAACATATTTAGATGACGTAATAATTTATTCCACTTCCTTGCAGGAACATATAGGAAAATGTAGGCAAGTCTTTGACAGATTTCGTTTACATAATCTGAAAATACAGTTGAACAAATCAGAATTTCTACAAAAACAAGAGAAATTCCTTGGTCATACACTTACTGATGAAGGCCTTAAGCCCAACACAGATAAAATAGAAGCTATTAAAAAATTTCCTTTACCTAGGACTCAGAAGGAAATCAAATCCTTTTTAGGTCTTGTTGGATATTATAGAAAATTCATAAAGGATTTTGCAAAACTTACTAAACCTTTAACCTTGTGCTTAAAGAAGAATGCGAACATAGAAATAACCCCGCAGTTTAAAGAAGCTTTCGAGAAATGCAAAGAAGTCATGACAAATGCACCCGTGTTGCAATATCCTGACTTTGAAAAACCATTCATTTTGACGACGGACGCTTCAGATGTAGCCGTAGGAGCGGTCCTTTCACAAGGAAAAGTAGGTTCAGATAAACCTGTAGCTTATGCAAGCAGGACTCTCTCAGTTACAGAACAAAAATATTCCACAATTGAGAAAGAGCTACTTGGAATAGTATGGGCAATTAAGTACTTCCGACCATACCTATATGGGAAGAAATTCACCATATATACAGATCATCGTCCACTCACATGGATTATGTCACTCAAGGATCCCAATTCCAAATTAACTCGATGGCGTTTAAAGTTAGCTGAGTACGATTTTAAAATAGAATATAAGAAAGGTAAAATAAATACAAATGCTGACGCATTATCTCGTGTACAAATAGTTTATAATAATGATGTAGAAACGGAACCGTTGCGTGATGATGAAATAGTTGACCTTATTCTAGACAGTGAAAATCAGGAAAACTTACCAGTTGAACCCCAACCAGGAACATCACACGAAATGGATAGCGACCTCGAAGGAATAGATCTTGAAACGTTAATAGATACTTCAACAATATATGTCGAACCCCCATCAGTTGATAGACAAATGGAAGCACCCGAATTAACTCAAGAAAGCCCAAGAGAAAACGAAGAGTTGTATAAAATCCCCGAAATACCTGATGCAATAGATAGGCAATTAAAACAGTTTCACATTCGAAGATCCCCTGGTATAGAATACAGAATTGATGATAGAACAAAAGGTAAAATAGTTATAAAAGACGTATTCATTCCCATCAACAATGCAGAAGAACAAATTATAAAATTTCTTCAGGAACATACCATACCTGATAGAACATTCCATTGTTATTTTCATCATGAAGAGTTGTACCCTATATTCTCTAAAGTGGTTAAAACTGTTTTTAATGAGCGTGGCCCTAAGTTAATACGATGTACCGCAAGAGTCACTTTAGTAGAAAATACAAGTGAGCAAATACAATTAATTCAAAAATATCATGAAGGAAAAACTATACATCGAGGAATTCAGGAAACATACAAGCAGTTACATAAGAATTATCATTGGCAAAACATGCTTTTATCCATACAAAGATATATTAATAAATGCGACAAGTGTCTCAAATCCAAATATGAACGCAATCCTTTAAAATTACCGTTATCATTCACTAACACACCTCATAAACCCATGGAACATATGTTTATGGATTTATATAGTAGTGGTGGCGTAACATTTCTTACTATAATAGATAATTTTTCAAAATATGCACAGGCGATACCACTTACAGCCGCAACAAGCATTCATATAGCGGAAGCACTACTCAGTTTATTCTCAATTATCGGTATTCCAAATAAGATAACTACAGACTCAGACCCTAAATTCGATAATGAAGTAGTTACAGAAGTTTGTGCTATGCATAACATACATATTCACTTTACGACCCCATATAACCCAAACTCAAATTCACCTATAGAAAGGCTACATTCTACATTAGCAGAAATGATTAGAATTCAAAGAATAACAGATAAAAGTGAACCCACTAACTTAATGAAATACGCAATAATGGCATATAACAATACCATTCATTCTGCAACTGGTTTTACTCCATTTGAATTGTTATTCGGTCATACAAGTAGCAGAAACCCCCTGGAATTACACTTTCCACAAGAATTTTATCAGGAATACGCTAACAAGCATAAGCAAATAATGGAGAACGTGCAAAAATTGGTTAACACCAGAATGACAGCGGATAAGCAAGCGGTCATTGAAAAGAGTAATAAAAATACTGAGAATGCTAATTTTAAAGTAGGAGATAAAGTATATAAGCAAGTATCAAAAAGGTCATACAAGTAGCAGAAACCCCCTGGAATTACACTTTCCACAAGAATTTTATCAGGAATACGCTAACAAGCATAAGCAAATAATGGAGAACGTGCAAAAATTGGTTAACACCAGAATGACAGCGGATAAGCAAGCGGTCATTGAAAAGAGTAATAAAACTACTGAGAATGCTAATTTTAAAGTAGGAGATAAAGTATATAAGCAAGTATCAAAAAGCGCTCGTAGTAATAAATTGGAGCCAAAATTTATCGGTCCATATACTATAGTGCGTATACATCCCGAACAAATAGCAGAGACTGATAGTAGGTAAACATGTGAATGCAAAAACTATTAGAGTTCACTTTAGAATGTTAAGACGTCCTGGTAATGTTTCAGGAGCGCCTTCATCCTCGGAGCAGCCCTCTGGTTCGCCGGAGCAGCCGCCGTTATCGAACCTATAGATAACCACAATGGTGTCCTGGTTATTAAAGAAGCCAAGGCCCAATATCAAGTGGATACATTCCATTTAATTGTAGCTTATAATGTTAGTAGAATACGCGATATATACATAGAAGTAGTAAGTAATTATTATACGTTTAAGTTAGCTCAGAAGACCACCGTTAATTATGGTCAAAGTTTAGTTACAAGAAATCAGATAGAATACTTAGTAGATAGAATAGAAAGTAAGCTTGTTTACTTAGGATCTAACGAGATTAGTTTAGGAAGAACATATATACCTAGAGTTAAACGAGGATTAATTAATGGACTAGGATCAGTAGTTAAGGCAATCACAGGCAATTTAGATCAAGAAGATGCAATTCGGTTAGAAACACAGATTCAGGAAATTAGAAAACTAGCAGTAAACAAACAGAGCGAAACCTTAGGAATAATGTCAGAATTGTTTACTGAATACCACAGTAAGTTAGAAGTAATAGTAAAGAATCAGAGAGATTTAAAGAGAGCAATAGGAAAGTTAATCGAACAAAATCAGGAAATAGCTAATGATGTATCTACGATGCAAATATATCAGCAGATTGAAACTTGTTTGCAACAGTTATATGATAGAGTTAGTACTTTAGAAAATGCTATTACCTTCTGTCATTTAGGGCGATTACACCCTAGTATTGTTGAACCCAGTCATTTAATAGCCGAATTAGGGAACATACAAAAGGATATTGAGAAAAATGACGTTCAGCTTCCATATGCACCATCACTTAAAAATATTCATGTCTTAGAAAAATCTATTGTTGTTAAAGCATATAGCACTAATGAGTCAATTACTTTTGTGTTGGAAATTCCTTTAGTAACTAAACATCCATATAAACTACTCCATTTATATCCTATTCCAAATAGAGATAATACTATCCTCATACCCACAAATCCTTACCTACTCTTGGGTGGCAACGAGTTCGCGTACCCTCACGAGCCATGCGTACCCATCACTGACGAAGACGTCTTATGCCGTCACGTCCAATGGCATCAGCTGAAAGACTCTCAAGACTGCATCGTTCAGCTGCTACAGCACAATGAACCGACTAACTGCACATATGCAACGGCGAACTGGAATAACACCATAATACAGCAAATAAGAGAAAACAGCTGGATTGTTATCCTAAAACAAGAAGAGGTTTTTAAGACAACGTGTGGAGATCAAGTACAGTACCAAAGGAATGATGGTGTAGCACTCATTACCATTGACAAAGATTGCATGGTTGAGATAGCAGGAAAATCTTTACGTACACACAAGAGATTCATCAACATCAAGGAAAGCATACCCCTACCAAGAACGCATTATACCAAAACCAGGAGAGATGCACCCATCACCCTCCAAATAGAAGACGTCCCGCTTGACGATCTCAAGAACCTCATAAGGAAGACCAAGGTGATACAAACAGTGGAAGAAGAACCAGCTATCACATTCAAACCCAGCTGGCTAACGGTAGCCTTGTACGTGATCATCACAGCAGCTGTCGTGGGATTGGTGATACGTCATTGCCGGCAGCACTACAGGGGGAGCCCAGCGACGCCAGAAGCCAAGCAGCTCCAGTCCCAAGAGTCCATGGCACCGAAGCAGCAGTCTTCGGCGTGCTTCTCTCTTAAGAGGGGAGGAGTTATGTTATAGTAACGATTGTCTTTCTCATGTATCAGTTTTCTTAATTACCTTTAGTCCATAAGTCTCTTGTAACTTGCCTGTAAGCTTTGAAATAAAATTAAATCAGTTCTACTTCAAGCTACCTCTCGGACGGTCGTCTGGGTTTTCATTTTTAAAAACCCTTCCTCTAGGCTCCACGATTTAACTCACTTATTTCTTAATTTTTTACCGATAGCTGATATACCAAGTTTCATGGATATAACTTTAGAAATGACGAACTTTCAACCCCTATTTCACCCCCTTAGGGGTGGAATTTTGAAAAATCCTTCCTTAGTGAGCGCCTACGTCACAAAAGGAACCTACTGCCAAAATTGCAAGTTTCTAACGCCAGCGGTTTAGGCTGTGCGTTGATATATAAGTCAGTCAGTCAGGACTTTGAATTGTATATGTCACCGTAAGATTGCAAAGGCCGTTGGATTGTAATCTAACTAGCGATATTGTAAACTTTCGACAGATTACAATTTAACGCATTATTTTTCGTTAGATTGTAATCTGCTAGATATATTTACCCGATAAAACCTAAGTGCCTGAGCGTAAGTGGGCACTACCTGTCATTTATGTCGAACCCTAACCTAACCTACAAGAAAGAGACAAGAAAACGTAAATACCTACAATGAATATTTCAAAAATTGACACTCGGACCATTGAACGGTTCACAATCCGTCGACAGTTTACAATATCGCTAGTTGGATTACAATCTAACGGTTTTTGCAATCTTACGGTGATATATATATAGATATATTAGATTTAGATCAGAGGCATACAGAAGAAGATAAAAAGCGCCACTGCATAGTTCTGCATCATTTATATAAGACTGTCTTATACAAAGTCTGCTCAAACACTTCATAGTATGACGGTGTAAAAAATTCGTTTTAACGAACCTATCGTGAGATTTTACTCAGGATTGAATACCAATGCCTGTCTTTCAGTAATTGCAACTGAAGCTGTATGCTTTTATTAGAAATTAGTTTTATTAAGTATTTCTTATGATTTTATAATTGTAAAAACATCTCGTCTATTGTAGAAAATAGAAATCAACAATGATAGGAGATCCGTAAATTGACTTTGGCACTTAGATAGAATAGTCTACCAGAAGTACAAACGATGCTAGATAAGCTTTATATTATTTTTGGACAAAATACGTCGTATGACTAACAAAAAAATAAGAAGTCAGACAGGTGTCTCAAGTAAAAACAGTTATTTGTCATTGTGGAATGAGAATTCTCACTTTTTTATAGTAATCTAACGGTAGAAAGCTCAAACTTTAAGCTTGCACAGATATTTAATAAATGGTGAGGCGAAATCTTTGTACCTTCATAAGTAGCACTACGGGTTTACTTTCATCGATTAAAGCAATATTACTTCAAAATGACAGGTTCATGTCAAGAACTTTGTCGTCCCTAAAATAAGTTCTAAATCCATACTATCCATACTCCATACTAATATTATAAATGCGAAAGTAACTCTGTCTGTCTGTCTGTCTGTCTGTCTGTCTGTCTGTTACGCTTTCCCGCTTAAACCTCTCAACCGATTTTGATGAAATTTGGCACAGACAATCTTTAGACCCTGAGAAAGAACATAGGCTACCTTTTATTGCGAAAAAAAGGGATGAAGAGGTTGAAATAGGGGTTGAAAGTTTATATGGGATTTCTTAATTTTAAAAGATAAAACCATGTAACTTTATATTTAAGCACTTGATAAGAAATAATTAAACATTTGTTCTAGCGTTTTTGAAATTTAAACCTGTGAGGGGATGAAATAGGGGTTGAAAGTTTGTATGACGTTCGTCATTTTTGAAGATAAAAACATTACATTTTGTATTTAGGCACTAAATAAGAAACAAAAAATCGTTTGTTCTAGCATTTTGAAATTTTTACCAGTGTGGGGGTGAAATAGGGGTTGAAAGTTTGTATGATCTTGGTACGTAGGTGTCTTAGCACTGACCAATGAAATCGTGGGACAGATCAATGAACGAATGATGTCACATGTGCAAGGCGATGTTGCCGAATATTTGTCAGTAGATATTGTCATGGACAGTCAACAGGTGACATCTTATCCTACAGAGTTTCTAAACTCTTTAGAGCTGTCAGGAGTGCCGTCTCATAAGCTGAGACTGAAAGTTGGGGTTCCAGTTTTGTTAATGAGAAATCTCGAAGCGCCGAGACTATGCAACGGGACTCGATTGCAAATTACGCAGCTAGGACGCAATATTATTAGAGCAATTATAATGACACGAATAGCTAAAGATGAAGAAGTTTTGATACCCCGCATACCCATGATCCCTACGGATTTACCTTTTCAGTTTAAAAGAATCCAGTTTCCCCTCAAACCAGCCTTCGCAATTACCATTAACAAAGCGCAAGGGCAAACACTCAAAGTAGCAGGTGTCCATTTAGAGAAAAACTGTTTTTCGCATGGCCAACTGTACGTGGCCTGCTCGCGAGTGTCGAGTCCAAACAATCTCCACATTTTAACAAATAATAACAAAACAGCAAACGTTGTGTACAAAAATGTTTTAAATTAGGTCATTTTAAAATATTTTTGTACACAACGTGACGCTGGCCCCTGTAAGTGTCTCTTGGACATAAGGGACCAATAAATTTTCCTAGGTACTTTCTGCCACTCAATGGAATACATAGGTACCTACCTTATACCTACTGTAAACAGATATTTTTCAATTTTTTTAAATACACCTACTCTCTTTTAACCAAATGCTATACCCAAATCTATACCGTTCTCCTAATAAAATCCATGATATTCAAATTAAAAGTACGCAGACGAAGTCGCGGGTACCAGCTATTTAATATAAAAGTATTGCATTTCAACTGTGTGATGTGAAAACACTGGATAAGTTATACCTAAGTATATCCTACTAATATTATAAACGCGAAAGTTTGTAAGTATGGATGGATGGATGGATGGGTGGATGTTTGTTACTCTTTCACGCCAGAACGGCTGAACGGATCTGGATGAAATTTGACATATATATAGATTATAGTCTGGAATAACATATAGGCTACTTTTATCCCGGAAAATTTAAGATATCCCGCGGGAACCAAAAGCCTTAATCCACGCGGACGAAGTCGCGGGCATCAGCTAGTATAAAATAAAACAATGCTGCTTTATCCCATGGTAGTAGGGTGGATGCAAAATTACTTAAGAAGGACTACTTATTGCTAGAAATAAACCTCATGCATGATGATAATTGAATCATGCCTAGTGCCTACAATATCTTCTAGACAACTGCGCTGTACCTAGGCTGAATCGCTACTTGCGTGCAGGTCTGATTGCAGCCAAGCGCTATAAATCCATACTAATATTATAAATGCGAAAGTAACTCTGTCTGTCTGTCTGTCTGTCTGTCTGTCTGTCTGTTACGCTTTCCCGCTTAAACCTCTCAACCGATTTTGATGAAATTTGGCACAGACAATCTTTAGACCCTGAGAAAGAACATAGGCTACCTTTTATTGCGAAAAAAAGGGATGAAGAGGTTGAAATAGGGGTTGAAAGTTTATATGGGATTTCTTAATTTTAAAAGATAAAACCATGTAACTTTATATTTAAGCACTTGATAAGAAATAATTAAACATTTGTTCTAGCGTTTTTGAAATTTAAACCTGTGAGGGGATGAAATAGGGGTTGAAAGTTTGTATGACGTTCGTCATTTTTGAAGATAAAAACATTACATTTTGTATTTAGGCACTAAATAAGAAACAAAAAATCGTTTGTTCTAGCATTTTGAAATTTTTACCAGTGTGGGGGTGAAATAGGGGTTGAAAGTTTGTATGATCTTGGTACGTAGGTGTCTTAGCACTGACCAATGAAATCGTGGGACAGATCAATGAACGAATGATGTCACATGTGCAAGGCGATGTTGCCGAATATTTGTCAGTAGATATTGTCATGGACAGTGAACAGGTGACATCTTATCCTACAGAGTTTCTAAACTCTTTAGAGCTGTCAGGAGTGCCGTCTCATAAGCTGAGACTGAAAGTTGGGGTTCCAGTTTTGTTAATGAGAAATCTCGAAGCGCCGAGACTATGCAACGGGACTCGATTGCAAATTACGCAGCTAGGACGCAATATTATTAGAGCAATTATAATGACACGAATAGCTAAAGATGAAGAAGTTTTGATACCCCGCATACCCATGATCCCTACGGATTTACCTTTTCAGTTTAAAAGAATCCAGTTTCCCCTCAAACCAGCCTTCGCAATTACCATTAACAAAGCGCAAGGGCAAACACTCAAAGTAGCAGGTGTCCATTTAGAGAAAAACTGTTTTTCGCATGGCCAACTGTACGTGGCCTGCTCGCGAGTGTCGAGTCCAAACAATCTCCACATTTTAACAAATAATAACAAAACAGCAAACGTTGTGTACAAAAATGTTTTAAATTAGGTCATTTTAAAATATTTTTGTACACAACGTGACGCTGGCCCCTGTAAGTGTCTCTTGGACATAAGGGACCAATAAATTTTCCTAGGTACTTTCTGCCACTCAATGGAATACATAGGTACCTACCTTATACCTACTGTAAATAGATATTTTTCAATTTTTTTAAATACACCTACTCTCTTTTAACCAAATGCTATACCCAAATCTATACCGTTCTCCTAATAAAATCCATGATATTCAAATTAAAAGTACGCAGACGAAGTCGCGGGTACCAGCTATTTAATATAAAAGTATTGCATTTCAACTGTGTGATGTGAAAACACTGGATAAGTTATACCTAAGTATATCCTACTAATATTATAAACGCGAAAGTTTGTAAGTATGGATGGATGGATGGATGGGTGGATGTTTGTTACTCTTTCACGCCAGAACGGCTGAACGGATCTGGATGAAATTTGACATATATATAGATTATAGTCTGGAATAACATATAGGCTACCTACTTTTATCCCGGAAAATTTAAGATATCCCGCGGGAACCAAAAGCCTTAATCCACGCGGACGAAGTCGCGGGCATCAGCTAGTTTTTAAATAAATATTATAAATGCGAAAGTTTGGATGGATGTATGGATGGATGTTTGTTACTCAATCACGCCCCAACGGCTGTACGGATCTGGCTGAAATTTGGCACAGAGATAGATTATAGTCTGGAATAGCACATAGGCTACTTTTTATCCCGGAAAATTAAAGAGTTCCCGCCGGAACCAAAAACCTCAAATGGATGTTTGTTACTCAATCACGCCAGAACTGCTGAACGATCTGGATGAAATTTGGCACAGAGATAGATTATAGTCTGGAATAGCACATAGGCTACTTTTTATCCCGGAAAATTAAAGAGTTCCCGCCGGAACCAAAAACCTCAAATGGATGTTTGTTACTCAATCACGCCAGAACGGCTGAACGGATCTGCATGAAATTTGGCACAGAGATAGATTATAGTCTGGACTAACACATAGGCTACTTTTTATCCCGGAAAATTCAAGAGTTCCCGCGGGAACAACAAAACCTCGATCCACGCGTACGAAGTCGCGGGCATTAGCTAGTTTTTAAAAAAACTTCAAATAGTGTCTACTGGCAAGTAGTATGTCTATAAAACAAAAAAATATGTGAGATACGAGAAACATTCAGCTATCGGTTTAGGCCATGCTCAACCCAACGCGACTACCCTAGGGATTTCTAAGAAGTCTTGAGCATAATTTATTCGTACGCCGCGTTCCGGTAAACAAAAACATCACAGGGAAGCTAAATGTAAAGAAACCATTTATTGTATGGTTAACCGCTAATGTGTTGGATAAGAAAGCGTTGAGTAATAAAAAAGTAGATAAATAACTTGTCCACAAGCTTGAATAAAGTTTTAAAACGATACTTTCTGATTGGACGATCAAAATAAAAAATACTTAATCGATATTCTCAATCATTATTGTAGACTGATGCCCGCGACTCCGTCCGCGTGTTTTAAGTTTTTTTGATTCCCTCGGGAACTCCTTAATTTTCCGGGATAAAAAGTAGCCTATATTACTATCCCACGGTATAATCCCCCTATAATGGTGAAACACGTACTTCTTCATATTTTAACGAAAGCCCAAATGCTGTTTCATGGCTATAACTTGAGAAATTAAGGATTTTCATACAAACTCTCAACCCCTATTTCACCCCTTCGAGGGTGGAATTTTGAAAAACTGTGAAACACATATTATGTTTCCATTTTCAACCCGCAGCTCATATATCAAGTTTCATGGCTATAACTTGAGAAATTAAGGACTTTCATACAATCTTTCAACCCCTATTTCACCCCTTCGGGGGTAGAATTTCGGGACAAAAAGTATCCTATGTCCTACCTCGTAGTATGGGCTCAAATCGTGCCAAGTTTCGTTTGAATTCATTCAGTTGTTTCGGCGTGATGCGCGGCCAAGATACAGACAGACAGACAGACAGACAGACAGACAGACAGACAGACAGACAGACAGACCAGACAAAAATGAAAAAAATTACAGATTTGGCTTCAGTATCGAATAATGAGTGCCCTCCAAAAAAAATTTCTATCTTCAATGTACAGAATTGGACCTGTTACAATTTTATTATAAGTATAGATACCGATGTAAAAATGTAAATGTCACCGTAAGATTGTAATCTAACGCTTTTTTTTTCGATAGATTGTAAACAGTCGAAAGATTGTGAACCGTTCAATGTGTTTTATGTGTCAATTTTTGAAATTTTCATTGTATTTACGTTTTCTTCTCTTTCTTGTAGGTTAGGTTAGGGTTCGACATCCATACTAATATTATAAATGCGAAAGTAACTCTGTCTGTCTGTCTGTCTGTCTGTCTGTCTGTCTGTTACGCTTTCCCGCTTAAACCTCTCAACCGATTTTGATGAAATTTGGCACAGACAATCTTTAGACCCTGAGAAAGAACATAGGCTACCTTTTATTGCGAAAAAAAGGGATGAAGAGGTTGAAATAGGGGTTGAAAGTTTATATGGGATTTCTTAATTTTAAAAGATAAAACCATGTAACTTTATATTTAAGCACTTGATAAGAAATAATTAAACATTTGTTCTAGCGTTTTTGAAATTTAAACCTGTGAGGGGATGAAATAGGGGTTGAAAGTTTGTATGACGTTCGTCATTTTTGAAGATAAAAACATTACATTTTGTATTTAGGCACTAAATAAGAAACAAAAAATCGTTTGTTCTAGCATTTTGAAATTTTTACCAGTGTGGGGGTGAAATAGGGGTTGAAAGTTTGTATGATCTTGGTACGTAGGTGTCTTAGCACTGACCAATGAAATCGTGGGACAGATCAATGAACGAATGATGTCACATGTGCAAGGCGATGTTGCCGAATATTTGTCAGTAGATATTGTCATGGACAGTGAACAGGTGACATCTTATCCTACAGAGTTTCTAAACTCTTTAGAGCTGTCAGGAGTGCCGTCTCATAAGCTGAGACTGAAAGTTGGGGTTCCAGTTTTGTTAATGAGAAATCTCGAAGCGCCGAGACTATGCAACGGGACTCGATTGCAAATTACGCAGCTAGGACGCAATATTATTAGAGCAATTATAATGACACGAATAGCTAAAGATGAAGAAGTTTTGATACCCCGCATACCCATGATCCCTACGGATTTACCTTTTCAGTTTAAAAGAATCCAGTTTCCCCTCAAACCAGCCTTCGCAATTACCATTAACAAAGCGCAAGGGCAAACACTCAAAGTAGCAGGTGTCCATTTAGAGAAAAACTGTTTTTCGCATGGCCAACTGTACGTGGCCTGCTCGCGAGTGTCGAGTCCAAACAATCTCCACATTTTAACAAATAATAACAAAACAGCAAACGTTGTGTACAAAAATGTTTTAAATTAGGTCATTTTAAAATATTTTTGTACACAACGTGACGCTGGCCCCTGTAAGTGTCTCTTGGACATAAGGGACCAATAAATTTTCCTAGGTACTTTCTGCCACTCAATGGAATACATAGGTACCTACCTTATACCTACTGTAAACAGATATTTTTCAATTTTTTTAAATACACCTACTCTCTTTTAACCAAATGCTATACCCAAATCTATACCGTTCTCCTAATAAAATCCATGATATTCAAATTAAAAGTACGCAGACGAAGTCGCGGGTACCAGCTATTTAATATAAAAGTATTGCATTTCAACTGTGTGATGTGAAAACACTGGATAAGTTATACCTAAGTATATCCTACTAATATTATAAACGCGAAAGTTTGTAAGTATGGATGGATGGATGGATGGGTGGATGTTTGTTACTCTTTCACGCCAGAACGGCTGAACGGATCTGGATGAAATTTGACATATATATAGATTATAGTCTGGAATAACATATAGGCTACTTTTATCCCGGAAAATTTAAGATATCCCGCGGGAACCAAAAGCCTTAATCCACGCGGACGAAGTCGCGGGCATCAGCTAGTAAATAATACTTGATTATAATTCTATTTCTTCGGGTTCTATCGGGTTAATAAACCTAACAGATTACAATCTACCGAAAAATATTCCGTTATATTGTAATCATTCGACAGTTTACAATTTCGCGAGTTAGATTATAATCTTACGGTTTTTACAATCTTACGGTGACATAAACAATAAATTATGTTGACGACTGTTGATGTGTAATAATGATTGGATTGCGGACTCGTGGAAATTATGCTATTAGGATTTTTTTCTCGATTCTCACACTGCACTGCGAATATTGGATGTTTCTGGTGATTTTATATATGTCACCGTAAGATTGTAAAAACCGTAAGATTGTAATCTAACGCTTTTTTTTTCGATAGATTGTAAACAGTCGAAAGATTGTGAACCGTTCAATGTTTTAAGTGTCAGTTTTTGAAATATTCATTGCATATTACGTTTTCTTGTCTCTTTCTTGTAGGTTAGGACATAAATAAATAATAATCAAGTAGTGCCCGGCCGCAAGCCGGGCACTTAGGTTCTATCGGGTTAATAAACCTAACCACCGAGTAGTAAACCTATTGAGAGCTAATAGGCTAATTTTCGCTTTGAAACACAACTCACCACTTTCTGGCGGGGGACGGGGTAATAATGGGATTTCTTATTGGCTGGCTCAAGATCAACTATACACAGTTATATATGTTACCGCGGCACTTGGGCTGCCCGCTGCGCGACAGAAAATATATCGATAAAGTCTAATAGGTATATATATTACCAGTATTGGAAAATCAATACAAATCATTTTATTCAAACAGCAAAATACCACCATATTATGTATACTTATAGATAACTAGCGGATGCCCGCGACTTCGTCCGCGTGTATTAAGGTTTTTGGTTCTCGCGGAAACTCTTTAATTTTCCGGGATAAAAAGTAGCCTTTGTGTTATTCCAGAATAAAATCTATATCTGTGACAAACTTCATCCAGATCCGTTCAGTAGTTTTTGCGTGAAAGAGTAACAAACATCCATACATCCATACTTACATACGTTTAAAATATTACCTAGTACGGATTATCTGATATGTATAATTTATATGTTTAATTTTTTTTAAATGCCGCATGTATATTCTCGCATCACTTCAAAACGGCTGGACCGATTCTGATGGAAATTTTTGTGTCTTTTAGTCGGACCCGGAATGGTTTATATTCACAATTGAACCCATTAGGGGGCGCTGCAATCGAGTTCTAGGATCTGCCGCGTCTTTCATCAAACCAAATTTCATACCAAATTTCATCAAAGTCGACTGAAGAGATAAATATTTTTGATTCCCGCGCGAACTCTTGAATTTTCCGGGATAAAAAGTAGCCTATGTCCTTCCCCGGGATACAACCTATCTCTGTGCCAAATTTCAGCCAGATCCGTTCAGCCGTTGGCGCGTGATTGAGTAACAAACATCCATACATCCATACATCCATCCATCCACACTTTCGCATTTATAATATTTATTTGATGATAATTAATTAATAATAATAATAATATTAGTATGGATTAATATCAGTTTATTCTTCTTCTATAATGTCCGATTTTTACGAAATTTGGTACAGAGTAGGTTCTATCCCGGGGAAGGACACAGGCTTTTATCCCGGAAAATTAAAAAGTTCCCGCGGGAATCATAAAGTCGCGGGCATTAGCTAGTGTTGATCATAAATCAAAACCATCCATCCATCTGCATTAAAGTTAAAACTAACGGCTGTATCCAAATGCGCTTTATTGAAAAACTAGATGATTCCCGCGACTTCATCCGCGTGGACCAAGTTTTTTCGGTTCCCGCGGGAACTCTTGAATTTCCCGGGATACAACCTACCCTTGTACCAAATTTCATTAAAATCGGTTGAACAGATAAATTTTTTGATTCCCGCGGGAACCTTTGAATTTTCTGGGATAAAAAGTAGCCTATGTTCTTCCCCGGGATACAACTTATCCCTGTACCAAATTTCATCAAAATCGGTTGAACAGATGGGCCGTGAAAGCGTAGCAGACAGACAGACACACTTTCGCGTTTATAATATTAGTATGGATTAGTATGTATACTAAACAACTTAAGTTTTCAACAGAAACTTTTTAATATTAGTAGTAAACAATCAAATAAATAATAAACCTTTAACCTGCTCTTTTACTTCAGAATTGTTCGGAATTACTAAATAAATTAATGTATTGGCATTCAAATATCGATATAACTTATCGATAGTTGCACTGGTTACACTGGGCAATGCGTGGAAGAGACAGAGATATGTAGAACTACATGTGAAAGACAAAGAAAAACTGAAAGACATTATTTTTATGCGTATTAATGATTTTTATTTATTATTACTTAACTACACTTAATTAGGAAATGCTATCCCATCCTTTGTATAGCTGGAGGTATTGCTTCTCTTTCCACGCCATTTAATGCTGCAAAGAGGCATATTTTTCGTCTTTTTTCTCGATCAATTCCCGAGCACTGTCGAATACGGACTGAGGGCGACTTTAGGCACAAAACTTAGCGTTAGCAGTCATACTGCTAACGTTTGGCTGGTGAGGCGGCCCGCTATGCTCAGTCAACTGGTTGTATGGTCTGTGAACCTAACAGATTACAATCTACCGAAAAATAATCCGTTATATTGTAATCATTCGACAGTTTACAATTTCGCGAGTTAGATTATAATCTAACGGTTTTTACAATCTTACGGTGACATATACACCTTTTGCCACATAATTAGTAATAGTGATCTAATTATTAATTTTGCTGTTTGTATTTAAGATTGATTGTGATAATAATTAAATCTTAAATACAATCTGAGACAGGATAATTAAAGATGCGTTGATAAAACTCGGTGAAGCTGATGCCCGCGACTTCGTCTGCGTGGGTTTTTTGATTCCCGCGAGATCGTATCACTCTTCAGGTCCTCAAATATATCCATGCCCAAAATCACGTCGATCCGTTGCTCCGTTGAGGCGTGATTGAAGGACAAACCAACAAACAAACACACTTCCGCATTTATAATATTAGTATATATTAGCACGATATTATATTTGTACACCTTTTTTGAAGCTTCATGAATTGATTTTCTTGGTAACATCTTGGCTTAGTATTGGATAAAAATATGGTGAAAAAAAATTACCTATTGTACCTACCTAATGTTTAATGTAACCATGTCAAGGAATAGAAAAAGCTTTCATAATAGTTTTTAATTTTTTATTTCGTGTCAATCAATACAACATGTGCAGACGCAGATGGTCAAGACGCGTGACACCCAAGTCATGATTCACATGAATATCCTTTGGACTTATACCGCGAGTGGGCAAATTTTTTTGGCGTAAGTAATTTCACCAAAGTCGAGCTTAAGTCAAATAACTTAACGTCTTTAGGAGAGTTTTAGACCCGGACATGTCCATCAAAGCGAAGATGACGATGATGATGCCTGAAGAGATGCTATGCAAAGAGATGTTTAGCTGTTATAGTAGTTGTTCACAAAAATTATATTTTTACATATATTTATTATTATTATTAAATATAAAGAATTTTATATTATAATAAAAAATAAAATATAATGGTTGTTTATGAAACATCTCTCTTCTACGCATATCTCCGTTTTGACGGATGTTTAGGCACACTAAAAAGAAACATACATACCCAAATGGAAACGAAAGTAATTCTTTGAATGAAATTATCAGGCACATATAATGAGGGCTACCGTTTTTATGCTCACTAGTTGGCGCCACTTGCGAGTAAGGTCCTGAAGTATACCTGTATATTCGGTAAACAAGCTTATTTCTGAAAAAAAGAACTCTTTTTTAAATAGTAAACATACAGGAACCAGGGAAATACTAACCTATGAATTAGCTGTTCGAAAGAATCCGCTTAATTTTGCACCTATTTTTCTTAGCTACGCTTTCAAAGCACAGAGCACTGGCATCCTTTGGAACGTATCTTACATCTTCCATAATTAATCGGTTATTGCTAAATATTCATAACATTAATTAAATAATTAGACCCGCGATAAAAGCCCAGTGATATTTGACATTTCGGGGACCTCACACTACACTAGCGCCCCTAGCGGCGAATTTAAACGCGGTAGCCCTGATTGTATCGGTACATAATAATAATAATACAAATTTCAAAAATATTGAATTGTACAGGAATAAGCCACTATACAGTTTTGTTATACAGCCATGGGCATTCGGCGCATTTGCTACAGACATACAATCTGCATTACGTACAGAAAGTAGATACTTAATATTTAAAAATATGAATGATCCGGTTTCCAGTCATTCTATATGATTTTTATTCTCAATGAACGAAATATCAAAACAGTAGAAATAAAAATAAAAAGTGTGTGTGTGCATTCACACGCGGCAGAAGTGAAACTTCAGAAAAGTAACCTACGAGAGAATGAGATAACTCGTTCTGTCTCTTTCCATTCCCCCTCCACGGTTGCGTTAAACATTTAACGCAACCTTGTTGGAAGTCGCATGCGAAGTTTCACTTCAAAAGTGTCTTCCTCTTAAAATTAAAATTAATCTTTATCTATGCATAAAACCTTGATGTTGCTTGCTGGCATTTGCTTCATAGAAGTTGATACCTGGAGAAAAAAGATCAGTTTATTTACTTTATATTCATAATATTTATTAAAGAAGGAAATGATTGGATAGCATCAGTCATCAGTTGAGTTAAAATGGGACACTGAGGCAAATTCTGTTGTACACAATATCTTAACTAAAATTATATGACAGCTCTAAGCTAGCGCTGCGCTGCAGGGGTATTATGCAATGGATAGCAACATAACTAGAGCTGTCATGAGTTGGTGTACAACAGAATTGGCCTCACTGTCTCTACTCTCTGGCATATAGTCCCACCAACTAATCCGGCCCTGTGGCCAAAATTAGAAATAATTTTTAATGCCTGTTTAGTTTTTGTTTTTATTTTATTTTTAATACATACCTAGGTGAATAAAAAAGTTCTTAGTAATGCATATAATATCTACAACCTTTTTGGGAATGTTTCCATTTTTTTTAAATAGTGTCAACTCTTGTGACACTCAATATTTATGCCAAGTGTCACAAGATTCACTGGGGTTCAGAAAAGTGTCGGCGAGATGGGTGTAACGAATGTTAACCGACGAAAACAAAAAGCGACGTTTGGAAATTTCTAAGCGTAATCTCGAAATGTTCCAGTGTGATTCGGAGAAATTTTGTGATCGTTTTGTTACCATGGATGAAACGTGGGTTCACCATTTCTATCCTGAAACTAAGAGACAAAGCATGTCTTGGAAACGACCATCCTCTCCATTCATAAAGAAATTTCGAGTTGCTCCCACCGCTGACAGTTATGGCCTCAGTGTTCTGGGATAGTGAAGGAATCCTTTTTATTGATTACATGCCGAAAGGCCAAACGATTACTAGACCCTACTATGCAAATTTGATCCTGAAAGTACGTGAAGCAATTAAAGAAAAACGTCGTGGAAAGCTGTCGTTGTGCGTGTTGTCTCTTCACGACAACGCTCCTGCTCATCGATCGGAAGTTGCACTTAAAGCAATCCGCTGTGCTGGGTTCAATCTCCATGACCATCCACCATATTCTCCGGACTTAGCCCCTAGTGATTTTCACTTATTCCCAAAATTAAAAGAGAAATTAAAAGAGAATTCGTGGAACTAAATTTCAAGATGATGACGCCGTTATGGCTGCCGTAGATGAGATTTTCGAGACTCAAGAAAATGATTTTTTTACACAAGGAATAAAAAAGTTAGAAACTCGCTATTCTAAATGCATTGCATTAGAGGGAGATTACGTAGAAAATTAAGATATATTATTGTTGAAGTTTTTGATTTTTTTATACTGATTCCAAGAACTTTTTGATTCACCCTCGTACTAGCAACACTGTCTCTGGGTCAGATAAGTTTTTGGGACTGTAAAATATATTTCGTTTTAACTGTGACATAAGCATTAAATGCCAGTTAATAAAAATCAGAACAAAGGAGCTAATTTGAACGTAGTTTCGGAGGTCAACCCAAACAAACAAACTCAGCAGCAGGGGACTTATAGCAAGGGACTAGAGCAATTTATAGTGATGCACTTGAATATACAATCTCTAGTCATAAGTTATAGCAAAGTCAAAGCATGCTCTATAGATCTAAGGCTCAGAGCACCTATCCTTGTAATGCAACTTCCTGAGCATTATAGAGCTACACCAAAAAATAAGGTGTCTTGCCTGCCTAATCTTCAGTAGCGCCTTCATCCGCAGCTGGTGTGTGCCATGTCAACCTTTCTTCGTAGAACTGTATGACAACTTGGGGACATCGCACATTCGCCTGCTTAGCCGGTACAAGGTCTGCCTCGTCAGTCCCTTGCCACTTCATTAGGAACATCAGCTCACCGCTGCTATCTGTTGCACCTGTAGTCATAAAGATTTAATAGATAAGTAGCATATTCCTAGCACTCCATCCACATGGAGGTATACATTTTATTTGAGTAGTGTCAATATTATAAGTCAATAATATGGGCACAATTTGGCATTCCGTATGCCAAATTTTAAAAGGTAAAAAAACAAACAGCAGGGCGACCGCGTAACTTTTGCATCAACCATTGATACATGGCAATCACCACTGATTAGTTAACACTCTTCCACTATTGGACAAAATCCATTGACGCAGCAAGAATACCATAAATTCAGTCAATCGGAGGTGATTGCGATGTATCAATGATTGATGCAAAAGATACGCGGTCGCCCTGCAGGTACATTATATTAATGACATAAGAAAAGATAAGGTAGGTAGGTAGATCCTGAGGAGGCAAAGAACATCCCGGCCAAAAAGCTGCTGCTGTTCCTAGCAGCAAGCAATATTGGTCAGGAACTTTAGATATTGGAGATCATAATAGATCGGCAACGGTCAAAGTGATACTGGGTCTCGTTACAGAGCCACATCACCAAGAAGAAGAAGAAAGATTAGGTAGCTATTAGGGCTCTTCGATTATAATTTAGTGGTCTTATATTATACAGAAATGTGCCTTTTCTACACTAGTACAGTAGTAGTTTATTTTAATATTAACTTTTCCATTATTATTTTAAAATATCTAATATGTGCATTGGCTTCTAGGCAATCTTCTTAAGCCTCAAGCCTCTTTTTTATTCAACTCCCTTCGTGTGGCACGTAGCCATATTATGCCTATTTGGCGTTTTCGGCGTTATGTGGCAAGTAGCCATATTATGGCTAAAACAAAATGGCGGATAAGTGTCTTACCAATAATTTTCTCAGGCTCCAGGCCCCTATCAAAACCAGAGGTTTTCTTGTCATCACTTTTACTTTTTTTAGCACCTTTCAAGTCTGGTGTTGCTGCTGAAGACTTTCTTTTCTTAGGGTCCTTTTCTGTTTTGCTTAATTTGCCCTCTGAAACAAATTGGAAATAACTGTAATTGTTGGAAATAAATGATAATAACATATTATAAATATATTTTTTTTGCTTTCTTTGTATGAGCTTATTTTTGGTCATTAAAATGTATGAGGTATGATAAAAACAGTATACTTTGGTTTCTTACCAGCTGCCTTTTTTTTTCTTGCCTCTTCAAAGGCCTGTATGAGGTCAGGACAGTCAAGATTTTCTTCTGGTTCCCAAGTATTGTCCTCATCATTATAACCTTTCCATTTTAAAAAGTACTCCACCTGAAATAATGGGTATTATTTGTGAATAAGTGGGGGACAATGATAATATAGTGAAAATAGACAGTTAAATATTATTTGCTCAATAAAATAGTTATAGTATAGTAATTATTTGAGAATTGCACTGGAAAAGAAATACAAAGGCGAATCGCAATCGCATGGAAAAAATATTGGAGTCTCAAGGAAGTAATGAAGAGCAAGGAAATAAGCATAAAAATTAAAAAGAAACTCTATGAAGTTGCAATATTGCCTTGTTTAACGTATGGGTGTCAAACTTGGTCATTGAAGAAAGAAGAGGAGTATAAACTGGCTATATGCCAAAGAAAAATGGAACGAAGCATGTTAGGCCTGAGGATTAAAGATAAAGTAAGTAATAAAAAGATTCGGGAAACAACCAAACTAGCAGATATAATTAAAAAAGTCAGAATATTAAAATGGAAATGGGCAGGACATGTTTGCAGATTGAACAATACGAGGTGGGCAAAAAAAGTGACGGAATGGATACCAAGAGATAAGAAAAGACAACGAGGACGACAAAGGAAGAGATGGCGTGATATCTTCTCAGAGAGATGTGGGCCAGATTGGATGAGACAAGCACGTAACAGAAAGCTTTGGAGCGATTTGGGGGAGGCCTACGCCGTAGAGGCGACTATTACGTAAATGAATGTAAATGTGACAATTTTAAATTTAATTTTTATTTTATATTATTTTATTGTACCAGTATGTTTATTATTTTTACCAATTGACATTAATGTAAATCTTAATATGTAACTATAATTATTGTAATGGATGAATATGACATTAACGTAATAGCAAATAAAGGCTTTTATAATTATTTGTAATAGATATAGCTAAGTAATAGTTCGTAATAGTAAGTAAATAATTGTAATAGGATAACTTTTATAGTTGTAAAATAAAGTTGTTAGAATAATACAGGGTAGAGAGGGATAGCGCTAACCGCGCTCCCCGCGCACGTACCCCGTTAGCCGCGCTCCCCGCGCCCTCACACCCGCGCCGCCCGCGCCTCCCGCGCCTTCACCCCCTCTACTCTGATTGGATAGTAGTAAGCGCTCTGATTGGTTGGATCTCAACAGCCAATCAGAGGGCCTACATTTTTCGGGCCAAATCCGAATAAATACCGAGCGATTTTGTGGTTCGACAGTGTCGAACCACAAAATCGTTGCCGGCGAAGTGTGTCGAATCGACACACTTCGCCGGCAACAGCCCTCGAGAGAGGTACCAACAGAGGAAGAAGTACAGCAAGAATAAAAGTGCCTTCAAGATTCAACAAGTTTTTCTTTGGAAAAACCCAACCAACCCGGCGACAGTTAATGTACCATCGGGTACAATAATTTTATTTTGTTTTGCATACAAATACAGGCAATCCACAGGCATAAATGCTTTTATTAATATTAGGTCTTTACCTATGAAATCGCGTTTTTTATGGGAAGAACATAAAGTCGATTTTTTTTTAAATATAATATATTTATTTAATCAAAGTATGTACCATTGCTATCTATGCTCTTTTGCCATCTCATAGGTAGTTCATTGATCCCTTTACTAAAAAAATCAATAGGACGGGAATCAATAAAATCTTTGAAGGCGCTTTGGACTGCCCCATCGGAGTTGAATTTTTCCCTTGCAAGAAGTTATCCAAATTTCGAAAAAAATGGTAATCTGTAGGCGCAAGGTCCGGGGAGTATGGTGGATGTCTTAGACATTCCAATTGAAGTTCCTCTAATTTGGTAGCCGTCTGTTGTGCAATGGTTGGTCTAGCGTTGTCCTGAAGCAGCAGTGGCCTAGTCGATTGACCAGCCTCGGTTGTTTAGCAGCTAGCTTTTCCATCATGGTTTCCATTTGCTGACAATAGACATCCACCGTAATCGTCTGGCCAGATTTAAGAAAGCTGTAGTGAACAACACCGGCACTAGTCCACCAAACGCTCACAAATAATTTTTTTTGAGTCAATTTTCGCTTGGGGCAGGATTTGGCTTGTTCGCCAGGGTTCAGCCATTACAATGTTCGTTTCCGATTATCGTACAAGATCCACTTTTCATCACAGGTAATAATTCGATTTAAAATCCCTTCATTATTGTGCCGGTTGAGTAATGTAACGCAGCAGTCGACTCGCGTTTGTCGGTTTGCTGCACTCAATTCATGAGGTACCCACCTTTCAAGCTTTTTCATCTTCCCAATTTGCTTTCAGTGGATTAAAACAGTTTTATCACTAACTCCGCAGCCTGCAGCTAGCTCGGACGTGGTTTGCTATGGATCCGCTTCCACAATAGCCTTCATTTATTCATTATCAACTTTGGTCTCTGGCCGTCCACAGGGCTTGTTCTGCAGGTCGAAATTTAAACGTTGGAACCAAAAACGCAGTGTTTTCTTTTGCGACACCACCCCCGTACACATCATTAATCCTTTGAGCCGTTTCTGCAGCACTGGTGCCATGATGGAACTCGTTCTCGTAAATAACGCGAAATTTTAAGTTTTCCATTTTGTAAACTGAGTGACGCAAAGAAAAAACCAAAAGAGGAAAAAACAAATGAATGAAGGTTTTCAAAACAAAAGCTTGAGTAATAAAGTAAAAGCTAGCTGTATAAATTTGAATTGAAATTCCTAACCAAGGAGATATTTGAGATCAAAGTAGCCAGAACAACAAAACGGCAATTTCATATGTAAGGACTACCCTAAGGAGGATATCTCTCTCCCTCTGTGTCGTATTCCTCATTACTAAGGGTCATGACCCCTTTCTATTTATCAAATAATGGTAAGTTTTCTTGGGATAGTTATGCGGTGGGTTCCCACTTTCTTCCGCATACAAATCGAGTTGTAACGATTATTATCAGATATTAGTGATAATAAGTAGGAAATACGTACATATTGACAAATAATTACTTAGTTAAAATTTGATATACAATATGGAAGGGACTAAAATAATTAAGTCTCTCAGCCAATTTCTTGTTATAACAGGCGTTAAATCTACGGGTAACATAAAACCGACTAGTAACATAAGCCTACATAATACAGCCTACATAACCACTATGTTCTTATTAAAAAGATGTGGTTTTAACTGTACAATGGGACTGTTATAACTATATAAAGACCATATGTTTAGATGGATTGATTATTTATTTTCAGTTGATGGACTCATGTATCAGGAAGAAAATGGCCAATATTCAGGAATAAAATAACAAAAGCATGATAATTACTATACTAAAAAACAAGGGTTTTCTTTTGAGCATTTCCTATTCTTGTAGTAGGAGTAAAGGGTGGGTTCTAACCTTTCCATTCCGCTCACGTCTATCTAAAACTTTCTCCACAGAGAACTCTTCCTCTCCCTCTGGCTCAGCAGTATCCTTCTTGTCAGCCATCTATCACAATTTATACTAAAATGTTACATGTAAGTTTGGATGAGTGGATGGATGGACGTTTTTTTTATCAGCTAGAATTGTACATAAATTAACAAAAATAACAACTAAGAACGTAAATGCTTTCCACGAAAATTATTGAAAAACATACGGCATACCGGCGTAGTTTTAATTAATGTTCTGAACTCCTAAAGGACTGTATATAGCGCGTTTTAGCTTCAGTTAAAAAAATATTAAATCTGCACAACAATTTACCTAAAATGCAGTTTTACAAAGATTTTGTAGGTAATTTAACCAATTTTATTGCAAAATTTAACCGCCATTTTGAACGCTTCGCCAAAACTAACCAAAAAGTAGTTAATGGTCAATGGAAACAACGTACCCGTTACAAAAATTGGCAATTATAAATTAGGAGAGTATTGTAATTAATCTGAAATCTGAATTACCTCACAATCACACTATTAGTTCAAAGAATCAACCAGTTACGCCGTATTCAATAAAAGAAAAGAGATTTAGTTAAATGGATAGGTAGATGCTTAGTTTGCCTTTGTTATCAACTACACTAGCGGCACGCTATGATGGCCGGTTTGACACCCGGTTTAATAAATAAATTTTGAGTCCTAAACCTAAAACTACATTCGATAAAATTTATGAATCTCTGCACATCACTATCGTCAATAAAGTAATACAATTATTTCCTTCAAAGTCGTTATCAATTAATACGGAACTCGTTATCAATTAAGCGGACAAACGTCAAACCGGCCATCATAGCGTGCCGCTAGTTTAACTTAACTCTGAATATTGTCTAGTCTCTGAATATTGTGCTATATATAGTATAATGTTGCCATATTCATAATTTGGTGGTGACCCGTGACTCCTTGACAGGATCTCACGAAAGGATAGGAAAAATAGGGAATAAATAAATAAAGTTTTATTTGACCAACACAATTATAAATATAATATAATATAATAAAATATTATCAATAATTAACAGTATCACACGAATGTATAAATAAATACCTTTTTATGTAGTTTCATGTATTATTTTATCTAAACTCATAATATGTTAAAATCAAAAATGCTAGTAACATACCTACATAATAATTTACCCAAAACTTTTCTTGAAATTATTCCGTACGTTTCATTGCTATTTGTAGAATGCTAGATGACATAAAACATTTCAAAGTATCAGAAATTATTTTCTGCCTAGTACACATAATATTACAAAGGTGGTAAAAGTTAAAAAGACAAGCGTATTACCATCGTCATGGCGTGCAATACTTAAAAACAATCGATGTAGCAAATCACGAAATGCGTAATATACGTTAATGCCAAGGAGTGACAGAGCGAGAAAATATTGTCTTGTCCTGCTCAACGTATCACTTTTTTTTTTTAAGACCTATCCGACAGTTTAGGTCAGACAATCCTGTGTCGTTTTTGTTATTCGCCCATATTCGCCCATATATTTTATGTAGAACTAGCTAATGCCCGCGACTTCGTGCGCGTGGTAGAGGTGTCAAATAATTAATATAGCCGTTAAATATATTTAATACTAGCTGATGCCCGCGACTTCGTCCGCGTGGATTGACGTGTCTGTGATTATAGTCTGGAATAACTCCAGACTATAATCTGATGTTTGACAGTTACGAAACCCATGGACATTTTGTATGGGAAAATCAAGGGAAAATGTTTTTTCTTTTATTTTATTTTTTCTTCAACTGTCCAATATTTTTAATAGTTTTTCTGCTATTCGGGACGGAAACAAATACAACAAATCAAAAACCATGAAAATCAGTCCAGCCGTTCGATAGCATGGGTGCCTAGTGAACGATAATTAACATAAAGATGCACGTACAACTCTCTTGCCGTTCTTGTTCAGCCTGAGGTAGGACCTTGTGAAAAGTTCAGTGTAATAGGGGTTTAACTATGCTCGACATGGTATCTTTAGTGTGTACCAATACTTGAGAACGTAGGTATTCTTAGCTATAATAGTGTTGTAGTGTTTAGGGGTAGACAGAGAAATATATACTAACTCTGTGTTTAGGCAAATAAATAGTACAAAAACTTATAAAGAAGTTAAGGTTAACCATAAACAATAATCCCAATTTGCAACAATCTGTTGACACTAGAATCCAAATCCGTTATACCAGTTTAAGAAATAAATTATGATGTTACTTGTCTCTGCTTTTTATAAATAATGTCAATTCAGAGACAAGTAACATATGTATATAAAAAGTACTCTGTGAACATATAGATAGGATGTCAATTAAAGGAACGATCAAAAAAGAGGGCGCTAGCTCCGGCTTAAATTATTGAGGAGACTATTTTTCAACTACGGGAAAGTTGTCAATAGTTTTCGATAAAATTTCTTTGTGCTGAAACCAAACACATTGCATAAAATAAAAAGTGAATAAGCTTAGTAAGTGAGTGACGACAGTGATGGAAAACCATACAGTGTGTGCCTTTTGAAACAAAAAGCTATCATCGCATACTTATCCCAACGCCATTTTGAGGCGAAATTTTATAATGTAAGTGCCAAGTATTTTGCAATATTTTCTTTTCTTACCCTCTTATAGGGTGTTATTGTTTTGTATTTAAACAAATAATAGTAAAAAACGTTTACTGCGGTGCGGATCCTATCCCAAATGATCCCAACAGCATCTGTTTCGGGTCGGGATCGTAAATCCACCGAGGTAGGTTGGTTTCAGTCTGTCAGGAGAGCCTTTTTAAATTAGATTATGTACACTGAATGCTTTTAATTCCTATTTTAAACATAACTTCTAGTGGTAATTAAGTATGACCCGCTTTATTTACTTTTGTATGTAGGAAACAATGTGAAAAAATTTGGCGTGGCCTGTTATCTGTGCCGTTTCCGACTGTTGCAGATAGCGAGAGCGGAGGATGGCCCGAGGCGGCGGGATCATTGTAATTAACTGACAGACCCTGCCGGCTCACGGCTGGCACAAGCAGTAGGTTTTATACTCAAATAGTAGGTCTCTCCCTAGTAGATCCTGAGTATTTATATTTTATTTTTAAGAAGTCAAATCTATATGTTTTAGTGACATGTTTGATTTTACTTATTACAAATTGTCAAATTGAGTTACCATCCAATAAGCCATTAAATAACTAAAGTAATTATGATATCCTTAACCACCTACCATCTGTTTCTGTCCCTTAACCACCTATGTACAGTCCTGGGGACCCCTAGAAGATTATTGCTTCTAATTTGGAATCTATGGTGTCAACGAAAACATTAAAGTGAATAAAATACTGGTTTATAATCTAGAGCTTTATTTTAGAACATCATTTATTGCAATTAATATTAAAATCTGGAAACAAACTAACAGTCTTCACAAAGCTGCAATACTGGCACAAAAAATGACTACCCTTAAGAAAATCAGATCTGTAAAATTACGAACTTAAAAGTTCTTCTTTTTATTCATTTATATACAAATTGAGTAAACTAACTATAAAATAAAAGAAAAAAAACAACGTTTAGATATAAACTTGAACAAAATTGCAATCCCTCAACATTTACAATTTTTTGTGGCTTTACAATACATTTTTGATGCTCACTTTATCCCTATGAATGTGATAATTTTTTTTGCGACGTTCCATGTGCAGTCTAATAAGCTTTTTCGGCATTTTTTCATGAATTTTCATTGTTATTACTCATTTTGACACTAAACCAACAAAAATGAATAACTGTTTAGCATAGAATATATGTATATAAAAATGTTATAACCATACTACTTGCCGAGCGTAATCTCGATACGGTTTGGTGTGTAGAAAAAGTATATGGTAGCACTCTTTGCCACAACACATGTAACACATCGAAAAAATTTAGTTCAAAAATTCATTGCCGTCTGTGAGACAGCTGGTAGGTGGTTAAGGGTTAAATACAATTTTAGAACGTAGTTTGTTCAAACTGCATTTTAGCACAATATAATAATAATAATAATAATAAGTTTTTTATTCAAAGGCATATAGAACCCAATATAAAAATAAGTCAATAAAAATACAGTAATATAAAACATTCAAACTTACGGCTAACTGAAATGGTTAAAAAAAAACTCATTTCAGATGTCACACGTCAAAAGACACAATACATAAAAACATTAATATGTACAAATCAGTTTTGCAATATGGATTAACTAGCTGACCCTGGATTTGCTTGGGTGGAATTTCTTAAAGAGATTTTAAAAGGTCTAATTTATTGAAAAAATGTACATTATAAATGCAAAAGTGTGTTAGTTATTCCTTTAATCAACATTTTGCCACAATAGAACAATGGATCAATATGATTTTTGTATGGGTATAGTTGAGGACCTGGGGAGAGATATGATCAAGGAGTTCATAGGGAATCAAAAAACTTATTCAATGCAATGAGGATGAAGTCGCTGACATCAGCTGGTCTTTTAAATATGTATTACTTAAATAAAATTTTACTTTACATTAGACATGACTTTTCCCAGTTTCACAGTGGTTTACTATTGATTAAATATAAAAGTACTTATCTTTTACTACATTTAAGTCTTCCTTTTAGAATTCTCTCAATGGAGGTGGGAAAAATAATAATAATATGACCTCAGTTTTACAATTCCTAATAAGAATTTGAGTAAAAAATAAAAAATCACTATTTAATTTTCTATAAAGTTACTCCTGTTCTAATGTATGAATTATAACAGGGTTGATTAATTTCATAGGCAAGTCTCTTACTCTTTATCTCTCTGAACTTTTGACAGACAAATTTTTCCATTTCTACTTATAATTAGTATGAAGTTTTTTTTAGTAGAGCACAATGTTGTTTTAAGCCTAAGGTAAGGTAAGTGATGCTTTAGGTTTAGATTGTCTGAAATTCTCTCAATGTGAAATTCTTTAGGTTACATCGTTATTGCCTTCGTTCTTACGTTATACTAATTGACTTAATTATACTGTCTCATTCTAATTATAAATTACTAAATTCATAACTAACTATTCACAGCTGATGTTTTCAACAAATATTAAAGATCTCTGGTAAGTGATGGTGCAGTCTAAGAAACAAACTCCATTATGTTCTGTTGTGGATTACTATCTTTGTGTTCTGCCTTATACAGCATGTCTAGTTCTGAGGAAATATTTTAATGTTGCCTCCTTAAGATTGTAGTGACTGAATCAATATTAGGTTAACTATAATATTATATAGTAAATATACCAATATACATACTGTGAATACTATACTGTACTATAGGTTGTTGCCAGTAATATGACAGAATTATTCCGAAATCTCAGTTTTGGTCATGTTGTGTTTTAGAGGCTTATGATAAGGTCTCAACCATAGAAGGTTTATATAAATTCTGGAGCACAGAAAATGTGCGGTGACATGTCCAATGTGGCTAGATCCAGTTATGAAAATTTCTAGGATTTGTATGAAACATTTAACTTGTGTATTGCGTGAAGCACGTCATACAGTTTTATTGTAATTATTTACAATAAAACTATGACGTGCATAGAAGTGTATGATTACACTCGTGTTATTTTGATAGGTTCTATCATGCACTTTGCCTCACATGTTCTGTCTGTTTCAACCCTTCTTCTTCTTCTTTTCCTTTTGAGGTTTCAGTCCCTTATGTCCTGTATCACTGCGACCGTCTCCGATCTATTGTGATGTGACCTCCATTTTTAAATTTCCTCGCCAATGTCTGCTTCAGCCAGGAACAGCAGCATTTTCTTGACTGGAATATGGGAAGCATCCTCTGGGTTAATAATATGTTTGCCCAGATGGATGCTTCGTTTATGCATTAGAGCGGGACATTGGCAGATAATATGCATCGGAGTCTCACAGGATTCCTGGCATAGTCTGCAGATATCCGTGTCCCTAAGCTTAAGGTTAAACATGTGTCTGTTAAGACCGCAGTGACCTGTTAAAGCTCGTGCTAAAATGCGTAGGTTTTTCCTGCTGAGCGCTAGCGCCTCGGAGGCGGCCTTCTTATTGAAGGTTCTGACTAGCGCCTTTGAATTAACCCTTAGTCACAATCAGTTACCACCCAGCATCCTCAGCGAATTTAACAATTACTGTAATACCATAACAATTGCAGAGAAAAATGCCACGTCCTGGCAGCCTGAAAGATCCTGACATTGCTGAATTGTTCAGTAAACATGATCCTGAAAAGATCTTCGAGGATCTCAGAGAAATTGGCCATGGGTCATTTGGGGCGGTATACTATGCCCGCTGCAATCTTACCAAAGAGATTGTGGCAATTAAGAAAATGTCCTACTTGGGAAAGCAGAGCGAAGAAAAGTGGCAGGATATCTTGAAGGAGATAAAGTGAGTATCTACTTTTGTACATTACAAGGTAGAAGAAGAAGCAGAGAGTTATTAATTTTTTTCATAAATAAGTACATGTCGACTGTAAATCTCTTTCTTTGTTTAACTTGAATATAAATCTTGTTTGATATCCCTTAGGAAGAAAATATTTAACAACTCTTTACTTGCAACATTTTTATTGGTTGACATTTTATCAATAGCTAAAGGACCGCCCGAAGGGGGTAAGATAATGCTCCTACAATTTTGAAAACCATCTTTTGTCATATTGGAGGTATTGTCTGTTATAAAAAGAAATTACAAGTAAAATATCAAGTTTCCAGACCCAGGTTTGAGCTGTGTGTTGATTTGCCAGTTTCTCAGTTTGTCCAATAATATTTTTTAAGGATGATTTTTAGGTATTTAATTTACATCAATACGGTGTAGATGAGTTCCATGAAAATCTTAGGCTTTATAAGACGAAATATAACCATTTTTTGATGGTCCACAGGTTTTTGAAACAGTTAGATCATCCTAACACTATAGAATACAAGGGGTGTTACAAAAGGGAACATACAGCATGGCTTGTTATGGAGTACTGTGTAGGTTCAGCTTCCGATATAATCGAGGTAAGTGGTGAAGTTAGTATTATGATATATTTTAATTTTGGCTCAATGATAACTTGTTATCATTGAGCCAAAATGAATTAAAATTTAGTTGTTTGATTGTTAACTTAATATTGATTGATTATTTAGTAACTTAATAATAAGATACTATTAAGTTACTACATAATCAACAGGATCTTGTGAAAATTCATCCTGAAGGTAACATACTAGCGATTAAAACTAAAACATCAATCAAATAAATATTATTAATGCGAAAGTTTGGATGGATGGATGTATGGATGGATGATATGGATGGATGTCTGGATGGATGTATGGGTGGATGTTTGTTACTCAATCACGCCCCAACGGCTGAACGGATCTGGCTGAAATTTGGCACAGAGATAGATTATAGTCTGGAATAGCACATAGGCTACTTTTTATCCCGGGAGTTCCCGCGGGAACCAAAAAACCTCTAACCACGCAGACGAAGTCGCGGGCATTCGCTAGTTACATAATAAACTAGATGCTGCCCGCGAGTTCGTCTGCTTGGATTTAGGTTTTTGGAATTCCTGTGAGAGCTGTCTGTTTTTCCAGGATCAAGAAAGCCTATGGCATGCGACATATTATCTCGGTACCAAATTTCGTCATACCTCTTCGGTTTTATTGGCCGTAACGTATTGGCCGTGAAAAGGTAAAGGATGGACAGACAGACATACATTCGCATTTATTATAAACTTACTAGTTTAGATATATTATTTGATACAAACAAAAGTACATCACAATATGTCTCAGAATTCACAATAGGTATGTCTAGAAAGAGTGCGAGCGTGTCGCTGCGCCGATGTTTGGTGAAACATCAGTGTGTGCGTTATAAAAACAGACGTATTTGCATTATGTTACAGTTTAATTTAAATTGCTTTAGGTGCTAGACACACGTGCTTTCTGATTAATCATCACTCTTGTATGCCTGTTACCTTTGGCACAAGGATAGCATCCCAAAGAAGTACATAGAACAGATCGTATGGGATTTCGAAAAACCTAAATAAATATAGTCCGTATTGATTTAGATTTCTACTACTCGCGGTCTCTTGCCAAAAACCAGAGACACTGCGCCTTCAGTACCGAAAATACCATTTCCATCTTCTTAATTAGAATTCTGTGATATAAGTAAGACGGAATAAAATTAAATTGCAACAATAATTTAAGCCAAGCTAATAAGTAAAACGATTGTAGAAATATCGGAATTCGGAATTGACGGTGCATAAGCAAAATAATGTGCAATTTCCGAATGAGGTCATTTCTTAGAAGGAGGCGTGATTTTAAAAGAATAACTCATGACAAGTCGAAGCGGTCGCGAGCTTTTGAGTCATCTCGCAATCACAGCCCTACGGTGCCTATATCATATTCGTTATCAGCAGATATTCCGTATTGTATCAATCACTGGATAATGTATCGAAGTTCCTCCTTATAAGTGATAACCGATTCTCAAGTAATCTTACTAATATTATAATTGCGAAAGTTTGGATGGATGTATAGATGTATGAATGTTTGTTACTCAATCACGCCCCAACGGCTGAACGGATCTGGCTGAAATTTGGCATAGAGATAGATTATCGTCTGGAATAGCACATAGGCTACTTTTTATCCCGGAAAATTAAAGAGTTCCTGCGGGAACAAAAAAACCTTAATCCACGCGTTCGAAGTCGCGGGCATTCGCTAGTTCTGTTTATAAGTTTGACATTGTACGTAATACTTATGTATGCGTTTACTGGTCAGAATATAGCCGCATTTCCAAACAAATTAGTCGAAACGTAAGTAGACTAATTTATTTTCAATATCTATTAAGTGATTAAGTGAGTGAAGGCTAAATATAATGCCTCAAACGCGGGAGGAAAAGAGCCACGAAGGCCAGTGCAATCCTAGCCTCAGGTTGTCTTTCCAACAGAGATATGCTACATTATACTAACGTAGCATAATATATCTCTGGTTAAATCACACTCACACCCGAATACGATAAAGTGCTTAAATTTAATACTGCAGTCGCCGCCGCGCCGCTGCGCTGTTCGCTGCAAGTTACCCATACCCTTAATCAGTTTCTACCGGCATCGTACCGGAACGCTAAATCACTTAGCGGCATGTCTTTCCCAGTAGGGAGGTTATTACTATTAGCAACCGCCGAAACCTTCTGACCAGAGAAAGTTCAGATATTACAAATTCCCAAATTAAACCTGCCGGGGATCGATCCCGGGACCGCTTGTACCAGGCAGCAAGACCACTCCGCCAGGAAGGTCGTCGTAGTTTCTTTACGAATACAATTCGGTGAAAAAGTTGGCGTTCTTATACAAATGTATGTCAAGTGGCAAAAAATGTTATTACTTTAGGCTGAAGCTTCGTAATAATTAATTCAATACACATTTCGACGCACGCGTACCGTGCTTATTAAGTATTTATTAATATTATGTAAATTTTATTTCCTGTTTATTTTATAAAGGAAACTAGTTGAGCTTTCGACCTAGTACAGGACATTATCATATTGATAATATGAGAAGGTTACGCTAAGGGCTCATGCACATGAGTTTAGTTTTACTTAACGAAAAGATTGAAGATATTATCATGATTTTATTAAATTGAGGTCAACAAAATATTGATAAAGATATTAAGTACTTATTATTTAATATATTTCGAGGTTAGTGACGAATGAAACTTCCTATTGTATAGATGTGCAAAATAAAATAGTAAATTTCTTAATAGCGATATTATTAAAACTAGCGAATGCCCGTGACTTCGTCACCAAAACCCTTAATTTTCCGGGATAAAAAGTAGCCTATGTGCTATTCCAGACTATATTCTATCTCTGTGCCAAATTTCAGGCAGATCCGTTCAGCCGTTGGCGCGTGATTGAGTAACAAACATCCATACATCCATCCGAACTTCCGCATTTATAATATTAGTAAGATATAGAACAAAAGCAATAGAGTCGCTTTTATACGTTATTTTAACCTGTGGTATTTTAGGACAAAAATTATTGTCAGTGCTATTTACATTACTATCCAAAGAATACATTAAGTAATAATTAAAGAAGATTTCAGCACTGTCCTTGTTTTACCAAATCTGTTCTACTTCATTGTAACCAGAACTGCATCGCCTGCGTGGCAGATTACGCCGGCTTACGTTAACCTAATGATTGCTTTAATACTAATAGGTTCACAAACGCCCCTTGCGCGAAGAAGAAATCGCTGCAATATGCGAAGGAGTTGTCTGCGGGCTGTCCTATTTGCACAGCCTCGGTCGCATTCATCGCGACATCAAAGCCGGCAATATCCTGCTTACGGAGAATGGGACGGTGAAACTAGCGGACTTTGGCAGTGCCAGCATAAAGTGTCCCGCCAATAGTTTTGTCGGTACTCCCTATTGGATGGCGCCTGAAGTCATACTGGCTATGGATGAAGGCCAATATGATGGGAAGGTTCGTATAATACCTTTCAGTTAAATTAATGCGCGTTTTATACAAAAGTTCTAAGAGATATAATATGACCTGGATACGTGTACCATTCTATTTAAGAGCCGCTTTTATACGTCATTATTATTCTCTGCCTTCTGCCACCTTCAACCTAATCTTAATCTAATATGCCTATAAATACGTTAAAAAAAACATTCTAAAATTATTTATTACTGAATATCTGAATATCCACCCAATGTGTTTTCAATATAAATTTAAAAACTTAAATATTGGTGCCCACCCAAATTCTTTTCTGTCACGCATAATACTATATTGTGTGCCTAGGGATGAAACAAGACTATTTCAGACGAGGGTGAAGTTAACGTATTTCAACGTATTCGTCTGAAATTGACTAGTTTCGGGTGGCTCAACAGGCATTGATACTCGCACTTTCAATGCAGGTTATTTGAAAAATATTTTTCGTGAGCTGTTATTAATTTTGAACCTAATTTACAGGTGGATGTATGGTCTCTCGGTATAACGTGTATCGAACTGGCGGAAAGGAAGCCTCCGTATTTCAACATGAATGCCATGTCTGCTCTCTATCATATCGCTCAAAACGATTCGCCTACATTACAAGTAAGTTATATCTACACACTATACTGAGTTGAGTTGTCTGATGGTTGTAAGGTTCAATCTGCTGCGATGATCGAAGTATCCAGAGTGCCCCAATAGATTAGTGTCTCTTCGAGCATTTAACCAACAGGAGTGTGCACTATGTGCCTACCCCTGTGCCAAATTTCTCCTAAATCTTGATGCTGATACTAACTATGAATTGAAATAGTAAAAAGTGTTATTAAGTTTTTGAAGAGCAGTTTGTATGTTTATTTACTAATGTTGTCTACAGGCCCCAGAATGGACAGACACATTTCGATATTTTGTTGAAGCATGTCTCCAAAAGAACCCGCAAGATCGTCCGTCTTCCACGAAGCTGCTGTCCCACCCTTACATCACTCGACCTCGATCTATCAACGTCCTCGTTGATCTAATACATAGGACCAAGGCCGCTGTTAGGGATCTAGACAACTTAAATTATAGGAAAATGAAGAAAATTCTCATGGTCGATGGGGACAATGAGAGTGCTATTGGTAAGTTTAAAATATTAGATAAAAAATAATGGCCACCAGTCTGTCCCCGTTGATTTGGATTTTAGAAAAATCCTGTGGGAACACCTTGATTTTCCGGGATAAAGGTTTAGCCTATGTCCTGCACCGGGATGCAACATACCAAATTTCATCAAAATCGGTTGAACAGATGAGCCGTGAAAAAGTAGCTAACAGATAGACGCACAGGCATACAGACGCACATTCGCATTTATAATATTAGTATAGACTAGAATAAAATGACAATTCTTTCTGACAAAGTCTTGACTTCATGGACAAAGTCTTGACTTTGAAGATTTAGGTTTTTAAATGTCCTGTGGAAACTTTGTCTCTTCTCAAAAAATAGTTTTTGTCCGTTTCTGGGGTGCACGCTATCTACCGACCAATAGTCAAAATCAATTCAACAAATTGGACCATGCAAAAGTAACATACTTTCGCATTTAATGTTCTAATGTATTTATACAGGTGACAGCGAAGAAACTGCAGAAGAGCGTTCGGGAGGAGACAGCTCCAAATCGAACTCGGCTACGTCGGAACACAGCGTAGCTGGCGCCTCCAGCCAGAGCTCGTCTTCCGGCAGTCTGCGTAGGCGACCACGCCCGGTACGTGTTTATACCCGTTACACAATAGAGATACGACGCAGCGGTAATCATACCGTCTTACTCTCACACTGTATTCAGTATAGTGTGCGAGTGAGAAGTAGGCGTAGTCTACCTACTCTAGGCCCCTACGCAGTAGGCGTATCATGTATATAAACGTGATATAACAATATTTAGATACGAAGCAACGGTAATCATGCCATCTCTCTCACACACTGTACTCAGGAAATAGGAATCTTAAACGCTGAAGAAACTTGGCAAACAAAAAATGAGCGTGAAGTAGAATTTTCGCATCCCGCCTTGTGGTCTCTACTTGATAGCAACAATAAGCTTGATGAAACAGAAATGGACTAAATTCTATTATGATTATTGTATTTATGTTTCTGTATAACAAGCACCATTACTGAACAAGCACATAACTGACAACATGTATTCTTACAGCTGAACGTAAACCATCAAAACCAGCAACAGCCTCAATACCAGCAATACAACCACCAATCCGCCCACTCTGTCAGGTACCCAAATTTGTTTCATCAGTGTCATGTGTTAACCTTTTAACCCACCATTATAAATAGATAATTGTTACGATTTTAACTTATATAGGCGTGGTTTGTAACTCAGAACCCTTTTTCGGGTGACGTTAAAACGTCACATCTGCTAAAAATAGCCGCCAAATGAATGAGCTGTTTTGAGACCGCCATCTTTTATAGAGGTGTTACAGAGTTTTTTAGTTGAACTAACTTTCAATGGTCAATGATTATTAAATGCTCTATTTTCTACTTACTTCTTACATGATAATTATCATTACATAAAAACTTAAACTAAAAGTGAATCTTGCGCGCGTTTTAAATCTTTACTTAACTGTTAAACCACGTCTTAAGTTTTTTTCATCTGACCATGCCTGAATTTTTATCTTTTATGTAACAATTGTCATTGTTAAATAAATCACTAATTCACTCATGTGCACTAACACTGTTTATTCCTGTAATACCAAATACTATTGAATACGAAATTAGATTCACTATTCAATCTGTAAAGCTTTTTTATTAGTGTCTCTTGATATTAATCTAGAACATTTTGAGCACAGATTGTGGATTTAAATTCTGTATTTCATCAATGTTGTACACAAACATAATCACTTGATTATTTTGCTTTTTTAGTTTAGTCTGGTTCTTATTGGCTGAAATAGCTCTGTTGTACATACTAAAAACTAAAAAAAAAATACGTAAAAGTTTTAGTGTCAAACGCTTTACCCATCACCGACTGCACCTCACGCATTAGCTAGCATCCTTCCTTTCAGAGCCCGCAAGCGTTCGCTTTACTCATGTTGCTGTTTGATACGCAGAGAGAGCGAGAGCCCCATACCGGGGTCTCACGACGACTACGTCAACAGGGAGGTTCTGCGAGATTACGCTAACAGAGACTCCCTATGCGACGACTATGGGGACGACTACGCGAACAGGGAAGCGATACGCGAAGCGCAACGGGAGAGAGAGAGACAGGCGAACGAATACAGGGAATACGTGAACGCGCCGTCTACGTGGCAACAGGACAGCGGGGACGATAACAGGAATACGCAGCGACGACAGACGCATAGAGGTGAGCTTTTTAGGGTTCCGTACCTCAAAACGAAAAAACGGATCGGATCCCTTATAGGATCACTTTGTTGTCCGTCCATCTGTCTGTCAAGACCCTTCTCAGGAACTCATGGAGGTATCAAGCTGAAATTCATATTAAATACTCAGGTCTACACAGTCCCTTGGAGCTGTGAATAAATCAAACTTCCAAGCCAACACAATCAAAAGATACAGCCGTTTATGCTGCAAATTTTCGACACTCGCAAGGGAATCAAAACCTACAGGGTACTTCCCGTAAATCTTGAAATTTGGTACGAAGCAACGTCTTATAGCACAGACAGGAAAAATTGCGTAAAGCGTAAATTTTTAGTTACATCATAATATAATAAAAATATTTTTAATAATTTTAAACTTACTACAGGTTTGTACGGAACCCTCGGTGCGCGAGTCTGACTCGCATTTGGCCGGTTTTATTTGATCATATGGCTATTGGTTCGAGCGCTTTTGATCGTTCCAATAACACTTTGCTATGGACTCTTCTTCTTCTTCTTCTTCCTCTGGGCTTTTCCGCACTTAAGCACTGGTGCCCGCTGTGCGTGAGACCTCCGGTGCGACTCCCCGCTGGATCACTCCAGCCAGCCGAGCTCACTCCAGAATCCAAGCAGGCCGCCCAGGTCGGCAAGGACTTCCGGGAGTGTTGCTGGGGAGCCAATGTAGGCTTCTCGTTGAGTGGTTACAGCACTACAGTCGAGTAGTACGTGTCTTGGTGTCTCCTCGCTCTCCATGCAGGCTCTGCACAGAGGGCTGTCGGTTATACCTAGAACATATAGGTGTTTGTTAAGTGGACAGTGTCCTGTTATCATGCCTACGGCCGTCCTGAGTTTAGCTCTGTTTAATTGCAGTAGTTTCTTAGTTAGGCGTTGGTTCGGGCTGGGTATAGCCTCTTTTGTTTGTCTACAGCTGGTGGTGTTTGCCCAAAGTTCGGCATGAGTACCTACTGTTTGTCGTTTTAACCAAGTTTTGTACTCACTGAATGGTATTGGAACAATCGGTTCAGGTCCCATTACCTTCAGGTTTGAGGCTCGTCGAGCTAGTTCGTCGGCTGCGTCGTTACCTATGTTGTCGCTGTGACCTTTAACCCAGCCAAGTGATACTAGGTTTGATTTTGTTAGTGTTTGTAGTGCGTTATGGCAATCCAGTACGAGCTTGGATGAGGTCGTACTTTTGGCTAGAGCTCGCAGGACTGCCTGACTATCACTAAAAATGTTAATATGAAAGTTTGTTACCTGTCTGTCGGCCATTGCCATGGCCGCCGCAGTGATGCCGACGCACTCTGCTTGAAAAACAGAGTTATTCTTACCGAGCGCGCGAGCAATATGTATGTTTAGTTCGGGACAGTACACTCCTGCACCGGTTCCCTGGCTGGTTTTTGACCCGTCTGTGTAAACGTCTATCGTATCTGTAGTATTTTTGTGTATTCTGGTATCTGAGATGTTGATCTCATAGTCTTTCTCAATTATATGTTCCTTCCGTGTTTTTTCACAGATCCATCCTAACAGTGGACTTTTCATGTTCTCACCTGACAGTATCCGGGTGTGTGTTGTGTTTGTATCTTTCCACAGCCCATAAGTCTTAATCCTTAGCGCTGCGAGGGTAGCTTCTTCTTTTATATGAAGATGTAGGGGGGGGATTCCCAGTATTACCTCTAAAGCATCTGTTGGGGTGGTGCTCATGCAGCTAGTGATCGCTAGGCATGCTTGTCTTTGGAATTTTTGTAGTTCCTGTTGGGTTGTCGTCTGAAGTGTTCTGGGCCACCATACTAGTGACGCGTATGTTAAAGAGCTTCTTACCACTGTCAGATACAGCCAGAGCATTATCTTTGGTTTTAGACCCCAGGTTTTCCCGATCATGCGTTTGCATTGATTTAGGATTATTGTTGTTTTTTGTATTTTCGTGTCTATGTGTTTCTTCCAGTTGAGCTTGGTATCTAGAGTTACCCCCAGATATTTAACTTCTGTTGATGGTGTTAGTTTTGTACCGAAGAGTGTTGGCATTCTTGGTACATCTGGTTTCCTTTTGTTTGTGAACAGTACTAGTTCGGTCTTTTTTGGGTTCACTGTTAGTTCATTGTCTTTGCACCATTTCTCTAAGAGTCTCAGTGCATCTTGCATTATTGCACAAAGTGTGTTTTCGTGTTTGCCACCTATTAGAATCGTTATGTCATCTGCATAACCTATGGTGTAGAATCCGTTGTTGTTCATTTTTGTTATCAAGCTGTCAACGACCAGGTTCCACAGGATTGGAGATAACACTCCTCCTTGTGGGCAACCTTTGGCTACTATGCCCTTTGTTATACCGTTTATGTCAAGTTGGATGACCCTTTTTTCGAGTAGGGTCCCTATCCATTGCCTTAGAGTTTTGGGTACTTCGTAGCGTTGTAGTGCATTATCAATGCTCTTAAAAGTGGTTTTGTCAAAGGCTCCTTCAATATCTATGAAGGCTCCTAGTGTTGATAGTTTGTTAGCTAGGTCGTGCTCTATCTTCGTTACCACGTCGTGGAGAGCCGTCTCTGTTGACTTGCCGGTACAGTAGGCATGTTGGTTTCGGTGTATTGGTATAGTCCTTAGGGCTCCGTCTCTAAGGAAACGGTCTCCAAGCCTTTCCAGCGTTTTCAGCAGGAAGGATGTTAGGCTGATAGGTCTGAAAGCCTTCGGTTCGGTGTAATCATTCTTGCCTGGTTTGGGCAGGAAAACCACTTTCACTTCTCTCCACGAGATTGGTATGTATTTAAAGGCTATACAAGCTCGAAAGATTTGTACTAGCCATGGTGTTATCTCCGTAGCCCCCCACTGCAAGAGGGCTGGGAAAATTTGATCTGTTCCCGCTGATTTGAAGGGGTGGAACGTGTCTATGGCCCACCGTACCTTCTCGTGTGTGACTATTCTGTTAGCTATTTCCCAGTCAGCTTCCGAGGGTGTGCTCTGTAGATCATCCGCCCAGTCTGGGTTGTCTACTATTTTGCTGCCCGGGAAATGTGTTTGTATTAGTGTTTCACTGACCTCTTTGTCGTCTTTGGTGTAACTACCATCTGTTTTCTTCAAAGTGCCTAGTGTGCGATTGTTATCGTCGGCTAGAATTTTCCTAATTCTAGTCGCCGTGTCGTATGATTCTATGTTTGTGCAAAATCCCTGCCATGACTTTTCGTCTTTGTTTCGTACAAGTTTCTTGTATTGGGATTGTGCTTCTCGGAAGTTATCCCAATCCAAGTCCTGTCGGGTGTTTTTGGCTCTGTTGAATAGGTGCCTTAACCTTTGTCTTTTCTTTTCTAGGTCCGGGCCCCACCAGTTATGTTTTGGTTCCTGTTTTGTCTTACGTGTTTTCAAAGGGCAGGCTATCTCGTAGCATGCCCTTATACTTTCTGTTAAGTCTGTTACCTGATTGTCGATCTGTGACACATATTGGATTTCGGATATGTTCTTCTGTCCTATGTGTCTTGTTATGAGTGATTTGTACTGTTTCCTATTTGTCTTCCTCGGATTTCTTCGAGGTATTTCTGGTTTCTTGGTTAGATCAAGTTCGAAGCATATTCTGCAGTGATCCGACAGTGACGGTTCCTTGCTCACATGCCAATTCTTTACTTGATCTACTAAGTTATGTGAGGCTAGAGTAAGGTCGATTATCGTCTGATACCTACTGGATATAAACGTCGGTTCTTTGCCTTTGTTTACAATGTTGAGGTTAGTTGTTAGTAGAAATGATACTAGCGACTCACCTCTTGTGTTGTTCTTTTCACTACCCCACAGGGTATGGTGTGCGTTACTGTCGACAGAGATGATCAGGTCTGTCTTTTGTTCTTCACAGTGGTTGATGAGGTCCATGACTTCCTTCGTGGGGATCTGGCCTTCAATGGGTAGATACAGTGATGCCAGGACTAGTGGTCTAGGCGCTGACCCATTGTTTTGTCTTATTTCGTTGTGTATTCTAACTGCTGTTAGGTCTCTGTAACAGTAATGTGTAAGTAGTGTCGCTGTGACACAGCGTGGTATGTAGATACATGTTCGAGGCGGCTCTTGCAAACTGTGGTAGAAAACCTTACCTTCGCAGTTTCCGAGACCGCAAATGCGGTTTGCCCGAACCCACGGCTCTTGGATTAGGGCTATGGTCTCGGCCTCAACCTCCAGCTGCTTTTTAAGGGTGGCCGTTGCTAGGTATTTATGCTGGAAGTTGGTTTGCACAATTTTAATGTGCTCGTATGTTATTTTTTATTTGTAAAGGGAAGTCAGTTGTCCGTTGGTCATTTTTGTTCCTTTTCGGCCATAGGGGCCCATGTTTTCAACAGCTCTTGAAGAGCTGCCGTGTCTGTCGTGTCAGTCCCCTCCTGCCACTCTGTCTTATTCGGTGGAGGAGGTGACGATGATTCAGTCAGCACCGCGTCAATGTTGTGGAGCACAGTGCTGACTGATGGTTCCGGGTTGTTCGCGGGTTGTCCGTCAGTTTGTGTGTTGTTGGAAGTGGAGGTGGAGGTGGTTGTCATCTCTGGCTGGGGGAGCTCCATGGGTGGTACGTCGCTCACTCCTTCACGAGTGAAGAATCGGACGTAAATAGAGCCCGTGGAGTAGGCTACTTCCCTTCCCCTTGCCATGATGTCGGCAATCTGCTCTTTGGGCACGCCCAAAACGAGAAGTATGCCTGGAATGTTGTTGTCGACCTTGAGGTAGTTATACAGGGTCCAAGTTGATATGTTGTACCAGGGATTTTGGCTGGCCAGGATCCTGTGCAGGCTCCCTACCTCGCCTTGATACCCCGGCACAAACAGTGCGGATCTGATCCGTACGGGGATCTCCGACTGCTTTATCAACAAGAGCCCCGTCCCCTCTCGTGGTGACTGTAGTCGTGGTACAACTTCATGTAACCACGAGAGAGCTTTGTCGTCATGACACCATAACTTTAGCACACCCTCGCTCAAGAAGGCTTTGCCTACGAAAGCGGGTGCGTAAGGTAGGGTGCCAGGTGCTGTTTCTTGGAGGCAAGCAGCAAAGATCTCATTTTGGATCTGGCCCTGAATGTTGCTTGCCTCTTGTTGGGTCATGTCAGAGCGTGGGTCGAAAGTGACTGCCACGCTGAGATGTGGTTGTGCTGCACGGGCGTATGAGCCCGTGTTGTCTGTTCTCCTCTTCTTATAATCCCCCCTGGGGGAGATTGTGTCGTCGAGCCGGTCTCGCTTTTGGCTTGACCGACTCGTCGACGGGGCGGGGTCTCCCGGCCTTTCGTCAGCCTCACCACTGCTCCGCATCCTCCAGTAAGGCCGGCGAGCGACAGGGTGTGGCCGACGTTGGGCCGGGTTGTTATCACTGTTGGTTTGTTGGTTTTCTCGGTTGACGATGGGCGGGCCACCGCTGGCTCCCGTTCGGCCAGCATCCACTGCGCCTCCGCCCTGGCTTGGGGCGACAGTCTCCGCGAGCAAGCTGCTACCCTGTGGGGGCGGCTGCTCACCTCCGCTTTGACCGCGCGAGCCAGTTGCCTGAGTTTCGGCGTTTGTGTCTGCTAGCCTTCCGGGCACCAGCACTGGCTGGCCCCCGCTCCTAACCGTGGTGCTTTTTGTTTGTTTTGTCTTCCTCCTCTTCTTCCTCCCGGCCCCTGCGGCCACCTGCATCCACTGATTTTGGGCCACTGGTGGGGCCGTGGGAGGGGTCACATGGGCCATGGAGGAAGAAGTGGAGGGTTCGTCCATGTCCGTCTTTCCATTCCTAGTGGTGGTCGTGTCATTTACAGGTCCGTCTGTCCGTTTGTCATTTGCCTGGGTTCTATCATGGGTATGCGTGTCCGTCTGAGTCCGTTCTTCGTTTGCCAGGGGTCGTTGGGGGTGCATAGCACCAGGCGACATAGTGCCCAACCCAGAATACGTAGGGCGGCCTGCAGCTCGTCCTTCGGTCGTTGCCGTTCCCGGAGGGCGAGCCGCAGCAAGGGATTCTCCTGCCCCGGTGGGGCCGGTACCCTTCTGGGGTCTAATTTTCTGTGTCGTCGTGTCCATTTTCCAGTTTTTTGTGTTTTGTGTGTTGATTTGGGTAGTGTATGTGAGATGATTTGTGTTTATTTGTGAGTGTGGGTGTTGTTTGGGACGGTAGTCCATCAGCGCGCATCGGTCCCGCCAGACTCTTCGCGGCGCTGGGGCCAGTCAGGTCTATGTCTATGACATTAACCCCGTCCCCGCTCCACTCTGAGTCCGGCGGAACGAGAGCGCGCCGTATGGACCTTTGCCTGTGTGTGTCCGTGACGTAATATTGTGTGCGTGTGTGTCCGTGTGTGTGCATGTGAGTGGGGGACGAGGGGAGATTCTAGGAGGAGGATCAAGGAAAAGGTTTTGGGATCCTGACCAGTGTTGGGAGTGTCGCTGGCCAGACCTCTTGTCCGGGGCCCGTAGGCTATCGGCAATCCGCAACCCGCCGACCCGTCCGGTCGCATGAGGAATGCTTCGCAGTCGAGCTAATTGGTGTTACAGGACAACTTTTCTGAAGTACCCGCACCTCCAATACGCTGGACGCGCCGGATGCTATGGACTCGAAGATTATATTGACACAAGAAGCTAATATTTGGATTATAGGTCTTTGTTTGTTTTGTCAAATCAAAGCCAGAGACACTACTTTGAGACACAAGGTTACGTCTTACATGTACACACTGTAAATGTGTTGCTATTTTATTATTTTTACAAATATTAATCGGTATTAATATAACAATTATTTTATTACATTAATTGATCCAATTTTAAATCTAGAGTCAGCTTTTGTAGTTTTGTAAGTGCGCCAAAGTTCAGATTGATGCCTCCAAAATAGAGTCGATTGTCACACGGTTGACTTCTGGCATGCTGCCATTTATTGTCAATAGTTATAATTGCAGCAGCAGTGTTTTAATAGCTATTTATGCAACTGTATCGTAATGAGGGTCATTTTAATTCGAGTGCTGTTTTTTGATACGAGGCTTGCCGAGTATCAAAATAGGATAGTACGAGAATTAAAATGACTAATTACGTACAGTTGCATACAAGATTTTATCTACGACAAGGACGTCTTTATAATTTTTTACTTTATAAATTAATAAAAAAGTCAAATCAATCAAGTGCCAGAACCCAGAGCCGCTAAGCTATAGGTATCCTATTTATGAAGATAACCATATCGATACAGCTACGACTCATAACGATACAGCTCCCATACAACGAACTGTATCGTTATGAGAAGCAAACACGAAAGAGGGTTCAATTCGATATAGTTGTCAAATTCGAAATTGGAACTTTTCGATGCTGGAGTAGATAAACACGGTTAATTAAATTCAATATTTTGTTTTAGGCGTCAGTAATAACGTTTCGGCCGCTATATCGCTGGTGTCCGAGCACGGCGCGAATAACTTCGCAACAATACGGACCACCAGTATCGTTACGAAACAACAGAAGGAACACAATCAGGTAACTGTTGCCTCGTGTCATACTAATATTATAAATGCGAAAGGGTGTTTGTTTGTTGGTTTGTCCTTCAATCACGCCGCAATGGTGCAACATCCTCATTGGCTTATTTTATCCTGGAAAATAAGGAGTTCCCACGGGAATAAAAAATAACTTTATCCACGCGGACGTGTGCTAATCCAAGTGGCGTGCATCAGCTATTTGAATATGAAGTCGTAATTTAAATGCAATTTTTCAGTGTAAGTACTGATAATCTTACTAACACATCCCGAATGAACAAAAGGATCCAGATTTTTGCAAAAATATGTGTTTTATTTGATTTTGCTTTGTATAGCATATTTATTATTTACCAAAGTCATTTGAAATGAAATGAAAAGTCTAACTGTAAAAAAAATTGATAGTTTTAACTTTTAAGATTAAACTGGAGTACACTTTTATATCCAGAACTCCAAAAAGATTCAACAGATCTCTATAGAAACTGATCTTGAATGTTTTGAATTTATAACACTAATTGTGTAAGCTGGGATTATTTCTCATCGAAAAATTGAGGCTAATTTTGACGACCTCCCTGGCGCAGTGTTGAGCGCTGTTGTCTTAACGTGTGAGGTCCCAGGTTTGATTACCGGCAGGGTCAATTTGGGAATTTATAATTTCTGAATTTTTCCTGGTCTGATCTGGTAGGAGGCTTCGGCTCGTAGCTAGTTACCACCGTACTGGCAAAGGCGTACCGCCAAGCGATTTAGCGTTCCGGTACGTTGTCGTGTAGAAACCCACTAAACTCTGTCCAATTATTTATTTTACTTTTGGCAGATGGAGTCAATGATGTTCTGACGCGTTACTGATTCGATTTTTCATACCAATCGACTTTCTTTATGAAGAAGTTTTAATCGATTTGACACATTGATTTTTGAGATTGATTGATCTTTGCTCAACATTTTTTTTTGTTTTAAAAACAAACCCAAGCGTTTAAATGTCTAAGTATATTAAAGTATGTATTAAAATAAATCATTTATATACAACAGTACACTAAATGTACATGTATCCGTCAGATCATAGAAACCATCCAATGCCAAAGAAATGGTGCTTAAAAGACTATCAAGAAAGCTAGTGTTGAAGCTCCGTGACTATTTTGAAAAGGAGAGTCGTACTTGTAATTACTAAATTTTTTTTAGATGAGTATACGAGTTACGAAATATTGGATAAAAGGGCACGTCGCTTCACTATTGGAAAAAACGATATACGTCTATGGAGTACAGCATTTTTATTGTCGATGGTTGCCTGACAATAATTATGACACTTCATAGACGTGCATATGCCAAAAGTAAAATAAATCGTTGGACAAGGCATAGGGGTATGGGTTTAATGTAACTGCCATACCCCTAACAGGTTAGCCCGCTACCATCTTAGACTGCATCGTCATTTACCATGAGGTGAAATTGCAGTCAAGGGCTAACTTGTAGTGGAACAATTTAAAAATATATATTGTTAAGCCATCAACGATTAATTTTGAACAGGAAATGCATGAACAAATGTCGGGCTACAAGCGCATGCGACGCGAGCACCAAGCGGCGCTGCTCAAACTGGAGGAGCGCTGCAAGGCGGATGTCGAGGCGCACAAGGCGCAGCTCGATCGAGAGTACGAGTCGCTGCTGCAACAGCTGTCGCGCGAGCTGGAGCGGCTACAGGTATACTGCCATTTATTTAAAATATTTAATTTCAAAGTACACTTTTTGAATGTTAATAATTATTATTTCTTAGTTTTAAAGGGCGTATAAACAAATACGAATAGAGACAATTGTCTCTATCCTGAAGCAACTTCGAATTAGCAAAGACCTTCGACCATTTGTTACCAAAAGATCCGGGATTGACTTTGGTCACATTGCCCGCCGCCAACCTTATAATCGAGATAAGCTCGAAGTCACGTTAATGCGGTCACGACCTTCAGCAATGAAGAATGCGACCGAGAAGAAACAAATACAACCCCGACGGTTTTGTGACGACCAAATCAGCTTGTGATTCTGACTTCTTGTGAGTAATTGAACAACTCTTTTTTTTCAGACGAAACACGCGCAAGAGCTAGAAAGGAAGCAGAAGCAAAACGCAGCTGCCGAGAAGAAGCTCACCAAAGACATCACGGCGCGTCAGGAGCAGGACAGGAAGGCGTTTGAAGCGCAGCGCAAACGCGAATACAAGGCCAACAAGGAGCGGTGGAAAAAGGAGCTCAGTATGGACGACGCGACTCCCAAGCGGCAGAGGGATGCCACGTTACAGTGCGTTGTTATTTAAACTCCATGCTTTTTTATAATAAGTTCAAATCATACTAATATTATAAATGCGAAAGTGTGTTTGTTTGCTAGTTTGTCCTTCAATCACGCTGCAATGGAGCAACGGATCGACGTGATTTTTTGCATGGGTATAGTTGAGGACCTGGAGAGTGACATAGGCTATTTTTTATACCGGAAAATTGAGGAGTTCCTGTTTGAATTTAAAAAAAGTTATTCCACGCGGACGAAGTTGCGGGCATCAGCTAGTGTTGTTCTAAAAAAAAACTTAAAAACATACTTTTAACCAATTCTACCCTTAATGTAAATGGGACTCGTCAAAACGAACCAAAAGAGCCATAAAGAGCCAAACCAAACAATACAAATGACAGACCCAGCAACTGTGACTTAGCACCTAGAGGTATGTTATACCTCAGATCTCTCTTAGCATGTGATTGAGAGATACAGGTAGGAAACATAATTTTGTACTGAACATTCTGCTAGTTTCTTTACATCCTTGCCACCTCGCAGTGTTGTTGTCTAGATCTCTCCGTCGACCGACTGATAGGAAAGAACGCTCCTTAGACTACTAATAGGGTTGTAACGGAACCTCGCCTCCGCCTCCGTAAGTGTAGAACTTTCGCAAGAAATCGTACCTCCGCATCCGCCTCCGCCATTTTTTTTGCGGAGTTGTAACGGAGGTTTATTTACGTTGATATACAATGCGAAAGGTACAAATCGAAGCAGGTGACTTCAGTCACACCATTACAACAACGAAAAAGGCAACTGTCCTTAGAAGAAACCTAAATAAAAAACAAATGTAGGATTCATCGCATCATCGAAAGCACAGAAAATGGACGATATGATCGGAGAAATCCACCTCCGCATCCGCCTCTGCTTCCGCTAAGAACGAAGTAACGGAGGCGTACAACCCTAGTACTAACGCTGTACTATTTGTATGGTTCAGGTCTCAAAAGGATAACCTGAAGCAGGCAGAGGCACAGGAGGAGACGAGGCTGCTGCGAGCGCAGCACGAGTATCTACAGCTGGAGCTGCGTCGCTTCAAGCGCCGCCGCATGCTGGCGCAGCATCACAAGGAACAGGAGCTGCTGCGTGAGGTACGTACACGCACCAAACGCCGCAGTTACACTTGGCCTCAATAGGATAGCGCATATTTGTGTACACGTTATTATGATTTTACACATAATATTTTGTGCTTAAAAATATGTTTAAAGAAATTATATATCACTTGCTTCAATGAGGGAAAGAGGTGAGGAGTGAGGAAACCTGAATGCCCATATTGCATCTTAAGGGTCCGTATTCTCGCCCGCCTAATTGCGCGCTCAGCCAATTTTGGAATCTGTAGGTATACCGCACAGCAAGACCGTTAGCTGCACTCACACAAAGACGGCATAGGCCGATAAAGCTACTTTGATACTTTGTCAAATTGTGTAGTCAAGTTCGTAATATTTTCACCATGTTAATAAAATTGTATAATATTAGTTATCACTTAAATATTATTTTCCCGTTTGATAAATGTTTATTTGGCATACATAAACTTTTATAAAATAAGTTTGCACACGGGTATCATAATGTAACACTAAAAACTAGATACACCTACAAGTTTTTCGTTTATTTACTTATCATTAAAATTTATGATTTTTTAAATTTTAAAACCTATACGGCTATCTGACTGTTATTAACAATTAAGGTACAAGATTATTGACCAAGTTTTACTACATGGGTCATTAGAGTAATTCAGTTGTCTCGAAAACGCCATTGTTATTTTGAAAACAACTCACAGATAAGCGATTGGTATTGTGTATTACGCAGGTGTAGTTAGTTAGCACGTGCAGAGGATTGGTCATAAATAATATCACAAACACGCGGACCCTCTCAGGTGTCAGGTAATGTAAATGTTACCAATTATATTGTATTAAAATATGTCTTTGCAAAACATACCTTATCCAGTTTATGATAAAGTACAAATTCAATTGTAATCATGATTAGTTAAAAGATATAAATAAATCCAAACCCTATTTTCAATTCACAAATTGATCACTGCAAGGTTATTTCCGGAATTTGCAATTTCCAAATCTTGTCTGGTATTGTCTAGTTGAAGGCTTCGGCCATGGCTATATATCACCCTATCTGCAAAGATGAGCCGCCAAGGGAGTAAGCATTCCAGTACGATATCGTTTAGAAACCGATAAGGGTTATGGGTTATAGGGTTATGGGTTATAACCGATTAGGGATATGACATCCCTAACGGGTTTGCCCGCTACCGTCTTAGGCTGCATGATCACTTAGCATCAGGTGCGAAAGCAGTCAAGGGCTGAGTTTTAAATATTCTTATAATAGTATACTTATATAAATATTTTTATCATAAAACTGTGTCTCTGAGAGGCATAGATCTAGCTTTTCAGGAATCCAAAATTTCTGGAAGTAAATAAGTATAATATTTTTTTGAGTTATGTGTAACGGGCTCTAATTTGGTAATACCATAGCTCTTATTTTGTGTCATTGATTGATTTACTGCTTTCCACATTTTATTTTATTTGATTTTGCTTTACGGCTTCCTCAGGATCCTTTCCAATGGCAGATTGGGGACATTTTATTTCTATTATCTCTTTACTATACAATGCATCTGGCGTGGCACCCAAAAAAAAAACAGAGTCCCAAAGGCCGCATCTTCCAATTTTGATATTTTCTTGTTCAGCCAGCTGTTCCTAAACAGCAGAGCTTCGTTTTCTCTACTAAGTTGTATAGCTGAAATGTTATCCGTGAAAGCGTAGCAGACAGACAGACAGACAGACACAACACACTTTCGCATTTATAATATTTTCTGCTCTGGTCTGGTCTTGTGGAAGGCTTCGGCCGTGGCTAGTGACTATGCAACTTTCAGGTTACTGAATATAAAATAACTAGCTGATGCCCGCGACTTCGTCCGCGTGGTTTAAGTTTTTTGTTATTCCCGCGGGAACTCCTTAATTTTCCGGGATAAAAAGTCACCTATGTCACTCTCCAGGTCCTCAACTATATCCATGCCAAAAATCACGTCAATCCGTTGCTCCGTTGCGGCGTGATTGAAGGACAAACCAACAAACCAACAAACAAAGTGGCTTTCGCATTTATAATATTAGTATGTTGATCTTACCTTGTGATATATAAAACAAGTAAAATCAAATCCAGAAGCGAATACTCCAATCCAATTACAAAGCAAGGGCCTAAATATTATTTTCACTGATTACAATTTCAAAGTCCATATAGAGATGCCAAGGTCAGAAAAACAAAAACACTAAACTTGTATGGTTTTGTTGGAAGCAGTTGAGCAGAGCAGAGTATCTCAAACGAAACAATATGCTATAAATAAAAACTTTATGACCATTGAGCTTTGTTACTCTAAGTAAATTTGTAAAAGAAATGATATTGTATTAAACTGTGTATTGCAATATATACCTTATGCAGCTTACGATAAAGTACAAATTAAATTGTATTCATGATGGACTTCTTGTTTTTAGAATTTCAAATCGTTGCGGTAATATTTTATGACTTATAATATTGTTTAGTATTTTGATCGAAAGGCAGTGCGATTTGCACGGTACTATTGTCGAAAGGTAAAAGAATAAATAAAATCTATACAAACAATGAACAAGTGAATATAATTAAAATTATTAATAAATACGACTGCTCTGCCGTAGCCCGTAACTATCTACTACGTAACGATACCACAGTCATTGATTAATTAACAATGGAGTCTTATTCACATTTTTATTAAATGATATTTTTTGGGAATCACTAGATATTGAATTATATTAGTATATATTTTTGGAATCTACTCATCATTTTCTAGATGATGAATTTATAGTTAAACTTATTTTCGAAAAAAAAATCTACTCTAGTCTTTAATGCGAGACCATGGTCACCCCATCACTTTTTTTGAAAATTTTACTAGCCTATGTCACCCGGAATAAGCTAGGGATTCTAACGATATCTCATTTATCAAAATTGGTTCAGGCGTATAGAAGTTATGGTGGAATATACAAACTCACATACATACATACATACATGAACCCTGAAAACAATATACTCCGTTTTTCAGGCAGTCGTATAATTTTTTTTATAATAGGTACCTTTTATTGACCCGTGATATAATGATTGTTTACGATCAATTTGGGAATTCATAATTTCTGAAGCCCTTGGGCGCTCCAGTACGATGCCTCGTAGAATAGAAATCATCAGTTACCATCAGGTGAGATCGCAGTCAAGGGCTAAGCTTGTAGTGGATAAATAAAAATTTAATATAAGTAATGCTATGAAAACTGTATTCACCAAAATCTCTCAGCAACAACGTATGCCACGTTGAGTTTTGCTATTACGATTTCAAAGAAAATATAATATTTCAGGAAAGTAAATTCAAAACCCATACAAATATTACGCATACTTAAATCCCGATATACGAGAAAAACAGTATGCGATTATAATATTGTATCGTTCAAAATTATTTAATAGTTATAAAAAAATTATCCTTATTATTAAATACGTATCACGCATTCATTCAATATCGATTGAATCGGATCAAGAACCTAACAGTCTCTGCTCATCAAACTAAGGCAGTCGCGCTATGTATTGTTAGCAACACGTTTTTACAAAGGCTTGTGAGAGAGCTCACGCACACATACAAAAGAGCCCATCCAGCAACACGTCCTCCCTCGAAGAGCGCTGGGCTCGGTATGCCGGTCGTGCGGTCTGCAGTAGCACTTTACACGTGAAATTTATAAGACTTTTGATATTTTTTTTGGTCATATAGGTATTTTACAGAAATGTATTTTTGTACCATTTATGTTATATAAATACTAAACATTCATGGGAAATTTTATTTTATCAGTAAATTCGCCAAACTTTTAAGAAATAGGGGTTATTGTGACGCGTAAATTTTGATAAATCGTGCACATTGATTTGATTTTTTTATTAATTAATTTTGTATAGAACGTTTAAAAACGAATTGCAACAGTCCAATTTTAAGAGTGTGTTTATCATATTAATATTTTTTATAAGTCATTTATTACAATTTTTCTTGGATTTATATGGGTCAAAAGTATCGCCTAAAAGTGTAAAAATGGTAATCGTATTCCGCAAGAATGAGAATTACACTATTATATTTCAATAAAATTAATATTTTTTTTGCAACATTCTACTAAGGAGGGATTAAACTTTAATGTTTTAATTTTCTTTTTGTTATAATACTAATATATCATGCACAAAGCTCATCAAAAGTTCTTAAAATTTCGGTTAGCGGGGATACGGATTCTTAAGTCCTCGAGGTGTGTGAAGTCGGCCAATTCGCACTTGGCTATAGTGGTGGCCTATGACCCAAACCCTTCTCATTCCTAGAGGAGACTGGTGCAATAGTGAGCCGGCAATGGGTTGAAATGGTGATGATGGTAATCTTATGATTGTCAGGAGCTCAACAAGCGGCAGCAGCAGCTGGAGCAAGCGCACACGATGCTGCTGCGGCATCACGAGAAGACGCAGGAGCTCGAGTACCGGCAACAGAAGGGTGTGCACGCGCTTAGGTGAGCCGGATTGAAACTGCTTTTAAATGCTTATAGTCCCACAAACTTATCTGACCCAGTGACAGCTTCGCTAAATAAAATTAAAAAGAAAACTAAACAGGCATGAACATTACCACCGGGTCAGATAAATTTGTGGGACTATCAGTCAGTTATTATAACCCAGTAATTTGGTGCTCAAAAAGGGGATTACCTGGAAAGTTTCTCGGGAGTTTTGAACATTGGTGTATTTTATAGATTTCGACGTTTCCACTTTGCCACCTCGTATCTTTGCCGCTCGCGCCACCATATTGGGAAAATGGCGCCCAAATGCAGTTTTTTGACAATAACTCCTTTCAGACTAATTTTACGATGAAAATAGTCATATAATAAATAAACTAGAGAAATTTCCTACAACTTAAGTAGTAAACTTTTTTTTGTTAAATCAATCGTTTCATCGTATGAGAGCCGCAAACCAAAACCTAAATTCACCTTCCACAGTTCAAATAAATTTGTATTGTAGGTGTTTTACAAGTTCTATAAACTAAATTAGATTGACTAGGCTAAATCTACTTAAATGATGTACTACGTATTTTGTACTTATAATAATAAAGCTGATATTATATATTCAACGATCGTATATTATATCCAACGATCGCTAACCCTCAGGGAAGAGCAGTTGTCGAATCAGCACGCGACGGAGCTTGCCAACCAGCGCGAGTACATGCAGCGAGCGGAGCACGAATTGCGCAAGAAACACGCGCTGCAACTCAAACAACAACCCAAGAGCCTCAAGGTTAGCAGTTTTGGGTTCTTACAGTACCGAGTCCCAGTTTTAACATTGCAATAGGGATGATGACAACTCAATCAAATCAGCAAATCTTTAACAAGCTTCAAAACGCACTTTTTAAGCTTGGAAGTTGTAGGAAATTCACAATTGTGACGTCATCAAATGTCAACGCAATTTTTTTCTTTAATCTATATTTTAAAATGATTATCAAACTCTAAACTAACCGAGTATGTGAATTTTACGTCTTTTGGAAGACCCTCCATTTAATTATCTGTAAGAAATAATTTGTTTTTGATATGAGCATGATCCCTATTTCGTTTGATTGAAATTGAGCTCTAAAGCAATTTCGTTATGGTTCATTTTGATTTTGGCACCCTCGCCGATGTGTTCGAAAATCTAATCACTACAGCCCATTTATGTCCCACTGCTGGGCGCAGGCCTCCACTCTCATGAGAGAGGGAATTGGAGCTTAGACCCACCACGCTGCCCCAATGCGGATTGGCAAGCTTTAACGACTATTATCATGTTGGTGATAATAACCGGGACCTCGGCTTAACGTGCTCTCCGAGGCACGGGGGTGAAACATCGGAATCGAAAGTCTAATACGATCATACAATTGAATTGTTGAAACTGGGATGGGACTAATGGTGCAGTATTTAGAAGCTTTATTATGTAAAACCTACACCGATCATTTTTACAATCTCGTGATTTGCCTAATTCGTGGTATTCAGAAAATACACATACTTATCTAGGCTACAACGTTAGGTCACGTGTAGGGTCAGTTACTGTTGGATATTGACTGTCGCACTGCATCGTATCAAGTTGCACTTTCGCGTTTGTCGCCCACGTAAGACACGGCATATACTAACGCACAACACATTCTAGTCTAGTTTTCTGATGTATGTTAACAGTCCTGAATCTCCAGAATGTTTTGATTCCAAGTCACGTGCATGAAATTTATAAAAATCGAGACAATTTTAGAGTACTGCTATGTAAGAGAGAGATAAAACGAAATGTGAATAATTTGTCATGTCATTTTTTTAACCTTCTTGGGTTCTGTGACATAAACGAAGCGGCGCTAAAAGTAAATTTATTTATATTTATTTTGTTGGTAGGCCTTTTTCTGCAAGACTTAAGTTGACCAACTAACTTCAGGGTGCATAAAAATTCACTCTGATAATTTTTCCCTAACGCGCCAAATGAACTATAACTTAAAAAAAAATTTAAGACAAGGCCATTTTTTTACAGCAAAAAGAGATGCAGATCCGCAAGCAGTTCCGGGAAACGTGCAAAATACAAACGCGCCAGTACAAAGCCCTCAAAGCGCAGATATTGCAGATGACGCCCAAGGTACGCAGAATTTATTTAACTGGACAGTAAAATTGCAGCAATTAACAGCAACAAGATAATCCCTTACGTAATCGAAATAGGCATGATGACAGTAACCAAGAATCAATGAAATTATTATGAATTTATCTAATGAAATAGGATTCATGGATTATAAAAAAACGTATTTATTTTTCTATTTTGATAAAATAAAACTATAAAATACAGCAATCCGCCATAATGGATTAAACACCAAGAAGCTAATGACGTCACAATTGTTTGTTTTCGAGCTTTGACAATCACACTATTGTTTACTGCACACTGCACAGAGTACATTGGTAAAAACAATAGTGACGTCACAAACGACGCCATGACACCAGCGAGCGTTTTGGCGTGAATTTTAAAATTTAAATTTCAAATGCCAATTTTATCTACCAAACCTTATATTTTTTCGAAATAGTAGATACTAACGAACATAATCTGACCATTTTTCTAAATCAGTCATGGACCTATTCCATGGACACGTACAAAGCGATTTGCTTCCTCGTTTCTAATTCGAACCGCTAGGATGTAGAATAATATAGGTACCTTCTTCAAATCAAGAGTGAATAGGCATCTTCTAAGCAAGCATGCTCCACTTAAGGCTGCAAGCAGGTTTGATTGCAGACAAGCGCTAACCTATCTAAACTAATATTATAAAGAGGAAAAATTTGTTTGTTTGTAATGGATAAACTCAAAAACTACTCAACCGATTTTAAAAATTCTTTCACCTATAGAAAGCTACATTATCAGCGAGTAACATAGGCTACATTTTATTTTAAAATAAATTAGAGATCCCTTCGAAAATTGCAATAATTATAGAATAGAATTAAGTCGGAAAATTCACCTAATTTAACTTTTTATGTTAAACCTCTATTCGTCTATTAATTCAGGACGAAATCCATTGACGCAGCAAGAATACCATAAATTCAGCCAATCGGAGGTGATTGCGATGTATCAATGATTGATGCAAAAGTTACGCGGTCGCCCTGCAGACTGTCTTTTTTGTCATTTTTGTCAAGACAAAAATAATAAATACAAGAAAATTTACCAACATTTTTTTAAACATTGTTTTTAAACAACTAACTGCTGTAGACAGACTGCGAAAAGCCTAAAAGATCAAGGTCTCAACTTTCTAAACATAGTTCCCAGGCGAGGGCAGTGAAAATACGTCGTATCGTATTGGAAAATCTTCATTTGTAAATGAAAATCGTCTTGCAAGTCAGAGAAAATACGTGTCGCAATCGCGTGCCACCTGGGGATTAAAAACGGATACCGACGGGTGCTTATAATATAATAGAAATTATGTAACATTGACAATGTAAACCTCATCTGTAAATTGTTTACTTTTTCACGATAATATTACAAATCTGAATTGCACCCGTAGCCGGGGCGGACCGCTAGTAAATAAATAGAGAAAACCTACACATATTAAATTACATATGAATAAAAAAATATGTACAACTATTTGTTTTCAGGAGCAACAGAAAGAAGTTATAAAATCATTGAAAGATGAAAAACGTCGCAAACTGGTTCTTCTCGGCGAGCAATACGACCAGAGCATAAGTGAAATGCTACAGAAACAGACGGTGCGCCTCGACGAGAGTCAGATGGTAAGAATTGCGAGATGTCTCTAACTCGCGAACTCTGTGTATCTGTTTGTTACTGTTTCACGCCTGTACCGCTGTACCGTTTGCATCCATACTATTATAAATATTTATAATTATGCATAATCCATACTAATATTATAAATGCGAAAGTGTGTCTGTCTGCTATGCTTTCACGGCCCATCTGTTCAACCGATTTTGATGAAATTTAGGGATAGGTTGTATCCCGGGGGAGGACATAGGCTACTTTTTATCCCGGAAAATTGAAGAGTTCCCGCGGGAATCAAAAAAATGTATCTGTTCAACCGATTTTCATGAAATTTGGTACAGGGATAGGTTGTATCCCGGGGAAGAACATAGGCTACTTTTATTCCGGAAAATTGAGGAGTTCCTGCGGGAATCAAAAAACATCAATCCACGCGGACGAAGTCGCTGGCATCATCTAGTGACTAGATGATGCCAGCGACTTCGTCGGCCGAGCCTAATGTAGAATCTTGTATTGTTTCAGATGGAGTGCCAGCAGCTAAAAATGCAGTTGGATCACGAGTTGGACATGCTTACTGCGTACCAGAGCAAGAGCAAGATGCAGGCGGAGGCGCAGCGGGACCGCGAGCGGCGCGAGCTCGAGGACCGCGTCGCCGTGCGGCGCGCGCTGCTCAAAGCGAAGGTAGCTTGTAGCAATTGTAAGGTGTTAGGCAGTCGGTGGGATTTGCGAAAACGTTAACACGCTCCCAGTGTTAAAGATAATTGGAAAGAAAGTACGAGCGAAAGTATGCGGACGTGCCGCGTAACATTGAGCTCGAGGACTAAGCCGCCGTGCGCCGCGCGCTGCTTAGTGATGGTAGGTTTGTATCACCTACATTTGTCTGTTTGTTAAAAGGCATTTAAAAATAACTGGCGCAGTCGGTACTCTGTAGGGTGTGCGAAAAATGTACGGACGCTCCCGGTCCCTCGCCTTAATAAAACGAGCTATTTGTATTTGTACAGATGGAGTCGGAGTGTGCTCAGTTCGAGGCGGAGCGGGCGGAGCGCACGCGCATGCTGCACGAGCGGCACGAGCGCGAGCTCGAGCAGTTCGATAACGAAAGCACAAACCTCGGCTTCAGGTAAGGGACCACACAATATTTGTGCTATTTAAATTCATTTATTATTATTAAATACTTTATTGCAAAATAAATAACATATACAAATGACATTATTACAAACTTACATACAAAAGGCGACTATCACTAAAGTGATCTCTGCCAGGCAACCTACATGAATGGATCATATTATTCATCGTATGGTTATAGATTGTCTCACCAATAATGTTGCTTTACTTATAAGTTGTATGTTTTATGGTTGTTATTAGGTACATAATTTCCTATTACATATTTTAACCTTCAAAGGTGTACTATACCACGCATATTAAACGTCGTTATATGATGCACTAGCTGATGCCCGCGACTACGTCCGCGTGGATTGAGGTTTTTTGGTTCCCGCGGGAACTCCTTAATTTTCCGGGATATAAAGTAGCCTACGTGCTATTCCAGACTATAATCTATTTCTGTGCCAAATTTCATCCAGATCCGTTCAGCCGTTGCGGCGTGATTAAGTAACAAACATCCATCCATACATCCATTCATCCAAACTTTCGCATTTATAATATTTATTTGATTGATTGATTTGATTTTCGCGCTGGTGCGCGTGACCGCGACATCAGCGTTAGTGGAATAAAAATAACGACCTAATGACAACGTTCTTCTACAGTCCAATAGCGATTGCGGAGGGCAGTCGAGAGGGCTACGGCGAGGAGGAGCAGTCTCTCTCCGGCTCCATGCTGTCGCTCGCGCACAGCAACTCGTCCGCGAGCTTCCCCGCTGGCTCGCTCTAACTGTACGCCCCGCCTACACGCACACACTCACACACACACTCCCACACACACCATAAACACACATATTAAACTGATCGCACACTAGAGCGCACCGCACGCGCCGCTTCACTTTAAATGCGAGCGTCATAAAAAATTCAAAACTCCCTCATGGATCGCACGCGTTCGAGTTAATTGCTACTGAAATCTTTTCTAATATTCTCTAATTTTCCTCTTTCCAACTAAATAATTTGAACTAGGAGTATGTAAGAGCATGCTTCTAAACATGTTTTTTTTTAATCAAATAAACTTTTACAAGATATGCTTTGGAATTATTCAGTGAATCTATCACTGGTTGCTCTTTGGAATGCTCTCCCTACCAAGAAGATCAATTGTGTAAGCGCTTTTAATTGGATCTAGATTTTAGTGCATTCCCTAAATCATTAAGCTGTTAAAGTTAAAAAAACTGACTCGCGCTTCGGTTGCGTTTGAGAGGAGTGCGATCACGTCTGGTTATTCAGTACCGAGTCCGGCCCGTGCGGTTCGTCTCTTGTGCATTGTCTCTGTAATTTGCGATCAGCTTTACACACAGCTTCGTGCATTCTCCCATTCACTCGTCGCATGCAAACAGAAATGTCACAACTCAAAACACCGCGTTTTTGTCATTCATAAAAAGCTGATGTTCAACCGTACCAAACAATCAAAATACCGGAAATATTATGTTATAATTACCGGAGTTTTAATACGTTATAATTGGCATCAGAGAATGCAGGTTTAAATATTTGCTTGTATATTACGCTAACGCATTTAAATCTGGGGTAAATAGATAATTTTGAGTTGGGCCAGTTTTGTGATAACTCCGTTTGTTGTCGCTTGGTACGTGCGCGTGCTTTGTGTGTGTTGAAGCCTTTTAAAATGCTAAGTGACGACAGACCTACCTCTTTCATCTAATCATCGCTGTCGCTATAAGTTCATTTTAAGTTTAATTAAATTACTAAAAATTTATATTCTTGCCGTCTTACACTCGTCAAAACTCTAAACGCCAGCTTTAGGGGCTCAGCCTATTATTATCGTATCTGGAGCGGAAAAAAAATACGTCCGAAAACTAATAGTGGCCTAAAATTCATTGCTCAAATATTTAGGAAAATTACAATAATTAGAAAATTAAACAGGTAACAGTTAGAGCCGTTTCTATTATACTATGCTTCAAATTCATCCAGTAATTTATATGAAATGTGGATTGTTTAAAACTGGAATTTTTATTCATACACATTTCATTTAAATTTTACATGTCAATTCTAGGCGAATAATGTACAAATCTCTGAAGAGCCGAATTAACAAGAAGAAACAAATATTTGGAGCTAATCTGGTTGTACACATATTCAAAAGTGACAGGCGCAAATGTAGTAAAAATCTAAAAAATAATTCTCACGGAAAAAGTGACTTTTTCTCCTGCTGCCTTTAAATGAAAGGTATGCGAGGATACGTATCAGGGGATGTGTTGAAACTCACCTATAGGATCGCTTTATTTTCATAGGATAGCATATCTAAAGGCGCAAACACACTGCTTTGTTGTGATGTGATGCGACGACACGACTCGAGCTTCAGCCCGCCACGACAAACTAGTGTATCATGTGTCCAAACTTAAGTGTTACTTATTTAAATAAAAAACAACGCTTGATGTGTCATTGCGGACAAAAACCTCAAAATAAACAAAGGGACTTACCGCCATTTATAACGTCATGACTGGGAATATAATAATATGTATTTTAATGCAATGATCGTCTTCTCTTGAATGAGATCATGAGAGAATGATAATTTAATTAAATGAGCTAAATTACGAAAACTATTCTATTGGTATGATTGACATATTCTTTGAATTAAGTGGCTACCTAATTTAGGATATCTATACAACCATAATAGCACTAATATTTCTCGATATGAATATTATTGCAATAACTTTAGCGACAGTGTTTCACCTCATCATCCCATTTTGACTACTGAGACTGTACAGCCCTCCCGTGTTGTGTTCACATTTCATACGTCAGAAACGCGCAATAAAACATTTTTAACAATAAGTATTATCATCCGAATTAACACTTATCACATAGGGGCAAAGAAAATGTCATCCTGAAGAACATTTGCCATCACGTAAGTTGAAACTTGATGTGCCACGTATATTAGTCGTCTTTAGGCGCGAAATTAGAAAAGATGGAAGCCAAGTCACATAGTTTAGTGAAACCTCACGATATTTATTGTCTTGTCTTGATCCAACTTTCGTAACGGCAACTGTATCTTACTGTATTGTGGATATTAAAATTGTTATCGCGTATATTATATCGTAGTTTCGGAAACTTGCTTTACTCTATTTTTATTTTTTGTGTAATGTTTTTGTTGAGTCTTCCAAAAAAAAAATACTTACAGTATTTGATTTAGCCAATAAATAGGGTCCGGGAGGGCGTTTCCTATATTCTATTACAATATTTAAGTTTGTAAGCACTCCATAATATTAATTCTGTAAATGAATGTGTAAGTGTGTTTTGAACATTTGTTGCACAGTGAGCATTTCAATAGGAAGTTTGTTCAATGAACATAATATTTATTTTATAAGATAATCTAAATCCGCCAATTGACAGAGGAATCCAAATGTATATTTCTGAAATATAGACAAAAATTTAAGGGCCATATCACACTAGCGCTATGCGAGTGTTCACATCATGGTGATTCCTAAACGTGCTTGCAACGGATGCCCTACGCCATTCATTGCGCGCCGCGTTCTCACAGTCCCATTTAGATCTTACTAAGTCACTCGCACTCGAGTGCACGTTAAATTATTATAACCCATCTTGACATAAGTTCGTAGATATTCCCGTGTGATAAGGCCCTTATAATATCCCAAGTTATACCGATGCAAAATTTAAAGCGTCCATCTTCTCTAATCATGTCTTTATGTCATTATAAATTATTATGAAACCTAATAAAATATAATATTATAGTGCTTTAGAAACACACTTTTGTACAAATGAAAGATTTTTGTATGAATGATAGTAAAGAGATAAATGACGGTATGTACCGAGAGCGCGATGATTTAAATGATGTAACAGTGATGTGAGCATGAGACGCTTTTATTAGAAATTTTACTCCATACCTAAGCTCCATCGATTTATCTGCCGTACGTATTTTAAACGAGACTATTATCTACCTGTTTGTATACTGTAGATATTCAAAAGATAATTCTGATTATCTGATTTTATATCTATACTAATACTATCTGACTAATATTATAAATGCGAAAGTTTGGATGGATGGATGGATGTTTGTTTGTAACTCAATCACGCCAGAACGGCTGAACGGATCTGGATGAAATTCGGCATAGAAATAGATTATAGTCTGGAATAGCACGTAGGCTTTTTATCCCTGAAAATTAATGAGTTCCCGCGGGAACCAATAAACCTCAATCCACGGGGATGTATTGAGTAACACATATCCATCCGTCCAAACTTTCGCATTTATAATCCATATCCATACTTAATATTATAAATGCGAAAGTGTGTCTGTCCGTCTGTCTGTCTGTCTGTCTGTCTGTCTGTCTGTCTGCTACGCTTTCACGGCCCAACTACTCGACCGATTTTGATGAAATTTGGTACAGAGATAGGTAACATCCCGGGGAAGGACATAGGCTACTTTTTATCCCGGAAAATTGAGGAGTTCCCGCGGGAATCAAAAAATGTATCTGTTAAACCGATTTTGATTAAATTTGATACAGGGATAGTTTATATCCCGGGGAAGGACATAGGCTACTTTTTATCCCGGAAAATTGAGGAGTTCCCGCGGGAATCTAAAACATCAATCCACGCGGACGAAGTCGCGGGCATCGTCTAGTATTAGTATAGATTGGTAATCTGTCGACAAGTGTCTATGTGGTTATTTGTCAAAACTGTGACATTTTCACAAATAAAAACGATGCTAAGTGATTGACATCACCTCTCGCATTTGATTCCATAAATTTATTGTAGTAATACTTAAAAACTTATTGATATTGTGGGTACTTTTCACTCATTGAAACTTAACTTATTATGGTTGATTCATAACTCATAAGTGTTTTATATTGCCTCCACTAAGAAAAATTGTTTACCTGTTCAACCATTTTAATGTTTCGATGCTATGATACAATTTTCCAAAACTTTAGCCGTCCATCACAACACACGTACTAACGGTTAAATCGATGAAGGAAAGGTTGTAAGAGGCATGGTTTAAACTATAATTATTCTAGTACTCTCGATCTACTCATGTGTAATACGTAGTCTATCGTAAGTTTCTATAGTAGTTTTAGCAATTTTTCATCTTGGTCCCCACCAAAGTATTCAAGATCGAAAAATTACCGAAAATACCATGAAAACGCGTCAAATCATATTCTAAGGTAAACTTTGTAGTTTTATCAAGGATCCTTCGAAGTGCGCTTTAGACGGATGGTCATATTCGCTTTTCTATACTAATTTCCTTTATATTCGAATGTGAATACATTCAGAAGCAGAAAATATATGCATTCCCGCAAGTATTATGTAAGTTATTGCGAATTTCCTAATTTTGTGTCCGTTATGATACGCCTTTATTCCTATTCGGAGAAAGCAAATTAGTATAAACAACGACGACTCATCATATGCGACTGGTCGAAAGTCCCCGACGCCGCGCCCGCGCGCCTCACGCTTTACTATTGGACATTAGTATATTATTTATAATATTAGATAGTCGAAATTATTGTATTCATATCATTAGTTTTTAATTTAGGCGCCATTTTTTGCATATATTTGTTTGTTAAGATTTTTAACGAGCGGACTAATCTTGTTTGTTTTGGCCTATAGAAATGATTTTATCTTACAATTATTATTAGGTATTGGAAATTTTTGTACCGATACAAAGTGTATTAAGCTTGCGCTAAATCTTTTATTAGACTTTAAATTACACGCTTTGTTTAATAAAAAAAAAAGTTGCCGGTGCTGTGTATTGAATGTTGTATAATTAAACGCCAATTATTATGTTTTGTAAATATTATAATAAAATATGTATGTATATTAAATATTAACGAGCACACGATTTGCCTTACCGGTGGAGGGACGCGCGCGGCTCGGTGTTTTGTATATAGAACAATAATATATAATGAACTGCTATACATAGTTGTTTACTTTGTAAGGTGAGAGCGCGATCTCGCGGCGCGCCCCGCGGTACATAGTGCTGTTTTCTTTATTTAGTATTCTAATACACGATTGTATTGTTTACTAAGCTTACCAGTCATAAATGTATAGACATACATATTATAATTATTTAATTTAACGCCGATTTTAGTCATAATTATCCAAATTTAGTTAATTATTTTATTATTTTGTATTTGAATTCGCTTCCTATATCACATTGCTTGTAAGCATCACACGATGTGATCGTTTTATATTATTTTATTATTCGAGTTTGTTAGTGGTTCTTTGTTTAGATATTTCAATATTTGAGAAATTAGCATATAACATAGGAGCTAAAGTATATCAAATGTTGGACGAGTATTTTTACTGTTTGACAATAACGTCGATACACAATGATGAAAATACTGTTTTAATTTTATTTTACCTAATATTTCTGTAGAAATTATATTGTAGCATTGTGTACCGATGTATAGAAAAGTAACTTCAACACTGTCCTCCTCCCGAACTGACCAAATAAATGACAATAATCTCTAAGACTCAGCCTAACTAGACGTGTCATCTCGTCTCCATACTGTATGTTAGAAAAGACCACAAGTTAAAAGTGCAGCGGTGGTCATATTATTATACTCTTTACAAGCCAGTATGCCACACAGCGCTGCGATGAAATCTCTTTGGATTAATTGGTAAAAGCTTAATAACTTAATTGCGAAAAAACCTGTAAAATGTATAAATTCGTTTTTTTTTCGATATATCCTTGGGAACTCTTCCAAGAAAAAGGTATCCAACCTTACTTCAGCTTAAGTGAAAGGTATAACAAACGGACAGTAGAGAGACACTTTCGCATTTTTATTTAAGATTCTTGCAAGAATACATTTGCCTAGCAAATTCGATTAATTCAACAAATTATATTTACAGCTTAAAAATTGTATAAGTTACCTCCCTGTATGGCTATTGTACACATTACTCCAATCCAAAACGTACCTTTCTCTAAAGCACTAGAAAAGTTATTGCTATCTCTATTGAGAAATTCGGTATACCTATGAAAGAACAGAAAAATGGATGTCTTTTTTTGTGATAATTGTTAAACATTAGCCGCATAAGTCCAGTGATATATTTAAAGCAATTTCGTAAAACAAATGAGAAAATTTGTGTCCAGTATACTGTATAACCACCGTTGTACGCTACCGAGGTCGTAGCAATATCCGGTAATGAAGCACCGTGGAATTGATTTGTAAGCTGTAACTTTGCTTGAGTGCAGTAGATGGTTGGTACTTAAGGTTAGGCGCGTAGCAGTCGCTGTGTAGAGCCTCTCCTCACGCCGGGCAGGATTCGCAATACAACACGGCTGAATACATCTATATATTGAATAAGATTATCACAATTATCGTACAAACGACCGCAGCGGCGAGAAGTGCGAGCGTAGAGCGTAGGTGCATCGGTCCCCCTCCCAACCTCCCACCACTTGCTAGTTAGACTAAGAATGTTATCACCCATAATGTCGCGAGACATATTATTAATACTATAGAAGTACCAAACTCGTAGTTAGCGATCACGTATTATGTACATTGTAACTATTTTATTTTACCATTGTATAGTCATCTATCCCGGACGGTTAGTTAGCAATATTTCGCGCGAGGTGCGACAAGGTGCGATGCGCTGGCGGTCACGTGGGCCGCCAGTTGTATGCATGCACTGTTGTTGTTTTATTTTAATTTTATTTGTTATATATTTAAATAACAATCGACTTGTAGTTTTAATATAATTATTATCATTAATTATTATTATTATATTGTAATATAATCTTATTAATGAAAAAATCAAACTGAGAATAAATAATAGAAATGAAAATTAAATGTGTATTCATTTCAAGTTCCACCTTACTTCTACATCTACAAACATAAGACAAAATATTAGGTTCTTAAAAGCGAGTATGAAAAGTTTCTAAAAAAAGGAAATGCATTTTCATAATTTAGGTATGTATATAATAAGTAAGTATAACAATTTATTTTAAATACACAATTTCATATTCAGCCATTGAAAATGCCGTAGTTACGCTTATAGTTAATATAAAAACATTTGTGTGATTTCTATTTACATTAATAATTATACTTTGATCCCCAAAGTGTAGGGATGATGTGCTTCTGTTGCTCGAATTGTAAGATACGTATCCTAGATATCGACTCAGTAAATTATTTAAAAACTTAATTGGACTATCTTAATATAATATTTCAGGATTCATATCTTATTTTCAGGTGTACAAGAGTAGTGTAGTAAGAGTTTGCACATGAACTTTATGAATTTAAATATCATCATACGTCTTCGTGACGTACTAACGACTAAAAGTTATGAAATCCGCTTAAATTACGTTATAACAAGCACTTAGGTTAATGTTGCATTACAGGAACAGTGTTTATAGTAATTGAAAGTAATATCAAAGCAGTCAAGGTGCAAACTCGTACTAAGGTCCGATATCCACCAAAGCGGGTATAGCGGGCAGGATAGGATAAGAGCAGGCTAGTGCTTTCCATCACAGTGAATTTAATCATCTTATCTCAATGGTGCAGCTATAATATTATCGACCGCCAACTGCCCGCGGGCCGCGGGCCTCCGCCCACATCCGACTTTTTGTAGGTCCGATAATTTCGCCGCCTTTTATTACCGAGTTTGTGACCGACACAACGCACACGTCCGTCACTTTGTCGGTGGTTATCTAGTAAGCGCATGTCATGAATTCACCGATTGTCGGTGAAGTTTCATTTTCCACCGACAATTTTGTTTTTGACCGACTTTTTGCGTTTCAATATTGCAATCTGTATGCGGTCACCGATTTTATGATATGAGCGGAGTCCCTTAGGCTAAGCGAGATATTTTAGATATGATATACTATTCACGAAACACCACTTCTTCTTTGTACATCGCTTTTGAAGACGGGGCCTAGTGCCTGTCCACTGAAGAAGAGTTTATTGAAGACGTGTCCAGCTTACTATAATAACTATATATTATAAGCTATACTATGATAACGGTCAGAGGCCCGATTGTCTAAAAAAATCGTAATCATTCGAACTGTTTAAGGAGTTCATCCGATAGACTTAAAATGTGGTTCATAGATGCTTTTCGACAAGCAGGCAGTTCCACAAACTTAAACCCTTGAAATGATTTATGTGCGGTTGAACTACTTGAAAAATCAGTGTGATTTTTTTTGTAGTAGTTCAATGGTTGAACTAATCGGTTGAGCTCTGTAGCAATATGTCAAACATAGGTACGTAAAGCATGGAACTAAAAAAGTTGAAATATTGGGAAGTACCCAATTGATAACGATTTTACACAATCGGGTCTCTGAGATGACGTGTGATAACAAATCATATTGAGATGTCGTCGTATCTCATTTTTTGGGTAGTGGACAACTAGTCAAATCAACAACTTTTTTCCAAAATTCAAAACGCATGCTTACTTGCTTATTATGGGATTTATAATATGAAATATTGAATAGTGACGTCATCAAAGTTCGACGCACCTTTTTTGCTTCAATCGATAGGTTTTTTACCATTTTAAATGATTATTCAACATAAAACTAAGAAGGGACGTAAATATTACGACTTTTGGGAATCCTCTATTTCAGGGATTCCCAAAGTGGTCGATATCCCTGGTCGAGACCCCTGGGAAACGAATATCGACCCACGAATATCGATAAACGAAAACTGATTTTGGGGGTCGACGAGGTCTAAAAATCGACCCCTATTTTAATGTTTTAAAAAAAAAAAATTACCTTATAAGTATTTTTACGTAATTTGTATAAATAATTATTAATTATACTTGATACCTATTGATGAAAAAATGATGTCAAGTTTACTCACTTATCCAACCGCAAAGTTTTTAAATTGGTAAGTAATATTTTATATCAATAGGAAAAACTAGAGATAGGATTTTGAATGTAATTTGGCTATGGGGGTCTGAGGTATCAGTTCAATTTGGAAAAGGGGCCTCTTGCCCAAAATTGTTTGGGAATCCGTGCGCTATTTAATAATCATTAAAAAATAATTTATTTGACTAGTAGCCAAATACCCAACTAAACATGTCTCCCTCCGCCTCAGATGACAGCCACCGGCGGTAGGTACTGTAGAGTGCAGACGGTAGAGTTTACTGGGTGGGCGAGAACTCTGTGGGCTCGAGGATGCGGCAATGCATCTCGCGTATGAGCGGCACGGTGTAAGCCACGCACTCGTCCCAGCCCGGGTTGCGCCACGTGCTCTCGCGGGTCTCGCGCCGCGCCTGCAGGTCCTTGTAGCCTGCGGGGCGACACATATGCAAAGTCATAGCCCGTGCCACGAAAAGAGTCCCCCAGAGTTGGCGCTAGTAGTTGCATGTTTATGAATTTGACTCGCTCCAGCAATGCTAAGGACAGCGGTTACTTATATAGTATCTACAAATTGATGTACCTAAAAAAATTGTAAATGAATTATTTAAAAAGAGCAACCACCGACTTTCTTGCTGGTTCTTCTCCGTGGGAATGTCATTGTAAACCAGTGGTAGATTCACTCGACGATTCCAAATCACTTGTAATAAGTTATTTGAATAAAAGCATTTTATGCAATTTTTGTATGTTAAATTTCGCGACTTCTTTCGTGACACGGACTATACCTACTAGGTACTCCGGGCAAAAGGATTTAACCGTTTCTCTTTCGGCTTGTCGAATCGGAAATTAATAATCATCATCGTCACATCACTTCAACCTATTGCCGAATGCCTCACTACTACCTATTCCTGTAACTTTCATTAAAATCGGTTGAAAAGATGGGGCATGAAAGCGTAGCAGACAGGCAGACACTTTCGCATTTATAATGGACTCACTCCATACTATCTAAAGCTAAAGATTTAAATTCTTAACTCGCACATAACTCTGAAAAGTGTGCGCATCGCTTTTACTAGGGAATTTTATTACTTTCGTAATAAAATTCCCTAGTAAGACAAATTAGTAGAACCACAAGGCAATGCCCCAAGTAGTGGCTACAGGCGTCTTAGCCACTAGGCTATCACCGCTTATCGGCAAATACAAGGTAACAGCCTGAAACAACGATTGTAATCAAAAACTATTCTGAGATGAGAGTAGGTTACAGACCTATCAATATGTGACTGCTTTTGACCATATTTTACTTACACCATATGTGATGAACATTATACAGTCTTCCGATTTGGGAGAAGTATCCCGCGAAGGCCTCGTTCTGGGAGCGTCTGTAGGTCAGCCCGCGCGCCCAGTTGTTGCCCCACTCGATCATTGTGCCCGGCTTTAAACTGGAACAGTGTACTAAAGTCAGGCAAAAGTTGATTTCTGACAAGTTTATTACGTAGACGTAACATGGCAATTCATTTACTATTCCATATTTACGGCTTGGTCCCATCAGCCCAGCTGGCGGGGCACTAGCGGGGCAGTTGGGAAAAAAAGTGCCATCGACCCCGCTAGCCTCGGCGTATTCGCTTAACGGGCAGATGAAACTTTTTCACACAGATCAAGTGTCATTTGCCCCACTACACTTCCGTATAAGAAACTTACGAAAGAGCCAGCGGGGCAGATGGGACCAAGCCATATTTACATCAACTAAACTATTGTAATATATTTGTAAACAACAACCTAGCAACTAAAATAAATAAGAAAAATAAAATTTTAATAAAACTCGCACTTTTAATGCAGATTATATGACAAATAGTGTGTGCGCCACGGGATGAAACATGATTTCAGATTTCGGGTGATGCCAGCCCTCGCTTCGCTCAGGCAGGCAACTTCATCCTCGTCTGAAATCGTCTTGTTTCACCCCTAAGCACACAATACACTATTGAGTCAAAGCACACTATAGTTTTAGGTAATATCGGCAAGTGTCAAAATTTTTCCGAAGCTAGATAGATGCTGCGATTGGACCTTATCATCATCATCATCATCACTACAGCCTATTAACGTCCCACTGCTGGGCACAGGCCTCCACTCTCATAGGAGAGCGGGAATTAGAGCTTAGACCCACCACGCTGCTCCAATGCGGGTTGGCGGGCTTTAACGATTATTATCATGTTAGTGATAATAACCGGGACCGACGGCTTAACGTGCTCTCCGAGGCACGGGGGTGAAACACCTCCAACTTCCAACTCCGGGCTGGACCTTATAATTTAGTATAATTTAGGAATCGCCTCACCCGTTGTACTAGGTGAGTGACAGAAGCGACGCGACGCAATACGACGCCATAGAAAATGACAGACGTATCTACGCGATAACGTAGGCTGCGTGAAGGGCCAGCTACTGTTTTATATTGCCGCGTCGCGTTGCGGCGTTTCTCGCTCACCTCGGACAACGGTCAGATGTATTAGGCGTCAAAACGTAAGTTTTAAAACTCAAGCGTCAAAGACTCAAAACGCAGCAAAAGCAAAGTTAACAACATATCTAGTAAAAGTTAAACAACTAGCAACATCTTTATTTGCTGCAAAACAAATCTATTGTGCTTGTCATGAAAAGAATCTAAAAATAAAATTTTCGCACAAGTTAAAATAAAACGAAGAGAGGCGATTAGTCATAGTAATTAGACAAACCTATAAGATCTTATTTCATAGATATTCTTGCCCGGACGCGGCTCGCCTGACGGCCAGAAACTAAACGCTAACAAGTACTGAAGGTGGCGGGATCTCACATAATTGCCTCTCTCCTTCTCAAGCTTGCTATAATCCTGTAACAAGCATTAAAGATTTACTCATTGGTTGCTCACGAAATCTACACACTTATAAGGAACCTTACTTTCGAGCTTCGGAAAGCATGTTACTCTATTTGTCAGAATTATTATCACCAACAACTGATTCAAGTTAAGCATATTGGTTGTTAGTCAAGTTGGTATCTTGCAGTAGACTTTTGAGTGTGAAGTAAAAATAAGGCGAAAGCGTATAAGTCTGTAATTTTACACAATCCTGCATGGATGCTCAAGGCAACATTTTCTCTAAGACTGGCAAATATCATTAGTAATAACAATATGTCACTTACAGGGTTTTCTCTGAAGAGAATCTTTGCCTTGTCGATCTTCTCAAAGCCGCCGACGTAGCGCCACAAATGCAGTGCCTGGTCCATATCTCCTACGGACACTGTCCATGATCCAACCAATTCACATCCTAGTTCCGACTTACGGGACTCAACAAATTCTGATGATGTTTTACTGAAGAACAGAACAGAAGATTTTATTGATGAGAAACTTCACTTTTTAGTTTCTTATTTCTATTTAAACAAGCAAGAATCCGCTTCCATATTATGTAAGATGAACTAAACATAGACTAAACTACATAAATATATTTGTATTTTTAGCAAGAATCAAAATTAAAGTGGTGATTAAACTCTGATTCCATTAATTGAAATTAAATTAATTTGAAAAACACTTAAATTCAGTGTTTAATTCTGAGTTAGGGTCAAGATATTTATGTAAGAAAGACCTTTTATGAGAATCAAACAATATTGATGGAATCTACAAAAAATATTATAACTTAGCAAAACACTCCAGTGAATTAAAAGATATGCTAAATGCTAATTTATTTCACACTAGATGATTCCCGCGACTTCGTCCGCGTGGACCAAATTTTTTCGATTCCCGCCAGAACTCTTAAATTTTCCGACATAAAAAATAGCCTATGTCCTTCCCCGGGATACAACCTACCCCTGCACCAAATTTCATTAAAATCGGTTGAACAGATAAACTTTTTGATTCCCACGGGAACCTTTGAATTTTCCGGGATAAAAAGTAGCCTATGTCCTTCCCCGGGATACCACCTATCCCTGTACCAAATTTCATCAAAATCGGTTGAACAGATGGGCCGTGAAAGCGTAGCAGACAGACAGACAGACAGATAGACACACTTTCGCATTTATAATATTAGTATGGAAGTATGGATTTTACCTGGATTTCACACAACTGTAAAGATGCATTCTAAGAAAGATCCTGCTTACGTGGAAGGGTATATGGTAGTAAATTTAACATGTTTGCTGATGATACTATGGTGGAAACTTTGTGCAAAATAGGGAACTCATCACCTTTCATCATCATCACATTGCGCGCATCGCAAGTTTTTATATACAAACAACAGAAGATCTATTTAAGGAACATTGCATAATCGCATATTTACCGGTTTACTGTGACAAATTCGATATACTTGAGGTACGATATACTTACTAGTTTTGTAAGTATTTATCAACGGAGTCTGGTCTAATGTTGTGAGTATGTAACGCGTATACAATCTCCTTATCGCTAAGCATACGGCTGTGGGATTCTTTAGTCGGCTCGATCTTTCGCACCAACAGCTTTGAAATCCAACCATCGTCAGAGATCGATCGTGAGTTCGTTGTTGAAATTAGCCTGAAAAGTAAACTTTACTTCATAAGATATCAATTCGAAATTCAAACAAAAATAATAAAAATAGGACATAGTTTTTAATTTGTTACCTGGCACTTTTAGGTATTGCCGAGCTAACTAAAACCCTGTTCAAGGAATTCATCTTCAAAAATACAACGATCGCACAGCCGCAGTATTTTTTTTAACAAAGCTAAACAACACTGTAAGATATTTATTACTTGCTTCTTGTTATCAATTTCGTAAAGCTCTTGACTGACACTTGAAGGTTATCCCGAAAATAAATAAAAATAGAATAATTTCGGCTTGAGAGTAGAGGGAGACATCTATTGACAACCATTTAAAATATTGATAACAATGACAGCTGTTTTGTTATCAAAATGTACAGCAGCAGCTGGGCGACCGCGTAACTTTTGCGTCAATCATTGATACATCGCAATCAACTCCGATTGGCTGAATTTAAGGTATTCTTGCTGCGTCAATGGATTTCGTCCAATAGTGGAAGAGTGTTAACCAATCAGAGGTGATTGCGATCTTTGATTATATAGATTGCGATGTATCAATGATTGATGCAGAAGTTACGCGGTCGCCATAGAGGTAATATATATTATAAACGGTCGCCCTGCAGCTTAGATGAGACCATAGAGTAAGAATAAAGCACAGACAAATAAAGCATAATATATCTTTCTCACATCTTTCTCGGTCTACGGATGAGACTTACTCTGAGTTTTGCTTGACAATTTTTTTTATTAACTGGCTCTGGTTCGACCTTTTGACCCCAAAATGTTAAAGTGATGTATGCACAGGATGTATGTTACACAGGGGGGGTAACTATGAGCTCTTAAAGTTAAAGCAGGACAGACATTGTTCAGTTCACAGTTCAATGCAGTGTCTGCCTACCAGTTCAGTGACTTGAAGTAAGTGCAGTTCAATCTATCCTGCTATAAGAGCTCATAGTAACCCCTCAACTCAACACTCTGTCGTGGACGTAGACAAAGAAAGATGGTCGTGGACTTCTGTGTAACTTACTCCGAGACAAAAACTAAACTGATAAAAAAAATTGGATATGGGGTCAGTTAAGTTTGACGGACTATACAACTCTGCAGCCGTAGAGTAGCTGGCAGCTGCAAACCGGCCTTTGAATCGGCCATAATCTACCATGCATGTGTGATCTGTGATTTTTGTCAAACTAGTGTCAAAAGTCAATTCTTAATGTCAATTTCGTTGTGACTTGTGAAGTCAAATGTCAATTTTCTAAATTTCTTCGTTTATTTCTCCGCAAATCAATTTATTTTTATAATATTTTCGTTAGTAAACAAAAAAACAGCAACTGTTCATCACGGGACTCGTTAGATTGTTTGAACTCCGTAATGGGTAAGTATCTGGAACAGTTCTAGTGCTTTTGCTGTTTTGAATTTATGTGGGCGGTGTTGATATTTTGTGCTGAAATTTTGGTAATTTGTGCAGCGTCAAGCGAAGTGACAAAGCTTCAGCAGCATTTATCGCTTCTCAAGGAAGAATATAGCAAGCTGCAGAGCCATTGTGCGGAAGTGGAACGGAAATATATGCTTGCGGCGGCGTCGGCAGGCGACTTGAGTGAAACCAGTTTTGTCGCTCGACTTCTTATGACGGTGTCCACTCTGTACGGCAGGGATACTTATTCAGATATCGTGGTAAAATTGCAAAATAAATCTGTTCCTGGTCACAAGTTTGTGCTGAATGCTCGCTCGGATGACTGGAATGAGGAGGCTCTAAAGAATCTTACAGAACTAGGTAAAGTTCACAACATCTTATACATGTGAATGCTTAGAGGATGAAACCATTGTTAATTTTTCCAATGTATTGACATGAAAGTATATTGCGATTTTATTAATCTAATCTTACTGGAACTCTATCATGATAGAGCTAATGCCAAAAAAAATGCTAAGTAATGGGTTCGAAAATAGTCATACACTTTTCCGACAATGCATGCGACTTTAACTAGTAGTATTTATAGTTAAAATTAATATCACTCACAACAGTCTAAAAGTTAAAAGAACGAATGGATTTTTAAATGGTGTAACTATTATGTACTCCAAAATATTTTATATCTGCTAAATATTTTTTACTAATTAAATAATATGTTAATATGTCTGCAACTGCATACAGAATTCAAGAGACTGATTAAACCAAAAACCTCATTGGTAACTTAAGAATAGCTTGCCTTCATAATTTGGAAAACTTAGGAAGTTTGCCCGCACACCTCCCTTTAATTTTTTTCATAGTAGTATTTTAAAAGTACACAACATTTTGTATTTCACCATCATTTCAATATCATGTCATCTTGTTGTTTAATTCTGGACGTAAGCTGTTTTATTCTATGGACAAGTTTATTATTTAATTATCACCATCACATATTACTATACTGTGTAGTATTGACCTCCGAAAAGAATACTAAGTACAGTAGAATCCCGATTATCCGAATCAAATAAAATCAGGGGTATTCCGTATAATTGAAAATCCGGATAATTGATATTAAAGTAAAATCAAACAATAATTATATTTTAAAAACTTTTTTATTAAAGAAAGAGTTTTACACACGTCATTTAGACAAATCATTACGTCAAATCATTTCTAAGTCGGTAACTAGAACCGTGAAGAATGAGTCCGGATAATCGGATATTCGGATAATCGATGTTCGGATAATCGAGATTCTACTGTAGATACAAATTTCGAATAAACATATTTTGACTTTGACTTTATTGATTGTAGACTGGTCATCTCTCCCAGATGATGTTGGTGCAGCTCTACTTAAGTGGTTATACACAGATGTGGTGGATCTTTCCAGAGGAGACTCATTTGCCCTGCAACTTATGAAATCAGCTGCCAATTTTAAGCTTTATGGTTTAGTTGGAAAGTGTGAACAGGCTCTTATTGCATCTGTTGGAGTGAGGTAAATACTGATAATTATTATAAACTTACTTTAAATACATATTAAAAATTCGCGGAACCGGCAGGATTTGAACCTGTGTCTCTACTAATATAGTCTCAGTAGTAATATAATTATTATATTATCATATTACTGTTATTTTAGAATAGTGTTATAGAATATTAAATACTATAATCTTCTTCCTCTTTGGTGATAAAAGCCGATTTCCTTAATTCAGCCCTTTCCTTTACTTTATTCAACCAATTACCTAATAAAATGCATAAGGATCTATCTGTTACCAAATCAATGATTTACAATTAAACGACTCTACGCTGCACAGTGTAAGCTTGCATCCTGAAGATGAGATATGGGATATAAATTTAAAAAAATCTTACTTCTATAGAAAATCAGAATTTTTAAGTCTTCAATTCAATTCACTTTTTTTACTTGTACTCTTTACATAAGTCTTGTATTGATAATATTATTTTAAATTATCTGGCTTGCTAGAAACCATGGGGCTTTTTTTTACTTAAAGAATAATAAGTATAATATTGAACAAGGAAATCACACATGGAATTCCGCATTTTTAGGGTTCCATATCTCAAAAGGAAAGATACAATCACTTTGTTGTCCATCTGTCTGTCTGTCAACTACCTTTTTCTCGGGAATGTGTGGACATGTCAAGTTGAAATTAATATCAAATTCATAATTAAAAAGAAGTCCATGGCCCCGTAAAAGGATCAAGCTTCTGAGTGAACACAATCAAAAGATTGTTTTATGCGTTTAAGAAAATATGAGTAATATTTCAAAATAAATTGAATCTTTATTTGGTAGGTACGTTAAACTAGATTTGCCTAGTGTTTAATAAACTTTGATAAATTTCCAGGAGTTGTGTGAAGTTCTACTCTGCAGCAGATGAGATTGGGGCCTCTGGTCTGAAGGAGCACTGTTCGGGCCTCATATCTGCTCACTGGGATGATTTAACAGGTTTGTTATTTTTGTGTTATTAAATTATTGCTAACTTGGAAGGGGTACCAATATTGCAAAAGAGTTTTTGTCTGCCTTCTACATTTGCACAGCCCATGTTTAGCCAATTTTGACTTACTTAACTACTTACAACTATTTAAGTAAGTTTAGACCTTCTAAACTTACTTAAATACGTATCAAAAATTGGGGAACCAGCATTTTTGATATGTATTTAAGTAAGTTTAGAAATTTTCCTAGTGTGAGAAGCACTATAATGAAATTAGACCTGCTTGCAAGTGGTATATTTGTATTTCATACTAACTTCCATACTGAACGCGCGTTGTGGCCTTTGATTAGGACTTGTTGATTTGATTGAAGTTGGCTCCACATAACAGTAGAGTTTTTACAAATTTGTCCATGTTTAACCGCACAGGAGAGGACTTTGCGCACATGTCGTCAGCACTGCTGTACCGTATGCTGAAGAGTAAGACCCCGCAGCCTCTACACGGCGCCGTCCGGCTGCTGCGAGAGGACGTCGTATTCCTCTGCCTCGTCGAGAACCACGCCAATGTGAGTACACCTTTTACTTAAGGCCACAATTGGGTATTTGACTACTATTCAAACAAATTATTTTTTAGTGATTATTAAATAGAGGATCTCCCAAAAAACCGTAATATCCACGTCCCCGGATAGTTTTATGTTGAATAACCATTTTAAACAAACAAGTAATTATTTTTTAGTGATTATTAAATAGAGGATTCCCAAAAATCCGTAATATCCACGTCCCCGGATAGTTTTATGTTGAATAACCATTTTAAACAAATGGTTAAAGTAAAAAAGTTCGTCGAACTTTAATGGCGTCAAATTTCATATAAATCCCATACTTAGGATGCGTTTTGAAGTTGTAAAAAAATATCTGATTTGACTTGTCAAATACGCAATTGAGATGATGCGTATGTTTAAAATGGTTAAACATAAAACCAACACGGGACGTGAATATTACGCCTTTTGAAAGATCTTCTATTTAAAATCACAAAAAAAATTACTGTCGAATAAAAAAGAGCGAAGAAATTTCATGACGTCACAAGCCAGTATTTCATACGACATCCCTTACTAAGCGCGCGTTTTGACGTTTTGGAAAAAGTTGCTGATTTAATTAGTTGTCAAATACCCGTTTATACGTATGTAAGTCTTACTCACGTAAGTCTCAACTTACGAAACATAATTCAACTTTTAAGTTACGTATTGTATGCAACTGTTGGAGGCTAGGAAAACTTACTGACGCACGTTGGAAGGCACTGTCTGAAACATCTTGTACTAGACAGATGTAGAAGGCTAAAATAATTACATCGATTCATTGTATGCTTTTATTATTATCATCACTAAATTAATCTAATGAACTTTGTTCAATATTCAGAAAACATGCAGCAAATCATAGCTATACACTTTAACTGGCTTAAATTCTATTTAAACACATTTTACCAACATGACAGTGATTTTAATAATATACAAGTGAGGCTTGTTAATTTTTACTATAAGTTATTTAAAATTATGACTAGCAATAATAAAATTAATTAATAAGTACTATGTCGTTATTTGGAATGGAGATTCGAATTAACAATTTAATTGCAAATATTTATTTACAAAATTATTTAATACTAGCCAATGCCCGCTACTTCGTACGCGTGGATCGAGGTTTTGTGGATCCCGCGGGAACTCTTTAATTTTCCGGGATAAAAAGTAGCCTATGTGCTATTCCAGACTATATTCTATCTCTGTGCCAAATTTCAGCCAGATCCGTTCAGCTGTTGGCGCGTGATTGAGTAACAAACATCCATACATCCATATATCCATACATCCATCCATCCAAACTTTCGCATTTATAATATTTACTAGCTTATGCCCGCGACTACGTCCGTGTGGATTGAGGTTTTTTGGTTCCCGCGGGAACTCCTTAATTTTCCGGGATAAAAAGTAGCCTATGTGCTATTCCAGACTATATTCTATCTCTGTGCCAAATTTCAGCCAGATCCGTTCAGCCGTTGGCGCGTGATTGGGTAACAAACATCCATACATCCATTCATCCATCCATCCAAACTTTCGCATTTATAATATTTATATTATTATAATATTATTTGATGATAATTAAAACATTATAGTTTAAAAAATATTAAAATCTGTTAACTTTTTAACATTACAGTTATTCCATCGTAAAGCTTCTTATTTGATATAAAATCAAAAATATTTAGTTGAGACTCAAGAGTCAATAATCTTACAAAGATTTACAAAGGTTTTTGTATTCATTAATTCAAATTTTGGTAGCAAGCATAATAAATAACCTGACACAATATGACTAACATTTAACAATAAAGACTAAGGACCTCATGACTAAGAACCCTAAAATGGCTTCATTAGTTGTTCTCACTCCTCGCATAGGTCGTAAAAAGTTTTAAGACACTTTAAGCGGCAATGGTTCTCTTATTTGGTTGTACACAAATCTCAAAAATAAATCGACAGGTCTTAATTACTATTGAGTGCCGTCCTTATAATTTTGTTTTTATTTTCATTCTTTTTACAAGTGATACTTGTTGTTAGACAATTTTAAAAGAAATAAGTGGACAAAAATATAGCTATCATTATTAATATAAAAGACACCGGCACGTGCCGCTAAGCGATTTACCGTTCCAGTACGATATCGTGTTGAAACCGATTAGGGGTATTGGGTTAATTATAACTGCCATGCCCCTAACAGGTTAGCCCGCTACCATCTTAGACTACATCATCACTTACTATCAGGTGAGATCGCAGTCAAGAGCTAACTTGTAGTGAAATAAATAAAAAATCCTGCTTCTGTACAACTGATTGACTTTTTTTACAATTGATTTAGCACAATGTTTGCTTATAAGGATTAAGAGGATATAGATATTTTTTCTCTATGTACTTAAACTAATCTCTTATAGTCTACATCAAATCGACGCTCATTTTACTCTGCTTTACTCTGCATTACTATTAATTATTAAATTTACATTATTATTTTTTACTCTGCGGAAAATTATGGTAAGTAGTAGGTACTACTCATAGACCTGAATACTTGGTCACTACCGAATCAGCGCTAATGCAGAACAGCGCTGACAAAGAAGTGCACTCTTACGTTACCATTTTCAATGATATGACATTTCTTATAATTATCTTAATTGATAAACATAACTAAGAAATGTTAATAAAATCGTCTTAAAATTTAAAAAAATTGCTATAGAGCCATTGCAAAAGTCACCACGGCAATGGCAATTCAGTGTTTGTGTAGGTCTGTCTAAATCGTTGCGGTCTTCTATGCATTTCTCTTCGTAAACATCGTCGTGAATTATGGTTTGCCGGAGCCACTTGCCGTTCACCTTTACCTGCTCTTGTCCCAAACTTTGGGATGCGCAGCCTCTGTGCACGCTCACTGATGTCACTGCAACAGGCAATAATAATAACAGTAAGACAAGATATACAGAGTTGATTTTAATACTCTTAAGGGCAAGCTCTGTTAATATGAAAAAACTGATAATCTTTTGTTCTGCAATAATTTGAGAAACTCAATAAAACTTACGAAAAAAACGATTTTTTTTTAGACCCAAAAACGTATTAAGTGTGCGTACTCGTATCGTATGTTCACCATTCGCATCCAATGTTAGCGCGGCCTAAGAGATTTTTTTTAAATTAGGTAACCCACAAACAAACAAATGGTAATTACTCATAAATTATAACGCTCATGGCGAATGAGGAAATAAATTATACCGTTCAATTCCTTTGTGGACGCGCCAGGCTCCCACCTAATACTTAAACTAGCGGCACGCTATGATGGCCGGTTTGACGTTTGTCCGCTCATGAAGTTCCGTATTAATTGATAACGACTTTGAAGGAAATAATTGTATTACTTTATTGACGATAGTGATGTGCAGAGATTCATAAATTTTATCGAATGTAGTTTTAGGTTTAGGACTCAAAATTTATTTATTAAATTGATTTCTAAAATGTATACAAGTGTAGAAAAATCAGTTTGCACCATTTAAGGGGTGAATGTACTTGTGAATATGAACAATTTTCACTATGTGGACAAACCTCTGAAATCGCTTTTTTGCGTCTGAATGTAATTCCATCCGTGAATGTGCTCCGTTTATGTTTTTGTGCTTTAATTTATTTATGAAAAAGAAACAATAAACTGTCCAATTGATAAACTGTTGTTTTATTTACCTAAATAACTTAAATTCCATTGTCTCCAAAGTAATTTGTATTCATATGTTTCTTGTGTGCATATAAAGTATGTATATTCATTTTCATTCAAATATTCAGTTCGTTCAAATAAATTAAATAAACATTTACATTTTTGTTTTATTAAACCTATTTAATCAGGTACAAAAACAAAACTTAATTGTTTTTTGTTCGAGAATAAATTGACATTCCACATCACTATTGTAATGTGTCAAACCGGCCATCATAGCGTGCCGCTAGTTTAGTCGAGTTCATTTATTAGGTTCTAGCTTTTGTTTGCGTGCGAGTCCTGCGACTTCGTCCGCGTAGATTTACCTTTATATTTTTAACGTAGTTCCTACAACTATTTAATTTCTATTTACTTTTTATGTCGGAAAAATATATAGACTTTATTATTATTCAAGTATAGTGCCACTTTGTGCCATAAATTGAAATCAATGAAATAAAAATAACAAACAAACGGACACATATTTGAATCCATACTTCCATACTTAATATTATAAATGCGAAAGTGTGTCTGTCTGTCTGTCCGTCTGTCTGTCTGTCTGACTGTCTGTCTGTCTGCTACGCTTTCACGGCCCATCTATTCAACCGATTTTGATGAAATTTGGTACAGGGATAGATTCTATCCCGGGGAAGGACATAGGCTACTTTTTATCCCGGAAAATTCGAGAGTTCCCGCGGGAAACAAAAAAGTTTATCTGTTCAACCGATTTTGATGAAATTCGGTACAGGGATAGGTGGTGTCCCGGGGAAGGACATAGGCTACATTTTATCCCGAAAAATTCAAGAGTTCCCGCGGGAATCAAAAACCTCAATCTACGCGGACGAAGTCGCGGGCATCATCTAGTTTATAATATAAGATTAGTTAGTAATCCATTTGCAGCATTCGCCAGTAAAGCTGTCAAGCGCAATTTTTGTCGAACTTTTCTACATTAATTAGCCCTGTTAATTTATACTTAACCTGTAGAAATAATAAATACCTTTTCGAAGAATGCGTATTAAAATTGAAAACCATTGGGGAAAACCGTATTAAAATTCACATGGTGGTTACCGAGATTATCTCAAAAATATTTAAATCGGGGGACGGACTTTGTTTTTTGCTAAGCAATGAAGAATGAATTCATGGATAAAGTTAATCCCTTCGTATAATCGAATATATCTGTTACGGGTGACTTGATTAGCCCGGCATTATTAATCATTATGAACAATAATTAAGAGCGTCGGACAAAATGTATTGCTATGACTGGCCCATGTTAATAATACCCGACGGACCATGGTCCATTTAAAATTCAAGGGTTGAGATAGCTTGACTTTATCACTTGGACCGGGCAGTATGAATAATTCCCTACTTCTAGCCGAGAAATATGATAAATATTTGTGCTACTATATGTAACCTACAACCTAGGTTAGATTAGTTTAATTCTATTGTTTTATTATTTTGTCCAAGACAGGGTAGTCATTATTCATACTGACCGGGACAGGTGATTATAGTCATGCAGTTTTACTTACATAGTCCACTGGATACGGGCCTTATGTATATGTCACCGTAAGATTGTAAAAACCGTAAGATTGTAATCTAACGCTTTTTTTTTCGATAGATTGTAAACAGTCGAAAGATTGTGAACCGTTCAATGTTTTAAGTGTCAATTTTTGAAATATTCATTGTATTTACGTTTTCTTGTCTCTTTCTTGTAGGTTAGGTTAGGGTTCGACATAAATAATCAAGTAGTGCCCGGCGAGATTACAATCTACCGAAAAATAATCCGTTATATTGTAATCATTCGACAGTTTACAATTTCGTGAGTTAGATTATAATCTAACGGTTTTTACAAACTTACGGTGACATATACAGACCGGTCATTATTCATAGTGACCGCACTTCTCAAGTTATCCGTAACATATATAACAGGATAAACGGTAAGACAAATCATAGTAAATAAAAATATTATATGGTAGGAACGTTATCATAATGTTTACTTTATACAACACAATGTAATAACTATTGTTGTAACAACTTCACGCTTTAATCATTTATTTAATTCAATAATTCGAGACATCAATAGGTAGGTAGGTATAGGCAGGCGGCGCCGAAGCTATAAAGTGCGCCTGTTTTTTATAACGCGAGTAAAATATATTAGTCTCGTACAAAAGCTGAGGACACATTTCAAACATCAACGACAAAATGACTACCGGTGTTTGGTATGGAACAAAAGTCCTTATTAAAGATATATCATGATAGCCATATTTTCATATTATTATTAGTAACTAGATGGTTCCCGCGACTTCGTCCGCGTGGACCAAGTTTTTTCGATTCCCACGGGAACCTTTGAATTTTCCGGGATAAAAAGTAGCCAATGTCCTTCCCCGGGATACAACCTATCCCTGCACCAAATTTCATCAAAATCGGTTGAACAGATGGGCCGTGAAAGCGTAGCAGACAGACAGACAGACAGACACACTTTCGCATTTTTAATATTAGTATATATTAATACTGCAAGGATATAATATTACTATACAGTATACACATAACAATTTAAACTTCGAACCTTCTTGGCGTGACGACAACACTGACGACGATGTTTTGTGGAATTTTAGGACTTCAATTTTTATTATGGGAACCTGACCATGTTCCACACACTTGCTCAATGATCAATTTTGTTTATTTACTTAAACATATTATTGCTTCGGCTACATACAAGCTGAATGTGGCATAAGTATGTAATATGTTTAATACATAATATTATTATCTATTCTAACTATATAACCTAAGGACACTTTGAGCATAGTAATTGCGACATAGAATGGCTCCATATAGAGTTAACCGTCACCCAATGACTGATTTATCTTATAAGTCCCTCTTACGATTTTGCAAACGTTGAAATGAGAACATTGCCATTTTACTTTTTCATGTTCGTAGGTTGAGTTCATAGTTATATGATTTGATAGACGTACGGAAAACTTTGATTCTGACTCGCACTTGACCGGTTTTATCAATGTAACCTGTTAGATTGTCTTTTGCACACCTGTGGTTTTTTAAAATTGCAATGAACAAGTATTTGGATTAAATGACCTAAAAATATTATTTGTGGTCCACGATAAAATATTATGGCGTCATCATAAGCACACTTGCTAAGAATTTTACCCAGACAATAAAAAGCGAATAAAACTTTCAGGCTTTTGATGAATCAGAAGGATATTTTTACTTAATTTAAATCTGATATGCGAGTCCTTTCTCGTGTAACGTAATGTAATGGTTAAGTTAACGCGAATGCCGACAAATACGAGTAAATAAATTACATTATTTAAAGTAGGAGTTCCACTAGAACTATTTACGACCTTTTAACCAACATTTACTCATCTTCTTATGAGTCAGTTCAAGCGATATGTATTTAATAAAATATGTACTAATTAATTAATTGAATGTGTCTGCCTACAGTGCTTACTGCTAAGTGGGTTGAAAAATGCCGCCTTACCGCTTTAGCTGTTCTAAACAAGTCATTTTAATTGGCCAAATTTGAGAGCTAAGAAAATATATATTAAGAAGAATCGGATGAATTAACGAATTTTAGGTTGTAATGCATTTCGTTTTTTCAAAAATATAAACCGAAAATGATGCTAATTCGGTTGTACATAATCTTTAATGTAAACTAATTTAACGGATTTAAAATTGACCCCCATAAAAAAAATTCAGTCTACATAAATATGTTAATTAACATCAAATAATATATAAACATAATATGTAACCATTAATCCATGTGTTCCTACTTACTAGCCATATAAGCCAAACGACAATTTTTTTATTATGTGATACTAGCAGGCGTTAGTCAAGTAGACTTATGCGGAGTCCATGATGATCGGATACTGAAAGAAGTAGAGCTTTAATTCGCTATAATCCGCCACAAAAAGTATGTATCTTGCAATATTCACCACCCTACAATAATCTTCCAAATTATTATTCTCAACCTAGGTTTCACTCCGAGATCGGAGCATCATCAGGAAATGTTGACTCGACAATGCTCGATTGTAAAGATTGTAAAAAAAAGAGACGTGTGGCACTCGGAGACTGCCGCGGTAAAGCTATTGCATAGCATTTTTTATCAACTTGCTATGACTACTTGTGTTGTTGACTTCAAGTTGTTGAAAATATAAAGGCGAAATATTTTTATTTTCAACAACTTGAAGTCAACAACACAAGTAGTCATAGCAACCAAAGTGTTAGGTTTTTTTTCGTTACGGAATTTCTGGATTCGGTCTCCACGCTCAAGGCCCGCGATAGAAGCTATGCAATAGCTTAAAAATATTATACTCACTTCCATTCCCTAAACTTAATGTCGTCACTTTTTTGAAGCACATCGTGGATTTGGTGCAGTTCTCTAGGAATTTGTCGCTGCTGTCGAAATGTTTGCATAACAACTTGCTTTCGTCATAATATGTGTTTTCAGGGAAGCATTTGAAGCACCGTACACACGAAGATGCTGGAAATGAAAACATTTAGTGTTTATTAACTGTAGTAATTAATAGTTTGTATTATGTAAATAGGTATAATTATAGGGGTTCAGTCATTTCTGCCGTTAACTACTATGTTATAATACGACATAGCATAGTATATTATATGATCAAACGAACTTGCAAAGTGAAGTTCGATTGATATTATATGAGTAGGTACGCTTCATTCAAAGATATAATAGCAACATCTCCAAATACCTATCTAAAACAAAAAATTACCGAATAGTACCTACCAGTTTTTTTTAATTTATCAAACAGATTATGTTTTTAAACTTACTACCTAAAAATATAGGTATAATTATAGAGGTTCAGTCATTTCTTCCCTTAACGACTAGAAACTTGCTACCTACCTAAAAAATAAACTGTTCGGCAACATGTTCTGTGAATGTGTTATAAAAAATTCATAACAGTGGGAGGACAAGACACATGGTGGTTAATGTTGAATACTAATAAGGCTTACAAAGAATGCTTTCATGAAGTCAAGGACCTTTGATAGTAGGTCAAGCCACAGGCGGTATTCATTGATTTCATGCTTACACTAAAATAGGATCTTCCTACGCAGAATTAGATTCAGCAAGGACTTTTTTGGACTGTTATTAATAACGTATACTGGCTTGTTGTTGGCATGGTTAGCATGTTCGACTGCGGATGACGAGGTCCTGGATAAGATTCCCGGGTCGAGTACAGTATTTGTTTTATCCGTCAAGAAATTCTCAGTAGGTACCTACTAGCCCGGAATCAGGAAGTCAGTGGTGTTCCCTACCCGTGACTCGGAGAGCATGTAAAGCCGTCGGTCATGTCTAATGAGTATGTGAGTAAGGGAATAGACTATAGAGAGATCAGAGAGCACCTGTGTTTGTGCACTAAAATACCTCCCGCGCCTAATCTACTTAAGTGAAGAGTTGGAGATTGGCTGATGTGCCGTGACTGATTCGGTCGGGAGGGCCTTAATATTAAATTATAAGCAAATCATTTGCTAGGCTAGGATCGAACACTCGCAAGGATATTATAGAATATAGGATAACACATGTTGAATGGGGTCACAGCTTTAAAATTATCTTAGTTTGCGTAAATATTTAATCTAGCCACCCGTGGTTTAGCTATGATTTTAAATAGGCTAATGCCTAAATAATATAATGTAAGAGTTTAGACACTATCTATTTAAAATTATTTAATTTTTTCGCGCAAAAGAGCCGGCAAAAGTGGGACAACGAAAAGCCACTAACCAAATTAAGAAGAAGAAGAGGTAGTTTGGTGCAAAAGGGTCCTTCGTATAGTTACGTAAGCGCCTTGCAGACAAAACCCAGACGAGAAAATTATTTTTTCCTCCACTTGATTAATTAGTACCATGTCCGACTACAGGTTCGTTAGCCTTTTAATGTGTATTCCTGATTATGTTTGTATTATTAGACAATACATAAACACTCAGCTTTACTCGCCATACCATTGACCGCAATGTCCGTCCATCCAACCAGATACAGTATTCTTTTAACGGATCCAATTAATGTCTGTGAACATTTGCTCGTTTTAATCAATTAGCGAATGAGCACTCAATGTACAAAGTGAAGAATATATTTTAAGGATGCGTATCGCATCTGAAACTCCTTTTGTTTCTAACTGCTTTAGTATTTCATGAGATTATTGTAGTTTGTTATGATTTCAAACAGATACATTGCCTTTTCTAGTTGAAGACATTTACTAAATGTGTTTGACATTTTAGTAATTGAATGTAAATAGCTATTTATGCAACTGTATCGTAATGAGGGTCATTTTAATTCGAGTGCTGTTTTTTGATACGAGGCTTGCCGAGTATCAAAATAGGATAGTACGAGAATTAAAATGACTAATTACGTACAGTTGCATACAAGATTTTATCTACGACAAGGACGTCTTTATAATTTTTTACTTTATAAATTAATAAAAACCAAAAGTGCCAGAACCCAGAGCCGCTAAGCTATAGGTATCCTATTTATGAAGATAACCATATCGATACAGCTACGACTCATAACGATACAGCTCCCATACAACGAACTGTATCGTTAAGAGAAGCAAACACGAAAGAGGGTTCAATTCGATATAGTTGTCAAATTCGAAATTGGAACTTTTCGATGCTGGAGTAGATAAATAAGTTTACCTATATGGTCAGTAGGTGTGCCATTTGGGAACAGTAATTACGCCAAAACTGGTAATTATATTGAAACTGGCTGAGTGTTTCATTTCAAATAAACATTTTCTTCTAGAATAGATACCTAATCGTGACCTAGTCCCTTTTATTTCATTCCGCTACAAGTTAGCCCTTGACTGCGATGTCACCTGATCGTAAGTGATGATGCAGTCTAAGATAGTAGCGGGCTAACCTGTTAGTCTTCCTCCTAGTCCTGGTTAGTCCTGGTACGTCTTTGCCGGTAGGACCAGATCAGGCCAGAAAAAATTCAGAAATTATAAATTCCCAAATTAACCATGACGGGAATCGAATCCGGGACCTCCCACGTTAAGACAACATCGCTCAACACTGCGCCAGGAAGGTCGTCTACGTCGTCGTAGGTCGTCGTCCTAGCACGCACTTAGTAGCAAAAGGATTAATGAAATTTTGTCTTGACTTTATGAATTGGTTAAGGATATGATCTCCCGGTTAATCGTTTTTTGTGTACTAAACACTGAACATCAAAGCTGTTCGAAGCTCCGAACATAGGAGCCTACGAAATCACAAATTTATTACATTTTTATTGCTTCTATACTTTTGTAAAACAAGTATATAAATTACAAATTTAAAACAACCCCCGACATAATATGGAAGAAACAGATTGATAAAAAAGCTGATGACCTGTAGACGGATGAACAGATTTTCATGAAACATGTCTAAGAACACTCGGGATAAAATAAAAATATTTGAACTTGCGATACTTATATGTGACGATAATAATTATAATAGGTTTAAAATATTATATGTTAGTTTTTAGAGTTTATTTTTTGTGTCGGGGGGTTTTTAAATTTTTTAATTTTACTTTTATTTTGTCTTTTTTAAAGTAGGTATAATTGAAGTAATACGGTACCAAATTTCGAATCGATAGGACATATTACGGAAAGTAGTCAGATCCCCTCATCAACTATTAAAGAGCTGATGATCTTCAAACGGCTGAACAGATTTTCATGAAACATGGCTAAGAACACTCGGGATAAAATTATCTATGACACAATAAAAACCTAAACGAAAATCGGTCCATCCGTTTGGGCTCTACGATACCACAGCCAGATACACAAACAGACACGTTAAACTTATAACACCCCTCTCTTTTTGCGTCGGGGGTTAATAAGCCCTTTCATTGAAAGTAATAGCCTTTTTTTTGTTAAATAAAAAGGCTAAAAACTACATAATGTAATTAATTTAATTGAACTTATCAATACTCCATTAAAATACAGTATGTATAAGTACTTAACTAGTAGGTACCTACATAAAACACATTATAATACTTTGTGTGACTTTATCGTGACAAAATATTCACTATCATAGGATTTTATGCATTGAAGGTCGGTACCAGTTCTAGGCATGGAGTTATGTTTTATATACGTATAGGTATGTCACCGTAAGATTGTAAAAACCGTTAGATTGTAATCTAACGCTTTTTTTGTCGATAGATTGTAAGCAGTCGAAAGATTGTGAACCGTTCAATGTTTTGTGTTAATTTTTGAAATATTCATTGTATTTACGTTTTCTTGTCTCTTTCTTGTAGGTTAGGTTAGGGTTCGACATAAATAACCAAGTAGTGCCCGGCCTGCGGCCGGGCACTTAGGTTCTATCGGGTTAATAAACCTAACAGATTACAATCTACCGAAAAATAATCCGTTATATTGTAATCATTCGACAGTTTACAATTTCGCGAGTTAGATTATAATCTAACGGTTTTTACAATCTTACGGTGACATATATAATATCGTATGTTTTTGTTTTCTACTTTTAATTTATATTACCTATACTAGATGACGCTGAACTTCATCCGCGTGGATTTAGGTTTAAAAAAACCGGTACTAATATAATAAATATATTCAGATATATTATATAAATAAATATGTTGGTATTTTTATAAGAAAGTAACACAATGAAAATAAAATATTATTATGTATGAAGAATGTTTTATCCAAAGATTTAAAGTTGATTAAAAAAATATTTTTCACACCACTCGCTCAACAACGCCTTATTACATGGCCTGTTATCTAAGGTTAAAGTAAGACATTAAATCCCTAGGGTTATAATGTTGTACTGAAATCCATTATTCCCTAGGGTTATAATGTAATTTGAATTTAGAATCATCGCGCATCTGAAGCAAGATCTGAAGGAAATTCTATTCATTCCAAAGAGTTTTTATTCATAATTCTTATTGCTATACCCATAAAGTCTAATTTCGGTAAACAGAATGTGTTCTCAGCAGGCGCGGCCAACTCGATTTTCGAAAACCGAAGCCGTGGCCCACTAGATTCGCACTGACGACATTTGTTTGTCAAATCGAGTAGGCCACGCCAGATGAAAGAAGTGGTTGTATCGCGAGGTGTGAAAAGTAGAGTATTCACCGTAGGGGTAATGCTGTATTAATCTTGGGCGCCCCTAATTCCCGCGCTACTCTCAGGATTCTAGATGCAACACCCTCGCTACGCTCGGGAGTTACTCTAAAATCCCTCGTTCCGCTTAGGATTTATCCCGGCGCCCGTGACATAATACATCGCATTACCCCCGTGGTGAATAATCTACTAATATATACTTACGTTTTTTTATCAAATTATTCTAAGGTAGGTTCAAATAATAATTTATGTAAGTATTTTATATATACAATTATATATTTTAAAACAATTGAAAAATGTTTTAGAGGTAAGTACTTAAAGATATTGGTTAATGGTCAACCACAAAAATTAACAATGTACTCGTACAATACTGAGGCCATCGAGCTATTGTTATTTAGTTGCTTCCTCTTCCTTTTAAGATTTGTTAAGAATTCAAATAGCTGATTAATTTAGGTTTGCACCATTTAATATTTATGTCGGTTTTTGATTGATATTATAATTATATTTTTTTGCGCGAACTTCTTATATGCAGGCAGTGTCAATGACTGAAAACAATTACAATGTTTATCAATGATGTTATCACTTACTTTTCCATAACACGGTTAACACCAAGAACAACAGCGGCAACTCCATGTTCTGAATTAAACATTACACTTAACCGCTTATACAAAAAAAATAAAGTACATAATTTAATTGAACTGATATAATTAAATTGATATTCCGCCACTATACTACTCGTAAAAACAAATCGTGATAATTTACATAAAACGCGTTACACTGGTATACGCGCCGGCGCTCGAGGCGCATATGGTTCCATGTGCTTTACACCCGACTGGCATCGGCATCTCTTTGCTCAGGCTCATGATTCACAGGAAGGAAACCCAGTAGCGAAACGGGACATATCCAAATGCCGCAGAAATAAGCCTCGAAATCGCGGTTGTGCTGATTCATGCGATCAATGATGGCGCTCGAACGGCACTGGCCAACTTTTGGCGGTCTAAACTATTCGTATTTTTGTAGCTCGCGAGACGTTTGGTTTATTGTTTTGCTTTTTATCAATCTTCTATTTCACGTATTATCAGTGCGTCTCAAATGAGACGCATTGATAATACGTGACATATCTCGAACGTATTTGTAAGTTGTAACCTAGTATTTAATTTCCATTTATCATGTTGATGTTCAACATTTCGTGGATACCATCGGTCAGTGTTTGTTTTATAGGTGTTAACGATATGATAATTATATTGACGACTCCGGAACCGCATTGCTTGTTCCGCTTTGTATTCTCAGATTTCTAAATGATTCTTCGAGTGTGTGTCACCACCCTGGTCAGGCGCTAATATTCTCAAATTGTCATTTAGTAGACTAACTACAAATAGACCTACTTGTACCGATCTTTTGTCCTCAAACTATTTATATATGTCACCGTAAAATTGCAAAAAAACCGTTAGATTGTAATCTAACTAGCGAAATTGTAAACTGTAACTGTGATTACAATTTAACGCATTATTTTTCGGTAGATTATAATCTGTTAGGTATATAAACCCGATAAAACCTAACCCTGATTATTTATGTCGAACCAACCCAAACTTAACCTACAAGAAAGAGACAAGAAAACGTAAATACAATGATTATTTAAAAAATCGACACTCATAGCATTGAACGGTTCACAATCTGTCGACAGTTTACAATTTCGCTAGTTAGATTACAATCTAACGGTTTTTGCAATCTTACGGTGACATATATACTCTTTGTTATTCAGGTGAATACACGTAAACTAGCAAATAAATAAATCTTCTAGCTTCTGCAAGCTATCCACTTGTTATACGAACCGCGGCTGCTCTCGATATCAACATCCTTTACTCCTGACGATAAAGTGCCTACATGATATGATCTGGCAATTTTTATATGGCACACGCGTGTTTATCTGCGTAGGTACCAACGTCACATAACTCTTTGTTGAGTGTTATTTATATAAATCGTAAGTATTTGAGTATTTTTAGCATAATAAATGTATGTAAAATCTGTTGTTTTTGTTGAGTCTTGAGTCTTGACTCTTGAGTACGGAACACAAAAAAATAGTACATTGTAACCTTAATTAACCTAATAAAGTACCTACCAAGTTACCTTTCTCTAAGGAACATGAAGTTATAATCGGCAGTGCAAATCTAAGTGCAGCATGCGACATGCACCGCCCGCCCGTTGCTGGCAGCAAAAGCAAGCAATGTGCATCTCAACCATATAGTATATTTTAAAACACTCACCGTATGCTTCACCCCTACACCGGAGGATCAGGTGATAGACACTGGTGATCACTAACAGGAACAGAAGTTGACTACACAGTGCAAGATTTTTGTAAAACTAGCTAATGCCCGCGACTTCGTCCGCGTGGTTTAAGTTTTTTTGATTCCCCCAAATTTTTCGGGATAAGCCTATGTCACTCTCCAGGTCCTCAACTATATCCATGCTAAAAATCACGTCGAACCGTTGCTCCGTTGCGGCGGGATTGAAGGACAAACCAACTAACAAACACACTTTCGTATTTATGATATTTAAATTATAATTCTTAAAAAAAATGTTACTTACCGATCTAGGATTTTATGGAACTGACAACTTAGAAGTCTAGATGAAGCTTTCCATAGCAGAGACAGATTTTTTACAAAATAATATTTTATTTTGTATAAATAACCTACGATTAACGCTATAAATTCACTTAAAACTGTTTTGGGAATCATTGAATGCAGATATTTTTTTTAAACCGTCGATGTAGTAAGGCTAAAAATGTCTACGTTCAATAGCCTAAATTTTCGCCTCACTGACTGCTCCCACCCTGTATCTGTCGGGACAGCTTTAAGGTTTTAATAAGAACCTTGACATTAATTAAATTATATTGATTTTTACACGGGAGCGTCTGTTGCCGTGTCTACGAATGTTGCTATGTCACGCCTGTCTGCGGTTTTGATTACATTGATCGTAAAAATCAACCGGTTTTTATTTAGTTCTATATTACGTTTTATTATTAGTACCTTAAGTTATATAATAGGTGTTATGGTTATACTATATTAAAATTTATAAACGTGGTTAGTCTGGCAGTTAATAACGGCGACTCTAAATTCCTGGTAGATCCAGATGAAGAAAATCTTGAGCAAAAACATTGCACTGTCCGACTAGCAGTCTATCATAGGTACTCAGAGTAGGTGAAATAAAAGTCAGGTGAAAAACAATAAAAGTGAAATAAAACCTTTCCTGTATCTAACCTCTCTACCAAAGATTCATTGACTTTCTACCAGAAGAGGGAGACAGCTTGTAAAATAATACAACGTTTTTATATTTTCAACATAACTGTTTAATTTTTTTTCGCACACGCTTTTGATCGATTTATTAATCATTTATGAAGCTTTTTTCATATTAACAATAATTATTTTATTACATTGACTGAGTTTTTTTAAAATAATTTAGCCTTAGGCTTTCATTAATCCTAATAATCATAAGCCGATTTTTAGATCTTTTTTGCGATGGTGACAAGGTCAAGGTCTAAAAAACTAGTTGTGAAATGATTTCTCATTAAACTGCTCGTAGTATAGGTAGTATTTCAATGACATCATTAGCTGTTTGCCTTGGGACTCTACATTTTGAATTAAAAGAATTTGAAGAGCATATTATATTATTTGCTTAAACTAATTCTATTAGCTCTTGTAGTTGTAAGGTCTAACCCTCATTTTGTTGTAATACTATTAACGTTAAAAGTAATTAAAACTAAATTAAATCAAACTACACCAGTCATAAATCCTTCTTCATACAAAACTTTTAACGTTTTGTTAAGTCATTTCATTACGGCTTTCTTGTACCAAACTAATAAAGTGATTTTAGTTAAAGTTTTATGCTAAAGTGTATTCCTAAGTTTACACTAATATTCAAATCAAACACATTTAACAGCCTGATGCAAGTGGACCTGTTATTTTTAACATTTTGACTAATAAAATATCACATAGTCGCTTAAAAATAACACATAATAAAATAAATGACTTTCCATTGTCTTGCATCATATACACATAATTTAGATTCGAGAATCAAAATATTAAAATTATTTTTCTTTAGCAGATTATCAAAATAAATACTAAGTATAATCACAACTTTGAAGTAGATAAAAAGTCAGAATTAAGAAATGACAGAAACAAGGAATTTCATAAGCTTTGGCGCGATGGTCGCAATAATTGTTATTTGTTGACGTTATTGCGATATTGGCTATAATAAAAATAAGTCGGGTTTTCCTTCCTGACGCTATAACTCCAGAACGCACGAACCGATTTCCACGGTTTTGCATTCGTTGGAAAGGTCTCGGGCTCCGTGAGGTTTATAGCAAAGAAAATTCAGGAAAAATTTCAACAGAAAAGCGGGAAAATCTTTTTAGCGGGAAAGCCATCTGGTGGCGAAACGGAGTTCGCCGGGTTTGCTAGTTGGCTATAATTCAGAGCGTTAACAAAAATACAATAGATGCAGCCAAAAAAAGTGTTTGCAGCGGTAACAATGATTGCACCAAGAGCTACGTAATCTATGGACTGGCAACATGAAACTGTACAACAGCGAGATAATCGCGACCACCGCGCCTGGCCTTGTTACAGCTTACAATCAGTAAATCCTTCGAAAGAATAAAAAAAAACGGAAAGCTTTTGAAAATAGATTTTAAAAGTTTTTCTATAAATTATGATATTTACGTACTACTTACTTACTGAAACTTATTTTTGGCTAAGTTATTTTCAACATGCAATACTTCAGCCCAATAAATGAAGCTTTAGCCTTGCTTAGGACATCAAAACTTAAGTAAGATCAGGTTGGAATTTGGTGAATGTTGGTAGCATTGTGGTGGTGAACAACATGGGAACAACATACAAAATCTTGAACTTCGTTTCGGATCGTGGAAGAGAGCTAAATGTCCCGTTTTTCATTACTTAACAATCCATATATTTTGGGCAAAGGCTATATTAGAAAAAAAGATAAAAAAATCTCGCATCAGCCGTAGCCAAAGGGATTTTCAGTAAATTGTTTTGGACCTTCTCCTCCACAACTCTACCAAAATTCAAAATCAACATTCCCATTTATTTTGGCACATACATTTTTCAGATATACTACAATTTTCCAATACAATGAATATCGATGCTCTATGAATATACATTCATGGTGAAATAAATAATTCTAATTAGGTAGTTTAAATTTCCTAACTACGGTAATTTATATACAAGTACTATCTAAGACTGTTAATATATTTCATGAGGTTGAACACCATAATCACGCCCATGATGTCAGTGTAGCCTTCGTGGTTCGAGTTAGGCGATGAGTTACACAGGTTTTTTCGGCAGTAACAATATCTGAAATAAAAACATGACAAGTATTAGTCTCTCTCTGTGCATAGTCGTTCGTGACTAGTTCCTTTAATCATAATAATATAATACTGCGGTTTTCTTGGGAGGATAATAGCGCGATGGGCTCCTGTGCTGTGTCACAAATAATTCTGAAAACTAATGAAATTTTGAAACATCGGCAGATGGCCATTATTTTGCAACAGCTGATTCCAAAAAAGTTGCACTGTCCAATTTTAACTGTATGTCACATCACAGGACTCTGGTGCAATAAAAATTTTGACTAACGGATTTTAACGTTTCAAGTTTCAACCCTTTGTTTGCTGATTAGGTAACTACTTTCCTTTCACTTTAATCTATATTGCACGTACGAGAACTCGTTTCTCTGAACTGATATTTAATAACACATACCTACCCTACTTTTAAGTCTGACCTTGTACTTTCAGTTTCAAACAGAGTATTTCGCAATAAATGCTGTTATGTAACTTGCAGGCAAGATCCAGAATAAGGAATTGTTTTGGCCCAAAGAAGAGATTAATTGTATGTTTTGTTAACATTTACAACATTAACATTTACGATTTGATAGAAGAAAAACAGCTTATGCATCAATTTAGATACTATAACTATAGATTTTAAAACTGTCCAAATAGGAATTAAAATAGACATATAATACATTATATATAATTCCAACTCAACTTCTCAAAACAGCACATACAGTTGATATCGTAGATGGCCTTAAAATCATAATAGGATATTTTGAGTGTGAAGGTTAATTAGAGGAATTGTTTGTGTTTGTAATTTGATTTAAGAAATAATTCCTCAAATATTATGTGGAAACGATTTCTACAGAGTTTCCACAGTTTTTACGCTTTATTTTATGAATATTCATAATTCATATTTATATTTGTAGGTTCAAGAATTCAATTTATGTCTAAACACTACACTGTTGATCTTTATAGTTGCACCACAAAATGTTACACGTTACCAAACCCTTTAATAAATAATTTCACTATGTACCTATATGCTGCCCAGCAGCATATGGGTGCATGGTGCTGACAGGAACAGACTCTGCAAGCGCCTTGTGAAAGAAATATAATGTCTCCCTTACATATACTACTAGGTATATTTCAAAAATTTCTTACTTCCTAGATACCGTCTCATTTAGTTCTCAATGGAAACCTAATTGTTCTACTTTTGTCTAAGCTTCATTCTCATAATGTAAACTGATACCCAAAAACCAAAAAAGGAATACATTATACAACCTATCGGTAAAGGAAATATTGAAAATGCAATACGGGCGAGATAATCTTTGCTACTTACTTAGTAGGAGTTGTTCTTTCCCCCTTATCATCTACTTCTGAGCAGCCTTCTTCGTAAGGTTCCAAAATCTCCATTTTCGGAGACCATTTCCCGTTCTTGAAGTCGTGGTACTCGTTCTTCTGAGGCGCACAGTCTAGTAGAACCCCCGTGATTCTCACTGAAAAGATAGATCTAAATCGTTTACCTAATTATTATGCACCTTTTCATTTTAAAAGAATACCATTTCCTAGTTTTCCAATTGAAAATACTTTACTTGGTTAAGTGAATATAAAGTGACATCTATACTATTAATATTATAAAGAGGAAAGATTTGTTTGTTTGTTGGTTTGTAATGGATAAACTCAAAAACTACTCAAGCGATTTTAAACATTATTTCACTTATAGAAAGCTACTTTATTAGCGAGTAACACAGGCTATATTTAATTTTCAAAAAAATTAGAGATCCCTACGAAAATTGCAATAATCAGATGAATACAGATATCATAGAAATAATGTAACGCGCAATAGAAATAGGGCCCACGATCTGCAATGGCAGGCGAGTTGAAAAGATATCGCAGTGCTAATGTAAAACCTGATGTGCTGCCCAGTGTCGACTGGCTATTATTGGGTCCATATCCAATAATTATGATGATAATAACTATTATGATGTTTAGTACTACCCGTGCGAAGCCGGGGCGTACCGCTAGTTGTTAATTCCAAAATGGATGTCCCTTTCAAGAATTATTTACAAAATCCCTATTTACTGAATTAAAAATCATTAAGTATAATGATACTCGTAGCACGTGTATGATTACAGTTTTATGTTAAGATCGTTTTAAAATTAGAGGTACATAAAATAGCTGCCTATTTCCTTGACCTACATCCGATACAAGTTTAAACTCGGAGACAAATTGTTTGGCCTTTGTTAGTAAGTATTACTCTTTTACACTTACATGTTTCAGCCATTGTGGCCGCATAATCATCTCTATTTAGTACATTTTTGTGTTTTTTAATTGCCATGGATATCCTTTAATTTTCCAGATTAAAAAGTTTCTTCCTCAGTCTCTAGGATGAATTCTATCACTATACCCAAACAATTGGGCCGTGGAAATAACAGACAGACAAACTTATGTACGAATTTATAAAATTGGTATGAATTGCATTTTTAACGAGTCTATGGCATCTTCTTTCCTTGACAAAGACCTAAACTCTAAGTTAAATTATGCATATTAATACCTTGCACTTGGCCTTGTATTATTATTAATTACTAGCGGACGCCCGCGACTTCGTTCGCGTGGCATACGTTTTATAACTCCCACCGGCATTCCTTAATTTTCCGGGATAAAAAGAACCTGTGCACAAAAAACATCCGTTGCTCTGTTGCAGCATGATTGAAGGACTATTTAACGTCCTTTGGGAAAGAATTTTCAATAACTGTGAATTACCTATGTATTTCATAATTTAAACCCGTTGCCCAAACGTCAAGTTTCATGGCTATAACTTGAAAAACGGCGGCCTTTTACACCAACTTAAAACCCCTATTTTACCCGTTTGGGGGTGGAATTTTTAAAAACTGTGACACACGTTGTTCTTTATTTTTTACCTATAGCCAAAATACCAAGTTTCGTTGATATAACTTGTAAAATACCTTGAGAAATGAAGGCCTTTGATACCAACTTTCATCCGCCATTTCACCCCTTTGGGGGTTGAATTTTCAAAAACTGTGAAATATGTATTTCTTAATTTTCAACTCGCAGCTCTTATACTAAGTTTCATGACTATAGCTTGAGAAATGAAGGACTTTCATACAAACTTTAAACCCCTATTTTACCCCTTTGGGGGTGGAATTATGAAAAATTGTGAAACACGTATTTTTTTATTTTTAACCAGTAGCTCACGTACCAAGTTTCTTGGCTATAACTTCAGAAATGAAGGACTTTCATTCAAATTTCTAACCCCTATTTTACCCCTTTAGAGGTGAAATTTTGAAAAACTGTGACACATGTACTTCTTTATTTTTTACCGAAAGCCAAAATACAAAGTAACGTTGAAATAACTTTTAAAATATCTTGAGAAATTAAGGCCTTTAATGCCAACTTTCATCCCCTATTTCACCCCTTTGGGGTTCGAATTTTCAAAAACTGTGAAACATGTGTTTCTTCATTTTCAACCCGCAGCTCATATACCAAGTTTCATGGCCATAACTTAAGAAATGAAGAACTTTCATACAAACTTTCAACCCCTATTTACCCCTTTGGGGGTAGAATTTTGAAAAACTGTGAAACCCATACTTCTTTTTTTTTAACCGATAGCTCACATACCAAGTTTCTTGGCTATAACTTGAGAAATGAAGGACTTTCATACAAACTACCAACCCCTATTTTACCACTTTAGGGGTGGAATTTTGAAAAACTGTGACACACGTAATTGTTTATTTTTTACCTATAGCCAAAATACCAAGTTTCGTTGATATAACTTGTAAAATACCTTGAGAAATGAAGGCCTTTGATATCAACTTTCATCCGCCATTTCACCCCTTTGGGGGTTGAATTTTCAAAAACTGTGAAATATGTATTTCTTAATTTTCAACTCGCAGCTCATATACTAAGTTTCATGGCTATATCTTGAGAAATGAAGGACTTTCATACAAACTTTAAACCCCTATTTTACCCCTTTGGAGGTGGAATTTTGAAAAATTGTGAAACACGTATTTTTTTATTTTTACCAGTAGCTAACGTACCAAGTTTCTTGGCTATAACTTGAGAAATGAAGGACTTTCATACAAATTTCCAACCCCTATTTTACCCCTTTAGAGGTGAAATTTTGAAAAACTGTGACACATGTAGATACTTCTTTATTTTTTACCGAAAGTCAAAAAAAAAGTAACGTTGAAATAACTTGTAAAATACCTTGAGAAATGAAGGCCTTTGATACCAACTTTCATCCGCCATTTCACCCCTTTGGGGGTTGAATTTTCAAAAACTGTGAAATATGTATTTCTTAATTTTCAACTCGCAGCTCTTATACTAAGTTTCATGACTATAGCTTGAGAAATGAAGGACTTTCATACAAACTTTAAACCCCTATTTTACCCCTTTGGGGGTGGAATTATGAAAAATTGTGAAACACGTATTTTTTTATTTTTAACCAGTAGCTCACGTACCAAGTTTCTTGGCTATAACTTCAGAAATGAAGGACTTTCATTCAAATTTCTAACCCCTATTTTACCCCTTTAGAGGTGAAATTTTGAAAAACTGTGACACATGTACTTCTTTATTTTTTACCGAAAGCCAAAATACAAAGTAACGTTGAAATAACTTTTAAAATATCTCGAGAAATGAAGGCCTTTGATACCAACTTTCATCCCCTATTTCACCCCTTTGGGGGTTGAATTTTCAAAAACTGTGAAATACGTATTTCTTTTATTTCAACTCGCAGCTCATATACCAAGTTTCATGGCTATAGCTTTCATAAAAAATTTCAACCCCTATTTTACCACTTTAGGGGTTGAATTTTGAAAAACTGTGACACACGTAATTCTTTATTTTTTACCGTTAGCCAAAATACCAAGTTTCGTTTATATAACTCGAGAATATCTTGAGAAATGAAGGACTTTCATGCAAACTCTCATCCCCTATTTCACCCCTTCGGGGGTAGAATTTTTAAAAACTATGAAACACCTATTTCTTTATTTTCAACCAGTAGCTCGTATACCAAGTTTTATCAATATAACTTGAGAAATGACGGACTTTCATACAAACTTTCACCCCCTATTTCACCCCCTTAGGGGTGGAATTTTGAAAAATCCTTTCTTAGTGAGCGCCTACGTCACAAAAGGAACCTACTGTCAAAATTTCAAGTTTCTAACCCCAGCGGTTTAGGCTGTGCGTTTATCCCTTAACGATTTTATATATATATTAGATTAGCAGGTATTTAGCGTTACACTTGCTTCTTTTTGGCATCAATCTACTGACTATGGCATTAAAGCAACATTACAGTGAATGTACTTGACTACTTACGAATGCTATTTTAAGCTCTTTATGGTTTCTAGATCCTTCTCATTCTTAAGAGGAGACTTAATGAACCGGCAATGGGTTGAAGTAATGATGTTAATGGTGATTATGATCGTGTTTCTAAAACTTGATGCCTTTTCCGTGTTAAATCGTGCCTTCACACCCTACCTGAATAGTGGTCATAGATCTGGCGATTTGTGTACTGCTTTTATTCCTCCATATCAGTAGTAGACTTATTATACATACGGACAACTGACATAAGGACATAAGGACAACTTTGACGACGTAAATACTGCAATTTCTCTAAGTCACTAACTGGTTTACGGTAAACAATCTACTTTTAAATACAAAAAAAACTAAATGTGTTGAGTTCGCATTGCCGAATGCCAGATCCACAAGTGATATAAAACTAATGGTAAATAATGATATGTTGAAAATAGAAGATACTACTGTGTTCCTGTTCCTGGGGGTGACCTTAGATGCAAAGCTTCAATGGGGCACCCATATATCATCACTTGCTGGCAAGCTTAGTTCTGCTGCTTACGCTGTCAGAAAGATTCGACAGTTAACTGACATCGAAACTGCCAGGATTGTATATTTTGCTTATTTTCATAGCATTATGTCTTACGGAATCTTACTGTGGCGTAAAGCGGCAGATATTCAAAAAATTTTTGTATTACAAAAAAGGGCAATACGTGCAATTTATAATTTAAAATCGCGTGATTCCCTTAGAGAGAAATTTAAAGAAATTGGTATTCTTACTGTCGCCTCGCAATATATTTACAGTAATATAATTTTTGTAAAACAGCACATCTATGATTACAAAAAAAATTGCGATTTGCACGATAGGCAAAGTAGAGGCCGTAATAGGCTCGTCACTCCATCGCTCCGCCTCAAAAAAGTCAGAAGGTCATTCGTGGGAATGAGCATTCTTTTCTATAACCAAATTCCACAACCTATTTTAAACTTGCCTATACACAAATTTAAGAAATCCATCAAAAGTATGCTCCTAAAAAAAGCTTATTATACTGTTGAAGATTATGTCAATGATAGAGGAGCATGGATTTGATCGCTCCAGCAACGCTAAGGACAGCGGTTACATATTATGTACTCATTGATATAATAATTATTGTAAATGAATTATTTTAAAAAGAGCAACCACCGAGTTTCTTGCTGGTTCTTCTCGGTAGGAATGGCATTCGTGGTAGATTCACTTGACGATTCAAAAGTACTTGTAAAAGTTTATTTGAATAAAAAAACATTTGATTTGATTGATTTGATTTGATTTGATAATCAATCAATAGGCAGCATTAAAAGAAGTAATAATTTAAAAAATAGGACAATAATCTTACCGTCATTCTGTATATCGAGGTGAAATTCCTGTTTCATACACATAGTAGAAAAGGGGCACTCGACAATAAACTTTTCGGAGTAGTCGAAGTGGACGCAGAGATTTTTTGTTGTGTTATAGTATTGGCCGAGGGGTGGATTGATTAGACACTGGTAGCACTGTAGCGACGAGATCCCTGAAAATAGAAATAAAATAAATTTTATAAAAGATTGCACATCCATACTTCCATACTATTATTACAAATGCGAAAGTGTGTCTGTCTGTCTGTCTGTCTGCTACGCTTTCACGGCCCATCTGTTCAACCGATTTTGATGAAATTTGGTACAGGGATAAGTTGTATCCCGGGGAAGAACGGGGAGGAACATTATCCCAGAAAATTCAAAGGTTCCCGCGGCAATCAAAAAATTTATCTGTTCAACCGATTTTAATGAAATTTGGTACAGGGGTAGGTTGTATCCCGGAAAATTTAAGAGTTTCCGCGGGAATCGAAAAAATTTGGTCCACGCGGACGAAGTCGCGGGAATCATCTAGTGATAAATAAAATACCTGGATTTTTGAAAGTGACAATATTATTCAAATTGGTAGTAGCGCATTTGTTTTAACCTCTGAAGGTTATTTACAAAGTAGTAATTTAAATTGTAAATTCTATAGTTCTTGCTACAGATGATGCGCAGTGCTTATGAATTTATAGTGCGCTAAACTTCATCATGAATACATAATATATTAATACGCTATAACAGCTTTAACCAATTCTTACGTAAACCTGCCTAAATATTATAAAACAGATATATATTTTTATGATTTTTGTAAATTTAAAGCAGAAGCTTAATGATTTAGGTAATTATATAGATATGAGAAACGTATTATACAGGTCATGGTATTCAATCATGTCCATTGTTTTGCCACGATGAGTCATTTACTTCTTCAACGCCCACGCATGTTCACATTACGCATGCGTCGGTGCACGACCGCAATTGGAACTTTGTCTCCTGACTTTTTGATTTGTATATTCCTTTTTTACGTATTAGCGGAGAATTGATTCAGAATTTTTTCATTTTCTTTACTTAGACTAAGTTCGTTCGGCAGTCTATGAATTTGTTTTTAAAATCAAACAAAATATAGCAATTTGCAGTATTTTAAACATAAATGATTTTCTAGGAAATCTTTGTTTCTATAAATCAAGGAGGTCATGTCTCATATAAACTTGTCATAAAATGTGTCTTATTAATAAAATAATTATTTTACTATTCGTACTAATAACGGAATCGTTAGGCATTGGTGAAGAATATTACATAGATCAAAATGAAAATCCTGATACATTGCATTCTGTGACGAATGAATCTGATGCTCGAAGAATGTTAGAAAGCAAAATTTTACCCACAACTAACATAGATGACGATATAGAAGACAAAATTATATTATCTTATAATATTGCGAGACAAAAACATGCACACTTTGAAAAAACATATATTTCTAAAACTTTACCTAAAGTTCTTCAAAATGGTAATGACAGTACTTTTTCCACAACAGAATCTGTAAAAAACGCTTCCCACACTACATTTTTGTTTAAATTTATTAATTATTTTGAAGAATATGATTATAAATACGAAAATGACACAGATGAGGATGGCTTGCAAGCATTACGGCATCGAGTTACAGGAGAGAAGTTATTAGAATCACAGAACAAAACTGAACCTGAAACTCCTTACGCAAAATTTTATAATTTAGAACCTGCTGTTGATCAAGACCTTAACTTAAATCAAACAAAATACATATATGATAAAACTTGGTATGTTCCACAAGATTTTGCATGTTGGGATTTGCCAATTTTGTACGGAGAGTTGGGGTCAAGAAAGAAAAAGCATAACGTATTTCTGATCTATGGAGGAAACTTAGAAAATGTTATAGAATCCTCCACTGTAGTAACAAACCGTTATAAACCAGTGGAACCACTGATATCGCACGTTATTAATAAATGGTGTGAAGTTGAGCCTTGTTATGGAGACCATACTCTTTGTCTATTTCCAAGTCCAGTTATATCAAATATATGCGATAAAGAATATAAAGTATACGTGCCAAATATTGTCGACCAATTTGCTTTAGTGAACACAATAAATACAATGAGAAACCATGTCGCCAATGGCGTATCGAAAAAGTATCCACATTTACCTAGTGCCGCGAATATGAAACAAATAACATATGATTACGATTTAGAAGATATGGCTAAAGCGTGGCTGCGACAGTGTTTGCCTGGTTCAGCACCATGTTCTGCTCTTGACGGAAATTTAGTTTCTCACTTAGAATGTACTAAATATGCAAAATACTGCTGTTCGCAAATCTCTAAAGGCTTTTCGGAATGGTAATTAATTATTATTGTTAAATTAACTAGTATAATGCCCATATTCTAAATACGCATTTATTCCTACTCGATTACCCCGCTACCGTCTCGTAAGATTACCCCGCTACAATTAAAAAAAAATAGGTATATGAATGATTCTATTGTACATGAGACCCTCTATAAAATTTGTGCTAAAGAAGCAATTTTAAACAAGTTTTCTCCTTTTACAGTATACCCCGTTCTGAATGCTATGTATATCCTATTATTGGCTGTTTACACATTTGGTATTCCAGTGCTGGAAAAAATTTGATAGAACGAGATGTTCAGTGTGGTCGCAGTACGGTATCCACTTTCCACACAGTTCAGTTGCTTTGGGCCAAGACAAGTAAAATTGGTTGCGCATTCGGTGAAAGATCCAATGGTGATATAAGAGTTGTTTGTAATTTTTCACCAGGCGCTCCATTTTACCTGGATACAAAATTATATTGTGGCATAATTACACACAACGACATCGAAAATTTACGTAACAATAAAAATATAACAGATCTTTTATATCTAGCATCTTTAGGTATAAATTGGCACAGTATATATTTTAAATCAACTTCAGAAAACAATTTATCTAACACAAATGAGGTTGATAGTAAAAATATTGTTTATACAACGGCTTATACAGTACCGGAATCAAGTGCACCCCACTGGGGTATGGATAGTTTAATGAAACTTTATAACGAAGGCTGGGTGCGAAAACAAACCGGTGATCTTAAAAATGGGACGAGAAGTATCACTGCCCGGCTAGTTGCGAAATATACGTTTATTGATGAAAGTGAGTCTAGGTGTGATTCTGATGAATCGATTTATGTACCAGGGCTGCCAGGATCCCTGTGTGTAGAGAAAGGCAGAACGTATCATGGCCTATGTTATGATTTTAGAGATCCAACTCCAGGATATAGGCTTATTGCTATAGCTGCCCCTATTGCTTTGTTTTCGTTAATTTTATACGATTTATTTAGTGGTGTTGTTAGACAAACAAATAATTATTAATACATTAATTAAAATAAATACTCTCTTTTATCGTTAATGTAACTGAATATGAATTATTATGAGTCATAAAATAAGTAATTTTTATTAGATAAGTAAAGTAGGTTTCGTTTTAAAATAGGTACGTGATTCATTTGTTGCAACTCTAGCGCACTCTGAATTAATGTACATTATAGATATTGTAAAATTAGCTTATTAAGTATTTTTAATAAAGTTTTCTTTTAAATATATTCATCTTTTTGGATAGTTGGATAGCTTTGACCTAACAGTGTATAATATAATTTCAAGATGTTTGTCATTTTGTGACTATCAAACGAAACTTACCAAGTTTCGTTTGATAGTCACAAAATGCTCCAAAACATATGGGAGATGTAGTTTATAATTTAGAAAATATCTCTCTCTCTCTCTCTCTCTCGCTCTCTCTCTCTCTCGCTCTCTGTTTCTGTCTCTCTTAGGTCACTAACCGCTCTAATAGATCTATCACTAGGCATACACTATACTACAAACCCAACTGCAGTAGGTATTCACTATTCACCAATGGTTAATATATTATCTTGCTGATACTAGATGTCCTGCACCTGCTTCGCTCGGGTGGAATTTCTGAAAGAAATCCTTGAGGGACATGTAATTCTTTGAAAACCGTAAACTCAAATACCAATTTTCATGGATATACCGAACCTAAAAACGACGACCACTTAGATTTCCCCTTAGGGGTATAATTTCCAAAGATTCTTAGTAAATGCCTACGTCATAAAAGTAACCTAACCCTTACCTAACCTAGGTTAGTAGTAACGTAATGTCAATCGTTAACTCGCTTATAATATTGGTACTTATCTTCAAATCAAGAGTGAATAGGCATCTTTTAAGCCATATTATTTTATATTATTTAGTATAGATTTATACCGGTTTTCGTATTATTCATAACGCGTTCAATCCAATAGCGGATCTATTGGATTGAACGCGTTACGTACGCGTACGTGGAGTAACTAAAGAAATAAAGTAAACTGCGATTTGATTTAAGTCAGTGTATAGCATCTAATAAGCAATCCAGTTCACAACACCGTCCATTCCAGTCGAAATTAGATACTAGATTGGAATAAAATTCAAACTGGGAAGTGGGAACACAGATATATTGCTCGGAACATAATACAGAACCATATCTGTTTATTTGCTTTCGCACCTCATTTATAATAGAAATGCAAATAAATAATTTATGATTAATTAAGATTACAGCGTATTTTATGCAATTAGTAGTTGATTAGGTAAAATGTAGATATTTTACCTAATCAACTTGTAAAAGAGTTCATTATGTGTTACGCATGATATTTGTTATAACTATTCAAACAATTTTACCGCGAAATGTAACGCCGTAATTAGTAAGTAATATGTTTGGTGCCGATGCCGATGATCGATGAAGCATCGTAAATGAAGCGTCTTAGTAGGTATTCTGAATAAAAAAATACTATGTACATATCAGTGGCTGGATGAGGAAGGCTAAGGATAGGATGATAACATCCTGTAAATGTAGTAAATACAATATAGTATCTATCCTGAAAATGAAAATATACTGGGATGTGGTTGCGCTCACTACCGAAGACCGATGCTAAGCAGTGAACGTTAGCAAACTGATAGGACGACTGATGTCCATTAGTTTACTATTCACTTCAGTTAAATTAAAAATGTTCGTAATTACACAACATATGTAATTTTTCGATCTTGTTCTAGCCAGCCACCTTTAAATACCACACCCACTCTTAAAACCCTGGACAGGTTTTTATCAAAATGTCGCAAGAACAATTTTAACCTATATCTTCGATCCATCTACACGTATGGAACTATTGATTTCTCAAGTCTCTTTATAGATATCTGCGTTTTCTGACTCTCAACCTCACAATCCGAGTGTTTTTTTCACACGAGTAAATAGGTATCTTCTACGAACTCAATAGTCAAAATTAGGTTGTGATTTGTAAACAAAATACATATTAGCTAGCAAGCTAACTAGCTTGATCAAGCGCTCCTGTTGATATGTTTGACACATATAGCTTCGCAACGTAGCACATCTCGAGTCGAAAGGACACCCTTTTAAGATTACCGGATAAAAGTAGAGCTTACAATAATATTAATTATTATTTAATCCATAAAAGTCTTGCGACTGTTAATGATCTATATGTAACAGCGTTAATCTAATAAAATCTGCATTCTACCGTTTACTGGGTCACATTACACTGCTACTTATATGAAAGACCGTGGAGGTCCCGGGTTCGATCCCCGGCAGGGTCAATTTGGGAATTTATAATTTCTGAATTTTCCCTGGTCTGGCCTGGTGGGAGGCTTCGGCCGTGGCTAGTTACCGCACCCTACCGGCAAAGACGTACCGCCAAGCGGTTGAGCGTTCCGGTACGATCCAGTTACCATCAGGTGAGATCGCAGTCAAGGGCTAAATTGTAGTGGATAAAAAAAAAGATAGCTCTTTAGGTCGTATTAGGTACTCTTAATTAACACGCAAGAGTACGCACCTGTAATCACAAACGACAAGAGACCCGCCACGGCCAGTAGGTATTGCTCCATGGTTTTAGTCGATCTCGCGGTGTTTGGTCCAGTTTACGTTTGCGTAATTGACATTACTTTGAGTCAGCAAGTTTCCTGCTCCATGGACTGTGTCAATTGAAGGTTGCGCTGTCATCGAAACTGCAACAAATTAGAAAATACCTGTATCGACCGATTTACTCGATTGTTTACAAATTCGCAGTTGCACCATTGCTTTCAAACGTTTAAAGAAAAGCTAAAAATTTAAACAGGCAGTCTTGATATTTTCAATTAATGCCAATCTATTTGTAATCCGGTCCCGCGACTTCGTCAGCGTGGTTTAAGTTTTTTGTTATTCCCGCGGGAAATTCTTAATTTTCCGGGATAAAAAGTAGCCTATGTCACTCTCCAGGTCCTAAACTATACCCATGCCAAAAATCACGTCGATCCGTTGCTCCGTTGCGGCGTGATTGAAAGACAAACCAACAAACCAACAAACACACTTTCGCATTTATAATATTAGTATGATAATAACTTCATTTTTAATTCAACTGATAAAGTCGCGAGCTTCCTAGACGTACGTAATTCAGTACAAAAAGATCTTATTGGTTTTTCAAGGCCTCTATAACCTGTTGCAAGTTTGCAACGCGCAATAGTCTTCTAGATATTATATGGTTCATAAATCATACACAAGGAGACAAGACTACACATAAATCGTTTTTAGAATTTAGGGCACAAAAGACTTTTTCCACAGTCATACCATAGCAACATTCTAAGTTCTAGCGCACCCAACCAGAGTACAAAGAATAATAATAAGAACCATAAGAAATATTTATATTTTGTTTCAACTGCAAATAAATTTAACGGTCTTTTGTAAAAGTCAAATCCAATGTTCAAATGGTGAGATGTAATGTAATCAATTTCTACAAAATATAAAAGTTAAGAGTCTTCGTAAGTTTCAAATATAAGCAGGATACGGATTCCATTTCTGTTACGTCAGCTGTTTATAGTATTCGTACATGTATCCTTACTAATATTATAAAGACGCATGTTTAGTTGTTTGTTGGTTCATACCTACTTTAATCACTTGGCAAAGCAACAGAGCAACGGATCGACGTGATTTTTGAGAATAGTTGAGGACCTGGAGAATTCAATACGCTACTTATATTCTTGAATCTATCCACGTGGACCATCAAATTCTATGCGAACGAATTCGCGGTTTGTTGATGACATAGATGAAATTGTGATATTGTTATTTTATTCACAAGGAGAAAACGATTATTGTGTTGTCATATCTAACAGAGATCCGCTGTGAGTCTGATGTTGAAATGTTTGGGGTCAAGGCCTAGTCGTTATAATGAATAGGCATACCTAAGTAGGTACTTATAGGATATTTTTTAACGATTTTATAATGGACTAGGCTGTCTGAAATAAAATATTTTTATTTATTTTTACTATTTTTAATAATTATTAAGTATTCATAAGTAGACCTTAGCGCAACGATTTAGGTAGCTACTACTACAAACAGCTCCAAAGTGATGTAGAGTCGAGGCGCAATGACTGTTATTATAACAACTCAAATTCTTACAAAAACTAATTACCTAAGCGATGGATGCCCCCAAACGCACTCCGCGGACCGCGTTTTATTTTCAATACACTAAATTCTACTTGGTGACCCCTTGATCTATACACTTCACTTGACATCAACGCACATCCTGAACTGCTGGGGTTTGAAACTTGAAATTTCCAGCAGAGAACCACACTACCAACCATGTTTCAGAATTTTGGGAAATAAGGTAGTACATCGTACATCGATTAAACCTCAACCATTTTCGAAAATTCCACTCGAGTAAGACGGATGTATAGTAACCTATAATTAATCGATACAAAAGATGGTAATGAGTTACTGAAATTCAAAAGGACGGCTCATACCATCGTGTTTAGAATCTGAAAAAAAAAGATATCTAAATATATAAAAGGAAAAGGTGACTGAACGACTGACTGACTAATCTATCATAACTATTATGACGCAGACATCCACTAAGAAATGGTTTTTGGAAATTGAATCCCTAAGGGAGTGAAATAGGGATTTGAAATTGGTGAAGTCCACGAGGACGAAGTCGCGGGCAAAAGCTAGTTTACCTACCTACACATAAAAGTGTTGACTCTTAACTTAGCACCGTAACGATATATTTTGCACTCGCTCTAGCTTTTTACATGGGAGTTCTACCTTCAATATACGCCATTTAATATGTATGAGTCAAGGATGTCACTGTTAACATCGTCACACATTGGCAATCACACGCTTTGTAAAAAATTTATGGTCAGTGGTGGCCATTTTCGGTGGAATATATTTATGGATGTCAGTCTGTATTATTTTACTACGTTATTAATCTTTGGTTATTTAACCTCATTATGGCAGCCGCAAGTAGGTAAATACATTATTGAATGTAGTTACAATTATTGTGGAATTACGTGAAGTTGTTATTAATGCAGTAATGCTTAATGCTTATCTTTTGAAAGTGTCCTTTTCTTTAAGTTTCATATTATCTTTAGTCCGAAACACCTGTGTGAATACAAATAGGTAGATAAATATTAAGTAAAATAAACTTTTCAATGAAATTTCGATGTAATGGCAAATAAATGTACTTATTTAAAACTAGATGATTCCCGCGACTACGTCCGCGTGGACCAAATTTTTTCGATTCCCGCGGGAACTCTTAAATTTTCCGGGATAAAAAGTAGCCTATGTCCTTCCCCGGGATACAATCTATCCCTGTACCAAATTTCATCAAAATCGGTTGAATAGATGGGCCGTATAAAGCGTAGCAGACAGACACACTTTCGCATTTATAATATTAGTATGGATATTTTACCTACTTTATAGTTTATGAACTCCAGATTCCTCATTAAGTCACTCCTAATTACGATTTAAACAAATCTAATTCTCAAAACAAATTCCTCGTATAATGAGTAGGTAACATATATAATAGCACCACTAGAGAAAACCATTTGTTCACCACAAGTGGTTTTCAGTCAATTTTCATATCTACACTTACAACTAAAATCATCATAATTCCATGGAAGCGTATGACTAATAGTTATAGCTTACTTATTAATAAATACTTATTGGCGTAATGAATTTCAAATAATATATAAAGTACACTGTGATGACATGATATTATTATGTTTTCAATCGAGGCGCACGGCAGTGAGTCAGACCGAGTTCCGGCCTACCGCATGCAGTGTGTATCTTTGCACGAAACATTTCAGGCTGTTTTTACCCCCCTCATTAAAGGTCCGTGTCATAGTAACACAACGAAATTTGGATCAGTCGTTAAGCTCATATATATGATGATAATCTATAAGTTTCAGGTATCTAAGTAAAATGGTACTTGAAATACAGAGGTTCAAAAATTACATAAATTGGGACCTACTCACTCATCAAAATTATGAAGCACTTCCAGTGTTCGTAGGAGGTTAGGAAAGGGAAAAATCGAAAAAGGTCCAAAAGTTGAACTGCACTCATGTTCAGTGAATTAACCTGCCTGGTCTAGCACTACACAAAGTGTATTTCGGGTGTTTATTTTGCATCAAAATGGTGCACTATTTAGGGAGATAAGGACTTTTAAAAATATCTGGCAATGAGTCATCTTCGGGAGGTATTAACTTTTAACCAGTCCTAAGCATTGGCGATTTAGAATCTATATTGAATGGTGATGGTATTGATCATTTAAATACTTAGGAAAAAGAAATGAAATCCCAGAAAAACATTATAATATAATAATGTGTGATGACTGATGACTACAATTTAACGTCATGTTTATCGATAACCATAAAGTTATAATCCGCGTAGACATGGGTATTATTATGTAATTTTTTTTCATATTATGTATGATAATAATTATTATAACGAACTGAAAAACTCAGTAAGTAATATATTATCTTTAGTTCCTAAATCTATACAGAATGGAAAAAACTGACGGGCTACGGAAGAAAATCACTTTAAATATAAAAGGTAAGTATATAATTTCACTCAAAGAAAACATTCCTTTATTTTACAAAATAAGAGCTGCATTCAAGCATTTTTTAAAAAGCTTACCTGTCCTGGGAATCGAACCAACTAAAAATTATCATGTTACTATTTTATTGAACCAATCTACGATGAGGATTATTTCTCTCAAATAAACGTTGTATCTTAAAATTATGGAAGACCATAACTGTGAAATCAAATGATTCGATTTTGTAGCCGTTTCCTTTAAGTGAAATTTCATATCTTCCATATTTATTAAATAGTTTGGCCCGTTTCTTTATTTTCCACACTGTATTCATATAATATTATAGTAGGTATTAGGTATGTTATCACTGCATTGCATTCAAATAAAGCCAAGTCAAACGAGAGTCAAACAGTCGAGAGCGCGTAAAAGGGAAATCCATAGTTTCAGTTTTCATATTATTATGGATACACATTTATATGTATACTAGATGATGCCCGCGACTTCGTCCGCGTGGATTAACTTCGTCCGTTTTTTGATTCCCGCGAGAACTCTTTAAATTTCCGGAATAAAAAGTAACCTATGTCCTTCCCCGGGTTAAAACCTATACCTGTACCAAATTTCATCAAAATCGGTTGAACAGATGGATCGTGAAAGCGTAGCAGACAGACAGTCATAGTTTCGCTTTTATAATATTAGTATGGATTATTCCTAACATATTTATTGCTATGGAAATAATTTTAAAAATATCGTCAGTCGCTTAGTTTGAAACTCTACAAACATTTTAAAAGGTATCTATTGCGTTTCTCTAAAACTATGTCAACAATACTATTAGGGGACTTAAACTTAATCCAACGTCGATGTAACATCACAATGTTTGTGGATAATTAAGACGACACTGACACTGCTTAAAATCTTAACTAAACGCTCATTTTGTAGCTGTCTTAGTTAGCATAATATTGCGTTTGCATTCATTTCTTTGTTTACAAAAGTTCAAAACCATAAGTTTATGATAAATTGTATTTTTAGTTAACCAGTATAACCGCTTCTTACGTTGATACTGTATGGTTTAATAAATAATAATTAATCAACACAACATTGACATAGTTCGTAATGATGTAATATTGACATGGTACAGTAAATATTGCTTAAGTATGTCTTGCCATATTGGAAATTGCGACTTTAATGTAGTTAATCATCAAGGTATTTTTAAATTTTACCCAAAATAGGAGACTTAAAGAACAGGAATCGTCTGAGTTTTATTTCGCAAATCAAGGCTCTTCTTTGCCATACCTGTAGAGCACGAGTTAAGAATACAATATTCATGTGCGATATGCAATATATCTAGGAAATACCCAAATTATGCTGCAAGCAAAAGCAAGCCTGCAAAAAAATTACATACTCATAAAAATTTAATAATGAGTCATTTTGCTTTACATGACATCCAATTCTATTAAAATTTTGACTTAGATGAAAGAAAAATAAAACGTTACTATACATAATAGAATGTTATGAGGTATGACTCATTTTATTTTATTAATTTTCTGCTGATAAGCATTTAGTAGGTATATCCTAATAAGAACTGCTTCAGTCAAGATAAATAATTACCTTAACTTTTAATATCTACATATACATAACTGAAACTCACACGTTTGCACTATTGACACAACATTTTTACGTACACAATTAACAAACAAATGCATCGGCATCGTAGTCCATATTTTCGCGAGCAAGCAACGCGTGTCTCGGTGCGTAGTGAAGTCTTTACTAACAACCGGCGCCGGCGCAGGCCGCAGACGCTCGCGATCTTGCAAGGATTTGTGTCATTCGACGTAACATGCAGTGTTCTTGACCGTCTGAAAAGAAACAATTCTAATCTTGTGAAGTTCACGAATCACGTTGTTTGCTATTGGAAATTTCTTATCAATGAAATTCCATATATGTCACACGAGAATGGTTATTTACTGAACTGGCTTAGCATTAAAAGATGTCGAGTCTAACCCTAGTTAAATAGATGAGAAATAATGATTAGTCTTGCGTTGTTGTGTTGAGCGCCAAGGCAACGAAAGTCCGATAACCTTAATCCACACTGATACCCTTGACCATGAGAATTAATTCACACTTTACATGGCCAATGGTGCCAGCGTGCCAGCGTACTCCTGGAACCCTCATCGGTCTATAGAAATTAAAAAAAAGTTTATATTCTTCTACTATCTTTTTGTAGATTTAATTGAAGCCTTTAGGGTTGGCATCAAATGTTATTTTAACAATAATCAAGTACCTATAGGTAATATGTGAAAGAATTTTGTTTATATAATATATTCTCACGTTATTACGAGTCTAGTTTCATTCCATTGGTACGTGCTCCTCTGTAGCACTACCGATAGGTTTATCTTTAAATAGTCATCGTCATCAATGGTAGTAACGATCATTACAGTATTATCGTTCGAGATATATCTTCCCGGAATCGCTAACGACAATAATTTTCCAATTGACTCTTGAGTCTTGACCCGGGGGGGCATATTCCTTGATTTATCCCCAATTCTTCTAAACAGCTTAGTTAAACATAATAAATCACAACTCAGCAATGTTTTTTTGGGGAAATTTATACAAATTTATGTTACAGCAATTTATTCTCTGCATGTTATAATTAATCAGACCCCTCAATCTAAATTGTCGTACAATAAATTGTGTAAATGTGAAAGTGGACGCTTATCATTCATCAGAGCGGCTGCAACACCGAATCACGGTTGTGTGTAGCATCCTTAAGGAGGCAGCGAAGGTTCCAGATATACAATTTGGTTTGTGATCGATATTGCAACTAATTGTGACTGCATACGCATCAGTAATGACAAATGACGCTTCCGTTACCTCATTCGCATCATTGTTTCCGTGATTACTTAATGCTTGAGCAACCGTGACGTGAGATCTTTTCATAATTTCATTTGCTGTATTTGCCGAAATCGCCACGCCTTCGCAAAATTTGACCCGCTCTACAAAATTTACCTATTCAATGGATTTGGTAATAAAGTGGTCGAGCAAGTCATTGTTTTCAAAAACAGTGCTAATTCTTAAAACGTTGCTATGTCAAGTGTTAATTTGACTGCATCCTTGATATTTTATTTTTACCCATGCTAGACGACTACGCGTCTAGCTGAAGTTATTGCTGTCAAATTGCTGTACATCTATGCAATAATAGGAGAAGTGGCGTATAATATTTGAGGAAGTGCTGTCTCAAGGGAGCCACGATATTCAATATTTAAAAGTAAAGTAATGATCATAAACTGATATCTTCCTGAAAACGAGTGATTATTCGTATTCGAGTCTTGTCTCATGTCTCGCCCCGAACAAATACCTAACTACCTCGACGACGAAAATTTGGAAAGTGGATTAAATTAACTTTTAAGTTAACATTATCTTGAAGAAATTTCCACAAAGAGAACCATATAACAAACAAACAAAATGCATCCTACAGATAATCTTATTTTTTATACTACATCATCCATAGCCATACACTAGGGTATCTACCGAACGATACCTATAATTGGAAATAATGTCCAGGATCATTACCAGCAATAAAATTCTATTGTTGCAGTTAACAGACATAGTGAATGCAATGTCTTCGCGAGGAGAGCTACCATTAGAGCTTGCCTTGCGAGGACGCAGTGCATCCATCGCGACAACTCTACTGCAGCATTCCGCGGACGCCGACGCGCGAGGACCACGCGGCAGAACGTTGCTACATAGAGCAGTGGACGCCAGAGACGCATTCTCTGCCAAGTTTTTGGTCGATAACGGAGCAGATCCTAGTCTTACAACCAAGTGAGTTGCAGCCTGTTCCAAGATATTATACCCAGTTTCTGTTATGGGGGGATTTTATTGTTAACTGGCTTTGAGGGAAAGATCTGTCTATAAAATACCTTACAGTAATCGGAAGGCTTATTTAGAGGTTTCTACATCGTAAATATTCCTCCCCAAAATGTAATTAGTCGCACAATGGTTACGTTACGTAGCTGGTGCTTGGAGTATTTTATTTATCATACAATAGGAGACTCTATCGGGTGTTCAAACAAAATGTTAGTTTGTTAAAGAAAATCTTAATCAAGCAAAATACAGTAAAACTGTTTGTGTTAACCTTTACCCTATTTTAATACAACTTGGGCACGGGTACAATAACGTGATACTGTTCATAACAATATGATTGTATAGGGCAGGTACTGCGTAACGAATGCAATCATCGCTAAACTCATTATTCGATAACAGAGAAAACCGTATGCGAAAATCGTTACGAGTACAATAAGCCGCTTTCTGATCTACATCGTCACGTGTTTTGAGTTCAGTATTCTCTTATCTGCGCGTCAAAATTCAGTTGCTAACCAGCATAATTAAAACATAAATAACAAATATGCAAATGAAGTTTAAATATAAAGTTAGCCACTCAAAAATAAAGGTAAAGGAAGTAAGTCAGACTTTTGCACACTCACAAAGAAAGAGACAACGATTTGCATAAGAGTATGCGAAGGCGTATTGCTACCAGCTATCTCTAACAGACAACTTTTGGAAAATCATAATAATGTTATATAAAATTATTTTAATTGAAGGGAAGAAGGTGACACCGTCTTACACCTAATAGCTGCACTCACAACAAGTTCCTGCGACGCAGAAACTATGGAACAAATGGTGGAAATAGCGGAGGCCGCCGTACAGAAGGGCGCAGACCTCAACAGACAAAATAGGAAGGGCTAGTGAGTATGCACTAGTGATAATGCACTTTGTTCATTAAAACTGCTGATGCTAAAGTACTTTTTGAATTTAAGCACTAATGTTATGACACGTCTTCTCCATAAAACACTTGATTTTACAGTTGCGAGCAAAATAGTCGCTGGGGTTTGTATGGCGATGACAGATTGTGAATTGCTTGATGACAAAATGTCAGAATAAACCCCTGATCGCACATTACAAGAAGAGCCGCACAGCTCAACGATTTATTCAGTATAGTGTTCGCAAAACAAGTTATCTGATCAGCTAATCACTAGGCACTCTGCACACGAACCGTATGATTGCGTAGACCTCCATGTTGCAACTTCTGATCGGACTACTTGGTTTGCGATCACTGTAATCCAGCCCTATTCCGTAAAAGCTGCATAAATCAATATAACAATCAAAATTGACTGTTTTTACGGTATTCTTGCTGCGGCAAGAACTTTGCCCAATAGCGTAAGAGTGTGAGCCAATAAGAGGTACACACTACACACGGTATCAATCAATCGTAATAAGGCCCCTGAAAATGTACACCGATGACGTGAAATTCGATTTTTCATTCGAATTTCTTTACCGGTTTCCGTATTCGAGATTTTCCGATTCCATTTGAAAAATTGACCGCGTGCGACTCTTCAGTAATGTGTGATCAGCATTACTTTAAAAAGTTGTACTATAGCCGAAAGCAGTAATAGTTGTTACTAATTAATATAATATGTTATATGAGATACATTTTTAATATCCCGTGTATTGTTCCGATATGCTGCACATGACCATAATTAAGTCAGGAAATATATACGCGAGCATTGCGTGTTGATTCGTTTATTTTATTCAGCTATTAAATATTATGTATTGCCCATGCTTCCTTTTCCTATATAATGTGTTAGATTATACAAAAATGAGAACATTTAAACCACACGCAATGTTAAATTCTAGTACTTAACTATCTACGTAAATTACAAATGAGGTATTACGCCCAAGGATGTCAAACAAAATATGTACCTAGGAATTATTCTTGTGTAATGTGTATACTGTATAGCATTTATTATTTACACAGTCGCTTAAAGTGTTTTGCTTAGATGTAGCCATAACTCCTTGAACATTATTAAGCGTTCAACCTAAAATTATTATGATAAATTTACTTATTTACTGTTGAATTTAGCCTAGTTCCGATCTTAAAATGTTACCATTAGTCTAGATAGTTAATTAGTTATGTGGCATAGGTCAAATAATAATACACACTGACAAGTGGTATAGGGAATATGTTCTTATTTTTAGCACACCTCTTCACCAAGCAGTAATAGCAAGAAACCAAAGAATATTCGACCTCTTACTAAAACAGCCTAACTTAGACACTAATTTACGGACTTTGTCAGATGAACACCCGCCATTATACTACGCACTGGTCGATGATAGGCGAGCATCGATATCCTCTAGCGAAACATTAGTAATGAATGGCTCCAATCCATTTGACACCCCTGTTACAAACAAAAACGCCTTTACCGAAGATCCAGTGGAAGGTAAATCGGAAAACATTGTGGAAAGAGGCTTTGCGGCCAAGTTATTGGAAAAGGGCTGTCAACCAAATCCATTATATTCGGGGTCGGGCGACAGTCTTCTGCATGTTCTGGCGCAAGGATGGTTTGAGGTAAGAACTTTTGCGCAATATAACTTTTTAACCTTATTTAACATAGCTACTCTTCAGCAACAGTGCTTTTGCCGACCAGATATGTAAAAAATACACTGACAAGACGTACTATAGGGACGATCTTAATCCTTATGGTAAACGTCTTCACCAAGCGGTAATAGCAAGGAGACTAGAATATTCAACCCAGTTCTTGCAATTCACAAGTGCACGTGGCTCATGGAAATTAAAGAAAGTAATTTATTTCACGTAGGACAACTTGTCCCACTTATGATACATCGCCAGAATCTACCACCGGTTCAGAAAGCTGATTCGGATGGTTGTGTTATTTAAGTCCTATTTGTATTCATTTGTATACGTGTAAATGTGTGCATGTAAATAAATAAATAAATAAATAAATAAAAGTTTATTGACCAAATTATAACCACTACAATAGATACTACGTATATGTAACTAAATTTTTACAAATACAAATTAAACAATAAAAATAAAAATAAAAACTACGTTTGGTCAATGGGCCACCTCCTCAGCCCGTGCCACAGCATGAGAGATAGGTATATACCTACCAAACATACTGCAACGCTGATTTTCAGGAGGAGCCCAAGGATCAAGACGTCACGGACCATCACTTACACCTAATAAAATTTAAAATGAAAATAAAAATAAAAAATTACTTAATTTAACTTAAAATAACATCAGTGTGTATCATTCATTATTCATGGTACCAATTTTCTACTTTCACGGTGGTATCTGTGTCTTTGATCTGTGTGTAGTCTGTGGTGATTCTATAAAATTGTCATTGTCATTGTAGATTTGAAAAAACACAAGTCACTTACAACCTTCCTGCCACGCCCTACGACGTAAGCAAGCTTATTTAACAAATGTGTCGTGTAAAAGCGAACTTTGCTTAATTATTTTAACAACAGCCATCACGATAATATTGTTTGATTGTATCACAAATAACAATGAACAGACACAAAGGACAAATGGAGCTCGCAGACATCATGCAGACAATCTATACCACTGGACCATACCTATTGGCCATACCGATGAGGTTAGACTATTATCATTTCAGACTATTAGATTAAATAAACTCTGGTTACGTAAGAAAATATAATAAGTTAACGCAACGTAACCTCAAAGCTAAGTTTGACATCCCAAACAGGGCAATGAGTAATAATTAATAATATTATATTTTGAGTTTGAGTTAATACTAATACTAAATTACTAATACTAGGTAATCTTACAAAATACAAATACATACTAATAATACCCATACTAACACTAATTCCAAAACTTAACTATTAATAACCGTACATATTGTTTTGACATACTAACAAAACGTACGTACGTAACTACGTACGTAAACGTACGTAAATCACGTACGAGCATGTACGTGATTGCTCGTACGACTGACCACTCCGAGAGGCACGCACACTTACGCAATGTGCATAACTACAGCTAAAATTCACGTACGCTTGTGAATTCCCAGAACTATGCTAAAATAATTGCATACGCTGTCTAAGTTTTGTCCTAGAAAGCAGAAGCAAATTTGGTCACAAGACACTTGCGTCGTGTCCAATGCCAACTAGATATTTAAATGTGCAGAAGTAACGTTTGACCTATCAAGTAGTGTTGCGTCCACTACACTAAAATATTATAAAGGATTTGCAGTCAAGTTGTAAAGAGTAAATACGACTAAGCAGTACAAATTGTACCACGTTTGGCAACATCTCAAGTTAACGTGCACGACTGATGTTTAACCATATAATAATGATATTAATTTAAAAAGTTACTTCTTGCTTGTCGAAGCCAAAACCCAGCCAGACTTTGGCTTCGACAAGCAAGAAGCAAGTGTGAGATCTATAGAGCAAACTTTGACTTTGCTCAGATTTAAGACATGGTTAAAACGAGACAGGATTATGTTACTCACATAGGTATTATGTGCATCTCGTTTTAACTCTATGTAAAGTCTGAGCCAAGTCAAAGTACACTCTATAGATCTCAGCATAAGTATCTTTGGCTTTGATGACGTAGATGTATAAAAATTCAGGACTCAGCGGTGTTTCTGACGTCCCACCTGAACGGGGATTTGAACCACAGCAACGAGGCGGGAGTGACGGCGTTGCACGCGGCGTGTGCTAATGGCCTAACGCGGCTAACTGCCGCTCTGTTGGAGCATGGCGCTAGACCGAATGTACAGACTGCGTATGGTGAACACGAGGACACTGTATATAGGTGAGGAGAATACTTAAAATCTAGCTGCTTATTCAGTATTTTTTTGACGTGATAACGTCTTATTATAAATCGATGAATACCGGCTGCACGCACGAAAATGCGAAGGACAAGCGATAGAGAGGCACGATCGGCCCAAGCGTTGGCTTGTGGCATACTTATTTATATCTCTTCTCGCGTAACGTCAGAGCCAGCAGTTCGAATAGTTCTGCTACTGGAACGCCGCCACGCGAGCTTCTCCGAGAACTTCTAGTTATCACGTAAAACTATCGTCAGTAGATCGACTTTACAGACAACCGCGTACATGTTTTTTTCAGGACACTTTCTTACGCTCCCCAGAAGGCACTCTTCCCATACATTTTGTACTAGACCCCGCAGATAATAATTTAATGGATCGGACGTACGCTTCTGGTGCTCGCAGAGTGTATTGCATACTATTTAAAATGTTATATTAATCGATTTAGGATTATATTTAATTATCTGTGCCAAACATACTTAAACTTTTGCCGGCTGGACTGGGTGTACACTGTACACATCTATACGAGTATATTGGCGTTTTATGGCATACCTAAGTCAAAGGTGTTGCACAATTTTACTACTTTACACTTACATAAAACTAAACATACGATACATGTTTGACGAGTGAGTGATAACAAAGCATCATTTAAATTGATTCTTCTTGTTACCACATACTATTATTAAAGCAAGAATAAATAAGAATTTCTAGGCAAGCGCGGTCCAACGTACACCTCATTATTGCTTTCTATAGGCATGATTGTCGTCGCTTGCCTATCCTGAATAAAAAGCCTCAAACTGTTTACAAATAAGACTAATGCTGAGATCTATAGAGCGTACTTTGACTTGGCTCAGAGATAAATCAGAGTTAAAACGAGATGGACTTATGTGAGTAACATAAATCTGTCTCATTTTAACCATGTCTTAAGTCTAAACAAAGTCAAGGTTCGCTCTATAGATCTCACACTAAGACTGTTAACTTTAATAATTAACATATATAAAGTAACAATAAATTAATGTTCTCCTAAAAAAAAAATTAATTCCCAAATTGACCCTGCCGGGAACCCGGGGCTTCCGCACGTTAAGACAACAGCGCTCAACACTGCACCAGGGAGGTCGTCAAAACTCAACACTGCGTCACATGCTTGTAGCCTTAAAATTCCGCACGATTGTAACTTACCAGTATTATTTCAGGCAAACTCCTCTTCATCTAGCGGTATTAAATAACCATGAAGGAGCAGTAATGGCAATTATCGATCATAAACGAGCAGTTGAAAAGGGTGACCTACCTTCAACAGATCGCACTAATGCCACTCTTTTACCGAATTTGAACTTGAAAAATTCTGAGGGGGACACGCCTGTCAGTCTAGCGCTTACTGAAGGTAAGTTTTCCACCTTATACATATTATTTTCACAATGAGAGATACGGTCGTGCATCTTTGTTTGGTTGTCTTGTAATTAAAAGGCGTAGACCTTCACCTATAATAAAGTAGCTGATACCCGCGACTTCGTCCGCGTGGATTGAGGTTTTTTAGTTCCCGCAGGAACTCTTTAATTTTCCTCTTAAAATCTGGCTCTGGGCCAAATTTCATCCGGATCCGTCCAGCCGTTTTAGAGTTATGTGTTCGAACAAAGCCGACTTTGTTCTATATGTTAAGATTGTACCAATACTGTGGTGACGATATAGTCTGTTTTTCCTTAACTTGCAAAAAGGTGCATCTTTGTTTAGTTGTCTAGTAATTAAAACGCGTAGACCCGCACCTATTTTAAATTGTACCAATACTGTGGTGCCGATATATTCTGTTTTTCCTTAACTTGCAAAAAGGTAAACAAGTAACTTATCGCTGAAACACGTAAGAAGCGCGGTTTGCAAGGAATAGGGCGTTGTTACTGCGAACTAACGAGGAAATCATGATACGAGAGCAAAACCTACTCAAACTCAAACTATGTTTATTCAAAACTAGCTAATGCCCGCGACTTCGTCCGCGTGGATTGACTATGTGCGCCTATGTGCAGATTATAATCTGTCTCTGTGCCAAATTTCATCCAGATCCGTCCAGCCGTTCTAGAGTTATAAGTGTTCGAACAAACCCGACAATGTTTTACATATTAAGATTGATACCTACAAAGTACACCTTCTGAACGTCACGTTTAAAAAAATATAAGACGTCATGGTGATAATTAGCCACGGTATCTTAAAACTAAAGCTACGAGGGTTCCAAACTCGCCCTGGTTTGAGAAGAGCCCACACCTAACATCTAAAATGCCGAGCAAAGCACGTTTCGCCAACAAGACTTCTGCGATTTGTTTACCTTTTCTATGCTCAAAGGAAAACTAGACTATCATCGATGTATCTGTTTGTTCAAGGTCACAAGCATCTAGTAGCACCGCTGATCGAAGGTGGGGCTGACCCTAATATACGCAATGGAAAGGGGTTCACGTTGCTTCATCAATCCATCGTTGAGGAAGACTCTAGGACCGCTATTTTCTTGTTGGACCACGGCGCTGATATGAATTCACTGCAAGTATTAGGATAGTCGATAAAAATACATTCACTGAATGATCACACATCATTCGATAGCACTAACTTATATTACACTAGCTAATGCCCGCGACTTCGTCCGTCCTCAATGCATGACGGTGAAGATATGTGTAGCGAACCTGCACTAAAGTAATGTTGTCAGTCTTTTTATCACTCTTTTAAAGGCTAAAACTATTTCGGCCCTAAGAGGGGATATTTATTTGGATATTTTGTCTCATTAGGACTGACGTGGGAGAAACACCCTTACAACTGGCAATACATTGCCGGCTAGGCTTGGTTGTAGAGGCGTTATGCGTACGGGGAGTTGACATGAGCCGCTTAGATGCCAACGGAGTACCACCTCTTTGGGCTGCGCTGGACTCCGGACAGGAGGAAGTTGCTAGCGTGAGTTAAACTTTATTTAGTTCTAGTTAAGGTTTAGTTTCCTTTGTGCCATGGATTGTCGAGGTCAATATGTGTTCCAGATTTTGGTTCGGAATGGAGCCGACGCGGACTGCTGGGGTCCAGGTCCGGATGGATGTTTACAAAACTTATTGCACAAGTAAGATTATACTATGTAGTTATAATACCTAGGCCAACCAGTGTTAAGCATGTTTTTTATGTCAACCCCGTATTAAACTTTTGCAAGTCGGCCTTATACTGTTATGTACTATCTTTGCAATTGGAAAAAATCTTATCTTATAAATTTCAATCGATCAAAAGATTGGCCTTCCGGCCAGCGATGTGCGAACCGAAAAGGTTATGGAACCGTGTTCCGCAATAGTAAGAATGAGCAAACCTATGCAAATGTTCCATTTTCATTGCAACCTTTTGAGCATAAGTTCGCTCTGTTTTCATGGCTTACCTACTTCACTTTCCTCGTTACGCACCCTCGTATATCCCTGTTAGAAAGAAGAAGGCAAGGCGGAAGTCTCAAAAAAAAGGCGAAAACACTAAACAAAAACTTAATTTGCTATATTCCGCTAAAACGGACAAAACCACTGCAAGGTGCAAGGTGCTTTGGATGATTTGCACCACATAGACTTAACTTTACAGTTCCTTATTCCTTGTTGGAATGGCATATTACGCACAAACACGTAACTGCTCTGTGATGGATCATAAAGCGGTCGTGGGAAATTCGGCCTTATTAATCACTCGTAGCGCTGTGGTCGTTAGATGCGCCAAATTGCACTGTAATATCCCACAACACAGTAAAGTGTCTGAAAATTCATTATGTCATAACAGTAACGAAAAGCTAAAATACTAATTAAAGAAGTACGCTTCTCCAATAGGGCGATAGACGAGAACAAAGAGTCGCTAGCTACCTTCCTGATCCGGTCGGGTTGCGACGTGGAGAGTCCGCGCAAGCCCGGGCCCAACGGCGAAGGGGCAGACGTTGCGGCGGACAAACAGGCGCCATTGCATCTGTGCTGCACCTGGGGGCTCACTGAAGTCATACAAGTTAGTTTCCCGTTTATAATAAATAAAAATAAACGAAAAAGCGACACCAACAAGAGACAAATATATGATTTAGCCTGCGAGAGAATGAGATAGAATACAAGTTATATTTATCTCATTCTCTCGTAGGCTACTTTTCTGAAGTTTCACTTCTGCCGTATGTGAATTGCACACACATACCTACCTGTTACTTTTTTTTATTTACTGACATGTTAACACTAACTGCGGAAGTTATGATGCAGTGAAAGATTGAAGCTGACAACCTGAAAGAGGTGTGGAAGTGTTTATGCAGGAAGGGTGGTAACTATGGTCACGGTCAAAACCTACAAAGAGTACCTATACACGACTGAGTTTTGAGTTGAACAAACTCAGTCGAGTATATGTACTCTATAGTCGTTTCTTATACATACTAGGGTGCTGAAGGAAAATATGAACGAGCCAAAAATTACAGATATAATCTGTATGAGTGCATATTTTATTAATTGTGCGTACCTTGAAAAACAAATATGAGCAAAAATAAGCGCTGCCCAGACATTACAGTACTGCGATCATTTCTTCGTTTCACCTTCCTCCATTGTGGTCCCCATCTTAAACGTCCGAGAAACTTTGCTAAATAGACTAGTGCGAGTTACGGTACACTACTGAAAATTAAACCATCAGTATTGAACCTACCTTTACCTTTATTGACATGCAGACTCTACTCGAGCATGGCGCAAACATCAACTCAAAAGACGCGGAAGGCAAGACGCCGCTTCACATCGCTATAGAGAACCAACACGCGGCGATCATATCTCTGCTCCTGTCACAACCAGGCATCGATTTGTCCGCACGGGACAATAAAGGCGTGACCCCGTTTGCAGCCGCCCTTACCGCGAGGAACAATAAGGCTGCTCAGGCTATACTTGAAAAGAATCCTTCCGCGGCTGAACAGGTAAGGGATTAAGTGTGAGATCTATAGAGCGAACTTTAACTTTGCTTAGACTTAAGAGTTAAGACATGGTTAAAACGAAGCAGATTTATGTTACTCACATAAGTCCATCTCGTTTTAACTCTAAGTCTGAACCAAGTCAAAGTACGCTCTATAGATCTCAGCATAAGACCTTTTCGCACACACTAAGTTTCCATATTAAGGTTAAAATGACGGTTGAGTAATGTAGGAAGGCGGAAGCAACCGTGTACGTCTGAAACGATCTACGTCCGTTCAAATGCACGGTGCAAATGCACGGTATCGTTAAAACGGACACCGTGTATTTGTGATAAGGACCTAAAGTTTTGGTGTCACCTATAGATACAAGTACCCAGACAGAGTTATAAATTAAAGTTAAACAAGTTCAAAGTATTCAATTTCTGCTCTGATTACTCATAAAAAGAACAGAAAGGGACGCACTATACAGGACGTGACGTCACCGCCATTATGGTGCGGGAGTGCGAGGGAGATAAAGTCAAAGTCAAAGTCAAAGATTTTGTTCAAAATAGGTACAAGTTGTGCACTTATTGAACGTTATACAAAATTATTAAACCAATATACATTAAATACATTTTAAAAAAAGTCATAATACAATAAAATTAATAAAATAAATAAAAATCTTCATATCAAATGTTCGGCAAAAATAAAATAAAATAATTAAAAAAGATCTTAAACAATAGCAAAAAATAAATATAAAACGAACGATTAAGTAATTCATTGTACTTTTAAATGAATTCATAATATTTTAGAGATTGTCCATGCGTCTTTGTCCGAAATATAATCGTCTAGCTAGATGTTCCCACTGTTTGATTGAACTGCTAAATAAGTCTTATCATTACTATCGACATCGGCATGATATATATTATTTAATGCTTTCAATTATTGACAAAAGCACCGAAAACTGACAACATAAAAAAATTACTAAATTAATTTAAGAGACCTTTTGCAAGTGGGCTTTGGAGTTTTAGATTTAAATGCTGACCTAGTATTTACCTTTTTAACACACTGCCAAAAAAGAGTAGATTTGCACTAACTAAACGATTCAAAACTTGCTTGAACTTTTATCTTATTATTTATATTCTTTAGGTGGATAAAAAAGGTCGAAACTTCTTACACGTGGCGATTCAAACTTGTGATATGGAAAGCGTGATGTTCCTTCTGTCGGTTGAAGTGGACGTGAACTCGAGAGTTCAGGACGCCACACTAGCGCCACCGTTACACCTGGCGGCGGCAGTCGGGAACGAGGTGTTGCTTCGGAGCTTGCTATTGGCTGGCGCACGGCCTAACGACAGGGATGCTCACAAGTAAGTTTATGATATCGTATTTATTAAGGAGGTTTTATACCAAATGCCAACTAACAGATAATAGGTAATTAAATGTCTGCTTGCAGAGTGTTTCTGCCTCAAACGAAGTTTGATTCATTTTGGCATAGAACTACATTGCGTTGATTTCTTGTCTATCTACTTCTTATCCTCTTTTGTCCTCATCATTATAACCCACTGAAACGAAGCTGCCCTACGTGAGCGACAAAAGCGACTCGATATGACGCGACGCGTCGGTATCAAACCGTAGCTGATCATTCACGTGGCCTAAATTGACATTTTCTTTGGAGTCGTATGGCGTCGCGTTGGTCCGTATTCGTGGCTCACCTAGGGCGCGGGATAAACGAGGAGACGGGCGCGGGCGAGGTGCAGGCGCGGCGCGGGCGCGTCGTGGTTCTATCATATTTCGTACAAAATGTATGCAAGCGGCGGGACGCAAGGTATACACAGGCGGCGAGGCGTAGACGCCGCTTTCATACTTCCAAGGCCACACCGCCGCCGCGCCTCTCGTATAATATATCTCGCGCCTAAAGCGCAAAACAAACATGGAACGGGCGCGGGCCGAGTCGGGTGCGCGGTGCGTTGAATTCCTTGTATTTATATGGACGATATCACACAGAACGCGATGTCGTCCATATACTCGTAAGTACAAGGAATTCAACCAGCCGCGCACCCGACACGGCCCGCGCCCGTTCCCTGTGTGTTTTGCCCATAACACAACGGGTAATGGATGTGCAGACGCACGGCGCTGCACGTGGCGGCGGGCGCGGGGCAGGCGGGCATCGTGAGCGCGCTGGCGAGCGGCGGCGCGGAGTGCGGCGCGGCGGACGCGGCCGGCGACACGGCGCTGCACGTGGCGGCGCGCGAGGGCCACGCCGCCGCCGCGCGCGCGCTGCTCGCCGACACAGACATCGACGCCGCCGCCACCAACCTCAAGGGTAACTACTACAGCCCAGCCCTCCGCTCTCATAGGAGAGAGGGAATTAGAGCTTAGACCCACCACGCTGCTTCGATGCGGGTTGGCGGGACTTACGACTATTATCATGTCACTTATAATGACCCGGACCGACGGCTTAACGTGCTCCCCGAGGCACGGGGGTGAAACACCGCCAACTTCCTAACTCCGGGCTAGTACTGAGAATTTCTAATCAGAAAAACCCAACTCTTAATCGCGGCCCGCTCCGGGACTCGAATCCGGGACATCGTTGGCCGCAGTCGAAAATGATAACCACTAGACCAACGAGGCAGTTCCATCAAGGATAACTACCATTGATATAATTATATGTAGGTACTAGATGGCCCCTTGACCCTTTCATAGAAAAAAATTGGGCGTCCGACCTGTACAGTGCGCTCCACTCCAGTCATAAGCCTGTCTCGGACAACAAAGTGATCCTATAAGGGTTCCGTTTTTCTTTTTGAGGTACGGAACCCTAAAAGTTAGGCGTCCGACTTGTAGGGCATACCCCTCACCTGTATAAGCTTGTCCTTGTCCCCGCGCTTAGATGTCTGCACGTCAAAAAGCATGTATGAACTCCTTAAACAGTTCGAGTAATACGTTTTAAGCTGTCAAATGATTACGATTTGTTTAGGCACTTGTTTAGGGCCTCTGTTCTAGGTTTTTTTTTCCGCACTCATGCTGAGATCTATAGAGCGTACTTTGACTTTGCTCAGACTTTACTTAGAGTTAAAACGAGATGGACCTATGTGAGTAATATAAATCTGTCTCGTTTTAACCATGTCTTAAGTCTAAGCAAACTCAAAGTTCGCTCTATAGATATCACACTGTCAGGCTCACCATTGATGGTAAGTCATTTGTCTTAAGATAAACGGAATGGATGGACGCCAAAATTTTTGCTCAATCACGGCATAAGTCCAATGGCAGCATGTCTCGCAAATGGGGCGCTGCTTTGAGGAATCTGTCTGGAAGTGCCAAATACAAGTATTTTGCGGAGATTTATGTTAGTTAAAATTCTTCCTCATATTACATACCCAATTACTCTATATTTAAACCAATAGGTAGTGATTGTAATGATTGGTGAATTTTCATGCTAGGTCGGAACCCTCTCCACGAGTTGTGTTGGTGCAAGAAGGACAACGCGGCCACCATATGCGAAATATTTCTAGAGTTCATGCCGGACTATCCCATCAATAGGACTGATCTACAGGTAAGCCATATTAAGGTGAAATAAATAGGTAATTAGATGAAATATTAACAAAGCTAGTAAATTTATAATACTAGCTGATGTCCGCGACTTCGTCCGCGTGCAATAAGTTTTTTAAATTCCCACGGGAAATCCTCAATTTTCCGGGATAAAAAGTAGCCTGTCACTCTCCAACTATACCCATTAACCATGCAAAAAATCACGTCGATCCGTTGCAGCGTGATTAAAGAATAAACCAACAAACTAACAAACAAACACACTTTCGCATTTATAATATTTGTATGATAGTTTTTTAATAAAAATCTTTCAAAAATTGCAAAACAAAAACATATGGCCCGATAGAGGCCGATTCGACTTCAGTCTGCACGGAAATACTCTATAGCGATTGTTTTACATAGGGCAACACTCCACTGCTGTTAGCGTACATGAACGGACAGGGATCCATGTGCCGCGTACTGGTACGCGCCGGCGCCTCCCTCGCGCATGAGAACAAGGATGGCATCTCTATATTCAACTATCAGGTATGTACAGTAAACATAAATATATTTAATAGAAACTCACTATTTTGTAGGAATTCTATCAACGGCTTTATTAATTACTAGGTGATGCTCACGACTTTGTCCGAGGATTTAGGTATTTGATTCCCGTGGGAACACCTTGATTTTCCGGGATGAAAAGTATCCTATGTTTTATTCCAGACTATAATCTATCTCTGTGCCAAATTTCATGCAGATCCGTTGAGCCGTTCTGGCGGGATTGAGTAACAAGCATCCATCCATCCTCCATCCATACATCCAAACTTTCGCATTTATAATATTAGTATAGATTATGTACCTATACTGTATTAAGCCCGCCGGCCGCGTATTAGCTCAAATTTCTGACAGAAAAATCTGTCCCAATCATTTTACTAACAAATAACAGGTAGCGACTAAGCAACTTCTGCACCGTCTGCTGGACGCGCTGCCGGCGGAGGCGCCATGGGCCGAGAGCGACCTGTGCCAAGAGTGCGGCACCAAATTCACCCTCACCATGCGGAAGCATCACTGGTAAATCCATACAGAATACGATACTGAAGCTAATATTGCCATAATTCACCTGACTGACGGCAAGTCTTTTGGCTCAAGTGGAATGGATGGACGCCAATTGTTTTCTACTTACGCTTCAAATGACTTCATTTCTCGATCGACGGGGCCTCCTGCGCGACAACTTGCACATTCAAAGTCCGCGGGGACATTTTGATCATTGCGCACGGAGTTCGCGCTCATGGTCAAATGTCACGACTTCATTAAATAATTCCGTGGGTTTCGTCAAAATTTGGCTTACAGATTTCACACTCACAATCAAATGTCAAAATTACAATTTTGGCTTCCGCCAACGTCGCGACTTCAGGCAAATTACTTACCGTCGGTGGCCAGCTTTAGAATAAACCTCACGGCAATCTCCGTGGTCTCTCTGAACCAATTAGCTAGTTCCAATTAAACTAGTAACTGTGTTCTAGGGAAGTGCGGATTAACCGACTAACACACCTTTGGAGTTTATTATGCTACTAGCTGATGCCCGCGTGGTTTAAGTTTTTTGTTATTCCCGCGGGAACTCCTTAATTTTCCGGGATAAAAAGTAGCCTATGTCACTCTCCAGGTCCTCAACTATACCCTTGCCAAAAATCACGCCAATCCGTTGCTCCGTTGCGGCGTGATTGAAGGACAAACCAACAAACCCACAAACAAAGTGACTTTCGCATTTATAATATTAGTATGATAATAGTATACTCTCAGGCATGCAGGTTTCCTCGTGTTTTTTTTCTTCACAGTTATATACCAAGGGATATTTAATTGCATAAAACGTACGTAACTTCGATCAGTAACAAGTGCGTGCCCAAACCGCAAAGCTCCCAAATAGGACGTCTCTAACTCATGGATACAGTAGGATTCAAACTTAATGACAGCTGAGAACTTGAATAGGCAATTTGTTTTGTACTTTGAACCCTAAACTACAGGTGTCTTATATGCATGAATCTTGCTTACCAACATTATTTTTACCCGACTGCGGGACGCACAGGGTTATGTGTTTATCAGTCTATATATGTTTGTATGTTCCTTGCAAGACAGCTACAGCCTACACGCGTGGACCGATTTTGATGATTCTTGCACCCGTTTGTTTATCTTTATTAAAATAATCGAATGGTTGTTTTTCAGTCGACATTGCGGACGAATGTTATGTAAACAATGTTCCAATCAAGACGTCCCTATTCTCAAATTTGGGATGAACAAACCGCAACGAGTCTGCGAGATATGTTTCAATGTGTTGCAAGTAGGCGCCAGTTAGTGGAAGATGAAAATCGACGTTCTAGAAATTTGTGATGAGCAATTTTGATACTAATTAAGTTAGACGTGGCTTTTTGCATTATTTGAAAAGTGTTATCAAACATTCAAAGTAACGCTTGTTGGCGTGATTATGAAAAACTTTAAGCATTTTTGTATTTTAATATTTTGTCACATAACTATTACAAAAATATTTTTATTTTTATGATTGGTAGTTTGCCATATTTGATTTAAATTTTACAGATACAATCAGTATCATATTATCAATTAATGAAGTTGTGATGATGATATTTTCCTGCAAAAATATTGAGTGCCTGTATGAATAGTTTTGAGGTGTACTATGCCAAAGTCATAGAGTGCTTTTTATTTTTCTTGACATAAATTATAGCTTTAACTATAAGTTAAAACCAATAAATATAATTAATTATTATTGTAAGAGAAAAATATCTCTGTTTAGTTAATTAAGCTCCGAGTTTAAACAATTGTTTTATTATTAACAAGATGAAATTTGAGTTAGGTAACTATCTATTGTGATATTTAATGATAGAACAAAGTCCACACATAACTGGTATAATTCACACATTCTTAAAATTAAATGCATTTTTTTCATTCCATTATTATATTTTAATTTATTTATATTATAATAAATTATATATTTTTTGGTTGGAATGGTATGCCATTTCATATGAATCGATGTGGCTATGGATCCTTAATTTTAAATTCTATGAAAATTATAATTTCATTATTATATACAAATGGTGTTTATTTTATATCCCTACAGATATTCCCAAAATCACTATTTCAGGTTAAAAAAATAAAAACAAACAATGTCTTGAACTGTGATTATTTATTTACAAAAATCATTATCAGTTTCAACACAACTGTTCATATATTTGGTAAAACAATTTACTATAATCTACATACCGCCTTAAAAGCAGATTTAAATGGCAATTTATGATAAAACAATCCACATGTCTAACTTAAGAGGCGGATTTCAAAATAAGTTTAAATTATTAATCTACTTTAGCCTTTTGAAAAGATCCTTGTTAACACATTTATCAAGGACGTGGATGTAGTCGATGAGTTCCTCTTCACACGTCTCAGCAGTGTTTGATTTGGAGTTCACACGGTCATTGCACTCCTGGTATTTTGCCCACATGTTCTGACATTCAGGTTTCTGGCTACATATTTCCTGGCAAAATATATTTGTGAATATTGTTTCTGATTTATTATAATTGAAAAAAAAAAACGAATGACTAACAAAATGATATATTACCACTATGACACCTATTATTATCTACTGCTGAACTCGTACAATATTTCTACATACCTACAGTGAATACAAATGATTTTATATTTCAAGTTACTCTATTTACGTGAGCCTATGAATGAAAATCTAATTTTCCAACACATCTTTACAAAAACTAAATATTTGTCATGAATAACCTGTGTGAAGTAAAACATTTGCTTCTGTTTCTTAAAAATACTTTTCATAACTAAAAAGAACAGAAAACATTTAATCTTATTAGAGAATCTTTAAAACATCTTTAGTGAGTTTTTTACTAATATAATAATACTAGCTGATACCCGCGACTTCGTCCGCGTGGATTGAGGAGTGTTAGTTCCCGCGGGAACTCTTTAATTTTCCAGGATAAAAAGTACCCTATTATTTAATCCGGACTTCTAACTTTACGTCTGCAAAATTTCAAAGCAATCGGTTCAGTAGTTACGGCGTGAAAGCGGAACAAACATACAAACAAACTCACTTTCCCATTTATAATATTAGTAAGGATTAGTAAGGTTAAGGATATCAAACTCCCAATGGGCATAATATTATGCCTGTGTATTTGTTTGGGTCTTCTAACCAACTTTGTGGTATCCAATGTAGAAGAATCATTTCACAAAACAGGTTTATAACGTAAACCCAATGACCTCAATTTACATAGGCCAATTATGGGCCCTGTCAAACAAAGAAAGTGGACCACAGAGTAAAAATATTATCTCTATGATGTGGACTTATTTTACTAACGCCATCTAGCCTGAAAAGCGGGACAGCGCTATGGCGGGGACAAGGACAGGCTTATACAGGTGTGGAGCTCCCTCTACAGGTCAGACGCCCAATTTTTTTCTATGAAAGGGCCCATCTAGTACCTACATATTGATGCATAAACCCTGGCAAGTGCAGTACAATTAATATTATTATAAAAATCACCTATGTACACTGTACAGGCAATATTTAGTAACTTGGAAATAATTAAATCACTGGCAGAATGGTAATTATTTTAGTACTAATGTAACCTACCATTAGCAAGTAGCAACTCATATTAAGGCCTAGTATCCACTTAAATGCAGCAGTATGGTGATGTAGTTAGCACACCAAGCCAAGCAACGTTATTACAAAATTAACATCTAATTTATCTGCAAAAAAGAAATTCTGCTTTGGTGTATATGGGGCCTAAGTATGGTTTATAACTATGCAATTTTTTATCCACTACAGTAGCTTGACTGCAATCTCATCTGATGGTAAATGATGAAGTCTAAGATGGAAGTGTGCTAATCTGTTAGGGTTATGGCAGTTATGTTAAACCCATATCCCAAATCAACTGAAAGTTGGCTATAGCAAGTTTCAAACTTCTGTAAAAATAAACAGATGAAATCTGGAGCAATATAACATACACAACAGGTGGTATTGATAAAAATAATATAAATGTGAGCATGCTTGTAGTGTTAACAAAATCTATGCAGTTAAAGTAGTGGGTCTCGTCCAGTATTAATGAGAAAGTGTCTATCTATCTGCTACACTTTCACTTATAGTGTTCAACCAAAATTAACAAAAATTGCTAGTAGAGATATACCGCTGGGGAAGTCATAGAGTACTTTTTAGCCTGGAAAATTAAAATTACCACAGTAATATTTAAAAAATTCTGAACACCCATAGGCATTATTATACTATGGAAAATCTTTTAGTGTTGCATTATATTTACAGGTATAGGAAGGTGTGAGCATATAATACTGAATGTGAACCTTTAGCTTATCTGAAAGGATTTTTTCATGGGAAAACCAAACGAGTTAAGTGCATGCCCATTGCTGAAATTAAACTTCTTTTGGTTATCTTACTCGTAATTCGGTTTGAGGGTCCACTAGTTCTGGTTCCTCGGCCTCCTCTGCCTCCTCTGCCTTCACAACAGGAATCACTTTGTCGGACATTATATCTGTAATAACAACAAAAGTCGATTGATCATGATCGCATATAAATTGTTTTCTTAGTCAAATCTTCGTTCATATAAGATATTTTATTACTTTTCAAGTGAAAATTCCCTCAATATGATCGATGATGCAACAACCAATTTCAGTGACCATAGACAAATTCACTATTCAGAGACACAGACATCAGACAAGTTAACCAGAGAAAAAAAATTAATCAATTGATCAGAGACAAGTGAAATTGATAAACTAATCATAGAACAATGATGAGTTTGACATTAGGTTGGCAACTGTCAAAGTCACTGTCAAGGCAGCACACAAGCTGTCACAGATTTTTAGGAAGTCTGTGCAAGCTGTGCACACAAGGCACTGTCAAGAATAGTTATCAATGGCATAGCCATGCCATTGTTATATTCTGTGGAGATTCTGTGCCGATCTATTTATTTTATCATATTTGTAACTCTTTCACGGAAAAATAAAGAATTCCCGCAGGAACCAAAAACCTTAATCCACGTGGACGAAGTCGCGGGCTACAGATAGTTGGAAGATATTAAGGAAAATCTTCATCATCAAGATCTTTAACGAGTCGCAAGTTACCGTACTGTTGTCTGTTTTTAAAATTAAACTTTGACCATTCTTTTTCCTTTTGATTTGCATTGGCGATGTAGCAACAACAGTTGCTGCGATTAATGCAATTTTAGCCTGTTTCAATAGAGTCGGAGCACAGAGGAGTACTTACTTCAGAAAGTCAAGAATCCAGAGGCCCTTAAACCAGTAAAAAAAAAGGAGTACTTACTCTGAGGTGGTATCGTTACTTTTCTCTGGTCTGTGGTACATAGTCAAATCAGCGTCCTTTATTTAGTTGCATAGTTTTAGTCGTTTAAATTAATTAAATTACCGCTAAATAATAAAATATTCACATGAATTTGTGAATTAATTATAAATTTTGCACGATAAAAAATAATATTCATTGTATAATTGATAAGTAATACTTTTTCATTAGTCGAGTGGCCGTCACCATGGAGAGTGCATATTGTAAAAAAATATTTTTTATTCATTATTTCGTTATTAATTAAGTGAAATTCTTCTTCCCCAAATTGTTTATTGTATTATTATTATATATTTTAATACAATATGACTTCGCTGTATAATTGCTGTTCTTAAATAACCATAATAAACTGCTATTTTTTTACACTAGTGTTATTGTAACCTTTCAGGTTTGTTATTAATCAATAAAGTTATTTTCTTATAGTAATAAAGTAACAAATTCCTCAGTTTTAATAATATATTGTATAAATATTTACATTTGTGAAGAGTTTGAGGTTAGGTCTATTTGCTATAACATTGTAATTTTATTTTCAGAATGAATGGAGGAATGGAGCATAAAACCCCAGGTCATAATGCAGTGCTTCACAAAGCACCTAAAAACTATAAATTGCTTATAGATCCACTTCTTGTTAAGGGAGCTACTAAATTGTATAGATACGATGGTTGTGTCCCTGGAGATCCATCTTATCCACCTGTACAATGCAGAGACCCAAGGTCCCAACTATCCCGAATATGGAATAAGATAGAACCTGCTGATTTACCTCTTCCTAGGTAGTATATTTTTTTGTTCAATTAATAATAATGAATATCTACTCATATTCATTTTAAGCAATAATCATGCCTAATTGAATACAATGCAGAGACTTCTTAACAGTTAAAATGCAATTCTTATGTGAATTAATTAATTCAGGTAAAACTAAAATCTGCAAATTCAAATTTAGCATAATAATTATAGGTTATGTTGTCATTTTGGTAATTTTCCACTTTATTTTGATATTGTAGTTATGTTATCTATTTAATTATACTTTTAGACTACTTCCTTTTACCTATAAACTAAATAAAAGTTAAGAAATTAATATTCTGAGCAGAATTAAGTAATCATGTTTTGTTTTTATTGTCCAATAAATCAATTTAGCCAACATAACAATTTGACATTTGATGGCGGGAATTTTAAACTTTGTTTTTTTTACAGGTTTAGGATAGACAAAAATTATGTAGGAATTCCACCACAATTAGAAGTAACGATTGGGAATTTGAATGACAACATTGATAAAGCTTTTTTATCAGATATGATAAACAAAGTTGGACCATATGAAGAATTAACAATATTTTATCATCCAATTACAAATCGACATTTAGGGTTTGCCCGAGTGGTGTTTCAAGATGTGAAACATTCTAAAATATGTATAGAAAAATATAATGGCAAATCTGTTATGGGTCAGGTATGTAAATTTTATATTACACTGATTCAGTTTGTGCATTGCAGAAGTTGTGATCACAATGCTGCAATCCTAATTGCTGTTTATAGTTTATGCAATTCACTAGGGCAAATGGTCCCATCTGCCCCGTTGGTTCTGTCCTGCTAGTGGGGCAATTGGGGAAAAAATTACTATGCTGCGCTAGCCTCAGCGTAGTCGCATAACAGGGCAGATGAAACTTTGTCACACATATCAAGTGTCATTTGGCCCTGTATGCTTGCAGAATCTTTCGGAAAACTTATTTTTTTATATAATGTACATATTTACATACATATTTAATGACATAATGGCATAATGTACATAAAATATCTACATTATGACAAACTACAGGCGGTGATAGCCTAGTGGTTAAGACACCTGACCTCCTGTATGGGGTCGTGGGCTCGATCCCAGTGCATGCACCTCCACGAAATTAAATATCACTTGCTTCAAACAGTGAAGGACAACATCTATAGCTGTTGAATGTGATGTTACACTTTAGCTGTTGAATAGAACAATGCACTTTTTCTCTTTGTTTATGGCAAACTTCCCTTTTAATCAGAAATAATGACGAAATAATGAAGTTAAAAGCTTATAAATATATAATGGCATAAATAATAATATTAGATTTCATAAATTATTAACTCCATGGAATATTTTATTCTCTGTTCAATCATTTATGTAACTTTTAGCTTATATGAATATAGCAAGGAAAGTTGTACTGGTAATCACTAAAAGTATGTAACAAGTTACGAAATATCAGAGCTAAAGAACATAAATCGGTTCACTATTGTGAAATAAAAAATAGTGTTCATCAAGTGTTACATTTTTGTGTTTATGGTTGCCTGTCACTAATTATGGAGTGCTTATGTCAAAATTTAAATAAATGATTGGACAAAGTATAGTCATTTACCCTGAATCGGATATGGCACTCACTCAGTGGCGTGCACAGAGTTTAATAGGAGGGTATGCACTACTTAGGTAGGAACCTTTTAATAGCAGATCATAATTAAAAACTAGCATTGAGCGTTTACAACTAGGGTAAGCAGTGCTTTTATGCCTCTATGATGTGCACGCCTCTGCACTCACTCATTAAAAATAATAGATTGATAAATTAAAAAGATGTAAGGATTTGCAATAATATAATAATTCCAAAAGTGTGTATGTTTGTTTGCTACTTGATGCCAATTATTCCTGACTGAATAATTAATTATTTATTATGTAATAAGCTAAACTAATCCCAGAATAATAAAGGATTTGTGTAAAATAAAATCTGAAACCATGAAAAAAGTGGTACAACCAAAAACTAACTGTGTCACATTATCAGGTGCTGGACGTATTCCATGATCCATTTGGTAAGAAATGCCATGAGATGTTTGAAGATAGAACAATGGAAAGGAAACCTCATCCAGCTGCTGCAGCTGTCAAGGTTCCGATTTTAGTTGAAGATGCTCGGGCTACTAAACTGGATCCAGCACTCAGTAAAAGATTAGAAGAAACAAAATTGACAGAAAAGGTAACCTATTTTAACTATTATAACATTAAGTTTATAAAAGTGAATATTAGATTTTTTTTACTGCCAACAGCACATTATTAGCCCTACATGAATTCCTACTTGCTTATTCTTTCTTCACACTAGTGGACTTGCTTATACTATAGAGTAAAAAAAACTGGTCAAGTGTGAGTCAGACTCGCTCACAAAGGGTTCCGTTCCACCACACAATATAAATTCTTTTACCAAATATTAAGAAAAATGTCATAAAACATAATCAGCTATGAAATAACTGGTTTTTATAATGGCACTAAACTGCTAGCGATTCCGCTATTATTCCTATTCCGCTCCCCACTGCCCACTGAAAAAGGGATTTGTCTCTTTAGATGTAGAAAAAGTTTTTCAGGGAATTATTTTCCTTATTTTTCGCCTTGATTTGCCTTCCGGCTTCCTTTTCCCCTCCACTATTAACAACAGGTAATTGATTGCAACCAAGCTAGTCAATAAGTTAAAAAATATTCTCTAAATGGTCTTAAATTAAAGTGTTATTTTTCACAAGGAACCCTATCCCCGCTACAAGGATGCGGAGCATAACGATAGCAACACTCGCTGGTCGGACGACGACCGCGAGCATAGACATCGGCATCGAAACCGGAGCGAGCGGGACAGAGACCCAGAAAGGGACAGGGACAAGGAACGGTAGGCACATTGCTTAAACATTATAGAAAATCTATTGTAATGTGTACATGTCAAGATAATTCCTAAATTATTATTTTATTTTGCAAGCAAACGTTGCAAGAGGAAATGCAAGAGAAGGTACATTTTATTCGTAATTGTTATTAAACTTCCTAAACGAATGTGGACAATTCTGTGTAACACAATCTCTAAACTAAACTAAATTGACAGCTTTAAATCTAGTTCTGTCCCTTTCGGCAGGGAGTGTCATGAAAGGATATTTTTAATGCTGTCTTTTTAGTTTAGGGTTCACTAATGTTTCGCAAAAAACATTTAACAAATGATCATTTCACAAAAAACGTTTCAAAAACTAATCATTTCACAAACGTCGTATTCCGCAAATATATATTTCATTAAAAAATTATTTGACAAATACTCATTTCACAAATACTTTACTTTGCAAACATGCTGAATGTAAAAATGTCATTTAAGTACCAATTTATTATTTCATAAAATAATTCATTCTTCAAATTCGTAATTTCAAAAAATATTAAAATATAAATTGTTATTTGAAATATATAGATCGCCCGCAACTTCGTCCGCGTACAATCTCTGATTTCATATGAGATTATGAGATTTTTTATGATTTGAATATATATGTTATGGGTAATGCTAGAAGATGTAGTAAACCTAGGTTTACACGGGTTTACTTAGCCATAGCTTATCTTGCCATTAGCCATAGTTTAGCTTGGGTTTACCCAAATGTTTTGGGTAAAGTTCGAATAATAAGTAAAATAAATTTTAATTCGGAATTTACCCATACTCACCTAGTTCTACCGAACTCTGGCTGGATAATGTTAGGGATATGGGTTCTCTCCCTCTCTCTCTCACCACCTCCAAGGCCCGGTCGACGTTATTTCTGGGTGGTATAAAAAGGAAATAACCACGAAGAGGATGGACTCTTCATCACCTAAACTATCCGAGTCGGAGTGCCCCCAATCCCGAGCTCGCTTCGCTCGCTCTTGCATGAGCGGGAGTGGTGCTTAAAAAGGAAGTGGAGAAGCTAGGAAAACCATTCGACCTTCGTTCAGGACGTCCTTCGACAGCTTCTGGCTACGCTCTTTACAAAAACACTCTAGGGGTAGGACAGACAAGACTGTGTGGAGTCTGAGTGCTCAGATTTCGACCCAAGAATGTCAACTTTTTAAAACGGGCTACGCCAGAAGACTCTTACAGTATATATCATTAATATATGATTCATAATTTTGGGAAACGTTGTTTGTGAAATGAAAATTTGTTATTTGTTTTTTGCCAAATGATTGGTCACCACATACGGAAGCAGACTCTATCCGTATTTATTTATTTATTTATTTATTTATTTATTTATTTATTTATTTATTTATTTATTTTCTCATAAACATGAATAGGTACATAAAAACTGAGGAACGGAAACAACTGCGTTAGTATAAAACTGTGTTGCAGCTGTTAACGCCCACCTCCAGGTTCACAAAACAGAAGAAAAAAAAAAAAATGACAAACAGAAAATTAATGCTAGTGACAAATTTACATAATAAATTAAAGATTAAAAATTACTTAAAATTAATTCTTAGTATTATTATAGATTAGGATTACGTGTTGTATGGGTGAGTGTATGAGTGTGTGTGTGAGTATGACTATATGTGTTATAAATTTGTAAGGGATGAATTTGGATGAAGTTTAATATCTAAGGAGATTTTCAGTCTCATCATAATTTAGGGTAAGAAGCCAACTTGCCAATTTTTCTTTGCATTTTCGAGAAGTCAGAGGGTAGATGTGTATGTGTCGTTTTTAGGGTTCCGTAGCCAAATTTGGCAAAAACGGAACCCTTATAGATTCGTCATGTCTGTCTGTCTGTCTGTCCGTCCGTATGTATGTCACAGCCACTTTTTTCCGAAACTATAAGAACTATACTGTTGAAACTTGGTAAGTAGATGTATTCTAGTATGGAGGAAATCGAGCAGTTTGACGAAATCTCGTAGCACCCTCTTCTATATACCTACGACTGGTATGTATGTATTCGTCATGGTCTCTAGAACACGAAACTGTCGGTCGTAGAACGCGGACGCGTGCACACGCTAAGCTGTGACGTCACAAAGATGGCGGCCGACCGTTGTAGATTTTTGATGATTTCTTGAGTTATAATTGTACAAATGGGTTGTGTGAGGTGTCTTTGGAAAGCTTATTTAATGACCTATAATTTCTTCTTTGAGACCTATTACGTAAATATAATGATTATAAAAATATTTGAAAAAGATTGAATTTTTTACCTTATGCATTTGCATATTTACCAATTTAAGTCAATAAATCGAAACTGTAGCTAAATTAATGATATTATAAAAAATATAGAGCATTTCTTTAGCTTTTTAAATATATAAAAAACATTTTCATACGATGGTAAACAAATAAATTATGAACAATTCCGTAAAGCAAGTGCCAACGCGCGCTTGAGATACGCTACAGCGCAGTTCGGGCCACGCGCCCGCGTTGCTCGTAGTTTTTGAAGATTTTATCTAAGGAGCCCTTTGTTTTACACCGGAATCATAAAAAAGATGCAGATGCAAGAAAAATATTATCTTTATTTTGAAACATTATTATTTATGCACACACTCACAAACACACTCAGTTCAAGTAAAAATGATAACTTACATAAAAAGGTTGGTTTGGATTAGGTATGCTTTAAAGTTTAAATAAATGCCTACAACGATTTCAAACACTTCCTATACTTAGTCCTTTTCTCTCTAACATTGTTGCCGAATACGCTCACTAGGCTGCTATCTGTGGCTATGTGAATGATTTTCAATATGTCGGTAATTGTACCATTTAATAATGGTTTTTTTTATATGTATAGCGAGCAAACGAGGTCACTTGATGGTAAGTGATTATCGCCGCCCACGAACCAGCACCAGAGGAACCGCCAATGCGTTGCTGTCTTTTAAGATATTTGTTTGTCCGCCCTTTGAAGAGTCCCATATTATAATCATGAGGGAACACAGAAGATGGAAGGTGGTTCCACATTTGTTTGTTGGTTTGTCCTTCAATCACGCTGCAACGGATTGACGTGAATTTTTGCATGGGTATAGTTGAGGACCTGACTACTTTTTAGAGAGTGACATAGGCTACTTTTTATCCCGGAAAATTAAGGAGGTCCCGTGGGAATTAAAAAACGTATTCCACGCGGACGAAGTCGCGGGCATCGGCTAGTAAATAATATTGATTAAAAATAAAGATAATATTTTTCTTGAATCTGCATCTTTTTTATGATTCCGTTGAAAAGCAAGGGACTCCTAAGAAAAAATCTTCAAAAACTACGAGCAACGCGGGCGCGTGGCCCGAACTGCGCTGTAGCGTATCTCAAGCGCGCGTTGGCACTTGCTTTACGAGGTTGTTCATAATTTATTTGTTTACCATCGTATGAAAATGTTATTTATAAGTATATATAAAAAGCTAAAGAAATGCCTTATATTTTTTATAATGACATTTATTTAGCTACAGTTTCGATTTTGTTTCGATTTATTGAGTTAAATTGGTAAATATGCAAATGCATAAGGTAAAAAATTCAATCTTATTCAAATATTTTTATAATCATTATATGTACGTAATAGGTCTCAAAGAAGCAATTATAGGTCATTAAATAAGCTTTCTAAAGACACCTCACACAACCCATTTGTACAATTATAACTCGAGAAATCATCAATAATCTATAACAGTTGGCCGCCATCTTTGTGACGTCACAGCTAAGCGTGTGCACGCGTCCGCGTTCTACGCTACCACCGACAGTTTCGTGTTCTAGAGACCATGACGAATACATACATACTAGTCGTAGGTATATACAAGAGGGTGCTACGAGAATCGTGAAGGAGACGACTTTTTGAACATTTGCATAAAGACTATTCTGTGAACCGCATTAAGATTTTCTTACAAAAATAGAAAAAAAAACAATAAATTTTGGGGTTCCCCCATACTTAGAACTGAAACTCAAAATTTTTTTTTTCATCTAACCCATACGTGTGGGGTATTTATGGATAGGTCTTCAAAAATGATATTGAGGTTTGTAATATCATTTTTTTCTAAACTGAATAGTTTGCGCAAGAGACACTTCCAAAGTGGTAAAATGTGTGCCCCCCCCCTGTAACTTCTAAAATAAGAGAATGATAAAACTAAAAAATATATATGATGTACATTACCATGCAAACTTCCACCGAAAATTGGTTTGAACGAGATCTAGTAAGTAGTTTTTTTTTAATACGTCATAAATCGTAAACCGCAATTTACCTTTCATTCAATCAACTCAAATATTTAAAATAAAAATATTTTTAATAATTTAAAACTTACTACAGGTTTGTACGGAACCCTCGGTGCGCGAGTCCGACTCGCACTTGGCCGGTTTTTTGTAATCTGCATTCCCTGTGCGTTCTGCAGTCGGGTAAAAAAGGCGACCGGGAACACGCCAAAAGCTAGTACCGAACGGCCTTTCCACATCGACCTCAATTTACATAGGCGGGCCCTGTCAAACAAATAATGTGAATGGACCTATTTTACAAACGCCATCTAGTCTGGACAAGGACAGGGCTATACGCGTGTGGAGCGTGCTCTACAGGTTGGACGCACAATTGTTTTCTATGAAAGGGCCCATTTAGTACCTACATATATATCGACGCCTTTCCAGGATTGATATAACCGCGAGGTTGGTAGATCCTTGATAAAAAAAATTAGTTATATTTTTGGTAACTCGTCAGGCACAGAAAGCACTACGCGCGTACGAGCGAGACGAGCGACACGTACCCGAGCGCGCACGTCGCCGAGCTTCCGTACACGCCCGCGCAAGTGCCGTACGACCCCTACTTCCAGCCCTCACCGTGAGTGTTTATTTCTCACCACTCTCACGATATCTCAATAGGTGCAGAGAGCGATACGTGCGAGACGAGCGACACGTACGCAAGCGCAGATTCCCGACGACCCCTACTTCCAGCCCTGGCCAAAGTTTTATCGCAGTCATGTGTGTTAGACGTTAGTATTGAATGCCTAAAATTCTTCTAAAGTGCAACATTGGTTTATTATTTCTTTGACATTGCTTTAGCAATAAAACTGCCTTTGCACCTTTCTGTGTTGTTCATAATCAAATCTGTATTATTCCCTTGTAAAATATGTGTGTGTTCTGTGCAATATATAATATAGTATTAATATTGGTTCCCCGTAGCTACAACTATGGGTACGGCAGCGGCACAGGGTCGGGCATGTGGTGGGGCGACTGGAGACAGCCGCCGCACGCCTCGCATCACCACCCTCACGTGAGACTACTTTACCTACTACCCCTACTTTACTAGTTACAACAGTTATCTCGTCACTAATGTATTTTACTGTTACTAAATTTACTGTTTTGAATAATGCCCGGTTCACATTATGACATCATGTTATCCAGTAAGTTTATTCCAGCGCGTGATTGAAATGTTAGTAATCGTCTCTCATTGCCTGTAGTATTTTTATATTGCCTTTGTCCTCATTATCACACTACCCAGACCCTACAAATACATTTAACTACCAGATGCCCGCGACTTCGCCCGGGTGCAATAAGTTTTTTAAATTTCCACGAGAACTGCCTAATTTTTCGGCCTTTAGCCTATGACACTCACAAATAATGTGGCTTTCTATTGGTACCAGAATTTTCAAAATCGGTTCAGTATCTACTGAGCTTACCAGAGAACTCACAATCTCACAAACTACCTTTTGTATAGTATTATTAGTAAGTATATGTTTGGTGGGCTGTTACCTTCTCTGAGTCAATTTTAGAATTGTTAATTTCTTCTTAATTATCACAGATCTAGTTAAAAGGGGCAAGGGTAATTAAACCGATATCCCTTCCCAACATAGCTGAATTCGATTTAGAACGTTATTTATTTGTGTTATTCTAGTAGCATTCCAGCATTAGATTAGTTTGCTGGACTGGTATAGGTACTTTTGGAGTAATGTGAACCTGCTATATTAATAACAGCTTTTTGTTTTATGTCGCTAAACAAAAATGGTTTTGCTTTTGCCGTTTGTACAATACCAATCATACTTGTACATACATCTGTACGACACAGGAGAGTGATTGTGCGGAGTTCTTTCGTGCTCTTTCTGTTTATATTTCCAAACTGAAAAACTTCATCATTTGTCAAACGTGTTGTCCGCTTTGTAATTAACAGTTATTCGCTGTGAATCCATAGCATATGACATTTATAACACTAAAACTCGTTAATTCTGAGTGAAGACCTGTGCACAGTCTAGGGAGATACGTTCTTTCCTTTCTACCGGTCGTTTGACAGAGGCTTCTAGACAGCAAACGCTGAGAGGTGACAGGAATGTGACGAAGGAAACTGTCAGCATTTTCTATATAAAATTATGATACTTTAATGTCAAAGAAGAACGGGCATTTTGGGCCCAGTGCTCTAGCACTTTCTTACCTATCTTAAAATGAAGATCTGACCAATCCGAATTTTATTATAAGGCAGCAAAGCTCTAATGAATTGAATAAAAAAGTTACAGCGGTTCCAGTGAAATAATTACTGTTATGGATGCTAATATTATGACTTAATGATGCCCTTATATAATAATAATAACTGTAAGCACCAGTTGGTTGTCTATTTCTCCTTCTTTCTCCTTTGATTTGGAAAAAGTTCTTATTATTAGGCACCTCTAAGTGCTACAACTGTCGCGATCTGTTATTTGTATGGGCGTCGATCCACTGTATTAACGCTGTGGTAATGGGCTAGCGGTTGGTTGGCAATGATGATGAAAGTGTGGTTAATGTGGTGCGAAGTCGGAGCAGTCATCGGGCGCATGGAGCGGGCGCGAGCCGCCGCCGTCGCCGCGCCGCACGCCCGCCGCGCACACGCCCGCCCCGCGCACGCCCCTCCCGCCGCACAAGCCCCTCCCGCCACACACGCCCCTACACACGAACAACGACAAGGTTCGCCTACAAATTAGTTTATAATATAGTTAAGGATTATTTTAGCTACACTAGTGTATTAGAGAACCCTGTAATGCTAGTTGTAAGTGGAGGAATAAAAAAATAAACTCTAATATTGTAGGGTAAAGGGCAAAACACACGGAGCGGGCTCGGGTCGAGTGCGCGGCTGGTTGAATTCCTTGTATTTATATGGATAACATCACACAGCAACAGCCGCCACGCGCCCGTACCGCGCCCGCGTCCTGTGTGCTGTCGTCCGTGTAAATACAAGGAATTCAACCCGCCGCGCACCCGACCCGACTCGCGCCCGCTCCCTGTGTGTTTTGCCCTTAATCCGTTGTCCTAGGTGAGCGACACACGTGGCAACGTCACAGTATCAAACAGTAGCTTTACGTGACCTACGTTGTCGCGTAGTTTTCTATGGCGTCGTATTGCGTCGCGTCGCTTCTGTCGCTCACCTAGAACAACTGGTTGGAATGCGTTTTCTTTTGAGTTGTGTTGTTGCTAAGTTACAGATGTATGTCAAACCCACCAATACGAGCACTTGGTCTAATATTTAGCGATTGAAAATTGAAGCTACGAGTATGAAAATCAAGCGCTGCTATTGGTGGGTTTGACACACATCCGTAGCTTAGCAACGAAGCACATCTCTGGTGGAAAGGCAGCCTTAAGTTCGCCATTGACGGTAAGTCATTTGACTTGACGACTAAAGTCGTGACATAAAACCAAGATTGCATCGTGAAACCTTGCATTGGATTCGATTCTGTTCAGAAAATTCCGTGTCCACCATAATCCATAGCTATTGGACCGTGAGTATGAAACCCGTGCGCCTCGGGATTTAGCAGGGCGTGGTCGTAGGGAAGACCACGCCAGTAGATAAAAATTGGCATCCATCCACTTGACTTAAGTCAAATGACTCATTGTCAATATCGAGCTTTAGTCTTGCAATTCGTGCATACACTTTACTTGTGGTTATACACATTGTGTAAGTGTGCGTGCATGTCGGAGCGGTCATTTGTATGCACAATCACGTACACGCACACGTTTACACGGATACAGACACAAATTAAAGTGCCGCCCGTGAATTACAAAAACTATAATAGATTTTATATCTCACCTTAGTTGAAAGTACTCTGGAATCGAAACACAATAACGTCCGCGATAAAGGATCAAAAATTTACTTATCTTTGAAAGATATCCGTTGCTGGCGCTGGCGGTATACATGTATAACCGAAACTGAACTTTAAATGCAAAGGCAGTTGAGGTCCAATCTGTTCAGACTTTCGAATTCTAACAACGTTAGTGAGATGTAAAACCTTATTACTAAAGTTAACGTTAAGAAAAAAAAGAACTTCTGCGGCGATCTGACGACGATAGCCCCCATTCGTACTGCAACCGATTGCTTAATCAGTAATTAACTTTTCGCATCTAGCAAAGTAGGTACAGTTCACATGAACAGACTTTGTACATGTGAACTGTATCTCAACAGACACATCCCTGTCGTCCAGAGCTCTTTATATGACACCAACTGTACCAACATTTCTACTTTACTTAGACGTAGCGGTGCACGATCGATGTGTGTTAATTTAGAACTCTGTCTATGTGTATTACCGTACTGGGTGTAATTGGCGCAAATCTTCTTGGGGTCTGGTGACGTGACAAACCAACGCAGTGTGCCAAGAAGTACTAAAATCAACTACTGCGCAGAATAGTCCAATAAACCCATTGTCAATCCCTAAAAAGATTTGCGACGGAGAGGCAGCGTAACGGAAGAATACTATACTTATCTATGTACCTATTGTTTATTACTATTACTATGTATTTTAAAATTGAAAGGTCTGACCGACTGTATTTCGTGAACAGATGGATTTATATCTACTCAAATGTTTTTGTCCATTTGTATTGCTTTTTGCATGCTTAATTGTGTTTGTGTTGACAGCTTCGAATGTAGTTTATGCACCATGTTTTATAGCTTTTCTTTTTGTTTGGATGTTTTGAGATCTTGAAAAATCAAGCAAAATGTGAAAAGATAAGAAAATCTAATAGGAAAGTGGCGAGTCCCAATTATTTTTTTAACTTGTGGATTAATAATACTAGTTGCTTGACAAACTGGATACAAATTAAGAATTTTGTAGGCCTAAGGCGTCAATGCCGCAGCCTAGTGTTCGGAGTCCTGCGTCCCATGTTCACTATAATCTATTCATTCTTGAACTTCTGTACACTGCTCCATTAAAATAAGTAAAATATAATTAAACTGTACTCGAAAATTTTGTCAGCGGGATTGAAGCCTAAACCAAAGGTCACCCATAAAAATATAATATGTAGAAAACCCAATAAAGTATTTACTTAGGAGGTGAAAAGCAAAAGCGAGGAGCCCACTCCACCGCTAGAGGTGGCTGCGGTGAAGGAACCGGAGACTAAGCCACCGCCACCTGCTGACGAGCCGAAAAATGTCGACCTGGACACTAGGTACGATATTTCAAATGTTGTCTTTTACTTTTTTTGGCCAACTAATAAAGAAAAGTGGTTCCAAATGTTTCCACTCGTGGTTTCACCGAACAAAATTGAATGATCACCCCTGCACTTGGCTCCAAGAGATAGGAACTATTGCAGTATGTTTGCGACCCCTGAAGTAAAAAAAAATCGCCTTCCTTGTACTCTATAATCTTTAATTGGCTTGCCTTATTAGTAGATCTCTTCTTCGATTTAGCATTATCCCACCTATGTGGGGTCCGCCAAAAAACTGACCGAAAAAGTTTTGAGGAGCTGATTTTCTGACTCTATTGGCTGTCAGATTGCCATTCACGACGTCTAGCTTGCGTTTTCCCAATGGCTTCTAAGCAGGCTGCAGTTCAAATATAATATACTTTGCAGGATCGCCATGCTTCTTAAAGGTGCGAGCGGTGGCGGTGGTTTAGCGCCGCCTTTCCTTTCCCTCGGTATTTCCTCGGAAGAGGAGGACGACGACCGTTTACCTGCTAAGATACCAGACTTGGATGCTCACAACCCACCCTCAGACGACGAAGGTGAGTGAAACAGATAGTCAAAAGTCATTGCTTCTCTAAGTATTTTAGGGCCATTTTATTTCGGTCATGTGGTCTCACTACAAACCGTTTGAATTTACCATTTTGGTACGGTAGGTAAATAACATTTTGATAAATCAAATATATATTTATCTACCTAATTAAATTCCTTTTATTTAGGTTCAGGCAGTGAAGGCAGGGAGAGTATAATATCCATTAACCAGCCGGCAGAAGTAAACCCAGAGCCGCTATCCAATACACCGTCACCGTACCTCAGCAGAGAGTTCTATCTCGAATGCCTCAAGAGTACTATAGAAAGGGTGAGACAATTTAGTTCATTATTAAGTTGATATTAAGTTGAATATAACTATGTATTTAGCGTATTATTATTTAGTAGTAGTTTTAGAGGTAGTTAATAAAGATATACAATTTTAAAGAGGGCGAAAGAGGAAGAGCGTCGGAAGTTCCCGCAAATAGACAAAATAGGGTCTGATATTTCGTCTTCCGAAGACGAGTTGCTAACCACGGGGGAGCCTCGGCGGTCACCCCTCGCGCCGCCCGACAAGAACCAAGACAATCTGGACGATGATCAGGTATGTGCTTCTTTATAGAAAAGTATTTAATGAGTAGTCATAGTTTGAATTGCCCTTTATTGCAGGAAGTTTTTACTATCTTCGAATATGGCACTGCCAATTGAGAACAATTTGTGTTTCGGCAGGAGTATCCCGAATTTGGATTACTGAAGATTGTCTTATTTGAACATGGTTAAATAATATTGCTTTGTAGTAAAATTCCTTATTTTTCTTATCTAGGGTATGGTGAGAATGCATAACTGAGATATATAATGCGTTACTGTTATTAGTATTTTCCAAAAAATCGGTCCAGGTACAAAATTATATTGATTGCGGTCGATTACTCGGTAATCGGTATTGGCAAGAGTTAAGGGACAGTGGGTGTACTGAAGTGAACAAGAAAAATGCTTGATTGGATATCATCATTATCCGTACTATACTTACTCTTACATTGACCAGTATTACTCAGCGAAGATATTTATTTGATAGCGTTTCAGTAGCGCGATTCTTCAAGAAGTTACATGAGATTTTCGCTTGCATTTAGAGTCAGCTGATAAAAGAAATAGATATACTATAGTTGCATCGCAGAGCATAGTTGATACGCAGTTTAATTTCGAAACGTTTCTGAAATTAAATAAACTATTTTAAGAACATTTCAGACTTGGATGTATATATGTAGATACTAGTCTGATTGGACTTGGAAACTTGGATGTAGATAATAATCTGCCCCAGATGTGCATAGTTGATACACATTTTAATTTCAAAAAGTTTCTGCAATTAAATAACTTATTTTAAGAACATCTCAAACTTGGATGTATACAAAGTAGATAATAATCTGCCCCAGATGTGATCCAAATACAAAAATTGATTTTTTTTTTAGATTATTTCAGACTTTTAGATGTATACAAAGTAGTTATTAATCTACCCCAGATGTCACTATCGTCGCTGTCGTCGACGGAGGCGAAGATCGAGGAGCAGGTTCCAGCGGAGGCGTACTACCCGTACCCGCCTGCGCCGCATCCGCATCCTCATCCGCACCCGCATCCGCACTACTTCCAGTCCGTCTGGCCCGCTCCAGGTACGATCTCTTTAAAATAATGTGTTAGACCTAAGTGCGTTTTTCCGCTCGAAGTTTTTGTAAAAATCGACAAACAAATTTTAAAAAAAAAATCTTTCTCCCTTTGCTCTATCACTGCGATCAGTCCTTCGACTATAAACAGATCTGTGCTCCTCAATTTTGAAGTTAAGGCTTTACACATCCAATAATGTGACATCCTTTCGAGGTGAAGTGTAACAATTTATACTATATGTTTTGCCAGTCTTGTCCTTTTAAGGCGGAATGTGCTGTCATTGGCATCCAGAAGCTGTGAATGGCTAGGCTGTTTTTGTGACGCTTAGGCTTTGTTTGTAGGCCTCTAGAGACCTGTCTATTTTTTCTTTAACTGTGGGGACTTCTGTGTATTCATGCACTTCGGATTTTTTTGTGAACCATGGTGCGTTGCACAAAACCTTCAAAGTTCAAAATATTGTTCTGGAAGCGCTGGAGTATCTCAATATTTGGGTGGCTTGCTGAGCCCCAGAGCTGAATGCCATAAGTCCACACTGGTTTGATCATGCTTTTATGTATCAGAAGCTTGTACGTTTTGAAAACTTAAGGAGGACTGTCTGCCTATCAGCCAATATAGTTCCCGGAACTCCCTGTTGGCCTGATCTCCTTTCGCTTTAATATGATCTCTTCAGATCAATCTTCTATCCAGGTATCTGACTGTTGTTTGTTGGGGCAGGATGTTGTTGTCTAGTATGACTGGTTGGCAAATGGGCAAATTCAAAATTTTAATATAAGGTATGTTACACTCCATCGGCGCAGGCTACCCAGCGGCGTATCCTGGGGTACCTGACATGGCGCTGGCGTACGGGCCGGGCGGCGGGTTCGCGGCGCCGCCCCTGCTGCCGCACCACTACCCGCCCGCGCAGCCTCCGGACCGACAGGTATACACAGACGGTGGCCACCGAGGGGGTTTTAGTGGGTAGGAACCCCACATAACCTGATCTCCCCACCCCCGGGGATTGAGTATCCCAATGGAGATAGATAGAGATAGAGGAAAAAAAAGGTATAAACCGCGGCCCAATAACATAATAATATCTTTTTTTTTGTAGATGTTGTAGTCTAAAGATGGTAGCGGGCTAACCTGTTAGGGGCATGGCAGTTATATCAAACCCATATCCTATTCGGTATCTACACGACATCGTAACGGAACGCTAAATCGCTTGGCGGCACGTCTTTGCCGGTAGGGTGGTAACTAGCCACGGCCGAAGCCTCTCACCAGGCCAGACCAGGGAAAATTCAGAAATTATAAATTCTGGGGAGCCCCTGCCGGGGATCGAACCCGAGACTTCCGCACGTTAAGACAACAGCGCTCAACACTGCACCACGGAGGATCTCTTCAGAAAATAAAAAAATTGTGTGTTCACACGCGGCAGAAGTGAAACTTCAGAAAAGTAGCCTACGAAAGAATGAGATAAATATAACTTGTATTCTATCACATTCTCTCGCATTGATATTCATCACACCCCACTTATATTATAAATTACTACCGAAAATAAGATGTTTACTATTAGTGCAGAAAACTATATCACATTTATTTATTTATAGGAACCTGACAACCCTCACTTCCCCACAATAAACAGTGTAATAGAGAGAGTCACTACCGAATTGAAACAAATCCTCAAAAAAGATTTCAACAAGAAGATGATTGAAAGTACGGCGTTTAAGAACTTCGAAATGTGGTGGGACGAACAAAGCAGGAAGACAAGGCAGACCACCAAGACTCAAAAAGAAGACATCAGTCAACCACTTCAAGTGAGTATGATGTCATTAACTTCATGCTGTAGCCCCAAATACTAATTGTTTCCCAAAATTTAAAGGTGATTTATTTACCTTAAGGTCTTTATCACGAATTGAAAATTTTAATTTGACTTTTCATTTCAAAATCTTACATAAAAAATTATTATCAAAAGTACTTATATACACGATTCGAGTACAAAATCCTTTTAAGTTTACTTAAGTTACTTTTTTTTATCACTGTCCTAGAAGACATTTATCCGTGTTCTTCGTCAAAAGAATTTCCGACTGTTTTTATTTGAAATAAATAATTAATGAGACAGTATTTCTGTGCTCATAAGTGGCCTTAAATATCATCTTTGTGCATACTCAAGCCCGTTCAAAAGCATTCTCCTTTACTTGTTGTGTTTTTGACACAGGATTTCAGGATTATAATATATTATCATGTTCCTAATATAATAATAATGATAAATCCTAATAACTTTTTGTAGGATATATCCAACAAAAAAGAGGAGAGTGTGGATTCGATAAAATCTATAATGGAGTCGCGAGACCTCGGGCTAGATCTGGGCGGCTACACCATGGGCATCGGTCTAGGTCTACGCGCGGCTATACCTAAGATGCCCAGCTTTCGACGCAAGAGAAAAATTCCCTCCCCGGTCGTTATGGACGAAGATTCTTCTAAGCGACTTAGTGACCAGGTAAGCGAAGATCATTGATTTCTCTGAGTGTTACATTGTACAAAAGTTTAACAGATTATAGCGAATTGTGCGAACAATTTAAGATTTAGCGAAGTGAAAGTTTTTTTTTTTTGAACATGAAGCTTATATGTTCAAAAAAAAAACTTTCACCAATTTTACACTAATGCTGAATGAAGTAGGGTCAAGTTTTATAGTCCATTCCAAGGTTTGATATATTAATATTATATCTACAGTTTGTCAGTATTTAAGTAAACGAATTTATTTTTATTTTCTTAGGAGGAAATCGTCCAGAACTCTGACGAAGAAAAAGAACTACCCAGTAGTCCGAGAAACAGAACGACGGGCTCTTATCTATCAACAGGCAGAAGACGACAGTCCACCAGTTCTTCCAGGTTAGCATTTAATTTAAAGTTTTGAGTAGCCACCATGTCCACGTATGCCTAGCACATTTTAAGATCTCTGTTATATATTTTATTCACTTCTCTCTACAAACGTTTTAAATAACAACATATAATTTTTATATTCTGCCTGAAATTAATAATTATTAGAGTAAAATTATGTTTGTTTTCACAATCATGAGTGATGCCGAAGAGAGCAAGACTCTTAAATGGGAAATAGTAAATACAGGCGTATGTGTGTCACTTAGGTCAAATACACCTGAGGCGGTTATCATTATTTTTAAATTTGACTACCTAAAAAGCCAGTTTAGGTTGCAAAAGCTTGCAAAGGTTGCAAGAGCTCTTCGCACCCAAATTACACTTCCTTGAAAAACCTTCATGTGATACTTTGCTATCTTTTTGGGGGCCAGTTAAACTATAACAATAGGGATGATGCCTATATCAAAAATAAATTATTTCTAACTGATTATTAAAAAGAGGGTCTTCCAAAAGACCTAAAATTCACATTCTCGGTTAGTTTGATAACCATTTTAAAATATAGATTAAAGAAAAAAAGTGCGTTGAAATTTGATGAAGTCACAACTATACATTTCATACAAACTTTCATACAAGAAGCACGTTGTTAAGTATGGTAAAGAGTTGCTGGTTTGATTGAGTTGTCATCATCCCTATTATCTGTGGTGGCACTGGATATAAGTTGGTCATAATTTGGGTCAGATCATCGTCGTCGTCGTCGTCGCGGTCGTCGTGGTCAGGCTCCGAGCGGTCGGCGCGCTCGGAGCACTCGCTGCGCAAGGGCACGGCGCCGCGGATATACTCCGACACGGACGACTCCGAGCCCGAACTCGACGAGACTCAGGTCAGTACTGCTAGTACAAGAACTAGGAACTACTAGTGAATAGGCTTCCCTGTTATATGCCCAAACAACTTAAGGATTCGCAGTTGAACAAGCGACGAAAGCCTTTGAGTTATATTAAGCTCTTTGAGTATGGAGACGTTACGATATGACTGCTACGATAGAACATCTCGTCGTACAAGGTGAGTTGAAGGCACACGTCCACGTGGTCGTTCCCCTACTAGGTGGACGGATTCAATTCGTTCCGCCATAAATGTATCCGTCTCCGAGTGTTCCCGAGATGCCGCCGACAGAAGTTGATGGAAGGAGATCGCAAGAGCTGCTGTGAATGCCCAATCATAGCCACGACCACTCTGCCAAGAGTGAACGAATGAGAAGAAGTGAATAGGCATCTTCTAGGCAAGCGCGCTCCACCTTAGGCTGCACCACTTGCAAGCAAGTCTGATCGCAGCCAAGCGCTAGCCTGTATATTAAAATAAATAAAGTACAACGTATCATCATCAGCATCATTTTAACCCAATGACAAATAAAGTCTGCTAGACACTACCCATTTCTGTCGCACAAAAAAGAAATGCATAACGCATATATTCATTCATTACGCATGAAAGAATGAGACAGACTTACATTATTTTTTTGCCGCCTAATTTCAAGATCTGCCCGAGCTCGGCACTGAGCATAATATTTGAGAAAGTAAATTGAGGGTACGAAGTATGTCATCCCTTTCTATGACATACTTGTTACGGTGGAAGAGGAATTTTCTTTCTACCTTCCAATCCATTGCTTGGTTGCTTGCACTACTTAGCACGAGTCTTCTCTCAAACTGTGAAGAGTTTGGCCAAAGTCCGCCACATACTGGCCATATGTGAACTGTGACTTTCCACACTTTTGAGAAAGTTAGAACTCTCAGACATGCAGGTCAGGATGTTTTCCTGACCGAAGACATCGTGAGGAAACCTGCATGTCGGTAGCAATAAAATATCACTCGCTTTACGGTGAACCATAAAGTGAGTGATATTTAATTGCTTAAAACACACATGACTCAGAAAGTTATGTTAAATAGGTAAATTACAATAATGCATATTACTGTATTATCTAGCTTTATTTTCCCTGTTAATGTATTGTAACCTTTTGGATGCCCTAAAATAGATTTTAAAAAAAAGTTTTGAAATGCGTGCCCTAGGATCGAATTTCCGATTATCCGGCAACGTTTAGCTCGCGCGAACTATCTTGTACCGTGGTCAGCGCAGATTTTACTTTGTCTTGATTTGGATTGGAAATTGAGCTTATTGCAATTTCAATTTACAGTTTAAGGTCATATCGAACAAAGAGAGGCTAAGAAGGGTGTACTCGTCATCATCGGACAGCGAAGAGGAGCAAAGAAGACGAGGTATGATATATTTCTTTTTAACTTGTTTAATATTTGACAACCTCCTTGGTGCACTTGAGATTGTTGTTTCAAAAGTGCGACGTCCTGGATTTACTGGAACCGGGTACGTTTTGGGAATTTTGCATTTTGGGAATTAATAATTAGTTAGAAACTGACTTTTGTTTACTGCCTCGTTGGTCTAGTGGTTAGCATAGTCGACTGTGGATCACGAGGTCCTGGGTTCGATTCCCGGTCGGGCATAAAAGTTAGGTATTGGGTTTTTCAATTAAGAAATTCTCAGTGCCAGCCCGGAGTTGGAAGTTGGCGGTGTTTCACCCCCGTGCCTCGGAGAGCACGTTAAGCCGTCGGTCCCGGTTGTTATCACTAACATGATAAAAATCGTTAAAGCCCGCCAACCCGCATTGGAGCAGCGTGGTGGGTCTAAGCTCTTATTCCCGCTCTCCTATGAGAGTGGAGGCCTGTGCCCAGCAGTGGGACGTTAATAGGCTGTAGTGGTGGTGGTGGTGGTGACTTTTGTTTTGACGTAGACCAAGACATAATAAGCTGCCACTCGGTACGATATGGTGTAGATAGTAAGGATTGGGATTTTTAAAACTCTGGTAGTGATTTCTCAAAATTATTTTTTAGTGTTGGTCTGCGTGACAAGACAACCAATGTGCTGAATCTCAACTTTCTAGACCCACAGTCTAGAAAGTTGAGACATGTCACATGATATTTCTCTCTTCTTCTTTAAAAGCCTTTTTTCGTCCATTCTTGGACATAGGCCTCCTCATGCGAACGCCACTCTTCCCGATGTTGGTTTCATATGTTTTAAGTACTTTTGTATTTTATGTTTACTATGTGTTGGATCAGCAAATAAAACATATTCTATTCTATTCTATATGATTATGTCAAGTATAAAAAGTCATTTTTCTATGTATATCTCACCTAAAATTGCAAAAACCGTTAGATTGTAATCTAACTAGTGATATTGTAAACTGTCGACAGATTGTGAACCGTTCAATGTTCTGACTGTAAATTTTTGAAATATTCATTGTATTTTTCTCGTCTCTTTCTTGTAGGTTAGGTTTGGGTTCGACATAAAAACAGATTACAATCTACCGAAAAATAATGCGTTACATTGTAATCTGTCGACAGTTTACAATTTCGCTAGTTAGATTACAATCTAACGGTTTTTGCAATTTTACGGTGACATATATAAATTTACATAATTTATGTATGTCACCGTTTATAGAAAAAACTCCAATACCTCCCGTGGAAGCGTCAGACACGGACGACCGGCTGGGCTCTCCGATTCTGTCCCCAGAGGAAGAGCCGCGCGATGTGCTACTCGATCGCGTGTATTCGGATTCAGAAGAGGAAAGGGAGTACCAGGTAACTATCATTTTCATCGACATATTACTAAATTTAATATCTTTTCTTATGGGATAAAATAGACAATAAAAGAGGTTTTCTGCATCCACCCTGTCTAATGCAAGGACCGATCATGAAAAAATTGTGTGAACAATGCCTTATCAAATCACAAAATATCGACCTGCGTACACAGATGTGTGCATGTAATTATGAACCTGGTGGTAAACATTTTTAGCCTACGGTTGTACATTACCCCGACCTAGAAAAGCCGTGAGCCTCATGAATTTAACCTGGTACAGAATATGAGACATACGTAACTACGACATAGTTGCATCGTGTCAGAGACTTTACAGAAGAGTATATTTTTCATAAGGCTGAAAAACTCTGAAACTTGCAAGTTTCAATTTCCATTTTTGTATTGCAGGAGAGAAGAAGACGGAACACAGAATATATGGAGCAGATCGAGCGAGAGTTCCTGGAAGAACAGAGAAAGACTATGGAGGTGGATGCTGGGCCTCCGCCCGAAAAACCGCCTGACACTAGGTACGTGTAAATACATACTACGAAAATGTTATGTGTGCCCGCAGCTTTGCTTACAATTTCTGTTTTCTGGTGGTATTAAATACAACCTATTTTCGTCACCAATTTTTATCAAGATCAGTTACGCGATACACCAAAAGAAAAAGAAAAGGCTATTCAGTAATCATAATTGTTTAAAAAAAGGATAGTGGATTTATAGGAAATCTTTTTTATACAGTTTACCAGAGCCCAAGGTAGAAGAGCCTAGAAGTAGTCCTGTCAAAAATCACTTGAAATCTCCTGAGAAGAGCAAAGACATTGAGGAAGGGGAGATCACGTCAGAAGGAGAACAAGAAGAGAGGCGGAAGGATGAGAAGGAGCTACCGAAGAATAAGAGAGAGCGACTCCCGTCCAATAGTGATACGGAGTCTGCGCCCAGCATTAACGGGATCAAGGAAGTAAGTCGATTATATATAAATAGCCCGCCAACCCGCATTGGAGCAGCGTGGTGGGTCTAAGCTCTAATTCCCGCTCTCCTATGAGAGTGGAGGCCTGTGCCCAGCAGTGGGACGTTAATAGGCTGTAGTGATGATGATATATAAATGCGATAGGGTGTTTTTGATGGTTTGATGGCTTGCACTATAATCACGGTGCAATGGATCGATGTGATTATTTGATTGGAGTTTTCTTGGGATAATAATGTGGTAGTTTCCCAAATCCTTCCCCATTATGTGACCAATTTGGTCAAAATTGATGTATCGTTGGGTCGTGTTTGCTTGAGCGACACAACGCAACGCGATGCAATACGACTCCTTATAAAATCCTAAACTTATTTACGTTACAATGTCGGCCACGTGAAGGGCTACTGTTAAATACTGGACTATTTCTATGAAAACTACTGTTGTTACTCACAATTCGGCGAAATAAAAATAATATAAAATTGGCCGTCATAGGGACTGTCGGTAGAAGTGAAAATGAATATTTTACTTGTTTTTTTTTTAAACTTTTTTTATAAAAAAAATATATTTAAAATAATTAAAATATAAACCTTGCATTAAAGTTTAATTACGAATGCAGTATATTTTCGACCTTTTGTCTTCGTAACAACGCGAGCATGTCGGTGACGGTCACGCGAATCCACAAGTAGTAGGGGGTAACCCCTAACTAAAAGTGCTCAACGCGACTAAAGAAGTTTTCACTTCAATAAATTATTATCAATACCACCAGGCGCTGTCGGACTCGTCGTCGCCTCAGTCGCAGGCGTCGCAAGCGTCGCAGGCGTCGCAGGTTGCGCTGGACCACTCGTACTGCCGGCCGCCGCCGCGCTCGCACGCGCCCAACCACCTGCAGCACGATCACGGTACGTGTGCCCATCATCATCTAAGTTCTTCACCGATTTGGTGATCATAATTAACAATCACCATCTTTCTTCGATCAAAACATGTTTTTGGAGCGAATGTTGAAACACGTTTGGACTCCGCCGCCGGGGAGTGTTATCAGGAAGAAAATATTGTAGGCGTGCTGGTACTTAACAAACTTCTTATTTTACTTAATTCCAATCCTGTCTACGTAATATTGCCCGAATATGAGAGATCAGATCCGGTAATAGATCAAATTGGATCTCTCATGTCTGGACAAAAATTATTTCGCCGTATAATACGAAGGGCCTGCGCTGTCTGGGAGGCGCCCGTTTTTTCAGCGACGCTTCCTAAAAATTTCACCTCATATGCTGAACTGGACAGGCCGTGTATAATAAAATGAAAATAAATACCAAATCTTGTTTTGCGGTGACGGCCGTTTGAAATGAAAATCGATTATTACTGAAAACGTCTTAATTGATCACCGAAAAAAACTAATCAAAATATATCTATTCTTATTTCATTCAAGCAATCAGTCAAACATGATTTTATGTATTTTAATAATGGTAGGTGTTCAATTTGTTCAAACAGGATACACCTGGATGGCACAGCCGGAGATCGAATCTCCGCGCATTGAACCCGATGAGCTTAAAAAGAAAGAGGCAAAGAAACCATATAAGAGAAAACATGAAGTCAAAAAGTTGGCAGAGATACAGAATAAGTATGTATTCCTTTTTTTTAATAAATAAATAACTTGCAATAACGTAACAGTGATGTGGTATACTTTATCACAATCTGCAAGAGGATCTGCCTTCATATGTCTTAGCTCTGAGGTTGTTTACCATGTGTATTGTGCAGGTTGTTCGAGCCGCGCGCAGACTACAACAAGCTGTACTCGAGCGTGACGTTCAAGCCGCGCGACATGATGGCGGAACTGCAGGTCATGTACGAGTTCCTGACGCGTGGCATCGACCGCGAGGACGTGGAGCATCTGCGGCGCGCGTACGAGGCGCTGCTGGCCGAGGACGCGCAGGGCTACTGGCTCAACGACACGCACTGGGTCGACCACCCGCCCACCGACCTCACGTACTCGCCGCCCAGGAAGAAGTCCAAGCGGCACACCAACATCTACGAGGACTTGCAGGTGAGGCGGCACTGTGGTGTCATCGAGGACGCGGAGCAGGTGCGGCGCGCGTACGAGGCGCCCAGGAAGAAGTCCAAGCGGCACACCAACATCTACGAGGACTTGCAGGTGAGGCGGCACTGTGGTGTCATCGAGGACGCGGAGCAGGTGCGGCGCGCGTACGAGGCGCCCAGGAAGAAGTCCAAGCGGCACACCAACATCTACGAGGACTTGCAGGTGAGGCGGCACTGTGGTGTCATCGAGGACGCGGAGCAGGTGCGGCGCGCGTACGAGGCGCCCAGGAAGAAGTCCAAGCGGCACACCAACATCTACGAGGACTTGCAGGTGAGGCGGCGATGTGGTGTCATCGAGGACGCGGAGCAGGTGCGGCGCGCGTACGAGGCGCCCAGGAAGAAGTCCAAGCGGCACACCAACATCTACGAGGACTTGCAGGTGAGGCGGCACTGTGGTGTCATCGAGGACGCGGAGCAGGTGCGGCGCGCGTACGAGGCGCCCAGGAAGAAGTCCAAGCGGCACACCAACATCTACGAGGACTTGCAGGTGAGGCGGCACTGTGGTGTCATCGAGGACGCGGAGCAGGTGCGGCGCGCGTACGAGGCGCCCAGGAAGAAGTCCAAGCGGCACACCAACATCTACGAGGACTTGCAGGTGAGGCGGCACTGTGGTGTCATCGAGGACGCGGAGCAGGTGCGGCGCGCGTACGAGGCGCCCAGGAAGAAGTCCAAGCGGCACACCAACATCTACGAGGACTTGCAGGTGAGGCGGCACTGTGGTGTCATCGAGGACGCGGAGCAGGTGCGGCGCGCGTACGAGGCGCCCAGGAAGAAGTCCAAGCGGCACACCAACATCTACGAGGACTTGCAGGTGAGGCGGCACTGTGGTGTCATCGAGGACGCGGAGCAGGTGCGGCGCGCGTACGAGGCGCCCAGGAAGAAGTCCAAGCGGAACACCAACATCTACGAGGACTTGCAGGTGAGGCGGCACTGTGGTGTCATCGAGGACGCGGGGCATCTGCGGCGCGCGTACGAGGCGCCCAGGAAGAAGTCCAAGCGGCACACCAACATCTACGAGGACTTGCAGGTGAGGCGGCACTGTGGTGTCATCGAGGACGCGGAGCAGGTGCGGCGCGCGTACGAGGCGCCCAGGAAGAAGTCCAAGCGGCACACCAACATCTACGAGGACTTGCAGGTGAGGCGGCGATGTGGTGTCATCGAGGACGCGGAGCAGGTGCGGCGCGCGTACGAGGCGCCCAGGAAGAAGTCCAAGCGGCACACCAACATCTACGAGGACTTGCAGGTGAGGCGGTACTGTGGTGTCATCGAGGACGCGGAGCAGGTGCGGCGCGCGTACGAGGCGCCCAGGAAGAAGTCCAAGCGGCACACCAACATCTACGAGGACTTGCAGGTGAGGCGGCACTGTGGTGTCATCGAGGACGCGGAGCAGGTGCGGCGCGCGTACGAGGCGCCCAGGAAGAAGTCCAAGCGGCACACCAACATCTACGAGGACTTGCAGGTGAGGCGGCACTGTGGTGTCATCGAGGACGCGGAGCAGGTACGGCGCGCGTACGAGGCGCCCAGGAAGAAGTCCAAGCGGCACACCAACATCTACGAGGACTTGCAGGTGAGGCGGCACTGTGGTGTCATCGAGGACGCGGAGCAGGTGCGGCGCGCGTACGAGGCGCCCAGGAAGAAGTCCAAGCGGCACACCAACATCTACGAGGACTTGCAGGTGAGGCGGCACTGTGGTGTCATCAAGGACGCGGAGCAGGTGCGGCGCGCGTACGAGGCGCCCAGGAAGAAGTCCAAGCGGCACACCAACATCTACGAGGACTTGCAGGTGAGGCGGCACTGTAGTGTCATCGAGGACGCGGAGCAGGTGCGGCGCGCGTACGAGGCGCCCAGGAAGAAGTCCAAGCGGCACACCAACATCTACGAGGACTTGCAGGTGAGGCGGCACTGTGGTGTCATCGAGGACGCGGAGCAGGTGCGGCGCGCGTACGAGGCGCCCAGGAAGAAGTCCAAGCGGCACACCAACATCTACGAGGACTTGCAGGTGAGGCGGCACTGTGGTGTCATCGAGGACGCGGAGCAGGTGCGGCGCGCGTACGAGGCGCCCAGGAAGAAGTCCAAGCGGCACACCAACATCTACGAGGACTTGCAGGTGAGGCGGCACTGTGGTGTCATCGAGGTCGTGGGGCATCTGCGGCGCGCGTACGAGGCGCTGCTGGCCCAAGACGAAGTAGTAGAAGAAGTGTTGCAAATGAGGCACTGGGTAGACCAACCATCCCCTCTCATATCGACTCAATCCGTCCTAGTTTAAGTTAAAGCGGCGTGATAACCAGTCTTTCCCTCTCTCTCGCACATTCTAACCTTTTCAATGATTGTAAAATTCTCAGTATATTTTTGACAAATGTGACCGTTCCAAGTCTTGACGGTCAAATAGGCATGATGACTGATTTTGAAAAATGGTCAGATTAAGTTCGGAAGTATCTACTATTTCTAAAAAATATCTTATTTCAGCTGAAAAATAAAGTTTAGTAGATAAAATTAGCATTTGAAATTTAAATTTTAAAATTCACGCCAAAACGTTCGGCGGTGTCATGGCGTCGTTGTGACGTCCCTATTGTTTTTACCAATGTACTCTGTGCAGTGTGCAGTAAGCAATAGTGTGATTTTCAAAGCTTGAAAACAAACAATTGTGACGTCATTCGCTTCTTTGTGTTTTATGCAATATGGCGGATTGCTGTATTTTATAGTTTTATTTTATCAAAATAAATAGCAATCTCACTCGAAATAGAAAAATAAATACGTTTTTTATAATCCATGAATCCTATTTCATTAGATAAATTCATAATTTCATAGATTCTTGGTTACTGTCATCATGCCTATTACGGATATTTACACAAACTGTACACACAAAAAGTGTATTACAAAAAAATATGTCTAAAATGTCCGTAACTTTTATTTTTTTGTCAGTAAATTTGCCGATACTTTACAATCATTAAAAATGTTGGAATGTGCGAAAGAAGGGAAAACTAAAGATATCCCGCCGCCTCAATCCAACTCGAGAACCACACTGACTTAGTACAATATGTCAACATAATGTGTGTCCTCCAGGGGCACTCGAGCGGGTCTGCGCGCACGGAGGGCTACTACAAGATGGACGCGCGGCTGAAGGCCAAGTACAAGTACCACCACGGGCGCGCCACCGCGCTGGCCGCCGCGCCGCCCGACGACAAGAAGGCCTCCAAGATGCAGCTGCTGTCCCGCGAGGCGCGCTCCAACCAGCGTCGTCTGCTCACCGCCTTCGGTAATACTACATTATTAAGCGCGCCATTGACTTAAGTCAAATGACTTACGCCAAAAAAAAATGGCCAACTCACGGCATCAGTTCAAACGACTATCGGATTTCGCATTCTCGATTGACTCTCTCTCTCTCTCTCTCTCTCTCTCTCTCTCCCTCTCCCCCCCCCCCCCCGTCTCTCTCTCTCTCTCTAGGAAATGAAGGAAAGGGTCTCTTACGACTTCGTGTAACATATTCACCGCATACACAAATGTACGTCTATGTGTGTGCCGCCGTAAAGCCTGGTATTCTCGTATTCACTAGGGAACAAATGTGGCGAGATATCGGGCGACGTTGCTCGACTTCGCTCAACAAGGATTTCAACAGGCAACGACAGTCAAAATATGAGAGGCAAGATTTCTGGCGACGTCACACGACATAGCCTTACGTCGCCCGACATCTCTAGGGACACCTGTCGCGAGACAGTTGACTCCTAGTGAATACGAATGATAGTTTAATATCTTACCAATTTGGTATGTGAATGAAATGATATTATAATACTCGTATGTTTGCAGGATTGGACACCGATTCGGATCTTCTCAAATTCAATCAACTGAAGTTCAGAAAGAAGCAGCTCAAATTCGCCAAGTCCGGAATTCACGATTGGGGATTGTTTGCTCAGGTATAATGATATTATTGTATTTTTTTTTTTTGTCATCTAAATAAAGTTTTCACTTCAATAATCATACTAATTTTGTACCAGGAGCCCATAGCAGCGGACGAGATGGTGATAGAGTACGTGGGACAAATGGTGCGGCCGATAGTGGCGGACGTGCGGGAGGCGCACTACGAGGCGACGGGCATCGGCTCCTCGTACCTGTTCCGCATCGACCTCGACACCATCATCGACGCCACCAAGTGCGGCAACCTCGCGCGCTTCATCAACCACAGCTGCAATGTTAGTATACTCGTCTATAATCTATGGTGCGGCCGATAGTGGCGCACGTGCGGCATGGTATGGTAAGGCCATAGATTGATACATAATAGGGATACAAACCAATCAAATCAGCATTTCTTAATCAAAACTATAAACGGTTCTAGTAAGGAGGTTTGTATGAAATACATAGTTGTAACGTCATCAAATTTCAACACACTTTTTTTTTTCATCGATAGCTTAAAATGATTATCATACTTAAAACTAACCGAAGATGTGAAGTCGTTTGGAAGACCCTCTGTAAAATAATCAGTATGAAACAATTTTTTTTTAGCATCATCCGTATTGAAGGAGTACTGAGATTCGACTGTTGTCAAAGTTTTATACAGATTTAACAATACAGTATGGTATATGGTATGGTAACAATATGGTAAAATATAAATATGGCGGTCTCAAAACAACTGTTCTGTTCTGCGGCCATTTTGGTCAAGCTGTGCTTGTTAGCATTTCAGTTACCGTACCGGTATAATATTACCGCACAGTTTCTATAGGTAGGCAACTATGCGGTTCTGTTTTGTCGCATATATAATTTTACTTTATCGTTATGACAGCGCTCTTGTTATAAAATTTGATAGAAAACATTAACTTATGCTTTGAGTTTTGATTTTCCCTTATAACTTTTGTGTTAATATAGTCGTTTGTGTTTTATCCAATAGCCAAACTGCTATGCGAAGATAATTACGATAGAGTCGCAAAAGAAGATCGTGATATACTCGAAGCAGCCGATCGGAGTGGACGAGGAGATCACGTACGATTACAAGTTCCCTCTGGAGGATGAGAAGATCCCGTGTCTGTGCGGCGCGGCGCAGTGTCGAGGCTTCCTCAACTGAACACCGCTGCCGTACGCTTGGTTATATTGCGTACTAGCTAATGCCCGCGACTACGCCCGCGTGGATTGAGGTTTCCCGCGGGAACTCATTAATTTTCCGGGATAAAAAGTAGCCTATGTGTTATTTCAGACTATAATCTATCTCTGTGGCAAAGGACATGACCAAAAACTGCCCTCCGATTCGGGACAATGTGCAGGATTTCCGTTTTTACAGTAAGGTTTAAAAATTCAAACCGAAATTATTATGGATTTATTATTCGGAAAAAGGTCAAGGTTAAAATATCTAAAAGAAACAAAACGTTTATTGATTAATTCTTGAGCATCCGCTTTCCTCTTTTAGGCACTACTCCATTTTGACGTTCCATTTTATCGTTGCCTAGTAATTATCTTGTAATCCATTACATGAATACCATTTAAGTACCTCTGTCACTATATTATGAAAAGGAAATGTATGTTTTGTTAATAATTATATTTATTTGTTGACAAGCCTCAATGAAACGTGTAATTGATCGAACAAAGCATTTTGAAATAACCACTGCGTTTAAAGGAACGCCCTTTAATTGCATCTGTCTGCCATCTGTGGTCGAATAGTTGAACTCGCTAGCCAAAACGTCAAGCGCCATCTAGTGTGGGAAAGCAGTTTTTTGGTGAAACCTTTTTTTATTTATTTTCTTAGTTTTCAGAGTCCTGACTCCTGAAACTTTTTATCTGAAAACTATAAAATATAACAATTACAATAATAAAGAAATCATACTTGAAAAAATTTTTTTTGACTCGCTCACAACAATAACTAGCGCCATCTAGTATGGGAAAGCAGTTTTTTGGTGAAACCTTTTTTATTTATTTTCTCAGTTTTCAGAGCCTTCAGACTCCTGAAACTTTTTTATCCGAAAGCTATAAAATATTACAATTACAATAATAAAGAAATCATTGCTGCACATTGATTTCTGACACCTAGGCAAGCTCCCATAGTGGCACTGGTCAAGTCCTTTCATCCAGATCCGTTCAGCCGTTCTGGCGTGATTGAGTAACAAACATCCATCCAAACTTTCGCATTTATAATATTAGTATAAAAGCAGTGAGCATAGTATAGCTGATATTTGGTGATTCCGACCTAAGACATCACGTCCAATGAGTACGGGCCACTTATTTTATACATCGTGAAATTTTTGTGGTTGTTTTTCTGCGGCTTAAAGATTTGTAGAACTGTCGAAAATAGAATAAAACTGAAAGATAAGATTTATGTTTTTTTAATATTCATTATCTCGAAAGTAAAACACAACAACAAATAAGTCGATTGTACTACCGAAAAATCATTTGGCTGCGGAAAGACAACTATTTAAGTTTCAGCGTGTCAATCGGAATCGTGCGGAAAGACAACTATTTAAATTTCAGCTCAATCCACAAAGACGCGCTCCACTGTATATTTTGTCTCAGGAATGTAATAGGAAAATTACACTAATTATTTTTTTAATATAGTCGTTTGTTTTATGGAGGCACGTACTTGATATAAAACAATATTTACACATAGAGAGGAGAGAGTCTTCGTGGATTGAATTATCTATACCGTTCGTACGCTACCGTTTACAGTTCAATACATCACAACACAAATTAATTTCAAATTTTTTTTTTTTCATACTTATGTGTAATTTTTATTATTGCTTTGTTCTATTGTTAATCATCAAATTAATACAAACCTTTGTTTTTCATAATATTAGAGATCTGTAAAGGTGAATCGTGTTCGTCTCGAACAATGCTCAGTTTAATAAATACTATTATAATTCTAAATTCAAGTTAAGCGACCTGGAAGCCCATCTCTACAAGAGCAATAAGTGGATAGAAGACTGCTGCTGTTCATATAGCACCGTATTGTAATTGGTATCTATATCAGTATTTTTAGATACTGTTTTAGAGGTTTTATAAACTGTTTGAACAGAGACCTCAACATGATAAAAATGACATTTTGTTCGAAGTCTCAACTTACTGTAGCTGGCTATGCAGTATGCTTGTATTTTGTAATGTAAAGCGTGAAACTTTCAAAGTCATAGATTGGAATATAAAATCCTTGTATTTTTCATTGAAATGAAACATAGACTATGCGTATCAACTAGGAAGAGAACCGTTTCATTATTTGAAATACATCGTCATTCGTCAAACTCCTACTTGAATTCCAGATTTCTTTATTGTTCTGCTTATTTTTGAGTTTTTTTTTTTTTTGGTTTATGGTTTATGCATGTTAATATTGAGTTCACAACGAATAAATAAATCAATAAATCAATAAAAATTAACATGAGAAATTAAATCAACCGAAAAATTATTGATCATATATCATTGATAGGTATACGAGTTACGAAATACCTCGCTGATGGTATCTTCTCAATTGAAATGCATAGTACTTAGCGCTATCAAACAAGGAAAGCGCAAATGACTGGCTGGTAACAACTGCCTCTATAATAATATAATGTAAAAAGATTATATTTGTGTGTTTGTGATGTGTGACCTAGTTTCTTTTATATTTAATAACATTCAATTTGCGATTATATTATATTTTATGTACAAGATATATGCTGTCGACCCTCAAAAAGGCGCTTACCCACGCAGTTATCGTTGGTGGGTAAGAAAGTGGAGTGTTAAGAAAGTTGTAAAAAAATAATCAAGTGATTAATTTTAGAATTGTTTAAAGGATAATGTATTTTTTTGCTTATATCGGTATTGTATAAGTATAATAACATGAACTTGAAGCGGACACTTGCTACGTTTTAAAGGGACTTCATATTATCTTGTACTTAAATAAGAACCCAGTGAATCTGTGAATGACATTAAAAATAAATAATGAGTCTTGTATTATGTACAGTTTTGACTGAATCTAAAATATAATTCTTTAGGCATAGAATGTCGCGATTTACACGCTGTAATGATTTGTATATTATTAAATATTATTGTGAATAAAAAGATCTCTGCTGTCTGATAATTATTATGTTGTGTAGTACAGCTGTTCTCAAAGTACATTTCTTATAATGATATAATTCATGTAAAACGGTCGAACTGACTTCTTCCCATTGTGACAGAATAGAAAATCCTTCCAAAAGCACTTCTTAGTATGTAATGTAAAATGTATAAGTTGTAAATAAAAGATTCCAAGAATAAATTATAGTTTTTATGTGACCTCGACAGATCAGCCACTATTTGCGGAAGCAAAGATTCGACGCTCAGTATGAGATGTAGCATACTTTGACTTAGCTCTAACTTAAGACTGAGTTAAAATGAGAAAGATCTATGAATGATACACAAGACCGTTTTAACTCTAAGAGCAAATTCAAAGTTCGCTCTATAGAACTCAGCTTCAGAGAATGGCACCTGTCAGTTGGCGCATGTCTAGTGATGGGCTAAAAATATATAGAACAGGCGTCAGCGTATTAGTATGCGATAGCGATAGTCTTGATGCGATATTTTCATAATGGTAAATAAGTATTTATTTTTAGTTATTTCTATACTTTGTAGCATTCATGTAAGTCTTTACAAATATAACCTGTTTTTATCTTTGACAATCAGGTCAAAATTGTAAGCTTACGTATTAGGTTATGTTTTCGTATTTACGTTCAGTTCGGCTTTTGCAGCCTAACACACAGAAATACACCATCGTCTTTGAGTTAAATCACTTTTTTCCTAAGCTACGAGCAGTTACCACTTTGTTCAATTCTGATTTCGTACGAATATGGGCGAATAACAAAAACGACACAGGGTTGTTTGCCCTGTATTAGCTTATGTGGCCAACAAAAACAGTAATACGCTTAGCAGGACAAGAATAGTAAATTGTATTATAAGGGAGCAAAATAATATTTTTACGGCGAGGGCGCTTTTGTGAATCCAGAGCGAAGTGAGGGATTCTAGAGTAGAGTAGATTCTTTAGTAGAATCCTGAACGTAGCGAGGTATTTAAAGTACGTCGCCCGAGCCCAAAAATATTTTGCGCCTTAATGATACACTCTACTTTTCGTCACCCTCTATGAGAAAATAAAACTACAAATCCATGAGACATCCTCTTCAGATACGATATTAATTTCGAATACGTGTCCAGTTTTACGTCGTTATTAGAACGGACTGTTGATTTTAGCATTGAGTAGGTACTCCAAAGATTGCAAGGTTGTTTAGTTTTGGCTTAGTACTGGAAGTAGGCCAAAACACATATTCTGAACAATTCTTGGCGCCTCTTGCATTCTCCATTCAATAAAATTACCATAGGCTTTCACATATTTCTCCCGGGATTTTGCAAGTAATTGATCACATTTCTTTCGTCAGTTCAAATACTCTCTGGAGTTAATTCTATACTTTCACTGTCATTTGAAGAACTCATTTTTTCAAAATAAAACCATGAATTTTTAACAATCCGTGAAAATTTACGAAAACGCGGCCTGTAGTTCGCGCATTTTTAATTTGGTTCCCTTTTTTTTAATAAAAAAAGGAAACCAAATTAAAGCCGGCGGCGCGACTATGGGTCGTCGTACCATTCAGTCTCCATTCAAACAATATTTGCGTTCGATTTCGCTGAACACTAAGATGTTCCAAATTCAAAAAGTGCGCGGAAAAGATAATTGAGCTTTTTGAAATAAAGAGGATTAAAAGCTCATTTCTGCCCGCTAAAAGTTCCTTATAGAAAACACCACCTTAGGGCGCACTTAAAGGCGAACCAAGTAGTCCTTTTCGAATAGATGAGATGAAAAAGAGATTTTCGCGCTCTGTCACTCCTTGGCATTAGCGTATATACTCATTTCGCTCACTTGTGGTATATTATTACAATGCCTTCTCTATGCTTTACGCTATGCGGTACTAAAATAAAAAATAGTACTGGATAGTTAAAGTTCTTGACGTTATATTTACAACTAGCTGACTTTTAAAACAGGGTGATAATGATAAAAATCAAACGGAATTTGTTAAAAAATACTTTATTGTAATTAAATATTTATAGTAAAATATTAGGCAAACATGTCTTATAATAATATTCAATACGCATAATAATTAAATCTTACGTAAACATGTTAAAACTAAAAGTGCTTATCAAATCACAGTAAAAGTCGGCCAAAGTATAATAATTTTCGAAAGGCAAGTAAAAATACAAGTAAAACTTTTAAATTCCAATTGTGGAATGCAATACGAAAAATTAAAACAAAGGTTTTTCTCAAAATTATGACTATATCATAATAGTAGGGTCGATTCAGGAGAACCAATAATAAACGTAAGTACAAATGGCGTCAGTAATAAGTAAAATATACACATAAATAACACATTTACATATTTAACCGTACAAGAAACAAGTTAGCTATCAAGCTAAAATAACTTAAGTAGGTACGTGGTACCAGCTAATACCTACATTATCCTTTTTATTTCTACAATAAAATATTGTAAGGAAGTTTTATACACACGTTCATTAATACTTAAACATCCTTTTTGTATACTGCCACACAGTAATATCATGAATCACGGATTATTATGCGAATGTCCTTGCATACACGACATACATACGATTCTATGATAATATGAATTCAGAAGGGATGCATTTTTTTCTGCAATTGGTTGTCACAACAGTGATTTCCTTAAATCCATTCTTACTCGTTTCTAATTATGCTGCAAAAAATAAAAGGATATGGTAAGGGGGCTCCACCCACGTCAGACTATCAGTGACCGATTTATTGTTGGCAAAAAAAGAAACTTACGGATTGCAATATTGAAACACACACTTTCTACAAAAAGTCGGTCTAAAACAAAATCGATGCATCCCAGCCGATCCGATTGTCAGTAGAAAATTAAAGGTATGGATTGAGTAGTTCACAAAATCGTTGACAAAAAGTCTGATGGGCGGCTTTAAATAGAATAAAACTAAAAGGAATTATGATTGAGATTACTAAGGACTAGGGTTTTCAATAATGCTTATATTTAGAGTCAAGAACTAAGGGCTACTTTTGGTATGTGCACTCTATTTACTGAAGCGAACTTGCCTCGCGAACATATCTGCGCATACATCCGCTGTACATTTGGTGGACCCGGTGCCCTCCTCGCTCTCAGACTCAGAATCCGAGTCGAACTCGGATATCACTGCTGGGGACCTCCTCCCATTTGAAGTTCGTTTTAAACCAACTTCTTTAGTCAAAATTTCTTTAATCACATCATCTGCCGATCTTTCTTGGCGATGTTTTGCTCGTAGTTGCTGCGCTCTTTTCCTAATATCCGCCAAAAACCCTGTAGTCAACTCGACGCTTTCTTGAGACACGTCCTGGGGAGCTAAATCATTTAAAGATTGAGCTAGATCTGACATCGATGACCCTTTCGAATCCGATATAGTCGCCAAAGAGTCCAATGAAGTACCTATGCTTTTAAAAGCTGCCATGCCTTCGACGATCGATATTTTGTATTCATCGTCTACCTTCGACTTAATCATGACACCATTCGGCGCCGTTCCTAATAGCAAAGGTTCTTTGCACTTATAGTTAAATATATCGGGTTGGTAACATTCTGACGCGGAGGAAGCTAGAGAGTTAGTGTCGCATGTACAAGGCGGTGCTCTATACGTGTCGTCGTGGATGTAAATAATCGTGACCCTATCTTCTCCGATGGCGTAGAGGAATGGCCTTATGTATTCCCAGCCATGTACGGCTGTGCTCCACTTAGGGTCTTCATTCCGAGATCGCTTTCCATTTTCATCGACGAATACTCCACATTCGTCATAACAGAGCAGTATTTCAATGGGTTTGCTTCGGATTTGCAGTATCGCTTTGGGCGCAGAACGCTTTTTGAACGCCGCGGCCACAATGGGTTCATCCATGGCGAAAGCCTCGAGCGCTCCAGAGGGCAAGTTGACTTTCAACGGTTTTTCTCCCGCGATGTATAAGACGTGTTGGGTGAGGAGCAGCGCGTAAGGCGCGCGGTCGACGGTGAGGGAGCGCGCGATCTTGAATTCCGCGTCCGCCGCGTCGAAGCGAAGCAAGAACACGCGGCGACCACACGCCACCGCCGCGCAGTGACCTTCCGTTGCCTCGGGAATCCCCTGCAAAGAAACGATACTCTATGCTCAATTTATTTCATACTAGCTGATGCCCGCGACTTCGTCCGTGTGGATTCAGGTTTTTAGTTCCCGCGGGAACTCTTTAATTTTCCGGGATAAAAAGTAGTCTATCATGATTTATCACAGAAGGAAGACGATTATTGGATATCGCGAAGATGTGCCAATCAGGGAATAAGCAAGTATCCTAGTCATTTGGAGCTTAGTTGCGACAAGTTCCACAAAATAGCAATAAGGGTGTGTATCCACTAAAGCGTAGCTGCGTAGATGCTTCACTTCAGCTGTCAGGCTCCCTTTAAAAATCGCCATAAACGGTAAGTTCTCAATCGAGGGCTCCTCCTCCTAATGGTCTGATGGCATGGCGCATGAATTTCGCACTCACAGTCAAAATGGCATGACGTCAAATGACTGACTGTGGATTACCACCACCACCACCACCAGCTAATTCCCGTGGTTTGGCATCACGCCAAAATTTGGCACACAGATTTCACTCATTTACTTTTCATCAATCATTTATTTATTCAACTAAAAGTTAGTTGACTGCGATCTCACCTGATGGTAAGTGATGAAGCAGTCTAAAATGGTAGTGGGCTAACCTGTTAGGGGTCAAATGACTTATAGTCGGTTGCGAGTATAAGACAGTATGGGTACCGTGATCAAGTGCGGTGCAGTGGTATCGGGCAGCTGTACCCTCGCGAGCGTGACGACGGGCCGCAGCGAGGCCGCGCGCCGCAGCGCCGAGCCGAGCGCGAGCAGGCCGGTGTGCGCCAGCAGCCCGCCGCGCACCACCAGCGCGCGCCCGCCCGCCGCCGCCGCGCGCTCCACCGCGCACGACGCGGAGAGGCGCGGCGGAGACACGTCCCCCTCCCATTCCACCTGGATCGGACCGCGGAGGGAGTGCAGGCCGTCCGCACAGCCTTCATGGACACATATTTATCAAAATCAATACATTAAAGAAAATAAAAAATTGGCAGACTGCCGATAGAAGTGAAAACGTATACTTAAATTTAAAAAAAAAATCAAATATATACCTTAAAACTAAGGGACTAAAGTTTAATTACGAATCATACTAATATTATAAATGCGAAAGTGTGTTTGTTTGTTTATTTGTTGGTTTGTCCTTCAATAACGCCGCAACGGAGCAACGGATCGACGTCATTTTTGGCATGGGTATAGTTGAGGACCTGGAGAGTGACATAGGCTAATTTTATCCCGGAAAATTAAGGAGTTCCCGCGGGAATCAAAAAACTTAAATCACGCGGACGAAGTCGCGGGCATCAGCTAGTGTACTATATTTATATTTAGGACCTTTTGTTTTCGTATCAACGCGAGGTGTCGGTCACGATTATACAGCACTTATTGATATAAATCTTAAAACTAAGGCATTAAAGTTTATTAACGAATGGACTATATTTATACATAAGACCTTTTGTCTTAAGAAGAAGGGTGTCGGTCTCGCGTGTTCCACATTTTTACCCCTACCAAAAAGTGCTCAACGCGCCTAAAGAAGTTTTCACTTCAATTTCACTTCAATAACAAATTGAATTAAGCCGAAGCGTCTTGAAAAGCCTATGCATTTTTAAAGGAACAATAACAAGGAGTGCATGGCTATAATTGCGTACCTATAGCGAGTGCGTTGGTGGCGACAAAGAGCGCAGTGGTGGGCTGCGCTCGGGTCCGCAGTAGGGCGGGCGGGTCGTAGCCCGCGCTGAGACTGCTGGCCGTCGAGAGCTTGCTGAGCCACTCGGTCCGCGCTGCTATTGTGGAGCACACGGCTACTGCTTCAGCTCCGTCAGAGTTTTCCAACTTAATCTATTTCATAAGGGGTATCAATCAAAGTTATTTGAATTAAATGGTATAATACTCATCGCAAAAAAAGGCAAGCAGACTGAAATTTCGCCAAATATTGGGACCATAATGTAATCTGGCACGCATTTTGCAGTATTAAAATGCACCTGCAGATTATCTCATAATGTAGAATTAAATAGGCAATACTATTCCCATCCCTTTACCCATTTTTCTTCATTCACGAATGGCATGTAGGTTCCTTAAATGAAATCAAATAGATTTTTTATTCCACTAAAATCTCACTCAAGGGCTAACCCTAGTGAGATGCCCTGTTGGTGTGACGATGTAATCTAAGAAAGTAACGGGCTAACCTGTTAGGAGTATGGTAGTTTCAATCAATCAATCAATCGTACAGTTTAAATAAAACTGCTTAAAAAAACTACTTGTATAGTAAGTTTTGTTAAATTTTCCACCAAAATGAATCCTGAAACTGAAATTCCATGAAAATAATAAGTAGTTTGTATAGTTACAGTAAAAGCTCTGTTGGCTTCGTTGTGCGGCAAGTCGCGAGCCTCGCTCGACACGAGTCGCGCGCGCTGCTCGCGCTCGCCGCGCCGCAGCAATAGCGTGCGATCAGACTCGCGCGCCTGCACACGCTCTCGAGCGCCGTCTGGCCTACGCGAATAAGACATACCAAAACGGACCTTAATAATCATGTATTAAAGCTGAAGTTCCATCCATATATCTAAAGCCAGCTCTCCAATCTGAAATCTTGCAAAATCAAATCAAGAACTTGAGATCAATCTTACTGCTACGCCACTGATTTTCGACACTCGAAACAATCATATTTGGCAATCTCATGCAGTCGAATGGAAATTTTGATAATAGAACTTATCCACGACTCGATACTAGAACTACAGCAATGAATTATTATTACTAACACTTTGAATAAAATTAATTTAGTACAAGAGTGAATAACTGGCTTGAATTAGTACAAGGTCGATAGCATGCATTTAAAAGGAAAGATTACAGTAAAAATATGCTTGCTTACCATATTATTAATAAAGAATTATCACTCCCATCTGGCGTGTCGATGTCAAATGAACTGTAAAAAAATGTAGCGTGATTTCTCTGGTGGACTAGGTATTGAGGATTTGAGCATAAAGTACTTAAAAATTAAAATAACATAAGTACCCATTCACAATTATCTTCGGTTTTTCCTTTCTCTCTCGCCTCGGTGTTGGCATGAAACTGCAAAATGAAACATATTTTATTGATTGTTTTACATACCAACTCATATGTAAAGATAAACGTAAATATCGAACTTACTTGACATCTCCATTAGCGGTTGCCGCAGAGAGTTTAGCTCGTAGCCTCTCGACTTCTTCACGCAGCTCTCTGAATATTGCAAGCAATAAATTATTAAATTATATAAGTGTCATATATACTTTTTTTTTCGCTTGACCACAATCACACCTGATGGGAAGTGATAATGCGCCTAAAATGGGACGCGCTTGTCTAAAAGCTGCCTATTCGCTCTTGAATTGGTGGGAAACACAGTTTTTGGTAGAGTAATCACCTACCACAATGGCTAGAGTAACCCTAGCCATACGAATGAGGAATGAAGACGCAAAGTGTGGATGGAACGTCGGATGACATAGGGGCTGAAACTGATATATATCTATACCTGTTGACTCTCAGCAAGGGCGGCGAGGCAGCGGTGCGGCGACCGGAACGTCCGAACAGTTTGTTACTTAGCGAGCATTTCTTACGCCCTGCTTCCTCTACTTTGGCCTGGATGAAAATAAATAAATTTTAGAACAGTACTATATTAACTACTGACACTTTTTATGGTGTAGTCTGAGCTATGGTAGTTTTTATTACGCCCTCTGTGGTTCAGGAAACATGGCACCACGGTTGCACCACGGTTGCATTGCGTACTGCGTTCATTTCATAATATTATAATATGAACAAAAATAATAATAAATAAAAACAAAAATAAGTGCGTTGACGGTCGTTGGTGGTCTGGCTCAATATAAATTTAGGACAACACTGCAACGTTAAAATATTATGGTAAAATTGTCGTGAAACTACTTTCAAGATAAAATCACGTACTTCATCTTAATATCGCGAAATTAATAGGATAGAAACTGTCGCAACGGTATGTACTTTCATAATTGGGTATTTTACAACTAGTCAAATCAGCAACTTTTTTAAACGTCAAAACGTGTGCTTAGCATGGGATTTTGTATGAAATTTTGAATAGTAACGGCGTCAAAGTTCGACGCACTTTTTTACTTTATTTGATAGTTTAAAATAGTTATTCAACATAAAACTAACAGGGGTCGTGGATATAACGACTTTTGGATTTAATAATCACTAAAAAATAATTTATTTGAATAGTTATCAAATATCAAATACCCGATTGAAATATTAGCTTAATACCATAGATTAATTATAATACCAAGTATAGATTGCTAACTCCCTTATAATTTTTTTTCTAGGTTAATACTATCGTTAGATGGCGCTACCAGGCTCGCTCTTTATATGATTATAGTAAAATCGGTGAAATATCGTATTTTCTTGGTTCAATTTGTATTAATTATTTATATAAAATTATCAAAATACAAAAATTTGATAAAATCACATAAGCAAATAGCAAATTTACATTCAACTAATTTTAACAAACAGCTTGCACAGTTACGCCATCTCAGATTGTGCGAATAACTACAAGGTACCGGCGACTTTAATGCGCATTTAGCGAGCTTTGATTGAATGTATGAAGTGAACAGTCTTATACTGGTTTATAATATATTGTCTTTGCTTAATACTGACGACTGGAGTAATGATGGCGAATTTTCCGTGCAAGATTTGCTGCAAGTTACCTGCAAGAAGTCGATGAGCTTGGCTTGCTGCCGCAGCGTGGCGTCGGCCTTAGTCTCGCGCGTGCGCCACCACGCCGCCGCTGCCGCGTGCGCTTCGCGCGCCGCCTCCGCCTCCTCCTATAAGACACCACTATATTTACAACATCCGGCTCGAAGGACCAATTTTGTGTGACTCAAATTCCGTTTGAACATTTAAAAAACCAATTTAGTATTACAAAGTTGGCTCTAGTATCACAAATGATATTGAAATCGGTTTACTACTACAGAGTAATAAATAATTATTCCTTCTATAATTTATGGCTCATATATATTAATTAATGTAAGGGCGTCTATCCGGGCGTATAGATCTTGTTAGACATCAGGATTCAGGATGTCGCATGATTAATGTCCTGTTAAATAAAAAAATACGGTTGTCTGTAAAGTCTGTTTATGGACGACAGTTTTACGTGATAACTAGAAGTTCTCGAAGAAGCAGAACTATTCGAACTGCTAGCTCTGACGTTACGCGAGAAGAGAGATAAATGTGTCACAAGTCAACGCTTGGGCCAATCGTGCCTCTCTATCGCTCTCACTCAATATCTCACTTGCACGCTCAGGCTCAGGCGGAACGTGACACTTTTTCGTGCGTGCAGCCGGTGTTCATCGATTTATAAGTCGTTATCCGTCAAAAAATATTAAATAAGCCAAACAAAAATGGATGCTTTGATATTTTAGCTCTTGTATTCTATCAATACCAGCATATTGCATAATATGCTGGGGTTGGAATCTAATATAATACACTTGATACATCGTTACCTGCGCGTCGGCGAGGCTGGCTTGCAGCTGCAACGCCTGCGAGTGATGGTGATGCGCACGCGTACGCAGCGCGGCGCACTCCTCTTGCAGGTCGCGTACGCGTCTCCCCGCATTGCCGAGCGCCGCGTCGCGCGACGCCAGCTCGCTCTCCAATGTCGCCACTCGTCCTTCTAATTCCGATAGTAAGGACTCGCGGTTATCGAGTCTTTCCTATACATTTATTACAAGTAATTATAAACTTAATGAGGATAATTTTTATGGGCACGATAGGCGAAAATGGGCAATTATATATTTATATAATTATTTTTCCTATTCCTAAGGTTGTCTTCTATTAAGAACGCTACTAAGCGATAAGGCCGCCTTTTGTATCATATATTCGACTATTTTCAGTGTAATTTCTTTATTTTATAGGATATTATTGTAGAATGTAATTATAATATGACAACAAAAAATTAAAACTAAAAACTAAAAACCTAATCTAAAAGACCGCTACCAGTGGGCAGCGTGCCCAGAATGCTGGCAGCATTGCCGCGTTGGATTGCTATGCTCACTCGCTGAGCGAAATACATACCAGCACTCTGGTCACGTGTTGCCTCGACCAGGCGCGCAGAAAGTTCCTTATAGATTCTGCGCGCCCCAGCCCCCCAAGGCCCTAGCGTCTCGACCCCAAAAGGCGCAAACATATAGCCACTATCCAGTGTGCTATATTTACGCACCTTGAGGCCCTCCGCTGATTCCGCCGCCGCACCAGCCCTAACGGTAGTGCCTGGAAGGTGGGAAGGAGCCAAGGTGTCTACACATGTGGCATCCCATACCAAGGGCCGCCCCAAACTCCAAGGAACCAGGGTCATACCATCGGGCCTCTTGCCATCGTCTCGCATGAGCCCAACTGGCTCCAGAATAGCCGCATATCCGGCAGTGGCAAAGGCCCGACGGATTATATCATTCAGGCTGGCGTGACGGGGGATACGCCCTGCGCTGCTGACGCAGGAGAGACCATGGTGACCGAGTCGGCCGACGGCAGAGCCACAATGGCAGCGGTGTGGAGCGCAGCACGATGCGCCCAGGCGAAGCGCTGCAGCTATCCGAAAAGTGGAAGAGTCAATTAAAGTTCCTGTGTTGGGTGACGGGAGGGCCTGTAGCCACAGACCGGATTCCCACTCCCCCACGGCCAGAAGGCGGGCACGATCTGCAGAGCTTGAGCACGTGTCAATAAGCTTTTTCCGCGCTAGCTCGCAGATCGGCCCATCCCATTGCCGTTGTGACGAGAGGGATATCGGGAATTCACGGTTTGGGCAGGTGTGTGTCCACGCGTACTTGGCCTCATCCATGAAACTAATGACGAAATCATCTAGAGAGGACGCAAGAATCTTTTGGGATAAATTTAGGGTGCCATGGACTGAGGACAAGAAAGCGGGGAGAGCGGCACCAGAGATAGATCTGATGCCCAGGCCCCCCAGTCGCACAGGAAGCGACGCCTGCATCCATACTCGATCTTCAAAATTAATATTTAAAATAGATGTTAAACAATTTTTGACCATATTGTCAAGGCTGTTCAACAGCTCAGTGTGCTTCCACAGCTGACAACACCGGATAGTGTAGGTAAAATTTGGAACGAAAAGACAGAACCGGATGATTGTAAAAGCCATATGAACGTTAATTTTTGATAGCCGGATGGAATACTGTGAAAAATTTTGAATTTTTTCCTCGAAGAAAGAAGGGAATGATTCATCGAGGATAGGGGAGCCCAACAGGCGGAGGGAATATTTATCAATGATCTTAATGTTAGGTGCCAAACATTTGAATTTTTGAATAGCCAAATCTTTCGAGGTGCATACGTCCGACACAAAGAGTTCACACTTGGCAAAATTTAATTCCAAACCAATCGCCTGGAACTCTTTGACAAGACTGGAAAGATCGTCTAAGACAGTTTCTGCATCACCACCCAAGGTCCCATCATCCAAGTACCAAACATTAAGTTTAGATTGAAGGCGTTGGACGATAGGATGGATGGCGAGACTAAACACTGCAGGGCCTAGAGGATCGCCTTGCTGGCAGCCAACAGCAGATAATATTTTATTTCCAAAATATGTTAATTTTGAGGGACTACTATAACACTGCCAAAGGAAATTATATAAATTTGGGATTTTGTTTTTCACCTCAGTTAGCAGGACACCCCTATCTACGGAGTTAAAAGCATTCTTCACGTCCACCTTCAGCAGCACCTCACCACAGTTTTGATCTAAAAAGGTCCTGACCGAATGAACGGCGGCTTCACAGCCACCCCGCGAGCCAAAGCCTAGTTGGACAGGCTGGAAATAATCAGTTAGGGCTGGCGCAATTTTTCTGCAACAAATTTTAGCTGCGAGGCGGCGGTAAGTTGTGCCAACTGCGATAGGCCTAATGCCGCCACCCTTTTTCTTCAAGGCACAGAGATTTGCACCGTATAGTACGTCAGTAATTTCAGTGCTGACTCGCCCGGACAACATTAAATTGACTAGCGCTGTCAGGTCCCTAAGAAGGGCCACGCCGGCTTCACCGTTTCCACAGCAAATGAGATCCTTTAAATGTTGCGGTGCCAGGGAGTCTGAACCACCAGCGGAGCCCTTCTGAAATGACATAACAGCTTCGTAAACGTCCTGGCCAATAATTTCAATAACTGTAGTACAGTCAGGCTGACATGGTGCCGGGGGGAGTTGAAGAGAGGCTGCTGGAGGTGGATGTCTTTCTTCCAAAGCTGAGAGTGTTTCTGGTGATGCAGGAGCCACTGTGTCACTGGAGAAGAGGATACGTGCAGCACCTTTAATATCACCATCACTGAGTCTGCTTTCCACAAGTTTGTAAGTTGCAGACTCAGAGACAGGTTTTGTGCAAAACCTTAAATTTTGAACGTGGGCCGAGTCACTGTTCAAAGAGGTTGCAGATTCTCCATACGCGCCATACTTCACGCAATTTTCCTTTATTCTGGTTGTTAGAGAGCTTTTGTTGTTCTTGTCAAAACTGACGTGAAGCACGGCATATGGAAAGATCAGAAGATGCTCCCAGGCGCGCTGTGTGTTGTGTTGAACCACCGCCTTAATTGAATGTGTCAGAGCGGTAGCCACGGAGAAACGAGCACCACGTGGAATGCGTTTTATTACAGGTCTGGATGCCTTAAAAGAAGAAAGTATCTGCCAAAAGGGAAGTTCAGGACAGGAGATGTCTGAATTTTGGATTTGGCTAAAATCAGGAACAGAAAGAGGAACGTTTTTGTGAGACTTACTCTGGTGAATTTTTAGACCTCTCTGTCCTTTAAAAAAGCCAGAGCAATCCGGGCATTGTACTCGATCCTCCAGGGACACAGTAGGCTGAATCTCACGAAGATTATCTGCCCAGGCGCAACGGTGCATTATAGAGCGATTAATTAATAACTTACATAAAAAATATAGAGCAAGTATAAAACAAATAATTAATAAAATTAACATAAATATTATAAATAACACTGCTTAACGCGGGAGGCCGGGATGTTCGTCTTGGACGGGTGTATACTTCCATCACAGGGCTATTTGCATTGTCCATTAGCAAATGCAACCTTAAAGAGAACGCATGTGGCGTAAAACGTGAGGCAAGGCGTCGGATAGAAAAAGCACGATCACTTTTTGAGCTGGATGCTTTCCCGTAACACACACATACACAGTTCAGTTGCTGACTGCAGCTAATGCCGTAGAACTTGGTGGGTAACTCTATCAATAGGTATAAGTATAAGAAAAGGCTTCCGCGCTACGAATTCTCCATAAGAGCTTCAAAAATATGGGTACTGGATACTGTAATTTACTATTAATTATCAAAATTATTAAAGTTTTGTAGATTGAAAATAAAATTAAAAATACGGGAAAAAAATTAACGTTGTTACGTTGACGCTGTCAATCTCAATCATATATTCTATTGTAACCTGTTGGATGTCCTTAAATAAATAAAATTTAAATTTAAATTAAATTAAATGTCTGATTTTTAACTTCTTTCTTATTTTTGTTATTTTAATGGTGGTAGAAATAAAGAGTATAATAATAAAACAATATTATAAGTATGCAAGCTACGTGAATAATACTTACACGCAATATCTGCAGATGCGAGTTGGCCATGCGCAGTTGCTCGCGCGCCTCTTCCCCGCGCTGCTCGGCGAGCCCCGCGGCCGCCGTCTGCTCCGCGCACTGCCGCTCCGCCTCCGCTAAGCGGTTCCGACACGAGTCCAACTCGCTTCGCAAGCGGGCCATTTCGTTCTATATAGTTTTACAAGGAAAATTAAAGTGAGCTGTACATGGTATCACTGTCTGCATGGTTCATGAATGCAGCTGTGTTTGGGTAAATTGCTAAATTTAAAGTTTATTTATGTAGATTACCGAGTTTCCTTCTAATAATAGAAACGAGACGCATCGACTGAAGGTAGATACAGGCCTACCAACTTATCTGGTCCAGTGGCCAAAATTGAAACAAATTTTTATGCCTTTTTAGTTTTTGTTTTTATTTAATTTTAATATTTACTAGCGACATTACAAAATGGTATAGTAGAAGACCTTTCAACATGTAGATGTGCATGTTTATGCAAGTAACGTTATTATAAAAACAGGGGTATTTGCACAACATTACAGTCTTATTTACATTGTTTTGGATGCAGCAGATATGTTCTTTTGATATTTTGCGTAAGATATGCCACGCATCAGAACCAATTTCTCTACATTTATTTAAGTAGTTCAGTGAATAGCTACCACAATTTACAAACAACGTTGATTGTTGAATGGCTGATCCCGCCGTAAAACGGAGAGCTTGGTTTATTAAATAGTGGTATAAATACCTCGAGATCTTTGTTCTTGAGCTCATGAATATCCGCCAATTTCTCCAGATCTGTAAGCTGTTCCTCCAGCAAACTACACGCTTCTTGTAACGCTTTGTTATTCTGAAACAAAATTTACCATAAATATCTAATTCATTGAAGTTAAAAGCGTTTATATTTATAACTTCTTACTATTTTCTATGCTCTACCTATAGTCGGCCGAAAATTATAGGTTCCTATTAATGAAATCTCGATCTTAAACTACTATTCCAACTCTTTAACTTTAAATGTGAGTGCATACCAATAAAAAAATATGTATATGTTGCAGTGTTTATTTATTTTAATTAAATATCTGCTTATGTCAACCCTACATGTTATTCAAACTGGAGAAAATGTTTTCTTCTACACAACAATTTTCGCCTCAGCACGAATGCTTTTCTTCTGTGCATGCGGCGGCGTCAGGATTTAGTATATTAATTACCATAGCCAAATGCGCGTGTAAAGCAATAAGAGCAGCGTCAACGGCTTGGCATCGTCCTTCGAGCAAGTCGGCCGCCATAGCGAGCCTCACTCGTTGTCCCCACGCCGTGCCTGTTTGCAGGTGCAAGGGCTTGGGCCACAGGGTGGGCTTGACCCCAACAGGCTTTGTTACGCGACGGCAAGGGCCAGACATGGTACAAACTCAAACTTTCACGATTCTTTATTTGTGCTCATTCACAGACAGACACGGTAGTGAAATATCGAACGTAAGAAAACCGAGTGTTCATATTGCAAATAAAGGTAACCGGTTTGGTAACTTGTTCGTGACACGTACGCGCACTTAATAAAATTCTATGCACTTTTAATTTATTATAATATTTCGTAAGGCCCTACAATATTAGCGCACAGTAACCACATTTCTAATCCATCGTGATGAACGATTAGATCGTTAATTGGCTCTCATGTGACAGTTATTGTTGTGTGTTGTAATAGTTTGTTTACAAACATCCATTTCTCAGGCATTCGGGACAAAGAGAATCAACAAACATAACAGATAGATATTACATGCAGGTATTATTTATTATTACTTATAGCACCGGAATTTAAACAAATATGTCACTGTGTTGAAATTTTATTGTCATCCGAATATGAGGTGTGACTGCGTGAGTTCGAACGTGTCCGATATCCGAACGTGAGATAAGCTTATTTTGATTTTTAACGAATAAACCGATAAAATACACTCGATTTAGCCGGGCAGTGGTTTGGAACAGGTCGCGTAAAAACTGGGTCTAACAACGAATCCAAGCATTTCGTATGTATCTAGATTCTAGACTAATAGTATAAATTGAATAACAGTCTACCGTATTTGATAACAGATGAGACAGAAGTAATATTCATAAGAAAAATAATACTGGCTCATACAAAAATGTTGTTACAGTGTAAAAGATTTTTTGAGTGATCTATTCACTCAACGACTTGAGCGTACCTATGTTAAGTTGAATTAATAATAATTGTAATGTTGTCATTATTATACTTACATACTATATTGTTTTAATTATGTACGGACAGGATGTAATAATAATTATATAATAAGTATAGTTATGTTAGCAGCGCCCTGACAGGGCCTCATGTCCATGTACTTAATGATTAATATATAATGTATTAGCAAGTAAGGCATGTACATGAATGATGAAAGCTATCTAAATAAATGACTAGTCTGCAGTCGAATACGGCCAAATCGGCCTAATAAAAACGCGCCAGAGTTGCTGTGTAGTGATGTTAGAATGCGTAGAGAGGCTTACTTGTATCAAGTCGTTGTTCTGCGCTCGGAGCGGCGCGAGCTCGTCTCTCAGTTGCGCGCGCTCTCTCGAGGATAACTCCTCCTGCTCCTCGGCGTGCAGTCTGCGCTTCTCGCTGTACTGCAATTCGCTCTTCAGTTTGCGTATGTCGTTCCGTGACCTGTTTGAAGTTCAGAGGATTTTTATTGCGGAATAAGCTTGCGCTTGATCATAATCAAGCTTAGTGCAAAGCAATGATGAGTTCTAACCTAAACCAAGCCTAGAGTTTGGTCTAGGTTAGAACGCCCTTGCCTAGAACTTATATGTGGCAGGAAACATGTGAGCCGGAAGAGCATTCCACACCATAGCGCTTTGTATCAGAAACGTAGAGCCGAAACGTTTAAGGGCAAAACACATAGGGAACGGACGCGGATCTGGCGCGGGCCGGGTCGGGCGTGCATTGGGTTGAATTCCTTGTATTTGTATGGACGACATCTCGCGGATCCGATCCAGCACGCGCCCGTTCCCTGTGTGTTTTGCGCTTTAGTGCGAGCAGGTCGGATGTCAACCACATAAGGACGCCAACCCTGAAGGTATATAATTATGTATGTTTAAACAAAAAAAATGTATGTTTATATAAAAGAAGTGCATTTATGATGATTTCGACTGACGGTAGAAAAAAATGCGCGCGACAACTGAGCTAAGGCATATTTCTATGACATAAGTACATAGACAAAATCATAAACTCGCAACTAAATGAAATTCGTTACTCACCTATCAACTTCCGCATCTAACACTTGGTTAGTCTTCTGCAACTTATCCACCTGTTCCCTTAATTTCTCGGCTTCTTTCTTGATTTGTTCATACTGCGGCTTTATCGTTGTTATCTCCTTGTGTACCAACCCGGCCTTTTCTTCGGCGGATCTCCGCGCTTCGAGCGCCGAAGCGAGACGCTCTTCTACTCTCTTTAGCTCTCTCGCTGTCATCTTTGCGTCAAGAGATAAGTCATTGAATTCTTTTTCCTGAAAATAAAGAATATAAAAGAGTGAAATGTGTGTTCAAGTCCTGTCATTCAAAACCAACCAACTAAAGAATTATATTTACCTTACGCCATCTTGCTAAGTTAGCAGCCCGAGTTTCTTGACGTAGTGTCGCTATTTCTTCAGCTCGAGCCTTTAAATAAAAGAAAGTGGAAAATATCATAGTCACATAATAGTCACGCGACAGTAGCAGGTAATGCGCACGAAAAAGCGCCTTTAAGTTACGACCAACTTTAGTGAAGCCACTTGGTATAATAAATCTAAGGTCCGACGCATCTCATCTCATAACACAACTCAACTCGAACTCAATTTTATTAACTTTTACATAGGGTCTATATTGGTATAATGAAATGAAACATGGATGAGACTCAAATAAACGGCGTGTGTGCACGTTTAGAAATCAAATCAAATAGAGCTTAGTTTGTGTCAAATAAGACATGGGTTTACCCTTAAGATTCTAACACGCACGCCCGCACGCTCGCACGTACGCTCACTTCGCGATGAGAGTTATATTATGTTACCTGTAACTGTGCCTCAGCGCGTTCTAACTGCTCCTTAAGCACGGAAACATGCGCGTTCACGTGTGCGTCCGTCACGCTCTCAGTATCGCTCCTATTGTCTCTGTGGGTGTCAACCTCCTCTTGCTCCTCAGTATTGGTACTACTGGTGACTTGGCCCTTCGCAGCGCCCTCAGCGTTGCTCACACAGCGCGTGCATGAGCGGTTCTCTAGAGCGCTCACTTCCCGCTCGAGCTGGCGGACCAGTTGTTCTAACGTGTTCACCTGTATATTCCAATCATACTAACATTATAAATGCGAAAGTGTGCTAGTTTATTGGTTTGTCCTTCAATCACGCCGCAACGGAGCAACGGATCGACGTGATTTTTTGCATGGGTATAGTTGAGGACCTGGAGAGTGACATAGACTACTTTTTATCCCGAAAAATTTAGGAGTTCCCGCGGGAATAAAATAACTTAAACCACGCGAACGAAGTCGCGGGCATCAGCTAGCTTTCAATACAATAGAGCTACCTTTTTTGACTGAGAATACTGTGTAAAGGACAGCACTAGTAATACTATATTTTCTTTACTGTATTTGTTTAGTTTGGAGGTTTGTGTAGGCAAGGTATTAGCTCCATTATTGATAACACATCGAATTTTATTTTTCACTTTATACAAACTGTTATCTCGTCGTCCTAATAAATGGACTTACATTATTATTGGTCACTTGTAAGCAATATGAGGGCTTGAAAATAGGGTGCTATGAGTGACATAATAATAATAATTAGTCCAACGGTTGCGGGTTACTAGTTACTACCATGGAAAATCATTGCAGGGGACAAAAATATAACAATTACCTTATCCCTGTGCCTCGCATCGTCATGCAACGCGGCTGAGGATCGCGCTTCCGCCGCCTCGAGGCGCTGCTGCAGCCGTGCCTCGGTGCGCGCACTCTGCTCCTCGAGCGCTGCCTCGCGCTGTGCCGCCTCGTTTATTCCCCTTTCCAACTCCTACACACACGCGGAGAGTCAAGCGTCAGGCGAGACATTCGTTTGGAATATCGTGCGATAATACCAACAAATTCATCTTAAAATCTCGCCTGGTTTATTGCGAAGCCTGGTTTATACGATCACGTTCTAAAACAGTAGGTGATCTAACTTAAAAACAAAAAAAAACTGTAAGGTAGTTCTTAATATTTTTGACGCTTATAAATTGCAATTTCGTTCTTGTACACACTATAAGACACCTTGGTACAGGGTCCGAGTGGAGGGCACACGTTCACGGGGTCGTTCTCCAACTATGTGGACTATAAATTAGTCGTGAGTTTGAGACTAAAGTGTGAGATAGAGCATACTTTGACTTGGCTCTAACTAAAGACTGAGGTAAAATGAGACAAATTTATGATACACACATAATTCCATCCCGTTTTAACTCTAAGTAAAGCCTGAGCAAAGTTTTATTTATTCTTTAAGGTATTATTTATTATTATTATTTATTTATTTATAACGGGCCAAAATAACTGGCTATGTGCCGATAGGTAGCAAGTTTTCATAGTATGTATACCTGAACTTGTGCAGCTAAGGAAGAGGAGCGCATGCGCTCTTGTGCCAACTGCACTTGCGTTTCGCTTAGCTGCTGGTTCGTCGCAGCAAAAACGCGCTGCTTATCGCGTGCTGACTCCTATAAGAAATTATACAACTAGTGAGAACGTGGTCTGAACTACTTAACTAATCCAATTTTCTGTTACATGTCATCTGATAGAGTAACAAGGAAAAAACAATTTTATTGAAAGAAAATGAAGGGCCCGGGCCCGGGCCAGTAGCTGGATAATTGTAGCAGTGTGATAAACTTAACGTAGTTCGAAAAACCGATGGACATTGGGGTTCCAAAGTGCTGGAGTGGCGATCCCACACTGGAAAGCGCAGCGTTGGCAGACCCCCTACTCCGTGGACGGACGACATCAGACGAGTCGCAGGGAGCCGCTGGATCCAGGCGGCGCAAGGTCGCGGCGTGTGGAAGTCCATGCAGGAGACCTATGTCCAGCAGTGGACGTCTATCGGTTGATGATGATGATAAACTTAATTCCCGTGAAGATTATTCGTATAATTATGATTAATAAAAGGTGACGTCATCGTGAACGATCGCGCTCAAGCTACAGTGTCAACTATCGGATCGTAAGTCGCAACATAATATGTAAGTTGTAATGCCTCACCTCGGCTCTTTCCAACTGCTCCTTCAACTGTTCGACGTGAGCCCGTAGTTGGATCACCTCCTGCTCGGTGTTGGCTAGACGCGCCTCTGCCTCGCGGCGCGCCCTCTGCTCGCGAGCCGCGTTCGCCTCGGCCGAGGCAACACGCGCCCCGTCCGCTTCGCCCCCGCTTAGCGTTTGACGACGCAATGCGCGCTCTTTTGCTACCGTGTCCTAAAATTGTTAAAAAAACCCTTCGAATCAGAAAAAGACAATCGATCCGGCGTCAGTTCAATCCGTGAACGTGGATTGAAAATCAAAATTATTTTGGTATTTTTCTCTATCAATCTACATATTATTATAATATTATGATCAGTTCGACCTAAGTCACAAATTGATTGGACGTCAGATTTAAGGCCGAAACATACCGGCTGCGTACTCGTAGACGTGCACGTGCGCACTAACAACTGCGTTGTAGGTAATGTATGGAAACGTATGAGACTATTTAACAAGCACACTATTTTATTGTATAACAAAAAGTGAAGTATGGATTAGATCTACAGTTTTATTAACTCATCCTTTTATAATGGTATCATTGTGGATAAGAACTATACACACAATATGAATAACATGCAAATTTCTAATAACTACAGTCTACTGATTAGATCAATTAAAGCTAAATTACTTCCTTAGATGATTCTTATAACTATTTTACAGAAACTATTTACAGAACTTTTACTATTTCTTGTCATCGACAACTACAATAAATGTTCCGACATCTACCATGAATATTCAAAAAAAGAAATATACACGCCGGCATATTTAGCGCAACATAAAAAAAAGGTTTGATATCAGTATCATATAAGGTTGCTGGCTGGTTTATACGTCATTTAATTTAAAAAGAAATATTTTCAAATTAAGAAAACAACTGAACATCACATTTTATGCAATTGTTTTAATTTTATTCAAATACACCTTATCTGGAGCGAACTTCGAGTATTTCTTCCTTCTGAGTTTGATTTAAAATTTAATTGAAATACTGTTTTTTGTTAGTTTTTTTTAATCGCGTATCTTTCTGGAGTTGATGACTGAATTATGCCTGACTTAGCCCCAACGGAGATTGCCAGGGCACTCGAAATGCGAAGAAATGGTCAAACCTACAGAGTGATATCCAGAGATCTCCGTCGACCAGTTTCAACGATCCATCGCAGTATCCAACGGTTCAGGGAGACCGGTACTTATGTGAGAAGAGCAGGACAAGGCAGAAAAAGACGCACTTCGAGTAGGGATGATCGTTTCATTCGGCTTCGTGTACGTAGGAACCCCCGTTTGACGGCCGTCCAAGCCCGACATGAGTTAGAAGCAGTGCGGGGTATAACCGTAAGTGAGCGTACGGTACGAAGAAGGCTCGAAGAAGCTGGTTTGGGTTCATTTGTGCCCGCCAAGGCTCCAAGGCTCGAGGTAAATCATCGTAGAAACAGGTTAACTTTTGCTCAGGAACATCGACTTTGGAACGCGGACCAATGGCGTAAGATATTGTTTAGTGATGAGTGCAGAATTCTCTTAAATCAAATTGACGGCAGGCAAAGAATATACAGACGCAAAGGAGAACGATACATTCAGACAAATTTTGAAACTACAGTTGCATACGGTGGTGGATCAATAATGGTTTGGGCGGGCATTCGTTTGGGAGCTCCCACAGACTTGGTAGTGATTGACAGAGGGAGTCTGACTGCAGACCACTATATCAGAGAAGTTTTAGAAGAAAATGTCGTACCGTTTGCCCCATATATCGGTGACGATTTTGTTTTTATGCAGGATAATGCTCGGCCGCATACCGCTCGGGTAACTCAAGCTTATCTTAATGATATGAATATCACTGTTATGGAGTGGCCGGCGAGATCACCGGATATGAACCCAATAGAGCACGTTTGGGACTTGCTGAAAAGAAAAGTTAAGTCCAGAATTCCAGCTCCTGCCAACGTGGGTGAACTGCGAATCGCCGTAGTTGAGGAATGGCGGAGACTATCCCAGGAGACCATCGATAACATCATTCTCAGTATGCCTAGACGGGTAGAAACTTTAATAAGAGCACGTGGAGGAAATACACGATATTAATCACCATTTTTCTAATTTAATTAATTGTTATTTTAATATTAAATTTCACTTTTCCCGGTTACATGAAAAGTTCAAAAATGTACCATTTTTCACAAATAGCCTTTACTCGCAAAATCTGTTCTTAATGTGATCTCATTTTAAGTAAAACAAATGAAACTTTAAATAACAAAAGAAGTGTAGTAAGTAGATTTTAAAATAAAACCATATTTTTTTAATTAAGGACCTTTTTTTTTATGTTCCGCTAAATATGCCGGCGAGTAGATCTTAGCTTCTTTATCTGACAAACTTACAACGGGCTTCACATTTATTTCCGTAAGCCATCTGTGACGTAAATCTTGCACGTGTTGTATAACGTCCTGAACAAAACTTAAATGCATCAAAAAACAAAATTGAACTGGAAAATTATACTTTCAAAATAAAACGCCAGCTGTTTATTATCAGAAATTATTTACTATCGCAATCGTTCTGCAAACATCAGAAGCATATGTCACAAAATTCTGACTGTGTACTAAGTCTGCAGGATCTATTACAAAATGTATGAGCTTCAGAATTAATTCCCAACTAAAGTTCATCCTATCACTATCACTACCTATTATGTATAAAAATTATGTTAAGCGGTAGCCTAGGAGTTTAGACGCCCAACTGCTTACTATTTGGGTTGTAAGGGGGTTCAATCCCTAGGCATGCACTTTAAACTTTTTGGAGCTTGCATTTAAAGAAATTACATTTCACTTGCTTTAACAGTGAAGGAAAACATCGTGAGGAAACCTATATGCGTGAGAGTTCAATTTTTTCAGCTGGGTGAAGTCTGCCAATTCGCACTTGGCCAGCATGGTGAACTATGGCACTTTTATTCTGAAAGGAGACTCGTGTTCAGTAATGTTATGCGGATGAAAATTGTACAACGGAACGCAGACGTCACCGCAGACTATCCGTGTCTATGGCGCACATGAGGCCCCGTTTGACATTTGACGTTTTTAGGGTGTCAGTCAGAGTGACAGCGAATAGCAACGAGGCAAAAACAATTTCGGGTTTTAGTTGGGAAATTGATGTTAAAACTTTACAAATTAATTCTTCGCTTTATAGTAGTGAGTTGGCAATGGGTTTAAGTGATGATGATGTAAAGAAAAAAAACCTACCTTATAATGTTTATGCTGCGCCCGAGCATTATCCGCCGCGGCTAAAGCACTAGAACATTCCATTTGGAGCTCCTTCACCCTCGCCTCGACCCTCGCTAGATCTCCCTTCAGCAAGTCCCTCTCGGACTGCAGCTCAGAGGCCTGGTTCTGCACGGCTCGCAGTTCGCTGTTGGTGCGCTCGGCGATGCCTGACCGAAGTTCCTGATTGGTGCGCTGCAAAGCCATGCGCTCCTCTTTTTCCACTTCTATTTGGCGCTCGAGACGTCTGTTATGTAGAAATAATTAAGTAAAGAATTAAAGATTACAAAATGTTGAACTATGAAACTAGCTCATAGTCAGCTACGATGTTGCTAATAAAATATTTGACTGTTCGGAACTTACTACCCATATCCATGCTAATATTATAAATGCGAAAGTGTGTCCAGTCTGTCTGTCTGCTACGCTTTCACGGCCCATCCGTTCAGCCGATTTTGTTAAAATTTGGTATAGGGATAGTTTGTATCCCGGGGAAGGACATAGGCTACTTTTTATACCGGAAAATTAAGGAGTTCCCGTGGCAATTAAAAAGACTTAATCCACACGGACGAAGTCGCAGGCATCATCTAGTTATAAATACATTTTCACAGCCCCCCAAATAACCAATTTCGATGAAATTTGGTACAGAGACAAATTGAACACCGGAGTCACACATAGTCTACTTTTTTCTGGCAAATTAATAATAAAAAAAAGACGTGTGGCACTCGGAGACTGCCGCGGTAAAGCTATTGCATAGCATTTTTTATCAACTTATGTAATAATAATTATTTATTTATTTTATTTATGCAGTATTTTTTTCCTTTGTTTTTCTTTGATATTAATTCAAGTTACTCAAAGTTCAAAGTTCAAAGTACAAGTCATTAAAAGTTCTGCTATTCATCGATAGATGGCAAAACTGAAAAGTATCACCGCCACAGATCACTCATATACTAGTCCCTGGGGACAGATAGGACAGTGCAAAAGTTGACGGTTAGTTCCGGTGCATTCGCAAAGTGCTAGTGTCGCAAGAAGTGTTGGGACATATGTAATTATTTATCTGGGTGGGTATTTTTTTTTGGTAAAATAATTAAAATTAAAATAAAATTTAATAAAAATAAAAAAAATAGTAATCGAAAAAATAAATAAAAATAATAATAATCGAAAAAATAAATAAAAATAATAATAACCGAAAAAAAAAAATATCGGACTGGAGACATCTGGATTCGAACCGGAGTCTTCTGGTATCGTGACCACCCATTTCCCACCTGAGCTACTTTAACCTTGAAGTTGGCGGCGAAATTTACCTTCGTATTGTAATCAAAGTGTTAGGTTTATTTTCGTTACGGAATTTCTGGATTCGGTCTCCACGCTCAAGGCCCGCGATAGAAGCTATGCAATAGCTTAATAATCTTAATTACAAGAAACTGGGGCTCAACTTGTTAGTATTACAATTTACTTAACTCTTAAAAAACTAAAGTTAGTAAAGTAAATGACACATTTATCATAATTGTGGCCTGACCGAGCATCGGTGAGTCTCTTCATCTTCCTTCGCAAACTTGTTCAGGTGGCTGTTGGTGGACTTGAGCGCAGCCTTGTTCCGCATATATAGCATAGAAGTCACCAGTTTGCTCATTCGCAAACATACCGGACGCTTAACAAAATGAATGTTTACTTGTTCTGCAGTGTGAGCTCAGTGATCTCGGCCTGCAGCTTGGCGCGCCGGATCTCGGCCTCGGCGTCGGCGTCACGGCGCGCGCGCTCCACCGCCGCGTTGGTGGCCGACTCGGCCGCCGCGAGCTTGCTCTGTAGAGACGCGATCTCACGGCCACGCATCGCTGCTAGCTTTTCTGCCGACCTGAAAAATTTATTATCCCATGAAAACTTGAAGGGCTAAAAACTTTTTTAAAGTGAAAACTTCTTTAGCCGCGTTGAGCACTTATTGGTAGGGGGTAAACTTGTGGATTCGCGTCACCGACACCTCGTTGTTACGAAGACAAAAGGTCTTAAATATAAATATACTACAGTCGTGATTAAACTTTAATGCCTTAGTTTTAAGGTTTATATTTTTTTTCCACAACAATTTTACCCTTGTCTGCGATCTCACCTGATGGTAAGTGATGATGCAGTCTAAAATGGTCGCGGGTTAACCTGGTAGGGGTATGGCAGTTATATTAAACCCATACCCCTAGTCGGTTTCTACACGGAATCGTACCGGTAAGTACCTCCCACCAGACCAGAGAAAATTCAGAAATCAGTATTCCCAAATTGACGGGAATCGAACCCGGGACCTCCCACGTTCGAACGGCGCTCAACACTGCGCCAGGAAGGTCGTCAAAGGTCACGCAAGAGGTCCTTTTTTTAGGGTTGAATTCCTAAGTAGAAGTAGTCCGTTTTGAGTTTGGAGTTTCAAGAAAGCTGAAACAAGGCACTTACTTGAATGTGGCCAAATCAATAGTTGTACAGTCATGCGACGCATTGAATCCACCGCTGGTGTCTTCACTTTCATCTGGGGCCACATATGAGTATCCTGAAGCAATCAATTGAATACAATAAAAACATTGTACAAATAAAAATTATAAACGCATCAGAAACAAAATAGAAAAGAAATTGATATCACCTTATTAATATTTTAATCTGTTAAAAACAGGGAAAGAAAATTGTACTGAATTTCATTCATCCTCTAGGAGGGAAATGTGATTTAAATTTGGAATACTTACCGAAATGTATACTGAACTACATCTGTGTTTACACCATTGAGTTTGTATATAAAGCATTAAACATCTTTTTGAAAAAGGAATACTCATTTATTATTCAGTTATGATTATTAAATAAAATTACGAAAACCGACGAGGCCGTATGAGCTTGATGCCTTAGCTTTTCCGACAAAAAAATATTAGTCTAGGAATTTGCCGCGTTTTTATTTTCTTCAAATACATAAACGTTAAATTTATTTTAATTTATTTTACTTTTTATTGTCACTATTTTTAATAAATGCTTATCTCATATTATTATTGTGTTAATTTTTTCGCAATAGGTACGAAAAGTAGAGTATTTTCCTCGGTGATAAAGCTGTCTTAGTCTTGGGTGAACTTAAATCCCTCGCTACACTCAGGACTCGTCTTAAAACCCTCGCTTCGCTCGTGATTTAAGTTTTTAACGCTCTCGCTACGCTCGGGAGTAAACCGCGAGTCCTTCGTTACGCTCGCGACCCGCGACAGAAGACACTGCTTTATCCCCTTGGTTAATAATCTACTATTCTCATTCATCTCATCAATTCATCTGTAGATCATAATGTTAAAATGAAAACCATGACAGAATTTCAATAAGATTAAAATAAAGTTTCAAAATAAACATAGTGAAATCACTTTCCATGTTATCAGTTGAAAGTAGCTAAAATGTAACAGTCAAATGATAGTGAGGTAAAGTGATACTTAAGAAACCATCGCAGATAAGGTACGTGTACACAGTTCATATCGTTTATAAAAATTTAGTTAGGCCCACTCACCAACAAATGGTAGATGTCCAGCGAAGGGTGCTCTTGTGCGGAAGGGCGCGGCGGAAGGCGGCGAAGGCTCCCTTGTGGGACTTGGGAGGAAAGTGGCGTCTTCCGGGCCGCGAACATGTGGTACCCACGGTGGTACCTAAAAAAAGTTTGTTTGTAGATATGCTTTTATTGGCTAGAACCTGATAATAAACAGCATAATTGTGCCACATAATATTTTGACAATGTCAAACTCAGCAGTCATTTCGTAAGGGGCCTTTTGACTGAAGTGGAGACTAGCAGAGTTAGCAGAAGCTGTATAATAAGACCGGCCTTTTCGCTAAGAAGCGATCTCTTCGAGGCAAGCTAGAGAAGGAATGAAGGAAACATGTATACCCTCATGCAATATAAATATTGAATGAAGTTATACACGTTATTTAAATGTATATCTCTGATAATTTGTTTCGTCTTACGTCAGAATTGTACTATTACTAGATGATGCCTGCGACTTCGTCCGCATGGATTAAGGTTTTTGATTCCCGCGGGAACTCTTGAATTTTCCGGGATAAAAAGTATCTCACCTAACCTAACCTATCCCTGTACCAAATTTCATCAAAATCGGTTGAACAGATGGGCCGTGGAAGCGAAGCAGACAGACAGACACACTTTCGCATTTATAATATTAGTATAGATATAGATTTATTGTATCATGTAACCTGGTCGCGTATAGCGTGCAGGGCGAGATGTGCGAGCGCGGGATGCTGCAAGGTGTCGAGATAATTGTATCTTCTCGCGGGGGACACTCGCAGCAGCCCGCTGACTAGTGCGCGCCACGTGTTGGACGGACCGTTGGGTAGCGGCTCGAATGGGGGTTCAGCGTTGGAGTCACGTTCGTATCTGTTGCGATTAGAACGTTACTTTTAAACCTACTACACTCACTCTCTTTACACCAGTACAAAAGGATCAATTCATTGATGCATTGCCTTTTTTTGTAATATTGTTTGTGTTTTTCGTTTTTTTTTGAGAGATTGCACTGTTAAATATTCTGCCTACTTTTAAGTTTAACGCTTTTTGTTAACTAACTGGTAACCCCGCACTTGCGAGATCAAATAAATGCATGCCGGCTTGCCAGCCATTAAATAAAAAATAAACTAGCTGATGCCCGCGACTTCGTACGCGTGGATCGAGGTTTTGTGGTTCCCGCGGGAACTCTTTAATTTTCCGGGATTAAAAGTAGCCTAGTGCTATTCTAGACTATAATCTATATCTGTGCCAAAAATCAGCCAGATCCGTTAAGCTGTTGGAAAGTGATTGAGTAACAAACATCCATATATCCATCCATCCATCCATACATCCATCCAAACTTTCACATTTATAATACACTAGCGAATGCCCGCGACTTCGTCTGCGTGGTTTGAGGTTTTTTGGTTTCCACAGGAACTCTTTAATTTTTCGGAATAAAAAGAGCCTATGTGCTATTCCAGACTATAATCTATCTCTGTGCCAAATTTCAGCCAGATCCGTTCAGCCGTTGGGGCGTGATTGAGTAACCATACATCCATCCAAACTTTCGCATTTATAATATTAGTAAGAAGTAAGATAAGATATTTATATTTGATTACTTCAATGTCATTTACATAAAATTTTCTTACATCTTTCCTTTTCATATAAACCCTGGAATAAACTTTCCAAAAAGATAGGGCATCACAAAATTTAACTAAATCAGTTTGAGCAGTTTAGTGCAAGGGGGCCTTGGCGGTTAAACTTTCTAAAGCCTCATTGAAGACGAAAGCTAAAGCATCTTCACACCGTTTAAGTCAGAACACGCCCGCCTATTTGTAAACACGCCCACGATATAAATCGACACTTACTTTTGTATGTTGCTCAGGATTTTCGCCACGCTGTCGTCGTCATCTGAAGAGAATGGTCGCTTAAGGGTCACCAATTCAAACGCCACCACGCCTAGTGACCAGTAATCGCATGCTGACTGCAAAAAGGAAATATTTATAAGCATCACACATAATATATTAAGTTTTCATATTTGTTGTATGTTTCTTTTGTGTTTTGTGGTGTCCAATAAAGAATATACATACATACATATCATATTGAACCACAAGATGGTGCCCGCGAATTCGTCTGCCTGTATGTAAGTTTTTAAAAATCTCTTACGAGATAAAATCTCATTATAGGTACGATCCGAAGACTTTTTATACCTGTAACTATATCCATGAAAAAAAACACGTCGCTGGATGCTGGGGGGTGCGGCGTGATTGCAGGACGAACCAACAAACAAACACACTTCCGCATTAATAATACTTTACTTTAGTGATTTACTCGATATTCTTAACATTGAACGGGTCACAATCTTTCGATAGTTTACAATCTATCGAGATAAAAAGCGTTAGATTACAATCCAACGGTTTTTACAATCTTACGGTGACATATATACCGTTTTTTCAACCCTGTCCCCACTACCAAAGGTTAACTGGAAGAGAGTATCTTACCTCTATACCTCTAGGTATTAAGTTCGCCTTTGTGCATTGTATTGTATGTGCAATGAAGATTTTAAAACAAACAAAGATTCATGCAAATTAATAATAAAAATGCTACTAAATACGTGCCCTTACAAGACGTGGTGGAATTGTTCACATCAACTTGTGGTTATAAGAGAAAAGTTAATAGCTATTCTACTTTCCAAACACATGCTGCTACATTGCAAGGGCGTTGGAGAACCTGACCTCACTAGCAGACCACAGCCTAGCAGCACTGAATTGATACATACACATAGACAACGATTTTTATGTTTACGGATGATCCAGCTTAAAGGTTGTAGCACCCACATTTCTAGTTGCAAGCACGTTCGCTAATTACCAGTGTGATAGCGCCCTAAACCTACATGTCTGATCCCATAAAAAAATTAAGTAACAGCCAGTCGTTATTTTCCATACCACGCCTCGCCTGTTACCCTGCTGATATCTAGCTGTTGTAATGTCTCTTGTGTTGGTTGTATGAAGTATTTAGGCTGTGTTTAGTGTTTTTTTTTATTCCACTACAAGTTCGCCCTTGACTGCAATCTCACCTGATGGTAAGTGACGATGCAGTCTAAGATGGTAGCAGGCTGACCTGTTAGGAGTATGGCAGTTATATTAAACCCATACCCCTAGTCGGTTTCTACACGGCATCGTACCGGAACGCTAAATCGCTTGGCGGTACGTTCTTGCCGGTAGGGTGGTAACTAGTCAAGTAGCCACGGCCGAAGCCTCCCACCTGACCAGACAAGACAAAATTCAGAAATTATAAATTCCCAAATAAGACAACAGCGCTCAACACTGCGCCAGGGAGGTTGTCAAAAGTCGTCGGCTAGAGAAGTTCTTCATGCTCAACAGACAACCATATAAATGCAATAACCAGTTGAGTTGACTAAATCAATAAATAGTATAATTACAATCTAGGTACACTAATTTGCTAAAGTAAACATAGTTTCACACCAAGGTCTAAAACAAGTAATAGTATGCATTGCTGCCATTTTTGTTCAAACCAACAACAAGTTGTGACAAGGGTTTTATACAAATTTTTAACATATTTGGTGGCTTTACTATTTTGTTAACACTAAAGAGGGGCAAAATGTTACCCACAAGTTTAGGATTTAACATGTTTTGGCCAAGTTCTGTCGGAATGTAGTATGTCAATGGGGTATACTGGAGGGTAGGCGATAAAGACATTGTGTATAAATACGGGCGTCATTCTGTAGACAGCTCAGTCTTACATCGGACGATGTCCGAGGTGCACGTCTGTGTAGTTTACATTTATGTGTATATATTTATGTTATATATACAGTGTTATACTATACTATTGTATAATAAAGTGTATATAGTGAGACACAGGACATTACAGTCAACTTGTTTGTCAGCGTGAACTGGGGGTAGGTTCCCTATTAGTAAAGCGTTAGTGTCGTGCGAACCCACAATGGCAGTGCTAGCCCGGCGGCAGTACTCGAGACACACAGTGTGCGCGCCGGAGCAGTCGTCCAGTAGCTCGGGCGCCACGTAGTCGGCCGTCGCGCCCGACACGCAGCCACCCTCCGACAGCCGCGCGCACGACCCAAAGTCGCCCAGCTTCACATGGCCACATCTAAAACATTTTATTTTTTATTAAACACTTAGCTCTTATTAGGCGCGGGTTATACACGAGAGGCGAAGGGCGCGGGCGAGGCGCGGGAACGGCGCGGTAGCGCCGCTTGTTCTATCATATTTCATACAAAATGTATGCAATCGGCGGGGCGCCAGGTATACAGAGCGGCGTCCAAGCGGCGAGGCGCGGACGCCGTTTGGACGCCGCTTTCATACTTCCAAGGCCACACCGCCGTCACACCTACGCCGCGCCTCTCGTATACATCCCGCGCCCTTAGGCTTGATAAAAGTATAATGGAGCTTAACAGCCTTGTAAGCTCACATAAAAAGATTTTTCACACCACTCGCTCAACAACGCCCAATCAGGGCTACCGCGTTTAAATTCGCCGCTAGGGGCGCTAGTGTAGTGTGAGGTCCCCGAAATGTCAAATATCACTGGGCTTTTATCGCGGGTCTAATTATTTAATTATTGTTATGAATATTTAGCAATAGCCGATTATTTATGGAAGATGTAAGATACGTGCCAAAGACTGCCAGTGCTCTGTGCTTTGAAAGCGTAGCTAAGAAAAATAGGTGCAAAATTAAGCGTATTCTTTCGAACAGCTAATTCATAGGTTAGTATTTCCCTGGTTCCTGTATGTTTACTATTTAAAAAAGAGTTCTTTTTTTCAGAAATATGCTTGTTTACCGAATATACAGGTATACTTCAGGACCTTACTCGCAAGTGGCGCCAACTAGTGAGCATAAAAACGGTAGCCCTCATTACATGGCCTGTTATCTAAGGTTAAAGTAAGACATTAAATCCCTAGGGTTATAATGTGATTTGAATTTAGAATTATCGCGCATCTGTACCAAGATCTGAAGGAAATTCTATTCATTCCAAAGAGGGTTTTATTCATAATTCTTATTGCTATATCCATAAAGTCTAATTTCGGTAAACAGAATGTATTCTCAGCAGGCGCGGCCAACTCGATTTTCGAAAACCGAAGCCGTGGCCCACTAGATTCGCACTGACGACATATTTTGTTTGTCAAATCGAGTAGGCCACGCCAGCTGAAAGAAGTGGTTGTATCGCGAGGTGTGAAAAGTAGAGTATTCACCGTAGGGGTAATGCTGTATTAATCTTGGGCGCCTCTAATTCCCGCGCTACTCTCAGGATTCTAGATGCAACACCCTCGCTACGCTCGGGAGTTACTCTAAAATCCCTCGTTCCGCTTGGGATTTATCCCGGCGCCGACTTGGAAGCCCATTACAAGAATCACATCCAATTTCAAAACTAAGCAATGTTCTTACCTGTCTAACAATATATTTTGCGGTTTAACATCCCGATGCACATATCCCATAGCATGTAGAGCTTTTAGCGCGTGCGCCACTTCAGCGATATAGAAAGCCGCATCTCGCTCCGCCAATGGGTGATTGCGTCGCGCGAGCAAGCCGGCCAAATCACCACCGTTACACAACTCCATTACTAGGTACAGGTTGCTGCTATCCTGTAATCCATACTTATATTATAAATACAAAAATAAATCTGTTTGCTACACACACAGCTAACACAGCAAAACAGCTTCACAGAGCTAAACCAAAGGCTTAGAGATTCAGTCCTGGGGGAAAGGATAATATTATAATTAAGGATTATTATTATCCCAGAAAATCTCTATTCCATTACAGTATTAAATATTTATTTATCCAAAAACTAATTTTCAATTCATATTAGTGTTTTTTAAATAAGGACATGCAAAAAAAAGGATGTAATAACTAGCACCCTTCATTGGTACTCAATTATAGAAAATAAAAGTAATATCTGAGATAGAATATCTAAAACTCGAGAACGGCTTGTCCTCTTTAGATGGAATTTTTTGTGTGTGTTAGAATGGGTCCAGGGGTGGTTTATATTCATAATTGGACCCGGTAGGGGGCGCTGCAATCGGATTTAAGGTTCAGGGCAGGACAACATCTGCCGGGCCCACTAGTAATTAATAAAAGATAACCTGAAAGGCATATTGTAGACGTGGTATCCATTGTCCTGTGGCATTAGCAAGTATGTCTCGTTCGTCCTCAGCTCCTGATATTCGCTTACGTGCCTCATCTTTGCGAACACTTTTAAGAGCATACACATCCCCAGTTTGTTTTTCCCGTACCATCTGTTGATAAAATCAAGATGTTGATATAAGATCAGATAGATGGATAAATTATTATTTAAGGCTTTTATGTCAGTCTATTTTAGTAGTCACATTTTACAGCAGCTTTAGATATTTAAATCATCAATTCGGCAGAAAAAGGGGATATTCTACATGGGCAAAAATACAAACCCCAAATTCCTTGTTGGATGTCAGTTAATAATTGCAAACAACACTGATTAATAATTTCAGATACATTTTTGAATTTGCAATGAATGAAAGATTTCTGTATCATACATCTCAATTTATCGTACTAATTCAATTAGTGTAAACTCATAAACAGTAAGACAACAGAACAAAATATACATAATATGATAAAACACCCCATAGACAGTGGAGAAGATTTTTGGAAGCAACCTCTTAAGAGACAATTTATCAGTGTGCACATTCTTCCTATTAGATATTCATCGAATCATTCCATCAAAAGGAACTGATGTGACTGTACTACAATGACTGGGTACCCCATTGCTCAGAGGCATTCTATTTGCTGCTGATTATATAGCTCTCCCACACTAATTGTCCAATGGAATGTTTTCCTTCTGCATGTTTGCTACATTTAAAACTTGATACTAGGAGATCAAAGGAACTTACAGATAAAAGATAAATGACTTGAAACTTACTTGTACTTCTCCATAGTGGCCACGGCCAATCATTTGGATCATCTCAAAATCGGACACACATACTCTAGCCCTACGGAGCTCAGCAAGAGTGCTCCGATCTAAAAAATAACAATAACTTTATTAACACCATTAAGTATATCAAGTATTATAATAATATCGTCATCATTTCATATATCGTATTCATATCAAGCTTAGGTAACAACTAAAGTAAATAAAAAAGCAATAGTTAAAACACAAATAAAATTCTATGTATCTTAATTTGATTTTGAGGGCACGATAAAAAGAAGGTTTTCATGCAATGCGGTTTCTATTTATAGTGTAAAACATTCCTTGGGAGCAGGTGTTATGATGTTATCTTTGTCAGCATTTACTTACACTTATCCAAGAAAATTCGAACAAGTTCATCACATTTTTTGACTGGATCTTCGTTACACTCATCGTATAAAACTGTGAGAGCATCCAACAATGATTCGCGGTCTATTTTCTTACAAAGTTTACTGGGACCACTGGTCACTTTGCCCAAAATTTGTCGGTTTAACCGCGTAACACGCACAGCAATAGCCTCTTTGGAGGGCTCCATCTCACTACATACAAATGCATATAATCGAATTAAATTAGAATAATCTACACTGATCAAACACGAGCCATTATATTTTTGTTTACAAAACTCCGTTTCAGAAATTCCAACAGTTCTAGCCTAACGTTTTTATTTGAAAATCGAATCCGTAGACAATAGACATGTCTTTTTTTTTTTTTTTTTAAACTTGTTTTACGGCTTTGGGTTCTAGCCCTTTTAAGCCTGGTAGTTTTAAGCTTGCTGCTTGACGCACTATTTTCTTTCACTTTTTGGATAGATATCTATTTATATATCCTGCACACCAGAAATAAAAGCATACAACGGCCGGAAGAATCTTTGATCAGATAATAAACTTTGAAGAGTGTCAGGAACTGTACCGTCGTTAATATCTTGGATGGTACTAATGAGGAGTAATCTATCTAAGCCAAACTGACGACAGTGAAAAACAAGATGATTTAAGTCGGCATTCTCTTCACCACAGTATTCACAATTTGCATTTTCTTTCATTCGTAATCGATGCAGGTGGGTGGGCACTCTGCTATGTCCAAATCTCATTCGGTTTATAGTTGTGATATATTTTCTATGACTAATCCCTTTTTTGTTAAACCAAGGAGTGGCTGGCGGGCGTTTTTGAATTTCATAATACCAATTTCCTTTGGACTTGCTTATTTCTTCCCAGTATAACTTCCACAATGACTTTAAATTTTTGTCAAACAAGGCATAATAATCTGTAAATGGTATTTCCAGCAATGAGGTGTGATCTGAGCATGATGAAGACGATGTATCTCTAGTAGCAGTATCTGCTTCTTCATTTCCAGTTATCCCAGAGTGTGAAGGGACCCAAATAAATCTGACAGTCTTATTTCTGTTATTTAAATTGTGTAGTAAGTTTCTTATATTATATACAATGTAATTTTTTTTATAGTTTGTTTTGTTTGATTCTAAAGCCAGGATAGTGCTTTTTGAATCTGTTACAATTAGAAACTGTGAATTCTCAATATTATTTATGTACAGTAGAGATAAATAGACTGCATAACACTCAGCAGTAAAAATAGAACATATATTGTCAATTTTAAAAGTTTTAGCAATTTTTTTTTGTGAATCATAAAATGCTGAAGTGGTATGCTCTTCGGATTTTGATCCATCTGTATAGATTGTATAATAGTTATTTTTTGCTAAATAATTTAACATTTCCACTTGAGAATTCACTTTTTCTTGACATATAGAAACATCAGTGTTCACTAAGGCATCATATTCTATTTTATATATAGGCCATGGCCTGCTTTTATGCATATTGTTGGTTTGAGTCTCTAAATATAAAACAGTCCTCAAAATTGCAGGTACTTGGCCAGAAATAAGCATATTTACATCAATGTATGAGCTAGTATCAGAGTCAAGAACTTCATAAGGAAGTATTTTATTTAGAACTAAACTATTTTTTGAACTAATCAATTTAATACAGAATCGCTCAGCAATTTGCTGTCTCCTTAGTAAAAGTGGAGGAATACAACTTTCTACTTCCATAACATGTATGGGTGTAGAGCACATAGCTCCAGTTATTAAACGTAGTGCTTTATTCTGAATTATATCTAATTTCTTTAAAACAAATTTATTTGCATTTAAGTATGCCATTGTGCTGTAATCAAAATGACTTCGAACTATACTTTTATAGAGCATTGACAATATCTTTGGATCCGCTCCCCAATGAACACCTGCTAGGGATTTTAAAACATTTAGCCCCCTCATGGCATTTTTACATAAATTGTTTATATGTTCTTGAAAATTTAACTTCTGATCTAACAGTATTCCTAAAAACTTTTTTTTTAATACCCAAGGTAGTGGTGTATTATTATACATTACAAAAGTATCACATGGAATCATTTTTTTGGAGAAGATAAGAGCTCCACTTTTACTGGGACTAATGTTTAATTTTAATTTATTTGAGTAATAATTATGGACTTGTCCTAATGCTAAATTTAAATTACAAACAGCTAAATTTACATCTTTATTTACAGTATATACAAGTAGATCATCAGCAAATTGCAGAAAGTTTATGTTTTTGTCTGTAATATACTTACTTATTAAACATGTATATACATTATATAACAAGGGAGATATAGTAGCACCTTGCATGGTGCCTTTATAAACATTTCTAGGGCCATGTATGATATTATTAAATTTGACATACATAGTACGGTCATATAGAAAATTAAAAATCCATTTACACACTTTTCCAGGAATGCCAATTTCGCACAAAATACTACACAATATTGAAGGATCCACATTGTCAAATGCACCTTGTATATCAATAAATGCACAAACTGTGGTTGCATGACTCAAAAGAGAATGATTTATATCTGAGATTAGAGAAGCAAAACTCTCCGCTGCACTTTTTCCCTTTCGAAAGCCAAATTGCTGTTCAGGTAAAATACTATTTGTTTCTATGTAATAGTCTAGTCTATTCTTTAACATGTATTCAAATAATTTGCCTACACAAGAAGAAAGCGAAATTGGTCTGTAAGAGTTGAAGTCATGTTCTGGTTTATCTGGTTTTAAGATTGGAATCACACATTGTGTTTTCCAAGATTTTGGAATACATTGGTTATCCCAAAGCAAATTAAAGATTTTTAATAGAATTTTTTGTCCATAAACATGCATGTTGCTAATAAGTTTATATGGAATATCATCCAATCCAGGAGTGGTATCTCTCCTTGATTGAATGGCTGCTGTAAATTCATGCCAGGTAAATGCTTTTAAAAGAAAAGAACTATTATCACTACCTGTCTTATTAAATATTGAATTTAAATTCGTAATATCGATTTCTTTTTCAGGTGATGTTATTATTGGGGCATATTTATCTACAAAAGATGGGATCCATTCATCATTTTTTGGTTGCTTATACACAGGTACTCTCTTAAACCTCCTAATATAATTCCAGATATGGGTTATCGGTGTGTATCTATTAAAAGTATCACAAATTCGTCTCCAACTTAATTTCTTTTTTTCACTAATTAGCCTCTTTTTGAATGCATCAACTTTTTTATATTCTATATAATTTTCTATTGTAGGATTTAATTTATAAAATTTTAAAGCATTTTTGCTTTTCTTTACAGCTTCCAAACATTCTGCATCCCACCAAGGAACTGGTTTTCTCATAACAAAGGCCTTAGGCTTGGAAATAATAGGAACATATTCTTTTCTTATTTCTAGTAGTGTACTACAAAAGGTTTCATATGTAGCAAGAATATTGGAAGTATCGATTACGAAACTCTCAAACCTTTTTTTTGTTTCAGCATGGAATTTTGACCAGTCTGCTTTGTTATAATTGAAGCGTTCAAAAGGTTCCCCTATATCATATTTTTCGGCACAAGTATATAAGTCTATTATGGTCGGATAATGATAACTACCCATTGGATCGTCATGGACATGCCAATTACATAACGGAGCTAAAGAAGGACTAATACAGGAAACGTCAATTGCAGATTGACTAAAGTTAATGGTTCCTACTGTAGTGGGAGAGCCATTATTTAATATACAAAGATCACACTCATCTAACATGTTATAGATATCAGAGCCTCTAGTCTTCGTTGTAAGACAGCCAAAAGCAATATGATGAGCATTTAAATCACCTGAAAGCAAAACTGGTGCAGGAAGACTGTTAATTATTTGTTTTAATCTTCTGACCTTAAAACGACCCTCTCTAGGTGGAGCATAAACACATAAAATAGACAGATTGCCTAGATTAGTAGTGAGGGTTATAGCTACCGTCTGTAAATAATCATAGGATATTGTAGGAATAACAAAGTATTTGTAACTACTTTTTATTAAAATAGCTACACCACCACGTCCATTTTTTCCATTCTGGTTAATGAAATTGTAATTAGGAATTTTAATAGATTTATTTTCTCTCAGCCATGTTTCATTTAATAAACAAATATCTATATCATTCTCAACTAAATAATTAATGAGCAAAGGTTTTTTATTATTAATAGATTGTATATTGAATTGAGATATTCTAATAAATTGTTTAGCCATTAATTGTTTTTAAGGTTAGTAATAAGCATATCTTTAATAACTGATGTAGTGAGTTTACGGCCTGAGTTACCAATGGCCACCAATGCTCCAATAAGTCCTTTCAGAATAGTGTCATTTGCTATAATTTGTTCAATAAGAGTTTCAGTGCTAGTTTGAGGAATTTCTATCTTAGATTTTAGTACTTTAGGAGTGTCATTAGAAGATTTCACATATGAATGATCTGCAGAAACTGGACCCGTAGGCGTTTTTTTAGGCATAGCAGGGAAGTTGTCATCGTAATTTCTAAATAAGTTTTGAGTTTGCTGTGTTTGTAAAGCTTTCGCATATGAAGATTTATTATATTTTTCACTAATTTTTTGTTGTTTAATTGGACAATCTCTAGAGATTGCCAGATGAGAGCCACCACAGTTAGCGCACTTAATGACTGCATTTTCTGGGCACTCTGTGTACCGGTGCTCCCCTGCACAAATTGAACATATTTGAGTCGATTTACAAAATTTAGCCCCATGATTAAATTTGAAACACTTAAAGCATTGTAGCAGAGGGGCAACATATTCATAGACCCTATACTGAAACAAGTCTAAGTGAACATAGTCTGGCAAGCTAGTGGAGAGAAAAGTAACACTTACTGAACTAAATGGCTTGACCTGTCCGTTAACTTTTTTAGTAAAACGTCGCACAGCGACAATCTCAAATTTGGATGATAATTTTTTGAACAATTCTTCATTATCGATACTAATTGGTATATGTCTTAACACACCCGTAATCTCTACAGCCTTCGCCGGAATAAAAGCCTTGTAGTCAAATTTGTCCAGAAAGGTTTCATTTTTTAAGAAGTCATTGGCGTCAATCGCCCGCTTAAAAACCACTCCTATTTTTGAAGCGTTTATGCGTCGTATGTTAATAACGCCTTTTATTTCATTTTTAAATATCCCAGTCAATATTAACGGGTTTGTATTTCCAAGTTTTATGTCCTCTTTCTTACTTTCTATAAATACTGTGTACTCCGCCATACCTGATAACTCAGGAAACACTCTTTTATAGTTTGTCTTATGGTAGGGCTTATAAAAGTCCTCGTCAATGATTTGCTCCTGAGCTCGCCTTGGCGGTTTTCTTTTTCCGCCCGAATCTATTCCATCACTGTCGGCCGGCATTTTCTGATTTTAAACAATATTTTACTCAGTTTAATCAGAAATTAGATTAATATATCTGTTTTTTGTTCAGAATACGCGCCTCTCCTTTCCCGCCAAAAAAGAGAATCAATAGACATGTCATAACGCCGTAGACGTAGACAGTAGACAGTTACTTTGATTAGGTATATAGAGATGGATGTGTTACATTTTACTCAATTATAGTTATACGATGCATTTTGTTAATAAAACATGTACTACTATGTTTTGACTAGTCTTACTTATTGAAAGCTACGTTTTTAGAATGAGACAGGTGTATTATGTTATTGCGTGAACGTGTCAGGCAATTGTCATATGACGTCATCAAATTTTGCTATTGAAGCCAATTTTTATGTACCTTTATATGGCGTCTGTATTGCTTCCGGTGTTTTGGTTGTGGCTAATTACCAGTTTTGTGAATATTTTCATAATATTTTTATGTGTTTTTGCTTAGTTTTGTGTAATCAACAATGGTGAAGTGCTCAGTTGTGGGGTGTCGTAATAATAGTATTGTAAAACGCCCAGGAATTTCATTTCGTAAGTGAGTAACATAGTTGTTTTTATTTTTCTTTTTGTGGCGAGTATTTTAAGTTATTTCAACTAATTATAGCTTAGTTTCTTCTTTACTGAATCCAAAACACGTCAATTTTTGCGCTATCCCTGAAAATTTGGATTATTTCATTAGTTTTTGTTTGAGTGTTTATATAGTGTGGGGATTGTATTGTTTACAAATAAATTGAGTATCGATAAAATTAAAATTTCATATCACTCTTACTGTTTCTCACTCAGAGGGGTAGAGAGATGAAATTGAACAGTCAGCTTCTACTTATAATATTGCCAAACTCATTTTAGGCTGTAGCGATGATAACCTTGTGATTAAGACACCCGATCTCCGGGATGGTGTCTCGTATTCGAAAATTACAGTGTCTATTCAAGTGGTTTTTGGTCCCTTCATTGCAGTTATTATGTATCATTTTAACTAATTACTATTTTTGACTGCCTCGTTGGTCTAGTGGTTAGCATAGTCGACTGCGGATCATGAGGTCCTGGGTTCGATTCCCGGTCGGGCATAAAAGTTAGGTATTGGGTTTTTCAATTAAGAAATTCTCAGTGCCAACCCGGAGTTTTATACAAAAATTTTTCTTATATACCTAATCCTAACATCCTAATATCCTAATACCTACCTACACATCCTTCTGTATATACCTAATCAAAGAGACAGTTACATGTCCCTGGACATCACGTATAATATTTATACATAGTAAGAATAAATATTGCTTTCCTTTTTCTATCTACGGTATCGTCTCTACGTTAGAGTAAGTTATATTGCTTTACTTTTGCTATCCACGGTATCGTCTCCTCTGATTATGTATATAGGAGGGGATATGAAATATCATATTTAAATTGAAGCTTCCGGTAGGTTTAAATGGCGTAATGGGCGGAGCTTAAGGTGGGGCTGGTATTAACGATACTTACATACTCGACATGTCATGTATGACAATTATCACAAATATACTTTAATACATAATTAAAAATGATTTATTTCTAAAATTTATAGATGAAAACAAAGCAATTTTTTTTTATTATTATTATTAATAAATCAAATAAATATTAAAAATGCGAAAGTTATATCATTAAGCCATTAATTTAAAGCATATATTAAACTAACTATAAAATAAAATTTGAAACTAATCCTTAAAATTAATTAATTAATGCGAAAGTTTGGATGGATGGATGTATGGATTTTTGTTACTCAATCACGCGCCAACGGCTGAACGGATCTGGCTTAAATTTAGCACAGAGATAGATTATAGTCTGGAATAGCACATAGCCTACTTTTTATCCCGGAAAATCAAGGAGTTCCCGCAGGAACCAAAAAACCTCAATCCACGCGGACGTAGTCGCGGGCATCAGCTAGTTTATTTATATTATTTTAATTAAAACTAAGAAATTAATTAAAATCTAAATTAAAAACTTATTATATTTACAAAAAATATAGGTACGCCGTCTAAGTGAACGTTAATGGGCATGGTGCCCAAAACACCGGCGCTATTACATCGTTGAATGGCAAGGCTAAGCCGTTGGGCTAAATAAGCGCCAGCTCTTTGGTCACCAGAGGCGAGGATCAGTTTTTGGGACACGACAAAGCACAAAGCAATTGATAATATTACATTAAACATATATAAATCTTCTTGCGTTTTCGGATTGATCTTCCAATTATACAAGTAATAAAATAAAAATATTAAAAAAAACCCGCGACGAACTTGCAGTGCTCCTTTCTACCCATTGTGAAACATTAATTAGAACTTCTCAGAAGTATGCATATCTAAAACCATAAACAGCATTTATGTCAGCCCAGTAGTTTTTCAGAAAAATGGTAATCACGATCGGGGGGCCTCTTATTAGCCAGCCTAGTGGACTATGGCTCAACCCTTCTCGTTCCTAAAGGAGGCTCCTACTCAGTAGGGGGCGTCCTACACGTCATTAGTTTTTGGACTCAAATTGAGGTTCAATTCTTGCAAGGGTTGCCTTGCCCAGGTGGTAAATTCTGCAATAAGAAGGAAATAGTAAAATTTTATTATTTGGATTAGAGCAAAGCATTATTGAAAATCATTATTGAGCATAGTTTTACATTTTTAATTGTTATTATTATTCATCACAAACAACAATATTGAGTAAAGATACGTAGAAATGGGCAGGCATCATCTTTGAGACACTGGCGGCTTAGAGTGTAATGTCATTCCCATTGAAATGATGACTACATATTCTGCTTCCTTTTGTAGGATTGAACTCAGGTGTGTTTATTAGTATTCAGCCATCTTAGCCTTAATTCATGATATTTTGGGAATCTGAAACAACTGTAAAACATTAGTTCTAACGATACACAATAACTACAATGAAGGGACCAAAAACCATTTAAATAGACCCTGTAATTTTCAAATACGAGACACCATACCTACCGGAGATTGGGTGTCTTAATTACTAGGTCATCATCGCTACAGCCTAAAATGAGCTTGGCAATATTATAAGTAGAAGCTGACTGTTTAATTTCATCTCTCTACCCCTCAGAGTGAAAAACAGTAAGAGTGATATGAAGTTTTAATTTTATCGATATTCAATTTATTTGTAAACAATACAATCCCCACACTATATATGTACACTCCAAACAAAAACTAATGAAATAATCCAAATTTTTGGCGACTATAATTAGTCGAAATAACTTAAAATAATCGCTACAAAAAAAGAAAAACTAGACGACTTTGTTACTCACCTATAAAATGAAATTCCTGGGCGTTTTACATTTTTATTATTTTGACATCCTACAACTGAGCACTTCACATAGTTGATTACATAAAACTACAACAAAATACATAAAATACATATTTACAAAACAGGTAATTAGTCACAGCTGAAACACCGAAAGCACAATTGACGCCATTTATAGTTAGCAAAAAATTGGCTTCAATAGCTAAATTTGATGACGTCATATGACAATTGCGCGACACGTTCACGCAATATCAGAAGCTTTCAGTAAGTAAGAAAAGTCAAAACATAGTTGTACATGTTGTATTAACAAAATGCATCGTTTATCTTTAATTGAGTAAAATGCAACAATCATAGAGGTAGTATAGCCTAGTGTAGTTGTAGTAACCTTATACTACCTCGCAACAATCCTCTCCTATATATAAAATTAAAGATCGTCTCCACGCTGGTTAACTCACAGGGTTTTGTCTCCCCTATATTCAATGTACTCTGTGCTTGTCTCTGTCCACGTCTTTGAAAGCTCTACGTAGCTACATAAACAGTATATTTCACGGGGCAGAGTAAATCATGTAAACAAAACATAGGTACCAGTCCCGACTTTTCAACTTCGCTTAGAATATTTTCACTGTTGTATAACACACACGTCTTATTTTCTGAAGTAAAACAATTAAAGTTCATAATATACTCAAAAGTACCTTCAATTCAAGCATTATAAAGCTAATAATTTATCAAATCTAGCAAGAATCCCAAAATAATAACACAATGACCTAATGGGTGTTTGCCATATGTTAACTGCACTTTTTGAACTTGAGCGCTGAGAACTTGTGGATTCGCGTGACCGACATGCTCGCGAACAGCAATATGCTCGCGTTGTTACGAAGAAAAAAAGGTCTTAAAAATATAAATATACTACATTCGAAATTAAACTTTACTCGCTTAGTATTAAGGTTTATATTTTACTAATTTTCAATATTCGTTTTCACTTCTATCGGCAGTACCTATGACTGCCAATTTTGTTTTATTTAACTGGCTTTACGCCTCTGGGTTCCAGCCCTTCTGAGCCTTTTAACACTGTTTTTTGAAACTTCATAGAAAATAATTCATTTCTATTGTTTCTACTTTCTGCTACAGACCATGTGATGCTACAGATATAAATTATGTGTTTTGGGTTAACAACTAAAAAACACTTTGAAAAGTATTACAGCTTCGATTCTGTTATCAATTCTGTAATCTTTACAGATCTACGATTGTAACAATCCCTTGTACCCATGTTGTAATAGGTACTAAAATTCTACACCAATGTTGTACTTTCATAAAAAGGTGCAGTAGCTACCAGATACCCACCACCTTCCACCACCTGCATGTGCTTATGCACTTGCAGGGTTAAGTTGTTTTGGATAGTGGATACGTGAAAAAAATATGACAGTAGTATATTTAATGAAACCATCACAGATATATAGCCTTTAAGCAAGCTTTACAAGGTAACTAGTATTGAGTTGATCAACTTATAAAATTACCGTTTAAATGCAACGACCTCAATTTACATAGACGGGCCCTGTCGAACAAAGAATGTGGACTTATGTTTAACAACGCCATCTAGTCTGAAAAGCGGGAACTTGCTTGCAACATATGCGCCATCTTGAAAACGTATGACTCGGTCATAGATTAGTACAGATGCGCTTGTCGAAAATAATACCTACATGAGTGTACTCTCTGAGGTAAACGATAAATGTTAGTATGACGCTGTTATTTTTACCACTTTTTTGTTACCAGTTTCCTGGAAAACCATTGAACCGATTATTATGCGGTTTTTTGCATTAGATATATATAGTTTGTGAGAAGGTTCTTAGATATATTTAAAGGTCAAAGTCCACACAATGGCGCGCTGCAGTTCGTCGTGGGTTGATACTGAAGTTTGTCGAAAAATTTACAGAAATAAAGTCATTTTTAGGGTTGCGTACCAAAATGATAAGAAAACAACCCTTGTGGTGCGACATGACTGTCCGTCACACTTAGCATAATTCGGTAACTACTAATGCAAAAAACTTGAAATTTAAAATAATAACAGCTAAAACAGTTTAAAATAATCCTCGCCAAACCTTATTGCAAATGAAAGAATTCAAAAATAATTATTAGTACTATTATAATAAAAAGGGGTTGGAATGGGAGAGGTGAAAGAGTACTAATGGATCGAGTCACAGAAAAATACTTCATTTGAAATTATTTTATTTTATACATTTCTAAGTATGCTACTTGCCATCAAAAGAAATATTAAAAGTTATTTTGAGATAAATCACTTACACAGTGTGCATTTAAAAATACGATTAAGTAATAAACACTTGTAAGTACCTACTTACAAGTGTTTATTACTTAAACAGCTGTACATAATAGGTACTGAACAACTTTTGTTCAACGAAATAATAAAATTCTGAATTTTGAATTAACTATTTATTTTTCATCAAATATCAATCAATCAAATCAAAAATAATAATATATAATATAAATATTATAAATGCGAAAGTTTGGATGGATGGATGTATGGATGTATGGATGTTTGTTACTCAATCACGCCCCAACGGCTGAACGGATCGGGCTGAAATTTGACACAGAGATAGATTATAGTCTGGAATAGCACATAGGCTACTTTTTATCCTGGAAAATTAAGGAGTTCCCGCGGGAATCAAAGATCCTCAAACCACGCAGACGAAGTCGCGGGCATTCGCTGGTACAAAATAAAAATTATCAAATTTAATAAATAAAAACCCTTTATTTATTGAAGTTGGTTAAACATTAAACTCACGTCAATAACTAATTTTATCATATTATTACAATAGCATAATATTGCGTCTCGGAAGGTATTAATGCCTACTGTCCGTTCTGCCCATCTATGCATTAACTAATCTTGGTTGCATTTTTTTTATCGTACTGGACTGGACTATTCTAGGGCTGGAACCCAAAGCCGTAATGCCAGTTAGTAAAAATAAAAAAAAATATCATACAGTTTGCCGCGGAAATTAAATGATTGCGAAATGGATAAAAATATTAAATAGAAAGATTAAATAACGTTTTCTTGGAAATGTATAATTGTGAATTGAAACACTTACCTTAAAATAAAAATAATACAGTGCCAAACTAATAAGACTTTAGATGTTAACTTAGTAACAAATTATCTACACGATGAGCGACCGTGATCGCGCTACGACGGGGACAAAGACAGGCTTATGACAGGTTATAGGAGCGCGCTCTCATAGTTGGTCGCCCGCCATTTTTCTATGAAAGGGCCCATCTAGTACTTACATATATATCGATGTTTAAATGTATAAAGATCGTGATTCGTGATGGGCAACTACGGAACCCTACACTTGGCCGTTTTTTAAAGTTCGACAGCGTACGTTTTTCAGTATTACGAGTATCAGCGCGTTCATCTCAACTCTAACAGGTTTAGCAACTTTAGTGGTAGGCACATAACAGATATATATACATAATTACATACGAGGGAAGGTCATTAAGTCCGTGACTTTTGAATCAAACATAGGTTTTTTTTAGATAGAATAGCGTTTTATTTCTCAAGGTAGTCCCGTTTGAGCTCTACACACTTCGTCCAACGTTTCTCATTCTTTTTTGGTCCCTTCTAAATACTTACCTAAAGAGATTATTAGTCAATTCATAGTCAAGGTCTTCAAAATAAGCGCATGGCTTCATGGTTAGACCCAAATCTCTTTCCACCAAGCCGCCATTACTTTAAGTTTGGAAACAGGAAATACTTAGTCACTGGGTCTGGAAGCTAGATCTGGAGACTGTGGTGGATGGGGGAGTAATTCGAACCTCAAATCATTTTTTCACTCAACATTCAAAAAGAATGAAATCCACGCGGAATGCCTATGGTATCCGCTATTTTTAAATATAGGCCAAAACCATGTTGTGGACACTAATGATTCAACCAATCATAGAGCGTTTACGATCACTTGAACATAGATCGAAAAATAATTAATTTATTTCATGTTTTATAGAAAAACAGTACATTATTTTTTAGTTCGGTCAAATGGAATATTACTTAAAAATTATAATCTATTAGGATGGCAACAGCAGAAACGATATTTTTAATACAGTCAAATACCCTATTGTTTAATGTAGATACTTCAATATTCTTGCTTGTGCGTCCGCGACGAAAAGAAGAAAACTGCTTTTCTCCATTGAAATTGATGGTTTCTTCGGTTTCCGTGATGGAATTTTAACTCAAAAAACAATGTTTAATGAACTAACGAAATTCGTTATTTATAAACGAAATGTAAAAAAAAATTATGCAATTTTTTTGCTCTTATCTGAAACGTAGAGCCATTACTAAAATACTACATCAAGGCGTAGAGCACACCAATACTGTGCGTAGTGTTCGAATGTACCTAATAAGAGTCAATTATTGAATAATAATTATTCTTGCTGACCGTAGCTATGACATTACATAATGAACTACCTACCTACTTAATGGAAAAAAGTCACGATTTATTGACCCACCCTTTTTTTTCTCGCTGGAAACGCATTCTGCGGTTTTAATGTGGGACTCGCTCCAGAAAAGAAGTTCGTAAAAAATTTAAAAAAAAAAAATCAAAATTAAAATTTAATTTATTTAAGTAACCACAGCTCCATCGTAAATTTTTAAAGTGCAAAATAACCTTTTTATTAAACTTCTAAGACAAAGAATGCGCGTCATGTTCTCGGATAGTGCGCGAGCCAGCTAGTTGGTCTTGTTTATAAATGAACGTTGAAAATTACTCGCTAGCAGTTTTATCCTTACTCAGCTAGAGTTCGCAGCGTTCCATTTTTTCAATGTTATGTAATTAAAATAAAATAAGGTCAATTAATTTGTGTTCAGTCTCATAGTTTTAGTTTTTTTACCACTGTGAAATCCTAAAGCTATGGCCTTCCTTCAAGGACCTTCCCCAAAACAAGAAGAGATGATCAGGCAAGAATTAAACGAAATGCCTGGAGACCTGGAACGAGGGATCAGGGACCTACGCAGTATGTGTGCAGCCAACCCATACCTGCCAAATCCAGAATCTTTAGGTAATTATAATTAAATTCTTAATTGCTAAAATTATCACCCTTTACTTATCTTTCCGTAATTTAAATATTTCGGATACGAGCTTACATAAACGTCCGGCCTCCTTGAGTGGTCTCGGGTTCGTACCTCGGGCACGCGTTATATATTGTCAGCGGAAGATTGCAAAAACCGTTAGATTGTAATATAACTAGCGAAATTGTAATCTGTCGACAGATTACAATTTAACGCATTATTTTTCGGTAGATTGTAATCTGTTAGGTATATTAACCCGATAAAACCTAAGTGCCCTACTTGATTATTTATGTCGAACCCTAACCTAACCTACGAGAAAGAGACAAGAAAATGTAAATTTACAATGAATATTTCAAAAATTTACACTCAGAACATTGAACGGTTCACAATCTGTCGACAGTTTACAATTTCGCTAGTTAGATTACAATCTAACGGTTTTTGCAATCTTACGGTGACATATATAACTCTACTAGAGGTCGCCCGCGACTTCGTCCGCGTACAATTGTTGATTTTCTATGAGATTATGAAATTTTCCCGCTGCAAACAGCCTATCTATAGAGGCTTTATATAGCTTATGCAGGTTTTTTTTATTTTAGGTAAAACTGATAACTTAAATGCTAATTTTCATGTCTATACTTCAAAGTCATAAAATTTGTATGTAACCTTTCACCCCCATTTCACCCCTTTTGGGGTGGATTTTCGTAAAATTGCTTATATAGGTTATTATTATTTAAAGCTAATAACCTAAATCCCGATTTTCAAGTCTCTAACTTCAGAAACATAGGACTTTCATACAAACTTACAACCCCCATTTCACCCTCTGTGAGGTAGATTTTCCTAAAATTGCTTATACAGTTTATTATAATTAAAACTAATAACCTAAATCCCGATTTTCAAGTCTCTTACTTCAAAAACTTGGAACCCTTATGTAAGCTTCCAACCCCCATTTTACCCCTATTGGGGTACATTTTCGTAAAATTGCTTATACAGGTTTTTATTATTTATAACTAATAATTTAATTGCCAATTTTCATGTCTCTAACTTCACAAACAAAGGACTTTCATACAAACTTCCAACCCCTATTTTAACCCCTTAGGGGTGGATTTTCTCAAAACCCTTTCTTAGCTGGCGTCTACACCATAGAAGGAATCTACCTTCCAAATTTCAAGTCGGTACGCTTTATAGTTCCTGAGATATCGTGATTAGTCAGTGAGTGAGTGAGTGGTATTTCGCTTTTATATATAGAAGAAGATTGAGTTATAATATAACACCGGCTCCATAGACATTAACTTTTCTAAATATAAAATATTCGGTAATTTATTTATTTAATCGTATGGCATTTGATATTTGAAAAAATTCTTTCCAAAAAACCGACTTCCAAAGCCACTGTAAAGTAAAAAATAATTTTGATTTCTACACACTATGTTGAAGTCGGGCGAACCTGACGCGTCAACTATGCTTATCTTTGTTATACTCGCCCGACTTCAACATAGTGTGTAGAAATCAAAATTATTTTTTACTTTACAGTGGCTTTGGAAGTCGGTTTTTTGGAAAGAATTTTTATTTTTAACTTTTTAGTGTACTCTAAATCCCTACGGCTTAGGAGTGCAGTACCATGCAGCATCAGAGTTGAGGAGTTGGAAATTGGGTTTAAGTATGAAGTCGTTGCTTGACACCTACAATATTAATTCACCATAAAAAAAACCTAAACCACTATGTTTAAGGAGTTCTGTACCCTGCAGCATCAGGGTTGAGGAGTTGGGACTTGGGTTTAAGTATGAAGTCGTTGCTTGACACCTACAATATTAATTCATCATAAAAAAATCTTAAATCGTTATTTTTAAGGAGTTCTGTACCCTACAGCATCAGGGTTGAGGAGTTGGGACTCAGGGTTGAGGAGTTGGGACTCAGAGTTGTATCGTATACACGTGACTTGATACCTACTATATGAATTCACCATCAAAACTCCTAACTCCCTAGTTTTGAGACGTAGGTACACCTACAGCATCAGGATTGAGGATTTGGAGTCAGATTTTTTTATGGGACCACCTCGTGAGCTTCCTCTAACCAATGTAAAAAAAATTTCAAATCGGTTTAGAAACCACGGAGATATGCACCGACATAAGATACGCGCCGAATTAAGAACCTCCTCCTTTTTTGGAAGTCGGTTAAAAAATAAGCGTTTTATTAAATTAATTTTAAGTCCTAATTAATGATATAATAATATAATGTCAATGGTTAAATGTCAGTTATATTGGTCAATTATTTATTTATATGTCAATGTCCAGATTTTCCAGCCAAGTGACAAAATCAGGAGGGTGGTCAAAGAGGTCTTTCGGTGATCCTTGGTATGAGTGTGTGGGGCAGCGCCGAATAATGTGATCTATTGTTTGATCCTCCTCGCCACAGTCACAGAGGGCGGAAGGTTTCCAACCCCACTTGTGCAAAAGGTAGTTGCAGCGGCCGTGTCCTGTTCTTAGTCTGTTTAGACGGCACCACAACTTACGAGGCAGGTGGAAACCATTCGGTTTTACTGTAGGATCGTGGAAATGCGTTGCTAAGCCTCCACATTCCCTCCATTCCTCTCTCCAGCTTTCACCCAGGTTAAAAAGTCTCATCTGATGGGCATCAGAGTATACGGCACGGCGAGATTTAAGCCGTTCTGGTGGTGGGTCATAGAAAGTCTTGTGAGCTTGGAGTTGAGGGTTAGACTGGATTTTATCGATTTCCCTCCTTAACGCGTGTTTACTTCGTAAGTGTGAAGGTGGAATATGTGACAGTACCGGCAGCCATTGGCGTGGTGTAGACTTGATGGTACCTGAAATGCAGCGCATAGTGTCGTTCAGTCTTGAGTCTACCTTATGTACGTGAACGCTGTTCATCCACACTGGGGCACAGTATTCTGCGGCGGAGAAAGCAAGTGCAATGCCAGAGATCCGCAGGCAGTCAGCAGATGCTTCCCAAGTTGTCCCACATAGCTTATGCACAATGTTATTTCGTGACCCGACCTTCAGGGCTAGTTTGTGGAGGTGTTCTTTGTATGTTAAGGATCTATCAAGAGTAACCCCGAGATATTTTGGGAAAGCGTTAAACCTAAGCATTTCACCAGTAAAAAAACACCTTTGGCTGAAATCTAGCTAGCTGATTATTCAGATGAAAGCAGCAGACCTCGGTTTTGCTCGCGCTTGGGATTAGCCGCCAGGATCTAAAATAAATATTCGGTAATAAATGAGGCTCAGCCTCGAGGCCCGTATCCCCGCTTGGCCCTTTAGGGCTAAACGGAGAAGACCCACTTCGCTCGAAATTAAAATATTTTTTATGTCTTAGCTTGTTAAGAATTTAGCCAAGTACATATATAGGATCGTAATTTTGTTTCTTGATCTACAAAAGAGGACGCACTCAGACAAACCAGTCTTAAACAGACCAAAGTTTCAATCAATAGAAACAAGAGTTTTGTTTACTTAATTTTTAGTTTGTAATTAATAAACGCTTTATTTATTAAGCTAAATGTCACTCTCACATCTTTTTTATTTTAAAAAAATACTTATTAATTTTTTTTTAAACTTTAAATTTGTATGTGGCTTATTAATAATTTATCATAATATAACTCACTGTAAAAAACTTTATCCCGAAACGACCCCGACTTCAAATCAACTTCAAATAATTAAAGTACAATATTAGTATGGATTTCTAAATATACCTACTTAAGAAATCAATGTTTAGCTGTAGTATAAGCATGCGACGCCATTGAGGTATAATTCACTATATTACTTCAATGTGCGACGCACGTCTTCATTCTGACCATGTTTAAAAATTTCGCAAGGCTTAGCTAAATTCTGATCGAGTTTACGATTTTGATGCGCATTTTGATTTGTATTCAAAGAAGAGACAGTTTGTAAACGAGCTCACTGTTTTAAACATATCTAAACTTAGAATAAATAACTACTAAGTAGGTACCGTAAGTTTTTACCACTTCTTTTATTCTAATCTAGTTCGATCTAAAAATAATAAAGAAAAATTACTTTAAACTGCTCATAGGGGAGTATTTATTTTGAAAGTTACTACAGAAACATATTCTCTACTTTTTGGCTAATTTTGAGGCAACTTCATGCATTTACAGGAAAACTTTAGGTCTTACCTCGTGTAAAATATCTTTAGTTTTAAACTTGGTTTTAAAAATTAAAAATTATGCATGGTACTACTTACTTCACAAATGACAAATTACTATACCTTATTACCTTACGTTTGGTACGTTACGTTACCAATAAACTCTTCTGAATGGAGATCTATTAAAATTCAAATATAATTATTACAATGGCCTTTAATATTATGAATTATGATCAGTGGCAAATACCACCAAATACCGTGTAACCTTCAATTTTTAATTCGTTTACTGTCGAATGACTAATTGTCTACGTATTTTTATTTAAATAAATTGATTTTACCGATTCTTAAAATATTATCCTTACTTAATATTATAAATACGAAAGTGTGTCTGTCTGTCTGTCTGCTACGCTTTCACGGCCCACCTATTCAACCGATTTTGATGAAAATTGGTACAGGGATAGGGTATATCCCTGGGAAGGACATAGGCTACTTTTTGTCCCGGAAAATTAAGGAGTTCCCGCGGGAATCGAAAAAAATTTAGTCCACGCGGACGAAGTCGCGGGAATCATATAGTCCTTTATATATTAAAAAAACTAGCTTTTGGCCGCGCATTTGCTCGCGTTAGATAGATAGTTTTAGTTTGTATGAAATTTTATCTGGTCCTTCGGCAGTACCGTGACCTTGATCTCAGGCTCACGCTAGCCAGAAGGAAGAAACATTTGGTCAGTGAGTAGGTATTTACTTAAAATAGAACTGAGTGGAGAATTTTCATAATTTTATATATAATAAAATAATTATTATTAAGATGTGTTGAAAGGTTTTGATACTAATAGTATCAGACCGTATCAATCTCAACGATCCAATAACTAGGTATTAGCAATATTGGATTAGCGTAATAACAAAAAAAAACCGGCCAAGTGCGAGTCGGACTCGCGCACCGAGGGTTCCGTACAAACCTGTAATGAGTTTTAAATTAAATGTTTTTTTTAAAAATTTGAGTTGATTGAATGAAAGGTAAATTGCGATATACGATTAATGACGTATTAAAAAAAAACTACTTACTTGATCTCGTTCAAACCAATTTTCGGTGGTAGTTTGCATGGTAATGTACAACATATATTTTTTTTAGTTTTATCATTCTCTTATTTTAGAAGTAAGGGGGGGGGGGGACACACATTTTACCACTTTGGAAGTGTCTCTCGCGCAAACTATTCAGTTTAGAAAAAAATGATATTACAAACCTCAATATAATTTTTGAAGACCTATCCATAGATACCCTATGGGTTAGATGAAAAAAAAAATTTTGAGTTTCAGTTCTAAGTATGGGGAACCCCAAAATTTATTGTTTTTTTTCTATTTTTGTAAGAAAATCTTAATGCGGTTTACAGAATACATCTACTTACCAAGTTTCAACAGTATAGCTCTTATAGTTTCGGAAAAAAGTGGCTGTGACATACGGACGGACAGACAGACAGACAGACATGACGAATCTATAAGGGTTCCGTTTTTGCCAAATTTGGCTACGGAACCCTAAAAAAGGTTAAAATAATAAAGATAAGTTTTTAATTTGCAATAAAATATTGATAACAATTATAATGCTTTAAAAGTTACTACATTTATAATAAAATAAATACAAATATATAATAAAATAAAAGTTACTATATACCTAATATATAATTTAAAAAAATGTTAAGCCAAAACCAAACTTACCATACTCGGGATTTGCTGTTGCAGGATTTAATAATTTGAAAGGCATTATTAGGTATTGGTAAGTCAATGGCACGCGTGCTTTACTTTATTGACCGAGCGAAGCGAAGGTCTACTTGAGTGAATTTGCACTTGTCCGTCCATCCGTCGGTCCGTCTGTCAGAGCCTTATAACTTATGAATTACTGAACGTAATTACTTCTTTAAATTTAATAATATGTAAACCTCCAATGGCCTCCAGCCAAATATGGCTTAAAAAGTTATAAAAATCTTTATTACAGGTGGGCTCTCATAGAAGCGAATGCGAAGTACAATATTTTTTGTAGCGTTACATAGGGTTGCGGTATATATAATTTTAAAGATAATTAGGAATAGAGTCCAAAAATATATATATTTTTTTAATTTTTTCCCCTAAAATTGATGAAATGGGGGGCTTTCAAAGTGGAGATTTTCTTACGTCCAAAGTTGACCTCAGAGCCTCAGAATTCAGTTGACCTCAGAATTTTCTGAAAGGCTGAGCCTGAAACTTGATCAATTATTTGAATTATATCCTGTACTTGAACAAAAAACACTAAAATTAGATAAACAAACGAAATTATTTAATTTTTAATGAGCTTCAGTAATTTCGTGCTCGTACCATTCAATTTAAATCGACTTTGCGCTTGGCTACTGGATGTTATTATTGAATTAACGACTATTTTCCATTGTAAAATAAACTGAAATAATTATGGTAATAGGACATATTATTAGGTATTGATTATTTTATAATAATAATGTAATGATTAATCATAAAAGTAGAATATATGTAATAACAATATAAATATAATATGTAATACTGATCGTGACAATGTAGTGTAGTGCTATTAAATTTATTGACATTTTTGAAGTTATTATTACTACAGTTATTATTAAATCAAAATTTAATTTCATTAGGACAGTACGTTTGCACGCCATTTCATGTCTGATTGTGGCTTGGTATAAAAAAGGTAAAACGTTAATACAGAAGGGTGCAAAGGCGGTCTCATTGCTAAAGTAATATCTTCCAGACAACTTTAGGGGAGAGGAGATTATCAACAAAAGCGATATATATGTCTGCATGATTGCAAAAACCGTTAAATTGTAATCTAACTAGCGAAATTGTAAACTGTCGACAGATTACAATTTAACGCATTATTTTTCGGTAGATTGCAATTTGTTAGGTATATTAACCCGATCGAACCCTAACCTAACCTACAAGAAAGAGACAAGAAAACGTAAATACAATGAATATTTTAAAAATTGACACTCAGAACATTGAACGGTTCACAATCTGTCGACAGTTTACAATTTCGCTAGTTAGATTACAATCCAACGGTTTTTGCAATCTTACGGTGACATATATACACATACAACAAAACAAAATAAAAAAAATCTTTTCATAAAACAGACTTCCAAAGCCACTGTTAAGTAAAAAATAATTTTGATTTCTATTCACTATGTTGAAGTCGGCCTGACGCGTCAACTTTGCCTATCTTTGTTATATCTTTATCTTTGGAAGTCGGTTTTTGGAAAGAAATTTTATAGTGTACCTACTTTTAATCCCCACGGCTTAGGAGTGCAGTACTCTGCACTCCTAAGCCGTGCATCAGATTTGAGGAGTTGGGACTTGGGTTTAAGTATGAAGTCGTTGCTTGACACCTGCATTATGAGTTCACCATTAAAAAATCCTAAATCGCTATTTTTAAGGAATTCTGTACCCTGCAGCATCAGGTTTGAGGAGTTGGGACTCAGAGTTGAATCGTATACACTAGAGCTTAGACCCACCACGCTGCTCCAATGCGGGTTGGCGGGCTATGCGGTATATGCGGGATATGCGGTATACTTTTGAAAAAAAAATAATGGTGAACTCATAATGCAGGTGGCATTATGAGTTCACCATTAAAAAATCCTAAATCGCTATTTTTAAGGAATTCTGTACCCTGCAGCATCAGGTTTGAGGAGTTGGGACTCAGAGTTGAATCGTATACACGTGACTTGATACCTACTACTATATGAATTCACTATCAAAACTTCCCAACTCCCTAGTTTTGAGTTGTAGGTATACCTACAGCATCAGGATTGAGGATTTGGAGTCAGAATTTTTTATGGGACCACCTCGCGAGCTTCCTCTAACCACTGAAAAAATATATTTTCAAATCGGTTTGGAAACCACGGAGATATGCGGTATACCAACAATCCACTACAGTCCATTAACAACCCACTGCTGGCATAGGCCTCCACTCTCATAGGAGAGAGGGAATTAGAGCTTAGACCCACCACGCTGCTCCAATGCGGGTTGGCGGGATATGCGGTATATGCGGGATATGCGGTATACTTTTGAAAAAAAAATACGCGCCGAATTGAGAACCTTCAACCTCCTCCTTTTTTTGGAAGTCTGTCAAAAATACGCATTCATGATAGTGATGTTAAATTTCTCTTTGCTCTTTAAAACTTCTCTTGTAAATCTATTTCTGTCCGTTCTTAAAAATCACGAGGAACCGATAAAATTTCCGCAAGGATTTTCTCAATAAAACTAAGAGTATCCTATCATCTGTCGATGCAAGCTACATAAGGCAAAGACAATTTTATAATAACTACTAGCTGATGCCCGCGACTTCGTCCGCTCGGATTGAGGTTTTTGGTTCCCGCGGGATCTCTTCAATTTTCCTGGATAAAAAGTAGCCTGTGTTATTCCAGACTATACCTAATCTATCTCTGTGCCAAATTTCATCCAGATCCGTTCAGCCGTTCTGACGTAAAAGAGTAATAAACATCCATACATATAGGTACCTATTCGCGTTTTTAATATTAGTAAGGATTATAAGTAGGTACAATAGGGGTATTTACGAATCAATGGGTGGATAGGTATGGTCTGCCGTCTGTCATTAGGTAGTTTCTAGTATAAATTGGTTCCAGTTCAGTGGTTTGTGTTAGGGAACAAACATGATGTAGGTACTTAGGTACCTACTGACAAACACTTTTGCAATCTTAAAATAGGTAAGTAATGGATAAGTATGGATTACTTAACTAAGTATAATTAAAAACCTATAGATACCGACAAGCACAGTATTTCTGGTCACGGTCTAGTTTAAATGTTTTGCAATTTGTATCGCATGTCGCATGCGTCGGGACAAAATATTATTAGTTGGTCTTTAAATGCATGTATTTAAATAAGAGACCTTGCTTATATTTATATAGGTATTTTGTTACTAAGAAATATATATGGGTATTGATCGCTATGAATTAGCTACTTGAATAATACTTATCCAGTACCTACACAATATTAAGAAAATGTTATATTAATAAAGCAAAGGGTGCGTATTATCTTGTTTACCTCTACTATTGTACCTACTAGGTATTTCCTATTCCGTGCCTCTACATACCATACCTACTTACTGTCTCGCCAATAATAGAGTTTACCGCAAACTCAATATAAAATCTCAAGCAAAGTAATTTTTCATTACCATCGAAATTTCAATCACAGTTCACAAACTTCAACATTTAATAGGTACCTACCAACGCGTTTACCAAGTATTTAAATAGTTCTATTTGCCCACGTGGAAGCTCTGAATTGAATATACCTACGTACTTAGGTATAACAGGCAGAAACTTAAAAAAAGTTCGTGAATTTAAATATTTTTTTAAGAAATTTCCGATTTGTACAAGCCTTTATTTAGTTTCACCTGTCCCGGTGTCTGTCTGTAATCAAATCTTGAAAGTTTTTGACCCACTTCCGGTTTCCCGATTGAGCTGCAATTTTGCGTCTATCTGTAAATCGATGCAGCTGAAAGGGAACTGTAACCCCAGGCTCGTTTGATTAGTCTTGTCTGTCTTTTAACAAATACTAAGTACCTACTAAAAACTTGTTTCGTAATAAAATCGTTTATTACTTGTTCTTTTCATTTAAACCTAATTTAGCCTATAAGCGAACATTTTAAAACAAAAATAGCCAAATTACTCCAACCGTTTTCATAATAAAATGATGCGCTTACCAACAGATTTAATTTTATTTATATAGAAGATATATTTTAAAGGCTAGAAAATTAGGGCATTGAAATTTGAAAGTCGTATAAATAAGCCGCCAACTTTATATTATGTATTTGGGCCCAAATAAACATATATTTAGGTACGCAGTACGCACTACGCAGGCTCTATGAAGATCGGAAATACCTATTATCTCGCACGGATCACTTCGTTTTGGCTGTAGAACTGTCAGTGCTGGTGATCACTGTCTCTGAAGGCTATTCAAGGGACGTTTAATACTTCGCTGGGTCACCTCTACTATCAGTCGTTTTCGAATTGGTTGCACCCCCGTGCACTTGGCAAAATTAAGATGTGCGTGACAGCTCCCTGTGTGAGTGTAGTGACGAGAGATCAGCCTCTCACATTCTCTTCTCCTGTCCTAAACTTCCCTTTAAATTATACGATGTTCTCCCTCCCTAAAGTTCCCCGTTCCTTGAATGTTGAGTGTGTCCTTGAATGTTAGCCTATCCTATAACCCTTATATGTTAAGTATCTTTGTATTGTATATGTCACCGTAAGATTGTAAAAACCGTAAGATTGTAATCCTACGCTTTTTTTTCGATAGATTGTAAACAGTCGAAAGATTGTGAACCGTTCAATGTTTTAAGTGTCAATTTTTGAAATATTCATTGTATTTACGTTTTCCTGTCTCTTTCTTGTAGGTTAGGTTAGGGTTCAACATAAATAATCAATCAGTGCCCGGCCGCAGGCCAGGCACTTAGGTTCTATCGGGTTAATAAACCTAACAGATTACAATCTACCGAAAAATAATCCGTTATATTGTAATCATTCGACAGTTTACAATTTCGCGAATTAGATTATAATCTAACGGTTTTTACAATCTTACGGTGACATACCTATCTTAATATATATAAATCTCGTGTCACAATGTTTGTCCTCAATGGACTCCTAAACCACTTAACCGATTATAATAAAATTCGCACACCATGTGCAATTCGATCCAACTTGAGAGATAGGATAGTTTAAATCTTAAAAAAACATCAATTCACGCGGACGAAGTCGCGGGCATCATCTAGTATATTATAAAATTAACAAACTCAAATATTGTAATTTGTACATATTCAAGTAGATCTATCCCTATTATTCTTTTTATTTTATTTGTGTTTGTCTCTATATGGTAAGTATGTATATACCTAGTAGGGTTGTAACGGAACCTCGCCTCCGCCGTTTTTTTAATTGTTAATAATTGTTACCATACAACCACCATAGTCCATAGGTAACTTAACGGATCGGGGTTATTTTTAAATTAATTAATTTTAATTAACTTTTTTTATCAAGTTTATTGTAGCCAATGATATAGGTTACCATCGCGTTTGTTATCAAATTACCTACCTATATTTTGATATAATATACCTAACTTAAGCGGTTCCCGGACCGGATTTTGATAGATAACCTATTTTAGGTGTATTTATCTATTACTAAATAAAAATAAAAAGTAGGTTTCTTCCATAATTAAACAGCTCGGTGAAGGTCGTGGTTATATACGGATCTTAGTCATCGGACTAATAGGGACTGCCGATAGAATTTATTAATTTTATTTTTAAATATATTGTTTTTTTTATTAAAAAAATATTTAAAGTAATTAAAATATAAACCTTAAAACTAAGGTATTAAAGTTTAATTACTATTTTAATATATTTATATTTAAGACCTTTTGTCTTCGTAACAACGTGAGCATGTCGGCGCACAATTTATTTAATCCTGAGGCCCGAGGCGTCACTAAAATCAGGTAGTAATATTATATTTATAGACAACTAGCTGTACCCGCCATTTCGTCCACGTGGATTGAGGTTTTTTTGGTTCCCGCGATGAAAAGATGTGCCTATGTGTTATTGCAAATATTGTACAATTTTTGCTATTTTTGCTATCGCGAATCGTTTGCTGATATGTAATCAGCCTGCCGTCCAGCCGTTATGCCGTAATTGAATAACAAACATCCACGTGTCCATCCATCCATATGTGAAGTAGATAGCTGTAGGTATATCAACGGAAAACTACACTAAATATTTTTTAATTTATTTGTTTATTCACAGAAACACACTTAATATTGAATTTCCTGCGAGGATGCCGCATGGACTTCGAAAGAGCTAGAAAAAAATTGGAAACATTTTGCTACTCTCGCTCCCGGTACAGAGACCTCTTTGAACATCGCTCGCTCAACGAACCACCTTTAAATGACGTGTGCAAGTTCTTGTAAGTATTTGTTTACCGCTTACAGCGCCAACCCTTATTATACCAATTAACAGTGTCGGCCTTAGGGGGTGGCAAGGGCCCCTCGCTCTTGCAAGGGCCTCGCGCTCTTGCACAACAGTGCTACAGCCCAAGTTGAAAAAGTCATTAGTTACTAATGTGTAAGTATTTGAATCACGCGCCTCGCAAATATCTACCGCCCGGAGCCTCGCAATGGCTTAGGCCACCCGGCTGCCAATTAATTTAGGTTAGGAAAAAAACTGTTCGAAGATAAAAAGGAATTTGCTAAAATGGTCTCACTCAAATAGTTTTTTACGTTTTTTCTTGGCCTGTTAAGTTTGTTGATCTCTAGTGATCATATTATTAGCTATGAAAGTATGCCCAGTTGTAATATGGTCTCAGGAGCCTCTTCATGAATTTGGAAGGAAATTAAAAATTCATAGGTTTTCTAAAAATTGAGAATCGAACCCGTAATTTTTCTCAACAAAATCGTGATTTCATCGTGGTAAGGATTTGATTTAGAGTTTAATAAGAAATATTTAAGCTAAATAAAAAAACTGACACTCATAGAAATTCGTTTTCACTGCCGATAGAAGTGAAAACGAATTTTTTTCTTTAAATTATTAAAATATAAGCCTTAACGATAGGGCATTAAAGTTTAATTTCGAATGTTGTATATTTATATGTTCGCGAGCATGTCGGTCACGGTCACGCGAATCTACATTTTTACCCCCTACCAAAAAGTGCTCAACGCGTCTAAGGAAATTTTCACTTCAAAAATAAAATAATCAGTTAAAACTTTATAGAACTACTTTCCTAGTTAATCCCCAAACTTGGGATTATGATTTATGATCATGCTTGGAGTAATTTTTATTTTTTTTAATTTGTCGAAATTTTTATAATGTTTCTCTATCTCAAGCTAACCGACGCGATTCCGAACAAGTTATATTCTTCTTCTTATATATATGAGAATAATTTGGAAAATCATTTTAGCTCCTAATACTTTTAGAGGCAAGGCTTTAATATATATGTCACCGTAAGATTGCAAAAACCGTTAGATTGTAATCTAACTAGCGATGTTGTAAACTGTCGATGGATTGTGAACCGTTCAATGTTCCGAGTGTAAATTTTTGAAATATGCATTGTATTTACGTTTTCTTGTCTCTTTCTTGTAGGTTAGGTATGGCGGAATTTATTTTTCCATAGAAAATGTATGGCGAATATTGAAGAGGCTACAATTTAGTGTAGAACTATGCAAGACTTTGATGCAGTTCCTTTTCAAAATTTGTTTTTAAAGAAGAACTTTCCATAAGTTTTCGGGGAAAAAAGTATACTTACTTATGGAGAGCGATGATGATCGAGGGTTTGAAAGATGGGTGAGGAGCACGGCCAAAATTTCATAGGTGTCTATTTCAGAAAGTATACTAGATGGAATAGTGAAAGTAGGAAATATGCATGACTTTGATATGGTTTTTTTTACAAGATTTTTCTGTATGGAATAATAATTGTCGGTTTGCCGTTAGGAAAGCCAAGATGGCGAAGTTCAATGGCACCCAAAGGTACCCGATCGTCAGCGGTATGATATTGATATTAATCAACTAAAGGTTTCTTTGTGTTTTTACTTCAACGGTCTCTTACACTGTATGCATGTCTGGAAAGTTTTTTACATTTAAAGGCCCTTTTTAGATTCTTAGGGGGGTCTCTCTTTTATGTTTTCTTATGAGAATTTTTTTACGTCACGCATACTGGCGCTTCCACTGTGCTCGCTAGCATAGCAGTGTGTTGTTTACTTCAGAACACGTAGGCAGTAAACACTAGGATAGAAGGAGAGAAAGTAAGTAGACAGTGGGCCACGCGGTCTACTACGCGGTCCGCTTCAGCGGGCCGCGCATTCACGCGCCATATTAGTCTAGTATATCACTAATGTTTTGACGATATTCCTGTAATTAACTCTAAGTAATGCTCGTACCGAAAAAGTCATACTTTTCAGTAAAATCGTAATCGGAAAATCTAACTCCTAATTTAGTATCTCCTCTTTGTTTTTATATAAGAGGCTTGGTTTCTAGTAACATTCATGTTTTGACGAAATTCCTGTACGTATCTCTATGTAATTTAGGCTAATACTTCTCTCTAACGGCAAAGTACCTTGTGGCTTGTACAAAACAAATAGAGTAGGTACCATTGAAATTGATCCTAAAAATCTTTTTGTATCCGTATTTACCTAAATATACTTACCTATTATGAGGATAATATATTTATATTTATACTTCCTCTTTTCGATGTTTAAAAAAATATTAAAATATCATAAAGAGGAAGCAAATACTTTAGTCTTGTGAGTAATTTAACGAAAAATTTTGCAGTCTTTTGCCGTCACGAATTCGCCTTTAACATTCCTACACAGAAAATAATAATATAGTAATTATTATTTTAATCCAAATATGTATAATTGCAGCCGCCTGGTGGGAGGCTTCTGCCGTGGCTAGTTACCACCCTACCGGCAAAGACATGCCGCCAATTAATCGTTCTGGTATGATGCCGGGTAGAAACCGATTAGGGGGTTTATAATATAATTACTGCCATAGCCCATAGCCCATACCCCTAACAGCTTAGCCCGCTACCATCTTAGACTGCATCATCACTTACCATCAGGTGAGATGGCAGTCAAGGGGCTAACTTGTAGGTAAGTGGCCCCGCATTTCTGCCACTGTTTCATTGGCCTCGTTTTTCTTATTTTCTTTACCGTTGGGCGCGCCAAATATTATACAATTCCTAAATAGGTATACATATTTTTATTATCTAATACCTAAAATGGTAGGTATCTATTTCACTTGTCGGGCATCTCTAAAAAACGCGATCTAGATTCTGGAGGCCATTTCAAAAAATGTTGTTCCAGGATCCATGAAAGAGGCACGGAAATGCAGGGCCCACTGAATTGGGAATTTTCTTATTACCGATGGGTATGATGTTTGAGCTATGTTATCTAATATGAAGAATTGGCAGCCCACGAACTCCTGGCAGCAAACCATGGTGTTATCGTTAGTATTCTGTGCCTTAATACTTATTTTCGCGCTGAACATTTTAAAGTTCATACTTTTAAAATGTTTAAAACATCTTGACACGGAAGTAAATATTTTTCGCTAATACTCCGATTAAATATCTATACTTAGCGATTTATGTTAAAACTTTATAATCTATCTCTGTACCGAATTCCAGATCCGTCCAGCCGTTTTGGCGTGATTGAGTAACAAACAAACATCCATCCATCCATCCAAACTTTCGCATTTACAATATTAGTACAGATATAGCTGTACCTACTGTACCTAATGAATGTACAGAAGCCACTCATCGGAATCATTGTTCGCAATACGCCGCATTTAGCTGACTAATTACATTTTCCTCAAGATGCAGGTCAAGGAATTTATTTACTTTCTTGGCATTATTTTACTTTATTTCACTTCGAGTAGGTAAGTATATTGGTAAGGTAGCTACGTAAATCTAGGCATTTGATTTCATTTTGTCAGCCTAGGCAATTAACTTGCATTTTTAACATTTTAATGTTCATCTGACTGAATTTCGGCCACGGGGGCCAATCACAACGGAGGTAGCTATTACGTACCATTACGTAAGAAAAACACTATCACTATCTGTTACTTCCCTCACTCTCATAATCTAATGGGACGGCAGTCCGACACGACCGGAGAGACATCAAGCGTGGGTCCTATTATAACAGCAGTATCTATGCTACTGGCAATTTGTCAGGTGACAAATGACAGTAAAATTTCAATCGCGTAGGTATAACGTGCTTTGGACCGAATCTGAGACCCTCGATTCCATGACAATCGGATCGGACAAATCGATCAATAATCGACCGTCAATCCTAATAAATATATATATATATATATATATATGTATATATACATATTATATATATATATATATATATATATATATATATATATATTATATGTATATATATTATATGTATATATATATATATATATATATATATATATAATATATATACATATAATATATATATATATATATATATATATATATATATATATATATATATATATATGTTTAATAATGCCACATGTCTGCTTTCTGTATAACTAATAAGTCAGAGGCGGACTGGAGCTGAGGGGTCCGCCCGGGCCTCGGGTTAAGGCAAGGAAACCTTCATTAGTCGAATTCCGAATATTTGTCAAAACCGGTCAAGTGCGAGTCAGACTCAATGGTCCGTACCACCAGACACTATAAATTATTTTAGTAAATAAAAAGAAAGATGTCACAACAACACGTAATCAGCTGTGAAATAACTGGCTTACAATCTGGTAGCGCCTGACAAACAATTCGACACCCTATGAATACGGAACTATAATTAATTATTTTTGGATTTTTTCCTATACTTGTCCTGTGAGAACTTGCTTCTTGCCAAATTTCATGATTCTAGGTCAACGGATAGAACCCTATAGTTTTTGATTTATCGGCACTTGTGTCAAAATATGGAAAATATGCGGAAAAAACGGCCGTATCTTTTGATTGCGTTGACTTAGAAGCTTGATTTTTTTACAGCTCCAAGGGACCGTAAACTTTAGTATTTGATATTAACTTCAACTTGATACATCCACGCGTTCCCGAGAAAAAGGTGGTTGAATCCGTGCTTCATGCAGAACCGGACAAATTGCAGCCTATTGTTCCTTATTCCGTCGGCCGAGTTGTAATATTCTAAGCTAAGATTTTAATTCGTCCATGATACCACAATGACACTACGTATGTTCGTTCAAGAAGCAAACAAGATCAATATATTTTTAGTTTTACTTAATTTTGTAATTTTTCTTTGCTACAGAGATATAGTTCCCCTCCCGAAACTAACAGACGAGGGTCTTCGCGTCACAATCTTCAGAATAAGGCCCAACTATCCGGAGAGCTCAGCCGACATAGCGGCAACTGTTCGTGCGGTGTTGCTCATAAGTGACGCAAGGATGCACGACGAAGGCTTGATCGCTGGAGATGCTTTTGTATGGGAGGTAAGCTAGTCAAATCAAGATAATACACAATCTAAATCCTAGATTAGATTAGGGTGCGTTTCCAACAGAAACATGTCTGTGGATGCTGAGTGGTGCGTGAAGGTGTCAAACGGTGTGATTATTTCCACCAAAGCTGTAGGAAGCAAACACGGTGAGGGTCCGCGGGTCATGTCAATTTTCGGCATACACATCTACTGTCAACAAATACCGTCTTTTGACTAGTGGTCACTTAGCCACTTTGCCTTGCCCGCTCGTCGAATGAGAATGTCAAAAAGCTCATTACGCTAATAAGGCCTTTTCCACGAGAAATATGCTGAACGAAGCTTGCATTTAATGTAAAGTAATCTTAGGTGGATTTTCCCTCACGCATTTGTTCGATATCTAACACATCTCTTTTGGAAACGCACCCATTAGGTAGTGCGCGCAGTGAAGCTCATTAGCGATGCAAGAATGCATGACGAAATCTTGATCGTTTGAGATAATTTTAACAGGAACTATAGGAGGCAAGCTACATAGTTTAATAAGTCTTATCTTAGCAAATATTTGCCTACGTCATTATAGCTATTCGTGCGCCAAATTTCAAACCGATCCGTCCTGTGGTTTAAGCTGTGCGTTGATAGATCAGTCAGTCAGTCAGTCACCTTTTTTTAAAATAATATTTAGATTTAGATAACTACTTAGGTACTTAATCATTGGAATCATAGTCTACAAAACTGTTGGGTTTTACCGGATACTGCATTGCGTGTAGAAATAATTACTTGTCTACTTAGTAATTTTATAAATTGTGTGTAATAAGTTGTAACTAAAAATTAAATGATACTTGCATAATATCTAAATAAAAAACCTATCTTGCAACTTGGCAATATTTAAAAGTCCTATTCATAATGGTTAAATAATCTTAGGTTATGATTTACTTATACCTACCTACACCCCCTCATTTGATAGGATATCAGTTTTTTAGTGAATCCCATTCTTGTGTTAATGACGTAGTCAAACTTGTCATGTTAATTTAGTTTATATAGACGTAGTTAAACTAAATTAACATGACAAATAAAAATAATAAATTTCAAAAACTCCGTATAGGTAGAATCTATACATAAAAGAAAGTCGTGTTAGTTACACTATTTATAACTCAAGAACGGCTTTACCGATATGGCTTCAAAAATTGGTGAGGAGGTAGCTTAGAGCCAGGAGACGGACATAGGATAGGTACTATTTATTCCGTTCGACAGTGTTCCCGCGTGAGTTGACATAAAACATCAGTCACTATAAAACGTGGTATAACAAAAAATAATCAGACTTGGAATAACAAAACACAAATGACAGCTATGTAATGGACGTATGGATGACAATTTGATGATGATGATGATGATGATCCGATGATCCCAACCGATTTGCCGTTTGAATTTAAAATACTTCAATTTCCGATCCGTCTTGCATTTGCCATGACCATCAACAAATCACAAGGCCAATCCTTAAAAGTTTGTGGTTTGAATCTAGAACATCCATGTTTTTCCCATGGTCAATTATATGTGGCATGTTCACGGGTCGGAAGACCATCTGCGTCGTTTGTTTAATGCGCCTGATAAGAAAACAAAAAATGTCGTGTATCACAAGGTAGAAGTGAAGAGCAACCTATGTACTGAAATGCAGAAACAATAATAAATGATTAATGTACTTCATTTTTTTTCTAAGAAAAAAATTAACTTACTAAATTCGAAAATCGGCTTATTTATTGCCTTTAAGGCGGAACAGAGTTCGCCGGGTCAGCTAGTTTGATATAAATAGGACTAAAATACTTATAAATATATTCAAGGTAATAAAATTTTTTGCATTAGGTAGGTATATAAAACTGGGATCACTCCCTCGTAACTTATGTACCTACTTACACCTTTGTATTATTAAAACATTATTAAGTAAAAATTAAACGGAGGCGTCATTTGTGATTCTTAGCATTTGAATAGGCTAATGTATTATTCATGCTCGCTGATGAGTAAAGCTGTATCCAAACATTCGAGCTACACAATAATCTGTGCAGCCGTGCCGAAAGCTGTGCGTAAGTTTGGACACACCTGACAGAACATACAATTTACGCAAGCTAGTAGAAAAGATAGCCCTCTACAAGTGTACCTCTACAGTCTACAGGCTCTACACCAATTGGGGTAGTTTAACTTTACTTTAGAAGCAGATATTATATCTATTTTGTCGTGCAGTGTTCGCACGTTCGCGCATCTTTGGCGGGCCGTGTGGCGGTGGCGGCAGGTGCGGTGCGGCGCAGCATCCACCTCGCGCAAGCCGCGTACCCGCAGCGCATGCGCCGCATACATGTGGTGGGTGCGCCCTCCCTCATCGCCTCCTCCTTAAATCTCATGCGATCCTGTGTCAACGAGAAAGTGCGGAAACGGGTGAGGATTACTTATAATTATACAAGGAATTTTTTTAAACGAAATGCGGGCGCATTGCGACTGGCCTAGGCAATCCTCAGAAATGGCCAAAGCGCTGGGCGAAAGCTAAAACTTCTGCAGCTGCCAGCTTTCGCCTAGCGCTTTGGCCATTTCTGAGGATTGCCTAGGCCAGTTGCGATGCGCCCGCACTTCGGCTTTGGACTATAATGCACACACAAAAGTAAGCTCTAAATCAATGCAGTTTACTTTACTGTAGTTCATTTTACTTTGACGCTAATTTGATCGAACACTCGATTACGATCAATTGAATTTACATTGTAAAAACTTAGACTAAACTTAGACTATTCTCATGAGCATCTGACGCAGCCAAAATTTGGAGACTAAATACCTAATTTTTATGTTTATAAATAAATCAATTTTCGGCAGTCATTAATATTTAAGTTCCTTTAAGATGAAATACGGCCATGTTACACGCATTTTAGTGCCTTTAAAGGGCGTCTACCTTGATAATGAACCTAGTAAACATTGACCCAGAAATTAGCGATTCAAATTTAAATCAATGCTCCGCTGCGGTTATGCAAAATTTTAAAAACGACCTCAATTTGTTTTTATTACATAATATTTTTATGATGACTAAATAAGATTAAAATGTACATTAAAATTCCAGTATTACTTGCACTCGAAAACGGAAGAGTTATTTGATCACTTCCAGTCAAGAGTGCTGCCAGTGGAGTGGGGGGGTGAAGAGGAGTCTATCGAGGTTCTCGCGAAGAAATGGCGCCGTCGCGTCGACGAGTTGCGAGAGTATCTTCGGCACCTCAGCGAGCTGTGTGACGTCACGCCAGATGAAGTTTACGATGACGATATCTATGGCGCAGTCGGTTCCTTTAGAAAACTCGACATCGACTAGTAAAACTTTAAGATTGAACCTTGGCATAATTTTTATATCAGGAGACATACTACCATCGCTTACAGCCGTATTCTTTATTGTTGACGTTCTTGTTTTAGAATTTTAACCCTTATTTTAGGGAGACAAGATACGTGACATAAAACTATTATTTTAAAGTAATACTGCTTTTAACGATTGTAGTAACCTCCCAGGACCCTTAAATTATAGTTGATAAAAAAATAAAATAATTAGGTTAATAACTATTAGAACGATTGATTACTTTGAATATGATGATTTAAAATAATAATCTAATCTTAATTTATTATAATAATGTCAAATAATTTTGTTTTTATTATTATTACCTAAAAAGTAAAAATACCTACTTAGATTAAGAAATAATAAAACAAATTCTAATTTATAAAAAAAGTTAGGTAAATAAAAGAAAGGAAAAATTTATATAATGGCTCAGGCCCCCTTATGCTGGGGGCTTCTTGCTTTTTTCCTGTGATCTGAATTCTTTGGGTAACGTACCTACTTATGAATCGATTTAACCTCCCTGGATAAAACAAGTTACAAAATATTAGTTTTAAAATACAAACCTACATAATTTATATGATAGGAATAGGACGGTACTGATATGAATTTGTAGTATAGGTAGGTATGTATAATAATAGGTAGCTGTTTGAAAATATTGGACGACCTTTACCTGTTACTTATTGATGGGTACAAACATAATTTTAAATAAGGTAAACATAACTAATATAGTAGTTATAGTAGGGTCAAGTGCCCAACAATGAAACATTGGTACACAATAAAACATTGTGATACTATTTCTAAAATGCTACGTTGTCAGTAGGACACATTAGGACACTCTTGTGAACCCCTCGCCCTATCCCAGTTTCCATCGGTGCCACGAGGAAGATGACGTGTTTGCGGAGATTTTTTTTTAGATTTTTTGGACAAAAAGTAAATATTTTCAGCATTCTTTATAGATTTTTCACTTGAAATTTTCATAATTTCCATGATAACCTAGCACCAACCATATTTCGTAGATTAACGTGGAATAGATCATATGTTATAGTGTTACCATTTAGTGGAAAAAATTTCAAGGTTAGTAAAATAAACCATAGGTAGTCAACAATGAAACTGTTGCTTAATGGACACAATGAAACACTGTTTCATTGCGTACCATATGAATCATATTATACTTCCTGTGCAAATGAATATTTTTTGTGGCCAGAATATTTTTGTGGCCAGAATTTTTGTAAACAGATTAACCCTAAAAAGGAAGAAAGGTTATCATTCAGGAAAAAATATGCTTCGAACTATTGCACTGCTAATGCACGGACAACATACATAGAAATGGCATTCTGACCCAATGGGGCCCAAAATTCAAAAGTTTTGAGTTAAGTGGACCGGATCATGAGTACCGTCGAATTATTTCGCTTCGCGAAGAACAGATGGGGATATACCAAGCTGACTGCCAACCTTTGTTAATCAGAGAGGCAACCGAAGATGAAGGAATTCATGACTCCATTGAAGGCTCATCCACGGACTGGAAAGCGCAAACCAAAATAAATTGAAATTAAGAATAAAACCTTTTATGATTGAACTCAGCATTTTTTTGTACTACCTACTCAAAAAAAAATCAAAAACGTGAGACAGAGAATATGAATTTATTATGTTTCATTGTTGAATTTGTGGTGTTTCGTTGTGTACACGATTGTGGACACAATGAAACATTTCCCGTTTTTTGTTTTTAAATTTTTTACTGATTGATTACATATTAATCAAAAAAACTGTAAATGACATCCGATACCTAATAAAATTGCCTATCTATGTGTAAAAAATCATTAAATTTGCTTGTGGGAAAAATATATAAGTAGATAAAATTAAAATCTAAATTAAATCTAAATTAAAAACTAAATTAAAAAGTAAAAACTAAACATTAAAAATATCATCCATCCCGCTGCAATGAGGCAGTGTGCCCAGAACGCTGGCTGCGTTACCCCGCTGAATAGCCAAACTTATATGTTGGCCGAGGTAACTGCCAGCCCTCCGGTCACCTGTGGACTCTGTGAGACGAGAAGATAGATCCTTAAAAAAGGATCTGGCATCTTCGCCCCACGACCCCAGGGTTTCAACACCAAAAGGCACAAAAATGAAATTATTGTAAAAAATTAGACTTCTATCTGTAAAAACAAAAGGTTTATGAGACTTTGAATTTTTAGTGTTTCATTGTTGGACACTTGACCCTACATATTATTAAATAGTAGATAATAGGATATTTAAGTTTCTATTTGTATTACAAAATTAATTCGAGACGTATCAGCTGTAGCATATAATATAATATGTAATGTAAGTAGGTATAATTACTAATTAGTAATTAGCTACTTACCTATAGGTACTTAAGTAAAAAATCGCTTAATCGCTTGGCGGTACGTCTTTGCCGGTAGGGTGGTAACTAGCCACGATCGAAGTCTCCCACCAAATGACCAGAGAAAATTACCACTGCCCGGGGATCGAACCCGGGACCTCCCTTATATACCTTATAGCTCACCACTGCACCAGGGAGGTCGTCATTCGTCAACTGCCGGGGTTTGAACCCGGAAAGGTCAACCTTTGTTAGGAATTCTTCTTGATAATATAATATACGTAAACAAAATGATAATAGCTATGCATGAATTATGTTAATAAGGTGGTGTCTAGTCTATCAATATATTATGACGTAGTTTATGATCGTCGCAATAGGTATATTGTTTTAAGGAAATGGAATGTAAGTAAGTTACGCAACCAATATGTACTGAGAAATTAAAGTTAATGTTGAATTCCTGACAATCTACATCATTATTAAATATTAACTACGGCATAACTGCCATATCCCTAACGGGTTAGTCCTCCAACATCTAAGATTTCATCGTCAATGATCGTCTTGATCGCATAGCTTATAACGCGGGCCTTGAGCGTGGAGATCGGATCCAGAAATTCCGTAACGAAAAAAAACCTAACACTTTGGTTGCTATGACTACCTACTTGTGTTGTTGACTTCAAGTTGTTGAAAATAAAAAGACTATTTTTATGAAAAGATTTCGCCTTTATATTTTCAACAACTTGAAGTCAACAACACAAGTAGTCATAGCAAGTTGATAAAAAATGCTATGCAATAGCTTTACCGCGGCAGTCTCCGAGTGCCACACATCTTTTTTTAAAACCTGTTGGAAGTCGTTGATTTCTGTTGATTTGCCGTCATGTTTAACTAATCAGAGACAAGTTAACCAGTTTGTCTCTTGTAACTTCTAAAGTAGATAGGGAATATATGTGGGAATATATTATGGCCGTAAATATCGTACCTTGATAAAAAGTTATTAAAAAACTGCAGTTCATTGAATAGTAGGTGATGCCTCCGAGGAGCCAGTTTCATTTTATTCCTTGTTTTGGCAGTGTATCTACTTTATTGTGCCCTGTACTTAAAGGTTCTCGCACATTAGGACGGGCCGCAACAGGGCGGAACGTGCCGCATTGCAGCCAAAAATGCGTACTTCATACGAGTACAACCTGCGATATTATGCGGCCCGCTACGCCCCGTAGGTAGATATAGTCGCCCCATAGTGTGTGATTGTTCCATATAAATTGTATAAAAGCCGGTTTTAGGCGGAATTTTGCGCAGCGACATGATACAATGCAGCTTGTCCTATAATACGCTTACCTTAACTCTGGTAACCTATAAATAGAGTCCCCAGTTCGATGCACTGAGCGAAGATGGCGAAGACTCAGGATCAGGACTGGTCTATATACTTACATAAGTAATAAAATAATCTGAGTAGGTACTATGATCTTAGCTATATATATACCTATTATATTACCTACCTATATGCATTGCCGTTGCTACACGGTACACCTACCTTGGAGCATTTAACCCACTGAGAGCTATACGTAAGTATACTTAAAAGTACTTTCTCAGTTACACCTGGTAAAACTACTGGTAAGTACCCTAACTACTTGGGTAAATAATAACAAAGCCCAAAGGTATCCCATGATTATACCTACCTATTTTAATGGCAACAAATTGACATTTACTTATGTTTACCTACGATAAATAAGTAAATAAATAAGTAAGTAAATAATTAAGTTTCATAATAATGTCTTCTCCACCGAAATTTCGTAACGGACCACGGCAGCCAATCTCCGCTGAGATTAGCCATCTGCGCGGAAGATATTATTGTGCACCAGTGTGTGCGTAAACACAAGTGCACTCTCTATTCGTTTACTCTCACAGATGGGATGGAAAATCCGACACAGCCGGAGAGAGATCAGGCGCAGGACCGACAGCTTTACCTTTGATTATAATCAAAGAGCTTTACGTGCTTCTCGAGGCACGGGGTCGAAACCGTTGCCAACATCAAACTCCGGGCTAGTACTGATTACTGAAAATTGAGATAGATAAATAATAATTATTCTTTATTGCCACACATAACATAGAATACTGAGAATTTCTTGTCAGACAAACCCCATACTTACCAACTTAATTTTATTTTATGTCCCTACCCGTAAATCGAACCCAGGACAACCCTGGCTCACTTGTCGTGTGAGAAACGGCAAAACTCGTCAAGTGTTGCCGTTCTATAAACTTACTCTGACGTCAGTACTATTATATTATTCTGTGCTCTGAGGTTTATTCAAATTAACTCTTTTTACTGATTTTGATTTGAATCGTCGAGTGAATCTACCGATGGTTCATCATTAATATGCGTCCGTTCACAAACGTACATGCAAAGACTACAGTGTACGTACATGCCTACACGGACATGATGACAACGCTAATGCTACATCCGCTTCGTCAGAAGGCGGTAGAAATCGTGCCTGAAAGGTAGGTACAGTGCCGGAGCTCGTCAGCCGCAGTCAGTTCATCGAACCACAGATTACTCGTCTATGATGCTAGCCAGCATTAGAAAAGCGGTCTCACGCACACATGGCCACTGCCATAGATCAAGAATATTATAGTTCAATCATACAAGTCGTCTCTTTCAGGACTGATTTTTGGCATTTATAGCTTTCTGATCAGCTAGCACAGAGGTACTACCTCTATGTCAGCTAGTATGATGTTTAGTACAGCAGGGCAACCGCGTAACTTTGGCATCAATCATTGATATATCGCAATCACCTCTGATTGGTTAACACTCCTCCACTATTGGACGAAATCCATTGACACAGCAAGAATACCATAAATTCAGCCAATCGGAGGTGATTGCGATGTATCAATGATTGATGCAAAAGATACGCGGTCGCCCTGCGGGACTAATATAATAAACATTGACCCTAAAATTTGTAAAGCTGAGTTTTGGTGCAAGTGTTCCTAGGGGTCTGAGAAGTAAGTACCTCTCACAAATTCCCCACTCCTAAGCCGCGGGCTTCCCCTCCTACGCCCTCAAACGTCTCCCCGACCGTTTTTTGTAATTTTCTCAAAAAATATTAGTGCTAGAAATAAACTTTCTATGGCGAAAATTATCTTCATTAAATTATCTACAAAATAATTTCGGTAACACTAATAGTTTCGGAGATATGTTAACCCTTTGTGCATTAAAAGAAAATATTTTGCATGTATGACTTTTTCTAATGTAGTTTCTTGTCATTTCCATAAAAACTGATAGAGCTACGAAAATGTTTTCCGAAGCAAAATGAAAGGTTATTGAATTAGTCATAAAATGATATTTAGTTTATTTTGATAAGAGTAATATAGTTTCGGAGGCATGCCTAGTGCCTACCTATTGTGTAAGATAAATAAAATAATATGCAAATACCATGTACGTTCTTTTTAATTTCCGAAAAAAAAATAACAGACTTAGGAAAAACTGATTAAAACAGTAAGAAACATTACCTACAAAATAGTCTCTAGTTCATTTTGATAGCACAAATAATTTCGAAAATATACCTGTCATAGGTAACAAGAAAACAATATTTTTCAAAATTTTATATATTTTCTGTAATTTCTAGAAAACTATTAGAGCTAGGCAAAAAGCTTACAGAAGTAAAAATAAACACCATTTAACCACAAATTTAAAAAAAATTAGTTCATAAAGATAGGACTAATAATTTCGAATATATATCCATGTATTGTGTACGAAAAAAAAAAACGAAAAAATTTGCTACATTAATAATATTTGCAATTTCCACAAAAACTATTAGAGCTGAAAAAATCCTCGGAAGAGTAATACATTTCACTAAATTACCTACAAAAAAGTCTTGTTGAATTCAGATAGGACCAATAGTTCGAGAAATATTGCAACCTATATTCCAAGTATTTTTTTTTCCAACAACCGTGGATATTTTTTTGAATTTTCACAGGAACTATTAGAACTAGGAAATAAAACATCAAAAGCAAAAATGAACTTCATCCAATTATCTTCAAAATAGTTTTTAGATTATTTTGATAAAACCATCGATATATATGTGAGTACTAGATGGGCCCTTTCATAGAAAAATGGCGGGCGAGCAACTATGAGAGCGCGCTCCTATAACCTGTCATAAGCCTGTCTTTGTCCCCGTCGTAGCGCGATCACGGTCGCTCATCGTGTAGATAATTTGTTATTAAGTTAACATCTAAAGTCTTATTAGTTTGGCACTGTATTATTTTTATTTTAAGGTAAGTGTTTCAATTCACAATTATACATTTCCAAGAAAACGTTATTTAATCTTCCTATTTAATATTTTTATCCATTTCGCAATCATTTAATTTCCGCGGCAAACTGTAATCTGTATGATATTTTTTTTTTACTAACTGGCCTTACGGCTTTGGGTTCCAGCCTTTGAATAGTCCAGTCCAGTACGATAAAAAAAATGCAACCAAGATTAGTTAATGCATAGATGGGCAGAACGGACAGTAGGCATTAATACCTTCCGAGACGCAATATTATGCTATTGTAATAATATGATAAAATTAGTTATTGACGTGAGTTTAATGTTTAACCAACTTCAATAAATAAAGGGTTTTTATTGATTAAAGTTGATAATTTTTATTTTGTACTAGCGAATGCCCGCGACTTCGTCTGCGTGGTTTGAGGATTTTTGATTCCCGCGGGAACTCCTTAATTTTCCGAGATATAAAGTAGCCTATGTGCTATTCCAGACTATAATCTATCTCTGTGCCAAATTTCAGCCCGATCCGTTCAGCCGTTGGGGCGTGATTGAGTAACAAACATCCATACATCCATACATCCATCCATCCAAACTTTCGCATTTATAATATTTATATTATACATTATATATTATTATTTTTGATTTGATTGATTGATATTTGATGAAAAATAAATAGTTAATTCAAAATTCAGAATTTTATTATTTCGTTGAACAAAAGTTGTTCAGTACCTATTATGTACAGCTACCTACTTACAAGTGTTTATTACTTAGTCGTATTTTTAAATGCACACTGTGTAAGTGATTTATCTCAAAATACCTTTTAATATTTCTTTTGATGGCAAGTAGCATACTTAGATATGTATAAAATTAAATAATTTCAAATGAAGTATTTTTCTGTGACTCGATCCATTAGTACTCTTTCACCTCTCCCATTCCAACCCCTTTTTATTATAATAGTACTAATAATTATTTTTGAATTCTTTCATTTGCAATAAGGTTTGGCGAGGATTATTTTAAACTGTTTTAGCTGTTATTATTTTAAATTTCAAGTTTTTTGCATTAGTAGTTACCGAATTATGCTAAGTGTGACGGACAGTCATGTCGCACCACAAGGGTTGTTTTCTTATGATTTTAGTACGCAACCCTAAAAATGACTTTATTTCTGTCAATTTTTCGACAAAACTTCAGTATCAACAATTAACAAATAATTAAATTAAAAAAACCCACGACGAACTGCAGCGCCCCATTGTGTGGACTTTGACCTTTAAATATATCTAAGAACCTTCTCACAAGCTATATAATATATCTAATGCAAAGAACCGCATAATAATCGGTACAATGGTTTTCCAGGAAACTCTTAACAAAAAAGTGGTAAAAATAACAACGTCATACTAACATTTATCGTTTACCTCAGAGAGTACACTCATGTAGGTATTATTTTCGACAAGCGCATCTGTACTAATCTATGACCGAGTCATACCTTTTTAAGATGGCGCATATGTTGCAAGCAAGTTCCCGCTTTTCAGACTAGATGGCGTTGTTAAACATAAGTCCACATTCTTTGTTCGACAGGGCCCGTCTATGTAAATTGAGGTCGTTGGATAAAACTAATAGTTTCGGAAATGTGGCTGCCTAAATGGAATAAAAAACTAAACCTTTGTAATTTCAAGAAAAAGTATTAGAGTTAAGGGTCCCCGAAACGGTCATTTGCAATTGACAATGCTCACGTGATTGAAGACTTTAAAAAATGATGAGCGATTGAAGCTCCAAATGAAGGTGTATCATTTGCGCTTGCTTCAGTCTGATTCTGAACTGTAAAGAAGAAAGTCAAGTCGCTCGAAATAATATGATTTCAAACGCAGATATAGCATTTCTTGCAGTAACTATTGCGGTTTCTACTCAGAAAAAAAAAAAAAAAAAAAAAAAAAAAAAAAAAAAAAAAAAAAAAAAAAAAAAAAAAAACTAGACGTTGGTGCAAGGAATGGTATAAACTAAGATATCGAAGATATCGATTTACTCATGAACATTTACAAAAAACAGAGCCGGATGATTATAAAAATTTTCTCCGAATGGACCAGAATTCATTTGAAACATTATTGGAGTTAATCCGGCCGAAAATTGTAGTGTACGTCGGCTTATAAATCCGCAAGGATTTGGTAATGCTTTGTAAAGCATTGGACCTTTTGTTCTTGTCCATGTAATCTTTGCTCTTCACTTTCCATAATACAGGAAAATCTTTATAGGTAATGATATGAGCAATAAAACAAAATCGCGCTCTGTTATTAAGCCAGCGTCCAAGGTCGCATCCATGTCGGAATCGTGTTCCGGTACGTCCGCCATGTTTAGTGGTGCGGTTGAAAGTAAAAAACGATTGTCATTTGCTGTCATTGAACGTCAATGCACAGCGCGTCAATTGCCATCAATCAAAATTTTTGTCATTTACTGTCAATAACGTAGAAATATTGACAATCGCTTCAATTGCAATAAGCAAACGATAATTTTTCGCATCAATGTGTATCAATCACGTAAATATTGTCAATTGCAAATGACCGTTTCGGGGACCCTTTAGGAAAAGCTGTCAGGACTTAGTACAAAGATTATTAATCTATATATATAAAATTCAAAGTCCTGATTGACTGACTGACTTAATTAACAACGCACAGCCTAAACCAGTAGGGTTAGAGACTTAAAATTTTGACAGTAGCTTCCTTTTGTGACGTAGGCGCTCACTAAGGAAGAATTTTTCAAAATTCCACCCCTAAGACAGTGAAATAGGGGTTGAAAATTTGTATGAAAGTCCGTAATTTCTCAAGTTATATCAATGAAACTTGGTATATAAGCTGTCGGTATAAAATAAAGAAATACGTGTTTCACAGTCTTTGAAAATTCTACCCCCGAAGGGGTGAAATAGGGGATGAAAGTTTATATGAAAATCCTTCATTTCTCAAGATATTTCTCAAATTGTATCAACGAAACTTGGTATTTTGGCTTTAGGTAATAAATAAAGAAGTACGTGTAGCACAGTTTTTCACAATTTTACACCCACAGGGGTAATATAGGGGTTATAAGTTGGTATAACAGGCCGGTGTTTTTCAAGTTATAGCCATGAAACTTGATATTTGGGCTTAAATTATGAAATACATTATTAACAATTTTTATAAATTCTATCCGAAAAGAAGTTAAATAGTCCTTCAATCACGCAGCAACAGATCAAAGGATCGACGTGTTTGTTTTCATGGGTTCTTTTTATCCCGGAAAATTAAGGAATGCCTATTGAAATTAAAAAGCTTATGCCACACGAACGAAGTCGCGGGCGTCCGATAGTTTACCTTTAAAATAGTGTTTAGTTTATTTTGATAGGACAAATAGTTTTCGAAATATACTTCGAAAGTACTTCTCAGACCCCAAGGAGCACCTGTGCCAAAAATACCCCATACATAGCTTGCACAAGTAGAGCTAGATACTAGACGTCCTATCTATAAAAATATCTCTATCCAAACCAAAGAGCCTTACACTTACTATGTTAGTAAGTTAAGGGTCTTTGATTCGAACTCTATGTCTCTGGGGTTCTGATTATCCTAATCTAATGTTACTTGTCTCTGGTTCTGATGTTTCAGTGTGACGGATGATTTGTCATTTGTAAACGTCAAAAAATAAATGTCATTGTCAATTCCATCTCACCAGAGACAAGTAAATCTCACCTTTTTTTGCTGGTCGGTGAATCTCACTTCATAGAGTAGGATGTCTCACTTCCATCTCCGTCACTTGACATAAAATTACGTGGCCTTATTTTTGTCCATGTTTTGCCAGTGAATTAGATAGTGTAAATAAAAGAAAACAAGCTGTTAATGTAATAAAAGCAACTTTATAACAATTCCTGTGAAAATTGTAGTTCAAAAAAATAACAAAATGCATAATTTGTCTAAATCGTTATGGGCTATTTTAGTGACTTTAGCTATAGTCATATCGTCGGCAAACAGTTACACTATCACGGTGGACGCTCACGCCGAAGAGTGTTTTTTTGAAAATGTTGAAGCCGGCACTAAAATGGGTAAAGCTTCCTAGCCCCTGTCATTAAATTAGTCTACTTTAAAACTATCTAAAATGTAGTTGTATTGTAATTTGCATATTGTTTGATGTTGCCTATTTTAAAACCATCGCAGCTTTCTAGAATACCTTTGTATGACAAAGACTAAGTAAATTCTGCAAGTATCCAAATTTTGCTACAATTATGTCTGTTTGATAAGTCTCTTTGTTTCAGGGTTAACATTTGAAATAGCTGAAGGTGGTTTCTTAGATATAGATGTGAAGATCACTAGTCCTGATGGAGCAGTGTTATACCGGGGTGAAAGGGAATCCTCTGGCATGTTTACATTTGCTGCAACCATCGCTGGTCGTTATACCTATTGTTTCAGTAATCAAATGTCCACAATGACACCTAAGGTGATGTTCTATTAAATTTATTCTTACTTTATTTAACATAACAATACTGCTAAGCAGAATTTATGGTCTGCTCTTAGATTTATCCTACAAAACCTTGACACAGGTATCCACTACAAAATTTTAAGTTACAACTCAATTAAGTAGATCAACTCATAATTGTGGCTTGGTACAAACAAGTGCTCAGGCCATGAGTGCAGTTAGAGAGTTGCTTATTGTGTAAAGTCATAGAAGGTAACAAACAAATATTAATTTTTAAATTATTTATGAATTTCCAGGTAGTGATGTTTAACTTTGAAGTTGGAGAAGCCCCTCATAAAGGTGAAGACAAAGACAAAGAAGTTGATCACAATAAGTTAGAGGAAATGATTAAAGAACTAGGCTCCACTCTAAAGACTGTAAAGAACGAGCAAGAGTATATGCAGGTATATAATATTTCTTTCTACTTACTATATTAATAACGTTATAAATATATACTACTAACTAACTATCTAAACAGGCTATATCCATATCTCCTAGATTTAATCCATACTAATATTATAAATGCGAAAGTGTGCCTGTCTGTCTGTCTGCTACGCTTTCATGGCCCATCTTTTTTCCGATTTTGATGTAATTTGGTACAGGGATAGGTTGTATCCAGGGGAAGGACATAGGCTACTTTTTATCCCGGAAAATTCAAGTGTTCCTGCGGGAATCAAAAAACTTAATCCACACGGACGAAGTCGTGGGATTCATTGTTATAATCAATAAAAGATTTACTATAACTGAAAAGAGATATTTATGTGAATTATATATCTTTAAAAGGCTTTTGAAACGGTATGTTTATCTCTAGTGTAGAGCCTAGTCTAGTCATAACCCACAGTACTCATTTTTAGCAACCCACCTTAGCAGGGGTGCAATTTGTGTGACAATTGATTGTTCATAAAGAAATTTGAATAGAATCATACTAATATTATAAATGCGAAACGGTTTGTTTGTTGGTTTGTCCTTCAATCATGGGTATAGTTACTGCTACTGCCCTGCACTATTAATGTAAAAATGTCGCCTCCTCCTAGGGAAGCACTTAGGCAAGTAGTACTAGGGAGGCAAAGTATATCCCAGCCAAGAAGCCTATAGATGGTGGCAATGACAATTGATCTGCAATGGTCAAAGTGATACCGGGTCTCTAACCAGAGTCCTGCATAGCCCCAAGAGGAAAGAAGAATGGGCATAGTTGAGGACCCGTAGAGGGACATAAGCTAATTTTAATTCTGGAATATTAAAGAGTTCCGAAGTTGGGGGCATCATTAGTTTTAACATAAAGTAGCAATGATTATTACAATTCACTCATGCAAAGTTAGGGTCGGTAGCTAGTTAAAGTATGCACATTGTAACTAATAGACAATAAAATAAATTTGATGAAATAACCATACCATTAAACTACCATTTTGATCCATTCAACATGTCTTCTAGGGTATTATTGTTTGCTCAGATGGATGTAAAATTGTTATTTGTTAACTTGCATATTTTTACTGATAGAGCATTTGCCATTTGATACTGTTTCATTAACAGACTTCCAAAAAGGAGGAGGTTCTCAATTTGGCGTGTATCTTTTTATATATATATTGAAACACATTAAATAATACGAAGAATGAAATATCATTCTTGAAACCCAGTTGAAGTTGAAGGGTTCGCTTCAGTTAATTTTAACTGAAGTGAACCCTTCAACTTCAACTGGGTTCAACACAGATATAGGTTCACAGGTAAAATCAAATCTCAGGTTAGCCTTAAGTTTTAAAAGGATGGAGATGAAGGAAAATGGGTATATAATAAAAATAACTTCAGGTCAGCAGTCAGTTTACTCAACTTCTCTTAGGACTTAGGAACTTAGGTCTTCCACTAGTGTCCATGCCTCGCAACCATATAAAACTACAGGCTATTCAATAAATAACTTCCTATTATTTATTGCATTTTAATTTCCTATTATTTGCAGGTACGAGACAGAATTCATCGTTCCATCAATGAAAGCACAAACTCTAGAGTTGTTATGTGGTCTATATTTGAAGCATCTGTACTGCTAGTCATGACCCTAGGGCAAGTCTACTATCTCAAGAGATTCTTTGAAGTGCAACGAGTTGTCTAAAGTGTAACTATGTTGTATATAGTTAAAAGTATTTTAATATTTTTTTATATTGATGACTGAGAAGTGTGAAACCATTTTGGTATTGTTGCATGATTATATGTGAAATTTTGTTTTATTTATTGTAAACAAGGCTATTCTACTCACTTTAGTTTCAAAAAAACGAAACGAAGCAATTTGTAAAAAAACAATTACTGTAATATTTGATCTGTTTATTTTGTAAAGTAAAATATAACAAATATCTATGTTCTCTTTTAATAGTATAAAAATATTATAATTAATACTTGCTGTACAAAACATGTTACATTTTTTCTGAATAACAACTGTAAATATTCCGTAAGACTCAGTACTTCTTAACAATAGGACTAAAATAGTATGTTAAAAAGTTAAAATCATTTTGAGAAAATAGAATAAACCGTACCTTTTAAAATAAATTTATAAAATGGTGTTGTTTTCTTTGTTCATGCTGTTTTATTACAAGATCTTTACTCTTTCCAATGAAATTCAAAGTGGTCATATTTTTTTTCAATTGTGAATTGTGAGACAGTGTGAATGGGCATACAGAGAATTCTAAGCATTTTTTCCTCTTCTAATATAAATACTAAAGTTCTAGTATAAATACTTATAAATTATAATATTTTAACTGATATTGAATCACAGCAGAAAAGTAAAAACATTAAAATCATACAAATAGCTATTGTGATATGAAGTATGCATCCGCTAAGAAAGTATTTTTGAAAATTCAACCCCTAAGGGGGTAAAATAGGGCTTTGAAATTTATATGAAAATCAAACTAAACAGGCCTTAACGAACTAAACAACGTTATATGAACTAAACAGGCAGGCAAAAGCTAGTAAATTATAAAGTCCTGGTAAAGTAATAGTAGTGGCCCGCTGGACCGTGTGTGGCCCTCCAAAAGGCCTATGTCCAGCAGTGAATGAATGCAGGATGGATGGATGGATGTTAAAGTAATAAGGTTAGAGTCTGGTGAGATCGATCCGGCCGGTGACGTAGGCAGGCACAGTGGAGCCCGCAGGCAGCCGCGTGACGTGCTCCGACGCGGCCGGCAGCTCCAGTAGCACGCTCGCGCCGCACGCGCTCAGCAGACGACTGCTGCACTTTTAACAGAAGGGGTAATAGTGAGATTATAGATGTAAGGCCGGTTTAAAACCAAAAAAACGGTTTAAACCCGAAATAAACCATTTTTTTCGGTTTTAACCGTTGGTGTTGATGACTATGTTTTTCTTAATTATAACTACATTTTCTTGATTTTACCGAGGTAGGGATAACGGAGTACCTTTACAATGTGATTTTTTTTTAATGTGTGATATACCTACCGATATTTAAATACCTACCTACTTAGGGGGTTTAGTTCTAGTTGGTCCGTCCGACCAAGCATAGGTAAGTAGGTAGGTAGGTATTATTATTACTTAGGTAGGTTATAGGTAATACCTACGACTACCTATAACTTTATAAAAACTCTATTGATAAGTTAAAAACTCTGTGATGGTAAATAAAATTGTTTTTCATTGTTTTCAAACGCTATAAATAATCAATTTGATTCGGTTTAAAACCAAACTCACACTCTCGCACTCTCGTTGACGTCGCAGTGATTCACGTACCGGTCGCGACGGCCTTGAAGACATAAAGTTGTCTCTGTCATACGCAAGTAAAGCGGACGGCATTGTGTTAACGATGTATTCACCTAATGTGTGTAAATGTAATATAATAAATAAGTATAGGTAGGTATACCTACAAACTTAAGTTTTCGTGTAGTAGGTGATGTAGGTAGGTACTGCCTATTGATGTTCTTTATACTAATTAGAACGAAACATGACGTCAGGTGAACAAAAATTGCCCATAATTAAGTGTAAAACACAGAACTCTTATTTTTGTAGGCGAGTTTTTAACCGTTTAAAACGGTTTATTTGGAGTTTAAAACCGCACATTTGGTTTAAAACGGTTTTAAACCGGTTGATTAACATCTATATGTGAGATAGTGTTTCTTTTCAAGGGGATAGGGATGATGCCTATGTCAATGAATTAGTTTTTAGTGATTAATGATTATACAGATTTTTCCAAAAGACGTAAAATCTATGTTATTTATTTGTTTTAAGTTTGGTAACCATTTCTTGCTGGTTCTTCTCGGTAGGAATGGCATTCCGAACCAGGGTAGATTCACTTGACGATTCAAAAGTACTTGTAAAAGTTTATTTGAATTTTGAATTTATTAGCATTACCTGGTTGCCCAGCAGAGTGGCTTGGGGCAAGTCGCTCACGCTGGGGAAGCGCAGCACGGCGCGCGCGTACTCGGGGCGCGGGTCGAGCGGCACGTCGTGCGCGAGCCGCACGCCCACGCGCGCGAAGTCGCCCACGCGCCGCGTACACTGCCGCAGCGCGCGCACCACGAACAGTAGGCAGCACACATACGCTGACACTGGGTTGCCTTTATAGAGGAAATCAATAGTACACAGAGTTGAAGTGCCGGTATAAATAAATATCCTTTAAGGGCAAAACACACAGGGAGCGGGCGCGGGCCGGGTCGGGTGTACGGCGGGTGTAATTCCTTGTATTTATATGGACGACAACACACAGAACGCGGGTGCGGGTCGGGCGCGACGCGGGTGACGCGCGGGTCCCGCGCCCTTCGCCCGCCACCATAGATACGTATACGTATTCTCCGATAGACATTCACACTGACGCGTGTCGGGAGTTGGTTTTGTATTTATTTGCAAAATATAGTTGTGTGTGAATACAACCAACAGCGCGTCTCACGCGAGAAACCCGACCCGACCCGCGCCCGCTTCCTGTGTGTTTTGCGCTTTAGTAAGCCAAAATATACAATGACACAAAAATGGAGTCTGCCAGGGAACCAAGGAGCCAACTTAGATTTAAGCCAACCTTGGTTCCAAGGGAACGAAGCACCCACTCCTTAAATCTAGCTGAAAAATTATTTCGGCTGAACAATGCGCTGCCTCAGTTTGATGCTGCAGTCTGACGGCTGCAGCGCTGATTTTCATTTTCAGGCATGACCCCTAGTGAGAAAATAGTGCACATGTACCAAAAAGGTCGGGTTTTCACAGAGCTGAAATATTACACGGAGATGAGAGAGACGTAGCAACTAGGTTATTTCCACCAATGCGGAACGGAGATGTGAGCTGGTTAGAGTGACGCTGCCTCCGAGTGGAGGCAAGGAATTGTTTATCGCGGCGGCCGATAAGCGGGGAGGGAAGCGCGGACGCTGTCACACACTTTTCACATCTCCGCTAAACATGCCCATAGAAAAAAAGAAATCTCTTCCCCCCCGCTTAAATGATTTCCACCAGAGCTAAGCGGAGAGGAGATGTGGAAATAACGATACCTGTTTGGCTATTTGCAATTTAACATCTCCTCTCTTCTCCTTTCCGCTTTGGTTGAAACCCTTGTAATATTTTACTAAATATCGTAAATTTCATGTCAGTCAAACGCCAAAAAAATTTGGCCATTCACGCCATCAGCCAAACTTACCGGGCAAAGCGAAAATAAACTTGGTTTTGCCTTGGAACTCGCAAGTGGCAAAGGTGGTCGGCTTTCCTGGCTTCATGCGCACGCGGCCAAAGTGCAGTGTTGCACCGAAATCCTAAATATTAATAGAATTTATGAATGAATGAATGAATGATGGTAAAGGCTATAATTTTGAATCAGCTATCCCCAATTGATTGAGCTGAAATTTTGCATACACGGTTAGTAAGTACGACGATGTATGGTTAGCTAAGTGACGTCATTTTAAATCCAATATGGCGCACTCCTAAAGATGGCAGACTAGTAATTTTTTATCTCAGCAAACCATTTAATTGATACTCTGGGTCATAGGGGTGCCCATGACATGAGTATCAATCAAATGGTTTGCTGAGAACAATACGAAAAATAATAATACTTCGTACTAAATTAACACGGACAATAACAGCTTGTTTTTTTTAATGATTCAAGACTAATTAACTATTATGGTTATGGTTAACAAAGGGAATTAATTGAAAAACATCTTGAAAAGTTATGAGTGTCTTTGAGGCCCTGTATGGCTATTTGTACAAAAATGTACCACTAAGCACTTCACGCTATCATATTCATACTATCTCGATCACTAGACTGAATGGATCGTTATAGGCATGCTTTTCCTATTTCCTGTTTCCTGCAGTAAAGGATGTCAATCCTTTTCGACATGACATGTGTTTTAACCGTGTATTTGTGGAGATACTCACATTAATCAAAACCGGTTTGAGCAAGTCCCTGTCCCCCATAGAGACGCCTCCCGAGCATACGAGTATGTCGGTGCGCGGCAGAGCACGTGCGATGGCCGCCGCGAGCGCAGACGGCTCGTCGCGCGCTATACCACAGTCTATGCTCTCGTATCCGTGCTCCCTATAACGAAAACGAGAAAATATTTAAAACTGACGACCTCTATAAAACATGGGTATTTACATGGCTTTGAAGTTTACTTGACATTGCTTTTATATCCGAACTAATATCATAAACTAGCTAATGCCCGCGACTTCGTCTGCGTGGTTTGAGGTTTGGTTCCCGCGGGAACTCTTTAATTTTCCGGGATAAAAAGTAGCCTATGTGCTATTCCAGACTATTATCTATTTCTGTGCCAAATTTTAGCCAGATCCGTTCAGCCGTTGGGGCGTGATTGAGTAACAAACATCCATACATCCATCCATCCATCCACACATCCATCCATACAGCCATACATCCATACAAACTTTCGCATTTATAATATTAGTAAGATGCGAAAGTGTGTTTGTTAAATATAAATAAAGCCGCAATAGAGAAATCCATGGACATGTTTTCTGCATGAGTATAGTTGATGATCCGTAGAGTAACATAGGCAACTTTTTACCCTCGAAAATTCCTCTGGGATTTTAAAACCCATATCCACGATAATGAAGCCATGCACATCATCCACTTGTTCACAATTCCGTGGTCCATAGCAGTTTTATCTTATTTTTAATAATTTAACTAATATGCCACGGCCGACGCATCCCACCAGGCCAGACCAGGGAAAATTCAGAAATTATAAATTCTCAAATTGACCCTGACGGGGATCTCCCACGTTAAGACAACAGAGCTCAACACTGCACCAGGGAGGTCGTAATAATCTCGAAACTCTCAAGTTTTATAAGTAAAAAATTGGAAGGATAAAGTTTGCATCCTCAGAATCCTTGAGCCTTGAGACGAATTAGTTTATTGAAATTAATGATTTTAATATTTTCTAGGGTCTGTACTCTGTAGTTTGGATATAGTTGTGGCTGCTCCCTAGATGTAAGGCTTACTTGAGCAATGCTTTCAACATAATTCTGTTGGAGTCCCTGATATGAGACGGGCGCAGGACACTATCAGAAGGCTCCTGCAATTCGTTACCAGTTGACATGATTGCTACCTGAAACCAAAATTGATATGATCGTGTTAGCGTTTATGAATAATAAGAGCTCATTTGACTTTAAATTGAATTAAGAAATATAATATCATGACAAAAACGTCATTATACTAAATGTGTCTTCTATAAATAAGATCGTTTGGCGGTACTTGAGTCATTCTTTATCTGTTAGAGAAAGTGTAATCACTATTGTCACCAGTAATTGTGATTGGTGTTTCGGGTTAACTAAAACGCATTATACGTATTTAACACATGAAATAACTCAACGTGGAATTATACTATACGAAGCATCATCTGGGTGAATTATTTACACGAGTTTCCTGCCTTCGTGTAACAGCTCAGAAGTGGGATAGTGAAGAGCTTCACCGTCCTCGGTAGCTCGGTCGCTACATGGAAACATTCGCCAAGCTCTAAATAAATATGACTAGAGACAAAACTAGCATAATAATCTGACACGGAATTCTGTTTGGCGTTCTGACCGTCAGGTATAAATTCGAAAGTGTGTCTGTCTGCCTGTCTGATACGCTTTCACTTGTTTGACGAAAGGTACAGACGTAGTTTTCATCCTGGGGTCATAGCCTACTTTTTATTCAAGAAATCAGAGTTCCTTCGGGACCACTTAATCCTAAATCCACGCGGACGCGGAAGTGTGTCTGTCTGTATATCTGCTACACGGCACATCTGTGCGGCCTATTTTGATAAAATTTAATACAGAAATAGGTTTCATCATTGGGTGGGTATCAAAATCATCATCTAGATGACTCCTATAGTTGTAACACGACGCTAAGGTGTGATCCACTCACCTTTGGGTAGGCTATCACAGGCACAGACTGGTAACCTTCTCCGGCTAAAATACCCATCTCTGCGGCGCCTATTACATCACCTACAAATCAACAAAATCTATATCATTGTGTGTGTGTGTAATTCACGGCACACGGCAGAAGTGAAACATCAGAAAAGTAGCCTATGAGAGAATGAGATAAAAATAACTTGTATTTTATCTCATTCAGTAGAAACAGCTTTCCGAACCGGTGGTAGAGTCTTGACGTATCATAAGTGACACAAGTTGTCCTATGTGAAATAAATAAATCATTTTATCATTTATTCTCTTTCAGGCTAAATCCTATACATATAGGTATGTTTGTCCCTTTTTGGTGTCGCTTTTTCGTTTCGTTGAATTTTCAAATCACAACGATTCCAAAGAAGTTTCACTTCAATAAATAAATCTTTATTGCCCAAAAAGAACACACTTTGGAAGCCACGAATAAGGGCCCCGGACGGGTTCGAAACGAGTCAAGCATATTCAGGCTAAAGAAGTGAGTTACAACGGGTGACATGTATAGTTATAATGAATATAAAAATATCACGATAGTAAAAAAAATACTTTGGAAGTCATTACCTCTTTCGACCAGCATAGAGCCAACAGGGATGTCAAAGCCAATAGGCCGTACATCTTGGTGCGGCTGCGGTGCCACAAGAACCTCAATTTCCAATTCAATTTTATGATCATCAGAAGCTGAGATCAGCTTAGTATCTTCTACCTGAAAATTGTAATAGTACATTGTCGTAGTTTTATCTGATACACATAGATCCGTTTTAAAGTTTTCCACAGCATGTGACCTTGTCTGCTTGCTTAAAACATACAAGTCTAGTCTCCCATTAACCATTTGAATGAACGTATATTATCATTAAAAATTATTTTTCAAAAACAAGCTTATATTCCGCCATAATATGTCCGCCATATTGAATTTAGTGTGCCGTATTTTTATTTTTCGTATTCTTCTCTGTTAACGCTTTAAATTTACCCATGGGGGTGCATAAAAATAACTAGGCCGCCATCTTTGAGTGTTCGCCATTATGGATTTAGACTGACGTCACTCAGCTAATCGTTCGTTTGCCATCCAAACTAAACGTGTATGCATAATTTTAGCTCAAACGGTGTGGGATATAACTATTTTAATATTCAAATGCAAGATTTGACAAACAAAAATTGCAAGTTAAATAAAAGCTTGTAAAATACCTCTACTTATATTATGAAAAAAAAAAGACTATTACGCAGCCGGTAACGTAACATAACGATTTCGCATAAAGATTAAATCAATCTTTGCTATCTTTCTGCGAATATATTGTTACCTGAACAACGCAATCGGCGCCTAGCGGTAAAGGCGCTCCGGTATTGACTCTGGCGCATTCGCCAGGACCGAGAGGCGTAAATGGAGTCTCCCCTGCCGTTACAGCGGCCCGCACTTTGCGTATACCAGCGCCGTCCAAGCTGAGGCAAGCATAACCTACAAGATAATTATGTCAGTAAATTAGCAGTATGCCTTTTTGGCCACAAATATTTTAACCAATTCCTACAGGATCAGATTATTCAAATAAGTTAGAATTTACTTCAGTGTGTAAAAGTATCGGAAACTTTGGCCTCTAGGTTGTTAGGTTTCAAGTTTACTGGAAATCAACACCACTACAGCCCATTACTCGTTTTTTTTTAATTCAAATAAACGTATTACAAGTGATTTTGAATCATCGAGTTAATCTACCACAAACGTCCCACTGCTGGGCACAGTCTTATAGGAAAGAGGGAAAGGGCGAGAAGGGAAGTTGCTAAACCCCTTGGCAAAACAACTAGTATCTAATCTGTCTGCAATAATCATTTCGTTGAAGGCTCATCCCAGACCAGGGTGCTTTTGGAACTTTCGTAGCTTTCGTTTTAAGATACTGTACCTAATTGATTATGATCATCACGTTTTATATTTTATTGAAGTTCAAAAAGTCCTCATTTTGATAAAGAGATATTGAATCGAATATTATAATGTCTGCCCATGGCAACATTTTCTTAGATTTCTATGTAGTATGTATGTAGTGACCTTGATAATTTTATATACGAAAAATAACAGTTGTTTCAACAAAGTTGAACAAAAGATATGGCCATTATTTGAATATGGCCTCTAAATACAATTGTGTATAATAAGTACTGTGTGCATGTAATTTATACATGCTCAAATGACTTCAATTACCTATAAAATTGATGTCATAATAACACCAATCATTACTTACATACTTGTTTCGTTTTATGCTGCACTGGTGAAAATAACAAGCATATTTTAGCTGATAGATAGCTTATAAACACGCACTGTGTTCGTAGCATGCAAGAATTAAATATACTTGTCAAAGAGAAAGTTGTTCATTGAATAGATTAACTTCATCATGTTGCATATTATGATAGTTTTTCTTGCACAAACTACCAAGAAATGAAATATTGAAAAGGAATTGTACATCTTCTTTTAAATTTGCTTAAAAAGTGCTTTCAAACTGGTAATTTTTCATACCAATAAATTCAGAGCTTTAGGTACCATAATACATCTTTAGTTACCTCATATGAATAAAACCTATTTTAATATAAAGAGAAAGTATAAGAATGACTCACCATCTTTAACTGATGCAGGGAATGGAGGAAATGGTTCTTTAGCAATTATGTCCTGAGCTACAACACGGGCCATACACTCTTCTAAAGGAACTGTTTCTATTCTCTGCTCCCACTTCAACATCACAGCATCAACAGTGTTGAAGGCCTCCTCCATCTCAATCATTGGATAAGGAGATTCTCTTGGTCTTAATGCTACTCTTGATATATCCACATTACTGTTTCTTTTATGAGGACAAACATGATCTACTTGTAGTTTGTCATGGACCATTCTTACTTCACCAAGCTCATTGTTTATTAGAGAAATAGCATGAGATAAAACAACCTTAACAACTTCAATGCATTCTGTAACAGCCTTTTTACTTCCTGGAAAATTAATAATAAGTGTCCTGTCTTTAATACCAGCAACTGCTCTAGAGAGCATAGCCAAGGGAGTCTTTTTAAGACTTTCTATAGTCATTGCAACTGGTATAGCTGGTACTTCCCTCTGAATAATTGCCTTTGTTGCTTCCGGAGTAACATCTCTAGGACTTAAGCCTGTGCCTCCCGTTGTTAGAATCAAATCTATATTTGAATCACAAAAGTATTTAAGCTCTCTCTCAATTATTTCTTTTTCATCTGGTACAATTATTGTATGTATGTTAGCCTCTGGGAATTTTTCAGTTATAAAATCAAATAGTGCTGGTCCGGATGTATCTTGAGAATTATCCTTGAAACAGTTATCACTCACTGTAATAATTGCAACTGCCTTCACCATTTTCCTAAAATTTACAATACCTTTAAAAATAGTCTTTCAGAAAAATAAATAAATTAGCCTGATCCACATAAAGTGAGCTGAAGACAATTTAAAATGTAGGTAATACAAGCAACTTTTATTTCATCACATTATAATAATCATTTAAGTAAAGCATAAAATCTTTAAACTAATAAAAGTAAAATTATAAACTTACGTTTTAACGATGATACAGCCGTGTTTCAAATGAATTATTTTTCTACAGTGTCATTTAAAACCACATAAAGTGAGCTGAAGACAATTTAAAATGTAGGTAATACAAGCAACTTTTATTTCATCACATTATAATAATCATTTAAGTAAAGCATAAAATCTTTAAACTAATAAAAGTAAAATTATAAACTTACGTTTTAACGATGATACAGCCGTGTTTCAAATGAATTATTTTTCTACAGTGTCATTTAAAACAAACTAAAGTACTACTTTACTGACTGATAAAAATGTAAGTAAATATTTGGAGGTTTTTATCAAAAGTAAGAAATGAAGTTTTAATTTAAAATATACTACTAGCCGGCGAACTCACCAGGCAATTTAGTTATAACAATGTACTCTGTGATTTAGTTCAAGAATGGATTTATTTATTAATAGAACAATTGACACAGCTTTTGATTGGCAATATTGTTACTATTTATATTGTTGAAGTGACGGTATTTGAATCGACACACATCCTATTATTAAAACTACAACTGTGGTCTGTGAGTTAAAAATAAAACTCCGAAGTAGATACGAAATATTGGAAATGTATTGAGATATTTTGAATTTTCCATATGATATTGACAGCTGACATACACACACATTTGACAATCAGCTGTTTGAGTTGTCACGTGGGTTCGCAGATCGCGCCACACCTCAGATCATAGGAGCGCCACACAGATAAAGTAGTATGTGTAGCGCATAGAGGTAATATACCTATTATAACACTATGGTCATGGTGTAGCGGTTTACTGGTAACTTTTCCGCGCCAAATATAATTTTTCAAACTAGCTAAGTAGCAAAATAAATAGTAACGCTACCTAATAACTAGGTTTTCTTACATAAACGTACTTTAATGATAAAACAAGTATGTTGTTTAAAAATTATATATAATCATTAATGTACGTACAAAGATTTTAAAAAATACCTATTGTGCATTCATAATTATTTTTATTCAGTACTTGCATATTCGTATCACTTACATAAATGATTACGTTGATTTAGGTTTAAGATTACCTTACTTAAAACTATCATAAATATACAATTTTAAACTATAACTTGAGATCACACAGATAGACTAAAATCACGTGCCAAATGTCCCATATTTTTTATTCAACCTTGCTACCCTATCTTCTTCCAAGGTTATCGTTTTACAGGATTCAATGAGTTTCATCAGTGGAGCATATCGCTGCAAAGCGTGTAAGTTGCCTATAACTATGAGTTTGTGTTTGGCTCGCGTCACACTCACGGCCAGGCGCCGTTGGTCGTTGAGGACTTCTCCATCCTGGTAACAAAATAACCTAAGGTAAACCAACCGGACGTCATATAATAAATAAGGCTCATAGAGGAGAGACGAGAGACAATTTAGACATGCCAAGAACAGATAGAATTATAACTCTTAAGGGCGTTAAGATTGATCCATTGACATTTGATCGTGAAATCTGTAAGCAAAATTTTGACGCGATGTCAATCCACAAAAACTCCGTGACCACACAATACACTGCCTTAATGGCGTCATGACATTTATTGAGATTTGCGAACTCTTGCAAGAGGCCCCGTCGATCGAGAAATGAAGTCATTTGGACTGATGCCGTGAGTGGGTTTTGGCGTCCATCCATTTCATCAAGTCAAGCGACTTAATGACCTACCGTCAATGGCAAGCTTTAGTTTCGCTACTGCTTTCATTCTGCAATGGCTGATAGTAAAATGATCTGACCTTGGGTCGTCGTTCGTCTTTTTCAATGCGTTTGGTGCAAGAGTATATGATGACGCTCTTGTCTCGGCCCTGGAACTGGTCCACGGTGCTCACTTCAACGTCTTTCCCGGATAAAACACGTCGTAGAAGAGACACTTGGTCCCGGTACGGAGCTATGACGCCTATGTCATTAGGGAGTACACCGCTCTGAATCAATTAATGAGTATTAAAAATAAGTACTTATTGGATAATATTAGGTATAAAGTTTCACACCGGAAGCGGGTTTTGGCTTTATCTTCATATCTCCATACACGGTCGTAGACGCGGGATTTGATTGGAACTTTTAAAATCTTGGAAGGCAACATCACGGTATTTTTAATAGTAAAAGGCGATAGTAACTCGTGTAAATCGAGTCACTACGCTGACCTGTTGACTTGATTCGTTTTCTCTGAGTTCGTCACGCCGAGAAAAACTACTCGAGCTCGAATCGCCCATCACTATCAAACATACCGTGCCGTGACGTTTCCGTGTAAAATTATAAAAACGCCCAGTATATTTTATTGTTTGCATTCATTGAAGTGCTAGCATATATTATAGTAGTTAATCTATGTTGAAGTGTAATTAAGCACTTTAAAATAATTAATCTTTTTTTAAATATATAAAACAAAGTCGGGTTTGTTCGAACACTTATAACTCTAGCACGGCTGGACGGATCTGGATGAAATTTCGCACAGAGACAGATTATAGTCTAAAATAGCTCATAGGCTACTTTTTATCCCGGAAAATTAAAAAGTTCCCGCGGGAACTAAAAATCCTCAATCCACGCGGACGAAGTCGCGGGCATCAGCTAGTTACATATAAAATCGAGAGTTTGAGTTAATTTTTGTAGTTTCTGGTGTACCTACCCAGTCAAAGAGTGAGACAAAATTAGCACGAAAATAGGATTTATTTTATGTTATTCGGCTTACATACCTGTTTAAATGTTTCAACCAGTTCCAAAACGACACAGGCCTCATCGCTGTTACTAAATACTTTTTCTGTAATATTTTTTGCTGCAGGAGGAATCATCGTATTAAGGAATACAGCAGCATCCTCGAACTCCGGACTACATGCTGTGATTAACCAATGTGACTCTTCTGAATATAAAGATACTTTCTAAAAAAAAGAAATATTAAATAGCAAAAGAATATTTGTGGTGGTTTGTTAGTGGTATGGACATTGGACATAAAAGTAAAAAAAGCCATAAGTAAATAACTGTAAAAAATTTGAGAGGTGTCAAGGGACACCCGAATCCTTTCGATTAATTAGTGAAGGAATTGTAATAAAATTTACACAGAGAAACACGCGCACGCCGCACAGCGGGGCGTTCGTGGAGAAGATTTATGATATCAGAAAAGGGGGGTCCGGGGGCAGTCCCGTGGGGGGGGGGCCCGGTGGTTGAAGTTTTTGGGGGGTTGGGGTTGGTAAGTGCCGGGCGAGCTGAGTAGAATGAGACCATACACGGGTAGTTTGGAGCGGGTGGGTAAGGAGTTCCCTCGAGCTCACCTGGTTTCTGGTTTCCACGAGCTTCAGGTCTGGTTCCTAACTATTCCTTCTTTTTTTCTTAACAAAAAACTAAAACGTTGTTGCGCCCCCAGGTGGGCTCGAACCACCAACCTTTCGGTTAACAGCCGAACGCGCAGCCCATTCCGCCACGGAGGCGATTGGCGGACTGCTCAAATTTCAATATATTTTCTCAATCAAAATGGTAAAAAGTGTCGTTACAACTTTTGGAGAGGGTCGTTACAACTTTTGGTCTTATTTTTTTCCGTCTAGCCCCCTTTCGCAACGCGCGATAAGGAACATTCGTTCCAAAAAAAAAGTAAAATAAAAATGAAAGTTTGTTTTTAAAAAAAATATTTTTTTAAAAACAAACTTTCATCGTCCGCCATATTGAATATAGTCTGACGTAATTTTTTCCTATTCTTCTCATCAAACCCATTAATGGGGGTGTATAAAAAATAACTAATACCTGCATATCTATTTTCAATTGAGCCTGTGCAACCTTCTGGTCTGCACATTTCAGACTGTTGTTGTAGGCGACTTTGTTGGCGACCTCCACTAAGGCCTGGTTCATACGATACTGCAGTCTTAGCGTGCATGTTACATCATCCTTTATCAGTCTATGGAACAAACTCTCCTCCATACCTAGACGTCTAGAAAATTATTGGTTCCTTAATATAATATGCAAATGGAGAATTTATACAGATTAAGTGGCGTCTAGTGCGCGGTGCAGTTATGGCGCAAACACATGAAACGTGGCGGTACCATAACTAACGCAATATAGTATGACGACCAAAATCAAATCAAAATCAAAAGTTTTTTTAATCAAATAAACTTACTTTTAAATCGTCAAGTGAATCTACCACTGGTTCGGAATGCCATTCCTACCGAGAAGAACCAGCAAGAAACTCGGTTAGAGGTTAAAGACCACTCTGGGATATAATATGGGTTATGCAAGTAATTATTATTTCATCTATGGTATTACTTTATCACGCGCAAAGCTAAAGATTAACTGACGACCTACTTTACAGCGGGACATCATCTGTCTCCTAATCTCACTTTATATTATCAAATAGATCGATAAATCCGCCATTACGCAGGTTACATTTGTCTATTGAGGACGGAATATGGCGTCTGCCTCGCAACACGTACATAGCGCCTAGGATTGTTTAAGTCTTAAGCACAGACTTATCAGCTCATTCAATTCAACCAATAGACGTCCACTGCTGGACGAAGGTCTCCATGATCTACATGGAATGGATGAAGGTCTACATGGAGCTCCACAGGACACGGTATTGTACCGCTTGCTTCCAGCGGTCTCAAGGATCGTCTAATGCCGCGCTTTCCTGTGCAAGGCACCAGCTCGAGTCCATACTATAATATTTTAAATGCGAAAGTGTGTCTGTCTGTCTGTCACGTTTTCACGGCCCATCTGTTCAACCGATTTGAATGAAATTCGGTATAGTGGCAGGTTACATCCCGGGGAAGGATTATTACTTTTTTCGCGGAAAATTAAAGAGTTTCCGCGGGAATTAATAATCCTTAGTCCAGTCCAGTGGATAGTAATAAAATCAATAGATACCGTGCATTTTTGCTTCTCACTACAGGCGGCAGTTGTTCCGGGTCGCCGACTAAAACAAAGCGCTTCGCTGCAAACAAGGGACGTAGGACCGTGCATTGCAATACCTACAACAATGAAATTTCATTAAACAATACATACTATATGTAATAAAATTTAATTCGCAAGTGTTTGTGTGTTAGTTTTCTTCGACTCAACTAATTTAATGAAATAACTTGTATCCTAGGAAAGCTAATGGATCTATGGCTATGACTATTCAATTTTTGTTCATTAAAGAAGAAAAAACCATTTTTTAATTATCTTTATTTGTTTTTACAATGCTTTTATAAAATATGTATGATGTAGGTATATGACAGTCCTATCGTACCTTATTAAATATGCTTATCCTAATCAACACGTAATTAATTCTAATTTACTTAAAAAATCATATTAAAATTATCATCAGGTAATTTGTGTCAAAAAAAAAACTAGTAATACTTATTAAGTAGTAATAATTATTTAAGTACAGCCCGCCTCTGGAAACTTCATGTCTTAAGCCTATCTAGAATAGGTAAAACATCACCTGCGTGGCTTCATCGACGATGCACACATCAAAAGTGGTGCGAGCCAACATCGGATGTGCGGCGCCCAGGCAAGTTACGCCGACTACCTCCTGTAATATTATTCACTTGTATAATTATACTAATAATATTATAAATGCGAAAGTGTGTTTATTTGTTGTTTTATTGGTTTGTCCTTCAATCACGCCGCAACGGAGCAACGGATCGACGTGATTTTTGGCATGGGTATAGTTGAGGAGAGTGACGTAGGCTTTTTGTATCCCGGTAAATTAAGGAGTTCCCGCGGGAATCCTAAAAACTTAAACCTCGCAGACGAAGTCGCGGCGGTCGCGGAAGTGTATCAGCTAGTTATCTATAAAATGAATATAAAGACAGAAAAAAGTACTAGAAATATTGCTATTATCAGGTTTTTGCTTTAAAATGATGATGAGAAATTTCGTGCATGTCCATTGTCCACTAGTATTTCTCAGCTGTAAATGTTGGGTATTTTATTAGTCATGTCAATCTTCGACGCATAAAGAGATCTCGAAAGCTAAAAGTTTGCAATTCAGGTATCTAGACAAGTAAAAACGACGTTTCTTTTTCAATGCTCACGGGAGTGAAGCCGCGGCGGTCGCCAGTATACTACTATGAAATATTGGTAAAATTACTCGGTTAACATTCCTTAAAAATAAATGCTGGGCTTTTCTGTGGACAGAGTACGTAACTGACAGAGTAAGCTGTTCTATACAAAAAAAACGCACCATAGAATCGTAGAGTTGCGCGAGTTGCTCAGTAGTGTGACACTTTTGTATGAGTGTGTGTTCACACCGCGACACCAACGCCGGTGCAACTCGGCTGGCTGTTCCTAGTCGCATTACTTGGAGAGTCTTTGGTAGCCTGTTACGAAAAATTTTATAGTAGCTTATTTTATATGGATTATCGACAATATAAAAAATACCCCCTTTATACTCTCTGCAAGTCACCAAATTAAAAAGCGGGACAAATGATTGATCCCCTGATACAAGTGCGACCGAAAATCTTCCAATTTAAGGACTTGTAACGTTAACTACTCAGATCATCTGCAGCTGTAAGTTGCTGCCAATATAGGTACTACAAAGTAATACCTACCTGATAAGACTGTAACATAATTATTATACAGCAAACAAATGTGTTATTTCATTTTATTTCGTTACGAGAGAAGGAGAAAGAGAATTTTTTATCCATATACCTGTTGAGGACAGTGTCGACGGCAGAGTGCGTGTGCGCAGTGACCAGAACACGCTGTTTGAGCCCCACTAGCATTTGAATGAGCACGCTGATCGTTTGCGTTTTACCTAGCGTATAGCAAATAAGTTATGCAAAACCACTGTTTCTTCGAACTTTCTTTACCAGCAATGATGGAATGGCATTAAGCAGATATCTACTACTAGATGATGCCCGCGATTTCGTCCGCGTGGGGATTTTTTGTTTCCCGCGGGAACTCCTTAATTTTCCGGGAAAAAAATGTGCTTCCCTGGGGTCTAAACTACCTCTATACCAAATTACATCAAAATCGGTTAAAAAGATGGGCCGTTAAAGCGTTGCAGAGAGACAGACAGACACACTTTCGCATTTACAATATTAGAATGGATATACACTGCTCAATATGTTTTACTAAAATAACTGGATTACAAACTACGTGCGTTTGTCAAAGATGAATGGTGCTCATTCGGCTGCACAAAAATACACCATTACACAATCTTAATTAAGGAATAGGTTAACGATAATTCTAGAGAGGTCAATTTAGTTCATTTTAAGGGCCTATTTCAAGTTGGACCAACCCCTTCGGCGTGCAACATGCAGATGTTATTTGTGATTTGCTGCAAGATCTCTATGCAATTGCATGAAGAGCAATTGCAATGCAAATGCAATACCCTATATTTTCAAGGAGTAAGAGCTTTCTGTATCGACTATCAAGAGATCCAATCACGTAGGACCACTATTTATAACGAAGTATAAGATTTATTAGAGTAGAAGAATAGTATTAGAATTAATAATTATGTTGACTTACCAGTACCGGGAAGACCCTTCAATAAGACGTAATGTTCGCAGGCTAAAGCCTTGAGCACGGCGCGTTGTTGCTCAATGTTCAGTGAGCGCATATGCTTTGAACCCAAGCGGCCAACCTCGCGAGGTAACTTAGGCACAAACTCTGGCGGTGTTTGGTCTATTATTAACCTGGAAATGTGTATTCATGACAGTTAAAACAGAATAAGGTAAAAAAGAGCCGTGTTAAGCTATATTAAGTCCAATAACCATGTCGGAGGATTCCTAGCAAAATACACATTAAAAAAAAAACCTGGAAATGTGTTTCTAAAGGCACTTTGTACTACTTTGTGACTCTACCCATAAATTATTTTGTACTAAGTAGACCGGAGAATGCTTAGGATACCTTCGCATCAATTCTCAATCAACTAAAAATCACGAAAAGGCTATCCTATCTCCAGAGTATCCTTGATTATTTCGGCCACATTGCCAGAAGGGGCACAAACACAATCTCAGAAAAGATAGTCATTACTGGCAAAGTGGACGGAAAGAGACCTCGGGAACGTAGCCCGGTGCGTTGGTCAAATCAAATCCGCACCGCTCTCGATAGCAAGGTCCACGAAACCGAGCAACATGGCGCGACATTGTCCATAGAAGAATTATTGGTGGAAGAGGTCACGACCCTCAGTAATGGGGAATACGACACAAGGAGGGAGAACGATAGTCGGAAGTTTACCAGATCGAAAGTCTTGGATGTTTGTAGAGTGTGTGTGACAGAAAGTTTTCTGACTAATGATGGTTAATTTTTGATAATATGAGAACAAGCTTATGCTAAACAGCGCTCCAGTTTAAGGCCGAGAACACCTGAAAAGGCTCAGTGAGATTGTAAGATTGTAAGCTAAGATCTATAGAGCGTACTTTGACTTCGCTCAGACTTCAGATTTTAGGCAAAAGACATAAATCTGTCTCGTTTTATATGTGTTCTAAGTCAGCGCGAAGTCAAATTGGCTCTAAACATCACCTAAATTAAAATATTGCAAATAGTTTCAACCGGGATCACCATGTAGGTGATATGTCATATGCCATGTAAACAACTATTTGCAATATGTCATAAGAGAAATCGAGAAAAAGCGAGAATATCATCTACAGTCACATTCTCTGATGTTTTCAGCATAGTCTGGAGTTCACATCATCTTGAAAATGGCGTATGAACGGTCTTACCATGGGAGTCACAGAAATTAAAGCATTTGCGCTTTAATTGTCATGACTGAAAGTATTTCTACTGTTAGTACTTAGCAACTCTACTCATTTGTACTCACGTTCTTAGCCTCAAGGCACGATCGCTGTCTTCCATTAGTACTCCTAAATTGGTCAAGTTCTGGACCGTGGTTGCAAAAGACTCGTATGTGTCTATATGAAACATTGTACGTTTGTTTAGCCGACGACTCAAATCCCTAAAAGTTATTGGAAAGATTTTAAAATGTTTATCATAAACTAAAAAATTAAGTCTCCAGTTTATCCGGTTACTTAGTTTTAAAACTATGCGGTTTTAACTCAGTGTCCAAATAAATTAAGGACACAAGTACAGTAAAAGTGCACATTATATAATTAAAACATATTATATTATCATTCACAACACGTATTTATTATCATATTGTAATTATGTCTAAATTATTTTCTTATCAATTCGAATTTCTCGCTCAGCAAATAATAGGTTTATGAAAACTTTCGCTACAGAAAACTCTAAAATTATAGGCTTACGCTTGACCACAATCCCACTTGATGGGAAGTGATGATGCGGCCTAAGATGGGTTACGCTTGCCTAGAAGATGCCTTCAATAATGCATTATTCAATTCCAAGTACAATTGTTTTTATTGCTATTTTAATCAGGATGTAGTTTTCAATATTAACTCATCTAACCTTTCCAAAAGAATATGCAACTCATTGGTACTTGACAGAGTGACCACTCCAGCCGCTATCCATGGTCGATTTTCTATGCTCACAATAGAAAACTCCCCTTCCTGGGGACCTTTTGTAGACTTATCACTATTGGGCACAGTTTCTTGAAAATTAAAATAACAAAAAAAATATCAAATTATAAAAAATATATTTGAAGTACACCAAATTCTATAAAATTACCTGTATTTATGGACTCTCGAATAAAAATGTGTGAAAATCGATCGCCAGAGCTTGCGACTGATTTTAATTTTAAATTCATTGCACATACGCCGCGTTTGGCTCTGCGAATAAAACAAAAGAAAGCATACAGTCATTTACTTGAATCGTTACATCACAATTTTAGCGATTAACCATTTTAATAGAGTAATTTTAATTTATTTTTAAACTAGATGATTCCCGCGACTTCGTCTGCGTGGATTTATGTTTTTTGATTCCCGCGGGAACTCTTCCCTATGTCCTTCCCTGGGATGTAACCTATCACTGTACCGAATTTCACCAAAATCGGTTGAGTAGTTGGGCCGTGAAAGCGTAGCAGACAGACAGACAGACAGACACACACTTTCGCATTTATTATATTAGTATGGATAGTTTATAATATTAGTATGGATATGGATAAATGATGCCCGCGACTTCGTCCGCGTGGATTACGTTTTTTTGATTCCCGGGGGAACTTCTTAACTTTCCGGGATAAAAAGTAGCCTATGTCCTTCCCCGGGATGTAACCTACCGCTATACCAAATTTCATCAAAATCGGTTGATAGATGGGCCGTGAAAGCGTAGCAGACAGACAGACAGACACACTTTCGCATTTATAATATTAGTATGGATAACTCGAGATTCGGACAGTTACCTATAATATTGTTTGTTACCTTGTTCATAATAAATTGAAAATTTTACCGTTTTTCAGCGCTTTCCGTCCACAAGGCGTGCAAAGGGGATGTGATCATCTGTCCCTTTTCCTCCAGCTTCAATAGGCTGGTCCAGTGCAGGAAATACTTGACGTGTTGAGGGGACAGGTGGCCTAACGCTTCGTCACGCAATTTTGATAGCGGATGCGCTTCTGATACTGTGGGACCGTCTGTGTGCCTGGTTATTTAAATAATGTATCATCTACTATTGCATTATTGCAAAATTGGGTATTTGACAAATAGTCAAATCAGCAACTTTTTTTCAAATGTCAAAACGCGTCCTAAGCATGGGATTAATATGAAACTAGATGATTCCCGCGACTTCGTCCGCGAGGATTAAGATTTTTGATTCCCGCGGGAACTCTTTAATTTTCCGGGATAAAAAGTAGCCTATGTCCTCGGGATACAATCTATCTCTGTACCAAAATTAATCAAAATCGGTTGAGCAGATTGGCCGTGAAAGCGTAGCAGACAGACAGACACACTTTCGCATTCATAATATTAGTATGGATACCTAGTACTAGTTACTATTCTGTGGTATGGATTTTTTCAAATGTCAAAACGCGTCCTAAGTATGGCATTTATATGAAACTAGATGATTCCCGCGACTTCGTCCGCGTGGATTTTTGTTTTTTGATTCCCGCGGGAACTCTTCAATTTTCTGGGATAAAAAGTAGACTGTCCTTCCCCGGGATACAACCTGTCGTGTACCAAATTTCATCAAAATTGGTTGAACAGATACATTTTTTGATACCCGCGGGAAATCTTCAATTTTCCGGGATAAAAAGTAGCCTATGTCCTTCCCTGGGATGTAACCTATCTCTGTACCAAATTTACCGATTGTTTTAAATGGTCATTCAACATAAATCTATCAGGGGACGTGGATATTACCACTTTTGGGTGATCCTCAATTTAATAATCACTAAAAAATAAATTATTTGAATAGTAGTCAAATACCCAATTGTTTGATTGTTAACTAAGTTTTTTCGCGTCACGCTATAACTACTGGACCAATTGAGATGAATTTTTTAGATTCCGAAAGCATAATATTGACTGACATAAAATACTAATTGAAGTTTTATAAATATAGGTCAATTGGCAACTGAGATTTAGGCCCACATGTGCAAGGACTAAATAGATCTAGTTGCTGCTGTTAGAGCTGCTGGCATACAAATTTAGTTACATTTTTTATGCTGCCCCTTTTTGGCAACCACAATATGCTTTTGCCAAAAAATGGGAGCATTACAAAATGTAAATAAATCTATATGCAAGCAGCCCTAACTATTTTATGCAGGGTAGGGTAGTTTTGTTTTTTAATAATTTAATACTTACAATAAATTTTAAAATTTTGACGTTATTATTTATTTACTAAATAATAATTAATTATTTATTTGATACAGGTACTGGAAATGTATGCCACATTATAACAAAAGCAATAATTAACTGACTATTAATTTCTCTTATGTATAGAATTTATATGAATTGTATAATGTTTTGCTTACCATAAATGTAGAGAGCACAGAGTGAGGTACGGACATTTAGAGCAAGCCGTTTGGTGATGCACCGGCTCGGGCAGGCTTTGCTGCAACAGCCGTGACGCATCCTCTATGTCTACTATTTCACCTGTCAATCAAATAAAAAAATACGGATACTCTGCTTCTTATATTTATTGGCTTCTAGGAACTCAATACACAGCCTCGTCAGTTCGTTTGGTAAAAACTGGCCGATCAACCATTTCAATTTGCCTGGTGGGAGGCTTCGGCCGTGGCTAGTTACCACCCTACAGGCAAATGTACCGCCAAGCGATTTAGCGTTCCGGAACGACGCCGTGTAGAAACCGATTAAGGGTATGGGTTTAATACAGGTTAACCGCTACTATCTTAGACTGCATCAGCACTTACCAGCAGGTGAGATCACAGTAACAGCACAGGCTAACTTGTAGTTGAGAAAAAAAAACCTGTGTATGGCAATATTGTGCTTTATTAATTACCCAAACTATTTGTAATTACTATAGTGTTTATTAGTTCATCTTCGCTCATTTCTTAAAATTCTTATAATGTTTGAACTAACCAACATCAATACTGCGTGGTCCAGCCGCCAAATGTTGTACCAGCTCATTGCGCAACATCATCAAATCTCGCCTTTCCGGATAACCACAGCTCACTTCGCGAAGATCTATGCGCTCTCTGTAATCGAAAACACGAGACTTACTTAATGTCAGGGAAATGGCGTGGAACATCCAGCAGCGAGTAGTTTATTTAGTTACTAGATGATGCCAGCAATTCCGTACTCGTGGATAGAGGTTTTTTAGTTTCGGTGGAACGCGGGAATTTTTCGGGATAAATAGCCTATGTTCTTCCCCGGGACGCAATATATCCCTGCACCAAATTCTGTCAAAATCTGTTGCACAGATGGGTCGTAAAAGCGTAGGAGACAGATATAGGCACTTTCGCAGAAATGAAGCGAGACTGCGCGGGTTATAAATTCGCGTTTATTCGTCGGTCAAACTTTGGTATCCCACGAAAAAGGAAAAGAGTACCACGGAAAGTTGCAGGGCATACAGCTTTCACAGCTCCAATTTTAATTGACTCACTTATTGCTCGTTCACTGGATTAGAAGGAATACCTATGTGACAAGAACCCAAGATGAAGACGAAGCTATGTGATTGACGACCAAGCTATTACCAGGATGTAACTGCCTCAAACTAAGATTTCTCTGCAAGCTGAGCATCATGCTGAGCACGAGTTGACCGCGATGTTCCGCCGACACTGAGGCGCGACCAGTCTTCATCTGATGTCACTATGTTATATTAGACTAAGAGATAGCTGCACTTTTGGTAACCATCCTTAAAAAAGCTGATTCAGTAATAAGTGGGTGCTACACTCTCCACTGATAATGGTAGTGAAAGTCTGACTGCATGCTGATGGGCCTTTCACTAGATATCACCTCTCAAAGACGTTATGAACATACATACTGTAAAAAAACATTAGCAATTATTATGTCGTCACGCTGATTGCTGTTAAATAAATTCTTACGCCTTCATAATTTTTAATAGCAATCAACGTGATGTGAATAATTGCTTATATTTTTTACAGTATGTATGTAAAAAATATTAGCAATTATTATTATTACTGCACAAAAAGTGCAGCTATCTCTTATAACATATAGAGATGACTCACTTCAAGTACAGCAGCAAGCCTTGTTGCAGTGCAGTGGCGGGGTCTTCCTGCCTCTGCAAGCTGAGCATCATGCCATAGAGCACGAGTTGACCGCGATGTTCCGCCGACACTGAGGCGCGACCACTTTTCAACTCTAATGGCACGATTGCTTTTTTATGATCTGAAAGTTGAATTTATCTATTACATCTTATTGGAGCCGAGTAGTTTTTACCAAAAAGAATGATAAAAAAAATTAAATACCGATGATACAGGCGATGATTGAACTCGGTTTTCCTTGACATTCCGAGATTATACAGCCAATATCGTAGTGTGCATAATGTCGAATACGATAATCGTGCATGTATCATGCTTGGAAAAGATAAGGCAATTGTTGCGATACTTTTCAAAAAAATATTGTAATTAGCATGTGTTAATTCATAAAAGTGTGAAACAATCTTTATGGAACTTTCAAAATAAATCACAAAGATAAAAAAAAACTGGTCGATAAACAGTCTGTAATTTAATATTCTCACCTCCACGATCATGTATTGAGACCTGTAAGGTGGCATCAATCTTCCCTTTCAATCCCAGTTGGGGACAGCAAACATTTTCTTCTATATCCAATACTTTTTCTATTTTTCCATTCCAATTATGTTTGACACTTCCCTATAATTCAGAATTTTAAAACCTTAATCCACGCTGTTGTACTAGCGGGCATCATCAATATTAATCTAGTTTACAATATGTAGAAGTCTTGTATTATAAATGCGAAAGTGTGTCCATCATCTGTCTGCTACGCTTTAATGGTTCATCTTTTCAACCGATTTTGATAAAATTTCGTACAGAGATAGGTGGTATTCTGTGGAAGGACATAGGCTTTTTATCACGGAAAATTAAGGAGTTCCCTCGGGAATCAAAAAATCTTGATCCACGCAGTCGCGGGCAGCATCTAATAAAGAATATGTTACTTTTAATTAGGGTTCCGTAGCCAAATTTGGCAAAAACGGAACCCTTATAGATTCGTCATGTCTGTCTGTCGTCCGTCCGTGTGTCACAGCCACTTTTTTCCGAAACTATAAGAACTATACAGTTGAAACTTGGTAAGTAGATGTATTCTGTGAACCGCATTAAGATTTTCTTACAAAAATAGAAAGAAAACAATAAATTTTGGGGGTCCCCATACTTATAACTGAAACTCAAAATTTTTTTTTTCATCTAACCCATACGTGTGGGGTATCTATGGATAGGTCTTCAAAAATTATATTGAGGTTTATAATATCATTTTTTTCTAAACTGAATAGTTTGCGCGAGAGACACTTCCAAAATATAAAAAAATGTTTCCAAATGGTAAAATGTGTGTGTGTGTGTGTGTGTGTCCCCCCTCCCCCCCCTGTAACTTCTAAAATAAGAGAATAATAAAACTAAAAAAAATATATGATGTACATTACCATGCAAACTTCCACCGAAAATTGGTTTGAACGAGATCTAGTAAGTAGTTTTTTTTAATAATTTAAAACTTACTACATGTTTGTACGGAACCCTCGGTGCGCGAGTCCGACTCGCACTTGGCCGGTTTTTTTTAATAGGTACTAACCGATGATTTTGCACTAGACGCTAAATAAGTCTGCATGAATTCAGCTAGAGGTTGTATGTACATCTGCATATTGGATCGCGCTTCCGTCTCCGATATTCCCGCGTCGTACAACATTTGTATTGAATCCTTTATTAGTCTATCAGCTTCAGAGTCCAGCTCTGATGATTTTGTTATGTTTTGTATGAGAGCTTTCTGCACTAGCTCGTGTACAAGTATACCTATGGTCATCTGAAAGGATTAAATTACAGTCACATATACATCTCAATGGAAAAAAATCAGCTTCAACAATATATATAAAAATATGAACATTTTAAGGATCAAATAGATACAAAACGCAAAACGTTATTCCAATGCAGCTCCTGAAAATTATGAAGAAACTAAAAAGAAACGGGTTATAAACAGTGCTCCCATCACTATAATATAGCTTCTGGCATTCACAATGCAGTCATGGTCAACCATGCTATAGTAACTGTATTATAGTAAGTAGTTGTAAGACCACTCATATGTATATAACATAGTGGCTCACTCATTCACAACTTTCTCTTCTGAAATATTGCGCAGGAAATGCCTAATATTATGTAAATGTCACCGTAAGATTGTAAAAACCGTTAGATTATAATCTAACTCGCGAAATTGTAAACTGTCGAATAATTACAATATAACGGATTTTTTTTCGGTAGATTGTAATCTGTTAGGTTTATTAACCCGATAGAACCTAAGAACCTGAGTGCGGCCGGGCAATACTTGTTTATTTATGCCTAACCTAACCTACAAGAAAGAGACAAGAAAACGTAAATACAAAGAATATTTCAAAAATTGACACTTAAAACACTGAACGGTTCACAATCTTTCGGCTGTTTACAATCTATCGAAAAAGAAAGCGTTACATTACAATCTTACGGTTTTTACAATCTTACGGTGACATAAATATTTAAAACCGAGTTTCTTGCTGGTTCTTCTCGAAAGGAATGGCATTCCAAATCAGTGGTCGATTCATTCGACTATTCATTAGCACTTTTAAAAAGTCTATTTGAATAAAAAACGTTCGAATTTTGAATTTTTTAAAGAAGATTAACTACCGCCGTATTAGCCGAGTCAATCCCCCTCCAACGTTCCTGCAGTACAGCCTTCCGCTTACAGAAAACTCCGGCCACAACACTCGTGCTAGACACCAAGTGGTCGGGCCTTAGAGCCACCAAGCCTGATGTATTGTTCACAGTATAATGGCCTGAGGAGTTCCGCTTTGCTAGCACACTTACTGTTTCACCCGCTTCCAATGGTGTGTTCAACCTGAAAGGCAATATAGAATACTAGCTGATGCCCGCGACTGTGCCCGCATGGATTGAAGTTATTTTTGGTTCCCGCGGGAACTCTTTAATTATCCGGGATTGTTATTCCAGACTATAATCTATCTCTGCGCCAAATTTCATCAAGATCCGTTCAGCCGTTGGGGCGTGATTGAGTAACAAACATCCATCCATCCATCCAAACTTTCGCATTTATAATATTAGTATAGATTATATCGTAGGTCAATCCATACTGTTCCACATTGCAAAAGATGGTGGCTACTGCAAATATGCAGATATTATGTGCTGGCTTCGCTCGCCAAACACCAAGTGCGAGTCGGACTCGCGCACCGAGGGTTCCGTACAAACCTGTAGTAAGTTTTAAATTATTAAAAATATTTTTATTATATGATGTACGTAACTAAAAATTCATGCGTAAATTGCGGTTTACGATTTATGACTTATTAAAAAAAACTACTTACTAGATCTCGTTCAAACCAATTTTCGGTGGAAGTTCGCATGGTAATAATGTACATCATATATTTTTTTTAGTTTTATCATCCTCTTATTTTAGAAGTTACAGGGGGGGGGGGGGGGGGAGACACACTTTTTACCACTTTGGAAGTGTCTCTCGCGCAAACTATTCAGTTTAGAAAAAAATGATATTACAAACCTCAATATCATTTTTGAAGACCTATCCATAGATACCCCACACGTATGGGTTAGATGAAAAAAAAATTTGAGTTTCAGTTCTAAGTATCTTGGGGATAAGTTGGGGAACCCCCAAAATTTATTGTTTTTTATCTATTTTTGTAAGAACATCTTAATGCCGTTCACAGAATACATCTACTTACCAAGTTTCAACAGTATAGTTCTTATAGTTTCGGAAAAAAGTGGCTGTGACACACGGACGGACGACAGACAGACATGACGAATCTATAAGGGTTCCGTTTTTGCCAAATTTGGCTACGGAACCCTAAAAACCAGCAGTTCTATCACAACCAGGTTAGCCCACTCCCACTTTAGGCAGAACTCTTATAGAAGGATTGAAGTGAAGCTTTTACGCCGCTTCTTTTATTTTATCGTCGTCGAAATCGTTGTAATGAAAATTAGCGTGTTCTACATCAGCGGCAGCATTGGTAAGCAATAGCAGTTCAGGTGTGATACCGTCACACGGCGCGCCCGGTCCACACTGGCCTTAAGCTGCATTTCATTTCATTTTCCTATTTATTTTTGAAAAACATTACAATATTTTCGGTTAGAACTGTTGGGGCAGTGGTTTCCACACTAGGGTTTCCTGTATCGTGGAAACCACTTCATTCCGAGGGAAGGTAAAAATAAAAACTTAAGAATAATTTACAATGTGAACATACAACTTAACAACAACAAATTATGCACATATTATTTAGTTACAATACATTGATTAATGCTTCTTTGTTGGGTTTAAGTGTGAGAGTGTGTGTGTTTGTGCGTATGTGTGTGTTACTATATTACATTTTTTAGTATTTTTTCCGTGTCTTCGTAGGTGAGTTCTTTTAGCCATTTATTTATGGTTTTTTAACATGAGTACCGTGACATTTTTGTGATTTTGAGTGCTCTATTGATTTTGGTATACAGAAATGGTCCAGCATAACGGAAACATCTACGTGCCCACTATGTGCGTAATAAGGGGCACCTCCACCTCTGAAGACGTGAGCGTGTAATTACTGTTAAGATTGCCGATTTGTGGAATCTCAGTGAAACAGAGTTAATATATAACTGTCTGATGCGCAAATATAATTATCACCAAACATATCTTGCTGCTACAAAAACAGTATTATCAATAATTATATTTATGCTTACCAGATTCCCTCAACAAAGCAAGTGCCTATATTGTTAGTATCATTTTTAAGTTGCAGCTCAAGTTTACAATCATGTCTCTTCAGTGATACCACCTCACATCTCTGGATCACACTAAGATCCAAATCTTCATTATTGTCCTGAACAAAAAGATATAAAATAAGTTTCCTAATTTTTTTGAAGTGAAACCTTCTTTAGGCGCATTGTGCACTTTTTGGTAGGGCGTAAAAATGTGGAACGGTGTCGGTCATGCAACACCATTCTTCTTTACACAAAAGGTCTTAAGTAGTACATTCGTAATTAAACTTTAATGCCTTTGTTTTAAGGTTTATATTTAAAAGTGATGTGTAACCGTGACTGACACCTCGCGACACCATTCTTCTTAAGACAAAAGGTCTTAAGTATAAATAATATAGTACATTCGTAATTAAACTTTAATGCCTTTGTTTTAAGGTTTATATTTTATTATTTTAAAAGTACTGTGTTGTTATTTTAAATTATTATTTGCGTTTAGCAACATTCATTTTTATTTATATAGATATTCGATTTTACTTCTATCGAAAGTCCCTATGACCTCCAATTTTTTTATAATTAGCTAGAGTCTACGAATTTGCATATAACTTATAAATTTTCTTTCAGAAAAAATACGAAAAAGGATGAATATGGCAATTTTATGTACTCCGGGTACCTTAACGGCCCTGAAAAAACAGAGATGTGGTCTTGGAACAAAAAATGTACAATGTTTTGGTGAGCCTGTGAAAAATAGTGGCCACATAACAAAAAAAATTGTCTTTACAAATAACGCAGGGCACTATTTGGAGGACATTATCATGTAGCACAAATCTTTGAAAGCATCATTGAAAGGCGGAAATCAGTCTAATTATTTTATAAGCATATTTTTAAATAATATATTTGTTTTGAAACAATTACCTCTTCAATATCAAACTCCCAATCATCAAACATGTCATGGTTTTCTATACATTCAAGCACTTTTGCTGTGGTCCCACTCTTTGATGGTGACTGATCCTCACATTTTTGACTTCTCAATGTACTGGATTTAGGTGAAACACTTATTACTGCTGTAAGTAAAAACTTAGTCTTTTTGATTTGATTTTCCATCTATAAACATGGAAAGGGTCTCTCAACATTACATAAATAGCTCAGTTTTTGACTTTTTTCATTACTATTAGATTTTATCTGGACTTAGGGTCAATTTTGCTCAATGATCCTAAGCCAGCACAAACTAAAACAACTGTCAGCATAGCCACTACTCTCATGGTATGGCGTAATTACTCAAATTCCTATCTGTGATTGTTAGGGTCAAATAGTTGTGATATCATATAGAGATTGCAACATTGACCCAAGTTGCTAACTGGATGGGTGACAGATGAAGTCTGAATGTGACCTTGTTTCCTGAGTGCCTGGGAGAGCATGTTTAATAGAGATGGAACGGATTCCCGGTAACATCCGGTATCCGGCCTATCCGGCGTAAATTTACTATCCGGCCGGATACCGGATGTTCAAAAACTACGACAATTTCCTAAAATCAACTTTCAAATATACGTTTTTGTGTGGAAATACTTAATTAGAAAACGGGTTATAATAATTATGATGTCTATTTTTTACTGAAATGTTACAAATCACAATGACACCCGAAACCGCCCGAATTGATCCGATCGCTTTAGATATACCTGTGGGGCAATAAGCTTGTCACGACTTGTTACGAGACCACGGGCTGGATATCCGGCCGCCGGATATTCGGCCATCCGGCTTTGTAGCTAGCTGGATATCCGGTATCCGGCCAAACAACTATCCCTTACACCATATTGTGAGTAAAATCTGACAATAATAGCTAGAAACCTATGAGCTGTAATAGTCTCCATATAAAGCCACAGAGAATACCCATACCAATACCAATGTGGCTGTCATAATATTTTATTATTCAAAATACTATGTGATAAAAATTCCTGAATGTAATTAATGTTACCTTTTAAATTTTTCTTAGGTGATTTATAATGTACCACATAACTTGAATTGCTTACACAGTAGTCAATTTCTTTGAAGTTAATATCATTACAGCAGTTCTCTTTTTCATATGATTTACTTTTTCTAGGGCTAGTTAATATTTTTAATACACCTGAACTATCCTGAGTTTCACTTCTGTGTAAACACACAGAAGTAGAGGATATTTTATCCTGTTGACTTTTAAAGCTTCTTGAACCTTTCTCATTATCAACAAATAATTTCTTAGTAACATCCTTTCGAGGTGAAGTTTTCATAACTGAAGAACTGGGCTCTTGTGAAGAGTTAATGGTTACATTATGCACCTCGTAGTCATGACCATGATTATCTTTTTTTATCTTTTTCACTGAATTATCACAATTTGTATTTTTGATATTGACATATTCTACTTTTGCAGGCGAATCGGCTTTCCTTTTTGTAACTTTGGTTTCCAATGATTCGTGATGCTTTACCGGCGATAGATTTACTTGACTACTTGGAACAGATTTAAAAAATTGGGTTATCGCTTTTTGATTCTTCACTTGACTATTCAGCGTCTGTAAATTAAATAGATAGTCAGAATTATATTATTCTATGGCCAGAAATAACATAATTCAGAAAAATGGAAAACATTTTATAAATTGAACTAACCTTTTTTAAACTTAACGCTTTGGGCATATTGATTGCTTTTCACAAGCTTACAATCTCCTTATAATAAAACAAAATGGTATAAAAATCACAACATAATTACAATAATTTCAGTAAATTAAAATAAAAAATGTGCAATACTCAATGGCCAATGCATTAAAAAAGCACCGACCAGAAAAAAAAGAAAAAAAAGCAAATGTTACCTACTTTCCCGCGTTTAAAAAATGTAAACAGAGACGACTGACGAGCTAATGTAAATATTAACCACAGATTATTCTATACACAGAAACAGTATGTACTCTGCGGTGCATAGATTTTTCACAGATTATTGCCTAATATGGTAATGTGGTTAGTGGCTTAGTGCTTTGGTTAGTGGTTATATTCCGTGACTTCTCAGATCAATGACCTAGCCCCTAGGTATTTAATCTGAGCACAGAATCTGAGCGTGCCTCACAGACTTAAGGAAAGATCCCTTCCCTTTATAAATCTGTGGCGTGCCCACAGACATAATAAAGGAAAGGGCGTGCCTTTTGTTTTGTGGTTTTCATCAAGATATATATAGGTACTCTTTACTTTACTAATGTTTTGTCCTCGAAAACTACCAACAATCGCTGAACATATTATGTACGCGGGCTATTTTCAACCGACTTCAAAAAAAGGAGGAGGTTCTCAATTCGACTGTTTTTTTTTTTTTTATGTTTGTTACCTCAGAACTTTTGACTGGGTGGACCGATTTGGATGATTCTTTTTTATATACACGACAAGATATAGCATGTAACGCACGAAAACGTCCTCAAAATCCTCTACTATATATGGTAGACGACTCTCTCGCCTACTTCAGTGGATCAGTGGCACTTGTCTCACTACGCAGTGAACGGCTCCCGCAAAAAAATCAAATATGCCGGTTTGTGCGGTCTAACTGTGCCACAATTATCCGTCAAAGCTTAATACGAAGTCCAAGATCTCATATCATCAGCAAGTTTATATATTTGCTTAAGATTTTTTAAGAAAACACGATTTTTAATTTCGATGTTTTTTAGGTACGACGATCTGACCGGTGTTGCCAACTACGTATTGTGGTATTTTGCACATTATTGTGCAAAATAAATAATTTTGTTGTATGATACACGTTGACGTGTGTGAACATTAATAATATCACATCATCACACTAATATTGTAAAGGCGAAAGGTTGTGTGTTTGTGTGTTACACACACACAAACACACAACCTTTCGCCTGTATGTTTGTTCCTCTTTCACGCAAAAACTAATGGACCGATTTGGCTGAAATTTGGAATGGAGATAGAGTATACAGATATATTAAAACAGAGGCTACTTTTTATCACACTCACACGAAATATAGTAAATATATGATATTATAGATTTGTATACTTTTACTTACTATATTTTGACCTTCAATAAAATATGTTTAAATAATAATTATTCTAAATAACTAGACATTAATGTGACAGATGCCGACCTATCTTTACTAATTGACCCTGAACATACAGATTATTTTGAGCAAATAATAGGATATATAGCGGGGTTTGTTGTTCGACGTATCTGCAAGCTATTTGCAAATAAGGTGCCACCATATTTGTAAATCCGATAACATCACTTTAGAAATTAAATATAAAAGGAAAGTTTTTCGAAAACAAACACAAAGAGACGGGTTTTAATTTTTTTTAATTGTTTTTATAAGGCAGTAAAGAGTATTTTCAATGTTTTAGTTCTTTAGTTTTAGTATCATCAGACCCTAAATATCATCTGGGATCAGAGTACTTGTCAAGACGAATCAAACGAGCCCAAACTCGATAGCGTTACGTAGTTTCATTGCAGAGTTCCGTTAAGCACCTTTCAGCGCCATCGTCAGACCCTGGATATCATCTGCGACCAGAGAGCTTGTCTAGAGTTCACTTGAATCTCCAAGAGATATCTCGAGAAAACGGGTAGACAAATTTTTAAGATTAATAATAAATTGTATATAAATTATATTTTGAGTTTTATTTTGATAAATTAAAAATCATCACCACTGAGGATAAAAAATGGCAAATTATATAATATGATTACATGGTTATGATTGACATTTACAATAATATATGTACATAGTCTTGCAAGAATATCGAATTTGGAAGATTTTGAATTCGTTGTTCTGCTCGGAACCTAGAAACCGATTGCAGCGTCACCTATCGGATTCAATTTTAATGAATCTATGCCCCCAGGGACAAAAACAACCATAAAAATTTCGACAAAGTTTGTCCGTAATAAAAATAAATTATTCCAGAACCTGACTGCAGCGCCACCTACCGGGTCCAATTGTAGATAACTATCTTGGGACACCAATAAGCACACACAAAAAATTCCATCAGAATCAGTCCAGCCGATATTTAGATAATGAGATAAATAATATTCAATAATAAAGTAATTACTGATTAAGGTATTTTCCTTGTAAACTATTGATTTACATTAAACAAATAGTTTTACACACGCATAGAATAAATATAATCAATAAAAACATAATTTTATCCTAGGTACACCTTTTTTCGAATTGATTTCTCTACAAAATTGTGCAAACTTTTACGTTGCTGGTATCCCTAGGTTGAGAGTCGAGGTTATAACCCCGCCCCCCGCTACACTCACACATAGACGTGGCGGGGCCGGCTTATCACGCATTGTTTGTTTGCGTTACTCTTTCTAGACGTATAAGAATTCATTGGTTTTGTCAAAGACTCTTTCTCTTACTACTTGTCGTAGTAATCTGTGGCAGATTGTGGTTTGTTTTGAAATTATTTTTTACCATTTTGGTTAGGAAAAGATAAATTACAAGGCAACTAAAATCAAAGAACTAAATCACTAAATATTTAAATAAAAATGTCTAAAAGACCAGAACATCAAGCTCCACCAGAACTCGTAAGTTTTAACAAATCTATTTTTCCATTATAGTTTGATCTTCTGCTCAACACCACATTGTTTTTTTTTCCAGTTTTATAACGAAGATGAAGCAAGAAAATATACACAAAAGTAAGGTGGCAATTTTATAAGTAATTATTGATTAAATGTTTAACTAAAGATTAAGATAAATACCAATATCTGTCTTTTCCAGCTCAAGAATAATAGATATTCAAGCACAAATGACTGAGCGATGTATAGAGCTTTTAGTTCTACCAGATGACTCCCCGTGCCTACTACTTGATATCGGTTGTGGATCAGGTCTTTCTGGTTCAGTCCTTGAAGAGTATGGACATATGTGGATTGGTTTAGACATCTCGCCTGCAATGTTAGGTATTTTAACATGTATAGCTCACACCACCACTGGAATTTTGTATTCATATAGTACTTAATATTTTTTTTGAACAATTACCTATTTTGCTAGTCAATTTTATGAAATTTGATTGATATGATATGAGTGAGAACTGCTTTTTGATTCTGAATTACCCATCCTTAATTTCTTGGAGCTCATGTGCTGTTGCTGTTGGTAATTATCTGAATTAGATATCCTTCCCAAGTATGGGAATCTTATTGTGCGAGTTAGATTTGCACTGAGCCAATTATTTACTAGGAAGATGCACAATAAGGTTATGCATCCTCTTTTCTAGTGAATGTATAATAAATTATTTATTGGTATTCTTTTTAACAGATGTTGCTTTGGAAAGAGAAACAGAGGGGGATTTAATCCTTGCTGATATGGGTGAAGGAGTGCCATTCAAAGCTGGCAGTTTTGACGGAGCAGTTTCAGTATCTGCCTTACAGTGGCTCTTCAATGCAGATAAAAAATCACACCAACCTGTCAAAAGATTGTACAAATTCTTCAGTTCTTTATATGCCTCATTGGTAATTGGGTTTCTTCATAGAATTAGATATTGTAATATGCTTTTATTGGTGGTAAATTTTGTTTTAAATCTTGAAAAGATTTTACTGAAAAAATTTGAATACTTCAGTTTTATATATTTGATCTTATTTTTAATGTCCGAAGTTACATTATACAAAATCCTTCATTTTGTTTTTAGTCAAGGTCAGCGAGAGCAGTGTTTCAGTTTTATCCAGAGAATGAAAATCAGTTGGATCTGTTAACTACACAAGCTATGAAGGCAGGTTTCTATGGAGGTGTTGTCATAGACTACCCAAATTCTGCCAAAGCCAAGAAATTCTTTCTAGTACTTATGACTGGAGGTGCTGCACCATTACCACAGGCTCTAGGTATCACTGCCCTGCATTTTTGTAGCTAAAATCTTTTCAGGCTATTGAATTTTCTGTATGTAAAGTCAGTCAGAGACAGTTAGTGGTTGTCAGTGCAGAAATATCTAGTACAACATCAGAATATTTGTGAAAACAAATTTACATATGATATGATTTAAAGATCAGTGATACTTGAATCCTATGTATGAGTAGCTAATAAAATGATACTGTCCCAGTTTTAAAGAAAGCCAAATGTCATTTCAATAATAGCTTACTTAAAATAATTCTGTTATTCAAATATGCGAAAGTAAATGAGTAACATTATACCATATATTTTAGGCACAGAAGAATGTGATAATTCATTACAAGTCAAATATGCTAGAAGAGAAGCATCCAAAGGGGCCCGGGGTAAACTTCTGAAAAATACGAGAGCTTGGCTCCTTGAAAAAAAGGAAAGGAGGAGAAAACAAGGAAAAGAAACAAAACCTGATTCAAAATATACAGGAAGAAAAAGAAGTGGTCGGTTTTGATATTTCTCCTTATAATTAACTAAAATGAATTTGTTTTAAACTAAAAACTATACAGATATAAATATCAATATAAAACTGTTAACAAGAATTATCTTTTCACAACATATTTCCAAACTGTGTCCACACCAAGTCCTATAGTTTCAACTGGCCTCATGTTTGGCAAAGGAAATCTACAAGCAACCACCACTGTGTCATCTTTAACTTCCAGCAACAGCTTCTTCTCAAAATCTTTCATCATTTGTTCTACACCAAATATAACTATATTATTGTATGGCTTCAAATCAAATGTCCATAGATTGCATCTGTAAAACTTGGTTTCACGATACTGCCGGTTGACGAGTGCTGCAATTTTAGAGAAATAAACTAAAACTGGATTAAGTTCTACTCCATCAGCCTTAAAACCAAGTTTAGCAGCTGTAAATACAATTCTACCATCACCAGACCCAACGTCCAGTAGTCTGCCATTTCGACCTTTCAGTGCTGCAGTAACTCCTGCTATTTGATCTGTAGTAGCTGGCACATACGGAAGGCAAGCTTTTCTAAAGGCGGGTGATACAAAGGGTATGCAAATAATGGTCACTCCTACCGCTAAACCACCCGTTGTGTAAATCAAAGCTTTTCCAAGCACTGATAGTTTAGAACTATTCTGGGTTTCTTTTCCTAAGCTAGAATGAAAATCCATTTTTTACCACTTGTATATTCACAGCACGATATTTTTGTCTTACAATATATAAAAAAATACTTTTCTCTGGACTTCCGCAGGGCGACCCATAGATAATACACTAAGGCGACCGCGTAGAAAATTTTAAATTATTGACAAACTTCAAACTTGACAATCTTCTTTTTGGTCGGTGTTGAGCACAGGTGTTGAGCCAGAGACAAGTTATGTTGAGCAATGAATAAGGAAACTAATTCCTTAGTCATTGGTGTTGAGCGTAGACAGAGAAAGTAATATAGACTAAGCCATATCTCCTTTTCACTCCCATATGAAAGAGATGCAGTGTTCAGATGTTACTCAAGATAGAATGAGAACAAAATATGATTTCTTCTATCCCTTTCTGCGTGTCACTGGTTTAGTTAGTTATGTTCATAAAGCACTTATTGTGCTTGGTGCATTGCAGCGTTTTACCTATTATTACATATCTCTTTCGGTGCTGGCATTGATTCTAGAGGTTTAATTATTCTATGGTGTTGAGTGTTGACAATGGTATTTTTTTAAATCAAGTTTTACGGTTATGGGAATGGGCTATGGGTTGTCTCTTGATATGAAAATATCTGCCTATATGTAGATCAAATGATGTGCAAACAAAAAATCCTATTAGATCCTTTAGTAAATGATATTCTCTGAATTTCTTTGTTTTTTTTTTCAATAATTACTATGGTTTTTGACCATTTAGTAGAGATACGAAATTACTAGAACACAAGGCCGTAAAGTCAGTTAAAAAAGTTATTTGTCATGTCAAGTGATTTGACATGTCAATGATTTGGAGTCAATGATTGATTTGAGTGAGTATGGCAAACCGGTTTGGCCAAGGTGATTGGTGTGGCACTCCACACTTGCCACCTTGCCACCACAGAGTACTAGGGAGTACATTGAATATAGGGGGCCACTCTCCTCTAAATAAGATCATAGGGGCCACTATGGAGGGTAGAGTAGAGTGTTATTTCAAAAGGGAAAAAGTGTTGGGGTTGCTGAAAATAACCGTTCAAAAACCTTCCACAGTGGCGCTAGTGTAGCAAAGAGTATGGTATGAGTGTAGCTTGAAGTGAAGTATGCCGAGTTAAAAAAAATTAATATTATTGTCGTCTAAAATAGTTAATTAATGAAAATTTAAACAACTTACGTTCTATAAAATAATGATGAGTTTTCTTTCCTTGTTTATTTCTCAAACCTACTCTTATAATATTCTTATGGCCTACGTCTAAATATCTCTTTCTACGATTTTGGCGCTTCCTTTTAAATTTACCTTGATGCTAATGCGGCGCCCCCAATTTAGTGCATTTCGACGGACACTTTTTATATCTCAGAGGTCTTTGATTTTATAAATTTATTTAAAGAGATAACACTTCTCTAATCTACCCTATTTGTTGCCACTTACCTTTCAGTGTATACTTATTATGTCTGTGAGGTTATATTAATTTACTCTATGCACTTACCATTTCAATTGACAGATTGTTATTTCCCAATTCCCTATTTTAATTTATTGCTTGTCTCTGGTAGCACCGCTATGGCTGCAATAATATGAAGTAGAAAAAAAGAGCTTTTTTCTGGTCGGTGAAAAGTGGTTAAAAAGACAAAAAGAGCAACTTGAGCCTTGAGAACTTGAGAGCCTAAGTTGAATCGAAATTACAATTTTAGCTTGGGATTGTAGCCAACCCAACTAACCTATACTTTCAACAAAATGACTGCGTTTGAAGAGTTTGGAGTCCTGCCCGAATTGGCAAAGGCGATAGATGAAATGGATTGGACCCTGCCCACAGACGTGCAAGCTGAAGCGATTCCACTTATCCTAGGTGGAGGCGATGTGCTTATGGCAGCGGAGACCGGTAGTGGTAAAACCGGTGCTTTCTGTTTACCAATATTGCAGATAGTATGGGAGACTCTAAAAGATATACAAGAAGGGAAAACTAGTAAAGTTATTCAGCAAACTTCCACAGAATGGACTATGTCTTTCTTTGATCGCACTGACGCCTTGGCGGTGACTCCAGATGGTCTCCGCTGCCAATCTCGAGATGCTACTGGATGGCATGGCTGTAGAGCCACCAAGGGTGTACACACAAAGGGTGCATACTACTATGAAGCCATGGTGACTGATGAAGGATTATGCCGCGTTGGCTGGTCTACTCAGGCAGTAAGTGTTGATGTGCTTGAGTATTAAGAGATCTTTTAAGTTTTTGGTAAATTGCACAAGTGTCGTGCTGTGCACTAGGGCTTCCAATACATGGATCCCAGACTTTTTTCGTCCATTTTCAATACCGGTATTGCAAAAACCGGTACTCGAAAGCCCTACTATACAGATACCAATTTCCAAGTAAGAATAATAGACAAAACTTAATGCACACAGTCTCAGGCTTAAGCTAGTTGAACATACTACTAACTTGTAACATAAAATACTGAATATTATGAATAAAATTAAAATGAAAGCTGATTTGTTTTTCTTCTTATTTTGTTTGTTTTTCTATTCAACAGGCAAGACTGGATCTTGGCACTGACAGACTAGGGTTTGGATTTGGTGGTACTGGCAAGAAGTCAAATGCTAAACAGTTTGATGATTATGGCAGTGCCTATGGGAAAAATGATATCATTGGTTTGTAGATTTATCAAAATACTAGCTTATGTCTATGTATTGAGGTTTTATGGTTCCCGCTAGAACTCTTTAATTTTCTGGGATAAAAAGTAGCCTTTGTGCTATTCCAGACTATAATCTATATCTGTGCCAAATTTCATCCAGATCCATTCAGGTGGTCCTGCATGATTGAGTAACAAACATCCATCCATCCATCCAAACTTTCGCATTTATACTTAATATTATATCAAATAAACTATTGAAACTGAGATTTTCTTATTTCTGTAAAAAGGCAATTTTCGTTTTCTAGACTAATCTTTTAATAAGGTAAGGCAAACTTAAATGTCATTGTATTTGGCAATTATAACTTTTTAATTACAATTTGTGTTCATGTGGACTGTGGCCCAAACCTTATTTTTGAGAGGGAGACTTGAGCTCAGCAGCGGGCCTGCCATAGGTTGATTATGATAATGATTAACAATTTTGGCCAATTTCAGGATGTCTATTGAATTTAAATAATGGAGAAATTCGATACACAAAGAATGGTGAAGATTTGGGTGTGGCTTTCAAGTTAGACCAGTCTCGCCGTGCCGACTGCTACTTCCCAGCTGTTGTTCTTAAGAATGCTGAGATGAGCTTTAACTTTGGGACTTCACCTTTCAAGGTAGTTTTCATGTATAAAATTCAAAATTGGTTATAAGCTGGCTGGAATATAAAACATGCTCTTAAGGAAGGAAACATTATTTAATAGATGGCAATCAATAGTAAGATGTATCCTAGCCTTATAATGGCAAAACATAATATAATAATGAATACATCTCTTATTTTATTGGTGTGTTTAGATTGTTGAGGTGCAGGGGTGATCTGCCTTTTTTAGGTTGGTATGCTTTTTTTATGTGTGGCACAATTTGGAAATAAATGTTTTTTTCTTTCTTCTTCCTTTCTTACTTTGTTCATTACAAAGCTACACACACCAAATAAAAAGAATGAGATTATATCCTATTTTTTCACTATATTATGTTGTATTGTATTTTATAGACTTGAGATATAGGTACACTGTAGGTACACTTATTGACGTTAAAAATTACTTAAAAAACATGATGGTGATATAGTTAAATACTAAGTAAAAATCGTTTTTCAGCACCCACCTACTGGAGACTACATTGCATTATGCCAGGCACCAAAAGAATATGTGAAACAAAATGTAGTGTCCGCTGTAGCCGCTTCAGGAGCTCTGAAGCCAGTGAATAATGCCCCACAGGCCATTATTATTGAAGTAACAATTTATTTAATTATTTACCTACCCTTCACACACACTTTTCAGAGCATTTGCAAGATTTGCCTCAGTGTATGAAAAAAGCATTGATCAGTATTAATATGATTCTTTCAGCGTCGCATTCCTCATTACTGAAGGTCGTGACCCCTTTCCATTAATCAAATAATGGTAGGAATTTACTTGGGATAATAATGCGGTGGGTTCTCACCAAGGGCGGATCCAGGGGGGGGGGGGGTCATGGGGGTCATGACCCCCCCCTGGGCTGGGTCCAGGTCCTAGGTGAACCACTAAGTAAAATTGTTAAACATACTGATTTTATAGATTTTTTATAGATTTTATTTAAGTACTTTCAATATTTAATCAAATCAAATATCAAATCAAATCAAATAATCAAATATCAAATAAATATTACAAATGCGAAAGTTTGGATGGATGTATGGATGTTTGTTACTCAATCACGCCCCAACAGCTGAACGGATCTGGCTGAAATTTGGCACAGAGATAGATTATAGTCTGGAATAGCACATAGGCTACTTTTTATCCCGGAAAATTGAAGAGTTCCCGCGGGAATCAAACAAATGTATCTGTTCAACTGATTTTGATAAAATTTGGTACAGAGATAGGTTGTGTCCCAGGGAAGGACGTAGGCTACTTTTTATCCCGGAAAATTGAAGAGTTCCCGCGGGAATCTTTAAATTGCGATATTGAGATGTTTCCTAATATAAGAAAATTTTTATGTATTAAGGCTACACTACCGGTTAGTGTAGCGACAGCGGAAAGATCGTTCTCTACGTTACGAAAAATCAAATCGTGGCTAAGAGCTTCCATGGTTGAAGAACGTCTAACCGGACTGGCACTTCTCCACGTCCATAAAAACGTACCCATTGAAGTAGATGAAGTGATAACGCGTTTCGGGAGAAGACGTAAAAGAAAAATTGATTTTGTCATTTAAATATACTTGTATCTATTATAATCAAAATTAAATTATAAGTTCTTGTGTCTTAACCACGACTATGTGACCCCCCCCTGGCGCCAAAGCTGGATCCGCCCTTGGTTCTCACATTCTTCCGTATACGACTTGACTAAGAGTATTTAAACTTTTAGGGTTTTGTAACGATTATTATCAGATGTTAGTGATAATAACCGGGACCGAAGGCTTAACGTGCTCTCTGAGGCACGGAGGAAGCGAAAAGAGCAAATTTTAACCTCCAAATTCGGTCACCCAGTTACCGACATGGGTCAACGTTGCTTAACAATCACAATCGACTGATATGCGTTGTCACAACTAGGCCACTCGTCCCTCAATGACATATAAGGCTCCTCACTCAGCACAAAGCCGCAGCAAGCTGCAGTGCTGGTTTTCAGGAGGAGCCTTAAAGTGTCCATAGACATATGTTTCCAACAGTTTTGATCAACTATATAAATTAAGTAAAGAGGCCTATTAAAAAATATTCATTACTACCCTACTAATTGCAATTTAACTGATATCATATATACATACATACCTACCTACATTGCTTAACTACTTTATAATATCACAATCAATTGTTAACCGACTTCCAAAAAAGGAGGAGGTTCTCAATTCAGGGCGTATTTTTTATTTTTAATGTATGTCGGTGCATATCTCCGTGATTTCTGAACCGATTTGAATTTTTTTTCTATGAGTCGTTAAAGGAAGCTCTCGAGGTTGTCCCATAAAAAATTCTGGCTCCAAATCCTCAACCTTGACACTAAAAAGTTAAAAATAAAAATTCTTTCCAAAAAACAGACTTTCAAAGCCACTGTAAAGTGAAAAATAAATTTGATTTCTACACACTATGTTGAAGTCGAGCGGGCGAGTTTATCAAAGATAGGCAAAGTTGACGCGTCAGGCGTAAAGTGAAAAATAATTTTGGTTGGACTTCAACCAAAATTATTTTTCACTTTACGGTGGCTTTGGAAGTCGGTTTTTTGGAAAGAATTTTTACAATTTTAGCCATCCAGAGAGCTAGCAGAACAAACGTGCACGCAAATAGCTATGTTTAAGAAACACCTGGACAACCCAAAGGTGCAGGAACTACTAGTGGTTGGAGGTATCAATGTGAAAGATCAGATCAACCAGTTAAATGCTGGTGTTGATATTGTTGTTGGGACACCTGGCAGATTAGAAGATCTTATTCAAGGAGGTCAGTATACCATAGTATAACATTTATATATTTTTTTTCTGTGCTCTCGTATCATGCGATCAGTCTTCTGACTATGAGCAGATGTGTTGAACGTTTTCTTATAATCAGATTTATAAATAATTATTAGACATGTTATATATAGATATAACATTTATAATTAGATATTTGAATTAAATAAAATTGTCGTAACATTGTTTTATAACAAAACTTTAAGCTTAAATTACAATACTTTTTTAATATGTTGTTGCTTAGTTTAGCCTATCTGCAATTTAGACAAGTTCAATGGGCTATGTTTTAAACATGAGTTTGAAATAATACTTATCATGTTGCTATGCATCCTTATACAACTTGATGTAAGTCTATGTTTTTTTTTTAATAAAAAGTGTAAAAATAAATTCAAGAAAGTGTGTGTTGTCTGTCTATCTGCTACGCTTTAACAGGCCCATCTTTACCACCGATTTTATTGATATTTGGTATAGGTTACATCCCGGGGAAAGACATTGGCTACTTATTATTCCAGAAAATTACGACATTCCCTCTGGGAATCGAAAAATCTAAATCCACTCGGACAAAGTAGCGGGCGTTATCTAGTAAATATATATTTCACAGGATACTTAGCTCTCACGCATTGCCGATTCTTCGTTTTGGACGAGGCGGATGGTCTGCTAAAGGCTGGCTGCGGGGAGCTGATCGAGAGGCTTCACCGACAAATACCGAAGATCACCGCGGACGGGCGGCGTCTGCAAATGGTCGTATGTTCCGCGACATTGCACGCGTTTGAAGTTAAAAAAATGGCGGTATGAACTTTTCCTTCACATTAATATTCTGCTTCTTTATTATTTTGTTAATTTATTGCAGTTTACTCCTTAATAATCGATTTTCATATGTAAGCGCGGGGTATGAAAATGTATGGGGAGTAAAATCAAACTTTAGACGTTACGTTACTTTATGTTTCCATGGTAACACTTTTCATTTGTAAGGAGTAAACTCCAGTCGTGCGTCGGATCAGAGCTGACACACACAATTTTTTTTTAATTAGAATAATTATTATCTTAATTTTAGGGATTTGGGCATTAAACAACTATTTGTGTTTGGAAAAAGTGGAAAAATGTTATTTTTGTTTGATAGTTAACTGATATTATTAGTATTAAGTAATACAGGATATGCTTGAAACTATACTTAAGGTAGAGCTTTTGTTGTAATATCGTTTTTTGAGCTCCTTGGGACTATATCTAATAATAGCAACTTTGATAGCCCCCGAAATCGTCAATGTTTGTGATAAAAATATTTTTGTATTATTCAAAAATTTTATTCAACAATGCCCTAGCAAGGGCAAAGCTTAACAACATTAACACCTATTTTCAAATAAAGTTTTGAAAGTTATAAGACCCTAACAGTGGCAATCCACCTAAGTAGACCTTTGCTACCTTAGTATGAACTATGTTTAGTAACTAGTTTTTTTTTTTTTTTTTTTCTACTATTGAGTACCAATGAAGGGTGCTCAATATAATTACAATCTAGCCAAACTATTTGACTAATAAGTAATTTTTCTTTAACCTAAGCTTATAATCAACTTATGTACTAAGAAATTATCCAGTGACGTATCTTAGTCTTTCTTGTTGCAAATAGACACTTTGTTCATGTGTTCTTTTAGGCAGCACTTCACTACACTATCACTAGTCACTATGCACTAACTCAAAGGGTTTTGTCCTTTTTAGTCTTCTCACTAATTGCGTACCGTCGAGCAACTGGATTGCCTCAACGTTAACGTGATGATGAAGCCGATGGTCATGGACTTCTGCAAATTTGGTGATGACTTTGTCGACGTATTCAATTTTCAGGTCCCGATGAATTACGTCATTTCTAATGTACCAAGGTGCATTCACGATGTTGCGAAGTACTTTGTTTTGAAACCTTTGTATTATTTGTATATTGGTTTTTTTAGTGCAGCCCCACAGCTGTATGCCATAAGTCCAAATAGGCATTAGGACTTGTTTATATAATAGAATTTTATTGTGTATTGACAAACAAGATTTTCTGCCAAGTAGCCAATACATTTTTTTATAACGTATTTCTAGCTGTTCTCGTTTCTTTTTAACATGCGTTTTCCACCTCAGCTTTGTATCCAGAGTCATACCGAGGTATTTAGCTGTATTAGCATACGTTATCTGTTGCCCATTAATGTAAATCGGGTGATATTTCGGTGTTTTATTTGTGAAATCAATATGGACCGATTTTGATTCGTTCAACTTAATTCGCCACCTGGTCGTCCAGTCGTAGACTTTATTAATGGAAGCTTGGACTTTTGTGACTGCTTCATCGTGACTTTTTCCAATTCCTATTATGGCAGTATCGTCAGCGAAAGTAGCAATCACATTGTTTTCTGACACCGGGATATCACTGGTGTACAAGAGGTACAGGACCGGACCAAGTACACTTCCTTGTGGAACCCCAGCTTTTATTTCCTTCAATTCCGAATATGCATCTTCTTGACGAATTCTGAACATTCTATTAGTGATATATGATTTCAAAATTTCTGAAAATGCTTTGGGCAATATCATATTCAGCTTATATATAAGTCCTTCGTGCCATACTTTGTCGAAGGCTTGCGCTACATCTAAAAATACAGTAGTGCAAACCTTTTTTTCTTCCAATGTTTGCTCAATTATGTTAACTATTCTATGAACCTGGTCAATTGTAGAATGCTTTTCTCTGAATCCAAATTGGTGGTTTGGTACGAGATTTTTATCATCTATTATGGGTTTAATTCTCTTAAGCAATAGCTTTTCAAATAGTTTGGACATTATGGGTAGCAGTGAGATTGGCCTGTACGACGTTGTTTCTTGGGGAGGTTTCCCTGGCTTGGATATCATAATAACTTCAGCAATTTTCCATAAATCAGGTACATACTTAAGTCGAAATGCTGCATTGATTAAATTAGTAAGCTTCACAAGGGCTTTGCGTGAGAATTATAGTAACTAGTAATGGAATAATAATAAAATTCATTTTCATCCCTCCATCTCGGAAAGAGTATTTTTACTCTTCGGTATGCAAAAGCCGTTATTATCCTCTAAAGTAAATTGAATTTAGAACATCGTGTGCACGTTAGTAAATATCACTCGTCTATGAATTTTGTGAAATCAAAACATCATTAAAACCTATTTACTTCTACCTCTATGGTGCCGAATTTCCATACAATCGTTTTTAATTGGTTAAAAACTCACACTCGTAACCTTCTAACTAAATGCAAAAAAAAACACAAGATAAAGTACACCAATGTACTTTATCTTGTGTGTTTTTTGCATTTAGTCATTTCCTTGCTGAGGTGGGATGAAAAGTTACGTGTTGCACTCGAGTTAAAAGATTTTTCACCTCGTGCTCTTTTGATTCCCTCGCTGACGCTCAGGATTTTAATTTTTGAATCCTTCGCTTGCTCGGTCATCAAAATTGAGCACACGGTTAAAAAACAACTTTTCACTCTTGTATAACAATTAATTGTAATAACTATTAAGTATTCCAAAAGATTCATACTTAATACATTTACCAATTTTAAATACACAACATTTCCAAAACAGCATTGTACAAGGATAATAGTCTTCAGTAGTAGCTTAAGTAATCCCATATAAAAATGGATTGAGCCAGCCAGCTTACCTTAAATCTTGCGATTCTGTATTAAAGCTGCCGGATCAGTTCTCTGCGTCATAATATATTAGTTCATACTAAGTTTAGCATGTATTTATGGATACATAAAAATATGATAACAGGAGAAGCTAATGCACTTCCCAACGTGGGTAGACCTGAAGGGCGAGGACGCGGTGCCGGAGACGGTTCATCACGTCGTCGTCAACGTCGACCCGCAGAAGGATCGCTGCTGGGAGAGTCTGAGGAAGTAAGAGCTACTCTTTTTTCTACTACAATTTAGCCCTTGACTGTGTGGTGTCTCACTTGTTGGTGAGTAGTAACCAAATCTTCGGCGTCGACCAAAGAAATCACATTCTACTTCGGCCAAAATAGACCGTATTTTTCTCTGAAGCCGAAGGCTTTCTAGCAAGCGTCGAAATGGACACGAATCGAATTTGAACTAATTATGAAAGAACTGGAAATTTCATTCGCTATCATCTTTGCAGTTCTTCATTAGCATGGACTTCCGCAAAGTAACGCATGCTTCTATTCAATATTGAACGAATTGTTACGAATGCACGAGAGCGTCGTGGAAGAGACGTTGCACGGGGGATGTCCCACTGCGTTTTCTCAGCCGGCCGTCATCGCGAGTAGTAAATCAAAATGTGAAATATGAGGCAATAGACTCGTCTTAAAGATTGTTATTCACTTTTAGTAAATCTTTACTGAATTTAATTTCGGCTTCAGCTTCGGCCTCGGACAGAAATCGCTCGGGCAGAATCTTTTGCTTGGACAGTAGTGGTAAGTGAAGATGCACCCATGTGAGTGCATCAGAAGAGCGAGAATGGAATGGAGATTGTTGAGCACATGTTAAATTGGGTGGACTAACTTTATTGCTCATCAGTTTATATTTTCAATTCTTTATGAAATATGTACCGAATTAATTGTTAAATAGGCTGAAATGTCTCAGAGGTGCTTACCAATCAATCAATCATTTGAAATGACAAAATGCCTTTATAGTACTTAATCATAGTCACCCTTATTAATAAAAAATGCATACTTCAAGCTTAATCGGAAACTAAACTTAGACTAGTTAATCCCAGAGTAATCGAGTATTAACTTCGTCTTAACAATGCTATTAATAAACATGGAGTGAACTTGCACTAACAATACAGTCCTTACGCCGGAATTAACGCTTGCGTTATGGCAACCCACATAATTTAAATGTAAAAAGAGCGAGTCAACGAATGAAAACAATGCTTGATGTGACATTAATGACAGTGACTTACAACTATAGCCTGTGGTGTGTACGATATTTTGAATTTGACAAATGACAAGCTGGGATGCGGTTTTATTTTTTCGGTAACTTTGTTGTAGGTAGTGCTCGGTGGAAAATTAAAATAAGTTTACGGTTTTGGAGAATTTATCATATAAAATCATAATGAATCAAAAACAAAAACGCAACCGATGATAATGATAGGCAATTAGGTACAACTTAAAAGTTTTATTTACCTCTGCACGGGCCCATGTTCTTTTATTGCAGCCAAAACTTTCAGATGAGGTTGTATAAAGCCACCTTGCATCACCAACTAAATAGTTTTTTACTATCTATTTCAATAATGAAAACGGCAGGTGATCGAGAAAATCTGTACTTAGATTTAAATTCACCTTCATGAAGTTCTTGCAAAGGATTCTTACGAATTTTGTAAAGTTTCATACGCCTCATTAATGGAACCTGGTTTCTTACCTCATTAATATCATCTATAGCCCTCAAATCATCAATAAAATAATATGTATCCGTTTTAATTGCACAGCACAAAACTATAACGTAGGTTACGAACTGACTTTATCTGAACAAAAGAAAGTACCTGGGTCCAGTGTATACGGAAATACCAAACAAAGGGTTTCTAAAAAAAAGGCAATCTTTGAGGCATGCTCATGGTCAACAGATGGTCAAAATCGTCGAAAGCACACTTTGTCTATGCCTAATCGGTCGTTAAACCATGTAGCGCCATGAAATAAAGTTTACTCCAACAGTAGATTCAGATTATGCTACTCACTCCTTACTCTGTATTTATTAATACGGAATTTAGTTAGACGAGACTAAAAGCTTGGATTAAAATTAATCTCGCTCTAGTCTAAGTTTATTAATAACAGTGACAAGTTTAATTTTCCACTCCTTGTAGGCAAATCACAACTGACGGTGTCCACGCAAAAGACAATATTCGCAGCGGCAACACTACGCCAGAAACGTTGTCCGAAGCCGTGAAGATACTCAAGGGAGAATACTGTGTACGCGCCATAAGGGAACATAAGATGGATAGGCAAGTAACTCAGTCACCTACTCAATTGTACTTACAACAACTCTTGTAAGTCAAATGGTATTGTCTCAAGATGTATGATTGTCTAAAACCTAGTGATTGTAACATTCTTGGTACCAGCTTTTAGAGAGAAGAAAAGGACACCTACAATTTCTTATTTCTAATGATTTATTTAACGCTGGTCGATCGTTTGAAGTCACAAACATTTTGCGGTTCTATTCTCTGTCCAATTATTTATTTTACTTTTGTCAGATGGAGTTAATGATGTTCTAACGCGTTACTGATTCGATTTTTGATAACAATCGACTTTATTTATGAAGAAGTTTTAATCGATTTGACACATTGATATTTTTTTACCTTTGCTCAACATTTTTTTAGTGTTTTATAAACATACCCCAAGCGTTCAAATGACGTATTTCGGACCCCATACCCCAAGCGTTCAAATGACGTATTTATAGTACGTGAGGAAGTATTGTAAAGTATGTATTAAAATAAATCACGTATATACAACAGTACACTAAATTTACATAAATCCGTCAGGTCATCGCCAAAGATTATGGTGCTTAAAAGACTATCAAGAAAATAGTGTTGAAGCTCCGTGACTATTTTGAAAGGGAATGTCGTACTTGTAATTACTAGATGAGTATACGAGTTACGAAATATCGGATAAAATGGCACGTCGCTTCAATTGGAAAATACGATATGCGTCTATGGAGTATTGCATTTTTTTTGTCGATGGTTGCCTGTCAATAATTATGACACTTCATAGACGTGCATATGCCAAAAGTAAAATAAATCGTTGGACAAGGCATAAAAAAAAATTGTGCAAAAGCGCACTTTGATCTTTCAACATATGGATCATTTTAAAATGAAAAACAAAAAAGAAACACTTTTTTGATTTTTGATGACCATTTTTATAAGGTAAATAAAATAATAATGCCAAACCCATTATTAAATATTAATCAGTTTTAGTTGGTGTACTAAATTAGTGCTAAGTCTGTAAAGTGGTTTAATTTTTTAATATTTTTATTTATTATTTATTCATACAAAAATTGGTTTTGCTAATTACAACTTATGTCCTTAAACTCTCGTTAGTTTATCTGGACGTTGCACACTCCTCTGAAAAACCTATATAAAAAGAACTCATATACAAATCAATACCTAAAACATCACAAAACATAATACTTACAAAATAACTATAGTAAGTAAAAAAGTGGGTAGATAATTAGCACAATACAAATTACAATGGAGCGCACGGCTACATTCGAGAAACGTCGTATCGTGCAAGAGATAAGATAAGATCGTGTTAGAGCAGGGTATTGATTTAGTACAAGCCCCAAAATTGTTTCCAGGGCTATAATTTTCTGTCGCACAAAGTTGGACTGCGATAACATGGAACGCTACCTCAAGTCTTTCGGCAGCGAATTCTCCTGTGTGTGCCTGCACGGGGACCGCAAGCCGGCCGAGCGTAAGGCCAACTTGGAAAAGTTCAAGCAGAAACAGGTCAAATTCCTAATTTGTACCGATGTAGCCGCCAGGGGGATTGATATTTCCGGACTGCCTTTTAGTGAGTTTTCTTTCAGTTTATTCTCATATATCCTTGCCTATTAACATATTAACTACTAGCTGATGCCCGCGACTTTGTCCGCGTGGCCGTGGATTGAGGTTTTTTGGTTCCCGCGGGAACTCCTTAATTTTCGGGGATAAAAAGTAGCCTATATGCTATTCCAGACTATAATCTATATCTGTGCCAAATTTCATGCAGGTCCGTTCAGCCGTTCTGGTTGGGTAAAAAACATCCATCCTTCTATACATTCATCCATCCAAACTTTCGCATTTATAATATTAGTAATATTAGTCATTGGTAAAGACAAATGCGAATGCTTGTGGTTAACTAATTTTTCCGGAATATTCTGGAATCTCTTTCAATTGTGCTACTTCTGAATAGGATTTATTTGTTTACTAACGGTTTAAAAAAATATTGTTCTATTTCGAACGAAAATATTGTTCTATCTCTAACGAATTTCTTCATCGTACTAATATTATTAATACGAAAGTTTGTTCGTCCTTCAATCACGCTGCAACAGAGCGACGTATTGACGTGATTTTTTGCATGGGTATAGTTGTGGACCTGGATTACATAGACATTGGAATAACATAGACTTTTTAACCCGGAACATTAAGTTCTCGCGGGAATAGAAAAAAGTTTAAACCACGCGGACGAAGTCGCGAAAGTCTGATAGTGATTCAATATTTCTCTAGCATAACTCAATATTTCAGTGATCAACGTAACCCTGCCAGATGAGAAGTCCAATTATGTTCACCGCATTGGACGCGTGGGTCGCGCTGAACGCATGGGTCTCGCCATCAGCCTTGTTTCTACTGTACCAGAGAAGGTATGAAACAATTATAGCAAATTGTATAATAGTAGATTATTAACCAAGGGGATAATGCAGTGTCTTCTGTCGCGGGTGACGATTTAAGTTCACCGAAGACTAAGACAGCTTTATCCCCGAGGAAAATACTCTACTTTTCGTACCATTTGCGAAAAAATTAACACAATAATAATATGAGACTAGCTGATGCCCGCGACTCCGTTCGCGTGGACGTATGAAACATTTAGGGGGATGAAAAATAGATGTTGGCCGATTCTCAGACCTACTCAATATGCTCACAAAATTTCATGAGAATCGGTCAAGCCGTTTCGGAGGAGTATGGGAACGAAAATTGTGACACGAGAATTTTATATATTTGGACATATTGAGATCAGTGGGGGCCTGAATCATTGAGGCTTAGAATAGAATAGAATGAATTTATTTATCTGAATTTGCGTTACAATGATGGTTACAGTATGAAAAGTCGCAGCATATCCAGTTGGGCAACCCTGACGTACAAATTGTTTGTAGTTAAATACAAATGTATAGGTTTTTTATTCAAATAGACTTTTACAAGTGCTTATGAATAGTCGAATGAATCTACCACTGGTTTGGAATGCCGTTCCTACCGAGAAGAACCAACAAGAAACTCTGTGGTTGTTCTTTTGAAAAAAAAAATATATTTACAATTGCATTTATCTTAAGATACATAAGTAACAGCAGTCCTGGGCATTGCTGGAGCGAGTCAAATCCATGCGCTTTTATTCTATTATATGTCGCATTTGATCGGCGGCCTATGTCAGAAAAGACGTGACGCGTCGGTAAAGCGCGTCTCAATTTTCTTTTTAAATCAGCAGAACCGCTGACCCTCAGTAGGTCACCGTCTCTGCTGTCACTATCTACAGTACTAAAACTGATATCAACAGCAAGTGCTATCCAAATGAGGCACTGAAGTTAATTATCGAAAAGCAGAACTAGATTAACATTGACCACCGCAAATACAGATACGTCACATATTGCAACTGAAGGTTACTATTTGAATGAATGGCTTTAATCACTGATTTTAATTGTTGCCTAGTCTATCACTGGTATGTGCAATCACTAAATAAATAGACTACCTACAAATGCAACTCATAGAAACACTACGCCACTATAAGACGTAGGTTGTAATTGTAATTAATGCTTCCAATAGTTAACCCATCACTGGCTTGCAGATGCCTTACTATCAGAGGCGGCTCGTGAAAGATCATATTGGGAGTTCACTAAAAAAAAGAAAATGCTAACCAATTATTTGTAAATGAAGTCCATTCGGCGGTCATTACGTTATATTGTTCCATTTTAATCGCCTACACTATTTACATAAATCACAGTCTTTTTCACATAAATACACAACACAATATGTACACTATTTAAAACAACAATACAGATTTTCTAGCCAATGTACAATGATCCGACGCACTCGCGAAGAAATCAAAATAAATTTACTTTCGTATTTTGTGTTTTGTTTACATCTTACCGGCATAATACGAATAAAAAAAAAATACTCGCGAGTTTTAACTTTCTTCGTGACAACAGGCCATGTCATTTAGTCGGGTAATATCGCGAATGCGTACTTCGTGTCAGGAGCGCCGCTCCATATTTACCAAATGTCTCATACAAATCTTTTGTCTCACGCGCCGCTCGCATCGAATGTTCTCTTTTACTCTCATTACATTTCAATAAGAACGTTGTACTAAACTTTCGTCTATAGGAGCGTTGTTCTCAGCGCTCCACTTAACAAAAATACCATGTATTAAATTTGTGTTGATTGATGAAATAAGTAGTAAAGTAGGTAGGTAGGTACTTATGGATATTCATGATTAAAATGACAATGGGAATAGATTTATATAAAAATATTTATAACGTTTATAGCAAAGTTTATTTGATTATTATACCTACCTAGTACCTATGTATTTTTTTAAATTTGGTGGGAGTTCACTGCACCAGCGCTCCTTTGAGCGAGCCGCCTTTGCTTACTATTGTCACAAGTAAGAAAATCACTAATAGCAAAGGTGATCAAGGTGATCAAGGTGATTATCACCATACGTGGGTAGGAACGTAGGTAGTTCAATAATAATGATTTAACCTCACAGATTCTTATCTTAATTACTTTAAAGAAACACCGATTTAGATAAGTTGTTAAATTCAGATGGTTTTTATTCAAATGATCAAATGAATGTACCACCAGCTCGGAAGGCCACTCTCACAGAGAAGAGCTGGCAAGAAACTCTGCGGTAGCTCTTTTTAAAAGGTTTGACAATCTGGGGTCACGGGAGTGACCCCGCCAAGACGAGCGCAGCCAAAGACACGGGGCACTACCTACCTTTTCTCGAAGCGTTTCGTCGTATTTTCGAACCGTCATAGGTTCGGTCCGGATGACGCTAGAAAGCTGAAATTTTCAGGATAAGATATCGTTGGCGGATTTACCAAATGTACCAAATATCAATTATCTAGTATTTATAGGTTCAGATTTATTGATACCTGAAATACATCGATTTTGTGCTGATTCACTGATGACCATCAACATGAAAAAGGTACTTCCTGAAGTGCTAGAAAACTGAAATTTGGTATGCAGGCTAGAATTTGCATATAAACAACAGGAACATTAAGAAATCTGAAACTTTCCCCCTCCAACCCCTCGTATGGGGGGTGCAAATCTGACAGCATTTCCTCGTATTTTCGGACCGTTATATAGCTTCAGTTTGGATGATGCTGGAAAGCTGAAATTTTCAGGATAAGATGCCGGTGGCAGACTTATTAAACTTACCAAGTATCAATTATTATCTAGCATTTATGGTTTCAGATTTGTTGGCACCTGAAATACGTACTTAATGCATACTTTTGGGGTTTTTTTAATTATACTAAATCACATGTTAATCAATACCTCTAGGTTACTTCTAAAAGTCCTAGAAAGCCTAAATTTGGTATGTAGGCTAGGAATTGCATTGCATGTGAACAATGGAATAATTAAGAAATCGAAAACTTTCTCTTTCCAACCCCTCCTTTAGGGGGCGCATATTTGAAAGCGTTTCCACGTATTTTCCGACCGTCATAGCTTCGGTCTGGATGATGCTGGAAAGCTGAAATTTTCAGGATAAGATGCCGTTGGCAGACTTAAACTTACCAAGTATCAATTATCTAGCATTTATGGTTTCAGATTTGTTGGCACCTGAAATACGTACTTAATGCATACTTTTGGGGGTTTTTTAATTATACTAAATCACATGTTAATCAATACCTCTAGGTTACTTCTAAAAGTCCTAGAAAGCCTAAATTTGGTATGTAGGCTAGGAATTGCATGTGAACAATGGAATAATTAAAAAATCGAAAACTTTCTCTTCCCAACCCCTCCTTTAGGGGGCGCATATTTGAAAGCGTTTCCACGTATTTTCCGACCGACATAGTTTCGGTCTGGATGATGCTGGAAAGCTGAAATTTTCAGGATAAGATGCCGTTGGCAGACTTATTAAACTTAACAAGTATCAATCATCTAGCATTTATGGTTTCAGATTTATTGGTTTATGAGATACGTAGTTTTGGTTTTTTTTTACTTTTACGAAATCACTTCAAAAATCAACACCTCTAGGACTCTAGGGTATTTCCTATAGTCCCCCCTAGTATAGTAGTAGTTTCGTGTTTGTCGCCCTTACTATTCCTTATGGACTTAAATGTTATGTCAGGAAATAGTTCGACGAATATTAAACGGCCAAGCCATACCTTTTTATCAAGAAGTAGACTTGCTAGGTACAGGGCTTATATATAGAGTTACATGTTATTTAATATTAATAATTTGGTACACAGTAAAGAGCATTTAGAACTATATACTTTGAACTTAGACTCCGTGGGGTATGATGCGCAGCACAAAGAGGAGCTCAACTTCGGGCTTGGCTCTAAAAGAGATGTCATCACTTTTTACAGTGAAAGCATTATGCACTTGTGAGTCTTGGCAACCAATTACATGAAATGTTTTTGGTGGGATCATTTTTACAATATTAACTTAGTTTACGATATTCAAGATCGAAACCGATTCACAAATATTTATTACAACTCGGAGATTATTTTTTAATTCAGTCTAAAATCAAACTAAAACCTATGCACACAATTATTAATGGAAAATCGAGTAGAAATTGGTGTTACAACCTTTCGCTTACCAAAGCTCTAACAATAATCCCTCATAATCTGCCATTACAATGCTTTTAAAGCGCACTATCGCGCCACCAACGGCAGCTCGCGGCGTAACAACAGCCGACTCGCCCCGATTGGTGGAACGATATAGCGGGTAAACAATTGAAACTCTTATTTTATTAACAAATCACTTAACTACAGTGTTAAACGAGCCAAACTAGCCTCTAAAATTATTAAAACTATGACAGTACAAAATAAATAGTAAACAAACAAGTAGGTACTTTCGGCCAAGACCCGCCTTTTAAATTTTAAACAACTATCTAAATCTTAGGAGGGTAGAAACAATAAGTAAACATTAACAATAAATTGCTAATATTATCATAAAACTAATCAGATCGGGTTGCGGGTTCGACGCCCTTCCGGCTTCTCCCCCGACATATATAAATTAATATTTAAATAACATAGTACTCGCACGTTTCTTGACTTCTTTGAGTTGATGTTGTTATGGTTGTACCGTGGCTAAAGAAGTCTCATTTGGATTCTGATTGTTACTAATATCCATAGCTTATTAAACAAATAAAGTGACAAAGCACTTTTTTTCCCGGCGAGCCGCAGTTTCAGATCGAATTAAAGAGAGGAATTGGTACGGCGGTTTCCCCATACAATCGTATTTATCTGTTTTCTCCGTGGATAATAATTACAATAGAGAAAATATTTTTGCACCATAAAATCCATATGTGTCCGTGCCATGTCCCTATGTCTTGCTTTTTTCAATAAACTAATAATTCTAAGAACATGGAACCTTCAAAAATTACAAAAATGGCTCAGTTCCGACATCCTGCAAACAAATTTGACAAAAATATAATCAAAAAAAGAAAAATCCTTCTTAAATAATTCTTGAAAAAAAAACGGTTCAGCTTTGGAGGAGGAAACAGAAAAATACGAGAGTAAGAATTCGACTGTTTTTCATGGGTATTATCGGTCCAAGCTGCAGTTGTCCCTATCGGGATTATGTTCTAGGAGCAGCGCGACGCAATATAATTGTTCAATACCTATTCTCAAAGTTTCCCGTTGATGCCATTCAACGACCCCGCACAAACGTTCCGTGTGTTATCGTCCATATAAATGAGACGGGTCTTATTCCTTAGAACTGCCGTACAGCCGTCCCAAACGCACCTTCTTATTGGCATAATCCACAGGAGGAATGTTGCCCGTTGACCGATTATATAAAGTGTCTTTAGTAGTATCATATCGCAGGTTTGGTACCACGGCGAGTGGTGTTCTTCGCGCGGCCGCAACTGCTGGAATACCAACCTCATCGACGACCGGCCGAAAGGGTGCTGCATGTGGTACAATGAGCCGCAGGTAAAATTCACTATATAAGAACTAGTCTTGACTAAAACTAAGCCTGACTGTATTATTTTGGAATTATACTGTGTCTTTTTGGTAACTTACAATAATTGACCTCAGGTTATATATTATTTATTATTAGTGTTTTAGTGCTCATGTTAAGATCTCTAGTGTTATACAGTATGGCAAACCAATCGTGCGGCGTAAGTAGAATTAGTCGTGAATAGGCAGTGTAAATGTATGGTGCCACATACATTTACTCTGCATTCAACTCGCGCACGAACTGTAGGTACTAGGCGACAATACATTGTGTTCGCAAGCATCGCACGAGCTGAAAATTCGCTCATAAATCGCGTGTAGTAAGCTCGACTCGCAACTCGCGCATATATATGACGCGGGTATTACGTATTACGATTTACGATACCAGAAGCTCCTTAGATCGTCAGGCTACGCGCGAACTCGTATTTAAAAAAGACACTCAAATTTCTCGCAGATTGAACGCAGGAAGCTACGTACGCGCGAGATTATTCGCGGCAAAGTAGCTCTTTTACGGTTTAAAAATTATCCAATGCATTGGTTCTAGGTCAAAGTTCTTTATCCGTGTATCTGATCCTGATGTTTGCACTTGATGGCTATCCATAAGGCTTAGAAAGTTAACAACTATTTCTTACAGTACCTGGCAGACATCGAAGACCACTTGAACATTACGATCCAGCAAGTTGAGAACGACATGAAGGTGCCTTGCGACGAATTCGACGGGAAGGTCGTGTACGGCCAAAAACGAAAACAAGCGGGCTCCGGGTACCAGGTAACTTTGTTTTTTTTATTCAATTTCATAATATTTCTCTTCACACTTGAATGTATGAAATTATTGATCTTACGTCAAAACTACTACTACTATTACTGCCAGCTGAGAATATTTTTCGCAAAATACTGAGGCTATATTTTTAAAGAGGATTTTAGCTCTCATTGTTCTGCAGTTTTGCTCTGCAAAATAATAAAACGATCACACGTCAATTATATTAAGGTAGTTGCCTTAATATAATTACTGACGTAAAGAAAACCTTTCATAATCCTTGAATATTTCAATCTCATGAAGAAGTATTTGTAAATGTCATTGTCACTATTTATTGAATATTTTCCCGGGGAATTCAAACCCGCCTTCAAAGAGGTCAAGGAAGACATCACCATAGCTTTAAAATTCAAATTTTACCATTTAAAACGTTGTTTCAGGATCACGTAACGCAAATGGCACCCGTGGTCCGAGCATTGCAGGAACTAGAGTCGCAGGCGCAGATTTATTACTTGAAAAATCACCACAATGTCGCCGTCGCTTAATGTTTTACCACGATCAACATTATAATATGCATTTACTGCCAAATCTACTACTGTGTGGCCAGTTCTGTTTAACATTATCTCTTAACTTAAATATAACTTAAATAACAGCATTAAATCTAACGATGCCCCATTCCACAGTATTATGAAAGGGATAGCAATATAAAATATAAATAGAGCTGTCATTTTAGTTCAGGGATAGTGTACAACAGAATTGGCCTAACAGGCTCATATTTAATTTTAAGGTTAATGCGGGATTTTATAACAGGAGCAGCAATGGACTTATTAAATTGATACTGTTTAGAGCTCATTTATGGCGAATAATTTCGATCCGTAATATTTTTTTCAATACAGTTGTCAAACATGGCGCACTTTCAGAGCCTGTAGTTATGATTCGAAAATTGAATCTTTCGCATAGGCATCTTACTTTTACACGGTCGTGACTTACTTTTACAAGCTCGACACTTACTTTTGCAGTTTAGTTTTAAATTTTCCAAGTCAATTAAAAAAGTTTATTAGCAAGGAGTTTTCATACATAGAATATAATCGGATAGGCTTTTTACGAGGAAAAATGAATGAATCCGTACGTTTTAGCATTGAATTTTCAAAACTCTTTTAAATGGTTGTTGATTATATTTAATTACCAGTTTTAATTTAATTATTTTCAACCTTTGACAAAAATCGAATAGGCTGTATACGCGTAGGTACGAACCCGTAGCCTAGTTTCGTTGAAAAAAAAATATGTCCAGGTGTAAATACGCGACATTTGCTGAAATTTTTTATTTTTTATGTGATAAATTGATTATATTTTCAACTGTTTTGAAAAATTCTTTTAAATGGTTGTTGATTATGTTTAATTACCAGTTTTAATTTAATTATTTTCAACACTTGACAAAAATCGAATAGGCTGTATACGCGTAGGTACGAACCCGTAGCCTAGTTTCGTTGAAAAAAAAAATATGTCCAGGTGTAAATACGCGCCATTTGCTGAAATTTTTTATTTTTTATGTGATAAAATGATTATATTTTTGTACTATTTCCCACAACTGCATTGAAAAACGTCGTGTGATACACGGGTGTGAAGGTTATTGCAAACTCGTGACATTAAAAACCCTCACCTTCGGCTCGGGCTTATTAATGACAGCTCGTTTGCAATAACCTACTTTCCACCCTTGTATCACAATATACTATATATACGCTCATATCTTAAAATTCTTATTATGAAATTAAGTATGATGATCGTGTGAATTCACGAACATCTCTAATGTATAAATAGTTATTTGTTATTACAAGAGTGAAAAGTTGTTTTTTAACCGCGTGCTCAATTTTGATGACCGAGCAAGCGAAGGATTCCAAAATTAGAATCCTGAGCGTCAGCGAGGGAATCAAAAGAGCACGAGGTGAAAAATCTTTTCACTCGAGTGCAACACGTAACTTTTCATCCCACCTCAGCGAGGAAATGACATGACGTGAAAGAAAATGGTGCGCGCAAAGCAAATTAAAAAAGTACACCAAGAAGGTTACGAGTGTGAGTTTTTAACAAATTAAAAAAGGTTGTATGGAAATTCGGCACCATAGAGGTAGAAGTAAATAGGTTCGAGTGATATTTACTAACGTGCACACGATGTTCTAAATTCAATTTACTTTATCCTCAAGAGGATAATAACGGCTTTTGAAGATTAAAAATACTCTTTCCGAGATGGTGGGATGAAAAATATATTATGACACTGATTTCATACCAAATTGATGCTATACAATATTTTTTTTACAATTATAGTACCGATCACTCGTAATTCACAGGCTCCGGGTTCTAGCTTCTGAGAATTTGTTCGTACTTGACGCGTAACCATGACGTGGTTTTCACGTAAACATGATGGTCGAGTATCGATTTCATACGAAATTGATGTTATAAAATATTACCATTAAAGTACCGTAACAATTCTGACTCCGTAACAAGGTCTGATTGCAGCCAAGCACTAAAGTCCGGACGCGAAGCAGGAAGAATTTCGTACAATGAACTGTTATTACCTGTCTCTGTCACTCTCGCGTAAATATAATGCGTCTCGTTCGCACAGAAGCAATGCCATCACATCTGTGCGAACGACACGCATTATATTACGCGAGAGTGACAGAGACAGGTAATAACAGTTCATTGTACGAAATTCTTCCTGCTTCGCGTCCGGACTTTATTTAGCCTATTATATTAAGAAAAACCTTTCGTCGAAATTATGAGCTCCGGATTCCAGCTTTTGAATATTGACGGCCATACTTTTACTTGATGGCCTGCACGGCAGCAAGGCGGTGGATTCGCGCATCGCCATTGGTTGTTGTTGCATTGAACCACCACACCAATGAAACGTAAGGAACTATATATCAAGAAAAGCTGACGACAAAATATAATAATATTTTATAGATAAGGTTTTAATATATGAGTTGAGACAAAATAATGTATGAAACTCTACATAATGTAGGTAATATGCCAACATTTCATGAACTACTAATCATGAATTGCATAAGTACCCTAAAGTTGTATTTTCCTAAATGGGTACACCCATTGGTTATAGATATTAGGATGTATTTAAATTGATACAATAAAGGAATACTTATCAAAAACATTGTTTTTCAATTCCTGATTTATTCCATAATATGAATAGGTATTTTTAGATGATTTCTGAAATTTAGATTTTAGTATAATTTTTTATTTTAAAAGAAAAAAAAGGTGTAAAATAAAAGAAGTGGTTGGGTCTTTAAGCATAAAAATGCGTTTAATTTTATTTTCACTTTGTAGAAATATTTACGCCTAATTAAAATTAAAATAAGCAAGTTAAAAATATGAACGATTACATTTCATCAAACAAAGCAAACAAAATGCAAAATAATTGTTATAAATATATTATTTTAGTTAAATTAATCTAACATTTGTAATCATACCTATGCGAAAATGTGTTTGTTTGTTGGTTTGTCCTTCAATCACGTCGCAACGGAGCAACGGAACGACGTGACTTTTCGCATGGGTATAGTTGAGGACCTGGAGAGTGGCATAGGCTACTTTTTATCACGGGAATCAAATAAACTTAAACCACGCGGACGAAGTCGCGGGCATCAGCTAGTTATGTTATAAGTTAAGTGTATTTAGTACATTTTTTACGCAGTTTAACAGACATATTTTGTCCAGAGCTAAGCAATATATACTAGGTTTTAAGAGAAAGGGTAGAGTAGGGTTAGACAGTCACACAAGGAATTAGGTTAAATCGAAAATAGGAACTACAAAAAGCAATACTATTTTCATTAATAATGTTGCTGGATTTTTTTAATTACTTAGCTAATTTATATTTTTAATAAATAATCGAATATTATTTTACATTTGCAAGTTTGAATTTTAAGTATTTTGATTTAAATGACAAATTCAGGTAACGCTAAGGTAAGCGGGGCTTGTTTTAATTTATTTTGATGACAGTTATTGTTAGTTTAACAATATTATGTTAGTTTATCAACGTTTCCTTTATAATCCAAGTATTTCATAAATTTACACAAAGGTTCTATATTCGCACATCTGTTGCAACTAAGGTTACTTATCATAAAAATCTAAAGGTCCATCAGTCGTTAAGGTATTGGCTTAATATTACTTGATTTTTAACGAGAATCGTGGTGGGAGAAATCTTTTTTGTATAGTTTAGCATAGCTTTTTTTCGAAAGTAATATTTTAAGAAAATTAGGATATAAATAATATAAACATACCCGACTTAAAAGGCTCTTATTATGAATTGTAAACAGTTTTAACGACTGGCAAACCACAACTGTATTATCATCAACACTTAATACAGATTAATTATAATTAAAATTATTGGCTCTACATCAACTTCATAAGCTTTAGGGCCTAATTACACTCATTTAGCGTTGTCCATTTAAGCCTCGTGTTTTCTGTCGCTAGTGTAATAATAAGATAAGTGTAATTAATTCCTAATTAACATATATATTTGTTTTAAAAGTTTTTATAAAATTATTAAATTTTTCTAGTACCTATATTACTAATGCATTCCCAGTCTATAAGTTAATCAAAAACTATTCATATATCTCAACTAACATAACATTATGTTCTGATGATGTAAAACAACTGTCACAATTTTTTATAACTTTGAATATAATAAGAAAAACTGATTGCGAATTCATAGTCTGGGAATTCATTTATTTAATAGAGTTGCCGCCTCTATCACACATCTTATCAAAAATCACTATAACAAGTCTCTTAAATGGACTCTTTTATAACTCGATACAATGAGAAATGCAAAAACTATAATATTTATCTGAGACAAATAACATGCAACTGTCTCCGCTCTCTTGGTATTAACTCACCAAACAACTGTAATTGGATATCTTAATATTTCCTTTAATACTTATCACAAGTTTCATAAAAGTTTCGGAATTACCTATGGAATTGAAAACCTATATATCTCTCTGGGAATCCTTCAATGCTTTGTTAGACCACGGTTCCACTACTCAATACCGAAATTTTTGATATGAATCTTGGATTGAATATACTGCTTTTTACATGATAGCGCATTACGTCATAATAAAATCAACTTATCAAAATATCTTAAAAAGATCGATATAAGTATATAAAGATTACATAATCTATCGTCCGTCGCCAAACGATTGATGGGGATCTATATTATATAGTGTATGGTTAACGTACACTATATTTTAACATTAATTTTGGACGTTACTATTTTTATTTTGTATACTTAGTTCTATTTTAATTTAATATGCTAGTTATCTAAGTCCGTCGGAGAATTATGCGCTTGCCATTTAGAACAACGCTGTGTTCCCTAAAAGGAATACTGAAAACTTATTTGAAATGTCTTTGGAAGCGATATTTTATTGCTTTTTATTATATTCAACAAAATGAAAGACAGTGCTTTTCAGTCATAAAAGGCCGTCCTTCAATTATTACGTAGATAAGTAGTTAGATTAAAAGTTTCAAGTTCGTAAATAGTGACCATCTCCTAAAACTCTTGTCGTAATAAATATATAAGTTAAATAACTTAATATAGTATACTTACATAATAACCCCTTATACAAACTTTTCTATTATAAAGTACTTTTATCATTTTGTGTATGTATACAAAGTATGGATCATCCTACATAATTATCTAAGTCCCCTGAGCTTTCATTTTTAAATGAATTCACAGTATTTATGCTAAAATTTGCGGGCTAAATCGTTTTCAGCAGAGTACATAAAGGTGTAAGCGTATCCGCATAAGTTGTGGTGTGTCGTAAAGGTAGTTGCCGACGATTTAGTCGATCGGAGCCTTAATATTATATGCGATATGAGTTGCACTTTACAACTACACAACCACGCCTCACACAAAATGGCTTTGACATGCCATACTAAAACTAGGGATAATATTATATAAAACTATTCGAGTGTGTCTTAACCTCTATATGAGTCATAGTAAATTCAAAGCTCCAAACACTACTGTGTTGTGTGATGTGTCGTACCTACCTTAATTGAAAAAAATCTGAGTGCGCTGAGACCGTTAGAATGCTACTACATTTTTTTTAATGATTAGAGTGCTGGTCTTTATAGAAACTCCCGATAGCCTTCTGTCCCATCACGACACTACAACACAGCAATGTGTGTGCTCCTTTGCATTAAAATATTTTATTATAATAGAGTACCTAAGTAGTTTCTGTGCATTTGCTTCTACACATCGTCGTCCTGTTTTGGTTTGATTTATGTCGCCAAAACACGTGTCCCTGAAACCCTGGACAATCCCAAATATAATTTTCTTTTTATAAATCCTTTCAATGTTTCACTCTTTGGAACATATCCTGCCCAAAGTATTTGGAATCAAAAAAGATGGCACGATCGGTTGACTCCATATTATGATCGTCAAACTATCATTATGTGAAATCTATACTTACTAATATTATTATAAATACGAAAGTTTGGATGGGTGGATAGAAGGATGGATGTTTGTTACTTAACCACGCCAGAATGGCTGAACGGATCTGGGTGAAATTTCGCACAGAGATTATACTCTGAAATAACACATAGGTTACTTTTTATCCCGGTAAATTAAAGATTTCCTGCGGGAACCAAAAAAACCTCAATCCACGCGGACGAAGTCGCGGGCATCAGCTAGTTATTATATTTGTACCATATAAATTCAGTGTGTCTGGCTGTTTTATTTCCAAATTAAATTAAAAAAATACATGTTCACTAACATGAAATCTGATAAAACAAAACTTCATTAACACATTAATATAATATAATTTAATTAGTAACTTTCTAACGAAAATTATAAATAAAGATATGATTTTTCTCTACTATTTCCATAAAAAGTAATTGTAGGAAATACTGATTACTGATACCTGCTACTATGACCATTACAGACTTTTGCAGTACCTATGTCGTGTAAGGTACTCGGCCATTTTCTGAATTGAGAATTTCATGTTGAGGCTGTCTCAAAGACTACATAAGGACTAATTAAGCAAATTTTTGTTTCTGAATTGATATTGTGTAAGGTTTAAGAGTTGGAACTTGCTGTTTTAGCTTGAATGCTTAATTCAGAAACCGGCCGACTGTCACTTAAAAATAAGTAAGTATAACACTACTTTGTCAACAACCTGGAAGAATAGTATTCCGTTGAAGCTAATTCTGTTGTACACAATCTCTAAACTGAACTAAAAATATCAGGCCTTATTGCCAACCCTTTCACAATGCTCACCCTGTAAGTGTACGGGCACGAAATTAGCGACGACGGAGTGACAGCGACAGCGGGGCGACGCGATTAGTCGGAGAGCTGGCTGAATTTTAATAGAATATTTTTGAAGAGGTCTGATAATACTGTATAAGCGACAAAAACGTCTGTTTTTTTCAAATTCTTTAAGTAGGTACTAAATTTAAAGATAAAAAAAAATCAAGTTGACAAAACATTTTTATTTATTAGAGCTGGCTGAATTTTAATAGAATATTTTTGAAGAGGTCTGATAATACTTTATAAGCGACAAAAACGTCTGTTTTTTTCAAATTCTTTAAGTAGGTACTAAATTTAAAGATAAAAAAAAATCAAGTTGACAAAACATTTTTATTTATTTATTGCAAATGTTATATGCTGCGCAGTAGCACAATAACCGCAAACGCTCTACCAGACTGGCAGGACTGGATATTATATTTTATCACAATTTCAGCTTGCCTAAAGGACCTTCCCGAAATTGGACCACATCGCCCCGCTGTCGCCGTCGCTCGGCCGTGGCTAGTTTCGTGCCTGACGCCTAAAAGGGTTGGCGATAAATTAGACCCCTTCACAAAAAGGACATCACCAGATACGGATCCTGTCGATTTACATTGTGTACAACTGAATTAGCCACATTGTCATGTTCGTCTTACACCAGTCACTATCATAGTAAATACATTATTGTGAGTGGCATAAAAGGCAGTTTTTTCCGTAAACGTCTACCCTGTTGAAATATCAAACTAGAGCAGGCCACATTAATTCTCACTACTCAACAACATAGCTGATGCCGGAACTCAAACCATAACAAACTTTTTAACTAACTTTAAATTAATAAATAATTGTTAGTAGACATAATGAGATTACTGGATACAGACCTGGAAAAAAAGAGACATAAATATAAAATCAAGAGTACATCAGTAAGCAAAAGAGTAAAGCCATTAAGCAAAACACGTCGTACATTACCCGGTGTTAAAGATCCGAGTTTTAGAAAGAGGGTCGGCAGCTCCCACTTCGTAGACCGTTGTATATGTCACCGTAAGATTGTAAAAACCGTAAGATTGTAATCTAACGCTTTTTTTTCGATAGATTGTAAACAGTCGAAAGATTGTGAACCGTTCCATGTTCTAAGTGTCAATTTTTGAAATATTCATGTATTTACGTTTTCTTGTCTCTTTCTTGTAGGTTAGGTTAGGGTTCTACCGGGTTAATAAACCTAACAGATTACAATCTACCGAAAAATAATGCGTTATATTGTAATCATTCAACAGCTTACAATTTCGCGAGTTAGATTATAATCTAATAGTTTTTACAATCATACGGTGACATATATATTAGTTGCGTTGCTCCATTTAACAACTACGGACGATCGGTGATTGATACCACTTACATTTTCATAGTACAGTTTGCGTCGGATGAAAATAGCCAAGGCCGATAGTGGAGGGGAGTGAAACGAAATTTGGTACAATGATAGGTTGCATTCCGGCTACTTCTTATCCCGGTAAATCAATCAAAAGTCGTGCGCCGCCAGCAGCACGAGGCGGGAGTGGTTCACAGGCAAAGCTACGTTACCCAGGTCAAAGCGCGAGCCAGGGGTGGTGTCGCAGCGACTCCTTGGAGCGGTCCCCGTAGTCGTAGGTGAGCTCGTCCCCCGGCGCGATGTCGTGCGCCGCCAGCAGCACGAGGCGCGGCCCGTCCACCCACACCGCCTTCGTCGACAGGTTGCCGTTGCGGGAGTGGTTCACGAGGCGGCCCAAGCGGTCCGACTCTGCCGTGGCGTCGATACTAAAAAGCGAATATTATATTATAATATTTAGTTAAAGAACATTTTCTTTTCAATTCTATTAAATTATTTACAACTTCTATTGCTTGAGAATGGGGACCCAGTCCTCAATCAGGATCTTGTGTTCTAGCAAGGAGAGTTAACATACCAATGACACAAGAGCCGGAATGCTTAGTATGCCACAAGGCATATGGGGCTGTTTTCCTGAGAAATCCCAAGGGATCTAAAATTCGCATTCACATTAAGTCTAGAAGGTACTATGAGCAAGTCCGGCCAACATTTTTAATACATATTAATTGAGTGGTTTGTAAGGCCATGGGAGGTGTTGGGTTGCTCAAAGAAGGACTCACCAATACTGTTGATCCTGAAGTCTAAAGTAATACATATAGCAGCCTGCGTTGGGATCCTGGGCGTACATGCGTTCCCGCTCGCGCGCCTCCGCTACCCCGACTAGCTCGCCGACGTACTCCACCACAAACTGACCGCGCCCGAACGGACGCGTGGCAATAACACCGCGACCTTTGCCATCGAAATATTTCACCTAAGAATCAAAAATATACTTCATCATACTAATGTTAGGAATGTGAAAGTGTGTTTGTTAGTTAGTTTATCCATCAATCACAGAGCAACAGGTTAACATGATCTTTACATGGGTAATTGGGATTTCTCCTGGAAATTCTTTTTTATGAATTAATTGAGGACCTGCCTATTTAGGTGTAATATCCACATCTCCTTTTAACTTTATTTAATAACTATGTCTTAAATCTGGCATCATATGCAGGAATTTGCAGTGGAAACAGAGCTTTATCAATATAAAGTATATATATATGTCACCGTAAAATTGCAAAAACCGTTAGATTGTAATCTAACTAGCAAGATTGTAAACTGTCCACAGATTACAATTTAACGTATTATTTTGCAGTAAATTGTAATCTGTTAGGTATATTAACCCCATAAAACCTAAGTGCTGATTATTTATGTCGAACCCTAACCTAACTCACACGAAAAAGACAAGAAAACGTAAATATAATGCATATTTAAAAAATTGACACTCGGAACATTGAATGGTTCACAATCTGTCGACAGTTTACAATATCGCTAGTTAGATTACAATCTAACGGTCTTTGCAACCTTACAGTGACACATACATTGTTTCTATACATAAATTATTCAATTACTTTACCTGAAGACCATCTTCTCTTTGCTCCCTTATTGCTCTTTCTAAATCCCTCATTTTTTCTGCCATAACACATTTTGAAGTCTTTCTTACACTACGCCTAACAGGAAAATATTCTGTCAATTTATGATTACTGCTTCCATTTACTTTGGCATCAAGTTTGGTTACAAGTTCTCCTTTAGACAATATTTCTGTTTTAGTATCACTTTCTAGTGGAGGTGGGGAAGAAGGTGGTTCTATTTTAGGAACTTTGAGTTCTTCTTTAAAATATTCTGTCAGTTTGTGACTCTCTGCAGCACGGGCAGCTGCTCTGGCCGCCCTTGACCGTGCTGTGTTGCCATTTGTCATGTTGGAAATCCCATTAGAAGCCTTCAAAGGCTTTGACATCAATTCTTTCTTCAGAGCTGGTTCCAAAGTCAAATCTTCATTTTCAGTCTTTACAGGAGCAGTAGTGATAATCCTACAACAAAAATTTAACTTTTAACACAAATAATTGTTTTAAAATAAAAACAAATAAAGAATTTGTTGCATCACTTTCAATACTAAGTTTCAGTAGCAATACATGTTAACAAGACACAACAATAGATTACCTGCGTTTTCTATAATTTCGTGTTGGTTTAACAAGCTTCTCTTCACACAGTTCAATACGATGTGGTGTTTTTACACCCTCCTGGGAGGCCATTAGGCTATTTGCTGAAAAAATCATCATATTCATCAGCCATTTAACCCCTTGGATGCCTTGTATTAGATAACAAAAGAGTATGCAGCCCTAGTTGTGTCTGTATTGTTTAAGATACAGTGTCAACTCTATTTGGCGACATTGAAGGGACTGCACATTTTATAGTGTTATTCAGAGTTGTTGTTCATTGGAGAGAAGAAAAATCAATATGATTTTACTTACTGTTTTAATATTATTTACTTACAAATGAAGTATAAAATTTACAACGTATAGATAATGCACTTAACTGAACACACAACTTAACAACAGTCTAGCAGCAAGGTAAACATGTGCAAGGTGTTCACAATAAACAAATTTCTTAGAACCTTCGGTAAGTCTGATGCCAACAGTTTGAGGTAAATACAGCCTAGACAAAAAAGCAACAAAATAATAAACAAAAGAACTTACACAGTTGCAGTTCTTATTATAGTCAGAATTATAATTCGATTCCACATTTGACATTAGCTACTGTCATTTTGTAAAATAATGATACCACATTTAATAGTGTAGTGATGAACACAAAAATCGATAAACAATCGCGATTTATGTTTATGTAATCATAATATTGGTGTGCCAATTAAAGACTAAATTATTGATTTTTATTTAAATGAATACATAATTATTCATATTTACCTATTTATTATTATTTATTAGTAACCGCTGCTTTACTTTATAAAAAGTTAATATTTTTGTTTTTTATATTAAAAACAAAACTTATAATAAAAGAGCCTAGATAGTTTTTCTGTATTGGCAAACCGTGCAGCTATCGCCATTTTGTTTTATTTTTCATGTTCCTCCATGATCACATTTATTTATTTATTTCACACACAATTATTAAAGAAAACTCTCAGATCCATAGTAAAATTATTCGTCATAACTAAATTATCCGTTCAGAAATATTTAATTCCCTGATATACTTAGTTTCTATTAAAGTAGTAGTTGATTAGATACACTACTATAAACAAAAGGAATCGATCTGGAAATATTCTATTTCCGTATCGAACAATTTCGCAATGTCACTATTTAGTACTTGTCATAACGTTGCAACACTAAAATTGACAAATCTGGAATCGAATTAAAATGCCGAGTATAGTTTCAGCCCCTAATTAGAAAGTACAGTTTATTACTAAATAATGACGTATTGTTGTTGTTATTTAGAGAGGGTGTGATGATACATAGTGTAATATTGTATGGACAACAAGGTAAACCAACCAGAGTCAAGTAATTTCGATGTTTATGGAGGTTTGTTGTTCAATCAAGTGTTGTACGATGCCATGTAGAAACCAAAAATAGGGGTATGGGTTTAATATAACTGCCATGGCCCATGCCCCTAACAGGTTAGCCTGCTACCATCTTAGACTGCATCATCACTTACCATCAGGTGAGATACCACAGTCAAGGGCTAACTTGCAGTGGATAAAAAAAAAGAACCTTTACACAAGCAACTGCATAAAATAAGTAAACAACGGAATTGAGAACCTCTTCCATTTTTTGAAATCTATTAAACAAATTAATTTAATCAAATGAATAATGCTCTAAACTGAAGTTTACAACAGACTTTAGTTAAAATATAGTATATTATCAGTGAATCATTCACCTCATAAGGGTAGTTAATTATTTGGACATCATTTACTCATACACATATTGATTTTTATTCAAATTTGAACTTGCAGTTATGATGCTAATATTTTTTTTGGTTATTTTGTAGAAGGCAGTGATCGATAGAATAAGTACGACGTAATGTTTATTTACGTAAATGGATTTAACTAACCTCGAACCATTTCCACTTGAATTTGATGATCACTGATACTAAATCGCAGAATACCATCGAAATGTAGCCTTTCTTTTATTTTAACCCTTCAAAACAAACATAAGTCAACTAGATCACCAACACAGACTAGGATTACAAATGTTTTTTAATAGACCTTGTCAAACTTTAATGATTTGTTTTGATCTTTTCATGTTACCGAACAGATGAAAATACATGATTAATGATTATCAAACTTAAAACATAAAACTGAAGTTATCTCCGCCTAATTTCGAAATTATTCACTCACAGAAAAAAATATAAAAACTATCGCAATCGAAAACGTCAAAATTGTTTTTTAATTTTTCTAATTGATGTTTTTTTTTATTTAACTGGCTTAACGGCTCTGGATTCTAGTTCTTCTGAGCCTAAAATGGATGATGGGATTGGGTCGCCACAGACTAATCGACTGAGCGAAGCGAAGGTCTCTGAGTCTACTTGAGTGAATTTGCACATGTCCGTCCGTCCATCCATCCGTCTGTCAGAGCCTTATAACTTCTGAATTACTGAACGTAATTACTTCAAATTTAAAAATTATATATAAGCCGATGGCCTCCCGCCGAATATGGCTTAAAAAGTAATAAAAATCTTTATTTCAGGGCGGTTCTCATAGAAGCGAATATGAAGAAAAAATAATTTTATAGCGTTACTTAAGGTTGCGGTATATAATTTTAAAGATAATTAGGAATAGAGTCCAAAAATATATTTTTTTAAATTTTTCCCCTATAATTGACGAAATGGGGGGTTCTCAAAGTGGAGATTTTCTAACGTCCAAAGTTGACCTCAGAACTCTTTACTGAAATGCTGAGCCTGAAACTTGATCAAATATTTGACTTATATCCTGTACTTGAACAACAAATACTAAAATTAGATAAATATTATATGAAAACGAAATTATTTAATTTTTAATGAGCCTTAGTATTTACAACAGAACTTCACAATGGTGTCAATAGATGGCGCTAATGATCAAAGTTAACTATGACAATACTCTCTGTAAGGCTGAGTCTGAAACTTGTTCAATTATTTGAATTATATCCTGTACTTGAACAACAAATACTAAAATTAGATAAATATTATATGGAAACGAAATTATTTAATTTTTAATTTTTAATGAGCCTATTATTTACAACAGAACTTCACAATGATGTCAATAGATGGCGCCGCGAGGTCTCAGTTCGGGGCGAACCACTAGTAGTTAATCAATAGATAATAGGTATGCTAGGTCTTTGATTAGGTATATAGAGAGGATGTGCCCTAACATATTTAAATTGAAGCTTCCTTTATACTTAAAATGGCGCATGGGCGGAGCTTAATGCGGGCATTAGGGCTGAAATTATCGATACCTTTGATTATGTCGATACTTATATACTCGATATAAAATTATCAAATTATAGCAATTAATAAATAATTAATCATAATTTTTGAAATACACTAGTATTCGTATTTCATAATGAACAAGCTGATGCCCGCGACCCCGTTCGCGTGAATTGAGGTTTTTTGTATGAAAAAATTTTGTATGAAAAAAAATTTTTTTACTCATCGTTTCGTATAGAAGACAAAAATTCATTCGGAGGAAAAATACGGAGAGAGCTGATGATTGAGGATTTCGAAGACGGATGAAGAGCCGGGGTATTCAAGATAGGTGGGGTGTGCTCGACCAAATGTCACTCGAAACTTCATCCAATTGACAGTGTGCTGAAAAAAAATTCAAAATGGCGGATTTAAGATGGCTGCCATGAAAATTTCGTCGGTGTCTATCTCGGAGAGTATTAAAGATGGAAGAGTGGTTTCGTGGCAAAAGATGATCAGGACATGAAGGTCTACTTGATGAACAGGAAAAAATTCAAGATGGCGGAATTTATTTTTCCAAAGAAAATGTATGGCGAATATTGAAGAGGCTTACAAGTGTAGAACTATGCAAGACTTTGATGCGGATTTTTACAAGATTTGTTCTGTATGGAAGAATTGTCGGTTTGCTGTTAGGAAAGCCAAGATGGCGAAGTTCAATGGCACCCAAAGGTACCCGATCGTCAGTGGTATGATATTGATATTAATCATCTAAGGAAGGTTTCTTTGTGTTTTTACTTCAACGGTCTCTTACACTGTATGCATGTCTGGAAAGTTTATTTACATTAAAAGGCCCTTTTAGATATTTAAGGGGTCTCTGTTTTATGTTTTCTTATGAGAATTTTTTTTACGTCTGTCGGACGCGTGGCACTCTGGCGCTTCCACTGTGCTCGCTAGCATAGCAGTGTGTTGTTTACTTCAGAACACGTAGGCAGTAAACACTAGGATAGAAGGAGAGCAAGTAAGTAGACAGTGGGCCGCGCGGTGTACGCGGGCGGGTGCGGTTCCATTTCAAAATTTGTTTTTAAAGAAGGACTCTCCATAATTTTTCGGAGAAAATATATATGGAGATGATTATTTCAGAAAGTACCTATACTAAATGGAAGAGTGGAGTGAAAGTACCTATACTAAATCGTTAAGGGATCAACGCACAGCTTAAACCGCTGGGGTTAGCAACTTGAAATTTTGACAGTAGGTTCCTTTTGTGACGCAGGCGCTCACTAAGGAAAGATTTTTCAAAATTCCACTCCTACGGGGGTGAAATAGAGGGTGAAATTTTGTATGAAACTCCGGGTTGGCACTGAGAATTTCTTAATTGAAAAACCCAATACCTAACTTTTATGCCCGACCGGGAATAGAACCCAGGACCTCGTGATCCGCAGTCGACTATGCTAACCACTAGACCAACGAGGCAGTCAAAAATAGTAATTAGTTAAAATGATACACAATAACTGCAATGAAGGGACCAAAAACCACTTGAATAGACACTGTAATTTTCGAATACGAGACACCATCCCGGAGATCGGGTGTCTTAATCACAAGGTTATCATCGCTACAGCCTAAAATGAGTTTGGCCATATTATAAGTAGAAGCTGACTGTTCAATTTCATCTCTCTACCCCTCTGAGTGAGAAACAGAAAGAGTGAAACGCATCATCACTTACCATCAGGTGAGTTCGCAGTCAAGGGCTAACTTGTAGAGGATTACAAAAAAAAAAAAAGTGATATGAAATTTTAATTTTATCGATACTCAATTTATTTGTAAACAATACAATCCCCACACTATATAAACACTCAAACAAAAACTAATGAAATAATCCAAATTATCGGGGATAGCGCAAAAATTTACGTGTTTTGGATTCAGTAAAGAAGAAACTAAGCTATAATTAGTTGAAATAACTTAAAATACTCGCCACAAAAAGAAAACTAAAAACAACTATGTTACTCACTTAAGAAATGAAATTCCTGGGCGTTTTACAATACTATTATTACGACACCCCACAACTGAGCACTTCACCATTGTTGATTACATAAAACTGCATAAAACTAAGCAAAAACACATAAAAATATTATGAAAATATTCACAAAACTATTAGTAGAGTGTTTAGTAGGATATAAATAAGGTTTAAAAAGCATAACTTTCAGAAGGGATCGCTGGGCTCTCTCTAGCTCAAGAAACTTTGTTTTGGCTGCCCCGCCCCAGGCAGTAATGCAGTAAGATATAATAGATTGAACGAGAGTTAAGTAGACCGTGTTTAATATTTTTTTAGAAGCTATATGTCTTAAGTTTTTAAAAATCCATATTAGTTTCCTTACTCTGTTTGATACAAGATCTATATGAGAATACCAAGTCATACGATGATCTAGCATCACACCGAGGTATTTAATGGTCTCTACTTTATTCAATGCCGGACAGTCACATCCCACATCAGCCTCCCGTTGCACACAAGTATGTATCCTCATTTCGAAGTTATGCGGCGGTTTGGAACGTTCACTTATGGAAAAGCACATGTAATTTGTTTTAGTTGTATTAAGCGTCAGTAGATTATAATTAAGCCACTTGGCAATGTTCATGAGCCCCTTTTCAGCATGATTTTTAACATCTTCCCAAGTATTCCCCGTAAAAATAATAGCAGTATCATCTGCATACGAAAATACTTGACCATTGTGCAAATTCATGCTACATAATTCATTTATGTATATCAGAAATAGGGTAGGGCCCAGAACACTGCCCTGTGGAACGCCATATAGAATATCTAATTCGTCACTGAGGTACTTATCAATCTTAACCATCTGTGTACGCCCGTTTAAATAACTCCGAAATAAGGATAGTGAAGTCCCTCTTATGCCAATGGCTTCCAGTTTTTGCACAAGAATGGGAACAGAGACGGTGTCAAATGCTTTTTTGAGATCAAGGAATACTGCGAGACATTTCTTTTTACTATCTAAACTTTCAATAATCAAAGAGCTAAGAGCTGTGACAGCATCTTCGGTAGATATTCCTCGTCTGAAACCATATTGGGAATCAGATATTATACTGCGTTGGTCTAGATAATTAGTCAGTCTTATATTTATTAATTTTTCCAATATTTTTGAGATAGCTGGTAGCACTGAGATTGGTCTATAATTGTTGACATCGTCTCCGCTACCACCTTTGTGCACAGGTGTGATTATAGATTTTTTCAAAATAGAAGGAAAAATACCTTTACTGAAGCAAAGATTAGCGAAATGTGCAATTATGGGCGTAATTAGACAGTTAGCAAGTTTCAGGAATTCCGTTGGAATATTATCCCAACCTGGAGCACTACCCGTTTTTAAGCTCATGAGTATTACCTCTTCAGTATCTGTATCAAGGAGTCCAAAAGATGAGTAATGGGAATAAGACGGAGAAGCATATTCAGGAGATAGCTGCTGTGGATTATTTTGAAGAATGTCTTCGGCCAGTGTTTTTCCAATATTAGCAAAATAATTGTTTACGTGATTAACAGATTCATTTGGACAGGGCTTTAGACTTAAAAGATCTGTATTCTTATTGCTGGAGATATTCATATGCGTAAATTTTTTAATATTCTGCCAAAGGGCTTTATAATTTTTAGTTGATTTAGCCAACTGCTCTTTTTCGTAGTTACGTTTAAGTTTTTTGATCAAGTTATTGCAAAAATTGCGGTATCTTCTGTAAATGTTTTTCAAGTTATCATCGGTCGGGTCAGAACGCAGATTTTTTTGTAATTTGTTTCTATTTCTTATACAGCGCAGAATTCCTGGAGTTATCCATGGTTTAATTACACGTTTGCTATTGGGAATAAGTATAGTTCTTGTATTTTCATCTAGTGATTCTTTAATTTTATTTGTTAAAAGTTCAATTAATATTTCTGGATTATCACAATGAAGCAGTAGGGAAATATTTTTATCAGCTAAGCTCTTAACTGCTTCATTGAAGTCTGTAATAGTCCTGATTTTTGGGCATCTTGATTTATTAGTAATGTTAGATAAATGTAAAAGTAGCATAGAATGATCAGTAATAGTAGTGTAGAGTACAGCTATAAATGCGGAATGTTTAGTTTTCTCAAATTTTAGAAGAAAATGGTCCAAGCAATTATCTTCCCTAGTTGGTAGAGAATGTCCTGGAAGTAATCCATGAAGAGCAATCATGTTTAGATAACTTATTCTATTATTACGTTCATAGGTCTGTTCTGTAGGTTTAGGGATGATATTTATATTTATGTCTCCAGTTATAATTATATTATTATAGATTTTAATAGTTTCCAAATGTGAGTTAAGAGATTCAATAAAGCTATCAGCACTGTTGTTAGATGGTGAGCGATATATCCCTAAAACGATATTATTATTATTTGAAGTTATTTGTAAACAAGATGCATGAACTAGTTGAATTTCTTTAACATGGATATTAGTCGTGTCTTTCATATAGGCAACTACTCCATCATTCTGGTTCAAATGCAAAGTAGATTTAAAAGAAGTGTAATTTGTCAGTTGTGGTATAGGTTTATCTTGGTTGAGCCAGCATTCGGTTAAAATTAAAACATCAGGTTCAAAATTCAGCTGGGATAAGGTCACCTGTAAGTTATCAAAGTTAGAATAAATACTTCTAATATTTTGAGTCATGACGGTAAAATCTTTGTTCTTTACGCAAATGAGACTAGAAAGATCCGTAATTTCACATTGCACTGCTTGTGAAATATCTGTGTTATCCAAATCTGTTTGAGTTTGAAAAGTGCTATCCATAATACAATAGAAGCAAAAGACTGAAAGTAATAGCTATTGCCAAGGATTGATTGAGATTTTGCAGTTCATGATAGTCATAATATAATGTTACATAAGAGTGGAATAATATATGCTCGATTTTAGTGTATATAGTATATATATAAAATTTATATGGCTTAGTTTTTGTGTTATAACGTGTGGGAGTGTTTAAGGTGTGCGGTATATGTAAAATATTAGAATAAGTGTTAGCTAAATAATAACTTAAATTTATAATAATTAGTATTGTTAAATGAATTACATAATTTATAAGTTGACTAATTTGAGTAAACTTAATGAGGCCCAATAAATATAGTCACGATCCTTGCAGTAAGTTTGGAATTTGAGCTTCATTTTTTACTGTAATGATAGGAGAATTTTCGTCCTTTCTTATAAGTACTTTGCCATAGGCTGTCCAACAAAATTTAAATGCTTTAGACCTTACCAATTCTCGTGCTAGGAAATATAGCCTAGCCCCTTTATGAGTAAGTTGTTCAGAGACAAAAATGGGAGTATCTTCTGAGGTTCGGAATCCCAGATTTTTGGCACACAGTTTAGTTCTATGTTTGACGTTATGGTTTTTACACATCTTTAGTAGATCAGTCTTGAGTATAGTAGATGACGTTTCGACAACAATAGGTGTATTTGTAACGCCCTCTCTCTTCCCACGTACTCTATAAATGTCTTTTAAATCAGTTGTTGTCAAACTGCTACCAACACATTTTGATAAAGAGTTGACCATTTCAATCAGGTCCTCTTTTGTTTCGTTGATTTTCTTCGGTACATTTTTTATTTCAAAATTAGCTTTTCTACTTTCTCTCTGTAAGTCTTCTATTTTCTCCTCTAACACATTTATATATTTCTTGTCTTCTTTGGCTTGTAATTCCAGTTTCTCAATTTTTGCCTTGAATTCTTCGTTTTGTGTAGTTAAAAAAGCTATTGAATTCTCAATGCTCTGATTTGTTTTTTGAATTTCTTTGAGGGTTGGGGTGATTTTTTTCAATTCTAGTTCTTGTACAGAAAACAGGGATTTTATCATATTTTTCATTTCTTCCCGAAATAAGGACAGTTCAGAAGTAATGTCCTCATCCCGTTTTCTTTTATTTCGAAGTGAAACGAAATTAGGCGGTGTAGTATCTCTTTGGCCAATATCATCTATGTTGGAATCTGACATTGATTTATCCATGTTTAGTTCGTATTGAAGAATAAAATCCTATCTATACTTTTATACTATATCAATGGTCAACTTAACTATCAGTTTTTTTAGTGTATCTTTGGCAATATTCTACTTCAATTACTGGGATCGCATAAGTTAGCAAGTTGTTTAACATCAATGTATTGCAATACCACACCAAAGTAGACGTGTGCTCAAGGTATTATATAAAACAATGTTAAATTAATGTTATCTTTGCGTAATTTGTACCAGGGTCGCATAGATGCACGGAGTTATGAAATAGTTAAGTCTCACATACACATGCACGCGACACACGCTGTTACACACCTTCGCAACGCGTGAGCGTTGTAACTTGTAGTGCAGGTCTCCTTATCTTGATGCACACTCTTACGCATAGGGGGCGGAGCTATCACGCACACAACGTTGTCTTCATGTAGCCGTTGAGCTATGCACTTGCACACACGCGGAGTCGTATTGAAACAATTCACCGTCTTGTAACGCTGCACTCCTAATATTGTATACTAATATATTTGTATAAAATTTAAATTTACGAGAAAATTGCAAAGGTTCAGAGCACGTCTGCTCACAGTCGAGGTCCGGGGGGAAGAGGAAAGGATAATACACCTGTCTCATTCTAAAAACGTAGCTTTCAATATGTAAGAATAGTCAAAACATAGTAGTACATGTTTTATTAACAAAATGCATCGTATAACTATAATTGAGTAAAATGTAACACATCCATCTCTAATCAAAGTGCTAGGTACTGTGCAACTGTGGTATGCTACATGGAGGTAGGAAATGAGCAAAGCTTTTACCGTAGACAGAGAAAGCAATATAGACCAAGCCAAATCTCCTTTCCACTCCCACATGAAAGAGATGCAGTGTTGAGATGTTACACAAGATAGAATGAGAACAAAATATGATTTCTTCTATCCCTTTCTGCGTGTCACGGGTTTAGTTTGTTTTGTTCATAAAGCACATTATGTGCTTGGTGCATTGCAGCGTTTTACCTATTATTACCTATCCCTTTCGGTTACACGCTGGCATTGATTCTATAGGTTTAATTATTCTATGGCTTTTACCCTGTGCTTTTTTATAAATCTGTGGCTTTTACCTGCCTTTGACGCTGAGCTTTGGCGCATAGACAGAGTACCACAGAGTACATTGCAGAGAACACAGAGAAGTACTCTGAGCCGAAGGACTTCGTTTTTTTTATTAACTGGTTTTACGGCTCTGGGTTCCAGCCCTTCTTAGCATTTCAGCGTTTTTGACAGTCACAGAAAAAAGAACACTATTATTTCCTTTGATTGTGTATACAGAGAAGGATATGTTGCATTTTACTCAATTTGATTATAGTTATACGATGCATTTTGTTAATAAATCATGTACTACTATGTTTTGACTATTCTTACTCATTGAAAGCTACGTTATTAGAATGAGACAGGTGTATTATGTTATTGCGTGAACGTGTCAGGCAATTGTCATATGACGTCATCAAAAGCAAGCCAATTTTTTGTAGCCTATAAATGGCGTCTGTTTTGCTTCCGGTGTTTTGGTTGTGACTAATTACCTGTTTTGTGAATATTTTCATGTATTTTGTTGTAGTTTTATGTAATCAACTATGGTGAAGTGCTCAGTTGTGCGATGTCATAATAATAATATTGTAAAACGCCCAGGAATTTCATTTCATAGGTGAGTAACAAAGCGTCTATTTTTTCTTTTCATGGCGAGTATTTAAAGTTATTTCGACTAATTATAGCATAGTCTTCTTTACTGAATCCAAAACACGTCCCCAAAAATTGGGATTATTTCATTACTTTTTTTTTTTGGAGTATATAGTGCGGGGATTGTATTGTTTACAGATAAATTGAATATCGATAAAATTAAAACTTCATATCACTCTCAGTGTTTCTCACTCTGACGGGTAGAGAGATGAAATTAAACAGTCAGCTTCTACTTATAATATTGCCAAACTCATGGTTATCATCGCAATCACTAGATTAAGACTCTCACTAGATTAAGACGCCCGATCTCCAGTATGGTGTCTCGTATTCGAAAATTACAGTGTCTATTTAAGCGGTTTTTGGTCGCTTTATTTACAATTGTTTCACATTCCCAAAATATCATGAATTAAGACTAAGATGGCTGAATGCTATAAACACACCTGAGTTCAAGCCTACTCATACTCATCATTTTCCAGCCGGTTTACTGAGTAGGAGCCTGCTCTTGGAATGAGAAGGGTTTAGCCATAGTCCACTACGCCGGCCAACAAAGAGGCCCCCCGATCGTGATTACCATTTTTCTGAAAAACTACTGGGCCGATATAAATGCTGTTTTTGGTTTTAGATATACATACTCCCGAGAAGTTCTAATTAATGTTTCAAATTTATGGGCACAAAGGATTGCTGCAAGTTCATCACGGGTTTTTTAAATATTTTAATTTTATTACTGGTATGATAAGAAGATCAATCCGAAAACGCAAGAAGTTTTATATATGTATAATATAATTATCAATTTCTTTTTTTTTTTCATCTATAAATTTTAGAAAAAAAATCATTTTTAAAAACAGTCGACTTTTATTATTCATACTAGCTAATGCTTCGTCCGCGTGGATTGAAGTTTTTCAGTTCCCGCAGGAACTTTTTAATTTTTCGGAATAAAAAGTAGCTTATGTATTATTCCAGACTACTCTGTGCCAAATTTCATCCAGATCTGTTTAGCCGTTCTGGCGTGATTGAGTAACAAACATCCATCCATACATCCATCCATACATCCATCCATACATCCCTCCATACATCCATCCATCTATCCAAACTTTCGTATTTATAATATTTATTTGATTCCAACTAATAGGATTATGAAACAGTTTTGTTTGTAAGGTTCACATTCAACTGATAATATAAATCTACACTAATATTATAAATGCGAAAGATTGGATGTATGGATGGATGGAAGAGATAGATTATAAGTCTGGAATAACACCAACTAGTTTTTTTTTTTCGGAAAATACAAGATTTACCGCGGGAACCAAAAAACCTCAATTCACGCGGATGGGGTCGCAGGCATCAACTAGTTCATTATAATATACGAATACTAGTGTTTTTCAAAAATTATGTTTAATTATTTAATAAGTATATTTGTGATAATTTTATATCGAGTATTTGAGTATCGACAGTACCAGCCCTAATGCTTGCATTAAGCTCCGCCCATACGCCATTTACAACCTACGGAAGCTTCAATTTATCTTGCATATTTCATATCCTGTATATATAAAATCAAAGGAAAAGAGTGCCTTGAACGTAGGCCTTGAAGGTGCCTTGTGCTTGTATGCCAGAGACAAGTAACATATCATGTATGCTGTAATAATCTTTTGTTTTTCTGGTCGGTGGTGATATCTCCAGCCACAGTCTCAGCCATAGGCTTAGAATGTACAAGACCAACAGTGACAGATTACGGTGTTACAAAAAATAAAATGTAAATGTGGGCGTGAAATAGTGTTGTCTTGACTCTAGCATAGTATTATCGATAGTCTTGCTGGTGAAATCATAGGACTCTAATGAGTTAGCTTAACGAAGTAAAATAAAACTATCTTTTAATTTATAAAACTCAAATACACAAATAGCAACAAAGCTGCAGCTAGGTAACAAATTATTTATTGATGAGATGACCATGTATTCTCTAAAAAGTTTTTCAGCGTTACAACACAATGCAACATCATTAGCTGGATAAATCAAATACTTATGGTCTGTTTTCGAATAGTCTCTCTTAATAATATGCATCTGATTTAAATATGGGTCAAATTTTTTTTTTTTTTTTGTTAACTTTATTATTATAGAATTATACTAAGACTACAATTTTTTTATTTTACAGCTTACTAGGTGATGCCCGCGACTTGGTCCGCGTGGATTAAGGCTTTTTATTCCCGCGGGAACTCTTTAATTTTCCGGGATAAAAAGTAGCCTATGTGCTATTCCAGATTATAATCTATGTCTGTGCCAAAAAGACAAATTTCAGCAAAATCGGTTCATTCATTGTCGCGTTAAAGAGTAACAAACATCCTCACAAACTTTCGCATTTATAATATTAGTAGGATATAAGTGTGATGTGATGTGATGTGATGTGATGTGTTCGCGCCACCTAACGAAGCTCACCAGTACTACGTTACACGGCCCGTCGCCGGCGGTGGCGGCGTTTAAAACAGAGATGTGTTTTAAAAAATCTGCCTGAAAATATACACCATAATTTTTTTGAGAAATAGAGCAATTTTATGGATTTTTCATAAAAATTGTAGGTTTTCCGCCGCTATTTTTTTAAAGGGTGCAAGTAGTTTTAATTTGATTCATTACAATAATACTTTGATATAATGTATAAGTGACAAGTTAATAAAAATAAATAATAACCATATATGGCGCTCAAGTCATAGCTAATGACCTCCCCGATATGCACTTAAATACAGTAATGTACTGAATTACCAGTATATACAGTATACCCTGTATATATATTTCATATACATATGAAATCTAAGACACGCCAAATAAAACAAAAATTAAGGAAAATATTTATTTCGTTCTTTTCTTTTACAGGAAAGTAGTGTTTTTTATTGTACTCTACACACTTAAGCTTATGAGCAATCACGTCAAACCTACCGGCAAACACGATTATCGACTATCGATAATACTTATGACGTCATCACTTTGTCAATCCCTATCGTAACCAAACGTTTTCAAGTTTTACACAAAATATCCAATAATTCGTCATTTAGTAATGTAATTTGATGAAAAGTCTTAAGGGAAACCTATTCTCTAAGCTTTCAATACTTACTTTGCCTCATTTTCAAACAACAAATGACGAAATAATGATTATGAATAATTCAGAAAAATATTCAGTAATTACCTGTGAAACGTGTATTTATGCGGGTTATTACGTCTTGTAACGTAACATTCATTCACTGAACAAGACACCATGGTGGCAGAACAAAGATTTTAAGTTTTAATCGTAAGACTATTAATTAAATGCACAAAATTCACCTCGACTTGGAATAGGCCGAAACGCTAAGGCCTCTTACTCGCGTAAACAATGACATACTGGCCTTTTGCTTCGCTATCTCTTTTTCGCTCGCGGCAGTGTTTATTAACTAAATACCTCTCGCTCCCACGCTTTGTCAGTCTATTGAGCGTAGCGAAAAGATTCTAAGTCTATGGTCTCAGCATATCTCCAGAGATAAGCCATCTGCGTGGTAGATAATACAGTGCGTAGGTATATGTGCGCCAACAGGTGCAACGAAACTGTAAGCGCTGTAAAGTTTTATGTTCCTTATCTCGAATGAACTAGAAGTTTAATTCGCTATTAAACTCATTAATTATCATGGACTTCCGCAAAGTAATGCGTGCTTCTATTCAATATATTATAAGCTGTCAACTCTTCTTATCTTTAACTTGTCGTCTCTGAAGGCTCAGAAGAGCTCAGAAGAGAAGAGCCGAAAGCCAGTTAATAAAAAAAATTGTCGTCTCTGAACTTGTCTCTGCCAACTGCTAAACACGTAGTGGATAGTAGATTCTCTTTGCTGCTAAATAAGTAATCTAAATATGTTGTCGGCGAGCCCATTCTATTCCATTACTTATCTGCTTTATTTCTTTGAATACGTCCACGTCAATAATATAAATACAAACGGACAACTTTATTACCGATATATAGGGATGTTCAATGGAACAGAATGTCACCGAAATGATGTATATACCCGATGGAGTCATACCTGTACACAAGTCTACGGGCGCGAGCCGCCTCGTATTACTATATCTCGCCTTTGTGTCCTGCCGCTCTTTCTCTCATCGTGGTGTGCGTCATCTCGGAGACCTGTACATTCACATTGACTATGACATCACCGTTCGTGATGCCCTAAGACCTAATATAAACTTCTGTTAATCATAGTTAAAGATGTGTAAGTGTTCTGCCTAATTGTCGAGCACGACCAGTAATAATAATCTTAGCTATAGATGTGTAAGTATTCTGACTAATTGTCGAGCACGACCAGTAATAATCTTAACAACTAATTCATTGTCGATCACGACCTTCATTTCCCTAAGTAACTTATGATTAACAGATTGTCGATCACGACTTTCATTTCCCTAAGTAACTCATGAGCGCTCATAAATCACGAATCAATATCTGTTTCTGGAAATACTATATATTAAGAAATCTGCCTAGGTACTTAGCTTTCGATTCCACCAACTCTCGATCCGCTCCCTCATAACGCTATTTCCATGAGGCGTAAGGATTACGATTCCATTACATTCTTGGAGACCAGAAATCAACGAGTTGCTTTGCAACGCGATATTCATTTATCAAGGTTTTAAAATATAGAATTCATAATCTATTGATTGATTTCCGGGTATGTCATAGTTAACTGATAAATTACTACGATAGATCATAGATGCTAATTTCTCTTACCAAAGATCTGAGTATTTTGCGATCGCATATATGCACTTCGCGACATATGTGACAGAACAACTCTGAGTCTGAGTCTTTAATTTTATAAAAAATCAAAGGAAGCTCGGTCTCATAGAACAATTAAATCTCTAGAATCAATGCCAGCGTGTAACCGAAAGGGATAGGTTATAATAGGCAAAACGCTGCAAACCACCAAACACATTAAGTGCTTTACGAACAAAACCGTGACACGCAGAAAGGGATAAAAGAAAACATATTTTTTTCTCATTCTATCTTGTGTAACATCCCAACACTGCATCTCTTTTATGTGGGAGTGAAAAGGAGATATGGCGTCGTCTATATATCTCTCTCGGTCTACGCGTCGTCTATATATCTCTCTCAGTCTACGCTCTGTCTGCTCCTAATAGGTACCAGTTAAGTACAGCCATAGAGGTAGTATAAGGTAAGGCTATACTACCTCTGTGAGTACAGCTCTGAGTCGAAAACGAAAACAAATTCAAACTTTGTTAATGTTTTGACTTATTTATGGTTTTGACCGTACGTTTTGACCCCTGAATCTTGAAATCAAATTAAAAATAATACAGATTCCAGACCTTGATAAATTACAAAACATGAGTACTAATAGTAATAATCGAAGGGTGGCTTATGTATGGGAAGGAAATTTGATCGAATACTGTGATCGTTTACCAGCAGTCGTCGGAAGGGTTCGTTAGTTTATAACCCTTTTTTAGTTCATATAATAAATAATTAAAATGATTTATGTGCAACTTACATAAATGGTTTTATTTTTCAGGCATCGTTAGTACACAGCTTAATAACAGCGTATGGCCTTTTAAACCACTTAAAAGTTGTGCGATCAAAGGAAGCTACTTACAACGATTTGAAATTATTCCATTCCGATTTATATCTTGATCATTTGAAGACATTTGGTGAGATAGAGGATGATTACATGCCTACTGCTGAAGATGAAGAATATGGTTTAGGTATGCATTTTAAAAAAATAGTTTTTGTTTTTAAGGTTGTTTTAGGTAGTTCCAGTTGCTAAGGCCTCACTTTCCCAGGCTTTGAATTCCAACTCCCGAGAAAGGTTGACTGGCTCGAAACTGTCATTTAACAAAAATATCAAATTTTCAACAAATAATATATTAAATGATATTTTTGCGGAATATGTTGTTTGTCACCTGAATAGCTTTTGAAACTTCTTTTGGTGAAATGATCATTTGTTATACGTTTTTTTGTTAAACATTAGTGAACCACAACAAGTATGGACATGATTTAGGCCTGTTGATTGTTTGTTTGATTGTTGAAGTTGATTTTCTGTTTAATTATTTGTTTTTTGTCTGTTACTCACCATAGGATATGATTGTCCACCTGTGTCAGACATATACAGTGCTGTGGCAACAATCGCTGGTAGTTCTGTAACTGCAGCTAAGTGTCTCCTTCTAAATATTGCTGATGTGGCTATAAATTGGTGCGGAGGATGGCACCATGCTCACAGGTTTGTTTTAAATATTATATTGTTTAGGAACTCTATAGAATAAACATGAAGACTGAAGGAAATTTTTTTTTTTTAATAGGTTACACAATGAAGTAGGGCAAAATAATATGTTGTTATTTACAATAATTATTATTGGTTTTATAAAAAAAATATGGTTATATTTTTCTGTTCATAGATTTGGTGCAGAAGGATTTTGTTATGTGAATGATATAGTCATTGCTATAGAGAAACTAAGATTAAAGTACCCAGATGTACTTTATGTTGATTTGGATGTACACCATGGTAAGACTGATTGTTTTTCTAACTACTAGCCTTAGCCAATGTGTTGTGGCTTAACCTTATTAAAAACTTATGGAACCCCTCTAAAGAAATTGGGATATATCTGGGATAAAGAAATTGCATGCCCATCTTTAGAATCATAGACCACAGGACGATGGAAACAAACATATAGCTTTGGATTTATCTTATGTAGCAATAGCATTTAACTCTAATGAAGTATATCATTTGTAGGTAATGGTGTTCAAGATGCCTACAATTTGAGTAAATCCGTATTTACATTATCATTTCACAAATGTGAACCGGGTTTTTATCCAGGCACAGGATATGTGGAAGAAGTAGGTACATTAAAAGGAAAAGGCTATATGTGTAATTTTCCACTCCAGGCATTCTATTCTGATGAGACTTTTGAATATGTTTTTGATAAGTAAAAATTATTTTATTTCTTTTCATTTTATTTTTAAGCTGCATTATGACTCTCACAATCAAATAAAAATAGTATATTACCTACCTTACCAAATTACAGACCATCATTATAGGGGATGTTCATGTATTTATCCCTCTCAAGTTAATATTTTTTATCCACCGAGTGTCTCTAAGACTAATATTGTCTGTAACACCGTTGATTACAAAAAAGAAAAATTTAAATATAATGTTTAACACTGTTTTGTTTTATGTCATAAATACTAATTTAACTGTACCTATCAAATATGTATAGGAAGACATGATCTGTTCATGGTAGGAAAATCCTAATGATATGAGAAAAGTTATAACCAGTGAACATATCTTTTGTCTAGGAATGTTCTCTGATTATTTAAACAGTTATTCCAGGTTTTTTTTTTCAATTTTAGTGTATTTACCATGGTATATTCATGCTTCATGCCAGATGCGATAGTAGTGCAGTGTGGGGCAGATGCTCTGGCTCATGACCCTATTGGGGGTGCAGGACTTACCACGAAGAGCTATTGTTCTTGTATTCAAAAAATCCTTGATAAAAGAAAACCTACTTTGCTATTAGGAGGAGGTAATTTTAATATTATGTTTCATAGTACAAATCGGAAATGCTGGCGCATGACAATTATTGGCCTGGCATTTCGGCTCGGGACTATAATCCGTTAGTGTTTAGTGTGTTTAGTGTTGAACTATCCTATCCTTGCAGAAATCATGTCTGGTAATTAATTCACTTGCATTCTGTACTGACTTGCAACAAGTCAAAATCTAATTAAAGTTATTAAATGCCCTAAAAAGGCACTACTTCCAAATCTTTTGATTTAGTTTTTTGTAGTACAGATTAATTTACTTAAATCATTACTCAAATATTTTAACAAATCCATTTAATATTAAGAAAATTATTGTCATTTTTAGGAGGGTATAACCACACAAATGCTGCAAAACTTTGGACTACTATCACAGGTCTAGTGACAGGAATTAAATTGGATGAAACAATACCTGAGCATACTTTTTGGCCAAAATATGGACCTGATTACTCATTATCAGTGCAACCATTGCTAAGCAAAGATGCTAACACTAAGGAGATAATTTTGTATAACATTTCTGTAGTTAAAGGTAACAAGTAGTTTTACAAATATTATTTTTAAAATATAAATTCTGGAATCAATAAAACCCTCGTTCTTGACTGCACCTTGATGACAGTGCTGTTGAAGATGCTTTCATAATAAACTCAGCACATTCATGATATGGCAGTTTGTCTCTCTTGTTCAGTTTCTATGCAGCAATGAGACATTTTCAAACAGGAAGGATGGTAACTAGCTGACAAGCCTACCATTAGTAAGGACGAAATTATATTTTTTGAAATTTACCCTGCCGGGAATCCCACATTTTTCTTATAAACACAGTTCACAACACTGCACAAAAATTTATCAAAAGTACAGTAGATAATGACAATTTTTTTTTTCAGAAAATTTAAGGAAATATTTAAATCCAGAGGATATTGTAGAGCCATTAGTAAAGAAGCTAAGAACTGATGAGGAATATGACTCTAGTCATATAAAACCTCAAATCATGTTAAAATGTAAACTGGACTCCAATAATGAAACAGAAGCAATGGATGTTCATTATCAGCTACCGGCCAAACTAGACGTTTATGAGTTTTTTGATTAAAAATATTGTTTGTTCTTAATTTTTCATTATTATTATTATTATCATTGGCAGCCTGCAGTCATAGGCTAATTTATACTGGGGATCTGTAGTGTCCCAATGTTGGGCAAAGGCCTCCCTTTCCTCCTTCCATTTATCTCGGTCCATAGATATTTGGGGCCAGTCCTCCATAAAAGGCATCGAATTCATCGCGCCAGCGGCGCCTCGGCCTTCCTCGACGTCTTTTTGAATTTGGTGGCACCCAGTGTGTTCAATCCTTTGCCCACAAGTCGTCGGGCATGCAAATCACATGTCCGAATTTTTCATAAGAAAAAAAAAATTAAAGTAAGTAAATATAATATTTTATCACACTTGTAAGCCGAAAGCTTGTATGTATGTTTGTTGCTCTTTCACGCAAAAACTACTGAACGGATTTTGCTCATAGATTATACCCTGGATTAACACATAGGCTACTTTTAAGTTTTATCCCGGAAAATTAAAGAGTGCCCACGGGAACCAAACCTCAATCCACTAGGACGAGTCTCGGGCAGTGTGTAGCTATTACAAAATATTAGTTCTCTTCCTAAACCAAGCTAATTGAAAGTAAACACTTCTATAACAACAATTCTATTGATTATTTTAAGGAACAGGTAAGAAGGCCATTGAACATGTATTATTTATTCAAATGCAGCAAAATACAAATAAATAAATAGGTTTTCATAAGTCTAAACAATTCAACAAGTGCACAATAAACTTAATTGTCTTAATGTGATTCAACGCAACATTAAAATTAAACATAAGCGGTCAGAATAAGAGCAGCCCCCCAATTATGTAAGAATTGCCGATCAAATCGTCAAAATTCAGCTTCAAAGTAAAATAAACCTTAACAGCATTGTATTAGAGCTCAATTTCGTGTACCCATTCTCATACGTTTAGGTATGTACGATAACCTAAACGAATGAGAATGGATACACGAAATTGAGCTCTAATTTAATGCTGTTACGGTATTTTACTTTGAAACCGAACTTTGACGATTTGATCGACAATTCTTACATAATCGCACCTCTGGGGCCTTACTATGAGCTCTTAAAGCAGGACAGAAATTGAACTGCACTGAACTTCAAGGCACTGAACTGGTAGGCAGACACAGCTTTGAACTGTGCTGCAATTCAATTTCTGTCCTGCTTTAAGAGCTCATAAGTAAGGCCCCTGGTTCCAGGTCATAATTCAACACCTATGTATTATCCCACTGTGAGGTATAGGTAGGTATTTAGTGTGTTACAGTGGGAGATTATCTTCATATTCGATTGCGACATTAACTGTAATTTGTATGGAATTGGCAGCTTGCGATCGATTAATTCCATATAAATGGTAGTTAATCTTGTCACGATCGAATACGATAATTATAAAAACTCCCGCTCGGCCCGCTGGTCTCAGCTGACTGAAACAGTGAAAGCAGAACTCCTAAGGCCCGATATCCACAAAAGCGGAGATAGCAGACCAATTCATTTCATTCATCATTTATTAATAATAATTTGATTGGTCTGCTAAGCACATCTCTGCAATTCTATTTTATGATGACACAATTTATTATCCAAACATGTCCATAAGTTTTTAAAATAATTAAGAAACTAATTTCAATTTATTTGTTTTAATACTATAGCAGTGCGAAGTTTCATTATAACTTGGTAGAAAAAAGCAATAAAATATCCTATGCTGTAATTCAAGCCCCATATAACCCCAATAGCTCACAATGCTGATATTCATAAATACCTAGTGTTTATTGGTGCAACACAGAAAATACCAGCCAAATATTGTGTAGGCAAGTATGGAATGTTATTCACTTTAATTTCATAACAGTTGTTTTACTATTCACACTAGTCACACCAACATTAGGATTTGAACAAAAACTTTTCAATCACTTTAATCTATATAATTAAATAAGCGTAGACTTTAGATACCTTTAGAAACACTATTAATTTACCATTTATTTGTTCATATAATTGGTGCTTAAAATTTCCAAGCAATGTGGTTTATAAAAACAATATTTTATGTATAATATCTGATAGCACAATAATATACAGAATCTACAGCAAGTTCCAAAATGAATCTAATAAGAAAACTTGTATTATATCCTGTAATTAATTATTATTGTATCATGTCAATTGATATAAATGTTATTTATTTTTCATAATGTTAAGTTGTTCACAAAGAACATAGGAAGGTAAGTATATTAAAATTTTAACCGGCTTCTATAACCCAAAACCCTAAAAGATTCGATACAAGTATTCTCTAGTTGTTAAAACAGTTGCTGTAAATCCATTAAAATGTGACTTTAATCAGTAGGCCGTTTTTCACTATGTTTCTTAGTGAATTCCTCTGCATTCTTTGTAAACTTTTTTCTATCTTTGAGAAATTCCTCAGCAAGTTCAGCGCGCAGTGGGTGCTCCGGCTCAGGATCATTTACAAGAGCAACTAAAGCTTGAATAACTGTAATCAAAAACAATATTCCAATATTCTAATTATAGAATCACTTATGAAAGATTTTGGATTCATAAAATACCCATTTGACTGTTTGAATAAAATAAGTAAAACTTACTCCTGATTACTAAAATATAAAAAAGTTTATATCTTTACTAGATTATGCCCGCGACTTCGTCCACTTGGAGAAACCTATTCCCATGGAAACTCCTTAATTTTCCAGAATAAAAGTATGTAATAAGCCTATGTCCTTCCCTGGGATACAACCTACCAAATTTCATCAAATTCAGTTGAAAAGATGGTTAAAGTGTAGTAGACAGACAGACACATTCACATTTATAATATTAGTATACATAATATATACTCTCTACTAGCACCACTGATTGTAGGTAAATAAATACTACTTACCTTGGTCAGTCTTTGTGGCAGGTTTCCAGTTCTCTGCACTGATGATAGGAAGGCAAACCTGACCCTTCTCATCAATATTTGGATGATAGATTTTAGTTTTGAAACTAATCTTAGGCGGTTTGAATGGATATTCAGCAGGGAAGTTAATTTCAATGCGAAATGCACCTTTGTTATATGGAGGGTTATCCTAAAAAAGGTAAACTTATAAGATACATATCTATTGTCTTGGCAAAATGTGAGAATATACAATTCAGTGAGTCTTATTTAATTAAGCCCTTCACCTGAACACCATTAACAAATTTAACTAAGGTACTTACTGGAACAATTAATCCTTGCCATGTTAAGATATTAGACTCGTCCACCTGAATATCCCTAAAAGATTTTAGACCTGATTGCCTAATATCATTTAATTCCTGAAAACAATATTAATTTCTGTTATCGTACCGCATCAACAGTGAAAACAGATATTTATAGCCTTTCATTACAATGTTTATATATATTTTAACAGTTACTATAATAAATAATTGCATTTCTTTCAAATATAAATATTGCAATCTTTTGAGAAAGAAAATTTGTAGCTCTCCAACCTTTTGAAGTCTCCTTGTTGCAGCCATGGTAGGTTAGCTATAGCGCAATGTCGTATAGTTTAAATGAATGTCGCAATTTACTAAACTATTTTAAATAGATTTCCAAACAACATAATTCGTAGTGCTGAAAATATGACTCAGTATTTGTAAAACGTCAGTGATAAGTTCGCCTGCCGCACTCGGGTTCCGCCATTAATTCAGTTCCATTTTATGCATTTAAAGTAGAATCGTCCATGCACCAATTTCGTAAAAAAAATATTTCTTTAAGTTCTCAATAAATTATTTGTGCCAATAACCTGACAGTTAAAAAAAATCAGAAAAGATGTGTAGTCTTTTAAAATCAGATTAATTTATGTACTTATATCTGAGCGTGTAATTTATGTTCAAGATCTAAGCTCAAGAAATAGAGACCGAGACGGAACGTGCTACTTGCATTTTATAATGCCGGCTGTACACGCTCGCGCGCGCATAGAGTAAGAATTAGCGCGCTGGCGCTCGCGCCTCGACATCCTACGAGACATCCTTGTTTTGTAGTTGTTAATTGTCTCTGTACCTACCTACGAGACCGACCGTTTTATTAAACACAGATCACTCATATACTAGGGTATTATACCCCCCCTACGCCAGCCTGCGAATTTGGGATATTTAAATAAATAAAAATACGCATAGATGTATTTTTAATAGCACTTCTCAAAAATGTTTATTAGTTAAAAAGCACCCCCGTAGTTTATGAATAAAAAATTGGTAAATATCGCGCATATATAACGCGCTTATAACGTCGATATCTCTTCAGATTCTTACAAATCGGTACTTCTTATAATTTAAAAAAACTGCACCCTGCTTGAATCAAACTGCACCGTCGCTGAAGATCCATATAATGCAATATTAATTGCAAAAAGATATTAAAACTCAAGGTATCAATCGCCGAACTTTACGGCGTCTTCGCGCATGCGCGGCGCTCTTGGGAGGTCTCTCTTTAGCGGCAACTTCACGCAGATTACCTTTGCAATATAAATATAGCTTAACTAAACATTTTCCTTTCATAATTTAGTGTAACATAACAACTCCGGTTCCACCTCTAGTGCCATACGACAACCTCCAAAGTAAAGCGCCGCGTGCGCGTAGTCCATCGAGAGACGGGGCTGATATGACTCGAGCAGTGATATAGATAGTGACTGGTTTGATTCCACGGAGAAAACAATACGAGACTCGCTTTGGAGGCCAATCTCGTGCTCATACTTTGTCAGGCGTTTTTTGGAGCACCGAGGACAGCACTGAATGGTCCGTCGTTGCAGAGTTAGTCGACTCTGAAGCCAGGAAATCAAGGATGAAATTTCTGCCGCTGCTCAGACGATTGCTTAAAACCGTGGTAGAGTCGCTAGACTCAGCGCCGCGCCGTTTGGATGATGATAACAAGAGTCTTGAAATGAGAGAAACCATCTTTTGAACCGATTTTGACAAAATTTTGGTAGACTTTCCAGTGTTCCCGCAGGAATTTAAAACCTTAATCCATGCTGATGAAGTCCCAGAACATCTAGTAACTGTAATAAATTAGCAATAACATGTTTTTCAATTTTTTCAGACCAAAGGTGGCCAAATCATAACGGCATAGGTATATGTATAATACCAATAATAATTTTAATATGATGACCATACAAAGATGATGTCAAAAAGGATTTGAGGAGCAGCTTGAAATTAATAGGCATTAGGATCACTTCAATTAATTTGTGATCAATTAAATTATTTAGTATGTTAGTAAGTTATATTTTAATGTTCCAATAAATTATGAGACTGCTACAAAATAATGTCCTTTTATTAAAGTCCTTCAAGGTTGTGAATAATTTCAAAAAATCAAACGCCTGACAAAGTATGACCACGAGATTGGCTTCCAAAGCGAGTCTCGTATTGTTTTCTCCATGGAATCAAACCAGATATCACTGCTCGAGCCATATCAGCCCCGTCTCTCGATGGACTACGCGGCGCTTTACTTTGGAGGTTCTCGTATGGCACTAGAGGTGGAACCGGAGTTGTTATGTTACACTTTGTAATTTATTTATTTATTTATATTCACTAATAAATTATGAAAGGAAAATGTTTAGTTAAGCTATATTTATATTGCAAAGGTAATCTGCGTGAAGTTGCCGCTAAAGAGAGACCTCCCAAAAGCGCCGCGCATGCGCGAAGACGCCGTAAAGTTCGGCGATTGATACCTTGAGTTTTAATATCTTTTTGCAATTAATATTGCATTATATGGATCTTCAGCGACGGTGCAGTTTGATTCAAACAGGGTGCAGTTTTTTTAAATTATAAGAAGTACCGATTTGTAAGTATCTGAAGAGATATCGACGTTATAAGCGCGTTATATATGCGCGATATTTACCAATTTTTTATTCATAAACTACGGGGGTGCTTTTTAACTTTTGAGAAGTGCTATTAAAAATACATCTATGAGTATTTTTATTTATTTCAATATCCCAAATTCGCAGGCTGGCGTAGGGGGGGTGGTTATTATACCGCTACATTAAAAACTGTGGATAAAAATCACAGACATAGTGATAATTTTTTTTTTATTTAACTGGCTTAACGGCTCTGGATTCTAGTCCTTCTGAGCCCATAGTGATAAAAATAAAAGTAAAACGCATATTTATAGATTATAATTATTATTTTTCTTTATTATGTCTGTGTAGTAAAGTAAATCTATGGTAAATAAATATTATTCTCTGATCTTCATGGAACTGTCGTCCCCGAATAGTGAATACGTTTAAGGCAGGCAATACACGTCAGGTTTTGTTTCCGGCTGCCTGATCAGGCTATCGGATCGTATTTACCTTTGATTAGGCCCATATTACACTATACTATATATAGGATCCTATTTTGCACCATAGATCGTAGTCCTAATATGATATACTAGATACTAGGCCCATATTACACTATACTATATATAGGATCCTATTTTGCACCATAGATCGTAGTCCTATATGATATACTAGATACTATGAATGTATTTTAAATTTTATCTTTAGAAACTAATAAACCACTTACGTGCTCCTGTCTTCAAGTGATCATTTATTCATTGCTACAAATTACAATGGAGGCTGATTCGAGTGCAATTATTGCTGCTACTACGGCTGCTGCATCTTTATTACTCTTTTTAGTTATGAAAAAGAAAAAGAAGCGAACACGGAGTAAAAAGAGAATTTGGATCCGCCCGTGGGTCTCACGGCGGCCATCAAAAGGGTTTCATTCAAACTTACTTGAGGAACTTCGAATTGAGGATAAAAACTGTTACAGAACCTATCTGCGTATAGATGAATCTACATATAACTACATTCTTACAAAAATTACTCCCCTTATCATCAAACAAGTAACCCATCTTAGGAACCCTATTTCTCCAAATGATAGATTATTGGCAACTCTGAGATATTTAGCTACTGGGGAAACATATTCCAGTTTGCAATTTACTACTCGCATTCCTCAATGTACCCTATCTGCTATCATACCTGACACTTGTAAAGCCATTTACCAGGCACTAAAGGAAACCCATCTCAAGGTAAGCTGGTTTATTTATAGCATAGGTACAATACAATCAATAATTATTAGTATTAGTATTAGCTTTTACAAAATGGACCCAAAAGAACTCTTGGATATCCATTTGGACCAGTTCTACTACAATATTAGAAAATTTGTGACTGAATTAAAAAAATACATACGTGTATTTTTTTTACAATATCTTGTAAGAATAAAATATATTATTTAGTATTGACAATCTTAATTGACTTTATCATTAATAAATATTATTTAAACTTTTTTATTTACCTACTATTTTTTTTTTCTAAATTTATTTTATAGTTCACTAAATAACTCCCGCACCTTTAATCATACTAATATTATAAATGTGAAAGTGTGTTTGTTGGTTTGTTCTTCAATCACGCAGCAACAGAGGAATGGATTGCCGTGATTTTTTGCATGAGTAAATTTGAGGAGTTGGGAGAGTAACAAAGGCACATTAACAACATTACACATTTATCCCGGCAAATTAAGGAGTTCCTGCCGGAACTGAAAAACTTAAACGAAGTCGCGGGCATCAGCTAGTTATTTTCAGTCTTCCAATTTTCAAAGTAAGACTGAACATTGTCACCATATTGATCACTTTCAATTACTATTTCTTCAGAAGCTGCTGCTGTTATGGTGTACTTGGGTTTAGACTTGTAATGTTTTTTTTTAATATTATTATATTAGGCTTTCCGGATATTTTCTTCGTGACTGAAACAGGAATAGTCACTGGAGTGTTGTTTGAAGTAGTAAAATTCCTTGATATGTCATTCCTTAGTACAACGGAATTGTCTACAGAGTAGTTCTTATAATTTGATTCTGGGTCATTCTTCTGTACTGAAGAAGAATCCTTAAATGAGTAGTTTTTCCGAGAAGATGCCCTTTGGTCTGCATCTATTTCAAAGTCATTCTTCTGTACCAGTGAAGAATCCTGAAATGAGTAGTTTTTCATAGAAGATACCCTTTGGTCTGCGTCTACTTCAGGGTCATTCTGTACTGGGGAAGAATCCTTTAATAAGTAGTTTGTCTGAGAAGATGCCCTTTGGTCTGCATCTATTTCAGGGTCATTCTTCTGTACTGGGAAAGAATCCTTTAATGAGTAGTTTTTCAGAGAAGATGCCTTGTAGTCTGCATCTATTTCAGGGTCATTCTTCTGTACCAGGGAAGAATCCTTAAAAGAGTAGTTTTTCAGAGACGATACCCTTTGGTTTTCATCTATTTCATCCCATATATTAAACAATACTTTTTGGATGTCTCTTTTGGCCCTTTTAACATAAGTTATACTACTGCAATCTAAAATAGAATTTAGTTCTGATGCTACAAATTGGCAAAATGAATCAATGTTTGAATTTGTAGATTTTTTAGTTGCTAGCTGACACATATTTCGCATTGTAGTAGTAGCTTCCCGTATCAATAATTCTGAGTCATCATTGCATCTCTTCTTGATTTTCTTGGTTTGTGGTGGCTTACCACAAAGAGCTTCCTATAACAAAAAAATAATGTAAACAAATTGTTACAGATACCAGACACAGAACAAGAATGGAAAAATATTGCAAAAACTTTTGAAGAAAATTGGAATGTTTTTAACTGCATTGGTGCCTTAGATGGCAAACATGTACCACCAAATAGCGGATCCCATTTTTTCAATTACAAATTATTTAATAGCATAGTTCTTTTAGCTTTAGTAGATGCAAACTACAAATTTCTCTATGTTGATGCTGGAACCAATGGTAGAATTGGAGATTCAGGTGTATATGCAAAAAGCAAACTGAGGCAATGTCTTAATGATACCTCAATTTTAAACATACCATTAGAAAATAATTTACCAAACACAGATACTAAACTGCCATATGTTGTATTAGCTGATGATGCTTTTCCACTAAGTTACCGTATAATGAAACCTTATCCTTTACGGAATATAACCAGACATGAAAAAAAATTTAACTATAGACTATCTCGAGGAAGACGCGTAGTTGAAAGTGCTTTTGGCATTTTATCCAGTCGTTTTAGGGTATTATTATCATCTATTAATCTTTCACCCCTCAAGGCACAAAATATTGTTTTGGCTTGTTGCACATTGCACAATGTATTGATAGATAACAAGCAAACAAGGTATCTGAATAGGAACCAGTTACAAAATGGCAATACTGACGAAGACGTCCTCCAAGTGGAGGATAATATGCTTTCTCTTATAAGCCAGCAAAGAGAATCTATCTTACATGGGACTGAAGTTAGAAACTATTTTAAAGACTATTATAATGGACTTGGAAGTGTGCCTTGGCAAGACAACAAAGTAGTATAGAAGTGGGTGTTTAAAAAGAACCTACCACCCACAGAGGTAAAGAATATTAACAAAACTCACAGTATCACTTAAATCCTGTGTTTCCAGTGAGCAATTTTCAGAATCATCTAAATCATCCAAATTTGTCTTTGATTCATCTGCAGTACTGACACTTTCTAGGAACTTTAGTAATGGAAACCAGTATGCTGATGGTTTATAAATATCACCACTAGACCCACTTTTGGGTGGGCTATAGTATACTCGCCGCGACGGAGGGGGAAGGGGAGGGGGGGGAGGGGAGGGGGGGTGGGGGGATATACCCCCCCTCCAAGTAAAACGTTTCGATTATTAGTACTTTCCGAGATATTAATTTTTTTTAATTTTGAGGTTAGTTTTACCGAAATTCCTGCTTAACTCTGATAACCTAAATACCTTGTGTTTTAGGTAGTGGGAGAGGTTAATTTCCTAATTGGAATGGGCTACGCCAAAAGACTCGCTTCGTCGCCCCTGAATGAAGCTTCGCCTACTCGACCTTCGTTTCGCTGCGGAGGTCGCCGGCTCGTTTCGCTCGCCTCCTCCCCCCTTCGCTCCACTCGGCCTCGTAGGCTCGCTTCATTCAGGACCTCCTACGCGAGCTTCTGGCTACGCGCTTAAAAAAAACACTCTAGGGGTAGGGCAGACAAGACTGCGTGGAGTCGGGGTGTGCCGAATCGGTTTTGTGTATCATATGCTCAAGTACCTAAATATACATATAATAACCTACCTTTATACCTTTTTAGTTAAATAATTAAACCTATAACCTTTAAACGTTTTTTTTAACCTTAAAACCTTCAAACTGAAATGCGCAAAACGAAGACTCATAGGTTAGATTAAAGATTTGAATTCTGGCGCCAATGCACGCGTTCCGTTTTTCCAATAATCGGTACACATATATTATGATTATTAATCGATTATTAACATTTTATGTTTGGAACGGATCTTCGGATTTTCGGTTACGTAAACCGAAACTTATTTACGTCAACTAAACGTCAAAAGTCTGTAATCTATGGCAAATGTCGTAAAAAATAGTGAAAAGTGGTGGAAATTTGCGATTTTCAAAAAATTATTGCTCGAAAAGTATTAGAATTCGAAGTAAAATATTTTAGTGCAAGGCTTACCACATCAAGGTCTTTCTGTAAAAAAAATATGAACATCCAACTCAGCGGCGAGTATACTATAGCTGAGCCCCACTTTTTGTTTTAATTATCTGGAATAAGTTTTCAACTCGCATTATAAAAAAACCATTATTGTAAAAAAAACAATTATTGTAATCTTTGGTATAGAAGTATGAAAATAGAATAAATACTTTAAATTAATGTTAGTCTTCTTATTTTATAAGCGACTTCTTTCTTCTTTCGGTTTACCACAGTAAAACTTACTTACCTTTAATTTTTCTGCCAAATACTGTGATCTCAAGTTACTAATTTTCTTTCGTACATCGGCAACCAAACATATTTTGCCTGTTGTTTCACTAATTATGTTAGAAAATTTTACTAAGAGAGCGAGTCTTTTGTTACGGTCTTTATAATCCGGATGTAAATGGTTATAAAGCACCTCATTCTCCTCATAAAGAGTAATTAATAGTTTTGTTGTTTCAATATTCCACTCAAATGCAACACGAGTTTTGTTTGACGCCATTTTTTTAATCATTCTCAGTTACCTATTGAAAATAGTTGTCTTTAACTATGTTCTCAAATAACAAATAGCCAAAACTTGTCTCTGACAAATAGGATCCTATTTAAACAACATTTGACAAATAGTATTCTAGATATATGATCATTGAGAATATTAGCCATTACACTATCATATTTCTAGTAGTCATAGTTATAGGATCCTATATATAGTATAGTGTAATATGGGCCTTAGGTATATAGATAAGGATGTGCCCTAACATATTTAAATTGAAGCTTCCTATAACCTTAAAATGGCGCATGGGCGGAGCTTAATGCGGGCATTAGGGCTGAAATTATCGATACCTTTTATTATGTCGATACTTATATACTCGATATAAAATTATCAAAATATAATTACTTTATAAATAATTAAACATAATTTTTGAAATACACTAGTATTCGTATTTTATAATGAACAAGCTGATGCCCGCGACCCCGTCTGCGTGAATTGAGGTTTTTTGTATGAAAAAATTTTGTATGAAAAAAATTTTTTTACTCATCGTTTCGTATAGAAGACAAAAATTCATTCGGAGGCAAAATACGGAGAGAGCTGATGATTGAGGATTTCGAAGACGGATGAAGAGCACAGCCAGGGTATTCAAGACAGGTGGGGTGTGCTCCACCAAATGTCACTCAAAACTTCATCCAATTGACAGTGTGCTGAAAAAAAATTCAAAATGGCGGATTTAAGATGGCCGCCATACAAATTTCGTCGGTGTCTATCTCGGAGAGTATAAAAGATGGACGAGTGGTTTCTTGGCAAAAGATGATCAGGACATGAAGGTCTACTTGATGAACAGGAAAAAATTCAAGATGGCGGAATTTATTTTTCCATAGAAAATGTAGTATTGAAGAGGCTTACAAGTGTAGAATTATGCAAGACTTTGATGCGGTTCCTTTTAAAAATTTGTTTTTAAAGAAGAACTCTACATAATTTTCCGGAGAAAAAATACATGGAGGTGTTTATTTCAGAAAGTACCTGTACTAAATGGAAGAGTGGAGTGAAAGTACCTATACTAAATCGTTAAGGGATCAACGCACAGCCTAAACCGCTGGGGTTAGCAACTTGAAATTTTGAAAGTAGGTTCCTTTTGTGACGTAGGCGCTCACTAAGGAAAGATTTTTCAAATTTCCACCCCTACGGAGGTGAAATAGGGGGTGAAATTTTGTATGAAAGTCCGTCATTTCTCAAGTTATCTCCAAGAAACATGGTATACGAGCTACTGGTTGAAAATGAAGAAATACGTGTTTCACAGTTTTCAAAAATTCTACCCCCGAAGGGGTGAAATAGGGGATGAGAGTTTGCATGAAAGTCCTTCATTTCTCAAGATATTCTCGAGTTTATAAACGAAACTTGGTATTATGGCTTTTGTTAAAAAATAAAGAATTACGTTTGTCAGTTTTTCAGAATTCAACCTCTAAAGTGGTAAAATAGGGGTTGAAAATTTGTATGAAAGCTATAGCTATGAAACTTGGTATATGAGCTGTGAATTAAAAATTAAGAAATACATATTTCACATTTGTTGAAAATTCGACCCCCAAAGGGGTGAAGTAGAGGACAAAAGTTGGTATGAAAGGGTTCATTTCTCAAGATATATTAGAAGTTATAATAACGAAACTTGGTACTTTGGCTAATGGTAAAAATAAAGTACGTGTGTCACAGTTTCTCAAAATTTCACTCCCAAGGGGATAAAATAGGGGTTGAAACTTTGCTTCATACAAATTTTCAACCCCTATTTTATCCCATTAAACTTAATATTTGGAATTTTGGTTTGAAATAAAGAAATAGGTACCTGATTCACAGTTTTTTGTAAATTTTATCCCCAAGGACGTTTAATAGATAGTTCGTCCTTCAATCACGCGCAACAGATCAACGTTAGTTTTTGCATGGGTATAGTTGAGGATCTGGTTAGTGATTGGATAGTCATAGGCTACTTTTTATCCCGGAAAATAAAGGAGTGCCCGCGGGAATTGAAAAAAAATCATGCCACGCGAACGAGTGACGCTCAATCACACCAGAACGGTTGACCGGTTTTGATGAAATTTAGTACAGCGATAGATTATACAATAACACATAGGCTACTTTTTATCTCAAAAAAAAACCGGCCAAGTGCGAGTCGGACTCGCACACCGAGGGTTCCGTACAAACCTGTAGGTATATAAGCAAAAGTTATGGTATTTTTATTCCACTTATCTATTTTAATTTCAATTTAATACCTCTACGCGTGCATAAGTTTATAATTATTAAAAATATTTTTATTGTATGATGTAACTAAAAATTTATGCTAACAGCAGAACGCAGAAACAGCAGAAAGATGATAGTCTGGAATAGCACATAGGCTACTTTTCATTCCCAAAAATTAAAGAGTTCCCGCGGGAACCAAAAACCTCAAATGGATGTTTGTTACTCAATCAGCCAGAACGGCTAAACGGATCTGGATGAAATTTGGCACAGAGATAGATTATAGTCTACACATAGGCTACTTTTTATCCCGGAATAAGTCCTTAATTTCTCAAGTTATAGCCATGAAATTTGGTATGTGAGCTACCGGTTAAAAACAAAGGATTGGTCCTTCAACCACGCCACAATAGAGCAACGGGTATTTTGCACGGGTAGTTGAGGACTTTATCCCGGAAAATTAAAAAGAACCTGTGGGAAAACAAACTTATACCACGCGAACGAAGTCGCGAGCATCCGCTAGTGAATAATAAAAGTAGACAGATAATAAAAATGATTTATTTCTAAAATTTATAAAAATGCAGACATGTTAAGAAAATCTCAATTGCAGCGCAGCGTTGAGGACTCTGAACATAAAATATATACATCTATATAGCTATACACATCCAGTGCAAAAAATCGCATCTCAATCGGCCCATTACTTTTTGAGAAAAAATGGTAACATTGAAAAATAAAAATCACGATTGCAGCTCATCTTCATGGACTAAGGTCCTACATACCTAGGAACCTTCTCAGAAGAAAACCGCGTAATTATCGGTCCAGTAGTTTTCAGGAAAATGGTAACAACAAAGTGCACAAACAAACGCACATCTCTTAGGGCAAGTACATATTATACCGTCTCCGTTCCGTCTTGGGTAAAAAATGATTACTCAAAAATTAAAACCGGCCAAGTGCGAGTCGGACTCGCTCACCGAGGGTTAATTAATATCGTTCCCCGCAAAATGATAACTACATATTATGTTTCCATTTGTAGGCTTGAAATCAGGTCTGTTTATAGCATTTAGCCATTTCATCCTTAATTTAAGATTTTTTGGGAATCTGAAACAATTGTAAAACATTAGTTAAAATGATACACAATAACTGCAATGAAGGGACCAAAAACCACTTGAATAGACACTGTAATTTTCGAATACGAGACACCATCCCGGAGATCGGGTATCTTAATCACAAGGTTATCATCGCTACAGCCTAAAATGAGTTTGGCAATATTATAAGTAGAAGCTGACTGTTCAATTTCATCTCTCTAGCCCTCTGAGTGAGAAACAGTAAGAGTTATATAAAATTTTAATTTTATCGATACTTAATTTAATTGTAAACAATACAATCCCCACACTATATAAGCACTCAAACAAAAACTAATGAAATAATCCAAATTTTCGGGGATAGCGCAAAAATTGGCGTGTTTTGGATTTAGTAAAAAAGAAACTAAGATATAATTAGTTGAAATAACTTAAAATACTCGCCACAAAAAGAAAAATTAAAACAACTTTGTTACTCACTTATGAAATGAAATTCCTGGGCGTTTTACAATATTATTATTACGACACCCGACAACTGAGCATTTCACCATTGTTGATTACACAAAACTGCACAAAACTAAGCAAAAACATATAAAAATATTATGAAAATATTCACAAAACTGGTAATTAGCCACAACCAAAACACCGGAAGCAATACAGACGCCATATAAAGGTCATATAAAAATTGGCTTCAATAGCAAAATTTGATGACGTCATATGACAATTGCCTGACACGTTCACGCAATAACATAATACACCTGTCTCATTCTAAAAACGTAGCTTTCAATAAGTAAGACTAGTCAAAACATAGTAGTACATGTTTTATTAACAAAATGCATCGTATAACTATAATTGAGTAAAATGTAACACATCCATCTCTATATACCTAATCAAAGGTATTTACTCGATACACGTCCGGTTCTTGCGTCAGGCTTTTTCTGAATATATAAAAAGTACTCTGTGTTCTGAACTCTCAGCTCAGTCGTGCCCACTTTAAAACTCAAGGTATCAATCGCCGAACTTTACGGCGTCTTCGCGCATGCGCGGCGCTTTTGGGAAGTCTCTCTTTAGCGGCAACTTCATGCAGATTACCTTTGCAATATAAATATAGCATAACTAAACATTTTCCTTTCATAATTTATTAGTGAATATAAATAAATAAATAAATTACAAAGTGTAACGTCCGGTCGGAGAAATGAAGTATTATTTTTCTGTGACTCGATCCATTAGTACTCTTTCACCTCTCCCATTCCAACCCCTTTTATAATAATAGTACTAATAATTATTTTTGAATTCTTTCATTTGCAATAAGGTTTGGCGAGGATTATTTTAAACTGTTTTAGCTGTTATTATTTTAAATTTCAAGTTTTTTGCATTAGTAGTTACCGAATTATGCTAAGTGTGACGGACAGTCATGTCGCACCACAAGGGTTGTTTTCTTATCATTTTGGTACGCAACCCTAAAAATGACTTTATTTCTGTCAATTTTTCTAACATAATAAGTAATAAGTATTATGTTCTGTGGTCGTGCCCGAGCTATCATCCCGAGTGCTTGCGTTCGGAGCAAAACGGAAGAAAAGAAGATGGATGACGAGTTATTGTTACTCATTGCATTGAAAAAAAAAATTAATTCCATATTTTCTTTCTCTCTTCAACTTCCATTGAACTGCATGCATTGTCAAATATTTCTTGAGAGACGTCTTCCAACGACCTCAATTTACATAGACGGGCCCTGTCGAACAAAGAATGTGGACTTATGTTTAACAACGCCATCTAGTCTGAAAAGCGGGAACTTGCTTGCAACATATGCGCCATCTTGAAAACGTATGACTCGGTCATAGATTAGTACAGATGCGCTTGTCGAAAATAATACCTACATGAGTGTACTCTCCGAGGTAAACGATAAATGTTAGTATGACGTTGTTATTTTTACCTCATTTTTGTTACCAGTTTCCTGGAAAACCATTGAACCGATTATTATGCGGTTTTTTGCATTAGATATATATAGCTTCTGAGAAGTTTCTTAGATATATTTAAAGGTCAAAGTCCACACAATGGGGCGCTGCAGTTCGTCGTGGGTTTTTTTAAATTTAATTATTTGTTAATTGTTGATACTGAAGTTTTGTCGAAAAATTGACAGAAATAAAGTCATTTTTAGGGTTGCGTACCAAAATGATAAGAAAACAACCCTTGTGGTGCGACATGACTGTCCGTCACACTTAGCATAATTCGGTAACTACTAATGCAAAAAACTTGAAATTTAAAATAATAACAGCTAAAACAGTTTAAAATAATCCTCGCCAAACCTTATTGCAAATGAAAGAATTCAAAAATAATTATTAGTACTATTATTATAAAAGGGGTTGGAATGGGAGAGGTGAAAGAGTACTAATGGATCGAGTCACAGAAAAATAATACTTCATTTCTCCGACCGGACCGGGACCGTCTCCATGCAATTTCTAAAAAATTTCCTGAAAGCGCAGAACTCAAAACAAAATACTTAAATTATAGGAATGTATGTAAAAAAATAACAAAAAACTTAAAAATAAATTATTATCAAAATAAACTCCAACAACAAACCGGCAAGAAAAGAGACACCTGGAATATTCTAAAAGAAATATGTCATTTAACTCCCCAAAAATCATTGGCTACTGAATTGTTAAGTCTCGCGCCCAACCCAACAGAGTCCCTAGAAAAAGTTAACAACTACTTCATTAACGTAGGAAGCTCACTTGCTGACGAAATATTAAGGAAAACTAACAATTCTGAAGATCAATTAGCATCACTACAGAAGACACATGCCCATAATGGGAATTCGATGATGATGAATCCCACAGACCCCAGTGAAATCAAAGGTATACTTGGCAACCTTAAAATTCGCTGTGCCTCTGGAGACGACTGTATTTCCACGGGTCTCTTGAGAAGATTCCGTGAGATCTTATGCTTCCCTATCGATCATCTTTGCAACCTCAGCTTGGCGACTGGTACCTTCCCTACATTATTCAAACAGGCAATTATTGTTCCAATCTACAAGAGTGGAGATGAATTGTCTGTTTCAAACTACAGGCCAATCTCGCTTTTAAGAACCCTTAGTAAGGTATTGGAAAAGGTGGTTAATTCCAGACTGATAAGCTATCTTGAACGCCATAACCTGATTGCAAGCAACCAATATGGTTTTAGAGCGAAAATGTCTACGGAAGATGCTGTAATCGCCTTATCAAGTACAGTCACTAAGCATTTGGACCAGAGAAATAAATGCCTAGGGGTATTCCTTGACCTCAAAAAGGCGTTCGATACAGTGTCCATACCTCTTCTTATCCGAAAAATGGAAGGTCTTGGAATACGAGGAACACCACTTGCCTGGTTTAATGACTACCTGAGAGAAAGGAGTCAAAAAGTTAAAGTCGCGGACCATAATAGCAATTCCCAGAACATGGTATACCCCAAGGAAGCACGCTCGGACCAACACTTTTCTTGGTGTATGCCAATGAAATTTGTCATTCGGCTTTGGAAGATGCCCAACTGTTCGCGTTTGCCGATGACACTGCCATAATATTTCATGGGAAAACGTGGGAAGAGGCTCGCAGGACAGCTGAAAAAGGACTAAGCAGGATCACTAAAACGCTAGAAAATAATCTACTTACTATAAATGCCCAAAAAACTAAGTACATTTGCTTTAGTATCTCACGAGTTACCCAACCACCCTCGGACTTCACACTTAAGCTGCACACTTACCCATGCAACGCATCAGAAAACCCACCGAATGTCTGTTCCTGCGAAGTCATTGATAAAGAGTCAACCATGAAATATTTGGGAGTTGTCATTGATGAAAACCTGAACTGGCACCCCCATATTACAACTCTTGCTAATAGAGTCAGAAGGCTGATCCCGGTGTTTAGAAACCTCCGTGATGTTGTGAATAAAAAAATAATGACACAGGTTTACAAAGCCTTGTGCCAATCCCTTCTGACCTATTGCATATCAGCGTGGGGAGGAGCAGCCACCTCGCATATGATCGAAGTTGAAAGAGCTCAAAGGGCAATCATAAAAGTCATGCTAGGTAAGCCACGCAGATTCCCCACACAGGCACTATATCAAGATTCCAAATTACTCACAGTACGGCAGCTGTATATAGACAGATGTGTTGCCAGATTCCACCGGTCTCATAAAATCCCACCACCAGACAATACTCCTCGACGTCGACCAGATAGTATACACATTCCCCGAACATACAGTGCATTTGCTCAGCGTCAATTTACCTACCTGGGACAATTCCTATATAAAAATATTAATAACAAGCTCAAAATTGTACGTACTAATAGTCATGGACTTAGAAATAAACTTTTTAACATGTTGAGTAATCTTAATTACGAAGCTACTGAAAATGTAATGAAAAGTTTATACGCTTAGACACACTCACACACACACACACACACACACGCGCACACACACACACACACACACACACACACACACACACACACACACACACACAGACAGACACACACACACACACACACACTTAGGATTAGTCGTTTGCTAAATTGTATATTCATATAATTGATGTTATTTACCTTGGTTCAGTTCCTGTTCTGTATTATAATATTATATATTGCACAATTACTGGGAAGAGACTGACCCCCAAGATACGGGCTATCCTAGTTTGGGGGTCTAGGGTAATTTAAGAAACCTTTGTATTATTTATTTTGGAACAAATAAAGATTTTTATTATTATTATTATTATTTATTTGAAATTATTTTATTTTATACATTTCTAAGTATGCTACTTGCCATCAAAAGAAATATTAAAAGTTATTTTGAGATAAATCACTTACACAGTGTGCATATAAAAATACGATTAAGTAATAAACACTTGTAAGTAGGTAGCTGTACATAATAGGTACTGAACAACTTTTGTTCAACGAAATAATAAAATTCTGAATTTTGAATTAACTATTTATTTTTCATCAATCAATCAATCAAATCAAAAATATATAATATATAATATAAATGGCAATGTTACGCGGAACCTACCAAATTATTATATAAATCCAATTTTCTAAGCTCTGCTGTAGGCTGCCAACAGGGAGATCCACTGGGACCTGCTATTTTCAGTTTGGCTATTCACCCAATTATTTCGGAATTGAATTCTAAATTTAACATTTGGTATCTAGATGATGGAACTTTAGGAGGTGAAGCGTCATCTGTTTTAGGTGATCTTGCGGTTTTAATTGAACAATTTAAATCTGTTGGTTTGGAATTGAATTTTGGCAAATGTGAGCTCTATATTCCAAATTCAATGGAAGTCCAAAAAAGACACATCATTACTGAACAGTTTAATCATTTGGCACCAGGAATCAAAATTTTAAGTGAAGATTCGCTACGCCTTCTTGGGGCTCCCGTCTTAGTTGATTCTATTCCACTTTTTATCAATGACCAAATTACTAAATTTGATCAATGTTCGGAACGCCTCTTCCAAATTAATTCACACATGGCCCTTTTTATTATTAAATATTGTCTTTTCGTTCCAAAATTTACATATTTTCTTCGATGCTCTCCACTTTGGAAGTTCCTTCCCTTATTGAACGATTTGGATAAGAAAATTAAAAACACTTTATCTAAAATTCTAAATTGTCCTTTAGATGGCACGACTTGGACACAAGCCTCTCTCCCAGTTCGGTACGGTGGTTTAGGCATTCGTAAAATTAGCAGTGTATCATTACCAGCATTTTTATCTTCTGTTTATAGTACGATTAAGCTCTTTGGCAATATTTTAAACCAATCATTAGGTCCCATTGAGCCGTCGTATTTGGCTGAAGCTAGAGGTGCTTTCAATGTGGCATGTCCTAGTAAGGAGCCGGTATCTTTGTTTTCTCAAAGACAATGGGACGACGCACTATGTTCAGATGTTTTGCAGGAGCTTATAAATTCATCACCTACTGCAAGCGACCGTGCTCGTCTTCTTGCGGTGTCTACGAGGGAATCAAGTTACTGGCTTCATGCTCTCCCGTCTAAGCATTTAGGCACTCTGTTGGACCACCTCACTCTGACGATTGCGGTTGGTCTTCGACTTGGCGCCAAGTTACAACAGCCACATCTTTGCCACTGTGGTGGGGCAGTGGACGCGTATGGCCATCACGGGCTTTCTTGTATTGCAGAAAGAGCCAAGAGGCGCAAGTATGAAATTATTGAAAATAATTTCATTTTTGTGCCTTTTGGTGTTGAAACCCTGGGGTCGTGGGGCGAAGATGCCAGATCCTTTTTTAAGGATCTATCTTCTCGTCTCACAGAGTCCACAGGTGACCGGAGGGCTGGCAGTTACCTCGGCCAACATATAAGTTTGGCTATTCAGCGGGGTAACGCAGCCAGCGTTCTGGGCACACTGCCTCATTGCAGCGGGATAGATGATATTTTTAATGTTTAGTTTTTAGTTTTTAATTTAGTTTTTAATTTAGATTTAATTTAGATTTTAATTTTATTATTATTAACAATATAAATACATACATAATATAAATATTATAAATACGAAAGTTTGGATGGATGGATGTATGGATGTTTGTTACTCAATCACGCCCCAACGGCTGAACGGATCGGGCTGAAATTTGGCACAGAGATAGATTATAGTCTGGAATAGCACATAGGCTACTTTTTATCCCGGAAAATTAAGGAGTTCCCGCGGGAATCAAAAATCCTCAAAACACGCAGACGAAGTCGCGGGCATTCGCTAGTACAAAATAAAAATTATCAACTTTAATAAATAAAAACCCTTTATTTATTGAATTTGGTTAAACATTAAACTCACGTCAATAACTAATTTTATCATATTATTACAATAGCTTAATATTGCGTCTCGGAAGGTATTAATGCCTACTGTCCGTTCTGCCCATCTATGCATTAACTAATCTTGGTTGCATTTTTTTTATCGTACTGGACTGGACTATTCTAGGGCTGGAACCCAAAGCCGTAAGGCCAGTTAGTAAAAAAAAAATATCATACAGTTTGCCGCGGAAATTAAATGATTGCGAAATGGATAAAAATATTAAATACGTTTTCTTGGAAATGTATAGTTGTGTCATGATTTTCTAGTTTTATATTCTGTGGTACGATATTCGCAATAAATATAAGGCCATAAAGCCCTTGAATCCAGGACCGTTAAATAAATTTATTAAAAAAATAACGGAATGCTGATCGGGCGGGGAAGTTTCCCGCCAATTCGGAGCGCAAAGGATGAAAAGAAAAACGTAATAACAAAGGATTATACAATTTAATTAAATTAGGTACTCTAACGATGTTATTTATAAGGAATAAAGCTATAACCGACCATCTGGCTTTTGATTTATCAAAAGTCAGAAGTGGTACGTGATCCGCCGACCCACAAAAATTATTATTGAGGTATGTATTCTAAATTTTAATTCTTGATTTACATAATTTTGTGACTTCTCATAACTCACTAATAATAATAAAATGACGAAACAAGATAATTTATTAGGCATGTGGATTAATGATATTTTCATATTTTGGTCTAGCTATTCTATGACAAAGTTGATCTGATTGATTGCGAGTATCATTTGATTAGAGCTTCTATTTCTAATTACTCCCTAATAAATAGTTAAAATAAAATAGGAAAAGTAAAATATTATACTTACTTTATTGTACACAATAAAAGAAATAAAATGACAAAATTAATCATGGTGTTATTTCAACAAAAGTTATCATTTACATAATTTTAGCCTCTAGGTACAGAGTAATGTTTTTTTTGTTTAAATTTTATTAGTAAGTAACTTAACAACTTCAAGACAATTTCGTAAAATATAGATATTGTCTAGCACTAGTTATATTATCTTCTCTCTTCTCTCATTATTGGGGCACACAATTAAATAACATTTGCACTTGATATGAGATCACATCTTTACTATTTGATTGCATGATGAAAGGGTGGTGCACACGTGTACATTTTTAAACCAAATCGAACGCATTACATCGTTAGTTGCTGTTTTAGGCGAGGGAGCCTTAGCATTATGTGTGCTTCGTGAACCTTGCTTGGAAAGCTTCTGATGATATTTGATCCGCCTATGATGGATTTATATAATAGGTATATACTATACAGGACTCTTTGCTGTGCACATTGAATGGAGAGCTGTGATTAGTTAATATTGTGAAGCAACTTCACTTAAGTCCACTGACAGATAAACAAACATCAAAATGGTTTCTTGGTTTCTGTGAAGTGTGATTGATTACACACAATAATTCAATATAAGTATTATTTTTACTATATAATATTATATTATTTTGTTATTATTATATTGTCCTGTTAAAAAAAAAGAAAAATGAAAATATACCCTTTATCCTAATAAGGAGTTCCTTGTCTTTAATAAGTATATACTTTTGCGGAAAGGTAATTACTTGTCGAGTCAGAATCAGAAATTATTTCGTGCATGATATACAATATTACAAAGGTGGTACAGCAGATAAAAAGACAAGTATTACCATTACCATTATTGTGGCGTGCAAAACGATGGAATCGTTTGTTCAATGATATCAATGAATCGATGTAACAAATCACCGTATTAAATAATAAGTTTAATAGGTGAACAATTAAAAACATTCTTGGAATATCAACAATACATATTATCATTACAACTGAACCAATAAAATATATAAATTAAAAATTAATATTATCTAGGAATTTATTGCAACGTCGAGAAAATGAAATTAAAAAAAAAAAACTGAATAAAATTAAAAATTTCATATTAAAAATATTATAATTAATTAGACTCCAGACTCCTACCATTCATTTTACAGTACTGCTGTTTTAATAGGGGCCTTGTTGTAATAATTCTCTTCTGACAATTTCTGGCTGTATAATGGGGTCAGTAAATATTTTTGACAGCCATAACCACTATCACCTTTAAGTGTTCCATCGTTATAACTTTCTCTCTAGTGAAGAAGCTCGGAAAATTCGGTTATCATGAACTGATCCAGGTTAGTCTGCGACAATGTTATATAATTGTAGGTTAGGCCCAGACACAATCTGTTCATTTATAGAGCAATATCCATTTTTTCTGTTTCTAAACACCTCCGCATAAGAATCATCAGGATTTTGAACAATAGGAAAGCATCCTATGCTGTAGAATTTTCTTCAATTATCTACAGATTGCTGGGAAATTTCAAAAAACTAATGCATTTTTGAACAAAACAAAAGTGAAACTCTTCTCACTATCCGTGATATGGTAGGTTTGCCTAATTTGATGAGATCTCCAGTAATCATCTGAAAATATTGGGGTGATAAGAAGATACTCAATATGACTATATTATTACATAAGTAACATATAAATACATAAGTAAGAGTTTAATAGTTGATAATTAATTAAGATAGTTAGGTTTTAGGTACATTTTAATGTTAGTTTCAAGAAATATATTATCTAATTTTATTGTAACTACATAGTGTGAAATTGAAAATATTAATGTTTGGTAAATGAACTAAATTATTAGATGTAACTAACCTGGAAACTCCTAGATGAATAAAATCTTAAGGCCACTAGAGTAGTAATAAATAGGAGGCCTCTTCTGTTAACTTTGAAAAGATCTGCATATATTAAAGGCAAAAGTTTCTGAACGATATCTTTACAAAATCTATATCGTCTTTTAAATTCATCAGCAATGTATTAGTAATAATCGAAGGAATTTTGAAAGTCTCGTTTCACTTTTCTTATATTGGTTGTTCGTACTTCCTTGTAAGTTTATTCTCTTACGGATAGGTATAGTTTTAAATTCTTCTTTGCTACTGTAAACCCATTCACTTTTTCGATTTCAATCGCTGAAAATCAACGAAACAATCCTAACCTAATAACCGGTATTAGTTTGACGTTAGTGTTTGTGAGCCTCCGCCAAATTCAGAAGGAGTACACAGATCACCTTTAGTAAAACAACTATTTTTGCGAAAACACAGCTAGAAAACACAACAATTACGACACTTTTTATCGTATTGTTATTGTTATGACAAAAGAACAAATGGCATTGGCGGGCGTGACTACAGCGCCAATTCACCGTAGGTTGCCGGTGATACGCGAGTCTTCCGATGCAAGCGTATGCAAGCCATCATAGAGGTAGTTATAGGCTATACTACCTCTGTGCAAGCCATAATATCGTGTTCACCCATGTATGCTTCTTGATTTATTATTTGTATGTGTGTTGAAATTATAATATTTGATTTAGGCGTGTATTAATGTTTATTATTTAAGTGCTCATCTGTAAATATATAATTATGTATTTTATAAGTAGGTATATAATATAAGATTCTACTGATACAAAAGAATATGAATATTTACTTAAATAATTATGTAAAATATTGATATGTTATGTAATAGAGTATACAGTATGAATGTAAAAAAATTATAATTATAAAATTGAACGAATAATGGTATGTAGCCACAGTGTATAGTGTATTCGTCGCATTATGGTCATTGGTCTATGTGTGTCCCTCAAGTGTTGTTTATGATTTCATTTTCTGAACTTTGTGCGCTCGTTCAACCCTGGTTCGCCCTGTAAGACCTCATAATAATGTTTTTGAATTCGGGTGTTATTAATTTAGACACTGAACATTAATCATTTTAGTTGAGCTATTCATTTTTGAAAATGGATGTGACTTAATACTGAGTGAATGGTTAGATATATGCGAATATATAAGTAAAAAACAAAACCAGATTCTAATTTGGAAGTAGAGCAGAAAGGCAAAGAAATATTTGAATATCGTTGTTTTATTTTATTTTTCGTTGAATGATTATGGTATGTGTGTGAAATAACTCGATTAGTTCGTTGTCGGAATGGAATCTTCTATTACATACTTAGTTGCCCACTTTAGCTAGCCGAATTCTCAAGAGTTAAGTAAGGTAATGCTTAGTACAACATTATACAAGAGTACGCAAATCGTTATAGAACATGATGAGATGATAAGATTTATTGATTTACTTTATGAATTTGCACGTCAGCAATGATGAAACATGTTTGTCATCTTAATTGTACAATGTTTCAAGCAAATTAATGATTGATTGAATAATATTTATTCTAATGAAAACAAAAAAATAAGCAGATGTGAAAGTTAAACTGCGGTTAAGTGTGCCGCCGGATACGGTTATGTGGGCCGTACATAGGTTGTATGCGGTTATGTGGGCCGTACATAGGTTGTATACGGTTATGTGGGCCGTACATAGGTTGTATACGGTTATGTGGGCCGTACATAGGTTGGATACGGTTAAGTGGGCCGTACATAGGTTGGATACGGTTATGTGGGCCGTACATAGGATGGATACGGTTAAGTGGGCCGTACATAGGTTGGATACGGTTATGTGGGCCGTACATAGGTTGGATACGGTTATGTGGGCCGTACATAGGATGGATACGGTTAAGTGGACCGTACATAGGTTGGATACGGTTATGTGGGCCGTACATAGGTTAAACAGCGGTTATGTGTGCCATATGTTAAACTTCGGCTATGTGTGCCGGGTCTGAATTATTCTGGATTTAGCAACCAAATTAAATAATGAATGAACTGAATGAAAAATTGTTTATTGTACACCAAAAACAAGACATACAAATACAAACCACAGCGTTAACTTAATAAATGAAAAAGAAATACTACTTACTTGTTATAATATAGATATTTATATTATTTAAATCAATTAAAAACTATGATTATGATAGTACAGAGAAATTGTTGGTAAAGAATATATACCACAAGAGTCACACACAATCTCACGCACACACACACAAACACACAAACACTTATGTACTCTCACATATTATACACTAATTATTATTGCAAATCAATTTGTATACATAATATTATTGTTTAGTTAATTTTTGCATTTTGTACCCATTTTATCTTTTAGTTGTAGATCTACACCAAAACTTATTTTTCAAAAGTGATTTGATGTTCATAGATATTGGGAAGACACTGTCTCCTGTAACACAGTTTTTACAACCACAGGAGGCAGGGTTTCACGTTGATAAAAATTGTATGCCTTTTATGACATATAAAGATTTATTTATTTATTTATTTATTATAGGATAGGACTAGCATATAGCCGCGGCTTCGCTTCCGTTACTTTCAATTTTCATACAAAGAGAAAGGTTCATTTTAGGCCTATTCTTGTACACTCTACCATGAATAGAGGAAAATACAAGATTGTATTAAAATATAATAATTTAGAACAGTAAAGTAAATAACGAGAAAAAAAAAAATGTATTTCAAGTTTTCGATACGTTTCCAAGATGGCAACCATCAGCCATATAGAGAAGGCAGTAAGATTAAGTAGTTTCGCCACTGAAATTACGACGAATTCGTAGATTTAACTAATTAAAACCGGTCTAGTACTTTATTTTCCATCATTTCTCTGCTTGTCCAAGACCAGGCCTACGTCCCATACAAATCTGAACCGTCTCTTTTCAAACCAATTAGGGATTGAATTTCATAAAAAAATCTTAGGGGATGATTACGTCATGGTAGCTATCTGTACGCCAAGCTTCAGCCCGATCTGTCCAGTGTTCTGAGCTGTGCGTTGATAGATCTATCAGTCAACTCTTTCTTTCATATAGTATACAATATATTCATGAATTAAGTGAATAATTTACTAAAATTGATTTTTTCTTTTTCTTTTACTGCCGAGGACATGGAACAAGACAATCGTGGACACACACGGCACAGAGACAAGAGTGTCCAAGAATGCGATCTCTGCTACCACCAGACAAGTGTAGCTAAGATGCTCCTCTCAGTCTTACGAACGATTGAGGAGATCGAGTCCAGCGACCCAAGATTTACATCAGAGATTCCTTGGCATTGTCTGTCCAACCATCACTGCAGCCTGGACAGCAACCAATAGCACCGGCAATGAGTTTCACAGCAGGCGACAATTCAACCCATCTATAGCACAAATTATAGATAGTAGGTTAAGAAAGCTCACAAACCACTACTGAAGAATGGCATTTGAACTCCAATGGGCTTGATAATAAAACGCTTGATAACTATTACACACATCAGACTCTAGGTTGACGCGAAGACAGTGGAGAAGATTCAGGCTCGATATTGGTTTCCTAAAATACTACGCATATACGTTAAAAAAAAAGAAGCTAAATAGGTGCCGTTTTGAAGTCATGCACTTACATACATCCAGCGATTGATTTTTATTTATATAGATTAATAGAATAAGAGCAATAGCAAGAAATTGTAATCAAAAGACTGTCATTGCAACTTGCAGTAGAGTGTAGACCGTATAAGCCGTGAGTAAATAAATCAGCTAATCCGAATCGAATAATGATCAGTCAGCAGTTGAATCTTTGGATGACGATAATGAAGATAACATTATCTGTATTGTAACGAAGGTTTCCAATGAGCGATACGTAAATAAAATTGCAGGAGTAGGTATTTATTTATTTTTAAAAATTGTGGAGCGAATGTCATGATTTTCTGTTATATATTTTATTTTTAAGAATATAATGTTTATAATAATTAATAATACATAAGGATAGAATTAATGTATATTGATAATTTAATTTCTCATTTTAAAGGGTTCAATGATTAAGTTCAAAGTTTTTGTAAAACGTAAACTAATTTAAAATTCCTATTACAGTGTAAACCGTAAAGGATTACTTGAATGATAGGATTAGGAAGGCATAGGTATGAATTGTTCCAGCGTCTTATTATGTCTTTGTTGAAATTATAAATATAATTAAGTAATTTACGATATTTGTGAGATGGTGATACAAAAAAAAAAAAACCGGCTGAGTTTGTTGTGGGCTCTTCTCAGACCAGGGCGCGTTTGGAACCCTCGTAGCTTTAGTTTTAAGATACCGTAACTGATTATCACCATCATGTTTTATAACATAATGTACAGCGTACCTAATTTGATAAAAATACTTTGAGAATCTATAGTTACGTTCGTCAGACAAAAACGATAACTACTGATTTGTAAGGAATTTCATTTTAATTCAACTAATTAATTATTTAAGTAAATAGCGATAAATTTGAAAGTGTTTTGTGTTAAATTAATTATATGTCGAGAAATTTGTAAAGAATTGGCTTACTTCATAAATTGATTATTGTGCACCGGGAGGTTGCCCAAAAGTGGATGGCCGAATGTCATGATTTTCTAGTTTTATATTCTGTGGTACGATATTCGCAATAAATATAAGGCCATAAAGCCCTTGAATCCAGGACCGTTAAATAAATTTATTAAAAAAATAACGGAATGCTGATCGGGCGGGGAAGTTTCCCGCCAATTCGGAGCGCAAAGGATGAAAAGAAAAACGTAATAACAAAGGATTATACAATTTAATTAAATTAGGTACTCTAACGATGTTATTTATAAGGAATAAAGCTATAACCGACCATCTGGCTTTTGATTTATCAAAGTTGTGAATTGAAACACTTACCTTAGAATAAAAATAATACAGTGCCAAACTAATAAGACTTTAGATGTTAACTTAATAACAAATTATCTACACGATGAGCGACCGTGATCGCGCTACGACGGGGACAAAGACAGGCTTATAACAGGTTATAGGAGCGCGCTCTCATAGTTGGTCGCCCGCCATTTTTCTATGAAAGGGCCCATCTAGTACTTACATAAATATCGATGACGTCTTCCCAAGCCAAATCTTTCTTTTGTCTGTCGTGATACTCTTCACTGCTTGAGTCCCACAGACAAATACGTTTTTCGACGGCTACAGTTAGCCGTTCAATATCGTAATTTTCGCCCATTTCAAACCACAACGATGCGTCCGCACAGTGTCAGCGCTAGATTCGACAGGCAGGCGATTTTTTATACCTACGTATAACTCATGATACTTTATCATACTGTAGGTAAAGTTTCGTCGCCTGAGGAATTATTATTGTTGAGGTCCACTAGCTTTATCAGAGATTAACCAGAGATGTAGCTTTATTTTGTAGACTCAAGTCAAGGGACTCAAGGTGCAGAAATCATTTGTGGGGTCGAGTCTTAGGTAGCTTTTTTAATATGGTTCCAAAATAATTTTTGGATTTGCCATATCAAAAATTTTAAAAAGCCGCAAAAGAACACTTGTTGAGTTGAGGCTCTTATACAATTGACGAGTTTCAAGCAATGGACTTTGGGTCCAGCCGTCCAGCGCCTCACAGGATCATACTAATATTATAAATGCGAAAGTGTTTGTTTGTTGGTTTGTCCTTCAATCCCGCCGCAACGGATCGACGTGATTTTTTGGCATGGGTACGTACTCTGTGGCATGGGTATAGTTGAGGACCTGGAGAGTGACATAGACTACTTTTTATCCTGGAAAATTAAGGAGTTCCCGGGGGAATTTAAAAAACTTAAACCACGCGGACGAAGTCGCGGGCATCAGCTAGTAGTATAATAACTAACACTATTGTATTTAATTTATAATACTTACCTACGTATTGTAATATCTTGTTTTAAAAAAAAGAGCAACTGCTAAGATTCTTGCCGGCTCTTCTCAGCAGAACTGCTTTCCGAACCGGTGGTATAGTCAAAACGTCTGTAACGTCATAACATTAGAGACACAATGTACCTATGTCCTACATGTTTTTTAAATAAATGTCTTACTTACAAACATTTAACTGGCAAGGTGTCGTATTTCCGTTATAATATAACCTAAGGGCCCATCTGGTACCTATATAATATACTTAAATGTCACCGTAAGATTGCAAAAAGCATTAGATCTAGCGAAATTATTTTAAAACTGTCGACAGATTGTGAACCGTTCAATTGGTGCCAATTCTCTGTTCGTTATGTTCTGAGTTTCAATTTTTGAAATATTCATTGTATCAAGGGTTAAAGTATGAAATCGCCGATCTGTACTGAAAAATTGAAATGCGTTTTTTAAAATCCATACTAATATTATAAATGCGAAAGTGTGTCTGTCTGTCTGTCTGCTACGCTTTCACGGCCCAACTACTTACTCAACCGATTTTGATGAAATTTGGTACAGAGATAGGTTACATCTCAACAAAAACTCAAAAAAAAAGTTTCAAAAAAAAGGGAATCAAATAATTTATCTGTTCAACCGATTTTGATGAAATTTGGTACAGGGATAGGTTGTATCCCGGGCAAGGACATAGGTTTTCATCCCGGAAAATTCGAGTTCCTGCAGGAACAAAAACCCCAAACCACGCAGACGAAGTCGCGGGCATTCGCTAGTTTAACATATTTATTTAATCAAAATAGTTACTATTACTTATTATCTATACATTGCTGCAATCTAATAGGAAGGTCATTTATGCCTTTGTGATAGAACTCTGGTGATCTAGATTCGACAAACTGTGTGAAAGCATTTTTTACTGCCTCCTGAGAAGAAAACTTCAAGAATATCACGTAGAAAATTGTCCAAATCACGAAGAAAATGGTAGTCCGTTGGAGCAAGGTCTGGCGAATACGGAGGGTGACGAATGGTTTCTAATTGCAGTTCCTGTAGAGTTAAAACGGTTTTTCGTGGTTATGAGGTCTCGCGTTATCATGGAGCAGTAATGGTGAAGATCGATTCATGAGTCGGGGCTGTTTCACTGCTAGTTTTGCTATCATTGTTTGGAGTTCGGCACAGTAGACATCTGCCGTTAATGCTTGACCGATCGGAGAAAGCTATAGTGAATAACACCATGCTGAGACCGCCAAACAGTTACCATTACCTTTTTATTGGTAAGCTTTGCTTTAGGACACTGTTGCGGCGATCTGTTTCTGCAGATCAGTCAAATCATGAGGCACCCATTTTTCATATTTTTTATTTTATTGATTTGACGCAAATGAGTCGATATTGTTGGTAAGGTAACGTTAAACCATGCCGCTAATTCCTGGGTAGTTTGGCTCGGATCGGCTTCCACCATCTCTTTCAATTCATTGTTATTCACCTGTGTGGGCGGTCTTCCACGTGGTTCGTTCTTCAAATCAAAGTTTCCATCACGAAAGCGTTTAAACCAAAATCGCACGGTGCGTTCATTAGCAGTCCCCTCTCCAAACGCAACATTGATATTGCGAGCTGTTTCTGCCGCGGTTCCGCATCGTAACTCGTATTCAAAAATCACTCGAATTTTCGAAGTATCCAACTTTCTTGTTTAAGCTGAATAAAAAAAATTTTAAAAACAACTGAAAGTCGATAATCGAATGTTGCACTTTTTTTAATAGATGAACTACACAGGTACCATGTGAAAAAAGTTTCACTCAACAATCTCAAACCATGAAGGTCCTATGTCAATTCGAAGTACCTATTACAATAAAACGGCAATTTCATACTTTATAACCCCCTATTATTTACATTTTCTTTTCTCTTTCTTGTAGGTTAGATTAGGGCCTAACCTACGTGCTAGGTTTTATCGGGTTAATATATCTAACAGATTAGATTACAATCTAACGGTGACATAATATATCGATGCTCAGGCCGACTTGGACAACACCCCCGCTAGAATCCCCGAGAGCTCGACGGGTTTTTCTGTCTAGGGTACAGAATAATTTGTTTTATACAAATAATGGCAACTTAATTGTTAGTATGGGTCATCCTACAATACAAGCGCTACGCCAGATAACTAGCTTCGTTGCTTCTTCTTAAATCATTATTAGGGGTAGAGACTAGGGTCACAGAATAATAACTAGTACCTACTACTAGGGTCTAGGGCAGGGAAGACTGCGTATTAGTATTATGTGGATTATTACCTACATTTCCAATAGGTACCTACTGTAATTCTGAGGTAGATTCATTTGACTATTCATAAGAACTTGTAAAAAGTTTATTTGAAAAAAATCATTTGAATTTTGAATTTTGAACTGCGTGCAGTCGGTGTGCCCAGATATTCTGGTCCTAGGCCCCAACTAGTACCTACAAATATATCGATGCAACACTGGTACTCGAGCAAGCGGCCAAAAAAAACTCGTGCCTGACGCCCAAGAAGCGCCCATCCTTGTTAAAGAATAAATAAAACATGAATTTGAGGCAATTTTTATTCAAATATACCATAGCATTTATTTTACTTTATCGTTGTATAGCGCTCTTCCGTCTTGCAAAGTCATTTAAAGCTGTAAAAAGTTCTAAGGTACAGTTCGCGCGCGAGTTGAATGCAGAGTTAATGTATAGTCACCATACATTTACTCTGCATTCAACTCGCGCGCGAACTATATGTATATTAAGTTTTAATACGCTTCAATAAAGCTTACAATCCGGAAGAGCGCATTAATAATAAATGTAAAAAATATACTCAATTATTATGTTGCTTCTTTCAACCCCCTCACTGTAACATACGACCGACAATAACAGCTGTTGAATACAATTTATGTTGTTAAATATATTATTATGACCTGTAAGTGAATAACTCATATTAATGCCTGAAATAGATTGATTTATTGCTGCTAGTAAATCTCGAATATCAGGTTTGGTCTTTGCTTGCATATGACACAGTTTTTGTGTGTCCTCATTATTAACTTTTTTTGATGCAAAGTGACAGCACTGCAACTCTTTTTCAGATGTTGATACTGGATATTCGCTTTTCTTGTGTGTGTGCAGCCAGTCTCTGCGAGATTCAGAATGTCCACACTCATTTAAGCGGGGTTTCTTAGTACAGTAGTGTTTAAGGGTAAGCGGGCGTTTCTTTCCGCGTATGCTCCAGCAGCCGTTGGCGATATGTGGCGTAGCGTGAGTGTGCGAGGATTGTACTGTGATTGAGTTTAGTCTTCGTGCGCGCGCTCGTCGTCGCGGCGACGGTTGCGCTGGCGCCGCCCCCAGTTGCCATCGCGCGGGCGCTCGCGCTGCCGCCCTTCCCCCCGCGGCGCCCCGCCCCGCTGGAAGAATGACCCCTGCTTCTCGAAAATGCGCTCGTTCGAGTCAACCAAGTTGCCGACCTGTAAACATTGTAGTGGACGGTTAAAGATAGCCGATTGATAAGATAGACTGTTGAGATAGATTGACGGTAACTAAATCAGAAGTCGCGATATGAGTGTGAAATCTATAAGTCAAATTAAATCAAACCACGGTAATTCCACTCTTATCATAATCCACAACTTTAAGCCATTTGGCTGACTTCATCTGTATTGATAAAAGTTTTTTGAAATCCTGTAGTGATTCTGCGCCTTACCGATAAAAAAATAATGCATTCAAAGTATGCAATGCAAACAATCAGTAACTTTGTCAATTTATTTTAAGCTGATGGCTATGGCTAGAAGCAGTTTCGCACTTGTAATATTAATAAGGACAATATTTTCAAAAGTTTAGTTATTTTTCTTTACGTACCTTATCGGCAAGCTGCAGCGCCAGCGCTTGCATCCTGGTGGGTTCAGAACGATGGAGTATAGCACATTCACTCGGATCGTCCAGAGAAGCCAACAACTCTTCGTTAATAATCATCTTTGACACCAGGGAGTGGACGCGTTGTCTCGGCAGTTCGAACATATCGGCAAGGGAACGAAGCGATAAAGATGCGTAGACGTGCGCATAAGTAAATAGGTAGGTTCGAAGTGACTCTTCGCGAATGAGACGACCTAGCATTGCACGTACGTTTTCTGCGCCAACCATTAAATCCCAAACCTAAAAAATTAAAATGACTTAAGTATGCATTACAAATTTACCACAGGTTTATTTATTTTACAAAAGAGCAATAGAATGTTCATGTTATTATTATCAGCTGTGCATTACCTTAGCATTCATCTTCTCATTAACAATGAAGTTCAGGCAGGCGCGCCAATCTCCACGTCGCATGGCCCTGGCGGCCGCCACCGCGTGTTCGCGCATCGATTCCGGAGGTCCGACTAATGCTTGCCTTTCACTCGCACGCAAATTCTGATAGAATGTCTTACTAATCATACGACGACGGGCATCAAACTCATGAGCCGCCATGTAAGGGATTTCGATCAACATGGCAGACACCAAGTAGACGCATTCCAGCAACTCCAAGTTAATATGCATGTGGAAAGGCATTTGACGTTGTTTCTCTATCTTCTCTTGCTCCTTGGACCGCTCGTGTTGACGCTGGGGCAGCAAGCCCTGAGCGAGCAGCTCTTTCGGCTTGCCCGTCATCATAAGTTCGGCCAAACAGCCGTGAGCCTCCTTGACGTTACCGCGCCGGAATGCACACAGACCAAGATTAGCCATAGTACGATTATACAGAATCTGAGTACTAGGATCAGAATGCTGGACATTCTCCTGCAGATGCGACATGAGGAGGAGATCTCTCGCCTGGAACCAGTTATCGTGCAATGCGTGATGATATATATGAGAAAGAATAGCGCGAGTTCTCAAACGGTCGCTGTCATCGTTCGCATAGATATATTTGCAGAAACGCTCCATTTTCTTGATTGTAGTTTCTTCACCTGGTGGAAGATCTTTCTTGATTGCACGAGGGTCGAATTTATAGTAAAGATGGTCAATTTTGCGTAAGTATACTCGACAGATTTCCTGCGGGGATCCATCACGTTCGACCACTTGGCAGACGCGATCGATTAACGCGGAAACTCTCACTTCGTCCTTCAGACGCTCCACATATTCGTTGGAATGAGGGTCACATTCCTTCAACAGTTTAGTAAACTCATCATCGAGACGTTCTAGTGCGGTGAGCAGGCAGCCTCGAACTCTATAGGGCGGAGTAACTAGCTGCTCGTTTTCTTCAAGTATATCTTCACTGAACACCATATCCTCATGAGAAAGTAGCAGAGTGACCATTTGATCGACGTTCTCAACTAGTCTGGACCAGTATTCTGGTTTCATAGCATCAGACACTTTAGGGTTGTAGTCAAATAGGGCGGCGACAGTGGCTGCACGCAGTTTGAGCTGAAGTGCATCTCCTAGGTTGTGTTGTTGAGCCACTGTGCGCAACTCGTGAAGAAGCTCCAACTGCGCGCGCCGGTCGGTACGTTTGCGACCGCGCGCTGCGCTAATCTCACCCAGCTTCTTCACGACCAGAGCTGCGTCGATGTCACTGTCCTGTGTAAATTAAAATATGTGTGTGTTACCTTAACATGGGGCTGAAGTTAAATTTCGTCGCTGTGGCGAATATTACGATGAAATTGAACAACAGCTGTCGAGTAGCAAAAACAAGGAAATAAACTATCTACTCTATGGAATTAACTACGTCGATAAAACATGGCGGCCTCAAAAAGCTGTTCTGTTAGGCGGCCGTCCTAAAACAGATTAGTGTTACTCTCAAGTTTAATCCCAATCAACATATTACTACTGACGTGAAAGCACTACAGCAGTAATTACTATTGCTAAACACAATTTTTGATCAAAATATTACCTTAGCAAACATTTTGGGCTTATCAGAAGTAGCAGCACCTTTTCGGACAGTCTCCCACTCTCCTCCATCATCAGCTTGATCCTTCTTACTAACTTTCCCAGCTCCTTCGCGTCTCTTATTACGACGCGTTTGACGCTTATCCCGGTCCTCGTCTTCATCTCTCACGTCAGTGGCACGTTTCAAGAACCTTTCTCTGATGGTAGTAGCGCCATGAGCTTCGTCGTCTGAGCTTGAGCTCGAATCGGAAGAGCTGGAGCCCCAGTCCATTGAGTCTGAAGATTCGTCCTCTTGAGGTGGAGGCCTACGTGGTGGTTCTGGCGAACGACGCATTCTTGGTTTTTCCTTAACTTTCTCTTCATCTTCAGAGTCATCAGAAGATGAAGTATCTAAAAGAAAATGAATTTTGATGGGAGTCTTATCTTATTCTGCAGTCAAACCTAGTATTATAAGAGATAGCCGTACTATTGGTAACTATCGCTAGGAAGCCTGATTCAGTATTTAGTTGCTGTAGGGCTCTCCTCTGTTGAGAATAGGGACGGACTGCCCGCACGTCATGCCCGCAGGGAATGACTGGCCAACTGGCCAACTGATTACTTATCGCCGGTCAAAGATTAGTTATGGTGACCAAAAATATTACCCATAACTAGGAAGGCTGATATTAGTATCTCATTATGATACAAGTAGTACCTGTGTGAACAGTATAATAACTGAAAATATTCATCGGCATGTTCACTAGATATGGCCGCTGTTATAAATAAAATTAACGATCACTCTCTCAAACATAATCACACTGATGTGCTAATAAATATTATGAAAGTGTAAATTGCTACTACACCTGTTTAAGCCTAATTTAGTTAACCTATTTTAAGTTAGTGTTTGTATGTTGTATTTAAATATCCCCTTACTATTACTTTTCCTGTTTCAGATTGTATTTAGTAGCCTATGAACTACTTTGGGATGCAAATTATCTCTGTAACAAAGGACATTGTCCAAAATGTAAGGACTGACAACCTAGAAATGAAAATTAATTGATGCAAGTACTATAGATAGCATAGATTCCTTAGAATGAAAAAAATACCTCTACCTTAGTTGTAACAACCAAATCCACAGGGAATCAGCGCTATAGACTGAGAAACGATGTGTGTAATAAATTGTATCAACTGAGATTTTCATAACGTCAGGGTTAAAATCAGTCATGCTGTAGATTAGCATGTAGCTTACCTTTTCGCTCGTCATCGTCATCAGGCAAGTCAGGATTCTCTCGAAACTTCGATATTTCAGCATCAAAATCTTTTGTGTATTTCCTCAGTTTCTGTCTTAGAGATGTAAGTGCTTTACTGTTCCCTTTTGAAAGAGCTTTCCTACTATCCCTGTCATTCCATGCACCTGAAACCCAGTCATCCAGCTCTGTTAAGGCCCTTATAAAGAACCTTGGTGCAATCCCATTTTCTTCCTTTTGGACAACAGGAGCAGCTCGAGTGTATGCTCTTTGAAGTTCCTCAAAGGAAGCCAAAGCTGATGCAAAGTCTTTAATTTTGCGATGGTTGCGAATTGAATGAATTATTCCTTCCAACTCTTCATATCGTTTCTCCTTCATAGAACGTACAACACGTTTTGTTTCTTCTTCATCATCACTGAACTGTTGATAAAAAAAACATATAAGTATGATATAAGTAGTATAGTATTCATGTAGGTTGCCATCACTTTAGTGATAAGGTCGCCTTTTGTTTGTAAATTTGTAATAATCTCCTTATTTACACAATAAAGTAATTAATAATATGTAATATTATGAAATTATACACCTATCCACACGAATCATAAGCTGAACCTTACTAACAATGATGAAATATCACAAAAATCTGCAAACATTCCAACAGTAATAGTAATGGCCAGTTTCTTCATTGCAAGTAACAGCCAAAGTCTAAAAGTAAAAGTAATGGCTAAATTTGTTTTTTCACAATTTTAGCTGGTAGTTTAGTACCCCTAACCTTTACTGTGCATTAAGCTGCTGTAAAAGCTAGTGATTGTCATTTGAACATTTTGACAAAGTTGTTGGTTATAATATGTATAATACAAATAGGTACTAAAGTACTTCGAAATTTGCCATAGTTCCATTCCTGGGCTAGTCAAGACTTTGACCTATTACTTTAATTGATCACGAAGGAATTGGCCATAAGACTCACTATCTATACAAGGTGTAAGGTAAATGGTATAACATACTGGCGGCTACCCATGCTATTTTGACGTTATAAACACTATGGTAGAGTTAAAAAGTCAAAATTAATTATCAAAAACTTCCATACAAAATTAATTAGTTAATTATGGAAAATAAATTTTGGCAACCCTGTGGAGTCCTTTGTTCCTTCTACACCTAAAGTCAGAACTGTACTGCAAGCGATAATAATAACTATTATCGTATCGTTATGCTATTTGGCAATTCATTACAATTTCAACTCATTGAAAGAACAAACTACACAGAATAATTAATTATTGATCAAAACTTAAACGAAGAAAGTCGAGAAATTAATCACAGGGAAAGGCGGCTCATAAAGTAAGGATAAGTGACTGACTTCGACTTACGAAGTCTGATACTAGTCGGGCATTTTTTTACAACAATATGTAAGTTCTAGCCGGGCTTTTGCTTTGAGAATTTAATTGCATGCCGAATAATGATTACTTTAGTATCGCGACTGGATTTTATTGCAACGCTCGCACTGGCAACGAGGCTTAACATACGTCGTATTGTTCGCAGTTCATTGATATTGAATCAGCTGTTTTAAGGGATGCCACCTCAACATTTATGCTAAAACTTTGAAGTCCACATAACTCCCCCAGGATATGAGCTACACGTCTTATGACATTTTTCCAATATATCTATACACCATCTAACATGGGTAGCCGCGGGTATGTTATACTAATTACCTTACACCTTGTATATTTATATATAAAAATGAATCCCTATTTCCCTTGGTCACGGCATCACATGTGAATGGCTGGACCAATTTCGCTAATTCTTATTTTGTTGAGATTGTTTAGACTCCAGGATGGTTTATATACACAATTGGACCCGATAGGGGGAGCTGCAATCGGGTTCGAGGTTCAGGGCAGGACAAAGTCTGCCGGGCCCACTAGTATTTCATAAATTCTACCAAAAGACTTTTACAGTTCAAAACTCTACATTGCTGAGGGCAGTTTCGCTTTCCGTAAATCAAAATTTCTGCATATGACTTGACTAAAAGCGAGTTAATTAAAAACTATTTGGTAATTACAAATTCTATTCATCAAAACAGTGTAAAACCCATACTTAATATTAAGTACAATTTCATAACAATTCAAGTTACCGTATAGACGGCTGCTGGCGCTCGTACTACTTGCTCCTCTTCAGAAGAACTATCAGACTCGGAGTCTGTACCAGTAGCAAAAAATCGACTCATGATTGGAGTTTAACTGGAATTAAGCCATTATTTCGTAAAATTACTACCTTTCTATCAAGTAATTGCATTTATACGTAAGTAAGACCATTTAAAAAAAGCTAAATGAGGTAAGACATTTTTTAAGGTTATGATGTCTACATCCTTTAGATTGTTTATATACCTTACCTGTCGATCACACCTTAGACCTTTTTGTTTTGTAGATCTAATTAGCACATACACAAAAAATTACAAAATGTATTATTCGAACTAAGTGAAATCGTTATTCACTAATCACCTTCACATTCACTCCATTAGATAGATGCACTGACCTGCACATATAATGTACTCTGTGCCTGCACCTACACGTCATTTGTCATTCGTCAAACGTCAACCACACTGTGGTTGACGTTTGACGAATCTGTGGTTACCACAGATCACTACGTCAACGTCACAGTTTCAACGTCAAAGTTCCACAGTCCACCACTGAGTACTGACAGCTGTAGAGTGTAGACAGCAGAGACAAAAATGTGTGGTCCCTCACTTACTCTATGGGTTATACAAATATACATATTCATCTATGGTAAACCTTTGTAAACCGAGGGAGGAACTCCGATAGGAGTATAAGTCGAATTGGATTTCGCCCGTAGCTCTGTTTGACGCACGTGTCAGTGAGAGTTTTGGTGTAGTTTTTGTGCTTTTTTGCTGTGTAATAGTTGGTGTTGGTAAGAATAGTTATATTGTGTTCGTCTTACGCAGTTTCCACGCTGTGGAAACATGGATACAGACCCCCCGCGTGTTCCCCCTGACCCGGGGGAACACGTTGAAATCCCGACCACAACTCCGCCCCCAGCATCGGCCTCCTCAGCAGGCCGTAAACGCCCTTTAGATGAAAATATTACATCTATCCCCAAAAAACCCACATTTGACCCCTCAACTGGAAACCCCTCTGTCCAATCGACTTACATCCATCCTTCCTTAACCGAACTTCCCACTAGATATTTGGAAACGGACTCTGGACCATTTATCGTATATGTCTCTCGTGAGGTGGCTGATCCCTCGGCCGGCACCACGATCAGGGCCATTAAATTTGGACAATTCCTACATAAGAACAAAATCAGCTCTATTGTAAATGACGGTATCAAAAGTGTCGGTAGGAATAAAGTTTCTGTTGAATTCTCATGTGGAGAAGCTGCAAATAGTTTTTTGACAAACCCAATTCTTGAATCAGCTGACTTCAAAGCTCATATCCCCACATTTAATGTCACGCGAATGGGATTGGTTCAAGGCGTTCCGGTGGACTGGCACCTCGACGAATTTGTTGAGTCTCTCGAACTCCCTCGTGGATGTGGGGAAGTTCTTAAGGTTAGACGATTAAACAGAAAACAAATTACTGATGGCATTGTGACCTGGATCCCGACCCAGTCGGTTGTTGTGACTTTCAGGGGGCAGGTGCTTCCTGTCAAAATCCTTTCATACCACACATCTCTCCCGGTTGAAACTTACTTGTTCCCAACTATTCAGTGTTTGAACTGCTGCCGATTTGGACATATTAAATCTCAGTGCCGATCGAAGCCTAGATGTTATAAATGTGCACGAGAACACTCAGGTGATACATGCGATTTAACTGTAGATGAGGCTTCCTGCATCGTCTGCACTGGTAGGCATCTAGCCACAAACAAAAGCTGCCCAGAACATTCTCGACAGCAAGCTATTAAACAACTCATGTCACAAGAAAACATTTCCTACATTGACGCCTCAGTCTGTTTCCCTCCCAAAGGTCCCTCCTACGCTGAAAAGACTAAGTCCCCCCCAACTTATCCGTCTAAGCCTAACCCCTCAACCTCTTATCATCACAATAATTCTCCTAACCAGTCATATCGTGAAACCAAATTCCGCACTCCTCGTCCTAGAGCCCCAATAGCATAGGGATACGATAGGCAAGCCCATCAGAATATCACAGGCAATTGTCCTTCCTCCCTTGGCAACGGTTGTGCTATAAATAATAATGATCACTCATACTCCCGTCAAAACAACAATGACAGTCTTATCCCTCTTTTAACCAAATCATTAATGAATATTTTAGAAAAGCTGAATAACCAATCCTCACCTCCCAACGTTGCCCAAATGAAATCCTCACACTACTCCAAAATGGACTCACTCCAAATACTGCAATGGATTTGTAAAAGCCTGCGCAGTAGAAAACATGAACTAATCCTTTTGATAAATGAATACAGACCCGTTATTCTTGCCATCTCTGAGTCATGGCTCAAGCCAGATTCCCATTTTAGGGTTCCAGGCTTTGCCTGTCTTAGGGATGACAGGGATGATGGGTATGCGGGAAGCGCCATTCTTATCCGGCACTCTCTCGTTTATTCTTCCATCCCCATTACCCCTCACAGCTCTCAGTTTAATTCTGTTGCGGTGAGAATCCTTGATATCTCCTTTCTTTCTGTATATATACCCCACACCCACTCTTCTCTCATCCCAGATTTAAAAGCTATCATATCATCTCTTCCATCTCCAGTTGTAGTGATGGGAGACTTCAACTCCCATCACACAGCTTAGGGCTCCCATTCATGTGATGGGTTTGCTATACTCTTGTTGGAACTCTTTGATGAACTTAATGTTTGTATTCTCAACAACGGTTCTCCAACAAGGAGAGTGTACCCGGATCAAAATCCAAAATCTGCCATAGACTTATCCCTTTGCTCTCCCTCTTTAGCCTCACTTTTCTCCTGGCAAACTCTACCAAGCACTCATGGTAGCGACCACTTTCCTATCCTACTTTCTTTGGCTCAAAGGTCTATCCCACTTAAGAATATCAACCCTCTTATTAAATACAAGCTCACTAAAGCACAATGGCCTGCGTTTGCTGATACTGTTGATAGACTTATTGACTCTCTTCCTAGTCTGGGAGCCGATGGAGACTGTCAACTTTACTATGAAAATTTTGTAAACATTTTAATTTCGTCTGCCGACCTCCATTTTCCTATCAAAAAAACTGAACGAGATTTTTACTCATCGCCCCCCTGGTGGGATGATGAATGTACAAATATAATCAATCAACGCAAGGAAGCAGAAATTTCTTACACGATGGATATGTCCCGTAATAATTTTTTGAAGTACCAGCGTATTGAAGCTAAAAGTAGGAGACTCACTTCTAAAAAGAAAAAAACTGGATGGGTATCATACTGTGAAACTCTAGACCCCTGCTCTCCTTCTTCTTCTGTCTGGAATAAAATTAAAAGATTCCGAAGTTCTCAGTCGCCTAATGACCTCTCATCCAATGATTCAAGTACTTGGTTGGATGCTTTTGCAGACAAACTCGCCCCATCTTATGTTCCTTGTGAGAATTCTACATCAATTTTAACACCCAATCCCTCTGATGACGAAATGGATGCCCCATTTTCTTTTGCTGAGCTTCAGGGAGTGCTCTCCGGTCTGAAAGACTCTGCCCCGGGAAATGATGGTATTCCATACTCCTTCTTAGTGAATCTTAGCGATAAAGCGAAATACTGCTTTCTGGATATGATCAACAGGTTTCTATTAACAGGATTCGTCCCGGAACCTTGGAAAACACAAGTCATAGTCCCAATACGGAAACCTGGCAAAGATCCCCTTGACCCAAATTCTTATCGCCCCATAGCTCTTTCTTCAACTCTGGCCAAAGTTATGGAGCACCTGATAAAAAACCGACTGGAACGGATAGTGGAAAGTAGAGATTTATTGGCTAAGTCCCAATTTGGTTTCAGAAAGGGGCTTGGTACAATGGACAGTGTTGCAGTTATTACGACAGATATTCGAACAGCCCTGGCTAAAGGAGAGTACCTAGTGGGTGTCTTCTTGGACATAGCATCGGCATATGATAATGTTCTTCTCCCAGTGCTCAGGCATAAACTGCAGCAGCTGAGTGTTCCGCCGAGATTAACACGTGCCATTTGCAACCTTCTTTCATGCAGAAATATTCTGGTAAGATCATCCTCCTCCTCTCTTCCCCCCAGAACCATCTGGAAAGGTCTCCCTCAGGGCTCTGTCCTTAGTCCTCTGCTCTACAGCATTTACACATATGATCTCGAATTGTCTGTCGTGAGCTTCTGCAACATCCTTCAATACGCTGACGACATTGCTTTGTACGTCTCATCGAACTCCATGGAGAATATTTCAAGTCGTCTCAATTCTGCTTTGCACTATTTAGGTCAGTGGTTATCCGATCATGGTCTCTCTCTTTCTATCGATAAGTGCAAGGCCGTCATTTTCACGAGAAAAAGATTCATCCCAAACCCTAATATTGCCTACAATGATCAACACATCTCCCTTGAAACCAAAGCAAAATTTTTAGGTGTTGTTCTTGACTCCAGACTGAATGGCGCAGCCCACGCTCAACATATAAGCCGTAAGTGTGAAAGCGGTATTAACATCCTCCGTGCGCTATCAGGGTTATGGTGGGGATCTCATCCATACTCCCAAAAACTCTTATACAATGCCATAGTCCGCAGCCATCTGGACTATGGTTTATTCGCTCTAGATCCTATCAATAAAACGGCTACAGAAAAATTTAACAAAATTCAGTATAAAAGTTTGAGAATTATACTTGGCGCCATGAAGTCTTCTCCCACAAATACATTGCAAGTGGAATGTGTTGATCCCCCAATTCAAATCAGAAGCCAGTATTTATGTGACCGTTTTATCTGTAAAGTTTTACAGCTCTCCTCACACCCACTCGGACGGCTTCTGACGAGGACGGAGTTCTGTCATCAGAGCCAACCAAGACAAACCCTTTCTTTTAAAAAGTTTCCTTAAATTTACATCTCTCCCACACCCAATTAATTCTTCTCCCAGGCTTTCCCTTTTTTCTACCCCTTATAAAAGCTTAATTTATAAACCCCCAATTGTCAACCTTGGTATTCACAAAGGGTCAGTTGAGGCTAACCAGAAACTTAATGAAATTATACAAAACTACTGGCCCGATTTCCTTACAATATACACTGATGCCTCAAAATTATTTCAGAATGGCTGTGTTGGAGTAGCATGTTGGATCCCAAAATTCAAAATTAGTATACAATTCGAGTGTCCCCCAGAATCTTCAGTATTCACAGGAGAGGCTATCGGCATTTTAGAAGCAATCCTTTTCATTGAAGCCCATAATATTAGACAAACTATAGTACTGACTGACTCCCTAAGCTGCTTACAAGCTCTTAAGGATAACCCTTTTCATAGTAAAGGGAGAGTCTCTGTCGTGTTCAGGATCCGGGAGGTGTTATATTCCTGTCATCAGAAAGGCCTAAATGTTACACTGGCCTGGATTCCGGGTCACTCTGGTATTAGTGGCAATGAGACTGCCGACGCTTGCGCCAAACTTGCAGTTGAAATGGGTACTATGACCCATTATACCAACCACCCTCAAGACCTCCGTTCCCTAGCAAAATCTGACTTGGAGAGCTCTTGGAACTCAATATATTATACTGAATCGATTTCTATCAAGGGTAAGCATTATGCTTCTATACAACCCGATATCCCGCGACAACCTTGGTTCTTCTTTCATAAAAAATCGGTTCGCTGGGTCACCTCTACTATCAGTCGTCTACGAATTGGTCACGCCTGCACCCCTGTACATTTGACAAAATTAAGAGTGCGTGACAGCTCCCTGTGTGAGTGTGGTCTGGACGAGGGATCAGTCTCTCACATTTTCTTCTCCTGTCCTAAACTTCCCTATAAATTATATGATGTTCTTCCCCCTAAAGTTCCCCGTCCCTTGAATGTTGAGTGTGTCCTAATGTTAGCATATAGCCCTTAAAATAAGTATCTTTGTAAATATTTTAAAATTAACAAACTTAAATTGTAATTTGTACTATAGTAGATCCCTATTATTTTTATATTAATCTGTGTTTGTCTCTACATGGTATATATTGTTATTTAGAGTAGTTTACTAACAAATATATTTATACCTTCTATTACAGAGCGTTTTCAGTAATTTTGGCTCTCTGTAACCGGCCAATCTCCTTTGTGCCTCCCTCAAGTTACTCGACATTGGCGAAGTGCATTGTGCTGCCTTGGCACTACTGAAAGCCATAAACCAAGAAAAGAAGAAGAAGGAGTATAAGTCACAGAGTACATGGTATAAGTATTCTGTGGGGACTGGGCACAGTTTCTTTATTAAGTCTGTGGGACTGGGGAGGAACATAACTTGTCTCTGGTCTGGGGAGGAATGGAATCAGAGACAAGTAGTAGGTAACATTTATGAATCAAAGAAAAGAATTTAGATCACAGAGTACACTAAAGGTACTGGATTTAGATTGATGGAATGGAGCTTTTTTTTCTGGTCGGTGGAATGGAGGACCGAGGAAGACTACTATAATTTAGTGCAGATTTAGTGGAACATTGGAATTACAGAGGGATTGGAATTAATTTCGATTAATCAAATGTGGTTACTAGAATGGAGTTCACTAATAATTCAATTTTACCTGCAACAAAAAACATATGTCGAACATGTCTCATGGATTATGACCTAAACGATCCAACAATGTTTATGAACATACAAGATTTAGTTTCTCATGAAATGAATAAAATAAAGCTTATTGATATTCTGATTTTTCTCAACTGTTTAGAAGTAAGTTTTGAATACCCACTGACTATTGAGATTAAATTTTGGTTGTATGTAAGTAGATTATTTGATAACCAAACTTTTTTTTCAGAATAATGATGAAGAAAATTGGCCTCAAGGAATGTGCGCCTCATGTGTTTCTACGGCTTTGCTTGCCTATAATTTTAAACTCAACTGTTTGAAAGCAAATGTGACACTATCTCATTTATTTAGCATACAGTCAGTGCCTAACAATTTTCATAGAGCTGCTAATGATGATGTAATTGATATAAACGTTGTTTATCAAGACCATGAATATGATGTGCCACTATATAGTAACCACCCAGTAATAAATTTTGGGCGCCAAGTACCTGAAAATAAGGAATTGACTCCTTTGCCCCCTGTGACAGAAATAACCTCAACAGAGAGACTTCCTAGACAAGAAGGTGAAAAGAGATATGTTTGTAGTTTGTGCTCTAGATCTTTCACTAGGATCTACAGTCTCAGATATCATATGGCAAAACATAGTGACTTCCGCAGATTTCTTTGCCCAAAGTGTGGCAAAAGTTTCCACACATCAAGTGGTTTAAGGCAGCACCTAGTATCTCATAATAATGTCAACCAATTCAAATGTGGATTTTGTAATAAGACTTACAAATCGAGACAATCATTGAAAGAGCACTTTCGTGTTGCACATTCCAGCAACCGTAAATTGTTTGTCTGTGTAACATGTGGAAAAAAGTTTACAGCAAAATCAACCTTAATGATGCATTTGAAGACTCATTCTGGTGTAAAAGAATTTGCTTGTCCAGATTGTCCTAAATCTTACACAAGGGCATCTTACTTAAGACATCATAGACTGATTCATGCTGGTCAAGAGCAGCCGAGGCCATTTAGTTGTATGCATCAAAATTGCAATAGAAGTTTTGCTACTAAACATTCCTTGGTTGTTCATGTTGCCCACTCGCATACATCGAACCGACCTCATAAATGTGATGTGTGTTTTAGAGGTTTTGCTACATCCTCTGGCTTAAAAATCCATACAGAATCTCATACTAATCAAGAGGTTTCATGTGATATTTGTAATAAGAAATTAGCTAATAAGAGAGTATTACAAAAGCACCGCAACTTGCACAATGCTCAGACAGAAATTAAAACTGAAAATGTAATAGTTGACATATTTTGCTGACTACAAAACTTTAACATTTGTAGTGATGGTGAAGATTTTCATACTAGAGGTATTTCTTGCTTATCTTGTAAGTTTTTATGGGATAAATAAAAAAAGCTTTAAATGTACTTTGTTTTTATTAAAACTTTCTTGTAAATAATTTTGTTTGACCATTTTCTATATTATACACATTACTTTATTATAATTCAGCAATATGTAGAGTTAGCAAAATTATTGTGAGTAGTGTAGGTACCCGACTAAAACCTATAAAAGCGGGCAGGAACGTGTATAAAAAGCGCTCTCTGTATTACCGCGTAGTCATTCTTTATTCGCCTTTTGAGCTAGCATTTTGTTAGTTGAGAGACTCACAATGAGTCATAATTGTGTTTAGATTAAAGTGTGTTCCCTTTTGATTATTTTAATTGTGATATGTTAAAATCATTTAGTAGAATAAATTGTGGTTTGTTATATTTGCTTAGTTTCACTTTACTCCACTTCTGGTTACCTAAATTCAGAAGTGGGATAAAGGACCGCTAAATAGGCCCACATACAAGATGAACCAAAAAGGAACATACCCAAATTTAAAGTGCTTAAAGTTGATCACGTGACCGATCAAGATATCTCTCGAAGGGTGACTCGCGTAATGTGCAGTGTTTATTTGTGTGCTAAAGTTGTGTTTTGTTTTCATGTGATTGGTAACGCTGGCTCGCGGAGTGTGGCCGAGCTGTGGTGTTGCACAGCTCGTGTGCTTGAGGCGCCTCACGAGTGCGCTTGGGTGTGCAACTGGCATGCCACGTGGGCGCTCTGGGCAGCGTTCACGAGGGCAATTCAGTCTGCGCGACACGCTGTCGTGCCTTGCTGCGTGCCTCGGAGCCGCGGTGCTGCGCGCTTTTCCGTGTTACGCCTGGCATTTGCCTGGAATGGTGGTGAGGTGATGACACCATCGAGCCTCTGGTGATATGACGTAATATGCGACATCGGTAAGACCATTTAATTTATTTGCTTAAGGATGTAATACATACCCACCAAGCGTAGCCACAAAGTAAATGAACAGTAATTCATGTTACTGAATTGACTGTTAATTGTGTTAAGAAAAGGTTTAGACCGCAATTGTATTTACGCGATTTCCATTTTATGATAATTTCCCACTAAATTAGCAAGCTGTGTTGGCTCAGTGGTTGTTATTGGCATAACGCATACATTTGAGTCCCTAAACCACCCTGAATGCTAGTTTGTGAACAGTATAAAGTGTCTAGCAGAAACATCTTGTTCAAAAGTAGAACCTTTGTGGGTACCGACCGGGTACAAAAATATTTTTGTGAAAAAGAGGTGACTCATACCCTAAGTTTGAATACATAACTTGAAACCTCTAAGTTTGATAAGTTTTGAGTCATGTTACATCCATAGCGAGTCATTTCGTAATTGTCATAAGGTAATGTTTTGCTAAAACATGATGCACGGATAAATTGTTTTTGCATAATTTAGTTTTTTGTTTTTAAAATGAGGGTTGTTATTTAAAACTCTTGACCTAGTTACGATCGGATACCAATCATCCGCAATTTAGAAAGTTTTGTGCGTCAAATACGTAATAAATGCGTGATGGATAAAAGTCAGATTATACCCACTTTACGATTCAATTGTTTTAAACATGCTGTGTTTATAAAAAGTGTCTCTTAATAACGCTCACTGTGTTTCGAATGATGCGATGCATTCGTGATGTTAGACAGCGGTTTAAGAAAACCTGTTAAACTCGCTAGTATCCCTTGGGGTTTGTTAATGCTTCTGTGATACTTTTACAAAGGAATAGTGCTTGTACACAAAACAATAATTGTTGAGGTCAGGTATGGACGAGCAAACATATTTATAGTTCTGATAAACGTTAACTTGAGTTTTACAGGTTATTTTCTTTAATATTACCGAACCAGGTTACGTAATTTGTTGTTGAATGTTGCATTCTATTTTGATTAGAGAAGTATTGTTTATCTACCCTCGTGGATAGTTAAAGTTTGATTTCATACAAATCGATTACGAGTCTACATACCTACCTGTCAGAATCTTAACATTTTCTCGTTAGTAATTTTACATACGAGGCTTTTATAAACAAAATGGTTGTAATCCGCACTAAACAAGGATTACATAAAGTGCAATGAAGTTAAAATTCAGTTGTGAATGTATGAGGCATGATGACAACTGGTTAAGACAATTGATCGTCGGTGTTTTTATTGAGTAAAGTTAAATAACGACTGGTTCAGACAGCTGATAATATAAAACCGTCGGTGTTTCTAGTTAAGAAGTTAAATTGCTCGTAAAGGTACTCTGAGCCTGTCAAGGACATGACGTATGTGGTGGAGGCCACAGATTCATTTTCTGTTTCATCTGTTCTATGTTCCTTTCGTATCCGGCGCTCACCACGTGCGAGGCATTCTGGACGCGCCAGGCTGCGCGCTGTGAGGCGTGATACTGCGCGTCTGCTGGTCGCGCAGGGCTGAGCGCTTGTCTAGTGCGCACTCGCCTGTTGCGCTGTGAAGCGCGACACTGCGGGTCTACTGGTCGCGCAGGGATGCATGCTCTCCTAGTGTGCGATGCTGTGCGCTCCTGGTTGCGCAGGGCTGCGCGCTTGGATAGTGCGCGATGCTACGCGTTCGCCTGCCGCGCTTTGAGGAGCGACACTGCACGTCTACTGGTCGTGCAGGGCTGCGTGCTTGTATAGTGCGCGAGGCTGCTCGTTAGCCTACTCGATATGGTTGAACATAACTGGTATGAGTAAACTTTCCTCATTTTCTGTGATCGATGATGAAGTTTGATGTTTTGAATGTTCAGAGTTATTTCGACATGGTACAACTGTGAGTTTGTACTATGGTTGAGCGACCTTTAGTGAGAGCTCTACCGACTCTTGTTGCTCTATGAGCTCTACTGCCTCTTTGTGCTCTACCAGCTCTACCGACTCTTGTTGCTCTATGAGCTCTACTGACTCCTTGTGCTCTACCAGCTCTACTGTCTCTTGTTTCTCTACGAGTTCTGCTGTGTCTTGGTACTCTACCAGCGCTACTGTCTGTAGGAGTTCTACCGGCTCTATTGAGAGCTCCACAGGTTCTGTGAGTTCTATCGGCTTTGTATGTATGAGCTCTGCTGAAGCAGTCAAATAATTTTGTTGGTACCTGTGCTGGTACTGGTAACTGTGCTGGTAATGAACTTTTAAGTCAAGAGAGCTTGTGAAGGTAATTGACTATGCGTTGACTACCTGCTATGTATGGATAGTCACGATGATCACGTCGTTTCGTGATAACGATTTGGTTTTAATTTCTGTTACATGTTTGGCGCCATGGAGTGGTGCCCTGGATCGGGGCCCTGGAGGTGTGCCCTGGAGTGGTGCCTTGGAGCGGGGTCCTGGAGCGGTGCCTTGGAGTGGTACCTCGAAGTCGTGCTTAGGACTACGCGGCACGTTCTTCGGTGACAGACACTTTCAACTTAATTTGCATAAACATTGCCTATGGCTCTGCTTGTTGTCATCCAATTTAGTTACATGCTTTCTCTAGTAAAGTTAGGTTAGTCGTAAATCAGACGTTAGGTCAGTTCTTAGGTCAACCGTTAGGCTACTTATTAGTTCAGTTGTTAGGTCAAAATGTAAGCTTACATGTTAGGTTAGGTTACTTTAGGCTCTGTTAGGCTAGTGGATGACAGCGGACAGCGTTGTATGTAGTGGGCAGATTGAGAAGAAGGTTATGTCGGCAGACCTGCGAGGAGTGTAGCATAGCACTCTGTCAGGTGGGTGGTAGAATGGCTACCACCGACGGGGAGATGCACACGAATGTGTGTGTCAACCTCGGGCCAAGTATGAACCCGGTTCATTGTGAAAATCACAATGGTACCCATGGTCTTGGGTAGGTTCGTGAGCGCACTAAAGACTTCTGCAGCTCAGTACATGGTTCCTTGGAAAGGAGAATGGTGTCCCGAGAGTTGCGCTGCATTTTTTGAAAGTAAGATTCAACCGAACATTTTAATGTTTTCTTATGATTACAGTAGCACGTTTGATGTATTTGGGTGTGAGGCGAATTGCCTTGCTGGTCGAGCTGTATGACTGGTGTTGCCCCGATGCAGCGTGCTTCCGAGGCTGGCGACCTAGAGTGGCTGGCTTCGAAAGTCGCGTCTCTTAGATGCGCATCAGGCTGTGTCCTGGCAGGCTGTGTCCTGGGAAGTCGCGTTCTCTGAATGCGCATCAGGCTGTGTCCTGGCAGGTTTTGTCCTGGGAAGTCGCATTCTCTGAATGCGCATCAGGCTGTGTCCTGGCAGGTTTTGTCCTGGGAAGTCGCGTTCTCTGAATGCGCATCAGGCTCTGTCCTGGCACGTTTTTAACGTGGTGTGTGTGTGAACTTGCAAGTTCAGGTATGAGATTAACTGAGATGTAATGTCTGGAGAAGTATGCATACTTTTGAATGTGAAGCGTTTTATTTTGTGTAGCGAAAGTTGTTATTTTGAATGAGGGCCTCGTATGCGTGATGATTGTCAGAATAGGCAATAGCGTGCATCGTCATGAATAATCAACCATTTGTGTCTTATGCAGGTTCTGATGACAGTAACTGTGACGATGCGGGTGAATCTTTGGGTGCCCTCACTAGTTCAGGAGACACCGCAAGAGGGGGAGCTTATGAAGATGGCATACGCACACCAGCTCTTCCTGCTTCTGATGAAATTGTTTCCGGTGCAGCCGAGGGCGGCGCACAATCAGGATAGGCCGAGTTAGCAAAATTATTGTGAGTAGTGTAGGTACCCGACTAAAACCTATAAAAGCGGGCAGGAACGTGTATAAAAAGCGCTCTCTGTATTACCGCGTAGTCATTCTTTATTCGCCTTTTGAGCTAGCATTTTGTTAGTTGAGAGACTCACAATGAGTCATAATTGTGTTTAGATTAAAGTGTGTTCCCTTTTGATTATTTTAATTGTGATATGTTAAAATCATTTAGTAGAATAAATTGTGGTTTGTTATATTTGCTTAGTTTCACTTTACTCCACTTCTGGTTACCTAAATGTAGTTATTAAAAAAGAAATTAGTTCACATTGTAAACATTCCAATGTTCTCAAGCAAAGCTGCAGAAATATTATTATATTGGTTGATTTTTTGGTTGAGTAATATTATTGGAATGATGGCAAATAATTAATGTTGCCCAATAACCAGCAAACCTCTACATCTAGTAATTAATGTTTAAAACAGCAAAAATAAATATATAAAACAGTGAAAACATATTTTATATTATGTACTATACAAGTTAACAAAATTAGAAGCTAATTTGCATTACTATAGTAGCAGATAAGCATTGAATTTAATTAATTAATTAAAAGATAAGCAGTCCTAAAAGTGGCTGGCATTGATACAGTAGCCTCGTTTATTTAACCAATAGTTATATCATACCTATGTACATTAACCATTGGTATGTGGAGTACTGGATAGCAAACATGTGGTGGAGCTGCTACAATGGTGTTCCACTGTTTAATTTTATTCAATTTCATCAGACTACCTACTATATACCAGTAAAAATATACTCTTATCAAATTAAACTATTTCTTACAAGATGATTCCCGCGACTTTGTCCGCGTGGACCAAGTTTTTTCGATTCCCGCGGGAACTCTTGAATATTCCAGGATAAAAAGTCTATCTAGCCGATGTCCTTCCCCGGGATACAACCCATCCCTGTACCAAATTTCTTCAAAATTGGTTGAACAGATGGGCCGTGAAAGTGTAGCCGACCGACAGACAGACAGACTTTCGCTTTTATAATAGTATGGATTTTACAATCAACAAAATATTCAATACAAACACGAACAAATTACAAAATAATGATACACTATAAGTTCTGATGAACAATAAAGCAACTTTATCATTTTCCTAGGAGCTTATTCATTTGTTTGTTTTGCTGACCAATCTTTATATCTGCATCATCAGCCTTGTCATGAATTTTGTCTATAAGTTCATTTTGCTGTGTTATTTCTTCACCAAGAGCCATTCCTAGTCCTTTAAGTCTTGTTATATGGGACACCATTTCATCTAAGTTTTCATCCAATATTTTATTTATACGCTGAGAATCTGGAATTGGTTCAACTGTGGCTTGCATATCTAGTCCGCGCAATCGAGTGCTGGGGTGGCTGCTAAAATTATTACTACCACTGGCACTCATAGAAGTTATAGTATCATCTAATCTGCTACTTGTACCAACTTTGGATCCACTCGAACTTGGAGAAATCTGACTTTTTGGGGGTGTTTGGTCAGATTTACCGGATAAGTAATTCTTGAATCCATAAAACACTGATTTGATACCATTAAGATGCTTTTGACTGTAAGTTAGATTTGTGTTAATATCATCAAGCCGTTTATTTGTATTTTCAAGTTGTTCTCGTTGACGAGCCAGTTCTTCTGCAGTTGCAATGCCAATTTGTTCTGACTCACGTAATAGGCCTATACTTCTTATTGAAGAATCAACAGTACGTTGTTCGATTTCTCTTTGTTTCTGTAATGTAATTTGTCTTTGTCTTTCATATTCCGCTATGTATGGTGATTGCGTAGGCCTTGGCTGAGGTGGTGGGAATCTTTGTCTATAACTCTTAACAAAGGTTGCGTCGTCCACATCATCGTCATCTTCGAAAAGATTGTTAGAATTAACGATACACCTATTTCCGGACATTTTTTTAATTCGGATTGCTCTTTCACTTCTAGACCAAACTTATTTTCACGAATCACAATTCACAGCTCACTTTTTTACTAATTTTCCGATTCCTTCAATTTACAGACACCACCCCTTTTTCTATTTCTACAGTTTTTTCCTGTTTTTTACCGTCCTGTTCTGCACTTCTGCAGCATAGACTGTAACCATATACATATTACATACTATTTCTATGACTGTAACATACTACAACAGTTCCAAGATTAAAGCTATGCACTTAGCACACTCATACTTCATACTTCATAGACTATTGATACGTTTAGACGAGCACTCAGCACACTACTCCAGATATGTTACTTGTCTCTGCTCCAGTCCACTGAGTCCACCCACGCGTCAGTCACGGTCACCACCAGAGACAACAGACAAGTAACATAATATGTCACCACTGACAGAGACAGCTGTACTTTGCAGTGTGACCAGATCTAAATTAATAATCCTACTAACTGCCTAGCCTAAAAACTGCTTTTTATTTATTTGCTGAAATGTGTGTCTCTCAAGCAGGACAGAAACTGCAGCACAGTTCAATGCAGTGTCTGCCTACCAGTTCAGTGCCTTGAAGTTAAGTGCAGTTCAATATCTATCCTGCTATAAGACCTCATAGTAACCTCCCCTGAACGGGTGGAGCGATTTTGATGGAATTTTTTGTATAGTGTTTGAATGGGTGTGGGGATGGTTATATTCACAATATGATATTCACAATTTTGTTACGACCTCCGCGGCGCAGTGTTGAGCGCTGTTGTCTAACGAGCGGGGGTCTTGGGTTCGATCCCCGGCAGGATCAATTCGAGAATTTATAATTTCTGAATTTTCCTTGGTCTGGGCTGGTGGGAGGCTTCAGCCGTGGCTAGTTACCTCCATACCGGCAAAGACGTGCCGCAAAGCGATTTAACATTCCAGTACTATGCCGTGTAGAAACCGAATAGGGGTATGGGTTTAATATAACTGCCATGCTCCTACTCGTAACAGGTTAGCCCGGTACCATCTTAGACTGCATCGTCACTTACCATCAGGTCAAGGGCTAATACTTGTAGTGGAATAAAACAATTGGACCCGGCGCTGCAATTGGGTTCTAGGTTCAGGGCAGGACAATGCCTGCCGAGCTCTCTAGTACTTAATAATTTACTCACATTTTGTAGGGAAGTACTTACCTATTATAAAATAAAAAGTTGTTAATTTTTATCTTATTACAAGTTGGCCCTTGATGCGATCTCAACTGAAAAGTATGTAATGATGCAATCTAAAATGTTAGCAGGCTAGGTATGGATATGGCAAATTATATTATAAAACTCATATTCCGAATCGATATGACGGCATTGCATCGGAACGGTAAATCACTCGGCTGGTAGAGTGGTAAGTTGGTAATGTTAGGCGGATAAAAAAATTGTATAACGGAACGCAACCTACACCACAGACTTACCGAGTCTAGGGCGCACATGAGGCCCCGTTTGACATTTGACATTCCTAGAGTTTTCGCGCGTTTTTGCAATGTCAATGTGTGGGACAGATTGAATAGGCAACCGGCTCGCTTCTGGGTGTTGTGTGGGGTTTTCTATAAAGTTGAGTACTACGTTTTAATAGTAACTAGCCATGGCTGAAGTTTCTCACCAAACTAACTAGAAACAATTCTTAACTACTTGAGTTTGCTCTGTTACTATCTGATTAACGTATAGGATACTTATAGAATTATAGAAATATATTGATTTTAAAAAAAGGACAATCATAGTCCAAATTTTATAATTTTATTACAGTGCTTCACACACGAGGATAGTTTTAAACTTACTTAAATATACATATCAAAAATTCGCGGAACCGGCAGGATTTGAACCTGCGTCTCTCTGGGAATCGCGCCCTGAGCGCCTTGACCAACTCGGCCACGGTTCACTTACCTACCAGTGCCGAAATTTGAGATATGCATCTGTAATGTGTTAGAAGACTGGATTACAGATGCATATCTCAAATTTCGGCACTGGTAGGTAAGTGAACCGTGGCCGAGTTGGTCAAGGCGGTCAGGGCGCGATTCCCAGAGAGACGCAGGTTCAAATCCTGCCGGTTCCGCGAATTTTTGATATGTATATTTAAGTAAGTTTAAAACTATCCTCGCGTGTGAAGCACTGTAATAAAATTATAAAATTTAGTTTAACGCAAAATATGTCATTCCTCGTTCAATGAGTTCCATCGAATATGGGCCTTGAAAGTAGTTCCGATACTGCAATGTATCGCTACTGGATGGCATAAACAGTCGCGTTAGAAGACTGGATTACAGATGCATATCTCAAAGTTCGGCACTGGTAGGTAAGTGAACCGTGGCCGAGTTGGTCAAGGCGCTCAGGGCGCGATTCCCAGAGAGACGCAGGTTCAAATCCTGCCGGTTCCGCGAATTTTTGATATGTATATTTAAGCAAGTTTAAAACTATCCTCGTGTGTGAAGCACTGTAATAAAATTATAAAATTTAGTTTAACGCAAAATATGTCATTCCTCGTTCAATGAGTTCCATCGAATATGGGCCTTGAAAGTAGTTTCGATACTGCAATGTATCGCTACTGGATGGCATAAACAGTCGCGTTAGAAGACTGGATTACAGATGCATATCTCAAATTTCGGCACTGGTAGGTAAGTGAACCGTGGCCGAGTTGGTCAAGGCGCTCAGGGCGCGATTCCCAGAGAGACGCAGGTTCAAATCCTGCCGGTTCCGCGAATTTTTGATATGTATATTTAAGTAAGTTTAATCATAGTCCAATTCTTTTCATTTTTATTTCTCTTAAACAGTCATCATACCTGAAAACCAATGTCTGCAAAATACCTATAGTCTGTTTGCGTTTAGAAAATAGTGACTCATCAATGTCGGCAGGCTGAGTCACGGCCTCCGACCAATCAAGTTGCAGAAATCAAAAAGCTTTCAGTTTTCTTGCAACTTCTTTGGTCGGGCGTTGTAGCGTTGGAGTGGTTGCTTATCAACCGTGATGAGTCACTATTTTCTTAACATGAACAGACTATTTATAGTAACTATAACCTTATCATGGACGTAAACCATTAAACGTAACTGTGAACAAAGGCTACAGTAAATACGCATATTGGGAGAGCTCTGCTTTACACACATACGAAAGTACGAAATCCGTGAATCTAGCAGCAAAGTCGAACATTTTTTATTAATAGCTGCTGAAAATATACTGCCCTAAATATATCGTAATAATATTAATCAAAACCTAAATTTATTTTATTTTACAATAGTAATTTTATTTTATATTAACCTTTTAAATCTATAAACTCCTCTTTAAATCTCACGATGTTAGAAACAATTAATAAACTTTAACAATAAATTGCTAATATTATCATAAAACTAATCAGATCGGGTTGCGAATTCGACGCCCTTCTTGTTGAGATGTTACGCACCTCACTATCCGTCATCTGTCAGTTGTCTATGTGTCAGTTTGCTCTATGAGATTATGTTCTCTTTGATCTAACTTCCTGCAAAAAATGATACATTATAAGACTTTTGTTTTTGTTATAAGTTTTATTTTACTAATAAACCCCGACATATTGTGAATGCATCGTAGTTTTCTTATCAACATGGTAGCAGAGCGTGGTTAGTGCTAAAAGAAAAAGGATTCGTCATTACTGGGTTGCGATCCACGTAGATGCAATACGATGCACAAAAATCAAGACAACGCAAACATGTCGGGTGTTGCGGTCTCATCAATGTCGTTGTTGCCGTGCTTGGGTGAGAAGTCAAACTTCAGCACGTGGAAGTTTCGCCTTAAACTTATGTTAGAAGAAAAACAAGTTGCATATGTATTAACTGAAGGAGACAAAGGAAAAGAAAAATCCGCCGAATTTATCAAAGACGACTCGAGAGCGAAGTCTTTAATTGCACAGTGCGTTTCCGACCGCTACATTGAAATAGTAAAGGATGGTAAAACAGCGAGAGAGATGATTACGTTATTAGAAAATACATTTGAGAGAAAAAGTGTCTGTAACAGGTTCTACTTAAAACGAAAATTAATAACTCTAAAGTGCAATGAGCCATTAGAAACCTACTTAATAAAATTCTCGTCAATTGTTAACGATCTCCAGGCGATTGAAGTCAAAATTGATGATGAAGATAAGATTTGTTACCTGCTATCATCACTGCCCAAAGAATATGATGCTGTAATAACGTCTATCGAGACCATGGCTACAGAAAAAAAACTGACATTTGATTTTGTAAAAGCCCGATTGTTGGACGCTGAGACCAAAATCATCACAAACAAGGATACGACCGAGCAAGAGAGTGCATTCATCACATGTTACACCTGTGGTAAGCCGGGACACAAAAGCTATGAGTGTAAAGAGAAAACCAATGAACGGGAGCCACATCGAGGCAGGGGCCGTGGGAGAGCTGCTGGCCGAGGTCGCAGAGCTGCACGAAGACACCCCGCACGAGTTCGAGGACAACATAGTCAAGCCCAAGAAACATCCCTAGCTGGTAAGGCAGATGTTGGATTTTTTGCTAGCGATTACATGCTCGGGTTAACTGATAATTCTAATATTACATTTATCGTCGATTCTGGTTGTACCCAACATATTATAAGTGATCAATATGAACAATATGTAACTGATATTAAAGAATTGCAAGAATGTGTTAAAATATATGTTGCTAATGGTCAATACATAGAGAGTAATAAAAAGGGAAAGTTAAAGTTTATGTATAAACAAATAAAAATAACTATAGAGGCATTGATTGTAAAGAATATTTCATATAATTTATTGTCAGTAAATAAAATAACTGAAGCAGGTTTTCATATAAAGTTTAATAAAATAAAAGCTGTAATAAGAGATAAAAATGCATATGTTGTTTGTTATGCTGAGGGAAGGTTATATAAATTAAATGCTCAACTATGTAATGAAACATGTAATATCAGTAGCAACAAGAGTGATGATGTTCTTTCTAACATTTGGCATAGACGGTTAGGTCATTTAAATAAAAAAGGTTTAGGTATTATGAATTTACCTGTTTCTGAAAAAGTTTGCAGTCCATGCGTAGAAGGGAAAGCTACAAGAGCACCATTTAAGCAGACACCAAGACCAAGATCGAGGAGAGTAGCAGAGTTGCTGCATACAGACATTGCAGGACCCACTAAGAACTGCGGTTTAAACGGTGAGAAATATTTTATGACTGTAATTGATGACTACTCCCATTTCTGTGTGGTATATCCGTTGGTGCATAAATCAGAAGCGACAGAGAAACTTATTAACTACATAATTAAATTAGAAAATGAAACTGAAAATAAAGTACAAAGAATAAGATGTGATAATGGTGCAGAGTATACAGCAAATAGACTGAAGAATTTTTGTAACAATAAAGGGATAAAATTTATAGAATATACTCTACCTTATACGCCGCAACAAAATGGAGTTGCAGAGCGCATGAACAGGACTTTGTGTGATAAAACTAGAACTTTGTTTGCAGAGACGAATTTACCTAAGTCCTTATGGTGTGAAGCCATTCAGTGTGCTGCATACCAGTTGAACAGATCTCCATCCTGGGCTATCAACTTTAATACACCGTGCTTCATGAAAAATTGACATAATGATTTATCAAGACTGCGAGTCTTTGGATCAAAAGCTTGGACAACTGTAATACCGAAACAGGACAAGTTAAGCAAAAGGGCAAGACCTACAAGAATGGTTGGTTACAATACTGTGGGTTATAGATTATGGAATCCAGCAGATAATACAATAATAGTATCAAGAGATGTCATATTCGATGAAAGCGACTTTCAATATAATGAAGGCATAGAAAGTGAAGAAGAACAGGTTATTCAAGAAGAAATAGACTATAAGGTACAGAAAACTGCAAAACTGCAGAAACCAGAGATAAGGAAATTAGAAGCACAGTACCTGAGACTACAGAATGTCAAGATATTCAAGAAGAAGAAGAAAGAGAAGAGAGCTTAAATAGAGAAGGTAACACTGGACAAGGAAAGAGGTCAAGATCAGGCAGAACAGTAAAACGACCAGCGCATTTAGAAGATTATGCATCAAACATAGTCATTTGTTTGAGTGCGACTACACCAGACTCATTTGAAGAAGCAGTGAGTAATACAGAGTGGAAACAAGCTATTCAAAAGGAATTACAAGCACTGGAAAAATAAGATACATGGGAAGAAAAGGAGCTGCCTACAGGAAAGAAAGCTATAGATACAAAATGGATTTTTAAACAAAAGGAAGAAGGTACTAAGAAGGCCAGGTTAGTTGTAAGGGGCTTTCAACAGAAGAAAGAAGATATTTTTGACAGCAATTACGCCCCAGTTGCAAGACACTCTACAGTTAGAATGTTCATATCTAAAGCTCTACAAGAAGATTTAAAGATCAATCAACTAGATATACCTACCGCATTTTTGAACGGAAAATTGAAATCAGAAGTCTATATTAAAGTGCCACAAGGATTAAAGGTGAAGAATTCTAATTCTAAAACAGTACTAAAACTAAAAAGAGCACTTTATGGATTGACAGAATCTCCAAAATGCTGGAATGAGACAATAGATGATTTTGCAAAGAACAATGGATTTCAACGTTCAGAATATGATTATTGTATGTACTACAAGAATGACTGTTGGATGTTAATATACGTTGATGATATTCTAATAATTGGAAATGGAGATGACATTATAAAAGAATTGAAACAGAAGTTCAATGCGAAAAATCTAGGAGAAATGGAAAGATTTTTAGGTATGGAAATACAAAGAAGTGAAGACACTATTATCGTGAAACAAACTAACATGATAGCATAGACTTATTATATTACTATGCATGATAGAGAAAATATAACAGAAGTTCAATATGAGTGATTGTAAAGGAATGAAAACACCCATGGAGATAAATTATAATATACACATATATGAAGATGAAGAAATACTGGATGTACCCTATCGTGAACTGATTGGTAGTTTAATCTACTTAACGGTAGCATCAAGACCGGATTTGACATTTGCAGTTTCTTATCTAAGCAGATACCTGGACAAACCAACTGAACAACTATGGAAATCTAGTAAGAGAGTTATATGCTACCTGAAAGAAACTAAAGATAAAGGACTAGTTTTTAGAAGAACTACAGATTATAAATTGGTATGGATTCTCTGATGCAGATTGGGCCGGAGATAGAAATGACAGAAAAAGTGTAAGCGGTGGCATAATTTTACATGGAGTGAATCCCATAGCTTGGTTCTCAAAGAAACAGTCATGTGTTGCTCTTTCAACAGCAGAATCGGAGTACATTGCTGCTGCTGCCACAGCTCAAGAGTTGGTGAATCTTAAAGGTTTCAGTCAACACTTAAAGTACAAGAATGATGCCATTTTACTTGTGGATAATATAGGGGCAATTTCTATGTCTAAAAGCTATGAAAATTCGAAAAGAACTAAACACATAGATATTAGAGCTCATTTTCTTAAAGACATTGTTGAAAAGGGCATCATTGCTATTGAATATGTCAATTCTAATGATAACTTAGCTGACCTAATGACTAAAAGTTTATGTAAAGACAAATTTTTGAAATTTAGAGACCAATTTATGTGTTAGAAAGTATTATGATAGGAGGAGTACTACTGTAAACCGTTATTCTATGACTGTTGTTAGTAATAAGCTATGTTAAAGTTAAAATGTTTTTTGTAAAACTTATGTTCAAGTTGAAATTGTTTTGTAAGAAGTATGTTTAGTGATGTGCTTGATACCTAATTTAAATTTGAGACTTGTCCAAGATTGGGCCTTGAACATGAACCAAGATGATTTTAATACACGTGTATAGAGATCCTAAAATATGGCCTGTAGAATAATTTACACATTTTTAAAGGACCCCTTTTTGGAGAAAAATATTATTTCATTTTGTGGCTTTTTTAGATCTTTGCCTGAATCTTAACAACAGAAAAAAAAAAAACTTGATTGTCTTTGTCACGTATGTCATGGAATGATTGTCAAATGTCAATGTCAGTTTTGTATGACATTAAAGTGACAGTAACAGGTGCCAGATTTGATAGATCTATTCATCTAGGGTGCGTTCCACTAAGCGCTCACAACGATCACGCTCACGACCGCAGTTTTTCCCGTTCTTCTTGCGTTACTGTCGTAATCAAGTGGTATGGATTATAGACCGTTTTGAGCGTGGACGTAAATAATACAAACGGCGAGTTAGTAAAAAAGAAAGCAAAAGATTTAAGAGGTTAGGTTATAATCTGTATAAGCCTTGAAAATAAACTAAAATAATTATTGTATAAATCGATTTATATTGAAAAAAATTATAAATTATTTTTTCAATAAGAAAACTAACTTAAAGAAGGCTAACTTAAGTTTCATTTCTAAAGTTAGTTTATATTATTGGCAATCATGGAAAAATGTATACATGTATATTAATTATAAACTGCAATTAATTTTTCTAAACTTGTTTTATATAATTAATTATATTTACCTGTGGAGGCACGTTGAGCATCAGCTGCAGAAACATTCACTTCTGCTAAAATATCTCTTTCCGCACGAAATAACGTAAGTTTCACGGTCGCCATATTTGATGCTTTGAGTTTAGAAAATGCCGCTCATTTTCTCAATGATCACGACGACCCACCTTTTTAGACGTTTTCGCCGCGAACACAACGACTGCGGTCGTTATGTGGAATTTGATAGTTAGATTTTGATCGTTGTGGGCGCTTAGTGGAACGCACTGTAGGAAAAGTTTTAGTGTTGCCATCCATCGAAGAATATTTTCTACAAACGATATTTTTCATAATTAATTTTTAAAAAAACGGGGTTCTCTAAAATTATTATTTAAATGGAGTTTAATGTTATATATTTTTCTCTTTCACGTGATGGCAGTTTGGTTGTGGTTCATTAACACTCAGAATAAAAAACCACCCTCCATACTGAACTGGGACATGTCGAGGAGGAGTGTTGAGATCATAGAGGTAGTATAGCCTATAGAGAGTGCGTGCTTCTAAGCAAGAACAGTAGGCACGGGTAGGATCATAGCATCGTTCCGTCAGCAAGCCCTTTAGTCAAACGAACGCGAGCGCTGAGAGCGCCCATCGCGAACTCGGGACCGAAATTCCGTTTTTAAACTAGAAAAAATGGGTAAATGTGTCATAGAAACATGCAAACATGATACTCGATATCATTATAAACATAATTCCAACATCACATTTCACCGGTTTGTCATATTTTTTAAACTTTTAAGTAAAATAGAAATACGTGTCGCGGGGGTGATACAGAGTACAGACGTGGGACGCAAGGTAACATAATACCGCCCGCACCACCCCGCAACCTCACTACGATAGCCGACTGTTCACCGAATCGAATAGTGATGTAATACATTCGACTCGGGCGGCGGCACAGATATCGGCATTCCCTGGGATCACAACAGAGAAAATTGTTAACAAAATTAAAAAGAGTTAGCGCCATAGGTTTTGAAATTCGATATTGTTGATCCGATCATAAATTTTAAAAGTCAGCGCCAGATTGAAATTCTTTGTAAGTTGGGAAAATTTACTTCAAAATCGATATATTTTGGGGTTCCCTGAGATCACAAAACAGGAAAATGTACAAAGACAGCGCTATATTCAAATTTTTTGTTATTAGGCCGATTTCGTTCAAAATCGATATTTGGGGTTCCCTGAGATCATGAAAGAGGTAACTGTTACCAAAATTAAAAAAGGCCAGCTCCATATTGAAATTCTTTGTAATTGGGCCGAGTTCGTTCAAAATGAATATTTGGGGTTCCCTGAGATCATGAAAGAGGTAACTGTTACCAAAATTAAAAAAAGGCCAGCTCCATATTGAAATTCTTTGTAATTGGGCCGATTTCGTTCAAAATCGATATTTAGGGTTCCCTGAGATCACAAAAGAGGTATCTGTTACCAAAATTAAAAAAGGTCAGCGCCATATTGAAATTCTTTGTTATTGGGCCGATTTCGTTTAAAATCTATATTTAGGGTTCCTTGAGATCATAAAAGTTAGGTATTGGGTTTTTCAATTAAGAAATTTTCAGTGCCAGCCCGAAGTTGGAAGTTGGCGGTGTTTCACCCCCGTGCCTCGGAGAGCACGTTAAGCCGTCAACCCGCATTGGAGCAGCGTGGTGGGTCGAAGCTCTAATTCTCGCTCTCCTATGAGAGCGGAGGCCTGTGCCCAGCAGTGGGACGTTAATAGGCTGTAATGGTGGTGGTGGTGGAGATCACAAAAGAGGTATCTGTTACCAAAATTAAAAAAGGCCAGCGCCATATTGAAATTCTTTGTTATTGGGCCGAGTTCGTTCAAAATGAATATTTAGGGTTCCCTGAGATCACAAAAGGGGTATCTGTTACCAAAATTAAAAAAGGCCGGCGCCATATTGAAATTCTTTTTTACTGGGCCGAGTTCGTTCAAAATGGATATTTAGGGATCCCTGAGATCACAAAAGAGGTGTCGCGAAGTGCATATATGCGATCGTGAAATACTCAGATCTTTGGTAAGAGAAATTAGCATCTATGATCTATCGTAGTAATTTATCAGCTATCTATGACTATGACATACCCGGAAATCAATCAATAGATTATGAATTCTATATTTTAAAACCTTGATAAATGAATATCGCGTTGCATAGCAACTCGTTGATTTCTGGTCTCCAAGAATGTAATGGAATCGTAATCCTTACGCCTCATGGAAATAGCGTTATGAGGGAGCGGATCGAGAGTTGGTGGAATCGAAAGCTAAGTACCTAGGCAGATTTCTATATACATATATAGTATTTCGAGAATCAGTTATATTGACTCGTGATTTATGAGCGCTCATGAGTTACTTGGGGAAATGAAGGTCGTGATCGACAATGTGTTAACTATAAAGGTCGTTATCGACAATTAGGCAGAACTCTTACACATCTTTAACTATGATTAACAGAAGTTTATATTAGGTCTTAGGGCATCACGAACGGTGATGTCATAGTCAATGTGAATGTACAGGTCTCCGAGATGACGCACACCACGATGAGAGAGAGAGAGCGACAGGACACAAAGGCGAGATATATTAATACGAGGCGGCCAGCGCCCGTAGACTTGTGTACAGGTATGACTCCATCGGGTATATAGATCATTTCGGTGACATTCTGTTCCATTGAACATCCCTATATATCGGTGATAAAGTTGTCCGTTTGTATTTATATTATTGACGTGGACGTATTCAAAGAAATAAAGCAGATAAGTAATGGAATAGAATGGCTTGCCGACATGGTGGAGATGCTGGGATAGATATTTTAATAAAGTGAACCAGAACATTCAGCACATGGAGTCATACCAAGCTAGAATTATAATAAAGTGTCAAGTTGTTTATCTATTCAATTTATATGAAATGTAGCAATAAATTAAAGATTTGAATAGGTTGGAGACGTTATATTAGTTTTGCTGCTCGCCGCTGGAGGGAGCGTCAACACAGTTTTCGATTTACGATTGAAAGAATTGGTACAGGTAAGTTGGCAGAATTGACTTCCGAACTAATAAAGTCATAGAACGTTTGTAGATTTGAATTTTACATGTATTTTTGCTATGACGGGAAATTGTTGATACCAACATAATAAAAATGAATAAAGTGTTTGACATGAAGGGACACTATTGATTGATTTCCGGTGTGTCATTTATTTAAAAAGAAATTTGATGTCAAATGATGGAATTCACAACTATGAAAATAAATAACGGATTGAAACCAATTTAAATGTAAAAATAAACTAGCGAACCCGGCGAACTCCGTTTCGCCACCAGATGGCTTTCCCGCTAAAAAGACTTTCCCGCTTTTCTGTTGAATTTTTTCCTGAATTTTCTTTGCTATAAACCTCACGGAGCCCGAGACCTTTCCAACGAATGCAAAACCGTGGAAATCGGTTCGTGCGTTCTGGAGTTATAGCGTCAGGAAGGAAAACCCGACTTATTTTTATATAGTAGATTATCCTATAAAATACAAAGGTATGCAATGTAATTAATAAAGGGTGTATAGTGCAGTTAGTGAAATTTATAGAAATGATAACCGTAATTCAGTGTTTGAAAGAATTGCACATTGCATATAATAGAAATTATATTGAGGATCATTCGTTTTCATAGAGAGTTAATTATTTTCAGCAGAAATCTCATTATTCGAATTTAGAGGTTGAAGTTCGACTAATTTACTGAAATTTTCGACAAAAGAATACATCGGTTACACAAAGTTGAGTAGAGATAGTAAATCCTATTAAGAGAGTGGGGTGAGTTTACCAATTTATTTAAATTAGAGAGAATATACATAGAGCGTGTTATGATGAATTTTAAAGAAATTTCTACAGTATTATTTCAAAACAATTTCAAGTTTTTAATCTGATAAACGTTATTATGAGTTCAATGCTTTATTTTTTAATTATGATAGTACTGGCTACATATTTGTATGCATCCTAAAGGGAACTTTATAAGAGGTTAGAAAAGGAGTTGTTACTGATGTCTGTGTTTATGATGGATAGCTATTAGCCATCTAATAAAAGGAGTGTCTTATTGTTAGATCTGTGTACTCAGAGGAGGTAAATATTACATGAATAGAGAGTACCCATTTACGTTAGTGAATAGTTGATTGAATAAATGATAGAATATTATATGAGTCAAGGTATAAGAGAAGAGTTGCAGCCACTTAAGCCTTACAAAAAATCAAGGACTGGACTAGCAGTTTATTATGTTTATTTTAATTTTGCGGCGGCCGGGAGTGTCGCGAAGTGCATATATGCGATCGCGAAATACTCAGATCTTTGGTAAGAGAAATTAGCATCTATGATCTATCGTAGTAATTTATCAGTTATCTATGACATACCCGGAAATCAATCAATAGATTATGAATTCTATATTTTAAAACCTTGATAAATGAATATCGCGTTGCATAGCAACTCGTTGATTTCTGGTCTCCAAGAATGTAATGGAATCGTAATCCTTACGCCTCATGGAAATAGCGTTATGAGGGAGCGGATCGAGAGTTGGTGGAATCGAAAGCTAAGTACCTAGGCAGATTTCTATATATATAGTATTTCGAGAATCAGTTATATTGATTCGTGATTTATGAGCGCTCATGAGTTACTTGGGGAAATGAAGGTCGTGATCGACAATGTGTTAACTATAAAGGTCGTTATCGACAATGTGTGATTATTACTGGTCGTTATCGACAATTAGTCAGAATACTTACACATCTATAACTAAGATGATTATTACTGGTCGTTATCGACAATTAGGCAGAATACTAACACATCTATAACTAAGATTATTATTACTGGTCGTTATCGACAATCAGGCAGAACTCTTACACATCTTTAACTATGATTAACAGAAGTTTATATTAGGTCTTAGGGCATCACGAACGGTGATGTCATAGTCAATGTGAATGTACAGGTCTCCGAGATGACGCACACCACGATGAGAGAGAGAGCGACAGGACACAAAGGCGAGATATAGTAATACGAGGCGGCCAGCGCCCGTAGACTTGTGTACAGGTATGACTCCATCGGGCATATAGATCATTTCGGTGACATTCTGTTCCATTGAACATCCCTATATATCGGTGATAAAGTTGTCCGTTTGTATTTATATTATTGACGTGGACGTATTCAAAGAAATAAAGCAGATAAGTAATGGAATAGAATGGCTTGCCGACAAGAGGTATCTGCTACCAAAATTAAAAAAGGCCAGCGCCATATTGAAATTCTTTGTTATTGGGCCGATTTCGTTCAAAATCGATATTTAGGATTCCCTGAGATCACAAAAGAGGTATCTGTTACCAAAATTAAAAAAGGCCAGCCCCATATTGAAATTGTTTGTCATCAAACAAACTTATACTTTTATTTTATAATTTCACATTAAAACACAGGTTTGCACCTTTTCTTACATATTTTATGCATTCGATATACATCGGATTATATATATTAATCCATACTAATATTATAAATGCGAATGTGTGTCTGTCTGTCTGTCACACCCAACTACTTAAACGATTTTGATTAAATTTGATACCGAGTCAGGTTACATACCGGGGAAGGACATAGGCTACTTTTTGTCTCGGAAAATTTAAGAGTTCCCGCGGGAATAAAAAAACAATTCCCGCGAACGAAGTCGCGGGCTTCAGACGGACGGACAGACAGAAAGACACACTTTCGCATTTATAATATTAGTATGGATATACGATCGATCATTAAATAACATATCGGCTTAATCCGCGTGTTATAAGTTTTTTTTAATTCCCACGAAACCGCTTTAATTTTCCGGGATAAATATCACTCTCCACATCCTCAACTATACCCATGCAAAAAATCACGTCTTGCGTTGCTCTATTGAAGCGTGATTGAAGGACAAACCAACAAACAAACACACTTTCACATTAACAATATTAGTGTGATAGGGTATAAACACACAAACAATAGGTACCGTACCGTTCAGATGTATTTCATCGATTTTGCACTTGCAGCGTACTATTAAAGCCCATCCCTATTTTTACATGTCTATAAATATTAGTAGCTATAGTTCACTTGCCTACGCCGCGCACAAGGAGTGCGGTGCGATAGTACTACTCTATACCTTATACTACCTCTGTGGTTGAGATGTTACGCACCTCACTATCCGTCATCTTTCAGTTGTCTATGAGTCAGTTGCTCTATGAGATTATGTTCTCTTTGATCTAACTTCCTGCAAAAAATGATACATTTTAAGACTTTTGTTTTTGTTACAAGTTTTATTTTACTAATAAACCCCGACATATTGTGAATGCATCGTAGTTTTCTTATCAACACTTCTGGCTTCTCCTCCGATATATATATATATATTTATATATTTCTGATAAAATCAATATTATCAGAGCTTTTCAAAAAGCATATATGTAAATATAAAAATAAAAGGAAATTCAATTACTACAAAAAAAATCTTTTGGTCTTGAATTATTTTACTCCCTAAAACAATATACAAAAATTGATGAATAATAAAAATGCTTACTTAAATTGAGTCTTACTTGTTACGTTATCTGCTCCAAAATTACAATTTTTAACTTAATAATTAAGGGTGAGCTAATCCGAAGCATTACATAGCTGAGTTGAGCTATTAAAACCCTATCGATTAGTATTTTTTTTATTGAGAATGCTATTAAATTCGACACAAGTCACGTGACCATCACGTGACCTTCCGTAGAGCCTCCCCGAATTTTATAATGGCGAGAAGGGTTCTAACCAATTGATATATTTTTTTAATTGCAATTTTCTATTAGATCTACACATTCGGGAACTTGTTTTGAATAGCAAATAGTACTTTGCACGCTTTATTTTTAGCGCTCATGCGCATATCATGAATTCAACTCGGTACGACTATTTTTATTTATTTAATAATTAAGAAAGGTGGAGCTGGTAAAAATAATACTTGAGCAATTAAATACGCGACGTGAGCAGTTTTTTACAACTGTGAGCAGTTCCGTAATATAAGAATTATATAAGATATAAGATATCTATATAATATATATAAGATATATATTATTCCATTATATTATATAAGATATGACCGTTCAAAGATACAAATAATTTTATTTTTTTCTAATTTTTGTTTTTATTTTTAACTTAAAAATTAAGGGTGAGCAAATCCGAAGGATTACTTATCTGAGTTGAGCTATTGAAACCTTTTTCACACCACTCGCTCAACAACGCCTTATTACATGGCCTGTTATATAAGGTTAAAGTAAGACATTATAGTTCGGCCGTTCAGAGAATGCGTTCCTGACACCTATCAGAAAAATATTGTTTCCCAAGTTATTTGACACTCAGTTTGGCACAAAATTATAACATTAATTGATTATTGATATAATAATGTTGTTTTAATGCTCATCAATTGTTAAAACGGTAAACAACCAGCAATAATATTTTTACCGTAACTACAACGCCATTACAAAGTTACGTCGTCAGTTCAATCGCGACGTGTCAGGAACGCATTCTCTGAACGGCCGTAGTTTAAATCCCTAGGGTTATAATGTTGTACTGAAATCCATTATTCCCTAGGGTTAAAATGTGATTTGAATTTAGAATCATCGCGCATCTGAAGCAAGATCTGAAGGCAATTCTATTAATTGCAAAGAGGTTTTATTCATAATTCTTATTCCTATATTCATAAAGTCTAATTTCGGTAAACAGAATGTGTTCTGAGAACACATTCTGTTTACCCTGGCGCGGCCAACTCGATTTTCGAAAACCGAAGCCGTGGCCCACTAGATTCGCACTGACGACATTTGTTTGTCAAATCGAGTAGGCCACGCCAGCTGATAGAAGTGGTTGTATCGCGAGGTGTGAAAAGTAGAGTATTCACCGTAGGGGTAATGCTGTATTAATCTTGGGCGCCCCTAATTCCCGCGCTACTCTCAGGATTCTAGATGCAACACCCTCGCTACGCTCGGGAGTTACTCTAAAATCTCTCGTTCCGCTTGGGATTTATCCCGGCGCCCGTGACATAATACATCGCATTACCCCCGTGGTGAATAATCTACTATTAAAACCCTATCGATTAGTATTTTTTTTATAAATAATGCTATTATTTTGCAGGCTGGGGTAGGGTAGGTTTAAGAAGTCGCAGTAAAGTGTTAACTGTCAACACTTGTGATTTGTGTTTATGACATTTTTGTCCTTTTTAATCGTAGAATAATTAAGCCTCTAGAATCAATGCCAGTGTGTAACCGAAAGGGATAGGTAATAATAGGTAAAACGCTGCAATTCACCAAGCACAATAAGTGCTTTATGAACAAAACAAACTAAACCCGTGACACGCAGAAAGGGATAGAAAAAATCATATTTTGTTCTCATTCTATCTTGTGTAACATCTCAACACTGCATCTCTTTCATGTGGGAGTGAAAAGGAGATATGGCTTGGTCTATATTACTTTCTCAGTCTACTTTTTTAATCATAGAATAATTAATTTTTAATCATAGAGTAAGACGTTTTTATTGTTAATTGTCTCGTTTTGATTTTGACAAACAAAACCTCTGACAATCACCACAGATATTAGCACAGAGTACTTTGCAAAGATTAAATACCTAATTTAACTTTGTTTGTTTATTGCAGTGCAGAATGCAGATTGCAGATTAGTGATTGGCACAGAGTACTTTTTTGATTGGTGATTATTATAGGTTATTCACCGACGTCCGACATAAATTATGCATTTCCTGAATTCAAAAAGCGAAATAATATATACAATTAATTAATGACAGGATTTAGAAATTTCTCACGTTCTAAAGCTGCTACATTGTAGCTGGCAGCTGCGTACAGATTTGGAAAATAATAATTCACTGTAAGCTCTTCAAGATGATGGCCGGAAAAGGTATGTAACGAGACAGTATTAATTGTAAATGTAAACTTCTAAATACTTACAGTAGATTGTGTAATTCGTATTGTATTATTTCAGTAATGGAAACAGAAGAGCAGAATAGAATACGATTTCAAGTGGAGCTTGAATTTGTACAGTGCTTGGCTAATCCAAACTACATCCACTGTGAGTTTTGATAAAAATGATTTTTCAATATTAGTATTACTTTTTTTTCATTTTTTTAAAAATAGTTTTATTAGCTACTTGTCGCTAATGTAATTTACTTAAATGACATAGCTTCATGAGGTTATTCTATGAAAAGTCTTTCAAACCAATGGAGGGTTCATTAACAACCCAGCATCATCAATATTGCTCTATCCTGCTTTTAATTATTTTATCTCGTCTCAGTAGACTATTCGGACACATAATGCACCAGTACATGACGAAGAATTAAAAAAAATACTGTAATATAACTTTAATAAGACTCAAGGTTATATAAAGGTTTTATTATATGACAAAAAAAAGATACGCGCCGAATTGTGAACCTCCTCCTTTTTTGGAAGTCGGTTAAAAATAGAACTTCTTTCCCTACCAGAACCAGTTCCAACTTATCAGTGCCACAACTTCTCCTACATGAAATAAAACATATTTTTATTTCTTTAATTTTGATCCTTGATAGTTTCTAGTTAGAATAGAGAGTCAAGCATTGCGTTTGGACATTTCAAACAACATTTCATATTATTTTAATTTGTGTGTGAAATTAGGTTTGCAAAAATATTCTAACAAAAGAAAACCCTCATCATAATTGCTGTAATTTGATGTAATCTGATTAAATTGTGTAATTTGATGTAATGTTCTATATGATGTACTTAAGTTATTATTTTGATTTGTATTTTTGTAATGTGACCGTGTGAAATTAACTGTTGAAATTTATGAGTCCTGACACTTGAAATAAATAAATAATTATTATTATAATGTTATGAATGTATCATTACCCTCACTAATTAAGAATACAACGCAAAAAATTTATTATGTTTTAGTTTTGGCTCAGCGTGGTTATCTGAAGGAACAGCCATTTGTCAATTACCTGAAGTATCTGCAATATTGGCGTGAACCAGAGTATGCACGATATCTCAAGTATCCAATGTGCTTGCATTTCCTTGAGCTCCTCCAACATGAAGCTTTTAGAAGAGAATGTGTATCAGCACAGGTTTGTTTTCTCATTTGTTTAAAACATAGCCCTTGGCCTGCACTCTTATAGTAAGACTGCATACCTAGTGCAGTTGAATATTGAAAGCAGGATAGCTTTCTGAAAGATATTATAGCTTTATTTCCCTCACATTACAAATTTTTACAGTGTTTATGAAATGGTTTGATTTATTTTAATGAGTGGTCCCCGATGGGTAAAAGCCTCCTACATACGTTTCCATTTTCAACTGACTTTTTTTTTTTTTATGTTTGTTACCTCAGAACTTTTGACTGGGTGGACCGATTTGGATGATTCTTTTTTTATTTGAAAGGGCATACTTCCCAAGTGGGCCCATATAAATTTTATCGAAATCGGTCGAGCGGTTTTTAAAATATCAACAATAAAATAAGTACTTTGTATAGCATGTGCTTGTTGTTGTAAAGTTGAAGTCGGTTGTTTAAGAAAAATTTTTTTATATTAAATTATTGCCTGTTGGTACTTGGTAGCAATACTCTTTCAGATTTTTCCTGCTATATTAATAACATCATCCGCCCATTTTTTTCTCTGTCTTCCCTATCTTTTTTTGCCTACTGGGCCTCAACATTTTGATATTAGGTAGGTCAACCTTTTGTCTTTGTACTTTGCTATATGTCCTGCCCATTTCCATGTTAAAGAGCATACTGAAGAGCATCTATTAACTTAGTTTTCTTTTGAATGTCTAGGTTTCTTATTTTCTCTATGTTTCTATTTCTGTTTTTTTAACCCTTTGGAAGGGTTACAGCAATTTTATTAAAAGAATACCTCAGTTTCTAAGCCACATGATACTGGATTGCTAAATCGCTTGGTGCCATTGAATTGCTGGTGCACCCTACAGCAATGCAGCACCCAGATCATGGATAATTTAGAAATTGCAGCAGTAATTGCACAGACCAACATGCAAGTTTTTTTTTTTTTTAAGTATTACAAGACGCTTGACAACATTAATGCTTTTGAATATTTTACCTAGAAAATGCCTTGCCTTGAATTTACATAAGAGGTATAATTAGGCCATTGCTAATGATCATTGTCATTCCTTCATAATTTTTCCATTGTTAATTTTTAATAGGGTCTTTTTGAAAGTGCTATTCCTTTCTTAATTTTTCACTTGTTAATAAAATAAGGTGTTTTTGAAAGTGCTATTTTATTTAAAATACAATTGGACTTTACAAAATCGTATTTCAGGTTTGCAAATTCATGGACGACCAGGCCTTACTGTTATGGCAGCATTACACGCGGCGGCGCACGCGCACGCTGCAGCCGCCGGACGCGCCCGCCGCCCCCGCGCCGCCCGCGCCTCCGCAACAGGGCCCGCCCAGGCAACAATCTTAAACACTGAAAAATAGGGATGGGAGAAAAAAGACTAAATCTAAATGCGGAGTTTGATAAGAATCTGTTAAAAATTGATTGTTCTATCGATGATATTTCGACCTCTGATCATGCAAGTACTAAGTACAAGATAATATTAATATGCCATTCAAAATCTATAAAGTTAGCAAAATATATTTTTATTAATTCTATTTTTAACATTATCCACTGTTTTTGTAACACTTTTATATTTAGGTAAAATGTGCTAATAAAGATTTTTTTCAAATAGGTGAAATTTTGGGTGATAGATGGATACTTTTTATCAACCAATATAATTTTATATTGTTGTTTAATGATCGAGGCACAATCAATATTGTCAGAAATTTGAGGCATCATTTTCTGGCAGCGGCAGATTTGAAAAAGCATTAGTAAAGAAAAGCCTGTGATATTGTATTTATATTTTATGAATTCAATTCCTGAGCTGTAAAAATGTAGGTACATACTTACAAGTTACATATGTACAGATTATATTATTATTATTATAGGTAGTATATTTTTGTACTGTTTGTTATTTGCAAATCTATTATTTTCTGTACCTACACGCGGACGTATATCATAACCGTCCTAGGTAATCCGTTGTACTATGAGCGACAAACTCAGTGCAGTACAGTACAGTACAGTGCAGTGCAGTACAGTGCAGTGCAGTACAATACAGTACAATATAATACAATAAAATACAAGGATCTCGTTAACTTTCAAACGGCATCGCATAAGTTACGCGAAGTCCATTGTGTAACTTACTGGACTGAGATATAACGAAAACTATGTTGTAGTACTATTAGAATGATCTCTGCAGACAAAAAAACCCTAGCCTGCGCAGGTCCAAAACCAATGGATATTTTAGTTTGATTCGTCTATGATATTTTGTATCCTGAAGAATTGATTTGCGAAAGATCATTGTCATTTGTCAATCATATCAAGAATATTGTGATCATGGCCGGAGAGCTAATTATTTAAAAGCAAATCAGTATCAATATGATACCTACTGCCACCGCCGTATGCTGCGCTGTTAGATACGAACCGTTTTTAAAAAATCTAAATAAAGTAGCTATACTTATTTATTTTATTAAATAAATATAAGAACTTAATGTAATTAGTGTACATAATGAAGGTTAAAATAAAAAGGTTTTGTAATACAAGAGCGTTTGTAACATATCCATTTGGTGGAAAACTACAGTTAGGTATACCTATTTAACAAAAGGTTGGACAGTTTTTCTTTGTCTGGCAACACACAAAGCTCGCAGAGTTAAGTAATACAGGAGTTCAACTGCACTCATCATGCTAAAACCCATGCAGAGTCCCAGAAGACCGCCAGTGTTTGCTGAAAAACAAACATTGGAATTGTGAATCAGAATACCTATAGTAGGCAGTGGTGCAGACTGCAGATCACAGAGGCAAGTGCTGCGTACCGTGGTTGTAATAACTAGATGCTTATTTTTCATTACCTGAATGACTACTCTGGTTTCAAACCATGTGCACGCCAATGTTAATAGGTAGGTATGTTCTCTTTCTTAGTACAATAATTTCACTTTGTAGCCTGTAGGTACCATGATTATAGTAGCAGAGTTTATAGCACGTTTAAGGTACGCAATAGTAGTCCACTTCCTTGAAGTGAAGAACTCAGCTTCCTTGGACTATTCCTACACAATTAACTCAGAAATAAGGAGATCCGTTTAGAACTTGGATTAAACAAATCATACAAGGTAAAGGAGAACCTGAGTAACCGACCTAGCTAGACGTAGTTACAATGGGTTGTGGGCACATACTTAGACCTTAAAACCGATGAGCGTTGGGGTTCCAAACTTCCAACGTGCTTGAATGGCCTCGCAATGGAGAGCGTGGAAGACCCCCCGCGGTCCCCCTAATAGGTGGGCGGATGAGCTCGATAAACATTATTATTGTTATTAATTATTATTATTGGTTAACTACCTGATGCCCGTGACTTCGTCCGCGTGGATTGCGGTTTTTTAATTCCCGTGAGAACTCTTCAATTTTCCGGGATATAAAATAGCCTATGTATGTAAGTAGCCCCGGTATGTAAGCGGTATGTAAACTATATCTCTGTACCAAATTAAAAATTATTAAACGTAATTACTTTTTTTTCTTTTTTTTTAAAATAAAAACATTCCGTGGAAGTAAAGGAACATACCTACGAAAAAAAAATTAGCCGAATTGGTCGAGCCGTTCTCGAGTTTTGCGCTTAGCAACATTCATTTTTATATAAAACTAGCGGTCGCCCGCGACTTCGTCCGCGTACAATTTCTGATTTCCTTTGAGATTATGAAACTTTCCCGCTGCAAAAAGTCTATCTAAAGAGGCTTTATGTAGCTTAAGCAGGTTTTTATTATTAAAAACTTATATACGAAATGCTGAGTTTTCAAAAACTGTGAAAGACAATATTATATTTCTTTGTTTTTAACCGGTAACTCACATACCAGAAGGCCTTTTATACCAACTTCCATCCCCTATTTCACGAATTTGGGGGTCGAATTTTCAAAAACTGTGAAACACTCGTTTCTACATTTTCAACCCGCAGCTCATATACAAAGTTTCATCGCTATAACTTGAGAAATGAAGGACTTTCATACAAACTTTCAACCCCTATTTTACCCCTTTGGGGTTAGAATTTTGGACAACTGTGAAACACGTATTTCTTTATTTTTAACCGGTAGCTCACATACCAAGTTTCTTAGCTCTAATTTGAGAAATGAAGGACTTTCATACAATCTTCCAACCCCTATTTTACCCCTTTGGGGGTGGAATTTTAAAAAACTGTGACACACAAACATCTTTATTTTTTACTGTTAGCCAAAATACCAAGTTTCGTTGATATAAATTGTAAAATAACTTGAGAAATGAAGGCCTTTCATAGAAAGTTTCACCCCCTATTTCACCCCCTTAGGGGTGGAGTTTTGAAAAATCCTTCTTTAGTGAGCGCCTACGTCACAAAAGGAACCTACTGTCAAAATTTCAAGTTTCTAACCCCAGCGGTTTAGGCTGTGCGTTGATCCTTTAACGATTTTATTAATATAAATATAGCTGCTCGTGCTGATTCATTGATTGATCACCTCTCCTGAACAATTTTGTATGAAAAAAATTTTTTTCACTGACCATTTCGTATAGAGGGGAAAAATTCATGAAGAGGAAAAATACGGAGAGAGCTGATGATTGAGGATTTCGAAGACGGGTCACGGGTGAACAGCACAGCCAGGGTATTGAAGATAGGTGGGGGGTGCTCGACCAAATGTCATTCGAAACTTCATCCAATTGACAGTGAGCTGAAAAAATTTTCAAAATGGCGGATTTAAGATGGCCGCCATACAAATTTCGTCAGTGTCTATCTCGGAGAGTATAGAAGATGGAAGAGTGGTTTCTTGGCAAAAGATGATCAGGACATGAAGGTCTACTTGATGAACAGGAAAAAAATTCAAGATGGCGGAATTTATTTTTCCATAGAAAATGTATGGCGAATATTGAAGAGGCTACAATTTAGTGTTGAACTATGCAATACTTTGATGCGGTTCCTTTTCAAAATTTGTTCTTAAAGAAGAACTCTCCATAATTTTTCGGAGAAAAAAATATATGGAGAGCGATGATGATCGAGGGTTTGAAAGATGGGTGAGGAGCACGGCCAAAATTTAATAGGTGTCTATTTCAGAAAGTATACTAGGTGGAAGAGTGGAAGTAGGAAATATGCATGACTTTGATATGGTTTTTTTACAAGATTTGAGAATTGTCGGTTTGCCGTTAGGAAAGCCAAGATGGCGAAATTACATGGCACCCAAAGGTACCCGATCGTCAGCGGTATGATATTGATACTAATCAACTTAGGAAGGTTTCTTTGTGTTTTTACTTCAACGGTCTCTTACACTGCATGCATGTCTGGAAAGTTTTTTTACATTTAAAGGCCCTCTTAGATTTTTAGGGGGGTCTTTGTTTTATGTTTTCTTATGAGAATTTTTTTTACGTCTGTCGGACGCTTGGCACGCTGGCGCTTCCACTGTGCTCGCTAGCATAGCAGTGCGTTGTTTACTTCAGAACACGTAAGCAGTAAACACTAGGATAGGAGGAGAGGAAGTAAGTAGACAGTGGGCCGCGCGGTCTGCTACGCGGTCCGCTTCAGCGGGCCGCGCATCCACGCGCCATACTAGTTAATATATATATAGCTGCTCGTGCTGATTCATTGATTGATCACCTCTCCTGAACAATTTTGTATGAAAAAAATTTTTTTCACTGACCATTTCGTATAGAGGGGAAAAATTCATGAAGAGGAAAAATACGGAGAGAGCTGATGATTGAGGATTTCGAAGACGGGTGAACAGCACAGCCAGGATATTGAAGATAGGTGGGGGATGCTCGACCAAATGTCACTCGAAACTTCATCCAATTGACAGTGAGCTGAAAAAAATTTCAAAATGGCGGATTTAAGATGGCCGCCATACAAATTTCGTCGGTGTCTATCTCGGAGAGTATAAAAGATGGAAGAGTGGTTTCTTGGCAAAAGATGATCAGATCATGAAGGTCTACTTGATGAACAGGAAAAAAATTCAAGATGCCGGAATTTATTTTTCCATAGAAAATGTATGGCGAATATTGAAACAAGTGTAGAACTATGCAAGACTTTGATGCGGTTCCTTTTCAAAATTTGTTTTTAAAGAAGAACTCTCCATAATTTTTCGGAGAAAAAAATATATGGAGAGCGACGATGATCGAGGGTTTGAAAGATGGGTGAGGAGCACGGCCAGGGTATTAAAGATAGGCGGGGGCTCCTCCAACAAAAAATACTCAAAACCTCATCCAATTGGCAGTGAGATTAAAAAAATCCAAAATGGCGGATTCAAAATGGCGGCCAATCAAATTTAATAGGTGTCTATTTCAGGAAGTATACTAGACGGAAGAGTGGAAGTAGGAAATATCATGACTTTGATATGGTTTTTTTTACAAGATTTGTTCTATATGGAAGAATTGTCGGTTTGCCGTCAGGAAAGCCAAGATGGTGAAGGTCAATGGCACCCGATCGTCAGCGGTATAATATTCTTATTAATCAATTAAGGAAGGTTTCTTTGTGTTCTTACTTCATCGGTCTCTTACACTGTATGAATGTCTGGAAAGTTTTTTTTACATTTAAAGGCCCTTTTAAATTCTTGGGAGGGGTCTCTGTTTTATGTTTTCTTTTGAGAATTTTTTTACCGTTTGTCGGACGCTTGATATGCTGGCGCTTCCACTGTGCTCGCTAGCATAGCAGTGTGTTGTTTACTTCAGAACACGTAGGCAGTAAACACTAGGATAGAAGGGAGCAAGTAAGTAGACAGTGGTCCGCATGGTCTACTACGTGGTCCGCTTTAGCGGGCCACGCACCCACGCGCCCTACTATTAGTTAATATATATATAGCTGCTCGTGCTGATTCACTCACTCATTGATCACCTCTCCTGTAAAATTTTGTATGAAATATTTTTTTTACCCATCGTTTCGTATAGAAGACAAAAATTCATTCAGAGGAAAAATACGGAGAGAGCTGATGATTGAGGATTTCGAAGACGGATGAAGAGCACAGCCAGGGTATTAAAGATTGGTGGGGGGTGCTCCACCAAATGTCACTCGAAACTTCATCCATTTGATAGGCTGAAAAAAAATTCAAAATGGCCGATATAAGATGGCCGCCATACAAATTTCGTCGGTGTCTATCTCGGAGAGTATAAAAGATGGAAGAGTGGTTTCTTGGCAAAAGATGATCAGGACATGAAGGTCTACTTGATGAACAGGAAAAAAATTCAAGATGCCGGAATTTATTTTTCCATAGAAAATGTATGGCGAATGTTGACTAGGATTTGGAAATTATGCAAGACCTTTTCAAAGTTTGTATCTTCGTACTGTCATTCTGACAAATGATCCGGAGAAAACATATGGAGATCGAGGGTTTGCAAAATGGGTGAAGAGCTAGCTAGAGAGCAGGGTATTAAAGATAGGTGGTTGGGTTGGGTAATTAGGTTTTTTTTATTGGTCCTACTCTGTTATTACAACATTGTAATTACAATTTGACAACAAAAAATTAAAACTAAAAACTAAAAACCTAATCTAAAAGACCGCTACCAGTGGGCAGCGTGCCCAGAATGCTGGCAGCATTGCCGCGTTGGATTGCTATGCTCACTCGCTGAGCGAAATATATACCAGCACTCTGGTCACGTGTTGCCTCGACCAAGCGCGCAGAAAGTTCCTTATAGATTCTGCGCGCCCCAGCCCCCCAAGGCCCTAGCGTCTCGACCCCAAAAGGCGCAAACATAAGTATAGCCACTATCCAGTGTGCTATATTTACGCACCTTGAGGCCCTCCGCTGATTCCGCCGCCGCAACAGCCCTAACGGTAGTGCCTGGAAGGTGGGAAGGAGCCAAGGTGTCTACACATGTGGCATCCCACACCAAGGGCCGCCCCAAACTCCAAGGAACCAGGGTCATACCATCGGGCCTCTTGCCATCGTCTCGCATGAGCCCAACTGGCTCCAGAATAGCCGCATATCCGGCAGTGGCAAAGGCCCGACGGATTATATCATTCAAGCTGGCGTGACGGGGGATACGCCCTGCGCTGCTGACGCAGGAGAGACCATGGTGACCGAGTCGGCCGACGGCAGAGCCACAATGGCAGCGGTGTGGAGCGCAGCACGATGCGCCCAGGCGAAGCGCTGCAGCTATCCGAAAAGCGGAAGAGTCAATTAAGGTTCCTGTGTTGGGCGACGGGAGGGCCTGCGCCACAGACCGAATTCCCACTCCCCCACGAAGGCGGGCACGATCTGCAGAGCTTGAGCACGTGTCAATAAGCTTTTTCCGCGCTAGCTCGCAGATCGGCCCATCCCATTGCCGTTGTGACGAGAGGGATATCGGGAATTCGCGGTTTGGGCAGGCGTGTGTCCACGCGTACTTGGCCTCATCCATGAAACTAATGACGAAATCATCTAGAGAGGACGCAAGAATCTTTTGGGATAAATTTAGGGTGCCATGGACTGAGGACAAGAAAGCGGGGAGAGCGGCACCAGAGATAGATCTGATGCCCAGGCCCCCCAGTCGCACAGGAAGCCTGCATCCATACTCGATCTTCCAAATTAATATTTAAAATAGATGCTAAACAATTTTTGACCATATTGTCAAGGCTGTTAAATTTAATAGGTTTTTTTTTTACATTCCACTACAAGATAGCCCTTGACTGCGATCTCATCTGATGTTAAGTGATGATGCAGTCTAAGATGGTAGCGGGCTAACCTGTTAGGGGTACGGCAGTTATATTAAACCCATACCCCTAATCAGTTTCTACACGGCAAAGACGTACCTACCGCCAAGTGATTTAGCGTTCCGGTACGATGCCGTACGCGGTCCGCTTCAGCGGGCCGCGCATCCACGTGCCATACTAGTATATATATATATATATATATTAGAAGATTAGATTAGATTAGATAAGAGGTTGCCCGCGACTTCGTCCGCGTGCAATTTCTGTTTTCCTATGAGATTTACCTGCTGCAAAAGGCCTTTTTATAGCGGCTATATAGCTTCGGCAGGTTTTAATTATTTAAAACTAAAACTTAACCTTAATGCCGACTTCAAAAACCTAGAAGCGTCATGCAAACTTTCAATACCAATTCCACCCCCTTTAGGGTGGATTTTCGTAAAACTGCTTACAGAGTTTATAAAAAAAAATAAAATAAAAAAAAAAAATTAAAAAAAAAAAAAAAAATTGGATAGAATCAGGCGTTACTTTGCGGAAGTTCATGATTTAGCAAGAAAAGAACACAATTAATTTGCTATAATCCGCCAACAGAAAAAAATTCTGTATGGTCAAGCATGCAGTTACAAGAGAAGCACCGTTTACCTTCCCAACCAAGCAAGCAATGCCACCACCACTCACATGCACCACCACACAAGACTTTTATACTATTCTCGACGCACGTTTCGCCCCGACACCGGAGCATCTTCAGGAGATGTCGACCTTACAATGCAAGATTGTCTAGTGACGTTCGTAATGGGCGGGGCAATAGTGGTGGAGGTTTAAAACACGGTATATAACACCGCGCATTTGACACGAACGTCACTAGACAATCTTGCATTGTAAGGTCGACATCTCCTGAAGATGCTCCGGTGTCGGGGCGAAACGTGCGTCGAGAATAGTATAAGTCTTGTGTGGTGGTGCATGTGAGTGGTGGTTTACAGAATTTTTTTCTGTTGGCGGATTATAGCAACATAATTGTATTCTTTTCTTGCTAAAAAAAAAAAAACAAAAAAAAAAAAAAACCCTCTTTGGCGTGAATTTTCGTAAACTTGCTTATGCAGTTAATTATTACTTAAATTTAATAACCTTAATGCTGATTTTCAAGTCTCTAACTTCAAAAACTTAAAACCCTCATGTAAGCTTCCAACCCCTATTGCACCCCTATCGGGGTAGATTTTCCTAAAATTGCTAATGCAGGTTATTACTATGTAAAGCTAATAACCTAAATCCGGATTTTCAAGTCGCTATCTTCAAAAACATAGCATTTTCATAGAAACTTCCAACCCCCACTTCACCCTCTTCGGGGTAGATTTTCGAAAAATTGCTTATACAGGTTATTTTTATTTAAAACTAATAACCTTAATCCCGATTTTCAAGTCTCTAACTTCAAAAACTTAGAATCTTCATGTAACCTTCCAACCCCCATTTCACCCCCTTTGGGGTTGATTTTCATAAAACTGCTTATATAGATTTTTATTATTTTAAACTATTAACTTCAATGCCAATTTTCATGTCTTTAACTTCAATAACAAAGGACTTTCATACAAACTTCCAAACCCCATTTCAACCCCTTAGGGGTGAATTTTCTCAAAACCGTTTCTTAGCTGACGTCTACGCCATAGAAGGAACCTACCTTCCAAATTTCAAGTCTGTATGTTTTATAGTTTCTGAGATATCGTGATGAGTGAGTCAGTGACCTTTCGCTTTTATATATATAGAAGATATAGATAGCGAAAAAAAAATATCTGAATTGGTCGAGCCGTTCTCGAGTTTTGCGCTTAGCAACACTCATTTTTATATATATAATGTCACCGTAAGATTGCAAAGTCCGTTGGATTGTAATAGCGATATTGTAAACTGTCGACAGATTACAATTTAACGCATTATTTTTCGGTAGATTGTAATCTGTTAGATATATTAACCCGATAAAAGGCCGGGCACTATGTGTTTATTTATGTCGAACCCTAACCTAACCTACAAGAAAGAGACAAGAAAACGTAAATACAATGAATATTTCAAAAATTTACACTCGGAACATTGAACGGTTCACAATCCGTCGACAGTTTACAATATCGCTAGTTGGATTACAATCTAACGGTTTTTGCAATCTTACGGTGACATATAGATGTATGGGTTGATGCAAATGAATTCTACGCTATAAATGCAAGTGCAAAAGCCGATGTCGAATACATAATATAATATGCAGTACTTTTGGAATGGTCTAGTGTTAAAAATAATTCACTCACATAGAAATTCCGTGAGACCAAAAATTTCTCCCTTTGTGAACCTCATAAACGAGTTATCTTCGAAATAGAAATGTATTATCAACATGTTTTCTCTGTAATAATTAAATTAATAGTTTATAAAGAAAGAAGAAAATATAAGTATTAAAGTTTTACCGTACTTAGTAGGTATACTATATATTTTCATCCCACCATCTCGGAAAGAGTATTTTTACTCTTCGATATCTGAATGCAAAAGCCGTTATTATCCTCTTGAGGATAAAGTAAATTGAATTTGGAACATCGTGTGCAAGTTAGTAAATATTGTCACGAATTCCCGTTAAGGTCTATATATTCCATGACTAGATACAACCTAAGACCGATTGACTAACTACGGATCTTTATTTGGAAGTTCATAAAACTACACGTGGGCATAGAACGGGCATATTTTTGGGTAGTAGCGAACAACTTCGCTACCCACAATGTACCTTATAAAAATCCTGAAATAGCACACTAACACATGTGTTAAAGATTACTCTTAAAATGCATCAGAGATTAAATAATAAATAAATAATAAATTGGAACGATACAACAAAGGACTTACTGGCATTTCAGCTATCATCTCGCACACACTTTACTTTCCAACACCACGTCTCAACTCACTCTATACACAAAAGTATAACACTGTATATATTATGATATATAAGAAGGTACACAGCACAGACGTGCACCTCTGACGGCGAGCGATACTCAACTTCCTGTTTACAGAATGACGCCCGTATTTATACACAATGTATTTTTCGCCTACCCTCTACCAACTCTGAATTCATTAATAGTGCAATACCAACATGAAATCAGTATTGCCATTCTATAAATAATAAATAAATGTTGCCAGTCGAACACACGATCACGACATTCGGCCATCCGACATTGTGCAACCTCCCGGTGCACAACCACCAAACATTTGCTTTGCTAAGCTTAGTTCGCTTCACTCCTTGCAACAATCTGTAGTGTACAACAAAACATCTTCATCCATTCATACTTGCACGATGACATTTAGTTTTAGTAAATCACGACATTCGGGAGAATTAAAAAGGATAACAAAAAGGAAACCTACATTTTTTCAATTTAGTAATATCAAACTTAAAACCTCAAACCGATCTGAAATCCAAAACTATCGAGCTTTTGATCTTGAGATTTGTGAAGTGTGTGTGAAGTGCAATTAAACTGATTGATATCGCTGAGTCGAAATTTCACAACAGAAATAAAAATATCGCAATTTAAATCTAAAACTCATATAGAATAAAGTTAGGCAAATAAAGGATTAATTATCTAAAGCTGAATAAAAATCTAATCTGAAACTTAATAAAAGTCTGGAACAGTTACAGTCTAAAACATAATCTAAACAGTATGTTACATATACCGTAAGCAAAAGTCTAAAACTGAATTCAAATTTAATAAAATACCCAATATTTATTTTATTTCTTATACCGTTTCAGTTATTTATACCTTACAAGCATCTGACGCTGAATCTAAAGCTAAGTAAATATCTAAACCCTGATTACAATCTGTAACAGACCAACAGGTCCATCATCCTGAGCTCCACCTATCATGTGTCATACATGACGTGTCATGCCTGCTATTTTAAAAAAACTTTATTGAAATCGAAAAATTTATCAGAACGTAAAGGAAAGCTGATTTTATTAAAATTTTAGGACTTGACAAGAAATAAGTATCACACACTACCCCAGAGTTCACAATAAAATCTACAACCGCATCCAATGCAAACATTAATCAGGATTACTAATCTATCAATTCTTCAATTCAGTTGGATCTGCTGTACCATTAACTAATCTTTACTAATCGTTTGAATCAAATTAAGTCTATGTTAAATTATCTGCTCTAAATTCCTGACATCGTATACCTGTTGGCGGTAGACTGTTCCCACTATGTTAAATTATTACTATTTTAAAATCTTTAACTATGTAACAGTCAACGTTTTTAATAAATGAAATGAAATTTTTCGTAGCTTATTCAAAAATTTTAACAAATAGAGTTCAATTCTATTAAACACGCCTCAAAACACAAGTTGTTTTAGTTTATTCCCTTCTTTTCCTAACCTTTCCTTTCCGTGTTAACCTCTGAATAAACCCATCAAAAAGAGACAGCACCACAAAATTCAACCTAATCAGTTCAGGTTATGTTGTCCAAGACAATCTTTAACTTGTGAAATACTTAGAATCTTACCCAATGCTTTGAACTGGGTCAAATACCTGAACTTTGACTACAATCATCATTGAAAACCAAACAAAAAGTCCAAAACTAAACCTTAGTCCAAAACTAAATCTAACTCTTCATCAAAGGCTTCTTTGAAATGCAAAACTTTTGTATGAATTGAAGTAGAATCGGCTTGCAATTATTGTACAATACTAAATCGCTATCATATAATTATTTTAAATTAACTTTACTCAATAGCAATTTCAAATTAAAATACAAAATTCAAATTTTGCTGTAAATCCAAAGCTTGATACAAAACTAAATAATAAAAAAAACTAGATGAAAACCCCAAATTCAGAAATTTGAATTTAATACTCAAAACCTCTTTTGTCTTTTTTTTTCAGAATCATTACCTCAACATATGAACAAAAATCAAACCAATTATAAATAAAAACGTTACACCAAGTTATAATATATTACGTTAGTAACATAATATAGTATATATACTGAGTGTTTTATTCATTCTGCTTTTTAATACTTTTTGCTTTACTTTTCTGCGTCTTTTAATAATTAAAGTAAGTATTTACAAATTAACTGACGGTTGTAGGCCGGAGCCGCTAGGTGAGGGTATACCTTCGTCACGAGCTTGCGGATCCACAACGCCCGTGCATCACACGACATTATTCAATAAATTCGAGAAAAACAATATGAAGATAAAATTAGAGTAAGCAAGCACGCACTAGTCACTCTCTAGAAAATATAATTTTTACATCATATTATACTCTCGAGATTTTGGACGGCAAAAGATAATTAATTGCGCGATTTCATTTTCAATTCAAATATTAGTCTGTTAAATTTTATCATCCAGTTCATTATTTCAAATCACTCAGATAAATATATAGAAAGAAAACCCAATGTGACTTCGAGAATGGCGCATTTTTACAATTTTATTACTTTATTGAACGGGCTTCTCGTGTCGTGACTGTAGTTTCTAGCAAGCTACTTAACTTCGAGCCTCAAATGTTCAGCCCTTATATTTATTTATTTATCTTTCTTTGTGATTAGTAAATGTTCCAAAAATTTTAATCTTTTTATTAAATTCAATTTAACATTTAATGAACTAACTTGGTCAAACTGAATCACTGGAATGCTAATTAGTATTGACGAAACACGTTTGAACTATTTTTGGAATTATTATTTTTGCGATATCTAGAATTTCAAAATTACTACAACCTTCACCGTTACAAGCTGAAGTATATATCCTTCCGTATTTAATTCTTAACGCATTCCGAACATCGAACCGCATTATGTTGAAAGCCATAAAATAGTGTAAACAAACGAGTGAAAGATCTATTAACAACAACAAACTTGGAACCTTTGTTTCAATTTACTTTATGCATTCCTTGCTTGTTAACTTTTTAAACTACTAAGCATAGTCTACAAGTGAGTCATATATTTGAGAAACACAAATCTTTCAAATATAACGAATGGGTGAGTGACCAACTGATAAGTTGAACCAATGACAATAAGGCTATTAAATGCATCATTTCCTAAACCACATCGACATCGATCTGGTACGTTATTATAAATAGTGTACATATAATAACTATGTTGTTGTATATCTTCAAATGAAGCGTACTCATATGATATCGATCTAATTTCAATTTGCAAGTTCGTTTGATCATCATAGTTTTTTTTTGAAATAACTATAATTCATTCGTATTTCGGCGCATTCAGATTATATACATCCGAAACACGTCGAGGATCGGTCGCCTTACATCGGTATCACTAATTAATCCATTTTAAAGTCCATACAAATACAATCAATTTTTGCGGCTGTACCATTAGGTACAGTTATACTACTTGTAAAAATTGATCTTAGTCGTTTAAAATAACCGAAATCTATCTAAAATCATTCAAAATTTAAAAATGTAGAACTTCCCCTGATCAAAAACATTTAAAGGCACACAGGAACTATGAAAAATGAATAAAATGCCATGGTAGTTCTAGATAGAACGAGTTACTTGTACAGTAATCTACTAAAGCAGCTAATAATTCTGGACTAGAAAACTTGCTTTCATTATGTACATCCCTTTAGTTTGATATGTACGTAAAATTAAGTAAATAAAATACATTAGATCTTTCACGAACAGTTAGATAACATACTGTCAAAAACAGTAACACACTTGTTCACAACCTACCGGCTCATTAGGTCACAACTTATGGAAACACTTGTTCCACTCTAGTAACACACTTGGTTACATTCTATGGACTCACATGGCCCAAATGACATACATAGTCATTCTAAAATGGTGACTCACATGGCCACCTAGGTCACAACTTATGGAAACACTTGTTCCACTCTAGTAACACACTTGGTTACATTCTATGGACTCACATGGCCCAAATGACATACATAGTCATTCTAAAATGGTGACTCACATGGCCACCTTAAAATATCGACACACTTGGCCACTCTATAATAGTGAGTAGACACACTCATGACTACTCCAAACGTATACGAGCTCTCTGACCATCATTCATTATCTTTATTCTTACTCCCACAATACCAGCTACGCAAAATCGTCAATTTCAACTTGAAATCTAAGATATTCTAACGTCTCTATCTTGTATTCTTCCAAAATCCTTCATTATTAACCTCAATCACTGATAAGTCTGTCAAGAGACACTAAGGCTTCCGTACATGAAAGCGGAACCCCTGATGTCAATCAACCTGTAATGCGATAGAAAGAGGTTCCCCTTTTTTTTTTTAAACTACAAATGATAATGATATCAATAGCTGATATACAATACAGTACTAAAATACATATGCTGTGATAATAGCACATATTAAGAGTTGCAAATGGACTTGGTCAGTAAAACCACTATTATTCTTTCAGCATAGGTACAACTACCATCGAACAAATCACTAATAAAAGGGCAAATGATTTTAAGCAAGTGCTTAAATAAACTTATCATAAATTACATGTCTGGCCAATGTACTTCACTAATGTAATTTAAGTTCACTCGCGGCACTAATATAAATAGTTGCCCTGCCACTCAAAAAAAATTACTACAAATTCCTAAGACACCTGTTTTGATCGAGTCTAGACTAAACTATCTAGATCACATAAAATAAGTATACCAGTAAGTATACTTTTATATCGAGAATTTAAAACTAAATCATACTTTTATCGTATTTCTTATAAATCACACATGAAACTAATCAGAGTTCGATAAATTGCTTTGCATCCTAGTATTGACATGAGGGTATCTTATTTGACATATTCACTTCTCTTTTTTTTTTTATTACTATTATTCACTCCATGAATTCTCTTCGTGAATAACCAGTAATCTAATCTATGCCTGGTTAATAGAAATTTCAAATTAAAAACTAAATTAAAAATTAAAAACCTTGTAAAATCAAAATTCGAAACTTAAACAGTGCGTAAAAAAAAACTACAATCTCATTCAGTACACTAGTCTGAAGGCACGAGGCTGCTTTTAAATTCAATAATCATTTAAATACATTTACACTAAATAAAACTTTAGGTAACGTTCATCCAAAGTAATGGTCCAGAGAATAATTCACAAATACTTGAGTTAATTAGAACTGATAATTATTTACCTATTTCATATCTCTAGGAGTACCTCAGGTTAATCAGCAGTAATAACCAAGCTGTATGGTATCGCATTTAATCATCTAAAATGGCTGCTCAGACGGCCGGTGCTAGTGAAATTTATTCCAGTATGTCAACTCTCATACTGGCGAAATTCTCGCTTGACGCTTTATTTGTTGATTATAGCTAAATAACACAAAATTTCTTGGACTCATGTCCAGGACATGACATTTTTACATCATCTATCATAAATAAATACTATGGACACTATATTCAAAACTCAATTCACTGAAATTTCTATCGATGTGTTTTATCTAAACTAAATACCTAAGAATCAGAATTACTTCGACACTAAAGTAAACTGCTTACAAAATCGTAATTCGGGGATCATCCTCCTCGATGGAAGCCAGTCGCCAAGCTGGTTTGAGTTGGCAATTCATTCAGATGAGACTTCACAGTCTTAACGTCGTGATGACGTAATATTAAAGTTTACAGCAAACTCTTTTCCAATTTGTGGGTAACTAAATACGAAATATAAATGTAATTCAAATATTAATTACCTTGATACAATGTCAATTATTATCGCACGAGATCATTACCAAACACTCGATTTAACCTCTACTCAAATGGAATACAACATAATATTATAGCCAAAATAGCAAATCTAAGAGTTCACCCAGAACTAATGTTATTCAATGTACCCACACAATAGGTGTCAAAACAGATTTAGCAATATCCAAAAGTTCTTTGCTGCACGTTATCTTTATAGCATAGCAAGAATGGATCTCAAGTACATGCTAACTTTGATTAAAGTAGTCAATCTCTTTTGAACTTAGTAAACGGAATACTCTTTGTTTAAAAGTTTTGAAGGTACGACACAGAGAATTGTGTCACAATATAACTACTTAGTGAACAATATTTTTCTCGTGTTAAAACATATTGTTTTCTTGGGTTCATTTTCACTTCTGAAGTTGTCACGAATTCCCGTTAAGGTCTATATATTCCATGACTAGATACAACCTAAGACCGATTGACTAACTACGGATCTTTATTTGGAAGTTCATAAAACTACACGTGGGCATAGAACGGGCATATTTTTGGGTAGTAGCGAACAACTTCGCTACCCACAATGTACCTTATAAAAATCCTGAAATAGCACACTAACACATGTGTTAAAGATTACTCTTAAAATGCATCAGAGATTAAATAATAAATAAATAATAAATTGGAACGATACAACAAAGGACTTACTGGCATTTCAGCTATCATCTCGCACACACTTTACTTTCCAACACCACGTCTCAACTCACTCTATACACAAAAGTATAACACTGTATATATTATGATATATAAGAAGGTACACAGCACAGACGTGCACCTCTGACGGCGAGCGATACTCAACTTCCTGTTTACAGAATGACGCCCGTATTTATACACAACTAGCAAACCCGGCGAACTCCGTTTCGCCACCAGATGGCTTTCCCGCTAAACAGATTTTCCCGCTATTCTGTTGAAATTTTTCCTGAATTTTCTTTGCTATAAACCTCACAGAGCCCGAGACCTTTCCAACGAATGCAAAACCGTGGAAATCGGTTCGTGCGTTCTGGAGTTATAGCGTCAGGAAGGAAAACCCGACTTATTTTTATATAGTAGATGTATTTTTCGCCTACCCTCTACCAACTCTGAATTCATTAATAGTGCAATACCAACATGAAATCAGTATTGCCATTCTATAAATAATAAATAAATGTTGCCAGTCGAACACACGATCACGACAATATCATTCGTCTATGAAGTTTGTGAATTCAAAACATCATTAAAACCTATTTACTTCTACCTCTATGGTGCCGAATTTCCAATCAACCGTTTTTAATTTGTTAAAAACTCACACTCGTAACCTTCTTGGTGTACTTTTTTCCTCGCTGAGGTGGGATGAAAAGTTACGTGTTGCACTCGAGTGAAAAGATTTTTCACCTCGTGCTCTTTTGATTCCCTCGCTGACGCTCAGGATTCTAATTTTTAGAATCCTTCGCTTGCTCGGTCATCAAAATTGAGCACGCGGTTAAAAAACAACTTTTCACTCTTGTATAACAAATAACTATTATATGTATCTACGTTCTACCTGTATAAAAGGGGCTCCATACCACTAGTTGCTTGCTGTTTCTAAAGCGATTGCTTGCAGCGAGTCTATTTTCTACGGGACGAAATCCAATCTTTATATCCCGTAAATAGGTGCATGTCCTTAGACGGTTCTAGAGCAGCCATTCTTATAGCCAATGATGTCTAGACTCCCGAATGCTACCCACCCGTGATACCCAGCTACCTTCCCACAAATTACCACTATTCCACATTATATTTAACCCAATCTACCTATTCACTTTAAGATCTTGCTTTGGCAGATTCTATCCCACGTCTTAAATATGTATTTCGGTTGTAAGTTAACTAGTACCTACTCACGTAAAATATTCAGCAGACCTATTTTGTGCTAAGGTGATACTCCTCGTATAGCGGCCAACGAGCGCCTTGTTCAGCGGCGCTCCACTGGGTCGTTCAGAGTAAGAGATCTCGGTACACGCAGGCAAACATTCGTCGCACCCTCTTTCTAGACCTTTCAAGTAAGGACGACTTCATTATTTCTTGAAGCTTACAACCTACTCGTACCTGTAGGTATCTAATGATCTGTTTAGTAGCAGGAAAATCTATACTAATATTATAAATGCGAAAGTTTGGATCGATGTTTGTTAATCATCAGAACTGCTGAACGGATCTGGATGAAATTTGGCAAATATTTTATGATCCATTTGTGCTACAAAATATGCTATAAAGTATATACCTACTTAAGTAGAGTAGAAGTAGAAGTATTTTATTCTACAAATTATCCCTTGACTGCGACCTCACCTGCCCTCCTACACCAGGTATTCTCTAACTCAGTGCCTATCAAAAAATAGCCATTTTTTATCCATGGAAGGTTTGCTATGAAAAAATAAAAATAAGATTTCATAGCAAACATTCAATGGATGAAAATTTATGTCAGTGGCTTTAATTTTTTGATAGTCACTGAGTTAGAGAAAAGGGGTGCTGGTGGTAAGTGAAGATGCAGTCTAAGATGGAAGCGGGCTAACTTGTTAGGGGTATGGCAGATAAATAAAAACTATACCCCTAATCGGTTTCTATGTAGCACCGTACCAGAACGCAAAACCGCTTGGCAGCATGTCTTTGCCAGTAGGGTGGTAACTAGCCACGGCCGAAGCCTCTTGGCGAAAAAGGTAGGTATGCATAAAGCACTCTGAACTTGCGCTGGGAACAGTTCAACGCTGTAGGCGGTTGTAGATACACATGCCTCAGCGAGTATCTTGTATTCTCAAGAAAATAATCTAAAGATATTAGGTAGGTATTACGAAAAGGAAGGAAACCAATTCTTAATTCATTAAAAATTCTTTTTCCTTCCGGATGAAAATGTAATGTTTATCTTTATACCTTGGGGCATATAATTTTTTATATTGCCATAACATTTCGCATCGGCTTTACCACAGACTCTTGTTGTTTTATTTTCTGAAACAAAATAACATGTAATATGTAGGTAAGTACCTAGTTTCTCTGGTTGATGTAGTTTTCTCTGGGAATTACAAAAACATAATAATATGTCCACTTACTGGGCATGTAGTATAGGACACATTTGCACATCTCTAGCACATTACGAGACTCGCACTCCATCTCGCAGTTTCTTAACGTGTAAGTCCTGTAAAAGATATATATAGATTTAAGTAGGTAAGTACTTAAAAAGTATTATATCTACCGTTGGATGAAACAATCTATCTAGTTAAATTGAAAGGCTTAAAACATTTAAGACTGCAAACTTATTTATTTCATGTAGGAAGTACTTGTGCTTCTAATGACGCGTCTTGTTTTGATTCTATACCATCGTGACGGCTCAGTGCGATCTACTGATACGATCATCATTGGGAAATGATGATCGTATCAGTAGATCGCACTGAGTCTCTTCTCACTTCTCAGTAGAGACCTACGGCCGGTTTCTGAATTGAGAATTTCATGTTGAGTCTGTCTCAAAGACTATTTAAGGACTAATTAAGCAATTTTTTGTTTCTGAATTGATATTGTGTTAGATTTGAGAGTTAGAACTTGCTGTTTTTGCTTGAATGCTTTATTCGGAAACCGGCCCAATATCTATCTATCATCTATCTAGCATCTAATATCATATTTCCCTACCAGCTCAGGCACTATTAAATATGCCAAACAAGTCAGAGCAATTTACCTAATTGTTTCCCAAAAATTTACACAAATATTACAGAGGAGCCACTACAATAAGTTGGCAAAACTCTTGAGAATAGAATAGATAATATAATTTATTTGTTTACTAGATGATGCCCGCGACTTCATCCGCGTGGATTGGTGTTTTTTTATCCCGCGGGAACTCTTCAATTTTCCGGGATAAAAAGTAGCCTATGTCCTTGTGATATACCTACTTAAGGTTTATAAGGTACAATAAGACGCAGACGATGCTCACTCAACGGTCGTTTATTCCGAACTGCCATATCGAAAGTCCTACCCACATCACAGTCCTTCCCCAGGATACAACCTATCCCTGTACCAAATTTCATCAAAATCGGTTGAATAGATACATTTTTTTGATTCCCGCGGGAACTTTTAATTTTCCGGGATAAAAGTAGCCTATGTCCTTCCCCGGGATGTAACCTAACTCTGTACCAAATTTCATCAAAACCGGTTGAGTAGTTGGGCCGTGAAAGCGTAGCAGACAGACAGACACACTTTCGCATTTATAATACTAGATGATTCCCGTCCGCGTGGATTAAGATTTTTGATTCCCGCGGAAACACTTTAATTTTCCGGGACAAAAAGTAGCCTATGTCCTTCCCCGGGAAACAACCTACCCCTGTACCAAATTTCATCAAAATCGGTTGAACGGATGAGCCGTGAAAGCGTAGCAGATAGACAGACAGACAGATAGACAGACAAACAGACACACTTTCGCATTTATAATATTAAGTATGGATTAGTATGGATTTAAATGCGAAAGTGTGTCTGTTTGTCTGTCTGCTGCGCCTTGACGGCCCATTTTTTCTACCGATTTTTGATGAAATTTGGTATAGGTCGCATTTCCGGGAAGGACATACAGGCTACCCGGAAATTTAAGAAGTTATCGCGGGAATAAAAGAACTTAATCAGCTAGGACGAAGTCGCGGCCATTATCTAGTTAAATATATATCAGAGAGCCATTTGCCTACAATCCTAAAGTGTCATCACTAAAAGCAAGCATTATTCGAAAGCATCTCCTACCCACTCACAGGATGTGAGTGTATTTAATACCTACTCGATCATTGCTACGCGCATACTTTTTACATTTACCTATAGAACACTAATTCCTTTTCGCTGGAGAACAGACAGAGCCTCTTATTGACGTCAATGTACTTAAGAGATGGTTGAGCGTCGAGGATTCTGGGCTGTATAGCCACGCGGGCTTCCATTCCTGGGCCATACACTTCCCCTAGCTTAGCTATATTCGGTGCTTCTGTCGGATTATGTAGAAGAATCTAAAAACAGTGTAAAGATTTATCTACACCTGATCTTTTCAGCGTCTTGTTAGTTTCAAGCACTCGGTGGTTATAAAGTACAACACGAGTACTCGAACTGAAGTTTATTAGTGGAGAAAATTTTACTATTCTCACAAAATAAATAAGATAGTCTACTTAGATCGCTTGTCGCGACTCGCGGAGACCTCCAAAAGGTCTTTCGGCGATATTTTTGGTTCAAGGCCTTAGCTTCTATTGCTGTCCAGTCCGGCAGGCCGAAACCAGGTCCGTAGGTGGATAGCAATTAGGCTAATTACCAGAACGACTGGAGATTAAGAATTAATTAGCTGTTTTTATAGGCAATATATTGCTGATTAACACATTATTGTCTTGCGTCAATATCGAATACTGGGTCAAAATGCTACATGAATGATCAGCAATATACGCCATAATACGTAGGTTATTTTATTTATTATTATTATTTATTTATAACGCTATTGAGCATACCGTAGGATCTTATCATCAGCACGCCTGTGCTTGATACGATGATAAGATCGGTGTACTGTACACGCAACCAAGTATTAAATACAGGTATTTATATGTACACTAGCTGATGCCCGCGACTTCGTCCGCGTGGTTTAAGTTTTTTCCTTAATTTTCCGGGATAAAAAGTAGCCTGTGTCTTTTTTGTGTTTTTATTTTATTTTATTTTTTCGTCAATTTTCCAATGTTTTTAATAGTTATTCTGCTATAATAATAAATAAAAACAAATAAATACAAACAAAGACAAATACAACAAATGAAAAACCATGAAAATCGGTCCAGCCGTTCTAGAGTTAGAGTTCAAACAAACCCGACTTTGTTTGATATATACATAGAATATATGTGGGTTTTGCATTTATATCCTAACTAGTTGATTCCCGCGATTTCTTCCACGTCCGCGATTTCATCAAAATCGGTTGACAGATCGGCAGATATACAGACAGCTAGATAGACAGATAGACAGACAGACAGACAGACAGACAGACAGAAAGACACACTTTCGCATTTATAATATTACGAGTAAGTATGGATTTGCAAGTATTTAAAGATCCGCTGAAAACCTACCTTGAATCCAGTGCTTTTTGTTGACGCACAGTAGTATTCATCGAGGTTGGCGTCTAACACCAAAGTTAGTCCATGATCGGTTCCGATACCTATTCAAATGAGATAAAAACATAAATACTAAGACAGTAAGAACTTAGGTACCTACCTCGGTAATTATAACTAGGTACTTCAACTTTTTGATTGGGTATTACGACTTACAATCATGCAACTACCAAGTTGCTTCAGTAAGAACTTATACTTACCTAAGTACCTACCTACCTACTTGTTTGGTTTCTTGGTAAAGGTTTGAACTTCTGTATTTATTTATTAGGCTGTAAATATAATATTGCAGATATTTATTGATCTTAATGTTGGGTACCTAGCCCAAGATATAAATTACTTACTAGCTGTAGTAAATGCGACCTATTACCACATGAGTAAATAAACTGTAGGTACTATTACCAGGTTACTTGCCTGCCTACACTTTTGGAATTACAAAATAAAACTTGGTGGAGTACCTGTGGGTAGGTAGGTACCACATTAATTCTAATTTCTTTTACGTACCATACATATCATAAAATGCAATGACTATTAGTACAGTTCGCGCGCGAGTTGAATGCAGAGCGTGTTTAATGTTGCGAGTTTAATGTATGGTGACACATACAAAAGCTCTGCATTCAACTCGCGCGCGTGCTATAGGTAGGTATTTGCACCAGTTCTAAAGTCTTGGATACCTACCTACCTAATTACTCTTTGACTAAATCATCACTACAGCCTATTAACGTCCCACTGCTGGGCACAGGCCTCCACTTTCATAGGAGAGCGGGAATTAGAGCTTAGACCCACCACGCTGCTCCAATGCGGGTTGGCGGGCTTTGACGATTATTATCATGTTAGTGATAGTAACCGGGACCGACGGGCTCAACGTGCTCTCCGAGGCACGGGGGTGAAACACCGCCAACTTCCAACTCCGGGCTGGCACTGAGAATTTCTTAATTGAAAAACCCAATACCTAACTTTTATGCCCGACCGGGAATCGAACCCAGGACCTCGACGATCCGCAGTCGACTACGCTAACCACTAGACCAACGAGGCAGTTGACCAAATAAACTACATTAAATGGTACCTACGAGTACCGTTAGTAAACAAGATACCCTTAGGCTTCCAGGGGAATCCATCATCCGGCACGTCATCAGGATAGCCACTTTCAGGAGTCCAATCCACTGTTGGTAACGGAAATGTAAAGTTTAAGTCATTTAGATCTTTTCTGTAACCGAAATAAAAAAGCTCAACGTTACATACTCTAGTATAGGTACATTTACATGGGGTTTCTCGTCTCAAAGATGCATTACTTTGATGTTTTCTGTTCTTCTCAAAGTTTTTCAAAGGCGAGTAACAATTATCTTGCTAAATGCTAGGCTAGGCTATCTTCTTGCCGATTTATCTTATTGTACGAGTTTCGCCATTCGATTTTCCAGTGTCGAAGTTTCGAGTGTCGAAGTTTCAAACGTGCGAGAAACTCTCTACAAGTAAATGGAATGTTGAAATTGTAGGTACTTAAATAAACCGGCCAAGTGCGAGTCGGACTCGCACACCGAGGGTTCCGTAAAAACCTGTAGTAAGTTTTAAATTATTAAAAATATTTTTATTTTAAATATTTGAGTTGATTGGATGAAAGGTAAATTGCGGTTTACGATTTATGACGTATTAAAAAAAAACTACTTACTAGATCTCGTTCAAACCAATTTTCGGTGGAAGTTTGCATGGTAATGTACATCATATATTTTTTTTTGTTTTATAATTCTCTTATTTTAGAAGTTACAGGGGGGGGACACACATTTTACCACTTTGGAAGTGTCTCTCGCGCAAACTATTCAGTTTAGAAAAAAATGATATTACAAACCTCAATATCATTTTTGAAGAACTATCCATAGATACCCCACACGTATGGGTTAGATGAAAAAAAAATTTTTGAGTTTCAGTTCAAAGTATGGGGAACCCCCAAAATTTATTGTTTTTTTTCTATTTTTGTAAGAAAATCTTAATGCGGTTCACAGAATACATCTACTTACCAAGTTTCAACAGTATAGTTCTTATAGTTTCGGAAAAAAGTGGCTGTGACATACGGACGGACAGACAGACAGACAGACATGACGAATCTATAAGGGTTCCGTTTTTGCCAAATTTGGCTACGGAACCCTAAAAAAGCTCAGCCTCATTGAGGTAATATATAAACTCTATGCTCAGCCTGCTCAACGCTGCATCAGTGGCAAGAAAATCGCGCGCTCAATTTATACCTATTATATTGAGTGCATTGTGGTGCCAGTGCTGAAAAATTCAGGCCTAACTCCTGACTTACGGGTTCCGATACATCTTTTCTCTATGCACAACATTAAACGTACAGCACAGACCCTCATCCGTGAGTTGTGCATTAAACAAGTCTTGGCAGTTCATTTGCGCAGAGTTCCAAAGGCATACTGACAACATCTCGTTACAAGGCTGGGTAACCTAAAACATAAGTGGAATAATTCACAGTCGGATAAAAAGTAAGTTAGGTACAGAATATGTAAAGATACGAGTACGTAGAAGATGTGATGTAATCTTAATTAAGGAATCTAATCATATTGAGTAGATAAACTTTTTGAAAAACTCTAAGTAATAGGTACTTGTGCTTAACGGAAACTTAACTAGTGTAGTGTATTTCTGTGGATGAGAACATATATGAATGAAGAAGGAAGAATGATGGAAGGATGGTACTTATCTCACGAACGTCAAACGTACATTAATGAGGAAAGAGCGTGTGTAGTCCCAATTAGCACTTTCAGCGATCTCATCCTCGAAAATATCCGCATCGGTTTGTGTTGAGCACAAGCTTTCCAACAATTTTTTGTCAATTGAATCCCTTAAAACAATAGTTACATATCTGAGGTAATAGTTACATAATTATGTACTTAGGTAACATCAAATTATTAGGATTCCGAAGTAAAGATAGACACTTATTAAAAGACGACTTATTATTGCGACCGGCTTTGTTTCTAAGTTAGGTAATCAATTAAAATTTGCAATAGATTCGATAACGATTAAAATTAGTAACTTGCTCAACAAACTTCGTTAAAATCCTCGAAAGTTTCTCGAATTTTGTGCCGTTTAAAATATTTTATTGCATTGAGTAAATTTCGATCGAGAGCACATCAAGAGAATTAGATCGTTGAAATAACATTTATTTTTATTAAGACTAATTTTAATGTGATTTTCGTGGGCATGTAGGAACAGCCCACTTATCATTCTTGGAAATCCAAACATAGAAGAACTGGATCCAATACTACAATAGATTAATACTAGAATGTAGACTTTGCCCGCGTCGGAACTTCTTAGTTTTCCGGTATAAAAAATAGGACAAATAGTCCCCTGGGATACAACTTTTCCCTGTAATCTAATGTCATCAAAATCGGTTGAAAAGATGGGCCGTTAAAGTGTAACAGACAAACAGACACACTTTCGCAAAATTTATAACATGTATAATATGGATTCGTTGTTTGTTTATTATAAAACATATAAGACTAAATATTCTGAGGGTAAAAAGTGATCACGTTACCCAGACTTTTTTATTCGTTCTGCAACTGATTTTTTAGCTTGATTGACATTACAGATGGTAATTGCAGGAAAGGGCAGTTTATTGAGCGGCATGTTTTCGGGATTAATACTGACTATCATTGGTGACATACGCCATTTTGCATATACGTTTAATATAAAGAAGCCGGCGCACATTAATGAACTACCAAACGCTGCCAGCCAAAAAAATCTGAAAAAATATATTTAATTATGTAAGTAAACCTGAAATATAAATTTAAAGACTCTGAGATAGCTGCGGAAAGGTCTGAGTTTGGCATTTCCATTTAGGATAGGTTCCTGAACGAGGAAATTCGTAAGAGAACTTAGGTCACTGATATAAAAGTCCAACCAAACTATCAGCAAGCATGTCACAGTGCTTGTCGTAAATATGGGATGGCCGTTTGCCGAAAGATTCTTGAAATGAGACCACGTATAGGTATGTGGGGTGGGGTGTTCTCCGGCACGATGATTCACGATATGAAGATGGTGGCAGGGAGCATGAGGAAGGCTGAGTATCCTCAGGACACCTTAACAGGTGTGCTGGCGCTTACTAGGGAAGCACTATGTTCAGTGGTGGACATCCGAAGGCTAAAATAAAGAAACCTGAAAAACGTATCGGTAGTACGGCGCTTCGGTAGTAACTAGCAGTGTCCAACGTTCTGTTCTGTCCTATAAAAGTTCTACCTTACCTATATCTAAGGACAGTGGCGTGCCGTAGGGTTCAAACGTAGGCAAGCCAGCCGCTGCCCATCGTATTCTTCCGTCTACTTTTACTTAAGTTGTCTTGACGAGCTCAACAAAGCTGTGTGCTTACTAGGCATAAGTTACTACTAGACCAAATGAAGATAATTATGTCAGCATTGTGATCTATAGTTCGCGCGCGAGTTGAATGCAGAGTACATGTACGGTGACACATATACATGTGCGAATTATATGATTTGAAATTTGTCTTGTTTTCCGAAATTACAAAAATAAATAACGGAAATCATATGTTTTTGGGAATTTTGATGCATTTTTATAGCACTTGTAAAATTATTTATATCATCATTTTTAACGAAAAGAAGCTTAGAATAGGACTGTACATTGACTTACTAATTACGAATAAAAAAGTATGTATCACTAAAATTAGCATAATAGTACATTGACATAACGAGAACAACCAAAAAGCATAGTTTTATACGCGGATCGGTTAAATTGCCTTTCGACTTTTACAAGTTCGTGAAATAGGTAGGTACACAGGTCCTGAGTAGATTTTAGTGAATTTACAAGAATTTTATAGAATATTTGCACACACTTTAAATAGTCGCAAGGAACAATATTAATTAAATCTGAACTCATTTTGTACAAAATTAACTAATTCACGAATAATATTATTTCAATAAACGACAAAACAAGCAAACGACTAAATTATGAAGGTTTAATCCGCATCACGATTCCCCTAGGCCTAGAGGCAGCGTGGGACTTCTTAAATCAGACGTATAAAAATAATCCAAGCATAATACAGCAATAGACAAATGTATGAAAATCAAAGCCACAGCCCCTCTCACTCACAAAACCACAGCTCCTCTCACTCACTCACTAGGTTGTTCGTAAAACGTTCGCAAGCGCTCGGCGTCCACCGGTCGGCTTAGCATTAATTGAACCAAAAGATTTTCATTTTTTATTTATCCCACGGGAATCGAAGGGTTTTCCGGGATACAAAATAGCCTATGCCCGTCTTCGAGGTTTAATCTATCTACCTACCAAATTAAATCAAGATTGGTTCAACGGTTTAACCGTAAAGATGTAACAGACAGACAGATTTTTGCCATAATACAATAGTGAAAACCGTCTTTAAATCGGTTCAGCCGTCTCTGAGACTGATTAGCGCGCACAAAAAACAAATAAACAGACAAACCGACAAACAGATAAAAATTTTAAAAACTATATTTTTTGCTTCAGTAACGTAAGTACAATACGTATATTTTTTTTTCGAAAAAATATTTAATGTTTAATGTTTAATATTTTACAGACACGACTCGTTTACGATTTTATTATATTAGTGACAACTACCAATATCAGTATCGATATAACTTAATACATAAATGTTATGGGCATCACTTCAAATTGTCTCTGTACGAACTGTCCGGAACGAAATCTCTTATTCCTTTCTGTTAGCCTAGGTCAGTGGTTTTCAAACTTTTTTGGTGACGGAACCCTTTTGGGAAGCAAACTACTTGATGGAACCCTACAATAAAACAATAGTTTTTAAAAGTGTATTCTTTATTTACAAGCATAATAAAAGTACAATGTAACAGTTAGGTACTAATTATTATAACTTACTTTACCACATGGCAAATACAATAATAGAATATATTCTATTAAAAAAGAAAAAATCTAACTAATGGGAGGTATGAAACTGTTTTTTATTTTTCATCAATTGGTTGATATCAGGTTTGATAGAAGACAGTTGAAGTCTCATATCATGTTCGGCGTCCAGTCTATTCCGATATTTTGTTTTCGTGGCTGCATAGGTTGAGAATCCTGTTTCGCACAAAATATATGTTGTTGGGAACGGGAGAAGAATATTCAGAGCCATTTTGCCAAGCATTGGATATTCATCACGGATTTTGCACCAAAAATCGTTGAGAGGCGTCGTTTTGAACAGTGACTCCATACTTGTGTCTGATGACATTTCTAAAAGAGATTCATTCATATATCTCGTTTGACATACTTTCGGGCTTTTGCAAGTTGGGTAAAAAAGGATTATGAATCCATAAATTCAGTTTCATTTTTGTATTCTATTCTTCGGGAAAATACTTTTCAAAAGATGCGCGCATCGAACTGAGATATTGGACCAATTCTTCAAACACATCATCTTGAAACATTTCTGAGTCGTTATCGCTAACAAACTCACTGAGTGACGTAAAGCTTTCTATTTCTTTCTTACCAACGCAAATAATCCAAAAATCTAATTTTCTTTTGAAGGCAGTTATTTTGTTATAGGCCTGAAACACTGTTGTCTGTTTACCTTGCAATGATAAATTCAATTCGTTCAGTTTTTGAAAGATATCCGCCATAAAAGACAATCGGAACAACCAAGTTTTATCATACAAACGGTCCTTCAAATTAAAAGAAGTATCTGCTGAAAGAAACATTTGTAACTCGGCTCTAAGTTCAAATAGCCTTGTTAAAGTTTTACCCCGAGACAGCCATCGCACTTCTGTATGGAGCAGCAGTGTTTTATGTTTGCTGCCATAATCTTCACACAATAATGAAAACAATCGGGATTGTAGTGGTCGTGATTTGATAAAATTAATTATTTTGACCGCTTTATCCATAACTAATTTTAGATTTGATGGCATTTGCTTCATCGCAAGTGCTTGTCTATGCAGAATACAATTGCTAGAACTACAATTAGGCGCTTTATTTTTTATTCGTGACACTGCTCCTGCTGTTTTACCTGTCATCGCCTTGGCCCCATCTGTGCAAATGCCAATGCAATTGTCCCAACTGAGATTATTTTCTTCAAAAAATATATTTATTTTATTAAAAATTTCTTCCCCGGTAGTGTTTGTGAGCAGCGGAGAACACATAAGCATGTCTTCTTCAAAAGAACTTTCATATGGATATCTCACGATAACCAGCAAGATAGCCAAACCAGCGACATCAGTCGACTCGTCCATTTGCAAGGCGAATCATGTTTTTTGTAGACGTGTAACTAGTTCTTGTTTGACGTAGCTTGCCAGATCATGGATTCGCCGTGAAACAGTATCGTTTGATAGCGGCACAGTAGAAAGATGCTTTGCAGATTTTTCATCGAGCATACATTTTGTTATGTCTAATACACATGGCTTTATTAAATTCTCAGCGATAGTGTGCGCTTCACCTGCTTGTGCAATGCGATAGCTAACTAAATATGATGACTCCGTGGCCTTTTCGTTCATAGTTTGTGTTACATGCATCATATTTTTTTGACTGTCCAATAACTGATCTTTTTTACGAACAAAAAATTCTTTATTCATGTCTTTAGACTCGGGATGTACAGTTTTTAAATGTCGGCGCAATTTGGCAGGTGCCATGGAACTATTAGGAAGCAGTTTACTACATAGCATGTAAAGAGGTGAGCCGTTAGAATCAACAAATCCGAAACTGATATGTGATTCATCATACTTCCTTTTTTCGTCTTTGAAACCGTCGAGCTTGACGTCGTGGCATCATCGTTTGGATCGGTTATTGCTATATTCTCCGCGCGTACTGCTTTTGAACATTCAGCGTCATTAGAAGATGTTATTGCAACACGTTTAACACCTTTAAGCCAACGTTCCATTCTTCTTTATTTATAATGTTACACGTTAGGATGGTGGGGTCTATATAATGCACAATCGTTACTGACGAGGCGCGACGCGCGATCGCCGCTTTTATACTTAGTCCTAGACTCGATCTCGAATATTCTCGAAAATACTCGAGTCGGTGCCTTTGATACACAAAAAGCAAAAATAAAAAGAGATATAAACAATAAACAATAATAAACAAAAATAAAAATTGCGTTGTAAACAATCTCGACTTTATTTTTTGAAGTTAGAGTCGAAAGTCGCTTGTTGACAACTATAGCGTCTAATTCAGAGGGGGCTTTTATCAAAGGAACTGCGCGCGCCCAAGTATACAAGTATACATGTTGATACCAAACTTATGAGATATTGTACCAGCTATTCTAGGTAACACATGTTTCTACAAATACAAATAAATAAATAAATAAATATACCTACGCGAGGCCGCGGAGTCAAAACGTTCGACCAGAGAGAGGTGTTTTGATTTTTTTTCTAAATTCTTGCGGAACCCCTACAGAGGTATCGCGGAACCCTAGGGTTCCGCGGAACACACTTAGAGTATAGCTGGCCTAGGTAAACGAACAGAACGGATTTGTTCTTCCGGGTTGTTAGATCGATCGAACTTATAGTATAACAGGAAGGAATAGAGGGATTGTAGAACGCGCGAAATTTAAGGACGGATGTACTGTAATAGGGGGAAACATCCTTTTCTGTTCCGACATTTTAGTATAGCAAAAATTAAAATTTCATTATCGAATAAATACCATTCGCTACTCATTGAGATATAGTATGATGTAATTAAAAAAAGTGGTCAAAAAATCGTATAGTAACGGCAGAAAATTATTGGGAAATTAATGGAAATCTCAAAAAAGGTCTTATCGCGTTCCGACTATTGTGATTTAATTTGAGACATTATTTAGACAAAAGTTATTTTAAATTGATCGTAAAAGATCAAAAAACACTTTAAATAAATAATATTTTCAATAAAACTTATAGTTTTTTTACAATCTGGTTCCAAACATCCCTCATTTTTACAGCACGAATTTTTCATACAAATTTAGTACGGGCGCGCGCATCACAAAATTTCGTTATATATTCATGAAATACGGCAGTCATTTCCCATACGCCTGCGGGCTCTCAAGGCGTGAGGTTGCGTCCCGTTGCTCCTGAACTGACGTTTGTCACTGTTAGTATCCGTACACAAACGTCAATGCATCCACTACCATTGAACAAAACTAATCATCGATATTTATACGTATAAAAAAAATGTAACTGGACGATTTCTGTATATAAAATATTTATTTTGAAAATTTAATTGGTGGTTATTTTATTATTCACTGAGCCCAAAACGGTATTTTATTCTCTGTCTTATTTTGCCTGTTTTGTGCACGAACTCCACTAAAACTAACTTTGAATGGGTATTTTGGTTCTTATAGCTCAGTCTAAGTAGATTTTTTCTTTTATAACAGTCGTCCGAAGGGGGAAACTGGCGAAATATCAATTTCGGGTCTATGGGGTACCTAATGCTGATGTTCATTCTGTTTTGGTCTCGCAGAAAAGGGCTGTTCGTGCCATATACAAAACTAAATTCAAAGAAGTTGAAATCCACGACCAATACATAATTGAAAACTGGATGATGCCCGCGACTTCGTCCGCGTGGATTTTTGATTCCCGCGGGAACTCTTTAATTTTCCAGGATAAAAAGTAGCCTTTATCCTTCCCCGGGTACCCTATGTGTTATTCCAGACTATAACCTATCCCTGTACCAAATTACATCAAAATCGGTTGAACAGATGGGCCGTGAAAGCGTAGCAGACAGACAGACAGACACACTTTCGCATTTATAATATTAGTATGGACTGAATGATGCTAGCGACTTCGTCCGCGTGGATTAAGGTTTTTGATTTCCGCAGAAACTCTCATTTTCCGGGATAAAATAACCTATGTCCGTCCCCGGAATACAACCTACTCCTGTACCAAATTTCATCAAAATCGGTTGAACGGATGAGTCGTGAAAGCATACAACCAAACAAACAAGCAACCAACAGACACACTTTTACGTTTATAATATTAGTATGGATTATGGATATTATGGATTAAGTATACATACATATGTGTGTAGTAGGTCTGACGACCTCCGTGCGGCGCAGTGCTTTGCGCAGCCTTAACGTGCGGAGGTCCCGGGTTCGATCCCCGGCAGGGTTTGTAAATTTATAATTTCTGAATTTCCCTGGTCTGGCCTGGTGGGAGGCTTCGGCCGTGGCTAGTTACCACCCTACCGGCAAAGACGTACCACCAAGCGATTTAGCGTTCCGGTACAATGCCGTGTAGAAAACGAATAGGGGTATGGGTTTAATATAACTGTCATGCCCCTAACAGGTCAGCCCGCTACCATCTTAGACTGCATCATCACTTACCATCAGGTGAGATCGGAAACTAGGGCTAACTTTGTAGCAGTACCTAAGTATATAAAAATATCCATATCCATACTAATATTATAAATGCGAAAGTGTGTCTGTCTGTCTGTCTGCTACGCTTTCACGGCCCAACTACTCAACCGATTTTGATGAAATTTGGTACAGAGATAGGTTACATCCCAGGGAAGGACATAGGCTACTTTTCATCCCGGAAAATTGAAGAGTTCCCGCGGGAATCAAAAAAATGTATCTGTTCAACCGATTTTGATGAAATTTGGTACAAGGATAGGTTGTATCCCGGGGAAGGACATAGGCTACTTTTTATCCCGGAAAATTGAAGAGTTCCCGCGGGAATCCAAAAATATGAATCCACGCAGACGAAGTCGCGGGAATCATCTAGTTCTATATAAATATTTTTGGGGTCTGTATACATAATAAACATTACTCCAAAGATTTATCATAAGTACCTATATAGATAGATAGAATGAAACATAACTTAAACAAAACAAAAGTCCTCATAAAGGCACAATTTTTCCAATCCTCTCTATTGTTTTGTATAAAACAAAGAAACGTGCGCACGCCGCCTAGCTTCATCCAATATTTTACTGAACGCGCAGAACTTGCTTCGCAGTTTTCAGTCGCACGTAGGCTGTCAAAATAGCTTCGTCTGATCTGAAGTGATAATCTTGCTTTCTGTCGAGTACAAAAACAATTTACTTCTGCAGTGTGTGACTATTGTAAAAAAGTAAGTATAATTTGTTTTATTAGTTACCTACAGTAATAGTCAGTGTGATTATTTGTAATATTTGAAATAAAAGATCCCTTCAAAAAAAAATTAATATGGCGTCGGCCGCGGTGATTTTCGTATTGTTGCGCTGATTGTTGGGTTTTGTACCTATCATTGTGTGATTTCAAATTTGACGTTTGTTGAAGTAAAACTTTTACAGACACGTCACCACGTACTTTTACAGCCAGCGCATAATATAATGGAGAGTGCAACGCCAGTAAAACCCATGTACCGACACTTTAATTTTTTGACATAATGACGTTGATAATGGCTTTTATCAAAGCTCAGCAAAGTTCATCAGTCCATGTATTTTTTAAATTATCTAGACATGATCTAGAATGATTTATTGTGATTCATTATTTTTGCAGATGGGAAAACATAAAAGAAGGTCTGCCTATTATAAAAAAGAAAATAAGCCGTTGCATTGGAAAAAAACAAACAAAAAGTATACTCTTATTTCCTGAAATCTTGAAAGCTGTCATCCCATATCACTTCCACATAATATCACATGCAGATTGCAGAGAAGAAGCAAATAAATGCATTAGTTACCTACATAATTTCTGTACAAGTTTCGCGCTTTATCGCAAAATGCAATTATTCGTTTCTCAATACAAATCAACTAAATTTTCATTTCATTGTGCCTACAACACTTTTCCGCTAATTAACATAGCATCAGAGTTATACCATTTCATGTACCTACTCTCACCATAGTCTGTACACTAGTAAAAAAATATTAATTTATAATTAGTAGACTATACCAACAAAAGACATTCATCTTTCCTATCTAAACATTTTGGTTATTTACGTATTGCAGCTTTGAAATTCTAAACGATGATCAAGTTATAGAATATAAATTGGAGAGCTCTGAACAGCAAGGTAAAAAGCATTCGGCAAAAATAACTAAAAGGTAGGTAAATTACAAAACTAGGTATAAATCCTTATCCTTACTAATATTATAAACGCGAAAGCTTGTGAGTATGGATGAGTGGATGTATGCATGTATGTATGTATGTCTGTTACTCTTTCACGCCTGAACGGCTGAACGGATCTGGATGAAATTTGGCACAGAGATAGATTATAGTCTGGAATAACACATACTACTTACTACTTAATAAAACAGCTACTTTTTATCCCGGAAAATTAAGGGAACCAAAAAACCTCATTTTTTGTTGTTGTTTCCAAATTATATCTGGCGGTTTAGTTGATGGGTAAAATTACAATTATAAAGGTTTGAAATAAATAAAAGAGTACCTTTTATTTATTTTAAACTAGCTGCACTATTGGTAACTATCGCCAGGAAGGCTGATTCAGTATTAGGTAGGTGTAGGCTCTCCTCTTATGACGATAGTGAAGGACTGCCCGCATGCTGATGGGGTCTGACTACTTATCGCCTCTCAAAGACGTCTTATGGTTGCCTAAAATTAACAATGACTAGGAAGGCTAACACATCTTTGAGCGGCCATGTCTAGTGAACGGCCCGATGAATAGCGTCAGTTTTTATACTGTTTACATAGGTACTGCGCATACTTTAATACTGTACAAGAATCAGCCTTCCTAGTTATGGTTCATTTTTGGTAACCATAGTACGTGTTTGAGCGGCCATATCTAGTGACAAGCTGATCTGCATGCAGGCAGACCTTCACTATCGTTATCAGTGGAGAGCCCTACACTACACCCACCTAATCAGCCTTCCTGGCGATAGTTACCAAAAGTGCAGCTATCTCATAGTCAGTACCTACATGATATTATAAACGTTTTTTTGTTGTCATAAAACTTCGGTTTGTCAAAAATGTGACAAGGATAATTTTTATTTATATCAATTATATTAGGTACTTTATACTAATAAACTTTATATTGCAGTAATAAATTGCGGTTTTATTTTCCATTTCAAAGTGCTATAAAAGTTTCACATCAAAAACTAAATAAATAATGGAAATAGGTTTTTTAGGATGAGTTGTGTCATTTATGATGAATCAACGGGACTTTACCCAGCTTGAAAAGGAGATTCTACTGAGGAGAGATGACAATAACTCAGCAGTTTATAAAAAGAAAAAAATAATGTACCTAGAAAATAATACACAATATATAGGGAGCTACATAAATATATGTACATACATAATGTATCAAGTATTACTCTGATTTAGTGGGCTGTTAGTGGATAGTTTCCATGCAACATTAGGAAAATCATCAGTTGATGCTACGTTAGTTGTTACGGATATGTCTCAAACCCACCAGCATCAATTGATTTTCATAGCTTAGCTCTAGGGGAAAGGGGTTCAACTAAGCAACGAAGTTTTTCACATAATGAGGAAAGGAAACACGTCCTTCTAAGTATTTATTACGAGAGAGGGAATGACAGCATGACAGTCACGCAGCTTACTTACGTCCATAATGTTCCCTACATTACACATTATACTAGTTGAAGTATGGAACACAGAAGCTGACTAGTTACTTCTCAAACCACTTCATCTACATCGCACATCTCAGATGGAAATGGAATCTCCTAGTGCTGTCTTACACCGTTTTTATACTATTCATGCAGAACTACTACTAATACTAAGCGCCATTATTAATTAAATTTATTTTTCTACCTAAGCATACAACCTTTATCAAATAAACACCTATCTTTACCTATACCTACTCATAGTTATAAATCAGTTAGCAGGAATCAGCCGGTTGGTATATTATCAAGAAGCACCTCTACAATCCATACTATGATATTAAAAATGCCAAAGACGTGTAATTGAACGGCCCATTATTTCAACCAAGTTGGTATAGAGTAAGGTAACATCCCGAGGAAGGACATAAGTTACCTTTATCCCGAAAAATTGAGAAATTCCCGCAGAAATAAAAAAAAATTAACGAACGCAGACGAAGCCGTAAGTATCATCTAGCTATCAATCAATAAATAATATTATTTGTGCCATAGTGAGAAAGTTGATGGCATATTGTGTGCTCCCGTGGTAGGGGCTGAATCCTTCTATGTGTGCCTGCGTAGACTGTGGTTGTATGTGTATAGAAACAATTGACAGCGGCTGACAGCTACGCCTAGATGTCGGCCAAGGGTAGGACCCTTAAACACGTAATTTAAATAGATCGATTAATTACAGAGCTATTATTGAGTTTGTATGTTTGGGTGTTTGTGTTGTTGGGCAAGCCGGGCTTTTTAACATTTATACAGGTTTCGCCACTGTCTAAGGAACTTGTATGAAGTAGGACACACTGCAAAGCAAAGCAAAGTGTGTAAAGAAACGAGGTCCTGAAGTCGCAAGTTGGCATGGCTAAGTGTGTGCTTCTTTTTTCTTGTCTATTTACGTTATTTGTATCATTATATTATGTACTCGTATAATGTGACTTCCTGACTCCTGCTATCGTGGCGTTGATGATATTTCAGTTGGAAAGTTGGTTTGAAAAAAAAAACAGGATTAATGAAACTGATTTCGACTTACCGTTCAAACCACGTTAACCTCTTTTCTCCGACGTAACGAAGACCATGTAGAGTAGAGGTTAATAAGTACTCTCGGAGATCTTTGCGGAAGGATTGAAAAAATGGGATCTGGCGGGATGGTTTTCCCTAAAATAAGAGCAGGCATATTATGGTAATGAGAAAAAATATAGTGTTCAATCCATGGTTCCGTCAAATTTATCGTCGTCGTCGTCGTCGTCTCAACCTATAGACGTCCACTGCTGGACGAAGGTCTCCTGCATGGATCGCCACAGAGCTCTCAACTCAGTCAACTCAGTCAACTTTATAGTAACTATCAACTTTCTTACTTATAATTTTCTCCCAGAAAAAATCAGATAGAGACCCACTTGAGGTTTTATCATTGATGTGGATGACTATTAAGTATTAATTTATTTAGGTACCTAGTATAGGATGATGTGTTCGATCATAGAGTTACTACCTGCTTAGCAATGTGCACTTAAGTATTACGTGATCCAAATAACATTTGAATCTCTTTTGCTGGAACTTGTCGACTTTGTTTCTAATGAAGGCTTAAGTAGTTTGATTAAAAGCATTCCGTTTAATAAACTTACTGACCTCGCTTTTACCGCGGCTTGTCGGTTTGTTTGTATTCCAGTCATACCACGGGTGCGTTGATTGAGCCCAGTAGTTTTGCTAAATGAGAACGTTTGTTAATTGAATTAATCGCTGCTTCATTAATCACATTCCTTACAATCAAGCACGTATTTTTGCTCTTTAACGACTTTAACGATATCATTGACTTGTGAATACTTAATGAGACTTTTATTATACGTACCTTTCCTGATTCCGCAGGTGCCTCATGTTTCTTTTTTGTTTTATATTCTTTCATCATTTTTATTAATTTTAAACCTGAGTTAAGTTTGATTTCAGGGGGGCGTCACGTATGCCTGTGTTCCTAGTAACCGATAAAATTGTAGGGTTTCCAAAAAAGAAAAACTCATTTGCCATTAGCTTTTAACCGTGTACTGAACGAAATCCGTCGAATTTCCATGATCTAACGTAATTTCAAATTGTCAATGTTTGTGGTTAATTCGTTTGATGGTGGAACATGACAAATCGACCTTGTTCCGCCCCAATTTACTTTCGATGGCAAAATTATACATTTTACAGTTATTTGTCGTTCTGACCTCATCCATATTATATTGAATGGTAATGTAACATTGAAAATAATCCTTAATTATCCTTAATCCGACTCACGTTGTAGCAGAAACATTACTTTGTACCTAATTTTATATCTAGTTTATTTTAATTTCAACACTGCATGTCGTATTATCGAATATGTTCATCACTGTTTCACAGCACGCTATTCTATTTGTGACATGTTCTGATGCATTAAACACTAATTACTTTTCATTTAGCGTTAATTTTCAACTGAAATGCATGCACTACCTACCTTTAGTGTTAGTTGTTACTTTTGTCTTATCAAGCTTTTAAGCTCGCATTATAAAATGCGCTTATTTAAAAGCACTCTACTCTATGAACTTTTTCCTTTTAACTTCAAAAAATAAATGTAAGCTTAAGTTTAAGATAACGAATTCTTTTTAATTGTTTGGGAACTATTTGGTTTTCTGGGATAGTGTGACCTATATCCATGTTCGCGATGCAAGCTATTTCTCTACCTTTTTTCAGAGTCAGTTAAGCTTAAGCGGATGGGCTGCAGTCAGACATACGCACTTCCACAGTAAAATATAGGATAATATTATCTGATCTTGATATTATCTATGTAAGAGTATAACACCTATCGGGTGGATTTGTCGTGCTTAGACATTACAACTAAAAGCTCAAAAGTTTTTGCCATCTATCTAAGTTCAAGGGATATATGTATAATCGCTCTTTAGGCACAGAACATAATATTATAGGGTACCTACTACGTAAATGCTTTGGGTAGGTATTAATAAAAATAATATTAATGTTTTTGTATCGTTTAATATAATTCGTTTACGCATACATATAATTAATATTTATTATGTACAAAAGTTCGTATAAAATAGATAGAAATTTCTTAGAAAAGTAACAAAAAGCCACAGGGAAGTAAGAGTCTGACGCACTAGCACTTTGAGAAACTGAACGAAGAGGAGATCGAAGGAGAAGAGGGCTTCTCGACGTATCTCTGGGGTGTCACCTGCTTGCGTTCGACGGGAGCGCGAGTGACACGCGAGAGAAGTCCAGCATACCCGGAGAGAGAAGGGGAAGTGTTCACCAGTGTTGCTGGGGGTGGGCGGGGGCGCCGATCTTCGCGTGGGCGGCCAAGTGAGCGGCGCGCGCGGCGGCTACCTCAGGGGTGTCCAGGATACCGGCGCCGTTGTGGGCCAGTCTGATCTGGGCAGGGGGTCCTTGCCAGGAAGGAGCACCATTCCACTGGTTTTGTTGGTTACCGTTCCATTGGTTTTGCTGGTTACCGTTCCATTGACCTTCGTTTCCGGAGCGCCATTGACCATCGTCGTTTCCGGCGTTCCATTGACCGTTGTCGTTGGCGGCGTTCCATTGACCGTTATCGTTTCCGGCGTTCCACTGACCGTTGTCATTGGCGGCGTTCCATTGGCCGTTGTTTCCAGCGTTCCACTGGTTGTGGGCAGGAGCGCTGTTGGCGGAGTTCAAGGCGGCGAGGTGGGCAGCACGGGCTTGTGCTACTTCAGGGGTCTCAGCGACGGGAGCGGGAGCGTGACCGGCGGCGTTCCATGCGGGGGCAGCGGGAGCGGCGTTCCATTGGTTTCCAGCGTTCCACTGGTTAGCGGGGGCACCGTTCCATTTGTTGTCAGCGCGTTGCCAGTATTCCTCGTTGTTCCAGGCGGGGTTGTATGAACCGTCGTCTTGTGGGTTAGGGTTGTTTAATGAGGCTTTCTGGAGAGCAGCGATGTGGGCGGCCCGCGCTTGCGCTACTTCGGGTGTGTCCAGGATGTTGCGTCCATCTTGGGACAGAGCGATGTTGGCGGGTGGGCCGACCCATCCAGCCTGTGCTACGCACGCCAGCGCTAAGCAAGCTACGACAATCTGTGAACAAAATAACCATATTAGATAAATAAAATTATGAATAGTGTAAGTTTTTAAAAGGTCCTAAAAAGTGATTCAGAAAAGTGGATGTATATCGATTATCGATATCGATAAAGAATAAACGACTTGTGCCGGTATGAAATAAAGATAAATGAACAGCTGGAAGAAATTCCTATTCGATTTTATCAATATAAAAAACCACAATCGATCTTAATGTTATGTTATGTACCTACATGAAAATTCAATAACATGTTTATTAAGGAATTTGCGGCGGGCCTTTCGAGTTCAGAATCACGTAATGATGTCAGGGTTTGAATTTGCGGTCGTGTCCGATCACCTGGCTGGACGATATAATCTAATCAAATTATGAATTAAGTCATCGTACCTACCTATCTGCTAATAAATCAATGTCGGAAAACGCTTTACGAACATTACAGAAATTGTATCTAGAAATTTTTAACTTTTAAGTAGAAAAATTATTATAACAAGATTTCGAAATATTTCAAGAATGAATTCGAAATAAAAATATAATAGTTGAACCAGAAAATACTGAGTTTAAGTATGGCATGCAATATTTCAAGCACGCGTTTATTGTCTTTAAGATAAAATCTTATATTCTTGCGTTGAACGTGACCTTGGCTTGTAGATCCTTTGTCCGTGTTTGACGAAAATAATGCAATTCACATAATCTTTGAATGAACTAAAGGCGTGAAAGAAGCCGCCACCACGCCTTCGCGTCTTTAGAATATGCCAACAATTTCAGCAGTTCTAATTTAAGCAGTCGGAAATACCCATTGACTTTATAGCTACCGGAAAACTAGATAGACATCGTTTCTATTACGACGGAAACGTCAATGATGATTCATGAATTGGAACTTTCGATAGAGTCTACTTACTTACCTTTATGTCGTAAGTAGGTAGATTTTCAAAAAGATAAGGCTAATAAAATATAACATAATAATCATTTTAAATTTGAGAAGGCAAAATATTAATGTGCTCTATTTTCTAGATAAGGGCTAATGCATACAAAGTGTTGCGTCATCTCAAGGCATCAAAAGTCAAGGCGAGCTGGTCGTGTTGCGATAAATAACGCCCTGTACTTTAAATGTTTCACGCTTTGTTTCACATAAGCTTTCTTTGAATACTGTTCTGAAAGTATTGACCTAACTTTTAGAAATAGGCTGCAATCTTAGAAGTGAACATTTAAAGTAGTACAAAACCTATTGTAGATTAATTAGAGCAGGAACAAAAATAAAGCGTCAACTGGCTTTCTCGTCGATATAAGGTGTAGCAGATAAAAGTAAGGCAGCACCAAGTGAATGGCGCCAAGGTTTGAAGGCTGCCCGAAGGTCGCGAAGCAGGAAGTCAGTCTTCCGGACCTGCCCACCGTCACATAGTGACTGGTTTCTCTCGCATTAGACCAGTGTCGATAATTTTTGAAACCAAAAAAAATCATAGTAGGATGAAACCCATTGGAATAGGAAGAGAATACAACAAAAATGAAAGGAAAAATAATTTACGGGCGATCTGAGGTCGGGAAGTGGAAGGGGGTGGTTTTTAAGGGTAAAAATCGGTTTTTCTCGATTTCCGGCAAAACTACAAGTCCTATGGAAAAAAATTAAATCGCAAAGTTGTAGGTAATAAAAAGATCTACAACTTTTATATTTACACTTTTTTCACATTACCTCAAAATTTATGTGAAAAACTCAAGTAACCAAGTTTTTGGTTTTTTATTTTTATCTTCTACAAAACAATAGTTTTTTTGTACGAAATTTAGTGAAAACCTTCCGTTTTATGTCCCAAATACACTGTAATTTTTTGGATTTAAAATATTTATTATTTTAACCTTATTTTGACTTAATATCGAAAAAGCAGGCCTATTTTCAATCGAAAATTCTCCCGTCAAAATATCTGCTTTTTACAAAAAGTCGGTAGGTTTTTTGTTTGTTGAAATCTCTACTTTCTGATGGTGTAGAAAAAAATATACATTACTGTGATAAATTTTCTCAGAAAATACAAAAAACTAACTCGAACTTGAATCCGATTTTTTTTAAATCATATAAAATATACCTTCCTTTGGTAAATTTTCTCAGAAAATGCAAAAAAAAAACGAAAATAACTCAAATCCGAATATTTTTTTTAATCATTATGTCCAATGTCGCATGTATTGTGCAATTTTTATGTTTTATGTCTTCTTGATTTTTTGTTAATCAATGTTATATGGAATCTTACGTTTTTCGAGTAATTAAAGTGTAAATTTTAATAAGTAGCTCAAAATTGTACATAATAATTTTTTTTAAAAATCGGATTTATGTTCTTTTCGCTTTTTTGCATTTTCTGAGAAAGTTTACCACGGTGAGGTATATTTTTTATGATTAAAAAAAAATAATTTGGATTCGAGTTCGAGTTAGTATTTTGCATTTTCTGAGAAAATTTACCATAGTAATGTATATTTTTTTCTACACCATCAGAAAGTAGAGATTTCAACAAACAAAAAACCTACCGACTTTTTGTAAAAAGCAGATATTTTGACGGGAGAATTTTCGATTGAAAATAGGCCTGCTTTTTCGATATTAAGTCAAAATAAGGGTATAATAATAAATATTTTAAATCCAAAAAATTACAGTGTATTTGGGACATAAAACGGAAAGTTTTCACTAAATTTTGTAAAAAAAAAAATTGTTTTGTAGAAGATAAAAATAAAAAACCAAAAACTTGGTTACTTGAGTTTTTCACATAAATTTTGAGGTAATGTGAAAAATGTGTAAATATAAAAGTTGTAGATCTTTTTATTACCTGCAACTTTGCAATTTAATTTTTGTCCATAGGACGTGTAGTTTTGCCGGAAATCGAGAAAAACCGTTTTTTACCCTTAAAAACCACCCCCTTCCACTTCCCGACCTCAGATCGCCCGTAAATTATTTTTCCTTTCATTTTTGTTGTATTCTCTTCCATTTCCAATGGGTTTCATCCTACTATGATTTTTTTTCACTTTTTACCATTTTCAAAGGCTTCGGCACTGGTCTACATATCAATTTGACATTCTTGTATTCCTTTTTATTTGCCCAGCTTTATTTTACAACCCACGCATTCATATTATACCGCGCTGTTTTAAAAGGTTTAAGTACTTTGAATTTAATTTAAATTAATTGATTTAAAAAAGCTCTCATTATAATTTTGGCGGTCGTGAAAACCTGTTTTTATGTTTTATCCATATTTTACATGTGTTCGGGTGCAACGTTCAGGTCTGAATCTTTGATAAAGGTGGGCGTTCATAATTAGATATAATCAGAATATCGATATTGCAGGTCGGCGTAGGCACTAGGCATGCCCTTCTAAATCAGCGTGCGATGGAATGCAGACAAAAAGCCAGTGAGTGGCGAGGCAAGCGACAAGCGTGGACGCCATCCGGTAGGCGTGCCTCTGATGTATAATTGAAGGGTTTTAAGATAAAAATAGTGGATCTCGAATCAACAGACGACTAGATAATGTTGGCATGCATAAAATTGCAACTCGCGTGCTACCTTTGGTTAGGTATCTACCTACTATCTAATATTATGTATCAGAACTCTTCACCGAAGTATCAACAACAACCATACTCAACTCAATCGGATGAACGATACATCATACTAATATTATAAATGCGAATGTGTGTTTGTTTGTTGGTTTGTTGGTTTGTCCTTCAATCACGCTGCAATGGAGCATCGGATTGGCGTGATTTTTGGCATGGGTATAGTTGAGGACCTGGAGAGTGACATAGGCTACTTTTTATCCCGGAAAATTAAGGAGTTCCCGTGGGAATCAAAAAAACATATTCCACGCGGACGATGTCGCTGGCATCAGCTAGTTTATGGATAGTTAACAGATAGATAGATGGATTTTTTAAATATAAAAGAAGATTAGAAATATTTTTTTATTTCTTAACGTAAAATTAGCTATTTAAGCAAGTTACTGATAGAGTCGATCTAGGTAAGGTGATGTCCTGTCTGATGGGTGGACTGGGAATCTCGTAAATACTAAACATGCAATTTAAAAGGTAATTTCCTAAAGACAAGTTCTTCTAAAACTGTCACAGATAAATAAAATAGGTACATAATATACCCTAGTTCTAGAGCCATTTGTCTCATTTTATATTCGATACGCGTGCCACTATAAAATGCATCGACAACACTAGCAAGTAATTGATGCACGGTGTGTGAACGCTGAATAAATCAGGTGTAAAATCTCGACCTTATTGCTTCAAGATTAAGATATGGATATATTACGGCGGCTGTGACCGTAACACCAGTTGACATTGTAGTCTTAAATGGAGCATGAGCAAGACGGTTACCGGTGATAGTAGTTGCGTTTACCTCACGTAGGTACTATATTTGGGTGTTTACGTAGGCTTTTGGCTTGCACACAGGGTTTTTTTCTTTCGCTGATATCTAGATAACCCTGTCATTTAATTGAATGCCAATAATACAAGGTGTGCTGGTTTTATTGTTAAAGAGTCTAAGTTATTATGTATACTATAGATTTAATAAGTAGTGCAAGTTGAGACATTGCAAACTAGATCTTTTTGAATTAAGTTTATTTCTTTGATCAGTTTAAGTAATTCAGTAACAAAAATCTGTGCAAAAAACTTCCGTAATCCATTTACAGTTCTATCATAGTTAGCTTTTGTATCCAAAAATGCATGGAAGCTTGTGATAGGAATGCTTGTGGTTAATTTAACATCACCACTTTTTTAATTTGTTTCGAACAACTCTTTTGAACGTCATCGAACGACATAATGATGGTGGAAAGATCGATGATAGAGATCGATTAGTGTTGGTAAAGACGTTAGAAAAGTGTTGTGGCAGCTAATTTTTGCGGTAAAAAATAATAACGACCTTTTATGATAGATTATATGTTAGTGTCCTGGACACTAAACTCTGTCCAAATGTTAAATTGGTTTAAATAGTGAAATATAGGTATTTACATTCAAACAATCATTTAAATTGCATCTAAGTGTTGCATTAATTTTCTCGTGTTTTCTGTCATGTGTTGTTTGTCGATAAATGAAAAGAAATATTGCATTAGGTACATGTATTTTATCCTGAGACATTGAACTTTTCACTTTTTATGGAATAAAATAATATGTATTTTGTGTGTGTGTGTGTGTGTGTCTGTTTGAGGTGGTTTAGTCACTTTTTTAATGGAACAATTAAGTACCTACTACAGAGTCACTATTACATGAAATGAGAAGGGCTGTGACGCAGACGTCAAATTTCACAGCCAACACAGTATTCTGTTTACGAGATTAATAAATATATCGATTAATAATTAATAAATTATTTGTACCTGTGGATTTAGGTTTTATAAATCCGAGGGAATGCTTTTATTTTCCAGGACCTCCGGCCCTTTGTTCGTCGTTAGGTTGCAAAATATCTTGCTAGATTTCAACAAAATCGGTTTTACTGAAATTCCGTGACAAGGTGGCAGACTGACAGACAGACTTTCGCATAATATATGAAATTGATAGATATATGGTATTTTACTGTAATAATGTAGGTATCAATATTTTGATTTTTTAAATATAAAATCGAAGACGAAGTCAAAGAAGTCAAAAATACACTGTTTAATCCTTTCTCTATGGTCCCACCAATTTATCTGGCCCAGTGACAAAAAACTAATTTTTATACCTGTTTAATTTGTTTTTATTTTATATTTCACTACATGATGCCCGCGACTTTGTCCGCGTGGATTGATGTTGATGTTTTTTGATTCCCGCGGTAACTTTTCAATTTTCCGGGATAAAAACCCATGTCCTTTCCCGGGATGCAACCTATCCCTGTACCAAATTTCATCAAAATCGGTTGAACAGATAAATTATTTGATTCCCTTTTTTAAGAAACTTTTTTTTTGAGTTTTTGTTGAGATGTAACCTATCTCTGTACCAAATTTCATCAAAATCGGTTGAGTAGTTGGGCCGTGAAAGCGTAGCAGACAGACAGACAGACAGACGGATGCTGTCACCGGGTCAGATAAGTTTGTGGGACTATACACATATTGTATACGGTACCAATAACTCTAACTTTAAATCTCAATGCAATATGTGATATTGTTTGGGTTTTCTATCAATTTGATATTTAGCTACTAACACAGTCATAGTTACCTAGTTTTAAAAGATATTGCATCAACAATTAAACTTTCAATGTCATTGTAACGCGTAGGGTAGCGATCTATTTGTGCTCTGATTCGCTACGCTAAAAACCTTGGAATAAAAAGAATTTGAAATTATTTGGTCATGCTTAGGTTCAAATGTTTGTAATTGTATATTTAATTTATGATTTAAATATTGCGTAACGCACTTAATCTTTTCTCGGGTACATCGTGACTTCTTTTAATGGAGTAGTAGTAGTGTAGATAGAGTAGCAATCCGTAGGTAGGAATACCCATTGCTACAATAATTAGATACTTTGGTTCTTTGAAAACACCACATTTTGATGAAAAAAATAATATAAGATATTACTTGTCTGCTTTTTGTTGGATGTAATACCTATTTTTATTTCCGAGATCAACGAACTTTATCAAACAAATCCAATTTACAGCTATTTTTTGTAGAGCGTTGAAGCAAGTCACAGATATAGGCACAAAAGACTAAAAAAACCGAGTGTCAACGCATGAAATGAACTATATTGTAAAGCAGCTTATGTAAAAGACATTTTAGCAATTATATGAAAGTTTGACTAATCGCGAGCGTGCTATATGCATATGAGGAAACAATTCCAAGTGGAGCGCGAAGTAAATTAAAATCAATGACAATGACCCACCAGTCGCGTGCAGCACGGGTGCACCACGGGTATATATAGTCTTGATATTTTTTAAGTTTTCTAAACATTCGTTAATGTTAACTTAGTATTTTTTTATTACTACAAGTAAAAGTAATAAGCATGTACACGATTGTTATACAAATAGGTGTGTGATAGTGATTTCAATATTACTACAAACAAAATATTATTTAGTAGTTAATTAAAATATAGGTACCTATGATAAAGTAAAATTAGCATTATGTATGATTGCACACTTTTTTGTTGTCCTCAACTTCCGTTTCGAAATTTTGAAGTCATTTTTAACAAATATCATGTTTCTATATCACCAGTAACTTTGACGCTGTTAACATTATTCTTTACTAGATTAGTTATTGCTCTCAATAATTGTGTAAGAAACAGCTTGCTTTGACATAAAATTAGGCTAGAAACTTGTTACAAGCCAGTTGGAGGTCAAATATCCTGCAGGTATTGAGCAACTGTGTTTGAAAACAAAGTACAACAGTGCCTAGTAAATTGAGTTACAACTTACAAGCCTTAAACTAGCACCGGCACACACTTAATCATTTGTATTCAATATGACATTAATTGCTTAACTGATTTAAAGCACACTATTTGATAGTCATTAATCAAAAACAAAGCAATATTTATTAGTTTTGATTTAAGTACTTCTAAGTAAGAACTGGAAAATAGAGGAATTAAGAAGAAAGTCGGATGAAAGTACTTACCATTGATCTCATTTTGAAAAAGTAGTAAAGCACAGAAGTGAAAGAAAGAAAAGTTATATAAAAATTAGTTTTTGTTTATTTATAGCGCTGCTGAAAGACTAGTGTCTTCCAGGAATCGCTATGTATGAAGTGCAACTTGCGTCTGAATAAAATGAGGGCGGGAGCGTGCTTATATACTTCGACCACTTCGACGCTTGCGCAGAGGGGGTGGCCATAGTTTGCACGTGAAAGTATTGGGACATGCCATTGATAATAGCGAATCGTAGACACAAATTTCAATGGCAGAGATTTTGGCTCAATTTTGTGTGAGTTTTCATCGAGTGATCATGGTTTTGCTTGGTTCGACGTATAATTCAGTGTTTCGATAACTTTAACTTTTAACTTTTAACTTTCGAACAGCCAAAAGCTGGTCGTTGGTGATAAATGATATTGACGCTAATTAGATAACGTTTTGGTTGTTCTTATTCGTTTAAAAGTTTTATCTTGTAATAAGTATCTATTCAGAGGTTCATTTAATTACTAATTAGTGATGTACATCATCTAGGGCAAGCTGTGATCTTATATGTCATATACTTTAAGGTTATTGTTTGCACTCATTTTATAGTTAAAAATCTACATGAGTAGATTTTGAACCGGCCAATATTTCTAAGTTAAGCTGTAAGGAGTAGGTATGTAAGTACTAAGTAAATGATTTTGCACTGATAGTCAGTGGTCTGACAAATGAAGATGATAAGACGAAAAATTAATAGCATCATGGTATGAGCCAACGAATTATAGTTACCTAAGTGATCCAAATTTTTGAAAATCTCATTTAAAATATTGAGAAATAAAACCGATGTCCCATATTATTTTCTTAGAACGCTGTTTTAGAACTTTTTTCGTTAGTCATTCTGTTATTTTATTTATTGGGAGTGTGGGCATGCCTAGCCTGATTGGCGGAATTAGATTTTTCATAGGTACCATTGTAAGCAGAGACCTATTATAGGTGTTATATTATAATGTGTTTTAGAAGTATATATAGGTACACATGGAGTGTTAATATGTTACCTCAGAAGATTATTATTGAATCTTTGATATAATCTTTGATCTTCATACATCGACAATGCTCATTATATTTTTTGACACGAATCCTTTGCGGACCGATACCAAACTGATAGGATAATATAATGGACCTAAGCATGATGTTAGGTTTAGGGTTTTAAAACAGATAAGGATTTTGACGACTTCCTTGGTGCAGTGACGAGCGCTAAGGACTTTTAAGCTGGGCCAATTTACCGGCGAAGACATGCCGCCGTAAAATTATTTTTGACGACCTTCCTGGCGAAGCGGTCTTATAAGCATAGTTCGATCCCGGGTTCGATCACCGGCAGGGTCAATTTGGGAATTTATCGATAATTTCTGAATTTTCTCTGGTCTGGTCTGGTAGGAGGCTTCGGCTGTGGCTAGTTACCTGCACCCTACCGGCAAAGATTTAATAGCGTGCCGGTACGATACTGTGTATAGAAACCGTTATAGGGGTATGGTATGCGTTTAATATAATCGGCATTCACCTGTCAAATTAGCCCGCTAACATCTTATATTGCATCATCACTATCGCCACCAGGTGAGATCACAGTCAAGGGTTTACTCATGTAGAGGAATAAAAAATAATCACGTTCCGGTTAAATGCCGCTTAGAAAACCGATTGGGCGTGTGGGTTTAGGGTGTCACAACATTTCTAGGTAAGAGATCTAGGTGAAAAGCTAAGTTATGGAAAAAATTAAACAAGCCATATAAGGTTACATAGTTTATACATAAATTAACATGTATATACTACATATATTATTTTGTGAATAACAATTAAACTAATAGTTACTAAAATGACATACCTATTATATGTACTATAGGTAGGCAAAGAAACTAAAGAAACAAAACTTTTTAGATCATTATATTTAAGGATCTCATAAACGTAGGACAGTAATACATTTTTTACCTAATAATAACCATGCAGTATTTAGGTAGGTTAAAATAAGCCAGAAATTTAGAAGCAGGAAAGGTTTATCAATTGAGTGAACTCTCTCTTTATTGTGTATACATGTAAATTGTAAAGCTCTAGGGTCGATCCATTTATAAAATCAATAGGTATTTCTTAACGTAGACGTAACAGTTTAGAATAAGTATTTTAATTGATGGTAATTGGTAAGTACCTATCATTAAAAATAAATGAAATTGTTTCATAACTAATAATATCGTCTTTTTATTAGCGTGCAATAATAAGAAATTCCTTAACTCCTATAAAATAATTATTGTTTTTGTGATTTTGAAATGAATACATATTTCACTACTAGCTGATGCCCGCGATTTCGTCCGCGTGCATTGAGACTTTTTGGAACTCTTTCATTTTAAGGGATAAAAAGCCTATGTGTAATTCCAGACTATAATATAATATCTCCATTCCGAATTTCAGCCAAATTCGTCCAGTAGTTTTTGCGTAAAATAGCAACAAACATAGACACACACTTACAAACTTTCGCTCATATAATTAGTGTGACAAAATCCATTGTATTATAAAAGACGATGCCCGCAGCTTCGTCCGCGTGTATTATTTTTTTTATTCCCGCGGGAACTCCTTAATTTTCCGTGATAAAATGGAGCCTATGTCTTCTCCGGGATGAAACTCAATACCAAATTTCATTAAAATCGGTTGGAAAGATGGGCCGATAAAACGTAGAAGCCAGGCACACTTTCGCATTTATAATTTTATTACGGATATGGATTTACTTATGTGCTACATAAAAGCTACTTTCTTACTTTTCATTAATAAAATACAATTGCCTGTAATGTACCTGCGAGAACTAAGGCGCTAGTGAGTAGTGGCCTAGTTACATGAAAATAGAGATATATAGGAATCATATAGAAACGAATATGAAACTCAGAGTTGACCCAGGTCCACTGAACGCTTGACCGCCCGTGGCGATCACATTACTAACCTAATAGGTATGGCCTTGAGCTACTTGAATTTAGCTGAGTATTAAGTTCACCAGCTGAACTTATTTTAACTCTAGGTATACTTACTAGTGATGTGCCGGATCATTAAGAATGTATATCCGCGGATGCGGATCCGAATACGGATATTTGGTGACAAGATCCACGGATACGGATTTCAATTTTCTTACTCAACCGGTGTCGGTGCGCGTGACCTTGAAACCCACTGCGATAAATGTTTGCAATATGTGCAAAATTTTTGATTTTAAGAAATCCATCCATACTAATATTATAAATGCGAAAGTGTGTCTGTCTGTCTGTCTGTCTGTCTGCTACGCTTTCACGGCCCATCTATGCAACCAATTTTGATGAAATTTGGTACAGGGATAGGCTGTATCCCGGGGAAGGACATAGCCTACTTTTTATCCCGGAAAATTCAAAGGTTCCCGCGGGAATCAAAAAATTTATCTGTTCAACCGATTTTAATGAAATTTGGTACAGGGGTAGGTTGTATCCCGGGGAAGGACATAGGCTACTTTTTATCCCGGAAAATTCACGAGTTCCCGCGGGAATCGAAAAAACTTGGTCTACGCGGACGAAGTCACGGGAATCATCTAGTCCATACTAATATTATAAATGCGAAAGTGTGTCTGTCTGTCTGTCTGTCTGTCTGTCTGTCTGTCTGCTACGCTTTCACGGCCCATCTATGCAACCAATTTTGATGAAATTTGGTACAGGGATAGGTTGTATCCCGGGGAAGGACATATGCTACTTTTTATCCCGGAAAATTCAAGAGTTCCCGCGGGGAAAAACTTGGTCTACGCGGACGAAGTCGCGGGAATCCATCTAGTTAAAAATAATTTGAATTGAATTTAATAGTTTTTCATTGCTACTCATCACCTTTATAAAGAATTTCATTTATGTATTGAAAATTAATAAGGTAAAAGATACGTCAAAAAGTAACGGATACGGATACGGATATCCGGCACACCACTAATACAAAGTAAGGGAAAATTAAAATTTCATCTTTGTCTCTGGTCTGAGATTCCATTCCAAGAGTCTTCCTTCAAAGCCAGCTTCCTCCAAGCTAAGATTCCATCATCACTTGTGAACAGGTGAGATTTTCGTCAAGGGATAACTTCTTACCCCTTCTAGAGTTTATTCTTATATTATAGTCTAACTAGCTGATGCCCGCGACTTCGCCCGCGTGGAATAAGTTTTTCAATTATATAAAATCAACTAGTAAATAATAAAAACAAAAACTAAACCTAGTTCCAAATTTCGCCACCGGGGCAGATACCTAAGTCGGTGGGGCTGTCCCACCGACATACTGGGACTGTACTTATTTAGTAAGTAGGTATATTATCTATTGCTATGGAGTTTTACGTTCGGTAATAAAATGCAATCAGTAATTAATTTATATTACATATCAAATTATGAACAACGGGCAGTAGCAGAAAATATATTGGTATCAATTACTAACGCCTCCGGCGTAGAACTTGTTCTGTTATAAAGTTATATATAAAAATAAATCCCTATTTCCCTTGGTCACGGCATCACGCGTGAACGGCTGGACCAATTTCGCTAATTATTTTCTTTTTTCTTCTTTTTTCAGGCAGGACAATGTCTGCCGGGCCTACTAGTAAAGTTATAAAAAATTACGCTTTTGCCTAATTGCCTCAATACAGATCACCTCTATATTTATAATCTAATTTATTCTCGTAATATTTCAAGTACCTATTGTATTTACGCACGAGTTTCAAGATTCACATAATTACCTATAATATAATATATACTAGGTACTAGCGGATGCCCGCGACTTCGTCTGCGTGGTTTGAGGTTTTTTTGGTTGGATAAAAAGTAGCCTATGTGCTATTCCAGACTATAATCTATCTCTGTGCCAAATTTCAGCCAGATCCGTTCAGTTGTTGGGGCGTGATTGAGTAACAAACATCGATACATCCATCCAAACTTTCGAATTTATAATACTAGCTTATGCCCGCGACTACGTCCGCGTGGATTGAGGTTTTTTGGTTCCCGCGGGAACTCCTTAATTTTCCGGGATAAAAAGTAGCCTATGTGCTATTCCAGACTATATTCTATCTGTGTGCCAAATTTCAGCCAGATCCGTGCAGCCGATGGCGCGTGATTGAGTAACAAACATCCATACATCCATACATCCATACCTCCATCCATCCATCCATCCAAACTTTCGCATTTATAATTTTTATTTGATTAAATAACATTACCTATAGTGGGGTTTTCTTGGAATAATAAGGAGATCTCCACTTTTCTAATTCGATCAGCTACGAGGATCTACGAGTGCCTACATTAGATTACTACGCAAGATGTAAGCGCTACGCCGCACCCGCCGAGAGGATTCACGTAACTGAGGTCAAGGTCGTATGAACAGAATCGCGAACAATAGGCCGATGTTCATTGAAGATGTTCGATTGTCACGTTGTTTACAGAAGTTCTTCCCGCCCATCAGTAAGGCTGTTACGTGTCCATCTTTTGCTTTGCGAGTTTTCAGGCCTAACTAGAAGTGCCTAAATTTTCGGTCCAAAGCCGAATTCGTAATTCGGACTAGGCAATCCTGAACGTATTGAGTTTGCAAAGTCAGAGGTGGAATCATGTAAGGATTGTCGATCGAATCGTTAAAGTTCCGCTTCAAAGTAAAATAAACCATAAGAACATTAAATTAGAGCTCAATTTCGTGTATGTGTCACCGTAAGATCGTAATAACCGTTTGATTATAATATACCTCGCAAGATTGTGAACTGTCGAAAGATTGTGAACCGAACATACGGCTTACAATTTAACGCATTATTTTTCGGTAGATTATAATCCATCGAAGTGAAACTGTTATATCACAATCTGCCGCGCGTTAAATTGTCAGCTGTCCGAAGGCCGTCCCTGATTGGTCGGTGTTGATAGATAGGCTCAATATCTGACATTGTAAATGTTATCAAATGAGAGAACATAATATGTTCACGCGCATAAAAAATATTAAAACACGCAAAATTTCTGTAATTTATGGCTATGTTCAGTGACGAATACTAACTTATCTATCATTCAAACTGCACTTCTTTGGTTAATCATAGAGTCATTTTACTTCCACAACAATTTTATGTAACGAATTCTAAAGCTGTGAGTTATTTTCAACACGAAATCAATTTACAATCACCAAAACACTGTTTGTTTACATTCGACAACAAATGAATTATCAAACCAATATGGCGACGCATGGCATATGCCGTTCAACCAATCAGCGCGCTAGGTGCGTTCCGTCGCACGGTATTTCACAATTTGACGGTTTTACTTCGATGGATTATAATCTACCGAAAAATAATGCGTTAAATTGTAATCAGTATGTTCAGTTCACAATCTTTCGATAGTTCACAATCTTGCGAGGTATATTATAATCAAACGGTTTTTACGATCTTACGGTGACATATGCATTCTCATACGTTTATGGTATCGTACATACCTAAACATAATATGAGAATGGATACACGAAATTGAGCTCTAATTTAATGCTTTTATGGGTTATTTTACTTTGAAGTGAAACTTTAAAGATTCGATCAACAATCCTTACATGATTCCACCTCTGAACCTGAAAGTCTTAAATTGCATTCAAATTTTAAATGCAACTTGTCGTTCATAAAGCTCGTTCATGATCCGGGTTTACATAAACATGGACATTTTTTACAAAACAATAGGATTAAGGTTTATTTATTTGTGAATACAGTGGGTTAGGTGTCAGTGACAGTTAATACAGTATGTACATGATGTTCTACCAGTCCCTATATTATAAAGGTTATTTATTATCAGGCTGGTACTTGGTACCACGTAAACTTCATGAATAGCTGGGGCCATATACTGCCAACGCTTAAAGACAAAGACAGTTTGATGTCACGTACCTTGACTAAAATAAGGACTAAAATTCTAGAACATGAAAGACAACAATATGGCTTTTAGCGTTGGCAGTGTGGCCCCTGAAGTATAGTTCGAAGATGGACAGCGGAATGCCTCAATGGGTAAAATTAAACGCGATTTAGTAAAACGTAGATTCTTTCATCTTTGCCATACATAATGTCTTCCCGACCGAATTTCGGCCACGGCGGCCAATCTCCAGAGAGATAAGCCATCTGCGCGGGAGATATTATAGTGCACAAGTGTGTGCGCAAACACAGGTGCACCCTCTGTTCCTTCACTTTCATAGCCCGATGGGACGGAAAATCCCACACGACCGGAGAGAGATCAGCCCCCCGATTGTGTAAAGAAATCGTAACCGTAATTGTTTGTCAAACGTATAATTCGACCTGTATAAGGAGTTCATAGATGCCTGCACATCAAAAGGCATCATGTATGAACTCGTTAAACAGTTTGATTAAAATGATTCCGATTTGCTTAGACAATTGGGCCTCGCGTGCAGGACTGACGGACGTGCTCTCCGAGGCACGGGGGTGACACACCGCCAACTTCCTATCTCCGGGCTAGTACTGAGAAGTTCTTGTCAGAAAAATGCTTGTTATGGCCCGACCGGGACTCGAACCCGGGACCTCGTCGGCCGCAGTCGAACATGCTAACCACTAGACCAACGAGGCAGTTAAAAGTTGCCATACATACATACACGAGTAAAGGCTGGTAGTACATAAATAAAGCGCTCTTCAACTTCTTCCGCACAGACACTTTTATTTATTAACTACTAGCTGATGCCCGCGACTCCGTCCGCGTGGTTTAAGTTGTTTTGATTCCCGCGGGAGCTTAATTTTCCGGGATAAAAAGTGGCCTATGTCACTCTCCAGGTCCTCAACGATACCCATGCCAAAAATCACGTCGATCCGTTGCTCCGTTGCGGTGTGATTGAAGGACAAACCAACAAACAAACACACTTTCGCTTTTATTATATTAGTATGATAAACCGACTTAAGTGGCTGCACGGACGAATTGCCTGGTCAGTATTATCATATAACACTCAAGCATACACGGATTTTGAATTTTGACCTGCGATATTTTAATAAAATGTATTCATTAAACCGAATAATTTTGTATAAGAGTCCACCATTATCCGTAAAAGGAAACTCATTACAATAAAACCAATCGCTATATTTTACGGATTTTGAGGATTTCAACGAAGATATATACCTAATAAGTACCTGCTGTAGAATTTATTTTTGATAATCACGTTTATTTTAATTCCGAGGCTGGATATTTATAAAATTAAGTGCACCAGCGAATAATGGCTATATACAATTTAAATACAAATATATACATAAATAATATATATATAATACAAATATATATTACAAACAAAACTTTGGATTAGACATGGGCAAAATGTATCACTAAGAAGAAAAGATAGATATGTATCTTTCGATCACTGGGATATGTATCACTCTTTTGTATCTTTATATCCTTATGTATCAGCAGCTCACGCTTTCGCACACCACTCACTTGTCGCTTCGCGGCTCGCGCAACTCAATCCACTATACCATATCAATGAGAGCGATAGATAAGTAGGTACATAAGTAGGTAGGTTACATTTAAAATTTTAAATTAAACAGTCACTAACTGTAAGTACCTACGAAAATACTTTGAATATTACTCCCGATCCCGAACCATACCATACGTAGGTCAAGGTTGAAGTAATGAAGCCAACTAATATTAAATAATATTAAGTTTAATTTTGAAAATCGCAAATCTCTCTTTTTACTTTTTTTTTATATCCAGAATAGATCCTAATTCCGATGGTTTTATGACCGAAATTAGTTTACATAGTTTACTAAAACACGTACAACTAAAACCAGTATAAAACCTAAATGAACACGTACCGCTTAAGGACTTTGAGCCCTACACACCAGTAATAGAGTTGTCAATTTACCTGTCGTGCCGACGTATGTCAATTTATTATGGTCAATGCGAGGGAGGTGCGAAAGAGATGTCTAAGCACTAGACTATTTCAAATAAGGAGGTGCGAAAGAGACACTTGTATTTAACTTAGTGGTATAATAGAACGAGACACGAGTGCATCGTAGTCACGGTTGCGAGACAGATAGAAAAAGACGCCGTGAGAGAATGAGTTGTAATGATACAGTGATACACTGATACATTCGGATGTGAACGGATACAAAGAGTGATTAGTGGAAACGGATTGATACATATCTTTTGTATCTATCTCTCCTGAGTTACCCATCTGTACTTTGGATGGATGGATGTTTGTGACTCAATCACGCCAGAACGGCTGAACAGATAGCACAGAGATAGATTATAGTCTGGAATAACACATAGGCTACTTTTTATCCCGGAAAATTAAAGAGTTCCCGCGGGAACCAAAAAACCTCAATCCACGCGGACGAAGTTGCGGGCATCAGCTAGTTGACCAATAAGGTGAACTCAATTGATTTATTTTGTATTCATTTGATGTTGAATGAAGAACAACAACACATACCTACTGTAATATTTTGTCCACATGGACTCAAAATTGTGCTTACCTAATTTTACTACACAAAACAAAGGGTTCCTACGGGATTTCCGAGAAATAAATACTTACTTATAAGTACTCCATAAAATAAAATAAAACATATCAACGTGAAGTCGTGAGGAAATGCTAGTTACTTTGATAAAGATGTAAATTGTTTTAAGCAGTAAGATGTAGTTACTCACTTATTTCATTTTAATATTAATCATGTCGTTTATGGTTGTGTCCGAGACTTTTTTGGTGAACTTTAAAAGGAAAGTGTTCATTGACTATTACTTAGTACTTTAAAGGTTTTTATATGTGGATCCGATTAAACTTCAATATATGGCACTTTTCATTGCAAAATCGATTCGTTTAATGGTCTGTACATTACTCGTACTTTTTATTTTATAGAATATTAAATCACTATTTAAAAAAAAATGAGATACAATCAATTTAAACTAATTATCAAAGTCCATTAATCATGGATCGTGCGATTACATACATTGTTTTATAGCTTTTACCTTAATTTTGGAGTTTTTTTTCCTAAGATGGTCACTGCGAACGGGCTGAGATCGAATGCTACCAACCAAATAACAGTTTACATGAGTCGGTGATCGAAAACGGCTGCAGTCGCCAAAACGACCTAATGTACTTACTTCTTTCGGCACTACAACCCTTTGTGGGTCTTGGCCTCCTCCACAGTTTCTCTCCACCTGGCTCTATCCTTGGCCTCCTTCTTCAATGAGCTTTCCAAGTTTCTGCAGATCATCTTCTACACAATGCATCCATCTATTTCGAGGTCTCCCTTCCTTTCTTCCGTTTCTGTTGTGGTATCTATTGTGTCATCACTTTTACTCCTCTGCTTGGCAACATCCTCTCTACATGTCCCGCCCAATTATTACTATTGTTTCCCTATCAACGAACGCCCTAATGTATGGCGCCATCTATTGACATCATTGTGAAGTTCTGTTGTAAATACTAAGGCTCATTAAAAATTAAATAATTTCGTTTCGTTATAATATTTATCTAATTTTAGTATTTGTTGTTCAAGTGCAGGATTTAATTCAAATAATTGATCAAGTTTCAGGCTCAGCATTTCAGAAAATTTAGAGTTATGAGGTCAACTTTGGACGTTAGAAAATCTCCACTTTGAAAGCCCCCCATTTCGTCAATTTTAGGGGAAAAATAAAAAAATATATATTTTTGGACTCTATTTCTAATTATCTTTAAAATGATATACCGCAACCCTATGTAACGCTATAAAAAATATTTTACTTCGCATTCGCTTCTATGAGAGCCCCCCTGAAATAAAGATTTTTATAACATTTTAAGCCATATTCGGCTGGAGGCCATCGGTTTATATATGTCACCGTAAGATTGTAAAAACCGTCAGATTGTAATCTAACGCTTTTTTTCGATAGATTGTAAACAGTCGAAAGATTGTGAACCGTTCAATGTTTTAAGTGTCAATTTTTGAAATATTCATTGTATTTACGTTTTCTTGTCTCTTTCTTGTAGGTTAGGTTAGGGTTCAACATAAATAATCAAGTATAGCCCGGCCTTAGGTTCTATCGGGTTAATAAACCTAACAGATTACAATCTACCTACCGAAAAATACTCCGTTATATTGTAATCATTCGACAGTTTACAATTTCGCGAGTTAGATTATAATCTAACAGTTTTTACAATCTTACGGTGACATATACATAATATTTAAATTTGAAGTAATTACGTTCAGTAATTCAGAAGTTATAAGGCTCTGACAGACGGATGGACGGACGGACGGACAAGTGCAAATTCACTCAAGTAGACTCAGAGACCTTCGCTTCGTTCGGTCAAATATTATATTATGCGTAGGCGTTAGGATAAAAATAAAATATAGAGACGAAAATGCAGTAAAAAAATATTCTGTTAATCAGTAACCGTACCCGTTACAGGTATGTCTTATAAATTTTAATAAAGTGTGACTTACTTTACGTTAAATGGAGAGCATCATGCAATCAGGTAGGTATTGCATCTCCGAGATAGTAATTTATTTGGCTACATAATTTTTCATTTAAAGGCTTATGACCTCCAATTCAAAGTCTACAGCTCCAGGATTGAGGAGTTAGAGCCCAGCGCGTTATGATGGATAAGAATTTTAAAATTTCCGTGGGAACTCTTTAATTTTCCGGGTTTCAGGGGAAAAACCCGCCGTGTTTCCGTTTCCGTATTAAAAATGTCCGTCTCTATAGGACGCAAGATACCTCGTCGAAGTGTTAGTGCAGTGGTTGAAACGGTAACAAACATACTTACCTGCACATTTTTTCATTTGCTATATCAGGTAGTATGCATAAATATTATCGTCTTTATTTTTATCACTATTCCACTGGTCATCTGAAAGGAATTAATATAAAACTGTAATGCAAATAAACCGAAATAAGTTTACTTTACGAAGCAAAATTAACGAGTGGCAACTTAAAAGTGGCCGTGCGGAAACTTGAGCTATGTGAAAAATGCATGCAAGGTTGACTGCCAGAGATAATATCGGTTTATAATCACTTTTAAGCACTCAACATTGTTTTATATTAAAAGCCTAACTTAACTGAGCCGTGACCTATCTATTGTTCTGTTACTAAAAAGTCAAAAAGTTATGATTTTGAGTAAAGGTATATGCGCCAAAAATTTCATACCTACCAAATATTTTAGTCAACATCCTGCAAAATATAACAGGTATTTTCGTCCTAAGGAACGTTTGGCCTAGTTGTGACTTGTGACAGCAGCTATTAGTCAATCACGCTGACCCTGAGCTGAGCAAGGTGACCCAGGGACGTGAGCTAGATGAGTGACTACCCATCTAGCTCACGTCCTGGACCTCCCGATCTGATCTTTCTGATCCCCCCGTACCTTGGGGAGCACATAACCCGGTGTCGAATATTTGCTAAAACCTGTTATAGGCCTGCGCAGACAACGGAGGACGCGGAGGACAATAATTGATTGATCTATAGAACTGCATCGCATGAGATCGCTTATCGCGCACGATGTATTAATATACATAGTATCTACGGCGAAAACTTTAGTCACACAGACAACAGATTTTTGTCCTCTCTGGACAGTAACAGGCGATAGATATAGGTCTAGTCGAAATCTCTTCGTCTTAGCCGAGTCGTATGCGAATCTGCGATCAAAAATCTACGCGTGCAATATCCTACCATTATGTGACCAATGAAAATGTGTCGCGATGCTCAGCAATGAGGATGCAGGATGCGAGAGGTCTTCACCTTCTCTCAATGGAAATCCTGTTTCTCCACAGTCACATTCGATATACTACTGAAAACTTTCGCTATCGATCGTATCCTATAACGGTTGAACAATCAGTGAAACTTAATTTACTATCTTTTCATCTACATTAATAAAATTATTTCTTTGTTTATAGGTACAAAGAAGGTCTTGTTTATCTATTCGATTGCTGTACTGATCACAGTTTAGATTAGTATCATGAGATTAATAACTATAATGACTTCTTCTGATTACAGGTAATTAAACCGAGCCTTGCCTCCGTTTCCAAATAAAAACACCAAATCTTCACAACATTCGGAGCTTGGAAAATACTTACTGAAAAATACCTAATCGTTGAAATTATGTAGGCCAATAATATTACATTAATATCGACAGTAAAATTCTGGCACACTTATCTGTGCACGAGATGGAGGCTCAGGATCATAAGATATTCAATAGGTACCATAGTAGATCGTACTGTTATATAATTCCGAAGTCCGAACCTCGCCACGCACAAATAAGGCTGCCAAACTGTAAATGCATGTCAAATTAGGTATACTTTCTTGATTTATTTATTTTTATCATTTTTGTTCAAAATATGTATTTTATCTAACTCATAACCTATAGGTAAGTGGACATTCTAAATCTCTCAAGGTATAAATAAGGTAAAATTGTTAAGTGTTAAGTTACCTATTTACTTTATCAAGTACATAGATACGTGTCCACACGTATATACATATTATAATTATACCTAGCTACATTATCTGATACATCTTGATAAGTACAGCCTATTTGTCGATCCGTGATCGTTATTCGTTTTATATCGTATCTAATTGTATAATTAATTGTATGAATGGGCATTTGTAGGCACAGAATACTAATTAGTTACACTATAGGTACATATATAGGTAAGTTATTCCTAACTAGAATCATTAGACAGGAAGGAACGAGGAAGCACTTGTATTTTTTAAACTCTGTTACCGAGAATGACAATATGAGAGAAACTATTTTAAATGTCAGGGACAGAAAAAAATTCTCATGTAAAACATGACAGATACCTACAATGGAGGTATGTGATATATGAATAAATTAAACCAAACAGTTGTAAAGAAATGAATAACATCTTAAAAGGTCAATTTACATAATATTATATGTACTTATCAAAGTTTTCGTACCTAAAGGAATTACGTTAGTACTTGCTTGCAACCATATTTTGGGGTCTTTTAAGTTTATTTTCAGGTGATATATATATTATTAAGATGTTAAGTTTGCACTATGGTTCGGTATTTAGTAAGGTTTTTTAAACGATTTTTTCCCTATTTATTTGAAATAATATATAAGTATATTTTTTTTAAGAATGTCTTCACTGGGCAAATACACATAGGTATTTTGATAAGAATTTTCTTTCAATATCTAGGTCCTTACTTAATGTCAAGAGTATATTATTAGAAAATTTACGACTATTCAGAGTGTGCACGTACGTCTATTGTCTAATATTCATAATCGGTTAAGAAATCGGTTTTGAATGAATTTCGAAAACAATGTGTTGATCAAACTCTGCTCACTACCAAGAGGAAGCTTTTAACATGCATTACTAGTGGTTGCTCTTAGATTAGAGCTCAGATAGACGTCACGATTACTTGATAATATCTAATCGCAAATTATTAAGTTACCCAAATTGGGTCACAACTATTCTGTTTCTCACCTACATAATCTCGATTCTCGACGACATGAATGTTACGTGCAACGTGTGAAGGTATTTTTATGGCTTTGGGTAAAGGTGTGAACAAAGACACATAACCGATTATCAAAATTAGTATCATAATATTTTATTCTTTTGCATTCAATCCAATATTTAGATATACACTACCTGAAATTGAGGGACATGCAGCTGATGCATCCCTATTCTATAATTCAGTAACTATCAAAAAAAGACAGCCATCACTGACATATTGTTATCCATTGAATATTTGCTATGGATTATTGTTATTTAATAGCATGTTATTTATATATTGTATTGCTAGCTGATGCCCGCGACTTCGTCCGTATAAGTTTTTTTGATTCCCGCGGGAACTCCTTAATTTTCCGGGATGAAAAGTAGCCTATGCCACTCTTCAGGTCCTCAACTATATCCTCATGCCAAAAATCACGTTACGAAACCCATGAACATTTTGTATCGGAAAATCAAGGGAAAATGGTTTTTTCTTTTATTTTATTTTTTCGACAATTTTCCAATGTTTTTATAGTTATTCTGCTATTCAGGACGGAGACAAATACAACAAATCAAAAACCATGAAAATCGGTCCAGCCGTTCTAGAGTTATAAGTGTTCGAACAAACCCGACTTTGTTTTATATATTAAAAAAAAAAGGAAGATTATTTCATATTGTATGTTAATATTATTTCATAGCAAACCTTCAATGGATAATAAAATATATGTCAGTAGCTTTCATTTTTGGTAGTACTGAATCTCGCTAGATTTCTTTAGGCCAAGCGTGGTTTTATTTTATTAATTTCAAAGATCTACAATATTATGCATTTCGTAAAGGTGTCACAAAAATTTTGCGACTCATATTGCATGGCCTTGGCTCGGTCAAGCATATAAATTTAGTAGACAGTGCAACTAAATCGTACGTCTAGGTAGTATTTCATTTCTACATACGATCCGACACTTTATCTCCTAACTAAATCTTTAAGTGGGTGTTTTATGACATTATTTAGATTAGATAGGTATTTACCTACAATTGGCCATTTGGGAATGTATTTTGTACCTATTGCAAAGAGAACTATATTTATAGTAGTTTATGCTAATAAAATTAATTACTACCCGATTTCAAAAAGGAGTTCGATTCGAAGATTCGAGCACCAGAGTTTGCATAGTGGTAGGAAATTATGTGAAAAAACAAAAAACGGAAATAGTTATTGTTACAAATCCGCTATTTATCACACAATTAAAATACAAAATGTAGGCCAATACGCATTCGTAGCCGTTGAATTTTCTAATGGAATGTAACCTATTAGTAGGTACCTACATGCAAATCGCTGCCTACCAAAAATCTAGGTCCTACTAATAAAAGAATTGAAAGCTCAAATACAGGTACGCCAAAGAAATCTGTTATTAAGTAATTTATTTATTCTAGTGTGGTACAAGGCTGGTGGGTCAGGCGTCACCAGAACATACGGGAAGCTGAGGAACGTTACAAAAAGGAGCCTGTCTTTGATATGACATAAGGTATCCTACGCACGCGATGATTTATAGCGTTTTTAGGGTTCCGTACCAAAATGGTAAAATGGAACCCTTATGGTGCGACTTTCTCCGTCTGTCTGTCCGTCTGTCCGTCTGTCCGTCTGTCCGTCTGTCCGTCCGTCACACTCGATTATTTCAGTAACTACCGAAGCTATCGACATGAAATTTGGAATAGTTGTGTATATTAGTGGCCCAAAGACACTGGAGTTAAAAAAAATTGAAAATTATTTTTGTTCTTATTTAAAAAGGGGGGAAAATCTGAGGGTTGAAATTTAAAAGTGAGATAACTGTACTGTGTGTGGTATCATATGAAAGGGTTTACTTTGTACATTCTAAAACAGATTTTTAATTATTTTTAATTATGATAGTTTTTGATTTATCGGGGAAAATGTCTAAAAAAATACCGTTCCCCCCCCCTTATCTCCGGAGTTTACCAATCGAAAAATTTGAAATAATTATGGTCAATAGGAATTTACGTATATTTTACAGGAAAACTATAGCCAATGCTCTAACTAGCATAGTTTTTTTGATATTAACAATAAACCTCTACAAACAAAGTTAGTCTTGCGGTTCATTAACAAAGGTAATTATTTATTAATAATGGTACGGAACCCTTCGTGCGCGAGTCCGACTCGCACTTGCCCGGTTTTTAAAGTACGCTTCACAATTACATAATTATATAAAGCTTACAACATTATAATGGTACTAGTACTTTATTATTGAATTAAAATTGAAACGATATCATAGATTCATGCTGATATTATAAATGCAAAAGTTTTTCTGTCTGTCTGCTACGCTGTCGCGGCCCATCCATTTAATCGATTTTGATGAACCTTGGTACAAACACAGATTGTATCCCAATGGTAGGTATGTGTGTATATTTTCAGGGTTCTCTTAAAACTCAAATAGCAATACATAGGAAAATAGGCAATATTGTCGTGGAAACGGTAGGAAAGATTGGTCGCACCATATGGTTTGTTAGCCCCGGCAGGGTTAGTATTTCAAGGTTGATATTGCGTAGGTACGTCGAGCCTTAGGATTTCACCTTTTGAGTTACATTCTGACAACAATTGCCCGATTTCACTAATACGGACTAGTGATACGAGTACAGTGTGTACCCAACAGTGGTCTATCACGGGGAATGTGGATCCCCCCACTCAAACGTTCTTACCCAATAATTATTATTATAGGTGCAACAAGTATACCTATCCTTTAACCTAAAACTCAAATTAAATTATTCATGTATTAGCAACTATTCCAGCAACGAGAGTGTATCAAACGTATATTGTACAGTGTACTATCATATTATTGTCTGTTGAGTATTCACAGAAAATGTAAGGTCAGCCGCATATATATTAGGTACTTACCAGAAAAAGGCATGTCAGAAAAAATCTGATGTGGGCTTGCTGGTCGAATTTATGAACGACTACTTAGAATGCTTAGGTTTGTTACTAATAGAACATAACCTAACATACAGTCACTAATTTTATTCAAGCATTAGTTATTAAAAAATATTAAATAATCAAATAAATATTATAAATGCGAAAGTTTGGATGGATGTCTGGATGGATGTATGGATGTATGGATGTTTGTTACTCAATCACGCCCCAACGTCTGAACGGATCTGGCTGAAATTTGGCATAGGGATAGATTATAGTCTGCAATAGCACATAGGCTTACTAAAAAACCTCAAACCACGCGGACGAAGTCGCGGGCATTCGCTAGTTAGATATAAATTTTTATTGATACAAATATTAATTATGTAGGTATAAAGGCTGCAGTAAGCCTATAGCACCCACAAGTCGAGTTATTGACGTGACCGGCTGCAAGGGCGACATGCCAGCCATTAGATTCCTTTTACAGCACTGTTTTTTTGCAGCGACATGTAAATGAGACCTAAGTCTCAAGACTGCTTACTTGTAGTTAGACCAGTCGAATAAGCTTATTTTGAAGCAAAAAAAAAACAAAATTGTTAACAGGATGGGAACAGTTGGAAATGGTAAAGTGGCGTATAATGAACGTAAAAAACATAAATGCGTGAGCAGGGGTATTTCCAGATATATTTGGGGGATGAAAAGGGGTGGAATTTTGGATTATTGCGATTTCCGGTGAAAGTTGACGTCGGAGAGAAAAGTGTACAATAGAAAAGTTGTAGATTATTCAAAGATCTACAGCGTTTGTATGAATGATTTTTTCACAAAACCTCAAAATCTTCGAGTAAAATGCGAAAAACCGCTTTTATGGTTTTTTATTTTTCGTTTACACACAAATAATTTTATTTTGACGAAACTTGGTGAAAGTATACCTTTTTGTGTCTGAAATATCTACAAATTTTTTCAGACAAAAATATTAAGAGACTTCCGAGATAATCACGTTTTTCGGCCCAAAAAAATATTATTAAAAAAAATTATGGAAAATTGTCGTAGAGACTTCTTTCAAGTCGCAATTTTTTCGTTTTGAGTTAATGCAGCCTTTATTACCATTCTATTAACATTTTTTTCTTTGTAAAAGTGTAATTTGACTGGACTATAGTCTATTGTTGTAGTTGTTGTTTATTAACTTTATTAAGTACAAAAAAATAAGGTTACCTTCCTTGGTTATGGGATACAGCTAAATGCATAATTTTGTAATATATTCAAAAAATTAACGTGTAACAGCTGCTGTGTCTAGTCGAAGAACATAATTAAAGATATTACTTATATTATTTATTTTGTCTAAGAAATTAAAAGATAAATGTAGTAGGCAAATGCAAAAATTAAATAAGTAGGTAGGTACCTAAACACTTACATTTATGTGTAACATTGTTACATCGTGTAACTAGGTGTGCTATCAAAGGAAGTTTAATAATGGCTAAAGTATGCTTCAAAACGGTAATTACTAAGAAATACTAGGTCCATTCTCTAGGTGTATTAGATGCATTTAGATTTTGATACATAGACACGCTTTTTACACGATACATAACATTACTTTTTACTTATTTAACACCACTATAATTTGTTCTGCATGTATTAGAATCACGCAGATTAACCTGTCTAAACCTGTTTGTTAGTGTGTACAACGCTTAAAAAATCTGCCAGCGTGTACAGTGCTTAAAAAGACATTTAATCTGTGTACCTAAATTTGTCAATGTCAACGTCAGATTTATAAAATTAATTTTGTCAAATTTACAAAAATGTAAAATCATCGTCGTTGAATCTTGTAACACGGAAATTAGAATACAGTTATTGTAAACCTCATATAATCGAATTTTAATACGCATTCCTCCTATCAAGAAGGAACATTGGTCAACTTCGAACCAAATACTTTGTACCAGCAAGCGGGGACAAGACTTCTGGCGCCAACTCGCATCACCATTCACCGCAACGCTAACGGGACCCGGTGAGACGTGCCAGCCAAGATCATCCCATCTAATCCCATAATCCTACCTTATTCCTGTGCTAATTACCGTGCTCAACACTCACTACGCGTTATAAACCTGCAGGTAAGTACTTATTTGTATCCTATACTTGCACTATCATACTTACTTGATGCGTACTTGCTTCTCTTCTCACAAACCAAAATGTCTAAAACGGATCTTATTTTGCCTAAATCTCCTTTGCTAGACCCATCTGCGCAATTAATTAAAGAATTGGTTAAACAAAGAGGCGTTTTAAAGGGAAGATTGACTAAACTTTCTGCATATGTAAATTCCTTTGAGAATCAAGTTTTAGACCGCAGTAAGCGAGCAGAATTAAACCTAAGAATACAAGGTGCATCTAACTTATTGTCTGAGTTTAATCAAATACAAATGAAGTTAGACGGGGCTCTTCCAGACTCTGATAATGATGAACAGCTGGAGGAGAGAGAGTGTTTTGAAAACAAGTATTATTCTATAATAGCTCAAGCTGAGTGTGTCCTGGGCAATGATTCGGTGCCAGCTACAGTGCGGAATGAGTGCTTAGGCAATGCGCATCAGGCGGTAAAGCTGCCAACTATAAATCTACCTACCTTTGATGGTTCATACGATCAATGGCTTGAGTTTAAGAATACTTACACTTCCCTCGTCCACATGTCAAACACTATAAGTACTATTCAAAAATTTCATTACCTTAAGTCCTCGCTTAAGGGTCCAGCTGAGTTAGTTATTAATTCAATAGAATTTACACCAGATAATTACTTTGTTGCCTGGGAATTACTTACGAATAGATATAACAATAGTAGGTTACTCATTCATAATCATGTTAAAGCGTTGTTCACTATTCAACAATTATCTAAGGAGTCACCGGTGTTGTTGCGCAAGTTAATTGATACTGTGTTAAAGAACCTACGGTCTCTAAACTTACTAGGTGAGCCCACAGAGCACTGGGACACCCTTATTATTTACATGGTTGTGTCAAAACTAGATGACTCTACGGAGCGAGCGTGGGAAAAACATAGGAGTGAATTAGGATTAGGTGAACAAAAAAAAGATGGTAAAGGGGTAGTACGGGTGACTCATTTGTTAGAGTTTTTGAAAGCAAGAGCGGATATGTTGGAAACATTACATGTGTCACGCAATAAAAATAATCAAGATTTAAATAAGTTTATAAAGAATTCTTCAAATAATAACTCGGGTAACAAGGATGTTTTGGGTAACAAGGTTCGTTGCAACGTGTCCACTTCTAATACGGATAAGCAGTTTAAAAGAACGTGCCCGTTTTGCAAATTAAACCATAATTTGTATGCCTGTCAAACATTTTTAGACGCAACCATAGACAATAAAATTAACTTTATTAATAAAAATAAATTATGCATGAATTGTATGCGCTCCGGGCACGGCCCTGACGTTTGCAGGTTTGGGCCTTGCAGGAAGTGCAGCCTTAAACATAACACGATTTTGCATCGCGAATGCAGCGCAACCGAAGGTCAAGTGGCACTACCACTTGCACCAGCGCAGAGTGAATACGTTGCTAACTCCTCTCAATGCACATCAGTTCAGACCTATTCATCGCAGGTTATTAGTGGGACAGACGTCAAATGCGCGCAGGCGTCACTCACACAACCTGTTTTGTTATCGACCGCGCTAGTCAGACTAACAGATGATTCAGGTAAAACGTTAATATGCCGCGTCATGCTCGATAGTGGGAGTCAATGTTGTTTTATACGAAAAGCGATCTGCGACCAAATTAATGCGCCATTAATACAGTCCACAAAAAATATACAAGGAATAGGGAACTCCGTCACACAATGTTTTCAATCATGCAAAATAAACATTCGCTCGTTACATGGGGATTATTCTACTCAAATACAATGTTTGGTGCTACCGCAAATAACACCAGTGGCGCCACCTATACCTATTAATTTCAATCAAATTAAAATTCCGCAATACATAACGCTAGCTGATCCCTCGTACCTGGACGGCTATGATATAGATCTTTTGATAGGTGCTGATCACTTTTGGGATCTATTGAGTGAAGGAAAAATTCCCCTCGAGAGTGGCCCCTTCCTGCAAAATACAAAGTTAGGTTGGGTCATATCAGGACCGATAAATAAATTACCGGTTATTTCGAACACTATTTATTGTAACTACACGCAATTTCATTCAATCGACTCCCAGTTACGCAAATTCTGGGAGCTTGAGGAAGTTTCCCCTAGTTTTCCTGCGCAGTCTGAGGTGGAGCGCGCTTGCGAAGACGACTTCGTCCTAAATACTAGGCGCGACCCACAGGGACGATTCGTTGTTAAAATGCCGTTTCGTGAATCCCCCGCCTTACTAGGCGACTCATATACACAAGCATACAGACGGTTAATCTCTCTGGAAAAACGACTTTCGCGGTCTAAGAATTGCGCGCAACTGTACAAGGCTTTCATTGACGAATATATACGGTTGGGGCACATGGACCGCATAGATAATTATCCAACCCCACATTACTTTATGCCTCATTTTTGTGTGTTTAACGAAAACAGTACCACTACCAAGTTGCGCGTTGTGTTCGACGCAAGCGCTAAATCAACCAGCGATAAATCCTTGAATGACATTCAAATGGTCGGTCCACCTATTCAAGGTGATTTATTTGCTATTTTATTGCGGTTTCGCGAAAATGCCTACATAGCTTGCGCCGACATCGAGAAAATGTACAGGCAAGTTTTAATAGATGTCAGCCAACGCGACCTTCAACTCATCCTGTGGCGTTCTGAACCCGCAGCTCCACTAGAAATTTATAGATTAAACACTGTGACCTACGGAACGGCATCAGCGCCTTTCCTTAGTGTTAGATGCTTACGGCAGTTGGCTATAGAGTGTAATGACGCAGACGTGATGCGAATCATAGCACATGATTTTTATGTTGACGACATGATAACGGGGACGAACAACAAAGATGAATTATTAGAATTATGCGAAAAAACAGCGAACGTTCTAGCCACAGGGTGCTTTCCACTTCGAAAGTGGGTGTTTAATTTTAAACACGATAATCTACCAGCATCGTCTCATACGCTAAAAGATTTGTCATTAGGTGAGCCTCCTCAATCAAAAACGCTTGGATTGAGCTGGATAAGTCAATCTGATGAACTCAATTATCAATCTAAGGTTCGGTTACCTTCAAATAAAATTACAAAACGCGTGATTTTATCTACAATATCGCAGATTTTTGACCCTTTAGGTCTACTAAGTCCTACTATTATGACAGTAAAAGTTCTGTTACAAAAATTGTGGTTATTAAAAATTGACTGGGATACGCAATTACCAGAGGAGGTGGCTAACGAGTTTAATCGATTTCTTAGTAATTAAGAAGTCCTTAGCAGTTTAAGAATACCGCGTCATGCGTTTGCTAAGGAGTGTACGCGCGCGGAATTACACGTATTCACTGACGCCTCGCAAAAAGCGTATGGGGCATGTGCATACATACGCACTTTGACACAAAACGGTAGCGTGACGGTAAAGTTACTGTACGCGAAAGGGAAAGTAGCTCCTTTAAAAACTTTAACCATTCCTAGGTTAGAGTTGTGTGGTGCGTTAACAGGCGCGAAACTTTGCGTCAAAATAGTCGATTCCCTGCGCTGTCAGTTTGATAATATCAGTCTGTGGACCGATTCGACTATAGTGTTAGGGTGGCTACGCATGGCACCCTATCAATTAAAAACTTACGTACAGAATAGAGTAGTCGAGGTGCAAGAGATGACGCATAAATATGCGTGGTATCATGTAGCGACTCAAGATAACCCAGCAGATCTTGTCTCGAGGGGGGTGAATCTAAAATCGCTCCAAGAATTGAGCCTATGGTGGGAAGGCCCCCACTTTTTGCGTGATCCAAATTTTGCACCACCTGTTATTGAGAGGCCTAGGGTCAGTCAAGAAACTGACTTACCAGAGGTTAAAGTTTTACACACTCAAAATGTCACTTCTCAAGACAATTGTTCCATTGATCCTGTTATCACGTTTACTAGATTCTCCCAGTTCAACCGCATTCAACGTGCTATGGCGTATGCTAATCGTTTTATACACAATGCGCGTTCACCCTGCGAAAAACAATCCGGTGCCTTAGATGTGGATGAACTGCGAGAAGCTGTGAATGCTCTTGCTCGGTTATCGCAACAGGAATCATTTCCTGAATACACTATATTACGTAATAATAAACCCTTAGCAAAACGGAGTATTTTAATGAAATTAAGCGTATTTATTGATGAAAGAAAATTGATACGAGTGGGTGGTCGCTTATCGAATGCTTCCGAATTTGATTACAACAAAAAGCATCCAATTCTTTTATCAGCAAAACACTATTTCACTCATTTGTTGTTCCGCTTTGAACATTTACGACTATTACATGCAGCGCCACAGTTACTATTATTTACCATTCGGGAGTCGTGGTGGCCTATCGGTGGTAGGAACCTCGCCAAAAAGGTTGTACATGAATGTGTAACCTGCACACGTTTAAGCGGCAAAACTTTAACGCCAATAATGGGCAACCTCCCCGCAGAGCGCCTAGCTGCAAGTTTTCCATTCGCAGTTAGTGGGGTTGACTATTTTGGGCCAGTTTTCGTACTGAATCGAAAAGGAAGAGGCGCTAAATTATGCAAGGCGTACGTTAGCCTGTTCATTTGCTTTGCAACACGAGCCATTCATCTCGAGTTAGTTGGAGATCTATCGACTGATGCGTATTTGCTGGCGTTAAAACGCTTCATTTCGCGGCGCGGCAAACCAGATGAGATCTTCTCAGACAATGGAAGAAACTTTACTGGTCTAATGACAGAATTTGCAAAATTTTTAATTAATTGTGCAGACGACCTTAAAGAATTTGCTGTTAGCAACAATATTAAATTTAGATTTATTCCCCCCTATTCGCCAAACTTTGGGGGTTTGTGGGAAGCGGCGTAAAGTCGTGCAAGCATCACATCAGACGTGTAGTAGGCAATGCAAACTTTACATTTGAGGAGTTTAGCACGGTGTTAGCGCAGATAGAAGCCGTCCTTAATTCCCGGCCTCTGTCTCCTATGTCGACTGATCCTAATGATTACACCCCTCTCACACCTGCACATTTCTTGGTTGGCCGTCCGCTGACGTCGCCTGCTTGTGAGAACTATGAGCAAGTACCAGTGCCCCGACTCACGCGCTATCAGCGAGTCGAGCAAGCCCGACAGCACTTCTGGAGTCGTTGGTCCAAAGAATACGTCTCCGAGCTCCAAGTGAAAACCAAATGGTGCAAAGCCGGTGACAGTTTAAAGGAAGATACACTTGTGCTCATAAAAGAGGACAACAGCCCCCCTTTGAAGTGGAGCATGGGACGCATCATCGCTATTTTTCCCGGAAGGGACGGAGTCTCCAGGGTCGCATCCATACGCATGGCTACTGGCAACGTGATACGGCGGGCATTTTCGAAGATCTGCCCCCTACCTGTGACGTGTGATCCGGTTCCAAGGGACTGAGACATTATTGGAAGTGAAGCCTTCCAAGGCCGGGGGCATGTTAGTGTGTACAACGCTTAAAAAATCTGCCAGCGTGTACAGTGCTTAAAAAGACATTTAATCTGTGTACCTAAATTTGTCAATGTCAACGTCAGATTTATAAAATTAATTTTGTCAAATTTACAAAAATGTAAAATCATCGTCGTTGAATCTTGTAACACGGAAATTAGAATACAGTTATTGTAAACCTCATATAATCGAATTTTAATACGCATTCCTCCTATCAAGAAGGAACACTGTTAAAGTCTGCGTGGTTTTCAGGTCTTTAAAAATACTATGGGAACTCTGTGATTTTCTGGGATCAAACGTAGCCTTGGTCGGTTTTTAGAATGAACCTACGCCTCTGTACCTATCAAATTTCTTCAAAATACCGTGAAAATTCGCATTTAGTAAGATTGATTATTACGATGAACTATAATATATCGAATGTTCGGCCAACGTTTGAGAGTGCAGTATTTTTTAGAGTAAGTCTGACAAATAGATGATAGCATTATTAAAATTAGAAACCATAGAAGCAATGAAAGCAATAATAGCGAAAAAAGGAAACCTATAAGAAACTTGTTCTATAAATGCATTAATATAATGATAAAGGACATTTTGTAGGACCATAATTTAATTATGTATTAGTAAAAAATAAATAGGTACGGCTCGTGGCGGTATGTAGGTTCTGATTAGGAAGTATAATATATCGACTCATTAAGGTAATTGGAGGTCAGTATTCCATAACTTTTTCTTAGCTAACTTGTAACTTTATGCCTCTATGAATTAATCATTAAAGGAGAAAGTAGGTATTTGTGTAGCTATTCGTAGCTCGTAGCACATCCCCTAAAAATTTGCTACGCTGTAGGTACGTAAGTAGGTACAGCACAGGGATAGGAGAAGGGATTCAGAAAGTCTTGCCAGAATGTCTAGCTACGAGGTCTCTACCGTTTCATAGTCTTATATCATATTTTTTGAAAATCCACTGCAGTCTGCCACTATAGGTATGTGTCGACCCTTTTATGGAACACACGCCCGTTTGAATATAGACATTAACTTTATTATTTAATAGACACGGCTATAAAAATAACAACATAACCACTAGTTTTGCCCGTGGCTTCGAAATAGAGGTAGGTACCTACTCACTACAATTAATTTGACTAACTATCTTACTCAAACACATTGAATTACTGATCTCCATTTAAACTATAAAATTAAATCTAATGGATGTGTCGCGTATTTTTTGTATAATAATTTATCTACTACCTACTACGGGGAAGGATTATTTTTGCTCAATTAACTACTTGGTTATTTTCAACTTTTCAACATACTTAGTAAGGATTTGAGTTGATGATTAACTACATTTGCAGCAGCAGATGCACCAGCAGATTACCTACTTGTTCTTTTGACTTATAAAGACTGAACATTAACTGTACAGATTAGTGTCCTATTGGGTACTTCCGGTAGGACTAAATTGACTTGATGCCATTTTATTCCATGTGTTAAATAAAATAAAATATTGTATAAGGTTCGCAAGTATATAAGCCAAGAAGTGCGTACTCGTCTGGTAGAGAGTCTGGTGCTATCGAAGCTCAATTATGCTGATATAGTTTACGGGTCTCGTCTTCTGGTCAGAACGTGCAAAATTATCCAGCGTGTCCAGAATGCATGTGACACCATTTTTAAACAAGCATGGCTTACTAAAAATGTAGGTCGAGGAGGAAGCTGCACCTCGCTAGCTTGTTATTCAGTGTGTTCAAAAATGGTAAACCACCTTACATATATGAAAAGCTAGGGAGGACTTATGAGGGTAGGGAGCATTTTAGAGACGTACGTAAAATTCTGAGTGTCCCACACCACCGCACTGCTGCTTTTAAGGGTAGCTTTAAATATGCCGCAACCCGATGCTGGAATAACATTCCTCCCCCCATTCGTGATTCTCGGAGTAAAATCACTTTTATAAATAAGTTAAAAAGATTCATGTTACAAAAGCAAATTGAGTATGAGAATATTGCGGCCAATATTTCATTAATTTAATATTATATTTGTTTGTAATTTTATGTGTATTGTTTTCTTGATATATTTTTTCTTGTTTTCATATTATTTATTGTAGTTGTATGTTTTAGATTTTTTTTTATTTTTCTTTTTCCTTTTTGTATAGTATAAATGTGTTACTATTATAAATGGCATATAATATGAGTACTTGCTGCTTACTTGTGACTGCTTATAAACTTTACTTTTGTTTATTATACATATTAATATTTTATGTTACTGTGGCGTCACCCGGGTCACAGCCGAAAACCAGCGCCCTGCTTAGTATGCAATTTATTGGCATACCATGCAGGGCTTAATGCTGAGCTGTACACCCATTCTGGGTGGTGTCACAGACAAATTTTTTACGTTTGTAATCTGTGTTTGGCCTGTGACACCATTGTCGAATAAACTGTTTTTCTTTCTTTCTTTTTAGGGTTCCGTACCAAAATGGTAAAATGGAACCCTTATGGTGCGACTTTCTCCGTCTGTCTGTCCGTCTGTCCGTCTGTCCGTCTGTCCGTCCGTCACACTCGATTATTTCAGTAACTACCGAAGCTATCGACATGAAATTTGGAATAGTTGTGTATATTAGTGGCCCAAAGACACTGGAATTAAAAAAAATTGGAAATTATTTTTGTTCTTATTTAAAAAGGGGGGAAAATCTGAGGGTTGAAATTTAAATGTGAGATAACTGTACTGTGTGGGGTATCATATGAAAGGGTTTACTTTGTACATTCTAAAACAGATTTTTAATTATTTTTAGTTATGATAGCTTTCGATTTATCTGGGAAAATGTCTAAAAAAATACCGTTCCCCCCCCCTTATCTCCGGAGTTTACCAATCGAAAAATTTGAAATAATTATGGTCAATAGGAATTTACGTATATTTTACAGGAAAACTATAGCCAATGCTCTAACTAGCATAGTTTTTTTGATATTAACAATAAACCTCTACAAACAAAGTTAGTCTTGCGGTTCATTAACAAAGGTAATTATTTATTAATAATGGTACGGAACCCTTCGTGCGCGAGTCCGACTCGCACTTGCCCGGTTTTTTTCTTTATTCTCACTCTTTTGATCACGTGGGAGCTAATTATAGACAAGTAGGCAACAGTTGCACGATTTACAATTTTTGTTACAAGATAATGAAACAATTTGTGTTCTGCAACAGATTTTACTATTAGATACCTACCGCCGGTGTTGTACGTACTGCCTAGTGACACGCGCCTTTCTCACTTGACTCTTTTAGAAGGCGATTGGCATTCCAACATAGTCTGCGAATCAAGTTCAAGTTGCAATCAGGTACAGGCTACGATTAAAATATATAATAGGTATATGCCATTCATTGGGTCATACAGTCAGATTATTATAGAGCTACACATAAAGTAAAAGTTGATACTGAGGGCTGAGTACTGTCACGTTGAACAATGTTTACCCGGATCAACAGACATTCACTTCCTGCGTGACGTAAATGAGGTTAAATAATCCGAATCAAATGTGTTAACTGAAAAAAATATCTGAATGAATAATATTTAATAAATCTTGAAATTATGTAGGTACTTGATACAGAATAACCATATACTAATATGACAGGATAAAACGTCAGTACCTTCCGACGCAGTTCCAAAATTAATGTTTTCGCTCTAGTACAGCAATTAATGTACAGCTTTATTTGAATTTCATTGAAATAAATAATATCAAAATAAGTACCTTTACGTGTTGGACGTACTCAATAGAGAAATAAAAGATTTAAGACAAATTTTTATTCTATCCCTTTAATAGATCTACATGCTGATGTACGAGTAGAGGCATAAAAATTAAAAGGCCTTATCTCTGACACGATCGAAAATAACAATAACATCATTGCATTCATTGGTATACAAAAAAGGTCAAACGTCTTTGGGCACAGCGATCATTGAATTGCTATTTGTATAGCACATTGTAGTGACAAACTATATAAACCTGAGTAACAATCCATGAAACATGTTGAGTATAATTTTGGATATATTTTCTGTAGAAAATGTTATTTTAATAATTAAAACTAAGAAAAAAATTAAAATTAAAATCTAAATTAAATAACTTTTTATATTTACAAAAAATACACGCCGTCCGTAGTATTATATATGATTATAATACTAATGTCTGTAAGTAATTCTTGCAAGGAACTGGGGGCTTAATACGCCCAGTAATATTAAGTAAGTAAAAAGCTCAATTTTTCATTCGATGTGCAAAAAAGCCGTACATCGATAAAAACATTAACATTAACACTCAATGATATTTAAAAAAATGCACGTGTAGGTACTTAATGTCATTGATTACACTCGTTACATCCTGTTTTATACGGCCGGAACGAATATTAAAGGCTAAGTTTTCAATGAACAACATCCGATATTTATTACAGTTTTGCTGTCCGCCCATTTGCGTCCATTGCCAGCAACTGGTAAACAAAATTTTATATTTCACACTTGCTACTCGTAATATTGAGGCCCTCTGACCTAGCGAACTCTTCAAGTTCAATTAAATCACATAATTATGTACATGTTGGCGTCAGTCTGTCAATGGACGGACTAACGGATAGCAACACAATTTTGATAGATCAACGTAGTTCCGATCTCTTTATACCTAATCAAAGGTTCCGATGTCACGTTTGTTGATATATTTGTCAAAAAAAGAGAAGCTTTGAAGAGTATATAGAGTGTATTTTTGCTGAAAAAAGTTAAGAGTATATTTTTTAAATTATGAAGATATATATGCTCATACTATTCTGCTCTCTGCTCTCATAATAATAATTTAATATGGAGATTCGTATATTTTGATAATATAAGTAGTTTTTGGACCATAAATTATTAGATACAAATCTGCCCTATAAATAATAATATATTATTAGATACAAATAAGAAACTATAACAATTTGTGCAGTCTATTTACCATCATTGAGTATCGCTGGTGCGTTATCTTCCGTTTACGGTAACATAGAAATTAATATACAAAAAAAAAGAACTCTAACGTATAGGTATTTATGGATTTTTATTAAATTCAGATGGATACTGCGTACTGCGAAGCAAGGTTTACCACAAAGCTTTAAAAATAAAGTTGGTCTCTTCCTATGATTACAAGGATCTTCTTGAATGTACATAATTAGAAAAAGATAAGGTTACATGAAATTTTCAAGCCATACAGGTCGCGAAATCCTAGCGATAGCGGTAGAGAGCTTGGACCTAGTCAAGTGCCTTTTGAGTGTATCGTCGATTTATAAGATATTCGGGTTCGAATCCCGCAGGATTCGCAATTATTGATGTGAAGTGATTGAAGGTTATTATTATTTTTAAAATAACCCTGTATATGTATATTCCGTACTACGAAGAAAGGTAAATTTTTGGTTGCAAGAGGCCCTGGTTAAAATATTATAATTACTTGTATTTCTAAACTCTATTGTCGTCGACGTCGCCAGACGCACAGCTGGACATAGGTCCCTCGTAGGGACTTACACACGTCACGTTCTTGCCGTCTTGCGCCGTCTGGATCCAGTGTTGCGACGTTGGGGTCCCAAGGTGCTCAAATGCTGACCTCCCACTGGAAAGTCCCCTCGTCCCCTCTAGCTGAATGGAGGACATCAAGCGAGTAGAAAGGAGCCTCTTAATCACCTCTACTTAAATTAAATATAAGATTTCCTATTACGTACATATTTAAATCGCACTGTGAAATTAATAATTGGATTTAAAAAAAATAAGGTCGATATAAACTGGAAAGGTACCTACCTACCTCAGGTTCGTGTACAGCGGCCAGCGCCTAAAGCTACATTGTATGTACCACGTCATTTATCAAGAAATTATTTAATTAAACGTTCAACTGGATTATTTATATATAATAATTTATTTCTATTTAATTGGCAGTTATTCGTAACATATGTTATCATTCTTAATATTTTATTTGATTAAGACTGATTTATATAGATATTCTACGAATTGCGTCTGGAGATTGATTTACCTATTCTAGCCATGGTAATATAGCCGCAAAAGAGGTGCGGCTACTGGCTATCCGACATATTATTTTTCATTGACTACGTGATATGTCTATAATATCTGTAGGTTCTACCTAGCATTATTAATTTGTAATACATCTTACTTATTCATGTTTATATCTGTTTTCAGTTAGCGTATCACGAGACTGACTCAGTAGATGAGTAGACTGATTGAGAATTCGGAAGCATGCTGCAGTGTAAATCCATACTAATATTATAAATGTGACAGTGTGTCTGTGTTCTACGCTTTCACGGCCTAACTACTCAACCGATTTTGATGAAATTTGGCACAGAAATAGTTTACATCCCGGGGAAGGACATAGGCATATACTTTTTATCCCGGAAAATTTAAGAGTTCTCGCGGGAATAAAAAACATCTATCTACGTGGACGAAGTCGTGGGCATCATCTACTTAGTCATAGATATCAGAATTTCCCTGTTCAGTGGTGTAAATCTAGATATTTTTTAAGCAACTCTTTGATATTAAATTATCAAGTGCTACCGAATCCAAGCGCTTCGAACTTCGAACGTCGAGAGCGGAAACGGAACTCAAAGCTAAAACGCAAACTGAAATAATTGTCGATTTAATGACTTACTTTGTTTTTACGACGTTGATTTTAGGTATATTTATTTACATTTAGTTAAAACACAAATGTAAGGTTCCTTTAAAATTGTTAAATATCACAATTAGGCATGACGCTTCTTTCAGTGGAAAGTGCTCATTACTTTCGTAACCGTTTCCTTATTTAAGAAAACTGAAAATTCATACTATTATTCAATATATATATATATTGAATATATTATATTCGTTACCGTATACCGTTAAAAATTAGTACATACAATTCAAATTATTTAACGTAGTTTTTTTATTTTATTTTCCGTTAGTATATTTATGATAATTAGGTTAGAGCGATCGCTACATTAAAGTCGATTTCTTAGAAACTGTAATGGGGCGTACACGACAAAATTTTGAATGGAATCAGGCGTTACTTTGCGGAAGTTCATGATTTAGCAAGAAAAGAATACAATTATTTTGCTATAATCCGCCAACAGAAAAAAATTCTGTATGGTCAAGCATGCAGTTACAAGAGAAGCACCGTTTACCTTCCCAACCAAGCAAGAAAGCTAAGTTCCCAAGCAAGCAATGCCACCACCACTCACATGCACCACCACACAAGACTTTTATACTATTCTCGACGCACGTTTCGCCCCGACACCGGAGCATCTTCAGGAGATGTCGACCTTACAATGCAAGATTGTCTACACTAGCGGCACGCTATGATGGCCGGTTTGACACCCGGTTTAATAAATAAATTTTGAGTCCTAAACCTAAAACTACATTCGATAAAATTTATGAATCTCTGCACATCACTATCGTCAATAAAGTAATACAATTATTTCCTTCAAAGTCGTTAGTCGTTATCAATTAATACGGAACTTCATGAGCGGACAAACGTCAAACCGGCCATCATAGCGTGCCGCTAGTGTAGTGACGTTCGTGTCAAATGCGCGGTGTTATATACCGTGTTTTAAACCCCCACCACTATTGCCCCGCCCATTACCCCCGGGAAACCTACCCCCTCCAAAAAATCGAAGCAGTGGTGAATTTGAAACATTAACTTGTTCATTAAGTAATTTAAATTGATTATTATTATTATGTTTTATTATTTCTAATTGTTCCAACATGCTCAGTCGAATACCTTAATCGCAAGTGTGTAAGATTTCATATGAATGGTTGGAAGATAATTTGTGCCCACTATCTAGAAGATGTTTAGCAAAATGTGACTTTTGGGGTTGGTTGTTCCTAACCGCGGCCATATGTTCTTTGTAGCGTGTATCAAATTTACGACCTGTTTGACCAATATATGTGGCATTGCATTCTGAACATTCGAGTTTATTATTTAAAAATCGGGCAGAAATAGAGGTAGGTACTAGGGCTTTCGAATACCGGTTTTTTTCAATACCGGTATTAATACCGGAAAGATTTTTTTCAATACCGGGATCCCGGGATCCCGGTATTGGAAAAATATTAAATTGGCGTAGATGTTTTTTAACTTAAAATTGGTACTTTCTGAAGCAAACGGCACCATAACAAACAGTTTTTACATAAAAATATTTTTTCACCAAATCAACTCAAAATTCTGCTTAAATTCTGTGGTTGATTTTTACACTGTGGATTGGTATGTCTATTTCATTGTCTCATGAAACGTTTAATAACTCCTTCACTCTATCTTACATCATGCAATATTGTATGAAATTGTATTTTCTTAAAAAAAAATCACCAAGTATAGATTTTTAGATTTATTTGTATTTTGAGAATTGAGATATTTATTTATGCGTAGACTTAATTCTTACGAAAATATCGTTTGTTTCACATATCACATTATTTTATATACAATCTTATAAATACTTATATTATTATCAAATAATCAATTTCTTTTTAATTATCAATCATTATACCATCAACTGTATGATTTTCAATATAGAACTATTTTTGGATAAGGTCTTACGAAAATATATATTTATAGCCTCCATTGAATTTAGAAACTTTCAATATATAGTATATTTGTGACGCACTGTCTCAATTTACACTCATAATTAAACAAATACTAAGAAATTAATAAGCTGGAAATATTAAATAATGAGTGAAATAAGTGCCAAAAATTGTAATTTAAACCACTATCATTGTTGTCGTCTTAACCTATAGACGTCCACAGCTGGACGAAGGCCTCCTGCATGAATCTCCACAGAGCAGCTCCCAGCTACACGCTTGAGAGGTGGATGGACATCCACCTACTGGGGGAGTCGTCCAACTCTGCGGTGCGAGGCCGCCATTCTAGCACTTTGGGATCCCAACGCCTATCGGTTCTACGAACTATGTGCTCCGCCCCGCCCATTGCCACTTAAGCTTAGCGACTTTTCGAGCTATGTCGGTTACTCTGGTTCGTCTACGCATCTCCTTATTTCTGACGCATTTCATTTGATCAAGCAGGGATACTCCAAGCATAGCTCTCTCCATCGCCCGCTAAGTGACCCTTCTAATCCGGCCCATAGTTAGCGACCATATTTCGGAGCCGTAGCCGTTATCACTGGCAACACGCACTGTTCGAAAACTTTCGTCTTCAGGCACTGAGGAATTTTGGACGAGAAGATGTCGTGGTTTCCCAAACGCTGCCCAGCCGAGTTGGATTCAGCGGTTGAACTCTTTCTTGAAACTGGACCTACCTAACTGGACTGTATGTCCCAAGTATCTTATGTACTCATCAACAATTTCGAGTGCACTGTTCTCAATTAACACTGGGTGGGGCTGAACGTGTGCATTAGACATGATCTTCGTCTAGCTTATATTCATATAAGCTAGACGAAGATCACTTTAGATTGTGACTACTAAAATATGATAAACGACATTTTTGTAAAAAGTCGATTGAAGTCGAAGAAAACGATAATTTTGTCAAAAAACAAATTAATCTTAAATTCAATAGCTATTATTTAATAAAAAAATACGCCATAATGAAATATGTATTGTTATAAAACAGATTTCTGAACGTTTTGAGAGACAATGAAATAGACATGGCAAGCCACAGGGATCTAAATTCAAACACTAATTTTCCCCATGAGTGAACAAAAACGACTTTTCATCACTGTTTTTAAGCAATAAATGCGTTTTTTATGAGCTAATATGCATGAATACAAGTTTTAAACTTAGCCAAATAAAATACAGTGGCATGTACCAAGAAATATATGCAATAGTCACTGTTTCGTTTATAGTGTCGCCAATACCGGTATCCCGGTATTAGACATTTCAATACCGGTATTGAAAACCGGCGAAAAAAGTCCGGGATCCCGGTATTAGCCAATACCGGGATCCCGGTATTGGAAGCCCTAGTAGGTACCTACTCACTACAATTAATTTGACTAACTATCTTACTCAAACACATTGAATTACTGATCTCCATTTAAACTATAAAATTAAATCTAATGGATGTGTCGCGTATTTTTTGTATAATAATTTATCTACTACCTACTACGGGGGAGGATTATTTTTGCTCAATTAACTACTTGGTTATTTTCAACTTTTCAACAAACTTAGTAAGGATTTGAGTTGATGATTAACTACATTTGCAGCAGCAGATGCACCAGCAGATTACCTACTTGTTCTTTTGACTTATAAAGACTGAACATTAACTGTACAGATTAGTGTCCTATTGGGTACTTCCGGTAGGACTAAATTGACTTGATGCCATTTTATTCCATGTGTTAAATAAAATAAAATATTGTATAAGGTTCGCAAGTATATAAGCCAAGAAGTGCGTACTCGTCTGGTAGAGAGTCTGGTGCTATCGAAGCTCAATTATGCTGATATAGTTTACGGGCCTCGTCTTCTGGTCAGAACGTGCAAAATTATCCAGCGTGTCCAGAATGCATGTGACACCATTTTTAAACAAGCATGGCTTACTAAAAATGTAGGTCGAGGAGGAAGCTGCACCTCGCTAGCTTGTTATTCAGTGTGTTCAAAAATGGTAAACCACCTTACATATATGAAAAGCTAGGGAGGACTTATGAGGGTAGGGAGCATTTTAGAGACGTACGTAAAATTCTGAGTGTCCCACACCACCGCACTGCTGCTTTTAAGGGTAGCTTTAAATATGCCGCAACCCGATGCTGGAATAACATTCCTCCCCCCATTCGTGATTCTCGGAGTAAAATCACTTTTATAAATAAGTTAAAAAGATTCATGTTACAAAAGCAAATTGAGTATGAGAATATTGCGGCCAATATTTCATTAATTTAATATTATATTTGTTTGTAATTTTATGTGTATTGTTTTCTTGATATATTTTTTCTTGTTTTCATATTATTTATTGTAGTTGTATGTTTTAGATTTTTTTTTATTTTTCTTTTTCCTTTTTGTATAGTATAAATGTGTTACTATTATAAATGGCATATAATATGAGTACTTGCTGCTTACTTGTGACTGCTTATAAACTTTACTTTTGTTTATTATACATATTAATATTTTATGTTACTGTGGCGTCACCCGGGTCACAGCCGAAAACCAGCGCCCTGCTTAGTATGCAATTTATTGGCATACCATGCAGGGCTTAATGCTGAGCTGTACACCCATTCTGGGTGGTGTCACAGACAAATTTTTTACGTTTGTAATCTGTGTTTGGCCTGTGACACCATTGTCGAATAAACGGTTTTTCTTTCTTTCTTTTTAGGGTTCCGTACCAAAATGGTAAAATGGAACCCTTATGGTGCGACTTTCTCCGTCTGTCTGTCCGTCTGTCCGTCTGTCCGTCTGTCCGTCTGTCCGTCCGTCACACTCGATTATTTCAGTAACTACCGAAGCTATCGACATGAAATTTGGAATAGTTGTGTATATTAGTGGCCCAAAGACACTGGAATTAAAAAAAATTGGAAATTATTTTTGTTCTTATTTAAAAAGGGGGGAAAATCTGAGGGTTGAAATTTAAATGTGAGATAACTGTACTGTGTGGGGTATCATATGAAAGGGTTTACTTTGTACATTCTAAAACAGATTTTTAATTATTTTTAGTTATGATAGCTTTCGATTTATCTGGGAAAATGTCTAAAAAAATACCGTTCCCCCCCCCTTATCTCCGGAGTTTACCAATCGAAAAATTTGAAATAATTATGGTCAATAGGAATTTACGTATATTTTACAGGAAAACTATAGCCAATGCTCTAACTAGCATAGTTTTTTTGATATTAACAATAAACCTCTACAAACAAAGTTAGTCTTGCGGTTCATTAACAAAGGTAATTATTTATTAATAATGGTACGGAACCCTTCGTGCGCGAGTCCGACTCGCACTTGCCCGGTTTTTTTCTTTATTCTCACTCTTTTGATCACGTGGGAGCTAATTATAGACAAGTAGGCAACAGTTGCACGATTTACAATTTTTGTTACAAGATAATGAAACAATTTGTGTTCTGCAACAGATTTTACTATTAGATACCTACCGCCGGTGTTGTACGTACTGCCTAGTGACACGCGCCTTTCTCACTTGACTCTTTTAGAAGGCGATTGGCATTCCAACATAGTCTGCGAATCAAGTTCAAGTTGCAATCAGGTACAGGCTACGATTAAAATATATAATAGGTATATGCCATTCATTGGGTCATACAGTCAGATTATTATAGAGCTACACATAAAGTAAAAGTTGATACTGAGGGCTGAGTACTGTCACGTTGAACAATGTTTACCCGGATCAACAGACATTCACTTCCTGCGTGACGTAAATGAGGTTAAATAATCCGAATCAAATGTGTTAACTGAAAAAAATATCTGAATGAATAATATTTAATAAATCTTGAAATTATGTAGGTACTTGATACAGAATAACCATATACTAATATGACAGGATAAAACGTCAGTACCTTCCGACGCAGTTCCAAAATTAATGTTTTCGCTCTAGTACAGCAATTAATGTACAGCTTTATTTGAATTTCATTGAAATAAATAATATCAAAATAAGTACCTTTACGTGTTGGACGTACTCAATAGAGAAATAAAAGATTTAAGACAAATTTTTATTCTATCCCTTTAATAGATCTACATGCTGATGTACGAGTAGAGGCATAAAAATTAAAAGGCCTTATCTCTGACACGATCGAAAATAACAATAACATCATTGCATTCATTGGTATACAAAAAAGGTCAAACGTCTTTGGGCACAGCGATCATTGAATTGCTATTTGTATAGCACATTGTAGTGACAAACTATATAAACCTGAGTAACAATCCATGAAACATGTTGAGTATAATTTTGGATATATTTTCTGTAGAAAATGTTATTTTAATAATTAAAACTAAGAAAAAAATTAAAATTAAAATCTAAATTAAATAACTTTTTATATTTACAAAAAATACACGCCGTCCGTAGTACCTATTATATATGATTATAATACTAATGTCTGTAAGTAATTCTTGCAAGGAACTGGGGGCTTAATACGCCCAGTAATATTAAGTAAGTAAAAAGCTCAATTTTTCATTCGATGTGCAAAAAAGCCGTACATCGATAAAAACATTAACATTAACACTCAATGATATTTAAAAAAATGCACGTGTAGGTACTTAATGTCATTGATTACACTCCTTACATCCTGTTTTATACGGCCGGAACGAATATTAAAGGCTAAGTTTTCAATGAACAACATCCGATATTTATTACAGTTTTGCTGTCCGCCCATTTGCGTCCATTGCCAGCAACTGGTAAACAAAATTTTATATTTCACACTTGCTACTCGTAATATTGAGGCCCTCTGACCTAGCGAACTCTTCAAGTTCAATTAAATCACATAATTATGTACATGTTGGCGTCAGTCTGTCAATGGACGGACTAACGGATAGCAACACAATTTTGATAGATCAACGTAGTTCCGATCTCTTTATACCTAATCAAAGGTTCCGATGTCACGTTTGTTGATATATTTGTCAAAAAAAGAGAAGCTTTGAAGAGTATATAGAGTGTATTTTTGCTGAAAAAAGTTAAGAGTATATTTTTTAAATAATGAAGATATATATGCTCATACTATTCTGCTCTCTGCTCTCATAATAATAATTTAATATGGAGATTCGTATATTTTGATAATATAAGTAGTTTTTGGACCATAAATTATTAGATACAAATCTGCCCTATAAATAATAATATATTATTAGATACAAATAAGAAACTATAACAATTTGTGCAGTCTATTTACCATCATTGAGTATCGCTGGTGCGTTATCTTCCGTTTACGGTAACATAGAAATTAATATACAAAAAAAAAGAACTCTAACGTATAGGTATTTATGGATTTTTATTAAATTCAGATGGATACTGCGTACTGCGAAGCAAGGTTTACCACAAAGCTTTAAAAATAAAGTTGGTCTCTTCCTATGATTACAAGGATCTTCTTGAATGTACATAATTAGAAAAAGATAAGGTTACATGAAATTTTCAAGCCATACAGGTCGCGAAATCCTAGCGATAGCGGTAGAGAGCTTGGACCTAGTCAAGTGCCTTTTGAGTGTATCGTCGATTTATAAGATATTCGGGTTCGAATCCCGCAGGATTCGCAATTATTGATGTGAAGTGATTGAAGGTTATTATTATTTTTAAAATAACCCTGTATATGTATATTCCGTACTACGAAGAAAGGTAAATTTTTGGTTGCAAGAGGCCCTGGTTAAAATATTATAATTACTTGTATTTCTAAACTCTATTGTCGTCGACGTCGCCAGACGCACAGCTGGACATAGGTCCCTCGTAGGGACTTACACACGTCACGTTCTTGCCGTCTTGCGCCGTCTGGATCCAGTGTTGCGACGTTGGGGTCCCAAGGTGCTCAAATGCTGACCTCCCACTGGAAAGTCCCCTCGTCCCCTCTAGCTGAATGGAGGACATCAAGCGAGTAGAAAGGAGCCTCTTAATCACCTCTACTTAAATTAAATATAAGATTTCCTATTACGTACATATTTAAATCGCACTGTGAAATTAATAATTGGATTTAAAAAAAATAAGGTCGATATAAACTGGAAAGGTACCTACCTACCTCAGGTTCGTGTACAGCGGCCAGCGCCTAAAGCTACATTGTATGTACCACGTCATTTATCAAGAAATTATTTAATTAAACGTTCAACTGGATTATTTATATATAATAATTTATTTCTATTTAATTGGCAGTTATTCGTAACATATGTTATCATTCTTAATATTTTATTTGATTAAGACTGATTTATATAGATATTCTACGAATTGCGTCTGGAGATTGATTTACCTATTCTAGCCATGGTAATATAGCCGCAAAAGAGGTGCGGCTACTGGCTATATCCGACATATTATTTTTCATTGACTACGTGATATGTCTATAATATCTCTAGGTTCTACCTAGCATTATTAATTTGTAATACATCTTACTTATTCATGTTTATATCTGTTTTCAGTTAGCGTATCACGAGACTGACTCAGTAGATGAGTAGACTGATTGAGAATTCGGAAGCATGCTGCAGTGTAAATCCATACTAATATTATAAATGTGACAGTGTGTCTGTGTTCTACGCTTTCACGGCCTAACTACTCAACCGATTTTGATGAAATTTGGCACAGAAATAGTTTACATCCTGGGGAAGGACATAGGCATATACTTTTTATCCCGGAAAATTTAAGAGTTCCCGCGGGAATAAAAAACATCTATCTACGTGGACGAAGTCGTGGGCATCATCTACTTAGTCATAGATATCAGAATTTCCCTGTTCAGTGGTGTAAATCTAGATATTTTTTAAGCAACTCTTTGATATTAAATTATCAAGTGCTACCGAATCCAAGCGCTTCGAACTTCGAACGTCGAGAGCGGAAACGGAACTCAAAGCTAAAACGCAAACTGAAATAATTGTCGATTTAATGACTTACTTTGTTTTTACGACGTTGATTTTAGGTATATTTATTTACATTTAGTTAAAACACAAATGTAAGGTTCCTTTAAAATTGTTAAATATCACAATTAGGCATGACGCTTCTTTCAGTGGAAAGTGCTCATTACTTTCGTAACCGTTTCCTTATTTAAGAAAACTGAAAATTCATACTATTATTCAATATATATATATATTGAATATATTATATTCGTTACCGTATACCGTTAAAAATTAGTACATACAATTCAAATTATTTAACGTAGTTTTTTTATTTTATTTTCCGTTAGTATATTTATGATAATTAGGTTAGAGCGATCGCTACATTAAAGTCGATTTCTTAGAAACTGTAATGGGGCGTACACGACAAAATTTTACAATGCGTTAAGAAAAAGGCCTGACCTCTAGATCCCTAAAACAAATTCCCGAAACTCTACGTATAAGTACCTACCTATCGAGTCACGACAAGTGACGAATGTACGTACCATTTGATAGCGACCTTGAATTTAGCTCCGGGAAGTTTCTACTCCTCTTTGAGTGGATTTTTGCCATCAAATCAAATACATATTATAAATGCGAAAGTTTGGATGGATGGATGTTTGTTACTCAATCACGTCCCAACGGCTGAACGGATCTGGCTGAAATTTGGCACAGCGATAGAGTATAGTCTGGAATAGCACATCTAGGCTACTTTTTATCCCGGAAAATTAAGGAGTTCCCGCGGGAAGCAAAATACCTCAAACCACGCAGATGAAGTCGCGGGCATTCGCTAGTTATTTATAATTTTATACCTACCTACCTTATTTTACGTTGAATGGACTGACAGCGAATGAATGAAAGCTGTTATTTTGCAGAACCTTTTTGGCGCAAGTTTTTGGCTTAGCATCGAATCTACAGAAATTCTTAGGTACAAGGTAGGTATCCTACAAAATGCTAGCTAATTATACGCTTATATTTTGTAGCACTTTCTCGTAATAGGTATTATTCATATCATATCAATACAATTAGTATAATATGTAAGCCGGACTTTTTACTTATTGTCAAAATTAGCTGAAGTTAATCCCAAAATGGACCAAAAGCTCTCCGAGGAATTTTAATGATAGTATTTATAATTTTCCATATAGAGCAGTCGATCGATAAAACGAATCATTGAATCTTTAGCGAATGAATTAAACATCCCATCACAGTTCCGAACCGGTATATGTTTATTGGATAATTGTACATAGCATATTGAGTGTCTACGTTCTTGTTGGCATTGTAGATACCTCTTTAGGTATAAAGGGCTTGTATTCAAGGGCGCGGTAAGTGATGGTTTCAAGTGTGCTTGAGTTAATCACTAACCCACTGTTAAGCTGCTTGGTTTTCATTTTAATGGTATTTTGACATTTTTGGTCTTTATTGTTTGCTTTTTGGCTTTTCGAGTTCACAAACTAACTTGTTGAATCGCTGTTGAACCGGCTTCGCTCGAGTGGAATTTATGAAATTCGACGTAGAGTGGAATTTTCAAAACTAAGTTAAATTTATTATTTCTTAATTTTTTATGGCCCAAAGGCCCAATGCTAATTTTATGCATATTATGCGGATACACCCACTTTGAACGCATAGCCTAAACCATACTAGTACTAGTTATTATTCTGTGACCATAGTGTGGTTTATGATATGCGTTGATTGATCAGTCAGGATAAGTAGGTAGGTATTTTTATATAATCCATTGGGGATTTTCTACAATATCTTATAGTATTACAATTGAAGCTGGTTTGTCCTAGTTGTGACTGCAATTTAAATCGATCGATTGCAAAGTTGATCCAAGTCGACGAAAACTGTATGCAGTGACCGACTTTGAAAGTTTGAATTTGACCTTTACCTTTCATCCATCTACTTTATGTTAAGCCTTGGCTTATGTCACTAATTGCGACAAAATGAATCTTAAAATGATTGGAGCTAAAAATTGCTACTTCATTGCTTTTGCGGAGAGGCATTCGGTGACACGCCATAAATATGAATGCTCTGCTTGTGCTGTGGCATATGGAGAGAGGTAGGAGGTAGAGATCCATTAACTAGTGAGACGCTTGCTAGAAAGTAAATTATAGTAATAAAGATGGAATAGATGGAGGGTGAGTCAAATGCTAAGAACATTTAACTATACGGCGGAGAAAGGATAGTGAGCAAGTCCGACGAAGAAAGCGGTTAAAGAGGATGTGCAAGATAAAAAGAGACCTTTGGCCCTGAATCCCTGCGCGTGCGAGCTGCACCAATTCGGAAGGATCTGGAAGCCGGTGCCCCGTAGATATTTCGACGTTAGATCTTTAAAAATCCTGCCATTATGTAAAACTATGGAAGGGATACCTTCGGCAATTGACAGTATGACGCAGAAAACCGCTATGAAGTGAATGAACACTTCGTAGCACACCTTATAGCTCATTAGTATTACTTTTGTAATTGGCAGTATACATATAATAATTTAACGATTTGTGACACCGCCACACCTTTTGTAAGCACAGGCAAGCCTAAATTCATTGGACACATTGACAGTTTAGGTATATCACGCATTGCTCATATTTCTGTATTACTAGGCAGCATTCCCACATTCCGTCCAATAACAAATTATACATTTTATCGATACCTTATTTATTTATAGCAAACAGGAAACTTGCATGACTTCCTTACATATGCAAATTGCAAAGTATACTCGTACTTTAAAATCTGGCTCAAAAAGGCATACATTTACATTCTTATTCATTCTTAGTAGATCAAAATGTACCTAAATTTACTTACCTACCTGCCTAATTAAGGTAGGTACTTAGTGTATATTTTATGATTTAATAATGGTAATTAAATTCGTGGGGGCATTATTTATTATTTATTGTTATGATAGTATTATTACAACAGAGACGCGGCGAGCAACTGCAACGTCGGTGAAAAAGAAGTGTATTTTTTGCACTTGTCGATTTAAAAACCTCAAATCAATCAACTGAAACTATAAGTCGCAGCAAAGCGGTTAAAAAAAAGTTGTTTTTAATAAAAACTACACTTTCTCTGTCAAAGTAAAAAAAAAAAAGATCAAACGTAACCGATCTTCAAGCTTTTTGCAAGGATTAAAAAAGTTAACTATAATTAATGTTGACGCGATGAACCTATAGGGTGTCCACACATAGACGCGGAAGAAAGACGTCGCCCACCCCGGCTCACGCGACGGATCAACGTCTTTTTCACTCTTAATACCGTATACATAAAGCTTGTTTGTGACCGACTCAAGCCGGTTCCGCATTGTAAGATGTGAGGAGACCCTAATCAATAAGAAAAACTTAACGTAGAGATGAACTAAAGAGCTTTAATACGTTATTAACATCACACTCCCAAAGTCGAGGGTCCAGGAGTCTTTACCTGGGAGGACAACCTACATTCGTAAGATGAGTCCAATAGATTTAAGCCCAATAAACTATGTAAATTAATATTATTATGATATTATTACAACAGTATCTCTTTCTGCTACGCTTCAATTCATCTGTTAAACAATTTTGGGCGGGTACATCCCAGGGAAGGTTTTATCTAAGAAAATAAAAATACACGCGAGATTTAAATTTTAAATCTAAATCCACTCAGACGAAGTCTCGGGCATCATCTAGTCTGCAATAAAATGAATGATTGATTGATTAAAAAAGAAAAGAAAAATACCATGGTGATTATCGTGGTAGATATAATAATGTAATCGTTTTTACCATGGGTTTTTGTAGGATCTAGATGACATAACAGTTTGGTTTGACAAACAGCGCAAAACCTTCTATGATTGAGAGTATGGTAATTATTTTGGCATGCCTGCTATAGTAAGTAGCGCTATAGTGACTAATAGCATTACTATGTCAAGGATGTTTGGTTCGCATCATTAAGCAATTACTTAAGGAGGTACGTATATAGAAGTTAAACTGACATACCTACTAATAATGCAAGTTACAAGTTCAATACACAGATACAGTTTATTAATTTTGGTATAATTTACTTTTAGGAGACGTAGAATATAATTATGGGTCGTAAACTGGATTCTGATTTCGCAGTTTAGCAGTTCTACTCTGCAGTGGTAGCATACTTAAGCATTAAAATAAATAAATGAATATATCGTAAGCTGTACGGCTATAGACCCTTACGAAGTTACGACGCGACGGTAGCACTCCGAGATGCAATCTATCCCAGTCAGAACAGATGCAGAGGCGTCTTTATCTATGGTGCAGGGTGTGCGTTGCACACGGGCGCAGCGGTCCTAGGGGGCGCCGAGCGCCTCTCGCTACGGAGCCCCACTCGGCGCGCGCGTTGGCCAGCCGCGGCAATGACCAACGTTAAAAGAACTCCGCTCTGCACACATTTTATATAGTATCTGGAGCTCTTCTTATATTTGTAAAAGACAGCAAAGCAAGGCGCGCCACGAGCGTCTTTTACAATACAAACTTTTTTTTCTACATGAAATAAACCCTAAAACACGTAATTAAAGATTAGTTAATTTGGTGTAGTAGTGAGTGTCGCATCGCACGTGCCGGCACCGGCGGCACCTGTTTCAATGATTCGTTTGAAAACACGCCGGCAATCCTAGAGCGAATAATGCGAATTCAACTGTTTAGAATAGAAAATAAACTTGTACTTTGTACCCATTCCATTTTGACCGCGCGCTTACTAGGGGGCGCTAGGGTAATATTTGCACACGGGCGCTACATCGGCTAGAGACGCCTGTGAACAGATGGACCGTAAAAGGTTTAAAGCGTAGCAGACAGAAACAGACGCACATAAGTACAGACCCAATTGCATTCTCAATATTAGTAGGTGTGGACTTTTTTCATTCTTACAACATTTAGCTTACGCATAGGTAATTAATAAATAGCAAGTTGCTACTGTCAACTGTGACAGTGCAACTAGTGACACTAACCATTTACCTACTGTGTTTTTAACATGACTATTTAGGTACGTTAGCACTGTACGTTTTTTGACTGTTGAAGTTTCTTCATGAATGACAGCGACAGCGCGCAAAAGCAGCAGGGATTTTTACTCCTGTGGCAGCAGCGATCCCCAGCAATTATTCCCTTTATAAATTACAACGTTGGACACGTTTCCGTCTTTTCGAAATTCCGAAAATGAGTTAAAGTCGATAAATAACAACAAGGAGATTGTATGGAACAACTCTGTAACCTTCTTTGTGGCGGCCAAAATCACGGGCACCTGCTAGTATTAATTAAAATAGCTGGTACCGTAGCCCATAATTTAGAAATTGTCTGTGAACAGCATACAATTATATATCTGTGAAGGTAAATTATACAAGTAACATTTTGCTAGTTCCGCCGTCGGCTTTTTGTAGTAGTTTATGGTGCACCATGTCGCACCTACAATAGTATTACAATGATTGTAAAGGTTTACCGCTTTTTATAGTATAACTATAATTCATTGATAAGGGTCCATGACAATAATACCTACGCCTATTCTAGGCGACCCCCACAAGTCGGAATTATTAAAACCAAGTATTTTCTACTTTCCACAAATTGTAAATAAACGACTGGACCACTTTGGTCACCTTTTGGTAAACCCTGTCGTTTATTTATAAAATTGTTAATTAATTTAATAATTTAAAGTTAGTCCCAGACCTTACAACAAAATTGCTAACATTGTTTATAGGTTTGGAGCGACGCGACGTGGCGTTTTGCACGCCTTTGTTTCACGGCTGGTTGTTATTTTGACAAAATATGATACCTACCTACTCAGGAAACAATATAGGTACGTACGTTTTTCTTTGTTGAATCGCTACATTTATACTTAGTAGTTAGTACGTCAAACCTATCTGACCCGGTGGCCAAAATATGAACTAATTTAAATATGCCTGTTAAGTTTTTGTTTTTATTTAATTTTTTTTACTAGCGACTCTGCATCGGGTCAGATTAGTTTATTGTGACAAATCGTGGAATAAATTACAGAATTTAATCCACGATTTGTCAAAATGGCATGAGGGCTCGCAGTACCGCGGTCCATTTCTCGTCAGAGGGCACATTACGAATAAAATAAAATAATTATGTCCTACCCTATGTGGACAACATTGCATGCCGTTATAAATGAATGATTACGTCTTAAAATAATTCATGTGACTAATATAATATCATGTAATATCTCTGAATTAATTATTATAGTCAGAATACCTAACTGGAATCCTGCAATTAGGTACCTGCGTGTAAAGGAATTATTTCACTAAAACCCAAATAGATATAGTGTAATTTTTGATGATCATACTTACTTTCAATTCAATCAATCAATTCAATGTATTCGCAGCGTTCGTAGGAATATTTATAATTCAACTAACTGATGCCCGCGACTTCGTACGCGTGGATCGAGGTTTTGTGGATCCCGCGGGAACTCTTTAATTTTCCGGGAAAAAAGTAGCCTATGTGTTAGTCCAGACTATAATCTATCTCTGTGCCAAATTTCATCAAGATCCGTTCAGCCGTTTTGGCGTGATTGAGTAACAAACATCCATTTGAGGTTTTTTGGTTCCCGCGGGAACTCCTTAATTTTCTGGGATAAAAAGTAGACTATGTCCTATTCCAGACTATAATCTATCTCTGTGCCAAATTTCAGCCAGATTCGTTCAGCCGTTGGGGCGTGATTGAGTAACAAACATCCATCCATACACCCATGCATCCAAACTTTCGCATTTATAATATTTATTTGATTTGATTTAATACGATTGCGACGATTGCAATTGAAATGATAAATTAATGATATTAATGATATTAGAATCTAGGCAAAGGTCAATAACATCTGGATCGCCGCGCAGATTCGATTGTTATTGTGATTTACGTATTGAAAAATAGCCTTGGCCACCAAAAACAAATAGGTTTACGTAGGTATAGTTTTTATCATAATTATCTAAAGAGTTGTGAAAGTTTATTTATTTATCTATTCAGATACTAAATTAGCCCTTGACTGCAATCTCTCGAAGCCGACAGAGCCTTCGTCTCGAATTTTTTGATTTCCTGGGATAAAAAATGTGTCCATCACCAGGATGTAAGCTATCACCCTACGTGTGCAGGACATACTCGTATTTTGTCAGCAAATCGGCTAAACAGTGGGACACCTTTCGCTTTAATTGTGGTTTTTATTAATCATTTAAAAATAATGAAAATAGGGGTCCCGTCACATAAAAAGAACGCTGAGGAACAGTCGAGGGCATGTGTCTGGTCATTGATTTTAGCGTAATCAATCGCGGGAAGCATGGTTTAACTGATGAATCAAAAGCGTACGCGCAGAGGAATAGTTTCGGTGCGTATCCACGTCGCACACTCTTCATACGACCAATTTTATCGATAAATTGCTTAGTGCGCAGGTAAACGGCCAGCGTTCTTTTTACGTGACGGGATCTGTATTTGATAGTGAAATATTCTTTTCGTACCACTTGCTCAAAAAAGTGACATTCTATGCCACAAAAAGCGAACATAACAATAGTCATTTTTAATCTGTTAAAAACAGGGAAAGAAAATTGTACTGAATTTCATTCATCCTCTAGGGGGAGAATGTGATTTAAATTTGGAATACTTACATACTGAACTACATCTGTGTTTACACCATTGAGTTTGTATATAAAGCTTAAACATCTTTTTGAAAAAGGAATACGCATTTATTATGCAGTTATGATAATTAAATAAAATTACGAAAACCGACGAGCTTGATGCCTTTGCTTTTCCGACAAAAAATATTAGTCTAGGAATTTGCCGCGTTTTTGTTTTCTTCAAATACATTAACGTTAAGTTTATTTTAATTTATTTTTTATAAATAAGTTAAACAGTTCCTCAGACGCAAGAACACAGAAATACTCAAATCAACTCATCAACAATAAATGTACCAAACAGAAATGTAACTCTCTCTATCAATAATTGGACCAATGTTTCGAATGTTAACTTTTACTTTTAATTGTCATTATCTATACTAACATTATAAATGCGAAAGTGTGTCTGTTTGTCTGTCTGTCCGTCTGTCTGTCTGTTTGCTACGCTTTCACGGCCTAACTACTCAACCGATTTTGATAAAATTTGGTACAGAGATAGGTTACGTCCCGGGGAAGGACATAGGCTACTTTTTAGCCCGGAAAACTGTAGAGTTCCCGCGGGAATCAAAAAATGTATCTGTTCAACCGATTTTGATGAAATTTGGTACAGGGATAGGTTGTACCCCGCGGAAGGATATATGCTATTTTTATCCCGGAAAATTGAAGAGTTCCCGCGGAAATCAAAAAACATCAATCCACGCGGACGAAGTCGCGGGCATCATCTCGTTTTTAATAAATGCTTATCTCATATTATTATTGTGTTAATTTTTTCGCAAATGGTACGAAAAGTAGAGTATTTTCCTCGGTGATAAAGCTGTCTTAGTCTTGGGTGAACTTAAATCCCTCGCTACACTCAGGACTCGTCTCAAATCCCTCGTTTCGCTCGTGATTTAAGTTTTTAACACCCTCGCTACGCTCGGGAGTAAACCTCGCGTCCTTCGTTACGCTCGCGATTTAAATCGTCACCCGCGACAGAAGACACTGCTTTATCCCCTTGGTTAATAATCTACTATTACAAGTGCTTTTGAATCGTCACGTGAATCTTTGAACGGCACAGGTTTTGTTGCGCAAAAATTTAAACGATTAGAAATTAAAACTTATCGACTCCCACCCAACTCTAAAATGCTGACATGTGGCACTCAATCTCTCCTTGTGGTAAGTAGTATTGCAGTCATAAAATATGGAAGGCTGGAAGCGGTACATAAATCCAATAATTGGTTTCTACACTGAACCATCCAGAATCGTCGACCTACGAGTAGCTACGATCGTAGCATCCCATCGGAGCAAAGGCAATCAAATCAAATAAATATTATAAATGCGAAAGTTTTGATGTATGGATGGATGTTTGCTACTCAATCACGTCTCAACGGCTGATCGGATTTGTATGAAATTTGGCACAGAGGTAGATTATAGTCTGGAATAACACATAGGCTCATTTTTATCCCGGAAAACTAAGGAATTCCCGCGGGAACCAAAAAACCTCAATCCACGCGGACGTAGTCGCGGGCATCAGCTAGCTATAGCTTATTATATAATTGCCCGTACGGGGACTCGAACCGTGGACCTTACTCTTATAAGATAACCAAAAGAAGGATCTCAAATCTTAAAGTGATCTTAACTATGTAACGCTACAGTAAGTTTCTATGAAAATAAGAGAAAGACTAACGGGAGCGCGCGAGATGAGAGAATGAAGTCCTACTTTCCACGTTATGATACCTAGAAAAGTAAGTACCTAATAGCTATTATTATAATAATGGGTAGGTAGGTATGTTTTGAGGAAGTTAAGTTCCGGCATAGGTTCAATGTTCCGGGATAGGTTTAATTACATCCCAGGGAAGGACTACGGCTACTTTTCATATAGGCCTCACAATGGATTTCTTTTTGAAAAACCTAAATTCTCGCGGACTAAATCACGGACATTATATTTTAGTTTTAAAAAAAGTCTTAAACAATAAAAACAGTAGATTATTAACCAAGGGGATAAAGCAGTGTCTTCTGTCGCGGGTGACGATTTACGTTCACCCAAGACTAAGACAGCTTTATCACCGAGGAAAATACTCTACTTTTCGTACCATTTGCGAAAAAATTAACACAATAATAATATGAGATAAGCATTTATTAAAAATAATGACAGTTAAAAGTAAAAGTTAACATTCGAAACATTGCTCCAATTATTGATAGAGAGAGTTACATTTTTTGTTTGGTACATTTATTGTTGATGAGTTGATTTGAGTATTTCTCTGCCCTTGCGTCTGAGGAACTGTTTAGATTTAGAACATTAACTTATTTATAAAAATAAATTAAAATAAACTTACCGTTTATGTATTTGAAGAAAACAAAAACGCGGCAAATTCCTAGACTAATATTTTTTGTCGGAAAAGCAAAGACATCAAGCTCATACGGCCTCGTCGGTTTTCGTAATTTTATTTAATAATCATAACTGCATAATTAATGCGTATTCTTTTTTCAAAAAGATGTTTAATGCTTTTCATACAAACTCAATGGTGTAAACACAGATGTAGTTCAGTATAAATTTCGGTAAGTATTCCAAATTTAAATCACATTCTCCCCCCAGAAGATGAATGAAATTCAGTACAACTTTCTTTCCCTGTTTTTAACAGATTAAAAATGACTACTGTTATGTTCGCGTTTTGTGGCATAGAATGTCACTTTTTTGAGCAAGTGGTACGAAAAAAACATTAATAGGTCCTAATTAACACCCCCATAACTTTTGGAGGTTAATGCAGTTGATAATTTTATTTGCCGTTCCGCTCGTTAGGTCAAATTTCTTAATATGAAGGAATTTCGTAGTTCGTCAATAGCAATGCGTCATACGCGTAGTTACTACTTATTTGGGTATTTAGGTAATCTGAGCATTTACATATTCATCTATTTATAAGCATAATTTTCTTTTAGGTAGGTATAATTATACCTTTAGTAATAGCCCGATAAATGTCTTCATTTCCGTAGCTCAATAAAAGGAACAGAAATAGGTTTCTGACCATCATAATGAAAGTGCGAGCTAAGTAGTTAGGTATGTACTTATAACAATAGATACTTAGGTAATTTTCTAATACATACTTAAAAAAACAATCGTTTCCTATTTTAAGGTTTACATTTTTTTTGTGGTATTGTCTATACTAAGTATGTCATCCTCGTGAGTAGGTACAACAAACCACCAGTCATAACACACACATTTTAACCGACTTCCAAAAAAGGAGGAGGTTCTCAATTCGGTGCGTATTTTTTTTCTAATGTACGAGTATGTCGGTGCATATCTCCGTAGTTTCTGAACCGATTTGATTTTTTTTTCTATCAGTCGTTAGAGGAAGCTCTCGAGGTGGTCCCAAAAAAAAATTCGGACTCCAAATCCTCAACCCTGAAACTGAAAATGTTTTCTACCAGTCGTTAGAGGAAGCTCTCGAGGTGGTCCCATAAAAAATTCTGACTCCAAATCCTCACCACTAAACCAAAAAGTTAAAAATAAAAATTCTTTCCAAAAACCGAATTCCAACGCCACTAAAGAACAAAATAATTTTGATTTCTCCCCACTATGTAGAAGTCGGGCGAGTCTGATGCGTCAACTTTGCTTCCGACTTCAATATAGTGGGTAGAAATCAAAATTATTTTGTTCTTTACAGTGGCGTTGCAAGTCGGTTTTTTGGAAATAATTTTATATGTAAAAGTTTTTTGAGAGTTACATACCCATTGTTGTAGAATTTTAGTGTATACCTATAAATGCTTACCTACCTAGTACCTATGCATGCGGAAGTGCATTGAACTCGTTGATATAAAAAAATATTTAGCATATCTACCTCATTTACAGTCACTTTACTTAAAGAAAACGTGTTGGTTATTATGAATAGCCTAAATGGGTTTGTCATTGGCTTTTAATCAAACGGAACTGGCGACGACCTCCGTGGCGCATTGTGTAGCGCTGTTGTCTTAACGTGCGAAGGTCCCGGGTTCGATCCCCGGCGGGGTCAATTTGGGAATTTATAATTTCTGAATTTTCCCTGGTCTGGCCTGGTGGGAGGCTTCGGCCGTGGCTAGTTACCACCCTGCCGGCAAAGACGTGCCGCCAAGCGATTTAGCGTTCCGGTACGATGCCGTGTAGAAAACCGAATAGGGGTATGGGTTTAATATCATTGCCATACCCCTAACAGGTTAGCCCGCTACCATCTTAGACTGCATCTTCACTTACCATCAGGTGAGATCGCAGTCAAGGGCTAACTTGTAGTGGTAAAAAAACCTGTGCCATAGTGGATGGCGTTATTAGTCTAAGTTGGATAGTGGATACCTACTAGGCACGGACATTTGAAGAGCAAGCTACCTATATTTAAGTAATAGTTTATATTTTAGAAATAATTTCTATTGAAAGGCTATTGTTATTTTTTTGTAAATTTGTTATTTTTTGGAGTAAAATTAAAAATGATATCGGTAAGCTTTTCAAAAGCCAGAAGATATAAAAACCATAAACTTCGAATTATAAAATAAGTTTTATTAAGAGAAATAAAAGAGTTTTTAAGGCTTCAAGTTTTCGTTATTTCAACATGACACATTAATTACAAGCAAGGTCATCAGAACTTAAGGAATTTTTATTACGTAATCTTCCTACCTACACTTGAAAGTAAATTTACTGGTCTTATCTGGGAAGTAAAATAAGATACCATATTGATTTGTGCGAGTATTGTATTTCACTTAAAATATATTTTACAAACAAGTTGATGGCAAGAAATAAAAACAAATTCATAACACTATTTGTTAACCTTTGTTGGTTATCTACACAAATCATTGTGAATCTTTTTAGGTAAATAAGCAGAAATAGATTTAAAATAAATAATTAATTATAGTCGAAAAGATATTACTAAAATTTAAAACTTAAGAACTTACCCTTAGAATTATAAAGTACTTAAACCATTGAATATACTACTATTTTTACATATACATTTACAACAACTTTATGAAATCATAGCCGCCTAGTTCCATTCCGATCGGTCTCAACATTTACACATTAATTTATTATTTAGGATTTGCATTATAACTTATTAGGTGGAAAATCAAGTGTTGTGTATGTCGGCCTGCCTCTGGGCACAGGGGGTCGTCTCACTCTAGGGTGTGTTTTACCCCCTTCATTACTTGCGCTGATTCCAGATTCTCCTTCCTCGGGCAAATATGGTGCTCTCGGATTTAAAACAAGAGCTTTGTAAGATGAATGCGAATCCGCAATACTCCTGCCATCGCCTTCATCCCTTCTTGAAAGTTCCGAAAATGGCGATACAGACCGCTTTTCCAATCCGCTCGGACCCGCCGCATCATCTTTTGGTTTTAATTCATAAACATTTTCTTCTTTTCTTTTAGGTTCGATGTCTTTCTTGAACTTAGTTTTGCGTTCTATTATTTCAGCGGTTGTCAGATCTGAGCTTTGAATGTCAGTCTCCAAAGGAGGTGCTGATAACCAAGGTCTAGATGCGTTCCCACTACACCACCTTTCTTCCGATTCACTAGAATCTCCGAGAAGACCTAACTTTTCTAAGTTCTGTAGAAGTAAATTTTCACTGGAACTGGCCGCTCTCATTTCGGTTTTGGAATCTTCGGATAGAAGCAGTTCTGCAAGCGGTGGGGCTAGACCTAATCCTATGTTCCGTTCGTGGTAAACTTCCGATATCGTGGGAGTTAATTCGCCACTCATATGCCTTACTTGCGCCATGGAATCGCGACTATTCGTACCCATTTTGGGTCTCGGAGCTCTCTTTGATGTCGATGGTTGACTCATCGTTTGATCTGCTTTTTCCTCATCGGGTCGCCGAACTTGAGCCGATGCTAAATCGTAAAATGCGTCTAAATATCTTTGATGGGGATGTTCTGGACGTCTGCGTAAGACTGTGTCGTGACCAGAACTTTCCCAATCGGAGTCGTCTGTTGAAGGAGGTCGTCTTGTATAGAGAGTCCTGATTTTGGTTTGATGAGCTAATGCTAAAGATACGTCCCTTGGAGGCGCAGAAGTGTTTGGCGGTGGTGCGGCGGGTGGTGATGGCGTGAAGGCGGCATCACTTTCACCTCTGTATCTGGGTGGGGGCGCTGGAGGCGGGGCTGTTCTACCATCCGGTTCTCCTCGACCAACTTCAGTTGCAGAAGTCGTGCCACGAACGTACATGGTGAAGGCACCTCCACAAGATCCTAAAGGTAATGGCGGTGGTGGTACCGTTGAGACACTTTCCTCTGTCAAAAGAAGAATAAAATAATTAATATTAGTGAAACGTACTGAAAACATCATGGTTATTGGTATAAACTCACGTCTATGCTGTCTCGGTGGTGGTTCTCCATCGGAATGCGGTTCCAAGTCGCCGTCGTCTATTGACGCCAACGATTCAACGCTTGAGCTAGACTCTAAGCTAAGACTACGTGGAGCCTCCTGCGTATCTGTAGATGATTTATTGGTGATTTATTGATGATTTTTATTCTGGATAGAAGTAATAAAGACTGACTATAATATTATCTTACCAAAGAGTGCAAGCAAAGCCTGTAGTACGAATTGTATGTGGCGCCTGTTAGCACTTTTCCCCGTTCGGAGAGTTACTTCATCTTGGCCAACTTCGGCCAAGTCAAAGCTCAGGGAGGCCAAAAGCTCGTGACACCCATTAACACGCCATAATCTACAAATCATTTACAAAATATATAAGTATTATTTCTATAAAATCTTACAAAAAAAATATGGGTTAGAATGTTAAGATACAAACCTGACATTAACAGCCACTTCGAAGGTATCGCTCTCAGAAGTCTTCGCCGAGAACTGTGATATGACAGACCGAATCACGCCGATGATGTCATCTGCTACATCACTTCCGTTCGATATAAGTTTCGAAAGTGCTTGCAATGTTGTTGGAGTTAAACCTTAACATAAAAAAGTAAAAGAATAGAAAAATTGTGTGTCTGAGCTCCGACGCACGACTGGAGTTCGTAATGAGTAGACTCATTACGAACGAAAAGTGTTATGTAATACCATGGAAACATAAAGAAGTGTTACCATGGAAACATGTACATAATATAACGTAACGGAGAAAGTTTACTCCCCATTAATTTTCATACCCCGGTCTTATATATGAAAATCCATTCTAAAGGAGGTAAACTCCAAAAAAAATTATAGAATATATGATACAACAAAGATAACTCCAAAAATTCTTACCCAACAGAGCTTGAAGACTGGCAGAACACTGTGTTAATCTTTCTTCGGGATCGCTTTGGGGGAAGAACACACTTGAAGGTATCCCGTTCGCCGCTGGTTCAAATCTAAAAAGAGTAGAATCTTAAAGTATCCTGATCCAGTTCTCATCTATTAGCCCCGATCAGACTCAAATGCTACACAAACGCAAATTCAGTCACATCTGACCATAACGTAACCAACCTGACCAACGATGTAATTTACTCACCTAAATCCAACACTCATCAAAAGTTCCCGCCAGCCCGTGGTTGTCCCAGCTTTGTTCTCGATGCTCTTCTGTGTTGTGTACATTGCGTTCTTTTGTCCTCTTACTATCCTTTGAAGAGACTTCTCTACCAAGTGTAAGCAAACACGTAATGCATCCCTGACAGAAAGAAAATCTTTTAGTATGCTGTTCATAGTCCTAAGTTCCTTTCCTAGTCTAAGAAAAGTATTACCACCACCACCAGTACAGCCCACTGCTGGGCACGGGCCTCTAAAGCTCTAATACCCTCTCAAAGGAGAGAGGGTATTAGAGCTTAGACCCACCATGCTGCTCCAATGCGGGTTGGCGGACTTTAACGACTATTATCATGTTAGTGATAATAACCGGGACCAACAGCTTAACGTGCTCTCCGAGCCACGGGGGTGAAACACCGCCAACTTTCTAACTCCGGGCTAGTACTGAGAATTTTTAGTCAGAAAAACCCAACACTTAACTATGGCCCGACCCGGGAATCGAACCTGGGACATCGTCGGCCGCAGTCAAACATGCTAACCACTAGACCAACGAGGCAGTGAGAAAAGTATTGCAAGAGTACAATTCAATAGTAATATATTATGTATATTTAAGGTATTTGGATGTACACAACTTTATTAGGCATATCAAGACCTTATGAAAACCCAAATTTGCAATAAATGAATCTTGAATCTTGAAAGGCAATTTAAGGTCATATTACCTGCATTTGTCTGGAGCGGCGAGTAATTCGCAAAGCGCTTGGCCCATAAGAGCTACTTTGTTGCTCAGGCGTACGTTAGCCCCCAACAGCGCAAGACCTGCCCAGTGTGCAGGGTGTGAAAAATGTTTTGTGTGACGAACTGTCTGCATGGCATCTCCAAGGGCTCTACAACAATATCACAAATAAAGTAAACTTATTTCAAACACCCATAAACTAAAGTTTACTATATCGTAGTGGTTTCCTTGATATTTTTTGGTATTCTTGTCAACTTTTGTAGCTAAACATGAAAAGGTTAGACTTACTTTACATTTTCTTTTTGTGAAATGGCTTTAAATACACAAAATTAGGTAGGTATTTTTTAGTATTTGCTTACTTGGCTACCCTGCTTCCTTGTAAAAGGGCAGAATACAACGCCCTGTACAAAATCTTTGTGGCAGTGTCTTGGGGAGAAGGCCATAAAGTGACCAATATAGCTTGAGCTCCTGCAGCTAAGAAAGCTCTGCACAATCGAGATACACCTTCACCGGATACCGTTACTGATTCTGGATCATCTGAGTCTTGGAACGCTGCACTTGAAGGTGCACATGAAATGACCACCTGTAAATAAAACGGAAGGCTTGGTCATTTATGTTTACTGGTAAAATAAAGCTTCCAAATCATTTATAAGGTTGTCCTGACATTCAGATTGAGGAAAAATTGAGCGAGACCGTAAATGTGAGAATAAAATATGAAGGAGGGATGGAAGTTCAAAAGGTGGGGAGACGTACTCGTTATTAAGGGTATGACGAGGGAAAATAGAAAAGGTAAGAAACTTAATTTCATTGTGTTTAAAATGTAATTTCAATTTTCTATATATAGTTGTGGCGGTCTTTGCAGTCCGCACATAATCTAAAAGATGACATTACTAGCAGGTATGATGCACGCGACCACGAAGAGCCCAACTCACGATTACGCAGTGTTCTCTGAATTACGTTATATATATACGACCTCCAAAGATGAACGGTCGGACCAGTGGCCCCCAAGCACAACACCCGCTCGGAGGGTGATCATCCCAATTACGGTCGAGCCATATCACCTGCTCCCGTACATCTATACTAATATTATAAATGCGAAAGTTTGGATGGATGGATGTATGGATGTTTGTTACTCAATCACGCCCCAACGACTGGATCTGGCTGAATTTGGCACAGGAACGGATTTGGCACAAAGATAGATTATCGCTGTGCCAAACCAAAAACCTCAAACCACGCAGACGAAGTCGCGGGCATTCGCTAGTAGTTAATAATAATTTGAATTATTTAAATGGTAATATTGTAGCAATCCATAATGAATGCTTAAAAATAAAACAAAAATTATAAAAGTCTACTAGAAATGGGGGATATTGACGGAAATGGAACGACATACCAGTCTAGCAGTGATTTTCAAGTTCATTATTTCGGCTGCCGTCAGCATAAACTCAGAGGCGGGTGGCAATTCTTCGTTGCTTGGAGGAAGTTCAGCATCTGTTTGAAGTAAGTATTATAAATCAATTATGTTTGTTGACACAAACGCAAATATCCAAAATGGAATCCAGACCCGGAAAATTAATATAACATGACATGAAAACTTACTTTCTTCCTCGTTTTCAGTGGATGTGTCAACGACTCCACTGCCAACGCTCGTGTTTAGCAGGCGTTTAGCTTGAGAGTCAACCTGGACAGAACATTTATTTATTAAGTCAACAAGAATTGTTTATGAGGTATGAGCAACAAGAATCCTCCTAATACTAACACAAAAAATGATTCCACCGATCCAACCGATGTGCCCCAAACCGGTTTCATTAGAAAGGCAACACGAAGATGGTTTAAGACCATTCAAATTATTTTTTAAATTTCTTTTTTTTTATATCGTAGTAGCACACGCCGGGCATCGCAAGTTGGTTGGTATAAGGTATGAATTAACAAAGACATCAAATTACCACTTCTCCGGGACTGAGAACAATTCCAGGAGTTTTCCAGCAAATGTGTGTAGCAAAGTGGATGCATTCTGCTTGTGGGAGTTGCGCTAAGACTGTTTCTTTCGATGCCTGTAAAATAAATGTTGAATTATCGAATTAATACTTTTTGTATGGCCTATGAACTATGTACTATGACTACCTACAGGTAGTCACACAAACGTTTTCTGACCCAGCGACATTTAAAGTTTCAAATAAATATTAAAAATAAAATGAAAACAAAAACTTAAAAGTCACAAAAATTCAGCGTCGCTGTTATGCTGCTAATAAATACTAAAAATAAATTCAAAAACTAAACAGTCATAAAAATTAGTTCCAATTTTTGCCACCGGGCCAGATAAGTTTGTGGGAGTGTACCGCAATCGCAATATGTGATTCTACCATACACTGATCATATTGATGCCAAGCAAAAAAAAAAAAAAACAAGCTAAACATGGAAATATGTAATAACATATTTCCATGTTTAACTTGTTTTTTTGGCCATTTTTTATGCAATGTATTGTAGATATTATAGAGTTTTATTTGTCAGTGTTTACTGTGTGCAACAGGGGTCGTGAAACCATTTTGAAGATATTGCAAACAAATTGATAAGTTCACGATGATACTTAAAGCATTTTAGCCCTCATCATCACCAATCAGATTGAAAAGTTTACCTGATAGTCGGTCAGTGGTGTTACCCGCAGCATGTCAGCCACGAGCTCGGCTTCCTTGAGCACCGCTTGCGCCGCTCCCCATCGCACACCTACGACAAGGCATCGCATGCCTGCTTCTGCATTGGTAGGATTTGCACCACCTGCAGTCACATCAGATGATGATCAGACTAATGAAAAACCGAATTATTTTCTACCACTTGCTCGGATTCGCTTCGTTATTAAAAAAAAAAACTATAAGTCAATCGGCTCTTTTGAGTCCGCACATCAGCAATTTCCAACTCGACATAAATAGAAATTGCTGGACAGTTTTATGCTCCGACACACTTAGTTATTTGTGCATGTGACGAAATTCGGAACTCACAGAATTGACATAATAGGTCTCCTACCATAGCAGACGGTGATGCAGCAAAATTACCGTGTTCAGGATGTGGTTTAGTTCTCACGTGGCGTGTGTGTCGAAGCGGGCGTAGTGCCGGCGCGACTAGAAGTGCGTATCGCTCGCACATAGGTTCCGTATCGGTGGCACCACGCAAGGCTCCCCATGGACAGGCGTACAGAGCACCTTCGACCACAAGGGCTATCTCACGTCGACCGCCACATCCACGGCGACCGTGTGATGCTGCAAATAATGCTTTATTTAAATTTTCTATCTATTTATTACTTAAGCTATCTAGTAATAACGCAACTATATCTAGCTTTAAGGCTTTAAGACATTTGATTATTTTTGAAGTAAAAGCTTCTCTAGACGCGTTGAGCACTTTTTGGTAGGGAGTAAACTTGTGGATTCGCGTCACCGACACCTCGCCGACATGCTCGAGTTGTTACGAAAGCAAAAGGTATTATATACTACATTCGAAATAAAACTTTAACGCCTTAGTGTTAAGGTTTATATATTAATTATTTTTTTTCAAAAAAATCAATAATGGTTGTTTTCACTTCTATCGGCAGTCCCTATGACTGCCAATTTTTTATTTAACTTACCGGTATTGTTATTACAGGATGTTGGTAACAGATCTTCGAAAGGTGCGATGAGCATCTGATATAAGGAATTGAGGCACGGAGGCCCTTGCCATGAGGGCTGCTTCTTTCTGGGTCCGTGAATACTAGACCTAAAATAGTTATAATAATCAGGTGAATGAAATTTGGCAAAAACTCTTCTAAGTAACAAAAACATTGAGCTGATTATAATGATGAATTGAGTGATTTGCGGTTGGAAATGGTCAAAATAGTGAGAGGTGGCCGCCTGGCCGGTTACAGAATTCAGTAGGAAACCTTAGAGGTTATTGCCAGATTCACACTGAACTCGTAGGTGCATAGACATTCGTATCATAATTCTGATACAGCAAAGTTAAATAAGAAAGGCTAATGATGCTAATGACTTTTTGAAGGTACAAGTCAACAAAAGAAGAAAAGACTATATTAAGAATATATTTTGTACCTTGTTGAACCTTGCAAGCTGGCCACTGAGCCTGCAACTGAACCTCCAACAGAACCTACGCTGAATAATGAGCTCAGTGAATAGTTCGAGGAATTCAACAGGTGGTTTCGCGTAACCTACAAAAAACAATACATAATATAACTTTAAAGTCATCTAACAAATGAAATAAAACTATTTTAAATACTTACCATCCTAGCAAGGCCAGTGTTGGGACGATCGTCAGGATCCCATTGATCGTCTTCTCTTCTATCGGCAGATGTTTTCAACCAAGCGGACCACTCCTTGATGTATCTTTCCAATTTGCCGGCACCTTAATATGAACAAAAATTTAAAAATCATGGCCGTCATCATAGCTTTTTAAGAATATATTATCTTAAAAGTTAAAAACATAACTTCACAAGTATCAAGATATGTTGCTATAATCCGCCATGAACTAGATAAGCCGATATGGTGCACACAGTCCCATACAGATTATCGGGTTCTATTGGATTATACTCATGGTAAAATTAGCTTGTTGTTATCACTTTACGTTATTTCAGCAAAGTAACGCAGGCGTTTATCTGACATAAAATCAGTTAAAAAATTAATTATAGTGATAGAACTTACTTGTATTGATTTGAAGGTCATCAGGGCTAATATCTGGTAGACTATTATCGTTGTCTTCAGATTGATCGAGCAGACAAGTTTGGTGGAACCTCAGGATACCTAAAACATTAGAGGTATGAATATCAAATATGCTACACATTGTTCTGGAACTGAGTAGATGACTTCTACGGTTTTTTCTGTTATTGTATGAATTGGATGGATCAGCTTACCCTTATGAGGTTGAAGTAACCAGGAATACAGCCTTCCAGCCGCGATGCTGAAGTACAAAACGGGTGACTTCTGCTTGTTCACCACTTCTAAAATCTGTTCTACGGTAGATGGTATCCATAATTCAGTTCGGTCTTTGGTGACATCTTCACTGAGGTTCCTACTGAGCAAAACGAATACTAGTTCAAATAAAATCTAAAAACTATTGTACAACTAGTACATCGGTATCATTTAAAATATATACTTGACAACCTCCCTACCTCGCTACCATGTCAGACTGCATCATCACTTACCATCAGGTGAGATCGCAGTCAAGGGCTAACTTGTAGTGGAATAAAACAAAAAAAAGCGTTGGACGCCGCGCAGAAGGCCGGTGGTATAGGATGGATTAAGCGTGGAAAGATTTGCTTCTCGGACCAGACTGATTGGTCAATTACTTAGCTATTGAACCAGGAAAGTTAAGTAGAGTATATTTATGGAAAAAAATTATTAAGATGAGTGCTTTTCGAAAAAAAATTATACCTTTGTGCAGTATGTAGTTCGAGATTAGCTTGGTTCAAAGCGCTAGTTTGCTTATCTGGGACAGTGTCTAGGGAACGACATCGTCCACGTTCAGCCACTACAAGCGCTTCATGATGACGTCCAAGTTCTAGAAGAATAAATGAAGATTTGCATAACAAATAATAGGAATAAACAAGAGAAAATATTTATATATATAATAGCTTCAAGATTGAGGAGTTCAATGACAAAGTTTTTATTGGGGTGGCTACAATATCAATTATCAATTGACAATCGGCAAACCCATACTCACGGTTAAGTAGAGCACTACCTCAGTTCTCATTATGTTGTGCACGGGAACGTTTATGAAAAGTTTCTTATGAAGCAGCGTATGTTAGAGTAGCAAGATTTTAATCCGAAAGTAAAATACAGCAAAATCACATAAAGTCAAAGGCTGCAAATTGAAGATTACCTATTTAAGCTAAATATTAAACTTACCGACAAGTACTCTCTGAAGGGCATGATGCGTGGAAGTATACAAGGCGACAGATTTCTTGTCCTTGTGCCTTTCGTTGCCAGATTCCAAAACTGTAAGGGCCGCGTGAAGCTGTTCTTTTGCCTCTTCCAATTCACCAGAGGCCCAAAGAGCGAAGCCAAGCCTGTGACGCACTCGCGCCTGAAATGATGTGTCCATTAAAATATTTTAAAAACTATGGATGTCGCTGAATGAAGTTTATTCGTCAAGTTTATAATACTTTTCGTTGTTCATTTTTACTCAGTGCTTACCTCTTCATCTGCATCAGCAAGTCCTTCAGTGGCTGCTAGTGCTTGTCTCAAGTACGATACTGCACTACCACAGGCACCCATTGCAAGATGCGCTCGACCAAGGTCTGCCAACGCGTTTGCTCTTCCACGAGAATCACCTGATGGGATGAAACGAGTGAAAAATGTTTACAGTTGAATAATACATACTAATATTATAAATGCGAGTGTGTTTGTTTGTTGGTTTATTGGTTTGTCCTTCAATCACGCCGCAAAAGAGCAACGGATCGATATATATTATTTTTGCATAGGCATAGTTGGGGACCTGGAGAGTGACATAGGCTACTTTTTATCCCGGAAAATTAAGGAGTTCCCGTGGGAATTAAAATAACTTATTCCAGTGGACGAAGTCGCGGGCATCAGCTAGTTGTTTGATAATAAACTATTATTTTTTCATTCTTAACTCAAGCGATGCAATTTTGTAAAATTTAAAACGTACCAGCAGCAGTGGCGTGTCGAAGTCGCGACTCATGCCAGCGTGCTGCCTCCGCTTGTGCGCCCAGAGCTGCATGTGCAGCGCCCAATCCACCACATGCACGGGCCTGAATAATATAGAGGTAATAAATGCGTGCGCGCTAAAATCGCTTTCAAAAAAAATTCTAGATTATTGGTGCATTCATACATCAATTTCAGTAAGTACAGAACACGTCAAAAAGTTGCAAAGCGGCGCGAGGATGATCACAGAGCACTGGGTCTGTACGCTCGCAATGCTCAACTTCAGTAGGCTACTGTTCTATTTCAGTCTATGAGATTAATCCAAGTTCACACCATATTACAATTAAATCTATTACCTGTAAATGAGTAAGTCCCAGCCTATGAGCTAGTTCAAGTTCCGCTCGATGATGTCTTACGGCTGCTGCGTGGTCGCCGAGAGCGTGATGTGCTACACCAAGTGAATGGCATGCTTCTGATTCCATTATTTGATTATTTAGCTCCCTGAAAACGACAAAACCACATTTTTTTTTTATAGTAAGTATAGCACAAGCAAATAGAAAATGAACACCATTATTTAATTTTTATATACATACTTAGCAATACTCTTTTGATGTTCTAGACAAGAGACTGCTTGTTCAAGATTGTTGAGAGCAATGTGTAAGGCACCAAGTTCTCCATAGGCCTGAGCCTTTGCCTCAGGGATACCTAGCTCATGAGATACCACAAGACGTTTCTCTAAACATACAAGAGCCTGTTGGAGGTTACCAACTGATCTGAAAAAGTAATAAAAAACTAAATTAGTTTAAACGACACAATTTCACAATCTCTACTTGTGACATTTTTTTTTAAGTTTTCCTTTAAATACATTTATTGAAAATAATACAAAAAAAATTAATGCTAGCTAGCCTAACCTAATTACAAACTATATAAATCATGCCCACGTGGAATGGTGGCAAGAATGCGGGCTGCATTTCCGCGTTGGACAGCCAGGCTGATCCTTTGCGCAAAAAATGAGCTAGCACTTCTGTCACCAGATGAGGCAATTAACCGCGTTGAAATATCTCGCAAAAACTTTGCCACTAAGACTCCACGGCCCCAGAGTCTCCACGGAACAAATATGTAACTCTCTATAAGAGAGGCATACTTCCGCCGCTTGCCGGTTTCAGCCTTTTCTGTCGCGGCTCCCGGCCTTGACTTAATTAAATTTAAATCTACTTACTTATGACTTAATCCAAGTCCCCGGTATGCTCTTTCTTGTTCCCTTGCATTATCTAGTTTCAATGCTGCTTCTAAGTGTTGTTCATGGTATTTGGTTGCTTCGTCTGGATCCCCGAGAGCGTCATAGCAATCTCCAAGTGATCCTAGTGCTCTTGCTTTGTCTAGCTGACATGTTGGTGTGTTCACTCGTTCTAATATTGCTAATTGCTGAAAATCATTGTTAAGTGAAAAATACCAGCTGAGATTATTTTTTCACCAGTAGATCATTAACGTGGCTAGTTACCACCCTACCGGCAAAGACGTGCCGCCAAGTGATTTAGCGTTCCAGTACGATACCATCAGGCGAGATGGTAAGTGACGACAGTCAAGAGCTTGTAGTGGATAAAAAAAACTAATGAAAACTAGAATTTTATTACTTACTTGTTCCAAATATCCAATGGCATCCTCATAGTGTCCCATGTTCAGTTTAGCAATACCAAGGTTGCCATAAGCCTGAGCTTCAAGAGCGCAATCTTGCAATTCTTGAGCTCTTTCCAATTGCTCCTAAAACATAGGTTTATAAAATTTTATGTAAATGTAAGTTTAGGAAATAACTTAACGAACCATTTCAAATAAAATAAATATAGATATCGGTAAAAAATTATATTTAAAATGATTTCTAAGTTTATTTTAGGAACATTGTAAACGAAAACATACCCGATAACACCTAGCTGCATGTGAATAATGTCCTAGCGCCATATGAACAGCGCCTAAATGAGAATGTGCTCTCGCTTCGCCAGCTGCATCTCCCGCTTCTTGACGAAGTGTTAATTCCTTAAAAAATACATTATGTTCATGATCGGTATGAGTAACATGCTTTTAGAAACCCATTAGCAATAAAAACATAATTTCGTATTACCTGCGTATGGTGTCCTAATGCTGCGTCTAATCTTCGTTGTAACCTTCGCGCTAGACCTAATGCCCCACACGCTGCAGCTTCTAATGATCGATCTCGAGCCTGCAAGAGGAGAAAGACGAAACAATAAATTTTTTGAGAAGATCAATATTTATTTTATCTTGGATAGAAAATTGATTCATAAAATGTCAGTAAAATATTAGTACGGAATGAAATATAGGAACTGACTTGTCTGGCAAATCCAAGTTGTCTCTGATACATTTTAACCGCTTCTTCCACGTCTCCCATTTTTATTAAAACATCACCAATATTTCCAAGTGCCCTAAATTTCCCTTGTAAATGCTGTGTCATGTGGGCTATTGCTAAGAAGTATTTTTGGCATTCCAGGGCTGTTTCAAGGTTGCCCAGAGCGAGGTGGGCTAGGCCAAGGTTGCAATATGCTCTTCCCATATTCATTTTGTCTTGTAGATCCTTTGCAAGTGATAAATCTTGATCATAATATCTGAAAAAAATAATACAATTACTATCCATACTTAATATTATAAATGCGAAAGTGTGTCTGTCTGTCTGTCTGTTTGCTACGCTTTCACGGCCTATCAGTTCAACCGATTTTGATGAAATTTGGTACAGGGATAGTTTATATTCCGGGGATAGGCTACTTTTTATCCCGGAAAATCCAAGAGATCCCGCGGGAATCGAAAAAACTTGGTCCACGCGGACAAGGTCGCGGAAATCATCTAGTACTGAATAAAATACTCTTAGGTGCAGATTTTTTATTCTTTTAAATGTGACAAGAAAGTTATGATATTTTTTTGGATTTTTTTAAATTCTATGAAGCCTAGGTTACCTTACAGCTTCCTTATAATTTCCTAAACAATAATGAGCATATCCCAGAAAGTGACACGCCTTTGCTTCAGCAATAACATCTCCAAGCTCTTGTGAAAGCATAAGATGTTGCTCATAGTAAGGTACAGCCTGAGCGAACTCGCCTCTTGACGACAAGCAGTTTCCAAGATTAAGAAGAGCGCATGCTTCTCCTGCAGCATCTTTCAGTTCACGTGCTATACCTGTGGAAGATAAAACGTCCTCCCAATCTATTCTCACTAGTATTGATGCAAATTACTTATGACGTTGTAAAAATGCGATCTTACCTAAATGTGCCCTATAATGAAACAACGCCATATCATGAGCTCCTAATGCCTGGTACGCAACAGCCAGATTGCCATGTGTAGAGGCTTCAGAACTCCGATCGTGAACCTCTTTAGATATCGTCAGTTCTTGTTTATGGTACTTGATGGCTTGTTCATAAAAGCCTGCCGCTGAATATGCGTTACCAATATTACCATAAGCTCGTCCCATGCCAGCTTTATCCTGGAGGAAGAGATGCGTTTGTTATTGTAAAATAAGGAGACTAAAAAATAAAATAGTTTAATTTTTTTCTTGACACTCACCTGTAGCTGTCTAGCAATCGATAAATGAGCTTGATGTAATTTAAGTGCTGCGTCGTGTTCACCTAGTAATTGGTATACGATTCCTAGGTTCGAACAAGCTCTGCCTTCCCCGATCTGAAACCATTTTTACGATTTAGAAAAATACAATGAAGATGTTAAGTTCAGGAGAAAGAATATTGACAAACCTTATCTCTAGCTGCTAGCGCAACATCTAGCTGCCTTTCATGCCATTTTTTTGCTTGAGCGTAATCACCAGCACACCTGTAGAGAAAATCTGTCTTAGTGCTGCAGCATTTGGAGAGTTAATGAAATTCCATAAAAGGAAAATGTACCTTGCTGCGTGCCCCAAACCAGCGTACGCTCTAGCTTCGATTGCTCTGTCACCTAGGTTTTGAGCTATCCTTAGGACGTTTTCGTGGTACGCAATTGCTTGTGTAAAGTTTCGCCTATAATGGTATGATGAGCCCAGATTTGAGTAGGCTCTTGCTTCCTCCACCTGTGAACAGTTAGCAATGGTTTTGAATACTACTTGAATGCCTATTTATTTTATCTATGAAACTTAGCCTTCGTGCCAAGTAACGGCCAGCACACGTCACGTCCGTTGATCAAAGACATGTGGATGTTTTCAAAACATGACGGATATCCTAAATTAATACTAAAGTGCTTTAAATTACCTGATCTCCCAGTCTCCTAGCCAATCTTAAGTGCTGTGTATGACAATCGACCGCAGAGTCGAACTCGCCCATAGCTAAATACACTGCCCCGACGTTGCCTATCTCTCTAGCTTCTTGCAGCTTATCTCCCATCTGCTTAACTAGCTGCACACATTGCTTGTGACTGGCGAGCGCATTCGGGTAGTCGCCGATTGCGGTGTAGACGTGACCTAAAGAGGTCAACGCGGCGGCGGCTGCTTGGGTGTCCTGTGTGCAGATAATTATTTTTAAGACCATAGATTTTTTGTCACAAAAAATAGTAGATAACTTTTATTTTCATTTCATTGCGTAAACGTTGCGTAATTTTAATTAAATGCCATGAACCTTTGACATATTATTATAATCTTAAAGTGTATGTTTGTTCTTTACGCTTCTAACCGATATAAACGAAATATGACACAAAGCATAATTGAGTAAATCTTTAAGATGGATAAAAATACCTCCTTTTTATCCCCTAAAGAAAATGTTGTTATTGGACTTGAAAATGGGACCTAAAACGTGAAATAAGTCGCGGGCAAAAGCGTGTATGTATATTTTGTGTACACAAGCAAGAAAGTATGGAAATTATACAATATTACCTACTTTATATTCTGAGCCACAAGGATTAAGGTAAGCGATAGAAATAAAAACAAATAAAAGATGATTAGAATGCATCGCATCCTTTTGAACGAGGAAATGGGCGACAAAGGGAAAAAACATTCGACGACAGTCCGCCAATAGGGCCTTTGTCTCGACGAATAGCCTAGTGATGGGACCAACACTTTGTTATTAAAACTTTAAAATTTAAACATTTTTAATGTATTTAACTTCTGCCTTCACTTTCGTTATTTTGTTTCCAGTCAAGCGACTGATTTTCAGTTTTTTTTTCAGTTAGGTACTTCTTTAAAATGTAGGTTTGTTAATGTTCTAATACTTAATCGAGTCCGCCAGGTTTGAAATCCTAATCCTTAATCTAAGTCCGTAATAGGTATAATGTCCACAACTCCACACAAGATGACGGAGAATCTATAACGTAATTTAACGTGGTGGATTTAATTCTTGTTTTGTATTTCTGTGGGATTTAAATATATTTAGTATACCGACTAGGTTTAAGATTAATTTTAAACTACCGTGCTAGACAATAGTAGTAATATGCATGGTAACATAGATTTAGGATTGGTCGTTGTCGCAGCAACCAATCCTAAATCTATGCATGGTAATTACAAAATACAAATGTGAAAAAAATACTGTACCTACTTAATGCTTGCTATGCTGATAACTAAATAAGGATTAGTTGAGAGATGATATAGTTACTAATTATGAGTAGGTATTAGGTATCTAGTGTAGGGTGGACACATTGTATCTTTATAGGATTAAAGAGGATTCTTAATTGCTCGGACGGATTAAAGTCGATAGCATCGATAGCGACATTAAAGCCCTCCCTAGCAAGCCAGTCGTCCTGCAACAATCTAGCTAATTAAGTATGTGCAACACGATACGATAACACAGTGATTTACATATTGACTTGATCTCCTTTCAGTGTGTTTCAACTATAATAGCTACGAGTTGCTTTGCTCTTCAATCCTTGTCAAGTCACAAAACATTCTTCGGACATAAGAGTCGGTTGAACTCTATAGGGCTTTTTATTTACTTCATTAATTGTTATAATTTTTAAAGAATTCCTTATAGTGGTATAAAATGGTTAGAAAGAAAACTTTTGCAAATATAGGTATATCATTCATATAATGTTACTACCTGATGCCCGCGATTTCGTCCGCGTGGATTGAAACTTTTTGGTTCCCGCGGCAACTTTTTAATTTTCCGGGATAAAAAGTAGATAGCCTATGCTATGTGCTATTCCAGACTATAATCTATCTGTGTGTCAAATTTCATCCAGATGCGTTCAGCCGTTCTGGCGTGATTGAGTAACAAACATCCATCCATCCATCCAAACTTTCGCATTTATATTATTAGTATAGAATTATAATATTAATAGAGGATCCGCGCGATTTTGTGCGCGTGGATTAGGTATTTTCCTATAAAATGTGGCCTTTGTGTAAATTCAGGTTATATAATATTATAAGCTATCTCCATTCCACAGCCAAATCAGTGCATTGGAGTGGTAAACATACAAGCTTTCACATTAAAGTATAATATTGAGTATGATTAGTCTGTAGAGGTGTTCTCGTTCCGCTTATTATTAAAAGACAGGTAAAACCAGGCGGACGAATTTGCTTATAAAAATTTATGTAACTGTTGTGGTTCTCAAATGCCACTCGGAGCTTCGGCAGCTTCGGGCAGTAAATGGAGTGAAAAGCCATTCCATCAATATGTCGAAACGCTTTCATCGAGTACCTACTTGCTATACAATATCAGCGACGTCTAAAACGCCACCCGTATTCCCACATTTTTATCTGCAGAGTCATCAATCCCGTTTTACTGGAATGCTGGCTGGCTAGGAATCCAGACGTACTTACTTACAATTATTATTGTATATTGTGAAGTGAGACGTTACCTTATGAATGGTACAGACATGCAGAACGATTACGTGGGTATAACATTACGTCTTATATGTAAGCTATATTATGATAATATAATGTATATAATAATGTGGGCACCTTAAATTCATTAAAATTAACTGTTTTATAATGCTTAGGTACGAGTATATATAGCTATGCAAAGGATTTTTATCGTATACTAGCTTTTGCTGAAGAGTTCATCCGCGTGGACTACACAAATTTCAAACCCCTATTTTGCCTCCTTATATGGGTTGAATTTCCAAAATGTGTGTGTGCGTTGATAGATCATTCAGTCAGTCAGTCACTTTTTTCTTTTTATTTAGATGCTCTTCCTCATATGTAATAGTTATAGGTTAACCATATACTTAAAGCGTTTTGTAAATAAATATATATTATGTATTTTCTCTAAAAGAAGTCCTAATATAATAATTATAAAACGGTTCTATTATTTAAGTACCTACGTATAATATAAGAATCGTTTTATATTACCTCATAAATGGTAAAAATAACGCATTTCCTAGATCTAAAGATAGATAAAATAGATCATAATATTATGTACATTAGGTACACGATGATTGACGGTAGCGTGACTCGCTGCTTTCATGACGAACTGTTTTGCGTGGAATTTAAATCCATAAACATTCTTTTTACCGCTCGCAGGAATCGTTTTAATTATTGCATACGTGTTTCGGCGTTTATTGCCATTGAACTCGGCGAAAGGTTTTAGAGTTATGATATTTGACCCGAATGCTGTTACTACACTGACGATCCTCATTTGTACATTATAATATTATATCTACCACAGAAACAGCTGCGCTCTGAATTTTGCAGAACAATGTAGGTACTGGCAGATGAAATTACTTAGAATGAAATCTCTCATTGTATCATACAAGATTGAAAATATAAATTGAGATAAACAGCATTAATGAAGTGAAACTTTTACAATTGAAGTGTGTGAGTGATTAGAAAATTCGATGAAACGAAAAAGCGACACCAAAATGAGACAAACATATTCACAATAGAAATTGGTCCGGAGACCAATCCTAAATCTATGATAATAGGATTTAGCCTGCGAGAGAATGGGATAGAATACAAGTTACATTTATCTCATTATCTTGTAGGCTAGTTTTCTGAAGTTTCACTTCTGCCGTGTGTGAATTGCACACACACACTTTTTTATCAATTTATATTTGCTTAAATATACATATCAAAAATTCGCGGAACCGGCAGGATTTGAACCTGCGTCTCTCTGGGGATCGCGCCCTGAGCGCCTTGACCACGGTTCACTTAACTACTAGTGCCGAAATATGGGCCTTGAAAGTAGTTTCGGCACTGCAATGTATCGCTACTGGATGGCATAAACAGTCGCGTTAGAAGACTGGATTACAAGATGCATATCTCAAATTTCGGCTCTGGTAGTTAAGTGAACCGTGGCCGAGTTGGTCAAGGCGCTCAGGGCGCGATTCCCAGAGACACGCAGGTTCAAATCCTGCCGGTTCCGCGAATTTTTGATATATATAATTAAGTAAGTTTAGAAATTATCCTCGTGTGTGAAGCACTGTAAAAAAATTATAAAATTTAATTTATATTTGACTCATCTGCCCTATACTCCTTCTACTCTAAAAAGATTTAAAATTTTAAAGCTGTAGAAGTTTCCCCATCAAAGAAAAAAATATTATGTTAATTTGAATTGCGTAATGATCGTTGCATTCGAGCGTAAGAAGATTTAAATTAGTTTCCACTTCAAAAGTGCAATCATACTAGATCTCAGGAGAAACCGCGTACATTAACTTTCAAATATTACCTACAGAATCCTTTTAGATTCAATCCCTTAACCATCTCATGAGCAATTCGCACCTGTCTCGCTTAGGGCTGCCAATTCTGATAAAATAGACTCATAGAGTGATACTGAAAACGATTTAACGACGCGTTGTGTTTTATTGAAGAAATAAAAAAATCAACTTACTGCCACCAATTTTTTTTTTAATATGGCCAAAGAACTATCATTTAAATTTTTCAACAGATGTTTTGCACCTAATTAGTACCACTTTTCCATAGCTAGTTTTGTCTTAAATTAAGATTCAGAGTGGCGACAACTGAAAAACAAAGAGATGTATTTACCTATTACTTATTGTTATTATTATTAATCTATTACTTTTCTTTTAACGCAGTTACAGAATATAATTTTGAGCAACACCCCATTACTCATTAGGTACTTACATAATTAAACTTAGTTTAACATTAATAATATAAGCATTCCTGTCACTTATAAGTCACTCAGTGGGACCCTGGAGGAGTTCGTTACTGCTGTCACACAGGTTTCCTAGCACATCAGTAACTAAAGCTCTGTTTTAAATTATGTATAGACTAATTAAGTGTTATATTAATGAAAATGTTTGAATTGATATATAAAACATTTTTGTATTTAGTACTTTTGATAACAGCTGTGGGTCATGAAGATTGTATGTTTTTTATTTAAATAAATAAAAAAATGAAAACTCATTAGGTACGTTTGGTAGCCCTTAGCTACGCTGGTTATTCTAGGCATTCCATAATGAAGCGCGCGCCAGACATGTTACTGTCAAATTATTCGCGGCTTATAATGTCTAGGGTATGCTTGATAGGCTCATTTATTTCTAAAACGTACATGAAAGTGTTAAAAGAGAAGTGTTAAAATTTCCAGAGTTACATCATTTTATCTTAAGCTGGTATAAAACTTTTGTTAATCATATAGTCTAACGCATTTAGATAAGCGCTTCCCGGATTATGGGTTTGATTGGTTGATTAAATTCCTTGGGATAAAAAGAAAGCTGTCCTATTCAGATTTAATAACGATTTTTGATATTGATAGTTGTAGAGATGGAGCATAGAAAGATGTTTTTATTTTTAAATAGTAATTGCATCGTCGAAAATTTTATATATCACGTTCGACTTTTATCAATGTATCACTATCTATCTCATGTATGGGAGAAAATATAAAAATAGGGTTCAAAAACTAGTTTAATTAAAAATCTACTCACTCTCTCACATAGTAACAAGTACAAGGGTCTAAAAAAGTCGCTATCCACGTTTTTCTAAGAACTCGCTTTTTTAGTTAAACTTCCATGTTGAGTCCAATGCACTGTTTACATGGAGGAAAGTTTGTAAAAATAACACATTCACAGTTAAATCTATAGAAAACATCGATCGACATACAGAAGAAGAGAAACAAGTCCACCTTTGCTAAGTCGGGGCGATTCACCTAGTGGGCTTGTAAAAAAAAAACCGGGCAAGTGCGAGTCGGACTCGCGCACGAAGGGTTCCGTACCATTATTAATAAATAATTACCTTTGTTAATAAACCGCAAGACTAACTTTGTTTGTAGAGGTTTATTGTTAATATCAAAAAAACTATGCTAGTTAGAGCATTGGCTATAGTTTTCCTGTAAAATATACGTAAATTCCTATTGACCATAATTATTTCAAATTTTACGATTGGTAAACTCCGGAGATAAGGGGGGGGGAACGGTATTTTTTTAGACATTTTCCCCGATAAATCAAAAACTATCATAACTAAAAATAATTAAAAATCTGTTTAAGAATGTACAAAAGAAACCCTTTCATATGATACCCCACACAGTACAGTTATCTCACTTTTAAATTTCAACCCTCAGATTTTCCCCCCTTTTTAAATAAGAACAAAAATAATTTCCAATTTTTTTTAATTCCAGTGTCTTTGGGCCACTAATATACACAATTATTCCAAATTTCATGTCGATAGCTTCGGTAGTTACTGAAATAATCGAGTGTGACGGACGGACAGACGGACAGACGGACAGACGGACAGACAGACGGAGAAAGTCGCACCATAAGGGTTCCATTTTACCATTTTGGTACGGAACCCTAAAAAGGATAAATCCATGCTCTACACTCTACAGCCTACACAATAAAATGGTTGAACGAGTCCGTACATTAGCCACGGTTAAAAAATCTCGTATTACTAATAAATTCCAAGTTCGCTACAATTTCTCGGTTACATTAAGCCGGCAGAAAGTTTTTTGTTGGCGGCCATTCGGGCGGAACACGTAAAATGAATATTTTTACGATTGTTTGTTTTTAGGATTGCTCCATACATGTAGACTCTGTTAATTCATTTTGGCTTAAACTTTATGGTACAACGTGGAGTAAAATATGCCAATCAAAGTGTGGGATCTTTCCCATTGGGTGCATTATCTGGGACCGGTCTCATATACTTGCAACGTGTTTTAAGTGAACAAAACTGTCAAAGTGCCTATATTCGTAACTTACCTAGATCTGGGCATTCTTTATTCTAAGAGGTATATCCATCCTCCACACTAAGTAATATTATAAATGCAAAAGTGTGTCTGTCTGTCTGCTGCGCTTTCACGGCCCAACCGTTGAACCGATATCGAACCGATTCTGATGAAATTTGATACAGGCGATGATTTGATTTGAGATTTGGCGGGAATCAAAAAAACTTAATCCGCGCGGACGAATTCGCGGGCATCATATAAAATTGTGACTGCTATCGTGTTTTTACTTGCAAATTTTCTTTAAAAATTAACATATCAGTTTAAAAATGTTAATAATGTGTCTAAAGTGGTTAACCACAAGATTCTACTATGACCGTACAAAGCTATCGATTCGTCTTTAATTTCTTTCGACATAATTATCAGGAGATAGATATGAAGCCGGTATTTCCAGACTCTGATATATGCTTACCTTTTTCATTTAGCGTCTCTGTATCAAGTATCCGTATAAAACGTCAATTCATATGTAGGCATGCCGATATAAAAAGAATAGTACCTAATCCATAAACGTTATTATGCTGCAGCAATAAAGAGCAATGTCTTGTGCGTTAACTGCAAATTAACATCACTGCCCGCCGGCGATTCAAAGGGGAGAATATTTTACTATTTGCGCTCCTAAGTGCACGTTGGGAGATCAAGGTTGGAGCCAATATTGGCCTTGGCAATTGGCATTGGAAATGCAGAAGGTTATTGTAACGAGAAGAAATAAGATAAAGGAAAATGACAATAAAAACTATTACTAAACGATTTTTTTTTCTTAGATCTTAGTAAGTACCTAAGTTAGACATCATATTATATTAAAATGAGGTTCTTATTACAGTTTTTTTTTCATCAGATACCAAGATGCTTCTCTAGGAGAGACCTATCCAGACTTTAAAAATAACACAGGATCCCAATGTAAAATTTCGTACCTACAAATCATTATAACACAAACATTGGACCCAATGTAGATGCGTTTATACATCGGAATCAAGTCGTTGGATCTAAAGTTGGCCATGCTTATAGGGCTGTATCCAAGTAGACACCGGTTCTAGTAAAACAACATATTTATGCGCTGAGAGAAAGTGATTTTAGACGTTTATAGAAGATTCACGCGCAACTGCTCGCTAATTATATTTCCTTAGAATGTAAAGCTTACGAATTGTTCGTTTATAGATGGAATTGACTACAGTATAGTTACGATTTTATAACTAACTAGCTGACGCCCGCGACTTCGTCCGCGTGCATTGAGGTTTTTTGGTTTCCGAGGGAACTCTTTAATTTTCCGGGATAAAAAGTAGCCTATGTGATATTCCAGACTATAATCTATCTCTGTGCCAAATTTCATCCAGATCCATTCAGCCGTTGGGGCGTGATTGAGTAACAAACATCCATCCATACATCCATCCATACATCCATACATCCATCCATACATCCATACATCCATCCATCCAAACATTCGCATTTATAATATTTATTTGATGTGTAACTACTAATTGAGAAATTTTAATTCCTTAGAATATCTGAAGGTATTCTTTATGAAAGTCACTGCAGCCTTAACCACAGGGTATCCTACATTAGGCCGCAGAGACCGACCATTCAATTTGTAGACCTAAGTCTTACTATGTAAAATTTTGTGAAATAAATTATTATTATTATTAACTTAACTTATGTCTATCTAAGAACATTTATGTAGATAAAATTAAAATCTAAATTAAATCTAAATTAAAAACTAAATTAAAAACTAAAAACTAAACATTAAAAATATCATCCATCCCGCTGCAATGAGGCAGTGTGCCCAGAACGCTGGCTGCGTTACCCCGCTGAATAGCCAAACTTATATGTTGGCCGAGGTAACTGCCAGCCCTCCGGTCACCTGTGGACTCTGTGAGACGAGAAGATAGATCCTTAAAAAAGGATCTGGCATCTTCGCCCCACGATCCCAGGGTTTCAACACCAAAAGGCACAAAAATGAAATTATTTTCAATAATTTCATACTTGCGCCTCTTGGCTCTTTCTGCATTAGTGGCCGCCGCCCCCGCTGACACGGAGGACGCCTGCAAGTGGGATAACGCTAGCGTATCCACGCATGTGGCATCCCAAACAAGCAACCTTCCTTGCTTCCACGGAACAAGAGTCATCCCGTCAGGTCTCTTACCATCACTGCGCGCCAAGCCATTAGGCTCTAATACTGCAGGCACTTTAGCGGTGGCAAGAGACCTACGAATGATGTCGTTCAGTGAAGCATGTCGCGAAAGACGACCGGCACTTTTAACACAAGAAAGCCCGTGATGGCCATACGCGTCCACTGCCCCACCGCAGTGGCAAAGATGTGGCTGTTGTAACTTGGCGCCAAGTCGAAGACCAACCGCAATCGTCAGAGTGAGGTGGTCCAACAGAGTGCCTAAATGCTTAGACGGGAGAGCATGAAGCCAGTAACTTGATTCCCTCGTAGACACCGCAAGAAGACGAGCACGGTCGCTTGCAGTAGGTGATGAATTTATAAGCTCCTGCAAAACATCTGAACATAGTGCGTCGTCCCATTGTCTTTGAGAAAACAAAGATACCGGTTCCTTACTAGGACATGCCACATTGAAAGCACCTCTAGCTTCAGCCAAATACGACGGCTCAATGGGACCTAAAGATTGGTTTAAAATATTGCCAAAGAGCTTAATCGTACTATAAGCAGAAGATAAAAATGCTGGTAATGATACACTGCTAATTTTACGAATGCCTAAACCACCGTACCGAACTGGGAGAGAGGCTTGTGTCCAAGTCGTGCCATCTAAAGGACAATTTAGAATTTTGGATAGAGTGTTTTTAATTTTCTTATCCAAATCGTTCAATAAGGGAAGGAACTTCCAAAGTGGTGAGCATCGAAGAAAATATGTAAATTTTGGAACGAAAAGACAATATTTAATAATAAAAAGGGCCATGTGCGAATTAATTTGGAAGAGGCGTTCCGAACATTGATCAAATTTAGTAATTTGGTCATTGATAAAAAGTGGAATAGAATCAACTAAGACGGGAGCCCCAAGAAGGCGAAGCGAGTCTTCACTTAAAATTTTGATTCCTGGAGCCAAATGATTAAACTGTTCAGTAATGATGTGTCTTTTTTGGTCTTCCATTGAATTTGGAATATAGAGCTCACATTTGCCAAAATTCAATTCCAAACCAATTATATTATTATTATTATATTATGTAATTTTGCTTGAAAGCTTTAAGCTTTAAGCTTCGTATCTACCTACAGGGATCCACGATTCGTCAAGAAGAGATACTGCCTCAACCTATCTCCACTCACGCCGCACTATGGCCATATTTTATCTGTCATGAGTTTTAAGACGTCTCAGCCCGGATTTTGGCAGATGGTAATTTGCTGTTGATTTGATGATAATACCTACTTGTTGATGTTGGGTTTTTCTGACTAGAAATTCTTAGCACTAGCCCGGAGTTAGGAGGTTGGCGGTGTTTCACCCTTGGAGAGCAAGTGAAGCCGTCGGTCCAGCTTATTAGCATTAACATGATGATAGTCGTTAAAGCCCGCCAACCCGCATAGGAGCAGCATGGTGGGTCTAAGCTCTAATTCCCTCTCTCCTATGAGAGTGAAGGCCTGTGCCCAGTAGTGGGACGTTAATGGGCTGTAGTGGTGGTGCTGGTGGTGATAATTTGTTGAGGCCGCTAGCTTAGCGCTGGTCAAAAGCATATATGAAACTTTACTTAATCGCATAATTATTCACATTTAAACAATGCAATCGCGAAGCCAATTTGAGCGGAATGATTTCAAATTGCTTACAAAAGAAACCACACTTGGTAATTACGGAGAGCTTAATAAAGAACAGACCACAACCGGGGTCATGGACGGGCTTTGAAACTCCACGTTACATCCCTGAGACTCTTGTTTGGTGAGATAAATCTCAGGATAAAAATTCTGATTTTAGTATTTGATGACTAAGCAATTCAACAATGATGTTTTCAATGTATACTTCAAATCAAATAAATACTTATTATAAATGCGAAAGTGTGGATGGATGTACGGACGGATGGATGCATGGATGGATGTATGGATGGATGTTTGTTACTCCATCACGCCCCAACGGCTGAATGGATCTGGATGAAATTTGGCACAGAGATAGATTATATAGTCTGGAATAACACATAGGCTACTTTTTATCCCGGAAAATTAAAGAGTTCCCGCGGGAACCGAAAAACCTAAATCCACGCGGACGAAGTCGCGAGCATTAGCTAGTAATTAATAAAATTTGATACTCTTGCTACTACTGTTGTGTGCGATTTAAGTATCTGAATGAGAAGACCATGTAGGGCCCTGCGTGTAAGTAACTTACACCTGATCTTATTTATTTGCTTAAAAGTTGACACAGTTGAATTATTTGACGATGCAATTTTTATCTTACCTTGCACTTCATAGCCAGCACAAGTTGGTATCGGTGAGCTGTCAACGCGTCCTTATACGACCCTTGGCTGAAGTATGCGGCGCCGAGGTTGCCGTGTGCTCTACATTCCCCAGCGGTGTCACCTAGAGACTTGGCCACAGCTAGGTCTTGCTGCATGTAGTTGATCGCCGCATCCAGCTGGCTGAGGGCCCAATGCGCCGAAGATAATGCACTGAACACTGAACCTCTGCGAACAAAACGAATATAAGGTAAGAAGCGGAAAAATACACATCAAACATAGTTCGCTCTAATTTAATGAATGGTATAATTGAAAAGGGACAACACATATTATTATTCCATATATACTTTAGTATTCAAATATTAACGAAATAGTACGCAAAATAGTGTGTCTGAAATTTAAAATTGATTCCGGAAAAACTCTAGTCTCCCATTTTCATTCAATCATAGACACTAGCTTTATAATATATTATTTTCGGATTTTGATCAATATCTTAAGCCTCTTCTTTAGATAAAACTAAAATGAAAAAAAAACCGGCCAAGTGCGAGTCGGACTCGCGCACCGAGGGTTCCGTACAAACCTGTAGGTATATAAGTAAAAGTTATGGAATTTTTATTCCACTTATATATTTTAATTTCAATTTAATACCTCTACGCGTTCATGCGGAAAGGGGTAGTAAGTTTACAATTATTAAAAATATTTTTTTATATTATGTAATTAAAAATTTATGCTTTTCGCAATTTTTCCTTTATCTGTGCTATAAGAAGTTTTCGTCCAAATTTCTAGATTCTGAGTACACGGGAAGTACCCTGTAGGTTTTGATTCCCTTGCGAGTGTCGAAAATTTGCAGCATAAACGGCTGTATCTTTTGATTGCGTTGGCTTAGAAGTTTGATTTTTTTACAGCTCCAAGGGACAGTAGATCAAATATGAATATATTTGATATGAATTTCAGCTTGATACCTCCATGCGTTCCTGAGAAAAAGGGTATTGACACACAGACGGACGGACAACAAGGTGATCCTATAAGGGTTTTTTCCTTTTGAGGTACGGAACCTTAAAAATGGAGACCTTTCAAGGATAACTGAATCTAGAAACTATAGTGAATCAGAGTACCTTAAGTAAAATGAAATAATTGACTAGTTACGGGGATGTTTATGTATGTAATAAATGATTGGCGTTTTATTAGCAATTGCACTTTCCAGTCTTATTACAGTTGTTCGATTAGCATTTGAATGTGTATGCGGAGCCAATATCGATACTAGGATATCAAACGTGTAATAAAAAATAGGTGGTTATCTTTTTATGGGCATATTCATTAAAAAGTTAATTTATGAATGCTAACAACCATGTACAATTCGTATGGTGGCAAATTATGATCCGATAAAAGTGGTTTTGTAAGAAGTTTTGCTATAATAGGAAGTGCATAACTTGTATAACAGTGTATAACTTTTCGAATGTACATAAGATTCGGTAGATCACCACACTGAAAGATTCATCCGCTGTCAAGCACTGGTCCCCGAAAGACATACAGACGAAGGCAAGGTAGGTAAGGAATAGTGTTCTTGCTGCAGTACTCTCCAAGAACTATTCCTGTCTCACCTACTATCGAACATTGTACCTCTACATGCCTTTAAACATTCTAATACGTTTACGTTTACGTTTCTAATACGCAATGCTAGCTAGGATTTGGTTCCAGTTTTCATTTTTCTCGTTATCCACAATATATAGATTTTACGTACCTTCAAAAGAATAGTAGACAGTTTTTTCGGCAGTTCGCGTTCTACATTAGGCTACATCATAAGTATAAAAAAGTACTTTGTGTCATAAGTTCATAACATTGACACATTGACAAGTGTGATTGAAATTTGAAATATAAGCCAGTCTAGATGTATAGGAAAAGAAATGACAGGTTCACAGGCCACGAATCTCACGTTATCTATTACATGGATACAATCTTCAGTACAGTATCTGGATTGCTTTATTTAAATTCCATCAAAACTATTATATTATCAATCATATATCAATAGGTAAATGAAAACTGCTTTATCAAAAGCTATTTGACAAGTACTAATCGCATTTGTCGTAGTAGTGGTTTTAATACTAAAGCTAACTCCCGGAATTGATGCTTAATGATAGTAGGGCCGTGGAGATTAATGGAATTTGTTTGCCTACTGACAGTTACTTGGAAGAAATGAAGGAAGATTTACGATATGAGCAGGTGAATGCAAATAGTATTAATCTTTGTGCAGAGCTAGTGTATATTATCGATATGCAACAAGTATTATATTGGATGGTTAATTAATGTACGACATGTAATAAAGCTGAGCGTCTTTTAATTTTGCTGCAATAAATATCCAGTAAAGTGTAGAAAGTTTTTATAGCAAGTGTTTACAGAGAATATCTGAACTCTGAATTATTTTATAGTAATTATTTAAAACCAGCAGTAAACCATGAGGTTTTCGCGCTTTAAGTAGGTACGCCTTATTTTGCAAATATGTAATAACACTACAAGTTTGAGTTTATGAGACCAAAAGAGTTTTGAGCGTGGGAACTAAAAGTGAATAGTAAAACCGACACTGGACACTGTTAATTGTCATGCAATTTATTTGGAGAGAGGATACCTATGTTGATCTCACAGGTAATACCTCGGGTCTTTTCAAAGTTATTGATAAGAAGCCATGTTCTTGATAAAATTAAAATGATAAACTATTTAAATTCATCCCACCTTAATTAATCACTCGCCCGGTATCATTTAACATTCTACGATGTCTTAATGGAAGATCGATAGTCGTAGGGTACAAGGATATTGTAATTTGTAACCAATGCATAGTATTTAACAAATATTAAAAGATGAACCACTACTGGTGCTACTAAAGAATATTTATACCATTGTTAAAATCATACTTAATATTATAAAAGCGAAAGTCACTTTGTTTGTTGGTTTGTTGGTTTGTTGGTTTGTCCTTCAATCACTCCGCAACGGAGCAACGGATTGGCGTGATTTTTGGCATGGGTATAGTTGAGGACCTGGAGAGTGACATAGGGTACTTTTTATCCCGGAAAATTAAGGAGTTCCCGCGGGAATAACAAAAAACTTAAACCACGCGGACGAAGTCGCGGGCATCAGCTAGTTTAAAAATTATAGATGAGCTTAATTAATATTTAAACTGTTAGCAGAACGATCACAAGAAGGAATCGACAAAAGAGCAATCTACATATTTTACTTAAATAGCATCCTAATATAAAAAACTGTATTATAGACCAGGGTCGATAATTTTTGAAACCAAAAAATATCATAGTAGGATGAAACCCATTGGAAAAGGAAGAGAATATAACAAAAATGAAAGGAAAAATAATTTACGGGCAATCTGAGATCAGGAAGTGGAAGGGGGTGGTTAATCTCGATTTGAATCGATGGAAGGGTAAAAAACGGTTTATCTCGATTTCCGACAAAACTACAAGTCCTATGGAAAAAAGTTGAATGGCAAAATTGTAGGTAATAAAAAGATCTACCACCTTAAGTATTTACACTTTTTTCACATAACCTCAAAATTTATGTGAAAAATTCAAATAACCAAGTTTTTGGTTTTTTATTTTTATCTTTTACTAGCGGTCCGCCCCGGCTTCGTCATTTTCGACCGGATTTGTAATTTTTTTGTTTATCAACGTAAAATGGACCTTACGTCTTTCGAGTAATTAAAGTGTAAATTTTAATAAATAGCTCTAAATAATGATGGCCTTGATTAGCAATACCTACACATAAATTTGATCACCATATTTTTTTCGAAGAAAATAATGAATCTGATGCGTCATGCGATCATACAATTAGATTAGCTTTATTTATTAAACATGCCTGAATGAATCAAATTATAAGTGAGATGTGTAACCCTATTAAATGAATCAATGAACACGTACTTTTTATCATAATTATTTTGACAGTAAACACACAAGTACGCGTTAGTGTAAAAAATGGTTTGTAACATTCAACGCAACCCGATATAATGTTACGGCCTACGGGTCGCAGCTTTAATTTCACCCGCAGCTGCCGTGTCCCTTACAGCGTCATCAGTCACCAATTATCTTATATCGATAAAAATCAAAAATAAATGTCCCTATTTATCGCGTTAAGCGTTCTCACTGAAAGGCGGTATCGATTCTGATTCGATCCATCAAGGAGATAACATCGCGACGAGGTGTGGGTTTCAACGCCCGGTACGGGTTTGATTCCCGTCACGTTGAAAATGGTTTCAACTTTTAACCGCAACTCGAGGTATGCGTCTCGAGACTTTCATGTAGGTACCTACCAACAAAGTTAGAGATAGATTGCGTCGATACTTCTTTACGATTATATCAGAAAAAAGGAATTAATTCCAAAGTAACGTAACGTAGTAAAAAACTACTTAGTAAGTAGTCTTTTTTGTTACGTCTTTACGTTTCGCTGAATTCCACACCTAAAGAAGGAAAAAGGATACTTTTATCCCATATCCCGTAAACGATATTAGATTTCGGATAGTTTACTAGCAGGTATTTAAAAAAAAAAAAGTAGCTATTAACAAAGCAGCATGTCAATATGTTTGTGAATTTATATTTCGAACGAACCAGTCAATATACTCGTACGTATAACGACACAAAATGATGAGGCTAGCCAACAAATTACTCGAATATACTATATCATGTTCAGGGCCCAAAAAGAAAATGAGTAAACGTAAATAAGCCGGCCTATTAAACCCGACGTGAAACATTATACATCTTTATTTCCTGCGTCTGCAAAACGAAATAAATCAAAACGTCGAAATTCCGCCAAAGATACCGTCCTTAAGCACATATAAATTACACCAATGTCAACTAAGGTTTCCAGGGCTTCAGGAATTCTTGGGATCTTCTTAAAATTCGAGCTCTTGGATGTGCATTTAGAAAATTAAGTCGTTATTTTAGTTGCTTACATAAAAATGTACCTGTATCTTTCAGTTTGCATCACGTCCTTGCTACAACTGCTACAAGTATGAATTCACTTGTAACTTCTGATGACTGAGGTAATTTCAGTTTATGTGTGTAAGTATATCAAGTATTATCAAGTATCCGGGACACTAATCAATACTATTAGTAGTAGAATGTCTATTAATCTATGCGGGATGTCATATCAGGCTACGATGAATATCCGATAATAATATGGATAATAAAATATACGTGATGGTTTTCAATATGGTATCAGAGATTTATATGTGCTTAGTTCCAAGCTGGTAACCCTAATTGCTGTACTGTCAACCATAATATGGACCATGATTAAAAATAATAATGCAATTTAATGAATGTGAAAATCTCTGAAGCAATTTGTCTTCGTTTAAGATTTGAGTGGTGGCAAAGGTGTAATCTGTGCTAAAAGATTAATTTGAAATGGGATATCTCACATACTGGGTTAAAATTGCAAACGGAATAAATAATGTCGTGTAGCCCATGACAGAATGTTTGTAAGGTTTTGTTTATAGAAGTGTTTGTTTTACCTCTTACCACCCCAAAAATTTCTAGACAATATTTATATTCAATATTTTGCAACCTATAACTTTACGTATATATACATTAGGTAACCAGAAATATAAGTGAAATTTCTCGTTATGCACTTTATATTTTATTATTTAAAATACTTCAAATAAATCTTACCTAATCCTATTTACTAGAAATATAGCTTAAGTAAATCAAAACTGTCTTAGTTTCGGTAAAAAGGAACAAACATTAAAAGCTGATGCAAACATATCCGATGACAATATCAATATTTCTTTAGGTACCTCACACAATGCCGACTCGTAAAGCTCTCGAAACCAAATATAAGGAAAAGCAAAAAATTACCTTAACTTAAGGGAACAGGATCCAATTCTCAATGCCGCTTCAAGGACGGTGACGGCCGCTTGGTACTGCCCTGCCGCCAAAAGCTCTTGACCAACGACCTGTCAAAGACATATTGTGGATTAAATTCCATTATGCCCAATTATAACACCTTATTAATACCTGAGGAGAAGGTTTCCAATGATTTAGTCGAATTCAAACTTGTATCGCGTGTAAGTATGTATTCATGTAAAAAGCACGAGGATTAATTTCAAGATTCTGATACCGCAAGTTTTGGGATACAAATACAAAAAGTTTCTATTAATTCGAAAAAATATTAGTTATTATTCATGTATCTGGTCTCATTAAAGCTACTGACCTAGTTTGTATTTTAATAGATTTCAGAAAACAGGGAATCTCTTAACTCACTCTTAATCGTCATTACGGCTATAGATCTCTGTCACAATGAGAAAAATGAAAATACGAAAATAGCTCATTAAGTAAAAGAACCCAATATTAAATGCATTGTTTATGTCCGATAACGTTGACCCTCCAATAAAAAATATCCATGAGTGTAATGTACAAGAACCTCATTAAAATAAGCTAATACGCGGTAATGCGTCCGTTATCAGCAAAATAGCCTATACACGCATATCTTCATACAATTTATTATCCATTAAATACAACAAAGTGCATAAAATGTTTGTCGTGTAATACTAATATCCTTTCATAAAAATGTCGTCGGGATGACTTTTGATCTTGCTCGTATATAATTTAGTTCGCAAAACTAAATAATATAATAATGGGCTAATACACTGAAATGCGAATTTGAGTATTATTGTTGGCCACAAAAAACGTTACAAAATTATTAAGAATGTCTAACCCTTTTATTTAATGATGTTCCTAAGGAGTCTTACCGCGTGGGTATTATAATAGTGGTTAGGCACTAGGCACCAATGGTCTCAGACGCTGTTTTTCCAAAGCGATACCCAAAAAGAATTATTAAAACGTATATCACCCTGATTTCTAATCGCATATCTTACGGGCCAGAAATGAATTTCCTCCCTTCCACCTGGTTGTCTGGTATTCTTCAGCTTCCCGTTATCCCCCAGACCTTTTCTGCCACGTAAGTATAAGCAAATTGTGGAACCAGTTTCCATCTCCACCTGCTGAGTACCCTTGACACTACAATATTAGGAATTCAGTAACAAATTTTCAATGAGTGGAACAACGTATTGGCGTAGTCTTTGGCATTGGAGGTTCCTGTGGTGCTGCATATGTTCGTGGGCAGTATAGTCATCAGTTTTGCCTCGCTATTTATATCTACCTTATAAATTCCTTATTATGAAACCACGACATTGAGTGCTTTTCGATTTTCAACACCCGTGCAAGCTAAATTGTAACTTTATACTTTACCTAAATATACTCTTTAGGCGGATGATTTATACCTCGTCATTCACAATTGCCAGGATACGTACGAAGAAACGATTGCAAAATTAGCATACTACGAAACTAACAATTTCAAAAAGTCGTCAAAAATATGTAGAGAGAACACCCACGGCACCATACTTACATTTTGGAATGAAGTACCTATGTGTTTAAAGGATACTAAATCTGTTTTAAGTACTATCACGTACTACGTATTTGTTCTTTTAATAATTGTCATAATGCTTTCATACATTTTTTATGTCCTCTACCTCAGCGGTAGCTAATAGCTCCGCTTAATAGGTTCAAAGACGTCACGAAGCTGTGGGCAATTTGTCAGAAGAAATACATCGCTAGTCAGTGTAATAGATGGCAGTCACAAAAAGTAGCCGGATCAATAACAAAGGCCTGCCGAAATACAAATAACTGAATCTAATCGCCATAATAATCGTCACTTTGAATCACACATCAAAAATATTGTTAGGAACTGCTTCTACAGGTTGAAAGTTCTATATAAGATAAGATCTTACCTGAGTGTAGAGGTTCGAATACGGCTATGTGATTCACTTATTCTATCAAAGCTGAACTATGCAGACACAGCGTATGGCCCGTGTTTGTTGGAAAGAACCAAAAAATTAATACAGAGGGTTCAGAATGCTTGCGCTAGGTTCTGTTTTCCTGTTCCTCCTCGGTCACATATCAGCCCATATCTTAATCAGGCAAATTTATTAAATATGTCAGCCCGTAGGAACTTGCATCTGGCAACATTGTTATTTGGTGTTATCTCTACTGGTAAACCGGAGTATTTATTCACTAAGATAAAGTGGGCAAGGCAGCACAGTAGATATGCGCCGAGAGGTTTGGCGTGTCGAATGGCTGTGCCAAGACACAGGACCGCCGCATTCCGAGGCAGTTTTAGGCTCGCTTTTTCTAGGATTTGGAATGTGATCCCACCGCCTGTGCAAGCCCTAAAATCAGTAAGCACCTTTAAGTGTAAGCTCAAAAAGATACTGCTAGAAAAACAAAAGCAAGGTTGATAAAAAAATGCACTTACCTATGCGTAATTTGCAACGCGAAGCATCCAAATACCTGGAGAGGCAGCTTAATTAGATAATGCTGTTTTGATCTTTCAGGTTATTTTTATTGATTAAGGAAAATATGATTTCAATTTGGCAAAATTACCTATTGTTTTTGTTTTTCATGTGTACAATACAGGTACAAAATCAGGAGCACAGACCAGTGATCAAGTGCACAGATTATAATATATACAGAGGAAAGTAAATTGACACTGCCACAGAGGTAGTATAGCCTATACTACCTCTATGGACACTGCCATGATTAGGCCACAGACGAATTTAGAACTTAAATGAGGTACCACACGATAGTGGCGCCAACTTTTTTTAACAGTTTTAATTGTTTTATTACAGTTTTAATATTGTTTTTAATACTTATTTTAAAATGTGATAAGCGATATAGTAGTTTAGTTAATTAATGTATAATATTAAGGGATAGTGTTTGTAAGCATAGTTTTAAATCTAAGTAAGTAGTTAATTAATTAAATTCATCAGCAGTGATCAGGTTGGCGGGCCGCCCGGGCCGGTCCGGGGCGTCGAAAACTATTTTTAGGGATCGGCTGAAAATCAGCGCTGTTATGGTGTTTCTACACCATAACAGCATTACGCTGAGCCGATGCCCTTTTTGGAGTTATCTTGCCACAGTATAGTTCATAAGTTTTTTACTAGTAGGTACTTAATGTTTCTGTTTGTATTTTCTCTGTGTCTGGAAATTCCAAATAAAGATTTTATTTATTTATTTATTTATTTATTTATTTACCTATCTTATTTTATGCCATCTAATGCCGAGTCGACATGAATGCCTACAGATAAGAAACAATTTTGCTGCAACGAAAAAATACTTCGAAAAATACTAGTTCATTTGCCAAGGATATTTGAAGGTAGCAACTTGCAATTATAAAAATAATAATTAATATCCGTTTACGTCCTGTGGAAACGGAGATTTTATCAAAAAGTCGACAGCTATAGGAATTTAGGTAGGAAGATGTTTTTGACAAGCTATGTAGTCTCTGGTACTTAGGTACCTTGACACAGGTAGAAAACGAAAATTGATTTCTAAATTGGCTGTTTCATTAAAGGTTATTGCCAGCAAAGCCTAAAGCCGAATGATTTAGCGTTCCTGTATACAATGTCATTTAGACTGCCACCCATGTTTTGTATAACTGGTATAAGGTACTTTTATGTTCAGGGTTAGGTACAAGACGTTCTATTCAAAACTGCGTCACCAGTTTACTTATCTTAGGATATGGTCATGACCCTATCCGTTTATCACGAAAAATCCATACTAATTCCATACTAATATTATAAATGCGAAAGTGTGTCTGCCTGTCTGTCCGCCTCTCTGTCTGCTACCTATTCACGGCCCATCTTCTCAACTGATTTTGATGAAATTTGGTACGAGGGTAGATTGTATCCCGGGGAAGGGTACTTTTTATCCTGGAAAATTAAAGAGTTCCCGTGGGAATCAAAAAATCTTAATCCACGCGGACGAAGTAGCGGGCATCATCTAGTAATGTATATTTTAATCCCGATTCTTTATCTCAACGTTTAGTTTATCTTTGATACGGGAATGAGACGGGTATAACAAGCGCATTTATTTTCACCACATTATTACTTTCTATCTCCAAAGATTGTGGTTAACAGCAACTATACAGAAAAAATATATAAGTAGGAACATCCAATTTTTTGTTTTCCGGTAGACAGTCTCCATTTTGTGGTATCCACCATTTTATACACGTCCCGCTGCCTATCAACTGTCGTCCAGATTGTATTTAAATACGCGGGGTCGTATTTATGGGGTCCTGATCACTCAGTCCCATTGTTTGAACGTTAAATGCGCCGAAAAATGTTCGAATGTCTGACAGTGGCTGGAATGTATGCAAATGGTGCGATTGCAGGCTTTCCATATGCAGCCGACTTTTGCTCTTCTTTTAGTTTTAATATTTGTATTAAAAAATGAAGTGACTATGCAAGGAGTATTTTAGCCTACTATTTATACGAAGAAAACAAATGTTTTTCTGGGGTAATCAAATCAACAACTACGGTAGACGAAATCGCAAGCGAAAGTTAGTTGTATAAAGAATCCATACAAACAAAAGTGATCGCCAGAAAAAGCTCAAAAGGAAATGGTTCATTTTGGGCCTACTCTTGTACACTTACCGTGCATGGAGGAAAATACATAGATTGTATTAAAAATATAATAAATTAGAACAGTAAAGTAAATAACGAGAAAAAAAATAAAAATGTATTTCAAGTTTTCGATACGTTTCCAAGATGGCAACCTTCAGCCATAGGGCGGTAGGCGCGAAATGTATCAAATGTCATTTCTGACAGTCACTGTCAAAATAACGTGTTTTCTTTTGAAAACGTCAAAAAATATGAATCCGCCATTGTTGCCCACTCATGTTTAGTGTTGCTTAACTTGGAAAGATTAAATAATTTCGCCACTGAAATTACGAGGAATTCATAGATTTGACCAATTAAAACTGGTCTAGTATTTTATTTTCCTTCATTTCTCTACTTTTGCAGGACCGGGCCTACGCCCCATACAAATCTGAACCGTCTCTTTTGTATATACATATACTAGAGGTCGCCCGCGACTTCGTCCGCGTACAATTGTTGATTTCTTATGAGATAATGAAATTTTCCCGCTGCAAACAGCCTATCTATTGACGCTTTATAACAGGTTTTTAATTATTTAAAACTCATAACTTAAATGCTGATTTTCATGTCTATACTTCAAAGTCATTAAATTTGTATGTAACCTTTCACCCCCATTTCACCCCTTTTGGGGTGGATTTTCGTAAAATTGCTTTTACAGGTTATTATTATTTAAAGCTATTTAACTGAATCCCGATTTTGAAGTCCCTTACTTCAAAAACTTGGAAGCCTTATGTAAGCTTCCAACCCCCATTTCACCCCTATTGGGGTACGTTTTCGTAAATTTGCTTATACAGGTTTTTATTTTTTATAACTATTAACTTAATTGCCTATTTTCAAGTCTCTAACTTCAAAAACAAAGGACTTTCATACAAACTTCCAACCCCAATTTTAACCCTTTAGGGGTGGATTTTCTCAAAACCCTTTCTTAGCTGGCGTCTACACCATAGAAGGAGTCTACCTTCCAAATTTCAAGTCTGTACGCTTTATAGTTCCTGAGATATCGTGATTAGTCAGTGAGTGAGTGAGTGAGTGAGTGAGTGCGTGGTATTTCGCTTTTATGTATATATAGAAGAAGATAGATAGAAGAAGATTAATTTTTGTTGATTTGATTCGGATAATTTGACGTGTTCTATGACGATAGAATGTTTTTTTTAGTTTTCTTGGAAATCCTACCCAAAAAGTTCGACAGCTTATGTTTGAAAGGTCAGTTTTAAGTTCGACTACTATCTCTATGACTACCTGAATTTCCTACCCTATTTTCTAGTAGTTGATTATTGAATTTTAAGCCCACTTAGTGGAAGCAAGCTTCTGTTTGCCATCTTTATTCCCTGTTTTAATATACATATTTAGTTTATGAAAAATTAAAGCTTGCACTTAAAATATTACTATATTAATTTTGTTATTCTTTCTTAAAATTGCTACTTGGTATACAATTGCGCTGTTTGCCGCAGTTGATCGCTTAAATAAAGAAAAAAAAGTGAAAATTTTATATCTTATCCTATACATAAAAGGCAGGTAATTGGTCCTGAGCATCAGATATTTAAACATCCCGTTGACAGTTTAAATAAACTCAAGTTCGACAGCGGTCCACGAATCACATTACTTTAAACCATTTAACTGCATACTTATTTTGAAGAAAATCACGAGTGTTTCGGCTGCACCACTTTGAATAAAGATTACGTCGAGAGTCGGGCTGCGACGCTATTGAAAATGCGGATAAACTTGTTCACTGTTTCAATTTATTCAGTCGGGTTATAAAGTTAGTTGTATGTACCTATTTAAAATTTAAAAAAACGTTATATTAAATAATAACTTCTTATTTGAGTAATCACAGAAGAAGGTAACGTATTTTATGATGAACCGTTACAGACTCAAGTAATTTGCGTATAGATATTAGATACTAGCTTGAAAGCTTGAGCAGTGGAATTATTTACTGGTATTTGCTCCCGAGAACGTTGAAGATAATACAGATAAACCCAAAGAAAATACTAATATAATCTATATATCAAATCAAATTCAAATTATTAAATATTATAAATGCGAAAGTTTGGATGGATGTCTGGATGGATGTATGGATGTATGGATGTTTGTTACTCAATCACGCCCCAACGTCTGAACGGATCTGGCTGAAATTTGGCATAGGGATAGATTATAGTCTGGAATAGCACATAGGCTACTTTTTATCCCGGAAAATTGAAGAGTTCCCGCGGGAATCAAACAAATGTATCTGTTCAACTGATTTTGATAAAATTTGGTACAGGGATAGGTTGTATCCCGGGGAAGGACGTAGGCTACTTTTTATCCCGGAAAATTAAGGAGTTCCCGCGGGAACCAAAAAACCTCAAACCACGCGGACGAAGTCGCGGGCATTCGCTAGCAGCTAGTATATATATATATAAGCGAAAGGTCACTTATCCATCACGATATCTCAGGAACTATTTATTTATTTTATTTTATAGGTTCACTTACAATATACATATTTAACACACAAATTATAACATTAAAAAAGTGACATATTCACTGATATGTATATCGATTAAAAGTGTACACAACGTTTACAAAATTAGCGCATGCAAACAAACTATCAAGAAAATATTATTATGTGAAAGTTATATTACCAATATAAAATTAATGATTAATCTATAGGACTCACCGATAGGTGATCGGTGAGTTTTTTAAATACTCCATAAGAATTGTGGAATATGTCGATGCCAGGTATAACTTGAGATATTTCATTATATTTAGCACATATACGAGCAATTGGTGCTTGGTTTCCAAGACGTGTTCTAGCGAAAGGTGTTTGGAATGTTTTATGAGATCTACGAAAGCGGGGATATTTACGTGGCACTGATAAGGATATCCGACCCAGTAGTTCACTGCACCTAACCTTATAGTGGATGATTTTATGCAAAAAACACAGGTCAAGTAATTCCCGCCTGCTTCGAAGAGACATCATTTTAAATATTGCCAATCTTTGACAGTAGGGTTGTCTATGAGAGATACCAGTGGCATGAAATGCAAGATGCCTAGTAAAAGTGCGTTGTATGCTTTCAATGCGTTGGGAATGTACATAATATGTTGGGTTCTAGATGACACTGGCAAACTCGAGGCAACTTCTCACAAAGACGTTATACAAAATAACTTTAGTCTTATATGACTAAATCATTTTGTGTGGCGTCTGATGAATCCGACGAACTGCGCAGCTTTTTTTAAAATATTATTTATATTATGCGAAGGAAAAGTTAATTTTGTGTCAACAGTAACTCCTAAGTCCCTGATTTCAGGCAACTCTTGCAATACCACATTACCAATCGAATATCTTGTGACAAGTGGTTTTTTCTTTCTAGTAAATTTTACATGAAAACATTTGCTAGCATTAAGAGCCATACTATTGACGTCGCACCAGTTAATGATACTTTCAAGGTCATTTTGTAATAATTTAGCATCGTCATCAGATTTGATAATTTTATATGTTTTAGGTCATCGGCAAAAAGTGAGCACTTGCAATGATTTATCTCACCGGTGATATCATTTATGAAAGCGAGTAACAATAAAGGCCCTAAGTGGGATCCCTGTGGCACTCCAGAACGAGCAATGTATCTCTCAGATTCGTATCCATTTATGGAAACTATCTGAGGTCTCTGGCTTAGATAACTATGAAACCATTTATTAAGGGAGGAACCGATACCGTATTGAAATAGCTTATTTGTCAGGATTTGGTGGTCGACTTTATCAAATGCGCTACTAAAGTCGGTATATATAGCATCGATCTGCTGCCCTTTATCTACCTCCACCAGGAGATCTGAAGTAAAATTTGACAAATTAGTCTGCACTGATAACCCGCTTCTGAAACCATGTTGAGTACTTTTTAGGATTTTTTCCAAGTGTTTGGCAAGTATGGGTTGTACAAGACTTTCAAACAGTTTTGAAAAACATGAGAGAATTGATATAGGACGGTAGTTCTTAACTTCCATTCGATCACCTTTTTTGAAGACTGGTACGATACGAGCTTTTTTCCACTCTTCAGGGAAGACACCTTCGTCAAGGGAACGATTGAAGATCAGTGGCAGAGGGAAAGCAATTTCTGGACCGCAACGTTTTACAAAAATGGGCGGAAGATCATCAGGACCTGCCCCCTTATGTGCATCTAATGTTTTAATTTTCTTTAGTACATCAGCTTCTAGAAATTTTAACTTAGATAGCTGCGGCATGTTGCAATTTTGGTGCAGGTTAGTATTTTGATTTTGACTAACTATTTGAGTGTAAATTGAGGAAAAGTGTTTAGCGAAAAGATTAGCGATGTCTGTACCGGAATTAGCAACTATGTTATCTAGTTTAATTGATGCGGGCAATGAAGACTCACTTTTCTTTTTTTGTTTAAAATAATTCCAGAATCGTCGTGGATTTTTGTAAATGTTAGACTCAGCATTATGTTCATAATTGTTGTGACAAATATCGTAGAGCTTATGGCAGCGGTTCCTAATAATTTTAAATTGGAACTATAAAACATACAGACTTGAAATTTGGAAGGTAGGTTCCTTCTATGGTGTCTATGCTGTAGACGTCAGCTAAGAAACGGTTTTGAGAACATTCAATCCTAAGGGGTTGAAATGGGGTTTGGATGTTTGTATGAAAGTCCTTTGTTGTTGAAGTTAAAGACATGAAAGTTGGCATTTATGATAATAGTTCAAAATAATAAAAATCTATATAAGCAGTTTTTAACGAAAATCCACCCCAAAGGGGGTGAAATGGGGATTGGAAGGTTGCATGCAAGGTACAAATTTTTTTAAGTTAGAGTCTTGAAAATCGGGATTCAGGTTATTAGTTTTAAATAAAAATATAACCTGTATAAACCATTTTACGAAAATCCACCCTACAAAGGGTGAAATGGGGATTGAAAGCTTGCATGAAGGTTATAAGTTTTTGAAGTCAGCATTAAGGACTTATTAGTCTAATAAAAATCTGGCGATGCTATATAGCTGCTATAAGTAGGCCTTTTGCAGCGGGAAAATCTAATAGGAATCAGAAATTGTACGCGGACGAAGTCACGGGCGACCGCTAGTATAATATATAGTTTTGTGGGATATATAGGTACTAAAATTCTACATCAATGGGGATATAGCCTCTCCCATTTTAAATTTTGAAGAATTAAAAAATTGCAAAGTTACTTTTGCAAATTAATTCGTCAAAATTAAAAATTGCAAAGGTAACTTTGCAAATTAATAATAATTATTTAGTATAGCATTTAGGTAAGGTTAGGTAGGTTTAAGGTATATTTAGTATGGATTATTTTAGCAATAAAAGCAAAGCAGGCATGGTCGTCATTTTGTCTTGTGGGAGGAAATAGTAGGTATAAAAGGTAAAGGTCGAACCTAAGACCATTTATTTAGTAACTGAAATCGTTAAAAAGTTGTAGGTAGAAACTATATAGCCAATAAGAATGAAAAAAGGCATCTCTGAACAAACATCTCCCAAAACATTCCGGTCCCCTATTTAAAATGTCAATGTGATTTCCTCGCACTGTCAAATACTGTAAAATATAGGGTGCTTCAAAACGTACATGCTTTCGTTTAAGAGAAAAAAGCTAAATGGTCGCAAAGTGGTTCATTGTATTTACGACGTTTACTTTAGCAACAAAGTTATAAAGGTTTATGTAAAATTTATTAACCTCATCACGACCTATAAAAGCATGGTGTTTTATTGGCGGGAGTCTGATAAGGGTATTTTTTTAAGAATACAAGCAATTCGACTTCGTTAATTAGAAGATAAAACCGGCCAAGTGCGAGTCGGACTCGCGCACCGAGGGTTCCGTACTCAAGAAGTAGGTATAATTACCTTTGTTAATGAACCGCAAAACTAACTTTGTTTGTAGAGGTTTACTGTTAATATCAAAAAATTACGTTTGTTGTATGGGAGCCCCCCTTTAATATTTACTTGATTGATATTTAATTATTTATTTTGAAAGGTAATATACAAGTTAATATTCTGTGAAAATTTGAACCGTCTACCTGTTACCGTTTTTAATATTGAGCAAAAAAATACGAAAAAAACACGTTTATTGTATGGGGACCCCCCTTAATATATATATATATATATTTTTAATTTTTAGTATTTGTTGTTATAGCGGCAACGGAAATACATCATTTGTGAAAATTTCAGCTTTCTAGCTATCACGGTCTATGAGATTACAGCCTGGAGACAGACAGACAGACAGACAGACAGACAGACAGACAGACAGACAGACAGACAGACAGCGAAGTCTTAGTAATAGGGTCCCGTTTTTACCCTTTGGGTACGGAACCCTAAAAAACGGTTATCCGATGTGGACATAGTTAAAATAATTGTGTGAGTTCTTCACGAATTGCACCCTTACATAAGTTCAGAACAGTCGCAAACTTAAAAACTACACTCTCTTTAAATCGGTTAATCGGCTTTGATCTTTCGATGTCATTATACCGGAAGGTGGTTGATATACGTAGGTATATGAGCGGCGAGTAACGTAACATATTTTACAATGAGTCAATTAATTTGATATAGTTTCGTGTGAGGCTTCACATGATTGCTATAGATAATTTATAGCTCGGTATAAATTTTATGCAACAGTACATACAGAACGATAAATCATTCTCAACTTATTAATATACCTATTTCTTTATTCGATTTAATTACATCCCGTATCCTTTGTTGTAGTAAAAGCAGTAACCATTACATAACCTGTAGTAAAAGTAAATTGTGAACGCAATAAAAATGAAAATTAACCTGTCATACAAATCCGTTTTGAAAAAACCTTACGAAATAATTTGTAGAATTGACGCTAAATATTCTATCAATTATTAATTGGGAACTTTAAATCTCATTGTTGATTTTAGTTTTAGAGCCAGAACAAACTCAATTATTATACATCGATGCAGAATAGATTTTTTACTGATCCCAATCCGCCATTGATTAGCAATGTGAATCGGCCCTAAGGCGGCCGGTTTTTGAAAACATTTTCTTATTGCCAATTTACATTATATCTATGGATCTCTTAAGCAAAATTTCGTGCTTCTATAAATCTAGATCCGCCAGTTTTATCCGATGTCCGGCCCAGTCAGGGGTTGGTTTTATTTTTTGTAAGAAGAAGATTATTCATTTTAGTTTTCGAAAGGGATGAAATCGCTAACTGCCAAAAAGCGTCGTGTGAGCATTGGCCCTTAATTAAGCGTTCGGGATCTGACATTTTTGATTAAGCTACGATTTTAGCATAACTAATCAACCGAGCATCGGATGTTTAGGTGCAGAGAGAACATTGATGTAGAATCATTCTATTTCAATGAGAGAGAAAGTTTATGCAGACAAAAAGATTATGCTGGCATCGTATAACCAATAATATGTTTGATCTAGCGTATCTAACTACCTAGTCATTGGTGTTTAAGTAATCTTAGGTTACACTATTTATATGATAATTCATATTTTGGCCTGTTTTATAAATTATAATAATGTAAACGTTCGCTTCATAATAACATTTATTAAGTTATTACCTTTCAAGAAAAAAGAGAGCTTATACTTATGCATCATTGATGAAGGTCCTACTTCTATTCGATTTGTCTGCGACAGTCTACGATATAAATATTTGATTTAATAGATTTCACTTCAACTTACCTGAACTGCTAAACTGACATACGTAGAAATTTGCAATATTAGTAAATTGTAAAATATGAAAGTTCACAAAGACCTTACCGATATTAGTACAAATGGAGACTGATCCAATTTCATAGCTTCCAGCTGTCTAAACGTGGGTTCTAGAGTAGCTCGTAGCGGAGACTTGAGAGAGGCTTCCACGAGAGCGGCCAAAAGTTGACGCGAAGACGGCTCCACTCCAAGTCCTGAACTGAACGCGGCCAAAGCTTCTCCATGACGACCGAGACATTGTAGAGCAACGCCTGAGAAGAAAAACTTTTTATAATGTGTGCCACTAAATGGCTGGGTTTGACATCAAGGTATAGTAGATTAAAAAAAGCATATATTTGGGCCATCAATGGTAAATTGTTAGACACTGGGTGACGAAGTTTCCGAAACCATTGGAAGAGTCGAAGTAGTTAAGTAGGCTTAGTCTAAGTTTCTACATTGCAAACTCGATTGATCGTATTGAGTGTTCGATCACGTTAGCGTCAAAGTAAAATAGACCCAAAATATCTTAATTTAAGGTCACAAATTCAATCTAATTTGCAATGTAAAAACTTAGACTAAGCGTACAGGAGTTAGGACGTGGCAGTTTGTAGTGTCAAAGGCCTAGATGGTCACTGAGCCAAGTAAATAATTATAATTTATGAGAATACTCTTAGCTTAAAATGAACGAAAGAACGTCTAACTAAAGAGTATTACAGATTATAGTTTTCACACGTATTATCGTCTAGGACTAGGGAACCAAAAAGATCTGTGGTGGAAAATACTTTTGTCACAGAATTCCAATTAGCTACCATGTTATCAAATGGATTTTTAACCACGCACTTGCGTGATTTTATCAATAAGTGTAAAATTACAACAATAATTGTATGGAACTTCAACTTGAGAACTTGGCCTAGAATACAGCTCGTTGCTCGGAGTTGATAAGTGATCATTACATCTACTTTCCGAGGTGTTCTAGTTTTGCGGTGAAACGTGCTTGCAATGTTATTTTTAAGATTTGGATCCAATAGTTAAAGAGCCTCAAGCCAGCAGTCTCGACATGAGACAAGCTTGGGCTGTTTCAAAGATCCATAAACTATAGAGTAGTTCTTTAAATGCGATATTTCACTAAGGTAAAAAAATTACTGATAGACAAAAAGCTTGCGACATTCACTCTAAGTGCGCCCACTAGCCCACCCGACCAAACGTCGTTCTCATCTAATTTATGTTAAAATCATATTGGCAGCGAGTAATATCGAAGTAGAATTTGTAACGGGCAGCAAAAAATGCAGAAAGTTATAGTCGCATGCAATATAATGTGATCGCACGCGTGTGTTTTCACGATATCGCTGTATCACGTAACGAGTTTGCATAACAATACGCAATTTCATACAAGGAGCTTATTAATGTTGCATTTAATGTGTATCGACCTTAAACGGTTTTAATAAAAGTTTTGGCGCATTAACGAGATGCGGTTTCCTTTGTTTTCAAATTGTTTATATTGTTCAGTGCAGATGTGATTTTATGTGCAGGATTCCCTAAGGATGAAGGATGATTGAAGAAAATCTAATTGTAATGAACCTTTTATGATCTCGCATAATCACCCTTATAATTGTTCGCAGAATTTTAAGTAATGTTATCAATAACTCTACGATAACTGCAAACTACAATAAGCTATTCTGCAAACAGCCCCATATTACAATAAAATTATATCTACAACATGATAGGATACTTTAAAAATCTCTTCTGTCATTCCTTATTCTGAGCTATCGCAGGGTAATTGATCGTATCGATCACATCATCATCACTACAGCCTATTAACGTCCCACTGCTGGGCACAGGCCTCCACTCTCATAGGAGAGCGGGAATTAGAGCTTAGACCCACCACGCTGCTCCAATGCGGGTTGGCGGGCTTTAACGACTATTATCATGTTAGTGATAATAACCGGGACCGACGGCTTAACGTGCTCTCCGAGGCACGGGGGTGAAACACCGCCAACTTCCAACTCCGGGCTGGCACTGAGAATTTCTTAATTGAAAAACCCAATACCTAACTTTTTTTATGATCGATCACATAATGGAGAGTAATTGATTACATTACTTACTAAAATATTTCATACGGTTATACCATAGTTCCATACCATACGTTATAAAATAGGTCCTACTATAACCTAAACTAAAAACTTACCACCAAGTGACATAGCAGTAGAACTTGTGGTAGAATAGAATAAATAACCTAACTCGCACTCAATACCTAGTTTGTTTTAAATAAATGTAGCACGTCTATGGAAAACGTGCAGTTGTTAAAATCCTTTTCTTACCTTGCCTATAATAGGCTTTGGGCCAATTCGGACATAGCTCCCGTGCTCTCGTGGCATCTTGCAAAGCCGCCGCGAATTGACCTTGCTTCAACCGCGCTGCTGACCTTATGGATGAAGAAAAAATAGTATCACTACACAGAACCCAGCATCCCAATATATTTCACAGGAGAAACTGTCTACAACTCAAATTGCTGGGTCAAGATTCTCGCGAGATTTTGCATGTAAGATTCGCACCGTATCTGACAACTACCCCCAAAAAAAAAAGTGTGTATAGAAACTAGTGATTCGGCCTCACACCCGGCAAAATTCTTTGACAATTCCAGTCTTCTCCTTATCCACATTATAAAGGAAACTTCAGCAAAATTTTAGGTTTAGGTCCAAGGATTTAAATACCGGCTTTGATGAGACAGCCAGTGACTGAGTCAGGACATTTCTCTATACGTATATGTAGATATTCAACCCGGGCGAAGCTGGGGCTGGCCAATTTTGGATCCATAATAACAATTGGGTATTTAAGACAACTATTCAAATGATTTTTTTTAGTGATTATTAAATGGAGGTTTAACGTCCCCTGTTAGTTTTATGTTTGAAAACCAAAAACTATCGATTGAAGTAAAAAAGTGCTTCGAATTTTGATGACATCACAGTTCAGTATTTAATATAACATCACATAGTAAGTAGTACTTTCAAATACCTAATTTACAACCGGCAGATCCTTGACATAGAGGTACAGAGTATGGTTAAGGTGGGCGATAAGCCCACGCTTCATGATTAAGAAGTGTACAAGGTTAATTTAAATATTCGAAAAATCCGAAGCAAGATTTAAAACATCTACTTGCACGACAATATACATAGTGAAATAAAACTGGTTAAAATAATAGCCTCCAACCACTATACAGAAACTATACAATTAACCCCTTAAAAAAGCTACAAAAAGTCAGAGACGATTCGATCTTCCAAGTGTATCTGCGATGTCATTGTTCTCATTAAAATACAGAAAGAATTTAGACTGAATACTGAATTAAGTTACTTCAACTCGAAGCTTTTAACTATTCTTATCTGATAAGAGCTTATAATTAAACTAGCATGTGGCCACCAATCCGTGCGGTCAATAGAAATCTTGACTATTATAGACACGTACATACTGTCCTGTCAGGTGTAATTTTTAATTTAACCTTCTGTGCGTTCCATCAGAGATGTGTTAGCTAAGCTGTGAGCGAGGGTAAAGCAGCTAAGCTACGAAACTATGTGTCTTTCTACCAAAGCTATGTGATGTAGTGGGGCGGGCAAGATGTGATATGAAGATGCGCTTCGCGCGAGATAGTTGAGTGGTAACTATAGTGGGTATAGGTAGGTAACTCAGCAGATCTCCATACTTCCCATGGCCACACCACTCCCATCCTTGGCTCGCATCCCTTATACGTCGTAGTAAATATTTCTACTATAAATAAATAGTAAGTACGTAAACTTACGTGGTTTTTCGCAGTGCTACCCACCAAAATTGTAACGATTTTTATTTAATTAAAAAAAGAAGTAAAAAACGTCGCGTTTTCAACCCCACCCAAGCTAAGCCAAGTTAAACTATGAAAATCAAAGTATCCTTTTGGTGGATTTGAAACACGTCCGTAGCTTAGCAGCGTATCACATCTCTGGTGAAGATGTCTAAGCGTGACGTTTTCCCATTAAATGACAGATTATAGCATAGTTTACGTTACCTTACATTAGTATTATGGTAATATCATAATATTTACCTGTTGCTGTATAATATGTGGTTAGCCGGGTCTAAAGTCAAAGCGTCGGTATACAGCGCAACAGCCGTAGAGAAGTCCCCCGACTGGCATGCTGCGTTGGAGGCTCGAACCTTCTCCACGAAAAGCGCTCTGGACGCGGCTCCCAGAGATGCAGAGCCTGTTGGCTCCACCTGGAAAGATAATGGAAATTGAGTATATGTCAAATAAGCATCTGATTCATATAATGGAAGTATGGATTTAGTTATTGTCTAAAGATTTGTTCTTATTTTGTTAAAAGCTAGTTTTCTGTACTATAAGGATATGTACGAGTCAAGTGCTTCCTAACAATGGAGACATTAAAAACAATCAAAACTCGGTATCCAAGGAAACTATTAAAGATAGTCAAAACATGGAGACAATAGAGTTCTCGATTACTCCGTGGACTTCGAAGAATGAAATGTCCAGGCAGCAACCAGCACAAAAGAACAATGGTAATTAAATCAGTATAAAACGGCGGTCCACCAAGACCAGTCGGCTCTTCTTGACTACAAACTCCTAGAGATAACTAGTGAATAAGAAAATTGTAATATTGCAAATTTAAATTGCAAATAATATTTTTTTTTTTAATTCAGTGAGTTCGGGTATTTTGACTTATGTATCGATAAACGGGGCTGTCTGTTGGTCATAATTTCTTGACAAAATTTGGCACAGAGTTGGTCGTCCCGTGGAAAGCTTAGCCAAGAATTAGCTTTTTATTTATTTTGTGGTAAGTTGTAGTAAACCTAGGTATATCCTTTAAGAGGTTGTGGTCGTAAATCATTAGTGAAAGCTAGCGTTGTTAACATGCATAAAATGGCACTGAAAGTTGAGCCTCAATTCTTAAAATGGCATTAAACGTTCCAATAAATTAATACGTTAAAATCGATGGGTTTTATAAGTATATCTCCGTTAATTGGTTTGGACTTTAAAAGCCCGCTTGATTTATTGTTTTTGAGCCAGTTTCTTGTGGGCTTCGCGAGAGATGTGAAAATAACGTTATATTTATTATTTATAGCCTCAATTGTACGTATGTGTATGAGTTGCTATCAAACGCGTGAAAAGTTAATGATGGTTGCGATCACTTCCTTGTTTTTAACCTATTTTATTCTCTTCAAAGTATGTATCAGGCTCGCACTTCCATCCGTATCTTTTTTTATCCACTACATGTGCCCTTGACTGCGATCTCACCTGATGGTAAGTGACAGCCTAAGATGGTAGCGGGTTAACGTGTATCTATGTAAACATTAATTTATACTTGGATTCTGTACTACTGCTGAACTATATCTAGGTTCTCGAGTGAACCCATGCAAAAATCACGACTCGTTGCTGTGATGAGGCGTTATTGGAAGACAAATCAACAAACAAACACACTTTCGCATTTTTGATTTGTGCGGATGCTTGTACTGACGTTCATAGATGTGTGTGTGTGTGTGTCAAAAATGCCCGTACTCGTACTCCTACAGCTCGTTTTAAGCTGTCAAAAACCTTCCACAATGGCGCTGGTGTAGCAAAGTGTATGGTATGAATGTAGCAATTGTAGATTGAAGTGAAGTATGCGGAGTTAAACAATTTAATATTATTGTCGACTAAAATAGTTGTTGCACAAAATAATGATGAATACTTTCTTTCCTTGTTTATTTCTCAAACTTGCTCTAATAATATTTGGCGCTTCCTTTAAAATTTTCCTTTCCAATTTAATGCATTTCGACGGACACTTTTTATATACAGAGATGTTACTCTACACTCCATAGATTTTGGGCCTCAGATGTTTAAGTGTGCATTGTAGAATTGCTAGTCAGCACTTGCAGGGTTTGGATTCGTCAAGCATTCTATAGCATTCTATAGGAATCTTGACTGATTGTCAGTTATGTGAAAATTTGTAACGCCACGAAGGCGAAGCCGAGGCGCGATTAATCTGATATGCTTCTGGCACGAGTGGCTTTGTGGAGCGAAAAGCAATAGCTCAGAAAATTGTCCTTGTTATAAAAAGCGTAAGGAGTTATTGTGCGTACATAATCAATGATATCGAGGGAAAAAGTGTCGTGAGCGTATAGGTACGAACCGCATGATGCCTTGTAGTCGGAGCATTTTATCATCGAATTTAAAGCGAAGGTGTAAGGTAGCTAATAGCTTTGTAACAAATTTCTCAGAACTCATTAGCATAATATTCATATTAAAATCAGTTAATTGCTCATTGGTGAAAAAAGTCATTAAAGAACCTACCTACCAAAATATAAATTGGGATTTTTTTGTTAACTGTATAAATATACCTAACAGTTGTATGCACCCATTATGTCTGGGTAATGGATATATTAAGTACTAGATGATGCCCGCGACTTCGTCCGCGTGGATTGATGTTTTTTGATTCCCGCGGGAACTCTTCAATTATCTGGGATAAAAAGTACCTAGCCTATACGTCCTTCCCCGGGATACAACCTACTCGTGTACCAAATTTCAACAAAATCGGTTGAATAGATACATTTTTTTGATTCCCGCGGGAACTCTTCAATTTTCCGGGATAAAAAGTAGCCTATGTTCTTCCCCGGGATGTAAACTGTCTCGGTACCAAATTTCATCAAAATCGGTTGAGTAGTTAGGCCGTGAAAGCGTAGCAGACAGACAGACAGACAGACAGACAGATAGACAGACAGACAGACAGACACACTTTCGCATTTATAATATTATATATAAATAAATAAATATATAATATTATATAGTATATATATAGTATGGATTATTCCTACTTACTAATCCAGGATTCGAGTACTCAAACTCTACACCGATAGAATATCCTACTTTAAAAATACGTTTTATATCTCATAATCTTTTCCGAGAAAGTGGAATAATACCTTCATAAATATTTACAAATCAAAATGATGAGTGTCCCCACAACAAAAGCATAAAGGGCTCCACGACGTGGTCAATAATAAGTAGCTAATAAAAAGACAATGTCAACGCGCTACTGAATTCCAAACTCCCCAAAAACCGGTTAAGTTTGACTATACAAACTCAGGGGTTCTTTGAGATGTCACGCTTTTTGTCTTGCTCCTACGATTTAAATTAGACAGTATCAGGTGGGTTAATGTACTGAATATGTAATCGATAGTACCGAACTTTCTGTATTGTATTGGTCCCTACTCCCTATTATATTTAACTGCATAGGCGATTGATTGATACTTAACTGATTTCGCCAATTGGGCGCCTTCAGTTCTTCACTAGATTTTCTTTCATAGAGTAGGATCTTATGCAATAGGTACATAGTTTCACACTGCAATCAGACACGAATTGAGAGAGATCTGGGTGCAGGAAAATAGCGCCGACTGCCGTGTTTGTGTGAACTGCTAAATAAAGTATATTTGCGTGGATAAACAGTGTGTTTCCTTTAATACTACTTATATTTCCATACGGAACTCTAAGTCCTATTCCGAGTAGGGCGGTGCAGCCGCGGTGCGGCATGAGGCGCGTTCGCCACCTGCGCTATCTAGCTGAGTGCATCGGAAGCGAGAATATTTTTTTCTCACGGACCGCATTCCCCGCCTTTACCAATAACTTCCCGATCGCGTATCTTATCCCATTGTACGTAATACACCGTTGCATCATGCTATGCAAGCGGGATTTAGCTTGGTTACGCACGCAATGTATCAGGTTTGTAAACGTAGCCATAAACCTGCCTGATTGTAAAATTTCGAGGCGTCAGTTCATGCAGGTACGCCCTTTTACCTACGGCCCGCATTGTTTTTTCGAGGTGTAGAAAATCACTTTCATACGTGACATGTTTAAAATTTAAGGGTTTTTAGCCAGAAACCGTAACCGGCACAGGTAGGCTTAACTTTTCTAATATGTTTTTCATTTGTAGTTCTGCAGTCATAATATAATAGGTAAATAATTTTAGGAGTAGGTAAAGATAGTCATAAATAATTAAGATTCTCTAATATCTGTGGCAATAAAAACAAAAACAAGGAGGTTTCTGTGAATGTGTTATTGTCTACATGTATCTACTTAAACGACGTGAGCGACAAATGGTGCAAAAACCATATCGGCAAATTAGTTTATTCACAAGGATCTGGGTTTGTTCTGTTTGATCATAGGCCGTTAGTTTGAAGTGGCTATCATAATTCATAATGTAGGTATTTAAGTACTTATAGATGTATTTATTGAACTGATTTATAAATAGACGGACGATAGAATCTAGAAGATCCTCCCTTCCACTACTACTACTACACACTACTACACAGATATACCTGTAGGAGATATCAAACAGATCTTACTTAGTAAGTAGATGCCACGACGTGCCGTGCTTATTAATATTTTATTCCGACGTAGGTTTGCACTATTCAGCACAGAGTAGGTAAGTTAATTACCTTGTAGAGAAGGATCTGGCCCCTATTCCCAACTCAGGGGCTGATCAAAACATGAAAATGCACACTCTGCGCTATCAAAACGTTCAAGTGAAGATTACAATATCAACTCGGAGCTGCTTTCAAATAAAGAAGACGTGTATTGTTTGGCTCATTTTTATAATTGAGCGACAAAATCACGTTTCCCAAAAACACAGTATTAAAATTTCGTTTAAAAATACGCCTGATAACCGAGATCGACGTATTGGGTAATTATTTTTGCTTCACAAGACCTTCCATTTTGAAATATTTCTCAAGCCCGCCCAACGCTGCTTGTTAAATAATAAATTTTGGTATTCTATGTATCGTATTTTGTTAATTGGACTGAGTGCAGGAGGTTTATCTTAAATCTATAATTGTTAAGAGCTGGCTCATATTATACATATTTTATTCTTGCCTTACCACTACAAAACTTATGCTTGACCTGAAACTTGAAACGGCCAAGCCACATCTTTATAACAAGATGTAGAGTTTGTAGAGTCAGGACTTATTCTTAGGCAGTAAATGTGGTACAGCCAAAAGTACTTAAAGCTAAACACTTTGGAATTGGAACTGTCCCCATGGGCTAAGATGCGCAGCACAAATCAACTAGGGGCTTGGCTCTACTAGAAATCTCATAACTTTTAAACAGTGAAAGCATTGTGATTTGAACTTGTATGTATGTCTTGGTCACCTTTACATGAAATGTTTTGGTGGGATTTTATTTTCACAAACGTTTTCTAAGGCCCACTTGCATAAGGTCTCTTAAATTGATTTAGTTTAATGAGCTGTCCCTTTTGGCAACTACAATTATGCATATGCATACAGTGCCACAAAAAGGGACAGTATTACAAAATTTAACTAAATCAGTTTAAATATCCTTGTGCAAGCGGCCCTGTCTTGATTTTAGAATTTAAATTATGTACACCTAAACCATGAGATTTTTTGAGAATGACTATGTATGATTTTTATTTTATTCACAATTTACTTTTAAAACAATATACATATTTGTCAGTTGTAACTCGTAATATTCATTCAGTGCGGAATAAATGAAAGAAATTGTATTCTAAGAACATGTGCCTATATAAAACGTTGACTGCATGTGCATGCTTCTATGTGTAGAAAGAAACGGGTTATTCGTATTATAAAAAAACCAAATGGAAATATAAAACCTTTTTGGGCACCGAACGCAGGTACGGACTATAGCTATAGGCCTTAAAATAAAGAAAAAACTTGAGTCGTCGGTCACCCTTTGTCTATTTTTTTCCCTTCCATTTTCTTATTGTACCTATGCGTGGAGATAATGACGATTTTTACCTGGCGAGTATAAAACAATTAAAGTGTGTAGTTTCCGAGACAAATTACAAAATAATAATTCTATTCGGAATTCTATAATTTTTGATGGTTTTAGTCAAGAAAGGTTGTGTTTACAGGTGTTTGGTTTTATGGGAATCTTGGTTCAATATGTTCCGCTTGAAACGATTTGTGAAGGATGTTATAGCGAAACAAGCAGATAGGTATGTGCCTAATGCCTATGTAACATATTTCTCTTAGTTTCTTCTTATTTATTTTGTATGAAAGATTAAATTCGGTGCCGTACTTGCGTGTTTTTCTTTCCTTATTTCACCTGACTAATAAATTTTTATGACCCTACTAACTCACTGAAAATACCACTAAAGGTTCTACAGATATTTTTATTTTAATGTGAAAATACTTGTACTAGTGCTATGTAGTTTCTATGGTACATTCTTCTTACCTAAATATTTTATCGGCAGGTAAGTATATTTCACAGAATGCTATTGGTGTCTTCTGTGATCTGTCTAAGGCATTTGATTGTGTTGAGCAAAAAACTTTATTGCTGAAATTAAGCCACTATGGCATCAGAAATGTTGCACTCGATCTCATTGCTTCCTATCTAAATGATAGAAAGCCATTACATAAATTTAAGGACTGTGTCAAACAGCATTTGTTAAGTCGAGCTTATTATACTATCGACGATTTTATTAACGACAAAGTTGCATGGAAGCAACCGGCCTCAAATCCAGAGACCCACAAGTCGGTGTTGTACATTATTTGTAACGTTGCGTATGTATTTTATTGCTTAAATATTGTAACCTCTTTCTTTTTTTGAGAAAAGAGCAACTGCTGAGTTTCTTGCCGGCTCTTCTCAGTAGAACCAGCTTTCCGAACCGGTGGTAGAGTCTTGACGTATCATAAGTGACACAAGTTGTCCTATGTGAAATAAATAAATCATTTATCATTTATCATTTATCATTTATCAAAAACATATAAAGTGTCCAGATTTGAATATGTCACATAGATTTTGCTTTGCTATTTAGGGTGAACATAAATAGAAAATTACACCATAAGCCATTCAATAGCGAATAATAACAAGCAAGACCAACCTTGCGATAATCCCTATTGTCTGCTATTTTAGGTAACACGATATTACCATATCGTTAAAACGGAAAACAGTAGGTAGGCACAGATCAATACGACCCTGAGGAGACGGCAGCGTACTGTGGCCAACAAGCAGCCATACCTCATGTGCAGGTCCGGGTAATGTTCGGACTTCTCCAGGAGTCCGGGATGAGCCCTATGGGCCTCGCACAAGGGGGGCATCGATGCGTTCTTAAGAGATCTAGAAGTCTCCCAGCATGCGTTAAGGTCGGCCACCGAGGGGGTTTTGGTTGGTAGGAATCCTACATAACCCGATTTCTACGAAGTCGGGTATCCTAAGGAGATTTCCCCACCGTCAACAACACAGATTGGGGATTCTTGTTCCTACGCAATGCTGTATCGGAGAAAATTACTTTCATATCATAGTTTTTGTTCCGGCACACGTTCAAGCGGAATGCGCTCGTGACGTTCGTTTTCGCGCGCAATCATCCGCCATGTTGTTTTTGCTGTCAAATGATAGCCCGCAGGAGTTCTGCCCTCACGCTACCGTATTCTTCTGATTTATATTGTGATGGTTTCTCAAATTAATATCTCCTTTCATTTTCGTTGTTTTTGATATTTATAACTTCTGGGTCTAAATTGTTTTACGGTCCTAGAGAAGGAGACTGACAGGCGCCCTTATACATATATTTTTTGAAAATACTATTTTATTCTTATAGTATTATTGTAACTAAATCATAAGTAAACGCAAAGGTAGGCATGAAACATACCTACTATGTTGAGATCTATCATTTGTGTATAGACTACTAAATGATTCCCGTGACTTCATCCTCTTCAATTTTCCGGGATTAAAAGTACGAGTACCTATTACTAAATTTTGCCTAAATCGGTTGAGCAGATGGGTCGTGAAAGCGTAGAAGACAGACGGTCAAACATACTTTCGCATTTATATTATTAAGTACGGACTTTAAAGGCTAAGGCTATGTTTAAAGTACTAGTTCACATATATTTAGTTGTTTAACAAATGTCTATTTTACCTTTTATTATATGATAGATATCCAAGAATTACTTACAGTATTTTATACCTAAGAAAATAAATATAGGTATAGCTACCTATATAATATAACGCGTTTACGAGGTAAGCATCCACTGGTGGCTGTTCTTTATTGTATTCAGATAATCCTTGTCAGATAACAATTTGTTTAGGCCTCTTTCGCACTAACTTCAAAAGGTTATTACTGCAATCGAATGAAATTTGTTTCTTCCATTTAATTATATTCAAGCTATTATTACGTCGAACATTATCACGGATTAAGTGTTCCTTTATTTTTTAAGTCTTTGCGAACCAGCCAGTGTAGGCGTGGCAAACATGTATTTTATACCTGGCCAGTATTTTGTTCCTCTAAAGGTACAGTTTCGTGTTGCAACACTGGGACAACTAGAAAACAGAGGCTCGCATTCATTTCGCGATAGTGACAAACCATTTTACACGATATATTTTCTCTATTTTATGAAGCTTTTTTTTCAAAAAATTTCAAAAAGAATCTTACCTTTTAGCGAGGTAAAATTGTCTGAGAGTGGACAGATTAGAGTTGGTAAGTACCGTCTAAATAAATGCTAATGAAATTGTGGTTAATTCTGCTTTACATGATTTGTCACCTAAACCAAATTGACATAATTAAATCCAGTATACCTTTCCGCAGAGAGCGTTACACAACAGAATTAGGCACATGGCATAGATAAGTTAATACCGAACCACTTTATCTCGTTTTCTGTTCATCAATAAATTACACAGGATCTGATCTTCCAGAAACGCACCGAATGCGCTGTCTTCGTGTATAATATGATACTTATCACCTATATTGTGTACAGTGCATGCTGAAAACATACCTTAAAAATTCTTAAGACTCCTCGAACTGTATGGACCGCGAGGGCTCACAATTTAACGGTCAAGCGATTACGCGTTGCGTGAAAAAACAAACAAAAATTTTTAAACAACGAAAATTACATTATTCCGCTTGGTTTCCGAGCACGGCGATCGTTAAACGGACAAGGCATAAAGTTTATTAATGCAATCTAGAAAGATTATCCCTGATAATATTGATTAATAGCACGTATGTCTCTATGGAGGTTACAACTGAGGCGAGAAAATCTATTCCTAATTTAATATGTTTCGGTTTGGTAATTCAATATATGTAGTTGGCTCATGCATGATCGCGACCCAAATATCGTGATGGTCATATACCTATGCATTTTAAACAGGAATCCATACTAATATTATATTTGTATGAAATTTGGTATAGAGGTAGGTTACAAGTTACATCCCTGGGAAGGCTATTATCCCGGAAAATTAAAGAGTAAATCCACGCAGGCGTCGTCGAGCAGCCGCGGGTAGATATCATCTAGTTATTTAATAAACAACAAGGATGGGACTATATACCCATTCGTACTAAGAAGTTTCGTACCTACTTATACCTATTTAAGTTAATAGTTATTACCTTTATAAATAGCTATCAATGAAAAACTAGCCAAGGAAAATTTCGTTTTAAACACCTTTGGTAACTTTTACTGCTTTCTCAAGAGAGTTAAAATAAGTACTTAAATTAAATTAACTAGATATGTCTGCCTATCTCATCTGTAAGTAATGGACTTATAATTGAATCGAGGAGACTATGAATTTAAAAAATCATTTTATCCCGATCGTGGCGATCTTTGTACGTGTATGATTGCTTTAATTAGTTATTATACGCGCAGGAATGTAGCAAGGGCTCGATGCAATTTTGATATTAGACGAGGATCAAATTAACTATCAAGCCTTAATGACACAAGAGTAAAAAAAGAATTTACAGCCCTTTACATAGAGATTAAAATTGCTTACACGAATTATTTTATGTTGCTGGCAGTGTATAGTTTAAACTCTACTGTATAGTTTATAATTTACAATCATTCAATTTATTGAACGAGTTATGTTGTACCCGTGGTTTGTATTACTTTTTAAACATCTGTATATTTTTTGGCATTAAATATATTTATTAATATTAAAAATTAAAATTAAGTATAAGATGCAGATCCGAATATTATTTAGTGTGTCTGTCTGTCGTTTCATGACTCATTCGCATAGCCAATTCTATCGAAATTTAATACAGAGAAAGCTTGTATATCGAAGAGGGCTTTCTTTTCGGCTTTATCGGAAAATCAAAGAGTAAGTTTTTATAATTTAAGATTTTTAGAATTTTTAGAATAACCCTAGTGAGGCCCAAGATGCTGGCAGTATTGCCTCTTTGGATTGCCAAACGTATTTGATGGCCAAGGTAGCTGCCAACTGTTGGATCCCCGGTAGATTCGATAACCCTTTTTGAAATTTCATTGTTTTTTTGACGTAAGTTTGATGCTGTTGATAACCTATAAAACACCAAAACAACACAATCTCAAGCCAAATCGGTTAAATACAGAAATAACAGTACCACCATTATCCATAAACTGTGGTGCATAAACAGTACCAACTTGTACATAATTTTAGGTACTTTACACGTTCGGTATAGGCATAAGTGATAAAATTCCTTTGATTCACTCTTATCATTACGTTTCACTTAAGTGGATGAGCATTTATCATATTTTACCTGAGCAAGTCGCTGGAGCCAGCGTGCGAAATGAGCCGGAAACTGAATCCTTTTGTCGGACCATCCCAGCCAGACGACCGCACTCACCGCAAAAATATCATAAACCTTACGCTTTGGAGAGTCGGTAAAGGCTTGGTCAGACAAAAAGCGAATGAAGAGACGCACGAAGATGGCGCTCAATACCGCAGGAAAACGTCACATTGAACACACGACGCTGATCATAATAAAATAACTTATAGGTGGAACAAACTGCGGATGCGATGTTTTTAGATGTCGCGCTGCTGCCATCGCTTTGCAGTAAATCATACTCGCGTACGTGAGTACGTACGGTTAAGGTCATGGTACAAGGTATCTAGGACTATGTGACTTTCCGCTGTGCTTCTCTATCCTATATAGTTACGTTTGCAAATACATAAATAATCTATTGTAAGGGACAATCTAGAAGTAGGTATTTATGAGACACTTTTAATATATTTGTTCTCTCGTTTGGGACTTGCACGAGTAAATGGTTAAACTCGCAGAGGTTCCACGAGAGATTTAATGTAATTAGATAAAAGTTGGCTAAATTTAAAGATAATATTCATTTGATCCGGCCACGATTGCTATCGTTAAGCTCTAAATCAAAATGCCATCTAAACACAAAAGTATTCAATAATCACTGAGTCTGCCGGCAGGAGACTGACTTACTATCTTTTTTTTTTTTCGGATTGTACTGGCCGCTACAGCGTCACCGGGGGGTTGGGCGAGCGCTAGTCGTCGCCGAGAAAAGAGCCCTAGGGCTCGAAGACATCGGGGGGGGCAACGTCTTCCTAAGGGCGCCTCCTGTGAGGCTCGGACCTCGGCTTAGGATGACGTTGGGACGAATGGGAGGTCGGTTGGACTAGACTAATCTTAGTCCACACGCCCCCGAGGCCGTGGGTTAAGACCACGTCCGGGTGACGTAAGATATCGGGGTCCTCGTCTTCGCCGGCGAAGACGCTGTGTTTGGCTGGTGTTTGTGTGTAGCCCTATGTAGGGAGCATTGTCGGTAGTAATTTGGTCATCAGGGTCGTTAAGGACGTGTTTAGGACGTCGTTTGTCTGGTGGGTCATTTCGGTCGGGGGTATATGATGCAGTCTGAACTACAAGGGGGTTGGGATGTCTGACTGCCTTCTCAAAGTAATTTTTGGAGAGCTGCTTAAAATATTGGGATATGGTGGGGAGTTCGAGGTCTCTATGGAGGTCTACGTTACGAACGAACCACGGGGATCCCGTGGCCATAAGCATGAACTTGTTTTGGAGGACTTGGAGACTGTTAAATCGAGAGTGAGGGAGGTGTGCGAATAAGACGCATGCGTAGGACATGATAGGATGGATACACGTTTTATAAAGCGTGACTTTGTGTCGCAGGGACATTTTGCTTTTGCTGCAAATCATGGGATATAGACGGAATAAAACATAGCTAGCCTTGTTACGGACTCGGCGTATGTGGGCGTTAAAGCTGAGTTTACTATCAAAGGTTACACCTAAGTATTTGGCATTCTTTTGCCAGGGGATGGGGCGACCATATAAGGTGATTTCAGGGAGGTCTAACCTCTTCCTGCGAGAGGAGGGACAGAAGAGCATAGCGGCGCTCTTTTCGGGTTTGACTTCGATTCGCCAACGGCGGAACCAGTCACCTAAACTACTGACTGCCGCTTGAAGGCGGGATCTAATAAAGAGGCGGTTTTCCGCAGAGCTATATAGGGCGGTATCATCCGCGTACTGAGCCACGCTGACATGAGGGGACGCTGGGATGTCATTGGTAAACAGTGAGTAAAGAAGGGGGGAAAGTACTGAGCCCTGTGGGACACCAGCACAGATCGGTCTGGGGACTTACTATCGTCAAAATACTCGCATTTATACTAACTATTTTCAATATGGCGTCCGTATACCTACCTGCATATTAAATCGAATGACATGAAACTAGTCAAATTGACAGATATTATACTTTCTGTTTCATGAGGCATAATGACAAACAGTAATAATGCTAACACTATACTTAATATTATAAATGCGAAAGTTTGGATGTTTGGATGTATGGATGGATCTAATTGTTACTCAATCACGCCCGAACGGCTGAACGGATTCGGATGAAGTTATCATGGTCCCTAATGCAAAGTATTACTAGTAGATTATACTTAATCTAGTATTATTAGTAGATTATACTTAGTCTAAGTCACTTGACTTTTTTAAATTACAAAGTTCTGAGGCACGATTACGAAAAAGAGAAAAAGAATTTGACTCCGGGTTTGACTTTCATTTAGGGTTAGGTAATTTATAAAACGGCGAGCAAACTACGCAAACTGTGATATTTCTTTACCAAAGAAAATGCAGCTCATTTTCTCATCAGCCGCCACATTAATTATTGTCCCAAGATTTATAACATTCGCTAATTAATAAAAAAAATATTTAAGACTGTAAACTTAGTAGGTACGCGTGTCATTATAAATAACTTTATCCAGTTCAGAGTGGTTATAAAATTAATTGAATTCTAATGTATGATTTTAGAAGCTTTTTATTTCTTAAAACCACGGTCTGCTATCGTTTTCGAATAGCTAATTAATTATAACAAACATTCACGTCAAAGCATGGTTATTAAAAATTTAACTAAGTAGGTATGCGCGAACGGCGTTCTCGCGTAATGGTACCGTCCGTTTAGAAGCAGTTTCGAGTGTGAACTTCGTGCTAAAAAAAGAGCCTACCTTGGCCCTGGGCCCTTTCATAGAAAAAGATTGGGCGTCCAACCTTTAGAACACGCTCCTAACATGTATAGCCCTGTCCTTGTCCCCGTCATAGCGCTGTCCCGCTTTTCAGGCTAGATGGCGTTAGTAAAATAGGTCCACATTCTTTGTTTAACAGGGCCCGTCTATGTAAATTGAGGTCGTTGTACTATGCCTCCCCAATTTATAACATTAGTGAAAGGGAAAAGAATTTATCACTGTACTAAATGATTCCCGCGACTTCGTCCGCGTGGATAAAGGGTTTTGATTCCCGCAGGAACTCTTGAATTTTTCGGGATAAAAAGTAAACTATGTCCTTTCCCTGGATACAAACTATCCCAATACCAAATTTCATCAAAATCGGTTGAATAGATATATTTTTTGATTCCCGCGGGAACTCTTGAATTTTCCGGGATTAAATGTAGCCCGGAAAAAAAATATTCCCCGGGATAAAAACTATCCCTGTACCAAATTTCATCAAAATCGGTTGCACAGATGGGCCGTGAAAGCGTAGCACACAGACACACTTTCGCATTATAATATTAAGTATGGATTACGTTCATCTTATCATTTTGACGATCATATAATGGAAAAGGGCTTAGTTAAAATCAATAAAATATAGCCTCAGTAATAGTAAAATAACGATTTTAAACAAATGTACCTACAATCTTCTCAGTTGTTTTAATAATTTTATCAATATTATATGGTTACTTAAATGTTCTGCAAGACAAATGGAACATCTTCTTAAAGATGTTCCATCTTTAAAAGCTACTTGACTCGTTTAATTTGAAACAGTATCTTGAGAGTAGGTACGTCATATACATAATTATGGAATTCCATGTATATTGCTTATTACGAGGCCGCTAGAAGTAAATGCTGGATTTGTAATATTCACTATTAACCTCGCGTACATTTCTTTTAATATTTTCAGAAACTTCTTACTTATTAACAGTTAGTAATAGTTTTAGTCATACTCGTAGCTCATAGCTTCAAGTTATTACTCACTGGCTGATGCGTCGATCCGTTGCTCCGTTGCGGCGTGATTGAAGGACAAACCAACAAACAAATAAACACACTTTCACATTTATAATTATAGTATGATTTAGATAATACATAGATATAACATACGTTTTGAAGTAGTTTTTTAAGTTAATTATTTATTTTTGTAAAAAATATGACGTCTTTTATCTAACAGATAATAAGTGGACAATAGTAAAGTTTATCTGTTAAATAGAAATTTCTTCCAGCTTTCCTTGAAAGTGAGTAAGGTGAAACTGGTAAGTGGTCTAGGCATAAAAATATTATATACGCATATATATAGCATATAATCCTATTAATGGTTCATAAATGTGTGATGAAATTTGAAATGAGACCCGTGTCGGGTGTCGACGGACGACATAGTAACAGTAAGTAAGTGAGTCGCAGGGAGCCGCAGGAAACAAGCACAACAGGCGCCCATACCATGTTCCTATTTTATTTAAGTGCCTTGACAATTGCTGGTTACATAATATGCAACCATTTTTAGAGTTCCGTACCTCAAAAGGAAAAAACGGAACCCTTATAGGATCACTTTGTTGTCCGTCCGTCTGTGTGTCAAGACCCTTTTTCTCAGGAACGCACGGAGGTATCAAGCTGAAATTCATATCAAATACTCAGACTGTCCCTTGGAGCTGTGAAAAAATCAAACTTCTAAGCCAACGCAATCAAAAGATACAGCCGTTTATGCTGCAAATTTTCGACACTCGCAAGGGAATCAAAATCTACAGGGTACTTCCCGTGAACTCAGAATCTTGAAATTTGGTACGAAGCAACGTCAGCACAGATAAAGGAAAAATTGCGAAAAGCATACATTTTTAGTTAAATGTTTACAATAATTAAAAATATTTTTATTATATGATGTAACTAAAAATTTATCCTTTTAGTACCACATCGTAGACGGCCTACCACGTCACAGTTTGTAGGAAGCCTCGGTGCGCGAGTCCGACTCGCACTTGGCCGGTTTTTTTAAAGTAATATTTAGTCTTAACGAGATTTTAATTTGCATTGTGCGTTGCCTGAATAAGTCTACAGTTATCCTATAAGTGTTGTGTTTTAATTATTGTTTTGTTCGTTTAATGTAGAGCCGTAGAGTCGGCCCAGTAAATATATGTAAATACTGTCCCATACGTGTCGTACTCTGTTGAAATACGACGTATTGTACGTCATACAACAATCGTTATTCCAAAGTGACTATAACCGGGAAATAGACAGTAGCGCAGCAGCACACTTAATATAATTGCCCTGCCAGTAGCTACATTAAATACGTTAAATTGTAGTTAAGTCCACGATGTAACAACATTATCTGCGTACATTTATCAAGGATTAAGGACATTTATAATATGTTCCAAATAAAGATTTTTGATTTATCAAGGAAATTTAAATGAATACTAGAAAAGTTACAGTTGGGACAGGAGATGTAGATTGTAGACTAGGCTATGCGTTTTTGATAACTTGGAATCATTGTTTAATTTCTTTTATTCTTAATTGCTTTCAAATTCTTTCTTTCTTTTAAAAAGAAAATTATAATTGCATCTTAATCCATCTTCAACAAAACCTATTTCGATGAAACTTGTCGCAAAGGTAAACTATTCAGTGAGATATAATTATTGTAAGTATAGATAAAGTTTTACAACGGAAGAAGCAATTTCCCATGAATTCGTGATTTAAAAAATCCAAATAGGTATGTATGCAGACGAGTTTAAAACATAATTCAATTCAATTCAATTCAATATCATTTATTCAATATAGGTACACTGTAGGTACACTTATTGACGTTAAAAATTACTTACTTAAAAAAAAAAAAACACGATGGTGATAATCGGTTACGGTTTCTTAAAACTAAAGCTACGAGGGTTCCAAACGCGCCCTGGTCTGAGAAGAGCCCACAACAAACTCAGCCGGGGTTTTTTTTTTTTCATTATCACCATCTCACAAATAATCTTAACTAAGGAACTATCAGAGCCATTAGAGCAAATTATTGCCAAGCCTCCTTGTCATTCAAGTAATCCTTCACATGGTAATAAGATTTTTCAATGAGTTTACGTTTTACATTAACTTTGAACTTATTCAGAGACATCTTCAACATGCCTTCTGGGAGCTTATTGTAGAAGCGGACACTGCTTCCCACAAACGAATTGCTAGTTTTACAAAGCCTAGAAGCAGGCATTACAAGTTTATTTTTATTTCTAGTATTGACATTATGACAATCACTTTTCTTCTTGAATTTATCAATGTGTTTATGCACGTATACTAAATTTTCAAATATATATTGGTTGTGCACTGTCATAATATTGATTTCTTTAAATTTATCTCTTAGTGACTCTCGTGGTCCCATATTATATATGGCTCGAACAGCCCTTTTCTGCAGTACAAAAACAGAATTAATATCAGCAGCATTACCCCATAATAATATACCATATGACATAATGCTGTGAAAGTAACCAAAATAAACTAATCTCGCCGTTTCTATATCTGTCAACTGGCGGATCTTTTTAACCGCGTATGCAGCAGAACTAAGTCTGTTCGATAAGTCATCTATATGATGGCCCCATTGGAGTTTAGCATCTAACGTTATTCCGAGAAAAACAGCGGTATCCACTAAATCTAATTCCTCATGATCAAGCTGTACAGTGGTTTTTACCTGTTTGACATTAGGTAATGTAAATTTGATACACTTTGTCTTTTTACCATTGAGTAGTAGGTTATTAGCTTCAAACCACTGTACCACTTTAGTGAGAGAATTGTTTACTTCGTCAAGAGTAGCTTCGTAACGATTTATTTTAAACAAAAGTGATGTATCATCAGCAAACAATACTATCCCATGATTATCCTTGGCAAGGTAAGGAAGATCGTTAATATAAATGAGGAATAGAAAAGGCCCTAAAATTGAACCTTGTGGAACCCCCATTTTTACAATCGATCCGGAAGACCGCTTTCCATTGACGTCTACCTTTTGCATCCTATTTTTTAAGTAGGAATTCATCATATCCAGTGCTACACCCCTAATTCCATAATGGTGCAGTTTTCTGACTAATGTTTCGTGATCAACACAATCAAAAGCCTTGGATAAATCACAGAAAACGCCAAGTGCATCACGTGATTCCTCCCAGGCTTCGAATATATTTTGAATTAACTCAACACCAGCATCGATTGTTGAGCGACCCCGTGTAAATCCAAACTGTTTACTATGTAATAAGTCATTATTACAAAAATGTTTAAGCAATTGAATTAATATTAATTTTTCAAATATTTTACTAAAAGTGGGTAGTACAGATATAGGTCTAAAGTTAGCGGGGTCATTGGTACTACCTGATTTGAATAGAGGAATTATTTTACTGTGCTTCATTAAGTCAGGAAACTCACCACAATCAATACAATTATTAAATATTAAAGCTAACTCGGGTGCAACGATATCAATCAATGATTTTACAACGTTAACGGAAATGCCCCACAAATCATTTGTCTTCTTATTGTTAATTAATTTGAAAGCTTTAATAACGTCAGAGCAGTTAACGTGACAGAATTTGAAAACGTTATTACATTCAGCCACGTTATCCTCCAGTAAAGTAAGAGCGGCATTTGGTGAGGAGTTCAACGATTCTGTGGTAGAAACAGGAATATCCGTAAAGAAGCCTTCAAAAACAGAAGCAACTTCGGAGTCCGAAGTTACAGGTGTATTACCGACATTAAGTTTAAATTCACAATTTTTCCGTGTTGCTCTTCCTGTTTCTTCATTCACTATGTTCCAAGTAGTTTTGATTACATTGGAGCTATTTTTTATCTTAGTTTGAATATGTTTTGATTTAGCCACAATGCAATCTCTTTTAAATTTCTTGGAAAACAGTTGAACATGCTGCTTGAACTCATCACTAGTATCATACTGTCGCTCCGCATACAATTCATATAATTTTTGCCTACTTCTGTGTAATTCATTTGTTGCCCAGTCGTTAAAAACGTTTGCATCAGTAGTTAAGACCGTTCTACTGGTGAATATTGATTTGAATATTTCACTGAAAGTATTAAAGAATATGTTATACATTTCATTAGGACTCAACCCATTTGGTAAAAAAGGGAGTTCCTCTGTAAGACTTGTTCTTATTTTTTCAATACGGTCCAACGTTACTGGTACAAAAGTTATTCTACGCTTTGATACATTTTTATTTAAATTTTCAAACTGAATTTGTTGTCCACAATGATCTGAATCTAATTTACTAATAATGTTTTTATTAACAGGTGTAAAATTTGTAAAAATATTGTCTATGCATGTGGCACTAGTTGCAGTTATTCTAGTTGGCTCCATAAACATATTGGATAAGTTATAGGATTTGAATAGATTCAATAACTTGCCACTTAAAGGGCTACTTTCCAATATATTTACATTAAAGTCTCCGCACACAATAAGCTTTTTATTTTATTTAGAGAGTTTAAATAGTACATCATCCATTACCTTTTCAAAAAGTTCAAAGTTAGACAAAGGTGGTCTGTATATAGACACAACAATAAATTGCTCCAATTCAACTGAAGATAGTTCTATTGTTCGCTCAACAGACAGGCTCACAATATCATTTCGGTTCTTAAATTTTAATTTTTTATTCAACAAAATTAAAGAGCCTCCATGGATGGCATTAGATCTGGTGAACGAACTACCAACCTGGTGGTCACTAAAATTGAACATGTACTCATGGTTTTTTAGCCAATGTTCAGTTACACATAAAATATCAATATTAAAATTATTTAGGAACAATTCAATCTCCAAATCCTTCCCTCTAATACATTGAATGTTCTGGTGAACCAGGTTGATGACATTACATTTTTTATTTTTTATTTGCTTTGCGTCAAGTGTGTGCAAAGCCTTATTATAACTTATACTATTCAAGCAAGAGGAAACCTCCGTTGTCTCCTTATCTAGTTTAAAGTAAAGTTACTTGGACTTATATCCAAAATGTCAGAGTAAAAACACTGCTCAATAGAAGCAGCTTGTTTAGCCACATTTTTGGCTAGTGTTGAAAAAAAATATGATAGCGAAACAGCTATCTGTCCCTTAGCATAACATGATAGTTTATACCTATCTTGTTCCAAGTCATAATAAACTTTACCACACTGGGTACTTATGTCAATTATTTTAAATTTATTATTGTAGGTACATAAATTATATAATGTCATATTTAACTTATATCTATAGGTATTTTCTTGGTGTGGCAAATTGTCACAGTAAGGGAGGGTATATATTATAATTTTATTAACATTTAATTTTTCCAAGGTTTGATAGCATTTTTTCAAGTCATATTCATTAATTGTCCCTCTGTTTGCAACTAGAATCACTAAGTTTGTGTTTATATCAAAGCTATTTTTATTTCTATAAATTGACTTGACAATAGAAATTAGTCCCGCATTAGGTGAACAGCAGTTCAAAACCGTATGTCCCTGTAGATGTGAATGAAGTAGTATGCCCATACCACTACCAATTCCATCGCTATACATAAATGTGTTTGTATTGCATGTACTAGGTTTTGTGAGAGTAAAGGAACTATTGGTACTTTGCTTGGGGAACCTGTCACACACCTTCCTCTTCTTTGAGGGTGATGATGCTGTAGCCACAGACTGTGGATGAACTGCACTATTATCAGAACACTGTTTTTGAGTGAAGTTAATATTTTCAATACTTTCAATACTAGTTAATGGGTCAAGCTCATCAGTTGTCTGTGTATACTGTGAAATCATATTTTTTTGACATGAATCATACTTTGCTGACAATGAACGCAAAGAAGCCTGCAATCGAGCTATTTGAACCTCTAGGATGTGTGTGTCAGATTCATAATTTATTTTATAACTTTCTAATTCTTTGCTGCACATTTTAATTCTGCCTAATAATTCTAACCTATCCTTTTTTGGCTTCATCGTTTTAAATGAATAATTATGTTTGTATATTAACTTTTGAGTTTTTCTAATATACCGGTTAATTTTAACATATTTCTTTAGTTTTTTACTGCTACAGGGATAAACCTTTGAGGGGGTTGTATGTGTGACCTGTGGTATTGGATGGTCAGTACAGAAAGTGGGTTCATCCGTTGTAGCAGTAACCAACTGCGGGGCGCTACCAACTAATTCCTCGAAGAGACTCTGGGTGTGCTGTGCTGTGGTGTTCTGTGCAGCTGTTTCCAACTCGGAGATCTTGTCGTGAGCCTCATCTAGCTGCTGGTGGAGTGCGGAGATCTTGTTAAGTGTTGCCTCGTACTCGGCCCGGCACTCATCAAACCTATCCACGAGCTCCTGAAGGCGGTCACGCTCTTCGACTACATTGTCGTACTGTATATGTAGCGCAGATAACTCTGATTTCAACTTTTCATTACTTTTTAACATACCTAATAGTTCCTTTTCATTGTCATCTCTTTCACTATTCAATTGGGCACATAGCTCTTTACTAGCCTTTAATTCCTTTAAAGCCAGCTGAAGTTTAGATTCTTCCTGGCGTGCCAAAGCTCTGCGGGTCATCATATTGCAGTTCAAATGCAAAATAAGTACTTAATTACAGCAAAGAGCAACGACCCCAGAATGCGAGATGACAGTTGTATATTGAGATTGCATCTGGTGTCGTATTTTGGTATTAACGAACAATTGCAAACACAAATACTGATTACGCATGTATGGCGTAGATGTTTAATTTAAAGTAAGTACTAACCTTTAACCGTTGTTAATTTTACATGTAATAAAAACCTAATAAGCACTCGAACTATTCAAATATCTTTCAAAATCACTTTTTGTAACATAAATAATTGATTTTACTTTAAATAGGGTGTAAATTAAGCGTTTAATATTAATTAAAGTTAAATTTCAATCGGGACAAATTTGAACAGCTGTTAGCCCGGGTGTTGCCACACCAAAAAAAAAAAAAAAAAATATTACACAACGATACATAGTTTGTTATTACACAACGATATTCATACTTATTAATTAATAAAGCAGTATGTCTACAGTTACACTATGGTATGGCTAATATAAGGGGCGTGCAGTTCATAGAGGCAAAAAATCACTGCTTACCCAAATAGAAATACGATGATGCTCATTTTCCATCAAAACACCTAGTAAATAGGTATTCTGCCTGACTTATGCCTACCTTAGCTTCAAAACCTGACTAATATTATGTTTGAGAAATAGTAAACTGAGTACGAAGAAAGTATGCTAGTGCTTCGTTCGGAAGACGTTAGGTATAGACATCAATGAAATATTTTTACCCGTATTTCAGAAGACATAGGAGTACGTTTTCAACCAACGTGCAGTTATTTGTCCCGCAATTATCGTTTCCCGCAGGTAATTACTTCCAGTCGTTTTAAATATTATATATCTACCTAGTTACTCGATGTCTATCTTAATCTCGATGTCCTTACTAATATTATAAATTCGAAAGTGTGTCTGCACCTTATAAGTCTGAGTGAAAACTTTTCACGGCCAATCCGTTTGGCCATCCGGTGAAATATGGTAAAGATTTTACCTACCTACTTTTATCCCGGAAAATCTGGAAGTTGCCGGGATCCATGTCAACTTCCAGATTTGGCTTGCTGACATTTTGAATCCACATTATTTATAGGCGTAAAAATGATGACTAGCCAATAAAAGCCTAGCAAAGAGCTTGGTCATAATTTTGATCTCAGTATTTAAAGGCTGATACTTTTGATAGGAAGTATATTTTTTTTGGCTAAAATAAACTTTAATGAAAACCTTTATAGATACTATAGGGCTCCTACTTGAAAATATGCTTAGGTACATTCTTATTAGGAGGATTTTATGATCTTAGATGTATGGCTAAAGAGTCTAATGAATAACCTGAAACCTGATTGTAAGTTAGCTTTATTCATTGAACAATAATATTATGTTTTAAGTGCAGAAATAGATTTTACAACGATGGATTATTAACATTTGTTACCACGCCTACATTACTTGACACATCTGCACCTGAGCCACATTTGAATTTGAAATTATATGAATTTGTATCAGACCTTTGCCTGGGTGCAACTTGCCACGTCATCCCAAATTCGTGCTGAAGGAAAATTAACCTTGACCTCTTAGTAAAAAAGTTTGAATCAGCAAATAATAATTTAATATTAGGAGTGTAGTTTTGTGATGGTTCCGAAGAGGTTATGATTAAAGGCGAGCGTGGGTTAGAGGTTTTTGAATACATTAATAAATAGTTCTTGGAGTTGTTCATAGATGTAATCCAGGTAATAAGCTATAATAGTTTTTAGTACTTAGTTCTACCAAATTGGACTTACCTCCGAGAAATCGCGCTGCGACATCTTCGCAGCTACCTTCTTCTGTATCGAACCTGTAACAACAGATAAGTTTTAACGATTTTGTTAACCGACTTCAAAAAGGAGGGTCTCATTAGATCCATGTGTGGTTATGTAATATGTGTATGTATATATGTTTTTATTACAAGTGCTTTAATTGAATCGTCGTATGAATCTACCGCTGCACTGGTTTGAAGTGCCATTCTTACCGAGAAGGACCAGCAAGAAACTCGGCAACTTCAGGTTTCAACTCCATCATTTTGATTCTGCAGCCGGCAGCGGTAATAAGGCAGTTAAAAAAAACTCACTCCAAATCAAAATATTAACAAAATAAATTATTATTATACCTATATACAATAACAATTTGAAGTACTAGAATTAGAAAGCATATCATCTTGAATCGGGTAACCGTACTATTTAGGCACGCCACACCTGTACTTACTGAACTTTTTGACCCCGAATTTGCTTAGTCGAAACATCACACGCACTGCAATAGCTCACCTTTGCTTCATTGTGAAAATTAGGCAATCCGGAATTAAGGATTGGTCATACCTACTTGCCTAATTTAAAGGTATAGGACTATTCCTATACCTTTAAATTAGGCCTATCATAATTCATAACCTATCTTTTCGTAATTTTAAACCGCGATTCTCTCGAATAGGTAAAATTTGCTATGTTCTTAGGTAAGCACATAATATAGGCCACGCGCTATCAGCTTAGGTGGACTCCTTATACTTTTGTGTGAGTGTTATGCCTATAAGCTGGGAGGCCTGGATCATACTTTAAAGTTATTTTAAAGTATGAAATTAGTTACTTTATAGTTATGTCATAAATTCTATTTATTTGCACATATATTTTGTCCAACCTTGTCTGTTGTTAAGGATTAAGAAAAATCCTTTGTATATTTTGGTTCCTAAAGCTTAAACTCGCTTGATAATAATCGAAGCATATCTCTAGAAGCTGGTGCCTAGTCGTGGTCGGCTATAATCTGATGCTTGTCAGCTTCCGCTAGCGGTCATCAAACCTGGTTGGAAAATGTCTTGTGCCCGATTCCTACATTGTACTGGGATGTTTAAGAAACAAAAAGTGAAATAAATACGTTCAAAAAACTCAGAAACATTTGACTTAAATGCACATTAAATGCATAGAAAATGAGCACTTAATTGAGATCTAATTTTTTAAAGCCTTTAAGAATAAGTCAAGGCTTACTGTCCCACTACTTGGGTAAGTGTTCAAATATAATTAATCATCACTATCCAATATCCATATTATGTTCGTACCTAAATGTGAAAATATGTTAGGTTGTTGGTTTGTCTACGCCGCAACGTAGCAACGGATCAACGTGTTTTCTTGGATTAAATACCTTGAGTGACGTTAGGCTACTTTAAATCCCGGAAGATAGAAGAGTTTCCACGGGATTTTAAGCAGCTTGTTGAGGGACGAGGGATGGTAAACTTAATTTAATTAAAATGTATCGTCTACCGACTACCATGTCTATCTGACTTCAATTTAACTTTCACAAGACAAGTTTCCAAATGCCTATTACTTATTGAGACTATTTCTATTTTCCGCTAATCTACACGTACATAAAAGGGTCAAAAGGGCCTGAGTCAGGCGTAAAGAAACATAATAATTTAAAGCTGGCCCCGAGCTTTGGGTCTAATTAGACCCACCATGGCGTTCTACTTGGAGATAGTTGTTCACACTTAATATAAGAAACACGCCCAAGATTATAAGTTTCAATGAACCTTTTGGGACTTTTCTTAAAATACGTTTTTTTTTTGTACATATTTTTTTACAACGGTTTATTTAGTACTAGCTGATGCCCGCGACTTCGTCCGCGTGGTTTAAGTTTTTTGTTATTCCCGCGGGAACTCCTGAATTTTCCGGGATAAAAAGTAGCCTATGTCACTCTCCAGGTCCTCAACTATACCCATGCCAAAAATCACGTCAATCTCCACTGTTGCTCCGTTGCGGCGTGATTGAAGGACAAACCAACAAACCAACAAACCAACAAACAAAGTGACTTTCGCATTTATAATATTAGTATGATATTTATCCATAGGTTCCAAATATATCACATACTTTCATATCAAGAAGAAAAACTTAACTTATTTTACAAAATCTAGAATAAGTATATATTTTACTGTGGAAGGTCCTGGGATCGATTCTTGGCAGGATCAATCACAATTATCAATTTCTGAATTTTTCCTGATCTGGTCTGGTGGAAGGCTTCGGCCATGGCTAGTTACCACCTGCAAAAACGTGCCGCCAAGCAATTTAGTGTTCCGGTACGATACCGTGTAGAAATCGATAAGGGTACTTACCTATGAGTTTAATTTAACTGCCCTAACCTATTAGCCCGCTACCATTTTAGACTGCATGGATTCATAGCCACTCGCTTGGACATCGACAAGAAATGCGCCGTCACAACTCATCGGTTAAGAATGAAAGGCGGTAAAGGCCATTATATACACACACACAAATAACAATAAAATAATAAAATGTTGTCTAGGTCTAGGTGTTATATATTATATCACTTTACGAGCGAATTTTATAAGACGGTAAAATGTAGCTGTTCTTGAGTAACAATATAAAATTAAGATAACTGAAACTAACTAACCGGTCTGAAGAAAATGAAAATGTAATTTAAAGTATATCATATAGACATAATAATATTATATCATATATACGTATATATACATAGGTATAAAAACTACGGTAGCGAAATGAACCAATAAATTAAGTTGATTTAATAAAGTTACTGTATAGGTATTTAATACACACAACGTAAACTACTATAGTTGTATAGTTTTATGGTAATATCAAGTCTGAAATAAATTATTCAAACGATTATGGATACAGATTTTTTTGATCATTCTAATGTTCTTATTTTTCTTACAGAATACATTTTTATATTATAGCTATAATGTTTATTTAAAAGCTCTTTACTTCTGTTACGGATACGGCTGTCTGGCAGATTAATTAATATTAGGTACTAATTATATTAATTGAACCATTTTTTGCCCGGAGTTGGAAGTTGGTGGTGTTTCACCCCTGTGCCTCGGAGAGCACGTTAAGCCGTCGGTCCCGGTTATTATCACTAACATGATAATAATCGTTAAAGCCCGCCAACCCGCATTGGAGCAGCGTGGTGGGTCTAAGCTCTAATTCCCGCTCTCCTATGAGAGTGGAGGCCTGTGCCCAGCAGTGGGACGTTAATAGGCTGTAGTGATGTGAGTAGTGAGTGAACCATTTTTATAACTTTTATGATTTTATTCATTTACACTTATCTAGGAGGTGCACCTATATTACTTGCACATCCAAGGAATTTTAATTTATAGCGTTAAAATCTATGCGCCATAAAATATATGGTTTGATGTTTATTGAATAAACTCGTCGGAGCACTAACTAGAAAACTATGTCCAAGTTAAAGGTAAACTTTCCTCCAACATCATAACATGTCATCACGATTAAAATTTATACGCAGTGGTTCTGATTGTCGGCTGTAATCACAGAAAATTTATGAAGAGACGCTACTTCACTTTAGAAAATTTCACAGTATTAAACAGTTTCAATGATAAAATCTGAAGCTGTAGTAGCATATAGTATAGTTTGTATGCAAAGTGTCTTCTATATGTGTAAAAAAATGAATGTACGTAAAACAATATACTTAGACATTCATTTATTGTTCTCGAAGGGTACAAGTGTACCTACTGTGAGGGTGTTGAGTGGTGATGATTTCGTTAGAAAATCTAACTTATATATATCTTTACAGTAAACCTATTATGTCCTTACGTGTTAATACTTACTAAAATTATATAACAAAACTTAAAACAAATTTTCATTCTATATCAGAGAGCCGATTCTGAACATAAATCATGTACACCCAATGACTCCAATGGTTCCTGGCATGGAACTCGATTAAGTTTATCTCTGTTTCACATTCCTCATGCAATGTTTATGTTATCTGCGAGTATTCAAGATTCCGTCTGTAAATCTTATTTTATATGCGAAAATACGAGTATTATATTTATTATAAGCAGCCAGGGATTTAAAGTAAAGTGAAAATAAGAGATTGTCGCGCAAGGCCATAAGTCATCTCCAGAAGGCTGGGCTAGCACATTGTCTACTATCTCAGAGGATAGACGCTTTAACAGTCAAAGCTATAATATGAGAATAAACACTCTACAGCAGTGGCTATATTACTATGTTTAAAATAGGTCCTTGCCAAGGTCCAAGGCGTCAGTTGCGGTTTTAAATATCAAATCAGTTGGTTAAATTCCCAAAAATATGTAAGTATACGATTACTAGATGATGCCCGTGACTTTGTCCGCGTGGATTGATGTTTTTTGATTCCCGCGGGAATTCTTCAATTTTCCGGTATAAAAAGTAGCTTATGTCCTTCCTCGTGATACCTACAACCTACCTCTGTACCAAATTTCATCAAAATCGGTTGACTAGTTCGGCCGTGAAAGCGTAGCAGACAGACACATTTATGATATTAGTATGGATTATATAGTATTACGTCCTCCTTTTTCGAGGTCGATTAACATAGGAATATTACAAAATACAACAGAAATATGTATCATAAATATAAATTAAAAGTAAGTACATGGCAAGCATAAGTATTCAACATTTGCGGTGAAAATCCACTTTCATATTATCCCCTTACGAAAGAGCACTGTGTCAATAATTTTTAACTCAGCTTGAGGCTCAACGATTGGAAAACATAAAAAAGCACTCGCCTATTTCGATATTTGAGCAGCAGATGTATTAAATTAAGACCGCTTAAATGGTTTTTATCGCTTGAAATCTAAAAATAATATTGCTATGAGCTTCTATCTACCGGTAATAAAAGTAGAGATAATTATCATTTAGCATTCAAATTATTATTAAATCTGGTCATCTGATTGGTCACATTTGCATAAATAAGCTAAGCCGATTTTTATGCTTTCGTTTAATAGATATGTGGGCATCTCTATCGTACACAATTGATCATATTAATATGTTTGGTGGGAGGCTTCTGTCGTGGCTAGTTACCACCCTACCAGCAAAGAAGTACCGCCTAGCGATTTAGTGTTCCGGTACGATGCCAGGTTTCTACCTGTTACCGATTAGAAGTATGGGTTTAATATACCTAACTGACATAACCGTAAACAGGTTAGCCCGCTACCATCTTAGACGGCACCGTCACTTACCATCGGGTTAGATTGCAATCAACGGCTAACTTGTAGTGGATAAGAAAATATTAAAGCGATTACTACCTTAATTAATAAGTATTATATCAAAATTATTAATTTCGATTGCTACGAGTTAACTTTCCAACTGTTAGGAAGGTATACATCAGTTTGGGGTAGAGTTCAATTAATAACAAGCAATAGAACTATTTTATTTTAAAATAGTTCGTCTTCTAATTGAAAAGAATATTTTATAAACCTGATAGTATGGTTAAATCAATTTTTTTTATTATTATTAAACGAATAGTGCTACTATATAAATAGCCTTTATTATAGTTTTAGTACTTGTCATGTATTTAGACAACGAAAACAATACTAATAATAAGTAGTTACGGATTAATCATGATTGATTACGCACCGCACGATAGGTCTCGTGTCAGTAATGGCCAACACATGGATAGAATTTGAATTTCTACACCACCTGACTGGCTACTGAATGCCTCTAGGGCTTTACATGTAAGTATAATAAAATGCACAAATATTTACGCATTTATATTTTGTCGCACTTAGATCGTTTTGTGCCGAATCAATATTTTTATTACTTCCTGCAAAGATTTTTGACAAAATAGAAAATTAGGACGTAATAATATTATATTATTTAATAGCTATTTATGCAACTGTATCGTAATGAGGGTCATTTAAATTCGAGTGCTGTTTTTTGATACGAGGCTTGCCGAGTATCAAAATAGGATAGTACGAGAATTAAAATGACTAATTACGTACAGTTGCATACAAGATTTTATCTACGACAAGGACGTCTTTATAATTTTTTACTTTATAAATTAATAAAAAAGTCAAATCAATCAAGTGCCAGAACCCAGAGCCGCTAAGCTATAGGTATCGTATTTATGAAGATAACCATATCGATACAGCTACGACTCATAACAATACAGCTCCCATACAACGAACTGTATCGTTATGAGAAGCAAACACGAAAGAGGGTTCAATTCGATATACCTAGTTGTCAAATTCGAAATTGGAACTTTTCGATGCTGGAGTAGATAAACACAATTTTAATATTCCGTGATGAATAACTTATAAAATTAGAGGAGAGATATAACTTCGTTACGATATTATTTTATTTGAACAGGCTCACCCATCTTTCGTTAGTTAGGGCTTAATTAATTTGTTAGTTAAATATCAGTATGTATTTGAAAAAAATATATCAAGTGAATCAATTAATGGTTGAAGAAAATGCTTCTTCATAATTATAACGCATACATTTTTAAGGAAGTGGTAAATAGATGACTCCTTAGAAACATGGACATATTATTTATTTATATGTAATAATAATATTTTTAGCAATGTCTTTTATTTTCATGACGAGTTTACAAACAGCGTGAAAAATAAGTTAGATAATGCTGAAGACCGAATAACAGTAATTTAATTTAACTATAAATTAAAACAAATTCTAAATTAAAAACTAAAGTCTGAATTCGTTAATTTATATACATATTTTTTATATGTTAAGTTACACTATACTATAATTTTACTAAAAATAAACGTTGTAAACGTCATTTTTTACGAAATTTACTTTATGGTACTTAATCGTGAAATCAATATGCATTTTTTTGTTACAGAATTGTTATGTGACATATCACAGGAAAAAGAGCTGCACTCTTTGCAACATTTTGTTCTCTTTGCTTTAACAAGAAGGTTGATTGCAATTTTCATGGCCTTCTGAACGTATTAATTCATTCTCGATGCGAGTGCCGATTTGTAAGCGAAATTGAAAAGATAAAATGGAGATTAAATTAATCATCAGGCACTTATGTGTTACGATTGCATTTGAAGACTTATAATATTTAATTTACAGGAAGGCATTTGGTTACTCTAAGAGTTTTCACCGAAGAGTTTGCACTCTAAAAGCTTGATTAGACTAATGAGTAATGTTAGTCTAAAACTCTGATAAGTTGACTTTGGTTGCGGTTTTAATGATAATAATTTGAAAAATAAACAAGTAAATAATGAATGAATGAAATATTCTTTATTGTACCTACACCAAATAAAATAAAAAAATAAATTTAAACAATGACTTTTTACATTAACGTTTATTGTATTGTAACAAAGTACAATATTTATTTTACAATGTAATAGATTATCCCAACTGTGGAAAATGAGAATTTAGTTGTAGGTTTATTACGGTATTCAGTGTCGAGTTATTTATTTAATCTATTACAAGTTAGTCCTTGACTCGATCTCACCCGATGGTAAGCGATGATGCAGTCTAAGATGATAGCGGGCTAAGCTGTTTAGGAGTAACTATGGCAGTTATATTTAACCCATATCCCTAATCAGTTTCTACACGGCATCGCACCGGAACCCTAAATCGCTTGGCGGCACGTATTTGCAGGTAGGGTGGTAACCAGCCACGGCCGAAGCCTTTACCAGGCCAGACCAGAGAAAATTCAGAAATTATAAATTCCCAAATTGACCCTGCCGGGGATCAAGCCCGGGACCTCCCACGTTATGACAACAGCGCTCAACACTGCGCCAGGAAGGTCATCGGATGGATGTTTGTTACTCAATCACGCTAGAACGGCTGAACGGATTTGGATGAAATTTGACACAGAGATAGATTATAGTCTGGATTAACACACAGGCTTTTTCGGGATATCAAAGAGTTACCGCGGGAACCAAAAAACCTCAATCCACGCGGACGAAGTCGCGGGCATCAGCTAATAACAACAACATATTAAAAACCTATATAATATACCTGCCTCTTACCTAGTATTTGGCATCGCATAAAAACGGGCGTTTTTTTAACGTAGATACACCTGTTAGTCTATGTACCTATTATATCATATTATTACACGTTAGTAATTATTTAATAACGCACACACAGAATAACTATAGACGATAGCGCGTTGATGTTTTTATAAGACGCCTCGGATTATCTATTATGCATTTCAATTAAGAAGAACTACTGCAATGGTATCTAAGTACTTCGTAACTCGCATAAGTACTGCCTAGGTATTAAATTTACTTATTAAGTACCGATAGCGAAAAATGTTTTCGATGGTAGGTATTTGTTTCCATTTTTAATTTAAAAGACTATCTACGAAATATGTTGAAATAAATTACAATATCCATACTCATATTATAAATGCGAAAGTGTGTCTATCCATGTCTATCTACTCCGCTTTCCCGGCCCATTTTTTCAACAGATTTAGCTGACATTTGGTATAGAGGTACGTTATATCCCGGGCAAGGCATAGGCTACCGGAAAATTAAGGAGTTCCCGCGGAAATCAAAAACCTTGACCCACGCGGACGAAGTCGCGGGCGTCATCTAGTTCCAAATAAATCCTATTATTGTCAGTACTCAGTAGGTATTAAATGAATTTGAGTGTTAGACATATCCTCTTAGTAATAACGATCTATATGATATATGTATAACGATAATATATTATAACTTGGTTTATAAAAAATTGTAGCGCTATTTCTGACGTACGTGTACACCTACACATTTGAAACCTACTACCTACCTACTATTATAATAAAATATATTATTAAGCTACATACAACGCGCAAAGCGAAGCGCGTTGATGTCTTTAACATGACGGCACGGTTTCTGTATGTGTACAACCTCTAATACGATCTCGCTTATAAATCACTCCTTTCATATTTCGATAACCGATTAGATGGATTGCATTTAATGAATTAGATACCCTGCTCTGCCTTAAGCAACTTTCTACTTGCTAAGCTTTCATAGGTTTATATTTAACTGTGTGTAATTAAAATCTGTCATAACTCACAAAAAGGAAATTCTTTTCATGCCGTGTCAATGTATGTCTATTTTCATACGTTGTATATTAAGGTTAATAACTTCTAAAACATCCAATACCAACTTGTATACCTTATTCACTCTTCTAGATCGACGACTTTTAATACTGAAAAGAAAACCTCGTAGCTATAATAGTATATTATCTTACCATCCCAGCCTTTGATTTGGGCCAATTATAAACCCATTTCTTGGTTTCAAACACGGTTGTTACACTCGGACGGATAAACAAAAAATACCAATCGTAGCCACTTTACATAGACACAACTTTGATAAAAAATACTTGTGAAACACTTTTTCTTTATGTAAAACACTTGCAACCACACATTAGTCTACACAAGTCAGTATAATAAAAGAGTCAGTGCTATTGGCCTATGAATTGAATGATTGTTTGAATTTGGAATGTACTCTGGAAGGCATGTTAGCATGCGCAAACGCAGCCTGCGCTCGACTGACTGATGACACCGGTGCTGCCAGGCTATAATCGTTAAATCCTATTAAAACAAAATGAAAACAGTCATGGTAGAATTTGTATAGCGTCCATTTTAAACTATTAATTGGTAGATATTTAAAGTATCACTCATTGAACATGTATTCGGGCAAAAAAACGCTTTTTAATAATAATATTATAAACGCAAAAGTGTGTTTGTGTGTATGTGTTTCCGTATGTCTGTCTGGTACGCTTTAACAGCCCACCTTTTTAACCGATTTTGACTAATACTTTTTATCTTGAAAAATTAAAGACTTCCCGAAGGAATCAAAAAATCTTAGTCCAGTACGTATCTATAGTTGAAGAATGAAGACCTGGATAGGCTTAGGATACTTTTTAGTACCCGAAAAATCAAAGAGGTCCCCCAGGGGTTTTAAAACCTATTCGCGGGGGTATCATCTAGTTGGCGACTCCGAATCGCTTAATATTAAAACATATACTTCTTAATGAAGTCAGACAAAAATAAATTTTCCCCTACTTTAAAAATACCCATATTCATTTTATTTGATAAATATATTTATTTTTTTAAATCAGCTCTACACAGAGTACATGTATAAAATTTTATATGATTTTGGTAGAAAATTCTTCCACCAGGCAACATTTCTACGGCTTACCATCGTAACGTGAAAACGAGAAAGAAAACATGTATTCGTCTCGCTCACCACGACGGAATGTGACCCGCTATCACCTTGAAGGCCGTAAGCCTGCGGACGCTTCAATGAAAACAAGAGCTTTCCAGCTTTTACACTGTAAAGAAATGATATTAGTTACGTACCTGCACAAAATGTATGACCGTTACCTCTCAACTTCAAGACCCTCAAGAATATGCTGATAACTTCGTTCTAAAATGTTACCTGAGTATGACGCGGCTACATTGATGTGGAAATGCGCGGCTATGCTATAATTATTACCTAACCTAAATTTACGCAACAGTCCCTGAATGATATTGTGCGTGTTCTACGAGAATCCTAGACGACTTTAAAACGTTTAATTATTACCAACTTCTGACATCCAGGTGCAGTGGCAAAGGAATTGTGTGAAGTGAAATAGGTAGGTGCTCTATCAGCTGGTACCTACTCTATTTACCACCTTGCACGTAGAGCAGCCGCCAGCCGCCTAGCGCTACGTTGCGCGTTGCTGCCATGATGCCACCAGTAATAGTAGTTTGTGATATAAGAGCGGTAAAGTTTTTACATACGAGTTGGCTCATGTCAGCCCGATGGCGCCAGGCGAGGGCTGGCGAGGGCGAGGCGAGGGCGTGACCATCGTCACGAGTTTGTTAAAAACTTAACGCCTGTGTATCATACAATATTTTTAATACATTTGTGTGAAAACTTGAAAATATAAGTCGAGTAGATAGGTAATATGTACTCACTAGAAAATGGTTTTTCACTCCCATACTTATTTCGAGATTTTTGGTGGCGATTTTTTCTCACATGTACAATAACTAATTGTTGATTTAATTTTATAATTCCACATCACATAATTTACACATTATATATTTTATTAATAATTTATTAAAAAAACTAAATGAAACTTTTCAAAATAGCGCGCACAGATACTATCTACGGGGCGTTCTTATAATTGCCTTTTTTTTATTGGCTCCATGGTTATACAGGTTCTAGCTCTTATCTCCCAGCCTGGACTTTTCAGCCCCTTTACTTTTTGATTTATAAAACTTAAAACAAGTTCAACTGTTTATATTTAAACTGATTTTCCATTAGTAAAACTCATTAAAAAGATCCTACTATATGAGAAGATACAAGAGAAGAACAGTAAACATTAGGTAGGAACTTGGAATCTTTACACGCACAAAGGTACTTATGTGAGTCAGCAAAAAAGACAGCCTTATTCTATGTTCGCCCTTCGGCACAGAGGGTAGACACTATTCTTCTACAAGCCGATTTATCTTATTTCTGAGGATCTTTGGATTTCTTTGGATCGTATTTCTGAGGGCCACGACCCCTTAATGGCTAATAATATTAGCTGCCGATTGCGAGTTTTCTTTGCTTTTACATGCCTAGTGCCTGCAGGCTAGGTACATATTATAAGTATACTAGCTTATGCCCGCGACTTCGTCCGCGTGGTTTAAGTTTGTTTTCCCCATGGGCACTCCTTCCAAGTTTCATGGCTTTAACTTGAAAAATGAATGACTTTCATGCAAAGTTTCCACCAATATTTTTTACCCTTTTGGGGATGAAATATTAAAAAACTGTGATACACGTACTTTTTTATTTTTACCGAAAGCCAAAATAACAAGTTTCATTAATATAACTTGAGAAATATCGTGGAGACTTTCAACATATTTTTATAACATCCCCTCCTCGCACAACCCCCTTCTCCCCTTCTAAAACCCCCTCCCCCTCCCACAGCCCCCCTCCCACAGCCCCCCTCCCACCCTCCATAACCCCTTGCCCTCCATCACCCACAACCCCCTCCTCCCTCCCACAACCCCCTCCCACCTCCCACAACCCCCCTCCCCCATTATTTACGAAGTGTGGTGTTGTTTTGTAGATAGATAGATAAAGATATCATGATTATTACTATTAGTTTATTGTATTATAGCACAGACCATACTATTATAGCATCGATGATTTTCAAATAAAATGTCATGCATATTTTCGATCGTAATATTTCCGAAAGTATTAGGTCTATTGAAATGAAATAAAAAACATTTTGTAGACAATTTTATGAACTTTCATTTTGTCCTTGTGGTTTTTTGCCTAGCTCTTATACTTTTCGTGTAAATCACAAGAAAATTAAACAATTTTTGAAAAAAATACGCCAAATAAGCCGGCATATTTCCAAAACTATTTGTCCTATCATAATGATTTAAATGCTATTTGGTAGATTATTTAATGTGGAATATTTTCGCCACAGATGGTTTTTTTCTAGCACTAATATTTTTTGAGAAAGTCACAAAAACTGTGGTTGGGGAGACGTTTGGGGGGGTGGTGGGGAACGCCCGCGGCCTAGGGAGGGGGAATTTTTAAGAGGTACTTCTCATACCCCAAGGAACACTTGAGCCAAAAATCAGCTTTACATTTTTTATTTTAGGGTTCCCATACAACGCTTGCATAAGTAAGTAGCCTGAGCTATAAGTACAGTCAGCGTGGCGGCTGAAAATATGTGAACGTGGATTAATAGTAAGATTAATTATTACGATCGATTGATTTTTATGCTTAGTGTATTCAGATAAGATATACCTGAGCTATTGTTACACACAGAGGAAACCTATATGCCTTCAAAACAGTTGCCAAACGCGGTCATTCGACGTTGCTAAGCTGTTAATAATTGAAGAGTTACCTACGTAGACTTCAGTCTACAATTATTTTACAAATTACTCCACCCTCGAATCAACAACATTGACAGTCTCATGACCCACCAATCAATTCAAAACATTCAAAAAGACGTCAGACGCGTTCAGCAACCTTTTATCGGTCATTGCTATTACTTCTTATGACCTTTGCCCATCACCGCCAGTTGTTCTCACAGCGCCATCATTGGCCTCATTCAGTCTCCCAGAGCAGATATTATGTCTTGTAAATAGGTCCGGAAAATCAATATTTTGGGAATTAGATACATACTTATTTGTGTTATGTATAAATGATAATGACGTGGCTCTCAAACAAGATTTTTTTTAGAAGTTGATGCTGTATTGTTTTTGCGCCTGCTATATAAATATAGCAACAAAGACTTTACGATTTGTGAATTTTTAGCCAGGCGGCTCGTTAAAAATTATGTAAAATACCTAAAATAATTGACAAAATACTAAACTTAACGTAGATACACTATGTAATTTTGGTAAAAAATAGTTTTAAAAGATTAGGGATGATGACAGTAACCAAGAATCAATGAAATTATGAATTTATCTAATGAATTAGGATTCACGGATTATAAAAAAACGTATTTATTTTTCTATTTTGAGTGAGATTGCTATTTATTTTGATAAAATAAAACTATAAAATACAACAATCCGCCATATTGGATAAAACACCAAGAAGCGAATGCAAAGAATGTACTACTCTCTAAGCGAATGACATCACAATAATTGTCTGTTTTCGAGCTTTGACAATCACACTATTGTTTACTGCACAATGCAAAGAGTACATTGATAAAAACAATAGTGACGTCACCAACGACGCCATGACACCGCCTAGCGTTTTGGCGTGAATTTTAAAATTTAAATTTCAAATGCCAATTTTATCTACCAAACCTTATTTTTCTGCTGAGTTAAGATATTTTTTCGAAATAGTAGATACTTCCGAACATAATCTGACCATTTTTCAGAATCAGTCATAATGCCTATTGGCGAATATGAAGCTGTACGGTCACTGACCTTTGCCTACAGAGAATTTAAAAAACATTTATAGTTTATACGCGGTTGCTAGGCAACTGTCAGTTTTGCGTTGACGTTTCTTGTGGTTTGTTTTGACAGTTGACAGACTTGAATTTTGAAAATTATTTTGAATCTCAATACCCAACCAAAATTTTTTTTAACTTTTTGCAAGTTAAGTGATAAGTGAACTAAATTGCAAGTGCAATGATAGATCTCTGCGTGTCTGAGAGCAATAACTGATGTGAGGAAGTGCTCCAAATGTAATTTAATTACTTTCCTGACCTCATGCCGACCAATTCATTGTCGTTGTTGCCCACGCGTTGTTATGAGCAATCATGTAATGCGCGGAAGTAAATGAGGCTCCAGAATTGGTAAAGACCTTACTGTGCGCAGTCAACCGAGGTTAGTGATCGATTTTACAAAATATTACTCATTTTTAGATTAAGCTTTTCGTGAGTCATTTCGTGATAGTATACGTTCATATCATTTCGTGATCGGGCGATAGTCTGGTCATCAAACATTTCTCAATTATTTATATATTTTTTAAAATTATTAATTACCTACTTGTTATTGTTCAAAAATTATAATTTAGAACGTAAGCAAGTGAATTTTACTCCTAAATTACCATACTTTACAGTTTGGTACTTAGTTACCTCAAACTTTCTGTGTTCCTACTCTGAAAACTTTTTTTTTTAGACAGCAACATATGTAATACCTGTTTATTTTATGTAAGTACCTGTATCATGTTCTTTAATTTAATTATTCTTTTTTAACTACTTACTTAGATTAATTAGATTTATTTAAAGTAAATGGAAGTAAAAAATACAAGTGTAATCAAATGCTATTTACTTAATTAAAATAAACTTTTACAGGTGCTTTTGATACATAACAACAATCTTCCCCTGCTTCAGAATGACATTCTTTAATTCCATTAAGTACATTTTTAATTAATAATTAAATATAGAAAACTTACTTTCAGAATATGTCACACAATAGACCCCAATGGCAGCTTCAAGCTATAGCAGCTCAAAAGCGTGACAATGAGCTCCGCCGTGCAGAAGAGCTAAAGAAGGTTGCTAGTTACTTTGAGCTTAACACCAACAAGTTGAGGCATCATGAGCAGTGGACAACAGAGGGCTACTATGAAAGGGCTAATAAAGAAGCAGAGATATTGAGTGAAAAGAAGATTAGGGCTGCGTAAGTATTTTTTAATCATAAATACATAAACAAAAATACTAGGTAACTTTTTTGTTTATGTTAGAGTAAGTATCCCTGCATCTGAATTTCCTTATGTGACATTCAGAAAGTATACTTTGTACGTAGTTATTTTGAATAAATATAGTTTGAGTTTTGAGTATAAGAACTGCTGTGTAAGACAGAGATACCTGCCTGTTCAGATGTGTACTTTGTTTTTGAGACCTGTCTGTTACTTAAAAAACATCATAGTAGCCTAGAATACAACTTATTGGACAATTTATCTTATAAAATTATGAATAACTCAGAAAAATAAACTTACTGTAACTCAAGCTATTTTAAAGATTTGAAATTATAAAATACTAGTGGGCCTGGCAGACATTGTCCTGCCCTGAACCTTAAACCCCCATTTGCAGCGCCCCCTACTGGGTCCAATTATGAATAGAAACCATCCCTGGACACACACAAAAAATTCCATCAAAACGGTCAAGCCGTTCTCGAGTTTTAGCGAGACAAACGAACAGCAATTTATTTTTATGTATATAAAATATAGAAGCTGAATGTGACTTATTTCTTCACATTCTTTAATATTTCTTCACAGGCAACTCGAAGAGCGGCGCAAGAAACTTGAACTGATGCTGTTCCAAGAGAACATGCAGTACCAACAGGAGCTCAAAGCTTTGGCCGCACAACCAAAGTACTACAAAAACGGGTATAACACATCTTTGTTAAGTATACCAAATAAAAGTAGACCTAAACCATAGTAAATTCTTTTATTATTCCTTGCTTTTTGTGTTTGTATGTAGTGTCAACTTGAAATAACTTATTGCTTGGTTTGGATGTTGTAAGTACTTACCTAAGTTTCTGACTGGATGATGCCAGCGACTTAGTGTGTTCATTTAGGTTTTTTGGAATCCCTTGGAAACAGATTTTCAATGCTAAAAATATTGAAGTCAGCCACTAGGATGTTTGCTATTTCTGTAGCAATTTTCATCAAAATTAGTTTTGTGGTATTAATTAGGTAATAGATAGACACACTTTCATATTTTATGATATCGTATCGGTATAGATATGGCTTAATGATTAGTTAACATGGTAATTGGTAAAAAAGGGCAATTGTGTTTAAATGCTTTTTCATTCATTTATATTCAGAAACCAAGGACCTTCTCTAAAACCTTTGTTTAAACTTTATACTCTAACCACTGCATTAGTGCTGTACCTACTCCTCAAGTATCACACTGTGCTGGAGGATGGAGTGAAAAGGGCAATAAGACAAAATACTTGCGGCCGATATTCTTTACAATATCCTAATTAATTCTAATAATAATAATAATTATAAATGTGATTTCACGTCCTATGCGTTTAACCAATTTTAATGAAATTTGGTATAGAGATAGGTTGCATCCCAGAGAAGGACATAGGCTACTTTTTATCCCTCTGTACCATATTTCATCCAAATTGGTTGAAAATATTGCCATTAAAGTGTAGCAGATAGACATACATACACTCTTTCGCATTTATAATATTAGTATGGATGTTGCATATTCAGTACTTGAGCAAGGATCTGAAACACGTAAGATTAGTTTGTGAACACAAGGGTGTTACTTAAAACCTTTGATGTTGCATGGTATGCCCAAAGCTCCTAGGAGAAAGGCACACCATCAAAAATGAGTTGCAATTGGTGGCTTTTATTTATAACAGTTGCCACAAAAGCAGCGGCGCTACACAAGCCTAGACACTTGTACCGATTTCAACAACCTGGCAATTGAGGTCATTATCAAAGAAAACTTCACTCTATTCCATGGCTTTTATAGTTGACAAAAAGGTTCCCAATAACAGATCGTATCTCAACAAAGTGCCAACATCGACTCTGCAAGAGATTAACCAAGGCATAGTGGAGAAAGAGGAGCAGATGCGGAAACAAGAGGCCGAGCTGAAGCTGTACCATGCGTGGAGGTTACGACAGCCAGAGCTACGGGCTGCTAGCTCGTATATAGCTAATGGAAAGCTGAGATCAGCATGGTATGCCATTTTTTGCCCCATATTAAATTATTGACTAAACCTATATCAAAAAAATCGGCCAAGTGCGAGTCGGACTCGCGCACCGAGGGTTCCGTACTCAAGAAGTAGGTATAATTACCTTTGTTAATGAACCGCAAAACTAACTTTGTTTGTAGAGGTTTACTGTTAATATCAAAAAATTACGTTTGTTGTATGGAAGCCCCCCTTTAATATTTACTTTATTGATATTTAATTATTTATTTTGAAAGGTAATATACAAGTTAATATTCTGTGAAAATTTGAACCGTCTACCTGTTACCGTTTTTAATATTGAGCAAAAAAATACGAAAAAAACACGTTTATTGTATGGGGACCCCCCTTAATATATATATTTTTTTAATTTTTAGTATTTGTTGTTATAGCGGCAACGGAAATACATCATTTGTGAAAATTTCAGCTTTCTAGCTATCACGGTCTATGAGATACAGCCTGGAGACAGACAGACAGACAGACAGACAGACAGACAGACAGACAGACAGCGGAGTCTTAGTAATAGGGTCCCGTTTTTACCCTTTGGGTACGGAACCCTAAAAAGCAGAACTAATAGAATGTAGTATGAAATAAGGCACTTTTCACTTGATAATAATTATTATAGATATGAATTGCAGTTAATCTGCGTGTGTCAGTTTGTTGGTTCACCAATTCAGGATCACCAATAAGATTCTGATAATTTATTGTTTTGTCTTAAGATTTCTACAAGTATTTTAACTATTACATTATGTAGGGTCGGGCTTCAAAAGAGCTATTAGCTATTAGATAAAACTGGATAACACTAGTCTCCCTTTCCACAATTTATACCAAACAAATATTAAAAAAGAACCAGCCAAGTGCGAGTCGGACTCGCGCACCGAGGGTGCCACACAAACAGCTGTAGGTATATAAGTAAAAGTTATGGTATTTTTCCTTTATCTGTGCTATAAGACGTTGCTTCGTACCATATTTCAAGATTCAGAGTTCACGGGAAGTACCCTGTAGGTTTTGATTCCCTTGCGAGTGTCGAAAATTTGCAGCATAAACGGCTGTATCATTTGATTGTATTGGCTTAGAAGTTTTTTCACAGCTCCAAGGGACAGTAAACCTGGGTATTTGACATGAATTTCAGCTTGATACCTCCACGCGTTCCTGAGAAGAAGGGTCTTGAAAGACAACAAAGTGATCCTATAAGGGTTCCGTTTTTTCCCTTTGAGGTACGTAACCCTAACAAAGTAGACAACGATTATTTCTGTCTTGTGTTTTCTTAGGATGGAGCAAATAGTAGAGAAAGAGATCCAAAAGAAAAAAGAAGAAGAGGATACAAGAAAAGTCTTGCAAGAGAGAGACGAGGCATTGCGACGACAGATACTAATCGAAGAAGAAAGACTGAGAGAAAAGGAACTTCAAATGAAGGTACATGTGCTTCTTTTTCACTGTAGTTTATCTCGGCAAATTAACCAGGCTGCTTAGTTTTCTAAATTTATTTCGCAGGTTGCAAGTTTTGAAATGACCTACAAAGTCGAGCACGTAACGTAACGTAACTAGATGTTACTGACTTGGGCCAAATTACCTATTAACATGATCCTCGTTTAGTACCTACTTTAATTTATAAATTGTTGATTTTATCCATGATTGAATGTAGGATGAAACCTAACTAACTCTTAAGAGTTACCAATATTAACTATATAGAGTTACTAAAATTGATCTAAAATTTTGTCATAATATGAACATAAACTAGCAGAGAGTATTTTACCCAAGAACCCAAATTCTAGATAATTTTAATGTTATTATAATAATATCTTATAGGAACTTCGGAGCAGCTTAGAAGGCCAGATAGCGGAATTGAGCGAAAAAGAAACTATAGTCAAAAAACTACGAAAACAAGAAGAAAAAGAAAGACTGATACTGCAAGAGTTACAACTCCTATCAAGCGAAAGGGAGAGGGAACATCAGAAGCTTGTTTCAGAAAGGGACGCACATATTGTCAATATGGGCTTGCATAAGTACAAACTGAAAAGAAAAGTTATATCGGTGTTAAATGAGATTGAATTAGAACTTAAAATGTTGGACAGAATTCGGAAGAGTGTATTAAAGGTATTTTTATGACTTCGTAATGGATTTCTTCTTAGCTGTATATTATGTGGAACTTCTTATCAAAAATTAAATCCATACTGATATTGTAAATAAAAAGTGTTTGTCTGTCTGTCATCCAACCGATTTTGAGGCACAGAGATAGCTCGCAACACTCGCAATTCAGAGAATCAAGAGCTCGTACGGGGTTTTTAACCAACATCCAAAAAAGGAGGAGGTATTTTTTAAAACCAACATCCATGTGGACGAATTTTTGGGCATCATCTTTTATTAGTAAAAGTTTGAAATGTTTTCACGATCTATCCGTTTATCTGATTTTAACGTATAGCATAAGCATAGCTTTCATCACGGAGACAGATACTTTTCTTTTTAATTTGATGGAAATTTTTTCTTTTATCCCGGAAATATAAAAATTATCTAATGTGGAATTTAAAATAATACATAAATTCATGATACTATGATAGCGAAGTTGCGGGCATCATCTAGTAATAATTTTAAAAGCCCCTAAACAAACAAATAAATAAAAAAAAACATTAATTAGTAGATAATATGTAGTCATTGGTTCGTTCTTGTTCAGGAATACGAATTTGATCGTGAAAAATGCGCCAATCACAAGCGAGTATTGGACGAGGCATTACGCGAGTTAGAAGAGCATAGAGAAAGAGAGCGTCAGAGACAGAAGAGCATCGAAGCGATGTACGACGGTGAAGCGAGACAGATAAATGAGAAGCAAGACAAGGTAAGACGCACTGAATCCTGAATCATTTTGTCCTTTTTAAATTTGGGGAAAAATAATATTTAGAGAAGTGAATGTTCAATTTTACACTGACTTTTATGGGGCCTACTAATCCTTTCACTACGTTTAGTTTACACCATGGTATAAAACATGTATTCTACATGAGTAGAACATTGTAGTTTCCTGTTTACACCCATAACAATTGAAATTGTAAAAATAATTTTGTTGGTTCTGGTGTTTGTTAACACGAGAGAGTTTGTGACAAGTTCTGTCGAAAACTAGTGTAGTCCCACAAACTTCGATGACAGCGTCGCTAGTAGGTATATATACTACAAAATATAATTTAAAAACAAACTCTTCTCCGTTTGACCCGTGAGGGTAGCAGAGGTACGGGCTCCGAGGCCGAGCCTCCTTACCCGGGTGGGGCGCGGGGCAACATTGTGTCCCGGTGAATGTCTTGAAGCCTGGATTGAAACGGCTAGGGCTTGCCTTGTAGGCTACGGGCCCCTAGGTTGGGTGTCCTGCCTGTGTTGAGTCCGCACTGTAGGTGACGTCATCACCTCCGCGAGCAGGACCCGTGTCCTGTCCAGGTGTCTCAGCGCTGCGGGCAATGGGATCCCTCTCGCGCGCCGAGCTGGGAAAACAAACTAAACAGGTATAAACATTAGTTCCAATTTTGCCCACCGGTCCAGATAAGTTGGCGGGGCTGAATGTTAACTTGTTTGTTAGTGTGAACTAGGGATTTTAAAACAAGGTTAAAAAAAAAGTTGACAGATATTATAAAACATAAAACAATATTTCAGTTGTGGGCAAAGGAACGCGAAGCCAGAAGCATTCTTATGAAGGAAGTTATTGACGCCCTTAAGCGACAGGTAGAAGATAAACTAGAAGCCAACATTCAGCTGCAGAAAGCGAATGTTCTGGAACGGGAAGAAATCCTGCAACAAATGGACAGTTTCCATCAGGAAGTGAAGGCGAGGGAGAGACAAACACAGGTTGGTATCAAAGTTACTAATGAATCATACTAATATTAGGTATAAATGTCTGTCTGTCTGTCTGCTACACTTTAACGGCACATCTTTTCAACTGATGAAATTTATTACAGGGATGAGTTGTATACATAAGATTATTATTTTATCAGTTGAAAAGTAGTTGTATACATAGATTTACAATGATTGAGTGTTAGAATGTGCGAGAAACTGGGAAACTTCGGTTACCCCGCCACTTTGAGGTAATTATTTGAAATGCAACCTTTTTAACCTTCCCCGGGATGTAACCTACCGCTATACCAAATTTTATCAAAATCAGTTAAATCGATGGGCCGTAAAAGACAGCACACAAAGCAAAGCGGCATATAGACAGACAGACACACTTTCGCATTTATAATATTAGTATGGATTATAAATTATTACTCTTAAAATTTCAGTTGAAAAACTCGCAATACTCTACGATAACGGCGCTGCAGTCGCAACTCAACGGCTTGCGCGTGCAGAAGGAGCAAATGGAGGCGGTCGCGAGTCGCGAGGCGGAGTTGCGAGCCGCGGCCGCGCACGAGCGCCTTCTGCGTGGGGAGATCGCCCGCGCGCAAAGGGAAGGCAACACTCAAGCTTGGGCTTAAGCTTGAGGCGAACAACCGAAACTCAGCTTTATACATTTTGAGTTAAGGTTTAATTTAATGATCGATGATAACGGCGCTGCATTCGCAACCTTGCGGTCGGCGCGTGCAGAGAGAGCAAACGGAAGCAGTCTGTTAAACTTGTAAAACTTGGCTACGATTTTTCTTTGACCACGTGACAGCGGCTACGAATAATATACAAAGGCCCATACCTTCCCTCAGTTTTCTAAAGCGTTAACGATTATAGGAACACAATAGACATGAAACATATGTAACTTGGCTCGGGGGGCTGGAATCTCAACCCTGTGCGTGTAGCCTAGCAAACAGGCGGTTGCGAGCCGCTTCTGCGTGGGGAAATAGCCCGCGAACATAGGGAAGGCAACACTCAAGCTTGGACTAAGAGTGCGAGCAACTGAAACTCAGCTTAATGATCTTTGACTTAAACTTAAATTTAAAAAAAAAACGCGCGCTTCCTTTTCAACTTAACGGTCTACGAGCACAAGAGCACAAATCAACACTCGTGCTCGGAGTTAGACCAGTGTCGAATCTGGTTGGCTATTTGCTCCACTTAAATAGATTAAAAAAGGAAATAATTTGTAACCAAATGCCGTATAAATTGTCTGGACGCTAAGTGATAAGCGAATAAAGCTACCGATACCAATGAAATCTTGTATACCTTCATAATATAGATATAGTGATAAACAAAAGATATTACATAATAAACAACTGTAGCAGTGGCGTGCACAGTATTCGGATCCCGTAGGCATTGGTTACGTAGCTACTTTCAGACAGGCAATGATGAAAATTATGCATTCAGCTTTTTTAACTAAGGTGCAGTACCTTTGTGCCTCTATGTAGTGCACGCCACTGAAATTTAGGTAATAATAACATTTAAGTGAGGTTGTGAGTTTGTTTTGTGCGTGACGTGTGTTGACAATAGTAAAAATGTACTTATTTCATGATATTCCCTCAAGACTGACAATTATTGTAGTCATTATTTTTTTCTTTAAAATGAGCTTCAATGTACTAGTTTTATGTGTCTTATTAGGAGAGCTAATGAAATCTTATTTATAAGCATTTTTATATAGTTTGTTAGTATGTAGTTTGTCTCAGACTGAGATATAATATTATAGAGCATATACTTCGACTTGTCAGGATTAAACAAGACCGATTTTTGACTGAGACATTAAATGTGAGATACATAAATCTGTCTCATATTAACTAGTCTTAATGGTTTTTACTGAACTGTGGTCTGTGGATTAAGTCAATGTACGCTCTCAAGACTTCAACCAAGTTAACTTAGCGCAGGCGACCAATCTCGTAGACTTTATTTTGTAAGAATATACTGGTTGCTGCGCTTTGGACTAGTAAGTATCTATTATTCTTGAGCCTGGCAAAGGATGATTTTCATAAGACCACGCCGGAGCGGTGTCCGAGGCAAGAGTTGGAATTATCAAGAAAGTGGGGCGATTGATAGTGCTTTCGCATCATAAATTCATAATTATTTTTAACACGTGATTAGCAAAAGGATAGTATTTAAACGAGCGAAAATAAATTTAAATTATAGGTGTCAAAACAGAATATAGCGTACTGAAATACTAAGTTAGCGACAGGCTGTGGGCGACTACAAATATTGAAAATGTTGACTTGATAATACTAATTTGAGTTACTGGTTATTCAGAACGATCAGTTTAATAATTAATTCTTAAGCGAACACTTTTCTATTTTAGGGTCAATTTTATGGCTCACATTATATTGGACATTATGTATATACTTTATATCAAGAATAATTAATTTGTGAAATTCGCGATTTTACATAGTGTCGGTACATTTTACAAACAGGCCGGGCACTACCTGAATATTTATGTCTCACCCTAACCTAACCTAAAATGATGACAAATATTGTACTTATTAAACAAGATTTAACGCAGAGATTTTGTACGAGACGAACTTATCTGTTCTGCTATTTTTAAAATAATAATATACTAAAATAGAAAAACCAATATCTCAAATAGTATTATCAGTAGGGGAACCTGTTGTACCTAGGCCGGTTTTATTTAATTAGATTTTATTTTAAATAACTATTGAGGTCAGCTTTAGCATGTACGCACGTACATAAAGATACGCTATTAAACTACATAACGTAGCTACACAATTTAAGAATTTTCGGTTTATTTTAGAAGCTTAAGGTATAACAAAAAAAAAGGAATTTTGTCCAAGGTACAACACACCTGTTTTACCTTGGCCAGGGTCCTTTGTACCTTGGCCATGCAGTTATTTTGGAAACAAAAACACCTCTTAGTTGCTACAAAGTTTATTTAGACACAGACAAATAATTTTTTTGAAATCACAGTCATTTAACATCGCATTAATTATTATTTATGCCATTATAAAACAAAATTACACTTCCTAAACTATAATAATTATGACTTATTATTAAAAACTCCTCTTAATACTTTAAATGAGCCATTAGAAAATCAAAAACTTAATAAACTAAAAGCAGTCTCATCATTTCTTTGGAGATCACATGGGTAGGATACATAGCCTTTTTTATTTTTCAGCAAAAGTCCCAATACTTAGCCATTTCTGGAACATAAAAACTTCTCTTTTTGAGTTAACTCTTTTGGGCTCGTTTATCTTTTGTATTATATCTTGGTGCGGGTATAAGTTCAAATCACTATTATCAGGCCATTTCCAGTTCTTGAGAGATTTTTGCATCGACTTTATTAGAGCAGCTTCCTCACATAATGACTTAATCTGTCCTACAAAGTATTCTCCTTCATAAATGAATATTACGCAATCTCCAATTTCATAATCAACTTTTTCAACTTCACCGCAGGAATCATCAGTATCATGGTCAGAATAAATCTCATCATCATCTGCATTAGATTCATCAGATTCTGATTCAGCTAATACTCGTCTCTTAACTTTATGTTTCATCAACTTCACACTCTTTTTAAGTTTTATTTTCTTAGAATATTTTAAAAGCTCAATTTCTGTTTTTTCTGGTGTGTCTGTTAGTATTCTGGATTTGCCTTTTTGTCTACCTTTTTGTGAAGCCTTTCGTGGTGCTGCTTTTGGGTGCGGACGAATCATTTTAGGGGTAATTACTGTTACAGAACTCAACCCAACTATTGGAGCAATATCAGTTGATTCTATTTCAGCTTGTTTAGAAGGTTCTTCCCGTAACACGCAATGAGATGGCACAGATCTTTCAGATCCCTGTTGAGGATGATCAGTGATTAGATTTGTGGACAGTGAATCATCTTGAGCAGAGTTTTCTACAGACAGAGTATGATCAGCTTGCGCATAAGTCTCTTGCGGTGGTGGACATTCGTAAATTCCGACGGCATAAAATCCGCTTCTGAAAAAATATTCTCATTCAGTGGGTGGAACCCTGTAGCTTTGAAGCCATTTGAAATGTTCATTGGTGTAAATGTCAGTGGAAAAGCCTTCCCAACTATGCCTGCAATATCATAAATTGTCAGGGGTTTTCCTACATGTCCAGGTGTCATAAGTTTCTCATTTGCTGCCTGATTGAAGAATGTTTTAAATGGGCCAAAAACAGATTTGTCAAGCGGTTGCATTTTATTGCTTGTATGAGGGTGTAGTGTAACCAAAATGACACCATTTTCTTTTGCAAGACGTATGACTGGAACGGAAATGTGGCTTTCATGGTTATCCATTAATACAATGATGGGACGCTCCTTAGATGGTCTGGTGAATCTGATAAAATGTTCCATAAACATTAAAAACGTAGTCTTATTAGACCATCCAGATGGATTTGCAGCTCCTACTGTACCTTCTGGCGCTCCATAAATCATAAACTCCTTGAAATTAACCCTTGGGAATATAAGCATTAGTGGAATAAGCCCTCCGCCAGCGTTACAAGCTGCTATCATCGTTACAGTGCAACCTCTTTCAGTACCTACTGGTCACAGATCCAACTTGTTTGAGTCCAGTTGGTGGCACATGAACCGTCGACAGGCCTGTTTCATGTATGTTCCAAATATCAACAGCTTGAAAATCATCTGGACACTGACCAAGTGCTTTTTTATAATTGTCATATGTCAGCCCGACAGTATGTGAATTGAATGCTGACGAACGAGCCAAGCTTGTAGCCTCAGGTTTGGGCAGAGAGATTTCATTTTTAAAACGTTTTCTAAATAATCGTAGCCAAAAATCTCCTGCCATTTTATCGGCATCCCATGAAGCGGGATATTTTATTTTATTTGCCTTGGCGAATTGATATGCCAATATTTTGACTTCTTTTAAAGTAAGTCCAAAGTGATGCTGAGCTGCTTCCTTGATATAGTCCACGAGCATCTTCTTTTTTTTTAAAAACTCTTTTAACGGCAAGATTTTCTCGCAAGTCTTTTAATCGAGGTACCTTCTTCCATGCAGTGTTGATAGTAGCGTCTTAAGGTAGTCCTTGGTATTTGAAAATGTTTGGCAGCACCAAAAAGTGTAAATTTTTTTTCGTTTACAAATTTTATCGCATCACGTAGTGCGGTGTCATCGATTCTTGTTCTTTTCTTACCCCTCAAGGGCAAAAAGGATATACTAATTGAATAGTACTTAATCTTGGCATTCATCGCAAAAATAGCTGCCAGTTCCTATATAGGAGGTGCAGTCCTCATGAGCCCTACTTTTGCACTGATTACACTGAATCCAATCTTCTCTTGGAGGATTAGTGTACTTATCAGCGCACACCAAACAGTAGTAATCAGTTTTGCTCAGCGGTTTGTCAAGGCATCGTTTCTTCTTTTTCTTGCTTTATAGCTTGATCAGCTTTGACGGGTGTAGATGTTAATATCTCTGATTTTTGCCTCTTGTGTTTGCGACCTGTTTTGGGAGCAGCCATAACTGGTATGGGTCTGATTTGCAATGGTGTAAGATTCGCCGCAGATGTTGGATGATTTACTTGCTCTAAATTTGTTGATCCTTCTTCCAGTATATCATCGGACAAGGTAGAAGCAGGCAAAGATGTAGTAGAATTTTCAGGCTCAGTTGTGCGCCAGTAGCGTGTTGAAGATTCAGGTGTTGCCTCTATAAGAGTAGCAGATGGATTGTAAGAAATGTCGGCTAATGTCGATGGAGGAACATTAACAGGATGTTCAGTCGGAGCAGACGATGAGTCATGAAGAAGACGATCTGTCATAGTCGAAGGAGCGTAATCTTCTTCTCCAAATACATTTGGGTCATAAGGCCATATTTCTGATTTTTCAAATCCGTTAACTGCGTTCTGAACCGAAGCACTTTTGGCGTACGCTCCTCCAAAAAGTTTTGCCATGTCATATTGGTTCACAATACGGCCTGGGTGCATTTTTTGAAAGGTGTTTAGTTCTTGCTCAAAATACTTTTTGAGTGGTCCATACACAGCCACGTCTAGAGGCTGCATTATTCGATCAGTCGTGTGTGGTACGAAAGATAAAAAGATGACGTGTTTTTCTGTCGCATATTCAAATGCTGGATAATATTTATGGGCCTCGTGATTATCAAGCAACAGTAATACTGGCCTGGTCTTACTGGGACGAACTTTTTCTACAAAAAATTGCAACCAAGCCAAAAAAGCTTCACCATGTATCCATCCATTATCCGTTACGGTCGTCTGTGAACCAGGTGGAGCATTATCTAACGGTCGTTCTTGCATGCGTTTGCGAGCAAATATGAAAAAGGGTGGCACAAAAGTTCCTGCTGCATTACAGCAGCATATGACGGTGGTTAATTGACCTATTTCCGCACTGCATATTACTCCGACTTGTCTTTTGCCTTTAATAGACAAGACCCTTTCATGCTCAGTGGCCCATAGAATCACAGAATAGAGAGTCGTGGAAGAATGAGGCCTTTGCCCTGTCGTGGGACACCATAGGCTAGATTAGATTAGATTAGACAAGACCTTGGGTGGTTTAGAAGTACTGCTCTTTATTCCTGTCTCGTCCATATTATATATTGTTGTTGCATCGAAGTTGTATTTTTCTACCAGATTTCAATAGTTAGAATAAAACAACTCCACCTGAAGCCTGTTGAAGCCTCTTGTTCTTGCTAAAGATGTTGGCTCCGGCGCTCTTAGCACAATTTCTGGGTGTTTAGGTGTCGAAAACCCGAAAACCAGTCGTCTCCAGCTTTTCCATTTTTAAATGGATGAGAAATATTATTCCTTCAGGCATTATTAAAAACCAGTTCTAAAAAATCTAAACGGGTAAGCCCAAAAAACAAGCTATCGATTTTTTTAAGGTAGGCACATAATTCTCCTTCTTGATCTGGAGTAAAAACAGGTGTGTACCTGCCCAATTTCTTCGATTTATTTCCAGACTTAACGTGTCTCTGCAAAGTTGTAAATGGAATACCAAATTTCTTCGCGGTTGAATTTATGGATTGCTTGTCATCTTTTACAGCTTTCAATGCCCTCTCTAGTGTTTCTTCTGACCACACTGCTCGGTCACTTTTACGTGTATATTTAAACACCATCTAAAATAAAGCAAAAGATTTGATTTAGTTAGTAGGTTTTGATTGTAACTTAAACTAATTTATAAGGAGGTATCTGATAAATTAAATTAAATGTAGATCCATGTAAAATTTGCTGCTGAAGTGGTTAAAAAGTACTAAAATGAGGCTTACTTAAGATGGACTAGATTAAAATACCAAACGGGCAAAACGGATACTCTAACCGTTTTGCCCATATCCGTTTTGCCCAATGTACCAATATTTACAACAAGTCATGACTTGAAATATTGCATGTATGTAAATACAAAAATTATAATCACAAATTACACTTATTTAAACTAGCAATAGAATAAATAAGTATCATTTATTAATAAGTGATTGGTAATATAAAAAGTTAGTGTACTAACCTTTGCAAAAATCGTAAGAAAATAACGTAAATTTTATATTTATCTCAACAGCAAACACTCTCGCATTTACTGTTTTGATTGAACTGTCATGGCGACGCCGGTCGCACGTGGCCAGGCAATGCATAGCAACGCCATCTATTATATATTTTTAGAAAAAACGATTATTCTTTTTACCTGCCCTATGCTTCTTGCCCGGCCTTCCCCTATATTCAATGTACTCTGTGGTTTTGGTAACTAACTTGACATTAGAGTTGACAAGTGAGGTTTCTGATGCCATAGACAACTTTTTTTCAAAGCGTGCGAATTTCGAAAAATCATTGACTGGCCAAGGTCCAAGGTAGAACAGGTTCCCCTACCTAACAATACAAATAGAACGCCCTAAAAGGTATATTTTTGAAGCACTCAATATATTAACTCAAACCGGTTATAAAGTTTCTTACTTAGTTTAGTAGTCGCTAACTCAGTATTTTTGTCGCTAGCTTTAGTATTTCATTCGGTCACTTACAGTCGTCAGTAAATTTTTTAGTCGATCGATTAATAATATTATGCCTTAGCAAAATATATTGAAGACGATTATGAGATAGGGTTAACCGATGTAATAAGTACTTGTTTTGTTTCTATTCTGGTATAAGGAAATAAAAGTATATTTTGAGAACCAGAATTTGATTACCACCTTTTTACACCACTTCTTCAGTAGAATAGGATGAGTAATTAGCACCCAATTCTTTTTGAAGTAGTTTTCACGCAACTAGGTATTAAGTATTATTAGAAGTAAACCGATGTGCGCTAGATCTCATTCTTATTATGCTTATTCGTGTCCTTCGGTTTCTACTTTCTACACGACATCTTACCGGAACGCTAAATCGCCAGATATTACGTCTTTTCTGGTAGGGTGGTAACTAGCCATCCTCCCTGACCTCTCGCTAGAAACAGACCAGAGAAAATTGAGAAATTATAATTTCCAAATTGACCCTGCCGGGAATCGAACACGGAATTTCTCACTTATAAGAACCCTACGCCAGAAAGGTCGTCACGAAAACTACGAATCAAGCTGTTGACCTAAGCATCTAGCATGGCATATCCGCAGTTCGAAAGGTATTGTAAATTATGTAAACATAGCAAAGTTAACACCATGGTAGGTAATTTCGAGAAAAAATCCTGTCACATGGAATTTTGGGTGAAACGTTCAGGGTGCCATCTAGCGTGAAGGTCCAGAATCAAATTAAAAAGTATTTGGACGTAGAATAGATGGCGCTGTTTGCGTAGTTGTCTTTGGCAAGCTCAATAGATGGCACTATTGGTAAAGTAGAATAGATGGCGCTGTTTGCGTAGTTGTCTTTGGCAAGCTCAATAGACGGCACTATTGGTAAAGAAAAATCACAGATTACAATAAACGACTATCGTTGGGCCATGAAAATATTATGCACTTTGAAGAAAAAAAATAAAATTTCAATACTTTGCATATTTTAAGTACCGGTTTAAGTTAAATGGTCGGCAGTTTACTTTTAAATAATATTCTTTGGTGTACAAAAAGCCCCTTTGCAGCATTCGCGCTCTTTACCTGGTAATGACTCGCACATTCTGCTTAAACTATCGCGACACGACGAAACATTTCCCATACGATGCGACGCGGTACGCGTGGATGTTTTGACCTATTTATTACATTTTCACCTTTAGGGGCAACGCACACCCGCAAACTTTCCTGGTAACAATTCTCGCTAGTTACCTACCTAGCTATAATATAGCTTTACTGACTGACAAAAAGGTGCGCGGTTGTACCTACATTAAGTATGTCGTGTTTCGTTATACCTATTATACCTGCCAATTTTAACGGTTGTCAAAAAAACTGAGTGTAATACTATTACACTTACGATTACCATTATGTATCTATAATTACCTACTTACCATAGACCCTGGGGTCGAAAGTAGGCGGTGCTTCATCCTCGATTTCATCGAAGAGCTTAAAACCATTACTCCTGCGCATGTGATCTCTCTCCTGTTATGTGGGATTTTATTGGGTATAGGTAGATATTATTACATCAGACTATATGAATGGGAGTAGAGAGACTAGAGAGCGCGGTCTGTTTGCGTAAAAACTCTCTTTAAAGTCTCTCGCCACTATCAAAATGTAAAACCCTGACCAAAAAATAACCTACCTATTCAGTATGTAGGTGGGTAGATAGTAGTGTTGCCACCTTTTTTTTTGGCAATTAAAGTACATAGGTTATTTATACGTAAGAAAAAAAAGTACATAGTGTCAAAATAAAGTACAATTTATTTTTCTTTATTATGTTTAAAAACGTATTTTTATTGTTTTTTGCAAGTTTCATCAAATTAATATCACCGCTAAACAATAATTGCCAGCATCTTCGCAGTCTATATTTAAGTTAAAGTAAATAAGTAATTAGTTTTTATCGGATTCAGAGATCCTTTGTTTATTTTAGTGGATCATTATTTAACCAATCACCATGTTCATGTCAATGTGATTTCCCATTTACTTTTAAATACTTCTGCAATCGTTTATTATTCTGTTCCGTCGCACGATGAAACGGTATGAACAGTCTCATAAATAGTTTTAAAGAAATTTTGTAATTACAAAACTTTTTCCATGATTTAATTTTCTCAGATAATAAGAATTTTCTAAATAATGTCAAAAAATAAAAATATTTTACTTCCAGGTATATAAAATTACTCTCAAACATATGCGATAAATAATAATCAATGCGATTTACATCCAACCAAATAGCCGATATTAAAAGTTTAACTTAAGATTACCTACTTTTAAATTTTAGAAGAAAGTATTTGAGTGTTATATATTTTTAGATTACTTCGAATCGCCACTTTACAAATAACTTACGATTTTTTAAAAATAAATATTGTGTATATTTTTGTAAATTTTTAAGTGACATAAGGCAATTTTCCATCTTTTTATGTTTCAACTGGAGGTTTCTTTGTTGCTGAAAGCTACCGGTGTTAAGTTAATCATTTTTTTAGATTCCTTAAATATTCCTTTATACAAGGAAACAAAAAAATCTACGTCTTAGGCGCGCCATTTTGATCTAGAAGCAAAAATGTCCAACGAGGAAAGAAAAAAAAATTTCTTTAAAAATTACGTTTCTTCTTATTTCGATCATTTTTTGGTAAAATTAAGTACCTACTTTTATTTTGTGTTAAATTTTTTATGGTATAAATGCAATTTAAATTTAATATTCACTTGTTTTAAAAATATATCTTCCTGTGACCCGATTTTTGTGGTTATTATTTAACCACAGGCATGTTAAAAATATTGCTGCTTATGTAGCTTTTGCCGTCGTCAGTCCATAAAATACTTATAAATGGTGCTAAAATAATAGAGAATTATGCAGTTTTGCCTCTAGGGCAATTGTCTGAAGATGCTCAGGAAGCCCGAAATAAAGTTTGCAAGAGACTAGGCTACATCACTCTCGGAAGTGTTCCTGTTCAGCAACAAATGAAGACGTTTTGCACCTTTTATTGTATCCATATGAGGCTAGCTTCAATAGACCTAGTTATATTACTTGCTTTTTGTAATCCCAGACAAATCAAATCATGCGAAATAAAGTATTTTCGCGTACTTTATTGTTCTCATAAAGCTATACTTTACGTACGTACATTAAGTACAATTACCAGAAATAACGTACAATACTTTATTATAAAGTACGGGTGGCAACCCTAGTAGATAGGTACCTATTAAATACGGTATTTCAATAACAAAAAATCGCTATACCCTAACCCTCGCCCTCGCCCTCGCCCTTGCCTTCGCCTTCACCGTCGCCCTCGCCTTCGCCGTTGTCCTCGCCCTCGCCGTCGCCCTCGCTTTCGTCCTCGACCTCGCCTTCGCCTTCGCCCTCGCCTCGTTCGATTTGTATTCGTTTTCATACTGTAACTTATTATTATGTAACCTTTAGGTATATGAATCTGTTTTTCAGTCCCTGACTAGGTTGCTCTACTGTCTCAAGTCTGCGCAGTCCATACCTACATGTCCCGCTGCCAATTGTCGCGGGTTTCATACAAAAACAGAAAACCTCAACCTCGCCCTCGCCCTCGCCGTCGCCCTCACCGTCGCCCTCGCCGTCGCCCTCGCCTTCGCCCTCGCCCTCGTCCTAACCCTCGCCCTCGCCTTCGCCTTCGCCCTCGCCTTCGCCCTCGCCGTCACCGTCGCCGTCGCCGTCGCCCTCGCCTTAACTTCTCTGGGGGTAGAATTTTTAAAAACTGTGAAACACGTGTTACTTTATTTTAAACTAGCGGTCCGCCCCAGCTTCGCACGGGTGCAATTCAGATTTGTAATTTTATCGTGAAAAAAAAACAAAGTAAACAATTTACAGAGGTGTTTATATTGATAATGTTACATAATTTATATTATATTATAAGCACCCGTCGGTATCCGTTTGTAATCCCCAGGTGGCACGCGATTGCGACACGTATTCTCTCTGACTTGCAAGACGATTTTCATTTTCAAATGAAGATTCTCCAATACGACGTATTTTCACTGCCCTCGCCTGGGAACTATGTTCCGAAGTTGAGACCTTGATCTTTTAGGCATTTCGCAGTCTGCCTACAGCAGTTAGATATTAAAATGTTTAAAAAAATGTTGGTAAGTTTTCTTGTATTTAGGTACCTACTATGTTTGTCTTGACAAATATGACATAAAAGACAGTCTGAATTAATAGACGAATAGAGGTTTAACGTAAAAAGTTAAATTAAGTGAATTTTTCCGACTTAATTCACATTATTGCAATTTTCGAAGGGATCTCTAATTTATTTTAAAATAAAATGTAGCCTATGTTACTCGCTGATAAAGTAGCTTTCTTTAGGTGAAAGAATTTTTAAAATCGGTTGAGTAGTTTTTGAGTTTATCCAAAAAACTAATTTTTCCTCTTTATACTCGTAATATTAGTTTAGACAAGAAGCTCAAATACCAACTTTCATGTCTATAACTTGAAAAATGAGGGACTTTCATACAAACTTTCAACCCCTATTTTACCCCTTTGGGGGTGGAATTTTGAAAAACTGTGACACCCTGCTTTATTTTTTACGGAAAGCCATAATATCAAGTTTTATTGATATTACTTTAAAAATATTTGAGAAATGAAGGCCTTTATAGAATTAAGGCTCGAATTTTCAAAAATTTTGAAATACGTATTTCTTAATTTCACACTGTGATGGTGGAGATGTGGTGGTGATGTGGTGGTGTGTGGTTGTGGTTTTTGTTTTATAATTAATCTATGGTCCAAACCAAAGACAATATCTTGGTTTATAATTAATCTATGGTCTTAACCAAGACATAAAACAGCAGCATTTAATGGAATGATTTAAATGGATTTTTAAATTTGCGGCCACTAAGTGCTGGAACGATCTACCACCACCGCTTAAAATTAATCTGTTAGAACTTTTTAAACGAACATACCTAAGTATATTCTAATGCAACAACTTAACTTCTTAATCTAACGCAACAAAGACTTAGATACTTACAATTTGAGATTAATTATTATTTGATATCCGATAGATATCGTTTCAGCGCTTATACCGTATTTGTTATTACTCTCTAGTATTTCTAAGTTCATTATTCATAACATATGCTTCTTTTAATAATTTTTTCAGGCCATTTATGCCTAGTTTCGATCCAATAAAAAAGTTAAGACACTATCGCTTCCTCATGAGCATTCGGAAATTATATTATAGGCAGAAGATTAAAAGTAATAGGCAGTCGGTAGGTTTAGGTTATACCTACATACCACTTGGAAAAGTTCAACTATAGGTTAGTAGATAGGTACCCATGTATTTTTAGGAAAAGGTATTTAATACCTAATATACAAATAAAATTTCCAAAAGGGTGTCGACAAGTAAGTAGATAGGTAGGTACGCCCTACATAAGTGTCCTGAAAACATGCGGGTAGGTACAATTACGTACCTACCAATTACCATTGCCCTTTCATAACTTCCAGTGGTCAAGTTGCTTTTAGGACCTTACGATACGAAGGCGTTGTAGCTACATATGCTTACCTACCTAGCCAAGTGTGAATGCGTATTCTCAAAAAGGTAACCTACAAATTACATAGATAGTTATTTTATTAAATTAAATAAAAATATACATATAGTTACTTATGTATGCCTATTTATGATGAATATAATAGGTATTTACTTATTAGGGACCGATTTCCTATATAGACTTCTGGAAACTGAAAATTTGCGTGGTCTGTGTACCTACCTAAGTACCTAATACTTATATTATGCTACCTACCAGTTACCTACCTCAAAACTAAAAATGGGGTTTCTCAAAAAGGTAGCGTCTAGTAGAGACCTAAAAACCTACCTATTGCGAAGTATTTATCGAATCTGTGACTGTACACACCAGTTTCCTGGGTAGGTAGGAAGGGTTACTTCTGGAAACGTCAAAATGAAAAACTCCAAGAGCTTCAACCACAGAAGGCGGGCAGGCATCTACATAAACATGCCTCACACGCCCCCCGTCAAAACAACCGAACTATAAAGAACCTAGATGAGAAACCGAAAAATCCAGGCTATAATTACACAGCTACCCGATACAAGGCAATTTAAATTTACTGCGAACGCACGTGTCCCACAAAACGAAGTCCCACTACACGGAACACGCACGGAGGAAAAAATAAAGAAAAACACACAACGATGGCGCCACCCCCTCGATGCGAGTGGCCGCTCACTTGAACCACGCCTGTTTCAAAACGCTACCATATCCCTCTCGCTCTAATATATCGATTATTTGTATAGCTGTCTCTGTCTGGTGCGCGTTTTGATGGAAAAGCTATGGTTTTGTGATCAGTACGCGTTTGGAAGTCGCGCGTGTAGGAGCGTTGTCGGGAGTCACGCGCGATCGAGCCGCGTTGTGTCTTGATAAGTGAAGTGACGTGAGCCGAAGTGGCGGGATTTTTAGCCGCAGGACGGGGGGCACACCCCCCCTTCCACCAGCACCACATTGGTAAAAGTCAGTGTCTCGTGATAGGATTTTGACCGAATTTTTAATCGTGTTTTTTCGAACATTGAATGTGATTAGTATCAGCGATGCCGACGTATGGAGGTTGTTTTGTTTATTTTCTTTTATTTTTACTCTTACATGTATTACCCAATATAAATTATCTGTATGGGCTTATTGGTTAGAACTTAGCAATCCCGGGTTTGAACCTAGCTGGTCAGACAGCTCTTTCTTTAGAATTTATTTAATATTTAGGGATATTTGTCACCTGGATGGAAAATCGTAAGAAAATCTGGATAGGTGAACGCAACTATGTCAGTACAAATAGGTACATGTGGCGTGCACAGGGTTCGAGGTCAGGACAGGGGCTCAGCTTTAGTATACTGGACGCGGAGTTGGACGTTCATATTTTTTTTACAGAAAGATCTTCATGTGGTAAGCCTTGCACTAAAATATTTTACGTCGAATCCTAATACTTTTCGAGAAATGATTTTTTGAAATTCGCAATTCTTCAACACTTTTCACTATTTATTACGACATTTGCCATAGATTACAGACTCATTGACGTTTAGTTGGCGTACTAAAGTTTCGTTGTACGTAATAAAATCCGTTCCGAACTTAAAAAGTACCTATCACAAAATGCTAATTCAAACCATAAACAATGTCTATACCTATCGATTATTGGAAAGTATATGTGCCGTGCAGTAGACAGTTCATTTTTTTTTTACAGAAAGGTATTAATGTAATAAACGTACCTAACGCCAAAATATTTTCGAGAAATTAATTTTTGAAATTTCGACATTTTGAGGTTAGTTTTCCCAAAATTCATGCAAATCTCTACTTGTTTTGTTTGTGTGAAAGATGGTGTGAGGGAATTAGGTAGGACTAGGCTAACCTACCTAGGCTGCATCCGCCCCCCCCCCCTCCCCCTCCCCCACAAATTTTTTTTAACTGCCCATAAAGACGACCACCAGAAATCCTTACAGTTGTGATAGAAGGCTGTGATGGAATCAGAGCAGTTTAATAAGTGCTCGCTTAGGTATTTTATTGGGCTAATACTACGAACTTAAGTTAAAAAAAAAATTGTCAAAAGGTTAGGTTAGGTTAGGGTTGAACATAAATATTCAGGTAGTGCCCGGCCGCAGGCCGGGCACTTAGGTTCGTATGGGGTTAATACACCGAACTTAAGTAAAAAACAAATATTTGTCAAAAGGCTAGGTTAGGTTAGGGTTGAACGTAAATATACAGGTAGTGCCCGGCCGCAGGCCGGGCACTTAGGTTCTTATGGGTTACCAAACCGAACTTAAGTAAATAAAGAATTGTTAAAGCAAACATATATGTGAATATAGTTAAGTCATAATATTACTACAATATTTTTGTTATTAGACTTTATTACATTAATAAAAAAAAATTATTACAAGGAATAAAAAAAATGTACGGTTGTTATTTAGTATATGTGGGGGGAGGGGGAGGGTATCCCCTGGCTTCTCCCATTAACTACTAAGCACTCGACACCTAACTAAGTAGAGCTAAGCCCGAATTTCAGTAAAACTGGCCTCTACATTTTGAAATTAAAAAAATTAATATCTCGGAAACTATTAGGATTCGACGAGTTTGGCTTACAGGGGGGGTTCACCCCCTCCCCCCCTCCCTCCCCTCCCCGTCCCTCCCCCCTCCGCCGCGTCCAGTATACTAAAGCCCAACCAGGACAGGTTCTAGGCATGGTTAGCTTAACTTAAATTTTAATGCCAGATCATGAGAAATGTAATTGGGCTAGGTATTTACACTAGGCCTAGGGTAAGCATTGCTTTTTGCTGCTATGAACTGCACGCCACTGCCTCCAATCCATTTGTTTTTTTTTTTCATTTATCATATGATAATTAAACTATAAATATAACACGTACAATACTACCTGCATTTGAATAGGTCCAAATCCTTAATTTTATAGTAAGGGTAGGTAGGTATCTACTATCATTTACCTACCTTCAGAAACATTTCTAAAAAAAATAAACTCTACTTTAGACTACAATTGAAACAAAAATCTATTATATTATATGAAATAATATTTTAATGTATTTAGGTATATAGTTATTGTGGCATTAGTAAGGTAAGGTATTTAGGCCTATGTTGACGGCGCAAACTCTGTAAAGCGTGGTAAAGCTCACAATTTCATGCCTGCCTAGGTATTTACCATTCCTACCAACAGAAATCACATATTACATAGGTAGGTAAAAACTTATAAAAACTCCAACAATGACTGAAAAGTGAAAATAGGTGTTTGATATGAAAGTTTACTAGATGGTTCTTCTGTGTACCTGTTACGAAAAACTAGAGCCATACTGTATGACTCTAGTTTTTCGTAATAGCTTCCGTATTCCGTAGCGTTTTCCTATATATTTAAAATCCTATATGCAAAGTAAAATCAGGAGTTTGATGAAAGCTGAAAGTCTGTCGGTCGGTGCTGAAGGTCGTTCTTCTGCCTAAACTGTTAATTTGGAAAATGATGGATTCATGCAGGTCCCCATACATGGCTTTTAAGCCTATCTAGGTATTTAAAATTACTGAAAATAGCCGTTTGATGAAACCTGAAAATTTGTAAGAAAATTCTTCTGCCATAATTGTTAATTTGAAAATAATAGAGTCATGCAGTCTTTAGGTACGTGGCATTATCCATCTTATCTGTTTAAAATGACTGAAAAGTAAAGACAGGCGTTTGCTTAAACCTGAAAGTCGAAAGGTAGTCGTGAACTGTGTAAAGTCTTTTACTGTTTATATATGAAAAACTAGTCATGCCAGAGCATTATAATGCGACATTGCGGCATGCCACAGTGTAACATTGTTTTAACTTTAAAATACTTAAGTGTAAATTCAAGGAGTAACGATAATGACAAAAGAAAATGGGAAGAGGAAGCAGTCATAGACAAACCAACTTAAAAATTATGCAGATCTCTACATATATGTAAAGATCTGCATAATTTTCCTATACGAATGAAGTCACGACTCACTCCATAACAAACGTCTTATAATAAACGTCCAGTAGAAACCCTTAGACTTAGAAAGCTGAAATTTCGCATATAGGCTAGGTATCTATGATGTAGACAAGAAGTAATTATATTTTTTCGAAATTCCTACGGGAATGAAGCCGTGGACAGCCGGCGGAAGCGGCGGCGCGGCGGTTTATATTTTAGTAAAATCAGGAAAATTTAATTATGCTTTTGCTTATGTTCACTATAATTATTATTATAATTGTAATATAGATCATGATCTACTTACTAAGCGGCTCTGTGCGTTACATTACATTAAAAATATACACTTGGGTCTGTGACTCGTACCTACCTAATAAGTAACTACCTACCTATTGCCGGCAGACTGTATCGCATCTTTTGTAAATTTACAACTCCACGATGTATCCTCAAAACAGAATGCCAATTGCAATTTTTGGCTGCAAAATTAATGCTTCAATTTTTGTAGCATGCCGCATTGTCGCAATTTGTTGCTTCGGCTAAGGTCATTTGGACATTTTCTTCCAACCTAGTTTAGGTAAGTATCTATAGCAATTTAAAAATTAATTAGCATGTATTTTATGATAGAGATCACTCAATTCTCAAAATATTTTTGTATCTGTCTATTGTACGTAGTAGGTAGGTACCTTTTTTATTTTCTTAAAACATTTTTTTAAAAACAAAGTACAATACTGACTGAAGATCAAAATTTGATTTAAAAATAATGAATAAAATATAGTCACTTAGATAGTAGGTAAGTAACTCCATACTAAGTGTCGTACATACATACAACATACAAGTGTCGTATTAGGTACATTAGGATTATTCTTTCTTTTTTGGACAAGATCTAAAAATAGGCACGTTAGTGATTTATCTATCTCTCTGCTTTCTAAGTATTTCCGTAAAAATTAATGAAAGAAATATACTATAATAGGTAGGTCTGTGTTCAATAATTTTAAAATTTAGAACCCCCCTTGAAACATACCTATCTGCATTAGAGAAATTTTGGGAAAATAATGTCATATGCCATATTTCAAATATATTTTGTTTCATTTTAAAAAATTGTGTGTCAGCTTCGACGCACGACTGGAGTTTACTCTTTACGAACGATTATAAAATATATAGATTACTAAATAAACTCCTTTTTTATATTACATTATATTCATACATTTCACTACAGCCTATTAACGTCCCACTGCTGGGCACAGGCCTCCTCTCTCATAGGAGAGAGGGAATTAGAGCTTAAACCCACCACGCTGCTCCAATGCGGGTTGGCGGGCTTACTAATTATATTATAATTTATATTTATCAAAATACATTACATAGCCATGGAAACATAAACAAGTGTTACCATGGAAACATAAAGTCAATAACGTAACGGAGAAAATTTGATTTTACTCCCCATTAGTTTTCATACCCCGGGCTTATATTATATGCAAATCGATTCTAAAGGAGGTAAACTCCAATATGGTTGACAAAACACGGCTCATGCCCTAACAGCCCCAATCCTGTGTACACCACTGCAATAGGTACCTACCTAGTCAGCCAAATACATTTTTTAAAAAGTAAGTTCATAGGTACATGGTCTATTTTCTCAGTGTGATTTTACTTAGGTAGATCCTACTTAGCAGCATGAACAAGGGAAGACAAGAGTTACAAAAGAGATTGTTGAGGTCTTACCGTAAAAAGTTAAGGTACCTACCTACCTAGATAAAAAATAGGGATATGGGTTAAAAGAATGACAGATCTTTGGCACGCTTCTTGAAATATTTTTTTAATTTCTTATTGTGAATTTACAATGGTGCACTTAAGAAAAAATGGTAAACAAAGGCTTCTGCGGATAAAACACTATTTGTATAATTTAATCCGCTTTTTGTGTGATTTTTCAATACTATTACGGTTTCAACTATATTTTGTATCAAAAGTTCATTGGCAGTTTTCCTTGGAATTTCAGTTTATATTACTATTTAATCTTGGCTCTATCTGCTGCATATTTTCAAATTACAGTAAGTAGGGCCGAGCGTTGCCGTAAAATAAGTCGAGAGTAGTTCTAACTAACTATATCCATACTAATATTATAAATACGAAAGTGTGTCGGTCTGTCTATCTGCTACGCTTTCACGGCTCATCTATTTAACCGATTTTAATGAAATTTGGTACAGGGATAGGTTGTAGGTTGTTGACTACGTAAATTTCAAAACCCTATTTTACCCATTTAGGGGTTGAATTTTCAAAAATCCTTTCTTAGTGCATGTCTACGTTATAATAGCGTTGATAGATCAGTATCAGATCAGTCAGTCACCTTTTCCATTTATATACTTATAGATAATTTTATTTACGACAAAGGTTCTTTAAAATCCAGTCCAAATTATCCTTTAAGAACTTGACTCTTTTTTAATAAAAGTTGCCAGTTTGTGGCAGACTTGCAACTAAGTACTTAGTTACTGACGTATTCGCGTACATTTTTTTACTTTTATGTAGGTAGATATTATGTCTGAAAACAATTTTACCTTTAATTGAAAAATACAATGTTTTAAACCACTTATTGTGGCGAGATAAGTACCAATTGTAGGTTTGTAGCTTATTGGCTAGCCCGGATCCTTGGCCAATTGGTTCAGCGGTTTTCACGTAATTGGAAGACAAACACTCATCAGATGCTCACTGCAAACACATTGTTAAAGCTGCGCGTTTACGACAGGATGTGGAAATGTTAAAGTTGGTTACTTTTCTTTAGCCGTAGATTACTAGTCTTATTCTGTGGTCGTAGCCCTAGGTAGGTAATGTTAGCGGATAAAAATCGTATAACGGAACGCAAATGTCACCCCAGACTATCCGTGTCTATGGCGCACAATATGAGGCCCCGTTTGACATTTGAAGTTCCTAAAGTTTTTCGCGCGGTTTTGTAGTGACAGCTATTGAAGAGAACCATCTCGCGGAAGAGTTTGGAGATTGATGTTTTATACAGATTACAGATTGATTCGACGTTTTATAGTAAGTAGGTACAGTTTAGTCGAGGTGCTGGTTTTTAGCTTTAAAATGTGTCTACCAAAATCAGCCGATTTTAAGCATAGGATAATGGATATTTCAATTGTATCATGTAGCGTATTATAAAATATTATAATTTTTGATTAGGTAGGTACTTAATGTTGATTCAAGTAAACTTGCACATTTTAAACAGGTATCTAGGTAGACACCTAAATAATATCCGGACTCACAGTCATTTAAAAAAATCTAAAGTTAAATATACATCCATACTAATATTATAAATGCGAAAGTGTGTCTGTCTGTCTGTCTGTCTGTCTGCTACGCTTTCACGGCCCAACTACTCAACCGATTTTAATGAAATTTGGTACAGAGATAGGTTACATCCCAGGGAAGGACATAGGCTACTTTTTATCCCGGAAAATTGAAGAGTTCCCGCGGGAATCAAAAAATGTATCAGTTCAACCGATTTTGATGAAATTTGGTACAAGGAGTGATTGTATCCCGGGGAAGGACATAGGCTACTTTTTATCCCAGAAAATTGAAGAGTTCCCGCGGGAATCAAAAAACATAAATCCACGCGGACGAAGTCGCGGGAATCATCTAGTATACTATAATTATTATCTACTATACTATTTGTAGGCTCTACTTTCTCAATTCCAACTCTAGACAAACAGGGAACTCAGCAACTATTTTTTTTACTAAGAAATCAATCGAGTAGGTACTTAATATCCTCTTATGTAAAACTAGCTTTTGCCCGCGGCTTCGCTCACGATTGGTTCGATTTTCATACGAATTTCAAAGAACTATTTTACCCTCTTAGGGATGAATTTTCAAAAATTCTTAGCGGATGCCTACGTCATACTATCTGTAGTCTGTACCTATGCCAAATTTCAACCCGATCGATCAGTAGTTAGAGCTGTGCGTGGATAGATCAGTCAGCCAGTCAGTCACCTTTTCCTTTTATCTTTTCCTTTTATAATTTTCTCTCCCTGCGTCGTATTCCATTATCCTTTCCATTAATAAAATAATGGTAAGTAGGAGTTTTCTTGGGATAATAATGCGGTGGATTCCCAGTCCCACGTCCTTCCGCATAATATACTACCTGATCATTATAAGAGTATTATTTCTTAAAGTAAGTAAGTATATTCTTTTAATTATATTTTTATATAGACGAAAAAATAATTAAAATTTAATATAAACAATTATTTTTAAACAACCGACTTCAAACTCCCGCGCCAACTTTACAACAACAAGCACACGCTATACAAAGTACTTATTTTATTGTTGATATTTTAAAACTGCTCGACCGATTTCGATAAAATTTATACGGGACCACATGGAAAGTATGCCCTTTCAAATAAAAAAAGAATCATCCAAATCGGTCCACCCAGTCAAAAGTTCTGAGGTAACAAACATTAAAAAAAAACCAGTCGAATTGAGAACCTCCTCCTTTTTTTGAAGTCGGTTGAAAATGTGGTGGTATCAACCTAACCTATCATAATATCGAAATATTTGCAGCCAAGGCGCCCATAATAATATACATACCTACTGTGGTAAAACCACAGATTATGATCAAGTTACTTTGTAAACATAAGTCTGTATAATCCATGGCCCCGTTGCATTTCTGGAAAGTGTAAAGGCGATCTCTATAACTTTCACGATCACGTTAGCCGATTAACTCTAATGTTATTATAATCTATTTACAAGTTTTTAAACTTAACAAGTTTATTTATGTGGTTTGAGAATTCAATCAAGGAGATTTAAAATGTACAACTGATGATGCATAAAATATGCGATGCATAGAATGTACACATTAGGTAGGTTAAGTTTAGGATAAAACCTGGTTTATAGAGGAAGGTACTGTACAGTATTACATTTTATTGACTTTCAAAAGGTGTACAGTGTAGTGTAGATACTTTAATTTGAATAAATAAACATTAAATTATTGAATATTTTATAGTATTTATAAACAGAGTAGGGTGGTAGGTAACTATATCCAGAGCCCAAGTCTTCTGCTAGAATAAAATTGAGCCATTTTAGATTTTATGAATTTCCAAGTTGGCCGCCGCTAATCGAACCCAGTACCTACTTATCACTTAAAAGACCATTCCAGCCCCCAGGGTGGTCTAAAAAGAATGCCAGCTAATAGAATTTATAAGTGAGTAGGTATATTATTATCAATTATTAATGGGTACAATTTAAACAGACTTTTATTTAATAGCATTATTGGCATCTAAAATTTTACATTGTCAAACAAAAAAAAAAATTACGGCTTGACTTACAATTTCCCAATAATAATAGGTAGGTCTGTAGAAATACTCACTAAGAATCTTCCGAGTTATTCAAATTTTAATGTCGTACTTACCTTATGTCGTACCTATTCAGAATTTCAGCTGAAAGATATATGATAGAATGGCTTGTTTGCTTTTTCGCTAGTAGGTACCTACCCAGTGCCCACTCATTTTGAAAGTATTCTACTTTACAAGTTGGTACCTAAGCCTATGATCTAAATAAACTTAGGTACTTTTAACTATTCTGTGGTTTTATAAATCGTAACTCGTAAAAAATTAAATCTTAAGAAGCGTGACAGCGGTATATTTTATTCAAAATCACACGCATCGCTGCTTAACCATAACCACTGTAGGTAAATCGCCGTCAGACATTTCTGAATCCGAACGCATCGTGTGAAATGGCGCGCGACCAATCGGACATTCAGATTTGAATATGGAATACCAACCGATGCCGCGACCTTCATAAATTTAGCCAATAAATGTCAACTTTTTGATCGTTCGAAAAAGGAACATAATGTGTGATAAAAAAATAATAATGAATTTCTTGTTGACATGCTTTTATTTCTGCGTTCGTGTGCATTGGAATTTTGAACGTTGAAAAATGATATGACGATTTAAATACGGTAAGAATGGGAAAAAAGATTTTTCATTTTTAGGGTTCCGTACCTCAAAAGGAAAAAACGGAGCCCTTATAGAATCACTTTGTTGTCCGTCCGTCTGTGTGTCAAGACCCTTTTTCTGAGGAACGCATGGAAGTATCAAGGTGAAATTCATATCAAATAAGGTCTACTGTCCCTTGGAGCTGTTAAAAAATCAAACTTCAAAGCCAACGCAATCAAAAGATACAGCCGTTTATGCTGCAAATTTCGACTTCGCAATCAAATCACGGGAATCAAAACCTACAGGGACTTCACGTGAACTCAGAATTTTGAAATTTTGTACGAAGCAACATCCTACAGCACAGATAAAGGAAAAATTGCGAAAAGCATAAATTTTTAGTTACATCATGTAATAAAAATATTTTTATGCAAATTGTCGACACTCGCAAGGGAATCAAAACCTACAGGGTACTTTCCGTAAACTCAGAATCTTGAAATTTGGTACGAAGCAACGTCTTATAGCACAGATGAAGGAAAAATTGCGAAAAGCGTACATATCAAGTAACATCATATCATAAAAATATTTTTAATAATTTTAAAATTACTAATGTTAATTGCTAATTTCTGCTAAATGCTAATTTCATTTAGCAATAAAAATACCATAACTTTTTTACTTATATACCTACAGGTTTGTATGGAACTCTTGGTGCGCGAGTCCGACTCGCACTTGACCAGTTTTTTTTTGAAGTTATCACCGTCTTGCCTAATTTAGGCCACATTATTACAATAATTTTGTTATACTTACTTAACTATTAAATTAATTAGTAAAGCTAAAGAGTTAACGACGATTAAGTCACAAATAGGTAAAATTTTAAATTTTAAGATAATTATAGGCTTTTTCAGCGCTTAGCGAAACAATAATATTTAATAGAGCTTTTACTGTTTTAAATATGCATAATGCATTAAAAAGCTTGTATTGTCGAGATTTACCTACTATTGACTTATTATTGGTTCTAGCATTGAACTATATCGGATATATATGTCACCGTAAGATTGTAAAAACCGTAAGATTGTGAACCGTTCAATGTTTTAAGTGTCAATTTTTGAAATATTCATTGTATTTACGTTTTCTTGTCTCTTTCTTGTAGGTTAGGTTAGGGTTCGACATAAATAATCAAGTAGTGCCCGGCCACAGGCCGGGCACCTAGGTTCTATCGGGTATAAACCTAACAGATTACAATCTACCGAAAAATAATCCGTTATATTGTAATCATTCGACAGTTTACAATTTCGCGAGTCAGATTATTATCTAACGATTTTTACAATCTTACGGTGACATATATATATCATATAACTATGACTTAGATTTATAAAATTTACTACCGTAAAATGTCATTCATATGATACACGAGACAAACAATATGGCTACAATGGGACTGATTCTGTAGTGCACAATCACTAAAAAAAAAAATTTTTTTTTCAAATTGGTTTGGAAACCACGGAGATATGCGGTAACATACATTAAAAAATATATATATATACGCGCCGAATTGAGAACCTCCTCCTTTTTTGGAAGTCGGTTAAAACAACTAAAATGACAGCATTAAAAATATTGCTAACCCTTTTACAATACTCCCTGCAGAATAGACAGAACAAGATTTAAAGCTGTAATTTTAGTTTAATTTAGAGCTTGTATTGTGGTAGACAGAATTGGGCACAATGTCCATCATATTTTGAATACTTTTGTAAACTTTTGTACTTTAATGGAAAAAAATGAGATACCGAAATACCTAGCTAAGTTTAATACTAAAATTAAAATGAATTTCGCAAAAACAGTCTAGCCTAAGTATACCTCTATATGCTTAGGCGTTATACCTGGGTGGACAGTTCGGTTCACCTATTGTAAATGTAAAATATATAAGGTACCCACATTTGATGCAGCTACATTTTATTTGCGAAAGTAAGTAGGTACATAGCATGGCCTGGCCGGTAATAACATGTGCTAATAAAACTTTATTCAACTAAGCTTTATCGATCGTAAAACACAATCCTATTATGGCGCAGCCGTTTGCTACCAGCGTGCGATAAAACGAAGCATTGAGGCATTTCTCCAGTGTTCTAGGTATATACCTATATTAATAGTTATAGGTATTATGTTTATATACTAACCATGCTACACCTACATGTATATATTTATGCAGTTAAGAGTGGAAGCCTCTTAAAGTACCTTGGGCAACGGTTTAAATATGTCGAGCACGAATATATGTTGAGCATATATTTAGACTATCAGCCTTATCGATTGGGAATACGAAGTGGCGAAAAACGAACGGTAGGTCCATCAGAGATCTTAAATAGACAACGTAAATAAGTAGTTCAATAGGTAAATTGTTAGAATATAGGTAAAATAGAGGAAAGCTAGAAACTAACAGATGCACATTATACTTAGACTTCTTTTTGTGATGCCCAATGGGCTTGCCCCGAAGATGCCTTTTCCATATTGTCTTAGTCATGAATAGTGAAGGTTCATATATAATATGTATATGGTTTCTCATGTTTCATTCTATTCACCCAAAAAGAAGTATTCATGTATCTGCTTAGCTGGTGATTTACTTAACTAACCGTACTTTTTTTTTGTCACCAGGACGTGGGGAGGCAGGCGGCGCGATGGCATGCGCCGGCTGCGAAAAGCCCATCCTGGACAAGTTCCTCTTGCACGTGCTGGAGCGAGCATGGCATGCGGCGTGCGTGCGCTGCGCCGACTGCCGTGCTCCGCTCGCAGACAAGTGCTACTCACGGGACAACAAACTCTTTTGTAGGAATGATTTCTTTAGGTGAGTTTGTCTTTCTGCGATTGATAAAACATAAACTTAGATATACAAGGGCAAGCTGGATAGCATACAAGTTCCTCTTACACGTGCTGGAGCGAGCATTGCATGCGGCGTGCGTGCGCTGCGCCGACTGCCGTGCTCCGCTCGCAGACAAGTGCTACTCACGGGTCACAAACTCTTTTGTAGGAATGATTTTTTTAGGTGAGTTTGTCTTTCTTATGCGATTGAACAAGCTTAGGCTTATACAAGGGCTAGCAGCAGGGCGACCGCGTATCTTTTGCATCAATCATTGATACATCGCAATCGCCTCTGATTGGTTAACACTCTTCCATTATTGGACGAAATCCATTAACGCAGCGAGAATACCATAAATTCAGCCAATAGGAGGTTATTGCGATGTATCAATGATTGATGCAGAAGTAACGCGGTCGTCCTGCTGGATAGCGTATAAGTTCCTATTGCACGTGCTGCAGCGAGCATGGCATGCAGTTTGCGTGCGCTGCGCCGACTGCCGTGCAGATCAGTGTTACTGGCGGGACATCAATTTCTTTAGGTTTGTAGAAAAAAATACTCAAAAAAAAGACGTGTGGCACTCGGAGACTGCCGCGGTAAAGCTATTGCATAGCATTTTTATGAACTTACCTAACACTCTGGTTGCTATGACTACCCGCGTTGCTGACTTCAAAGTATTGAAAAAAGACTATTTTTATGAAAAGATGATTTGGAATATAAAGGCGAAATAATTTTAAAGAATTATGTTTTCAAAACATTATTCCTTAAAATGATTTCGCCTTTATATTCCAAATCATCTTTTCATAAAAATGGTCTTTTTATTTTTTACAAACACAAGTAGTCATAGCAACCAAAGTGTTAGGTTATTTTTGTAACGGAATTTCTGGATTCGGTCTCCACGCTCAAAGCCCGCGATAGAATGCTATGCAATAGCTTAAAAGACATAGATCGGCTAAAGCAGGACATTGATTTCTTTAGGCAGGTAAGTTTCTGAGATAAATTGATCAGGAAAATTCGGCCTTTTGCACTTACTTAAGCAACTAACTAGTGTGGATTAGGCGAGTAGAAATATTAGATACTTAGTTTCTCTGGCAAATGTTGCTAAAAGATGGTTTTCAATTTTATCTACTGTTACTTTAGTTTTTTGTCTGAACAAAACATTTAAGCTCGATATGAAAAAAGATATACTTACCTACCTACCTACTACGAAACTAGGCATGATGCGACAAAATGACGCTGAGTTAAAATTTTACTAGACGGGTCCATGTCAGGGTTAAGAAAATTGCAATAGTCTAGACTTTAGGATGATAAAAAAATGTAATTGCACACTGCAATAATTGAGCAAACCCGCGTTACTAAAGCAATGAAAAGAATAGTTAATAGGAATGAGGGAAAAAACCGTGCACAGTTGACGCTTCAGCATTTTTTTGTTACGCAGAAGACGCAAGACGTTGCGAATCTGTAGACACTGTAGGCTCGCCCAGGGCCAAAAAGTCTAGTTTCTTCGAATAAGATTTCTTTAGATTGCTTTTTACAAAGCCAAGGAAGCGCTTTGTTGTCTTGCTAGTGTCGTCAGGCAAAAAATATCTGAAAATGTCGGCAAAAAGGCAAAAATAACGCAAGAAGACGTGTAACGTTGAAAACTGAATGAAAAACAACGAAATCTAGACTCGGCTTTTGTGGCTCTAACGAAATAAATTTTTATTTTAGAAAAGAATGGAAACGCAACGTTTTTTGCATGCAAATTCACGATTTGTTATCTCCTATGTGAAAAAGTGATTCACAAGATCTTGATAAATGATGATTTTGTATCATTTATGTAATGCCTGTTTTCAAATCATAAAAGAATTTTGCTTGTGAATAGATTTGAGGAGATATGCCACTCTTTACACGACAACTTTGGAGTTGATTTTACATTAAAAATGAATGTGACTGACTTCAACATAACATCATATAAGTCAGTCACTGTAACGGAAAATGTGAAAACAATTAAATAATGTGGCCAACATTACACTACGAGGCTCAAAAACTGGGTAATTATTGTATGCAGTTTAATATTATTTAGGTAATTACTAGATGATGTCCGCGATTTCGTCCGCGTGGTTTAAGTTTTTTTCAAATACCACGGGTACTCCTTAAATTTATGGAATAAAAAGTAGCCTATGTCACTCTCCAGGTCCTCAGCTCAACGCAAAAAATCACGTAGATCCGTTGCTCTGTTGCGGCGTGATTGATGGACAAACCAACAAATCAACAAACAAATACACTTTCTCATTTATAATATTAGTATGATACAGTTAAAAAGAGTATTTTTAGGTATTTTAAATAAGAGGTAAGTAAGTAAGTAGTCTACGTATCTTTCAAAATATAACACACCTGGAGGGATGGTAGATCTTTTTGGCTTTTTTGCTCAGGTACACTTTGCGTCTCTAGCTAGAGAATTGCATTAACCTACCGATAAAACTACGGACTTGATATTTTTTTTGTACTGTAGCCGTAACCACATAATTGCCCAAGTATTATAAAGTTGCTGCTCGAACTTTTACAAAAAACAAATACCTATTATTAGAATTGTTGGATCATATGGCGCCCAAAAAATATATAAAAACAAAAAATATGTATTTTGTCGCAGGTCAGCGGAAAGGGGTTCATTAGTGCTTCCGCTGTTTTAATGCCTTCATTTTATATTTGAGAAAAGATGTTTGACGTTATTATCACAAAAGCAGTGCATTTGGTGTATTTACCTAGTTTCTGTAGTCAAATTTAGTATGTGGTTTATTGTACCTAGGTTCTTCATGGAAATCTTACTTTTGAACAAAATCTGGTGGAAGACCTGTGACGAAATTATACTTCAAAAGAGAAATAATCTTTTGAAAAAGATTTCTAGCCTTCGGTCTTGTCTCACTCATTTCCAGCAGCAGGCCCTGCGATTTCTTCTATGTCGTATGCCCACCTACACAAACATGGTTGGTGGTTGTACAAACACAATACTAGGTATGTGGTTTTTTGATACAATTTTATTACTTACCTTGAGACCTCAACCACAGATACAATTGCTTACTTTGCCCCAATGTTAAATGCTTTGAACTTACGATGTTAGATTTTTTTTAGATTTATGTTGCACATAAGCAGAATACCTGTTCCGTGTATTGCACCACAAATATTTTTTTCATTAACCGACTTCTGAACAGGAGGAGAGTCTCGATTCTTCAATTCTATAGAGAGCACAGAAAGAGCGTTATTGCTTGCAATAAATTATGATCCTATTAAGTAAGTACAAGAACACCCAGCTAGATTTTGATAATCATGCAGGTACGGAACCATGAAAGAATTTATGTTTTTGGTAAAAGAGTTGCTTGATAACTTTATTCGGTTAGGCTATAGGTACTTTACCTTTAATTAGTCAAGCGGGAACTTAAAGAAATGACGGAACAGACTAGCCGACGTGATTCGCCCGGCTTATCTGGAATAATCCATGCTAATATTATAGATGCGAAAGTGTGTCTACTCAACCGAATTTGATGAAATTTGGTACAAGGACAGGTTGTATCCCGGGGAAGGACATAGGCATAGGCACGCGGACGAAGTCGCGGGAATCATCTAGTTATATATAAATTTATCTATAATCTAGAATAACTTTTTTAAATTACTACTCTACGAATTTCGAGCTAAGTATTTAAAAATTGGCGGCAATGATCAAACATGGCGGATTGCCAGTAGGTACGCGCCAAATCGGGCAAGCTTATGTTTAATTCATGCAGCCTACATCGTTTATGCAAATGGGCCTGGTAATAATTCAGTGCGACGATAAAATAATTAAAAAAATATACAATATGAACGATACAACAAAAATCTAAATCTGGCATTTTGTTCCGATATATTTTTATTTTTCAATTCAGTAATCCATACTAATATTAAAAATGCGAAAGTGTGTCTGTCTTCTACGCTTTAGCGGTCCAATTTTTCAACCGATTTTGATGAAATTTGGTATAGACATCTAGGTTAGGTTAGGTTAGGACATAGACTTTTTATACCGGAAAATTAAGCAGAGTCCGTGGGAATTAAAAACTAAATCATCATCTAGTAAAATAATATTAACCAAAATCTTCTATCTTCTATGTAAATAAAAATGAATGTTGCTAAGTGCAAAACTCGAGAACGGCTCGACCAATTCGGCTAATTTTTTCGTATGTTCCTTGACTTCCACGGAATGTTTTTATGTAATTTTTTTTTTAAATACATTTAATTTAATTTTTAATTTTGTACAGAGATAGTTTACATGCCGGGGAATGACATAGGCTACTTTTTATCCCGAAAAATTAAAGACTTCTCGCGGGAACCAAAAAACCTCAATCCACGCGGACGAAGTCGCGGGCATCAGCTAGTTTATAATAATTACGCACAAAAATTTGACCAATTATACTTAGATACTTTAATTTTATTAAAAATAATTATCCCAAGATTTACTTTATTACATTCAGTTTCGAGGAAAATCGGGCAAGATTTAGGTATGATAGTCTAACTTCTAAAGGATGAAAGAACAAATAGTGAAGCTATAATTACATGTTTTATTGTTTTTATTATTCCTACTAGATACTGCTAGTTAATCAGGAAAAAATCTTATGTTATGACCAGAAGAATCTTATTTTAACGACTGAACACCATAATATTGCCTTCTTGCTGTTCTTATCGAGAAATCACAAAAATCTGTCGAACATTTTCTGCTTTTCCTAACAGCATCAACCAGCTCTTAACTAGGCAGTAGGCTTGCGTTAGATTTAACTGGATTAACACAAAAACAGGTGCCAATTGACCGGTTGCGTGTTGAGAGTCAATAAAACTACTGTCATCACGACCACGGCGGCCTGGCTTTGGTATTGACCTAAAATTCACCGCTTCGAACATTACTCACGAATCTGACTGACACCGTTATCGCATAATTCTAAATTTTATGTCTGTCATAAACGGTTGATCTGTAACAGTACCATACAAAAAAAGTGTTAAGACGAGTATATTAGGTACGTTAAAATAGAAAAAATATAGTGAAGGTCACAGAACTTTCAAGAGTCCAAAATGGATGTGGAATTTTCGCCTGTTTAGTTGTTTGCATTTCATAAAATAGCCTCTAAATGTAAATTAATTTTACTACGTTTTCATCAATGAAAAATTGCAATTATTTATTACTAGGCTATGCCCGTGATTAACGAGTAGTCTGCGTTTTTCAGGTTTACAATTTTGAAATAATTAAAAATTAAGGTTTATTATTTTTAAAACAACGGGGACGTTATCATCGACATTTATTTAGTGTCATGAAACCTCTATAAATAATGTATGTAATAAGTTTAATTCATATGAACTGGCTCTTTGGATTTACTGACATACATACTATAACCGTGACTCTACTTGCGTACTAAAATACTGTAATGGACTTGACCCTTTAGTTACAACTGTGAGTAAATTGGTTTGACCATGAATTGACGATAAATGCAATTAATTTACCAGTAAAGAAAAAAATAACTTTATTATGTCACTGGCATAGCGTGGGAAATGCAACTTAGTTTCAACCGATTCATAATGTAGCATGGAGTAAAATACTATTACTTTTGTTTGTATTAAGAGTTACATAGTATTGTTAGAAATACCGTTTTAGAAAGGTCAATAAATAGCAGTAAGTATATTATTATCAATGCATGGTTGAGACCTTACGCTATTGGTGGTATTTCAATAACATACAAAGTTGGTACATTATGGAATTCTCTTAAGTTTTAGAAGTATGTCGGTCCATACAAAGTAGAATGATTTGCTCGTTGTGAAACGTTCGTTAAGCCCGCTGCCGACCTAACTTCCGGGATCAATCTTTACAGAGCTTAATATTCACATTTGCATTTTAACATAATTCTCCGAACCAGTTAACGAATTTGAATATTATATTTTATCGATTTACTGATAGGTTACCGATATGTCGAAGACTCGAAGTCAAGAGGCGTCTAAATTATGTTTATGAATATTTCATCACTGATTGACATAAAATCTGGCAATCGATGGCGATTTATTCGCTTTTTATTCTAGCAGTCGGAATTAATATGGGTTATTACCTATAGTAAAGTCGATATTTAGCAATACCATAGATTAATTATAATACCAAGTATAGATTGCTAACTCCCTTATAATTTTTTTTTCTAGGTTAATACTATCGTTAGATGGCGCTACCAGGCTCGCTCTTTATATGATTATAGTAAAATCGGTGAAATATCGTATTTTCTTGGTTCAATTTGTATTAATTATTTATATAAAATTATCAAAATATATATGTACAAAAATTTGATAAAATCACTTAAGCAAATACCAAATTTACATTCAACTAATAATTTTAACAAACAGCTTGCACAGTTACGCCATCTCAGATGGTGCGAAGAACTACAAGGTACCGGCGACTTTAATGCGCATTTAGCGAGCTTTGATTGAATGTATGAAGTGAACAGTCTATATTGGTTTATATTGTCTTTGGCAATACGCTAGTGATCAATGTCAAATAAAATCGATACAAATGATTTTAAATCACGCAATATCCTCAGTCTTGTGTGTGGAGTTAAAAATATTTTCTTCTGTCTCGGTATCTATTTTTAGATTAAAAGAAATCATATTTTTATGTATTAACTAACGCGTGGAATGAAGATTTTGATTCCCGTGGGAACTCTTTTATTTTCCGAGGTAATAAATTGCCTATGTGCTATTCCAGACTATAATCTATCTCTGTGCCAAATTTCATCCAGATTCGTTTAGCCGTTCTGGCGTGATTGAGTTACAAACATCCATCCATCCATCCATCCATCCATCCATCCAAACTTTCGCATTTATAATATTATTAGTATAGGTATTAGTAAAATTGACAAACAGTTGCTTCCACAAAGTAGATAGGTACATAAAATAAAATAGTGTTGACTCCAAACACTGGTTATTCATTTTAATATACTTTAATTCAGCTATTTACACACAGACACAGGTCATTAACGTAACGCCATTCCAGTCTAGCTCATAGAGCAGTGTTGCCACTGTAGATTATGCAGGCAATGATACCAATATAAATCATTTTAAAGTTCCCATCTAACAATACGTAGGTAATTATTTATTTTGTCCGTCTGGTTTGGCATAATGCATAACATTTTGTTTACAGACGTTACGGTACAAAATGCAGCGGCTGCGGTCACGGAATATCCCCATCAGATCTGGTTAGGAAAGCACGGGAAAAGGTGTTCCACCTCAATTGCTTCACCTGCCTAGTCTGCAGGAAACAACTGTCCACCGGTGAAGAATTGTACGTGTTAGACGACAACAAATTTATATGTAAAGAGGATTACTTAGCAGGGAAGGCGCCGACGCATTGTGAGTACTTTATTGGCATTTTATTTCATTTTTAGTTTTTAACACCTTAAGCCCTAAATTGTATGGCCATTATAAAAAACCTCGTACGAAATTATGAGTTTATTGTAGCAACCGTTACGCCTCATAAAATTATGTAGATTAAGCCTGAGAGCTTCAAATAAGAGCAATTACTAATTCTTGGCGATGCAACGTAATAGCCTATTATTATTAAACAAAATTCTAATAGAAGGGAAAATTTTGTGACCTCAGTTACTACACAATGGTCAATGCCGCAAAACAGAATACTATGTCAACAACTAAATTGGTCTAAAATTGGCCGCTACGGTTCGAACTAAGCATTCATTTACGCAACTTCAATCAAACAACTACACACGATATCACGTTTGCAATCGAAGGTAATATTGGTATACGAAAAATAAATTAGGTCTTTTATTGTCCTCACCTCAAGTCGAACCCAATCGATGTTGAATAATTACTTTTCTAAAACACGACCAGACCCCGGTCCCCTTCAATTTCTGAACGTGACATGTGAGAATTGCATTCTCAGTTTAAAATGCGTTTTTTATTGTTTAAGAACGTATCGTGGTAACAATAAAACTCGGGGCACCCATTTCGAAATCGGATTTCTCGATCAATACAAACCGTAACCGAGAGAAAAAAGAAACAAAAAAAATCAAGGCACTGGACAAAAACTCAACCGCATTACACATTAGCTACGTCTCCACGCGGTAGTACCACAGCATAGACAACTTTTTATTTTAATTTTTTACTGGCTGTCATAGGCAACACCTTGGCGCGAAAGAGGAAAAAGTGGCTGACTGTGGACACGAGAGTTTAGGGAAATTAAATACAAAAGTACAAACATTATGACAGTGGGTTGGATATGTATATTTATTTTAATTTTGAAAAGGTCTGATGAGTTTCTACATTTTGATATTATAATTTGGGCGGCTCTATGAAACACACATTATGCGTCCTTCAATACGTCTTTAGATCCGGTATTACTGGTTTTAGAAGGTTGATTAGTATGTACTCAGTGTTAATGTATTCTATTTGCGCTACTGTATCGTCTTCGACTTTGGATATCATTAAATTTGTAATAAAAGAGCTTAATTACAATAAAACCCATGGGATTGGTGAGTTCGATATTATGTATTGTAATTCTTAATTAAAATTACTTTTAATAATTTTTGCTGTCAGCTTAGGTCATTCACGTTTCGTAGATACTTTTCTTATTCATAACTTTATGAAGTATAAGTGTATGTAGGTTTTTATGAAGTGAAACTATGAAATCTATTTTTTTTATTACATTTGAAATGAGTGAATCCTACGTGTTGTTACCAATCTTGGACGAAATAACAAATACTCTTCTGGTATTATTGCAGTAAGTAATAATTTATTTTACAAAGAATTTAAATATAAGTATTTTTAACGCGTATGCATTGCTATAAAAATTGGGGATAAAATATCTATCAGTAGGGTTATACCTTGTTTACCCGCGCCTACCCACAACATGTGCTCGCCCGCGGCGCCATCTATTTGCACAGGGTAATTGTGTTTAGATATTGTTACTGGAATAATACGCGTAAATAAATAGCCAGGGGAAATTGGGACGAGTGTAATGGAATGAAAAACGTGAAAATATTGTATTTTGAATAGGTATGTTATGATTGAAAAATCCGTAAAAACTTTGACGGTACTGATGCGAAATAGTACATTCATTATTTGTTGTCAAATATTGGCCAATTTGAAACTCAATTTAACATACATACCTAGTCAATACATTGAAATAATAATATTATTATAAAATAAATTAATTAATGTTCATGTTCAAAATAAGGTTAGTAATAAGTACTCTTACAATATTTTCTATACGTAGACACTGGGATAACTTATTGCTTGAAATGCAAATATGACGAAAATAGGAAAAAGAATGGCGCGAATTCGGTTAGTACCTACATGAATATCTTAATTAAAATTCGAAGAGCCTGAAAGTAGGCATACCATTTTCGCAATTTTCCTCAAATTTCCTACATCTTTATTTTAGGACAAACGAGAAAATGAAAACTAGAAAATTGGCGTTAAATATTTCAACGCAACGCTCACAAACATACCCTTGCAGGGGATCTGGTCTTTTTAATCTCCTTCGGGGGCTTAGTTTAGCTAGTGGAAACGATTACTTGTTTGCCATATCATAATATATTATCTGTATCAGTTCACTGCACGCGAGGGAGAGGGAGATGCTATCTGTCCTTATCTAGGTATTTATAATATAGTCTGTGCAGATTTTTTATAGATATGTTACGAGATATTAATTTTATGCGTTACTTTTGATGCCCACGACTTTGTCCGTGTAGGTTATTTTTTTTTATGAATACCCGCGGAAACTCAATAATTTTCCGGTATAAAATTGATAGCAGTTTTCTTTTTGTTGTTGATGCAATGCAACCTTTAATAAAAATATAATATTCCACTAAAAAGTACTAGGTTGTCATGACAAGGAAGCGTCAGAGCGTATAGCCATTCTAAACAAAAACATATCCGTGCTGCGTGCAGTGCACCCCGCGTTTGTTGCAAGATAAACAGCCGGCAGCTCGACCGCGGGTATTTGTACAACAACCCTAAGAAAATGGATATGCTATAATAATTTGTACTGTTAACGTATAGGTAATTTTATAACAAACGCGATGGTATATCTTTGGCTACAGTAAACTTGACAAAAAAAAAGTTTATTAAAATTAATTAATTTAAAAATAGCCTGGACCTGATTTTGATAGGCAACCTATTTTAGGTGTATTTATCTATTACTAAATAAAAATAAAAAGTAGGATTCATCCATTAAACAGATCGGTGAAGGTCGGGGTTATATACGTATCTTAGACTATTAGGTTTTAGGTTCTTTGGCGGGGATACGCCATATTGAAATAATTAACATAAATACGAGTATTTTGACGTTTGAAAGTCAGTCTCCTACCGGCAGACTCAGCGATTATTGAATACTTTTGTGTTTAGATCGCAATTTGGTCTAGAGCTTAGCAGTAGCAACTGCAGTCTGATCAAATGATTAATTTATTGTTGTTGTGATGCTTTGGCCAAGTTTTATACATAACTGCTTACATTAAATCTCTCGTGAAACCGCTACACGTTGTGACCATTCGCTCGTGCAAGTTTTTAAGAGAGTACAAACATATTTTAAAAGTGATTTTAATTATTTGTCCACTTCTGGAATTATGCTTACATAGGATAGGATAGAATAAAGTTATACTACATAATATTATAAATGCGAAAGTGTGTTTGTCCTTTAATCACGCTGCAACAGAGCAACGGATCGACGTAATTTTTTGTATGGACATAGTTGAGGACCTGGAGATTGACATAGGCATACTTTTTATCTCGGAAAATTAACAAATTCCTGTGGGAATCAAAAGACTTCTTCCGCGCGGACGAAGTCGCGGGCATCAGCCAGTAATTTCTATAAACATCTTTATTTATTTATTTATTTATTTATTATTAAACAAAAATATACAATCTACATGATGCACAGTTCAAAGGTAATACAATAAGTTTATACAATTCAAAGATTACATTAATATAACACTTAATAATTAGTCTATTAGTACATCACTAAAACAGCTCTTGTTACTGCTGCGCTAGGAAACCTGTATTACAGCAGTATCGAAAAAAAAACATCGCCAATACCATATCGCCAGCCTTGTTTTCTTCTCAGAAATCAGGCCACGGTCCACCCTGCTGGCCAAGTGCTGATTGACAGACTTCCTTGAGAACATTACAAAAATTTTACATCAATGCTTGAGAATGATTTCCTTCACCGTTGACGCAAGTGATATACTCATATTTAATTGCTTTAAACGCACATAAGTAGGTGCCCAACTCCGATAAGTGTATGTGCCTGAGATTCGAACCCTGGAGCGCACGAATAGGAGGCATCTTGTATTTTTCACTGCACACTGCAGTAAGTCGAACCCCGCGCGTGCGTTTGATTGATAAGCGTTATCGGCATAAACCGGGCAGGGGTACGCATTCAACCATCTTGACTGTGGGTTGGGGTGCTCCCTTGTTTAAACGAAAACCTTGGAGTCTGAATGCAACTCTTTGGCTTAACTATTAAATTAGGTAGGTAAGTATAGGTACAAAATTTACACCATTTAGGAACTAGAAGTTTAATTCGCTATAATCCGCGACAATAGGTACAGTGTTCCCGCACTTATAGCCCGCGATATTCACCACACCACAGAAATATTCCAACTACTCTAAACGTACTTTTCACTCCGACACCGGAGTATCTTCAGGAGATGTTGAACTTGACTCGACAATGCTCGATTGTAAACTTAACAATCGAGCTTTGTCGAGTAACGCCTGCTTCTATCCAAAATTTATATCTATAAAACTTTAGACGAGTAAAAATCCATCCATACTAATATTATAAATGCGAAAGTGTGTCTGTCTGTCTGTCTGTCTGTCTGCTACGCTTTCACGGCCTAACTACTCAACCGATTTTGATGAAATTTGGTACAGAGATAGTTTACATCCCGGGGAAAGACATAGGCTACTTTTTATCCCGGAAAATTGAAGAGTTCCCGCGGGAATCAAAAAAATGTATCTGTTCAACCGATTTTGATTAAATTTGGTACAGGGATAGGTTCTATCTCGGAGAAGGACGTTGGCTACTTTTTATCCCGGAAAATTGAAGAGTTCCCGCGGGAATCAAAAAACATCAATCCACGCGGACGAAATCGCGGGCATCATCTAGTAAAAAATAAATGTAATTACCTACCTACATATTTTAATGAATTGGCTATTAACTATAATACACAAAATATAAAATACTTAATCGAAATCCCTTGTTTGAGATATGACTCAAGTCTCCAACTAAATTTTTTTGCTCAATTTAGACTTCTCAAGTGGCGAGGAACGAGAGCTCTAAATTCACCCTGTTACAATTAGTATCTTGTAAGCTCAGAAGGTGTATACGTACTATAAGTAGTAATTATACCTAAGATGCTTCGAATATAAAAAATTGCAAAAATGTATTATTCGAAGAATTTTCTTCCGTGCAATCGAAACATAACAGTTCATGACACATTTTTTCATATCATACCAGGAGAAAAACTACAATTCCAGTAAAAGTATTCACGAATTTCGGGCGACACGAATGTCAACCGGGAAAAAAGTATAAAACACGAAATTACAGACGTAAACAAAACCATTGAACCGCAAATACCTACTGTGAGGGCGACGGAATTTAATCCTTACCCTCCGGCAATAAGATCTGATGTTCTACAGCTGTATAGGTAGGTACAGTGACATCCGTAGTATTAGTGATGTGACTCCGACTCAGCATTGTGTTATACTCGAGAAAAAGTTATAGTTATGAGCTTTTTAACCTCTACCACTTGATATCTTCTTACACAAGTCAATTAGATTTTTGTCATACTATTGAATATTGACAGACAATTTTGTTGATTTCCGCTTTGAGGAAATTCAAATACTTATTAGCTAAATTTGTGTCATTTAGTTACAATTAAAGTTCAACGGATGGAATTTAAATTTTTACAAAATATACAAAACCTGTTATTAGAAATGTTGCAAGCTTAGTGTTTACAGTCAGTTGATACAAATTATTTAACAAGAGTATCTTATTTCATATTAAAATCTTAATCAACACTACCTGAAAAATAGCGATTTTTGAAATGGTTAAGTCATATTATTTTTTCAATTTGGAATATAAAACCTATTTTTAAAGCTATAAATATTTTTTTTGATCCGCAAGACGTAATAAATTCCATATGCACGTACGAGTATTGTCGTATTGTATCTTTTTTCGTATTTTATTGATCGTAGTCGGATGATGGATGTCGTCGCATCACTAGCCGGGACACGAACAGCGTGGAATGGAAGAGACCGATAGAATCCTATTTCATACCCCACCCCCGGTAGCTGGAGGGCGGGTTTCTGCATCCGACGGACCGATCGAGTTAATAACGGCTGTATTTTCAGACTCGATTATTATTAATACGTGTCTTTGAACAAATGAAATGGTTCAAATATTTTGTCATTTTTTATGTTTTCGTACCCATATATTCTATGGTTTCAAATTTCAATCATAAAAAGGTAACCTGGTCGTCCATCGGTAGATTTGGGACTATTCGGAGTCAACTAATTGTCAAATGCTCCTCATAAATTAATTAATTATCATTGCTGTCTCTTGGAGTTAATCTGTACACAGGGGCCCACAGCTCCCTGAAAATACTAACATTTTCATAATATCTATACTAATATTATTTTAACTTGTGCGAAAATTTGGATGGATGGATGTTTGTTAGGTACTCAATCACGCCAGAACGGCTGAACGGATCTGGATGAAGTTTGGAGATACGGCTATAGTCTGGAATAACACATAGGCTACTTTTTGTCCCAGAAAATTAAACAATTTCCGCGAAAACCAAAAAACCTCAATCCACGTGGACGAAGTCGCGGGCATCGCGGGTAGTAATTATTTGTATAATTTTTTTTTAATTCGACTCGATATAAATCGTACTCAATCAGGTAGCTTTCATCAACGAGTATGGAATTTTCAGCGATTTTCCCTAAAAACTTGCTCGAATTTTTTATAGCTCGACCGTTTTAACTTGCAGCTAACCTATGCCATTTTTAAAGCATCACATTGGAGTGGAATCTATAAGTATGTAAGCATAGACTTATTTGCTATATGTAAGCTAATGCAGCAGTGCTAATATTTTGTAAACTTGATTGAGATGCAGACTGCAGAAGTGGGTTGATGGCGAACTCTACCAAAGTGGAACTTGCTGTTTTTGCTTGAATGCTTAATTCAGAAACCGGCCCCATGTCAATTCAGAAACAAATATTTGCTTAATTAGTCCTGTAGTCTTTGAGACGGACTCAACATGAAATTCTCAATTCAGAAACCGGCCGTTAGTGTATTAGAGAATCACACGGCTGTAGGCCCTGGACCTTATAAGGCTGTATGTCGGTTCTTGCCCAACATGGCCACTGCGATTCCTGTCTGGCTATTAATTTTTATTTATCGTTAAAACGATCGATAGGTAGCGTGCTCGTAAAATCGTAGCAGTAAACGTTTATGTTTGAGTTTTATGATCTTTTAATGCAGCGTTTTTGAAAGCTCGCGAGTCCCGAGTTTCTATTTTATATTATGGACTCGTGGAATAGAATTATTGGTTGTAAAACATTGGCGATGATGCGTTTTAACGGTATTCACTCCGGGTTTTATCCATCTTAGATGACACAGAGGTGTTTGTTCACTCTTCTTTAGTCTGAAAAACTGTGTCCGAGCCACAGAGGCATAGAAACTTAATCGTTTAGTTTGGTAACAATCGAAAGTGCTATCCGCATATTTCCTTACTCAGTCGTTCTATATTCAACTTTCAATTCCACCACCACTACAGCCCATTAACGTCCCACATCTGGGCACAGGCTTCCACTCTCATAGGAGAGTGGGAATTCGAGCTTAGACACACCACGCTGCTCCAATGCGGGTTGGCGGGCTTTAACGACTATTATCATGTTAGTGATGACAAAAATATGTATAATGAAAACATTCCTAAGGGAAATCACCTGTTTGCCGTTTGCTGTGTTTATTGGAAATTTGACTGCCTCGTTGGTCGCCTAGTGGTTAGCATATTCGACTGCGGCCGACGAGGTCCCGGGTTCGAGTCCCGGGTCGGGCCATAAAAAGTGTTGGGTTTTTCTTACAAGAAATTCTCGGGACTAGCCTGGAGTTAGGAAGTTGGCGGTGTTTCACCCCCGTGCCTCGGAGAGCACGTAAAGCCGTCGGTCCTGCGCCTGATCTCTCTCCGGTCATGTCGGATTCTCCGTCCCATCGGGTTATGAGAGTAGAGGAACAGAAAGTGCACACACTTGTGTATGCGCACACACTTGTGCACTATAATACTTCCCGCGCAGATGGCTAATCTCTCCTAGGCCGCTGTGGCCGGAATTCGACATTATCGGAAATATGTAGTCAAGTGTATTAAACTTCGTAGTGCAATCAAAACAGGTAAAAAAACTAATCGGTCAGCGATTTACAACGTCAGGAGCGTACCCCGAAGGCAATTTATCGATAATCGACGGACTAACCAAATAGCCGGTGTCGATACAAGTTATCGACAATAATAATCGTTATAATCGTCTGTGCCGCGCGATTGTTGCCGGTCGCCATTATAGGACGTGCGCAGCGTTTTTGAGACCAACCAACAAAGACAGACCTTTCGAATATGATGTCCTTTAGCAACTTGTTCCGAATTATAGTAACAGACGAGCTCATTTTAAACTGGTACTCTCAACAACTTTTTGTGTACGCTTATTATTTAAATTATTATTTATTAACCGTAATTGTCGGCGACGATTCGAGGGTTAAGTCCGGCGTTTAGCGTAATTTGGTTCGAGCTTTTGGGGGTTATTAGTAATTATTAGTTGTCAAATTGTGGGGTCGTACTTTATAGTCATTTTGGAAGTGGCTTATTAAAAAGTTACAAGTTATAAATTCCTCCGCGTAGGTCGATTAAGAGTACCTGTATACTCTTAATACCATGCCTACTCACTGTTTAGTAAGTAGCCTCCGTGGCGCAGTTGTCTTAATGTGCGGAGGTCCCGGGTTCGATCCCCGGCAGGGTCAATTTGGGAATTCATAATTTCTGAATTTTCCCTGGTCTGGTGGGAGGCTTCGGCCGTGGCTAGTTACCACCCTACCAGCAAAGACGTGCCGCCAAGCGATTTAGCATTCCGGTACGATGCCGTGTAGAAACCGAATAGGGATATGGGTTTAATATAACTGCCATGCCCCTAACAGGTTAACCCGCTACCATCTTAAACTGCATCATCACTTACAATCAGGTGAGATCGAAGTCAAGGGCTAACTTGTAGTGGATAAAAAAAAAGCCGTTAGATACTTGTACCTACGTTATTATAAGTACATATTTGGAATTCAGAAGAATGCAATACCTAAAACCTCTCGGAAATCTCGCATTTTCAGTCGTCGATGTGTTTTTTCGAATTATTTTGTTACTTGCTGCACTTTGCATTGTGCCGAGGTAAATGGCGTGAAATTGACGCAGCTCGATTTTTTTGAACGTTTCTGCTTGCATATGATCTGAAATTAAAAAAACGAAGAAGTTCATTTAACCCTCGCGAACTTTGAATTGAATTTACAACAAAAAAAATCTCCGTAGTGCGAACTGGTGCAGTTTATGAAGGGTTCCGTATACTTATAGGTATGTCATGCTTTAGATTTTGTAAGTACTTACTTACAGATTGTTTGACATGTTTTTAGTTTTCTGGTCCAGTGGGGATGACTCATTTTTTTTATTATTATAAGGCTTTATGCCATTCTAAGTTGAAGCTGTGCAAGAGGTTCGGGAATCGGGAACTATTTCGGATATAATATCAATATACCTAGGTAGTTAGTATAAATATAAAATAAATATAGGTACCTTTTTTTTATAGGTATATTATAATTTATTGAATCGTATGGCGTTTAGTACATATAAGCGTTTTTATAATATTAAAATCGTGGTCAGTATGTTTAAATTTAGTACTTATAATGTTAAATTACATATCGATGTCCAGTTTACCTAACCATGTAACAACCGGGGCAGGGAGGTCATAAAGATCCCTGGGTGAACCCGGGTGGTGGGTATTTGCCTAGAAGAAGGTGGTATACGAATATAATTTTGCTTAATAATTTTGCTCATATTGTTTCTTTGAAGTCGCAATTTTTTTAAATTACTATTTATTAATTGTTTACGTACCTAAAGTTGTTCTATAACCTTTTAAGGATGTAGAATAGACGAACAATATAAATACAATGCCTATAAAGTTTCTACTTTATGGGTTACATATTCTTTTGATGTAGTTGCTCGTGCCTAAGGAACCCTAAAAATCTTACTGTCGCAACGACCTTTCAGTTTGGATTTCGTGCGATGACCTTCGATTCGTATTGTGAGAGAAAAAGTTTGGCAATTTTTGGTTAATTTTTATTCGAATGTCACGCGACGTTGGGTTGGCTCGTCGATGTTTTTTACCCGATAATGAAATTGTCTTCCGTACATCACGATTATATAGCGGTTTGTCTCTTTTATTTTGTTAATTCAATGACTTAGATCACGTAGATTCAGGTTTCTGAAAGCTCAAAAAGGATTTTTAAACATACAGTAGGTAAGTAGCTGTAATACATAGTAGGTACATACTACCGGTCAATAACCTTCTTAAATTTTGCGCGTTGTCATCATCATCATTTCAACACAGTGCCGGCCCACTAATAAGCACGAGTCTCCTCTCGAAATGAGTAGGGTTGGGTCATAATCCACCACGCTGGCCAAGTGCGGATTGGTAAACTCTCACACTTACGCGGGCGAAATTGCTCAGTCTACAACACCGACGCAATGTCCTGCCTATCGGTTTTTTATCGGATATACCATGGAGAGTGTGCTCAGGAACTTCATAACCTTGTTCCTCCTCCGTTCTACCACAGAACAGCGAGAAACCGTTTGCGTTGGCATCCTTATGTGGTCGATGTCCAGTTTGGCCGCACGAAACGTTTTTGCTCAACGTTTCTGATCCGAACCGCTAGGATCTGGAACACCCTCCCGGCGCACGTGTTTCCTACCACGTATAATTTAGGTACCTTCAAGGCGAGAGTGAATAGGCATCTTCTAGGCAAGCGCGCTCCAACCTAGACCTCATCATTGCTTTGCACTAAGCATGATTGTCGTCAAGCGCAAGCCTATCTAACAATAAAAAAAAAAAAAAAAACCTTAGAACTCACTATTGAGCACGAGTCTCCTCTCGGAATAAGAAGGGTCGGAATAAGAAGTCCATCACTGCGACACTCGGCAAACTAGCACACCTTCGAGAACATTATGAAGAAAGATGTGCCGATTGTCTCACAACGCGATGTTTTCCTTCACCGTTTGAAGCAAGTGATATGTAATTTAAAACGCACATACCTAACTTCGAAAAGGTATTATGTGCCCGGGGACGGAACCCGCAACTCCGTATGCAGTAGGCTATCACCGCTTCGCCACTAGGCTATAAGCAACGTCTTACAAAGGTTACATCCCATTAATTCTTTTGGTATATGCGAGTAAATTCGGTTCAGTGCAATTAGAGTAGTGCTCTACTGTACATTATTACTGATACAAGTCCAGTCCATAAATCGTTGGGCAGGGTAGTGCTCTCGCCAAGTCGATCAAACAAATAACTGGCACGGCCGTACATCCTCTAATCAACGTATCGCTATAATATGTTGAAAGTAAAAATAACATACTACTTAGATGTAGCTGTAAAAGTAAGCAAATAATGATAAAGATAATTTTTATTTTGCCAAAATTCTAAATAAATTTTCTGATTTCTTAAACCTTTATCTAGAGACAAATAGCTCTGGGAAAGTTTGGATAAAATCAATATCCAAAAAATATCATAAGTACCATTTTTGATCCTTGTTAAAAAAACGGTTCTTAAAATCTATTTAAATTAAAAAAGAAGAGCCTATCGCGTGTGAGACCTCAGCCGGTCGGGGCAAAGGCCTATCACACGGGTTTAATTGGACCCCCTGCGTCACCATAAAACGAGTAACAATGGTAATTTATTGATCTGACATCCATTATTATTCTATACCGTCTTAATGATACTTATTCCCCTATCTCTAGAGGTGCTATGTTTACTAATGATAAAATATTATTAACTAGCTTATGCCTCGCGTCTTCATCCACGTCAATAAAGAATTTCACCAAATCCTCTAGTACACTATGGAGAGGAGTAAGGACCACCTTATTTGTAAACTTTTAAGTTTCTAAACCAAATAGAGTTAACCTGTACTTTACTGACAGTCAGTCAGTTTTACTTTTTCTATATCTTATTTTACTTAATTAACTTCTATGTTTTTACTTTATGACGCTAACATCTTATGGACCGACCGACCTTATGAAAGACTGTAATGTTAGATACATTCTACGGTCTACCATTGTACCGCGGTTCTACTCTAATGCACCTCTATGACCCTATAAACTGAGTTCGGTATCGTTATTAGTCTGAGAATTTATTTAAAATATAAGTGTATTATATTTAAATATCATAGATTTAAGATAATCTAATGAAAAGTTACATGAAAATTAGTAATCACCTTACATAATTACTGATTAAAATAAGTACGTATCACACATACAAACTAAGTATAACTACTTACCATTTCAAGTTTCTTTTACTAAGATAAGGTGTATGTACCTAGGAACATACCTACCTACGGCAAGATGACTGATATTGCATCATTGGAGATACAAGATAAAAGCTTTATAAATTTCTTTGAAACCATAATATCTATACTTAGCGGAAGGTTAGCAAGAAATTTACTAGGCATTTAAGAATACAGGGTCAACGACCCCAATCCACCATAACAAAACATTCTCAGAATCACATAACTCATCTACACAAACATAATGACATCCGACACTCAATTGAATGCTTGTTCAGTCAAAACGGCCCATTCATCACAAAACATATGCTAACAAACCGACCGTGCCATTATTCAACTTAACCTTAACACTTTAATAGCCTGAATCGGGAATCGAACCCGCAACGCCTCATTTCATCCAACTTCCTTACTGATTGACAATTCAAAATGTACCTTATGGGTTATTCATAAAATTGAAATTCCTACTTCAAGGGTGAAAAGAGTTAATTGGCTTCCATAGAATGCAAAAATCGTATATGATGAAAGTAATCAATCTAATATGAACCTAATTTTCTAACTGAGTAGAGTTAAATGTTACCAGGCATGAGAAAATAATGCAAAAATTCTTAGTTTCGCAAAAGTTTTACGGCATTCGGTAATCTTAGTAAGCAGGAAAGCGAATTCTAATGAAGCAAAAAGTTTAAATTCATAGATCTTAAAAATACTAGTTATTTATGGTTGGTCAATGGATGTTTTTTTGAAAAATTCAACGAATAACAATTTTCTTTGAAATTTATATATTTGGTAGAAACTCGGTAAGTACTATACGGACCTAGAAATACATTTCACGGTCGAGCTATTTCAGATTGCGGCAGAAATATCCTTAAAAATTGGCCAAACGATCTCTAGCTACCGTATCGATCAACAGACCTCCTTCAGTTTATTGTTTCCAAAATTTTACGGCCAGCACTAAATCATTAATTCTGCGAAAAACTAAAGCCTCGCGACTCGGAACCATGAATTTTTAAATAATGATTATTTAAATTCTCAGAACAAAAAATACCATTAAACGTGTTCAATCTGCTTTATCACTGTTTCTCACAGCGCCTCTAAAATATCGGGCTGTATGTAAATAACAGAAACAAAACCCGAGGCGGCGATATTAATAATGCGAAAAAAAAGAAAAGTTATTCAAAAATCGAAGCGGGAAACATCGATAGACAATAATGGAGAAACAAAGAGGTAAAAAAGCGGGAAGAAACCTGTCGACGCCATGTTGTGTGGCACTCGGCCTTCACGCCTCGGCCGCCGAAGATAATCTTTGAAAAAAAGAACCGAACAGGAGGCGCTCGGACTGAAATACAAAAGGCTTTTCGCGTGTTGGTTTCAAAGAACTTACGGTTCTTGTAGCTACTGAATAAGGATTACAATCGCGTAGAGAGGTTGAAGAGTGATGTTGCTTTTCTTGTAACTTCGTCGGTTGAAAGAAAGAGCATCGTCACCGTGCGCCTGCGCCTTCGCTGATGACCTGTCAATTCCGCCTTGTACGTTGTACTGAAGAAAAAAGCGACATTAGACTTGGCCATCTATTATTTTGACTTTAAGTGGGGAGATGGAGTTGAGATTGATCGTGTTTGGCTCGGCCCTTTTAATTATATCGCATTCAGGCTTTGTGTTGGAAGTTTCTACTGTGCGGTGGATGCTACCTAATTTATATGTTCTTGTAGTTAGAGTATCTACACAACATTAATCTTCTATGTATCCGACTTCTTTCTGTTTGCTCCTTTTTTCTTGGCCTTGTATTTGATACTTAGCTTTAAATGGAGAATTGTTTCGGTTTCTCTACCTCAAAAATATTATGGTAAATCAACAATCTTATCTAATGTTAGCTTAGAGCAGTCGCGTGCAGGCCATGAGGGCACAAAAGTACTGCTGAATTTAGCGTTATTAAAATTTTAGTAATATTTTAAAGATAAAGTTTGGATTTAGAATGGAGATAGCTAACAACCTAAATGAACAAAGGCTACTTTTTATCCCGAAAATCAAAAACCAAACGTGGAAAAATTTCCACGCAGACGAAAATTCGGGCATTATCTGGTTTTGGACAAAAATACATAGCGATTTCAATACATGACGTCACGTTATGTGTGTATCTCCCTTTTTTCCAAGTTTTAAAATAAGACCTAAGAAGAGAAGTAAGCAGAGAAGTTTTTAAATACAGCACCATCCTGTGCTCCGGTTTATTTACCCTTTCACCAAAGGTTGTCTGTAAGGGATAACTTTAGAAATAAGACCGCCTTTGCACATTTCTATGAAGTCTTAGCTTTTTAACTGTATAGTGCAGGTATAATGTATATTTTGTGTGTGCAATAAAGATATCTAAATAAATAAATTTTAAATAAACAAGACATAGGTACAGTTCGCGCCACCACAACACCACAATGTATGTGACACCATACATTTACTCTGCATTCAACTCGCGCGCGAACTATACTACTACTCGCAAGTATAATAACGTCTGTAGGTATAATAGCCAGTGGCACCGTACATTGTTGATTCGGCACGCCGCGCGCGTACTCGCGTGCCTCGTCTCGTCTCATTGTACGATTTCGTATGCTCACTCGTCATTACTGGCGAACGTATACTTGACGACTTCTTCTTCTCCTGATTTATTTATAAGACCAGACCCTATCACATGCAAAATCTACAGTATTTATTTTAAGTTTATGGTAAAAAAATGAGTACTTACCTTCGAATAGTTGCTCACTGAGAGCATTCCAGTCAGAGTTTGTTTCTACTTCCTACGAGTAGATCATAGACAAAGTTAAAGTAATTTTTTTTTCTAGTGCTTTTTAATCGTCATGTGAATTAACTTACCACTGGTTTAGGAGGCTTACTGTCATCGATTAAAGCAATATTATATTAATATTATATATAATAGACAGACAGACACACATTCGCATTTATAATATTAGTATGGATGCGCAAATGTGTTTGTCTGTCTGTCTGTCTGCTACGCTTTCACGGCCCAACTACTCAACCGATTTTGATGAACTTTGTTACAGAGATAGGTTACATCACGGGGAAGGACATAAAATGAAGAGTTCCCACGGGAATTAAACAACGTATCTGTTCAACTGATTTTGATGAAATTTGGTACAGGGATAAGTTGTATCCCGACGGACATAGGCTACTTTTTATCCCGGAAAATTGAAGAGTTCCCGCGGGAATCAAAAAACATCAATCCACGCGAACGAAGTCGCGGGCATCATATAGTGATAAAATAAGTGCTAACTTGCAGAAACTAAAGTGCGCAAACACAAAATTGACTTGGGAAAAAAGGCCGTACCTACCTATAGTACCTAACTGACTTAAATAGAGCTGCACTAACGCGACAGGAAAAAACTTCCTTACCCTCCGACGCAGATGTTTCGCGTAGACGTTTTGGTTGTGTACACGCTATGACTTATGCTTGTTAAATAAATCATACTAATATTATAAATGCGAAAGTGTGTTCGTTTGTTGGTTTATTGGTTTGTGCGTTTGTCCTTCAATCACGCCGCAACGGATCGAACAACTACGGCAACTATATAAATAACTAGCTGTTGCCCGCGACTTCGTTCGCGTGGTTTAAGCTTTTTGATTACCTCGGGAACTCCTTAATTTTCCGGTATAAAAAGAAGCCTATGTCACTCTCCTCAACTATACCTATGCCAAAAATCAAGTCGATCCGTTGCTCAATTGCGGCGTGATTGAAGGACAAACCAGCAAACAAACACACTTTCGCATTTATTATTATACATTTAATATTAGTATGATTAGTATGAAGTATGATATATGATAATAATGATGTATCATTTATCGTAATTGATAAGTTCATCAATTACTTATAGCTTGTTAACTATAACAAGCTTTAAGTAAATGACAACAACAAAAATGTTAATGGTAACAAGTATTGTTGTTATAAGTATAATATTATGTACCTACTCGAGCGTGTACCTCAAACCTAGATGTATGGTCCTCAATTGTCATTAGGGTCAATCAAGTATTTATATGTCGACCTATTCGACACCATTTTATTTATTCTGCGATTATGTTCATTTACACTTTTTGCACTCATTTGCATGAATTGTCTTGAATATTATGATGTGCTGTTTCTTAATACATACAATTATCGATTACGTAACCATCTGTAAAGGCCTTTTCTGTAAATTACTGGTTACCTATGTGGTATAGCGAAATAATTATGCTTTTATGTATACTTTGTCATATTATTCGTTGATGGCGACCATAAATTATAACACATGGTCAATCATAAAGTATCTATATGTACATATATTATACTAGATGATTCCCGTGACTTCGTCCGCGTGGAGCAAATTTTTTCGATTCCCGCGGGAACTCTTCAATTTTCCGGGATAAAAAGTAGCCTATGTCCTTCCTGTAACCTATCTCTGTACCAAATTTCATCAAAATCGGTTGAGTAGTTGGGCCGTGAAAGCGTAGCAGACAGACAGACAGACAGACAGACACACTTTCGCATTTATAATATTAGTATGGATAGTATGGAAGTATGGATTTCTTATAAAAAAGCTCAATCAAAATGACACATTTACCCTTAGTACCTAATCCTGCCATGTGCCCATATTAGAAAATAATTATTATGGTACATATTTTGTAAATATCAATTCTAACGCAGCCGAAATATGTTTAATATCAGAAACTTCAATTGAATCTTATATACCTGGTACCTTGTAATTTGCCCCCTACTTAGTAATCTTTTACTCGTGCTTTATACAAACACTGCCTCGTTGGTCTAGCGGTTAGCGTAGTCGACTGCGGATCACGAGGTCCAGGGTTCGATTCCCGGTCGGGCATAAAAATTGTTAGGTATTGGGTTTTTCAATTGAGAAATTCTCAGTGTCAGCCCGGAGTTGGAAGTTGGCGGTATTTCACACCCGTGCCTCGGAGAGCACGTTAAGCCGTCGGTCCCGGTTATTATCACTAACTTGATAATAGTCGTTAAAGCCCGCCAACCCGCATTGGAGCAGCGTGGTGGGTCTAAGCTCTAATTCCCTCTCTCCTATGAGAGTGGAGGCCTGTTCCCAGCAGTGGGACGTTAATAGGCTGTAGTGGTGGTGGTGGTATACAAACACTAGACTAGTTATACAAACATAGATAACATCCACACCGCTGGTTCGGATTTCGGAATGATCTTCTTTCAGTCCTGTATTTTACTAAAGTTACTATAGAAGAACTAGAAAAAACCTTGGCACCGGTTTCTGCGTTACATTAAAAAAAGTCTGCTTTGTTCTTCTTGTGCTCGTGGCGTAATGCTTTGTTCGGGAAACTTCTTATGTACTTAAATAGGTAGCTGCAGTATTATGTCGAAGCAACGTCAAGAAATGTCGGTAAATAAAAATAAAGGCAGCGCACACGCATCGCGGCAATCTCGTCGGTCACGATTTGCGGTCATGTAACTGTTATTATTGTTATCTATGTGGGTATTGTATCTACTTATTTTTCTATTAGTACACAGATGCTTATTACCTTACATAATTGCAAATCTACAAATTTAGTACAACCGTGTAGCTTGGGATATGCACCGCCCAAAGAGCCAGCAATTCGCACCGCCACCACACAACACCACAGAAATCTTCCAAACTATCTTCACAGCTCTCAACGTACGTTTAACTCCGACACCGGAGCATCCTCAGGAGATGTTCACTCGACAATGCTTCTAACAATCGTACATTATCGAGTCAACAATGCATGAGTGCATTTCACCCGTCTATAAAAGCCTTGTTTTCACTCTACCGGTTCGGGATGTAAATTCTACTGAGAATAGCCAGCAAGAAACTCAGCAGTTGCTCTTTGGATAAATGAATGGTCAAGAAGGTAGGGCCATTACAAGTTGGCAATCTCACCTGGTGGTAAATTATGATGATAAATAGTTATCACATCGAAGATACTTCTAAGCATGATAAGATGGTAGTGGGCTAATCTGCTAGGAGTATGGCAGTCATACACGAGACACGATGGGACGATTACTCTGATAGGCTCGACGTTAGCTGCCTCTATACATCTGGCTAAGCTAAGCTCGATTGTTAGCTGCCTCTACATTGTTAAATAAACAATTCGGTGCATCATAAACATCAAAGGGAGTACCTAAGTCCTAAAGGACGTACAAAATAAATAAAGCCACCGCACACGCACGCGAACAATCTCTACGGTCACGATTTGTGGTCACGGAGCAATTGCGGATGCAAGTGTATTTTATAGGTATACTAGCTGATGCCCGCGACTTCGCCCGCGTGGAGGTATGAAAAATAGATGTTGGCCGATTCTCAGACCTACTCAATATGCTCACAAAATTTCATGAGAATCGGTCAAGCCGTTTCTGAGGAGTATGGGAACGAAAATTGTGACACGGAATTTTACATATAAGACTAGCTTATGCCCGCGACTACGTCCGCGTGGATTGAGGTTTTTTGGTTCCCGCGGGAACTCCTTAATTTTCCGGGATAAAAAGTAGCCTATGTGCTATTCCAGACTATATTCTATCTCTGTGCCAAATTTCAGCCAGATCCGTTCAGCCGTTGGCGCGTGATTGAGTAACAAACATCCATACATCCATACATCCATACATCCATACATCCATACATCCATACATCCATACATCCATCCATACAAACTTTCGCATTTATAATATTTATATTTGATGTATACTCTGCTTTGTGAGCGTTACGTAAGTATTAAATAGGTATACAGTGGGGCCAACTCTTTTGTACACAATCTCTTTAAAATAAACTTACAGATCTAGTGATGTCCCTTTTCGCAGGGAGCATTATGAAAGGGTGATTTCAATTTTATTTGTTTTAATGATTTATTTTTTTGTGACAACTTGTGTCAGTCACTTATGATAAGTCAAGACTCAACTCTACCACCGGTTCGGAAAGCCGATGGCAATATTATATTACTAGCTGATGCCCGCGACTACGTCCGCGTGGATTGAGGTTTTTTTCGTTTCCGCGGGAACTCCTTAATTTTCCGGGATAAAAAGCCTATGTGCTATTCCAGACTATAATCTATCTCTGTGCCAAATTTCAGCCAGATCCGTTCAGCCGTTGGCGTGTCATTGAGTAACAAACATCCATACATCCATCCATCCATTCATCCATCCATACATCCATACATCCATCCAAACTTTCGCATTTATAATATTAGTAAGAAGTAAGATAAGATAGGCTGACTAGAGCTGTCATTTTATGATGTATCTATTATCTATTAGAACTAGCTACGTTCTATATATTTCAATTTGCACACTTCCCATTTGCGTGGTGGATTATGGCTATCCTTCTTATTCTGAGAGGAAACACGTGCTCAGTGGTGAGCCGGTAATGGGTCGAAAGATTGTGGACTAGATAATAGTTATTTGAACAAGAGTGAAAAGTTGTTTTTTAACCGCGTGCTCAATTTTGATGACCGAGCAAGCGAAGGATATCCTGAGCGTCAGCGAGGGAATCAAAAGAGCACGAGATGAAAAATCTTTTCACTCGAGTGCAACACGTAACTTTTCATCCCACCTCAGCGAGGAAATGACATGACGTGAAAGAAAATGGTGCGCGTAAAGCAAATTAAAAAACCGGGCAAGTGCGAGTCGGACTCGCGCACGAAGGGTTCCGTACTATTATTAATAAATAATTACCTTTGTTAATGAACCGCAAGACTAACTTTGTTTGTAGAGGTTTATTGTTAATATCAAAAAAACTATGCTGGTTAGAGCATTGGCTATAGTTTTCCTGTAAAATATACGTAAATTCCTATTGACCATAATTATTTCAAATTTTTCGATTCGTAAACTCCGGAGATAAGGGGGGGGGAACGGTATTTTTTTAGACATTTTCCCCGATAAATCAAAAACTATCATAACTAAAAATAATTAAAAATCTGTTTTAGAATGTACAAAGTAAACCCTTTCATATGATACCCCACACAGTACAGTTATCTCACTTTTAAATTTCAACCCTCAGATTTTCCCCCCTTTTTAAATAAGAACAAAAATAATTTCCAATTTTTTTTAATTCCAGTGTCTTTGGGCCACTAATATACACAACTATTCCAAATTTCATGTCGATAGCTTCGGTAGTTACTGAAATAATCGAGTGTGACGGACGGACAGACGGACAGACGGACAGACGGACAGACAGACGGAGAAAGTCGCACCATAAGGGTTCCATTTTACCATTTTGGTACGGAACCCTAAAAAGTACACCAAGAAGGTTACGAGTGTGAGTTTTTAACAAATTAAAAACGGTTGTATGGAAATTCGGCACCATAGAGGTAGAAGTAAATAGGTTTTAATGATGTTTTGAATTCACAAACTTCATAGACGAGTGATATTTACTAACGTGCACACGATGTTCTAAATTCAATTTACTTTATCCTCAAGAGGATAATAACGGCTTTTGCATTCAGATATCGAAGATTAAAATTACTCTTTCCGAGATGGTGGGATGAAAATGCCATTTGTACCTACTTTGTAGGATTTAATTTAGTCATTTCAGAATCATTGACTGAAGCAGTGGTGGATTCAGTTGACGATTCAAAAGCACTTAAAGAAGTTTATTTAAATGATTAAAACAAAAATCCTATGCCACCTATTTCTCTTCCAACAATTTCGTATTGGATTACCTACCCAAGTATCACGGCACAATCTTTTCTAGATTGTAAGTCTTGAGTTTCTAATATACCAATAGTTTTCGCACGGTAGGTTTATCTCAGACTTCACTAAAGAAACTGTAGAGATCGACGGCATAAATATTTTAAAAACACATAAAATCAAATGCCAATCACTTTGAGCTATTTACTAAAACCATTTATCAAGTTTAGCTCTCTTAGCATAAAGTTTCACATGACGGCTTGGTAATGAGTCCCGAAGTAGGTACCTACATGCGAGAGACATGATGGATGACTGACAAGACTTGTGGATGGAATGTGTGTAGGTATATCTTCTCGGTCTGGATGGCTTCTTTCTCTTGCTGTAATACAGTGTAATTAGATACGTCGATTGTCTGAAAATTCATGGGACATACAAAACTGATATGCAACAGTACTTTAACTATACTAATGAGTAAATAAGATCCTACTGAAATCTTATTTTTAAAATCGTTAAAAGTCTTAAAAGTTATCACCATTTTGAGATTCGTTACTGTTTAATGACCCGAATTCTTTGAAAATCGATATTTTGGTGTTTAAAGCATAAAAAGGGACACTTTATTAAATTTATAAATTATAGTCTAATTGTTTAAAACAATATATATGCCCGCTGAGCAAATGCGCGTGGTATGAACTTAAGTAAACCACAGAAGTCTCACTTCTTCCGCATGTAAGTACTTACCTGCATCTATGCAACGGATTCTCGCAACCTTTATTTATATTACCTAGTTAGTAGTTAGGAAGATACATAGTTAGAGTAATATCATTTTCATATTCAAAGTTCATATCCAAATACAAAAGGCCTCGTTAACTATATTCAATAACATCGAAAATGATCTACACCACGAGGTCAGGACAAGCGACCTGGGTGCCATAAAGCTTCTTAATTTCCAAATAAACAAAGAAAACCTCATAAATAACGGGAAGAGCCTACGTAAAAGTAATATGTCAGCGTCCCCGCGGTCATTAGAGACGCCATGTTTGATCTAATACAATACAATGCGCAGGCGCATCCATGGCGTTAGTTATAGGGTTACCCTGATTACATTTTTTCATTGGATATTCTTAAACTTTATTAAGGTAAAGATACAAAATTTTGTTAATGATCATGCAATTTTACTAACTTATTTGACGACCTTCCTATCGCAGTGGTGAGCGCTGTGATCATATAAGTGGGAGCCGTCCTAGGTTCGATTCCTGCTGGGGCAATTTTGGGATTTTGTAATTTCTAAAATGGCTCTGGATTTTGGTTGCAGCTGGTTACCACCCTGCCGTCAATGACATACCGGTCTATCGATTTAGCGTTCCGGTAAGATGCCACATATCAAGTAGAAACAGATTATGGGTATGGGTTCAATTTTTTTGCCACACCATCACTTACCGCCTGGTGATTCAAAGGTGTAGTAGCAAAAAACTACGAGGTCGTAATTTTTTTTTTACCTATTTAGTGGATTGTGCAAAGCACGCCATGCCAGAGAACGCCACGCCATGGCGTCTTGCCATGCCAGAGAAATAATATTTAATTCATTCTGGATGGAGTCGATAAGCTCCTACTGACGGAATATTATGTCAACTTGTTTACTAGTTCTTTGACCTCATTTAAAAAACAGCTAAAACATATTTTCAAGTAATTTGTTTATCTTTTTCTCCATGTATTTTACATTTAAGTCTACTTTTCGTACTGGAGTTGCTATTAGTGATTTATATTTAATTGTTTTTTTATCTTTTTTGTTTGTTATTAGCTTGTTAGTATAGCGACAGCTTAACAGCTTAATTTTGCATGTTGTGGTCATATCTAGAAGGTGCAATCTCATTGCTTACCTAAGCTTAATTATAAGTTAAGACACGACTGTTACCAGTTTTATGGCCCAAATAAAAAAAAAAACTTGGAACTATAACATCTAATGCTATCTTTAGTAAAAAAAATCTCTTACAAACAGTTGTCTATGGGTATTTTTGGTTTCATAACGAAAATATTATAGAGGACTGTCCGCTAAAGCTCGGAGATCTAGTTTTCTTACACGCTAGACAAATTAGTAGCCTATCCATCAGATTGCTGTGAAAAATCGGTGTTAAATTATTTTTTATATCCACAGCGAATTCTACAACCTCGGGAATGATTTGTGTAACGAATAGACTCACTGGGTAGGTAGGAGGTAGGTAAGGTTAAATTGGACTGTTAAAATATAAAAATCAGCAACAAGGACGTTCAATGCAGGCATTATCCGGTCATAGTCTTACGTGCTGTAGGTACTAGGTACCTAGCTACAGTCTAATAGTTTGACTTTCTTCATCTGTATAATGATGTCTTAGATACGTGTTCCATTTGTTATTAACAAATGGAACACGTACTCGTAGGTATATTCAAAATTCAAATGATTTTTATTCAAATAGACTTTTACAAGTACTTTTGAATCGTCGAGTGAATCTAGCACTGGTTCGGAATGCCATTCCTACCGAGAAGAACCAGCAAGAAACTCGGCGGTTGCTCTTTTGAAAAAAATAATACAATTTCATTAATTTGTAGAATACATTAACAGTGGAATTCATAAACGCTTGAAACGCTCGCCACCGAGACGTTTCAAGCGCTATGTGTCGAATTCAAGCTTTTTGCATTTCATAGTCGAAAGAAACTCTCAATTTGGCCGCTAGCAGCGGCCGAATACTGGTTCGCCGATTTCCGTTAATCAGACACTGCCAAACGAGGTTTTTGCTTTGACGTGAGTCTGAAAACATTATTTTTGTATATTTTGTAGGCTATTTGTGCGTAAAATAATGTGGATTTTTAATAAGAAATGCAAGAAAAATGTGATTTGAGTCATATAAGTACAATATGTTTTTCTATATGTTTGTACTTGTGGTAAACCCAATAAATCCACCAATAATCCAAAGTGTAGTGTAAAGCGAATGATGGCTATACATTGATGATGAAATCGCTAATTACGGGCAGTGCATATAAAACTACGACGATTTATGCTGTCCTGATACATACTGGTATTTCCGGAAGTTACTCTTCTCGTTCTGAGAACAGGCACGTGCTCTGTATTTAGGCAGTGGGCTGGGGAAGGATTGAAACGATGGCAATAAACTATTGCCAGAAGAAAGAAGTGCCGCATGAGGATGGACTCGTGAAAGACGGCACAGTCGGCTAGCCTACATAAAGACGCAAGGCTAGTAAACGCAAAGGCTAATTGATGGTATACAGAACTGGGTAAACAACAAACCAGCTTCACTATTTTTATGATGACTCAGTATCTCATAGGACATAGGATGTTGATGAATAATACATATCGAGCGCAAAATAAAGGAACTACACTATGTACTACACAGTACCTATTGACGATTCCAGAACATACGCTTTTCTAATACCCTCAGTTTGAGCAAAGATATCTGGATTGAAGAAGTTAGAATAAAGGTCGTGGATTAATTCATTTGGTTGGATGGCCTCATATGATATGTACATTGCTTAAGGCGAAAAGGAAGTGGCTAGCAATACAAGAATCATAATAGTAGATTATTTTTCTTTTTCAGCCTGGTATATAGTATTTAATATATAGTATTTAATTATTAAAATAATATTAAATGGATGATAATATTTTGTAGTTTTCTTTATTACTCATTTATAGCAGTTCCAATGAGCAGCAGAGATTTACAGCAGAGGTATCATGTTTGGTTTCATAAGTATGGTCTCTAAACAATTATTTATTTGAATCAGGCAACTATATTTAAACATAATATTATGATAACACATAAAATAACACAATACAATTCTTAAAATACTATAGATATAATTCTAAAAATAAGTATATTATAGTCTTATAAAACAGAAGAAATTCTTATTCTCGCTTCCCTGTAGCAACGGTATACTATGTATGCATGCCCTCAGGCCAAAAATCTACACTGATGAACACATCTTTGCACCAGGCCGGAACAGTTAGGACGTATGAGCTGAAGTAAGAAGTTCTACTGGGAGTTCAGTTTATGGAGAGCAAGCTGCAGTTTTGCTTACTGTGAACAAACATATCTTCGCGATATTTTTGTAGAGGTGCTCCAGGGCGATTCTTATACCTATTGGATGTTCCGAATAATGTGAGCCTTGGCCATCTCTGACTTTATGTGGGATATACAAATCATTATCTTAGGCATCACCGCTATCAAGGTGGTATCATTCATCAGTGTTTTACCACGTAAATTTCGAGTTCGCTTCGGTCTGCTTTCTCTTCTTCACTAAAATTGGAAACTATTGGAAATTGAAAACCGCGTCAATGTTTGTTTGTAAACAAGCATTGACGTTGACTTGAGTGACTCAGTGCGTCAAAGTGACATCCATAGAGAATTTCCACAGATAACATGTCAATCAATAGACAATATTCTGTACATCTCCATTTCTTCTCCATTCGGCTAGGCGATTGTCTAGTGAACGTTTATGAATTGCAACAAAGATTGATTCAACATTCATTGACTACGCGAATCGTGAACGGCATTTTTGCGGAGACTGGTTAACCAACGATTATGAATTCCACTGTAAGTAACAGGTGTCCTTAGCATTGCTGGAGTGAGTCAAATCCATGCTCCTTTGTCATTTACGTAATCTTCATATATATAATATCAGTATATCAGTATACGCGAGCGTCTTGAGTTAATTCCTGTTGTACTATAGGCTACAGCGTCGCGCTTTACGTGTCTGGACCGACCAATCTTATTTCTGTTATCTGTAGGCCCGGACTTTAAAGTTTCATAACAGTAAAAAATATCCAAACGAAAGTCCATAGTCATCGCATCCCACGTCCGCCGCGGAGGCGCCGCGAATCAAAAGTTCGTAAAAACTCAACTCATGCTACCAAACTGTTTAATTGTATCTACCCTCCCATTGCTACCTGGGGAAGTCACGTTCACGACTACCTTTGTGATGCCGCCAGTTCTGTTTGACCCTCGACCCTCTCGGTGAATTTTTGAAAACGTCAACAGGTCGAGTCTTTACACTCTACAGTTTGGCTTTTGCCTACGTTTTAGGATTAGGGAGGATTAGGATTTAGGGTTCTATAGATAATGAAATGAAATGATTTATTTATCTCACGTAGGGTCACTCACTCACTCACTTATGGTGTGTCACTTATGGTAAGTCAATATAATATAAAAATACTATAATAGTATTTATTACTTGACAAGATGATACCCGCGACTTTATCTCCGAGTAAATTAAGTTTTCCAAAATCCTTTGGAATCGGGAACTTTTTAATTTCAATAAAAAATCAAAGTCCTTCCCCAGAATGTAAACCATCTTTATGAAATTTCATTAAAATCGGTTGAATAGATAGGACGTGAAAGCATAGCCATTAGCCACAGAATACTAACTTACTTGTAGTTAGTATTCTGTGTGTTACCACGTAGGTATTACGTGGTGCTACGCCGTAGTAATCTACGGCGTAGCAAACAGACAGACAGACACATATATAGACAGACACACTTTCGCATAATTTAGGTATAAAACATTAGCGTATGCTAAATTATAAAAACATTAGTTTTATACCTAAATTATGCGAAACAACATACCTCGGAAGGTAAAAAATATAAATTCATAACCTACTTGTATTGTAGAATGTTAAATAACAATGCCGATCTAAGTAACATCGACGCTACATTTGCGATTATGAAAATGTCTCTTATTATGTTGTGTAAAAGTCTTATAATTCTGAAAACCACCAGAAGAGCAGACTAATAAAATTTTCGAAGCGAAACAATCAGAGGGGAACTATTTAAAGACCTTTTGAAAAATCCGCACGGATTTCCCACAGACGGCAGACGAGGCGAATGGAAATGACATTTTAAAATCGTCTCGAAGCTCGAGCCTATAGGCTGTTTTACATATACGGATGTTCCGCACGCACGTTCCTGGCGCAACGTCGATAAAAGAGGGCGTGGCCGTCGCCACCGCATCCACCAATCACAATCCGAGTTTCGACGTTTGCGTACAGCGCCCTTTCATGTGTGCCGCATCATTGCACCAGTGTGCGTGCCCCCTGTATTATACATGGGCGTATAACTCGGTATAAGTATACCCCGGTAGCCGGCTTCACAAAGGTTCCCATATCTTTTATGTTCTAAGATTCTTATCTCGCGGTTTCTTATTTTACATTTAAGATGGTGGTCTCGAATTAACGGCCGGCCCCATAAACACGCTATAACAAACTTTAATATGCCTGTAATACGAAATAATCTGTGATTTTTATAGCCTTTACCCCGCTAATAGGTTGTTATAGATCCTTAGATAGAGTAACGTAATTTTTTTGAAAATTTATTCAACTTTTTTGATTGAATTGTTAATCGCTTCTAATTGTTGATTAACATTAAAGATAAGGTAATTATTGCAGTTGGTTGGTCTAGGTACCTACTTACTTATAATAGCCACATAAACATAAACGATTTCTCACCGGAAGGTTATAGGCGGAGTAAGCTTAACAAAAAAAAAATTAGTTCAAGTCTCAAGTCTACCGAAAGGTTACACTTTACTTTAAGTTCATGTCTTTGTACACTTGAGACTTTTTTCTGAATATTCGTTCGCCACCATAATTCTAATTAGGTATGCCACACTAAATAAATCCTTATTCTTCCTTTCTATTTAGTCTACACATGAACACTGCACATAACGTCGCTTTTCCTACGAAAGGACCTATCTGACACTTTTGACGTAACTGCACTAAATAGATACATCATAATAATGTACTTTTGATTCTCTGTCGATCTGTCTTATCGACTTTTTCATATCTTTTACCGTTTACTGGCTAGGACAATCGGTAAGTATGGCGTATATGCTCATTTGCGAAAAGGAAATCATACTAAGTGGCGTATTTTATACTTAGGGCTATTAGAAAGATTTTTTTTTAGTGATCAGCTAAATAAAAATCTATCCACTATGACGTAACTGAAAATACGTCATTTAGTGTGAACTAGACTATATTGAATAAAAATGGGGTTTTCACTTACGTCTGAATTTTGATTGCGACGGAATACCTTAGACATTAACTAATAGAGTTAAAAATTTATGTAAATTGGTGACAAAAAATGTATAAAACCTTGGGCAGTGAAAAAATCCAAAATAGTACAAATCCAAAAACTTTCAGTCAAAAAATGATTTAAAACTATCCTAATTATTATTATATATAAAGAAATAAAAAACAAATTATTTTGAATTAAATGTGATTTAATTATTCAGTAAAAAATACAGTCGTATCTCCTAAGTAATTAATTTTTCAGAAAAACAAAGTTCTTATGAAGTGGCGTAACTGTTTTAAATATTTTTACCTAAATGAATACGCACATTTAAATAAGACAATTCCTACTTGCAAAAAGGCCTTGATTCACAGATTATAAGAATATTTTTTTAATTTTAATATAGCTTTATTTGAGCAAGCTGTGGACAATATAGTTGAGCACGAAACCGAAAAACGCTTGCCCTGAACAATTAACTCGATGTCAGTTAGGTCCTTTCGTAGGAAAAGCGACGATAAATATCTTGAATAAATAAGTCAGGAAATATATTGCGAGAGACACTGAGTGTCCAATACAATCCAATCCACGAAAGTGTCCACTGCTGAACAACACACACACACACACACAATGCCCTCGCGCACACACACACACACACGTTAGAAGCACACGATCTTGCAAAACGGCCGCTTACCGTACCTACTGCTTCCCATCACCTGCTTCCCATCTTTGCGTTACGCAATGTACTTACTCTCTCTAACACGTCTGCCCATTGGCCGTTGGATGTTCGACAGATGACCTGTCTACTGCCATTTCAGCTGTTAATCCTTTGAGCTATGTTGGTCACTTTCATTCTTCTACGAATTTCTTTGTTTTGGATTTTGTTCCTGATAGATTTATCCCCAAACGCTCTAAAGCGCGTGTAGCGTGGTGGGCAACTATTTATTTGTGGACTGGATGTCTGAAAATAGATGTGAATCTACGACTGCTTCAGAATATTTTTTCTACCGAGAAGAACCAGCAAGAAACTGGGGAGTTACGACTTCCGTAAAGTAACGCCTAGTCCAACAACATCACAAAACTTACCGGAGGTGAGTATACTTCGAAACTCTACAAACACGATTAATGATATCCACGTGAGAAGGTGATTTCCAACCATTTATTTTAATTTCAAATTAAAGAAGCCACAAAATTCAGTTTAAATATGAAAGGGAGAACGCGTCGTTCGAAATTCGAACACAATAAAAGGCAGTTTTACCGCCAAAATTCGATTAGGGAGGAGGGATGGGACAAAAGAAGTCGTTTATTTGGGGGCGGTTTTAAATTGATTTCAGAATTGGGTGTGCATTCATGTACTCTACGTAAATTTGACGGCTAGGACTGAAAATGCGGAAAATGAAATCAGTTTCATAAGAGTAGGTACATTCATTATGTAGGTATCTTTGTGATAGGTTCACTAGACGATCAAGCACTTGTGAAGTACAAAAATTGCAAAAGCACTTGGGAAACCATTAAGTAGCGGATTCAAAATTCTGTGTATTTAAAAAAAACTTTTGAATTTGATATCAATTTTTTTTATGGCAGTCAAGCATGGTTCTAACAATTTTACATGACACACAGTCATGATCTTATTATATATTATACTAGATGATGCCCGCGACTTCGTCCGCGTGAATTGATGTTTTTTTAAGATTTAAACTATCCTATCTCTCAAGTTGGATCGAACTGCACATGGTGTGCGAATTTTATTATAATCGGTTAAGTGGTTTAGGAGTCCATTGAGGACAAACATTGTGACACGAGATTTATATATTATATTAAGATTACGAGAGTTAGTTCTGTAGTATTCGCACTAAACAATTTTCTTTTGAAGCACGCTTGAGGTTAGTCCAGATTGTACACCTTGATAGAATCTATAAGTAGATTATATACTTAGTCTACAGTCTACACAATATGCACTTGTTCTACAGTGGTAGCAAACCGTGTGAAGTTACACTCCACGATTGTTTCAGACCAGATCGCACTCATTGAAGGCAAACACTCCAAAGTAAAACGTCCGGGCATCGAGGGTCCTCACCCTCCCTGCTAAGCAAACACTTCGCTGGTAGGAAAAACTTGAGTGGTTTGCTTTGGAATTATATATCGATGTGAAAATAGTCTTTGATCGTTTGATTGTTTGTTTACGCATAAGGATGTTGTAGGTACGAGGTATGAATAAATTATTACAACAAAATATAGGAGATAGATTTGGGATGAAGAGGTTAGCTGCAGCACGGAAAAATATGTACATTTGCCTCTAACTAATAAAGGAACATAATTTTTCCTAGGCTAATGTTATATTTTAGTTGACATAAGATGCATATGACTTAAAACATATGTCATAATATGTAACATATTATGATAAGGGTAGATGACTAACCTAATGATATGATGTATCCAATATTTATAGAAAGGAGGTTTTACTTACGTAAGTCACATAACGCAGGTTTTCTTTTACCAATAATATGAATAATAACTCGCCGTCTAAACAAGCTTCATTTTCCCGTTTCTCTAGTTTGTTTCAACCCCAGATTTTACCCAAAAATTCATTCTTCACCATCACAATGAGTTGCAAAATATTTGTGTACAAGGGCCAATCCCTAACGGTAAGCCCACTCAAAATGAGGAAGTACGAGTAGGTAATAAGATTAATAGAAGCTAAGTTTTCTAAGCCAACTAATGAAATGGCTTGAAAAACATAGTTTTGGCTTAGACAAATGGTGAACCGTTAATGACCGGGAACCACCATGCACCATATTTTATATCTTTTATTTTTTATTTTCTTTGTCATTTCTAAGTCATTATGGATTGTGGAAAGAACGTTCGTGGAATGTGGAAGAATGTATGGAAAGAGACGATGAATAGTTTTGAGTTCAAAATTATATAACTTCCCAGGTAATGGTGATTACAGTTTCTGAAAAGAAAAAACTCTTTTATTAAGATATTGCAAAGTCTATAAATATAATAATTAGAAGTGTGGGAAAAAAACAATTGTTTTGTTTACAAATGTGTAGATTAGCTTGCAATTCACTATATATACCATTAATATACTTAATCTGTTACTAATCTCATAATAGTAGGTATCCACATAGGTCAAAATTCAGATCAGATATCTATTACTATCCTCAGTTTACTTAAAAACAAGAAGAAATAAACTTAGATTTTAAAGTCAACAAACTTTCCAATTTAACTGTTCCAAGTAATAATACCACAGTAATTTACTATTCAATATTTTATCTGGAAAGTTTGATGGACTGGAAGTTTCGTCGACAGATGTTCTTGGTCACTGCCTCGAGCGATGCCGGGTCGATCGTTATTACTGGGCGTAGATACTACTGTTTATGTTAACAACTTGATATAATACTTAACTATAGTATCTATTTTCGCTTAAATGTTTAATGTGACCACATGTCATGAACTTCCTCTTTGTTCGTTTTTTGCCGTATGGGACATGTCTACCATCTACTTTTTCATAATTTATCGGTTTTATTTCAGTTACTCTCTCACACGGTTTTTTACTATAGATACATACGGAAAAGTTGTGGGAGGTATCTATCCAATAATATGATTCGCCACAAAAAAAAATATTGATTTATGCCTTGTAATAGTGCCACACCAGCACAATACACTTTGCTAATGTCATGTGCAGGTTAAAATCTAATGGAAGTATAAGTACAAACAATTGAAATCAGTCTGTGTGGATGTTAAGTATTGACGGAACGTGATGGAAATAAAACCATTCCTTACACCCAGGGCTGAGACTCAGAATACTAACTATTACATCCTTCCTTACTAATATTATAAATGGGAAAGTGAGTTTGTTCGTATGTTTGTTCCGCTTTCACGCCGTAACTACTGAACCGATTGCTTTGAAATTTTGCAAACGTAGCAGACGAGTTAGAAGTCCGGATTAAATAATAGGGTACTTTTTATCCCGGAAAATTAAAGAGTTCCCGCGGGAACTAAAACTCCTCAATCCACGCGGACGAAGTCGCGGGTATCAGCTAGTCTATAATATGTTCTCAAATTATTTTTCTTTTTCTCCAGTTATTCTCAATTCCCCAAAACATTATATGTACACCATTTGTCTTATACAAGAAAGTGTCAAAAGAAATTCATTTTTGTTCCGCATCCGCCAAAACTAAACGTTTTTGCGGCTAATTCTCCTCCCGCTGGGGGATGCGAGCCGAAATTACATTTTTATTCAGTTAAACGGGCGAAGGGTCGAGCGATTGCTTTTTGATAAGTCAATTTGGTGGTACAGGACTATTACTGGATATTGTATGCAAATGTTGCACTTAATATTGAAGGAACTACAGAAGCGGCAAATTGCAATTGTTAATATTAACATAGATTACCGCTACATTATACTTTGGACTTTGTTTCAAATTAAAATAAACAGTTCTACTGCTTGGGACCTATAACTGTAGAGAATAAAATACAGGTATAATAAAATAAATAAATTTAAACTGCACAAAGTTGAAAATTAGTACATTGCAAAATGTTTATAAAAAATATATGAAAGGGTAGATTGCGTCGATTATGAAATTACCTACCAAAAGTATTGAGAATTATGAAAGAGGCATCACACTATCCTTGATAAATAACGTGCAGAGAGATTTTTTAAATAATAGATGAAATTTACGTTTGATATTTGTCTCACTTTCACTAGATTTTAAATTAAGCGTATTGCTAACTTTTATCTAGGTAGGTACTATCGTATCGCATAGGTTAGTTACGTTAAATTTTTCAGCAAGTGAGTCCTAATGCGATTTAATTCTTGCATGCCATTTTGCCATCAAAGTAACATTGGGGTTTTGTCTCCTTATCACTACACCTGAATTAAATCCTATACACAGCTATTCAGTGTCCGTGCATTAGGCCCGAGATCTAAGAATCGTTTTGTGCCCAACGATCACAAAAAGTGAATTCGCGGAGTTCACTGTCAACGTTTTTTATGCGACTGGGAATCCTTATCAGCTTCTTTAGTAATAATTTCAGTTTAATTATTAATAAGCTTTCAAGCTAGAGGTAGACGAGCCCTAAAGCAATACTTAATCAACATTATGTTCGATGTCACGTACCTTGACGTTCCTATATAAGGATTATAATTCTAAAGCACGAAAGTCAACAATAATGAAACAATATGGCTTTATGTGTTGGCAGTATGGCCCAGTTCAAAGTATCGTGTGTAAGAAAACCTAAATCGTTTTCCGTTTCGCCGTTTGACAAATCAAACGGCTCTAATTTGAACTTTTAAAAGAGTTTGTGTTTTTTTTAAAATATGTATAGCGAGCAAACGAGCAGGCGGATCACCTGATGGTAAGTCATTACCGCCGCCTATGAACATTTGCAGCACCAGAGGAACCGCCAATGCGTTGCTGGATTTGTTATAGAGATCTACGTTGCTTTTTGTTTTACTAGCATCTATGAACTTCATCTAAAATTCTACATCAATGATGAACTTCTTAAAAGTTTGACTAATCCATTTGATAAACGTACCTTATAACGCTTTTCTTACATAATCACACTACAGATCCTAAACAAAACTAGGTGGAGAAAAAAAATTAAGTACTTAATTCCTTGTTCCAGCTGATTCACTACTCGGCTCAGGTACAGACGACGAAGAAGAAGAAGAATCGAGAGCGGCAAACAACTCAAGTAGTCCAGCGCATGCGCCGCATCCAGCTCTACATTCTGAACTTTCACATAATGGGGACACCAAACCCCACGAGGATTCAGAAGACCAGGTTGGTATTGTCCAGGTATTTGGAAAGAAATTTATATCATAGCGGGTTTTAACGGGTTTTATATCATAACGTCGATCTCATGAGAGTTCCGAGTTTTTTGTCCAAACTTAGCTATGAAAGACAAATAAGTAATTGAATCTAAACTTTAGAATACTGGTTGTGGGATCCACGTGATTGTTAAATACGTGTTTCAAAATCGGTATTTGAGTGACGTATAAGTCGTTAGACTTATACCTCACTCAAATATCTAATTCAATGTTAGATATTCATGTTGTTTTTAAAAATCCCCAACTATGATCTTTAAAGCCAAAATTATGTCTCAATTTAGCTAAAGGAAATTTTTAAAGCTTATCTCGAAATGACAATCCCATATCATATGAATGAGACTGTACCACATAGTCGCATTCAGTTGTTTCTCTTCCCCTACCAGGGTTCATTAGACGGAGACCCTGAGACCAGGGACTCACAAGCAGAGAACAAATCACCAGACGACGGTAACGGAGGCTCGAAAAGAAGAGGGCCTCGGACGACAATAAAGGCGAAACAGCTCGAGATCCTGAAGTCTGCGTTTTCACAAACACCCAAACCAACGAGGCATATACGGGAGCAGCTGGCGAAAGAAACGGGGCTACCCATGAGAGTAATACAAGTAAGTAAATTCATTAGGCTTTATTTAATTCATCTATGGTGAAAGACAATGGAACAAACAGGATTGTTGGTACCAACTTGGTACATATCTACTAAAACATTTTTGCTATAAGTGAATTTTATATCTACGTAATTTTTAAAATAAAATTCAAAAAAGATTTTTAAGAATTTGGTTGAAGTTGCTTTTTTCTGAATTCCTTTTTTATACTGTGCGGAGTTATTAGAAAAGTGTTTTTAATTTTAAATTAATTACGTTAATTATTACAAAAGTGTTGACATTATTTAATTTAATTTAATTTATTTGAACCACCAACAGAATTACAAGTAGTAGGTATACAAAATGTTCAATGGCTTAGGCACTAGGTAAACATGCAATTCAAATTATAGGTAGTTACATCGTTCACATATAAGAAAGATATAATTATGATTATTATTATTTTGATAGTCAGTTTCTAGAGGAATATCTCCTTTTCTTTGCTTTGAATTGTTTAAAAGTATTTAGGAAACTTTATTGATACTGAAAATTTCACGCTCTTGTAATGGCAAAATTATACTGCTGTATGGCAAAATTACGAGTCGTTAAAAATTTACGATATTCCATCATGGCGGCATATGAATCGTTCGCAAATTGAATATTGCGCGTCCATCCGTTCGGGAACGCTGGCGCTGACATGACAAATGACCTAATTATTATTATCGAAGCACAGACTACTCGTATCTATAGGCAGCAAAATGTTTGAAATTTTATCGCAGATGTTGTACTGAAAAATATTACACGCTGATTGACTTTTTTGGATGATTTTTTTCTACCCTAAAATGTTAGCCTACGAATTCTGTGACTAATCCTTTCCTGGGTGCAAATTTAGCACAGTGACTTATCAGTTTCATGAAGTTTAATCTAACACATGGATCCGCGCGATTCTCCACACCATAGCAACAGATGTCTGTTAAAAGAACCAGCCGACGTCGTCACGCTTTTTGCGTTGCTTCCTCTTTGTTTCAGTTTTTGTTGTAGACGATTTCCGAACGAAAAACGACTACTTCACAAACTTCTTACTTACAAATTACAATAGTTTCTAAGTTCCTAAGCACTTAATTTCTAAACTTGGTCTCTTTCGATTATAGACTTATGATTTTTTGCCTTATTTGCATTCCAGGTATGATTTTTTTTAATATACATATAAACGTTATTAAGAATAAGTACGTTTATGTGAGAATCATACCAAATCGCGTAATGAGCTCATTTTTAAAACTCCGAGAAAATGCAGCAAGAATTAAGTACCCACCTACTATTTTTACTACCTACTATTTATTCTGAATTAGACCGCTCGACCAATCATAGGGAGGTTAACAATAGAATACCTGAAAAATTTACGAATTAGACCGTATTTGTAATCATTTTAAAAGAGGAAAATGAAAGAGACATTTTAGTGTTATTAAAGATGTTTTTCATATTAAATCTGAATCACAGCCCAAAGTTTACATCAAAAACAAGCTAATGTTGAATGTTCTGTCTGAGACACCGTATCTTTTAGTATTTTTTAATCAAAAACAAGCTAATGTTGAATGTTCTGTCTGAGACACCGTATCTTTTTGTATTTTTTAAACATTCAAACACGATTCACAAATTATTTAAGTATTTAGTAAAATGTAAAAGAGGAAGAAAGCTCAAACCCGCGTGTACATAACTGTTGTGACAGCTAGACCTTCAAATACTGATAGAATACACTAAAGCAAGTCTATTTCAAATACACTTCGTATAACGTTAGTTGTAGGCGTGACGTCCTTTGAAGGCGGCTTCCCAAAGATAAATATTTGTACAAGCAAGTGTTGTGTATCAATATTAGTTCAGTAACAATGTCGGGTATGTTAAGTGGGTTCATAAACAACTTTTTTTGTTACCATCCGTCAAGTCCCGCCAGATCGCGCGTGTCAAATGCGCATGCCACATGTGGCTTCGAATAACTGTTATAAGTTTTTGTCTACATACTCCGGAATTAACTAGTTAACACCGGTGCGTGTGAACGATTGGACATTTGAAGATGCCGATTTTCGGTTCCTTTGCATTTCTTTTTAATAATTTTTAATAACTTTTTAATAAACTGTACAGTTTATTAAAAATGTAAAAGACATTACCTACCAGATCAAAATGTAGAGTGTAAGATCAACGATTGAATGTTTAAAAAAAACAAAAAGTTACTGATACGGTGTCTCAGACAGAACTTTCAACATCAGCCGGTTTAAGATGTAAACTTCTAGAAGTGATTTCAGATTTGATATGAAAAACATCTTTAATAACACTAAAATCTCCCTTTCCTTTCCCTCTTTTAAAATTATTACAAAGTTTTTTTTTTCTTACTGAGTACCAACGAAGGGTACCAATATAATTACAATCTAGCCAAACTATTTGACTAATAAGTAATTCTTCGTTAACCTAAGCTTATAATTAATTAGTCTAATTGATATATATTTCAGGTATTCTTTTTGTTAACTTTCCTTGTTCTGGTCCTTCTGCGTCCCGTCTCTAAACATACTTTCATACTTTAATCCATATTGAAAATCCCTCTAATGTTGGTTATTTTAAAGATAGAGAAGCAGTTATTTTTAAACGTCTTACAATACCGTTACTGTCACACAAAAGAAACTCCAAAATAAAACGACCGTCACTCCACCTTAACGCGATGCCATCCGACCGCGAAACGAGAAAAAAAAAGCGAAGATATTTTAATAAGTTCATATATCGTAATTTCTTCAGTGTGACGGCCCTGTCGCCGTGCGTCGCGCCCTTATTGGTTCATATTTTATTTTGACAGCTCGAGTAGTTAGCGTCCAGGGCTGTCGATATATGCTAAATGAATGTTTATTCGGTAAATATTGAGTCGTAATGTGGATATGATGACACAGAATTTCTGCAGAGAGAGGGGTTGTAAGTATGATAAATAATTTACTGCAATATTTTTTTTAAAAATGTTACTTCGCTGGAGCCATACTGCTTAGCATCAGGAATATTACTCAAAATGACAATTTGATGTCACGTACCTTGACGTTTTTAAAATGAGGATTATAATTGTAAAACACGAAAGTCAACAATAATGAAACAATATATGACTTTTTAAGCGTTGGCAGTATGTCCCCTGATTTGTTTTAAATACAACTTAATTCAAGTGACAATTAGAATTGCTAGATTGGCGTTACATCCATAAAAACGTTACGGATAGAACCCGGATTCATAATGTAACAAATAAATTAATTCACACCTATTCATTTACTCGCGATTCGGAATGTCATCGGTGTGCAGTTACGTATTACAAATTACCTCATTACTCAAAAGAATATTCACCGCCTCTGCTATAACCATTAACAATGTATAACATAGTCATTAATCACTATTAATTAGTCGCTAAACAATATTCCGCTACATGCACATGCAGTGAAAGAAAAATAATCGTAATTATTTGTGTCTATTAAGTAAATTGAAGCTTTTTAGTTTGGCTACGTTAAATTGAAGTATAATAATAAAACTACACATGACACCTAATAATAAGAACTCTGAACTTGAACCTGCGCAGTGGGTGACGATGTCCGACGATGGAACGTGGAGTAGCACGACACTGGGAATGTCTGGTCCGTCGCGCATTGTATGAAATGAGGCACGACTAAAGGCGAGTCATTCCGCCGCGCATTATTTTACTCAACCTTAGCGATACCTTACCTACCTTACCTTACCTTCATCATCATCACATCACTACAGCCTATTAACGTCCCACTGTTGGGCGCAGGCCTCCACTCTCATAGGAGAGCGGGAATTAGAGCTTAGCTCCACCACGCTGCTCCAATGCGGGTTGGCGGGCTTTAACGATTATTATCATGTTAGTGATAATAACCGGGACCGACGGCTTAACGTGCTCTCCGAGGCACGGGGGTGAAACACCGCCAACTTCCAACTCCAGGCTGGCACTGAGAATTTCATAATTGAAAAACCCAATGCCTAACTTTTATGCCCGACCGGGAATCGAACCCAGGACCTCGTGATCCGCAGTCGACTATGCTAACCACTAGACCAACGAGGCAGCTTACCTTAGTTTTTTTTTAATATTATTGGCGATAAAAAAAGAACAGTGATACAACCACATACCTACCTATAAAAAAGAAGTTTTAAGCGAATACACATACAAATGCACATTTGGACATAGGTTTACTATAAATTTAAAAGATATTTAATGAACAAATTATTAAATGAAAACGTGACATTAATGACTACTTTAAAATGAAATTTGATTGACATGCATCTTAGAGCTTGACTATATTATACTTACTACCTACCATGGACTTAATACAACTTATTGTTATACTACTTATTGTTTTTATTTATTTTACATCTAATATTTTCTATGAGCTTGACATCTTAATTTTGGACATCTAAAAATACTAATAATTAATTATTTGACATGGAGTTTCCAGTATTATAATATGAATGGATATACTAAAGTAAATTAAGTAGTGCTATTATTATTATTAATGTCATTGTCTTTAGCGTAGCAATAATCTATAGGAAAAATAATTCATAATAAATTAATAATATATGTAATAAATATTGAGGTATGCAAGTGCAATAAAAATATGTAACTAGTAGTAGGTGTCCTAGGGACTATGTATGAATTAATATTTTCACGCCTGTATTATGGCAAAACATGTTTGGCATTTTTAAGTATAATAATTGTAACAATCTGTAATGTACCTAACCCATGTTTCAAGCAAATAAATGAATTTATTTATTTATTTATTATTTTAAAGGAATACATCAATAAGAAAGGAAAAGATGGGAAAGGAGCTTGTAAGGAAACGAGCAATGAACCTAGAGTAAGGGGAAGCACGGTTCAAATTAATTCCTGCTGAAATTAAATTAATATGGACCTTTTTACATTACTTGGTATGTACTAGGTAAAGACATTTTTTTTTTATTCATTATAGGCTTACGCTTGACCACAATCACACCTGATGGGAAGTGATGATGTGGCCTAAGATGTAACGCGTTTACCTAGAAGATGCCTATTCACTCTTGATTTAAAGATACCCGGATTGTAATTGGTGGGAAACACAGTTTTTGGTAGAGTGTTCCAGACCCTAGCCGTGTGAATGAGGAATGAAGACGCAAAGCGCTTCGTGCGTGTTGGTGGAACGTTGACGACATAGGGGTGGAAACTCACACGACGTCTTGCGGTGCGATGGTAGAAGGGTGAAGGAGGTACAAGATCGAACAGCTCCTGAGCACACTCCCCGAAATATATCCTATAGAATACCGATAGGCCAGCTACCTTACGGCGGTGATCTAGAGATTGAAGTTTCGCCAGAAGAGGTGAATCTTCGCCTATCAATCTCCTAGCCCGACGATCTACGGCGTCAAGGGCCGCCAGCTGATACTTAGCAGAGCCATCATAAAGGTGACTGCAGTACTCCATGCACGACCGAACCTGGGCTTGGTATAGGGTAACCAGTTGCCGTGGCGTGAAGTACTGCTTGACCTTGTTAAGTATTCCGAGTTTTTTGGCGGCTGTCTTGGCTTTCGCTTCGATTGACCTCCCGAAGTTGATGTTGGCCGTGATGTCAAGGCCTAGGAGATCAATGTGATCGGTAATGGGTACGGAAACATCTCGGAAAGTGGGAGTCAAGACGAAAGGAATCCGTTTCGCTGTGAGCAGACACGCCTGCGTTTTGGAGGTGTTAGACTCCACTAAGTTGGCAACACCCCAATCTGAAACGAATTTCAGGGTAGAGTTCAACCGCTCAACCATCGCCTCTCTGAGTTCATTGGTATCAGAGCTATTTGCGCGTGGACTGGATATATATCTCTCCGTTACAGTGCTGTCGTCTGCGTACCCAAGGATTCCGGGTCGCAACAGATCATTGATATGTACCTAACAGAAATAGTGTAGCGGAGAGAACAGACCCTTGAGGAACACCGGCATTAATTGCCATAAGATCCGACGAGCAGCCATCGATGACTACTCTGAAGGATCGCTCACTCAAGAAATCAGATATCCAGTCGCACAAGCTCGATGAGAGACCAAATGCTGGAAGCTTGGAAAGAAGGCTGTCATGCCAAACCCGGTCGAAAGCCTTAGAGATGTCGAGAGATATAGCAAGAGCTTCTCCGTGTTTCTCTATGGCTTCACCCCAAACATGGGTGGCGTACACGAGTAGATCACCGGCGGACCGTTTTTGACGAAACCCGTATTGGTGGTCTGAAAGTAGATCATTAGACTCAAGGTACGCCAAGAGCTTCGTATTTAATATGCGCTCCATACTCTTACACAGTAAGGAGGTGATAGCTATAGGTCTATAATTCGCCGGGTCTGCACGACTGCCCTTCTTTGGGACGGGTTGTACGTTTGAAACTTTCCAGGATTTTGGCACTCGGGCTTTAGAAAGTGAGAGACGGTACAGGCGTGTCAGGACAGGAGACAGTTCGGGTGCACAGTTCCGCAGAACAATTGCTGGAATCCCATCAGGACCGCTGGCTTTGTTCACATCAAGAGAGCGGAGGGTTTTTAAAACCTCCTTTTGGTAGATGCGCACCACAGGCATTGTGAAATCGCAAGTAGGAATATTTCACTTAACCTTCTATTTTCTACTTTATACAAGTGCATCACATAATACTATTATTAGTTTAAGTATCTAATCTTATGAATTTCACTTAATTACTACGACTATACCTACCTAGTACCATCTTCTAAAAGATTCTCCTACTTTATATTCAGAACTCATAAACAGCTTTAGTTCTGCGTTGTAAAATTTAATGTGGATGCCATAAAGAGAAAGTAATTTCCACGCGGAAGCTCGCGCCGACTTTTGATTGATAGCGTACCAATAGAACTGATAAATACTTGTCAATGTGAACGCGTTATTATGTCACACATTACACCCTGATAAATGTAACGCAAGCAGTGTCCACACCCCTGGCAGTGGCAGAGGGCACAGTTCATTCATTTTGTATTTGTGTCACAGGACAGTTTTGCCATGGAAATAGCATGTCCTTTTTCGTCCTTAATGAGATACGCATAAATCCTTCTCGTATATTAGCATCATTATAGTCAACGACCCGCACAGGTTGGGTCCAAAAATGAGACACGATTCCTAAGACGACTCGAGTCAGTATAAATAAAGGCACGTCATGATCATGATCATTTGAAAATTGAGGCAAGAGCATTGGTAGACGAATTAAGTGGCATAGGAATATCCGGGAATGAACAGGATAGCACAACTGTTCCAACATTCGGGAAGTTTGTAGTTGAAGTACCTAAGAAAGTTTGTTCAAAGGTTTGTGCGTGAGAATGAAACGACTTTGAAAAAGCTTTCATGCGTTGAATATTTCAAACAAAAGTTTGCGTAAACTCTTAACCATACTAGCACAAGTGTATATTTCCCATATTCTGTGTTTGTTAAAAGTATGTACAGTTACCTATTTAAAAGTAAAAATGGACCTTTGACCAAGATTTTTTCAATCTTTTGAGGATTTTTATCCCTTTAAGAAAAAATGATCACTGTATTACAATCTTAAAGCCTCTCATCTTAACACAACTGAACTTGTAAAAACGGTGCATGGTGGGATCGGGGTCAAACTCAAGCCAGTTTTATCAATAAGTGAATTATGTAGCAACCAGCTAGTGTTATTAAAAATGGATTAAAACAAATAAAAAGTTCCGTCAAAAGAGAAATTCATCGAGGTGATGGGATCGCTAATAAACAGAAATTAACCTCAGCAACCGGTCAATCAGGCCCCGATCTATGGAAACGTCGGTTTCCAAGTTGAATGAGCCGTACGTTTGGTCGCACGACCATATCTCTTCTTTTAATATCCGTCGGTCGCTTTGAACTGCCCTAAAATACTATTACTTTCACGAGTTACGAGGTAAACGGGTAAAGGCCTTTACGTTAGTGCTGTTATGGATTTTGTGCTTGTGTGACCGCAGCTTTGCGGCGACAGCCGATAGCGGCCGGAGTTTTACGACAAATTGTTCGGACTTTTGAGTTAGATGACTTTTTTTAAGTTCGATGCCTTTTTTTTTATCTTTGTTTTAATATACTCGTGTGAATTTTCTTGTACGATAGCTGATAAGTACCTACTGATCATATTAATTTAATGACTAATCTCTATAATTCTCAATTTAATTTTGAGTTTTCTGTTTTTCATTTGTCCTTGTAACTAACGTTATTATGGTGTAGCCACCCGGTCAACTTGACTTACGGAACCCTTTTTAATCGGTAGGTAGGGTTAAACCTAAAATCTATCAGTAAATTTCCTTAAAAGTCAATCTAGACGCACAATGTATTAACTTGAACCACACTAGTGAAGTGAGCATTTGCACTGTACTTGCAGAAATGAAGTCCAAAATCGTCTTACATGATGGGATGACCCTTTTAATTTTTTTCTCATTTCGTATCGCAATAATGATAAGAAACATAAATTTACAACCGCCAAAAATACTAAAGTATGTTGTTAAAATAATATCAAAATATGAAAAGCCGTTTTATCAAAGCGCGATCACGTCGCCGAATGTCATCGCACGTGAAATGATCCCGATAACGATTATCGTTCGGCAATTTACGAAATCCCCGCTGTCGCTTGTCGTGTCCTGTACTTCTAAAAACGTCAATGTTATCACAATAAATTTGTAATTTTAATCGTTTATTATTGAAACACAACGCGGAATATGCATGAGCGTACGATAAAATAGGCGTTTTACAACGCATTCGACATGTTTGTCGTAAAAAAATCGATGTATGAATATAGGATTTGCTTCAATGTAATGACGCAGCGCAACGGTAGCTGCTTGAAATAATTTTTGGTAATCATACAAAATAATAATGAAAACCTATATATAGCTTTCTTGCTTTTTTATTAATATTTTAAATCTTTTAATTTTTAAGAGTGTATTGTTTGATTTTTAACTGGGGTATACCACTCAAACGATTTCAACGCGCTCAAAGCCCTGCACATTTACTAATCGAGGAAAACCTAACTCTTAGCCGAAACTTCTGACTGGATATTTAAAAACCTAAATATAGAAGTATAACGTCGTCGTCATATATAATACATACGTATGACGTCGTCAACAAAAACTAAAGTGCTAAATATTTTAAAGATATGAGGAGAAATACAAGGCGCCAAGAAATTAAATGTTAATAAAATGCATTTTAATAATTCCAACATTGTTGGCCTTATCCACAAATAAATAAATAATTTAATGTTACGCGTCAGACCGCTATAACATATGACTATACGGTCTCTTACGCAAAATAACAAAGATGTATGATTTATCACCTACAAGACAGAGGCACCTTGCGATCGTGCAGGTGCGGCGTTTCAAAGACGCTTGACGAAAGCGATAAATTATTAATTATGATAAAGAGCAGCGTCATACAAATCGTTTGCGAAAAGAACAGAGCACGGCGCCTAGAGTCTTTTGTCTAGGGACGCCCTGCGGGTTGCGGGCTTTCGGCCGGTGCTGGAGACGTGGCCGACAAAAGATATCCCCGCGCGGACAAAAAATGACGTCATTTATTTTATTGCCGTGGGTGAGAATGCCACATTAATATTGGGTAGGGCTTTAATGTTCGATCGCCCTAGGCCCGTCATCTGTCAGCTTCACTGTAGCTTAGAAATGTAAGTTCTTTAATTTAACTGTAGACAAAATCATTTTATAGCTAGGTTTTAACATTTCTCACGGAAATCTATATATATAAAATTCAAAGTCCTGACTGACTGACTGACTGACTTATATATCAATGCACAGCCTAAACCGCTGGGGTTAGAGACTTGAAATTTTGACAGTAGCTTCCTTTTATGTCGTAGGCGCTCACTAACAAAGGATTCTTAAAAATTCCACCCCTAAGTGGGTGAAATAGGGGTTGAAAGTTTGTATGAAAGTTCTTCATTTCTCAATTTATATCAATGAAACTTGGTATATGAGCTACCGGTAAAATTATTAAGAATTAAACGTATTTCACACTTTTTGAAAATTCTACCACCGAAGGGGTGAAATAGGGGATGAAAGTTTATATATAAGCTTTTAATTTCTCAAGATATTTCTCAAGTTGTAACAACGAAACTTGTAGTTTGGCTCTAAGTAATAAATAAAGAAGTATGTTACACACAGTTTTTAAAATTCTACCTCCAAAGGGGTAAAATAGGGGTTGAAAGTTTGTATGAAAGTCCTTCATTTCTCAAGTTATAGCCATGAAACATAGCATTTGGGCTTTCAGTTACATATGCAGAAGTATGTGGTTCACCATTTTTGAAAATTCGACCCCCAAAGGGGTGAAATAGGGGATGAAAGTCCTTCATTTATCAGGATATTTTTCAAGTTATAACAACAAAACTTGGTTTTTTGGCTTTCGGTATAATATAAAGAAGTACGTGTGTCACAGTTTTTCAAAATTCCTCCCCAAACGGGTAAAATACTGGGTTGTAAGTTGGTGTAAAAAGCCGGCGTTTTTCAAGTTGAAAAACCATGAAACTTGACGTTTGGGCAACGGGTTTAAATTATGAAATACTTACATAATTCACAGTTTTTGAAAATTATTTCCCAAAGGACGTTAAATCTAGCAACGGATCGACGTGTTTTTTTACATGGGTTCTTTTTGTCCAGGAAAATTAAGGAATGCCTGTGAGAGTTAAAAAACCTATGCCACGCGAACGAAGTCGCGGGCGTCCGCTAGTCATGTTATATGAGCCGACAAATTGATGCCAAAGTCTCAATATTAATATGAGCCAAAGAGATTAAACAAAATTAATAACTTATATAATCATGTATCATATATCATTACGCATATTATTATGTTGACAGCTGCTAATTCATGCTAAATACTAAATTAACTCGATGATTTTAACATATTATACGAAAAGCCTGTATAATTATAAAACTAAATTATTTTTGGAGGCTGAATAATATAGAAATTATTCACAAGCAACTATGTTAAAGAATTAAAGTTCTTCAAAAAGAAGCGACTATAAGAGTAACATGGCAATAAGTTCACATTAACTGTCTTTTTGCATTAAGTCTGTGCTATAGTCAATACCCGCTTAAAGTTCTTGAAACCACAGAATAATATTGAAACTCTTAACCTGTTTAATCTAAGAATCTTATCAATCACTTTCATTGATAACGATCTCATAAGAGCACCGATACCAATAATTCTGGTTTCCTTGTAAGTTGTAACATGTGTGATGTGCTCTACATAAGTTGACACTACGTCCATTGACTTGTCTATCATTTTGACCAAATAATCCATACTTAATAGTTAATATTATAAATTCGAAAGTGTGTCTGTCTGTCTGTCTCTCTGGCTGCTACGCTTTCACGGCCCAACTACTCAACCGATTTTGATGAAATTTGGTACAGAGATAGGTTACATCCCGGGGAAGGACATAGGCTACTTTTTATTCCGGAAAATTGAAGAGTTCCCGTGGGAATCAAAAAACATCAATCCACGCGGACGAAGTCGTGGGCATCATCTTTTAATAATATAATATAACCCACGGTCTCTGAATATATGCTCTAGCTAGGCAGCTGTGATCATTTTAGCGAATCCGTTGATAATTTCTAATTCAGAAGCCCGAACCGAACTACTTACTAGTTTTCGAAGATAATCAACTCATAGCAACTGAACAGTTTTTTTATTCCACTATAAACTAGCCCTTGACTGCGATCTCACCTAATACTAGCAGGTGTACTATACGCTTACTTTGAGTTTTAACATTGCAAATCCGATTGATCGCCGTGAGAGCTCACCACGTCAAGCGTCAAAGTAAAATCAACCTTAACTGCATTGGTTTAGATCTCATTTCATCATTTCGTATATTTATTCACAGCCAGCGCTCCTGACGCTGAATTTGTGACTTTAAAGGAAGAGCTTTTGGGTCTATTTTACTTTGACGCAATGTTAAAACTCAGAGTAAGCGTGCTGATGCAGTCTTACCCGTTGTCCTAGGTGAGCGACAAAAGCATAGGCATAGACATTATCAAACAGTAGCTGACCTTTGGTAGTGGCCTACGTTGTCGCGTAGATAAGTCTGTCATTTTCCATGACGTCGTATTGCGGCGTGGCGTCGCTTCTGTTGCTCACCTAGGACATCGGGTAAGATGGTAGCGGGCTAACCTGTTAGGGATACGGCAGTAACATTCAAACCCATACCCCTAATACCCATAAATAGTAGGTACTATTACTAACGCTAAATTGCTTGGCGGTACGACTTTGCCCTTAGGGTGGTAATTAGCTACGCCCTCCCACCAGACCAGACCCAGATTATTAATTTCGAACCCGGGACCTCCCATTATAAGACCACAGTGTTCACCACTGCGCAAGGGAGGTCGTTACAGTTTTTCAAAAGTCACTTGTCGTACGGATAAAATGTTTTTTTTTTCGATGATTTGATGTACTGATACGTGGACGGACTATAAGTGAAAGTAGGAAGACCTGGTTTTAAGATAGCATCTCCGTATTGGTTTTACTATTCCTGCTGTTATAGAAATTGTTTAGCCAATCTAGTTTTGATTTGGCTGCTAAGGTAGGTACTTACTTCTCTTATATATAAAATTCTCGTGTCACAATTTTCGTTCCCATACTCCTCCGAAACGGCTTGACCTATTCTCATGAAATTTTGTGAGCATATTGAGTAGGTCTGAGAATCGGCCAACATCTATTTTTCATACCTCCACGCGGACGGAGTCGCGGGCATCAGCTAGTAACTAATAAAATTTTGTAAACCGAATCCATTAACTTTTTTTCGCTAGTGTTTACACGTGCCTATCTACTCTGCTCTCATTTAATTTATCATTAGTTTGATGAGTCGACAGATCTAAAATAATACTTTTTTACAACCTTCCGTTGTTAAAGTCGATATTAATAAAAAAACAATATTATTTTTCTTCTGCTTTCTTAAAATCATCAAATATGGCGGTGGATGAATCATTACCAGCTGTTCAGTTAAGAAAAACTGCATTTATCATTGCAACAATCTCAAATAGTTCCGATTGGTTGATTTTAAAGTAGGATTCATTAAGCGTCAATCGATTTTGACCCATAACGAAATAGTTAGCGAAACAGTGATTGCGACCTTTAGATACACTGGTGATGTGCTACTGGATTTGTTTGAGATGCTATGATTAAAATATTGTTTTCATATCACTACTTGCTCAAAAAGGGCGCCTTTGCTGCTTAAAACCAATGAGCAAAAGAATTTAAAACCATTAATGTAAAATGTTATGCAGTGTATTGTTCAATCAAGGTAGGTACAATATTTTTATTACATTATATTTTCTGGCGAGTGAGGTGAAAAGTTGCATGTATCACACGATAGCAAAGAGATAAGAATCTTTCGCTCGCTTGGGATTCAAACTAGGCACTCGCAACAAAAACTAACTTTTCTGTCTTGTTGAACATATTTAAGGCAAAATCCCTATTCAGTGACAATACCCTAACCCTATTTTTCCATATCTGTGGCATTACGCGGGAATGGCAAAGCAATTAGAGCGTAAACACACTAAGGACCGGTCAGTACAAAACGTCCACGTCAAATCTGAACAAGGCTTTTTCCAGTTCTCTAGAGTGTTTGATCCATTTGAAAGTGAATAATGCGGACAATTTTGTCCTCCTGTCCGTTGTATTTTTGCCATTAAAGTACCTATAGAAAACTAGCGGACGCCCGCGACTTCGTTCGCGTGGCATACGTTTTATAACTCCCACCGGCATTCCTTAATTTTCCGGGATAAAAAGAACCTGTGCACAAAAAACATCCGTTGCTCTGTTGCAGCATGATTGAAGGACTATTTAACGTCCTTTGGGAAAGAATTTTCAATAACTGTGAATTACCTATGTATTTCATAATTTAAACCCGTTGCCCAAACGTCAAGTTTCATGGCTATAACTTGAAAAACGGCGGCCTTTTACACCAACTTAAAACCCCTATTTTACCCGTTTGGGGGTGGAATTTTTAAAAACTTGTGACACACGTTGTTCTTTATTTTTTACCTATAGCCAAAATACCAAGTTTCGTTGATATAACTTGTAAAATACCATGAGAAATGAAGGCCTTTGATACCAACTTTCATCCACCATTTCACCCCTTTGGGGGTTGAATTTTCAAAAACTGTGAAATATGTATTTCTTAATTTTCAACTCGCAGCTCTTATACTAAGTTTCATGACTATAGCTTGAGAAATGAAGGACTTTCATACAAACTTTAAACCCCTATTTTACCCTTTTGGGGGTGGAATTATGAAAAATTGTGAAACAAGTATTTTTTTATTTTTAACCAGTAGCTCACGTACCAAGTTTCTTGGCTATAACTTCAGAAATGAAGGACTTTCATACAAATTTCTAACCCCTATTTTACCCCTTTAGAGGTGAAACTTTGAAAAACTGTGACACATGTACTTCTTTATTTTTTACCGAAAGCCAAAATACAAAGTAACGTTGAAATAACTTTTAAAATATCTTGAGAAATTAAGGCCTTTTATGCCAACTTTCATCCCCTATTTCACCCCTTTGGGGTTCGAATTTTCAAAAACTGTGAAACATAGGTTTCTTCATTTTCAACCCGCAGCTCATATACCAAGTTTCATGGCCATAACTTAAGAAATGAAGAACTTTCATACAAACTTTCAACCCCTATTTACCCCTTTGGGGGTAGAATTTTGAAAAACTGTGAAACCCATACTTCTTTTTTTTTAACCGATAGCTCACATACCAAGTTTCTTGGCTATAACTTGAGAAATGAAGGACTTTCATACAAACTACCAACCCCTATTTTACCACTTTAGGGGTGGAATTTTGAAAAACTGTGACACACGTAATTGTTTATTTTTTACCTTTAGCCAAAATTTCAAGTTTCGTTGATATAACTTGTAAAATACCTTGAGAAATGAAGGCCTTTGATACCAACTTTCATCCGCCATTTCACCCCTTTGGGGGTTGAATTTTCAAAAACTGTGAAATATGTATTTCTTAATTTTCAACTCGCAGCTTATATACTAAGTTTCATGGCTATATCTTGAGAAATGAAGGACTTTCGTACAAACTTTAAACCCCTATTTTACCCCTTTGGAGGTGGAATTTTGAAAAATTGTGAAACACGTATTTTTTTATTTTTACCAGTAGCTAACGTACCAAGTTTCTTGGCTATAACTTGAGAAATGAAGGACTTTCATACAAATTTCCAACCCCTATTTTACCCCTTTAGAGGTGAAATTTTGAAAAACTGTGACACATGTAGATACTTCTTTATTTTTTACCGAAAGCCAAAATACAAAGTAACGTTGAAATAACTTGTAAAATACCTTCAGAAATGAAGGCCTTTGATACCAACTTTCATCCGCCATTTCACCCCTTTGGGGGTTGAATTTTCAAAAACTGTGAAATATGTATTTCTTAATTTTCAACTCGCAGCTCATATACCAAGTTTCATGGCCATAACTTGAGAAATGAAGAACTTTCATACAAACTTTCAACCCCTATTTTACCCCTTAGGGGGTAGAATTTTGAAAAACTGTGAAATACGTACTTCTTTATTTTTAACCGATAGCTCACATACCAAGTTTCTTGGCTATAACTTGAGAAATGAAGGACTTTAATACAAACTACCAACCCCTATTTTACACTTTAGGGGTTGAATTCTGAAAAACTGTGACACACATAATTCTTCATTTTTTACCGTTAGCCAAAATACCAAGTTTCGTTGATATAACTTGTAAAATATCTCGAGAAATGAAGGCCTTTCATACCAACTTTCATCCCCTATTTCACCCCTTTGGGGGTCGAATTTTCAAAAACTGTTAAACACGTATTTCTTTATTTTTAACCGGTAGCTTACATACCAAGTTTCTTGGCTATAACTTGAGAAATGAAGGACTTTGATACAAACTTTCAACCCCTATTTTACCACTTCAGGGGTTGAATTCTGAAAAACTGTGACACACGTAATTCTTTATTTTTTCCTTTTAGCCAAAATACCAAGTTTTGTTGATATAACTTGTAAAATATCTCGAGAAATGAAGGCCTTTGATACCAAATTTCATCCCCTATTTCACCCCTTTGGGGGTTGAATTTTCAAAAACTGTGAAATATGTATTTCTTAGTTTTCAACTCGCAGCTCATATACCAAGTTTCATGGCTATAACTTTCATAAAAATTTCAACCCCTATTTTAGCACTTTAGGGGTTGAATTTTGAAAAACTGTGACACACGTAATTCGTTATTTTTTACCGTTAGCAAAAATACCAAGTTTCGTTGATATAACTTGTAAAATATCTCGAGAAATGAAGGCCTTTCATACCAACTTTCATCCCCTATTTCACCCCTTTGGGGGTTGAATTTTCAAAAACTGTGAAATACGTATTTCTTATATTTCAACTCGCAGCTCATATACCAAGTTTCATGGCTATAGCTTTCATAAAAATTTTCAACCCCTATTTTACCACTTTAGGGGTTGAATTTTGAAAAACTGTGACACACGTAATTCTTTATTTTTTACCGTTAGCCAAAATACCAAGTTTCGTTTATATAACTCGAGAATATCTTGAGAAATGAAGGACTTTCATGCAAACTCTCATCCCCTATTTCACCTCTTCGGGGGTAGAATTTTTAAAATCTATGAAACACCTATTTCTTTATTTTCAACCAGTAGCTCGTATACCAAGTTTTATCAATATAACTTGAGAAATGACGGACTTTCATACAAACTTTCACCCCCTATTTCACCCCCTTAGGGGTGGAATTTTGAAAAATCCTTTCTTAGTGAGCGCCTACGTCACAAAAGGAACCTACTGTCAAAATTTCAAGTTTCTAACCCCAGCGGTTTAGGCTGTGCGTTTATCCCTTAACGATTTTATATATATATTAGATAAACAACAGTATAGGTAATTTTCAGTCATTTACCCTTGGAAATTTGAAAAAAGGACGCCTATAAGTTAGCCAAGAAATAGATTGATGACGGTAGCGCGGTAAGTCGGTAACTCGTAAACACGAGGCGCGCGTACGCATCCATCCATCACGGGCTCCAGTGATTTATCACGTAGCTCCAGCGAGGCAGTGTTATGGCAAATTGATTACGTGAGACCTACGATAGTCTTTAAGACACATCATCTAGTTCCTATGACCGCGACTTTGATCCTGTTCAGCTAGGATTTTGAAAATCTTGCGGGAATTCCGATTTTCCGGAGGAAAAGTAGCCTAAGTCCTTCCCCAGCATGCAAGCTACCTCTGTACCAATTCGTCAAAATCGGTTAAACGGATGCAACGTGAAAAGGTTACAGACAGACAGATAAAGCCACAGGCAGACCCACTTTTCTATTTATAATATTAAGTATGAATATTTCCTAGATGAAAATCTAGAAAATCCTAAGGAAATCCTCTCTCATGAAAACAATAGGGTCTTTAAAGGTTTGAAAGTTATCCACGTTATTTTTATTTTCTCTTACTCTGCGCCATTTTGTAGAATACATTGCTAATGGTCGTGGTCCCTGCAATTAATCACATACTTTACCTAATAAAAAGGGTTTTCTTAGAATATTAATGCGGTGGATTCCCACATCCTTTTGCTATTGATTTGTTGAATTTGTAATTCCTGCCTTCTTAAAAGTGATTGAAATCCTGTTTTGCAATAAATTGAGATTTGAGTTAAAAAAAACTAGGAAGTTTAGGCAGACGTCATGACTCATGATGCGGAATACGACTGGGCAATCAACCATGATGATACGGACTATGCGTTTAGTGATGGAGTAAGTAGGTACATCAAATCTATAGGTAGCACTCATAGAGTTAAGCACTGTATTTTTGATAGTGTAAAGTCTAAATTTCTAAATATGTGTGAAAATTAGTTTTGCCACCAATCCATTCCTTCTTTACAGTGCCTGCGCGGAATTATTGCTCTCCCTGCTCTGCACTGGGTCACTATTCAGCTGCCAAAGAGATAATAATAGATCATAATATGAGACTATAAAAATATGAATGATATTTTTCATGCGAGAATCATAACATTATCAATTAATATTATTAATGCGAAAGTGTGTTTGTTTGTTGGTTTGTTCTTCAATCCTGGATCCTGGATCAATCGAGTACCAGATCGATGTGATTTTGTGCTAGGATAGTTAAAATATTTGGTAGGCTGAAATATTTCACGCAGACGAAGTCGCGGGCATCAGCTAGGAAGGTATATTTGTCAAGGAACTGCGCCACGCTGTCTGATGAAATGAAAATAAGTACATACTTTCATAATCAATACAAAACAACTAGGTACCTACTGTTCATAACCGTGCTATAGGCAAAACGAATACGGCACGAGAATTTACCGAAACCAAACCACGTCGCAATTCTATAAATCGTCCACGACTTAATGGTGGTAAAAACCGCAAAATCTAATCATCGACAATAAAATGCTCTGTTGACGCCATCACTCAACATTGTCACCTCACTATAACCATCAAAATGACAAAGCTACGTTCCGTACGCTTACTCTGAGTTTTTACATTGCAAATACGATTGATCGACGTGAGAGCTCACCACGCCCAGCGTCAAAGTAAAATTGACCCAAAATCTCTTGCTTTAAAGTCACAAATTCAGCGTTTGGAGCGCTGGCTGTGAATAAATACACGAAATTATGAAATGAGGTCTAAACCAATGCAGTTAAGGTTCATTTTACTTCGACGCTTGGCTTGGTGAGCTCTCACGTCGATCAACCGTATTTGCAATGTAAAAACTGAGAGTAAGCGTACTGATCATACACAAGTTTATTTTAGTGTAAGGAAATAAGTTGGTATTTATATCGGTATTTTCGGAATGATGTTTCACTTGGATTCATTTTCAACTTTCTATGTAGTAGTCCTTTTTCCGAGCCACGTTTAGCTAACGGCAGTCTCATATTCTTGGAATGTATAGCAATATTCACGCAAAAATTTACGTTGGTTCATTAGGTTACCTAGTCTCACATGCAATAATGCGTTTAAATTTTCTGTACCTATCCTTTTCATGTCAATGCCCAGAATAAACTTGTCAAAAGTAACAGTAAACAATTTTTTAAAAGTAAAATCAGTTTAGGCAGTGTTCAAGTTGGCCTCACTTCTTGCTCGAAAGAGGAGGAAAAACAGCTTTGAAACAATGATATTTTTTTCACTTTTAAAAAGTAAGGTAAATATTATTAACTTTGGATCTTTAACTACGTACCTAAGCATATTGAATAAAAACTGTAAATATAGAATATAATTAGATCGGATATAATATTAACAATTAATACTATATACCTACTTATAATATGGTAAGCAGGTCTAGGAGTCTTTAAACTTTAGTGAGAAGCTCTAGAAAGCTTTATTCGTCCATGTAGGGCTCAGAGAAATCAACCAATTTATCTTATGTAGGTCGATATTATATTAGGTATAATAATAATATAGTAGTAGGGTAGTAGTAAGTAGGGTAGGTACCTAATTTCAATGTCACAATGTATTGATTACGAAAACGTGATGAATCTTAACATCGAAATCTTTGTAAAAAATACTAAAAAAATACTTCGTAATCCTATAATTCGCGGCACTATTTAGCGGTATCAAAAACCACAAAAACCAATCATCGACAATAAAACGCTCCGTCGACGTCTGTATCGTCACGTCACTAGTTGCGTGAAGCTTCACAGTTACGTGCCTACTGCCTGCGAAACGCCAAATCTCTGGAAATCGGTCATTGAACTTATTCCATTTTTCTTCTATATAAAACTAGCTGATGCCCGCGACTTCGTCCACGTGGATTGAGGTTTTTTGGTAGCCTATGTATTATTCCAGACTATAATCTATCTCTGTGCCAAATTTCAGCCAGATCCGTTCAGTCGTTCTGGCGTGATTGGGTTACAAACATCCATCCTTCCATACATCCATCCATCAAAACTTTCGCATTTATAATATTAAGTATAAAAGTATAGGATAATCCTTACGCCTTTCGGGAATTATAACGCTCTAGAGATGATAATATATGGCAACCCCATGCGAGTCTAAAGGCAAGGCTTGTAGTTTTATTTTCTTATGTCCGACCTATCTATTTACTTTTTGTACAGTAGCTGTAAGTATTCTTTGTAAAATAAAATAAAAAAATGCTTTTCTTGGTCATCTTTTGGTCTTCTTCTTGGGGGTCTTCAAAATGACTTCGACTGATAAATCACCGGTTGAAGGCACAAATAAAATTGTTACTGTTAAAGGTATGATGGAAAGGTAAAGGCCAAATCTGTCTTCTCGAAGCCCGAGGTTTCCGTTCTCATTTTTCTCGATTTCACGACACTTTTCTATCGTCTCAAGTAAATCCAGATTTAGCGGGTATCCTCGCTTCGAAAAGTCTTGAGCAAAAACCATACTATCATAGGAGAAGAAAGTTCAACTCAAACAATAAAACCTACCATTTTCTCTACCAAAAATCAAGTTATTTTGATAACTTGATTTTTGATTAAAAAAAAAAACCATACTATCGTAGGAGAAGAAAGTTCAACTCAAACATTAAAACCTACCATTTTCTCTACCAAAAATCAAGTTATTTCATTTTTTCACACCATAGTTTCGAGTTTCGACATTACAATGAAATAAGTGTTGCTGAGGTTCACGCGATTCCTTATCGAAAGCCGTTAAAAAGTAAATAGGAGTCACGCTCAAGCGAATTTAGATAAAAGCTGCCATTTTGAAAAGCGTGACCAATAACAGTTGTGTATGTTATCAGTGTGTGATAACAATTCCATTTATGAATGCTACGCGCCGATTGGCTGGCAACAATGTACAATCATAATATTAAATTTTGTAATAGCCTAACAGTGTTTAATATTCGAAAATATTTTTCGAGAATAATTTGAGTAAATTCGAAAAAAAATAGTATTTTGTCGCTAAGCACGTTAGTTCACCTGTCCCAAAAGAAACCTAACCTTCGTTACAGGTATTAGGTATCAGCGTCAGCGCCATTTAGCGCGCGTTATCATACGGTGAAATTTAATGTTAGTTTTTTATTATTTCCTCATAGGAACGTGGGACATAACGGTTTGTTACGCGTAAAATGTAAGCAGGTACCTATACTTTATCACTTAGAAATGTCCCTTTCTTAACAGCATCTTGCAAGAGTACCTTATTGCTGAAGGCTTAAAGAGCTATAACGCAGCAACAACATAGTACCTACTGCTAGACATCCATTGTAATTTTTTTTGTAACCCCTAATCGGTTTCTATATGGCATCGTACCGGAACATCGTCGTGGCACGTCTTTGCCGGTAGGATGGTAACTATATATATGTGTCACCATACATTTGCTCTGCATTCAACTTGCGCGCGAACTGTAGCCACGGCTGAAACCTCCCACTAGGCCAGACCAGAGAAAATTCAGAATTTGTACCTAAATTCCTAAATTGACTCTACCGGGGATCGAACCCGGGTCCTCCCACATTAAGACAACAGCGCTCAACGCTGTACCCGGGAGGTCGTCAACTTTCGTCCGAACAAGCGCTTTTTTCATCACATACCTAAGGCTTCTGATTTTCAGCTTGATATTTTTAAGACAGCATGAACGCTTTTAAGCATAATATTATAGCAATCATAGAAAAAATTGCGCTTCTTCTTTAGAAACTATGGCTACTGGAAGGAGGCTCGATGTTAACGATATCGGCCCTTACTTTTTTAATGCTGCTCGCTGTGCTATAACTCGCACAGCCCACAGGTATACATTACAGCTGAATTCATCTTAAAATTCAATAAAACCTCGTCAAGTGATTAACGAATTATTATTCGCTATCATCTAAAACAAAAACCGACTTCAAAACTGTTACCTAAGTACCAACTTAAACTAAAAAGTAAAAAACATTATCTGGGTATATGTATATTCTGTTTTTTGTTTATTTTCACAAAAAGCGCTAAATCAATTTCAATAAAATTTATATGGGACCACCTCTGAAGTATGATCTACCAAACAAAAAAAGAATCATCAAAATTGACGGAATGATCGCGTAACATAGGTACATACAAAAAAAACATACAGTCGAATTGAGCACCTCCTCCTTTTTTGAAGTCGGTTAAAAATAAGTTAAAACTTGGCTCCTGTTTAATTTGCCGTGCGGCTCACTCCAATCTGTGACTTGTCTTATTTCAGTTAATTAGCTCCCGTCGCTGCCGCTGCGTTATTCTCGTTCACTTTCTATTTAAACTAACTTTCTCATATCTCGGTATTTGTTTTATAATTTTAATTATGTGCTTTGTTGTTTGTTAAAGAGTAAAACATGTCGTACTGAACATTGCAGACGTGATAACATCTTGGATTATAGCGTTGTTATAATTAATTTCATATTATGAATAACTTGTGTCTGGCACTTCTAGCAGTCTCTCTACTCATGGAATATGTACAAGTATACACAGAAGATGGTGGTTATATGAAACTTTGATATGTTTGGATTTCTATCCAGTCCCACCTACATCGCGCTAAAGAAGTTTTCAAGATAAGGAAAAATTAATAGATTTCTGTTATAGCTTCAGATAGCAGACTCAATCTATTTCAACATTTGGCATAGAATAATATAGAGACAGAGACAGGTGCAGTGTTTTTATTTTGGTAAACCTGAGATTCCAAGGGAATTTAAATAGCGTAGGTACGCTAGGGAAATATTTATGATCTTTTAGGTTCATACATCTATTGAAAGCTATCCCCAACGTGTGCATTAGAAAACTTTTACTATGTACAAATAGATATTATAAAACGAAGAATCAATCCACATCAAGTTCCCAACTAATTAGAACGCGAGCCGGTTTCCCTCGTCGCTATACGCTGTCACTCTGACTGACACCCAAAAACGCGCGAAAACTCTAGGAACGTTAAATGTCACACGGGGCCTCATGTGGGCCATAAACACGTATAGTAGTACGTACGTACGTAGTACGTAGTTCCGTTATACGATCTTCATCCGCCTACACTATATAGGTATAGGTAGAAATGTCGGATCAAAATTATTCCAATGCTTTGCACATATAGGTATACTGCACTGTAATGGAGCCATAAAACATTCTGCGAGTTTCCTTTTTATTTAATTTATTTGATATGCCTTGGATATGCCGTATAAATGTTAAACTGTCTGTCAGTGTATAGTCGTATAAAAATATTCTATGGTCTCGATCACGATTTCGTAATAATGGAATACGAAGATTTCGCGCCTTTATTGACCGTGAAAACGTCCAAAGTGAATAAATTCTTCATCTTACACTACTTTTAGTGGAAAAACTGAGTTACTTTATACAAGTTCTGGTTTTGCTGCTAAGAAGTTATATTTTTCATTTGTGAAAACTGAGGCAACAATATTTGGGTAAACGTCTTACTAAATGCAGTTCTGTGTTTTTTTTCGTCAATCTTGTCTAAAAGTTTACCCGTCAAGTGAACATAAATTCAAAGCTATTTACTCCTGATACAGCTTTAATTGTACACACGTTTTTTTATAAGTATTTGGCTTATAACATTTTTGAAGCTACAGATGAAAGTTTGCTAGAAGCAAGCTTTTCTATCTTTCGCAGCGGTGTTTCAAGTTTAGTAAAAGAATATGAATATTAGATATTCTACTAAAAAGGTTTATAAGGCCTATATCTCCAGTCATATTTTTAGAGACAGTGCTACAAGGAAAACTACATGATTCCCGCGACTAAAGTAATTCCCACGGGAGCTCCTCAATTTTCCGGGAAAAATGTATCCCCGAATACAACCTATCACTTTATCAAATTTTATACATATATCGGTTGAAAAGGTGGGCCGTGAAAACGTGGCAGACAAACAGACACACTTTCGCAATTATAATATTAGAATGAAGTATACTTATGGATTAAGAAAAGGAGGACGCGTAATTTTTTCAACCACCAAGTAAATCTGTAAAACAGTATGAAATCATTAACGTCGATGTTACGTAGTATATCAAACGAACACACAAATGAGATGTTTGAACTTATGAAGGCGTGCGGATATAATTACTTTTACCTTTTGCTACGCCAATTGGCTGTACATGGGCCGTGCGCGTGCAGTGTGGTCGCCGCTTCAGCCACGCCATCGCGACGTTCCTTTTTTAAAATGCGTCCCCGGTTTGTTTTGTTCTGTTCTGCTGCATTTGGATTTTATTGGCACTCAATATTTTTGTTTGTTTGTCATAAATTCTAATCTGTATTTATTAAAAGGCGTACCAATCATCTGTCTCCAGAGGATCCTTGATTATTTCGGCCACATTGCCAGAAAGGAGGGACACAATCTTGAAAAGATTGTGATCACTGGCAAAGTGGACGGAAAGAGACCTTGGGGACGTAGCCCGATGCGGTGGTCAGATCAGATCCGCACCGCTCTCGATAGCAAGGTCCACGAAGTCCTGCATGCCGCAAAAAACAGAGCAATATGACGCAACATCGTCCATAGAAGAATTATTGGTGGAAGGGGTCACGATCCTTAGTAATAGGGAATACGACGCAAGGAGGAGGATATCCTCTCTTTATAGATTGGTGATAAAGAGGGTGGCGCGAAGTGGCTGGATAGAAAAGGCTCAGTATGGTGGCGAGTGAAGGTCTTTGTTCAACGGTGGACGTCTACGGGCTGATATAATGAGGATGATGATAAAAGGAAGAAGTACATAGATATAAAAGGAGAAACTGACTGAAATCAACGCTCAGTTGAAACTGCTACTCCTCTTGGTCTTGAAACTTGAGATTTTGCCTGGAAGTTTGACTACAATTGAAAAACACATAACCCTGTGCGTTCCGCAGTCGGGTAAAAAATAGAACTACGCGTGGCCCAAAACGAGGCCTAAAATGTCTTCGATTATTTTTCGTTAACCGATTAGGCGACGTGTTTTGTTTTGCCAAAAAAATTACACTAGAGATGTGTGCAAAACCACAAGGGTGCCCAAATCGGCGTTCACCCGTTCCCATATGGCCCATGACATTGTTTATGGCGGAAAGAAAAATGAAAACAAAATGTCGAACAACTGTTCAGTGTTCGGTGTATTATAGTTAAGTTGGTATTGTGTCGGGCCCAGCGGGGAGCTCGCCGCCCGCTGGGGCGCTCTCAACTCTCTAAGACCAAATTACTAGCTCACCTCAGTCACCTTGGTTGCCAGATTACACATTTGGTTCTTAGGATTTGTACAGGATTTTGATGACCTCCTTGGCGCAGTATTGAGCGCTGTTATCTTAACGTGGGAGGTCCCCGGTTCGATCCCCGGCAAGGTCAATTTGGGAATTTATAATTTCTGAATTTTCCCTAATCTGGCCTAGTGGAAGGCTTCGGCCTTGGCTAGTTACCAACCTACCGGTAAAGACGTGCCGCCAAGCGATTTAGCGTTCCGGTATGATGCCTTGTAGATACCGACTAGGGGTATGGGTTTAATGTAACTGTCATACCCCTACAGGTACCATCTTAGACGGCATCATCACTTACCTTACCAACCATCTTAGACGGCATCATCACTTATTATCAGTTGAGATCGCAGTCAAGGGCAACTTTTAGTAGATATTTAAAAAAAAAAACAGCCAGTAAAACGTATACAATCAAGTCTGATAAGAAGTTTGGTAAGTTTTGGTTGTACCTTATTATGATAAAGCACTCTTTGTAGACTCTAAACGCATTGCCACGCAAGTTCTACTGTTTGGCGCCGTCAGCTGTCGCGTCGCGTCGTAACGAGCCGCCGTGTCGCGTTTATCGCTCACGTAGGACAATGCCTCAGACTCAAGACCACTGAAATACGACTTACGCAAATTAAGAAAAAAAGTTTAGAAAAAAATTACTCAATCCAACAGGCCTATTACTTATCTCAATGGACTAGTTTAATTTAGTTATGCACTATAGGTAGGTACGTGTCCAAGAAATACATTCAAATGCCTTACTTTTTATTGGGTAACTTGGTGACAACCCAGATAATTTCTTATGATAGACATCGATAGTGATGACACTGTTACGCAGCTATTTCTTTCTTTTCTTTTGCGTATTGTACAACTAGATTTCATGTCCACTGAGGCAATAGGATTGCAGTTTCAGCAATAGACTAGGCATGTCAAAGATCTAGGGTGGCATCATTGAATGAGATCCCAGGTTTCTTTTATCGTTTTAGGTTAGGTTTTGGAGGGAAGAGGCTATAGAATGATAGTAAGCAGGAAATCATACAGACACACTCTTACATTTTTCAGTTATTTTAGTACTATTTTATTGTTATATTTATATGCGATAAATTTATATCCATACAAATGTACTACTATTTAAGTAGGTACGTACTATTTATAAGTATATTTTGATTCACATTAATATTTTATGTCGTCATACGCTGAATGTGTTGTAAAAATAATTCGCTCGCTTGACTTGAACAACGTCACTAGCCGCAGGTAAATAAGGACATTTCCGTTATTTATATTCGGGGCAGAACAATATTCTCAATGATCGCTTATTAATCATCTCTTTATTTCCAAACCGACCATGTAAGCTATAATAGATTTTTCACACCACTCGCTCAACAACGCCTTATTACATGGCCTGTTATCTAAGGTTAAAGTAAGACATTAAATCCCTAGGGTTATAATGTTGTACTGAAATCCATTATTCCCTAGGGTTATAATGTGATTTGAATTTAGAATCATCGCGCATCTGAAGAAAGATCTGAAGGAAATTCTATTCATTCCAAAGAGGTTTTATTCATAATTCTTATTACTATATCCCTAAAGTCTAATTTCGGTAAACAGAATGTGTTCTCAGCAGGCGCGGCCAACTCGTTTTTCGAAAACCGAAGCCGTGGCCCACTAGATTCGCACTGACGACATTTGTTTGTCAAATCGAGTAGGCCACGCCAGCTGAAAGAAGTGGTTGTATCGCGAGGTGTGAAAAGTAGAGTATTCACCGTAGGGGGTAATGCTGTATTAATCTTGGGCGCCCCTAATTCCGCGCTACTCTCAGGATTCTAGATGCAACACCCTCGCTACGCTCGGGAGTTACTCTAAAATCCCTCGTTCCGCTTGGGATTTATCCCGGCGCCCGTGACGTAATACATCGCATTACCCCCGTGGTGAATAATCTACTATTTTTTTAAATACTTCTCAAATTGTAAAATGATGAAATCGACTGAAGACGGGCTTTATGCTAAAATCGTAAAACAGCTGGTGAAACCGCATGCGTTCATTTTACTAACATTTAAATAGCGGTTTCAAAATAATGCCATGAAGGTGATCGCACAAAGCTGCAGTACGTTAGACACGTAACATAGAGACGCACAAGCATTTTCACGCAAACAGTCTTTTATACTGAAAATGCCTGTGAGGTAAGCAGCATCAGGTGCGCTGAATAATTGATCAAGGTCACGTCATTGATGACTTCTGCTTTTCCTCAATGCGCTGGAAGCAACTGACTCTAGCTGCTGACGAAGTATGGAATTTTTGGAATCGAAGAATGCGTAACGTAGGTACACCTCATGCGAATTCTTTTGCGTTATGCGATCATCTTTACACGTTTTACCTAGGGCTACATGATACCTTCTACATATAATATGGAAGATTGCAATCTCGGTCTTTCATTTTAGCGTTTAATATCGGAGTAAATTCAGTGAGAAACATCCGCGTTCCGACTTCATATGAACTGTAAGTGTAGTGCTTAATACTAAGGTTTTATGAGGTTTATAAGGCGTCAGGGTTGCGGTAAAAGAATGGGTTCTCCCAGCGGTGGACGTATGAAATATAGTGCTTAACACCGCTCGGCTTGTTTGGGCGGTGTCCCGCTGTGCAGGACCGTCCGATGCGGCTTCGAGGCATCGTCGCCCCGGGAATAGGTCGTATCCACATGTTTATATTTTAATTGCTGTTGGAGATAGAAAATTTTGATTGTTGCTACCGATTTAGGTCACAATGGCACTAATTCAGTATACCACAAATCTCTAATTTAATGAAATAGTAACGCAATATAGTAGTATCATTTAGGTACATTGTTTTACGGAAAACTTTGTATCTGCCAAGAATGGCACTAAATTAGACATTTTTAGAACTTTTTTAGCGCAGAATAGTATATAGGTAATTCAAAATTTTAAACAGGTTTCATTGATAGAGATAATAGTCGTTTTTTTTGGCTACTTCTTACTTCTTTAGTCGAGTTTTCATTGGATACATAGGTATTATATTTCAATAATATACCTACCTAATGGCTTTCAACCTAGTCATTACTGAGAATAGGAATACACAGCTATGTTTTTCTTAACTGAATTAATGGACAGTCTTTAGCACGTCGCTTACTTACGTGTTTCTCCGAGAAGTTATCACCTGCAATTTGGTCAGCTGAGGAAGAATAAATTACCTACAGGTGTGTACTTATACAATCCTCAGGCAGTTGATGCTCAATATTTTTTCAACATTAGTCATTAAACTATTAGAACCAATAAAGTAATTACTGTAATCATTTTGAACATAACTTAACGTAACGTAACGGAACATGTCTATAATCGTTTTTATGTATATCGGAATAGGCGTATGGAATATCAGTGATTGTTCAAGGCAACTGTTGTAACTACCGACGGCCGTTTTGTAACATGTTACCGTTTTTTATATGTAACTATTAAATCCAATGTTAATTTGCTGTGAACTAATTGGTGATGAAATCTTTTATTGTTTAAGAGCAGGAATGTGATAATGATGTAGCTTCTGAACGAAACAAGATACGTTTGTTTCAATTTATAATATTAAACATACAGTAGTTATACTTACTCTGCAAAAAATATTAAAAATGGTAGAGTAGTATGACTAATTTAAGAAAAGATAATTGAAAAAAAAACAACATCAAGATGCATAACATTAAAAATAAAAGTGCTTCTCTTCGCATGCAGCTGGGTTCATAGTTAATGTATAGTTGTACTTAGCGATTTTATCTCTATAAAGTAGGAATTCCCATAGCAGATTATATTCTAGTGAAGCAAAATAAAAAGTGAATAGAAGTGAGTCTTACGCAAATATTTCTACGCAGGAAAATAAGTTCTCTTAGTGCCTTTAAGTGCTTTTAAGTAGGTAGATGTAGATTTTACCAAAAAAGATACAAACATTTAAAAAAACTAGCAGATGATTTTTTGTAATGAAATATTACTGAATAGTTAATTGGTTATGAATGAATTATTTTCAGACAGTGCTATAGTTATCCTTTTTATCAAGAGAACATTGTGAAAATGACGTCAATGTTTTAAACTTATCAATTATGTGTACTTATAGCTTAAAGATTTGACTACAACCGAATTAGCACCATTATAAGAGTAAACTGATTTCCCTTATATGAGCTTTAAGTATATAAATAAGGTTGGTGTGCAAGGGGAAATGCAAAGACTATAGTTAGCAATCATGTTAATGATGGAAAATTTAATTTAGTATTAGCTTCCATGTAAAAACATCAACATTGTTGTATCGGTGTTATGATGACGGCCCAATAAAGTGTAAATCATAAGTTTATGCGAACAGAGTCTACTATACTAATAAACATAAAATACCTACCTAAATACTAAATGGGATAGCAATTTGTAGTAGTAAAATCGCGTATTAAAATTAACAACGCAATAAAGTAGGTAAGCAGTTACAAGGAGAAGATGTTAAGGTATAAGGTAGCTAGAAGTCATAAATAAAAGTTAAACTTATCTGCACCAAAACACACTTAGTAATAGTTTGACCAAAACTAGCAAAGATCAAGATGGCTCAACCAAAATATAAATAAGTTCTTGATAATTTCGAAAATAAGAGAGTAGGGCATCTATCCGAATTAAAAATTATAGTGCTTGATATGTTGGAGATGTCAAACAGGAATTTTTTCTGTAAGTTTTCCGTTCTAAAAATTTACGCACAGTTAAGGTTAACTTGTAAATAACAATTTTGATTTTGTAAACTTAGTGCTACACTAATGTATAGTATTACGGATCCGTTGGTTGGTTTAGCTCTGACTGATAACCTAGATTCCAGTATTAAAGGTTATATAAAAAGGCTAAACGGGTTCAAGATATTAACACGGTTTAATATAGATCAGCGGAATCAAAGACAACAGATTTGTAGCTTCCAATGATTTAAAGAAACTTAAAACCAACCTCCTAAACGTAGAAACATTTCCGCGTAGGCACAAAAAAAAAAACACTTTGGCAAAACAAATTGTGTTTTAATGCGTGTGAAATAATGAAAGTGGTTTATTTGCCGCTAAATTTACTCTGATAGTTCACACCTTTTTAATAAATCTACGAGCAAATTAAAATAAAACAATGATGATGAACGACAGTAGTCCTTGAGACTGGTCAGTTCCTGATGAAAGAGATTAAAAGCTTCTAAAAAAACCGGCCAAGTGCGAGTCGGACTCGCGCACCGAGGGTTCCGTACTCAAGAAGTAGGTATAATTACCTTTGTTAATGAACCGCAAAACTAACTTTGTTTGTAGAGGTTTACTGTTAATATCAAAAAATTACGTTTGTTGTATGGGAGCCCTCCTTTAATATTTACTTGATTGATATTTAATTATTTATTTTGAAAGGTAATATGCAAGTTAATATTCTGTGAAAATTTGAACCGTCTAAATGTTACCGTTTTTAATATTGAGCAAAAAAATACGAAAAAAACACGTTTATTGTATGGGGACCCCCCTTAATATATATATATTTTTAATTTTTAGTATTTGTTGTTATAGCGGCAACGGAAATACATCATTATTCATTTGTGAAAATTTCAGCTTTCTAGCTATCACGGTCTATGAGATACAGCCTGGAGACAGACAGACAGACAGACAGACAGACAGACAGACAGACAGACAGACAGCGGAGTCTTAGTAATAGGGTCCCGTTTTTACCCTTTGGGTACGGAACCCTAAAAAGTACATGGTAATTAAACAGAGTCGTGTTTATAAAGTTTAACTAACGGACGTCTTAATCTAAATAAATCTCTTGTAGGTGGATGAGTTATAGTAGTCCTACTTTTCCTAGGTAGAGCTCAAATAAAAAGTGTTGACGCAATAGGATTCCCTAGAATAATCTAAAATCTGAGTGTAGTGTATAGATACTACGGTTTTGCTATTTCGTAAGCAATAATTATATCTTCATCCTACTAGCAATATTATTCAGTCCTTTTGTTAAGATTTCTAGGCACACCTAGTCCTTAGTCGTAGTTATCGTTCATACAATATGCCTTTATATGAACGATATTAGCCAAGTTTCTCTGAAGTCTCAACCGCCAATTTTTATGTTTTCTGCTCTTGTTATAGGCCTCCGACCAAGTAGCTATATGAACCAATGCCATTGTCAGGTTCAATCTAAAACTATGTCACTCAGTCTGTACCATAGCAAATGTAATGGCGCTCTCACACGTGAGGTGCGATATCGCCGTTAAGGCCGAGTTATAGATTAGACGCGGCTTGCCACGCGGCAAGATAAAGGGTTGATACCAGAAAGTATATTAAGTATTCTGTGCTGATACCAAGTTGTAAGGCAACATCTGTCTTGGATTGTCACTCATTATAAAACGTCAATAACACAATGGTTTTAAAAACATTTTTCTTTTTATTAAAATATGACTAAGAGTAAGATATAATTACCTAATGGAAATAAAAGAGACGTAAATATATCAATATCCAGACATAATGTTACCTTAATTACAAATATATGTTTAAGTTTCTAAAATGCCTCGATTACCTATGCTCTATAACAGCGGTTTATTTGAAGCAGCTCATATGTGAAAGAAAACGTAGTGAGCTTATTAATTTTAAAATAGTGACACCCCTATCAATATAACTTACCGTGAATTCTGAACGACCGTCTGACGTGATTTTATTATAGTTACACTAAATTATACGAAAAAGATAATGCATGTCTTCTTGCTTTCATGCTGTTACCGTTTCAAGCGAAAATATTTTTGTTTTACAAAAAAATAAAATCGCGACCGATACATAAGAATGAATGTGAAATAAAATAGATGCAATATTTATTTTTCTTTTCTTAATATTAATAATGAGTTTTTTTTTGTTTGGTGGTGGTTAAAATCGGACAGATTTACCTATATTTTACTCTATTTTTGAGATACCCTGATCAAGAGATTCCAAATTGTAGCCAATAGTTGTATAGTATGAGAAATTGGCGCAAAAATTGGAGATTTAAGTACTATGTGGACAATTCGATCAAGTGCGTTTATTTTGTTGTTTATTCCTAGTGCATCTGGGGATACTAACCTTTATTTTTTTTAATTTGCCACCATTTTACATTCATCTCTCATTGGGATTGAGTTCTTCAGAGAGCTTCATGAGTTGCTCACACAAATGCAAAGCTTAACTTACCTCTCGTGGACTGTAGGTACACCGCGTTTCAATTTGAAATCAGGAATAAAAGTGTGTTTGTCAAGTCATACTATGACTTTGTCTTTGCGGTAATACATTTTAACAGTAAAACAAACTCAATATGCTAACATACAATATAACGCAACCGCAGAGCTTATGGGCGCGGTTACAGAAGAAAAGAGCGTGCAATTTGCAAGTCCAAGTGATAAAGATACATTTTAATATTTCTCATTTTAATACTTAGTATTTTTATTCGTTTACATATTTAATTACCATTAGGTACGTTAACGCAAGTTAAGTACTTATCGGGATAATTAATAATAATTATTCAGCACGATTTCGCAAACCTACATAGACGTACACATTTAACCGAGAATCGAATCCGTAGATCTTTCTAGCGTCACTCTAGCATCATATATTGTGCCATAGCTTTTATATGATTACGATGCGAAATATCGAAAAGTCCCAAAGCCCTTGTGATATTTATTCCATGAAAGTATCCGTTGGTTGTAGCTGTTGAAATTATTGTGATTTGAAACTAACAAATTATTTTCTTCCACAGGTCTGGTTTCAAAACAAGCGGTCCAAGGAGCGGCGTTTAAAGCAACTGACATCCATGGGACGGGGCCCTTTCTTCGGCTCCTCTCGCAAGATGCGAGGTTTCCCCATGAACTTATCCCCGGGAGGGTTGGAGGAGGGGCCGCCGGGGTTCCCATACTTTGCGACAGCAGATGGAAAGTTCGAATTTGGCTATGGCCCGCCGTTTCACCATGACGCGCCGTTCTTCCATCCACCACCAGCTATGCCGTTTAATCAGCCAGGTGAGAAGACTTCTTAAGTCTTAAAAGTAAAACAAATCCATTAGTAGGTACTTAATGTTATAAATGTGAATGTGAGTCTATCCGCTATCTATCTCTTTCGTTATCCCGACCCAAAAACGAGATTGTAAGAAATTGCCTGAAGATATATTTTCATTGCAAATATTTGGCAAATCAACATTTTTACAAGAAGAAAAGGGTCAAAAACACACTTCAGAGAGGAAAGGAAAAAATCATATAGGAAACATGTTTCGTCTTGACGCGGTATGACTACCGCGCGAGAAAAAAAAATCTCACCCTAATTTGCTCCTATTCCCATCTTGTGCAACAATCACTTGGAGACCTGATGACCAGGGCGTCCTGATGAGAGTGAGAGTGAGTGAGAGTTGTGTATCAAAATGACTCAAAATGTTTCCTGTGTGACCTTTGTTACTATACCCATAGTGACTATAACTATTAATTATGTCTGGCCGCCACCATCTTATTAATTGTATTATATAAGGCGAAGGTTTCTTTAATTCGTATATATAAAGGTATCACTCATCGGACATGATCTCAAAATTAGGTTTTTAAGTACATCTGTAGCCCTGAAACTTAATTTTAAGTCGCCGATATTATCAAGTATCACGCTTTTAACGGGAGCAGGTCGTTTCGCAGGCGGAATGGAGACGCTGCAAGGCGGCGAGTTCCAGGACCAATTCCCACCCCCCGACCACCTGGTGCTGCCGCGGCCATCTTCCCCCGAGTTCACCTTCGGCGACGCCCCTCCCCCCTTGCACCCCGAGGGTCTGGTGTGGTAGCTGAAGCCGGAGCCGCGTGACTACCACGAATGATGCGGCTCGACTGGCTTTTGAGTGGACTAAGTGATTTTTTTTTTCTTTCATTGCGAAGAGTGACGATTATATGAAAGTGTTTTATAATCAAAACTTTTTTATTTTGTGTTTGAGTAAAAACACTATAAGGTGATACATAGAGCTATGAGTACTAAACTATGTTCTTTTTTTGGGAACTTTTAGAACAGTTGGAAAATTACGTCCGTGATTACTTACATAGATTTTTTTTCGTATATTCATTATGAATTTATATTCAAGGATTCAATATACTGGAAGTGTTCCGAACAATTTGGAATAAGCGTGAATTTTTCATAATATTGAATTTTGGATTTACATCTTAGATTTAAATCTTCTGTAGATTGTAATTAAAAACCTTGCCTCTTCGTGCACATAACAATGTCGTCAACCGACATTAAAAAAGTTTTCAATTTTGTATTCATTATTAACACTTAGAAACATCTTTCATCACGAAATATAGGTTCGCTGATTGTTTCAAATATCTATGATTGTAAATAGCTAGGAAAAAAACAAAGTGTACATTGTACAAACGTTATCTGGGCTATGCTGAAAGTTGCCAATCATTTTTAGGTTGAAAACAACTTATTATTTTATACTTTGAACATCATGAAAAAGTGATTCTATGGCGAGAACTACACTTTTTACTCACTACAGTTTTACTCACGTTCACATGATAACTTACGAAATGAAAACAGTTTTGTAATGTAAGTCACCTATTGCATCTTAATTTGACATACGTACGCTACTTACGTAAAACTAATAACTTGCAAGTACAAACAGTGGCCTTTGACTAAATTGTATTAGGTATTTCATTTAAATGTATACAATAGGAGATATCCAATAATAACACCTACTTATTAAAAAAGTCCTGACTCTTTCTCCTCTTATGATTTAGATGTAGGTAATATTATATATTGTATGTAACCTATTATATTGCTTTCAGCAATGCTCGGATAAAGTTAATTCTACATAATATTATTATTCTACCTGCAATATAAATATTCTATGATAGTAAATTGTGATTGAATGTGAATAGTGTACAGAAATGTGATTATATTCATAACATTAGTGATATCGAAGATTTATTATGTTAAATAAAATTTATTTATTTACATTTAGCATTTGAAAATATAAGCGGATATTTTGGTTCCTATTTTAAGATAGTAGTTAACTGTTAGTTGACATGTTTTTATTTTATGTGTATTTATTGATTATAGTTTCATAAAAATAGCTTATAGTCCTATATTATGTTTAAGTAAGAATAAATATTTAATGGGTACACAGATAAAAATAAATTCGATGTAAATAAATATATTACTGTAAATATTCCTTTGCTAAGCGAATGTTTTGATTAAATGTCTGCCTAATAAGTAAATTAATTGTTCTGTGAGAAAAATATACCATAGGAATGTGTTTATGTACTGCGAAAATTGTTTTTTTACACGTCAAGTAACGGTATATATGAAATAACCTATCTATAATATAATAACACTATTTTTATTTTATAGTAGCAAATCTTTTGTATTCATTTTTTTAATACGAAGTAGCTGTATTGAATTGACTGGTAATACAAAATAATAATATTATATGTTATTCTATATATTGGACAATAGGTATATCTACCTAAGTTGAGGTGCTCATTTTATTCAGAACTTAATTATATAGTATGAAAATGTTTTGTGATCAATAGCTGTATCTAAAATTTATTGCACCTTTTAAATTTTTAACTATAACGAGGACTCATTTACGTGAGGATAACTTTTTTATGAATTTCGATTCACGTATGACAAATATTAACGTGATATTAACTGAGACCGAAAAATTACTATAGCCTGAAGGTTGAGTATAATAACCTATAATCATATATAACATAATTAACTATCCGAACATCTAATTTCTATATTTTTGTCATGATATTTTACTGACATGATATTTAATTAGTGATACTTTTATATTATGACACATTCAACGCAGTTATTTTTAATTAATTACACCTTTTTTTCGGAAAATTTACAAGGAAGTTTGATTTCCTTGTCTTTCTTTTCTTTAGGGGACTAAATTATTCATAATTTAATTGTAAAAACTGTAGTATATTATTATGTATCTATATATAATCGTGAAATATTTTTCGAAAGCATTTCAATTATTAAGGGAACATTGTATAATATTAGATATATAATACGACTCTACATTGTTTCTTGGTTCAAGATCTTTAATTTCAATGAAGGTAAATAATTATATGAAAACAGGCGATTCCAAGATCTGTCTCCCGATTGTGTAAGAAAAACGAAAAGACAATTTAACCTGTTTAAGGAGTTCATAGATGCATAAATATAATACGTCAAAAAGCATGTATGAACTCCTTAAACAGTTCGAGTGATACGCTCTACTTCTAAGCTGTCAAATGATTACGTATTGGGCCTCTGGTTTTCCCTCCGTTGTTGGACTCAGATTGGTTCCAAATTACCTGGTAATAAAATGATGTTAATATTTTCTTTTTATCTATATTTCAGAATATTTGTATTTGTGTAGAATTGCATACATATTTATTTTGAGAAATATATATATAATATATCGTGAATCAAGAGACAATGTACATAAGGGTAAACAGGATCACTAGTTAAGTATGTACTCTGTACTATAAGTGTCAATATTCGGTACATACTTGTTGTCTATCTGTATTTAGTAAATGAAATAAAAATATAATGGAATTGTCTGTAAGAATAAAATCTATTCGATAAATTAATTAAAACGTTTTATTTCATCCACATTACAAGTTTTGTTAACGCATTTAAGAAAAACTGTCGGACCGATCGACAAAAAAAACTTGTATGTCGAAACTTTAGGCTTACTGGTAGTACCTCAAGTACTTCTTCTAAATTAATCAAGGTCGGTCTAATTTGAACTTCTATACTTACTTACTAATTTTATAAATGCAAAAGTTTGGATAGATGTTTGTTACTCAATCACTCCAGAACGGCTGAACGGATCTGAATGAAATTTGGCTCAACGGTAGATTATAGACTGAAATAGCACATAGGCTACTTTTTATCCCGGGAAATTAAAGAGTTCCCGCGGGAAAAAAAATATCAGCTTCCTAAAATGACCTACGCCATCAATAAGATGAAGGTACAAAAGATGCATAGTTCGGAGAACCGATGGACGTTGGGGTCCCAAGTGCTGGAATGGCGACCCCGCACTGGAAGGCGTAGCGTCGGCAGACCCTCCACACGGTGGACGGACGACATCAAGAGAGTCGCAGGGAGTAGCTGGATACAGGCGGCGCAAGATCGTGGCTTATGGAGGACCCATGTCCAGCAGTGGACGTCCATCGGTTGACGACGACGACAGAATATAGAACTACCTAGGTAGTTACATTACATACCTACTCTCCTGACCATGCCAGCAAAGCCTTACCCGGTAACTATTATTATCAATCATGTGCCGGTACCTACAATGACGCGTAGAAACCGATTAGTGGTATTGGTTAAAGCCACCATCCATACCCCTACCAGGTAAGGCTGCCATCATCTTAGAATACTTCAATACTTACTACCATAGGTGAGATCGCAGTCAAAGGTTCACTTGTACAATATATAATAATAGAATAAAAAAATATATAGTTTTGATTAAGACAACATCGAATTAATCAAACGTGTAACGTGTTTTTATTATGCCATCGAATGTAGGTACCTATCTATGAAAATGCTGGATATCCATAAAATTTTAATTGAAAAAAAACTCATCACCATTTATACAAACAAACGCATCTTATCTGCGATGCGATGACAATAATAGAGTGTATAACCACCCTCAGTCGAGAGCCGCTGCTCGTAAACGAAAATTGGAACGGTCGAAGGGCACGATCACACGTGGCGGTTCGCACGCTCGAATTAGCTGCGGTGCGGTGCGAGAATGGTAATTGGAAATGGTGTTTGATGTGTACCTTAGTAATGACGACAGCTATCGTATGTAATCTTCGTGTTTGCACTGTTTTTAGTTCACATGTATGTTTGTACTATTTTAACAAGCAGTTTTAACTTAGACTCTAGGGCTTGAAACTTCGACCTCCCATTCGAAGGGTCTAGGAAATATAACATTGGGCCAGATTCTGTAGTGCACAATCTCTAAACTAAACTAAAATGACGGCATTAAAAATATTGCTAACCCATTCTTAACACTCCCTGCGGAAAGGCACAGAACTAGATTTAAAGCTGTCGTTTTAGTTTAGTTTAGAGATTGCTGAATACAGAATTGGTCACATTGACTTTATCGGTGAAGGTTAGCTTCGTTAGAAAACCTGGATGGCTAAGAGCTCTCCATAATATTCTCAAAGGTGTGTGGAGTCTGTCAATACCTACGCACCTTGCCAGAGTTTAGGACTATGGCCTGAATCTCTTCTCGTTCAGGGAGGAAACCCGCACAGATGATAAATAGATAAAAATTTTTAGTGCACACACTTAAATTATTGAAACAATACACAAAAGGTAAGCAGATTACACAGAAGGATGCAAAGGCTATTTCTCTGGCTCTTATTGCTAAATGATGATGTTCTTATATTCTCTCAAACGCTTCCTCTTTTACTATGATATGCAAATGGTTTCATTTATTTTAATTTTAGTAGATACTTAAAGATTCAATTTATTCTTCAAAATATACTTTCGACTTCCTACCTCATTACTGTAAGCAACAATAAATAATTAATGAATAACAGCCTATAAAAGCGTTATCAACACATCTTTACCTTAAAGGAAGTGACTGTAATATTCATAACAAAGCCACGTCGACGCCCATTCAATACTACGACTTAAAAAAAGCAATACAATAATTCTTATGAAGTAGGGTGGCTACTGTCTAACTTTTTATTAATTGGTAGATAACGGTAATTCAAAACACCTGGAAAGTCCACAAAAAAAATACTCTTTAAAAAGGTCGTAGAAGAAAGTTTTAACATATAGTGGCGACAAGCTCTACAACACAACGTAGTCCGTCAAACTTATCTGACCCGGTGACAGCGTCGCTAGTATTTACTGTTTCGCATTCGCATTTCTGTACTGGAAATGCGAATGGCAACAGCATTACATGTCAATAACTAAATTAGTTAGCAATTTCAGTACATTACTGCAGTGGCCAGCAAAACAGGCATTGAAGGACGAACGTTCGCGGTTCGCCTCAGCCACATAATATACGTAAGTCCATTAATGCCTAGTTGTGGCCAAGGCTGTACAGTACTTTTCTCAAATAATGCGGAAATTAAAACTAAGTAGCACCTAGACAGAACTTCGATTTCGATTTCATTCTTCCATTGAACAAAATTTTCATAGGTTTTCAAATATTTTTATTTCGATTTTGGTGGTAACAAGTTTTCTATTACGGCTCTTGCCGCCTCTTGAATTTCAGGTGGCGTTAAAGTAAGTTCATCACACTCATTGTCTTCACTTTGTCAAATACATTTCAAAATCAATGACGAACAACGAACAACCATAATTTTTCCCGCGTTAAAGTGTTCTTTTTTTTCAATAAACAGCTTTCTATTTGCAAGCTAGTTCGAAATTTAAATAAAACCTTTGATAAGTTACCTCCTTGGTTGCCATGTTTCGGAGTAAAAGATCGTTCTATTTTTAAATTACATGACAGATATGAATTAACTATGTAATTTATTTGGCCGCTAAACCACGACAGATATGGATTTTCATACAACTTTTGCCGGCCGCTGCTCGCCTGTATTTGGCCAGTACAGCAATTTCGATTTATCTCCAAGAAGGTAGTCAAAATAATGCTCAAATTTCCAAGCATGTTTGAGAAAAACTCATCATTAATTGCAGATTGTGACATGTCACACTCATGACAGAAAACCCTCAATCCACAAAACATTCATGTCAGTAGTGCACAAATCCATATCCATACTAATATTATAAATGCGATAGGTAGTGGGTCTGTCAGTCTGCTTCGCTATCACGGCCCATCGGCTCAACCGATTTTGATGAAATTTAGTGTAGAGGTATCAGGTAGGTTACATCCCGGGGAAGGTCACCAAGGGCGTAGCGATTCATTTTTCTAATGAACATTTACCAGCTTTTAGCCTAATGTATATACATCCCAGTTCAATGCTAAATATGTCGCTGGTTGATTTTAAAGAAAAATTGCAAGATTTCTATCAATACCTACTATGATCTTCTACTGAACATGAAGCAGAATTATGGTACAAACTATGGAAGGATAAAGGAATGGAAAGAGAAGATCTAGAAAAGTTAGATTTTACTGACGTATTAAAGGAGGCAGACACTTTCTTCCCAGCAACTAAAAAAGCCATCCTTATTTCGTTGGCACAACCGTGTACAACAAGTAATATAGAAAGGTCTTTTTCTTCCCTGCGACGTGTCAAAACGTGGGTGAGGTTCTAGGATGACCGAAAACCGTTTGAACGGGCTATGCATGTTAAGCGTAAAAAAAGAAGAGATTTTGAGAGACACTTGTTTGGGATGCAACGTGTGCAGACACTTTAGCTGCATCCCACATTCAGGCGACCTCCTCTGTGGCGGGTGCAGCGGCCATCAGCGCCGAACAGGCCAAGAGGCGCAAATATGAAGACCTCGATGGGAGCTTCATATTCGTGCCTTTTGGTGTGGAGACCTTGGGGCCGTGGGGCCCGGGGGCTCGAGCTCTTTTTGAGGAAATTTCGAAAAGGGTTATCGAGTCAACCGGGGACCCGAGAGCCGGCGGCTACCTTGGTCAAAGAATTAGTTTGGCCATCCAAAGGGGTAATGCTGCCAGCATCTTGGGTACAATGCCTCGCTGCGGTGGTCTCGATGACGTTTTAGATTTAATTTAATTTAATTTAGTTTTAATTTAATGTAAATAGTTTTAATAAATAACATCAGTTTTGAGAGAAATTTAAACAAAGTTATTTGTGTGTTCTATATATTGTGTTTTTAATTTTTACCTCAGTTACGGCCTCCACTACTAATGTGAGGTACTAAAAAAAATATAGTGTAGGATTTTCTTTATCTGCCCCCTCTATATAAAATCCTGGCTATGCCCTTGAAGGACACTACTTTTACCCCGGAAACTTAAAGAGTTCCCGCGGGAATAAAAAAAGACTTAATCCACGCAAACGAAGTCGCGGGCTTAGTCCTCAATAAAATATCTGAGACACCTGCCCAGGATTCGAACCCACACAATTTATTCGTTCTACACGCTCTCATCACTGTAGGTATCCTCGTAATTTGGTAGTTGTAACCACGCACGCCGCCCGCTGACCGTGACGAATTGTGATTGATTGGATATCGCTCACTAGCGTACCTCTACGAGTACATTCTATAAACCTACCTACTCGACCTATCTACGTTTCTACCATAAAAAACCTATAGCTACCTAATAAGCTACTTAAGGTCCGTACCTATTAATAAAATGTATGGTAGAGACCGGTCTAAAGCATAGATTGACCGATACTTGAGAACCAGTAATTAACTGATGTCGGCATATTAATACGGGCCTAACTGTCTTAGGAACAGTGTGCCAGAGATGGGATTATGGAAGTCATCACTACGTGAAATAAAAGCTTAGAATTAAAAGTTACCCTTGCCCTGCAGCTCTATACCAGCTATCCTCAGCATTTAGTGTTTAGAGTATGTGAATATTTGCACTAATTTTTAAAGTGACGTAAACATTCGACATTTGACTGTCCATAAACTCCGTGTCCAAATGATATACCGACGCAGATACAAAGATACACGCCTTTTTAAATGGATTACCTAGTAAAAGTTATACCTATCATACTTAATATTATAAATTCGAAAGTGTGTTTGTTGTTGGTTTGTTGGTTTGTTGGTTTGTCCTTCAATCACGCCGCAACGGAGCAACGGATCGACGTGATTTTTGGCATGGGTATTGTTGAGGACCTGGAGAGTGACATAGGCTACTTTTTATTCCGGAAAATTAAGGAGTTCCCGTGGGAATTTAAAAAAACTTAAACCACGCGGAGGAAGTCGCGGGCATCAGCTAGTAATACAATAATTGTCAAATAAGACTGCGCTTAGGAATATAACCTAAGGCTAAAAGAAATATAGCTTTTTATTAAATAAAATCTTTATAGTCCGTGACTGTGACACAGGTAGACAATATTTATAACGGCGGTAATTTATATCAAGTCGTTATTTATGCTGTTTAATTTGTGCCATAACTGTTATAAAAGTCATGTGATAGCAGCGGTTACGGCATACTTAACTTGAGACATAAAACTCATTGAAAATTATATAAGGATCTTATAAGTAAACAATAATTTATACGAGTATATGTTATCTATAGACTAATTCTTGCAAATGATCGATGTGCCAGGGTACAGTGGTGTTGATGTGACAATACACAAGAACTATGATGAGAAACCGGCATAGACAGAAGACACGCTGGAAGCTGGCTGGGTAACTACTAGAGTCCAGGGGTTCCCAACCTGGGCGCCGTTGAAAGTGGAACGCCGGACGGTAAGTGAAACGGAAAGGAGGACGCCGGCGCTCCTCTGTACAAGCGCTCATTCGTAAAAAAGCATCGCATGCCATGTGGACCCATTGCATTATCCATAGGGAAGTGCTTGCGTCAATCATTGAGCTCTGAAATAAACCAAGTGTTAGAAATTGTTATTGGTGTAGTAAACTACATAAAAACTAAGCCGCTCAAAGCAAGGCTTTTTAAAAAACTATGCATTGATATGGGAGCGGAACCCACAGCCCTGTTATGTTACTGCGATTCCCGATGGCTTTCTCGTGGAAATGTGTTATTTCGTGTGTTTGAATTACATGAAGAAATTCATAAATTTTTAGAACAGGACCATCATGCACACTTCAGATACTTTGCTGATCCAGTTTTTTTTTACTAAAACTAGCATATTTGTGTTATATATTTGACAAACTTAATAAACTGAATCTGTCTTTGGAGAAGATTGCGGCGTTTACAAAGAAACTCATCATCATCATTACAGTCTATTAACGTCCCACTGCTGGGCACAGGCCTCCAATCTCATAGGAGAGCGGGAAAGAAACTAGTTGTGGATAAAAAAAATAACGAAGATGGTGGCGATCAGGATTTTTTCCCGCACTTATTTAAAAATGCATTACCTCACAAGGCCTGAGGACCATTTTCACGCAACACCTTTCGAAGCTCATTGAATGGTTTTTGAAATACTTTGCCGAAGATAATGTAGAAAAATCTGCGTGGATCCAAGATCCTTTTCATGTCCAAGCTCCACCATTTCACATCGCAAAAAGAAGAGAGTCTCATTGAACTTTCTTGCGACAACAGCCCCAAAACTAAATTTACATGTTCCGATTTGATGGAGTTTTGAATATCGATTCAAAATACGAGTAAATATCCAACTTTAACGTCAAAAGCTCTTAGAATTTCCATTCCTTTCACAACTTCGTGTCTATGCGAAGCTGGATTTTCAGCCGTTGCAGTGATCAAGAGCAAATATCGCTCAAAGATCAATGTGGAGCAAGAAATGAGTAGGCTTGTCCTACGCTTTGTATGGAGATCACCAAGCTGAGCCGTCATTGATTTAGTAGTTTTATTTTTCCTCATTCTTTGTTAAATGATTTGTTAAAATTTATTATTTCTAACTAGCTGATACCCGCGACTTCGTCCGCGTGGATTGAGGAGTTTTAGTTCCCGCGGGAACTCTTTAATTTTCCGGGATAAAAAGTACCCTATTATTTAATCCGGACTTCTAACTTTACGTCTGCAAAATTTCAAAGCAATCGGTTCAGTAGTTACGGCGTGAAAGCGGAACAAACATACAAACAAACTCACTTTCCCCATTTATAATATTAATAGTAAGGATGGATAAATAAGAACTATTTCATAGTTTTTTTTTTTGTGCCTATTTGCCTAATTAACAAGTACATAATATCTATTTCGGCTATGTTAGGGCGCCGTGACACCGCCGCCGCCGCCGCCGTTTACTATAATTAAATTGACTAAACTTGTAAGTGCGCCGCGGACTAAAAAAGGTTGGGAACCCCTGTACTAGACTACTAGGTGCCTTAGCTATCTCGAGGCCGCCAAAAATGCACAAACCTCCTTATTCATGAGCACAGATATCATGTTATGAGAGTAGGTATAGAGCCAAAAAATTGGATGCTCAAGACCAGGGCTAAATTGGCGGAAGATATTATAAAAACACAAAATAACTATATAGTTTAGCTACTTAATTTAATTTAGGAAGAAAATTCTGAGGTTAGTTTAGTTAACTAGATTAGTTTTACTGTAGAAGCTAAACGTTTAACAACACAACAGCTAAAAATTTGGTTACTAACACACAAGGAAATTTGTCAGTGTAGGATTTCTATGAACTGATACAAAATTGTTATCAATCACGTGAAATAAAATGCGGAGAATCCCTAACCATAAATAAATACGATGTAACTCCTCACGTAACTGTCCATTAATTAGTCCGATTGTTGTTAGAAGGGCGACATAGAACTGCTACAAGAGTTTTCATTGATATATAATACAGAGTGGGTGTTGCCCCCTTAAGTTGCACGTATTTGGCTGAAATAGGGGGTTAGTATAGGTTATCTTCGTAATTTTCTGTGGTACCTACCTTTAAATCTATTTATCTTGCACTAGCTGATGCCCGCGACTACGTTCGCGTGGATTGAGGTTTTTTGGTTCCCGCGGGAACTCCTTAATTTTCCGGGATAAAAAGTAGGCTATGTGCTATTCCAGACTATATTCTATCTCTGTGCCAAATTTCAGCCAGATCCGTGCAGCCGTTGGCGCGTGATTGAGTAACAAACATCCATACATCCATACATCAATACATCCATACATCCATCCATCCATCCATCCAAACTTTCGCATTTATAATATTTATTTGATTTATTTGATAACTATTCCAAGACATTTTCTACTTGTATTAAAAATATGGAAGTAGCACGAGCGTTATGAATCAGAAATTTAAATAGATGCAATGAAAAGATAATAAAAACAATGTTGTAAAATAAAAAAAATAGCTACACAACATAGTTCAACATTAACTACCTCAAAACTATTGTATCTAAATTTAAATATTGTGACAGCAAAAGAACAGTAACATAATAATGATTAAATCATGATTCTAAGCAAACGCCTAGTAAACCTCATTTCTACAAGATAAAATTATTTTACAACTTTGCAAGGTTTTCTAATAAGTAAACGGTAAATTTGCACAAAACAACGACCTATAAGCTGCCTTAAATAATATTATAAAAACATTTTTCCTACAAAATACTCATTTTGAAAAGATTCAACGGAGACTAAGTACCATATTTGGTGCAATTCTGAATACCGATTTGTAAATTCATCGGCGTCTAGACGGTGAATTTATCTACTTACCAGTTAACTTAGTCAAATAGTAATAGTCACATAAAATTATGTTCTATCTCTTCTTCTTTCCATGCAAAGACGGAACAACTCAGCAAAAGTAAATTATACAATAATATATACTCTGACTTAAATTGTGTTTTCAGACATCTAAGTCTCGGAGAAGTTAGGTAAATGTGTAGGTACTTATTACTTTACTAGATGATGCCCGTGACTTCGTTCGCGTGTATTAAGGTTTTTGATTCCCGCGGGCATGCCTAGTCCTTCCCCGGATATCAAACTATCCATATACCAAATTTCATCAAAATCTTGAACAGATAAGCCGTGAAAGCATAGCAGACAGACAGACAGATAGACAGACACACTTTCGCATTTATAATATAAGCATTGATTATTGTTACCGACTTTAGTTGGACCATCTATGTAAATCGATCGTTTGAGGACTCCGAAAAAGTTAAGAGTAAAAATGAGCTTGTGTACCCTATGACCAGTTATGATAAAACTGCCAATATATCTAACTTTGACAAACTAAAAATAATCAAGAGGGCAATATAAGTTTTATGCAGTTTTATGATCAAATTGAGAAATTTACGACGAATTTAATGACTAAATGCAGCTCTTATAATTTACGCCAGACTTTAATTTACTATGTTTAAGTTACAACTTATATTGATAACGTATTTGTGGCATTTTCAACCGACTTCAAAAAAAGGAGGAGGTTCTCAATTCGACTGTATTTTTTTTTATGTTTGTTACCTCAGAACTTTTGACTGGGTGGACTTGGATGATTCTTTTTTTATTTGAAAGAACATACTTCCCATGTGGTCCCATATAAATTTTATCGAAATCGGTCGACCGGTTTTTAAAATATCAACAATAAAATAAGTACTTTGTATAGCGTGTGCTTGTTGTTGTAAAGTTGGCGCGGGAGTTTGAAGTCGGTTGTTTAAAAAGAATTTTTTATATTAAATTATTAATATATAGGTAACTTTGCAATCGAAGTTTTTGAAGAAAAATATTTTTCTTCAAAAACTTCGATTGCAAAGTTGAGTATTGTTATCATAATTCAATTAAAGTACGTTTCATATACATATTTTTGAAGCAAAAAGTTTTTTTTGCGGCATTGTCCTCAAGGAACGTCGTATCAATTAAGAGTGATTGTATGCGTTTATAAATTAATTTTATAAGGTACTAGATGATGTAAAATGTCTTATCTCCCCGACGTTGTCCGTGTTGACCACCAAGTAGTAATATGGTCTGTGGTGTTGACGTTTTTCCAAAATTTCGTGAACTCTTTGATTTCATTACAAATAGGATACTTTTTACCCTGGAATATACAACAAATGGAACAACGACTTGGATTGATATCCAACTATAATGACCATCCATTCAAAAATCACGTCGATCCGTTGCTTCCATCGATGTGTTGCTTCGCTGCGCAGCCTGACTAAAGGACAAACCAACTGACAAATCAATAGCAGTAGGATTGTTAGTGGTAATTTTTTTAAGTCACTACATGTCAGTGTCAGTACATGAAGATTACCATGCTATAAGCGGAAAAAACTTGCAAGTGAAACCGAACCTAAAGGTTGGCTGGTAGACAATGCTTCCTAGAGTTCAATAAAATTAGCCATAACACTTCTGACGATAAGCCAAAACAATAAAGCTTAACGAATATTAACGTAATCATCTCTATATAAGTACGGGCGCACGTGTTCATGTGACATTTGCGTGCGAGTCCCCCATTGGTCAGTGGCGTGTGATCTTTGCCGAACGTGGTCATGCGTTCGAAGCGTACTTAAATTATTTATTACGTTCGGAAAGGTTAGGCTTGTAACATATACCGCTAAAGCCAACGTTAGAATTTAATGGTTACCTCTTAGCTTTTACCCGCGGCTTCTTCGAGGTTACTGTTTGTATTTTTAATCTATTACGAAATTTCGTCATATTGTTCTCGAAGGTTTCTGAAATCTGCCAATCCAAACTTGGCCAGCGTGGTGGACTATGGCCAATCCCTTCTCATTCCGAGAGAAAACTCGTGCTTAGTACCTATTGAGCTGGCAATGGGTTGATGAGCTGATGATTACAAACTTTACGTTGTCCCGGGATAAAAAGTAGCTTTTCTCGAGACGTGGTTAAAGGTTTTTTGGATAAAAGTAGGTACGCTACTTCACTTCAACTCTTGAATATGCTTCTATTACCTTGCGATTGTACCTACATAATCGATTGGCTTTTCGAAGTCCGACAGCCCCGCTCAAACTGCAGGCATAACTACATAAAATTTAAAAAACCGGCCAAGTGCGAGTCGGACTCGCGCACCGAGGGTTCCGTACAAACATGTAGTAAGTTTTAAATTATTAAAAAACACGTTTATTGTATGGGGACCCCCCTTAATATATATATTTTTTTAATTTTTAGTATTTGTTGTTATAGCGGCAACGGAAATACATCATTTGTGAAAATTTCAGCTTTCTAGCTATCACGGTCTATGAGATACAGCCTGGAGACAGACAGACAGACAGACAGACAGACAGACAGACAGACAGATAGACAGACAGACAGACAGCGGAGTCTTAGTAATAGGGTCCCGTTTTTACCCTTTGGGTACGGAACCCTAAAAATGAGTATTTGCGTGTTTGTAACTTTAATGAGGTGATAAATAATCTTTCAAATTACAGACAGACATTTTTTATATATTTTTATAGGTGCATAGAAATAGATAATACGGCTTAGAAGAAACATCTGCTAAATATGGTTTTAAATTAATTTACATCCACTTAAAGCTAAAAGCATCGATTTCAAAAAGCATTACTTTGTAGAATGCTATGAATGGAGTTTACTTTGTGACATTAGTATTGTAAGTACTCAGCTGTGTATATAGGTACTAGCGAATGCCCGCGACTTCGTCTGCGTGGATTGAGGTTTTTTTAGTTCCCGCGGGAACTCCTTAATTTTCCGGGATAAAAAGTAGCCTATGTGCTATTCCAGACTATAATCTCTGTGCCAAATTTCAGCCAGATCCGTTCAGCCGTTGGGGCGTGAGTGAGTAACAACATCCATACATCCATACATCCATACATCCATTCATCCATAAATCCATCCATTCAAACTTTCGCATTTATACCTAATATTAGTAAGATAGTAAGAAGTAAGATGATTGGTCGATCAAGGTTGCAAATCACTTACAAAACTGCACTCTCTTTTTCACTCTGCGTCGTATTCCTCATTGCTGAGGGTCGTGACCCCTTTCCATTAATCAATATAATGGTAGGAGTTTTCTTGGGATAATAAAGCAGTGGGAACCCTATGGGGTTCCCACTGCTTTATTATCCCATACGACTCGACTAAGAGTTTTTAAACTCTTAGGTTTTTGTAGCGATTATTATCAGATGTTAGTGATAATAACCGAGACCGACGGCTTAACGTGCTCTCCGAGGCACGGAGGAAACGAAAAGATCGAACTTCCAAATTCGCTCACCCATCCAGTTACCGACTTGGGTCAACGTTACTTAACAATCGCAATCGACTGATATGCGTTGTCACAACTAGGCGACCAAAACTTCACAATAGACGGCAAAAGCTGCACAAACAGGTGCAGGTGAAAAGAAAACTGTTCTTCTCAGTAAGTAGAATCTAATTTTCGAACCGGTGGTAAACTCAAAACATGACGTATAGCATTACAGACACCTGGGGACATACTACCATCGCTTAAACAAGTAATGTTATTACTGACATTCTTGTTTTAGAATTATAATCCTTATTATAAGGGCGTCAAATAATATGTGACATAAAAGTGACATAGACAACATCCTTATCAGGTACTATACCTAATAGATATTAAAACTACTTATTATGACTGACCCTGACTCCTTGCTCTAAGAACCTCGAGTGACAAGAACATGAACACAAAAAGTTTTTATAAAGACTTTTTAATTATTCCTAACATACTATTATGTAAATTTATTGTTTGACCAAGAATATTATGACGTCGATATGAAACATAACTCTAGCCTAGAATAATAATCTATTAGGTAAAGTTGATCGTAATACTAATTGATTAACTAGTTAGTTCGTCGATGACAACAAAATTAACCGATGCCCTCATGTTTAAATTAAACAAGGGTCGATGGTAACGATGTATGTTTTGACTACTCGTGTCATTATGACGTCGATATGAAACATAACTCTAGCCTAGAATAATAATCTATTAGGTAAAGTTGATCGTAATACTAATTGATTAACTAGTTAGTTCGTCGATGACAACAAAATTAACCGATGCCCTCATGTTTAAATTAAACAAGGGTCGATGGTAACGATGTATGTTTTGACTACTCGTGTCATTATGACGTCGATATGAAACATAACTCTAGCCTAGAATAATAATCTATTAGGTAAAGTTGATCGTAATACTAATTGATTAACTAGTTAGTTCGTCGATGACAACAAAATTAACCGATGCCCTCATGTTTAAATTAAACAAGGGTCGATGGTAACGATGTATGTTTTGACTACTCGTGTCATTATGACGTCGATATGAAACATAACTCTAGCCTAGAATAATAATCTATTAGGTAAAGTTGATCGTAATACTAATTGATTAACTAGTTAGTTCGTCGATGACAACAAAATTAACCGATGCCCTCATGTTTAAATTAAACAAGGGTCGATGGTAACGATGTATCTTTTGACTACTCGTGTCATTATGACGTCGATATGAAACATAACTCTAGCCTAGAATAATAATCTATTAGGTAAAGTTGATCGTAATACTAATTGATTAACTAGTTAGTTCGTCGATGACAACAAAATTAACCGATGCCCTCATGTTTAAATTAAACAAGGGTCGATGGTAACGATGTATCTTTTGACTACTCGTGTCATTATGATTGAAATCGCATTGTTATAATAATACATAGCGGGTTTATTTTCGTGGGTTTTAAAGGTATTTATTTTTAATATCTTACCTCCTTCCCGGGCATAATTTTTAGGGTTCCGTACCCAAAGGGTAAAAACGGGACCCTATTACTAAGACTCCGCTGTCTGTCTGTCTGTTTGTCTGTCTGTCTCCAGGCTGTATCTCATAGACCGTGATAGCTAGAAAACTGAAATTTTCACAAATGATGTATTTCCGTTGCCGCTATAACAACAAATACTAAAAATTAAAAAAATATATATATTAAGGGGGGTCCCCATACAATAAACGTGTTTTTTTCGTATTTTTTTGCTCAATATTAAAAACGGTAACAGGTAGACGGTTCAAATTTTCACAGAATATTAACTTGTATATTACCTTTCAAAATAAATAATTAAATATCAATAAAGTAAATATTAAAGGGGGGCTCCAATACAACAAACGTAATTTTTTGATATTAACAGTAAACCTCTACAAACAAAGTTAGTTTTGCGGTTCATTAACAAAGGTAATTATACCTACTTCTTGAGTACGGAACCCTCGGTGCGCGAGTCCGACTCGCACTTGGCCGGTTTTCAGCTTTTTTTATCATTCTTTGAAATCCATTGCGTAGTTGAAGCATAAAAAATAATAAGTAAACCGATTTACAAACAATTTAGGATTTAAAAAAGTATGTAAGTATGGATTAATTAGATGAAGTAACTAAAATAATATTATACTGAACTCAAAATTTTAAATGTTAAACTTACGAAACTTAGACAGCCATTCATGTTAAAGTAAAAGCAGAATTGCAAGCGCTGTCACCGTTTAATGTAACTGAGGTGTTAAGGTAAAAAAGTTGGATGATTTTTTATTCCCGGCCAAGTTCACACATCCAGTCTCCCAAAGGCAAATCACTATCTCAAGGTAGGTTGCCGGATACATACATTTCCGTTGGTTCAGAAGACATCTCGCGTGATATGGCACGAGGACGATGCACGTGGGTTCCCGCATTTGGACCCATCCCTTGGGAAGTCAGTTTCAACTGTCAAGACACTATCCTCTTGCCAACATCTTTATATATTCTGGATCCATAATTAATGCAGGAATGTATAGGTATACCTTTTTTTGATAACGGGGGGGGGATCTTGCTTACCCGACCACAAGATCGGGTTATGTGGGATTTTTACTCACTAAAACCTCCTCGGTGACCGTCCTTCAGCTCATAATGAGGGAACTCTTAAAGAACTTACGCCGATGCCCCTCTCTTGTGCGACGCCCATTATGAACGCCCAGGAATGTATGCCTACACCTACGGCATTTAGAATCTTGTTCTTTCAATTTTCAAATTTTAACAAAAGTTGGTTGTCCAGCCGAAATATAATATTATGAATACGTTACGTTGAGATAAGAATTCTAGAATACTGCCTATACAAACTCCAACGGTACAAAACGTACTCTTTGACGGCGTGAGAATTTGGGAACCATAAAAGTGTAAATAAATTAAGATGCTCAGTCTTAACAGGTTCTGTAATCAAACATTAATAATCGCAATACATCTAGCTTCACCTGCCGGTGAAGAGGTTAAAAAACGTCCGCCCCAAAGATGCCAAAGAATAAAATTAATTATTGTTTTTTTACGCGCCCTTCGAGAATGGTATGGCAGAAATTATTTGGTGTTTAGCCGCCAGAGGGCGTGGTGAGCTGTGATTAATATAGTTCTACGGAATACCATTAATGAGTTGGCCGATTCTTTTGGGGTTTGTAGATCATTATGCCGTGTAAAATCGGCGGACTAGCCTAATGAATTTGAGTTATGTTCTTTTAAATCTGTCTGTGTAGGAATTTTGACGTCGTATTTTATTTTCGAGTTGAATGCTGGTATTGGGAATTTTTCAACCCCAAACTGAAAAAAATAGGTAGGTGCCTAAGAATTTGACCTAAGATATTTAAAGACCTTAAGTATTATACTTGAATATGTCGTTAACAAAAGTCACAGCGATCACAGCGCGAATGGAAATCCAAAACTGAACGTGATAAAAATTAAAAACAAAATTTTTAGTACAAGATAGGCTTGCGTTTTGTGACACAAAAGCGATGGTGAGGTCTAGTTTGCAGCGCGCTTGCCTAGAAAGAATCTATTTACTCTTGCCTTGCATGTACATAAGTCATAAGTGGCAGGAGATACGGACGTCGGACTCGGAAGGGCTCGTATCAAAAATGTTGATCAAAAACGTTTCGTACGTATATGGGCTTGATAATATCATCGGTATGTTTTTAAAGTCGTAGACCGAGCGTCTTTGTTTTTTTCAAATCCCAGACATATGCAAATCCCGTGGAGATTGGGCGTGGTTCCTTTTTCGCAGAATGAAAAGACAATATTTTAAAAAGTAGCGTATAATTAAAATTATTTAATCATGTTATTAAAACTACAGTTTTGTTTATCTACTTTCACGGTTTGGGTCCCTACTAATTTATTTATAGATACTGTACGATTTTTGTTTTGACATAATTTTTACGCTAATGATCCGATTGGTTATCTATCGAATGTTAGGTATTTATGAAGCAGCCACGATGAAAAATCGTAATTGACCGTAATGACCTGTAGCTATAGGTACCTCTATTGAAATATTTAGCTTTTCATATTTATCTCACAAACTTTCACATTTAAATCATCAAAAAAAGGTTCTACTAGGAAAACAGCTACGGCAAGTAGCATGGTACCCAATAAACCAGAATCTCCATGAAATTAGAACGAATACAGGTCAGGAAATGTTGAATGGATATTAGATGAGATAAACTCTGTAACATTTACCATATTATAAAGATTTGAAGCCGAAACTGCGCTCTAACCCAAATTACCATGCTTCTGTGCCATAAACCCGTCCTATTATTTCGAACAATTACTATTAATTCGACCATCGGCCGCCATAAATTTCAGTCACCCGTCAGTCAAATGGGACCAGTGACCGTTAGGTGCAGTGTCCATTGCTGTTTTAAAGACGATACGTTACTTTTATAAATACCGTGTGTTGCAAAATAACACTGGCACTGATGACATAATTATAAGTAGAATAAAAATTCTTTCCAAAAAACCGACTTCCAACGCCACTGTAAAGTACAAAATAATTTTGATTTCTACCCACTATGTTGAAGTCGGGCGAGTCTGATGCGTCAACTTTGCTTATCCTTGTTGTACCCGCCCGACTTCAACAGTGGCATTGGAAGTCGGTTTTTTTGGAAAGAATTTTTATTTTTAACTTTTTAGTGTCAGGGTTGAGGATTTGGAGTTAGAATTTTTATGGGACTACCTCGAGAGCTTCCTCTAACAACTGATAGATTTTTTTTTTGAAATCGGTTCAAAAACCACGGAGATATGCACCGACACACATTTTTAAAAAAAATACGCGCCGAATTTAGAATCTCCTCCTTTTTTGGAAGTCGGTTAAAAATTAGGTTCGGGAGGCTTGATGGTAGGTCTTCAAATATCTATTAGGTACTTACCATGTTGGTGAGCACTTTGGCTTTTAAGCACGTTGAGCCGTAGCTCCTGCGTTTGAGCTTTCTGCGGTTGTGTCGGATTTTCCGTCCCATCGGGCTATGAAAGTAAAGGAACAGACAGTGCACATGTGTATGCGCACACACTTGTGCAATATAATATCTCCCGCGCTGATGGCTAATCTCATTGGAGATAGGCCGCGCCGTGGCCGAAATTCGGTCGAGAGCGTTCACTCCATGCGTTTTTGGTATCCGGCGCTTCGAAGGAGATCGCGCGGTCGCGAACGCGCTGCATCAAGCGCCATGACTCGCCCACTGAAGGTAGTCGTATTATGTAGCCGATTTTTGCACAATATAAAGCACAACCATAGAATAGGCTATTTTTTCATCTAAATTTGAACTTTGTACGGTATAGGTACCATTACGGTATTGTGGTCGAAAAAATTTGCGTCCTTCCGGAAGGTCTTAAAGTCCTGCAAGCAGGACGCAGTGTTTCACTATTTGTTTGCTAAATAATATAATTTAGTAATGTACATGTAAGGCTCACAATGAGGCAATAATGATTTAGTGGAGTGCATAAAATCGCTGAACAAAACGTGACGAGATTAAAATGATTACCTACGTTAAGTACGTTAATATATCAGAATGTAATATTTATACGATATGCTAAGAAGTAAGGACTGTTATGAATTTGAATAAAAAGGAAATATATTTTAATCTTAATTATACCTCTTGAGAAATCTAGGACGAAAACCATTTGCATTAGGTGCCTGCGATTAAGATATCGATAAAAGATTGGCTATTTATTGCAATTTTTCACGAACGATATATTATATAGGTATGTGGAAATGATATAAATGAATGTCTCGATTTAGTATTGCTTATAAAATATGATTCTTAAATCAACAAAACCACAATGGAAACAGATACGTGGTGTTCAACAAAAAAAAAACTTAATATTCATATCGCTGCTTCGCCCGCGGCATCTTCGCGAAATTATAACAAAATAAAAACAAAACCCAGCTGGGATTTATATTGTAAAAAAACTAAGCTACATGGCCACTTTGCGAAGAACCTTTGACAATATTAAAAATTTAAACTGGCCAAGGTCTGAAAATTTTGGTTGTTGGAACAAAACAATACAACGCCGATCGCGACGTGGTGAGACGTCCACGGCGAATATATTTGTTCGTATGTCATTAACATATACGGACAGACAGCCCGTAAACAAGAAATGTAAATGATACGGGTTTGCCTTCAGGACAAGCTATGATTATTGTGCATTTGACATTTTATGCAACTCTGTTATACCTACTTCGAGATTCTGTTATACTAAACTTGTGGTACTGTTATCTTCTTCCATCACTTTACTCTTAGACTTTCATAGATTTAATTTAATTGTTCTGCACCTACTAAAGCAGGGTCTACTCAATACCCTATCCTGACGTTTGTCAATCCTACCCTATCCTGAAGTTCTTAATTTAAACAAAACTTTTAAGTAAAAGTACTTTTTTATTATTATTCCAGTACAAGTTAGCCCTTGACTGCAATCTGACCTGATGATAGGTGAAGATACAGTCTAAGATGGTAGCGGGCTACCCTGTTAGAGGTACGGCAGTTATTTTAAACCCTTAATAAATAATCGATTTCTTATCGGCATCGTACCGGAACGCTAAATAGCTTGGCGGTACGTGTAATGGTGGTAATTTTGGTAGACCAGACCAGAGCAAATTCAGAAATTATAAATTCCCAAATTGACCCTGCCGGGAATCAAACCCGGGACCACCCACTTTAAGACCAGCGTTCTCCACTGCGCCAGCTAGGTCGTCATTTTATTCACAAAACTTATAAAATAAGAAATATTTTATTCAGATTAACAGTTCGACAGCACACATAATTCCCATCGTTTAAAGGTAGCCATCGCTAGCGGTGGTGGGTGGACCGCTCCCTAATAATGCCAGGGCCAATTCACCCTTGGGCATTTCACGTTTGCACCTCCAATATTATAATCTCTCTTAACTGAATCGGTTGTTTTAATTGATGTTCCTATTTCCTATGATTACAATTTGCTAGATGATGCCCGCGACTTCGTTGTACATACAAACATCCAGTCTTCCACATTTATGATATTAGGTGTACTAACTGTACAGTTACAAGTTGCGACAAACGTAAGTACAAATTTTTTTAAGATTAGTTGTGTGACATTACTATGACAAAAACTTATTTTTTGGGCGTAAGGTGTTGTAAGTTTTCAACGTAGTTCTCAAAACTATCCGCATACATACAAACATCTAATGACTTAGGTTTAGTATAAACAGTTACAAGTTTCGACAAACATACAATTTTTTTTTTAATATTAGTTGTGTTACTATGGCTATGACAAAAAAATTCTTTTAGGGCGTAAGGTAGTGTAAGTTTTCAACGTAGTTCTTAGAACTGAGAGGTCGGCAGAAGGCTGTACGAGAACGAGGTCACGATCAGAAATCAGTCTAATATAAAAAAAAACTACAACAACGCACCTACATACAAAATATTATATAGCCATTGATAAGGCATCGCCCAGCCTACTCTTACATGGATGTTTTTTAATCTCGCCTTTCCCACCGCCCAGCCGAAAGTGTCCAGTCATTCTGCCTTTCAACTTTTTGTATGAAATAAAATTTAATCATAGTTTAATCTACTGTTCTATAGGTTGTAGTTTTTGTGGTGAGTTTCTATTGGTTCTATTAGCGATTGTGGCAATGTGACTTCTGTTAACAATTAATGTTCTACTAATATCCCGTGATTTCGTCCACATCTAGTGTAACTTTTCGAGTAGATATCTACCCTTCCTCAACGTTTTGGCTATAAAACATTTCTCCCGGTTTTTGAGGAATATTTTTATGTCCGTTTTCCATGGATAAATAAATAGATACTTATGATCTATGTGTAATATGTATATTATGTATGTGAAATAGGTGTAATATATTGTATGCGCGATAATACTGAAATCTTTCATTCATTCTCTACTACTAATGAGGTACTATATTAAAATTGGAAACCAAGCAGGTATGAGATTATTATGATTTTGGATTTATTAAAATCTAGATGTTGCCCCCGACTTTTGACGACCTCCGTGGCGCAGTGTGTAGCGCTGTTGCCTTAAGGTGCGGAGGTCCCGGGTTCGATCCCCGGCGGGGTCAATTTGGGAATTTATAATTTCTGAATTTTCCTTGGTCTGGCCTGGTGGGAGGCTTCGGCCGTGGCTAGTTACCACCCTGCCGGCAAAGAAGTGCCGCCAAGCGATTTAGCGTTCCGCTACGATGCCGTGTAGAAACCGAATAGGGGTATGGGTTTAATATAACTGCCATGCCCCTAACAGGTTAGCCCGCTACCATCTTAGACTGCATCATCACTTACCATCAGGTGAGATCGCAGTCAAGGGCTTACTTTAGTGGATAAAAAAATAAAAAAAATAAAAAGATTTCCCCGGGATACAAACTATCCCTATACCAAATTTCATCAAAATCGGTTGAACAGATGGGCCGTGAAAGTGTAGCAGGCAGACAGACAGATAGACAGACAGACAGGCACACTTTCGCATTTATATTAGTACGGATAAGTGATTATAACTGATACCATCATTGTCTTCCAAAGCAATATGTCAGTTAATACATATCTACGGACAGATAGATATTGCAGTATTACTACACTATACTCTATACACTAGCAAGTAGGTACACCTAAATATATACCAAGTAGGTATGTATACCAAATAATACAAAGCACCTAGTTTTTCAATTATAGTCTACTTTGAACTATAGGCACGCCAATTTTATGATTTCTTTGTAAGTTTAACAAGTTCTATGATATTCTTTGTATGCGAGATTACATACTACCAACTTGACTACCAAATACAATTTCGTGAGTATTAAAAGAGAGTTTTGGTTTTAGTTGTCTCCAATTCTGTGCTTTATATAAGAAGGTATGCATACATAGTTTTAGAAAGGATCCTAACAAAGCTATATAAGCTATGCTACACAATAGAGCTACAATAATTATTATTGACTCTAGAATTATAAGATACTGCGTATGGTATAAGTACCTCGTAGCGAAAAAATTCTAAGTCTATGGTATACCTACTAACTTTGAAGTAATTCTGACTTGAAATAACTTCAAAGGTGATTGTAAGATTAGGATCTTACAATCACCTTTGAAGTTATTTCAAGTCAGAATGAATGAATGAATAATCATTTCTTTATTTTTGTTATAAATCTTACTAATACTAATCTTACTAATATTATAAATGCGAAAGTTTGGATGGATGTATGGATGTACGGATGGATGTATGGATGGATGTATGGATGGACGGATGTATTGATGTTTGTTACTCAATCACGCCCCAACAGATTAACGGATTGGCTGAAATTAGGCACAGAGATAGATTATAGTCTAGAATAGCACATAGGCTACTTTTTATCCCGGAAAATTAAAGAGTTCCCGCGGGAACCAAAAAACCTCAAACCACGCAGACGAAGTCGCGGGCATTAGCTAGTACTTTAATATATAAAACAAATAGACTTTTATTTCCGATCGTAGAATCCAGACAGTGTTAGTAACAATATATCTTTAAAATGTTTTAGAATAGTTGTAGTATTCTGTGGTTTTAGGGTCATAAGTATATACGTCGACATCGGTCGTTCAGTTACCGGGACATGAAATCTAAGTTTGCCGCATCTGCTGGCCAGCTAGTGCATTGAAAATGGTTTTTTAAACGTTTAGTGAGATGCGTTCATTATCAGAAGAAGACCTCTACAAATATATCATATCATTGGTCTTTACTTCTAGTTCATCGATTACATCATCATACTAATATTATAAATTTGAAAGTGTGTTTACACAAATCGACGTAATTAGGGTTCCGTAGCCAAATTTGGCAAAAACGGAACCCTTATAGATTCGTCATGTCTGTCTGTCTGTCTGTCTGTGTGTCCGTCCGTATGTCACAGCCACTTTTTTCCGAAACTATAAGAACTATAATGTTGAAACTTGGTAAGTAGATGTATTCTGTGAACCGCATTAAGATTTTCTTACAAAAATAGAAAAAAAAACAATAAATTTTGGAGGTTGGGACATACTTAGAACTGAAACTCAAAAAAATTTTTTTCATCTAACCCATACGGGTATCTATGGATAGGTCTTCAAAAATGATATTGAGGTTTGTAATATCATTTTTTTCTAAACTGAATAGTTTGCGCGAGAGACATTTCCAAAGTGGTAAAATGTGTGTACCCCCCCCCCCCCCCCTGTAACTTCTAAAATAAGAGAATGATAAAACAAAAAAAAATATATGATGTACATTACCATGCAAACTTCCACCGAAAATTGGTTTGAACGAGATCTAGCAAGTAGTTTTTTTTTAATACGTCATAAATCGTAAACCGCAATTTACCTTTCATTCAATCAACTCAAATATTTAAAATAAAAATATTTTTAGTAATTTAAAACTTACTACAGGTTTGTACGGAACCCTCGGTGCGCGACTCGCACTTGGGCGGTTTTTTTTCTGATACTAATGACATGGGCTACTTTTTATACCGGAAATTTAAGGAGTCCCCGTGTTAATAAAAACTTATTCCACGAAGTCACGAGCTAGTGCATATTATATACCTAATAAAAATTCCCGTTCATGGTTGTATTTTGCAAACGCATGTACGTTGTACGAATTATCTTACTAAAAGATTTAATATTAATGATAACTACTGCGAAGCTGCTTAAGCTATCTTTAAACTGGACGACTTTCACGCTTGTATTGAAATGGGGAGATTGAAAACTAACTCCTTGGCAGTACGAACCCTCCAACCTTACAAGAATGATACCCCAATAAGTTGCAGAAATGTTATTTGGCTAGACCAATGAATAAAATCTTTCGTCATTTTAGACCTACTAAGTATAATAGTAGAAATTATATTGTATCTACTATGTTTACACTCAGGGCAAATCACCTTACCAATATACTGCTAGAGTACAATGAGAAAGAAGGCAGAAGCGGTCCAGCATGGCAAATTTCTGAAATAAAAAAATTACATGATGTCCATGGCCCATATCCATCTCCGGGATATAAACTTTTTCTTTCTGTCCAAGATGTTTCTCAAAATCGGTTTAATAGATGGGTCGTGAAATGATAACAGATTGACAGACGATTTAAAAAAGAAAGAAGAAAGAAAGAAAATCTATTTATTCTCATCATTGTGCCACACATTACAATACCTTAAGGTAAATGCATTTACCATGGCGCCTCCAGTACTTGAGCATTAAACTCATGGTCCAGTCCTAGAGGCACCCTGACAATAGGTACTTGTCGTGTGTGGCACAACCTGAAAGAAGGCATCAGCTCAGCATGATGCAGAATGCCTTTCAATAAATTAATAGGTATATTATTATATTGAATATCGCCTCGTTCTAGTCGGCTTGACTGTAGCTTGTATTTATGTGTTTTGTCGTATGTAGGATGCCTTCGCAAAGCAATATACAGATATCTGGTAGAAACCAGAGAGTACGAAGCAAGAAGCTGCCCCATAATTAAGGCTGCTGCTGCGCGCCGCCCACTCTGCCGTAGACATTCTTTTATTTTTTACTGTGCACAGCCTTTATGTAGGCAGCCATGTACCGATGCTTTTGAAATAATGATATGTTTTGCGTTGTTTATCCCGAAGTTATTTGTAGCTGCCGCCTAATGTTTTTATTGATAAAAGTCGGTACAACCAACCTTTAGCTGCGACTCCGTTTTTTTGGTTTAGGGATTTTTTTTATTTTTCCTCAAAATACAGATTTTGGGCTATGAGCCTATAACCTCCATGTTAAGTTTAGGCAGTGGTCAGCAGGTGGCAGGTCATATAGTTACGGTAAAATCTGTCGGAGTTTTCGGAGTCGAAAACCTACTGTAGCTAAGTGAATATAAGTCTAATAATATCAGAAGGAACTCCTGCAGGAACGGAATTATACTTTGAAATACTACTAAGAACATATATGTACCTACGTCTTATTTACTATATCTATCCATGGAAAATGTACAGGGATCTGACTAAGTAACGTTTTATTTATATACGTATTTTATATCTTATTTGAGTTTTTCTTTTTTTTCTTTTTTAGTACGTGTTTAAGAAAAATTAAAATATCTGAGTCTGCTGTATACAATTGATAACCAATAATTGATTCTACTTTTATTGTGTACCTACCGATCATCCCGATAGGAAGTCGTGGTGGAATATGGATATTGGATATACTCAAATACAGGGATAATCCTTTTTTTAATTATTTAATTTTAATGGAAGGAGTTTAAGATGGATTGAGATCTCAAATGTATGTTATAGAAGACGGAACTAATTACCACGTGGTTAATTTTTTGCTCTCTAGGTACTTTACCTTTGTCTCTCTATCTATAAAACACCGTTTCTAATGTTTAAATAAATCCCATGCCCCAAAGCTGACCAGGGGCCCTTCACACGAAATCGTAATTAAAATAACAAAAAAATCATGAATGAACGAAGATAGCCTCATGTTTATTAAAATCTACTAAGATCGCGCGTTCAGTTCCCGTCCGAACATGATTTATGCTCGGGGTGCCTGTACCGCCTCATTCATTTGTTTTTTAACCCTACCACGACTTTTGTTGGTCGATTTTCTGATAGGCTTGATTAGTTTTTACTTTGGATTAATCGAGTTTTTTATAATATATAGTTCGTTAAGCCTTGTGATTTGTTGCAGTCGGCCTTTTTAATGTGTCACTGGAGAAAACTAATAATGAAGTTCCAAAAGCAGTTTGTGTGAAAATAGGCAATCTATCATCTACTAACTAAGGTAATATAATATAGTTTGAAAAATAACAGGTGTTTTTTGGTTCATCGTACTAGGTAATATTATAAATGCGTAAGTGCGTTTGTTTGTTGGTTTGCTGATTTGTCCTTCAATCACGCCGCAACAGAGCAACGGATCGACGTGATTTTTGGCATGGGTATAGTTGAGGACCTGGAGAGTGACATAGGCTACTTTTTATCCCGGAAAATTAAGGAGTTCCCGCGGGAATCAAAAAAACTTAAACCACGAGGACGAAGTCGCGGGCATCAGCTAGTATGTTATAGGCCAAAGTGTGCGGGACAACGCGATTATCCTCAAAAACACATATTTGGCTTTAGACTTTATCAGATACATACGGGAGCTAATCCTAAAGCTTTACAAGTAGCAGTTCAATTGACGATGATTAAAAAATGATAATTATTACACACTAGATGATGCCCGCATCGCATTTATAATATTTGTATGGAAATGCATATCTGGGGCTGATCTGACACTACAGTCACTAAAGCAAAGATAGCTAGCTTTTGCCATTTCTATTATTTCTTTGAAGAAATATTACAAACTAGATGATTCCCGCGACTTCGTCCGCGCGGACCAAGTTTTTTCGATTCCCGCGGGAATTCTTGAATTTTCCGGGATAAAAAGTAGCCTATGTCCTTCCCCGGGATACAACCTATCCCTGTACCAAATTTCATCAAAATCGGTTGAACAGATGGACCGTGAAAGCGTAGCAGACAGAGAGACACATTTTCGCATTTATAATATTAGTATGGATGGCAAAAGGCACGTAGTACACCTACCAAATTCTCCTACCTTTTCGATACCATTTTAAACCTGAATGTCAATACGATATTTTAGAGTGTAGATCAAATTACTCATAATATTATGAGAGATACTATTCACTAGTCAATAATACCCTGAACAGCCCCCCTAAATGCGTATTAGTCGTTTCCAGGATCTCCAAAGAAGACATTCCTAACTAGCCAATTTTTATTGAGCCTCTACCGACAATACCAATGGACTCTATTGAATTTAACCTCTTACAGTCATCTCATGACCTCTCATAATGCATAAGACCAATTCATACTAGATGACGCCCGCGACTTTGTCCGTGTGGGTTGAAGTTTTTTTCTGAATTTTGCTTCCCACTTCTATCATTTTGGCTTGAAGGAGTAACAAACATCCAAACATACTACTAGGCTACTTTTTATCCCGGAAGATTGAAAAATTCCCGCGGGAACCTTTAAAACCTCAATCCACGCGGACGAAGTCGCGGGCATCAGCTAATATAGTATACGTAAGGGTTTTTTTTTATATAGGTGTGGATTATTATGGATGAAGTGAGCAAAGCTTGCGGTGTAGACGTAATCTTTTATCGTCGAGTGATGGGCTGATGGGTGTTCCGTGGTGTTCTCACAATGTTCGGCGGCGCACAAAGGTGCATGCGGTCGGCGACCACAGCAATCGTGTCCGACATACCTCATGACACCTATAAACACTCCGAGAAAAAGTTTGTTTTATTTTATTTTTTACTAGATGATGCCCGCGACTTCATCCGTGTGGTCTAAGTTTTTTTGACTCCCGCGGGAACTCCTTAATTTTCCGGGATATAAAGTAGCCCATGTTACAGAAAGATGGACAGGCAGACAGACAGACACATTTTCGCGTTTATGATATTAGTAAAGTATGGATGGTGAAAAAAGTCTAACTCAAAGGTAAGTAATGAAATGAAATTAATAGGTAATTTATTTGTCTGTTTATGTTTGCTTCCATATTTTATCGTTCCATTTTTTCACGGAAAATACGCTAATTTTGCAATCATTAAACAACTGTGGTATCTTCCATAAATATACTTTCACGTTTTAATATTGTGAAGTTATTTTTCAAAATGATGTCATCTGTCATGACCGGTGTGACGTCACAGGTGCGCTGGCGCCCGAACAACGTTCACTGCCAATTTTGAATTTAGAACGCAGTCTAGTTATTGATTTTGTTATTCAAGTTAGAATGAACTCTAACAATGAGTTTTAAAAGTTAGATTCCTTTGAATGAAATATGTCTGAATGTATTAAATAAAACGTCTCACGTACATTTATTACTTTTGAGGTTATTTACTTTATTGTGAGAACACTATGGTTGATATTTCTATGAAGGATTTTTTCTATTGTTGCGGTCGATAGACTATAATGGTATAATGGGTCGCGGGTTCGATCCCGCGCAATTACGTGGCACACGATCGATTATTGTGATCAATACGGGGGTTAGACGGTCCGCTGCCAATTTTATATTTTTTTTATATAATTCTGTTACAAATAATGCGGTAGATTCACATCATCGATAACACTTCAAACAACTGTTAGATTAATATCGCATAAAGCATTTCTTATGTTGTATCGCATATCTAACTGGTGATCAAATAGGTGAGTAAATATTTATTTCCAAATTACATTTAGTGCCTAATGCCTACTTGTGCTAATACCATACCGATCATGAAGTTACCTATTCAACGAAATCCAACGTTAACGTAAACGAAACGTTATTAAATCGAAAATTAATGACACCTAATGAATAAGTTACTTTTTCATATTTGATTCATAGATTTTTAATATTATATTATGTAAATTATTGTTTAAATATATTTTAAAAATTGGCCTGTTTAAAGTTTTTTTTGTTTCGTTTTAAGTAACTTTTATCATGCATGTTCCTATGTAATCAATCATAGGATATAGATAGGATATGGATTATTTAAATAAGTTTTTATAGATTAAGACAAAAGATCATATTACCATTAGCTTCCTATTAAATAAAACAAAAATAAAATAAAATAAACGAATTCACCTTACCTAGTTACTAAATTTTCGATTCCTGCGGTTCAACCAAACCCATTGTCGGGACTTTTGGTACGTTTTGTGGTTGAAAAAACTGCAAGAACTCATTAAATAAATCATCTAGGTTTATCTAAAAAAGATTTTCCAAGGTTTTCCAACGTCCAACCTGTTCTAGTCTGTTCCATTTCGAAAAATTTGTGTCAAACGCCCAGGAGACGTACTAACAGATACCCATTACCCACCATCAAGCATTGCGTTGTATCGATAACCTGACATCGATAATCTGATATCGATACATCACTAATCGATCATCGACTCGGACGCCGACATGGATCGACAATTTCGTAAATTGTCCGCCGATTAGCGGACGATTACCACTATTACCGACAGACGGACACCCGAGCCGATTAAAATAATCGGTAAACGATAAAAACCGATAAAATAATTTGTATGGTAGTCTTTTTTGTGCCTGCGCCTCAGGAACTGACTAACCTAATTACGCCAAAATCCGAAGAAATATCTACGATTAGGTATCCGAAACACCTTTAAAAATGTGTATTACAAAAGTAATAATAATACACAGTACGTATTGTGTCTCAAGCTCTGTTAGATTTTATACCTCAGATTTTTTTAGGGTTCCGTACCCTCAAAAGGGAAAACGGAACCCTTATGGGATCACTTTGTTGTCCGTCCGTCTGTGTGTCAAGACCCTTTTTCTTAGGAACGCATGGAGTCAAGGTATCAAGCTGAAATTCATATCAAATACTCAGGACTACTGTCCCTTAGAGCTGTGAAAAAATCAAACTTCTAAGCCAACGCAATCAAAAGATACAGCTGTTTATGCTGCAAATTTTCGAGTGTTTCGACACTCGCAAGGGAATCAAAACATAGAGGGTACTTCCCGTGAACTCAGAATCTTGAAATTTGGTACAAAGCAACGTCATATAGCACAGATATAGGAAGAATTGCGAAAAACATAAAATTTTAGTTACATCATATAATAAAAATATTTTTAATAATTTTAAACTTGCTACCCCTTTCCTCACGAACGCGTAGAGGTATTTAATTTAAATTCATATCAAATACTCAGGTCTATAATACCTTTAAGCTGTAACAAACTACTGCCCCTTAGAGCTGTAAAAAAATCTAACTTTTAAGCCAACGCAATCAAAAGATACAGCCGTTTATGCTGCAAATTTTCGACACTCGCAAGGGAATCAAAACCTATAGGGTACTTTGCCGTGAACTCAGAATCTTGAAATTTGGTACGAAGTAACGTCTTATAGCACATATTAAGGAAAAATTGCGAAAAGCATATTTTTTTAGTTACATCATATAATAAAAATATTTTTAATAATTTTAAAAAGTAATAAAAATATTATGAGTAGATTATAGAAGATAGGTACCAATTCCGTGGTCTCCTTTACAACGTACATTATGTACTGAATACGGACTTCTATACTCAGACTAAATAGAACATGCCACAAAGTCTTACACATACATACAGCTGGTGATGTACCGGGACTAAAGACATGTCAAAGCCTATCCTAATTTAAACAGGGATTGGGGAGGGCGGGCGACACAAGACCTAGGTGTATGGCGTCAGTTTGAGCGGGAGAAGAATCAGATCGCAATATTTTTCAATACGTTAAAAGAAAAAATAAAAGTTATAATTATTCATTCAATTCTATTTTATCAGCATACATGCGTCCATTGCTGGACCTAGGTCTTTACGAGAGCGTGCCACCAAACGCGGCCCCCAAATGGTAAAATACTATCTATACTACCAAAGTAAAATTATTCGTAATTTGTCTGCCTCTTACAAATAACTAAGAAAAGCTACTTAGTGTAATGTTCTTAACTGTACTAAAATAACAGTTATAAATCCGCATTCTTAATGTTTTTTTTTGTTGTAGTAGCAAAAAGTCTAATCTACTTTTTGTTATGTCTGAAATTCTTTCAGTAATTCGGTCTGTATTTTATACCTACTCTATCTGAACAATTCAATTGTAAGAAAATTACAAGTTCTTTTTTATTTCTTCTGAATTCTTGAAAGGATCTAATTTTTTCCCTAAGATGAATTCCTTTTCCTTATTTGTGTCTACTGTTTATTTTTTTGCACTGTTTAGAGTTGCGTAGACAACAAATAAACTCTTAAAAAGTCTCGCCATGCCCTTACGTCCGTCTACTACGTCCACAGATTAGCTCAAAGGCTGTAAGTACTAGAGCTGTAATTTGGGATGGGTATACATTTAATCACGCCGACAAAGTGGTAAAATAAAATTGAAAAATAAGTTTTTTGGTGTAAGTACCTCCCCTACACGTAAAGTGGGTATAATTTTTTTTCTCCTCGTTTATCCAATGGTATGGGGTGTCATTGGATAGGTCTTTTAAAGGTGTGAGACAACCATTTTCCGATTCAGGGATCTGTTTACAAAATACTAAGTCTTAAAGTGCTAATTTTTCTTAGTGTCCAGTGTCCCCCCTCCCTCTGCCAGCTAAATGGTTGTTTCTTGATATGTGAAAAAATCATGGAAGTAGTAAATATAAGTTAAAAAGAAAAATATCACAGCTACACAGACTTTACCAATTTACGAGTTATAGTGGACCAACGTATAAAATGCCCGCATATTGTGACGGGCAACTACGGAACCCTACTCTACGCGTGGCCTGACACGCACTTGGCCGGTTTTTTTTCTCAATCTAATTATTATGTCAGTTAATGTGCTGAGCCTATGTTGCGGAACAACTAATTGTTTGATTAGGAAAAATTTTTTAGATATTTTTTTTAATAAATAAAAAATAAACAACACTTTAGTGAATAGAATTTACGTGTTGTGATCCATTCCTGTGGTTAATCGATTTTTATTTCAATTGATAAATTTGTAAATATTTAATTTGCTATACTTTTATCTACCTTTTTATCAAAGTAAGTAAGTAAAGTAATCCACAAAAAATAAAATTTATTTTTTCAAATCTTTTTTTTTTGTTGAATGGTTTTGTCTTTGGTTTGGGTTGGTTGTTATCATCTTCCTGAAAAAAAGAATCCATTGAAACCAGAATTTTAGAAAATTATTTACCTCTAGTGCAACGAATACTAGGAGTAGTTGAAGTGTTTAGAGTAAAGAGGAAACGAGGCGGCCGACTTTTTAAAATAATAACTCAAACTCAGCTCTATTTACTTTGGCAAATATGCGGCAATCCAAGGAGTATAGTGGAGTATTGTTCGAAGTTGGAACATCGACTACTCAGCCAAATGAGTGTTCTATGACTTGAGATAATATTCATAAATAATTTAATTATACGCTATTTGGAGTAAAACTATGGAATCAAAGTATAAAATTAACATAATGAGTGGTTAATTGTTTAATCATCATCATCATCATCATCATTATCACTACAGCCTATTAACGTCCCACTGCTGGGCACAGGCCTCCACTCTCATAGGAGAGCGGGAATTAGAGCTTAGACCCACCACGCTGCTCCAATGCGGGTTGGCGGGCTTTAACGATTATTATCATGTTAGTGATAATAACCGGGACCGACGGCTTAACGTGCTTTCCGAGGCACGGGGGTGAAACACCGCCAACTTCCAACTCCGGGCTGGCACTGAGAATTACTTAATTGAAAAACCCAATACCTAACTTTTATGCCCGACCGGGAATCGAACCCAGGACCTCGATGATCCGCAGTCGACTATGCTAACCACTAGACCAACGTGGCAATTGTTTAATAGTAGGTATTTATTGTTTCTCCCGCTGCTAGTAGCACCACAACACGCCTCGAACTCATTTCAGGGTTGAGAGAGCATATACGCCCCGATCGTCCCTTGCGGCGCAACGCGGCGGTTTGTCGATCAAACTTCAAACAATCCACCACTGACTGGCACATGAAAATTTGCACAACAATTATATTTCTGATGTTGATGACCGTGACTTCTTCGTGGATATGTGGAGAAGACTAGAAAATGGTATTTTATTTTTATTAAACTTATAAGTCACTCATTATTAGGTCACATTTTAAGCTGAGTTCACATTACAACAAAATGGCAAACAATGCATTTCGGTAGCTGGATAGAATCAGGCGTTACTTTACGGAAGTCCATGATATTGATAACCAAGGCACAAGAAGCTTAATTCGCCTTCAAAGCAAATTAAGTTCCTTTATTGGCATTCCATTAGGACGGTATCACTTTAAATACGTGATGAATAATTTAAATTAAATACAAACTGGCACAGAAGTTTTCGCGGTTTCACTGTCATTTAAATAGTGAGAAGTCAGCATTATTCTGCAAAAATAAAATAAAGTAGATACGTTTATTTTATATTACTTCGTTCGCGTGGATTAAGGATTTTCGATTCCCGCGGGAACTTTTGAATTTTTTGCGATAATAAGTAGCACTAAGTCATCCCCGGGATGCAACCTCTCTTTGTACTAAATTTCATCAAAAGCGGCTGAACAGATGGCCCGTGAATAACAGACAGACAGACACACTTTCGCATTCTGAGATTCTGAGATTGTCACTTTTCCGATAGATTCGGAACCGCAGACTTGCTCATTCAGTTCCGATGCAATCAATAGAAAGCTAAATAGGAGTCTACATTGTATTTTTTTGTGGACTGTACGTAATATTAGAAAGTGTAATATGTTGTTAGACGTGACGCTTTACAGCAGCTACTTGATACTTAATGCTTGTTAGCTTTGGAAACTTTTAATAGCTTTCATGAGGCATAGCTACCTCTTTTTCTTTTTCTCTGAGGTGCGCGTGGTCACGGTCATAATATTATGTATAAATATTACCGAGCCGTGGTATAATACTTAGTGATCCTTTTCCCTCCAACAAAGCGACAATCAAACGCTCGTATTTGTACCAAAATGTAAGAACTATTTACTAGTATCTATTACTAAGAAAAGATGCGACACCCAAGTAAATTTATCGTGGCCCTGTTAACTGTGACGAAAAAGCCTAGAAGGTAGGTACTTAGTGTAATAAAATAGTTATCCTTGACAATAATACCTAGCAGATAATTAAATATAACTACGTTACCTACGTAGTTCCAAATAACGATCTTATTCAACCTTTTTCAGATTAATTTAAGACTATAAGAGCGAAAACATATTTTTTCGCTTTTTGCAAATGTTAGTTATGAAAGTTACTATGGTACGTTCGCTACTTACGTAAAAACTTACATGTGTGGTTGAAGCCTAAGGATTCAAATAACTTAGTAACTACATAATACCTCCTTGTTGGGACTTCGAAGTCATCATCAATTCAACCCATTGCCGGCTCACTACTGAGCACGAGTCTCCTCTCGGAATGATCATGGTTAGGCCGTAGTCCAACATGCGGGCCAAGTGCGGATTGGCCTACGAAAATATTTTGAAGAATTCTCAGACATGCAGGATTCCTCACAATGTAAAAGCAAGCGATATTTATTTGCTCAAAATGCACATAACTTAGAACTTAGAAAAGTAAGAATTGCGTGGCCGAGGATCGAACCACCGACCTAATAAGAGGCCGAACTAGTTATACTTTGTGTAAAATGCCGTGCTTGCTTGCTTGCATGCTTTGTATAAAACTATTGGAAACAATAGATAAAAATACTAAGATGAAAATATAGGCATGATCGATCCCAAGACCTGACGGACGACGTCATGTCGAATCGCTGATTCTGGAACAAATTTCGCAACTTTAGAAGCGACGGGACACAATTATTATTTGAATAAATACCTACTTTCAACCTACAACCTCCTATCTTCAAAAAATATTCACGCGATAAAAAGCCTTTTTACCATCGAGACAAGGCTCGAAATAGTTTGAATATATTTAAGATAAGGAATTCTTCGTTTATTTGTTTAAGGGGTGTTCAGACTCCCTGCTGGGAACCTCCGACGTTCGCATATGGCGGTTGTACTTGTGTTTGAAAACGAAATTTTAATCGTTTTACAATTATTATTGGGGTTGTAAGAGCCTTACTTGTTTTCACTAATCTCCCTCGAACATGTCAACGCCAGAGACTTGAAAGACAAGACAAAAACAAGTGCTTTTTTTCTTTCAAAGGATTTTGAAAGTACATGATACTTTAATATCGTCGAGCTACTGCCACGAATTGCGATATGATCATGATCTTACTAATATTATAAATATGAAAGTTTGGATGGATGTATGGATGTATGGATGGATGGATGTATGGATGTTTGTTACTCAATAACGCCCCAACAGCCAAATACATCTCTTTCTAAACAATTTTTTAACAAATTCAAATATACCTAATTCTTAAATATGGTCAATAATAATAAAATGATCATAAACTTTGAAGTTGTGTTCGACTTTGTTTCAAGTTCTTTAATTGAATTAGAATGTGTTTGAGAATTAATATGGAAATAAGTAGTGTCAAGTGTGTACCTACTTAAATTGGTATCAATTTGTACCAATATGGTAGGTACACACAAGTGACACTACACATCTTGAAGACTCTATACTTTCAATTGGGGAAATGGTAGAATAAGTCTTTCTTGACTTTATGTAAAGCAATAGTGTGGTATATACTTTGGTTATAACCCGTAGCTACGAGAATATTATATAACAACAGAGAAATAGAGATGTATCTACCGACGCCATAAGTAGCATAGTCAACGTCACGTAGTTATAACCGAAGACCGCGGTAAGATCTCTGCACTATAATTTGTGATATTACCCGCCTCGGTAGCTTGATTAAAAATTGGATAAAATGGCCTATGGGAGCCATGGATAGCCATCATTTCATACTCTGTGGGAATCGAGTGCTTGTACTTACTCTGCAGAACGGTAGAAATGATTTTCGAAATGAGATTGGCATTGCATGGTACCTAGTCTACGAACATTTACGATTTTCGCGAAGCAATCATCATTGATACATTGTGATAGGTAAAATCATCATCAAATCCTTACTAATATTATAAATGGGAAAGTGAGTTTGTTTGTATGTTTGTTTCGCTTTCACGCCGTAACTACTGAACCGATTGCTTTGAAATTTTGCAGACGTAAAGTTAGAAGTCCGGATTAAATAATAGGGTACTTTTTATCCCGGAAAATTAAAGAGTTCCCGCGGGAACTAAAACTCCTCAATCCACGCGGACGAAGTCGCGGGTATCAGCTAGTGTTTTTTATCAATCTCCTTTGCATGTTCTGATGTGATCTGATTTTAATTTAAATAATAATATTTCCAGTTAAATCAGTATTAAGGCGGGCGATGCGGCTTAATGTATCCCATATTTTGGCATTTTCTCTTCTAGAATAAGATCAAAGAACTAGCTTAAAGTCCTGTACTTTTTTAAAGCCACATGCAATGCATGCGCTATATCACGCTATAGCAACAAACGTCACTTTTGCACTTTGTACACTTGCGTAGATAATGGCTAGGCGGAGCGAGGGTGTAGTGGTGTAATCGGACATTACACGCACGTTTTCTACTACACTGAACTGCAAGTGTGGAATTAATTACAGTTTTGACATTTGAACTGTACAAAAAAGAAGAAAACGTAATTTCCTCTCTCTAAGTACTTAATTGTATCAAATTGGTACTAAAAATTATGTCTCTACCATAGATTTAGGATTGGTCCAATCCTAAATCTATGGTCTCTACGTGTTTTTGAATTTGAGTTTGAAAAGGCGATTTATTTTGAATTTTGGTATTCAGCAATATGGGCTAGATTGCTGAATATCACTGAACCCCAAAATATATTGCTATTGTGTCCAACCTATAGATACGAGTACCTAGGTATTATATTATACACTTTGACACCGTACCTACATCCAAATTTCACATAATACGAATTCAAATTAACAACTTCAATAAAACTTGATAAAAACCGGACAAGGTGCTGGGAGCTCTTCTTTGATTTTGATAACTATAAAAATGACCAAAGGTAGTAGGTACTAGGTAGGTAGTCGATAAGAGGTTTGACACATAAAAACCTAAAGCTTACTTTATAATACCTAAATTTTTCGTTTAATTTAAGTTTAAGACACTCGTACAATAAATTGTAACTTCAATTATTTTACCACACAGATTCCAGATATGGTTTAATAAAAAGTGGTCTATTTAACAATAAAAATAAAAGTAAATGACGGATGCGCCCGCGCCGCCCACCTAGCCGCCCGCGAAACCTGCAGCCACTTCCGGTTGATACTAATCGCTTAAATTGCTCGTATTATGTTATTATACCTGCACGGTCGGGCTTCATCGGTTTTTTGCTAGACAAAAAGGCACAAAATTTTATCGTTTGGCAGTTTTTTTAGCTAATTACTTTACCCATCCGAGTAATTCGTAGCAAAATGCCAAACTATGTTGAACTCATAGGTTCCAGTAGAAACCAGAGGCCCAAATTGTTTAAGCAAATCGAAATCATTTGACAGCTTAAAACGTATAACTCGTATCTATGAACTCCTACGTTTGACAAACGATTCCGATTACGATTTTCTTACACAATCGGGTGCCAGATATGATTCAAATACCATTTCTTCATTTCTTTTACCAATAACTAAAACCCAATGCCGATTAGCGATAAAAAATAAAAATAAACCGGCCAAGTGCAAGTCGGACTCGCGCACCGAGGGTTCCGTACAAACCTGTAGTAAGTTTAAAATTATTAAAAATATTTTTATTATATGATGTAACTAAAAATTTATACTTTTCGCAATTTTTCCTTTATCTGTGCTATAAGACGTTGCTTTGTACCAATTTTCGAGATTCTGAGTTCACGGGCCTGTAGGTGCCTGTGCCTGTAGGTTTTGATTCCCTTGCTAGTGTCGAAAATTTGCATAAAAATATTTTTATTATACTCGTATTATGATGTAACTAAAAATTTACGCTTTTCGAAATTTTTCCTTTATTTGTGCTATAAGACGTTGCTTCATACAAAATTTCAAGATTCTGAGTTCACGGGAAGTATCATGTAGGTTTTGATTCCCTTGCGAATGTCGAAAATTTGCAGCATAAACGGCTGTATCTTTTGATTGCGTTGGCTTAGAAGTTTGATTTTTTCACAGCTCTAAGGGACAGTAGACCTGAGTATTTGATATGAATTTCAGCTTGATAACTCCATGTGTTGCTGAGAAAAAGGGTCTTGACACACAGACGGACGGACAACAAAGTGATCTTATAAGAGTTCCGTTTTTTCCTTTTGAGGTACGGAACCCTAAAAAGAGATGTTTCTAAAATCACTACCATCATCGCGTCAAGGTGAGTTCACAGTCAAGGGCTAACTTGTAGTGGATTAAAAAAAAATTTTTTTTGCTAATGTATCGAGTCATACATAACATTGAGTGTGGATGTAAAATCAAAGAAGAGAAAATTCTGAGTTCATACTTACTTAGTACAATTTTAAAATAATATATCAAGTGACAGAAAAACCATTTTACAATATTATTTCCGTGGTCAAATTAAAGTTTTTTTTAACATTTTTATATAAATAAAGACTTCAGTAGGTACAAAGTAGATCTCTTAAAGAATTCCATAGCTTCCGGAACTAACGAAAATCCCTGTTAAACATAGAGACACTCAATGCGATTCTAGCTAAACTATCACCCCTCCTCTATACATACACCTATCGATTAATTAAGTAACTTTTTGCATCTCTGTCCAGCAAGCGTGACGGCGTACATTTTTGGCGTGAAGTTAAACAAACCGCATTAGAACCAGGATATCCGATCAATGGTTTGGAAAATGTTTGAAAGAACACGTGTTTTCCTTTTCGCATTTAGCCAACGAATAAAACCGAAACGGGGAAGTTTGACATTGGGCATGGGTATTTAAATTAAAAAATATACTTACATAAGTATACCTAAATATCAACATACGAAATCTACTAACTAACCTTATAATATTTATAACCTGTGTATTAAAAATTAAATATAAGCAGTTTTTAAAATAATTACAATAAATAAATCTTTAAAAAATATTGCCGTATAAAAACACCTAGTCAATTATTACGCGCAAACCTAACCTCCAACCTTCAGTACAAACAAAAAGGTGAACAGAAAATGATATGGGATGACATGCCCGCAAATTGTGAGTCACTCCTCAAAGCCTTTATTTCTCGAACTCTTAAATAATTTTGGAATTGCCTTTTTGGACGGCAAAATTAGTTTTTTAAGCAATTACTTTTATTTATGGTAGAGATAATATTAAAATTAAGTACAAGTGAAGAATTTATAAAATGGTTTACATAGATGAGACCATGTGTCAGTAGTAAATACCTAAATAGATTTTATTCTAAGTAACAAAGACTTATAAAGTAAGACAAAGTGACCTAGACGACTACGACAAGAGAGCAACAATTAACTAAACTATTTTGTAGATGTTCGGTGTCTATTATTTCCGCCGAAGCCACCCACAAGAGAAAATTGAGAACTCCTAAATTATCCTCCTATTGATATGGCGTTAGCCACTACGGAAATCAAACTTTCCTCTGTTGAATCTATAACTTAACCCTGTGAGTACTAAATCAGAATCATACAAATGCTGGTAAGCATAAAACCAAACACGAATATCTTTTGACGGATTCCGATCAATGTTGATTTTCTCACATAAAAAGCAACTTATCAGCGTTAATATCAGAATTACTATTCCCCCGTACGGTTAACATGGCGAAATCTGTCACCACGATACACATACATTATAATCTTTTTATAGTCAATGATTATTATTTGTGTACGTAGTTACAAGTTTAATGCCTACCAAACTTCCCATCTGTGAGGCACGATGAAGTGTTGTAAGTACTATTTAGTAAGCGTAAAATTCGGGTGAAGCTGCAATGTCTTCAGTTGTAGATATGTGATATAAGACGTGGTTATTATCAAAGTTGTAGACTGCTTACAACTGCATTTTTTCTCTATCAATCCAGTGCATGCTGCACTTATGGCTGGTTTATCCCGAATCCTGATGCACGAAAGATCGAATGATATACAAACTACTTACTTAATTCATTGTTTTCCTCCTGTCCTGATTCCTGATTTCTACATTCTGTATTCTCACATTATTTTGTGAATTAACAACACAATTGAAAAAATATATATACATCAAAACATTATGTTTTATATTAACATGTGTGAAAATTGAATAAGCAAGCAAAATGCGACAACAAAGTGTAGGCAGAGCTTAATATTATGTAGTTACTTACTCTGTTACTCTTTGTGCATAACTGATCGATTGCGCCCGCGCAGGTCACGTGACAAGCGCGTGGCTCTACTCCCTGACACAAGAAGATTAATCTCAATTTAAGTACTGCATAATACTTTTATGTTATTATGTATGACTAGCCGATGACCACGACTTTCTCCAGGTTTCATTCAAAATGGTTTATAGACCGCTGCATAGCTAAACTTTACAGCTTAAATCCTACCACCTTATCGAGAGATAAACACAGTTATATCCGTCATTATTTATAGATATTATTAATACTAAAGTTCTTTCGTTTGCCTGTCCTTTTATGCATCAACCGCTGCACCGATTTTGACGAGTGTTGTATTATACCTAGTGCCACGGCAAACTATCCTTCGGCATCCTTAAGGCGTATAATTGTTTAGGTAATTTTTATCCTGGTTATAAAAAAAGGATCAAAATCGGATCATTAAAATACCTCAATGAAAAACTCAGTGGCAAAATGACAAAAAGTACTGTTAATATTATCTAACCTACATGAACTATAACTTGTATGACAATCTGAGGTGATAATATAGATAAAATATATGTATAGAATAGACAAATAGAGTATCCATTTCAAAACACAATAAGATTGTAAGTTCCACAAATAAAAGGCATCAAAATGAAGAATAAGCCACCTTCAGCTAACCAAAACAAGGGCTTAGACGCAGGGCCCTCGAATCATTAAGTTGTACTAGCCCAATGCATAAAGTTATTCTTTATTTGTGGTCCAAGTAATAAGAATTAGACAACAATACAAGATTAAATAGGTACTATACAAGTGTAAAGTATTGTTTAGCTCTGTATGACGGTATGGAAAAAAATTGTATTAACGTTAATTTTTTGAAGTTAAAAAATTATGTACAATAATATTGTATAACCGGTTGTTAAAACTCAAATCACGTGTTTTGTAATGAGCCTGTTCTCGTGACAATGTGGCCACACGCTGGCTTCGGACTTTTTTCCGACAAAACATTTGAGTTATCATACCGTTACATAATAATAAGTATATAATGAATGTCATTCGTCGTCATCATCGTCGTCGTTTCATCCTATAGACGTCCACTGCTGGACGAAGGTCTCCTGCATGGATCGCCACAGAGCACGGTCTTGTGCCGCTTGTTTCCAGTGGCTCCCAGCTGCACGCTTGAGGTCGTCCGTCCGCCTGGGGGGTCGTCAACGCTGCGCTTCCTGGTGCGAGGCCGCCATTCAAGCACTTTGGGACCCCAACGCCTATCGGTTCTACGAACTATGTGCCGCCCTTTGCCACTTATGTCATTCAATGTCATTCACGATAGTTGAAAGTTTAAACGTTAATATAAAGTTTACAAACTTTTATTTGCTAAATTCAATTCAATTCAATTAATTTATTTGTGAATCGTGTACATTTGAGGTGGAAATGGAATAAATTGTGATAAAAACGCTTTCATATCATGACTTGAACCACTCTCACCCCACCTCAGCCGTCTCTTGCGATGTATAGTTGCGTGAAATTTACATTTTTGCTATTCATTGCGGACTGCGAGCTGTTTTTCTGACACTCGCGCCTTTCACGTGGGGTCCGGCCCTTTCACTAGGGTTGAAGTACTGGCAAAAACAAAAACGTACTTGTTTTTTTACCTTTTTCTGCATACAATTTTATATTAAAATATTGGACACTAAGCTGACCAAGATTTTTTTTAGTGAGGATCTAGGTCATTTGACAATAATTAACCTTCCAAGTTTGAACTGTTATATAGGCTGTCGGAGTGTATTTTCCTCTCATTCCATATTTTTCTAGTTTACTTAGGAGTGCACTCTCTGTTCCTTTACTCTCATAGCCCAATGCGACGGAAAATCCGTGCTCTCCGAGGCACGGGGGTGAAACACCGCCAACTTCCTAACTCCGGGCTAGTACCAACTGAGAATTTATAGTCAGAAAAATCAAATATACCTACGTACCTAATTATGGCCCGACGACCTGGGACTTGAACCCGGGCCTCGTTAGCCGCAGTCGAACATGCTTGCCACTAGACCAACGAGGCAGTTAACAGTCTGTTTATATTATATATAATATCATATATTGGTAAACTTCACCTACTTAGTTGTTCCTATTCTTTTTTCAAACAAAAAAAATAATATCTTGTTAAGCGTTTTTCTTCCTGCATATACTTATTCGCGTACTGCAAGCAGTGCAGATCTCTCGCATTCCTGACGAGTTTTAACAAATTGAGTTCTGCGACCACAAACACCCGGGGCCTCACAGACCCTTTGTTGAGACGATTGTAATAATAATTAATTTTGCGTAACGAATACCACACTCTTCTTTATTAACCACCTCATTTATAAACCTTCGAGGAAATATTTAATTTTAATTTAAAAAATAAAATAAGAAATGGGAATCATGTTCCCACTTTTTATCAACAGTATGATACTACTACGTAAGTAAGTATGTATGGTATAGCCGTATACAATGGTAGGTATGGTAAGAAGTAGGGTACCTAAGCGCCCAGACGATAGGTCCTGCATCAGCCAAGTCACAAAGTACTAGGTATTGCTGCCTTAAGTCATGAGTAAATGATTGATGAGCGCACAACTATACCTACTAGAATTTAGATGATGCCGGCGACTTGATTTCAGGTTTTTTCAAAATTCCTTGGGAACTCTTTGGTTATCCGGCATAAAAAGTAGCATAATATGTTACGCTCGAGGTGTATGACTAACCTATGAAAAAATCATTTCGATACATTACTCTGCTGCTTGATGATTGAAGATAACCAAACCCATAAAGAAACACTCGCATTTATGATATGGGTAGTGAGGTACCTCTAGGTATTGAGGTGGTATTTTATCATGCAAAAATCAATCATCACCTAAGATGGTATTCGACAGTCCATAGGATGAGAATAATTCTACTGACGAACGCTTTTTAACAGCAATGACTGTGGCAAAGCTGACAAAACTATATGCTGACAACACAATATACTAACCTATAGCAACCAGTTGTCCTAGGTGAGCGACGAAAGTGACGCGACGCAACGCCACGAGATACGACTCCATAGAAAATGACAAACTTATCTACGTAACAAAGTAAGCCACGTGAATGGTCAGCCACTGTTTCTTTCTGTCGCGTCCTAGGATAACAGGTAATGGGTGCCTTAACATCTAATGGGCATAGTTCCAGAGTTTAGTGGGTAAAGCTACCAAAAAACCGGCCAAGTGCGAGTCGGACTCGCGCACCGAGGGTTCCGTACAAACCTGTAGTAAGTTTTAAATTAAATGTTTTTTTTAAATATTTGAGTTGATTGAATGAAAGGTAAATTGCGGTTTACGATTTATGACGTATTAAAAAAAAACTACTTACTAGATCTCGTTCAAACCAATTTTCGGTGGAAGTTTGCATGGTAATGTACAACATATATTTTTTTTAGTTTTATCATTCTCTTATTTTAGAAGTTACGGGGGGGGGACACACATTTTACCACTTTGGAAGTGTCTCTCGCGCAAACTATTCAGTTAAGAAAGAAATGATATTACAAACCTCAATATCATTTTTGAAGACCTATCCACAGATACCCCACACCTATGGGTTAGATGAAAAAAAAATTTTTGAGTTTCAGTTCTAAGTACCCCCAAAATTTATTGTTTTTTTTTCTATTTTTGTAAGAAAATCTTAATGCGGTTTACAGAACACATCTACTTACCAAGTTTCAACAGTATAGCTCTTATAGTTTCGGAAAAAAGTGGCTGTGACATACGGACGGACAGACAGACAGACAGACAGACAGACAGACAGACATGACGAATCTATAAGGGTTCCGTTTTTGCCAAATTTGGCTACGGAACCCTAAAAAGGAATACTTAAGTGCCTTGAAATCATATGACTCCGAAGTCCGTATCCCAACTTTCCAGAACCGGATAATGCACCAAACGCCCGCTAGTGTTTATGTTATTAAATTCATATTACGCATTTTAATCTCAACTCCGCCGTACCGATATCGGCAGCCTTCCCACAAAATCGCCACGCGCCGTGTTTTGCTACGCCTATGGTAGTTATCCAAAATGAATACCGTATCAATTTTACTGCTGCATGACCTGAAATATCCTGTATAACCAATGTCGTAAAGTTCAATTTTCTTTACTTAAATTAATACGGGATCCTATTAAAGATTTACAAGCATGAAATATATAAATAAGATTTTCTACGGTGGAGAATTGCGTGGATATATTTTTGGGGCGGGAGCGACGCGTGGCTATAGTTAGTGTACTTTCCCGTGACTAGAGAAATTATAGTGGTTAAATTGCGTTACTTATAATATCAACTCGAACTGTTAATGGGCTTGATGAATATATAATAGTTACGTAGGTAAGCGATAACAGCGTCAATAATTATTGCACGTATCTTTTTCTAGGCTTGGTGGATAGAGATTTGAAATACCTATTCCTAAAAATCACGCTTTTTTTAAATTCCAGTAAGTACAAGTTAGACCGCGATCTCACCTGATGGTAAGTGACGATGCAGCCTAAGATGGTAGCGGTCTAACCTGTTAGGGGTATGGCAGTTATATTAAACCCATACCCCTAGTCGGTTTCTACACGGCATCGTACTGGAACGCTAAATCGCTTGGCGGTACGTCTTTGCCGGTAGGGTGGTAACTAGCTACGTCCGAAGTCTTCCACCAGACCAGAGAAAATTCGGAAATTATAAATTCCCAAATTGACCCTGCCGGAAATCGAATCCAGGACCTCCCACGTTAAGACAACAGCGCTCAACACTGCGCCAGGAGGTGGTCGGTTTTTTAGTTTTTACTAGCTAGGAAAGCTAGTACCTAATACACATTTGTTCTAAGCCAGGGATTCCCAAACTAAATTTAGGGCAAACTATTTTTTTCAAAATGAACTGATACCTCAGACCCCCTTAGCCAAATTACTTTAAAAATCTTATCTCTAGTTTTTTTCCTATTGATACAAATTAATTACCAATCTAAAAACCTTGGTTGGTTAAGTGAGTAAACTTGACATAATTTTCTCAGAATAAATAGATATAAAATTCAGTTAATATCAAGTGTACCTAATTAATAATTATTATTAATAAAAATTACGTAAAAATACTTAAGTAGGTTATTATTTTTTAATAAAGACATTAAAATAGGGACAAAATCAGTTTTCATTCATGTCGACCCCTGGGAAATCAATATCGACCCCTTGGGGTCGATATCGACCACTTTGGAAATCCCTGGTCTAAGCTATCACCGCAATAAATTAATGCAAATTCATAATTCATAACAAATCATTTTAATTGAATATGACGTAAGTAGCACGTAGAAAAGATATTCCAAGACTGAAATACTTATTAGCTCCTTTGAAGGGTAAGTTAGTTGAAATACAGGTCCTTTTTGTAAGTATAATAAAAACCTAATAGATACCCATACAATACGTTAATAACACCTTCACTTACGCCACGACTCCTCAAAATAACAGCTATAAAACAGAAAAAAACATACACACAAAAAACCCTTCCGAAATTAGTTCCCGATGACAGGTCAGAAAATTATTACAAACAAATACACAACTCGTGACTTTGCTTAAGAAAAGACGTATATTACTATCTATCTACATAAATAAGAATATAAATAGGTTAAATAAAATCAATTGAGTGTTTTATTGATTGTACTAGCTGGAAAACAGTACGTGGCTGTATCAAGGTTCATGCCATGTTATCGTCTATAGTAGCTTGTAGCTATCAAAAACAGATTGGCATTCAATGGCTCAGGTACTTCTTAGTAGTAGGTAGGTACCTAGTAGGTACAGAAGTTCCGGTAGTATCCATCGATATATATGTAAGTACTAGATGGGCCCTTTCATAGAAAAATGGCGGGCGAGCAACTATGAGAGCGCGCTCCTATAACCTGTCATAAGCCTGTCTTTGTCCCCGTCGTAGCGCGATCACGGTCGCTCATCGTGTAGATAATTTGTTATTAAGTTAACATCTAAAGTCTTATTAGTTTTGCACTGTATTATTTTTATTTTAAGGTAAGTGTTTCAATTCACAATTATACATTTCCAAGAAAACGTTATTTAATCTTCCTATTTAATATTTTTATCCATTTCACACTCATTTAATTTCCGCGGCAAACTGTATGATATTTTTTTTTACTAACTGGCCTTACGGCTTTGGGTTCCAGCCCTAGAATAGTCCAGTCCAGTACGATAAAAAAAATGCAACCAAGATTAGTTAATGCATAGATGGGCAGAACGGACAGTAGGCATTAATACCTTCCGAGACGCAATATTACGCTATTGTAATAATATGATAAAATTAGTTATTGACGTGAGTTTAATGTTTAACCAACTTCAATAAATAAAGGGTTTTTATTTATTAAAGTTGATAATTTTTATTTTGTACTAGCGAACGCCCGCGACTTCGTCTGCGTGGTTTGAGGATTTTTGATTCCCGCGGGAACTCCTTAATTTTCCGGGATTAAAAGTAGCCTATGTGCTATTCCAGACTATAATCTATCTCTGTGCCAAATTTGAGCCCGATCCGTTCAGCCGTTGGGGCGTGATTGAGTAACAAACATCCATACATCCATACATCCATCCGTCCAAACTTTCGCATTTATAATATTTATATTATATATTATATATTATTATTTTTGATTTGATTGATTGATATTTGATGAAAAATAAATAGTTAATTCAAAATTCAGAATTTTATTATTTCGTTGAACAAAAGTTGTTCAGTACCTATTATGTACAGCTACCTACTTACAAGTGTTTATTACTTAATCGTATTTTTAAATGCACACTGTGCAAGTGATTTATCTCAAAATAACTTTTAATATTTCTTTTGATGGCAAGTAGCATACTTAGAAATGTATAAAATAAAATAATTTCAAATGAAGTATTTTTCTGTGACTCGATCCATTAGTACTCTTTTACCTCTCCCATTCCAACACCTTTTTATTATCCCAACACTTTTTTATTATAATAGTACTAATAATTATTTTTGAATTTCATTTGCAATAAGGTTTGGCGAGGATTATTTTAAACTGTTTTAGCTGTTATTATTTTAAATTTCAAGTTTTTTGCATGAGTAGTTACCGAATTATGCTATGTGTGACGGACAGTCGTATCGCACCATAAGGGTTGTTTTCTTATCATTTTGGTACGCAACCCTAAAAATGACTTTATTTCTGTCAATTTTTCGACAAAACTTCAGTATCAACAATTAACAAATAATTAAATTAAAAAAACCCACGACGAACTGCAGCGCCCCGTTGTGTGGACTTTGACCTTTAAATATATCTAAGAACCTTCTCACAAGCTATATATATCTAATTAAAAAAAACCGCATAATAATCGGTTCAATGGTTTTCCAGGAAACTGGTAACAAAAAAGTGGTAAAAATAACAACGTCATACTAACATTTATCGTCTACCTCAGAGAGTACACTCATGTAGGTATTATTTTCGACAAGCGCATCTGTACTAATCTATGACCGAGTCATACGTTTTCAAGATGGCGCATATTATGTTGCAAGCAAGTTCCCGCTTTTCAGACTAGATGGCGTTGTTAAACATAAGTCGACATTCTTTGTTCGACAGGGCCCGTCTATGTAAATTGAGGTCGTTGGTAGTATCGTGTAGCAACTTTTCCTCCTAACTTATGAAAATTAATACAAAAAGACTTAAAACTAGACTTTAAATTAGACTATAAAATTATTTTTATGATAGGTGCAGGCTTTCAAGACTAGAATGAAAAGCACTATCCTGAAACAGGTACTTTTTAAGAGTAAAGCCGCATATACTTATTCAGCAGCTATGCCGGTAAAGATTGAGCACAGGTCAATTCACAGGTCAAAAACATTGACTATCTACTAAAGTCGTAACTTTTATAAAAAGAACATGAAATGAAAAGAAAAAATTACCTACTTTAGTCGTAATTTTCTTAAATAGGACATGAAATATATTAGTGACGTACAGACAGCGGCCATCTTTGGTTTATTAGGCGACTTTTTTGTGTGTACAATAAAAAATAAAGACCGTAGCGCCACAGTACCCGCGGGTCCTTTTGTCGCAGCGGGGTTCCACAACTTTCGGTACTAAATTCCCTCGTGGCATATTTATTCTTTTCGGCCTGTTCCAAGATTATTTTCTACTAGGATTTTATGATAATCGCGGTTGTATAACGGCTAATGAATAACCTGTAGCCGTTCTTAATGTGACAATTGTGGACGGCATAACAACCAACAGGTTTGTATGAACGGTGACATGTTTTTTATAGGGCTTTTTCAATATACCGCGGTATCGGTGTTTAGATTAACATCTATTTCTGCACCCACTATGTCATGTTCGAGTTGTTCATTGGATAATTAATACGAAACTATTAGCATCGTGGGGATATTTCTTTATTTTTATAGTTTTACGAGTCTTTAAACACATTTGAGGAGACGTGTTAGGTTGGCATAATTTTCTTATGGTAAAAATCTATGTTAAATTACCTACCTACTTAGTTGGTTTGTTTGACTTTTCTAAGGGAATATTGAAAAGTAAGTAAGTAAGTGCATTGCTTATTCTTTATGCAATCTAAATAACTATTATTTTCAAGCTACTATTAATTTGGGGCTGCTTCCTTTCTGACTCTACCTTACGGATATTAATCCGGTAACCGGATTCCGTATATTTTTGAGTAACTTATTTAAATTCTAAACTTTGTACAATAAGTATTATGACTAAGCAATTAAGTATAGTATAAGTTGTATTACTTAACATCAATCTGGTGGTATCCTTGTAATTTTGATTCTTAGAAATGAATTGTCCGCTAAATTGAAAATCTATTATTAAACCGTCCGTCGTAGTCATAGAGTTAAAGACTATAATGTAAAGATAGAAAGCCTTATCAAAAAAACGCATTTTGTCTTGTACTCAATATACCCAATAATAAAAATTCTACTCTAAACTATAATCCTTATTCGATTTCTGTTGAATGCAGATATTTTTATTAAATTAAAATTGACGATATTATTATAATTCTTTAGACAAAATATCTTTATTTCTATTTTGTAATAAGTAATTTACATGTAGTCTTCACTAAACGTTCCCAAATTAAAATATCATGAGTGCCATATTTTTCAACAAAATTCAGGACACAAAGAGCACGTTACGTCATCTTAACTCAGTCAGGTTAAGGACATCGCCTCTAATATATGACACCTCTCTGGTCATAGTGATTGAAAAAACAGACGTGATTTAATGTCTTGCTTGATAATACTTTTGTCGCAAAAATGACTAGGACATTCTGAGTAGGTTTCAAAAGAACTATTACAATACGCTAAGGTTTTTTGTAAATGCGTAACGCTCAAGAATAGTTTTCCATGTTCCTGTATCTCATGGTGTTAATACCGCGAACAGGGAAGGTCGAAGCACTACCTTGTAGTTTTTGTAATGGTTAGATACAGCTACATCTGTTTTTAGGGTTCCGTACCCAAAGGGTAAAAACGGGACCCTATTACTAAGACTCCGCTGTCTGTCTGTCTGTCTGTCTGTCTGTCTGTCTGTCTGTCTCCAGGCTGTATCTCATAGACCGTGATAGCTAGAAAGCTGAAATTTTCACAAATGATGTATTTCCGTTGCCGCTATAACAACAAATACTAAAAATTAAAAAAAATATATATTAAGGGGGGTCCCCATACAATAAACGTGTTTTTTTCGTATTTTTTTGCTCAATATTAAAAACGGTAACAGGTAGACGGTTCAAATTTTCACAGAATATTAACTTGTATATTACCTTTCAAAATAAATAATTAAATATCAATAAAGTAAATATTAAAGGGGGGCTCCCATACAACAAACGTAATTTTTTGATATTAACAGTAAACCTCTACAAACAAAGTTAGTTTTGCGGTTCATTAACAAAGGTTAATTACCTATACAAACATTATACCTACTTCTTGAGTACGGAACCCTCGGTGCGCGAGTCCGACTCGCACTTGGCCGGTTTTTTACCTACTATAACATTGGGAGGGGGAGGACATTTTATGCCCGAATTGTTTCAATTCTGCAAAATGGGGATTGCACAAGTTTTCAAGAAGTCAAGACTTGCCAGAATATAGAACCAGAATGTCTATTAGCCAGAACTATTATTACTAGAAATTAAATTAAAACTCCTAGGAAATTTAGTTTGCAGGGAGCGAGCAGAAGTCATATCAGCGCTTGCTTATGTTAATCTTGTTAGCCTTTCCTAATGTAGGCTGCCCATAATATCTACTATTCCTGGTGACGTCACTTACCTTTTCAGGGTTCCGTAGCCAAATTTGGCAAAAACGGAACCCTTATAGATTCGTCATGTCTGTCTGTCTGTCTGTCTGTCCGTCCGTATGTCACAGCCACTTTTTTCCGAAACTATAAGAGCTATACTGTTGAAACTTGGTCAGTAGATGTATTCTGTAAACCGCATTAAGATTTTCTTACAAAAATAGAAAAAAAACAATAAATTTTGGGGGTTCCCCATACTTAGAACTGAAACTCAAAAATTTTTTTTTCATCTAACCCATAGGTGTGGGGTATCTATGGATAGGTCTTCAAAAATGATATTGAGGTTTGTAATATCATTTTTTTCTAAACTGAATAGTTTGCGCGAGAGACACTTCCAAAGTGGTAAAATGTGTGTCCCCCCCCCCGTAACTTCTAAAATAAGAGAATGATAAAACTAAAAAAAATATATGTTGTACATTACCATGCAAACTTCCACCGAAAATTGGTTTGAACGAGATCTAGTAAGTAGTTTTTTTTTAATACGTCATAAATCGTAAACCGCAATTTACCTTTAATTCAATCAATTCAAATATTTAAAAAAAACATTTAATTTAAAACTTACTACAGGTTTGTACGGAACCCTCGGCGCGCGAGTCCGACTCGCACTTGGCCGGTTTTTTAGTAATTAATGTACTAAAGAATGCTCTGCGTGCGCTTTTAACACCTCTTTGAATCGCCGACTTTAGTGATGCTAGCAGCTTTCTAGCGGTTCGTCTAGTGGTATACAATCAACTTTAAGCTTTTCATTCTAAGGTAAAACTTCTACAGCTGAGCTTATGCGGCTACTGAAAATCAGCGTTGGGGCACTTGGTACCTCTGATGTGCGCCACTATAGTGGTTTCGTGTCTGAGAGGCCCAGAGTCTCAACACTAGCTGAGTGGCTTATTTATTTGTTGCACTGCTGTACAATACTTGATTTTGTATGTGTTTAGTCTAAGTTTATTTTTGTGCATTGCCTCAAATAAAGATTTTTCTTCCTTTCTTTCTAATTTACGCGATCTGTGACGGAACCTTTTCTCCAAAGCCATGCTTAATGATGCTTAAGTTTTAAGCACAGAACAAAAATAATAAGGCCATGGGTCCAGCACAGATAATAAACGTTAGTTGGACTTCTAACGACAAGTCGAAATCATTAATCATCCACGCACGTCATTGGACCGAAGATGGATGAACCAACGGATGGATGGATGAAACAGCTCCCTTCGGAACGATAATTACCGATACGAACCTGGATAAGGGCTTTGTTGGAATCAGGTGATAATTCTTTTCTTATTAATTTTGAATGCAAAGTGCTTTGAAGTTTCTTTTACGGATAATTTTCTTGATTCGAATTTAACATCCCTTTTTTGTAGAACCTCCTGAATCTGATATTTTTTCTAAAATCCACTTGCACTAACCCGCTTAATGTGTATAAGCTACATTTTGATTTGTTTAGAAATTAACTTTTAAAAATACATTATATATCTGTCATTTTCACCTTTCATACCAGCCTTGGAGTAAAGTCACAATAAGTAACACCATCGCAAACAAATAGAAAAATTAGGTAACTAAATGGTGCAAGAAGACGTAAGGTTTTAAGAAAACATATTTGAAGAAATGATGGAGAGAATACTCTGCGCGTATGAACTCATTGTCTGACGCGCCTACGTCCACAGCTGGTCTCCTGTCTATAGGTAGTTCTAATGCTTACATAATTTAGATGATTGTAGTAGAATTAGTTTCCGTTGTAGGACTCATCAACTGTCCTGCATACTAAATCAAAAAAAAAATTAGTTTGCATTTTAAAAAAAAATATGAATACTTATAGATAGTGGTATAAAGCATATAAAATACATTTTGATGTCGAAGATAGATGAAATGAAGCATAATATTACTTCGACATAACCTGTAAAAATGTTCGAAAGTCGCACATATTTTAGAAAGACACGCATGAATGATTAATAAATAATTATTACTACCTATAGAAGTGTAGAGTCTTACGGAAACATCGTACAGTACCACCGTAGCATCTACCATTGGCCCTTATTACGATTTTAAAAATGTTTTTTTTATCAGAAATATATGTTACTGACATGACAGCTATATGTTACAGCTTAAATCTGTGGGTTTGAACCTTTGTAGTACACAGTTCTAAACGTTATAGAGTCATCAAAAATGGATTTGCGAGAAAAAAAAAGACTTATTAATATTGCATTAAGTAATTTATTAATATTGCATTGATGAAAATAATTATTTCCCTTTGGCCCGTCACTTAGATAGTGGGACAGCTGCTTGTGCCATTTTATTCTTTGGAGTAGGAAGAAAAATCCCAACGGACTTCTGCCTGTAGCTACTAGCGAGTTTAAGTCGCACGGACTAAAACAATTTCCCTTGTCTTCCAGGTCAGCTGGGAACTGAGCTATACGTCGTGCTAAAATCTATTATTATGTGACGAAGGAACCAGAAGTTAAATTTGCTATAATCCGCGACAAAAGGAAGATCTATGTGGTACAGTGATTTTTTATATAAGTATAATTTTTTTTTTATTTTTTTTTATTAAAAAAAAATATATGTTATAACATATATATATATATATATATATATATATATATATATATATATATATTATTTAATAATATATATAATATTTTATAACATACTTATTTAATATTATAAAAAAATTATAAAAAAAAAGAAGAATTATATATAAAAAAATCACTGTACCACATAGATCTTCCTTTTGTCGCGGATTATAGCAAATTAAACTTCTGGTTCCTTCGTTATGATGGACTTCCGCAAAGTAACGCCTGCCTTAGATCCAATATTATTATGTATACATATCAAGGTCGAGAAAACTGGATCTTCATCAGGTACACTTATTCATAATTTATATATTTTTATTTATTAAGTATCGCAGTAAGTATACTAAATTGTTGAAGAAACCATTTCACAAACTTTACACACTTACAGTCGAGAACCATTAGTAGTGTTCTCTTCGAAGTTGAGGTTGCCATCACAAAAAGTTCTCCCATAACTTATATAATTTATATCCCAGGCAGACGGCCAAGTAACATAATATGTAATCGTATAATCGCCGCTCTTTACCGCACGCCGCTTCCTAGCCATTAAAGCGGTCTAGATAGTAAACGTCGTTGTAAACTTAACTAAATAACCTCATTTTGAATGTTTAATCGTTTTTCGAAGGTTTCGAGCGGTTTTATGTTGTTTTGTATATCGCCGCGTAAGATTGGATTTGCATTTTGTATGTTGATAAGTTTGCTGTTGATGCCGAACTTTACATAAGTTGATAATGTATGAGTGTACGAATTATACGCAGATATTTTGCTTATAAATGGCCTAATTGGCCATTCTCTGCGGATGTTTACTTGTAATTTATTACACACACGAAAAGTTCAAAAAATAAGAACCGCACTTCCTCCGCGTGGAAGCTCTTTGATTTTCCGGGACAAAAAAGGCACAAGATTTGAAGAAGGTAGATAAAAAGTTGGCTTAGTAGTAAGGGAAATCTTATTACTTATTTTCATCACGGAAAAATGCACAGAGGATAGATCTGAAAACCACCCGGACTACGCCGGATGGCCAAGTCATCTAAAACACGACCGTCTACAATATTAAAACAATATAGATTTAACCGATGGTAGTATGCCGTGTTGGGTTTTTCTGACTAGAAATTCTCAGTACTAACCCGGAGTTAGGAAGTTGGCGGTGTTTCAACCCCGTGCCTCGGAGAGCACGTCAAGCCGTCGGTCCCGGTTAATATCACTAACATGATAATAGTCGTTAAAGCCCTCCAACCCACACTGGAGCAGCGTGGTGGGTCTAAGCTATAATTCCCTCTCTCCTATGAGAGTGGAGGCCTGTGCCCAGCAGTGGGACGTTTATGGGCTGTAGTAGTAGTAGGTATGCCCCCTGACCTCCGAGTGAATTAATCTGAACATCTGACTGACCGATGCAAATGGACAGCGTACTTACCTAGATGTTTGGAGAATGTAGCATGCCAATTATTATTTACATTGTGAAACTTTTGCTAATGTCTTATCGCCTTACGTGGTTAGTAAACCATACTTTGCCAATTACTTACTATGGTTGTATTGAAGTCTAGCTATAAATTTTCAAAAATAGCAAACATAAACTCGAAAGACAAGCACGGTTATATAAAGTTCTAAAATACTTCTAAGCTACTATGTAACATAAGTATTGCGCACGCGCAGTTTCAATATTTTGTTACAGGTATCAAAATTAGGTACTATAAAAGAAAAACTACCTTACTGCGAGTAGGTATAATCTTCCATAAAATATTGCAAAATCTGCGGGTAAGACCGAAGCCTGCCATCAAGATAGACTAATTTAGAAAATCAGTCTTAATTAAAAAGGTTATAAACTGATTAAGTATGTCCTATTACATAGACTTAGCATATTGTGTATCCGGCGTTTCCTCGTGGACCAACTAGTTTATCTTACCAGTAGGACCACGTGGATTCGTCGGGGTCTCAGTACGGAGCTTACGTCAGTACCTAAGACGTATCCTAACTCTATGGTACTTCTATAGCGACAGAAAGCTACAGTCTATGTAGGTATACATATTAATATCTATTTATTGGTCTAAAATGTATGTACTTTATCTTAAATTTTTAAATGCAGCAGCATCCCGCGCTCCTGTTTATTTATCCTTTCACCAAAGGTTGTCTGTAAGAGATTGCTTTAGCAATAAGACCGCCTTTGCACATTTCTCTGTAATTTTACTACTGCTTCTACACTGTATGTTGTGTAAATTTTGTGTGTGCAATAAAGATATCTAAATAAATAAATAAAGCTCGAACTCCAGAGAAAAGTCGGGTGAACGTTATAAATGCGAAAGTTTGGATGGATATTTGTTACTCAAATACGCTCAATTGGCTGAACGGATTTTGATGAAATTTGGCGCAAAGAAAGGTTATAGTCAGGATACTACACATATAGGCTTTTTATCCTGGAAAATTAAAGAGCTTCCGCGGGAACCAAAAAAATCTAAATCCACGCGTACGAAGTCGCAGGTATCAGCAAGTAATTCATAAATCGGCTCTGCCTAGAATGGAATCCGCAAAATCCATTAGGTACATCTTTTTAGAATTAAAATAATATTAACTAGCTGATGCCCGCGACTACGTCCGCGTGGATTAAGGTTTTTTGGTTCCCGCGGGAACTCCTTAGTTTTCCGGGATAAACATTAGCCTATGTGTTATTCCAGACTATAATCTACCTCTGTGCCAAATTTCATACAGCTCCGTTCAGCCGTTGAGACGTGATTGAGTAACAAACATCCATCCATACATCCATACATCCATCCATCCAAACTTTCGCATTTATAATATTTATATGATAATAATATTAACATAAAAATAAAATTTAGCGAATAAAACTTCTGGTTCTTCTTCTTTCAAATAAAATTTCGTTTGAAAAACACCGAAAGAATTTATATGGATAGAAGTGCTATGTTTTGTAAGGTTCGGCAATTGTTAAGGGCGCCCTGAGGCCCGGAACAAAAGCTTTAAATATTTACTTTCCTAATGGGGCTCTAATTGAACAAATTAGTTAAACAAACTTCTGAGAGAGAATTTCCCGAGACAAATTAGTTATTATTATAACATAGGTAATTAATTCATTGTCAAAATTGTTAACCTAAATTCTCTCTCAACATTCGGACACTCATGACTGAGGATCGTGATCACCATTTAGTAGAGTTAAAGAGTAAGCCTAAATTTAAGTCTTAGAAATAAAAAGTTTTGAACATTGATTTTTGATAGTCAAAAAATATTACGTTTTCATTTTAGTTTACTTTTAAAACTAACCCCACGAAAATATTATTGAAATAGATACTCACCAAGGTTTGATTATAAGCAGAGCCATTTGAATTTTTTATCTCAAAATTAGCCTTTGTGTGGCTAGTGTTTTGTGGGAGCCCTCTACCGAAGCTATACCACCAAAGACGTGCCAACAAGCGATTTAGCATCCTGGCGCAGTGGTGAATGCTGTGGTTAAGTGGGGCTTCCCGGGTTCCCGGGGGAATTATAATATTGAGAATTTATAATTTTTGAATTTTCTCTGGTCTGGTCTGATTTGCCATCTTAGATTGCTTCATCGCTTACTGACTAGGTGAGATCACCGGTCATCAATATAGATTGACCAATACATGAAACCCTGTTCTTGTCTGATGTCGGCTTATTAATACGGGACCTAAAATTTTTACTTAACTCTGCAGTCTTTTAGCATATGCTAACTTAAGTAGGTAACTAGGAAAAACTCATATTTAAAATATTTATTTATTTTGGCCGGTTGAAGAACAGGTTATGTGGTAAAAATTATGTTGTAGGTACAGTACCTACCCAGTCTCATAACTAAAATGACAGCTCTAAATATATCTATCCCTTTCTTAATGCTCACTGTGGAAAAGGACAGCACTACATTTAGTCCTGTCAATTTAATTTACTTTAAAGATTACCGATGACGTACAAGAATTTGCCATAACGTGAACGTTAACTTGAAAAGTGTCATTTAGGGCGAAGCCAAGAGCTGACTTTGTAATCGATTTTTTTTATATAATATCTGTATCCTTATATGTAGGCCTTCTGTGTTTCATAGCTTGCTGGAATTCCTCTTCATCTGCCTCAGGTATCGGCATCCACTGGTGACCCTGATAGAGGTACGACCTTCCTCCACGCCCTTTGTAGCCTAATTTCGCTACTTCGTCCGCTATCTGATCCTTTTTCGGAACATCCTTCAGTCTTGAGAACATGTATACTAGTTCTTTCTGAAAGGTAATTGAAAAATGTCTCATGAGTATTCAAATAAATCCTACCAACTCTTACTAATATCCCTCTAAATTATAAATGTAAATATCTTTGGTTTTTCGGTCTGTTGGTATGTCCTTCAGTGAATATGGAGCGATGAAACCATGTGATTTTTTGCACATAATATAACAGAGCGTGAGCAAGATTATGTTCTGAGTAATAATAATTTCAGCTTGTAATAATATTTTTAGTTACTTGATTAAATTTAATAGATTACTAATATAAGCTACCAAAATACAGATATTTTGAAGTAACAGACAGACAAATTTCCTGTAGGCACCTAAGATTACTAGATTACAATGCTTTTTATACGACTGCCTGAAAAAAGGAGTATATTGTTTTCAGGTTTCATGTATGTAAGTATGTATGTATGTGAGTTTGTATAGTCCACCAAAACTTCTATACGCCTGAACCGATTGTGATAAATGAGGTATCGTTATAATCCCTAGCTTATTCCGAGTGACATAGGCTCACGGAACAAAAAAAATTTGTTCCGTGCATAGGCTAGTAAAATTTAAAAAAAAATTGATAGGGTGACCATGGTTCCGCATTAAAGACTAAAGTTGAAAAAAATATTCGAAAATAAGATTAACTATATAATCATCATCTAGAAAATGATGAGTAGATTCCAAAAATATATAACACTATATTTCAATATCCAGTGATTCACAAAAAAATATCATTTAATAAAAATGCGAATAAGATTCCAAAGGTAATTAATGACTAAAGGTAATTAATGACTGCCCAAAAAAGGAGTGTTATGTTTTCAGGGTTCGTGTAATGTATATGTATCTACGGCAGAGCAGTCGTATTTTTGAATAATTTTAATTATATTCACTTGTTTCCTACTTTGCTTTTCACAACTATTTTATAAATGTGTTACTCACTTTGCAATTAAACATAGCAAAATATTTTCCGCCGTTAATCTGTTTGAAACGATAGGCGACTGCTCGTACAATATCACTTACTTCCAAACCTAGAAACATATTATAAAAGGCTTTGTTTATTATTTATATTTAAAGTAGTAAGTAGGTAAGTCACTAGATTAAAAAGTTTAAAGCTTTTTAAATCTGGTATCCTTGATATTACGATTATTTTTATTATAATCAAATAGGTACTAAAATTCTACATCAATGTTTTCAAACTATACTTTTCAACTGTCACTCCAAAAGCGCGCGAAAACTCTAGGAACACGTCAAATGTCAAACGGGGCTTCACACAGGGGCTTCATGTGCGCCATAGACAAGGATAGTCTGGGATAACGTTTGCGTTCCGTATCCGCTTAGCAGTTATACTGTTAAGCGGATACGGAACGGATACTGTTAAGCGGATACGGAACGCAACCTCCTTCCTTGTGAACTATCCTTGTGAACTAACAGAAAAGCATCAAGTCAATGCAAAAAAAGATACACGACATTAGACGTGACGTCACTACCACTTGGTGCGTGTGTTTGCGGGGAGACAACGTCACGTTCTAACCGCGGGCTTTTCGACTCTATTGTAATCTTCTCCTTCTTTTTCTTCCAGTGTCTTAATTTTTAGGAGGATTTTAATTTTGAGACCGACTCATATAATGATCTTTTTCTCTTCTCAAACCACTGCCGCAAGCTTTTAAGCCACAATGTTATCCTTCTAATTCTTCTTATTCCATCTTTCTTCTTGTGTAATCTTACTAATATTATAAATGCGAAAGTTTGGATGGATGTATGGATGGATGTTTGTTACTCAATCACGCCCCAACGGCTGAACGGATCTGGCTGAAATTTGCCACAGAGATATAGTACTTAATAGCACATAGGCTACTTTATATCCCGGAAAATTAAAGAGTTCCCGCGGGAACCAAAAAACCTCAAACCACGCAGACGAAGTCGCGGGCATTCGCTAGTACTAATTAATCCATACTAATATTGTAAATGCGAAGGTGTGTCTGTCTGCTAAGTATGCTTAAGCGGCCGATCTTTCCAACCGATTTTGATAAAATTTGGTGTAGAGATAAGTTGTATCCCGCGAAAGGACATAGGCTTCTTATCCCCAAAAATTAAGGAGTTCCCGCGGAAAATTAAAAACATTAATCCACGCGGACAAAGTCGCATCATCTAGTAATTAATATAAGAACCTAGAAAATATATAGAACACTGTATATTTAAGTCGTTTACCTTTAACTAGAACGTACAGCAAATAGTGCCCTCTATCATTCTGCTCCACCATTAAGTAAGTGCTGTTGTCTCGCTCTCTCATCACCAACATGTTCGCTGTCCAGTTTACTGGCGCCAAGACATGGCCGTCGAGTAAGGACTTGAAATACTCTTTTTGCTAATAAACGTTAACATTAATCATTATTTTTATGCCATGTTTTGACTTTGATTTCAAGCAATAGCTAACCTAATGTTGCTTCAGTGCTCGAGTATTAGCGTGTCAATAGTGTATAAAGAAAGTTAGGTATTATTTGACCCGGTGGCCAAAATTGGAACTAATTTGTATGCCTGTTTGCGTTTAGTTTTGTTTTTATTTTATCTTTCATACTAGTATCGACAACCGGGTCAGATAAGTTTGTCGGACGGACCTATGAAAAAATGTATTATAAAATTGATTTTGTATTAAGGTAAAAGTAATTTATTATTTGGCGGTTGAGTAAACTCTGATAACATGATGAGAGTCAATAATCTTCTGGTGACATAACTGCATAACAAAAATGTTTAATTCATAGCATTCAGAAGTTAAAACAATTGCACAAATCTCCATATCTTAGGTTATTATAAATGCCATTATTATTATGATTTTTAGGGTTCCGTACCAAAATGGTAAAATGGAACCCTTATGGTGCGACTTTCTCCGTCTGTCTGTCCGTCTGTCCGTCTGTCCGTCTGTCTGTCCGTCACACTCGATTATTTCAGTAACTACCAAAGCTATCGACATGAAATTTGGAATAGTTGTGTATATTAGTGGCCCAAAGACACTGGAATTAAAAAAAATTGGAAATTATTTTTGTTCTTATTTAAAAAGGGGGGAAAATCTGAGGGTTGAAATTTAAAAGTGTGATAACTGTACTGTGTGGGGTATCATATGAAAGGGTTTACTTTGTACATTCTAAAACAGATTTTTAATTATTTTTAGTTATGATAGTTTTTGATTTATCGGGGAAAATGTCTAAAAAAATACCGTCCGTCCCCCCCCCCCCCCTTATCTCCGGAGTTTACCAATCGAAAAATTTGAAATAATTATAGTCAATAGGAATTACGTATATTTTATAGGAAAACTATAGCCAATGCTCTAACTAGCATAGTTTTTTTGATATTAACAATAAACCTCTACAAACAAAGTTCATTAACAAAGGTAATTATTTATTAATAATGGTACGGAACCCTTCGTGCGCGAGTCCGACTCGCACTTGCCCGGTTTTTTTATTTTTATCTTTCAAAAATCACAATTTGAATATCGAATGTAAGACTGTTATATTCACTTGAAAATTATAAAATCAGACAGGTAATTTTTTCATTTTACTTATTGCTACAAAGAAAAACAAACTTTTTGGGAATACAAAAGATACAACATACCCGAGTAGTAGGCACAAAGAAAACTGCAAATATTGGAGTCATTGGCGGTCCCCAGTAGTAGAACGACATCCATTCATCGTCAACCACAGAGTACGGATTGAATCTGGCGAAACGGCTGAATTCCTCACACGTTGTTGTTTCGTTATCATATAGCTCTCCAGGCATTGTACCAGATCTTACGAACGGAACGTATGTTACCACAACAATGATCGCTTCGATTACGATTGCAGACTTGAACATTGTAATCTAACTTAAACGGTCCAAATCAAATTAGAACAGAAAGATGCGTTATTTTTGTAAAGTTTTTATTGAGGACTTTCTCAGCGAACGATCGTTAACTATTGATGAAACAATGAACGTTTGAAAGATACCGTTTTATATCACCGAGACTGGATGTTTACCATTTTTGGTTTTAGTCTGTTTATTGTTTACTATAGGATGTGTACATTCGCTGGTACAGTCATAGATTTGATAACAGCGGTTTTTTTGAAAATATATAATTTATTTAGATATTTGATTGTATTTACATATTACTCAATAAATATAACGCGGATAAGCAGGCACTTATCTCTAGGAACGGGAAAAAAGAAGTTTTTTATGATTTTCCTTTTTGAGAAAATGTACACTTACTCAATTATTTATTTTTTCTCCTAATACTTACAAACTGACGAGTTTCTTGCTGGTTCTTCTCAGTAGAAATGGTGTTCCGAACCAGTGTTAGATTCACTAAACGTTTCAAAAGCTCTCAAATAATAGTTTATTTGAATAAAATAATAACGGAAATCTCTGAACTCTGTACTTCAGAGTCAGTACCACTATCGACGCTACGCTTAAATATATTAAAGTGTGTTTAATAAGAAAATATTAATTGCACCCCAATGATATTCTATATTATTGCACACATTTTGGCAAAGAAACAATGTTAAGCATGTTTAACTTGCATATCCACGTCTCCAGTGAATTGAGGAATATGTATGAATTTCTTCGCTTCTTGTTCAGTTTTCCTCTTCTGCTCTAAATCTGCACTAAACCTTTCAAACTCCATATCTCTACGTACAAAAACTCCATGGCCTTTAAAATTTAGTGTCGAGGCTTCAATGATTGCCTCGCGTTCAGTAGTCGGCTCAGTCCCAATTTCTGCCATTATGGTAGCATAGTTCTCTTCACAGTACATCATCGCTAAATAGGGGTCATGTATCTTCAATCTTATCGGTATGGTTGGTAAAGTTACGTTTTTGTCTGAAAATAAAAATATTCGGTAAAAATCTATTCATATAACTCAATGTTCTCAGTGGGTATCTACCGGATACAGTACCTATTATAGAGATCGTCTCAAGTCAACAGTTTCCAAATAAAACCTGTTTTCATCACTATTATGTTCCACCACCCTACTAACTATATTATCTACACACCACCACCACCACCACCACTACAGCCCATTAACGCCCTTCTGCTTTGCACATGCCTCCACTATCATAGGAGAGAGGGAATTATTATCATTATATACACACACAATCATGATAAACAGAACACATACAGACTATAGAATATACCTATACTGACTATTACTACAGGAACTATTAGGGACCTTGTTATTTAAAAAATCCCTACAGTGATTGAAATCACCTCTGATTGGCTAACACTCTTTTCCTATTGGCCAAAATCCTTTGTCGCAAAAAGAATATCATCCATTAAGCCAATCACAATAAAATTGAGAGTGTAAGACTGATTGATGCAGATTCCACTTAATAGAGTTTCCAACGCCAACAACGCCAACAACGTTATAGAAAACGAGAATGAAAAAAAAAATTAAAGACCGAAGTATGATCCGTCCCTCTCTCCTTGAGAGTGGAGGCCTGTGCCCAGTAGTGGGACGTTAATGGGCTGTAGTGGTGGTGGAAAGTCTTATCATTTGGCAGAGGGGAATAGGCATGTCTGCTTCACTCTTGTTAGAGTTGTTTAATATACTCGAAGGCATAATAATAAGGATTCCCTGTGTATATATTAGTACTGCTCTAAAAAGAACCTAAGTTTTTTTCTACTTACGTAACGGAGTTTTTGGGAGGTCGTGATCAGGTAAACCGTAAAAGAATCCTTTTCTATCTCCAGCGATAAGTAACATTCTTCTTCTTTCGTTCAATAGCAATTTTGGCTGATTCCAATCAACATTTCTATAAAGTGAGCCAAACGCAGTTTTAAAATATTGTACGTCCTAAAAGTTTGATAAAACGGATTCAACGGGTTCTGAATATGTTTTGAAACTTTATTTTGATACCAGAAATAACCAAGTTTTATGTGAAAATAATTAATTAATTATATAATAAGTATATAAAATAATATTATTTATTATGATAAAATCTTTTTATTGATTAATGAATATTTTTTATTGATTAATGAATATTTTTATTTGCTCTAATTAAGTAATATGTTCAAGATTTTACCTTCTTTGTGGGATATGAAAATGTGTGTACTACAGCTCTCCTAAATTCTCTCCTGGACCAAATAAAAAATGGCAGCCACTTAGTGTTAACTATATCTTCAGGATGAAAAACAGCATTTTTTGCAAACTCGTCGCATGTTGTCCAATTAATTTTAGGATGATATCGATCCGACCTCCTATAAAATCTGTTTTCTGCAAAATAGTCCGTGATATTTAGTTTTCTTGGCGTTACCTTATTTGCTTTTGGAAACTGCCTTTTATTTTGGGTATCGAACATTTTGCTTCTCCTATTTGCAAACGGATCTTGCAGATTCTTCTCTAACAAGGAAGGAAAGTCGAATGGTCGAGTGATTTTTTTGGTCTTATTGGCACTAGCATAAAAGTTTTTGTAATACTCCATTTCATCTCGAGGACTTGGAAATGCTATCCTTCTTTGTGGCGGAAACCATCTTACAGTTAGGTTATTGGGTTTCTTAAGTAAATCTGGAGCGTTCTTGACATCCTTCGGACTGATCATCCCTAAATGTAAAAAATCAATGGGCTGTTTATCTCCAAAACCTTCCCTGGTTAAAAACCTGAAATTTACCGGTATTTGAGCTTTATTTTCCGTAGCACTGTCATCTACACTGCCTTCATACTTGGATATTCTGGGCAAATCTTCATCTTCAAACAGTTTCCTTGCACTTACTACCGTGAACAAAACCATAATGAATGTTATATGCATTCTTCCGCGTAGCATTGGTTATGTTTACAATTTCTGTGTCACGGAGTCTTTATATTGTATTCGAACATAAAAGCAGATTTTACCAACTTTTTGCTATAAACAGATACGGTAAAAAGTAGATAATCACATTAATATAATTATTAAAAAAAGAAGTTTGGGATACAGGTAAAGATTTAGATATTATTTCATCCTATTTTTAATGAATTTATTTCATTCATCATATTTTCATCATTTCATAAAACAACAAACATAGTTATTGAAAAATGTACCTGGTAAAAATACTGAAGTATCTAAGTTTATAAGTCTACAACTACTTAAAGAACTATTATTCCTATAATACAATCCATACACTATCCTTCCATACTAATATTATAAATGCAAAAGTGTGTGTGTGTCTGTCTGTCTCTCTGCTGCGCTTTCACGGCCCACCTGTTCAACCGATTTTGATAAAATTTGATACAGGGGTAGGTTGTATCCCGGGGAAGGACATAGGCTACTTTTTATTCCGGAAAATGAAAGCGTTCCAGCGGGAATCAACAAAATCCTAATCCACGCGGACGAAGTCGCGGGAATCATCTAGTTACAAATAAATAATAGTTTTGCACAGTCTGAAAAATTCAGTAAAGCGTTTGCGACACCTGGCTGTTTGCTTTGCTACTTAATTAACATCCTGGAAAGTAAGGCACCTGAATCGTAATCATAACAGATACTAAACTCCTAAAACAATTTTTAACGGCAAACATGGTTTTAATTCTATAAAAATTTAAGTTTAAGTTGCATAATGGCTATACTTATAACTTAGATGGTAATTTTATTAGAGTATTTTTTTGTCCCCGCGCTAGTTTGTGCGTATAAGTTCGCCAAACAATTTTTAGTCCATAGTGATATTATTAGATTAAAGTTCATCCAATTGGTTCTCAATTTCGAATTCTTCCTCGTCCTCGGCGTCGTCTTCGTTTTCCTCCTCGACATCGTCGATAAATGGCGAATTCTTTAAAGCCAGATAAGAATAATTGTAATCGCCTCGGAAACCTATTTTTTCTGCTTCTAATGTAATCTGGGAAAAAAAGTGTCAAATCTGAGAATCTTGAGAACCCGTAAGCACTTATATAGGCCTATTACACTACACATATTCAAGGGACCCTTACCCTAAATCAGTGTAGCGTAATAAGACTGATCAGTTTTCCACCAAGGGCGAAGGGTTTCAATCTATTTTAGTACTAGGTATATTAGTGATACTTTCTCTGCCCTTTCAGTCCCTTCTTTTTCAATAGTACGGTACAGTATCATATCATCATCAATCATCATCAAATATAAATATTATAAATGCGAAAGTTTGGATGGATAGATGTATGGATGTTTGTTTATCAATCACGCCCGAACGGCTTAACGGATCTGGATGAAATTTGGCACATAGGTAGATTATAGTCTGGAATAACACAAATGCTACTTTTTATCCCGGAAAACTAAGGAGTTCCCGCGGGAACCAAAAACCTCAATCCACGCGGACGTAGTCGCGGGATTAACTCCGAACGATCGGATGATGCTAGTACTTAAGTACCTACTTAATAAAAAAGAATTTAAGTAATTAATATCACCTACATACATTTTTATCCGGCATTTTGTCAGATGGAGCCAAAGCGTAACAGAATTTATGTTCGCAATTCATAATCCCCAAGTAACCTGGTTCCACGTACTTCAGCCCAAACATCAATACCGGAAAATGGTCCACTGCAAAATAATCTTATATTTTAGCTAGGTAACTAAGCCAGCTTAGCCTGGCGAGTGTTGCAATGCAACACCTAACCTACCTACGTAAATGGTACTGTGTCAGAAACCTTCGCGTATGTGCTAACAACAATAAGTTTCTCCAGGAATGTAACGTCTAAAGAAGCAACATTTAGCTTCTTTATTTTATAGCTATCCTCAAATGCTATAAAAAGTTGCATTTGCAGTTGCATAAATTGGATACGGTTTTCTATTTTTGATATGTCTTACTTAGGTACTTCGAAATGTGTTCCATCAACGCGTCCATTCCGAAGTTTGATTCAAAATTACAGCTAGGTAATCAAACGGGTATCTGTTCAGGTAGATGAATCTTTAATATTCTTAGTCCTACAGTGTTAAAAAATATTTTCTTACTTCCAAAAACAAAAGAAGGTATGAGCCTAAATTTCCCTGGGGTCTCAGTGCTGATGTATAGAGCGCTGAAGTCCATAGATGTCTCCATGAACAGCACGGCCTTAGACCAGTTCACGCTATGATCCATATCTTTAAGTCCAACTTGAAATCGGTCAACAAGCTAAAACAAGATGAAACAAGTTTTAAATACTGTCCGTCCTTCATAATATCAACAGGTAAATCTAGGGATCGCGATAGACCAAATTAGTTCCTCAATTCAGAGCTAGAGCTCACCTTAGCGGCACGTCTTTGCCGTACCAGTGATAGATACACTCGACGATACAAAAGCACTAGTAAGTTATTTGAATTTTTAAAAAATTTATACCCTAACCGTCCCACTAGCCATAGCAATCCTAGCCTTTTACCAGATCAGACAGACCATTATAAAAACTATATTATTTCATAAATTGACCCTGTTGAGAAACAAACCCCGAAGCGTTCCCTACTATTTCAAAAACATCTTAATCCATATCCATCCATACTAATATTATAAGTGCGAAAGTGTGTCTGTCTGTCTGTCTGTCTGTCTGTCTGTCTGTCTGCTACGCTTTCACGGCCCATCTATTCAACCGATTTTGATGAAATTTGGTACAGGGATAGGTTGTACCCCGGGGAAGGACATAGGCTACTTTTTATCCCGGAAAATTCAAAGGTTCCCGCGGGAATCAAAAAATTTATCTGTTCAACCGATTATAATGAAATTTGATACAAGGGTAGGTTGTATCCCGGGTAAGGACATAGACAACTTTTTATCCCGGAAAATTCAAGAGTCCCGTGGGAATCGAAAAGACTTGGTCCACGCGGACGAAGTCGCGGGAATCATCTAGTTCAAAATATGTTTTTTATTCAAATAAGTTTACTTTTACAGGTACTTTTTAATCGTCAAGTGAATCTTCCACTGATTCGGACTCCCATTCTTTGCCAGGGAGGCATCATAAGACCACGATAGATGCTGACTTAAAACTGACTTAATAGAAAGTTGATAGCATTAGGTATTTTTTAGTTTTAGTTACTTACAATAGATGTTGGAACACTGAATCGGACGTTATATGACTCGTCATCGTTGTAATTCCAGAAGTAGAATATTTGCCAGTCAATTTCTGTCATACTGTTGACATCAAACGTGGTGTTTGCAAGAAATTCCTCACAGGTTGTCCAATTTTCCGTTATGTTTTTATGAATTTCCTGATGTTTTTCAAAGTCCCTTTTATTTTCAGTGTATTCATGTTCATTTTCATCATCAACAGTATTATTTGCATGAGAAAAAATTAGTATAAGAATAATTTGTAACGCAACGTAAAGAAAAACCATTTTGTTAATTATTTCTGAAGGCTGTTATTTTAAAATCGTCTTTCAGAATCTTTCTAGTTAATTCTGTTTTAATATTTCGTTTTCAAGCTCGTTTCAAGACGTTTATCTCGTAAAAATTCTTTTCAAAAACTGAAAGTGACTATATACTAAAGATTCGAATATTTTTATACAACATTTATAAACTCTCGCAATAAAAATAAATATTTGTATATTTTTGTTTGTTTGTATTTCAAACAAATGATACAAAGCTATATAAACAAGAACCACATGTACCACCTACCATGTATTTACAACAGAATATTTTACACAGAAAAAGAAACTATCTGAGTTACTTTTATTTTATTAGGGGTTTTTCCGAACGTGTTGGAAAATTACTAATTTTACCCATTTGTTTTCATGTCTAAGGTGATAGATTTCAGGTAACTTGTCAGTAAGACTGAACCTCCACTCTAGTCTGATGTATTTTAAGTCAACGGGTAGTAGGTAGTCAAGTTATCAGGGAGCGAAACAGTTAATAATATATATGATATTAAATTAAATTGATTTGTAAATTTAGAATAAATTCGATCTAGGAGTTACAGTCAAGTGCTCAAAGGTGTATGAACTAATCGACGCCCCGCGATGAATTGCTCTCCCGACGCGGGCCTCAAGCTCTCACGGGAAGGCAATCCATTCCCAGAAACGATCGCGAGTTATGCCACATCAGCATTGACTGCCACCGTTTCTAGGCACGGAGCCGGTGCTTGTAGACGAGGAGCTGGTAACATAACTAGGTACCTTCCCTTTAGGTATTGATTTACTGACGAGTGTCAAAATATGTTAAATTTGCGGCTTAAACGTCCGTATCTTTTGATTGCGTTGACGATTTTTTTACAGCACTAAGCAACTATAACCCCAAGTATTCCATATTGATTTCAACTTGATACCTCAACGCGTTCCCGTGAAAACTGTCCCGTGGTTGACCGACGGTCAACTTAGTGATCCTATAAGGTTTTCTTTTTTGCCTCTTTAGGTACGGAACCCTAAAAAGAGGACTTAAGTACAATAAACAACAATATTAAGACTGTAATAGTGATATTCTCAATTAAAAACCTACCCAACTACTGTGTAAAATTAATTAGGTACAATAAAACTCGTCCTAATTAAGGAAAAACTGCTCATCCTTGTTCCTCTCGTTAATACAAGCTGGGTAGCCGTCACCGAGGTCCAAGGCTTCTGCCTCAGCAGCGACTTCTAATCGATAGGTCTCGTTGCCAGGCCGGGCTGCCAAGGAAGCCCCGCCCACGTGACAATCCATCACCAGCAAGTACTTGCCACCACGGATTAGCTTCATTTGGAACTTCAGGAGTGGAACTCCTTTGCGCATTGGTTTTATATCTGGAAGGAACATAGGAACATAGGAGTTCATGTACCTACGTATAGTGTTAGGCTGAAAATTAAAATACATTCAAGGTCTTTTAGTATCTATAATCATTGAACTATTACCTATTCTGTGCTATAATTGTGGAGGCTAGTCTGGCAGCACTGGACGTTTGTATAGATATAGATGTGTAATGGCGACGGTTGTGTGAATTGATTAAACTATATATAATCAAAAGGAAAACACTCTCAGTGTTTTCCTTTAATAGTAGGTACTAGGAGCACAGTCGCTTCTGAGGCGATTCTGAATGTCAGGGATACCGGGCACGCAACTCAAGCTTTTCGACGTTTTGTCGTTTTGAGAAATTAAATATCTTTCCAAATTGCATATAGGTTTTCCCGGAAAAGTGGTGATAGACTAGTGGTTTTTTTGCGCGTCGGCCTGCTATTCGGGTGTTCTTGGATTCGACCCTCGGGAACACACTTTTCGCACGCACGGGACTTTTTCGTAGTTCATGTGCGTTTAAAGCAATTATATCGTCGTTTTTAGAGTTGAAAATAAAACCTAAAGTGTCTATACTGACTAGGGTCCCGAATAATGTTAGGTACGCCCAGAAACGTCCCAGCGGCACCCTGGTCAGCAAACAGCAGCAGTTCGTGAGCAGCTGATCCCATGGACAAATGAAGAGTAGCTGCTTCCCAATACGGCTGCTGCTCCAAGTATTCGTTCATATCAGACCATACTCTCTTGATTATCTGAAAATTCCCGGATATACTCCTCTTAAACACCACTGAAGACGTCAGACAGAGGGTCTATATTCCTTGCTTGTGATGATATACCGATAATTACACTGTTATCTATACTAATATTATAAATGCGAAAGTTTGGATGGATGCATGTATGTATGGTTGGATGGATGGATTGGATGTGGTTTACTCAATCACGGCAGAATGGCTAAACGGATCTGGACGTAATTTGGCACAGATATAGATTATAATCTGGAATTACTCGTAGGCTACTTTTTATCCCGGAAAATTAAGGATGGTCGGAGAGCTGAATATACAACAACCTTCACCGATTTGTTAACCAGATGAAACCTATTTTTTTATTATTTAATAGTATATAAATACGCCTCAAATAGCTTTCCTATCAAAATCCTGACCAGGCTATTTTTAAATTATGGTGGACTATGGTATACTATACGTAACTTCACGGATCGGAACCCAAATTTAATTTAATTTAATTTTTAAATTATTATATTTTTTATAGTTTATTGTAGACAATGCTATACCATCGCGAGTGTCATAAAAATTACCTATATTTTAATATAGTTCCGATCCGTGAAGTTACAGGTCCATAGTATACCATAGTCCACCATAATTAATTTATAAATAGCCTGTTTTGATAGGCAATGTATTTTAGGCGTATTTATCTAATTTAAATAAAAATAAAAAGTAGGTTTCATCTGGTTAAAACATCGGTGAAGGTCGTTGTATATCCAGACCAGGAGTTCCTGCATGAACCAAAAAACTTCAGACCATGCAGACGAAGTCGCGGGCATCAACTAGTTTAGTGCTAATTTGTAATATTTAGTAATACTTATAAATTTAGAATAACTGTCAATAATAATAATAGTAGTATAAAGTAAGATCACTTGTTCTCACTGAGAGAATGTGATCCGCCCAAAAAATACGATTCTTATTTTAAGAATCGCAAGCTATCTCTGTACATTTAGATAAAGTGTGGCACTAGATAAGTAAAGTAAAATATACGAATCTATAGCGCAATGCATCGTACATGTGGTGCCATCTATCGATGCATAGCGCATACCGAAAACTTTTCAACGGTCGCACACACCGCGAGCACATCGTGCACAGCACGGGGGGACACAGACTATCTTTAGCACCATAAATTTTTAAGCATAGATTACTTTGCTGTCATTAGGCACTAAGCAAGGATGGTACGCCCTTAGCCCTTTAACGTGGCTTTAAATACAATACCGAGGAAGCAATCTTCTTAGCGACTCAGCAATGAGCTCGGGTAAGGATGCAGAGCATCGAAGACCGTACCCACTGACCACACGGACAGACCGTCGAACTGTACGGGTGACCATTGGCTAGAGTGTATGTAAGTTTGACGTAGCTCATCGTATCACCAAGTTGCCAAAAGATAAATTATTATCAGGGACGTGGTCATCCCGTTAGTAGCCGCATGGAAGCTTTGTCTTGAGGCCCGCACCCTCGACTATGACTAGGTCAAAAGCATACCGCGCTATTTCTTACTATAAGTAGTACAATTTCGTGTAGGAATGGAGTTATTATTCTCACCTCTTGCGTAGCATTTTTGAACTTCATGTCCAAGCACTTCGTATCTAACTTCATATTCCAAGTGTAATAGATCCTCCATGGTTTGCCTATCACTATATCGATATCGAAAAAGGGATCTTTCGATATCCTCATGCAGGCATCACGACTCTTCCCTAACATTTTTTCTGTGAAGTCCTCGCATGACGTGCAACAAAATAGGTATGAAACAAAAATCGTTGCCAATCGCACGGTTGACATTTTCATTGTAAACGAAGTATGATTCATCACCCCTATATAAGAGCTGAGTATGAGAAAGTTTACGTTTTCTGCTAACATTTTGCTTCTCATGGTATTGTTCGATCCCAATTCAATTGTTTTACAATGAAAACAGTCTTCAGTCAGTCAGCTATCAAAGTTACAAAGATCGAAAACTTGACTGATAGAAAATCGTGAGATTTCATACCAATTTTACTGTAAAGACAATAAACAATATCCTGCAAGCAGTGTCATTTAATGATGATTACTACATTAATACCAAATGTACAAAGCACTTATGAATATATATACACTATAGAAATATGGAATAGTAAATGATGCCCGTGACGTCATCCGCGTGGATTCAGGTTTTCCCGGGGGAACTCATGAAAAGTAGCATATGTCGCTCTCCAGGTCGTCAACTATGGCTATGCAACAAACACGTCGATCCATTCCGATAATGCCTTATTATCATATTGATATATTGCCAGATTGCAATATTTTTAAAACTTATTTAATATAACATTGGTCGTGTAGCATTCAACAATCCAAACGGCCTTTAAACATTAGCAGCTGCTTATAAAATTACAGTTTTAGAACTTTTTCCTAGTTTCGTTTGCGTGATCAAAACACTGCACTCATTTGTTATGTAGGCGTGCCGGCCACCGATGCGTATCTCTAGAATAGGTGGAATTGGTGGGCGGCATAATATTACCAGTCGTTACATAGTGACAGCTCGAACGTAATGACCGCTACGCCCAGTTGGAATTTAAAAAATAAACAAAGAATATAACGGCAGTCGGAGAAGTAGTTTTTTTTTTCGGTTTTGGCGCACTTTTCGCTTTCGAAATCGCTTCAAGCCATTTCAAACTGTTCGATGCCATAATGTCAGGTTCCTCATTACTTTGTTTAGCTACCGAAAGTATCCAAAGCCAAAAACTGAACTAATTAAGACAAGGATAAGTTTGTTGGTAACAAACCTAAGTAGGTAACTTTGTTGGTCTATATACATAGAATGTTCATAGCGTTACTTGGTGCCAAACGAAAGAAACTAATTTCTTAGTGCCCCATAGCTGCCAAACTGAGGTCTTTTGAATGATGATGATGATTTCCATTGCCGAGTTCGGTAACGGCGACTGCAAATCTCTATCAGTTATTTGAATAGCTACGCTCATGCGCCCTTATATGTGACTGATCACTGATGTACTCATGGCGGTCTACTTTTAAGATAGTCACGGTAAATGTACAGATGAACCTTCCTCTTGTTCTCAAATTCCATGATATTCTGCTGAAAAACGGGTTCCTACTCCCTCGGTTTTCAGCCAGACTTTCCCAACGAAAGGCGAGTCGATCTTGCATCTACTCATATCTCTCTATTTTTTTCTTTTGAATATGAAATGCATAAAGGTTGAATTCGCCATGTATCGCTAGAATCGTCTCCCAGAGAAACTCCTACAGCGACTATGAATTCCAGTGTAAGAAATTAGAATGGATTTTCAAAACATTCACTTGTGCCCCGTGTAAAGCCGGAGCCGGCCAACTCTTAGCTTCTTTTTGCTTAGAAAATAAATTAATGGAAAGTAGAGGCGTTGTTGAGTAGCTAGCGAGCGGTCATAAGTTATAACTTATACGAAACCGCCCCTAGCCAAGTCTTGCCCCTTGAAAAATATTATATTTCGTTCTCACGAAGTAAATAAATTTCCTCTAAGATTTCGTAGATGGGTCGTGTATTTAATAGGTAGGAAAATATAGCCAAGTCTCGATAATGGGTATTTATGACTTTGTTTCTGTTTATATAGTTATCTATGTAGTAGGTACCTAATTGTTATAACTAAAACTTTTAGAATACAAATGATTGACATTACGTGTTGGTGAAGGAACCAGAAGTTTAATTCGCTATAATCCGCGACAAAAGGAATATCTATGTGGTACAGTGATTTTATATATATATATATTGATTATATATTTTATATATTTTTTAATCAAATCACTGTACCACATAGATATTCCTTTTGTCGCGGATTATAGCGAATTAAACTTCTGGTTCCTTCATTATGATGGACTTCCGCAAAGTAACGCCTGCCTCTATCCAATATTACGTGTTGGTTCATCCGGCTTCTAAACTTTTCACCATAATTACATAGACTCTCTACTCACTCGCTTTAAAGGTTTGTCGTCAAATTGCTATAAAGGTTTGAATCTTAAAGAAGATAAGAGTCTTTAAAAGACAGTAGGTATATTACATCCTTTTGAAGACTATATTAGGTAGGTATATACCTACTTCAAACGGTCAAATCTTTGAAGCTCTTTCTGTTGAAAGTTCTTGTTTTAAAGAGTCAATGCAAGAACTTTCAACAGAAAGAGCTTCAAAGATTTCCACATCACGCTACGTTATGTAACGCATCTTTTGCAACCCTGATCCATACTAATATTATAAATGCGAAAGTGTGTATGTCTGTCTGCCTGTCTGCTACGCTTTCACGGCCCAACTACTCAACCGATTTTGATGAAATTTGGTACAGAGGTAGGTTCCATCCCAGGGAAGGACATATGCTACTTATTATCTCAGACAATTGAAGTGTTCCCGCGGGAATCAAAAAACGTAAATCCGCGTAACGTAAAGTCGCGGGAATCATCTAGTAGATAATAAATAATAAAGGCTGCCTAAAATGTAAAGACCATAATCAAGTAAGTATACTAAATACTTACCTAGAACTATATGAAATAGAATACAAAAGAACGGTAATCTTTATTATCTCTACAAGTTTGTGATCTTTTTTATCCTCTACAAGTTAGCCATTGACTGTTAATGATTCACCTGATGGTAAGACCTTGATGATGAAGTCTAAGATGGTAGCGGGCTAACCTATTATACTTAGGTATGGCAGTTATGCCAAACCCATACCCCTGATCATTTATGATGCATGCTACACGGCATCGTTCCGGAACGCTAGTGGGCGCCACGTCTTTGCCGGTAGGGTGACAATTAGCTGACCGAAGCCCCCTACCAGGTCACACCAGAGAAATTTCAATAATTATAAATTCCCAATTTGACGCTGCCTGGGATCGAACCCGGGACCTCTCACGTTAAGACAACAGCGCCCAACACTACGCCAGGGAGGTCGTCAAAAATCCAGTTGCAAATCACCAAGAGTTCTATCGTTGGAAAACAGGACCAATCTAGCGGTGTGCCGTGTGCTCCTCACCATCAGGGGCAACGTGCGCGCCTGTCAGATGCAGTGACGCCACCGCAGACTAGCAATCCACAGGGGTGTGATTAAAACAATATAAACAACATTTTATTTATTTTCTGCTACACCACCCCGGAAAGTACCCACCTGAATAGTAGTCTGACTTCTAAACCACCTAGGCTATCATTGCTTATGCAAGAAATATTTGCAATTTCGATAGACACCTACAGGTTGATGTTTATTTACAATGGTGATGATGATTGGACGATAATTATGGGAAACAATAGAAATTACCCGCCTACTTATTTAGTCCTTAGTAGAAGACATGGTTTAGTAGTAATTTGTAAATATCGTAATTACCCCATTTTCGTAAGTACCCAGAAGCACCCTTTGGGCCTTTATCTATTGCCATGTGACAGCCCTATTTCGAATAGAGGTTGTGTTCAGTTTAACTATAGCGATGTAGATCAAGTACCCACACGGAATCGAATCATACACCTAGATATTGCCAACCCTATCCAGCTGTAATTGCCTTCTAAGGTCATGACTCACGAGGACAGGGAATTGACTTAATTAAAGGTACAAAGACAAACAAAAATTTAATTTTAATTTTATATCTAATCCATATCCCTATTAATATTATAAATGCGAAACGGTGTCTGTCTGTCTGTCTGCTACGCTTTCACGGCCCATCTGTTCAACCGATTTTGATGAAATTTAGTACAGAGATAGGTTGTATCCCGGGGAAGGACATAGGCTACTTTTTATCCCGGAAAATGAAAGAGTTCCCGGGGGAATAAAAAAATTATCTGTTCAACCGATTATAATGAAATTTGGTACAGGGGTAGGTTGTATCCCGGAGAAGGACATAGGCTTTTTATCCCGGAAAATTCAAGAGTTCCCGTGGGAATCGAAAAAACTTGGTCCACGCGGACGAAGTCGCGGGAATCATCTAGTAATTAATAATTATGTATATTCATGCATGTGAAGCGTAAAAAATGAAGTGGCAAGCGGATGAGGAAGTCGGAGGTCCGTGTTTTATGTGGTAAATATGGACTTATATCCAGCAATTAACAAATACAGGCTGAAGGAATTGAAAAAATCTAGTACCTATGTGATAATTATTTAGTTTTAACCTAAAACCATCTCAAACTTAATCTCAATAGTTTCACGGTCAAGGGAATAATGAGATAGAAACTGCCTGGAAAGTAGTAGCATTAATAGGTGCAATCCCCCTCTTAGATAGTTTTTACTAGATGATTCCCGCGACTTCGTCCACGTGGACCAAGTTTTTTCGATTCCCGCGGGAACTCTTAAATTTTCCGGGATAAAAAGTAGCCTATCCCTGTACCAAATTTCATCAAAATCGGTTGAACAGATGGGCCGTGAAAGCGTAGCAGACAGACAGACAGACAGACACACTTTCGCATTTATAATATTAGTATGGATTTTATAAAATAAAAAGTTTCCCTTCAAATCAAACCTGGCATTAACTTAAAAGGAGAGAATTCGCTAGATATTATACCTATCAGAAAGTTAATCAAATTGATATATGTACCATAATGTATATATTGTAATACATTTAAACAATTTATAATTCTTTCAACTCAAAAAATATTTATGACTTCATGTCAGTTAATAAAGAAACTTTATCAAACTAAACAAACTTGAACTGCACAACGAATTGATACCACTTTCCCCACTTTTCCTTTCACTCTCCCGAATAAGTTAGGAAAACATTTTCGCCTACAAAGCTCGGTACCCTCGTATAATCCTCTACCTGCAGAGATATACCGTGCTTACCCCGCGCAGCCACTATCATCCATACCTACCGCACATTTATTTATACAGAAAACCCATTTGACAACCTCCATTCATACAGAATTGAATGTTATGACGATGAAAATAAAGTCAATATTTCAATGAGGGTAGACTGTTACTTAGTTCTTTCTGAGGTGAAATCTCCTCCCCCCACCAAGCGGCTCTCGCGCCCTGCCTCATGCATTTAAATTGCTTCATTATAGAACTAGACGCCGGAGAGTAGGGTTGTCTACTGGGAAAAATAGGGTTTACGGCTCCTTTCAAAGTAAAAGTTTTGTCCAAATAACGTACAATATGGCATATAAATACTCTACGCACCTTACAAATTTTAAAAAGCTGATTTTTTTTTTTAATATTACCACATAATAGGTATTAGTGTATCACGTAATACTTCTCGTACATAACTCGATAAAATATTCAGGCTCTATGTAAATGACCTCCATGTAGATATATTCCAATTGTAACGAGAATGATGATTATGTTTTACCTAGAATTTTTTTATTTGCCTATTGTCCAGCCCAAAGATATATTTCTGTACTTACCTAATTCTTGGTCGCTGGTTGCAAGCTACATATTTTAAGTTCTTTATTTGATAACCAACCCCGGCTTAGCAATTTCCGTGGGTATAATTTCTGAAATTCCTGCCTTTGTGGAAGTCGACGCATAAAGAAACCAAACATGAAAGCCTTCAATTTTCTAGACCTAAGCTAAAGGCTTTTAAGCTACCTATCCCAGACATTCAGCCAAATAAACCGCCCAAAAGACGTATAGAACCTTCAACAAATTACTAAAAATGTCCCATCTTCTATTAAAAGCCGTCAACAAGTAACAGAGGCAATTAAAGAAAACAATGAATAATTTATTCCTTCGTCGGCACCCCTAATGTGGGATGAGAGGGCGGCCGCTATCTGCGATCATTAGTCCCTGCGAGTGGCCAGACGCAAAATTTTGCATGCTACCGACCGCGTCCGCTTTCCAGTACGACTAATGACTTTGCTAACTTCGCGGATTTGAAATGATACTGATACGTGTGTAATAGACCCGCTGCTTATGATATTAAACAACATGCTTGAAAACTGCCCCCCGATTGTGTAAGGAAATCGTAGTCATAATGATATGTCAAACGTATAATTCGACCTGTATAAGGAGTTCATAGATGCCTGCACGTCACAAAGCCTGTGTGAACTCCTAAAACAGTTCGAGTAATACGTTTTAAGCTGTTACACAATTTGTGCCTCTGATGCACGACAGTACACCTATTTAGAAAATTTAGTTGAACACTAAGAAAAGTGTTCAAAAAACTTGGTGTCTATCCCTCAGATTAAGTGCATTTGATGTAAATTGTCGTTTGGCCATCAAAGTCAGGGTATAGCGAAGGTACAAATCAGACGTTTGACACTTCACGTTGACACTGACGTTGTACAATCCATACTACCTAATATTTTAAATGCGAAAGTGTGTCTGTCTGTCTGTCTGTCTGCTACGCTTTCACGGCCCATCTGTTCAACCGATTTTGATGAAATTTGGTACAGGGGTAGGAAGTGTCCCGGGGAAGGACATAGGCTACTTTTAATCCCGAAAAATTCAAGAGTTCCCGCGGGAATCGAAAAACCTTGGTCCACGCGGACGAAGTCGCGGGAATCATCTAGTTTGCTAATAAATTTTCCGTAGTGTATGATAAAAATCACTGGAAACACATGCAATACTTCGTAAGTTCCCGAGGTCTGCCTTACCATTTCACCATAATCGGATAGGACACAAAGAGACTTAGGACACAGCCCCAAGCTGAAGTTGGCAGGCTGCCTTTAGGCTAAAAGCTTAACATGTCACCAGAGAATTGTTCTTTCCTCGTGCCTATAGCTGCCTCGAGGCCCGTAAGTACCCCTTTAGCCTAGGTACTATAAGGACTCAATTCTATAAAGCTTACTTTGGCTTAGCCCAGATTTTAAACAAAGTCTTATATCAGAGCCATAACCCGTCTCGTTTTAACTGTAAGTAAAGCCCATCGAAAATGCAATGAAAATAGTTGAAGTTCGCTCTTGTAAACTCAATATTTAATTTACGTGGACATTCCTTAATTGAATTTTCTCTTTTAACGTAATAAGTACTGCAAGGCTAATCCTTAAAGGTTCAATTCATCTCTATTTGAAACCATCCAAGATATAATACAACATCCCTTCCATTCAACCCCACATCCGAATTCAACTATATCCTTTTTACATCAAATTCAATTAATTATACAACAGCACGCCCGTTTTAGCGCGCATCTGCGTCCATTAAATACCTCCAAATGTCAACAATTTGCCTATTTTGCAGCCAATCCACGCCTACTGTTACCACCATAAAGGTAGGATCTTACTGACGTGTTACCACAATGAAAAATTCACGTATCAATAACCAACTTATAATCTATCCAATCAACAAAGGTGTCACATTACGTACCTCCTTTGTGATCTCCATAGATATGTTTACAAACAAAATAGGGGCTTGTCATAATCTGTTTTTGGATGCGTCTTTTCTACTTTTCGGTCTGGCAACTTTTTGCAGGATTGTTTTTTTTAGCGGCTTAGCAAAGGTATGGATTTCGACGCCTCATTGTTGGTTTAACCGTGAATTGAAAGGTGTTTCACGTGAAGGGAAGGGAAATCCTGCAGTACCTAGGAATAATTCTCTACTTTGTGTGGTCCTTTCAAATTTGACAGTTGACATTTTTGAAGAGGACTTCTATAGGCTTCTAGTAATTTTACTTTCAATAACGCCCCGCTTTGTAGTAATTGTATTTGAAGCCGGTCTCTTTTCTTTTCCTGGTTCTTTGAGTTCTCTGTAACCGCAAATACTTATGAAAGTGAATTTAATATTGTGGTTAGTTTTACGATCGCTTTCAAAAATACCTACATCTCAATCTACGGTAACATTTGTTCAAATCGATGGTTCAAATAAATTAATAATGTATATGGAACAAATCAATGATCTGGAATAAATCATCTTCTTTTTGATATCATAGAGTGATTACGACAAAATAATTGTTTTAATAGCTTTTGAAATGCTCTTTTTCCGACACCTACCTATTCATATTTTAACCATATAGCGTTGTCTGAGTGTTTCTCAAAAATGATTATTATGAGTAAATTATAGGTGATGTAGTAGGTTAAGTGTTATTATATTTTAAAAAACAATGTTTAAGAACCAAAGAACATTTTTCACACAGACCAGTTATAATATATACATTATACACATATAAGATCGCTGATCTTTCAAATAAACATATTAATAAAAAAACATCTAACAAAAATCGACGTGGAGAAAAAAACAAACCTTCATACAACAATTACATTATACGGCGAAACCTCAAGCGTCAAATGCCGAACTTTTTTGCAACTTACTTTAACAGTTGTATTTTCTTTTTAACTTCTTATTTCAATGTGGTAGAGTTCAGAATTCTTTGCACTATGTATTTGATGTTGATAAGGATTATTTGGTTGGATGTGTGCGCGGTGAAGCGTGAACGCTTGCGCGGGACATGAGGGGTCCGTCGGTTTATTTTTTCCTTAATCCAACCGGGATTAGGTTAAAGCCCTTTTGACTGGCAGCCGCCGTCAGAGCCACGTCTGGTGAGATTTCGGAGGTGCATCGTGCATGCCCTAAGGCCTGCAATGTTTTCGTACTTACCTACAGACTATGACACTTTATAAAAAAAACATTTCCTATTAATCTCCAAAGTTTAAGTGGGGTTTCCACCGTGAGTGGAGCGAGCTTCATACGGACACCGATTAACTCCACAGAGAAAAACTGCATAAAAGAACAATACCGACATAAAGCTAGCGGATAGACAGAGCGAGCAAAAAGAGTTAAAAAGAGTCAAAATGTGCTCGCTCATTAAGGCAACTGTCAAAATATTTAAATATTTTGATATTACTAATGGAAGTGTAAGCCTATTTTGTCTACACAGAGACCGTTTCGCTTAGCCATTTCCCGCTCATTACCCTTTTGGGGCGGAAATCCCACTTTATTAAAAAAGGCGGGACTAAGTACAATTACCTATTTGTCTAAAAATCGTCTGACAAACAGGCTTGTCTTACAAACTACCGCAGGAAATGCATTTTCCAGGGCTGCAAATATGCTGATTACGTCATACTCGTTATTGAGTATGAATTTAATTATGGCTTTAAGATATTGCCAGAAGCTCCCATTCCTGTTCTATACCTTCAAACAGTGGATTTAAACATATTTTATGATTACCTACTCGAAGTCCAGAGCAGAAACAATAATATGATTGGTAACGACCTCAAAGTGAGGTGTGAAGGACATTCGTCACACATCCACCCGTTCTCACGCGCTACCCGTGTTGCTAACGCTGTCACGGATTAGACGTGACGGCACTACTTAGGGCTGTCACTTGCCAGTACTACTAGGACCTATGTAATGCCGACTTAACCAACTACTGTGCTAATCCAAATTAAACCTCCTTAATTAGTGTACTAATCTTTTCAGTCCTGTCCTAAGTTTTCTTATTACCGAAGTATCTGCCGTCGACCCGAGACCTATCCTTTTGTCCATAAACTTAGCTTGACTGTTATATTTTTTACCATGTTTTTAGCTTCGTATAAAAAATACTTCCGCTTAGCCATGTTGTTCTCGAAAGGTAACAAATCGACTCGCTCGTAGGTTCGACGACTCCCAACCTTCCGAACAAGACGGATAGGTACCTAAAAGGATTTAGCACCATAAAACCATATTGCCCCAATGATGCCAGTTTTCTAAAACGTTTGATAATATGATTTTTCTCAACTCTCACTAGGCAGATACAGCGATGATTTTGTCAACCCTGACCGTGCTGTCATTTACTGTAGACAGTGACAATTCATTCAGACTACCTGCGCGCGCGCCTTAATCCCAGTGACATACGAGACGCGTCATAGATTAAACTATTTACATTTACTCTGATTGTATACCTAAACGTAAGTATTTTCTCCTACTTGCTCGAAAATTGCTTCGTTATTTTAAAAAAACAATACGTACATTTGGGTCTGTTCCGAACGCACGCCTGCAATTTCAATTATAAGTGTCCGCAGCACGATAACCTTCGCAAACTGTTGAGCTATGTCGATTACTTTAGTTCTTCTACGGATCTTCTCGGATTATTTTGGTACTTACATAATAGTCTAGAGTTCTAAACTGCTCGGACCCGAAGACGGTAATGAGTTAATGACGGATACGTAGGATGTAAAAAAGTGCATTTTCCAGCTAATTGAAAGTTAGAGACCTTTCAACTTGTTATTGGTAGGTAGATTTAAAGGAACAGGCCACACCACTTTGCTTTCATACCACAGAAATACAAAAAAAACTTCTTTAATCATTAGGTAAATACAATTTTTCATAATAACGCAACTGGACCGATTGAGACGAAACTTTTGTACTTCAAATAATGCAAAATTAGATTTTCCACTCAAGCTCAACTGGCTTGATCCGCCATTACGATGATACGCTAGTGAAGCAAAATTCAAGCCAAAAGAAAAATGCTAGTCTATAATCAAATAACAAATGGTTACTCTTTGACATGAATATCAAAATGCTCGCATCGACGATTTTAAGCAACTTTTAGAGTAGGTAGGTACCTATATCGATCTCTCGGTAGATATTCAAAATATTATCTACCCGTCCTAAAAAATATATCCAATGACAATGTTAAGGATAATTCATTGGAATTTTCTCACGTCTTTATGTACCTACGCCATGTAACATAGTATTGACTAACTTTAAAGCAAAAAGTAGATATTGCAGACTGCAGAGTTATTTTTATGGGGAAAACGTATTTTGTATTTTTAAGACTAAAAACTTTTTAATAGGGATGATGCCTATATATCAAAAATAAATTAGGTATTTCTAACTGATTATTAAATAAAGGGTCTTCCAAAATAATTCAACGCTCAACGGCGCTCAACTTTGCGCCAGGGAGGTTGTCGAAATTAAGGTAATTTAAAGTCATAATTTCTCTTATCTTTTTTTATTTATATACATTGATGTAGAATTTTAGTACCTATTTATATATCATCATTGATGCTTGTAAATATAATTAATGGTACAATATTATAACACTGCCCACGTGGGAAGTTGGGGCAACAGAGCTTTACTCTGAACCGGAAGAGCAGACAAAGGCTCGTACATAAGTGCGAGACTACTCCGGCATGACAGATTACCAACTTTTCAATCTAGAATGAAAAGTTACAAGAATTACGCACGGGTTAATAAAAACGCCGCGTTGTTAACACGTATTATAGTTTTACTAAAAATCTATCAAAATACCGCAATTTTAATTGCGCCTTAATCACGTCAACATACATAGTTTGAAAGAAAACATCATTAAATAGAGATGATATTTTATTACTGGAGTGCTAAGTAATTTTGTATATTATATATTTTAGATATTGTATTTGGAGAAAGCAAAAGGATGATCAGTTAATTATAAAAATAGTTAATATTGTGTTGATACCCCTCCATCACACAGGAAAGCAAGAATAATTTTAAATTTTATTAGAAACAACGGAGTTTTATACAGAAAACGACAAAACACAATCAAGATGGTCAAGTAATTATTTTGTTAATAACCTTTCTAGTATTGTTAATCTATTTCACACTGAGGCTTTGCAAAAAAACGAGCGTTCTTTCACTTGTACGCTTTTAAACAGTGTGTGCGCTTCCAAGATGCCAATCTAGAGCGGACGCATCGACTTATAATGTTCGTATTCGTCACATAATCGCGTTTTGTATTTAAATTCCAACCATTTGAATACAATGTCGCTACTGAGATCAATAATTTAGACAATAATGAACTGGGCGAGACGTAGCTAGAAGTGTTTTTGAGTGACGACTAGAAACTTTATACCAACACTTATTATGTGTAGGTATACCTACAGTTGCATAAAGTTGCCAACATTGCTTATGAAATCTTGTACTTATGAAACGGCCGATTTCTGAATTAAGCATTTAAGCAAAAACAGCAAGTTCCATCGCTCAAACCTTACACAATATCAATTCATAAACAAAAATTTGCTTAATCAGTCCTTAAGTAGTCTTTGAGACAGACTCAACATGAAATTCTCAATTCAGAAACCGGCCGTTTGACTATAAGTTAAGCTTCATTTTTTTCCCCAATTTAATTAATTTATACCTAGGTACCGAAGACCTAAAGGGCTCGAAGTAAGTAATTAGATAACTTAAACTAGACAAGTAATTAAGGAAACATTTGAAGTTTTTATTTTATTTTACAACATTTTTTTTGCACTTGAACGCTACCGCGAATCACCAAATCAAATATCATCGTCACGCATATATCATATTACCTATAATTTATTTTTTACTATGTTGATGATTCCCGCGACTTCGTCCGCGTGGATTTATGGTTTTTAATTCCCTTGGGAACTCTTCCATTTTCCGGGATAAAAAGTAGCCTATGTCCTTCCCCGGGATGTAACCTACCTCTGTGCCAAATTTCATCAAAATCGGTTGAGTATTTGGGCCGTGAAAGCGTAGCAGACAGACAGACAGACACACTTTCGCATTTATAATATTAGTATGGATTAGCATTTAAAATAGGATTCGGGATTCGGATAGAAAAAAGATCGATCGGTGTAATCAAATAAGCACCCGGTTTGTGACCACAAACAACAATGTCACTAACCCCTGCACAACACGCAATAAAAACTACAACAACAAAAACCAACGAAATGAGCATAAAATTCGACCTCACACATTTTAAGGGTGGTTTCCCGAAATCCGCGGGGTTTCGTAAAAAAATAAATTTGAATACAGTAGCCCAGGTGGCATCAGGCGTTTTACATTTTTTTTTTACATTTTAAAAAGCGAAGGTGTCACAGATCTTTATCGGGCGGACGGGGTTTAACGATGTCGTAAGGCGTAGTGCTGTCAACTTATGTCTTTTACGTTTTTTCTCGTCAAGCCCATGTCACATTGAATTAGGTAAATCCTTTAAGCTTAGAACTGAGCCGTGGGTGCCTGGGCAAGGATTTCTTACCACATCGGGTACCGGTTTGTGTTAGTGCTAAAAATTTAATATAAAAAACACTTTTTAAACAACCGACTTCAAACTCCCGCGCCAACTTTACAACAACAAGCACACGCTACACAAAGTACTTATTTTATTGTTGATATTTTAAAAACCGCTCGACCTATTTCGATAAAATTTATATGGGACCACATGGGAAGTATGCTCTTTCAAATAAAAAAAGAATCATCCAAATCGTTCCATCTAGTCAAAAGTTAAAAAAAAAAAAAATACAGTCGAATTGAGAACCTCCTCCTTTTTTTGAAGTCGGTTGAAAATTAAAATGTAAGTAGGTTACTACATTTTGTATAGGTACATGATAACTTTTGTATCTTGTATGTAGTGTCGTGGAGGATATATGGGCATAAAAGCTGAATAGGTACTAGTTAAAAAAGCTCAATGCCTATTTTTCATCATGCCTTGCGTGAAAATAGGTATCTTTACCATCTTTAAGTACCAATGCCTAACCTGACACTGAATACTTTACACGCCGCTGCATTAATGGTACCTTGGTTTTGACAACTTCCGTGGCGCAGTGTTGAGCGCTGTTGCCTTAACGTGCGGAGATCCCGGGTTCGATCCCCGGCAGGGTTTGGAAATTTATAATTTCTGAATTTCCCCTGGTCTGGCCTGGTGGGAGGCTCCGGCCGAATACGGGTATGGGTTTAATATAACTGCGATGCCCCTAACAGGTTAGCCCGCTACCATCTTAGGCTGCATCATCACTTACCATCAGGTTAGATCGCAGTCAAGTTGTAGTGGATAAAAAAAAACTCCAACTTTTCGGTAGGACTTCGGACTATCTCTTTATACAGTGCATTTTTAATAAAATAAGTTCCGTTCCGATTCTGTAAAAAAACAAGAAACCCTCTTATAGGTAGTCACGTAATATCTCTCCTCTTGCCTCTTGGACAAGAATAGTGAGAATCGGAAAAAAATATGTATTCCGTATTGTGATACCTAGGTAACTAGGTAGGTAGGTATATAATCCACCACTACAGCCCATTAAAGTCCCACAGCTGGGCACAGGCCTCCTCTCTCATAGGAGAGAGGGAATTAGAGCTTAGACCCACCACGCTGCTCCAATGCGGGTTGGCGGGCTTTAACGACTATTATCATGTTAGTGATAATAACCGGGACCGACGGCTTGACGTGCTCTCCGAGGCACGGGGGTGAAACACCGCCAACTTCCTAACTCCGGGCTAGTACTGAGAATTTCCAATTAGTAAAACCCAACACTTAATTATGGCCCGACCTGGGACTCGAACCCGGGACCTCGTCGGCCGCAGTCGAACATGATAATCACTAGACCAAGGAGGCAGGCAGGTATATAATATAAGGTTTTAATAGACTACGGTTTACGAAACAATGACTGTCAAAGCTTTTGGCACATAGTATAAGCATGACTACGAATCGCTAGGTGCCATAAGCCATAGATAATACACTAATATACCAGAGACCATAAGCCATTATGTGAGTTGACACGCGATTCCTACTTATCATCGGGTCAAAGTTTCTCATGATCTGTAATTTATCACGTTAATTAACGAAAACGTTACTCAACGTGCGTATACGTAACGTAACGTAACATATAACTCTACATCTAATTTTTGACTCTATTTGTATTTTTTTTGAGGTAGGAGACCTCAAAAAAATACCCATATTATTATAAAATAAGCGAGAGTATTATATGTTTCTTTGTTAGTTTGCTGGTTGGTCCTTTAACCACGCCGCCAAGGGACAATGGATCAACGTGATATCACAGAATAGGTAATAGTCTTGATATTTTGCATGGATAAGATAATGTAGTTAAAGAGAGCTTGTAGAGTGATAATAGGTATAGGTACATATTATTAAGCTACTTTCCATTCCAGAAAATCAATGACTTCCCAGTCCCATTTTGATGAAACTCGACAATTATTGTGGACAAAACGCGGGTATCTGGGGTCACGGGAGTGACCCCGCCAAGACGAGCGCAGTCAAAGACACGGGGCACTACCTACCTTTTCTCGAATCATATTTTATAGTTTAAAAGATGAAGTTCAATTTCCATTTATCCAAACGGTTTATAACTTCTCATATTAAATTATAGGTAACTTCTGGCAACAAATATTTAATTTAATTCACTATTTCAATTGTTGTAAATAAAATATTCAATTAGAAATTAAACGCCGTTAATTTATTCCGATTCTCATAGAATTTATAGCAACAGCTTGAATAATCAGTCAAACATGATAAATGAACACAAAAAACTGCACCCACAATAAGCCAACTAAACTAAACATTTGTCACTGTAAACAAGCAATTGAACACTTAAATGTGGATGAACCCTAACAAGTGTCAGTTCACAAAGGAGACATTTAATTCGGTGGCCCCGCTGGTGACAAATTGTATCGGAGTCGAAAATCGATTCCACCAGCAGCGTTTAAAAATGTTTTAAGATTTTTGTCCCTTTAATAGATTGTTGACAACCTCATGAAATAACCAAGTATAAACGAGGAAACAAAGTAAAATTTTCAACTTGCTTAGGTACCTATATGAAGAAAGTCGATCGATTTTCAGTAAAAACCGATGCCTTCAAGGCCAGGTCAATGTTAGGCCTCATGACATTTCGACTAGAAGAATCAAACTGAATATACATAATTTTCTTTGAATCAAATTAACATAAAGGATTTATAATATTGCTCGAAAGGCTTCGAGCACGAGGTTATTTCTACAGATCACTGCTGTGCCAATAAAATGTATTTAGGACTAAGAATAAACAAACAAATTTTTCCAACACCTGATAGTAATAAATAAAATGCGATTTGCGACCCTTGTTCCATCTTGCAAATGATATTTATCCTATCACCAGACAGTTACACGTTGAAATTGTCATTTAATTCATGGAATCCCTCGGCGTCGAGTACTTTTAAAAACACACGCAATATTATTTTGAACTTGTCTGCTACGGAAATTTAAATCAAGAAACCGTCACTTATCTTCTATTTCGCTTTTAATCTCGAAACAACTTTGCCCCCCTTTAGATTAATTATACAGAACTATGCGAGTAGGTGTGTGCTGGAATAGGTACTGTTAATTGATACGAGCATCTGGTAGCAGATTCGCTCCCTTAGAAATTTTGCAAAATCTGGCCCTAATATCATCGTCGGCATAATAAAAGAAATCTCAAAATTACAGCACTAGATCCGCTAGATAGCGTTGATGAGTCAGTGAGTGAGTGACTCAGGACTTATCTCTTTACATTTAATCCTTATATAACTAAGAGAAAGGTATTATATTAAGCGTACAAAATGCGCTGGTAGTGGGTATGCTAATAGCCCAATAAGTGACATTTAAATTTGAACCTACGACCTTTTACGTTTGAGCTAAGTATATAGTCCTTAAGCCTATTTTAGTTTTACCAAGGGCAAAAATCCACTACGAACAGAACAAAACGACCGCGAGAAATATATGCCTCGGAACTTATATATGGAGCTGCTTAGACTGACGCGACTAGACAAATCATCGTTATCCTAAAACGCGGACGTTTCACTCGAACATTTTCCTTTCGAGTCCATAGTGTTTTTTCGACCTAAGCACGAACGTACGCAAAAAGAACGCGTGTATTTTTTTACTAAGCCAGGGTGGTACTGGGTACCAAGTGTTGGTCCACACAGACGATTTTATAAACGTCCGTTTGATGGCAACACAGATGTGCAGGATGAATGATTAGATTTGCCGAGATTAGGGCAACATTAGGGTAGGGTCTAGGGCAAGCATGTTGAATAATAGTTGGATGACGGATGTGTATGAACTATGAACCATTTAGTTTTTTTTTAAATATTTATTGCTAAACAGCTTTTAGGCAGACAGTGGCAGAAAGTAATAAGTAATACCAATCACAGAACAAATATAAGCAGATTCCTAGAAACATCATACCAATAGGATAATAAGTGTTCCAGTAATGACAGAGCAGACGACTGAATAGGTTTACTACTCGGTGGAATTTATTGTCCTCTGAAAAGTATACCTAGGTTATAGGTAGGTTTATATACGATAGGATACGGTAGAAAATATGTAGTCTATGATAAAATATTGTTTTGTCCTAGCAGTAGGAATAGATGTTAGGCATAACTGATAAGTACATGCAAAACAAGTCTAAAAAGAAGAGTTAAGTAACTACCTTAGAAATAGCGAAACTATATATGTATATTATAGTAACAATATTATGGTTCTATTTGTATTTCCTCACATACAACTTTGGTATTCAAAAAGTAAGTATAATATTAAAAACAAATACAAAACTTAAACACTAGTTTGTACTAATATTTCGAAAATGAAATACCTAAGTATACTTACTATAAGATAAAACTGTCGATTTCAATTCAAACCTTTTGATATTAATGAAAAGTTTCCGATTTACACTTCAAAATGAAATAAAAAACGGGTTAGAATAAAATTATGAGGGCACCAACCCTTCATTTGGGGGCAAAAAGACCGGCCCATCAAAATAGTCGGCGTTAAAAAGACACCCCATTGTGACACTGTATGGCTTCTTAACCCTTAACTAAATGGGTACAATTTGGAAGCCAAAATTGTACTCGTAATAATATATTGTTGTATGCTTCATACATTTTTTTTTTAACAGAACTCTTGATTTTTTGGACAAGTCAGTAAATTCTCTCCTCCAATATTTAGGTTCTAACTCAAATTTTGGGAAAAGTGAAAGAATCCTGACTTTAGCAATATCTAAAGTTTTCGAATTAGTGCCCTGCCATTTCCACTCGTCTTGGCAACTCGTCAAGTCGTCAACTCGTCTCATCTGTGGTTCTACGAGCTTTGCGATTACTCTTACGGATCTCCTCATTTCTGATTTTACGAACAGTCTCTCCAACTTGTAGTAGAATTTAAAAAGAAGTCGTTAATGACAAGTCCGTCATTTTGCGCTGAGTTTAAGGGTCGCGACAGGAGCCTTTAGACAAGATAGGTGTACCTATAAACCTACATCTGGTCCAGTTTAGAAAAGGTCATTTTGCAAACCATACGATACGAAACTTAGACCCGTTTAGACCTCTTACTTAGAGTTTGCAAAAATGCGGCACAAAATAACTCAGGACTCCTCAAAAAACACCGGTCAAGTGCGAGTCAGACTCGCGCACAAAGGGTTCCGTACCACCAAACGATATAAATTATTTTATCAATAATAAGGAAGATGTCACAACAACATGTAATCAGCTGTGAAATAACTGGCTCACGTATGGCGCTAAACTGGTAGCGCCTGACAAACAATTCGACACCCTATGAGTACAGAACCCTAATTAACGATTTTCGGATTGTGTCCTATACATGTAGGTACTGTGAGACCTTACTTCTCGCCAAATTTCATTATTCTAGGTCAACGGGAAGTAATTTAAAAGTTTTGATTTATTGGCGAGTGTCAAAATATGCGGCATAAACGGCAGTATCTTTTGATTGCGTTCACTTATAAGCTTGATTTTTTTACAGCTCCAAGCGACCATAGACCTAAAAATTTTATATTGAAACCTCGACACGTTCCCGAGAAAAAGGTGGTTGACAGACAGACGGACAGACGGACAGCGAAGTGATCCTATATGGATTCCTTTTTTCCTTTTGAGGCACGGAACCCTAAAAAGTAACAAATCTACGTCACATCCCATGCGTACATAAACTACATGCGAGGGTTGCTCGTTACAACCAAAATTAATCGTTGATAACCATAATCGTAACACGCCATACGGCGTCTATGCGACTCGGGCCCGTCTTCCGAGTGAGCACACCCCTGAGGGTTGGCACCAACTGTTACTGTGATATGTTTTATATTGCGGACTACAACTGGTGTATTGTTGTTGAATTAACTTCACTGGCCTGTTTTGTAATGGGCAAGCGATACGATTAGAGGTTGTTGTCAAAATTCGCTTTATTTACCTACTAGCTTATGCCCGCGACTTCTATGCGATGTCTATGCGACATCTATGTAAAATGTTACGACGTCTATGTAAAATGTTTCACTGCCGTCACCCTTTACCATATCAATACCTACCAACAGGACACAAAAAAGGTTGGCAAATCAATTAGGTCACGTAACTAGACGCGACGATAACATCTCCATTGAGCGTCTGGTTGTTCAAGGAAGAGTAGAGGGCACCAGGGCACGTGGCAGATCACCCATGAGGTGGACAGACCAAGTGAGGGCTGCGGTGGACGTCCCCTTACATGAATGTACTCGCAAGGCTGCTGTCAGGGAAGAGTGGAGACGGATAGTTAAGCGTGCCACAACACCAAAGTGACGACCATGACCGCTCTAACAAGAGCCGTACGACGAAGAAGAAATCAATTAAGTACCACACCTCTCCGGAATATATTATGTAAGTACTTACTTGGGAATTTTGCAGTAGTTACGCGCACCGATTTCAGACTATGATTTCAGCTAAAATAAAACAGTTATGAGGTTCGGAATACGAACGCATTTTGCGACCCCTCGCGATTGGTTGGGAGATAAGGTCGGGGAAGGGAGGTGTTATTGTTATAAAATCTGGCAGTATCACGATAACGCTCGAAGGGTCCGGACGCCTGCAACATCGACAGATAAGCTGTAATGCGACGCTTTGCAGGGGAGATTTTTAAATAGAATTGACTTTATGACGTACCCTACCGTAAATCCTGAAGGCATTTGAATAAACCATTTATTTTCGACGAGTCCCTTTCCGGCGTAACCTATCCAAACGGACTTAAGATAAAGCGTTAGCAAACCTATAGAGTTCTTATTTTTGAACACGCAATTCAGCCACAGAAAAGGCAATAGTACGTTGATTCAGGTTACCTTAATGGATTTGGACCTTGCCACTGACATAGTTTGTAAATTGGAATCAATGACCTGTACGTAGATATATTTACCACCTTGTGAAGTGAGCACCATAAAAAATCCACTTTTTCTACGAGATATAAAGCTTTGTAAAATAAAAATAAAACATTAGCCTGAAACACAAACAAGGCGCGGCGGGATCTGCACGGCATCATAATACCCAAAATGAACGAATTCATACTATAAGTAACTGTAGTTTAGTAGTTTTTCTTTCATTTAAGAAATACCTACCAAATCGTATAAGCTAACAAAGTATTTTTCCATGGGTACAGTGAAGAGTTACCTTACCTGGAGAGTGACTAGGCTTTTTATCCCGGAAAATTATTACAACTGAGGAACCACACTGGATGAACTTGCCGTCCCGCGTTCTGTTTGTTTCAGCCTAAAGTCCTTGACCCCAAACACAAGCGGTGCTAATGATAACTTCAACAAGATCATAGCTCCAAAGCCTCATCACAGCCTCTGTCTATGCGTCAATCAATAGTAGATAGATAAAAAATAATCAATGGCTCTTGATTAATGATCGCCGGTGATGGTTCATTGACCAGTTTCTCAAAGAAAGGTTGATGAGCACAGGAGGACGACCTATTATATACTATTATATGTAATTATATATTATATAATCCTACTAATATAATATTATAAACGGAAAAGGTTGTAATTATGGATGTTTCTTACTCTTTCACGCCAGAACGGATCTGCATGAAATTTGGCACAGAGATAAACTATAGTCTGGAATAACACATAGGCTACTTTTCATCCCGAAAAATAAAAGAGTTCCCGCGGGAACCAAACCTCAATGCACGCGGACGAAGACGCGGGCATCAGCTAGTACTTTAATAAAGTAAATACTAGCTGATGCCCGCGACTTCGTACCTACGCGGGGATCGAGGTTTTGTGGTTCCCGCAGGAACTCTTTAATTTTCCAGACTATAATCTATCTCTGTGCCAAATGTCAGCCAGATCCGTTAAGCTGTTGCGGCGTGATTGAGTAACAAACATCCATACATCCATCCATCCATCCATACATCCATCCATACATCCATACATCCATCCAAACTTTCGCATTTATAATATTAGTAAGATGCAGGTATACATATTTGTATACCAGCTGTGTACTGATTTAGTTTATATTTATTATTAATGATCTCTATTAAAGCATATCTTTCTAAGAATTATAGAGACCTGACAGATTGACATGATAAATGCATGTTATCCTTGACTCAAGCAATGTGAATAACACACAATATGACCACACAATATTTTTGGTTTACTACAGCTTAATAATTATTATAACTCATGTTGTTATTCTACAGTATTTTCAAATGGTCAATTCAGTCAGTCAGTTTTTCAACAGTATCATACACCGTCTCTTTTAAATAAAAGGTAGTCACATATTAACAGCTCTTTGGTTCAATGGTCTACCACGCTGGCAAATTGCGTATATATTCTATTAGCTTCATTCAAAGCTTTAAGCACACACACAAATAAACAATAACCCACATATTATAGGTAATTTCGTGTTAATATCATTAAAACAGAACCGAGGGTGATTCCCGGCCCATAAATCTACGGAGGACATTAAAACACCACCCATTAGGTACACGAAGGAATTGCCCCGAAATGCCTCAAACATGTGTCCAACGGCGACCTGTCATCGGGGTTACCAGTACAATGGCGGGAATTATAATTTTTCTGTTGTTGGCAACACGGCAACAGACGCGCGCAGCGGGACGCCGGCGCACCTCCCCTTGTTGCCGATTTATTTTGTACAGGGTTCATTTCTAGATGGTACAATGAACAAAATATAAGAATTAATAGGTACGGTTCTCCTGCCTCTGAGAGGGTTGAGCTGTTTTTATTTTCATCATCATCATATTTCCGACCATCCTAACTAAAGAAATATTAGGGGTGATTTTTTTTTATGGGTAGGTGGTTAGTCCTTACGACCATGGTTTAATCGCTGCTTTGAAAGTCGGAGATTTCGATTTTCTACGTTAACTTCAATTGCAAACATTTTAGAATTTAATAATATTTAATAAATCCCACACACAATAAAAAATGTTAAATTAGAAGATATTCTCCAATTCATCTCCAAGCTCGTATAGCCATACGCCAGACTTTAAAACTGTAAGCCTAGACGTAAACCAGATAGTTCATAGGTAAACCCTTTATCCACTGTTGATTTGTGTACATTTTTGTGAATTCGAGCAGTTTTTTACCCTCTGCAGTGCAACATACAACTATTCTTTGACCAACGTGATCTAACTAGGCGTAGAATGCACAGAGCCTGATCAAGGGCCTGGTCCCGCGTTTTGTACAATAATTATGCTATTTATTGTAATTGCCGGTTGGCGGTAATCCCTGATAGTCGTAATGATAGCCCGGCGTACAAAATGTGTGGTAAAAAGATTAGTGATGAGAACACGACTAGCTTATTAAATAGCTAGGTATGGCCTTGTAGTCCATTAGTATAATAATGTATCTATGATAAAACATGGTCCGCGTCTTAGCTTCAAAGTTTTAAATAAAAAAATTGTAAAACCCTATATCTATGTACCTACTAGACACTAGATACATTGCTATAGATTGAGAACATCGCCGTTAGTGGTATCACTGGTACTAGACACAAAAGGGTTTGACCATAGTCAATAACGCTGGCCAAGTGCAGATTGGCAGACTTTACACACCTTCGAGATCATTAAGAAGAACTCTCGGGCATGCAGGTTTCCTCGCGATATTTTCCTTCACCGTTTGAAGCAAATGGTATTTAATTTCTTAAAAAGCACTGTATACTTATAGTTATAACCACTTAATCCGAAATAGCGTTTATAAAAAAGTTATATCTACAAACAATACACACTTGTAACAAATTGAAGGATACTCAACGAAATGAAATTATCCGCTAGCACTCCAGTTTTAAGAGATATTACATAAGTGCATGTTCAACAGCTGGGCGCATCTCTGCTATACAATAGGTTATAGGTACATCATGCTGTTACCAATATGTTAACCCCCGTAGCGTTTTGTACCCTGTAGTGCCAAATGCTTCAAAAATTATATTATGAAGAGCAAGTTTAAAATTGGGGAAACATTTTTTCTTGAACGCTAGCTGACGTAGAGGTTGGGAGAGTTTCGTATTATGTGTCACTTAATATACCTACCGGACCTTGAAGATATAGTCATAAATATTTTAAAAGGCTTCAAGACTAGGTATGCAGTTTTAGTTACCACCCTACCAGCAAAGACGTACCGCCAAAAACCTAAATCCACGCGGACATAGTCGCGGGCATCATAATATTATTGTATTTAAACATAACATTACGTATATAAATTGAGTTTTCTGTGATAACTGATAAGAGTATAGTTCTTCCTTAATGTAATAAACGAAGCCCTACAAAATGCTTCGATCACATTGTATTGTAAGTATTAATTATACATATTCATAACGAGTAAATATTTGCCTTATCATATCAGAATTTGCTATTCAAATCTTCAGTAAATACCGCCATCTCGGCCCCCGCTCGAACGGGAAATGAAAATGTTCGCTACGTGCTATCACGAACGATCAATATACCTATCTTTCAATTCAATATTTCAAAGAATGTCGATAATTTTGACTGTTTTAGCTTTCTCTCATGAATTCGTTTTATCTTGATATAATAATAATAATAATGTCCTCCCAACCGAACTTCGGCCACGGCGGCCTATCTCCATTCTCCAGAGAGATTGGCCATCTACGCGGGAGATAATATAGTGCACAAGTGTGTGCGCGTACACAGGTGCACTCTCTGTTCCTTTACTCTCATAGCCCGATGGGACGGAAAATCCGACACGACCGGAGAGAGATCAGGCGCAGGACCGACGGCTTAACGTGCTCTCCAAGGCACCCGGGTGAAACACCGCCAACTTCTACTGAGAACAACTAGTACTGAGAATTTCTTGTTGAAAACCCCAATACTTACTTGTTATGGCCCGACCCGGGACTCGAACCCGGGACCTCATCGGCCGCAGTCGAACATCATCATGATGATGATGATGATGATTTGTTTTGAAGAATTCAATGAAAACATCTAACAGAACCGCTTCTTTTTTTATTATTACTAGCTGATGAACGCGACTTCGTCCGGGTTGAAATTTTTTTCTAAATTCCTACGGGATCACAATAATTTTCCGGGATAAAAAGTAGCCTATTTCACTCTCCAGGTCCTCAACTACACCCACGCATAAAATCACGTCGATCTGTTGCTCTATTGCAGCGTGATTGACAGGCAAGTCACAAACAAAAACACTTTCGCATTTATAATATTAGTAGATTTAGGGTTGTAATCGAAAAACCTCAACATTACTTACTACCTATGCAAATGAATCCTCCTATTTGTGATAACTGATAACTTACTGGTTAAGACTTCGGCTTCCTTCGACGGGTTCGAGAATTACATTACCCCCTTATACTTACTTCGAATGTTTTGATTGCTTGAAATCCAGGTGGGTAGGTATTAGGTAAGTACATTATCTACTATGTAAACCCTGTCATACAATTCCATATTTTAAGAAAAGTTAAAATATAATCCTATCAAAATCCATTATGTTACTTGTTGGTTACTTCGGAATTCGGATTTTCCCAAAATACAATAAATTTAATCCAAAAATAACCAATAACTCCATTACAGATATCTTTTATCCACGGTCCCTCCCACCCGAAAGAAAGCCAATAATTAGTGAGCCGAGCGTTTTTGACAGATTCGCCAAAAATCACCGGCGACAAAGGAAATTCAATACAGCCGTCAAATCACCATAATTTCCGACAACCAAAAACGCCCCACAACAGAAAACTTAATCAGGACGTTGGGGCTTACATTTCTGTTTCCGATACGATATACTATAGCGTTTGAGCACAGATTATCCAATCAGTTAAGATAAAGGACACGCTTTTTGTTCACCAGCAACTGTAGTTTTGATTTTAAGCGTCAAAATTTGCGAGTGCGAAACTCGCCTTTGCTACTCACTGATAAAGTCGTGTACAGATTGGTGTATGGTACTAAAAAAGCGTTCTGATATAAGGCATAGTGTTCACTGGTTGTCGTATGCAGTAGACGCGCGCGTGGCGGCCACGTGATATAGATTAGGCGGTGCGCTCACGTCGCGCGCACAAAAGAGCGGGGTTCGCGGGCGAAACGCCAAGTGCGGCCCGGGGGAGGAAATGCGCTAAGCTAGGTTAGTTTTGAATTATAAATTCGAAATACTAGCGCCTCTATTTGCATATCCCACGGGGCACGGGTGATCGTGTTTTGATGCTCTGTGACACCTTGAATGTTCAATTTAAATCTAAACTAATGACTTATCTCATCTGTATCATCTTGTTACTTCTTCCATTAATCGGTCAATGGTAGGGGTTGCCTTGATATTATAATAATAATTCGATTGTCTCCCAGATCTTATAAAAGTAGACTTAACAAAATATAGCACAGAAATACCTATAATACATTCAGTTTTCGGTAACTAATACAAGGCCGTAGCATATGCTACGCAACTACTGCTACGCTACGCTGGTATTTTTTTTAAAGATCCCGTTAGAATTTCTGGAAAAACATACTACGGATTGAAGAGGACTAACATCCGCATAAAAACTCTGTGTCAATCACTTCTATATTATGGAACACGCCACCGCCACAGGACAAAAAGTCGTTCCCCCCTGAGGGGGAAGTTTGTCCTATCTGTTACGCAGTGCGATGTCGGTCTACACCACAGAATAGGTAGTAGCACGTTCTAACACTTTGATCTAAAGACCTACAGCATAGAGAAAACACATACCTACAATATAATATTACGGACTGAAACATAATATATCATGTTATAAAATCGCCGCTAATTTACGAAGTAATTTAAATAATGAAACGTGGGCAGCCCCCGTTTTAACCGGCCGCCATTACAAACTCGGCGTAAAAAATAAATGAACGGTAAACAATGCGAGGCGAGTCGGTAAACACACTTGTGCTTGCGCGTCGCGTCCGGGGACAAATAAATCAGCGCTCATCATGCCCGGGGCCAGCTCCCTAGTCCCTGGAAACCTGGAGAATAATTCACTAGGATGTTCAAATAATTTTTTGGAGATGCAGTAATGGGATCCCGAAAAGAAAGACCAGTAAAAAATTTATCATGTACCGATTTATTTACGAGTACACTATCCTTAGAAAGTAGCTATAAATACCTACTTTCTTGCATTACTATCATGCTTACATTGTTTACTATCATGCATCTGTATTCCGAACAGATGGTACTTAGAGAAAATTTGAGTTCGAGTTTTCGAGTTTATATAACTAGCTAGTTGTGTAAAACATAATCCGGATATCTCATATTTATCTTAACCTCGTGAGTAGGGTTGAAAAAAAAAGATTTAATGAAAAGAAAAAAAAAACAAATAAACACGCACAAAATAAAAAATCGGTAAATATTAAGGTCGCACGCTACTCATAGAGCTTCCCAAAAGCTTTTCTATATTATCTCTTTTTGAATGATTTACTTATTTATTTCACATAAGAGAACTTGTGCCACAAAAGATATGTCATCATTCTACCATCGTACACCGTAAATTTGTACGCTGTTTGATGCTCAAAAGGTGCAATTAATTAAAAGAAGATACTAAGGTAGACAATAGGTACTGCTATTATTTCCACGACCTTCTTTAATATTCATTGTTAATATTATTACTTTTTTTTCTAATTACTTATTTGTATTTATTTTTAGATAGATACCGCCAAGTTTCTTGCTGATTCTTCTCAGTAGGAATCGCATCAACCAGTGGTAGATTCACTTGACCATTCAAATGCTACTGAATAAAATAATACAATTTTTTTTTTAGTTGGTGAAAATAAATTGTAAGAAATTAATTTGAATTATTGTAAGCTTAACTAATTGATGCCACATCAAAATATTACCATATCCCAGTGAATGGTGTTGAATCTCGCGGTCTCAAGAGACCGAGGACGCATATTGCATTCATTTCATTATGTACATACGATTACAACGATCGGGGACAATCTATGTGTACAGATGTCCCCAGATTCAAGTTTGATTGTGTGCTGATGCCTGATAGTTGCAGGGCAGTGTGATAAAATCGCAGGGAAAAAGTTGCAGGGAAGGGAGGGTAATAAAATATAAGAAATTGACCACCATCTGGTTTGCTCTGATTGGTCCGTCTTTCAAGGGCTCAAGAACTAAGGAGTATGACATTCAAAGATTAAGAAAGTTGTTAAAGACGGTAAGAAACATTCGTCTGACTAAATACCTACAGGGAAGTAGTTAAATTAAGTCTCAAAAAAATTTGTTTATGAGAAACAAATACTTGTATTAGTCTGCATAATATGACTCCTGGTATGATACTACTTTACTAGTAAAGAATAACCACTCTGTATATTTATGTAAATAAAATAAGTAGGTATAGGTTACTAATTTAAAAACCTAAAAAATGTCCGGACTTGAGTTTTCTATGAAAACTTATTTCCAGCTTTAGTCCTAGCTCTAACTATACTCGAATTATTGAACTTCTTTTGCAATGTTTTTATGAAAGAAAATCTGTTTTGCTGAATAGGTGCAAGCTAGTTGGTAGATTAACATTTTGACGATTCAAAAACACTCGTAAAATTTTATTTGTATAAAAACATCTGAATTTGATGATAGAGTTTTGTTCATGTCAAAAACGTCATTTAAACACCTATTAGCCAATGAACATTTTGTATACCTACTAGTACCTACTTGTAATTCTGTTGGTGGTTCAAATAAATTAAATTAAAATTAAATTAAATGTTTTTAAGAACCTATTTATTAGAATGATACAACAACAATCATCAGATGAACAATCTCAAAGAAAACAAATCACACCTATGCCCTAAACTAATAGGTATCAAACCAAAATAAAGAGAACAGTGGTGCACGATAAATTGGAAACAGGCAAATGTTTTGTAGCTGCAATTTTATTTCCTAATTTTGTCATCAGAAGCTCAAAATTGCAATAATTTAAAGGCGAGCGATCCCTATTTTGTGCTTTCCTCTGTTAATTCCACTGGGATTAAATAAATCATAACCAGTTTGTAGCGTTAACAATTGATGATCGTGTATAGAGATTCAATTGTTTGCCCGTATGTCATATTATACTTACCGTGTTGACTGTCTACATTCTACATCATTTCTTATTATGTGTTCTTGCCTGAAACTATAAACGATGCTTGTTTCTTAAACCAATGTAGCTAATGAGGTAGCTACTTATTATCATAATAGTTATATTATTTACCAAATATCCACTAATTATAGTCTATATAGGTAATCCAAATGTACGAGAGCAGACTGAAATCCGACTAAAGGTTCGCTTAATTAAAGGCCTAAGTTCTGAAGACCTGTTCTTTACCTTTTTAGACTTCCAAACTTTATTCATGACTTAAGAGCAAAATAATGATCCTATATCTATCCTATCTATGTGTTTAAAATAACTTTTGCGCTTTTTTTCTTGCTTTGTTAAATTAGTAACAATATTTGAATGCAGTTTTAAGACCAAATGAAAATAATGCTTAGTAAATTAAAAACTTAAATATATGCCGTCCAAGTATGCTTCGTCATAACTCCGATAAAGCACTGATGATGACAAAAAGGTCGTTAAAAAAATAAAGTGTGTGTGTGTACAATTCACACACGGCAGTTCAAGTGAAACTTCAGAAAAGTAGCCTACTAGAGAATGAGATAAATATAACTTGTATTCTCATTCTCCCCAATTATGAATATGTTTATCGCTTTTTCGTTTCATCGAGTTTTCAATTCACAACGATTCTAAAGAAGTGTAACTTCAAAACATCAAAGCCGAATTGATAGTTTATTTAGAATTTGCCAGGTTCCTTGATGAAAAACTATAATCTCGTTATTTTCATAGACGTAGTTTAACAAACCCGGGTGTCGCGCTTATGATAACAACGATGTATTATTAACAGGGGTTCGTTACTCGCTCCACTGCCCGTAATAACTTGAGGGAATACCCGCCGCAGACCGACTAACACCCGATTATATCCCATCCCGCTACTACGTGAGGATCTACCTACTTACCTCCTTTGATATAACAACTCGAATTTATACGAGTAAGTAGGTATAAGATGATGCCCGTGACTTCGATCGCGTTTCCGGGACAAAATTCCCTATTGAATAGGTACACTTACTCCAGATAAATATCTATGGATCTAATATAAATAGATAGATGCTGAAATAAACTACTGAAATCCAAAATGTGTCCCTGTAATACATTTTAATCTGCCCCTTTTCCGCTACTTACTCTCAAGTACGAACTGAATTTTTTAATAGAAATGAAAATGCCTTATCCACTGTAGATTTGAGAAGTTCTGACCTTGATCATAAATACATAATTTATTCAGCCTTTTACGTTGCACAGAAGCTTCTAATAGCCAATTTGAATAAAGAATCGCACGCTGTTGTTGGAATTTAAAAAGAAAAACTATGAAGGAAAATGTTCGTTCTGCTAACATCGGTTTTCGTGTAAGTTCACCGGAGTGTAACAAGGCGGTGTATTTCCTCAGAGCAGCAGTTGATGCGTGCTGCGGAGGACGCGACCGCCTCGCGTGCACGTCGCTCACTCAGACCGCAGGCTTAGCGGACAATCCAGTGCAGAAATGCAGAAATAGAAGAATAAAACGTGGAGCATTGGTTTTTACATGCCTTGAGGAAAATGTATGTTTTGCTAACATCGGTTTTCGTGTAAGTTCACCGGATTGTAACCAGGCGGTGTATTTCCTCAGAGCAGCAGTATCAGCGTGCTGCGGAGGACGCGATCGCTTCGCGTGCACGTCGCTCACTCAGACCGCAGGCTTAGCGGACAATCCAGTGCAGAAATGCAGAAATAGAAGAATAAAATGTGGAGCATTTGTTTTTACATGCCTTGAGGAAAATGTATGTTTTGCTAACATCGGTTTTCGTGTCAGTTCACCGGATTGTAACCAGGCGGTGTATTTCCTCAGAGCAGCAGTATCAGCGTGCTGCGGAGGACGCGATCGCTTCGCGTGCACGTCGCTCACTCAGACCGCAGGCTTAGCGGACAATCCAGTGCAGAAATGCAGAAATAGAAGAATAAAATGTGGAGCATTGGTTTTTACATGCCTTGAGGAAAATGTATGTTCTGCTAACATCGGTTTTCGTGTAAGTTCACCGGATTGTAACAAGGCGGTGTATTTCCTCAGAGCAGCAGTTGATGCGTGCTGCGGAGGACGCGAACGCCTCGCGTGCACGTCGCTCACTCAGACCGCAGGCTTAGCGAACAATCAAGTAGCGGAGCGGCAAACGGCACTGTTCACTAGAATCCACTTTTTGGATCCACCAGTGGATCGAATAGGACTCTAAAGTCCTGTAGTATAACACTTCAACTTCATTAGGATCCACCGTCTGGCTCCACCAGTGGATCACTGGATCAGTGGATCAGTGTAATTTTATAAAATTACATTAACATAAATTTTAGTTTAACTATTAAATTCCCGTAAATGACAATAGACATTATTTATATTGCAAATAAAAGTGGCCAGTATATTACTATTATTTTTTTCAAACTATTTATCACTAAACTGGGTCTTAGAGGAGCGAAACGGGCAATGAAGTGTTACAGGCTCCACTATAAAGAACAGTGGTGGATCTCAGTGAACTCCCAGTGAGCGGTGGAGCCAGACGGTGGAACGTAATGAAGTTGAAGTGTTATAGGATCCACCCAGACCATTGGTGGATCCTACTGGACTCCCGAGTCCTATTCGATCCACTGGTGGATCCAAAAAGTGGATCGTAGTGGATTGAGCGGCGCAAACAGAGAAGAAAATCTATTGTTTTAACTACAATTTCACCTAGTGTGTAGTTGATGGTTATGTTACTACAGCCGTACCTGGAAGATGGGTAAGGAACTTGCTTATTCAGGTTTCAGTTTAATGACAATCTTTAATTGTAACAACTAACACATAGTCTTTACTCTTTATACTTTGAAAATTATGAATCGTATGGGTAGGTACTGTAGTTTATTTCAAAAGAAAACTATATAAAGGAAAAAGTTCCCCAGACCGCAGGCCTATCGGACAATCGAGTGCAGACCGAGAAGAATACAATGAAAAGGCAATTTCACCGCAAGGCAATTTCAGGCAAGGAAGATGATAGGTAGGTAAATAACTAACTTGCAATTAAAATGAAGCACGGAGGGCCATAATCCTGTTGGGATTGGCCAAAATTCATTACTACAGAAAAAAAAAGGTTTATTTCATGTAGGACAGCTACTGCCATTTATGATAAGTCGGGAGTCGAGACTAACAACGTTTTGAAATACAGATTCTACTGAGAAAAGCCGGCACAAGAAACTCATAAATTGCTCTTTTATAAAGGGAAGAAAATTGTTAAAATACATATTATGTACATAACCACAGAACAAAGATGTACCTACATAATATTATATTATCTTCTGCTTTACAGTTGAGGAAAAACTGAATAAGTAAACTGTTTTCGTCGCAACAGTACCAGAGTCAGCTGCTAGACATACGTCACTTGTCAACGGGGACGCGAGAATCAGTGGTTGAAGGCAAGATCGCGTGCGGCGCGTTCCAAGTTCGAATCCGATCGATATCTACCCTCACTGTTCCTACTAGGACGAGGTAACGGAAATTCACTTAAAATCAGAGGCAAACTATTTTATTTCACATTTAGTGCTCCAACAAGTAAGTAAAAAATTTAATTTTTGCTTCTTACATTTAATTAATGATCGAAAAATCATTGGACCGATTACAATGAAACTTTCCACGTATGAAAGCATAAACTTATTTAGTACCAAGTCAGACTGACAAACTATACTATACTTTGCTCCAACTTTAATCATAATCGGTCATCTTAATTTCGGTCGGTCGGTTCTTATTCCAAATTTCTATTAAGGACTCGTGCAACGTGTTGGCGATATCGCGACTTTGGTCGTAGCAACCATCAACGACCCACAGTGGTGGAGTAGGGAGTCCCTACTCCACCACTGTGGTTCGTTGAGGATCGTTCAGCGCACCAGTCTCTACTAGGGACTGGTGCGCTGATGATTCGCTGCTCTCTTCCTCTTGAGGTACGGATAACGGATCCCAAAAAATGGTGGCAATACCGTTGTAAAGAATCGTGAATCTAATATCGACGGACCACCACTTGATAATTAATGATTGAATTAAGTTTCAAAAGTGCTAGGGAGTTAGGCTGCATCATGTCTTACCTTTAAGGTGAAATCCCAGTACCTACCAGTAGTTAGTCGATTATTTGGATTTCGCAACGCCTTTATAGGTACAAGTGAACCATCGAGACTTAAGCCAATAGATTTTATTAGCTACTATTTTCCCCGGTTTGTAGTGAATTGCAGCCACTCGCCACCTGTTTACGCAATGGGGTGTCGAGCATTCTGGCTAATTTACGTAAATTAAGTTTGGGGTGACGATTTACTATTTTCTAAATAATGTGTGATGTTATTTTTCTTTTTAACTGCATGAAGGTAAACCAATAGGACGTATTTTTTTTGTCTTAGGCCTACTTGCACACGGCCATTTAAACTGATTTCGTTAAATTTTGTAATGCTGTCACATTTTAGCAAGAGCAAAATGCGGTTGCCGAAAAGTAACGGCATTAAAATGTTTAGTTAACTAAATAAATTTAAATGTCTTTGTACAATATACCTAAAATGTTATTTATCCTACCAACTAGTACCTATTACTTATAGCAAACTACGCGTGAAATAACAACATAATACTTGAGCGCTTATTAAGTGTGTTTGTTGATTGTTTGTTGGCGACACAACAAAGCAATGCCGGATCGACGTAATTTTTACGTGGGTAGGTACCGACCTACAGGTAATTGAGGACCTAGCAATGTCAAAATGATGATAATAAAGAACAATAGAACAAACTTCCATACTTCATCATCAATGTGATCTCCAGGTACCTAAAATAAGTAAGAACAGTTTTAGTTTGCAGACAGACCGTAACTACTCAGGTTCTTATGTAGGAACCAAATAAACATCCGATGCATTGAAATAGAAAAACTACTAAAATTCTACATAAATGGTCCAATGCCTAAAATTATTTGAATCAAGACGTCAAGTGATTTCGCGCCATCTTATCTGCCTTTCCCACGAGCAAAGTTTGCCTTCGCTTCATTTGCAATTGAAGTCAAAATTCGCCCTAAAAAAAAAACTCACACTATTTGAGTCATTTGACAAATACCCTCGGGGCGGGAGTGTGATCTACGAGCCATCTTATTTTCTTTTCCTCTCCCACGGATGTGTTTTCCTAACTTACTGTCTCTTTTCCTCTTATAGCCTCCATTTTTTCCGAGACACGTTTATTTTTCATTTCTTAAGGGGCGAAGAAAATAATTTTCTGTGAGCTTTGAACCCGCAGCGAGGAAAAATGGGTATTTGGAAAATGTAATTGGATTCCCGACTAATCTCGACGCCTCTCTTTTCATGAGGGGAGTGTGCGTGTTATAATAGAAAATACCTACCTATTTAGGTATTTATGTACTTGTGTTATGTAGGTATTTGTTTGAGAAAATTATACAGGTACTACACACCTATTAGAAAATTGGCCTAGGGTCACTTCCGTTTTCCGGACAGCTATTTGCTTTTAGTAGAAAATAGTAGGCGATTCACTTTCATAATATTATTTTTTTTCGCATAGGTACATGGTGCCCGATTTTTTAACCATATACCTACCTACTGAACTCTGTTTCAACTGAACCTATTTTTGCTTCTCAAAACAGGCGGCAGTTGTTCCGGGTCGCCGACTAAAACAAAGCGCTTCGCTGCAAACAAGGTATGTACATTGCAATACCTACAACAATGAAAGTTCTTTAAATCCATACTAATATTATAAAATGCGAAAGTGTGTCTGTCTGTCTGTCTGCTACGCTTTCACGGCCCATCTGTTCAACAGATTTTGATGAAATTTGGTACAGGGATAGGTTGTATCCCGGGGAAGTACTTAGGCTACTTTTTATCCCGGAAAATTCAAGAGTTCCCGCGGGAATCAAAAAACTTAATCCACGCGGACGAAGTCGCGGGAATTATCTAGTATTATAATAAATGAGAAAGTGTGTCTGTCTGTCTGCTTCGCTTTCACGGCCAAACTACTCAACCAAATTAGATGAAAGTTCCCGCGCGAATTAAAAAACACCAATCCACGCAGGAAGTCGCGGGATTGGTGTTTTTTAATTGTGAAAGTGTGAAATAAAAAGTTCCCTTACTCTCAGCTAGCCCGAAGGCCGTACCATCGCAAAAGTCCAACCCGACTGCAGTAAGATCAGGCGCAGAACCGACGCGGCTGTACATACCTGCGCTCCGATGCTAACTCCGATCCAACCATAGATCACGGGCCTTTAGGTAGTAATGACCCCATTATAGATCCGTGGTCCAACTCATTTGTGTACTCAGCAGGTACCTACTCACAGCTCCAAAACTGCAACAACCACAACTTCCAACATTTTCTTAGCAGAAAACCCCAATAATAATTAGGTATAGATATGGCCTGGCCCGGAAATCGATTCCAGGACCTCGACAACCAGACCCCTGATTGTGTAAGGAAATCGTCATCATAATCGTTTGTCAAACAGATAATTCGACCTGTTTAAGGTCACAGATGATTGCACGTAAAAAAAACATGTATGAACTCCGCATGCATGTTCGAGTGATAGGTACGTTTTATGCTGACAAATGACAGAGTTGCTTAGACAATAGAGAAGTTTCATGATGTTGTGAATATCATATTTAACACAACGGAAGTAAAATATAGATAAAACTAATAAAACAGTGTTTTTTTTAATCCATCAATAAATGACCGAGAAATGACGATTTAAAAGTTTAATTATTTAATGTACACCGATTGCTGTATCTCACTCGAGTGATACCTAGCCCGAGATTTAATACTTCAAAATTATCTTCACAGTGCTTTTATTGCATTCAATTAAGGTCCATTTATTTCTTTTATTCGGCTTTATACAGTCGGTTAATAAGGAATTAAGACGTCAAGCCTCCCGTCTTGCAAGCGCAACTTTAAAGCTCCATAACTTTTTCATTTGTTGAGATATTTTAATGGTTCTTTCATATTTTTGTTTTATTACCCGACTGCGGAACGCACAGGTTTATTTTGTCTTAATTTTCATAATCAATTTAAAAAAAATGGTAAACTTCTCCATTGGGCCTCGTAGTCGCACATTCTAACAACCAATTGACCAACGAGGCAGTCAAAATACGTAGGAAGAGTAGAATTAAGTAGATAGATAAAAAATCATAAAATTTTCATTGTAAATATTTATTTCAAATACTATAGTGCATATGGTAACCAATGATACAATGTTACGACTCATAAAACCATAAATTTCACATAACATCGTTTATCGAGAGCTAGACTTAGCTGTAATATCACCATTCCTCAGTGTTGCCAGCATGCGAGCCTAGCCAATACAAAACAAAGTCTCTCTCATTTACCACCACTACTGCCCTATTCAAGTGAACAACGAACCGAACGAGAAAGGAAAATAAATTGTCCGTGTCACGAAATAAGTCCGCTAGAGGCGGCGCTAGTAGTCGCATGTTTATGCAATTATTGTATGTAAAAAGAATTAGTTCCACTAATCGCCACGGGACTCCTTTCTTGACGGACTATACCACACCTTCCGGTCCTGATCGGATCGCCCCGACTCACTCCCGATTCGCTGTTCATATGACAAGCTCATAAGGCAATCCTTATAAAACTATAATATCCTCTATATGTTACATTAATTATTTTGATAAGAATAATTTTGTTAACAGAAAATCGTTACTCACAAAACTCTCGATGATAATTTGGATGATACTAACAATATTATTTTATTATTATTTTATTAATATATTTATATAACGTTTTTTAACTCTCTATACACAGAGGCACACAATACTTATCAACTAGGTACATTTAAGCTAGATTCAGATAATCGCGATTTGTCAGTTTATTAAAGTCTAACTACTTTAAAACCACATTAACACTAGTAAGTTTCAATCACGTAAGTCGCTTACATGAGCAACTTAAGAAATGAAAACATTACCTATCGTTTGCAGATTTTAATTATAGTTACTTAAAACTTTCAAGTGTAATTGCGGCCTGAGTATGCGACATGGGGCGAAAATCTGAACTTAGAAAAGCACAATTCGCTAATCTTCTTGGGCTCTGGACTTGCGTTTTAACGTGGCAAACTTGCACAGGATATGCACAGTGGATGCACAGTAGGATAATCGTACACCGCTGGATAATCGCAGGATAAGCTATAAAAGAATATCTAACAGTACCTACCAGGTACAAAAGAATAACGATAAAAGAATAGTGATTCTTGATACAACGAACTAAAGCGCAATTCAGCTCGCACAGCGCTGCGACCAAAATTTTTAATGAAAGCCTAGCTTTCTATCGTGTAAACGAGGTGTAAACCCATCCCTCTCTCTCATATGACGCGAGGGCCGAAGAAATGAGGCCGGACTTCTAGAACTATACAAGTGATGAGACTCGCCAGAACTCAAAAAAAATTGCGCCAATTGTGTTACTCGTAAAAATTTACAGTAACACAAAAACATACACAAGGCAAAATTTTATGCATATTTTAAGTATTCCATACAATGAATATGTTTGGTTTGATATTATTATAATTAATCCCTATTTGATGAAGATTTTGTGAATTTTTGTGAAAATTTTGACAAGTATACATTTTTGTGTATTTAATACTTAACTTACTTACTTTTTGTGTATTTAATGTCATAGGATCGTATTTTACTACTAATCTAATGCTATAGGCGGCCCTCCGACCTCGCATACTGTTACCAGAGTCGGTTTACTTGCAGTTAACGATTCATTGACGTATTCTATTGCCCCTTGAAAAAACTTTCTTGAAAAAACTAGGTATGCCAACTCTCAGGGACAAAGGTCGTTAACGTACCTAGATATGTACAAAACTACAAATATACTAACATTCAATAAAAATTGATTTTTCAATGAATCGATAAAAGTTGTTGTATCCAATGTACAATAATTTGATATTCATTTTTTATATAACAAAAAAGTTCTGAGTTTATCAATTTTGCTTAATGTAGCCTCAAAAGATTTTGAAATAAATCCACAAAATTTTAGTTATTATTACAGCTATTTAATAATTAATAATTGGCTTAACCTAAAAAAGCGACTAGAACTAAACAAGAGTTTGCAATGCGAGTTGATATTGTCATAAGCTATATGTCGGTTAGAAATTAATAAATATTAATGATTTTTAGATCTTTTTCGTGGGTAAAAACATGGTCAATGTGTAAAAACTGTGTATGCGTGTGAGTACAATCGCCGAAAATCTTCTTTGCACCAATCACACCAAAGCCGGTTATCGTTAACTTTGACCAATTTGATCACCTAAAAAGGCCACTTTGGGTTGCAAAGGGCTTTTTTAGGTAACCCTTACCTACAATTAGGACAACTTACTAACTAATTTTACCAAAATATAGCGACTTGTGCTACTCACTTTACTAGCTTTTTATTAGTGGTCAAATTTAACTATAACGATAACTTTCTATGATACAACTGGACCTTCTTGACTCTGACCCAATTTTAAGATAATATTTATTATATAACATATTTTTTGACTTAAAATAAAATGATGCTTCAAAGAGAAACTTAAAAAATAACAATAAAATATATATATTATAGAGATGCAACAGCATGCAATAAAATTATAACCGTTTAACTTTTAGTAAGATATATTTTTGTACTGTGCAATGAAATGTGTGTTTAGTATCAAGTTTACTGATTCATACCTTAGTTTGCAGACATTACACAAAATAAAAGATAGGAAAAGTCGCAAAGAGCAGAACTTGCTATTTATTGAACTTTTGCTACTATTGCCAAAATTACATTTCATTAACAGAATTCGATAGTCACATGGTTGCTGTCAACCCCTAGGCCCTACAGCCACAGGATATTATAACAAAATAGAAATAAAACAAAAAATAAACTTATATATATTATACTGGAAGGCTATATAATATAACCCATAGAGGTAGTATAAGGTAAAGAGTACTACTATCGCACCGCACTCCTTGTGCGCGGCGTAGGCAAGTGAACTATATCTACTAATATTCATAGACATGTAAAAAATAGGGATGGGCAATAGTGCGCTGCAAGTGCGAAGTCGATAAAACACATCTGAACGGTACGGTACCTATAGTTTGTGTTTGTTTGTACCCTATCATACTAATATTGTTAATGTGAAAGTGTGTTTGTTTGTTGGTCTGTTCAATCACGCCTCAATAGAGCAACGCAAGACGTGATTTTTTGAATGGGTATAGTTGAGGACGTGGAGAGTGACATTTATCCCGGAAAATTAAAGCGGTTCCGTCGGAATTAAAAAAAACTTATTCCACGCGGATTAAGCCGATATGTTTTTTAATGATCGATCGTATATCCATACTAATATTATAAATGCGAAAGTGTGTTTTTCTGTCTGTCCGTTAGTCTGAAGCCCGCGACTTCGTTCGCGTGGATTGTTTTTTTATTCCCGCGGGAACTCTTCAATTTTCCGGGATAAAAAGTAGCCTATGTCCTTCCCCGGTATGTAATCTATCTCGATATCAAATTTAATCAAAATCGCTTAAGTAGTTGGGCGTAACTGACAGACAGACACACATTCGCATTTATAATATTAGTATGGATTGATATATATCCGATGTATATCGAATGCATAAAATATGTAAGAAAAGGTGCAAACCTGTGTTTTAATGTGCTATTATAAAAAAATAAAAGTATAAGTTTGATTCTTTGATTCTTTTACTATTAAAGTATCGAAAATAAATCTTTGAATTTAATAAACATTCTTTCATAACATACGTTAATATTTATCTTTAGTTTCTGTCCATAATTATGTTACAAAAAAATATGGTGCTGGCCTTTTTCAATTTTGGTAACAGATACCTCTTTTGTGATCTCAGGGAACCCTGATTTTGAACGAAATCGGCCCAATAACAAAGAATTTCAATTTTCAATATGGCGCTGGCCTTTTTTAATTTTGGTAACTGTTCCCTCTTTTAAGATCTCAGGGAACCCCAAATATCGATTTTGAACGAAATCGGCCTAATAGAGTAAATTTGATTATGCCGCTGTCTTTGTACATTTTCCTCTTTTGTGATCTCAGGGAACCCCAAAATATATCGATTTTGAAGAAAATTTTCCCAACAAAAGAATTTCAATCTGGCGCTCACTTTTAAGATTTATGATCTCATGGAACCCTAAATCGAAATTGAATCGTAATTTGAACGAAATCGGATCAACAATAACGAATTTCAAAACCTATGGCGCTAACTTTTTTTAAATTTTGTTATCAATTTTCTCTGTTGTGATCCCAGGGAACGCCGATATCTGTGACGGCGCCCGAGTCGAATGTATCACATCACTATTCGATTCGGTGAACAGACGGCTATCGTAGCGGGGTTGCGGGGCGGTGCAGGCGGTATTATGTTACCTTGCGTCCCACGTCTGTATCACCCCCGCGACACGTATTTCTATTTTACATGAATGTTTAAAAAATACGACTAACCGGTGAAATGTGATGTTGGAATTATGTTGATTATGATAACGAGAATCATGTTTGCATGTTTCTATGACACATTTAACCATTTTTTCCAGTTTAAAAACGGAATTTCGGTCCCGAGTTCGCGATGGGCGCTCTCTGCGCTAGCGTTCCTTTGACTAAAGGGCTTGCTGACGGAACGATGCTATGATCCTACCGGTGCCTACTGTTCTTGCTTAGAAGCACGCACTCTATAGGATATACTACCTCTGTGATATAACCCCATCATCTTAGGTAAAAACATAAAGTAATCAATTGATAGTTATTAATTACAAATTATTATAATATTTACAAGAAAGCATTAAAGCCAGGCTGGCACTTTTAATACACCAGAAATATTACATTAAATGTAGTTGTCAGTGGTATGTTTCTGGTTAGTTATAACATAGTTTTTGACATTTAGCATTTCCATCTAGGTAATACTACTACCTACAAGAGTTCAGTTAGACCATAGTGAGATCATAATTATTAGCCAATCGGAATTGATTGCTACAATAATCAGCTGTCAAACTTTATTTCTAGTCTTAAGACGATAAAAGCTCGCGACTGTTGCTCAAGAAGTGCTAAATGTCAACAAAAATAAAAAGTATTTTAAATCGATGATAGAATTAAAATACTTTTTATTTACGGTTACTGAGGTTTGATTGAGGCGTGCCGTGGTGAGTTGCAAGTGCGATTCCGGCAGAATGATCTGTATGTTTAGTATGTGATTTTACACCTCACCAATGTTGATAGAATTCGAGCTTTTAGCTCTATCAATTTTAATTTAACTTAGGAACTTGAGCTTTGAATTAATCAAACTAAAACTTTAATTGATTATTTGAACTCTGTAGAATAAAGTTTATTTTATGGACAGTCATATTCTATCAACATTGTCAATATGTAAAATCCTATACAAACCCAACCATCTAAAAATATTACTATTACAAATGTATCACTTTCAAGAATTACTTATTATGAAATTAGTCTTTATATAGTACACTATGTTGCATTTCACACTATACTGTTGATAGTATAGAACTTGGATTTGATATGTTGTGCGAAATGTCTGATCACAATACATATTTGGTAAGTATGATAACATAATATTACTTCATTTAATTTTATTTTTTGGCAAACATGGTCAGTTTAACAAAAATATTGCATGATACTAAACCTTTGAGCATGCAAAGTAATTTTTTTAAGAAAGAAAATACTAGCCATGTCTAAACATGGTTAGTATTTTATAGCATATGCTAGAAAATAGGAGTAAGCATGACATTCGTGAAACAGTTATCTGATTTAAGCCTCACCTTTTGAACCTTTGACCCTATCATAGTGTCTGACCGAAGGTCGATTTCTGTCCGAAGCCGAAATCGAAGGTTTAATTACCCTAAGAAATTCAGTTCAAGATTGGCAAAAACTGATTAGCTCTTATTTAATGAATTTAAGTTTTGAGGTCCTTTAAAGACCGGGAGTGCCCGTCTATCCCACACTTACTCCATCACTCTTTTACTACATATGTAACTGTAAGAGTATAATAAATGCATTATTTATTTGCACACTCAAATGTTTGACCCTAAAACAATGCAGTGTAGAATTATTTTAAATATTAAACTTAAAGTACAAACCCTTTTTCATTAGGACATTCAAAGCTTAACCATTTTTTACTGTTGACAATTCTTGTATGAAAACGTCATTTATGTTAAAAGAAATAAAATAGAAAACCCAACATGGTTTTACAAAATCACAAACTACACAGCAATAGGGATGATGACAACCCAAACAAATCAGCAACTCTATAACAAACTTAAAAACACACTTCTAGTATGGAAATTGTACGAAAATCATACGTCATCAAATTTCAACGCACTTTTATTCTTTTTATTTAATCTATATTTTAAAATGGTTATCAAACTTAAAACTAACGGAGGATGTGAATTTTAGGTCTTTTGGAAGACCCTCTATTTAATAATCAGTCAGAAATAATTGCGTTTTGATATAGGCATCATCCCTAATCCATAATGTTTCATAAAAAAATCAAAGGACTGCTCCTTGTATCTTGAATCTCGTCACACAAGAACTGAACTGAGACTTCACAATTATTTCTATGAAGTGTCAAAGTGTATCACAATGAATAGTGTAGGTTCCATAGAAAATACATCAATATACTAGTTCCACCAATGAGATTATCATATAGTATCATGACATTTCAATCTATACTTAATCTATACTGATATTATAAAGAGGAAAAGTTTGTGAGTTTGTGAGGTTGTAGGGGGGTAATCTCTGGATCTACTGAACCGATTTAGAAAATTCTGGTACCAACAGAAAGCCATATTATTTATGAGTGTCATATTAGGGACATACCCGAAAAATTAGAGAGTTCCAGTGGGAATTAAAAAAACTTATTTCACGCGGACGAAGTCGTGGGCATCTGCTAGTATCCAATAATTTGATTGGTGGAACTGAAGCTACACAGTACACTATGTGTTGGATGCACTACATGAGACTTCATAGTAATTATTGTCAACAGGAAAACAAAAATTTGAATGTCATAGCATAAAAGAGCTAAGCTTAAAATGAGACTGTATCTTGTAATACACCTAACAATAAAGTATACTGAAGTCCTTCACACAAAACAGTCTTTATAGTCAGTACACAAAAGGATCACTTGGCTATGCCACCAAAATCACTATCCTATATCACTGTTCACTTGTCCTCCTGTGTTTCTTGGATCTCTGGTATCTCTTCGGGAGCCTCATCGGGCTCAGGTTCGGATCAGGTGTTCCGAAGCTCTACCAACTTGACATCCTTTACATGGAGATTGTGTTTGGACTTGGCTGCGAATTTGATCACAGCTTGCGTTGATACAAGAGGTACATGCCTGAGATCTAATCTGTAATCATATTAAATAAGTTAAAAAAAATATGAATTTTCAAGTTAATAAATAACTGACTTGGCCGATCAGGCATGTAACATAGTTCATTACGCACTAGTACAACTTGTCACAATAACACTAGTGTGTTATTTTGCAACATGAACAATGAACATAACATCAATCACTAGTTTTTGTATGGAAAAAAGTTTATTTTGAAAACTGTCTCAATTGTCATTCCCATAATAATACACAGTAATTAGTAATATAATTATATTTTACAATTTTTTTAATTTTTTTCTTTCCTTATTTTTTTTAAAATTATTATTAAGTGTGTTTATTGTGATGCAATGAAACGGCATCATAATATGCCAGATTTTTAATCAAGTTTACTAGTGACTTGTTTACATGTAATTTCAAGTAAGGAAAAATAAATGGATAAACTAATAAAAATAAAATAACAGATGGAAAACTCTGGTACCATAATATGACTATTACAACACACCTGACGAGATTGGGACACCTGGCCAGGTGGTCTAGCGCGGCCTCTGTGAGCAGCCTGCAGCCGGCTAGCGATAGCCTTTGTAAGCCGTGGTGAGCGAGCTGAGCCGCGCCCGCGTCCGTGAGCCGCGCGCAAGACGACGCGTCCAGTTCGCATAACTTTGGTAGAGCCTAAACACATAAAAAAAAAGTACTTAAATTATTACCTCATTAGAATTATAACTCCAGTTTTGTCAGAGTTGTGGTAGTAAAATAAAGTAAAAGTGCAGCGTGATGAAATTAATGTAATTTTCGATGCGCACGTGCATCAATACAAGGCTTACACAATTTACCGCACTAGTATGAAAATGAAAATTACCTCGCTCCTTTGTAGGCTGTGCTGTAATATTTTTATCGCTCAAGGGCGGAAAAAGTCTACTTTTAATAGCAGTGAAATAAGAGTAACTTTACGAGCTCAATACAAATTTTACAATAAAACTATTATTGTTTGTATTGTCTGATATGTTTCTCCCAACATACGTTTTCTTTGCCTTCACGGTGGAACACTGCCATTGTACTCCTTCATAAATTTTATTAAACGAGTTCTAGTGAAATTAAATTTACATTTGGTCCGAACCATATCAGAAATATAACCTATCTTTCTAATATGAAAAGTCACACCACCATTATGAAAAATTACTTTTTCACACAAACCTGTACAATATACAGCATAGCGACATCAGTGATATCCGTTCCCGGCAGCCGTAGAACAGCCAACGCCGCAAGCCGCGACGGTTCCGTCCCCGACCTCGCTCCACCGCCCGGCCTCGAGTTCTCTGGAGGAGCCAGGATGCCTCGGAGCTTGGCATCGTCCAGGCACCTCGCAAATGATAAATCCAGGGCTGTGAGTGGGGGGCATGAGCTGGAGCGTAAAGCCAGGGCTGCCTCTGCCGGCGACCCTGCTAAGGATAGAGATCGGAGGGCCGGTAGACGCGCTAGTAGCCTGCAATCAAAAATATTACTCAATAAAAGTTATATTCTTTAGAGTCAAGGCTCAAAGTTTAAACTCGAGCCATAGGCCTGTGTTTTAACGAAGCAAACTGAACGATATTTACACATCTGAGCTTGAGTTGCAGAAATGATACATGATTTATTTATTCCACGTAGGACAACTTGTGTCACTTATGATACGTAAAGACTCTACCACCGGTTCGGAAAACTGTTCTACTGAGAAAAGCCAACAAGAAACTCAGTTCTTTCATAAAAACAAAAATGTTACAATAAGTAAATGATACAACACATACAAGTACAAGTATTACACTGACTTGTGGGCTACTGGATGCGAGGCCGGTTGCTTCGATGCACCTTTGTCATACTACCCTCAACTTATCAAATACTGTTTAACACAGCCTAAAAATCTGCCATGAAATAAGTTAATAAATAGTTCAAATCGTTTTTAAAACTACAAATCATGCAAATGAATCAGTATATTCGAAAGCGTGATAAGATTGCATCTAAACTGCCTTTACGAAAGTACAGTGTTCGAGGGCCGCTGGAACTAAGAGGCATAGGTTGTATCCTACGGATTATATCCATGCAGAAGACCTTCGTCCAGCAGTGGATATCTATCGGTTGAGATGACAACGTCGAAGGTACGTACCAAGCTAGTTGCCGCCTCGCCAAGTGGCACCACTCCAGGCCCAGACTAAGCGGCTGCCGTCGAGCGATGCCCGCCAGTTGCGCGGCGGACACTCGCACTTGCACGAACGACATACTGCGCCATATCGATGGATCCATCTGTCAATGCAAATAGAACTGACATTTTGATTTTAATTTTATTAAGAAACTTTCAAAATTATTGATGTTGCAATATCGTTGTAATAATTTGTGATAATAATGTATGTATTGAACCATAGAGACTGAAATATGTATTCACTGGAATTGGAAATACAAGGCTTTATTTTTATTTATCTGTCAATGCACAAAGTAATGGTTCAAATCTTATACCCAAGAGTTACTTCTCTGAAAAATACCACCACAGAACAATGGTATAGATTTTTAAATAATTACAATCATAATGTTTAGGAACTCTATCCACTTTAATCTCAATTTTATCTAGATTTATTATTCTCATTTTTGCCTCGTGTTTATTCTAGGCGAATTTATCAAACAATAACAATTGTTTGTTATATCCGCCATTTTGGATTTGCCATGTCGTCATATTATACCCAATGACACGCGGACCGCAAAGATTAACGCAACGACACTTCCTCATAGTATTCCAGCTAGCCACTAGTGGTCGACAGTGACAGTGGGGCTGGCCGCACGGGGTATAGAGGCTTCTCACCAGTGTGATAACTCACCGAGTACTCGGCCCAGGCCTTGCAGACGAGAGCGCAAGTGGCCAGTTCGTGCGGCGTGAGCTTAGCGAATACACACAGCATCGCGTCGCGGTCCAGCCACGGCGAGCCAGTGGTGGACGACAGTGATAGCGGGGCTGGCCGCACGGGGTATAGAGGCTTCTTTAGCACCTGGAAAAAGGACTTCTATAGATCAATGCATGGTTTTTATGCTGGAATGCAAAGGTATAAGTAGTCAACTTAGGAGTATTTAAGTGACGTTGTCTCACGTCTCTCAGGCTAGCCGCATACTATCGAAAGTTCTCCCTCTCACTTTACGAACAGCAGACGCGTACGTCCGAGCCGGCAACATTCTAACAGTGGCTATCAGGTCTACCGTCTGATACAAATCGTATGTAATGAGCAGGCACACGTGATAATATTCAACCGAGCTTAAAAACGTGAGACAATGTCACTTATTACTCCTAAGTAGGCTACTACTTACATCTTTTGGTATTACTTTCAAGCATAAATAGGCGTAAACAACTATCACAGTAGATGTTTTCAGTTGTAGTATAATTTAGAAAGACATAATATTCGGCATGCGGTTAATATTCATTGCTTTATATAGTGGCGAATGGCGGAATCCGATTTTTGCAAGTTTTTCGCAGTTCAAAATATTAACCAAGACAAGAAAAATGTCGTGAAATGCACAAAGCATGATGGTGTCAAAATGGGTAAAATCCATACCTTAGCAGAGTGGTGTGTGAGCTGCAAGGCGAGATGCGCCCTGAGCGCTTGTTTCTTAGGCGCCTCGTCCTCATCGCTGGCGCGGCGTTTCTTGTTAGCGGGCTCCCACTCGCCCTTGTTGTCCTCGCCAGCCGCTGCCTCAGTGCCTTCTTCTTCCCGTTTGATTTCTACGAAAGTAAGTAAGTAAGGTTTGGCGTTATCTATAGTCTTGCGCGGTACGATGTTATTCGAAAGTAGCCGCGCGCTCCATTTTAAATTGTAATACGCTAATATCTTCCCACTTTTTTTACTGATTATATGTAGTTAAGTTTGGAGTATTATGATAATGTTATGTTTTAGGTTATAGATAAGTAATTTTTATATATTTCTTTATGAGGAATGTGCAATCTCCAGATAAACTCACGAGAGTTTCAGGACGTGAAGATGTAATTTGTAAAAACCTATTATTGTTCAATAAAGAATAAATAAATAATAAATAAAGTAGAAAATATGTTAGTTGTTATATTGGATGCTGATAGACAAGCAGCATTATTATCATAACGATCAGGTGTACTTTTAGATAACATGTTGCTTACTTTGAGTTACCTAATTAATGTTTTTTCTATGTACCCTCAAAATATTCTTTGTTTATTTCTTAAGATTATTGTTAAGGAAGAGCCAGAGTCTTATGCCACAGGGGTAACTTCTACACTTAAAAGAAGGTTCTAACAAATAATTTAGCTGATGAAATAAACTATTTTTAATTTTTATAATGGATGGTGCACAATTGGAAGCATGTATGGACGGACGCTAAGTGAAGAGATATAGCTCAAAAATAAAAAATATTCAGGTCTTTATACAGACGTGCCTGCCCAGGCTAGAAATAAGTTTATGTTTAATATTTTTTAAATTACTAGTAATTTTTGAGTAGATACAATAATTTTAAAAATAACTATTTCCTTGGTATATGCAAATGTTCTGTAAAAAAATGATCCAGTTGAACTCACCATCTTCGGTTTTAATATGGGTGGCATCAGTTTTGCTCTCGGTATCTGAACCAACTTCAGACTTTATTGTTGTTGACGGCGGTGGCGCTGGCAATTTATTCTGCAAGGTGCAATTTTTTTATTAATTATAGGCTTACGCTTGAGTGTTGACCACAATCACACCTGATATGAAGTGATGAAGTGGACTAAGATGGGACACGCTTGCCTAGAAGATGCCTATCCACTCTTGATAAAATTCAATAATAACTTTTCAAAACAAACCATGAAGTGATATTTTAATTGGGTAAAGATTAGCGCTTGACTGCTCTCCGAGACAAGTCACGTCATGACCATAACAGATAAGAGACGAAACATTATAGTATGATATAGCATACTAGCCAGGAATGGGTACTGCATTGTTTTACCCAAATGGTTCAGAATCATACACTTTTTGGACAATAAAAAGAAAGAGTTTAGTATTTTCACAATATATGGTTCGTTGACATGCAAAACTTAAAATTTATTCATAACTATGGATACAGTGACCCCTTTTTGGGTTATAGGACCCTTTTTCAGAATGACCGAGCTAATAAAAAAAGATATAACCCGATGCTTTTAGGATAAAATTCTCTTTTTTTACGTTTATCTTTTTTTCTCTTATGATAACAATCACTCGAGAGAGTGGGATAGAAGTCTGACTATCATCCTAATAGCATCTGGATATGGATAGTAGGTATATTTGTTACCTGTGCATTATTGTGGTGTTGGCTGAGCTGGCTGGCGTCCGAACCAACGCTCATACGGCGCAGGTCCGATGACTTCTGACGAGCGCGGAAGTGACGCGGCTGAAATCAAAATCAAAATTATTAATAAATACGACTGCTCTGCCGTAGCCCGTAACTATCTACTACGTAACGATACCACAGTCAATAATTACCTATGGAATCTTATTCACATTTTTATTAAATGATATTTTTTTATGAATCACTGGATATTGAACTATAGTGTTATATATTTTTCATCCCATCTATTCGAAAAGGACGACTTGGTTCGCCTTTAAGTGCGCCCAAAGGTGGTGCTTTCTATAAGAAACTTTTAGAGGGCGGAAATGAGTTTTTAATCCTCTTTATTTCAAAAAGTGCGCCGCAATTATCTTTTCCGCGCACTTTTTATTTGGAACATCTTAGTGTTCAGCCCTAAAGAAATCGAATGCAAATATTGTTTGAATAGAGACTGAATGGTACGACGGCCCATAGTCGCGCCGCCGGCTTTAATTTGGTTTCCTTTTCTTTTAATAAAAAAAATGAAACCAAATTGAAAATGCGCGAACTAAAGGCCGCGTTTTCGTAAATTTTTACGGATTGTTAAGTTTCATGGTTTTATTTTGAAAAATGAGTTCTTCAAGTGACAGTGAAAGTATAGAATTAACTCCTGAAAGTATTAGAACTGACGCAAGAAATGTGATCTATTACTTGCAAAATCCTGGGAGAAATATATGAAAGCCTATGGTAATTTTATTGAATGGAGAAATGCAAGAGCCGCCAAGAATTGTTCAAAATCTGTGTTTTGGCCTACTTCCAGTACTTAGCCAAAACTAAACAACCTTCCACTCTTTGGAGTACCTACTCAATGCTAAAATCAACAGTCAGTTCTAATAACGACGTAAAACTGGACACATATTCGAAATTGATAGATAGCGTATCTGAAGAGGATGTCTGATGGATTAATTGTAGTTTTATTTTCTCATAGAGTGTATCATTCGGGCGCCAAATATTTTTGGGCTCGGGCGACGTACTTTGAGTCCCTCGCTACGTTCAAGATTCTACTAAAGAATCCCTCGCTACGCTCGGGATTCTACTCTAGAATCCCTCACTTCGCTCTGGATTCAAAAAAGCGCCCTCGCCGTAAAAATATTATTTTGCTCCCTTATAATACAATCTACTATTTGGAATCTACTCATCATTTTCTAGATGATAATTATATAGTTAATCTTATTTTCGAAAAAAATCATCTTTAGTCTTTAATGCGGGACCATGGTCACCCCATCAATTTCTTGTAAATATTTTACTAGCTTATGTCACCCGGAATAAGCTAGGGATTCTAACGATACCTCATTTATCAAAATCGGTTCAGACGTATAGAAGTTATGGTGGAATATACAAACACACATACATACATACATACATACATACATACATACATACATACATACATGCCATATTTTTTTACAGTATATATGTTCATAACGTCTTTGAGAGGTGATATCTAGTGAAAGGCCCGATGTATAGCGCGAGTTCTTTTACTGTTTACATAGGTATTGCGTATACTTTAATACTGTACAAGAATCAGCTTTTCTAATTATGGTTCATTTTTGGTAACGATAACACGTCTTTGACCGGCCATATCTAGTAAAAGGCCCATCAGCATGCGGTCAGACTTTCACTACCATTATCAGTGGAGAGTGTAGTACCCACCTATTACTGAATCAGCTTTTCTAGGGATGGTTACCAAAAGTGCAGCTATCTCTTAGTCTAGAATGGATGAATGTGGTTTACTCAACCACGGCAGAACGGCTAAACGGATCTGGACGTAATTTGGTACTGATAGATTATAGTCTGGAATAGCACATAGGCTACTTTTTATCCCGGAAAATTAAAGAGTTCCCGCGGGAACAAAAAAACCTCAAACCACGCAGACGAAGTCGCGGGCAATCGCTAGTACCTTATAGTCATGGTTGAGGCCCATAGTGGTGCAAGTGGGACACTCCCATGAATTGGGCAGGTCCTCATTGATCTGCCCACCAGGTGGCACGCACGCTGGGTGCACAATACTGTAGCATACTGAACACTCGCGAAGCGTCGACGGCCCGTTGCGACCTGTATAACAAAATAACATGTTAAGCTCGCTATTGACGGTAAGTCATTTGACTTAAGTCAAACAACTTAAGTGAGTCGGACGGATGCCAACATTTCTGGTCAAACGATTTTAGTGAATGGGATGGATGCCAAAATTTTTGCCCACTCACGGCATAAATCCAAATGAATTCTGTTCTCACACTGACAGTCTGCGCAGCTTGATGCCATAGCGGACAGATATCTCTCACAACCAAATTTTGGCTTTATATCGCGACTAATTAGTTAAATGACTTACCGCCGATGGCCAGGTAATAATAAACAATTAATTCCTCAGTGATTTAAGAGACTGTGATATTGGTATTGCTGTAATCATCTTATCCTTCACCGTTTGAAGCAAGTGATATTTAATTTCTTAAATCTTAAAACGCACATAACTTCAAAAAGTTGGAGGTGCGAGCCCAAGGATCGGACCTGCGACCCCATACATGAGGTCGGGTGTCTCAACCACTAGGCTATCACCGCTTCACTAGGCTAACATGAAAAGATGAAAGCGTAGTTTCATGGGTGTAGTTAGTGGTTCCAATCTATACTTAATATAATTATAAATGCGAAAGTTTGGATGGATGGATGAATGGATGTATGGATGTTTGTTACTCAATCACTCCCCAACGGCTGAACGGATCTGGCTGATAGATAATAGTCTGGAATAGCACATAGGCTACTTTTTATCCCGGAAAATTAAAGAGTTCCCGCGGAAACCAAAAAACCTCAAACCACGCAAAAGAAGTCGCGGGCATTCGCTAGTCTTAGTATATCAATAGTTTACCCGAGTTACCCTTAGCCTGCGGCGCGACGGGAGTCTGCATCCATCCGTCCAAGTGACACACTGCGCACGAAGCTGTCACCGGCAGCATCGGCTGCAATGAAACAGTTCATTATAGTTTTAAACTACTGAAGACTGACCTCTTTTTTTAACCTCCCTGGCGCAGTGCTGAGCGCTGCTGTCTTAACTTGCGGAGGTCCCGGGTTCGATCCCCGGCAGGTTCAATTTGGGAATTAATAATTTCGTCATTTTCCCTGGTCTGGTCTGGCAAGGTGGAAGGCTTCGGCTGTGGCTAGTTACCGCCCTACCGGCAAAGACGCCAAACGATTTAGCGTTCCGGTACGATGCCGTTTAGAAACCGCTTAGGGGTATGGGCTTAATATAACTGCCATGCCCCAAACATGTAAGCCCGCTATCATCTTAGGCTGCATCATCACTTAATTATTCAGGCTTAAACAGTTTATTATAATAGAAGACTCTCTCAATACATTTTGAACTAACCTGTAAGCACTGTCGCATAATGCAAGTCTGTTTGGCGCGACCAAGTCCACCAAACTTGACCATGTCGTGGCAAAACACACAATCACCGCAGTCGGTGCGTTGACACGCCTCGCATTTCTTGCATCTGAAAATAATAATTATGAGTTCAAGAAAAGATTATTGTTAAATCGACTGAGATAAGGCAATGTCTTACTGCAATTCAACTCATTCAAGACTCATTGGATGGAGAAAAAAACATTCAGTTAAAACATGTCAGACAAAACAGATAATACTAAGACAATGCTGTCAGGGACAAATCTACACATGACATTTTCAAATCTGTGTAACTTGTAGCTACCAACTTAGCCACTGTAAAAATATATTTAACTGAGACGGCGTTTCACAACTACGGGTTATTCCGCACTACTCAAAACAAATCACAGATCAAAGCAATATATTCCCCAATTTCATAGCTCTACCTGCCACTATCCTCTAGTAAATCTGCTTCTAACTAAATTATGGGAAAAGAAATGCCTATTTTCTGAAAGGATAAAAATCTTTTAGACCTGACAATTTAGCTTAGTTTAGGCACCCATAACCACTAAAACTGACTGCCTCGTTGCTCTAGTGGTTGGCATGTGGGCCGGGGCCGACGAGGTCTCGGATTCGAGTCCCGGGTTGGGCCATAATTGTGTATTGGGTTTTTCTGACTAGAAATTCTCAGTACTAGCCCGGAGTTAGGAAGTTCACCCAAGTGCCTCTAAGATCACGTTAAGCCATCAGTCCCGGTTATTATCGACATGATAATATTCGTTAAAGCCCACCAACCCGCATTGGAGCAGCGTGGTAGGTCTGAGCTCTAATTCCCTCTTTCCTATGAGAGTGGAGGCCTGTGCTCAGCAGTGGAACGTTAATGGGGTGTAGTGGGGGAAGGGGGAGGAAGGGAAGGGGGAGGAGGGGGAGGGGGAGGGGGGAGGGGGAGGGGGGCGAGGGGTGAGAGGAGAGTGGGGGAGACTAGTAAAACTGCATGATACCTGGTACGGCGTCTCCTGGGCGTGTTATTCGCGTGGTCAGGGCGCGGTCGAGACGGCGGGCCGCGGTGTCCTCCGCGACCGCCGCGCCCGCTCGACTGGCGACGCTCGCCTGACACCACTTCATCCGGACCTGGTCATGATAGATATTTATATTTGATAAATCATACTTTAATTATTACTACCTGATAACCACGACTTCGTCCGCGGGGATTGAGGTTTTTCAAATCAAATAGTCAGACCAGAGAAAATTCCGAAATTATAAATTCCCGAAAAACCCTCCTCCTTACCACGTCGCTTACCGCTACGCTAGGGTGTCAAGTTTTTACTCTGCCCAAACACCGACCCGTTCCCCAGATAGCTAGCCCCGGACGAATCCGGTCGTTAGTTAAACGCATTTTAGCTACTAAAATTAAGATTTATATCTATAGAAAAAAGTTCAAACGTCATTGAAGACGTATCTTAGGCCACGATTACACTTGTAAGTTTTACTCACGTAAGTCGCTTAGTATGAGCACAGATATAATAATACTACGTATGAGTAAATTACTAAATGTGAACTGTCTTGTAAGTTGCATACAACTGTTAGTTATGTAGCACGTACGCTCCTTTACCACCACCCCACTGCTGCCTTTAAATATGCCGCAACTCGATGCTGGAATAATATTCCTCCCCTGATACTTGATTCCCGGAGTAAAATCACTTTTGTTACTGTGACGTCACCCAGCTGAAAACCAGCACCTTGCTTTATATGCGATTGATTGGCATACAACGCAGGGCTTAACGCTGAGCTGTACACCCATTCTAGGTGGTGTCACAGACGAAATTGTTACATCTGTAATCTATATTTTTGTCTGTGATACCATTGTGGAATAAATTGATTTTCTTTCTTTACGTGAAAACTAAGTGTAAAGTATTACTCACCTTTCAACACCGGTATACCGGTGACGGCCTGGTGCTGTTTGTCGTGGCGATGCTGCTCCACCAGCGTGCGCACGTCGCGCACCAGAGCGATGGGGTCCGCCAACAGCTCCGGCACTGATTTGCGGGCGGCCGGCAACTGATGCAGGTATACGACTATCGCCTGCAAAATTGAAAAAAAAACATACGGTTGTCTGAAAAGTCGGTTTACGGACGATAGTTTTACGTGATAGCTAGAAGTTCTCGAAGAAGCTCGCGTGGCGGCGTACCAGTAGCAGAACTATTCGAACGGCTAGCTCTGACGTCACGCAAGAAGAGAGATGTGTCACAAGTCAACGCTTGGGCCGATCGTGCCTCTCTATCGCTTGTTCCGCGCTCTCACTTGCACGCTCAGGCTCAGGCGTAAGTTCAAGTCACGTCAAAAAACAAATGTTTTTTTATTCAATTAAACTTTTACAAGTGCTTTTGAATCGTCGAGTCAATCTAACACTGGTTCGGAATGCCATTGCTAAACATACAAACATATTCCATACTATAATATTATAAATGCGAAAGTGTGTCTGTCTGACCTTCTGTTAAACCAGTTTGGACCCGTGGGAATTTTGAAAAACTAAAATCCACGCCACGGAGTCGTTGGCAAGTCATACAAAAATTTAAAGGCGAAAGTGTTTTTTGTTTGTTTGTTTGTTGTAATTCAATCACGGCGCAACGGAGCAACGGATCGACGTGATTTTGGCATGGGTATAGTTAGGACCTGGAGAGTAACATACTTTTCATCCCAGAAAATTAAAGAGTTCCCGCGTGAATACAAAAAATTAAACCATGCGGACGAAGTCGTGGGCATCAGCTAGTTTTGTTTAGTCTAATGCGAAGATTTATTGAGCTTCAGTAAATCAGGTTCCATACAAAATCAAAAGGCCCGGTCCCGGCACGTAATTGTTCACGCATGACTGGTCCTTCATACAATAATAATAATAGAAAAAACAGAAACACAAACCTTCAATCCATGCAGTTCGTTCTGTGTGAGATGTACATGGTCCTTGGGAGCCGGCGGCGGTGGAGGCTGGCCTTCAGGCGCGAGATGCGATCGCCCCAACAGGGCGGTCACGTACCGGTCCAGAACGTACCAGAGCATCTCCGTGAAGAACGGATAGCGAAACTTTTGGGGCACCTGAAATTTTTGAACACTTAAATTAAGTACCTATTTTCCAATAAGACAATCAGTCATCCTTTATCAAACGTCAAAACGTGCGCTTACTATGAAATAATGCCATGTGACATCATGAAAATTTGAGAAACTTTTTTTCACAGATAAACTCGCCGGCATATTTAGCGGAACATAAAGAAAAGGTCCATAATTAAAAAAATATGGTTTTATTTTAAAATCTACTTACTACACTTCTTTTGTTATTTAAAGTTTCATTTGTTTTACTTAAAATGAGATCACATTAAGAACAGATTTTGCGAGTAAAGGCTATTTGTGAAAAATGGTACATTTTTGAACTTTTCATGTAACCGGGAACAGTGAAATTTAATATTAAAATAATAATTAATTAAATTAGAAAAATGGTGATTAATATCGCGTATTTCCTCCACGTGCTCTTATTAAAGTTTCTACCCGTCTAGGCATACTGAGGATGATGTTATCGATGGTCTCCTGGGATAGTCAACTCAACTACGGCGATTCGCAGCTCACCCACGTTGGCAGGAGTTGGAATTCTGGACTTAACTTTTCTTTTCAGCAAGTCCTAAACGTGCTCTATTGGGTTCATATCCGGTGATCTTGCCGGCCACTCCATAACAGTGATATTCATATCATTAAGATAAGCTTGAGTTACCCGAGCGGTATGCGGCCGAGCATTATCCTGCATAAAAACAAAATCGTCACCGATATATGGGGCAAACGGTACGACATTTTCTTCTAAAACTTTTCTGATATAGCGGTCTGCAGTCAGACTCCCTCTGTCAATCACTACCAAGTCTGTGCGAGCTCCCAAACAAATGCCCGCCCAAACCATTATTGATCCACCACCGTATGCAACTGTAGTTTCAAAATTTGTCTGAATGTATCGTTCTCCTTTGCGTCTGTATATTCTTTGCCGTCAATTTGATTTAAGAGAATTCTGCACTCATCACTAAACAATACCTTACTCCATTGGTCCGCGTTCCAAAGTCGATGTTCCTGAGCAAAAGTTAACCTGTTTCTACGATGATTTACCTCGAGCCTTGGTGCCTTGGCGGGCACAAATAAACCCAAACCAGCTTCTTCGAGCCTTCTTCGTACCGTACGCTCACTTACGGTTACACCCCGCACTGCTTCTAACTCATGTCGGGCTGGACGGCCGTCAAACGGCGGTTCCTACGTACACGAAGCCGAATGAAACGATCATCCCTACTCGAAGTGCGTCTTTTTCTGCCTTGTCCTGCTCTTCTCACATAAGTACCGGTCTCCCTGAACCGTTGGATACTGCGATGGATCGTTGAAACTGGTCGACGAAGATCTCTGGATATCACTCTGTAGGTTTGACCATTTCTTCGCATTTCGAGTGCCCTGGCAATCTCCGTTGGGGCTAAGTCAGGCATAATTCAGTCATCAACTCCAGAAAGATACGCGATTAAAAAAAACTAACAAAAAACAGTATTTCAATGAAATTTTAAATCAAACTCAGAAGGAAGAAATACTCGAAGTTCGCTCCAGATAAGGTGTATTTGAATAAAATTAAAACAATTGCATAAAATGTGATGTTCAGTTGTTTTCTTAATTTGAAAATATTTCTTTTTAAATTAAATGACGTATAAATCAGCCAGCAACCTTATATGATACTGATATCAAACCTTTTTTTATGTTCCGCTAAATATGCCGGCGAGTGTAGTTCACAATGGTTATCAAACTTAACAGAAAAAAACAGAGAATTTTACGTGTTTTGGAAGACAGTCTATTGTTTGCTCATTACGGGAAAGGTGTCCAAAATTCAGACGTGTCAATTTTGTTTACAAATTATGTATAACAGCTTTGTTCGTTTTAAACGCAGGACCCGTTTTCATAACCATCCATTGCATAGTATAAACTTATTATTTGTGTACCTTTGTAACATCTTCAACTTGAGCGATTTTGAGTTGTTTTTCTATTCCAAACTGATGCAGAAAATTGCCTCCAAAGACCAAGGAGTCACTCGGTGTGTAAACGGCGTGAATCCATCCGGTTGGAATGAAAAATGTATGACCAGCTTGTAACTGTAAAGAGGAGAAAAATATATCCATTATACAAGTGGGCATTTGACTCTCAACATGAATCTCTATTTAATAACCACTAAACTAATATTTTTTTGACAAAAGACATAAACATCCTTATTGTTATTAGAAATTAATTCTAATTCTATAAATAATATTATAAACTTCATTTAACTTAAGTCTGCTCTTATGCTATTTTTCCCAAAAGATCAAGTGCTCCCACAGGTTTTACAAAAACCTTAAACCACACAGACAAAGTCGCAGTTAACATCTAGGAAGAATAAATTGTTTTATACTTACATGAACCCTTATACATGTTTCAACCGTGTCTCCGAAAAACACGTCAGACTGTTTTCCAGAAAGGACCCATTTCTCGTACAGAAGTAGATTCTTCTCTGTTGGTGGAATGAGCCAGAACACCTTTGCCCCTGAAAAATAAATGAAATTGGATAAATCAATGACTTGTTTCATACTTTTTCTTTTGATATAAATGGATTCACAATGGTATTGGCTTTAAGTATAAAGTTAGCAGCAGACAACAAGGAAAGAAACCCTTTTTTTCTGCTTCGAATTTTATACTTTAACCCAGTAAAGATACAATTCTATATTCAGTGACATTGAAAAAGTCCGCAAGGATTTGTCCCTTTGGTCTATACTGAACATTACACGTCACTTTTGAATCGGTGTAAGTCAAGACTAATTCCAGATTTCAAAGTGCTTACCTCTCAGGATATGGTACCAAACTGAAGTACCCCCAAAATCAATATGGAAGTCAGTGTAGCAACCTTTGACCGACATGAGGCAATATTTCTGAACCTTTGGATACATCATGTCGTCTAGAGCATTTGTGGATTCGGTCTGAAATTGATGAAATATTTTTAAAGATATCAATTATCAATAATACGATCAAATTATAGAGAATATTTTTGATATCTGAGCCGAGTATAATATTAACTGGATACTTTAGAAGCTTGACTTGTAAGTCAAGAATGAAATAAAAGCATACTATCAAAACAAAGTCATAAAGAGTAATGACTAATGACCTACAGCAGTCAACTAGAACGTCTATGCATTTTCCTGGATTATTTTTCAAAACCATCTAGCATCAGGTAGACTTTAAACGGTGCCTCAAACAAGAAAAAAACTGAAAAAACAATTTGGTATTTGACAACTAGTCAAATCAGCAAATTTTTTCAACGTATTCGTCAAAACACGCCCTCAGTATGGAATTTTGTATGGAATACTGAATTGTGACATCATCGAAGTTCGACGCACTTTTTTACTTCAATGTTAATAAAACTAACAGAGGACGTGGGCGACTTTTGGGTGGTAATCCTCTATTTAATAATCACTTAAAAAAAAACTTTACGAGGTGTCAAATTTGGTAATTTTATAAAATCAGGCCGTACCTGTTGATCCTTCAAGTGCCGAGGCCACACAGTGTCTACCCAGTCGATGAGACGCACGATACGCGGCGCCTGAACGTAGTTCTCTAGGCGCGTGTGGGAAAACTCCAGCGAAATCACGTTCAACAGCCGCTCCTTGTTTGGATCGTCGTAGTAGCGCTGCCAGTCCTAAAAACATTGTTGATTTCGATATTTAAGACTTGGCGTTTTTTTAACTAACCTATGTTTATCCCTGACTTTGTCAGCGTTTTACTTATGATTATCCCTCTAAGGGGAGGATACGTTTGGACCAAAGTTTGGAGTGTCTAAAAACTTAAACTCATTTATTTCATAAGGACATACTGTGTGTCATATGATTACGTCTTGTTTTGATTCTACCACCTGTTCGGAAAGAACTGAAAAAGCGGGCAAGAAACTCAGCAGATGTTCTTTAAGCACTCAACCACAAAATTTTCATCCCACCAAATTTACTCATACAAGGACCTTCAAGGTCCTCGAAAAATTTGCGCGAAGTGGCTAGGGATTGCGATCCGGCATGATTTTCAAAAGTTTCTGTTTCGTACCAGATGCGGAAGGTTTAAAATTACTAATCCGTCGGATCCGAATTGCAATCCCTAGAATTGACGCAGGACAAACATGAGTACAGCTTTTACAGTCGGAGGCCAAGGTCTTCTTCAAACCAGCGAATCTTTTAAAATAAACCCAAAAATCGACATCTGAAGTCATGGAAAAAATGTATCTTTAACTTTACATTGGCTCTGGAAGTCGACTTTTTTAAATTAATATTTTTTATTATTTCTTCTCGGAAGGTATGGACTTTAATACAACTACATAGCCAAGTTACCTTCATAGTCATCTCAATGTTTTTCTGCGTGTTTACATCCATCACATCGAGAACCCGCCTCGACCCTACGCACATGCGCACATCGTTCACTGTGAAGTTGCTGGTCGGCACCCTGCGAACAAAGAAATAACACCATTCAGTTACCTGACATCGGTTGCAGAGGTGCCGCGCATTGATCACACGCCTAACTCTTTTATAATACGATTGATCGCATAAGATCCTATTAAGTATACGGATACCTTAATATAAATTTACTGATACGTTTAAATACTATATTGGAAACCCTAAGCTACATTAGGTAGCTTGGTAGTTGCTACACGCCTAAACCTAATTAAGAGGATATTATATTTTGCTCTATTATTATTATTATCCACGGAGAAAAACAAGAATACGTTTGTATAAAATCTAATAAGCGGATTATAATTTATGGTATAGACATATAGTATAGACAAACGGTCGCCGTATTTCCTATTATGTTATTAGCTTCTATGTTATTATTTGATTACATATTTGTCGCGTAGATAGTAGGTACAATATAATATGACGTTTATTTTCTTCATGACACGATCATTGACTATATTAGAATACCTGACTTCAACATTTGTATCAGATTTCTTTTAAAAATACATACGGGCATACCTAAAGCGAACACTATTTGACCTAGTTAGATAAACATTTTATTGCACACCAATAACAAAAACTAATAACATTTGAGTACGAAAACAACCAATTTAATGTAAGTATTAAGAAAAATATGCTATATTATGCAGGACGAATAATAGAATAGAAACTTCATTTCAATTACGTGATACACACGCAATTTCGTCAATAATATAATATAACGAATTTTTATTACCCTAAATACGTTTCAAATCACAACATGGTATCATTTTCATATGAATTTTTCTTTAATTTTGCCGATCTTTCCTATTTTCGCCGGCAAAACAATCAGTTTCAGTAAATTAAAAGTACTGCATAGTTGAATACTGTTATGTGTTTCAGAATTCACTATTCAGTCGCCCTCTCGCTGCTCGAGGGAGCGCATGTCTGTCGAAATTTTCTTTGATTTGCCGTATTTTCTTCATTATCATTTCAATAGCATGAGGGGTCATAAATATTTCAGGAGGCATGTATGGGGTACAGTGAACATTTTTATTTGTTTCGAATCTATTTATAGCTATGCGTATAATCAACATTCCAATTATTATTTTATCAAATTGGATAAATAATATTATGGGTGGCGCAAATGTCCTCACATAACCCGATGTCCGTCAATATTATTTTGTTTTCTGCTCGTTACCTCAATATGAGAGGTAACACTGCAATCAAAATATTGATTCACTAAGTTAGGAAGCGTACCCATAATATAAAGTTTTTGTTTTATTGCAAAGAGTCGTTATGGTCCATTTGGTATGCTATGACTTCGTTCCGATATCTCTCGACGATGAGAAATAGACAAACCAGGATTTTGACACTACGAGACACAAGGATCATAACTGAACGTTGCTTTCTGAGTCTGACTCCGGAGTCCGGAGCGCTCGTATAGGAACGGCATTAACAGTCTGTAAATGTCTTCTAGGAACCATACTGCTGCATGTGACTTCCTTTGCACATCACTCATTGCCATCGCGCTTTGTTTATCCAAGTCTTTATTCATATTTAATAAGTTTCGTATAAAGTGCACCTATTGTGCTGACCAAACTACGAATACCTATTACGGGGTACGGGCAATTTATAGTGACAAGTGGAGAAATAATGCGAACTATTTATAATTTCTGTTGCCATCCGTTAATACCTAACCGGTCTTCGAACACATTGCATTTGCACCTGCGTATTTAGATGTGCAATTGTTTTTTTAATATTTTTTGCTCGGAATAGACTTTGAAAAATTCCGTACCGACAGGCAGATTGTCACAGATTAAATATATTAAGTAATTACTTTGTACGTAAAAGACGGCGCAGACAAGCTGCGGTCTGTAAGAATGGTAGAGGATGGGATGTAGGTGCGCATCTGGTGTTCACAAAATGGGACAGAAAGTTGTATAACTGACAATTTCTGATAATACGCGCTTCGATCGAAACGCTCGCAGTCACAACGCTGTGATATAAACGGCCAATTTTTTTGCATGATATATGTATAGAGAAGCTGGAGCTTTGTTTGACGCTAGAGCCGTCTAGTGTCAAGACACTCAAACAATTGTAGCCAATGAGCGCTCAGCTAGGGTTTTCGAATACCGGTTTTTTTCAATACCGGTATTAATACCGGAATGATTGTTTTCACCGGAAAAACTTAAATTAAGATATTTTTAACTTAAAACTAGTATTTTCTGAAGGAAACTGCAGCGTAAAAAACAGTTTTCCATAAAAAATATTTTTTCACCACATTAACTTCAATAGACAATAAATTCAATAGTTATTTTTTTAAAAGAAAATAAATCATAATAAAAAATTGCATTGCCTAAAAAACAGATTTCTGAACGTTTCATGAGTCAATTATATAGAAATGCCAAGCCGCAGGGTTCCAAATTCAAACACTAATTTTTCCCTCTGAGTGATCAATAATGACTTTTCTTCACTGGTTTTAAGCAATAAAGGTGCTCTCTTATTGAGCTAATGTGCTTAAGATACAAGTTTTAAACAGTGGCACGTACCAAGAAATATATGCAATAGTCACTGTTTCGTTGATAGTGTCACCAATACCGCTATCCCGGTATTAGACATTTCAATACTGGTATTGAGAACGGACGAAAAAATTCTGGGATCCCGGTATTGGGAGCCCTACGCTCAGCCTTTGAGTCGTCAAAGTTTCTACGACAATACACCTTATCATCCGATATTATTTACCAACGTCATAAAAGGAGAACGATTCCCATTTTGTGACTTTACCTTCAATTATTATTTCAATCATTGACTAACGATAAAAGATTAAATTAATATTAAACTAAGATTTTGGGAAGGCAGATGGTGCATTTCGCGATGAGCCGCGATACGAAAATAAGTATCGACAGGTTGGAATTGAATCCATTCGTGTCGAATTTGGATGCATATGGCATAAGTACAGGGTTATAGGTATAGCATCTGTTGTGTCAGCATAAGTTGTTTTGTATGATAATAATTATTATAGGCTGTGTTTCTATATTACAAATATAACGAAAGCATAAGGCTTGGTTTGCGACAAGGGTCACGCATCATTAGCTTGCAAGTTTATAACTTTTGTTTGTTGCAACTTGCAAGGTTTAGAGATCTGAAGTTTTTTAGATCTGCGCTTGATTTTTAAATCAAACGGCAAGTGATATTTGTTAAGGTTAGAACGCGCTGGTCTAGAAGATGTCTATTCATTTTTATTTGTAGGTAAGGTATCCAACAAACCTATGTTATAACATAGGTACTTGTAGGGGTATACGCGGGTTGGATTGGACACTGACCGTATGTTCCTGATTAAGGTTGATGGTAAAATTTTTGTATTAACTTAACATAAATCAGCAGTCAGCACGAGGCAGCAAGTTCCGCATTTTGGTTTTATTGACAAATTTTTGAGTAAAGATTAGCGGTGACAGTTTATTTTTAACCAACTGTCATGCAACTGGACCTAATTACTTAGGTCCAGTGAGGTCCAGAAGAGACCTCAGAAGACCTCAGAAGTATTACTACTTCTGAGGTCTTCTGAGGTCTCTTCTGAGGTCCAAGACCTCAGAAGAGACCTCTCCTCCTCGTCCTCATGAAGCAAAGTAGAACTTTAATGATAATTATTGTTATTTTAATAGATAAAGTGTAACGAGAAGGTAAATGAAGGTCGAACAGTTGGAATTGGAAGCCTTACTGTACAGAAAATAAATTCCCTCGGACTTAGAAAAAGCGGCAAAGGTCCTAACTCTTGAGTACGCGTAGGTTTAAAAGTAGTTGGTAGTGGTACCTACATAAATAGATTTTCTCAGAATTCTTTTGTAAGATTTTTTTTTATTGAGATGGGCTATAAAATTCTATGGAACGACTTGTGAAAATTACTTTTATTAAGTATACATATTATTATAATACCTATTACCTACCCTACTTCTAAGTAGGTAAGTACCAAGTACGTTTACCTTGAGAGTTGAGAGTAAGTTTAGTGCCACCCTTTTCTGAATACCTTTATACAAAAGCGTATTGTTGTCTAAGTTAGTGCACTACCTCTATCAAATGCACATCTCAATCATGAAAATTGAGATGCGAGGGTAGAGTTGTAGCTTAAGTAGGTATGCAAGTTTTATTGGGCTAGCAATTATGGATATCGTTGGAAGTAAGGAGCGGCGCATTTTAAAATTATTATTGTCAATGGGGCGATTATTAAAATAGCGACTAGCGAGCATATACTAGGAAAGCCAGACCAAATTCATAAATTGTACTTGTATATTTATTAGAAAGCGCTCTCGGGCTCCATTGTATAGCACCTGTAATGTTGGCAAAACATTTTGCGTGTTTATGCGTGTCAGCTTCCGGCAGGGGCGTGCACAAGTTTTGGAGTCAAGGCAGTCTTTGATTAGGAGCCAACTTACTGGCAGGTCATAACGCAAAATAAGCATTGAGGTTTTACTACTAGGGTAAGAAATACTTTTATGCCTCTATGACATGCACGCCACTGGCTTCCGGTTTCAGTTAGTTGAGTTGGCAGCAGCAGCGGCGGTGTGCGCAGTGCGTGCCTCCAAGATTGCGCGGCGCGGCATTCCGCATTCGCCGGCTGTCTGTTTACCAGGGACGACGCGACGCGTCGACAAATATTCACTCCACTGCGATAAGACACGCTCAATGCTCACAACTTCACAAGTCAGTGCGCGACCGTCAATCCCCCACCCTATTATCGCAATTTACCTCTTTCAATTATTATTTACACTAAAGTAACTCATGCCTGCGGCTACTCCCACGTATTCAATACGCCCTTTGGTAATAAGAGGAAAAGGCGAGTCTAAATACCTTATTTACCAGTGTTATTTACGATTCTTCGCTCCGTAATTTGTCCCCGTACAAAGATTTTCTGACGTTCAACTTTGTTATTTTTCTAATTCACCGAGTTTTCTTAAAGTTGAAATAAAGAAAGAAAGAAACCTTAAAAATGAAGACAAAAATTGCTCTAAGAGCCCGCCCCGCGCAGTCGGTTCTAGGAGTTCTTAAGTCTTAACGCACACAGAATGAGTCAAATTTGAATCAACATGTAGGTATCTCGATAGTTCATCTTCCGATTACGAGGCGTTGCTTTTGTGGAGTTAAGGAGAGTCCAATAAAAATAATTAAAATAATTATGTCGACTATGTTACTTTTGAAACTTTTATTGTTTTGATATGTATTTTAAAATTTAAATAATTAATAATTACCAAATAATGCAAAAGTGCACTTTTACATTATTTGGTAAGGCTAAAACAATAACCGCCCGCCCTATGCGACTAACTATATTGTGCGACACAGAGACTACGTTACACCCGCCCACGCTTCACTGATTAGTGCATACTGCATACGTATTATGTACAGTAAGTACAGAAGCGAAAGATGTAATTTGTGACATGTGAGGCTGGGGCCAACGCTTAAAGCCATTTTGTTTCATTATTGTTGACTTTCGTGTTTTACAATTATAATCCTTATTTTAGGAAAGTCAAGGTACGTGACATCAAACTGTCATTTTGAGTAATATTGCTTCAGTATTGCTTTAAGCGACTTTAAGCGTTACGAAGCGAAACTTAAAGCGTTACGAGCGAAACTATAAGCGTTAGCAGTACGGGCCCCCTACTTTACACTGCAGCCACAGACTGCAGCTTTGACAAAATTCTTGTGATTGGCCACTACCGGTTAAATTCTGAAACGTCTCTAATGTTAAAAGGGATCTGATGGATATAGATGTTAAATGTTAACGTTAACTATTTGTTGACTACTTGTGACATAACCAGTGGGTTATTTTGTCCTATATAAAAAAAACAGTCAGTGTATTAGAGTCTAATACACTGACTGTTTTTTTACTTTTTTAGGTATTTTACTTTGTTTACTTTATGTCTAATAATTAGACATAAAGTAAACAAAGTAAAATACCTAGTCTTAAACTAAACGAACAGATTTTAAAGCCTTTAGAAATAAAAACGTGCCTCGGAGAGCACGTTAAGCCGTCGGTCCCGGTTATTATCACTAATATCTATATATCTGATAATAATTATCGTAACAAAACCTAAGATTTTAGTTATCCCAAGAAAACTCCTACCTACTCCTACCTACCTATGTGACTGATGGAATTGGGTCACGACCCTCAGTAATGAGAAATACAACGCAGAGAGAGAAAGAGAAATAAACAAGTGAATTGGTCGCACAATCGTACACTGGGGATTTACAATGTTCAATCAAGTTGATAAGATCGCGCTTATCAGTAACAGTTACTCAAATTTTTATGATATTCTGTATTGTACCATGTACACTATAGGCAAACATTAAGGCGAGTGCAGAGAAGCAGTAGTAACAACTAACAAGTATATAATATAATGATCGCGGGAGCTTGTCATATTACTTTACAAAAACATTGTACGGGAAGTTACGCCACGATTACATTTGTAATTTTTATTCATAAATGTACCTAATCAATTTTCTTAATGGCGTATCGTTTGTAAAATATGTGAGTAATTAAACTTGTAATTTTTAACGTAAGAAGCTGACATAACTAAAATTATTTAAATGACTAATATTTGTAAACGTTAAGCGATTAAAAGATCAAATTTTAAAGTTACTAATGTAAGCGACTTACATGAGGAAAACTTAAAGTTACAAGTGTAAAGGTCGTTACAAACCGGCGAGGCGAGGCGAGGCGTGGTGGGGCGAGACGAGAATTATTATAATTTGTATGGCAAAATTTCAATTCTCGTCCGCCCATCTTTGGTGTGAAAGGTCTGGATGCGCGAGGATGTACGAGGCGAGAATTGATATATTTATTGATCCGCAATAAACCCTGTCGCTGCATGAATACTGAATCGACTCTATTCAGTTTCCAAAGTAATAAATACTCTATTCAATAATATTTACTCCTTTGCAAAACGGATACACAAATTTCCCACCGGCCGGTCATCGGAGTCGTACGCTTTCAATTATCTACGTCCCATTTCACTTCACTTTACTCCTCGCCTCGCCTCGCCGGTCTGAAACCACCTTAATTGCGGCCTTATAGTAAAACTTGTCCACCATAGAGCAAGGGCTAGCACAATTAGTCAGTATTTTTATAGCTCCAATATTGAGGTTAAAAGTCAAATTTTAGTAAAAAAATATGTAGGTGGTGAACCCAGACCGACGCTAACTTTTGTAACCCAAAATGACTTATTTTAGGTGGTCATCATTTTAACGATAAGGTCATCTTTGGTGGAATTAATTGCAATGCATTTGCAATTTTAGTTTATTCGTGTTTTTTAACTTTTTAAATGCTTTGATCTAACGAGATCATTGTATCGATCTGTCAAATTTATTTTAGACAGTCAGTCACTTACCCAAAGTCGGTTCAATAAATAATTTACGTTTTTCTTCAAGTTTTATTTGGCGTGAACTTTTGCAATAATAGTGAAAGCGCATGGAAAATTAAAGCCAGACCTATTGAGCTGTGAAAAAGCGTGTTTCCGTTGTTTATACCTTTCGTTTAAGGTTTTTTAGGAAATCTCTACTGTAGTATCGATAACGGTAGAACAATGTTTGTTTACTTTGGTAGATAAAATGACACAGTAATAATAAATAAATAAATAAAATCTTCATTTGCAAAATTACAAGGTTCAAAATTATAATTTGGCCTTTATAAAAATTGAGTTATGGAGTGCTGTTTTTGCAATTATTATTGTTAACCTTAGATTAACAATAATTATTTATTTTAATTATTATTTATTACTGTTTAAGGTTAACAAATATTAAGTTTTGGTTAATAATAATGACTGTGCAATATAATATGGCTTCTGCATAAAACAAAACTTACATTTCTTTCATTTACCTATGCGTTCTGCATAAAAGAAAGCTACTAAATTACTAACAGAAATAATTTTTAACTCAAAACTCAGGGTAATATTTTGAGTCTGTTATGATAGGTATATCTTGTTTGGACTCTACCACCGGTTCGGAATACAGATACATCATACAACTGAGCAGAACTGGCAAGAAACTTAGTAAAAAGAGTGCTCTTTTCAATTAGAACATCAATCCACTCGGACGAAGTCGCGGGCATCATCTAGTGTTACAATAAGTAAATAGGTATCTATACAGTAATGTAATGAGTCTATATCTTGGGACGCCACTGAATGCAATTGTTATGATACTCTTTTGCATTCTTACGTAATAATAATACAAACGAAATCAATCTGAATAAGCTCTCAAGAGCGTACGTGATTGAAAATGATTCATTCATAATCATAAAGCTCCCTTCAGACATGCTTATTGACGTCACGTGTAGGACCGACTGACGCGATTAGACAGCTCAAATACCTATATAGTTCATATAGCCAAGCTATAAGTAAGTCTCTCTTCTACTGATTATTCTGAACGAACTACAACATACAGGTTACCAATTTTGACACGATACAGTTGCCATCTTACCGGTCATACCTACCTAATTGCTAATTTGTACCCTAATTTATTAATTAAAAAATATATTCATACCATATTCTGGGAAATAAATCCTAATTATATTTTCCAATTCTAAACGTCATATTTCATTATACACTACAATATTATACTGTACGTAGGTATCAGCGATCCAGAAAATGCCACGTCTGTAGATGGCTTTAAACATTAGCAATAAGCATAGACCATTTCCTGCTTGACCATGATTAGTAAATCTAGATTATTCGTATCGTAACAGCTATCATTTCATCAAGATAACATAAAAATAGTAAATAATATTATTTTCTTATTTTAAAACTTTACTTACAATAAAATTTTAATTGGACAATTCCTGCACATTGAATATTTTTTGAAAATTTTAATTCGATGAAGCTTCATGTGCATGGTGAATTCACTTCGACGATTCAAAGCTTTAAAGAGTTCAATCCTCAATCCACGCGGACGAAGTCACGGGCATCAACTAGTAGGTATTTCATAAGATTTGTAATTTCGAGATGGAGGCCGGAGGGCGGGTAACAGCAAATCACACGTAAAACACCCGTGCGAAGACGTAGCGGGTAAGCTAGTGCTAGCTTGATTATGGAAAACAAGTACGAGTAGCTTTAATTATTTTTAAAAAAATGTTTTATTTTCAGTGGACGCTTGAATACGTTCTCAGCCGATAGGTAGTAACAATAATAAAATTAATCATTCAATATAATCTCACAATTTCAGATTTGGTTATAAAGAAGAAAAAATATAATGATGGGTTCAATGACCCTTTTCAAGTTACAACTTACAACCCCTTTTCAGACTGACCTTGGATATTTTTATGTGTATTTACATTTTACTACTAATTGAGAGTATACGTCGGAGTTTAAGCTATTTAATTTAAGTGAAGCTATCATGCACGCAATATGAAAATCTATCAAAGAGGTCATGAAGATTTAACTACTTTAGAAAGTTAAGTTAAAAATTTAAATAATAAACATCTTGTACATAAGCATTGTGTCAGTGTGTGGTTTGTTGTGAATATATCCCGCCTAATCTATGATGATACTGGCATTATATGAATACTATCGACCCCGCCCTGGCTTACCTTACTACATCATGGGACCTACAAACAATGGCGTGCACGACATAGAGGCATAAAAGCATTGCTTACCCTAGTTAAAAAAAATCAATGCTTACTTTTGAGGAGATGCTTCTAATAACCTAATGAACACTTCGGCCAAAACTCAAACATTACACTCACTCATTACATTTTATATCGCGGTTACTCTGTTGCTCAAATAGCATGGTCTGACAAACAAACCTATTTGGCATTTCGCAATTTATATTATTACTAATTCAAAATTAACCGGATTACAATTCGCAAATTCGGTGACCAAGGATACGGGCATAACCTGTACATACCCTCGTCCCTCCTAGAAGTAATAGCGTGTTTGAAGGACCAGTTTCTTTACGAGATCACTTATTAGAGGTCGTGGAATCTCTTAGAATTTTCACCGGTGGAAAAGCGCTTAGTGACGAGCGAGAGATGGGTGCGAAAGATTTTACGGCAGTGTTTATAGAGGTAGACGTGTATACGGGGCACAGATACGGGGCATTCTGTCTCAGGGTTTCGTTTCTCCTGAACTTTTCTGTTCCCGGGAAACGGGGAAAAATTTTTTGCTTTCCGGGGAATTGGCAAATTTTGAAAAGTTTGTTATTTTTACCAAGTGAATCAGATTTTTGAAAGAAGTGTTGTCTGTCTGTGGTTGTACAGTTAAAATTTAATACATTTATAAAAACTTATTGTTGCAATACAGGGACATAGAAAAAAAAACCGGCCAAGTGCGAGTCGGACTCGCGCACCGAGGGTCCCGTTATCCGTACAAGCCTGTAGGTATATATAAGTAAAAAATATACATAGTATTTTTATTCCACTTATCTATTTTAATTTCAATTTAATACCTCTACGCGTTCATGCGGAAAGGGGTAGTAAGTTTAAAATTAAATCCCATCAAAAACATAAATGTAAAATGAGAGCCAAGTTCAAAATTGTGATATATATGCCTTGGTTGTTGACTTCAGCGACAAAAGAAGTGAGATCTAAATGGGTGCCAAGTTCAATGGTCAGTCCTGCAATTTATTTATAACAACATGAAATATTTTATAACAACTTAAAATATCATTTCTTCTTATAACTTAGGATAATATGTTGAAGTTGGCTCGGCTAGTTTTCATATACGAATTATTACTAAGTACCTAAAAGTACAGTTTAGAACTTGCGATGGCTATAATATAATTCATCTATGAAAACTAGCCAAGTCAAACCTTAGTCTTCAACATATTATCCTAAGTTATAAGAAGAAATGATATTTTAAGTTGTTATAAAATATTTTTTGTAAATAAATTGCAGGACTGACCATTGAACTTGGCACCCATTTAGATCTCATTCTTTTGTCGCTGAAGTCAACAACCAAAGCATATATATCACAATTTTGAACTTGGCTCTCATTTTACATTTATGTTTTCGAAGGGATATCATTACTTTTTGTACAGAAATTATAAGTAGGTACTTATTCATAATAAAATTAATACCAATACTAAAAATATTATTAACTTTAAATTTAAACTATTGCTTAAACCATACCTAGTCACTAAAAGAATTGCAATAATAATATAACCAGAAATATTCCAAATACCTCTACGCGTTCATGCGGAAAGGGGTAGTGAGTTTAAAATTATTAAAAATATTTTTATTATAAAATGATGTAACTACAATTTTATGCTTTTCGCAATTTTTCCTTTATCTGTGCTATAAGACGTTGCTACGTACCACATTTCAAGATTTTGGGTTCACAGGAAGTACTGTAGGTTTTGATTCCCTTGCGAGTGTCGAAAATTTGCATAAAAATATTTTTATTACATGATGTAACAAAAAATTTATGCTTTTCGCAATTTTTCCTTTACATCATGTAATAAAAATATTTTTAATAATTTTAAACTTACTCCCCGTTCCGCATGAACGCGTGAGGTATTAAATTGAAATTAAAATAGATAAGTGGAATAAAAATACTATAACTTTTCTTATATACCTACAGGTTTGTACGGAACCCTCGGTGCGCGAGTCCGACTCGCACTTGGCCGGTTTTTCCTTTTGAGGTACGGAACCCTAAAAATTGTCAGGATACCTCCTGAACAAAAAAGCGAGTAGGAAAAAATATTTAGATTTACTCCGTCGAGTAAAAAATGCCCACCTTCAGTCAGCTTACACTAGCGGCACGCTATGATGGCCGGTTTGACGTTTGTCCGCTCATGAAGTTCCGTATTAATTGATAACGACTTTGAAGGAAATAATTGTATTACTTTATTGACGATAGTGATGTGCAGAGATTCATAAATTTTATCGAATGTAGTTTTAGGTTTAGGACTCAAAATTTATTTATTAAATTGATTTCTAAAATGTATACAAGTGTAGAAAAATCAGTTTGCACCATTTAAGGGGTGAATGGACTTGTGAATATGAACAATTTTCACTATGTGGACAAACCCCCATTTACCACAAAAAAAATGCTAAAATTATTAGAAGAAGCTTGTGAACATGTGACTAAAGGAGACTGGGAAAAGGTTGTGAATAGAACTGTTAAATTAATAAGGGAAGATTATGAAAGAGATGTGAAAATAGATAATATTATAGAAAACGAACATATAATTATTAATGCAGGTGATGATAGCAGTGACGACAGTGAAAATAGTAGTATGGACGAATCTGATTAATTATGGCCTTTTGTGGCACCTTTTTTGGTATCTTTTGTATTCATATGTTTCTTGTGTGCATATAAAGTATGTATATTCATTTTCATTCAAATATTCAGTTCGTTCAAATAAATTAAATAAACATTTACATTTTTGTTTTATTAAACCTATTTAATCAGGTACAAAAACAAAACTTAATTGTTTTTTGTTCGAGAATAAATTGACATTCCACATCACTATTGTAATGTGTCAAACCGGCCATCATAGCGTGCCGCTAGTTTAGTTTCCCCAAAACACGCAAGAAACCACTGCTTCCTCGCACAGCTGTCTGAAAAAGGTATGTGTCTTGCACATCTTCCTCGCACACATCTATGCAGGTGGAAACCCCCCCCTTATATTAAAATGAATGTATGGTTAGTACATACCGTAATCCCAATCCAATCTTCTCTTTAAACAGCAGCGGAGTCGTGAAGCCATTCTTCTGGAGGTAGGCGACGTTCAGGTCGGTTCCATGCATCTCCAGGACGGCGCCAGTGTGCTCGAAACGGGGGCTCTCCAGCTTGTCAGCCAGGGAGAACCCCCTACCACCTTCAGCTTCATCGTCACCGAGGGCCCACTCGTCAGAATAGAGCTTACGTTGTTTGCGTTCACGCTGGAAATTAAACCATTTTTTATAACTTCTGCCGACTCCGTGGTACATTTGCAGCTGTCTATAATAAGTGGGAGGACCCTGATTCAATCCCTGGCCATTGGAAATTTATAAATTCTAATCTGTGTTTGATCTGGTATGGAGATTGTGTTTGAGTTTCTTGAAATTTTGATGCAACACACTACCACATTGTTTAAATTGCAATTATTTTGTCCAATAATAATCCAATACAAGTTGATGATGCTACATTCAGATTTTTTGCTGCACCTGAAATATTTTGTTACTGGAAACGATGTTACTTACATTAATTATTGATTGCCCACTCTACATTTAAAAATATTATATTTAAGTACCTAAGTAAGTAAAGTAAGTATTTATGTATCCATATTTTTCAAGAGGTGTATAACTAGTAAGTATATAATGTAATGTCTATCAGATTTGCATAAGAATTGCATAATAAATACTAATTTTAAAGAAATAAACGGCTAGGCAACTGTCTTTTCAGGATGCATTTTTTTTTTACTTTAATAGTAAGTACTTAAGTATGTTCCTATTTATTTAATTACTTATATAGAGATTGCATTTCATGCTATAGATTATGGTTATTAAATTCTTATTTTAATACCATAAGTAGGTAAATAGTTTGATATTTAAAAAAATCATAAATCCCTTGAATGTAAGCTTAATTGAATAAAAAACTACATAACTTTTGCTAACAGCTACAAAGTGAAATAAAATAATAAAAAGTACTTATGTAAGTAAATATAAAGATTTCTTACAAAGAAGCTTTTAGTGTAAATTACTTGTATCTACAGAGTTTCACTTAATATATTAGCAGGTATTAACTAACTAGGTAGGTATAGCAGTAAGTATATAATAGGTACTAGATGATGCCCGCGACTTCGTCCGGGTGAATTGATGTTTTTTTAAGATTTAAACTATCCTATCTCTCAAGTTGGATCGAACTGCACATGGTGTGCAAATTTTATTATAATCGGTTAAGTGGTTTAGGAGTCCATTGAGGACAAACATTGTGACACGAGATTTATATATATTAAGAATATATTAAGATATGATATATGTAGTAATATTGTTAAATTGATAATTTATCATAGAGCCATTTCATAAAAGATGATAACCTAAGACCGATATTAAATTTACTAATTAATTTACTACAACAGAAATAGAACAATAAATTATGTTTTTACCTTAATTAAAAAGGGGTAATTTACCAAAGTAAAATCATAATACAGTAGACCTATATAAAAAAAAACCGGCCAAGTGCGAGTCGGACTCGCGCACCGAGGGTTCCGTACTCAAGAAGTAGGTACTGAAGCAAAACAATCAGGCAAAAACCAATATGTTTATTTGACGACGAGTAGAGGGTTTACTGTTAATATCAAAAAAACTATGCTAGTTAGAGCATTGGCTATAGTTTTCCTGTAAAATATACATAAATTCCTATTGACCATAATTATTTCAGATTTTTCAATTGGTAAACTCCGGAGATAAGGGGGGGGGAACGGTATTTTTTTAGACTTTTTCCACGATAAATCAAAAACTATCATGACTAAAAATAATTAAAAATCTGTTTTAGAATGTACAAAGTAAACCCTTTCATATGATACCCCACACAGTACAGTTATCTCACTTTTAAATTTCAACCCTCTGATTTTCCCCCCTTTTTAAATAAGAACAAAAATAATTTCCAATTTTTTTTAATTCCAGTGTCTTTGGGCCACTAATATACACAACTATTCCAAATTTCATGTCGATAGCTTCGGTAGTTACTGAAATAATCGAGTGTGACGGACGGACAGACGGACAGACAGACGGAGAAAGTCGCACCATAAGGGTTCCATTTTACCATTTTGGTACGGAACCCTAACAACTGCAGCTCTGTTTCCAAGTGTCACAGACTGTTACCTACCAAATACTTACTTAGGTTACTTTTTAATGCATATTCAAGGCCAAAAGAGTTTACTACAAAATATAAGGAATATGTCTTTAGCTGCATAAAAGGCTAAAGCTGTTTGGTATTGGATAACAATCAAACTTTAGAGCTACGTGTTGTTTGCCTTCAATTCAACAAAGAGCCTATTGCATGGGGAGCATGTGTCATTTTAATTCATTGTAATCAATATTATAACTATGTTTTGGACGTTCGTCTCGTCCACAGTGTGGACCTAATTGTTCGACAGAAGATTATTTGTTTAATAAACTAGATTACGAGCGGCAGCCGGCAGGCGACTCGACGTGTGGTCGCAACTCGCAAGTCGCAAGTCGGCACTCGGCAGTCGAGCTCGTCAGTTCGCAATTCCGTACAGCGCACGCCCCAGGCCGTCAGCCCGCGGGAGGGTTACGCCTTCGTCCCTACCAGATACCCACTAACTATGCTCCGAGGACGACGTTGCAACCGTACACAATTATTTGCATTCCGCTCATTGTTAACGACGCTACATGCTACAATCTTCGAAATTAATATAGATTTTGACACCTCGCATGCGCGAATGCATACGGCCGCCGCGTTTTAAAACTCGCTCGCGGCGTGATCACAAAAAATCAAGTCCGATGACCCTAACTTATTATCATGATATCCCAATAAACCTTATAAGAATACAACTTCTAACACACTCCCATAACTTACATAAATCGATACACGATGCAGCGATGCACCATTTCATGTTTACGTGATCCCAGATAAAGCCACCATGGCGTCACCCGGGTCTAAATACGTAAAATTCTAACAATAAATACTCACCAGTTGCCTTGGAACTTGTTTTTTGTTATTCGGCAGTGTTTCCGACATGTTTCTGTGAGTCAGAAACACTGCGCCACAAGATTTGCACTATTTTACGTAAATATTTTACACGGAGCACGAGAAAAAGTAACGCAATCCACCATTTGCAACAGTCGACACTGCTGCCAATACTGCGGCAAGATATATCATTCCGGCAACTTTCTGAAGGTTGGCCACTCGTAAAACACGCTATTGGTTTATTTCAAACAGCAATGGCGGCATTCAGGCGGGATATTTAAATATCGGAAATGATCAAACGAAATATCATTGAAATTATCTGATAGACCGTACTTGTGAAAATAATATAAACAATTTAATATTCCTTTGGGGACTGATAATTCAATGTGATCCATAAAGCAAATATTTCACCGCATAATTAAACAAAGATACTTATTATTGACTTCTATTTTTGAAATATGTAGATATTGAAATAAATGAAACTCAATGAGCAAAGTGTTTTTTATTATTTTTCGATCCTTCATGTTCAAGATCAACTTCAAGGTGTTCAAGTCGTTCTCTCTGTTTAAAACGCATCGTAAAGCCATATTATAATAAATTAATAACTACTTTTAACAATAGGTACTTTTTATGTATATCAAAATATTGATTTGACGGAGTTGCTGAACGTTTCGTGTCGTGAGATAAAGGAAAGAAAATATTTTTCAATAGACTTGCTCGAAAAATGCACTTACGGAAGCAGTAAACAGGGCTTGTAAGTTAAATTTACTGCCCTCGTGCTTTTTTTGCAGAATTTACTGACCTTAAGCAATTTTTTTTGCACTCGTGCACTTTACTCCTAAATAAAAAGGTTTCTTGTAAGAAGTTTCATATGATATTGACTTTATATTATGTAGAAAATCTAAAAAATAATAACATTTAGATGTGGTTTGATGAAATTAATTCATGAAATTAAAAATTATATTAATAAATTAAAATTGTTTTAAGTCTTTTAAATCGAAGAAGTAAAGTTTGAATATAAAGTCCAGATTGGGAGTTAAGAGCTAGAACCTAGAGCCGTGAAGCCAATTTAAAAAAACGTAAATAAAATAACGCGGCGTAGTGTGCCTTTGATTAACTCTATATACCTAATCAAAGCACTGTGCTAAATCTTTAATCTGTGCGCGCGATTTTTAAAAGTTTCATTGAGTTTGTTATTAAAAAACTACATGATGCCCGCGACTTCGTCCGCGTGGATTAAGTTTTTTGATTCCCGCGGGAACTCCTTGATTTTTCGGGATGGAAGGTAGCCTATGTCCAAAGAATATACTACCTACTCTCTACCGAGAGTAGTCCTATGTCCTTCCGCGGAATACAACCTATCCCTGTACCAAATTTCATCAAAATCGGTTGAACGGTTGGGCCGTGAAATCGTAGCAGGCAGACAGACAGACACACCTTGGCATTTATAATATTAGTATGGGCTAGCTGATGCATCGACTTAGTCGATTGAGGTTTTTTTCGTTCCCGCGGGTACTCATTAATTTTTCGGGATAAAAAGCAGCCTATGTGTTATTCCAGACTATTCTATCTCTGTGCCAAACTTCATCCAGATCCGTTCAGCCGTTCTGGCGTCATTGAGTAACGAACATCCATCCATCCATACATCCCGATATCCATCCAAACTTTCGATTTATAATGGTAGTATAGAAGTATAGATTAATTATTATGAGTGGCATATTATGTGATGTGGAATAATAAAATTTAAGAAACAATAATCCATACTAATCCTTACTAATATTATAAATGCGAAAGTGTCTGTCTGTCCGTCTGTCTGTCTGTCCGTCTGTCTGTCTGTCTACCTGTCTGTCTGCTACGCTTTCACGGCCCATCTGTTCAACCGATTTTGATGAAATTTGGTATAGGGATAGTTTCATACCCGGGGAAGGACATAGCTGCTAGGTACCTACCCGGAAAATTTAAGAGTTCTCGCGGGAATCAAAAAACCTTAATCCACGCGGACTAAGTCGCGGACATCATCAAGTTAGGTATAACTATTTTAGATGTGAGAAAAAAATCGCGCTCTTAATAGAAGACTACGACTACGACTATTAATACGACGATGAAAGTAGGCAAAGAAGACAAGCCTAGCCGTCTCAGTATCGGTAAGCTGTCTAATCTACCTGACAGCAAAAGCCGCGGAGCTGAGTTTCCCTGCTAGTGTCTCTGTAATATGAGTGCGTCAAACCGCAACTCAAGACTCGTGCACAGATATAATTGCACGGTAACAAAATCGCCTCACAAAACGTCGGTGCATATGTACCATATGACCATTTTGCTATTCCCTTCATAGAAGGAACTACATAAATGCTCATCGTAGGTACTACACAGTACTATACAGATACAGAAATAGTTGCATGCGCCGAAATTAACGTATTTAATTAACGTAGAGTAAGTAGGTAGGTACATATTTACTTGGGTAGCTATTCTAAATATATTAAAAAATTAGGTGACTAACTGACAGATTTATCAACGTAAGGCCCAAACCAATGAACGGATCGGGCTGAAATTTTGGCATAGGTACATAGGTTTACAGCTTTCATGAGGTAAATTAAAAGGATTTTCAAAAATGCAACCCCTAGGGGTAAAATAGGAGTTTGAAATATGTACCTACCTACTACCTAAGTACCTAAAAAAACATGAAAGTCTTTTTTAGAGATTTCTTTAATATAATAGGTAGGTACATCAGACTATACAGAATACTATTTCGCAACGTTATTCTATATGATATTACATTAGACAATATTATTTCGCAACGTTATTCTATAATACTTCAGAACCGGATCTTCGATTACGTGTTCGCTATCAGTCACGCCAGTGTCTTTCATGAACTCAGTGTGTTCCCTCAGCCAGTCTAAGTACAGCTTTAAGTACCTGTCCTCAGGGTCAACATCCGTATGTCCTAAGCAGAAAATCCTATACGCATCTTCACCGTATTTTCCAACGCCGCATAGATCGCTCGCCCGCCGCCACTTAGCAGACACAAACTGATAACTCAGTTTCCAAATCATTTGACCTCTCTTCCTCAACCCTAGATTGTCAAACATCCTTTCCAAAGACGTGGGCGTTTCACTCAATACATGGTAAGGTGTAGGGTATTCTTCGAAGAACGATTTCATAAAGGGCCTTGCTGTTTTACCTGAAGTCTTGGTTAGGAAAATCGTTGCTACTAACATCGCCCAGGGGTTGGCAGAAAATTCTTCCTCGATAACATAATGTGGTGATTGAGGGATTGGACGAGGAGTCAGGTTGTAGAATGGTGGAACACGTATAGGTTCTGGTTCTTCAATTGTGAGCTGAGAAAGACTCAATTCGGATTCAGCTCCTATGGATGTTTGACTCACGTCCTGGGAATTATCTAATGTTTTGAGCGAAGACTGGGACAACTTGCTTGGGCTACTGGAAATGTTATTGTCTTCAAGGTTGAAAAATTTGCTGATACAGTCAGATTCTTGAGACATGATTTCTTTCTGGAAAGAAATACCATAGGTTAGTATGGTCAAGTTAGGTTGTAGGTTGGTTAAACAATAATTAATTTACCTATTATTTCAGTGTTCTCTCAGTATTTATTTAAGTAAATACCTATATCTATTAAGAATAATAAACAATTGAAGCGACGACAGTTTATAGTCTATAGCAGGTAAAGACGGTAACTTAGTTGTATTCATACTATGTGTACTTGGGTTAATGAGTACTTAGGTGTTTCATAAAGACATACTCGCAATATAAGAATGGAATTTTAAAATTTCAATGATTAGTCTCTCATATCATAAGGCTCGAGTTTCAAACAATTTTTTACTAATAATAATCTATCTAGTTCTAGATAGGCAGATAAATGAACTCTTTATTGCACACACTTAAAAATAATAACAATAAACAAAAGCTTAAAAGATAAGACAAAGGGATGCAAAGGCGGTCTTATTGCTAAAGCAATCTCTTCCAGACTTTAACCTTTGGGGAGAGATTATAAAACAAGAGCGCGGGATAGTGCAACAACTAAACATTAAAATATATAATATAATATACATACAATATACATATGTACATGCATACATACATACAAACATACATACAAAGATACATATAAACATAAAACTAAATAATTCTAAATAAAAAATAAAATATAGGACCAAAGTGAATTAATTGCTACCTGATAGGAAATGTTAATGCAAGCGACTTCTGAAGATAGAGAGTGACTTGGATAATATATATTTTCATCCCACCATCTCGGAAAGAGTATTTTTACTCTTCGATATCTGAGTGCAAAAGCCGTTATTATCCTCTTGAGGATAAAGTAAATTGAATTTAGAAATTTAGTCATTTCCTCGCTGAGGTGGGATGAAAAGTTACGTGTTGCATTTGAGTGAAAAGATTTTTCACGAGCACGCGGTTAAACCACTTTTCACTCTTGTATAACAAATAACTATTTCACTTCTGTCTCGAAAAAATTTGTGAGTAAAAGTAGATTTGTTCATTCTGTGAGATTTTCTTTTTGTATTTTTTTTATAAATAAGTGAATCTAGTAAACTGTATTTTATAAATTTTTGATATAAGTTAAAAAGTTCAATATATCCACAAAATATTCGCTTGTTGTATAAGTACCTAAGTACATACTACCTATTTATATGTATCCTTAGATACGGTCTATACTTTACGATGATGAAATATATGAAGGCAGATGTGGCGTATAAAGTATGCCATGTTGACTGATCAAACAATTTTGTAGGTGTAAAGAAAAACTATAGGAGCCTACACGCATAATAAGCAAAAGAACTTGTTAGTAGTATGATCCTGACCCTGGGTCCTCTCTAAGCATGTCAGAGCATTGGCGCTTTCGGCCTCGTCGGTCGAGTGCGAAAGTGTGTTTGTTTGTTGGTCTATTGGTTTGTTGGTTTGTCCTTCAATCATGCTGCAACAGAGCAACGGATTGATGTGATTTTTTGCATGGTTATAGTTAAGGACCTGGAGAGTGACATAGGATATCCCGGAATATTCCTTTTTATCCCGGAAAATTAAGGGGTGAGAATCAAAAAAACGTATTCCACGCAGACGAAGTCGCGGGCATCAGATAGTAGGTAATATGTAAATAAGGAATACAGAATACTAGTTATTTATTATTCTAGTGCAGCATGATGAAAACTTGAGACGAACTTTGACGACCTCCCTGGCGTCGTGCTATGACTGCTGAGCGCCGTTGTCTTAACGTGGGCGGTCCCGGGTTCGATCCCGGCAAGGTCAATTTGGGAATTTATAATTTCTGAATTTTCACTGGTCTGCCCTTGTCGGAAGTTCCGGCCGTAGCTAGTTACCACCCTACCGGCAAAGACGTGCCGCTAAGCGATTAAGCGTTCCGATACGATGCCCTGTAGAAACCAATTTGGGATGTTTAATATTAACTGCCAAACCCCTAACAGGTTAGCCCGCTACTATCTAGATTAGACCGCATCATCACTTACCATCAGGTGAGATCGCAGGCAAGGGCTAACTTGTAGTGGATAAAAAAAACGAAACCGTAATTATAATCAAATCATATCTATCATACTACGTTTTACAAAATATTTGTAAGTACACAGAAGCATTAAAAAAACCGTCATTTTCCTTACAAACGAAATTCAAATCTAAAAAATGTGATACCGAGAGATTTTGTATGTAATGTTGTTTACTTGGGACCCTGTGTAGCGTAAAAGGGGGTTTTAAAAAGCAGTGTATCCATCAAACGGTGACATAATGTATGCTTGTAAAAATAATTTGCTGTTTTCAAGACCTAGAAGCCATTAACGCATCTCAAAACACAATTATGAAAAAATCTCTGCATTGAAATTTATTTTAAACATAACTCTAAATTTACCTTTTAAAGCAATCTTTCTCCTTATTGAAACCAACAATTAGCTCTAGAAATATAAGATAAAATTCATATTTCTATATCAAACACATTGTCGGATTCATTTGTATTGAAAAGTTAGGTAATAAGTATTTTTTTTTACAAATGATTTCATGCATTTTTTGCGACATACGCTTGCTCGATTTCACCCCCCCGCGCCTGTGTTTATCATCTCGAGAGCTCGTAAAATAAATAGTAAGGAAAGAGTAATTTTTGTCAAATCCAACTAAAACTTGGTGCTATACCTCGATAAAGACGGCGGCAACAAAACAGCTGTTACCTAGTTACTTTGTATGGCGGCGATTATATTACTTTACCGCACTTGTGCGATGATTAATTAATAGCGCACTCCTTTGTATGTTCACCAATTTCAGAGGTAATTGCGATCGTTTTGTAGTTTTTGCAACCATTTTTAGGGTTCCGTACCTCAAAAGGAAAAAACTAAACCCTTATAGGATCACTTCGTTGTCCGTCCGTCTGTGTGTCAAGACCCTTTTTCTCTGGAACGCATGGAGGTATCAAGCTGAAATTCATATCACATACTCAGGTCTACGGTTCCTTGGAGCTGTGAAAAAATCAAGCTTCTAAGCCAACGCAATCAGAAGATACAGCCGTTTATGCTGCAAATTTTCGAATTTTCTTGCACTCTCAAGGGAATCAAAACCTACAGAGTACTTCCCGTGAACTCAGAATCTTGAAACTTGGTACGAAGCAACGTCTTATAGCACAGATATAGGAAGAATTGCGAAAAACGTAAATTTTTAGTTACATCATATAATAAAAATATTTTTATGCAAATTTTCGACACTCGCAAGGGAATCAAAACCTACAGGGTACTTCCCGTGAACTCAGAATCTTGAAACTTGGTACGAAGCAACGTCTTATAGCACAGATAAAGGAAAAATTGCGAAAAGCATAAATTTTTAGTTACATCATATACTAAAAATATTTTTAATAATTTTAAATTTAGTACCCCTTTCCGTCTGAACGCGTAGAGGTATTAAATAAATAAAAATTAAAATAGATAAGTGGAATAAAAATACTATAACTTTTGAAGGTTTAAAGGTTTGTACGGAATCCTCGGTGCGCGAGTCCGACTCGCACTTGACCGGTTTTTTGATTTATTAAGGGTATATCCTGCTATTGAACCGAATCTCCATTCTGCGCAAGTAAATCATAGCTTTTTGTGGAAAGTAAACATAAGATAAGTAGGTACCTACTCGTATAATAAGAGGCTAATGAGTAACTGCACGGCTGTTTTCTTACCATGAATTATGGCGGTGGATTCTATAAAACGTCAATCACTTTCCAATTTACCCACGTACATAAACAGCAACTGCGGGAACTGGCAATATAAACAACGTTATGCATAATCTGTACGAAGGTTGAACCTTAAATGAATCAATTATAAAAATCAGTTTTCTCATTCTTAAACAAGTTCGTTTGGTACAGAGATAGGTTGCAGAATGCATCCTATACGGACACAGACTACTTTTTATCCCGGACATCAAAATCGGTTCAGCCGTGAAAACGGTTTCATAATGTTAAAAGGAAACACAACTAAATAATTATTATTTACTAGCGGACGCCCGCGACTTCGTTCGCGTGGCTTAAGTTTTTTAATTCCCTCAGGCACTACTTAATTTTCCGGGATAAAATAAATATTTCACTCTCCAGGGGGTAGAAATTTGAAAAACTGTGACAGACGTGCTTCTTTATTTTTTACCGAAAGCGAAAATACCAAGTTTCGTTGATTGAAAAATATCTTGAGAAAAGAAGGCCTTTCATACCAAATTTCATCCCCTATTTCACCCCTTTGGGGTTCGAATTTTCGTAAACTGTGAAACACGTATTTCTTCATTTTTAACCCGCAGCTCATATACCAAGTTCCATGGCTATAACTTGAAAAACAACGGACTTTCATACAAACTTTCAACCCCTATTTTACCCCTTTGGGGCTGGAATTTCGAAAAACCCTTTCTTAGTGGACACCTAGTCTTCACAAAGAACACACTCCAAATTTTATGTCTGTAGGACCAGCGGTTTAGGCTGTGCGTTGATATATAAGTCAGTCAGTCAGTCAGGACTTTGAATTTTATATATTTAGATTACTTACTAGCTGATTGAGGTTTTTTGATTCCCGCGGGAATTTTCCGGGTTAAAAAGTAGTGTTATTCCAGACTATAATCCATTCATCCAGATTCGTTCTGCCGTTCTAGAGTTATATAAGTGTTCGAACAAACCCGACTTTGTTTTTTTGATTACACAAACATGGCGGCCATCTTGCCATTTCAATCTATCCTAGACTAGTGTTGCCACTTGTCAGTCTATTTTAGCGTCCACAACCACAGATGTACCGTACCTATGTCCCCGAATATTTTAATGTTAAGCCTATATTGCATCGCACTATTAAAGTGCAGTTTTCGCGCTAGATTAAATATGTCGCAGTGAAAAGAGGATTTTAGTGAATTCGCGAATTTAAGGAGCTCACGAAAAGGAAATGAAAAAACAGGTGAACAGCATAAAAATCAAATTGATAGCTTTGAGTCCCAAGCATACCTATCCAGTGATAAGATTGGATAAGATAAAATACTGTTCTTTATTTAGTGAAATGTAACGACGAGCCATGAATGGGCTACACCAAAAGATTACGGCCGAGGAAGCTTATCGATACTACAAAGCCCAAATCATTTTTTTTTTAATTTTGTCTGTAAGCTCTGTCTGTTCGGACTTCGGACATCACGCCGAAAGTACTGGACGGATCCGATTTATGGTCAAAATGTTGAACATTTAATGCTAAGGTCATTAAATTTAATAGGTACTTAGTAGACCTTTTCAGACGTCATCCTTTCTCAAAATACTAGATTACTTTATGAAATGTTATGAATAAGATATTTTAATTTCCACGGGGACTCCTTAATTCTCCGGAATATAAAGTAGCCTATTTTCCGCTCTAGGTCCCCAACTATGTCAATACCCATACAAAAAATCACGTCGAACCGTTGCTCTGTTGCAGTGTGACTGAAGAACAAACCAACATACCAACAAACACACTTACGCATTTCCAATATTAGTATGATTCTACGATTTATGTACAACGTACCTATGTACATTTTCCTCTTCAGGAAAAGACTTGTTCTACATATTTTCCGGTCGGGTAACCGAAATTCGGACATCTTGTTTGCGAAGCGGTTACTCGCACTCATCACACTGGCATGTCGTTGATCAATATGTGTTCAAAGAAACTATTTCTTTTAACGAGAGCGTCTTGTTTTAACAACGTTATTGCATTGCTTTGAGCCGTCTCGACACGGCAGCACGCGTTCAGTTCCGCACGTACCTACCTCAAATCCGGAAAAATAAACGCGTTTGATAGCGAACGCCCGTCGAGTTTCAAGCGAATGTTTACAAAAAGGAAATCGAAATCGAGTGTCGTGTTTTCGTCCGATACGGTATTGTTTTAACACGTATTGTATATACCGATATAGTACAGTACGATACTGTGAGCCCGTGTCACTGAAAGCTAATGTGTACTAGTGTTACTGTTATTTGAACTTGGCTAATGGATCAGGAAAGCATCCTACTTGGCCCGTCGAGATAATTTAGGTAAGATTGATTTTGTTACCGTTACTATAATAAACGCAGAGTGCAGACCTATAATATATCAAGTAGGTACTTTATTTTATTCATAACTTCTTAAACTTAACAACTGGTTTGCGGTTTACCACGACCAAGAGTGCGTGGTCAGTGATAAATGATAATGCAGCGTTGATGGAATTTGCGTCAAAAAGATAGGGCTGCGCCGTAAGCCGTAGAACAAGTCTGCAATATAGCTATGCCATAGCTGATTATCTGTTCTGTGAAGTGTCATACTAACCATTAGTGTCCGACCGAACTTCCGGTTTCGGTCTAGTTTCGGTAAAAAAACGGGTTTCGACTTACATTCGGTTTCTGCTGCCATCCGGCCGAACCTACGGTCGAAACCGGAACTTCATTCGGGGGTTTTCGCGCTGCGATCGGATAAGTAAGTACCTAGTTCGGTTCAAGCCGTGTGCGACGGAGCATCATTTTGCCACGTCCGCGCTCACAGTCATGACACATGGGCTTGTGAATCTTGTCAAGACTTGAATGTTAAAAAAACCCACAAAAAAATTACCTTGTATGGAAGTTTCGGTTTCGGCCGTAAAAATTAGTTTCGGTCGGACACTACCAAGTACCAACCATACATGCGTAGCCATCTACTTATAGGTACATCAGGCACAGGTGCAGATAAGTATCTACATACCTATTTATCTGAAATATTCTGGATTTTTTTTTTATTGAATGACTACGGCACCCTAGTAGCTATCAGGTATATCAACATAATATTGTACATACCAACATACCATTGAAATTCAATTATAAATCGCGAAATCGCGATTAGCAAGCAAGGCAGAATATTAAAAAAATTGGCAGTCATAGGAACTTTTTTTTTTTTAAAGTTAAAAAATCTTAAACATTAAAGTTTAATTACGAATATAGTAGGTATATGTATATTTAAGACCTTTTGTCTTCGTAACAACGCAGTGACGGTGCCGGTGTCGGTGACGCGAATCCACAAGTTTACCCGCGGTTAATAAAGAAGTTTTCACTTCAAAAATTGAAATAGCTCCCGCTTTGAATCAAACGCGGGACATCCGGGTATTTCTAAGACCACAGCGCTCACCACTGCGCCATCGCCATGGAATTCGTGAAATCCGGTCTACAAAATATGTAATAATTGTCTTAATCGTTATAATTTTTTGCAATAGTGCATAATATTACAACTGTGCGCATATAGCAACGTCGTATACCTAATTAAATCAATTATCATCAGAATGAGTGATAATTCTCTTGCGTGTCTGTTAACCAAGGCCAAGGTGTGAATTGTTTGTTGAACTTGGCTTTGTGCAATTGGTATGAAACTTCGAAAACATTTTAATAAAAACTGTAAGGCTTCACATGAAGCCCGCGGATCGCTCACGGATCACGTAACAGCTGATTACAATCAATCATTATTTGTTACAATCTCATAATGTTATGACCTGTAGTATTCGTATTCTGGTTGCAGGAATTTGGTCAATAGCGAAAGAGTGTCGGACAACCAGTGGCCTGTACAATAATAATTCAAAACAAGTGATTTTTCAGTCATTCATTATGGTTTATGAGTTTGTGATATTGTGATATTGTGTGACCCTAAGCTGCATTACACCACAGAATAATATAATAGTACTGACGATTACACTCAGTTCAAAGTAGGTACGTCACGTCGGCCAATGTCGGCAACCGCAAATTGATGTAATAAATATAATTAAAATTTATTAAAAAATACGACTGCTCTGCCGTAGACACACATACATACACGAACCCTGAAAACATAGCTGTTAGCATGGTAAAAACGTGGCTCACAAATCACTTATTGACATTAAACCCAACCAAGACAAAGTTTATGACCTTCTCGGCTAGCGAGAGATCACAACCTGCAGAACCCCTCACAACACAAATACACAATTGTCTGGGCGTACCAAATAACTGTGGATGTCCCACAGTTGATCACGTATCCGAAATAAAATATCTGGGAATTCATGTGGACAAATTCCTATGCTGGAAGACGCAAATTAATCTAGTCGCACAAAGGGTTAGGAAACTTACATATATCTTCAGGAAAATAACTAAATTGGCTGATGATGAGGTCCTAAAAGCAGCTTACTTTGCGTTGGTACAATCCCAGATTGTCTATGCCATAACGGTCTGGGGTGGCTCCTTTATTACGACGATGCTTCGCCTTGAAAGAGCTCAAAGAGCCACATTGAAGGTTATGTGTAGGAAACCGGTTCGGTATCCAACACATCTTCTTTACAAGGAATGCTCAATGCTCACCGTTAGGCAGCTCTATATACTAAACCTTATACTTCGTAAACATTCTACAATATCTGTTGGAACTCATCTGCAACCAAAAAAGCGCAATATACGAAACGTTTGCCAGGTGAAATATTATCGTACTGCGTTCGCTAACCGACAGAGTTGCGTTCTTGGTGCTCGCCTGTATAACAAAATCAATAAAATTCTTAACATAAGTATCGTCTCAAAACAAAAATGCAAAAATATGACTGCCTCGTGGTTAAAAAATCTAAAATACAATGAAACCGAAGAACTTTTAAAAATAATAAAGTAATTTGTATGGTATAAAACACACATACACACACATGCACACACATACTCATACATACATACAAACAAACACACACAATAAACATACACATACAAACCCACACACATCCAATAATAGTATGCATGTTAATTTCTATTATTAGGTTTAAGTAATGAAAGTAAATTATCTTAATAATAAAAATAAGAATGTTATGTTGGAAATATTGATATGTAAGGTAATAATAATGTTGAGATATTTTTAAATTATTATTATTATTATTCAAAATTATATAATAATTTATTTCTGTTAGTACATTAAAATACAAATTCACAAGATTGTAAAAGGTTCGGAGGAAGGTGACGACACTCGTAACACAAGTTACCTTAGTACGAGTGTCTAAGCTCTCCTTTGTACACGATGTGATGAAAAATAATTATGTCCAGTTTTCTAAGGAGTATAACGTGTATATTTTTTTGGAAATAAATAAATTGAAATTGAAAAAAAATAACACTCCTTTTTTGGGCAGTCGTGTAATAAAATATCCCCCTCGAATGGAAGTACGGCTATGTTATTCACATTTCTATTAAATTATATTTTTTTGTGAATGACTGAATATTGAACTATAGTGTTATATATTTTTGGAATCTACTCATCATTTTCTAGATGATGATTATATAGTTAATCTTATTTTCGAATTATTTTTTTTAACTTTAGTCTTTAATGCGGAACCATGGTCACCCCATCAATTTTTTTTTTAATTTTACTAGCCTATGTCACCCGGAATAAGCTGGGGATTCTAACGATACCTCATTTATCAAAATCGGTTCAGGCGTATAGAAGTTATGGTGGAATATACAAACTCACATACATACATACATACATACATGAACCCTGAAAACAATATACTCCTTTTTTCAGGCAGTCGTATAAAAAGGCAACATCACGCTGAAATAGTTATTAGTTTTCCCGCAGCTTATGATTTTGTCTCGGTACTCAGAATCAATTTTTTGAAACAAAAATTTTTTTTACTTAGAATACAATAAAAATTCTTTCCAAAAAACCGACTTCCAAAGCCACTGTAAAGTAAAAAATAATTTTGATTTCTACACACTATGTTGAAGTCGGGCGAACCTGTCGCGTCAACTATGCCTATCTTTGTTATACTCGCCCGACTTCAACATAGTGTGTAGAAATCAAAATTATTTTTTACTTTACAGTGGCTTTAGAAGTCGGTTTTTTGGAAAGAATTTTTATTTTTAACTTTTTAGTGTACTCTAAATCCCTACGGCTTAGGAGTGCAGTATCATGCAGCATCAGAGTTGAGGAGTTGGAAATTGGGTTTAAGTATGAAGTCGTTGCTTGACACCTACAATATTAATTCACCATAAAAAAATCCTAAACCACTATGTTTAAGGAGTTCTGTACCCTGCAGCATCAGGGTTGAGGAGTTGGGACTTGGGTTTAAGTATGAAGTCGTTGCTTGACACCTACAATATTAATTCATCATAAAAAAATCTTAAATCGTTATTTTTAAGGAGTTCTGTACCCTACAGCATCAGGATTGAGGAGTTGGGACTCAGGGTTGAGGAGTTGGGACTCAGAGTTGTATCGTATACACGTGACTTGATACCTACTATATGAATTCACCATCAAAACTCCTAACTCCCTAGTTTTGAGACGTAGGTACACCTACAGCATCAGGATTGAGGATTTGGAGTCAGATTTTTTTATGGGACCACCTCGAGAGCTTCCTCTAACCAATGTAAAAAAAAAATTTCAAATCGGTTTAGAAACCACGGAGATATGCACCGACATACATTAAAAAAAAAAAAAAAAAAAAAAAAAAAAAAAAAAGATACGCGCCGAATTGAGAACCTCCTCCTTTTTTGGAAGTCGGTTAAAAATGGCTGATTTCCAATCGAGAAAAACAAAACTCGGAAACGATGGCGAACTAATAGTAATACTTGGCAAGCTGGTCGGGCGACCAGTGTGCTTAGCATGCGCACAACGAGATTATCTCGCGACGAGAGAGAGAGATGTTGTCGTTGCCGGCAAATTTTTCATTCACCCTAACATGCATAAAATGCGGTATATTACAAGAAAAAATTGTCGACATGTAAAGGTTCGTAGAGAAAAATACCACAGATAACAAGTATTACTTTTATCTCTACTTTTGACGTAACGAGACAAGTAACCATGTTAGCTTCGGTAGACAGAGAGAGATAACGGGTAGACATAATTTTACTCGTGGTGCGCATGCTAGCCATACTGGCCGACTAGTTTATGCCGTATCACTACGCTCGATAAAAAAAAAACTCTTAATAAATTTATTTTTAAGTTTAACTCTATTTTTCGATAGTTCTACTGAGGGAAAATCTTTTTGCAGCTGGAAAACACGCACCACTATTTCACGCAGTATCGACTACTAGTACTGCCTAGTGCCTACTACAAACGCAGAGTTGAATAGCGTCTAGTCTAGTCTAGACTGAGTGTAGTACAGTGATTTTTTTTTTAATTTATTAGTCATTTTTATTTTTAACAAATTAATTTTTTTTTAAAAGTTATTAGATATTTTAACTTATATGTATGTATTAAGTCCTCTGTAGGTGTTCAGCAAGGGGATCCCTTAGGTCCAGCCCTGTTCAGCTTAGGGATCCACAACCATATCTCAAAAACATCTAAATTTAACATATTATGGTATCTTGACGATGGAACCATTGGAGTTACCAACCAATGTTAAGCAACAATTTGGCAAAATTGGTTTAGAACTAAATTTTTCCAAATGTGAACTGTTCTTCACAGAAAAACTATCGCAAGATAGAATATTATCGGCCTCTGAATTATGTAACGAAATTGCCCCTGATATTAAGATTCTTGATAAACATTCACTTTGTCTTCTTGGTGCTCCTCTTTTTAACGAAGCCATACAACCAATCTTGGACAAAAAAGTCAGAACATATTCGGCACATTCTGACAAATTGGGCGCTCTAAATTCTCACATAGCGTTTTCGATCCTAAAATATTGCCTTTTTGTACCTAAATTAATTTATATTCTCCGTGCGAGCCCAATTTGGAAATTTCCTGGACTACTCGATATCATGGATGCCACCTTAAGAGATACGCTAGAAAAAATTCTAAATTTATCTTTTGATGATCAGTCCTGGAATCAAGCTACTTTACCGGTCAAGTATGGTGGCATCGGCGTGAGAAAAATTTCCAGTGTTGCTCTTCCGGCTTTTCTGTCCTCAAGAGCTTAGTTCTCAGATTCTTAATTCTAATTCAGTTTCATTGATCTATGCCACAGAGGCCCTAGAGAGTTGGAAGGTCAGGTGTCCCAATGACGACATCCCGAAGGAATGTTTCACACAAAAACTTTGGGATGTGCCGTTGGTTCGGCTGACACATACAAATTTGGTTCAAAATCTTACAAGTGAAAGAGATCGAGCAAGGGTTCTAGCCTTATCTGAAAAAGAATCCGGGTATTGGCTTCATGCCTTGCCATCGAAAAATCTCGGCACTCTTTTAGATAATGAAAGTTTTCGTGTGGCTCTAGGTCTCAGATTGGGAGCACCCCTGTGCTACTAGCACAGATGTCCGTGTGGAAAAGAGGTTGATAAATTTGGAATTCACGGACTCTCTTGCCAAAGGAGCGCTGGTAGGCTTTTTCGGCATGGCTCTCTCAATGATACGATCAAAAGGGCTCTTGCCACCATAGATATTCCTGCGCTCAATGAGCCGGCAGGGATAAGTCGGGATGATGGCAAGAGACCTGATGGATTGACGCTGGTTCCCTGGGAACGGGGACGGGCGCTAATGTGGGACGCAACATGCGTAGACACATTGGCCCCGTGTCATATCGGGGAGACAGCATCAAGGCTGGGAGCCGCAGCAGAAAAGGCTGAAACCGGCAAGCGGCGGAAGTATGCCTCTCTCATAGAGAGTTACATATTTGTTCCGTTTGCCGTGGAGACCCTGGAGCCATGGAGTCTTAGTGCCAAAAAATTTTTTACGAGATATTTCACCGCAGTTAATTGCCTCATCTGGTGACAGAAGGGCTGGCTCATTTTTTGCGCAAAGGATCAGCCTGGCTGTCCAGCGCGGAAATGCAGCCAGCATTCTTGCCACCATTCCACGCGGGCATGATTTATATAGTAATTAGGTTAGGCTAGCTAGCATTAAGTTCTATTGTATTATTTTCAAAACTTGTATGATATGTAATATGAAGCATGATAATATTTGCTCTGGAATTGTTCCCTCCATCAAGCCGCGAGAGGCGTTAATGACGTCGTTACATACATCGCGATGATTCAAACTTTCGCATTACTAAAATGTACGAGTAGATTATCGCGACTTTATGGCGGAGTATTGTGGCTACGCCATAAGCATGACGTCGCATGTGCACGTACTTCCCCATTTACTCTCAAATTAGGCCTAGGCCAGCCCTCAAATTAGGATTTTTATCACTTATTATATTATAATTTTCGGCTTCGATATACCTAGCTACATAATCATCATTGTGAGTTTGGAGTAATTATATTCATTAATTCATAACTTATAAGGCTCTGACAGACGAACGAGTGCCAAGCCAATCCACTCATTAGGTAAACTTTTCTTTAATTTTTTTTTTTTAGCTGTTTAATATACCTATTACATACCTACCTATACAAGACCGCTGGCTCTTGTTCAAACTTTAAGACTAGCTTTTACCAGATTTGTTTGTTAGTTTAATTTAAAATTAAAACTTAGATCCATTGAAATAGGAGTCGTCTATACGGTTTATATGTAACTCCTATACTTCCATGTCTAGATCAGCCCTTCTACCTATCTGCCAGTAGTTAGGTAAACTCTGTCAAATCTTATCAAAAGTAGTTTAACCGTTTCAAATATTAGACATGTAAACAAACGTACTAAAATCACTAAAATATCGGTCGACCTTTTGGCAGCTCATTTAAATCGTAGACAGACACGTGTTTAATTTTATTTTAATTTATTTCAATATATTTTTTTAATTCTTCTACGCCGATATCAGTTTTTAGGGTTCCGTAGCCAAATTTGGCAAAAACGGAACCCTTATAGATTCGTCATGTCTGTCTGTCTGTCTGTCTGTCCGTCAGTATGTCACAGCCACTTTTTTCCGAAACTATAAGAACTATACTGTTGAAACTTGGTAAGTAGATGTATTCTGTGAACCGCATTAAGATTTTCTTACAAAAATAAAAAAAAAAAACAATAAATTTTGGGGGTTCCCCATACTTAGAAGTTAGAACTGAAACTCAAAAATTTTTTTTCATCTAACCCATACGTGTGGGGTATCTATGGATAGGTCTTCAAAAATGATATTGAGGTTTGTAATATCATTTTTTTCTAAACTGAATAGTTTGCGCGAGAGACACTTCCAAAGTGGTAAAATGTGTCGTCCCCCCCCTGTAACTTCTAAAATAAGAGAATGATAAAACTAAAAAAAAATATATGATGTACATTACCATGCAAACTTCCACCGAAAATTGGTTTGAACGAGATCTAGTAAGTAGTTTTTTCTTAATACAGTGTCATAAATCGTAAACCGCAATTTACCTTTCATTCAATCAACTCAAATATTTAAAATAAAAATATTTTTAATAATTTAAAACTTACTACACAGTTTGTACGGAACCCTCGGTGCGCGAGTCCGACTCGCACTTGGCCGGTTTTTATGGGTCATATTCGTTCACGAAAATAATTATTCGGTTTCATCTAAAACAAAAACCGACTTCAAAACTATGTAATAGTTACAACTACCTACCAAAAACATTTTCTGGGGTAGGTATATATTTTGTTTTTTGTTGATTTACTCAAAAAGCGCTGAATCAATTTCGATAAAATTTATATGGGACCAGCTCTGAAGTATGATCTACCAAACAAAAAAGAATCATCAATATTGATTCATAATTGGCGGAATGATCGCGTAACATACATAGATACCTACAAAAAAACATACAGTCGAATTGAGAACCTCCTTTTTTGAAGTCGGTTAAAACGAGGAATTGTGAACGAATCGTAATTATTTACGTCATAATACTACATAGTACATACCTATTTGCTTACGTCTTTAAAACATATGGGGTCACGTCTCACGTACAAAGACTAGACATGACGAACCAGAAATCCCGCAATCTACAGATCATAATCTACGCGTAATAGCTTCTAATACATACCTACTTAGGTGCATATAGTTATGTACCTGTTTCTTGTTTTTATACGCATGTTTACAAACAAGTCAGGTTTTTTTTGAACTATACTTTGCTTACCGAAATTCCTCTATTAATAACAATTTTAATCAAGAAGAGGTACTGTACACTACACAGATTGTAGGTAAGTATAGGTACCTATTATGTAGAGATCACTGAGCAGGTAGAGAAAGGTAGAAATAAAATTTCTAAGTTTATAAAGGTACTTTTGGTCTGGACTCTGGATTGTATTTATTTTTCTGATTTTATTTTAAAGAATGCCTAGTTAATTACAATTATCTTAAACTAGATGATGCTCGCGACATCGTCCACGTGGATTCAGGTTTTCTTGATTTCCGCGGGAACTCTTTTATTTTCCGGGATTAAAAGTTGCCTATGTCCTTTCCCGGGAAACAACCTATCCCTGTACGAAATTTCTGAAATTTCCGACCGACAACCGATTTTGGAAACTTTCCAAAATCGGTTGCATCGGAGCACATGGACCGTGAAAGCGTAGCTGACAGACAGACAGACGGATAGACAGACACACTTTGGCATTTTAATACCTAAGTAGGTATTAGTATTGCATACCGATGGTTCAGATGGTCTTCCTTTGCACAGATTAATCAGATTCAAACCAATTCCACCTCATTACTCAATCAACGATTCAACGTTTACCTATGTGTCTAAATTCTACCTTAGTACCTACCTACCTACCTACCTTTAATTAGCGGGATGGCATGGCAACTGGTATTTGCTAATTGCTAGCGTGGAGCCCTTGAGAAAACATTTTATAGCTAGAAATAAATCCAGTTACTAAACGACCGGCAAATAGTAAGTAAGTATAGTAAGTATTGTAATTGAATCCATCATTAGACCTACAGTACGCGCGCGAGTTGAATGCTCAATGCAGAGCTTTTGTTTGTGCCACCAACTTCGTCCGCGCGGATTCAGTTTTTTAGGGTTCCGTACCCAAAGGGTAAAAACGGGACCCTATTACTAAGACTCCGCTCTCTGTCTGTCTGTCTGTCTGTCTGTCTGTCTCCAGGCTGTATCTCATAGACCGTGATAGCTAGAAAGCTGAAATTTTCACAAATGATGTATTTCCGTTGCCGCTATAACAACAAATACTAAAAATTAAAAAAATATATATATTAAGGGGGGTCCCCATACAAGAAACGTGTTTTTTTTCGTATTTTTTTGCTCAATATTAAAAACGGTAACAGGTAGACGGTTCAAATTTTCACAGAATATTAACGTGTATATTACCTTTCAAAATAAATAATTAAATATCAATAAAGTAAATATTAAAGGGGGGCTCCCATACAACAAACGTAATTTTTTGATATTAACAGTAAGCCTCTACAAACAAAGTTAGTTTTGCGGTTCATTATCAAAGGTAATTATACCTACTTCTTGAGTACGGAACCCTCGGTGCGCGAGTCCGACTCGCACTTGGCCGGTTTTTTTTTATTCCCGCGGGAACTCCTTAATTTTTCGGGATAAAAAGTAGCCTATGTCACTCTCCAGGTCCAAAATAATTTATTTAAATAGTAGTCCATAGAGCCATAATATTATTAGTCAATTGGGGCCAAAGCGTGATGTTCTTAGTCTTACAATTTACATGCATGTCACATTATGCGACTAAAAAGATGCTAATCTCCAAGACAACTGTGTTAATTACTTGGCTGACATAAGTAGGCATTTAGTACTGTTATTGCACGCGACCATTGTAGGTAGGTACTGTATTAGCCCTTAGGGTGAAAGCACACTACGGCAAAAACAAAAATTCCGCGCTCACTTTTGATAAAGCACAGGCTTACGCGAAAAGCGGAGTGAAAGTGATTTCCTTTTCCATACGACGCCGACGCATACCTTAACAGACGAAGTAAAATCAGAGAAGATAGCAGGTATCCAAATGATTTTCGTAATAATTAGGTACCTACCTACTTAGGTACGTACTTAGCTAGTAAAAGAAAACTTATTTTTTTCAGGTGGTAGGTATATCTAATTGTGGATTCAGCAAGTCACGAATTAACTAGGAAATAAGACAAAAAATAGATTTTAATTATATTACAATCGTGCCTACTGCCTAGAATTTTAACTTAGCCTAACTTATTTGGAACTTACATAGACTTATATCTGGTTTCTGAACCGATTTGAAAAAAAATTGTATCAGTCGTTAGAGGAAGCTCTCGAGGTAGTCCTATAAAAAATTCTGGCTCGAAATCCTCAACCCTGACACTAAAAAGTTAAAAATAAAAATAAATTTCCAAAAAACCGACTTTCAACGCCACTGTAAAGTACAAAATAATTTTGATTTCTATTTTCTACCCACTATGTTGAAGTCGGGCGAGTCTGATGCGTCAACTTTGCTTATCCTTGTTATACCCGCACGTTGGAAGTCGGTTTTTTGGAAAGAATGTTTATGTATACCCGGGGCACACCCGGTCTCTACTCCTCGTAAACAAACAGGAATAAAATAACGAAGGGGTGTCGAAACTAGAATGTAAGAAACGCTATGCTCTTTGAGGAACAAGGCACTCAAGATACCTACTCATAAATTATTATTTTCTAGGGAAACTGTATTCGTGTCACTTCTGCACCGATTCTACCCGCGTTGTTACTTTTGCCCTGACATTACCTAGGTAAGGACTTAAATAATTTGAGCACCAGAATAATAGGATTTACATTTTACACATAGGAGATAGGTACATAGACGAAAGCTTTGCAGGTATCTGTCTAGTTTCAATAACGTTATAAAATAACAATAATAGCTTAAATTATAGGACTTAAAGCGCCAAATAATGTGCCCGGTCTCCTCCCCTAGGTACTTGTTATAATATTACGAAAGTTTGTATAATTTTAATTATTACTAATAAGTATCTAATAAGGAACTCTACATCGATTTGCGTTTCGAAAAAACAATTTCTTCAAGTACTGAACTAGAGAAATTACCGTTCTCACAGTAACGTAAGTATAACTAGGCATACTATAACATATCTATTATGGCATAGATTAATATATATTGTCTTTGATTATGGTAATCGGCTAGTAAGAAGATTTATTAAAGACTAGGTGATCCCCGCGACTACGTCCACGTGGACCAAGTTTTTTGATTCCCGCGGGAACTCTTGAATTTTCCGGGATAAAACTTATCCCTATTTCATCAAAAACGGTTGAACAGATGGGGCGTGAAAGCGTAGCAGTCAGACAGACAGGCAAACACACTTTCGCATTTATAATATTATATAGTATGGATTTATTAGTTGCAGTTCATAAACACTCATCTATAATTAATAAGTAATGTTACCTTGTGGTGAGGTAATTGGTCCTCTTTAATTATTTTGCGCTTCCGTGCATACTGCGTAGTGCGTACCTACTAGGTACCTACCTACTTATGGTCACTCTGTTGAGTGTTGATATAGGACAAACCTACTTTACGTAGGTAGTAATAGTACATAAGTAATTTTATATGGGTAGTATTTAAACGAGCGAAAGTAAAATTTAAACGAGCGAATATAAACTTAAATTATTAGGTGTCAAAAATATCGAATAGGTACTACCTACAGCTTACTGAAATACTAAGTTAGCGGAAGACTGGGCGAATACAAATATTGAAATTGGCGACTTGAAAATGGGGGCAAGCTTTCAAAAAATATATAGGTAGGCTAAGAGATAGCTGCTGATGTGATTTTCATATAATATTGTTATGTTGGTATTTCAGTTAATATGATTTTTATATAATATTGTTATGTTATTATTTCAGTAATAATAAATTAGGATTAGATACGTATTGTTTTAATATAATTACATATCTAAGCCAATTATAAAATAATAATAAATCAAATAAAAAAAATAAAAGGGAAAGATTATGTGAATTTTATATAATATTGTTATGTATTTCAGTAATAATAAATGTCAGTTCTCATCAAGTGCGCCTATCATTCACAACAGTAACTATCGTCTGGTGGAATTTGTGATGGTCTGCCTGCAAGCGGCTGGGGACCTGACTACTTATCGCCGCTCAAAGATGAGTTATTGTTACCAGAAATGACCAATAACTAGGAAGACTTAATCTAGTATAGTATTAAAGTATGCGCTGTACCTATGTAACCAGTATAAAAACTGACTCTATTCATCGGGGCGTTTACTATAATATATTGCCTCTCAAAGACGTAATACGTCGTTAAGTACCTTCGTCAAGTAGTACGTCAAGTAATAAAATTAAAATAAAAAATAACCCACGACGAACTGCAGCGCTCCATTATAATTTGTGACCTTATAACTTTTTTAACAACAATTAGATCTCCGCAGAAGTAGTTTTATCAACACAAAACTGCATCTTTGTCGGCTCAGTAGTTTTTTTGACCAGCGTGTTGGACTATGGCCAAATCGTAATGAGTAGAGGTGTCAAATTGTGTTAAATTTTAATATTCTGAAAAATAAATGTTAAAAATATCAGTCCAAAAATACGTTAAAAAATATAATGGATAAAAAACTGGAGTTCCTGTGACCACCTCCTGGCTCCATCACGATACCCTGGGCAGCATATATGTTAGCGCTTGTCAAGACAAATCAAAAGAGTCCAAACACGACGGGTTACGATGAGAAGGAGTTCCTATGACCACCTACCAAATCACGATTGCAGCACAGCTTGGTGGACTATGGCTCTAAAAAATATCTAAGAACCTTCTCAGACGCTAAACATATTTTTTTTAAAAACCGCATCTAAAATAGCAAAGTAGTTTTCTAGAAAAGGTAACATAATAAAAAAACACGATAGCAGCGCGCACGATAGCACGATAACTTAAAATATATCTAAGAACTTTTTCACAAGCTATACATACTCGTATCTAATGCAAAACACCGCATCTCAATCAGCCCAGTACTTTTTCAGAAAAATGGAAACATATTGAAAAATAAAAATCAGGATTGCAGCTCAGCTTAGTGGACTATGGCCCTTAAACATATTCAAGAACCTTGACAGAACTTTATGCATATCTATTGCAAAAAACTGCAAACTAATCGGTCCAGTAGTTTTCCAGGAAAATGGTAAATAAAAAGTACACAAACAAACAAACAATCGCACAACCTCTTAGGGCAAACACATAATATATACCGTCCGTTCCGTCGTGGGTAAAAAATAGTTCAAGTGTCACCGCTTTGATTTGCTAATGTGTAGTATTTAAATATCTCCCATTTAAGTTATTTTACGATTTAAGTAAGTATTCAAAATAAATCGTATATCACCTCTTAGATCACCTGTGATACTAATATAAATACAATCTGAAACATGAAAATTAATAGTAAGGAGAAATAATTATAGTTAGGTACCAAAAGATAGTTATATATTTGAGATAGATTTGAAATAACTTTTGTTTAAATAAGGTCTCAGATTAAATCACAATCGTCGGAACGCGATGACGCCTTTTTCGAGATTTCCATGAATTTCCCGATAATTTTCTGCAGTTACTATACGATTTTTAACCACTTTTTTTAATTACGTCATACTTCATTTAACTGAGTAGCGAATGGTATTAATTTGGTAATGAAATTTTCATTTTTCCTATCCTAAAACGTCGGAACAGAAAACTATGTTTCAGTACTTGGGCCCTTAATAATATTCTTAAAGCGAACAATTTTCTAGGTATTTTAGGGGCATTTTATGGCTCGGCGTTATTAGTCTAGGCTCACATTATATTCAACATTATGTATATTCTGTGGTATACTTAGGTATACTGAGATCTATAGAATTATAGAGCGTAGCCCTGTACTTTGATAGCTCCTCCACACAGACCATCTCCTCTACATCTCTAACACACATCTTATTTACATAAAGTCACTGAGAGCCTGAGGCCCACTTTTTTAATGCCTTCTTAGAATTCTTAAGATACCTAGTCGATATTAAATAATATTGAGATAAAGGTGAGGTGATGATGAATGGCTGAGATGATGACTGAATATGAGGAAATACGAGCAACATCTTTGTAATAAGTAGGTATAGTTAAATGACGATAACAACGACCTCAAGGTATGTATCTTTAAATTACATAGTAGGTAATGTACTTAAATAAAGATACATAACTTCTTGTATCGATCGAGCTTCACGAATTGTAAGAAACATACCTACCTGAGTACCTACGTTATACGTACTTGAGTTGGTACAAAAACCCAACGACTGTGCCGTTTGTTGTAAATTGATGAGATGTAATGGTATTAGTTAGATGTTTCTTAGAACGTAATAGCAAAAAAACTACCGTAAGTACTAAGTACCGAACATTAGAATCAAAACGCACAAAAAATAACATCATTTCCTTGTTTCGCATATGGTACTCTTTGGCGGAGAAATCCTTACTTACTTATTTAAATAGGTACCTACTATAAATTATTAACTCATGCCCGCGACTTCGTCCGCGTGGAATAAACTTTTGTTAATAAAAATTAGTCTCTCTCCACTCTCCAGGTGTTGCTCGTTCGTTGCTCTGTTGCGGCATGATTGAAGGACAAATCAACAAACAAACGCATTTTCACATTTAGTTGTACTTAATACTAGTATGATGAATAGTATTCCTCATTGCTGAGGGGCGTGACCCCTTTCCATTAATCATATTATAATGTCAGGGGTTTTCTTGGGATAATAATAATATGTAAGTAAAGTGTATATGGGATAATAATAATCTGTAAATTCTAATATTACGATTGTAAATTCGAAGCACCAAAAAATGGAAAAAATCACCAAGATACGAGTGCAAGTATACCTAGTTCGCGCGCGAGTTGAATGCAGAGCTTATGTGTCACATCAGGCCCCGACTGCATTCGACTCGCGCGCGAGGTATATCTACATAAGCAACAAGAATGAATTGATGAATAATGATGTAGTACCGTAGTGTGGCGATCGCAACAACCCACAGCAACAACCCCGTTTAGCTGACAGTTGACAGTTGACACCATAATATACATACTAATATTATAAATGCGAAACTGTGTCTGTCTGTCTGCTACGCTTTCACGGCCCATCTTATCAACCGATTTTGATGAAATTTGGTATAGGGATAGCTTGCATCTCGGGGAAGGACATAGGCTTATATTTATCCCGGTTTAAAGAGTTTCCGTGGAAATCCAAAACCCGTAATCCGCGCGGACAAAGTCGCGGGCATCGTCTAGTATTTGTGAGTATTTCCATACACGGTGGCAGATATTTTCTTTGGCCCGTTGAATGACCGATTCATTTTCAGCAAGAATGCCATAAATTGTGATAAACTTAAGGTTAGGTACACAATCACAATTCCGTGTTAGCCCGGTAGAACAATGTCAGCAGAGGTCACCGCTACAGTGACCTTTAACGATGCGCCCAGCACAGTTCATCTTGTTTCAAATTGCAATGTCATTCGCATTTTCAGTAGGTAGCTTCAGGTAGTTAAATCAAATCAAATCAAATGTTTTTTTTATTCAAATAAACTTTTACAAGTACTTTTGAATCGTCAAGTGAATCTACCCTTAGATCTTGACTGGGATCTCATGGTGGTAATATTAAGTGAAGATGCAGACTGCAGTCTAGGTAGCGGGCTAATTTGTTAGAGGCATGGCAGTTAGGTATATTAAAATCCATCGGTTTCTAGTTTCTACACGGCATCGTACCGAGACGGTAAATCGCTTGGCGGAACGTCTTTGCTTGTAAGGTGGTAACAAGACCCAGCTGGAGCTGATGCATCCCTCCAGACGGGACCAGAGAAAATGAACCTGGCGGTATTCGAACCCTTGACCTTCCACTTATAAGACACCAGCGTTCACCAGCGGTCAGAAAATAGTAAAATGCGCCCGCCCCATACACGGCCTTGTGTGAATACTGAATTTCTTTAGGACATTAATTTATGGCTGGTCAAAATTCAAATCACGTACCTATCCATACTAATATTATAAGTGTGTCTGTCTGTCTCTCAGCTACGCTTTGACGGTCCATCTTTTCAACCGATTTTGATGAAATTTGGTATAGTGATAAAAGGTAATAGTTTCCCGGGGAAGGACATATCTTGTCTTTTATTTTGGACGATTAAGGAGGGAATATAAAAAAACCTTATTCCACGGGGACGAAGTCGCGGGCATCATTTAGTTACTGTAGGTAGGTATAACAGTAAAAGGGAAATCTGTCACAGACAAAGCCAAAACAGAGAACGTTCTAGGTCGAAATAGAATAGGTACATCTAAGATGTTTTCTGTAAAAGTACGGTCTACTTGCCTATTCAGACTAAAGACTTGTTTTCAATTTTTATACAGCACAATAACAAAATCCGTAACGCATTTCAAAATAACGAGCACAACAAATCTCTAGGTATTGTTTACATAGGTACCTATGTACGAGAAGGTTTATAATTGTAAAGTATATATATGTCACCGTAAGATTATAAAAACCGTAAGATTGTAATCTGAAGATTTTTTTTTTCGGAAGATTGTAAACAGTCGAAAGATTGTGAACCGTTCAATGTTAGTGTCAATTTTTGAAATATTCATTGTAGGTATTTTCGTTTTCTTGTCTCTTGTAGGTTAGGTTAGGGTTCGACATAAATAATCAGGTAGGTTCTATCGGGTTAACAAACCTAACAGATCACAATCTACCGAGATTATTTATATTGTAATCATTCGACTGTTTACAATTTCGCGAGTTACATTATAATCTAACGGTTTTTTTAATCTTACGGTGACATAAGTATACAAAACGTGGTTAGGTGCTCTGACGAATAGCATGGATCTACAATTCTACAATTATTCATATTAATATATCGAGAGGCCCATTAATTGTGACTACGCATAGCTGTTATCAGTCGGTTGCAACGTTGCACCAAGTCGGTAGGTACTAATTAAATGGGTCACTGTATTTGGGGGTTCAAATTTGGCCTTTTCGGTACCTCCGTGCCTCGGAGAGCACGTTAAGCCATCGGTCCCTGTTATTATAACTAACATCTGATAATAATCGTTACAAAAACATAAGACTATGAAGCAACAAAGCTATTAATTTTTAACCGACTTCCAAAAAAGGAGGAGGTTCTCAATTCGGCGCGTATCTTTTTTTTTTTTTTTTTTAATGTATGTCGGCATATCTCCGTGGTTTCTAAACCAATTTGAACAAATTTTTTTTCATTGGTTAGAGGAAGCTCACAAAGTGGTCCCATAAAAAATTCAGACTCCAAATCCTCAATCCTGATACTGTAGGTGTACCGTACTACATGAAATCAATCAAAACTAGTGAGTTAGGAAATTTTGATGGTGAATTCATATAGTAGGTATCAAGTCACGTGTATACGATACAACTCTGAGTCCCAAATCCTCAACCCTGATGCTGCAGGGTACAGAACTCCTTAAAAATAGCGATTTAGGATTTTTTATGGTGAATTCATATTGTAGATGTCAAGCAACGACTTTATACTTAAACCCAAGTCCCAACTCCTCAACTCTGATGCTGCAGGGTACTGGACTAAGAGTAGTTACACTAAAAAGTTAAAAATAAAAATTCTTTTCAAAAAACCGACTTCCAAAGCCACTGTAAAGTAAAAACCGGGCAAGTGCGAGTCGGACTCGCGCACGAAGGGTTCCGTACCATTATTAATAAATAATTACCTTTGTTAATGAACCGCAAGACTAACTTTGTTTGTAGAGGTTTATTGTTAATATCAAAAAAACTATGCTAGTTAGAGCATTGGCTATAGTTTTCCTGTAAAATATACGTAAATTCCTATTGACCATAATTATTTCAAATTTTTCGATTGGTAAACTCCGGAGATAAGGGGGGGGGAACGGTATTTTTTAGACATTTTCCCCGATAAATCAAAAACTATCATAACTAAAAATAATTAAAAATCTGTTTTAAAATGTACAAAGTAAACTCTTTCATATGATACCCCACACAGTACAGTTATCTCACTTTTAAATTTCAACCCTCAGATTTTCCCCCTTTTTAAATAAGAACAAAAATAATTTCCAATTTTTTTTAATTCCAGTGTCTTTGGGCCACTAATATACACAACTATTCCAAATTTCATGTCGATAGCTTCGGCAGTTACTGAAATAATCGAGTGTGACGGACGGACAGACGGACAGACGGACAGACGGACAGACGGACAGACGGACAGACAGACGGAGAAAGTCGCACCATAAGGGTTCCATTTTACCATTTTGGTACGGAACCCTAAAAATAATTTTGATTTCTACACACTATGCTGAAGTCGGGCGAGTATAACAAAGATAGGCAAAGTTGACGCGTCAGGCTCGCCCGACTTCAACATAGTGTGTAGAAATCAAAATTATTTTTTACTTTACAGTGGCTTTGGAAGTCGGTTTTTTGAAAAGAATTTTTATTAAGAGTATGCTTAAAAATTATTAGCTTTGTATACCAAGCATATACCTCGTAGGCGTACCTAGACTATAACTTGACCTAGGTAGGTACTAATTTTATTGTACTTATAATTAACTAGATGATTCCCGCGACTTCGTCCGCGTGAACCAAGTTTTTTTGATTCCCGCGGGAATTCTTGAATTTTCCGGGATAAAAATGCCTATGTCCTTCCCCGGGATACAACCTATCCCTGTACCAAATTTCATCAAAATCGGTTGAACAGATGGGCCGTGAAAGCGTAGCAGACAAACAGACAGACAGACAGACACACTTTCGCATTTATAATATTAGTATGGATTTACTTTGAGTCGTGTTAGTGTAAGAAGTTACCATATGGTAGTTACAAATAACAATGGCCTATAAGGTAAAATTTACTTAGAATTGCAAAACAATAAGACTCATGTCCGACGTATGGTAGAAATTATCAACTCCTCTACAATCATAACATTCACAGTGCAAAATTGTTTTAATCATTATGAGTATGACCCTTATTATGACATCACGCACCTACCTACATTGTGCGTGCTGATGAGCGGTAACGCATAGTCTAATCTAATCGAAGCTAATGTTTTAATTATGTTATAATTAATAGGCAGCAGTTAGCACATGCGGCTAAAGTATCTAGGTACGTATTACGTATCTATAAGTGAGCCAGGTACTTTACTAACAAATTGGGATGTTGCCGATGTCAATTTCTCTTTATGTTATTAAATAGAGGACCTGCTAAAATACTTACTATGATATTATATCCACGTCTTCTATTATTATAATTTTATGTTTGATAAATATTTTAACTATAGATTTTAAAGCAATGACATTAGATAACCTATAATAAAGTCTATGGTAAATCTAAAAAAGTGGTAATATTGTTACTTGGTTGAACAGGTAGGTATTCTACTATCTTTTACACGGAGCACGTCACAAGTGGTACCTATTACAGTTTGAAAAAATATTCCTGATTTGGTACTGGTAATGTTACCGAGTTGAACAGGTAGGTATCCTACTTTTTTTACATGGAGCCGAGAGCGCAATCTTAGGGTGCAGACGCATCATTGCGTTACAATATTTTGACAGTGCTATCACAATTAGCATGACAGCCAGTGCACCGCGGCTTAGTGAAGGAGGCTGATAAATTAGCAAAATTAGTGTAAACGCCTACTGTCATCGTTACCGAGTTGAACCACCCGTTGTGTGATATGAAACTATCTAATATGTCAGCCTCCTCGTGTCTTGTATTGGTAATAGGTACCTATTATGTTAAGTTGAAAATTGAAATATTACTAATTTGCACGGTCTACAATTTCGGGATACGTATTTGTTTAAATATAAAAAAGCCAGCGAAATTGCAACTATTTTAATATGAAATTCTATTTAAGTAATATAATAACACAATAAAAATTGTATTAGTTTAAATACAAATAGACAACGAAATTGCAACTATTTCAATGTAAAATTCTATTTAATAATACAATAAAAATACCTATGTTTATAAAATAAACTTATAATGTGATTTATCTACTGATAAATCGCAAATTTTCATTAAAATTGTACCTAGTTATTATTTTATTGCAACACTTTGTTCACGCTTCTCTCATATTTTGTCGAAGCAGTAAATTCAATATTTTAATGATTCGTAAAGATTTCAACCTCAAGTCTAACCGTACTTCTTAAAAAAACCATAACACAGCAAAAATCTCCTAATTCACATAAAACTCCACTTATCTACTTAGTAATACAAAAATGTCCAACAAAATTATTTTTCACTCAATTTGGAAACTAGTTCTTTTATCGCCGCACTTTGTAACGTCCATGCTTCACTCATTTGGCGTAGTACAGTCACTAATTCCTGTTGAGTCTGGGCTATGATTCTTTCAGTCTCAACCCGCCTCTCTTCGATTGCGATGATTCGCTCGGTGAAATCCACCATCTGGCATTGTCTGTGAGGTGATGGTGTCATCAACCGCCGTCTACGAGGAACTAGAGGCATAAAAAAATTTGTCCATTTTAGAATTCACACCATCGTGAATAATAATAATAAAAGACGTGTGGCACTCTGAGACTGCCGCGGTAAAGCTATTGCATAGCATTTTTTATCAACTTATGTAATTATAATTATTTATGCAGTATTTTTTCCTTTGTTTTTCTTTGATATTAATTCAAGTTACACTTTTTGAGCGTGCTATTCATCGATCAAATCAAATCAAATCAAATCATTTTGTTGCAAAAATAGTTACATTGCCTCTTCGGGCGTGCAATAGTGGTACAAAACAGTTGTTAAAATCTAAGATTATATGTAAATTTTAAAAATTACTGAACTGAAAAAATTCATTAATATTATAAAATGTCTTATCTAATAAATAGTCACGTAATTTACTTTTAAATTGATTTATGTTATGACATTTCCTTATTTGCCTAGTTAACTTATTATATATCTTGATCGCCATCACACAAACACTTTTGCTCAAAAATGTGGTTTTATGTGTGGGACAACGGAATAAGTCTTTACAGCGTTCTCGATTAATTAGAACAAACAGATTTTCATTGTTCCAGCAAGTTCAAATATATATAGCGACGTAACAGTGAGAACATTGAGTTTCTTAAAATAAGGTCTGCAGCTATCCCTTTTTTTTATTTTACATATCGCTCTTATGCACCTTTTTTGCGCAACAAATACGTGGTTGATTTCGCTAGTATTTCCCCAGAAAATTATGCCGTAGCGAAGAATTGAAGCTACTTGTGCGTGGTATGCCACCAATAATGTTTTTTCATCTACCTTCTTCGACAACATGTACAATGCGTAAGATAATTGATTTAACTTTGAGCAAACATGATCGGCGTGATTTTTCCAAGTGAAGTGTTCGTCAATTCGCAAGCCTAAAAATTTTGTTTCGTGTGTTTCTTCAACTTTTTTGCCTAAGTAGTTTACGTTTATATCAAAATTGATTTTACTTCGTATATTATGGAAATTCATAATCTTTGTTTTATTAAAGTTAAGAGTGAGGGTATTTTCATCTAACCATTTCATTATGTCCGTTAAACTATTATTTATTGCGTTCTCATGTTCTTTCATATCATTTTTCATATCATCGATAGATGGCAAAACTAAAAAGTATCACCGCTGTTGCCGGTCGGAGTGGGTGGTGTTAGGTTATTTTCGTTACGGAATTTCTGGATTCGGTCTCCACGCTCAAGGCCTGCGATAGAAGCTATGCAATAGCTTAAAAAGTAAAGCTGTCCTTACTCACGCCCGATTTGGTAGATATATGCTAGTATTGCCAGACTAGTTTCGACCAGTATGCGTCAAACCAAATTTATGACCCCGGACGGCTCTACATCGTAGCTGTTATACACCGCCCAAAATAAGATATTTCAGATTTGATATGGTCGATGATATTATGAATATAGGATGATATATGATATTAGGTCGATGAATAATTGATTCTGTCTCGAAAGAAAGTGTGTGAAAAGAGGATTGCTACAAATTAAGTTGATGATTAACCAGATTAATTACAAATTGCTTCTATTTAAAATAGGTAATATATAAAAATAAAAATGTAACTATAATTACTTAGAATTTAAAAAAAAAACTCATTACGTGATTTATCACTAGGATCATGTCTTATAGAATTTCTTCGTAAAGACGGTTTCTCGTCTGGCTGTAAGCAAAACAATGAATATTATTTAATGACCAAGTAAAACACAGTTAAATTATAATACCAGACAAATAATTTGTCTTAGGAATGTTTTACTAAAATTATTTTCTCACCGAGTCTTCGCTGTTACGTGTGTCTTGCTCACATTCTGTTATATCCGACGCACCTGGCTGTATATCCTGCTAAATATAAAGAATGACAACTTTTTATCTAGATAACTAAGTTACGCGTATTACTTTAAACATTTAAGAGTCATAAGTTAACTTACATTTACATAGGTTATATCAAAAGGTTTGGTCTCTTCACGATGCTCTCCTAGGTTGAAATTCTGCAAACACATCAATAATTTTGGTTTCTCTTTTTATCAAAATTTGGTCTTTGATTTATTTCTGTAATTAAAAACAACCGAAAGTTATCTAATCGGACCTGCGCTCATTTGAGTAGTTATTAAAATTGAGGATATCTACGATATGGTACGATAGAGAACCTCTAAAATAGGATAAAAAATTCTTAAAATAAGTAGGTAAGTACTATATACGGTCAATTTTCAGGATGAAAAGAACAATAATATTATTTAACTATTGAAACAATAAATATCACGTTTTTATTACACACGATACGCATTCAGTGCATCTTAGCATGGGATTAGTTTACTATCTACGATGCGATACGCTAAAGAATTTCTAAAATAGGTTAAACAATTATAAAAAGAAATAGGTAACATATAGGTACGGTCAATTTTCAGGATGCAAAGAACAATAATTTTATTCAACAATTGAAACACCAATGAAATTGCTGGCGGCAATAAAAATCACGTTTTTATTACACACGATATACCTACGCATTCAGTGCATCTTAGCATGGGATTATTTTTTAGCGCATTTGAAATATAAGCATAGTTTGCTGGTACAACAATCGGTTATCAATAGAAATAACTATATTCGAGCAGATTGATATATCTTTTTAAAGATTATATTTCTCATATAAAGTAGAGATAAACAATAGAACTTACAGTAAAAGGATCATTTTCTTCTCCCTTAACACTGTACACATGAATTTTGCTGCCTAGCATGGCAACCATACGTTTCTCCATCGTGGAAAGAGTCATCACTTCTTCTTCTCCATCATCACCAGTCTGTGTTTTATTATTGGTTCTCATTTGTATGACTTTTCTTTTTATAGCTGCTTTTTTGTCTTTCCAATACTGAAGCATTTAAAACAAATCAAAATTAATTATTATGATCTATGCTACCTACCAAAGAATATCTAAAATAATAATATAATATTTATATCATTTTAATTTGTATTAATAATTTCAATTTCTTGCCGGCTCTTCTCGGCAGAATCTGTTTTCCGAACCGGTGGTAGAGTCAAAACATGACGTAGCATAAGAGACACCTGTATGTCCTGCATGTTTTAAATAAATTGAATTGAATTGATTTTTCAGCAAACGTAAACCACTCTGTGGAGGTTTTTAACAGTTTCTTGCCTGGATGATTTGCGAGTCATATCGAGAATGCATCTTAGTGGCATGCCTCATTTTCCGATTTAAACACATTATTTTGTATAACGTCAACACTACACCTTACCTTATTTAGTACTTATAGTGCCTCGTATTTTTATATCAACGTGAGCATTTAAAATACATAAATAAAATACCTTTGCCCATTGTTGCCAAGTTTTCTGGCAGCCGCATTCCACTCTATTCAGCTTTTTAGCGATGTCTTCCCAGGCGGTACGTGTGCGCTGTCTCGCATGGGTCGTTCTGGCATGTCCTGTAGCGAGCCAGTGTCTCCTTTCCATGAAGTCTACCAATATTTCTATTTGCTCATGCGTCGGCACATGGCTTCTTGACATACTAAAAAAACAAGGTTAAATTCAAACACTAAAAGACATACTAAAAAACAAGGTTAAATTCAAACACTAAAATCTGATTACTCTTTTCCTTGGGTATTTTCGGAATCTTAACAATCTTGACAAACTAGTAGATACATTCCTATTACAATATAAGTAGATATTTCAATTCTACGCACAAGTTCGTTGTTCATATTGGATTTGTCAAGACGTCAAGATGACTTATTAATGCTTATTAGTTATTACTTAAGTATTATAACCCTTTGAAACGAGGAATGATGCATCCTAGTCGTAATTGTTTTTAGTGCAGGAGGCATGCGCTTGGCGACAATCATGCTTAATGCAAAGCAATGATAATCATGAAGTCTAGGTTAGATCGCGCTAGCCTTGAAGGTACGTAAGTACATCACATACTTTTAAGCGAAATCCAATCAGTAGCTCAAATCCGGGAACCGGTGCAGTGAACGAATGCGTTTATGGAACCGACAATCACACTGTCACAGATATATTGTTATGAACACAATAGTAATTGGAAAAAAATTACTTGTTCAGGATCGAAGCAATAAAACCAAGGGCAAGTGTTAAAAGCGAGCCTTCTTAGTTATAATAATAAACAATATTTATTCAAAGAATACTTACGTCTATTTTTATTTAATATCTATTTTAAAAACTGTAGACGGGTCGTGCCTGAACATTGACTGCGAAAAGATGTCTTAACTCTACAGCTAGACGTTTTTGCCGTTGTTTTTTTAGGGTTCCGTAGCCAAATTTGGCAAAAACGGAACCCTTATAGATTTGTCATGTCTGTCTGTCTGTCTGTCTGTCTGTCTGTCTGTCCGTCCGTATGTCACAGCCACTTTTTTCCGAAACTATAAGAGCTATACTGTTGAAACTTGGTAAGTAGATGTATTCTCTAAACCGCATAAAGATTTTCTTACAAAAATAGAACAAAAAACAATAAATTTTGGAGGTTCCCCATACTTAGAACTGAAACTCAAAAATTTTTTTTTAATCTAACCCATAGGTATCTATGGATAGGTCTTCAAAAATGATATTGAGGTTTGTAATATCATTTTTTTCTAAACTGAATAGTTTGCGCGAGAGACACTTCCAAAGTGGTAAAATGTGTGTCGTCGTCCCCCCCCCCCCCCCCCGTAGCTTCTAAAATAAGAAAATGATAATACTAAAAAAAATATATGTTGTACATTACCATGCAAACTTCCACCGAAAATTGGTTTGAACGAGATCTAGTAAGTAGTTTTTTTTTAATACGTCATAAATCGTAAACCGCAATTTACCTTTCATTCAATCAACTCAAATATTTAAAAAAAACATTTAATTTAAAACTTACTACAGGTTTGTACGGAACCCTCGGTGCGCGAGTCCGACTCGCACTTGGCCGGTTTTTTTTTTTATGTCTCGCGTTTCGACTACCGTTACCTTATACATTTTTTATAGTTAAATTAAACTATTTATTGATATATCTCAATCCAAGGTACAAAATCTTATCTTAATAGTAATAAAAAATTAAGCTTCATTTCCGATTTCGGTGGGCAGTGGGAGCGGAACCGTTCCGCAGTTGTTTTCGGTGACTGGCAACGGAATACGCCGACCCTCCCATGTCAACTACCCTACACGAGCGGAAACCGCTAATATGTTATATGACGCTAGTGTCAATCCGCTGCGTTTTCCCGAAAACATAATTCAATACTCAATTTTTTTATCACATGTAGGACATACAGCTGGTGTCTCTTATTTTACACTACCACCGGTTCTTTCATACGACGTATCGCAAAATCTATGACGCGAACGTATCGCAAATGCGGCGGCTCCGCTTCCGCCTTCCGTTTAAACCTACAACTCTACAAATATGAGCGTCGACCGCACATGTTTTATGTTTATGCTTTTTAGGGTTCCGTACCCAAAGGGTAAAAACGGGACCCTATTACTAAGACTCCGCTGTCTGTCTGTCTGTCTGTCTGTCTCCAGGCTGTATCTCATAGACCGTGATAGCTAGAAAGTTGAAATTTTCACAAATGATGTATTTCCGTTGCCGCTATAACAACAAATACTAAAAATTAAAAAAATATATATATTAAGGGGGTCCCCATACAATAAACGTGTTTTTTTCGTATTTTTTTGCTCAATATTAAAAACGGTAACAGGTAGACGGTTCAAATTTTCACAGAATATTAACTTGTATATTACCTTTCAAAATAAATAATTAAATATCAATAAAGTAAATATTAAAGGGGGGCTCCCATACAACAAACGTAATTTTTTGATATTAACAGTAAACCTCTACAAACAAAGTTAGTTTTGCGGTTCATTAACAAAGGTAATTATACCTACTTCTTGAGTACGGAACCCTCGGTGCGCGAGTCCGACTCGCACTTGTTTAAATTTTATTCTTCATTTTTATATCCGTAACATTACGTAGTGGAGTTGAAGCTCAGTTAACTTCATAACATTTTTGCAAAACGCAGAAGGAATTACCTATTAAAAACCATTAGCCTTGATGAGTTTTGACACACATGTGCTAAAACATTAGATGACTGAACTCCAAAAATTCGAAACTTGTTTATTTTGCAGTTAGTTTAGGTACTAAACAATTAGACGCCGGACCGGATTTAGATCCACACAGCACAGTTAGTTTTAGGAAAAAAATAAAGCGTTGACTTATTTAAAACGTTCTCTTTTTTGAAAGTCTACTAAGAGAAATTTAGTTGGCAAGATTGCTCTTCATAGAATGTAGTCGTGTTGTAGACTGTAGTCAATAAAGACATAAAAATTCTTTCCAAAAAACCGACTTCCAAAGCCACTGTAAAGAAAAAATAATTTTGATTTCTACACACTATGTTGAAGTAGGACGAGCCTCCTTTGTTATACTCGCCCGACTTCAACATAAGTAGAGTGTAGAAATCAAAATTATTTTTTACTTTACAGTGGCTTTGGAAGTCGGTTTTTTGGAAATAATTTTTACTTTTATCTTTTTAGTGTACTCTTAATCCCCACGGCTCAGGAGTGCAGTACCCTGCAGCATCAGATTTGAGGAGTTGGGACTTGGGTTTAAGTATGAAGCGTTGCTTGACACCTACGAGTACAATATGAATTCACCATATAAAATACTAAATCGCTATTTTTAAGGAGTTATGTACCATGCAGCATCAGGGTTGAGGAGTTGGGACTTGGGACTCAGAGTTGAATCGCATACACGTGAATTGATACCTACTATATGAAAACCATCAAAATTTCCTAACTACCTAGTTTTGAGTCGTAGGTACACCTACAGCATCAGGATTGAGGATTTGGAGTCAGAATTTTTTGTGGGACCACCTCACCAAAAAAATTTTTCAAATCGGTTCAGAAACCACTGAGATATGCGGTAAACATACATTTTAAAAAAATACGCGCCGAATTGAGAACCTCCTCCTTTTTTGGAAGTTGGTTAAAAATGCAACTAACGTCGGAAATCGTCACCACAGTCCTCTGTTTTTTTGTTTAAGTACTTAGGACAATTTCAACCGTACGACCATTTTTGGAAATAGCAAATTATACTGTTCGCTAAAGATGTTACTACACCTACGTTAATATACTATGGCGGAATATTTTTGTAATAATAAGGTATTACGTATAGATATACGCGTTGATGATAAAGTTGTTAGTAACTAGAGCTGCGTAATTTTTTTTTTTCGAAATAAATCGATTATGTACTAATGCGGTGCAATATTAGGCCTGACTCTTCTTGTTTCTAAGCTGAGCCAATTAATACGTTAAGGTAATCGCAAAATGTCATAAAAGGTGTCGTAATGCAACGTTTTGAAAACAACAACACGTTTCGGCCGCTCTGGCAAATAAGGCGGATGACGTATAAAAATAGATAATATAGTACCTAGTACCTACCTACCTGTACCTATAGTCATGAGACTGTGTTCATCGCGGCCTGCAGCTACAGACTCCAGTCCCTATAATATAACTTGATTAGAATAACAGTTGTCATACTAATTTAACTACAGCTGAGAAAGAAAGAAGCACTAGACACATACATAGAATCGTTTAGGCTCAGAAGGACTAGAATCCAGAGCTGTTAAGCCAGTTAAATAAAATAAAACATATAATATGTATAAGTTTGACAGCCGTCTTATGTAACTAGAGCTGAGAAAGAATGAGAAAAAGTAGTCACAACTGTCATTCCAACCTTTACCTACTAATATTATAAATGCAAAAGTTTGGATGGATGAATGTATGGATGGATGTTTGTTAGTCAATCACACCGGAAAGGCTGAACGGATCTTTATGAAATTTGGCACAGAAATAGACTATCTATCTTTGTGCATAGGCTACTTTTTATCCCGGAAAATTAAAGAGCTCCCACGGGAACCGAAAAACCTCAATCCAGGCGGACGATGTCGCGGGCATTAGCTAGTCAAGCTATATTTTAAGGACTATAGTCAATTTCTGGTACGAAAAAATGCGTTGAGGGCGGCCCTTGTGGACTCTCATAGTATGCGACCAGCTTTAGAAGAAAAAATTATAAAAACAAGTCTTTATACCTGAAAATGTATAATATTATTGACCGAGCGAAGCGAAGGTCTCTGAGTCTACTGAGTGAATTTGCACTTGTCCGTCCGTCCGTCCGTCTGTCAGAGCCTTATAACTTCTAAATTACTGAACGTAATTACTTCAAATTTAAATATAATATATAAACCGATGGCCTCCGGCCGAATATGACTTAAAAAGTTATAAAAATCTTCATTTCAGGGCCCCCCTGATTGACACCATAGTGAAGTTCTGTTGTAAATACTAACGCTCATTAAAAATTAAATAATTTGGTTTCCATATAATATTTATCTAATTTTAGTATTTGTTGTTCAAGTACAGGATATAAGTCAAATAATTGATCAAGTTTCAGGCTCAGCTTTTCAGTAAATTTAGAGTTCTGAGGTCAACTTTGGACGTTAGAAAATCCCCACTTTGAGAACCCCCCATTTCGTCAATTTTAGGGGAAAGATTTCAAAAAATATATTTTTGGACTCTATTCCTAATTGTCTTTAAAATGATATAGCGCAACCCTATGTAACACTATTAAAATATTTTTTCTTCAATGAGGGCCCCCCTGAAATAAAGATTTTTATTACTTTTAAAGCCATATTCGGCTGGAGGCCATCGGTTTATATACCTATATAATAATAATTAAATTTGAAGTAATTACGTTCAGTAATTCAGAAGTTATAAGGCTCTGACAGACGGACGGACGGACGGACGGACGGACAAGTGCAAATTCACTCAAGTAGACTCAGAGACCTTCGCTTCGCTCGGTCGATTATTATATTCGGCGTATTATGTAGTGTGGTTGGATAATGTTTTAATTAACATAACACCTGCTGCGTTATTGTCTGAAAATTACTCACTGCAAAAGTAAGAGACTTATCTTTTTCGCTCTCCAGAATATGAATGATACCTTCCTGTATTTACACAGTATCCATGTATGAAAAGTAAAGTCATCTCAAAACTAAACGGATTTTTATAAAGTTTTTACCATTCCCAATAAGAAGCGAGATATTATGTTAGGTAATACTATATCTAATATTATTTTGATAGATAAGATAGGTATGCAAAACATAATGAATAAATCGATAACAATAATATTATGAATATTAACTTAATAAACGATTATACATATATATAAATTATCATATTTTAATTATTTAAATTAAATGAAAAACGATTATTTATTAAATACCGACAGGTAGGCAATAAATCTCTAATAGTTGTGCCACTGATCATTATCGCAAAATAACTTGAATCGAATCTTTAGGCATAGCAATAAATACTACAATACGGGCCTACTTATTTGAAGTTAAACTTTTTGTACTAATTATTTGTTAATAAAATATAAATAACATTTTATGTTACAATTGTCACGTAGGTAATACATAGATGGATAAACACATTGATTAATATTTAATAACCACACGAATTATATTTAGGTAGGTAGGTAGGTATTAGTGATGTGCCGGATCGTTAAAAATGGATATCCGCGGATACGGATCCGGATATTTGGTGTCAAGATCCGCGGATACGGATACGGATCTTAACTTTCTTACTCAATCGGTGTCAGAACGCGTGACCTTAAAACGATAGTCGACGTCATTTGACTCTTGGACAAGTTTCGACTTACATTGCGCGGGTCTTTCTTTTGTTTTATTTATAGTTTCGTCATTCGTGTGACACTGGACAGCATAGATAACGTTTATGTTCGTACATGAGTTTTAAAAAAATGTCTGTAAAGAAGTTTAATAGCGTAAACTTTTTTTTTTATCCACTACAAGTTAGCCCTTGACTGCGATCTCACCTGATGGTAAGTGATGATGCAGTTAAAGATGGTAGCGGGCTAACCTGTTAGGGGCATGGCAGACCAGGGAAAATTCAGAAATCATAAATTCCCTAATTGACCCTGCCGGGGATCGAACCCGGAACCTCCGCACGTGAAGGCAACAGCGCTACACACTGCGCCACGGAGGTCGTCAAACAACACTTTACACTAGAGTTATGTACTAATAGCTAATGCCCGCGACTTCGTCCGCGTGGATTGAGGTCTTTTGGTTCCCGCGGTAACTCTTTAATTTTCCGGAATAAAATGTAGCCTAGGGGCTATGAGTCATTCCAGACTATAATAATTATATGCCTGTGCCAAATTTCATCCAGATACGTTCACCCGTTCTGGCGTGATTGAGTAGCAAGATACATCTATACATCCATCCATCCAAACTTTCGCATTAATAATATTAGTGTAGATTGGTATGGTTGGTAACTCACTACGATATTTTTTTGCAATATAAAGGTGCCAAATATGCATTAGATTTTAAGAAATAAAAAATTATCTGATTGGAATTTAATAGTTTTCCATTGCTACACCACCTATATATATATATATATATATATATATATATATATAGAATTTCATCTATGTATTGAAAATTAATAAGGTAAAAGATCCGTAAAAAAATTTACGGATACGGATACGGATCTTTTTTCTCCTGCTGATAACCGCGGATACGGATATCCGGAACATCACTAGTAGGTATATCTCACGCTCTACACTTCAATCAATTATATTTATGTACCTACATTGATTGAAACCTATTCAATCAATGTAGGTACATAATAATAATTGTAATTTGTATCCTAAGTAGACAATCAGGCTTAGTAGATATAATAATAAAGTTGTCGTTTTAAAAAGACAATTAATTATACAAATTGTCACACATCAAATATTCTTGTAAAGAATAATGCTATGCATAATAGGTATGCTAGCATTTTTCTTACAAAAATATTTGATAATGTGACAAAATACCTATTCAGGTTGAATAAAAATATACTCGTACAGTACACATAGTACGCATTAAACGAAAAATGTCCCCGTGACCGATTTTCGACTACGGTGGCTAATCTCTGTGGGGATTGCGCAAGATTTATTGTAGTCCACAAGTGTGTGCACAAACACAGATGCACTCTCAAGTCTCAAATCCCAATTCCCTTGACTTCGTAGCCTGATAGGACAATAAATACGACGCGACTGGATAGAGTAAGAGATCCGGCACGGGGGCTCTTCGGGGCACGGGGTTGACACATCGCAAACTTCCTTTCTGACAATTTCTTGACAGGAAAATCAAACCCAGCAGAGCGACCGCGTATCTTTTGCATCAATCATTGATACATCGCAATCACCTCTGATTGGTTAACACTCTTCCACTATTGGACGAAATCCATTGAAGCAGCAAGAATACCATAAATTCAGCCAATCGGTGACGATTGCGATTTGCGATGTATCAATGATTGATGCAAAATATACGCGGTCGCCCTGCAGAGCCTCGTCATTTGCCGTTGAACATTCTTACCACTAGATAGACGAAGCAGTCATATTATTTAATTATTTTAATAAATAGTCATAGTATTTAATTAATTTTGAAACGTCAAAACGCGCGTTTAGTATGGGATTTCGTATGAAATACCTACTTGTTACGTCATCAAAAGTCAACGCACTTTTTTACTTTAATCGATAGTTTAAATAGCAAACATAAAATTAACAGGGGACGTGGATATTATGTCTTTTTGTGGATTCTCTATTTAATAATCGCAAAATAATAATTTATTATTGAAATAGGCAACATCCCAATTAAGAATGACTTTAAAAACAAGTTCAACAAGTTCAATTTTTTTTTAAAAGCTTAATGAGATATCCAATGCTCTAACTCGCTCGCTCGTAATGAGCGTTTTATTGCCACGTTTGATTCTCTTTAAAGCAGTAGGTACCCTAAGATTTCAGTTGCCAGAGTATGTAAATAAAGTCCACCTGTTAACCATTCTTTACACGTCTCCATCGCAAGAACAATTTTCTACAGATGGCAACAAATACGGAAGCTTGAATCTTCGGTTAAGGAGGCATCTAGTACAAGCTATAGAAAGTAGTGCAGGGCCGCTTTCGAACATCGGACCTTCGTGTTTCGTAATCAAGTTGGCAACTACTTACTTACTAGAGAATAGTTAGTTTGCATTTGAGCGCATCTTTCTTATTGTAGAAATTAGGCTGGCGCTGTAGCGCGATTTCACCTTATAAATGTATACCTACCTCCCTGGCGCAGTGGTCAGCGCTGTGGTCCTATTGTGAGAGGTCCCGGCTTTGATTCCCGGCAGGGCCAATTTCGGAATTTATAATTTCTGAATTTTCTCTGGTCTGGTCTGGCATCCTACCGGCAAAGATGTGACGCCAAGCGATTCAGCGTTTTGATACGTTGCCGTGTACGAGTAACCCATAGGGGTATGGGTTTAATATAACTGTCATACCCCTAACAAGTTAGCCCTCTATCTGCGAGATTGCAGTCTAAAAAAAACTTAAAGTAACAGTTCAATATGAGGGCTTTTATTGAAAATGTTGCGATATTTTTTTGTTTTTTTCAAGACTATGAATACAATTACTACTATAAATATTCAATATTATGTGCTTAACTCAATTTAATATGTGATAATCAATCCAACAAAGTACCAACAAGTAAATCCAACAAAGACCCAAGTCATTATAATAGGTAGTCAAAATCTAGTATCACGCATTGATTGGGCTACTCTTCCTTGTATTGTTTTTGATGGAGTCCAATTGCAGTATAGCGATACTGTCAAAAACTTGGGTGTCGTATTTGACAAGTTTCTGTCTTGGATCCCTCAGGTTGGTGCAGTGAGTAGGAAGATGTTTGCAGCTGTTGGTTCTCTCCGGAGGTTAAGTAACTTTCTACCTATACCGACTAAAATTGCGCTTGCACAATCTCTCCTTTTACCAATTCTTGATTATGCTGATTCTTGTTACTTGGACTTAAGTGTGGAGCAACTTAATAAGCTCGAGCGCATCCAAAATCTCTGTATACGGTTCATATTTGGGCTCCGTAAATATGACCACGTTTCCGAATTTCGCAATAAACTCGAGTGGCTCCCAATTCACCTTCGCAGGAATACTCGAATTTTATCTCTCCTGTACAGTGTTCTTTTCAATCCAACTACTCCTCCTTATTTGAAAGAACGGTTTGAGTTTCTCGGTGATTCTCATTCGGGTCGGTCTCTCCGCTCTGAGGATAACTTAATTCTCAGAGTTCCTTCGCATAGCACTTCCTTCTATTCCAAGTCCTTTTCCGTTACAGCTGTTCGTCTTTGGAACTCTCTCCCTCTTAATATAAGGCGGGCGCAGTCCCTGCCTATTTTTAAGCGACTCCTTAAAAAACATTTTATGCCCCCGTAATTTTGTATACCTTCTCAATTCCTTAGTTATTAGTATTCATTTTTTAGGCTTATATCTTATATTATGATATTTAAGTATATATTGTATGTATTTATGTATGTATGTATATAAGTATGTATGTTTTATTTATTATTATTTTATTTATTTTTTATGTATACTATCTGTTTAAAAATATTATAATATATTTTTAATTTTAAGTAATTTGTGTATTTAGTTAGATATGTATTGTTTTTGTTTTTTTTTTTTTTTAGTTTTAAGATATTGACTGTACCTATTTACGATTTCATCCTTCATTCTTTTTTAGTGTACACCCTCATTCAGTATTTCTATTATACTTTCCTAGTTAGGTTGCCTGGAAGAGATCGCTTCTTAGCGATAAGGCCGCCTATTGTACAGCTTCTTCGCTTTATGTATATATGTGTTCTTCTGTTTTGTATTTTGTTTGGTGTACAATAAAGTGTATTTTCATTTCATTTCATTTTCATTTTCATTTCATTTTCATTTCATTTTCATTTCATTTCATTTCAATCAATCAAATAAAAATATTATATTCAATGATAAAAATAGGATAAGATTTAAAAAATAAGTTTTTTCCTAAAAATGTTGTGTAATGTTGTATTTCAATAGCTGCAAAACATGGCCAACATTGCTTTAATTGCCACCTTTTCCTGAATACTACAGAAAATAGTAGCGCCATTCGCCACCGTTAACTAAGCTAGTTCACAATATAACTGCGGCATCTTTTTATACTTTAGTTCAAATTGTAAACTACTAAGCAAACTAACTGAACTATGTTAGCAAGTTAACCCGACGATGCCAGCTAAGCTAAATGTTGTCTGTTGTGCAGGGGTGAAGGGTGAATTCCCTAGGCCATAAGTTGGGTGTAAACTAAGCTACATGAGCTAAGCTCACGATGTGGCCTGCCCTTGGTGACTCAGTTTTTGTGGTGGTCAAGTTGGGTAAATGCATATTTATTGAGGCATAAGTAAAATTTTCAAATTATTAAATTCTTTACTCAGAATCAACATAGAAACCAACACAAAGTTGCAGAAATATACCATCAGTACCTATATGGAACAAGTATAAATTACAAACTTAAAACAACATAATATGGAAGTAACAGATTAAGAAAAAAGCTGATGACCTTCAGACAGGTTTTCATGAAACATAGCTAAGAACACTCAGGATAAAATCATCTATGACACAAAAAAACTTAACGAAAATTGGTTCATCCGTTTGGGCTCTACGATGCCACAGGCAGATACACAAACAGACACAATAAACTTATAACTCTCCCACCCCTATCTCAAGATAAAAGAATAGAATAAGTTCTATTAGGTTAATAAACCTAACTTCAAGAGTTCTTATAGTATTAAGTAATTTAATTATAAATTAGTACTTAGTATTATTTTTAATATTTTTTTCCTAAGATTTGTTTGCTCGCCTTGAAATTTATATGGGTCCCAGGATTGCCTCACCTACCTCCCTTCATCCTCATTTACTTACTTAAAAGAAATTAAAGCTCATGTTTTCTATAGAAATTTTTACTGCCTACGTTTTCTAGCTTTTATATTTCAAAGTAGGAATGTGAAACAACAGAGTAGACCAAAATGAACTAGGTATCTTAAAATCAACTTTTCTTATTGTTTTGCTTTGGAATCTATAAGGTAGGGATGCTAATAGAAAATACATTGATATACTCTTAAAATTTTTAAGCCCTACTTACTAAAAAATAAATTCTAAGTATTTGTTTTGATACTTCTAATGCGAAAGTTTAAGTAGACTTTTATCACTCAACAATAATTAGACAGATTTTGATCATGTTTTATAAACAGACAGATTATATTATCATAAAGCAACACACACTACACATTTTACGTTGCCATTAAGTTATTTTAAGCAATAAAATCTAGTGTTTTACTGAATTCACTCGGGCATTAGTACGAATACAATTAAACGTAAAATATTACAAGAAATACTTACATGGCTGATGTATCATAAACTTATCCACGAAATATATTATGATAAAATGCTAAATTAGACTTAAATTTTGATCTAAATTAATGAAAAACTACTCTATCAGTAAAATAGACTAAAATAGACCAATTTGAGACTTGAGTTTTGACTTTGACATTGACACTGCCGATGACACTGTCTTGACCATGGAGGTAATAAATACCTTGACAGTAACACAGTGTTTATCAGCAGCAGGGCGACCGCGTATCTTTTGCATCAATCATTTCGCAATCACCTCTGATTAGCTCAATTTGTGGTATTCTTGATGCGTCAATGGATTTCGTCCAATAGTAGAAGAACGTTAACCAATCAGAGGTGATTGCGATATATCAATGATTGATGCAAAACACAAAACACAAAACTTTTGCATCATAACACTGATTGGCGCTCTTCTACTATTGGACGAAATCCATTGACGCATCAAGAATACCATAAATTCAGCCAATCGGAGGTGATTGCGATATATCAATGATTGATGCAAGAGATACGCGGTCGCCCTGCAGTGTTTCCACTTAAGACATTGGTTTTACCCCGGTTTCTGTAAGAATTATTATGCCATTTATAGCATTTTTCGCATTTAATCCCGATTGGGGCACTGCAGCTGTAGTTGTTAAGATGTGTTAATACCTTCCATATTATTTAGTTTTTTATAAAGATTTATTATGATTTGATAGTATGCTTTAGGAATATTGATAAAGGAAGAGACCTCCACTTGAGTCGCGAGGTCAACAGGCGATGTGATGAAATAATATTATAATAACCAATATTTCAAATATACTGTCTTTAAGTTTACAAAGAGTTTACTTTTCCTCTTTGTATCACTAGGAAAACTAGTGAAAATGTGAGATTTTAGGAAATTAATCACAACGAACGAACCTAACTTGGTATCAAATTATCAATCAAATATTCACAATACTTTTATCAGTCGTTTTGCCCTAAAAAACGCAGATCCCTCAAAGTGGTAGCACTGTAGAACTTTTATTTTTTATTTTTGACAGTGACAGACAACATCTCACAGATTATGACAATGACGTCAATCGGGTCTAAGGCTTATTACACACAAATAATACAGTCCGGATCCTGTTTTCAATCCGGTTTTACCAAGGTTTTAAGGGTTTTACTAACTTTATATTTTTAATACAACCACGGAATTACAATCATTGATACTGTCGCATGTTGTACAAAATACCTGCTTGGATTACAAAAATTGTTTTTCTTTTTCAGATAAAACGATATTGTATCGGCTATGATCCTGGCTATAAATCCCTGCAGAAATGTTTGAAATTACCGATAATGTAAGTACTCGTACATCGCAATTCGTAGGCACTTTAGTATTGTAATGGGTTTTCACACCAAAAATCAAAAATATAACTACTTAGGTACCTACTTATTTAAAATTTAAGTATCATACTTCATACTTCATACTTAATATTATAAATGCGAAAGTCACTTTGTTTGTTGGTTTGTTGGTTTGTTGGTTTGTTGGTTTGTCCTTCAATCACGCCGCAACGGAGCAACGGATTGACGTGATTTTTGGCATGGGTATAGTTGAGGACCTGGAGAGTGACATAGGAGAACATATCCCGGAAAATTAAGGAGTTCCCGCGGGAATAACAAAAAACTTAAACCACGCGGACGAAGTCGCGGGCATCAGCTAGTTAGGTACATAAAAGTAGATAAGTCTAGGTACATAAGCTAAGTATAGGAACTTATGTCACTTTTAAACAGGCGTGTCCTCAAACTTCATAGCTAGTAGGTACTTTCTAACCACTGATTTTTGATCCATACTAACATTTTACGCGAAAATGTGTCTGTCTGTCTGCTACGCTTTAACGGGACATCTATTCAAATGTATTTTGGTAGATAGGTTACATCACAGAATCTAATAGTACAGGTTTCATCGCAGGGAAGGACAAGGGCTATTTTTATCCCGGAAAATTATGTAGCTTCACGGGAAGTAAAAAACCGGCCAAGTGCGAGTCGGACTCGCGCACCGAGGGTTCCGTACATACCTGTAGTAAGTTTAAAATTATTAAAAATATTTTTATTATAGGTACTATGACTAGCGGACGCCCGCGACTTCGTTCGCGTGGCATAAGTTTTTTAATTCCATATATAGGCATTTCATCCGGGATAAAAATAACCCATGAAAAAAACACGTCGATCCGTTGCTCTGTTGCGGCGTGATTGAAGGACTATTTTACGTCCTTTGGGATAGAATATATAAAAACTGTGAATTATGTAATTCATAATTTAAACCGGTAGCCCAAATATCAAGTTTCATGGACTTAACTTGAAAAACGCCGGCCTTTTACAACCCCTATTTTACCCGTTTTGGGATAGAATTTTGAAAAACTGTTACACACGTAGGTACTTCTTTATATTATACCGAAAGCCAAAATACCAATTCGTTGTTAGTTTTATCTTGAAAAATATCTTGATAAATGAAGGACATTCATCCCCTATTTCACCCCTTTGGGGGTCGAATTTTCAAAAATGTATATCTAACTGAAAGCCCAAATGCTAAGTTTCGTGGCTATATCTTGAGAAATGAAGGACTTTCATACAAACTTTCAACCCCTATTTTACCCCTTCGGGGGTGGAATTTTGAAAAACTGTGAAACACGTATTTCTTTACTTTTTACCAATAGCTCTTATAGGTACCAAGTTTCATGGATATAACTCGAGAAATGACGGACTTTCATACAAACTTTCAACCCCTATTTCACCCCCTTAGGGGCGGAATTTCGAAAAATCCTTCCTTAGTGAGCGCCTACGTCACAAAACGAAGCTACTGTCAAAATTTCAAGTCTCTAACCCTAGCGGTTTAGGCTGTGCGTTGATATATAAGTCAGTCAGTCAGGAGTTTGAATTTTATATTTATAGACTAGCGGACGCCCGCGACTTCGTTCGCGTGGCATAAGTTTTTTAATTCCCATAGGCATTCCTTAATTTTCCGGGAAGAACCCATTAAAAAAAACCCGTCGATCCGTTGCTCTGTTGCGGCGTGATTGAAGGACTATATAACGTCCTTTGGGATAGAATTTATAAAAACTGTGAATTATGTATTTCATTATTTAAACCGGTGGCCCAAATATCAAGTTTCACGGCTATTTAACTTGAAAAACGCCGGCCTTTTACACCAACTTACAACCCCCATTTTACCCGTTTGGGGGTGGAATTTTGAAAAACTGTTACTCACGTACTTCTTTATATTATACCGAAAGCCAAAATACCAAGTTTCGTTGTTATATAACTTGAAAAATGTGTTGATAAATGAAGGACATTCATCCCCTATTTCACTCCTTTGGGGGTCAAATTTTCAAAAAATGGTGAAACACGTACTTCTGCATATCTAACTGAAAGCCCAAATGCTAAGTTTCATCACTATAACTTGAGAAATGAAGGACTTTCATACAAACTTTCAACCCCTATTTTACCCCTTTAGGGGTGGAAATTTGAAAAACTGTGCCGTGCCACACGTACTTCTTTATTTATTACCTAAAGCCAAAATACCAAGTTTCGTTGACACAACTTGAGAAATATCTTGAGAAATGAAAGACTTTCATATAAACTTTCATCCCCTCGTTTACCCCTTCGGGGGTAGAATTTTCAAAAACTGTGAAACACGTATTTCTTTATTTTTTACCGATAACTCATGTGCTAAGTTTCATGGATATAACTTGAGAAATGACGGATTTTCATACAAACCTTTAACCCCTATTTTCCCATTAGGTGGAATTTTGAAAAATCCATCCTTAGTGAGCGCCAACGTTACAAAAGGAAGCTACTGTCAAAATTTCAAGTTTCTAACCCTAGCGGTTTAGGCTGTGCGTTGATATATAAGTCAGTCAGTCAGTCATTCAGTCAGGACTTTGAATTTTATATATATATAGATGTAAATAAAAATTTATGTTTTTCGCAATTCTTCCTTTATCTGTGCTATAAGACGTTGCTTCTTAACAAATTTCAAGATTCTGGGTTCACGGGAAGTACCCTGTAGGTTTTGATTCCCTTGCAGTGTCGAAAATTTGCAACATAAACGGCTGTATCTTTTGATTGCGCTGGTTTAGAAGTTTCATTTTTTCACAGCTCCAAGGGACAATAGACCTGAGTATTTGATATGAATTTCAGCTTGATACCTCCATGCATTCCTGAGAAAACGGGTCTTGACTCTTGACACACAGACGGACGGACAGCAAAGTGATCCTTTAAAGTTTCCGTTTTTTCCTTTTGAGGTACGGAACCCCAAGAAACGTAATCCAGGCGGACGAAGTCGCGGGCGTTATCCAGTTTGATATAAATTCCTACCAACTTTGTCATCACTCTACAATCTCACGGCTGTCCCATTTCAAAACCTAGTAAGGACTTAAAACTAAATTTTACAGGAGAGCGCATAAACGTAAATAAGACCAGCCTTTAAAAAGTATTTATGTAAAGTAAAATAAATGCGATTGGTTGTTTAAAATACTAAATAATGAACGAATAGCACTACACATATTAAAATTTAAGTGTGTATTACATTTTTTATACCCCTTACTAACTTTGATAATTGATACGCGATGATGAGGTTCATGTAGTTATGAGTTTCATAACATAGTAAGAGCACTTGCTAGGTTTTGATAAGGTTTATAAAATATTTAGTTAATTTATCTCATTGATTACATTCTAGTAACTATATAAATATGTACTTATGTAAATTAAAAAATATTTCATTGAATAGAAAAGTTTATTAAAAAAGTTATTTAGTAGATAGAAGAGCTATTCAGCTGCTGCAGACATTTGTCCATCATTTACCAAATCGAGTCATTGACGGGTAAATTCATCTTAAATTATACCAAAATGTATTTCTTGATTCAGACCAATTTATTAATAATTTCTTCTTTTTATTTTTGTTTAATGCCCCTTGGAATGAGAATACTTTTTAACCGACTTCCAAAAAAGGAGGAGATTCTCAATTCGGCGCGTATGTTTTTTTTTTTTTTTTTAGTGTATGTTACCGCATATCTCCGTGGTTTCTAAACCGATTTGAATTTTTTTTTTCAGTGGTTAGAGGAAGCTCTCGAGGTGGTCCCATAAAAAAGTCTGACTCCAAATCCTCAACCCTGACACTAAAACGTTAAAAATAAAAATTCTTTCTAAAAAACCGACTTCCAAACCCACTGTAAAGTACATAATTTAATATAAAAAATTCTTTTTAAACAACCGACTTCAAACTCCCGCGCCAAATTGTTGATATTTTAAAAACTGCTCGACCGATTTCGTAAAAATTTATATGGGACCACATGGGAAGTATGCCCTTTCAAATAAATCATCATCATAAAGAATCATCCAAATCGGTCCACCCAGTCAAAAGTTCTGAGGTAACAAACATAAAAAAAAAAAAAAAAAATACAGTCGAATTGAGAACCTCCTCCTTTTTTGGAAGTCGGTTGAAAATAATTTTTATTTCTACCCACTATGTTGAAGTCGGGCGAGTCTGATGCGTAAACTTTGCTTATCCTTGTTATACCCGCCCAACTTCAACATAGTGGGTAGAAATAAAAATTATTTTGTACTTTACAGTGGCGTTGGAAGTCGGTTTTTTAGAAAGAATTTTTATTTAGGATGGACAGTGCAATCAAATTTTTTCATTAAAAGGTCCAATTCCTGGAGGGGCTCATAAAATCTGAAAAATAAAGTTTCAAGTTAAGTCCAACAAAGTAAAACAAGTCTGACTTAAAATTATTGTATTTACATAAATAAGTTATAAGTAAAACCTTGTCAGGGGACACATGTGGCTAAATCGGTAGACTTCTTTTCAATAATTGGAGCAAATGAAAATGATGAAAAAGTCACCAAACGACTCATGAAAAACGCATCTTTAATATCAGGCATCTCTGGTATAATAATCTTTTTCTGCAAATCCATTGATACATATTTAACTCTGTTTGAGTTTTTGCATTTTCCATCCAATCTGTATTTTTGTAAAGCCAACTCAGATTTGAACTTATGATTTTCATACTTATTTCGTTCTTATTTCTTCAGGCATCGAGTTAGCATCTCCGTACTTCTTCAGATCTTCTTCATACATCGAGTATTCTACACACCTATCGCCTTTCGGCATGTGAAATGATATTTTTAGTTCTTTTATTTTTTGCCTAAGTATATATAATTCGATACCACACTTAAAATTACGATTTTTTTGCTTAAAATCTTTGTACATTTACTGTACTTCCTCCGTGTTCAACCATTTCAAAAACCTCGTAAGGCGCATCGACCATATGAAAACCTAGTAAATCTCTGAAACTTACTAGGTTTTGAAATGGTTAAAGTGACTTACTAGGTTTTTAAGTGGTTCAACGCAGTGAATAATGGCACTTACTAGGTATCGATGCTTAAATATATCTGATAATTTTTGAGCTTTCACTTCTGATGTTTTTATATTGGGTAGGGACTTACTAGGTTAGCAGATTTTCGCAATAAGTCTCTTTTTGTAATAAATGTCCCTTACTAGGTTTTGAAATGGGACAGCCGCTCAGCCTTGCTATGCTGTTGGTGGCTCCTAAGCTAGATATATACAGCTATTTACTAGACTAGGTAGACTTCAGAGTCTAGACTATACCTACGCGTCATTATATGGATGTGATGAAGTTAAAAATAGTTTGCTTTTATTTATAACTCAAAGCACGTATCACATATACATTTAGAAATAGGTACTATCGACTTTACATCTTACGATTGGAGAGAATTCAAAGTACCTACCTATATAAGGTACCTACTTTAAATGAAGGAAGTCTAAATTTTTTTGTACTTATTTTCATTATTCTTGTGGCAACTGACAATTTTATATGGTAAGTAACGCTTATTAGTAAGGTAGTATTATTTTCGATTAAGTATTACATTTTTCAACTTTATACCTGAGTAAAAGTTGCACTGCGGCCTGCGGTTATCACCCATCTTTGAGATTTTCCAACGCTCAAAGAGGTCTTTACATAAAATTCACCGTTCCGAAATATTATAAGGGTAACGATACTTTGACAAAAAATTCTGGTCCAATTTTGATGGTGTTTTAGGGTTCCGTACCTCAAAAGGAAAAAAAGAACCCATAAAGGATCACTTCGTTGTCCCCCTGTCTGTCTACCACCTTTTTCTCGGAACGCGTGGAGGTATTATTAGTTCAAATTAATATCAACACACTATTATGTCTACGGTATTTACTGGTTCTCATGGGATATTGAAATTCAATAAAATGTATTAAACATGTATAGTCTGGGTTCGAACACTTCAATCTGACACTGCATTGATAATGTTCTCCTAAATTGTGAGAATAAGATCTGCTCATTGTAGCACTATCAGCTTTGTTACATTACTCCAGGTTCCAGCTCCTCTACCTCATGCTGCACCTACCTACTGCCTAAGCCTATACAGGTCATCCCAGAACAAGTTCTTATAAAGACCCTAGGGAGCACTGCAGTTCGTCGTGGGTTTTAAATATAGGTCATTTCAGAGCAAGTTGTTATAAAGGTCCTGGGGAGCATTGCAGTTCGTTGTGGGTTTTGAAATTTTTATTATAGTTAGGCGTCCAGGAAATGTTTTTAGCGCACTTATCTTCTAACGCACAGAAGTGGTTGACCTAAACGTTTAATAGCATACAGTTATCCGGAAGGGCCTTACGATTACGACCGATATAAGCCATCTAGGTCATACCAGAATAAACAGGTGAGGTATGGACCAATAAAACGCGTTTCGGCACGGCGGGACGTTACACTAGACAAGAATTCTGTTAATAAGTTGGAATTGTAATTATACATTACACGTGAGTTTATCCGGGAGTTATGTATATTTATAATGAACATCACTCACGATAGTTTAAACGTTAAAAAAGTTGGAATTAATGATGGTGCTTTGTGAACGCCTTTGTACAAATCCGTGTATTGACCCATATTAAATCTAATCTATATCTATATAATATCTATATATATATAAAATCGTTAGCTAATCAACGCACAGCCTAAACCGTTGGGGTTAGAAACTTGAAATTTTGACAGTAGGTTCCTTTTGTGACGTAGGCGCTCACTAAGAAAGGATTTTTCGAAATTCCACCCCTAAGGGGGTGAAATAGGGGGTGAAAGTTTGTATGAAAGTCCGTCATTTCTCAAGTTATATCTATGAAACTTGGTATACGAGCTACTGGTTGAAAATAAAGAAATACGTTTTTCACAGTTTTTAAAAATTCTACCCCCGAAGGGGTGAAACAGGGGATGAGAGTTTGCATGAAAATCCTTCATTTCTCAAGACATTCTCAAGTTATTTAAACGAAACTTGGTATTTTGGCTTTCGTAAAAAAATAAAGAATTACGTGTGTCACTGTTTTTCAAAATTCAACCCCTAAAGTGGTAAAATAGGGGTTGAAAATTTTCATGAAAGCTATAGCCATGAAACTTGGTATATGAGCTGCGAGTTAAAAATTAAGAAATACGTATTTCACAGTTTTTGAAAATTCAACCCCCAAAGGGGTGAAATGGGGGATGAAAGTTGGTATAAAAGGCCTTCATTCCTCAAGGTATTTTACAAGTTATATCAACGAAACTTGGTATTTTGGCTAACGGTAAAAAATAAAGAATTACGTGTGTGACAGTTTTTCAAAATTCAACCCCTAATGTGGTAAAATAGGGGTTGAAAATTTTTATGAAAGCTATAGCCATGAAACTTGGTATATGAGCTGCGGGTTGAAAATGAAGAAACACATGTTTCACAGTTTTTGAAAATTCGAACCCCAAAGGGGTGAAATAGGGGATGAAATTTGGTATAAAAGGCCTTAATTTCTCAAGATATTTAACAAGTTATTTCAACGTTACTTTGTATTTTGGCTTTCGGTAAAAAATAAAGAAGTACATGTGTCACAGTTTTTCAAAATTTCACCTCTAAAGGGGTAAAATAGGGGTTGTAAATTTGTATGAAAGTCCTTCATTTCTCAAGTTATAGCCAAGAAACTTGGTACGTTAGCTACTGGTTAAGAATAAAAAAATACGTGTTTCACAATTTTTCAAAATTCCACCCCCAAATGGGTAAAATAGGGGTTTAAAGTTTGTATGCAAGTCCTTCATTTTTCAAGCTATAGCCATGAAACTTAGTATAAGAGCTGCGAGTTGAAAATTAAGAAATACATATTTCACAGTTTTTGAAAATTCAACCCCCAAAGGGGTGAAATGGCGGATGAAAGTTGGTATCAAAGGCCTTCATTTCTCAAGGTATTTTACAAGTTATATCAACGAAACTTGGTATTTTGGCTATAGGTAAAAAATAAAGAATAATGTGTGTCACAGTTTTTAAAAATTCCACCCCCAAACGGGTAAAATAGGGGTTTTAAGTTGGTGTAAAAGGCCGCCGTTTTTCAAGTTATAGCCATGAAACTTGACGTTTGGGCAACGGGTTTAAATTATGAAATACATAGGTAATTCACAGTTATTGAAAATTATCCCGGAAAATTAAGGAATGCCTGTGGGAGTTATAAAATGTATGCCACGCGAACGAAGTCGCGGGCGTCCGCTAGTATATATTTAAAATCGTTACCTAATCAACGCACAGCCTAAACAGCTAAGGTTAGAAACTTGACATTTTGACATTAGGTTCCTTTTGTGACGTAGGCGCTCACTAAGGAAGGATTTTTCAAAATTCCACCCCCAAGGGGGTAAAATAGGGGGTGAAAGTTTGTATGAAAGTCCGTTATTTCTCAAGTTATATCAACGAAACTTGGTACTTTGGCTAACGGTAAAAAATAAAGAAGTACGTGTTTCACAGTTTTTCAAAATTCCACCCCCGAAGGGGTAAAATAGGGATTGGAAGTTTGTATGAAAGTCCTTCATTTCTCTAGTTATAGCCAAGATACTTGGTATCTGAGCTACCGGTTAAAAATAAAGAAATACGTGTTTCACAGTTTTTCAAAATTTCACCCTCAAAGGGGTAAAATAGGGGTTGTAAGTTTGTATGAAAGTCCTTCATTTCTCAAGTTATAGCCATGAAATTTGGTATGTGAGCTACCGGTTAAAAACAAAAAAATATGAGTTTCACAGTTTTTGAAAATTTTACCCCCAAGGGGGTGAAATAGAGAGTTGGTCCTTCAATCACGCTGCAACAGAGCAACGGGTATTTTGCAAGGGTAGTTGAGAATCTGGAGAGTGGTATAGGCTACTTTTTATCCCGGAAAATTAAGGAGTGCCTGTGGGAAAACAAACTATTAACCACGCGAGCGAAGTCGCGAGCATCCGCTAGTTCTACATAACATTATATGCTAAATATGCTTCCCGGGCGCAATCGGGCAAGTCGCAAGCAGGGGCTATTCAAACGGGTTTCGTCATCAATCTCCATTATTTAATATTTTAGAAAATGGCAATCGGCGCAATCGCCACTTCTTTCTTAACTTGTCCAAATAAAAAACCGGACAAGTGCGAGTCGGACTTGCGCGCTGAGGGTTCCGTACAAACCTGTAGTAAGTTTTAAATTATTAAAAATATTTTTATTTTAAATATTTGAGTTGATTGAATGAAAGGTAAATTGCGGTTTACGATTTATGCCGTATTAAAAAAAACTACTTACTAGATCTCGTTCAAACCAATTTTCGGTGGAAGTTTGCATGGTAATGTACATCATATATTTTTTTTAGTTTTATCATTCTCTTATTTTAGAAGTTACAGGGGGGGGGACACATTTTACCACTTTGGAAGTGTCTCTCGCGCAAACTATTCAGTTTAGAAAAAAATGATATTACAAACCTCAATATCATTTTTGAAGACCTATCCAGATACCCCACACGTATGGGTTAGATGAAAAATTGTTGAGTTTCAGTTCTAAGTATGGGGAACCCCCAAAATTTATTGTTTTTTTTCTATTTTTGTAAGAAAATCTTAATGCGGTTCACAGAATACATCTAGGTACTTACCAAGTTTCAACAGTATAGTTCTTATAGTTTCGGAAAAAAGTGGCTGTGACATACGGACGGACAGACAGACAGACAGACATGACGAATCTATAAGGGTCCGTTTTTGCCAAATTTGGCTACGGAACCCTAAAAACAGATAGCGAGAGTCAAGCACATCCGAGACAAGAGAACAGAGCCATCGCACCGCACTCGCATGGCGTTGTGGTATTCATGGCGAGGAAAATTCTAATAGGCGCTAATTTGTCATTTGTTACTGTCGGGTGTCGCGGATTGTTTGTCCAAACCTTTACAGTTCCATCTTCGAGACAATGCTATCTTTGCTCAAACATTTACATACACATTTACCATGATATTATCATCTAAACAACTTATTTTTTAGGACAATAGGTAGGTACTTAATACGCGTTACATTTAAGTTTAAATATCCTTGGACTACTGTTTTACTTTGATTGCTTTGGTTACTTTGATTTGAACCAAAGAAAAAAGGTTTTTCTTTGGTTCTCGGAAATGATCAAAGTTTGATGGTGGCGAAAAATAAATACATTAGTTCAGGCCCGGGTATGACCGGGTATGAGCATATTATTATTAAAAATTGTCTAATACCCGCGACTTCGTCCGCGTGGATGTTGTTGTTTTATTCCGGCGGGAGCTCCTTATTATTGCGAAATAAAAAGCCTGTGTCCTTCCCCGGGATACAAACTATCACTTTTACAAATTTCATCAAAATCGGTTTGGTAAAAATCTTTTTACCGTCCGTAAAAGTGATAGGCCGTGAAAGTGTATCAGACAGACACACTTTCGCATTTATAATACTAGCTGATGCCCGCGATTACGTCCGCGTGGTTTGAGGTTTTTGGTTCCCGCGGGAACTCCTTAGTTTTCAGGGATAAAAAGTAGCCTATGTGTTATTCCAGACTATAATCTATCTCTGTGCCAAATGTCATCCAGATCCGTTCAGCCGTTCGGGCGTGATTAATTAAGTAACAAACATCCATCCATACATCCATCCAAACTTTCGCATTTATAATTTTTATTTGATTGATTTGATTTGATTTGATTGATTGATTGATTGATTGATTGATTGATTGATTGATTGATTGATTGATTGATTAGTATGGATTAGGTAGGCAAGTAGTAAATAGTAATAGTATGATAGCTAGAATTTTTTTTTTTCTATTACTATTATAAATCTGAAAGTTTGTACGTTCGTAAGTTTTATAGTTATGTTTGTTACGCCATTGAATTCGCTTGGCAATAGAGATAGCTTTTATAAAAACTGGAATAAACACATACCTACCTAATAAACCATATCTACCTAAGAAGATAATTTTATCCTGAAAAATAATTAATAAAGGATGATATCGCGGGAAATTAATAATATTATATTGAAGTCAGTACTTGTATACCTATTTATTTGCAGCGATAAAATCGAATTAAGTTCTGTGTAAAATAGTAGTCATTCTGTCGAATGTCGTGCGAATCTTATGATTCTCTTTCAGCTAGCATCTTAGTACCTAATAATAAAGATAGGAGGTCAAATCATGAGCGATGTATCTACGTTATTATTGGTAATGAAAACGTTAGTCGTGCGCGGAAATTCATACCGACCAGGTACATAATATATTTACCAGAAATTAATAAACGGGTCTCATTATAAGTGGTTCATTTCATTATTATTTCGACCGGAAACCGTAAAGAATTTGTAAGCCACAGACAGAACATTAATTAATTTTTAGGCGGCCTATAAAGTTCAAACCGTTTGTTTTTAGTGCTTTGTGATCTTGGTCGTTTCAGAACATGTGTTCTGACAGCAGGACTAGTTAATCAGAATAAGTTTAAGTAAGTAAGACAAAAGTAAGATAATAAGATACCTAGGTATTACCTAGTAGGTAATAAGTATAAGCCAAAGCAGGTATTGTTTGTTATGTGCATGGAAATAAATAGATAAACAGTTATGATGCAGGTAGTCTATAAACAATAGGTTTTTCAGGATATATTAGGTAGGTACGTGCCAGTTCATTATCTTGGCAAATAATTGTAAATAAGTAAATGATGCTTAAACGGCTTGCTAAATTGCTTTTACAAGTTTGTTGAATTGTAAATGTGATTTCATTTTATTATTACGTTGTTGGCTAAAATATACCTACCTATTTTTAAGTGCTACAAATACTAAATAGGTAGATAGGTATAACATAAACAGATTGAAACCCAGATAGGTAAATAGTGATCTTATTTCAGTGATATTATTTATTATTATGTTTATTGTCTCTTTTAGAATTTTTGCTCGAAGGTTTTCATTCATTTTAAATATTCCGTCGGAACCTTTGAGTTAACACTTATTCCTTGCATATTTCTTAAAAGTCGTGAAAGTCCCATGACAATCTGTTCAGCCATTTGTAAATTAGCCTGGACAAACAGAAACAAACTTAAATAGTTTTATGTTATTACTAGATACTTACTACATATATAGGTACCTAAGTTACCTATGAGGCGAATCACACAATGCGACGCGCCCCGCGACGCAGCGTGGAGCTGCGTTAGGTACCTATAGGTAATAGTATATTACTTATTCTGTGGCATAACGCAGCTCCGCATCACTATTACCATACTATTAGCTATTCTGTGCTATTACCTAGGTCTAACTCATTACTATTACCGTAATAGTAATGGGTAGACTTACTAACTAGTAACTACTTCCACGCGCGGAGGTCGCATTGCGGCTTGTTACGAGTAGTTGTTGCCAGTTGCCACTTGCCACTAATTGCAATAATATCTTGAAACGATGAGGTCTAATTCATGGTTATGATTGATTTACGGTTGTGTTATTTAAAAGATACGATTAATATTTGAATAAGTAGTCCAAATTAATAGTGCTGCTGTTTAACTGATTCATTGCTGATGGCACGACAGGCGTGTCATCAATGGTTTTAACTAGTGGCTTATGACACGATAGGCGTGTCATTTTTTCATCGATTGTAACACCCTCAGATTAAGTTTTAGAAGGGTCTGCCCAGAACAAAACTATCAAGATTTTCCACGTACATTAAGCCTGTTGTCTTAGCCTCTCGATATTGCGTGAATGCAACAGCTCCAGGGATTCACAACTTTTATAAATTGCATTGAATTTACATTTGCACTAGGTACACGAAAGGCGTGTCTATTTGAATTGATTGTAACAAAGGGACCATAAAATAGGCCGATATAAAGGACATACTTAGAACAAAATCATCGTGAATTTTTTATTCATTTAATATAACAAATACGTAAATTTTTAATAGGATCCCCCTCAGCATAAAAAATGCGATTAATATTAATACATTCAAAAAAAAACTGAAGAGTTGGCTTGTCGAGGAGTCGTTCTACAGTTATAATGAGTTTTTACAAAGAAAAATTGAGTAATTTATATTTCATGTCGACTTCTGAATAATTGTACTGAGAATATTCTTTTCTTTTTTATTATTATAATATGATATATATTATTATTATTAAATGTGACTTTTTAATGATATAATTTAATCTGTAATTGACATATTGTTATGTACCTACCTATTTTAAAGTGAAAAAAATTGTTCTTTTTGACGTGTAATCTCACTTACGAATAAATGACTATGACTATGACTATGACTATGACTACGTGTTTTTTTCATTAATGATTTTGATATGCAAGTAACATTTTAGTTTTATCAAAAAATGCAGTATTCAATTATCTTTTATGCAACTTTCTGGAGCGTCTCAACATTCCTGCGCATCCGCCATTGTGTTCTTTTTTTCTAAATTTGATAAAATAACATCATAAATTTGTTAAAATATAAGTTGGCCGACTTAATAATAATAAATGACTTAAAATGAATACTTAGTACCATAAACTAGCTTAAGACACCAAGCACATGAGAGATTTTGAATTCAATGCTTTTACAAATAAAATAATACCTCTCATAACCCTAGCTTTTAAATGTGATATGTACCTATTTGTTACCTTATACAAATATAGTATATATTACACACATTAGACATTAGTTTCCTTGACTAATTACCTACGTGAATACACCGAAAAATAATAAACAATATCAAAAAAGGTTTGAAACATCTGAAAAAGTAAATAATTCGAATGGGTCTCGTTATCCTAAGAGATCCTTGTCTTCGACGCATGCGGGCATTATATAATAAGTAGGTACTAAGTTAGGTTAGGTACCTAGGTATAAAATAAAGAAATTCAGACATCCTTACTCCACCCACGTGCAAAGTGTTGCCTGCTCTGTCACCACAGAATTGCTACCACTAGCGTTTAGTTAAGCCACAAAATAGGTAATAGTACTAAGTTAAACTGCATATTTATAACACACTATGCGGCATAACTAAAATACCTACTTATATACAATCTTGCCTAGGCAAAACTAGTTTAGTTCTAATTTTTTTCGGAAATACCGTTTGTACGTTTGCAATTTGCATCCATAATAGCTAGAGGTGGTTAATAATGCACGTAGCGCAAAAGCATCTATATAGCACGCTTTTTTCCATAGCACGGACAGCATGCTATCCGAGGAGCCTCTATGTTGCTACGGTGCTATGACGCGCGAGCGCGCGCGGAACTTCGTAGTTCGTTTCGTAGCACTAGTAGCGCCCGTAGCGTGCTGGCCGACGCGACCGTTAGTCTCGCGTAGTCGTAACGCGCTGCTGTGAGCGTACGCCATATAAGCTTCCATGCGTGCTATAGCATGGCATTTTTAAAAGCATGCTAAAAATTTATAGTTTATAGCCTGCACCGTGCTATGGTTTTATAGCAGTTTTGAACAACTCTACTTAATACCTACCTTGGTATACGGCCAGCTCAGACCGGGCCAATCGCATTTTTCGAACGCCTTTAGAATATCAAGTACCTTCCTGATAGGTAGTGACTAGTGAATGGGTATTATACTCTTATAATGTAAAGCTTGGATTATTGAAATCCCAAAAGGATTTTCCCGACCACACATTACACGACAGAATTTGAGGAAGATGGTTATATGAATTTTTATAATTCCATAATATATGTCACCGTAAGATTGCAAAGGCCGTTGGATTGTAATCTAATTAGCGATATTGTGAACTGTCGACAGATTACAATTTAACACATTATTTTTCGGTAGATTGTAATCTGTTAGGTATATTAACCCGATAAAACTAACCTAACCTACAAGGAAGAGACAAGAAAACGTAAATACTCGAACAATGAATATTTCAAAAATTGACACTCGGAACATTGAACGGTTCACAATCTGTCGACAGTTACAATATCGCTAGTTGGATTACAATCTAACGGTTTTTGCAATCTTACAGTGACAGATATAAGGGAGCAAGCAGCCTAAGAATTGTCATTTTTAGAGATATTTGGGGCACGGAGTAACTAACTATTATTTAATGATCTGTATAAATCAATGATAAATGATTGACCGAGCGAAGCGAACGTCTCTGAGTCTACTTGAGTGAATTTGCACTTGTCCGTCCGTCTGTCCGTCCGTCCGTCCGTCCGTCCGTCTGTCCGTCTGTCAGAGCCTTATAACTTCTGAATTACTGAACGTAATTACTTCAAATTTAAATATTATGCATATGAACCGATGGCCTCCAACCGAATATGGCTTAAAAAGTAATAAAAATCTTTATTTCAGGGGGCTCTCATAGAAGCTAATGCGAAGTAAAATATTTTTTATAGCGTTACATTGGGTTGCGGTATATCATTTTAAAGATAATTAGAAATAGAGTCCAAAATTAATTTTTTTTTAATTTTTCCCCTAAAATTTACGAAATGGGGGGTTCTCAAGGTGGAGATTTTCTAACGTCCAAAATTGACCTCAGAACTCTCAATTTTCTGAAAGGCTGAGCCTGAAACTTGATCAATTATTTGAATTATATCCTGTACTTGAACAACAAATACTAAAATTAGATAAATATTTTATGGAAACGAAATTATTTAATGTATTAGGTTTAGTATTTTTAAATGAACCTCACAATGATGTCAATAGATAGCGCTAATGTTCAAAGTTAACTATTACAATATTTTCTGAAGGGCTGAGTCTGAAACTTGTTCAATTATTTGAATTATATCCTGTACTTGAACAACAAATACTAAAATTAGATAAATATTATAAGGAAACGAAATCATTTAATTTTTAATGGGGTTCAATATTTTTAACAGAACCTCACAATGATGTCAATAGATGGCGCTCTGTAAAAGTTTATTCATTTTATGGATACCGCGAGGTCTCAGTTCGGGGCGAACCACTAGTTTATATTCATTCTACGTAAGACAACTTGTGTAACTTATGATATGTAAGTCCAGTTCCACTGAGAAGCTCCAGAAACTCAGCAGTTGCTTTTTTCATATAAAAAAAATGTTACAATATGTAGATAATATACCTACCTACAATACATATGCCATGTAACAAGTGACTTGTGGGCTGTTGGATTCAAGGACGTTGGAACCCCGGATGTGAATCTGATTGCTTCCATACTACCTACCTACTTTCTGATTTAGAAAATCTATATATATAAAAATCATTTTCTGTTCGTTTGTCTCGCTAAAACCCGAGAACGGCTGGGCTGATTTTGATTTTGAAATGTTTGTCGTAGTCCAGGGAAGGTCTGCCGGTCCCACTAGTCATCAATAATTGTATATTAAATTGTTTAACAAAGTCTTTAAATTGATGCAATGGCAAATCTAGGAACTCTTTAAGATTTCTATAAGCTTAGTATTCATCAGATCTTCATGAAATTCCGCCGCAAAGTGCCTGTGTCATTATATTGCTTAAAAATGAGCCATGGATGTAGAAATATGAACCCTATCTACTCATTGGAACTATTGAGTATCGTTTTAAGATTAATAAACTCTTGGATTGATTGAGTAGGTACTGCATGTGATCGATAAAATCAATCATCAATTATATGGGTAGTAAATTAGAACTGATAACGATAATGGAAAATTTAAGAGACAGACCTTGCGTCTTAAATCCTACGATATTTAAAATGTCTAATGCCGCCTGCCGGGTTAGCTGTTTTGAACTTCTCTCTTTAAGTACTTTTATACTTTCTAAAAGGAATGAACAAATTCTATACGGAATTGCTAAAGAAAGGCTTCATATTATATTATTTTCAGAAGAATTTCACCCGTTACACGTACCTACACTCAAAAAAAAATGCTAGAAGCAAAGCAAGCTAAAAATTATGTATTTTTTCAACATCGAATAAACATCGACGATTTTTAATGACGGCTATCAATTTTCTTATTTTTTTTATTCTGTTATTAATGTAGCTCCTGCAAATAGAAAAATCATAGCCTGCATTGTTGCCGTCTCAGTATTAGTTTTCCTATTGTGGTGCTTACTAGTCTATCACTGATGTGATGTGATGTGCTACAGTCTCGAGTACCTACGCGTGAATTTTAACTCTCGTCTCTCAATACGACTCATGTGAAAATTAGCGGTTAAAAAATATTGCGATTTTTTTTCAATAGCGCATGGAATAAAATGAGTTTCATTTTGTGTTTATAATTTTTATAACATGAAGATGAAGCAGGTGTGTATATGTACATATTATAATATGATTGCTTACATATATACTTACTTAAGTAGGTATATATATGTTACTCCGTAATTAGATACCTAGATAAGTTTTCATTATTATCCCAACTGCCTCGGTTGTCTAGTGGTTAGCATGTTCGACTACGGCTGAGAGGTCCCGGGTCGGATCATAATTAGTTAAATATTGGGTTTTCCTGACAAGAAATTCTCAGTAAATACTATAGCCCGGAATAAGGAAGTTGGCCGTGCTTCAACCCCGTGCCTCGGGGAGCACGTAAAGCCGTCGGTTCTACGCCTGATATCTCTCCGGTCGAGCCGTAGTCCGGCCGTAATTCGGTCGGGACTCGGGGTTTTTTAAAAGCTTAAATCTAGCTACTAATCTTGATATTGATTAAATTGAATAAAGATGGAAACTTGAATTAATGTTATAGATATTTTCCTCAAATGTATCGATATCAATTATTACATTGAGAGTTTATAATATATTCATCTATGGATCGTGGATGTGCAGGATTTATTTTATCTACCCATCTGAAATCCTGTCCTCAATCTCCGAAGATTTTCATCGGTAAGTGCCTTTTAAAGTAGGTACTTACCTGTCGAATATAGATTTCAGATTTGACTGAAATATAGAGTGGGTAAAAAGTACGTTACATATTATTTAAAAATATGTGTCTCTGAGGGACATAATAAACTATGTTTACGTGATGGTAGATGCCATATAATCAATGGTTAAATGATTAAATCAAACTGCGAACCGAACTCTCCTCAGCAATTATGTTCTCCATTAATAACATCTGCAGTCTGCAATAAGATAGGTACCTACCTAGAACTGAAATTACAGGAGTTAACCGCTACCCTATATGTTACATACCTATGATGTATCAACCAGGTATTAATTAAGAAGCCATTGTGATGTTCAGAAATTAAGGAAACATGCATATTGCATACATCTACAATACATAATAGGTACATCTATCTAGGTATATATAGGTGTCTAGGTAGGTAGGTATAATAGGTACATCTAAATAACATACATTCAATCAAGATTGATAGCTCTGTATAAAAGTTAGTAAAGCACCTACCTATCAAACCCAATTTTTTTTTAATAAAACTATTGTTTTAGGATTAGGTACGTTGCTGGCATTGTAACATTTAAAATACGAGTAGTTACACGGGGTCTATGTACGTATTTGTAGAGCCATAAAAATTAAAAAGCCACCCCCAGATTCACATAATAGGTATTTCAAATTTTTATTATCGCTCTGTAATTTACTAGATCTGCACTGAAGAAAAACCATGTCTTCATGGCCTTCATCTTTTCTAATATTTTTTTTATGTTTTTACACCTATTCTTAGGTATAGTCTGTACGTAAACATTAGTACTTGTAACGAGATCTAGGTAGGTACCTAGATAAAATATCAAGATACCTACGGTACTTTTCTAATTATATCATTAGTTAGGTACCTACACAATAAAATAGAGGTTGAAATCATTATTCATCTAGGTACATCTAGTTCTAGGACTCATTGATCTTTTAAAGAATTATGTTTTTAGAACACAACCAAAATATGATTATTGTTGACTAGCGGTCCGCCCCGGCTTCGCACGGGTGCAATTCAGATTTGTAATTTTATCGTGAAAAAAAAAAAAGTAAACAATTTACAGATGAGGTATTTACATTGGTAATGTTACATAATTTCTATTAAGTATATTATAAGCACCCGTCGGTATCCGTTTGTAATCCCCAGGTGGCACGCGATATTTGCGACACGTAGGTAGGTATTCTCTCTGACTTGCAAGACGATTTTCATTTTCAAATGAAGATTCTCCAATACGACGTATTTTCACTGCCCTCGCCTGGGAACTATGTTTAGAAAGTTGAGAGCTTGATCTTTTAGGCTTTTCGCAGCCTGGTCCACAGCAGTTACATATTAAAATGTTTAAAAGAATGTTGGTAAGTTTTCTTGTATTTACTATGTTTGTCTTGACAAATATGAAATAAAAGTGTCTTGTCAAATATTATGACATTAAAAGACAGTCTGAATTAATAGACGAATAGAGGTTTAACGTAAAAAGTTAAGATGGGTGAATTTTCCGACTTAATTCACATTATTGCAATTTTCGAAGGGAATCTTTAATATATTTTAAAATAAAATGTAGCCTATGTTACTCGCTGATAAAGTAGCTTTCTATACGTAGGTAAAAGAATTTTTAAAATCGGTTGAGTGGTTTTTGAGTTTATCCATTACAAACAAACAAATTTTTCCTCTTTATAATATTAGTTTAGAGGCGACTTTTCATACTTAAGTTTTTAAAATGAGTTGATAGTTAAACGGAAAACAAAACGCGGATACAATGCTCCTAGCTAGCGCCTAAAGTTTAATTTTCACGACTTCCAAAGATTATATTTAGGTAGCTAATGTTCTTACGTAATAACGAACTTCCGCGGTTAAAACTACGTCCATGGAACTAAAAAAACTCAATTTTTACAAATTGTCACCGAAAATTTAAATGAGGACTTACTTATCAAGTTTGATAACATGATTTTAATACAGCTTAGGGAAATCAGGGAATCAAGAAATAACATGAACCGGGTGGCCATGCTGGCTAATAGGGTTACCACCACAGACCATTGGTTTAACACTCAGTGATCACCACATCCTATTAAGAACCTAGTAGGTACTTAATAGGATAAAAAATAAATAAGGTAGGTACTACCTACCTTATTTATTTTTTACAGTTTTTACCCCTAATCCCATAGTAATCCCTCGATTAGGGGTAATGACTCTATATAGGGACTAATACAATACCTATTACCCTAAGGTAATCCCTATAAAGATTAAGGGTAGCGTCTCTGTCTACTACGAGTATGTCAAAAATATTTTTCCCTAAATTCCCATCATACGCTAGTGTAGCGTATGATGGGAATTTTCAACCCATTTCATAGATCTTTTCCGTTTATGTCCGTGTGAAAATTACAATTTTACATAAGGAATGATTTTTTTAATGATACTAAAATGATTGCGACAAAAACCATTTAGCGCAGCGAGCCATGACAAGAGCCGTAGTATGGGAGACCAGTCATTTTGCTGATTGCTACGATTAGTTTGCCATTGACATTGGTAAACATTGAAATGTGTATTTTTTTTATGACTTCTAGCTTTGGTTACTTATTTATTATAGAGTTTCGCTAAAATTAACTTAAGATCATGTCCCTGGCGCAATGGTGAGTATTGTGGTCTTATACATAATATGTGGGAGGTACCGGGTTCGATCCCTGGTAAAGCAACCGGCCAAGCGGGCTTGGGGGCATAGTAACATTTTTGACACTCACTTGTTTCAGAATAATTATAATCCTAATTTTAAGGGACGTCAACCAACCTACGTCGTATTTAAAACGACTTAAAAAAAATACTGCTTGCGATGGTACTATGCTCTCTGTTTGTCTATATTCTCTGGTCTGATGGGTACCCGCCCCCCTCCCCCCACCGAAATGCTAAATGAGTAAAATACTTACCAACTCATTATTTCAATTTGTATTTGTGACTGCTACGGCCGTAGAGATGTCTAAGACATTTTGCATGAGCGGTTCATAGTGCTCATTACCGAACTTATTTTTTGCTGCATATTAATTTTTCTGAGTCAATAATAGGTATCCGTCGCTTTTTACTGTAGCAAGGGGCTTCCCGGTCTCCTAATTTTTTACAGTCACTAAGTACTAAGAATTGATCCTATATACCTAACTACTTAGTTAAAAGTTGATAAAGTAAGTACTTATAAGAGAGCTACGAATACTTTAAAATAGAATTACACGACCTCAAGGTAGGTACTTACCTACCTACTTACTGAATCGATACCGACCACCGAGTTTCTTACTGGTTTTTCTCGGTAGGAATTATTCCGACCCAGTGGTAGATTCACTCGACGATTCAAAAGAACTTTTAATAAGTTTATTTGAATAAAAAAACAAAAAATATGAGTTTTGAGTTTGATATAAGTAACTATACCTACACTGATGTTTATCCGAAAATCGAAATAAATTATTAAAGATTTCATTTACATTTGCGGCCATTTGCGGCCCAGCTTCGCTGTGTAGGCGTAGCAGACAGACAGACAGATACACTGTCTGTCTGCTACGCTTTTACACTTCACAGCCCATGTGTTCAACCGATTTTGAAGAAATTTAGTACAGGGATAGTTTGTATCCCCGGGAAGTACGTAGGCTAGGTACGTACTTATTATCCCGGTTTAAAAAGTTGCCACTGGAATCAAAGACCTTAATCCACGCGGACGAAGTCGTGGGCATCATCTTGTAAGTAATATCAACTTTACTTGTTACAGATATCTGAAGCTAGCTTCGTGACTAGCGTGGAAGAGGCGAGCCGCATCGACCAATGCACGCAAACACCACCTTGCGGGAAGGTGAGACCACGATCTCTGAAAAGGTTCAACACGAGCGACCACATCTACGACCGACCCAGGCCCTACAGGCTGAAGGAGTACAGGCCCAAGGGTTTGGGCGTGTGCGATTCGTACCAATGTTTAGGGAAACCACCGAGCTACGACAGCGGAAGCCAAGCAAAGTAAGCAGTTTAGAGTTACCTAATATTTGTGCTTTACACCAACCTCATGTTTAAACGACTTCCTCCTGCCTTTCTTTGTGGAAAATATTATATTCAAAAATAAACGGATCAAGAAATGAATAAACCCCGACTCAGTTAAATTTCTAACTAAGATCCCTACACCAGCTGAGATTTTACAGAGACAGATTTTATAACATTTTTGGTGTCCGGTCTTAGCCATTCTTCCAGATGTGGGTCTTAAGATGAACGTGGATAAAACCAAAGTCATGTTTAATGACTACGTCACCTCGAGACCCATTACCGTTGAAAATGTCCGCATCGAAGTTGTTCAGGAATACAACTACCTCGGTCAGGTTATACAACTTGGTAGGAACAACTTCGATAAAGAAGCTGACATGAAGAATCCAGCTGGGTTGGGCAGCATTTGCAAAACTTCGTCAGGTCTTCGACTCGTCGATACCCCAGCTTAGAGACGAAAGTCTTTAACGAGTGTGTCCTGCCTGGTGATGACGTATGGATCGGAAACGTGGACACTGACAGCTGGCCTTCTCCACAAATTTAAAGTCGCTCAGCGGGCTATGGAGCGGGCTATGTTGGGTGTTTCTCTGAGGGATAAAATCCGTAACGAGGAAATCCGCCGGAGAACTAAAGTCACCGACATAGCCCTGAGAATGAGTAAGCTGAAGTGGCAGTGGGCAGGTCATGTCTGTCGCAGAACCGATGGCCGTTGGGGCAGACGCGTTCTGGAGTGGAGACCGCGTACCGGTAAACGCAGTATAGGACGACCCGCTGGACCGACGACCTTAAAAAGGTAGCGGGGAGTGGGTGGATGAGGAAAGCGGAGGACCGTGTGTGGTGGCGCGCTCTCCAAAAGGCCTATGTTCAGCAGTGGACGAATACAGGCTGATGGATGGATGATGGATTTTATAAAACATAAGAACCATCCCAGACAAATCCTCCCACATTGCCCACCTACGAGTACGTACGTGAGGCACAAACATCGGTAGCAACAAGCATGAAATATTCGTACTGCTATACCTAGTCAGCACTGGTGTCGTCGATAGCTGCTGCCCTCGATTAAACCCACGCGTGTGCAGTGCTGGCACCTAAAGTTTAAAAAGACCTGAATTCCTTTTCCTAAAAGCAGGAAAAGGAATTCAGTTCGGGTGTTCTTGGTGTTACGGGGCAGACTACATCGCTTTTCAGGATCAGAATAATTATATATACCTATCCTTGCTCCCAAGCACAGAATTCATAGTAGGTTAGGTACCTACTACCTATAGAGCCTATTAAAATAAAATGAGCATGTCGCAGGACACTCAACTTACTTGTAATTTACAGAATCCAAAGCACGTTGCAAGCATTTATTTTCTTTGTTTGTTTTTTCCAGAATACGGCATAGGTATATTATATGAATTAAAATTACATTAGTCGGGTACTTAGAGGTACACAATTTGTGTTTGTAAAACCTTCAAGTCAAGTTGAATCTTCTTTGTTTTAAATGCGAAGTTGGGATGCCTACTGATTATAGTGTCCTCAGAATTTCTAGTAGATATAATAAATATCTTTGTTCGCGTCCAACAATCTACTTTCGCTTCTAGAAAGGTAAGACGTTGTTCAAATAAATAGTACAATACATGTGCAAATATGCACATCTCTGACTGGCATGATAAACGCTATGCAAAGCGTACCACACTACTTTAAATAATTTGAGCAAGTATTTGCCACATAAAACATTTGCACCATCACCCATCACCATAATGGTAAGCCCATTAATACAGCAGTTAAGATAACTTAGACACCATTTTAACAACAAGATCTCATCTTGAGAAGCCTACAGAACGCGTAAATCGTAATATAAACTTTGTATAATCAAGATTTACCACTATTTTAACGGAAGTATAAAATAATGTTAGTAATACATCGATCAAAATTTTCCTTATTTTGTCTAAAGACCTACAACTTTATAAATATTTGTCATGTCATTATTCGGGCTGGCTGAGTAGATTTTACCTTTTTGGAGACAATTCGTGAGCGGCTAAACAGGAGCCGAAGACCGTTTTATTTTCCTAAAAAAACTTGTTTGGGTGCTATAGTTATCTTTCTCAGTTTAGCTTTAAGCTGTGAGCTCACGAGTTGAAAACACAGGCGCGCGGGGGTGAAATCGAGCAAGCGCATGTCGCAATCATTTGTAAAAAAATAAATATTTACTTTTCTTTACAAATTAATCCGACATTTGTTTGATTTAGAAATTTGGATTTTATCTTATATTTGTAGAGCAAATTATTGGTTAAAGAGAAAAATTGCTTTAAAAGTAAAGTAAGAGGTAAGTACTTAGTTATGTTTAAAATTAATTTCAAGGCACAGTTTTTTTTTTTTAAATTGTGTCTTGAAAACAGCTAATTATTTTTACAATCATGCATTATGTCACCGTTTGAAGATACATACACAGCTTTTAAAACCCCCCCTATACGCTACACAGGGCCTTAACTGTTAACAGTCACCACAGCCAGCTAATGTTTTACAGCAAAATATAGTATTGAATGGAATCAGGCGTTACTTTGCGGAAGTTCATGATTTAGCAAGAAAAGAATACAATTATTTTGCTATAATCCGCCAACAGAAAAAATTCTGTATGGTCAAGCATGCAGTTACAAGAGAAGCACCGTTTACCTTCCCAACCAAGCAAGAAAGCTAAGTTCCCAAGTGCTTCTCTTGTAACTGCATGCTTGACCATACAGAATTTTTTCTGTTGGCGGATTATAGCAAAATAATTGTATTCTTTTCTTGCTAAAGCAAAATATAGGTTAACTTATTTCATTTCTTATTACATAACCGCTTCGTGAAAATAGAAACTGCTTACAAAATTGGATCCTTATTCATGAGTGTTATAGCTTATTTCACTTCCCTTCTATGAGCCTTGGCCTATTCCAGATGGCTTGTGATTCCTTCAACAAACTTTATATCCCCGTAACTAACTACAAATCTATCGATGCTAATCAAATGATAAATGACATAAATGAACCAGTAAGAACTTAAATACAAATAGCGTTGGTAGCATTACGCATATATACCTACAGCGTTTGGAAAAGGCTCGAAATACGCACATTAAATTATATTTCTCCAAGGTAAGAACTTAACTTAAATATCATTTCTTTTGCAGGATCAAGGGGACGTTGACCGATAGTCCGACCATTTCAGTGACACCGCCGCACAGTTTGGACTACGAATGCCCTAAAGGTGGCAGCAGTCCGAACGGCAGTGTCACACCTATAAACGAAATGCTGACCAACAAGTCTACGCCGACAACGGTGCTTTTGAGCCCAGGATATCTCCAGGTTCCTTGCCAATGTAACCAGTCGATGAGGGTAATTACATTTTAATATGTTTTCAGTTAATTACGTCCCTAGGCATCGTCCAGGCCCAGGGTCCATGTTAGGTACTGGTAGACTTGGACAAGCTGAATCGATCTTATGAATTATCATCCGAGCTAGTATTAGGTAGGTTAGGTAGCGGTAGCTAAGTATTAGGTAATTAACGGCTTGGGGACGTTTTTCGACGGGGTTGGGCGTGGATCGTCCTTTAGTTACAACTTGTTGCCGCCCATACTACCCCAGCATTATTAAAATAGGTGAAACCTCTCTCTCCGTATCATCTTCCACATTGCTGAGTGCACGTGCGCCACGGATATTGCACGATTTTAGTCCATTAAGATCAACCTTAACATTATGAAGAGAAATTTCGATAGATGCCAAGTGCCATATGCTGACCATGGTCGGACTGCATCGCATGAGCACAGAATATTTAGGTATACCTATCTACTCAACTACGTATGAGGCTCTGTCCTCATTTCTTCTTCCCTTTAAAAGCCCAACACGGAACACCGATGGTTTTGGCATGAATTCTAAGTACCTCTGTTAAGTAATGAATTGTCCATTAATTTCAGAGTGTAAGCGAAGTAGCGTTAGCCGTGCCTGTTCCAGGGTGGAACGAGGAAGCGCCAGGACCGACGTCACCCGACGGCCTCTCGTGGAGACGGTTGCACATGTCCAGAGCGAAACTCAAAGCTACGGCAACCACCTCCGAACTATTGTCAGGTAAGCAATACAATTGGTACCCTAAACAATCAAGGCCTGGTCGTCGGAATTAGGTATATTTTAGCCCACGGTCTTCCAGAACACCCTCCTCACTCAATCTAAGAGGATTCTTGGTGTTAAGATATTGAACGAAGTCCAGTTCCACGATCATTTGGGAGGTACAGCCTAACTTTAAAAAATTTGGGGTGCAGAGCGAAAACATACATTGCGCCCAAGCACAGGCGTTTGCCAATATACGCTCAAGTTCGGCCTCACATGGAGTACTGCTCTCACCTTTGGGCTGGAGCACCCCAGTACCAGCTCCTTTTATATTGCCGGATACAAAAGCGGGTAGTTCGACTCGTGGACAATCCCAAAATGACTTTCACACTGGAGTCCCTAAACACTTTTTTTTTTAAATCTAAATCGCTTGGCGGCACGCCTTTACCGGTAGGGTGGTAACTAGCCACGGCCGAAGCCTCCCACCAGGCAAAGACGTCCTGACGTCCGAAGAGACGTCAGTTCTCTTAGTGTGTTCTATCGACTCTACATCGGGGAGTGCTTTGAAGAGTTATTCCGTGTTCTCTAGGCCTGGGCGCACTCTCCGTCGCAGAAACAAATATCCTCATCACCTGAATGCCCGGTATTCTTCCACCTCTTGTTATTGACGGTATTTTCTGCCACGTACCTACCTGCAAATTATGGAACCAGTTTCCATCTTCTGTGTTCTTTTATGACTACAATATGGGGCTCTTCAAAGGGCGGATATACAAAGTTCCCAAAAGACGGGAACGCATTAGCGTTTCCCCTGGTGCTGCAAATGTTTATGTTTATGGGTAAATTCCCAACTAAGGCAAAGCCAATAATAGGAATGGTCAATAGCAATTAGCAGTTTATGCGTGTATTTAACGTATGTTTGACAGTAGCGCTCAGTAGTTTATACTGAGTCGATTTTGATGAATGCGGTGTCAATAGATTCGTTATTATGGTCCGGGTCATGCAGTAGTATGTTACATTAATTACAGAAACTTTATCTTGTAAATTTTATTTATATTAAGTTTCTAATATTGGCTCAAAGACCTGTCTGGGCAAGCAAATGTGTCCAAATAGGCCATAGTATTGATAAAACTAACCAGTAAATTCGTAATTTTGTTGATTTCCAGGTTTCGCAATGGTTGCGATGGTGGAGCTTCAAATCAACGAGCCCACGAACGTTCCCGAATGGCTGTTCGTGATGTTCGCAGTGTGTACTACTGTACTAGTAGCGGTGCATATATTCGCCCTCATGATCTCTACGTACCTGCTGCCTAATATAGACGCTGTCAGTAAGATGGACACGCCAGGGGGCCCCGCGGGGGCTCTGAGGGACTCGCCGCACGAAAGGATGAGAGGCTTCATAGAGCTGGCGTGGGCATTTAGTACTGTTTTAGGTAAGCTACTGGTGAGGCGAATTTGTCTCTCTTTTAGTCATCGGAAAATTAACGGGGGCCATTACGTCGAAACTTTATGACGAATATTAATGTTCCTCCGAAAGTATCCTTTCACCACTTCTGATAATAATTAATTATGAAATGAAAATCGCGATTGTTTTTTTTTGGAAAATGTCATATCATGAGTTCAGAGCTGTAATCACTAATCACGCTGGAAAATTTTGCATAATTGTCATGCAAGGCATCATTTTATACACTACACGTGCTTAACATGATTCAAAATTTTAGTACCTAATATTATTGTTTAGCAATCGTGTTACCAATTACACTAAATCAGTTTACATCATATTATATGCGTTTTAACAATTGAACATAAACTATATGTTATATTGTTTATACCTTTTTATTGCTTCTCAGGGGATTTCTGTATAGTAAAGTCGAGTAATGTATTAACTTGTAACTCATTTTGCCCTATTCTTACTTCAGCAAGTTTATTGAATGTAGGTACTTGAGTAAATGAGTACCTGTGCTGAATAAGTATTGCATTTTTACGTTGATTCTCTACGACTGAATTGGTACGATTAATAATCCGTTTTATATTATTTTTAGAAGTTACGTCTTTTTCAAAAATTTAATATTATCGTTTCCAGGTCTGTTCCTATTTCTGGTAGAGATAGCTATCTTATGCTGGGTAAAATTCTGGGACTACTCATTCGCAGCTGCCACTGCAGCCACTGTTATTGTTATACCAGGTAATTACTACGATGAATTAATAAATTTAATTATTTTATTTTCAAGGATAGGTATCTTATTTTATCCATACTAATACATAAAATAAAAAGTGTGTTTTTCTGTTTGTCTGCTACGCTTTCACGGCCTGTCTGTTGAACTTCAGACGAACGAAATTTCATGTGCAATTCCTAAGAATTTATGTTTGAATCATATTTTATCGAACTAATTTTAAGATTGTCCAGCTTTTTATTATTAATTAATTTCTTTTCAGTATTAATTGTGTTCGTGGCGTTCGCGATTCACTTCTATCACTCCCTGGTAGTGCAGAAATGTGAAACTTCTGTACAAGACATCAAGCAGTTAGAGAACATGAAACGGGACCTCGATACTGCAACCGTTAAAGTTAATATGTACCAATAACTGATGTTTTGCGGTGAAATCATAGTGAGAGACGCTCATGCCAGGAAGGAAAATAAAACTGTAATGTAGTTCCTTTAAAATTTTATCGGTACCTACAGTTAACGTACTGAATCTATATTGTAGTAAGTAGTCTCAATTAAATAAAATACAGGACACATTTTTCGAAGTAATAAGTTTCAAATGTTCCTGTCTAATTTTAACCAGAAATTAAAATTATATAGAAGCACTCAATTTAAAATATTAAGTATCAATGTACAATCTTGATAACGCTCGAATTTCAAAAATGTTAATGAATAGGTAACATCGAAACGTTATAGACTCGAATTCGTAATTTAATGAATACTTACCTAAAGATTAATAAAATAAGATATAATATGTCATAAGAATTAATTGTACCTAATATTTATTTATATAGTTTTAAAATCGAACACAAATTTTATTAGTCTGAAAGACATTTTTGTGATGTTTTAAATAGACTGATTGTAAAATTATGCGCTAAACTTCGATTTAGGTGTATTTATTTTATACTAGACTAAAATATTGGCCAGAATAATAATTTAATTTTGAAACAATACATAAGTGAAGTATTTTTCCTTCGTTTAAAAGAAGACTATTATATTTTTCTAATCATACTAATATTATAAATGCGAAAGTCACTTTGTTTGTTGGTTTGTTGGTTTGTCCTTCAATCACGCCGCAACGGAGCAACGGATTGACGTGATTTTTGGCATGGGTATAGTTAAGGACCTGCCCCCCTAGCATGGGCCGGAGATAAAATTGTTATCCCCTCCGACAGTTTTATCCACTCTCCGAGTATGGGCACAGGGGTGGATATAATTATCGACGGTGATACTGATAAGGCGGGGAAAGACTAGTCCTCGACTAATGTCAAGGAGTCATAATTTTTTATCTGTGCTTTTGATTTTGCTTGTTTTCGTTACTCTTTAATTTTTATCCTTTCCTCGGGGAGTAAATGTCCCGGCCCATGCTAGGGGGGCTGGAGAGTGACATAGGCTACTTTTTATCCCGGAAAATTAAGGAGTTCCCGCGGGAATAACAAAAAACTTAAACCACGCGGACGAAGTCGCGGGCATCAGCTAGTATGTTCATATATCTAAATGAGAAAATACGTTATAGTGATTCAATACACATGTGGGGCCCCTTTATTGTTCCATTTCGGGGGGCCTTGTCTTATCCATAAAATATTGTGTTGTACTAATCTTTGTAAGCTAAGAAATACTCGTACCTACATAAAAATCCTCTCGATTATCCATCGATAAATTTAATGATTATCTAGACAAGTTATACCTACATATTACTTGCTCTTTTCAGAAAGGACTTGTAGAAAATATTCAATCAATTCATTCCATACCAAAATAAAGACACATTTTTAATAAACACTTGTTTTTCTTGCAATCCTTCTCTTTTCAATACAGTATCCGACTCATATTATTAATGCGAAAGTGTGTTTGTTTGTCCTTCAATCATGTCGAGCAACATATCGACTCGACGTGATTTGATTGCATGGATGTTTCCTGAAAATTTTTCAAGGCCGGATGGCATCTTTTTTATCCCGGAAAATGATAAAATAAATACAAATTATGCCTACACAACCCACAAGCCACGAGAAGTTTTGCCTAGGTAGGTACTTGCTTTAAAAAATACTGTATGAACAATGTTCTATGAAGTAGTGCAGCATTCGATGACGACGCGAGGGCGCGCGATCGCTTATACGCGCATGGTGGTTTCTGTTTATAGTATAGAGTTCCGAAATTCTGTGCAATATCTATTTTGTAGTGTGAACTCACTATCTTATGGACGTGAGCCGTAAACGTTTTGTCCTATATTGCCTACCATACGCCTTATGTAAAGGGCCCAATACACGGAGATTATTGTTACCATACCTGATACGTCGCGTCGTTCGATGTTAAGGAAAGTAGGCTTCTTTGGTACGGGCATATAAAGAGAGGAAGCAATGCCTACCCAATAAAGAAAGTGCTACTAAACCACGAAGGGAGGGACCCCCAGCCACACAGTGGTCCAATGCCGAGAGGGGCATCGGACTGTACGTCGTTCGATGTTATGGCCGTTTTACGCAAGGGCAGGGCAGATTATGGGCAGCGTAAGTATATAATTGTGTGTGATTATGAATCAATAAAAGCTGCTGTGGATATCAAATAGCTATCACTTTATTCTTATATCTAGGTCACTATGCTATATTACATACACATTACGATATCAGCAAACAAAATTGTTATTACCTAGTAAATAATAATAATTATAATTGTAGAGAGAATATACATAATAATATCAAATATATTCAACATATTTTAAAATATTATTATGATATGAATCTACTCAACAATAAGTTTACACAAAATGTGATGTGATATTTACGGTAACCCATTTTTACACTTGTAAAATTATTTTAGTGGAAAATAACATGATAATTGATAAGACAATATTATTTATTTGTAAATTCAATCATTTGTGTCTTCCTGTCTAGAACAGAAGTGTGTCTAGAACTGTTTAGATATGGGTAGGCAGTACTACATAAGTATTATAATTTAGAAAATAGTAAAAAGTCAGCTTTTTCAAATGCTTTTCCAGAGTCAATACACCAAAATAATATTATTATTATTAATAAATAATGACAATACAATTTGAGATACTGGAGCTCTGTGGACCATACATACTACCCAGCTGAAGGAACAACTTATCCACACTTTAAAAACACCTTACATACATCACTTTTCATTGTTTCTTACTAACATTCAAATTCTTATTTCTTTCTGAAGCATGCAGTTCGGTTTTATTTAAGTAAAAAGTTTTAATTCACACATTTTAATTAGTACAGAATAATCACATAAAGAACATAGTATCTTCAAACTAGTTTTAATTTTACTAATTGATAATAAAAAATCCTCATTCCCTACATACCTAATACGTATCACATATTCTAATATTGTAATAAGTAATAAAAAATATTAGTTAGCAATACTAAATAACCATTTTTTTACAATATCATTACAATTAGTAAAAGTGATAGAAACAAGTTTAATCTTACTTCTTACTAATGTTATAAATGCGAAAGTTTGGATGGATGTATGGATGTTTGTTACTCAATCACGCCCCACCAGCTTAACGGATCTGGCTGAAATTTGGCACAGAGATAGATTATAGTCTGGAATAGCACATAGGCTACTTATAATCCCAGAAAATTAAAGAGTTCCCGTGGTAACCACAATACCTCGATCCACGCGTACAAAGTTGCGGGCATAATAATAATAAATTGATGTAGTGTACATAATTACATGACTTTTCTACTAGAGGAATTATCATGATAGGTTGTATGGGATGATAGGTCTCAACAGGGGAGCAACATGACAGCATGATAAGAAACAGAATCGGCCCCATGTTTCTATCACCATTGCAATATTACCTTACCTTTCAAACTTACACATAGACTAAAAAAATTAAATCTTACTCCAATAATAGTATCACATTTCCATCTCCATTCTAGAATGCTCTGGTACAAGGACTCCATTTCTCTTCTTGGGTGTCTCTTCATCGTCTGGTTGTTTTTCTGTTGGTTCTTTGATTTTTTCTAATACATTTTCTCTGGGCTGCCACACTACTAAGGACATTTGAGGTTTTTGTAATCTGGAAAAGAAATAATCAAGGTATAAACATACCTCATGCCATAGCCACTGCAGCACACTTCTGGAAGAGCTATATCATCATCATCATCAACTTCAATTAAATCTTTAAATACTAACCTTTCAATTAAAGCAGCAGGCAGAATGGGTTCCTCCTTAACTTTCTTCACATCTTCGGACAGGACAATAGTGTGACCCTTTAGTTTTTCACACAGAGAACTTGTGTCTATTCCAACTTCCATCACATCCTCAGATGCCAGAGAGTGTTGTGTATAATTGGATGATATGTGAAGACTGTTTAGATGGGCGGCCATTTTTTCCTCAGTTATGAATTGTTTTGTCGGGCTGAAATTTTATTAATATTACATTATAAAAGCATTCTAAAATATATTATAAGGCATATTTGTGAGATAACACATACAATACTACCACTTTTATAAGTCCCATCAGCAAAATTTGTTTGCACAGAAAAGCAACCTAACACCGACTATAACTGAATGTGAACACCTATGAAATACAGACAATATTGCTTGAAGTTTAGATTTTAAACAAAAGCACAAGAATTACAGAAACTCTTGTTATCTATCTATTGTGCTCGGACTTCGAACATGGTGCGTAGGTAACAACCAGTAACTTATAAAAGTGGTAATACTGTTCCTACATAATTATAGCAATCTGATATCTTCATTGATCTTCAACTGGAAATAGATCTCATGTAGGCATTTTAACAGACCCTATAACTTGCTTGATGTAGTCTGTCCATCTAGTCACAAGAACTATATCAGGAAGAATGCAAGTGCCCATAGCGACTTTGCAGAGATCCAACTCTGAATAAATGATGCACAAGTGCATTGGTAACAAACAATTTCAAAGAAAGAGAAATAAGCAAAATGTCTTTGAGTGACACTTACATTACCGGTTCAACATCTAAACTCTTTCTTTTACAATGTACGACTGGAGTCATAGCTGTGAACTGAACAAGGTTCGGCGGGGACTGCGTGGTCCACGGCAGGCCCTGGACATTCCATGGAGCTCCCGAGGGAGCCGGCATGTTATGGGCTGCTGGTATACCACGATGAGGCCCACGGGAAGCAAGCGCTTGCTGCGCAAACATTTGTTTTGCCAGTTCATCCGACTGGTTGAACGGAAATGATGGATAACCGTAACAATCCATTATTAAATCGTTTATTTCTTGTACGAATATGATGTTTTCTTCACAGGGCTTCTCAGGAAGTTAAACCTCGCAAGTAAACTCGAATTTCTATTCTTTTCGACAGGTCAACAATAAACACACCACAGTCCACAGGCGCACACGAATCGAAATTGATCGAAAATCACGAAAATGTGACATTTGACATTTCTAGAAAAAGAAAGAAAATTGAAAACTATGTGTAAATTAAGGTAAAGTCTATAGTCCGTGGTCTTCAATCACTCTTATGTGGGTAATAGACGTGCGAACCAAAAAAGCGATGCCGATTTGCAACTTTACGACTCGTAGGAATAGTAACATACTTGGCTCACTTTAGCTTTTATTATGTATAGTCACGGATTTACATACAACTTCGTGTAAGCTGGATCGCGTACTACAATATATCATGGTTACAAATTTGCTCTTTATTTCAATAGACATAAGGTTTTTTTCCCCTGTCAATTGTAAATGTAGAAAAACGAGCCAGGTGAGATAACCCAAATAGCAGTGCGTCCTTGTCTAGTAAGTATGCCAGTGTACAATAAAACTGCTTTGGTAGTGAGTGGTAGACTTCTCAAAATTGGAAATATTACGTTTTAATTATTATTGACTGATAAAATATATCCATAAATTATTTTAATATTAATTATTTTCGATTTATATAGATGTGAACAGGCAAAACATACAATAAAAATAAGTATGTAGAGATTATAAGTAGAATGTTCTCCTCCTAAAATGGCAACTTTGCCTGTAGACAAAAAGCAATATGTCTGCTTGTCTGCAAACGTTCTTTCTTACCGTTGGTGCATAGATGAATTTTGGTGCTGATTTAGAAATCTTTTCGTCAGTGTATAATATTATGTGAAAATGGTGTACTTTTGCTGCGTGAATGGATGCAAAACGGAATGGTATCTTGGCTGTGGCTTATCTTTTCACAGGTCAGTCGTTATTAAGATTTTCTTGTTTGTTATGGTGTAGGGTGTTCACGCTATAGATAATTTATTTTAGGATTACATAGAGCTTTTGTTGTCGTTTTAACTTTACTGTCTAATATTGAATATTTCAATATTCGATAGCTTATCAATATTTAAAATTAGTTCTTCAAGTAGGTATATTAGTGAAAATGACATAATTATACGTCATGTGCATTTAATTGCTTTACAGGATGCCTAAGGATGAATCTGTAGCTGAAAAGTGGAAACAAATTATACCTGGCAAAATAACCAAAACATCAGTTGTATGTAACTTACACTTTAAAGATCAAGATTTTGTCAATGAGTTCAAAAAAACGATTAAAAGGCAATGCAGTGCGGTCTGAACAAAATGAAGAAGACAGTATTGATTCTTTGGTGCAGTTGATAGAGAGAACAAACGTTTTAGATTTTAAGAACAATATATTGTATTATATAACGGGTTATATTGTAAGAAAAATTATAACCAAAATATTATGTGAGTATTATAAAGCAGCCTTGCTAACAAAAAGAGATCAAAAAGACCATAATTACGATATTCCTGACATTTGTAATTTTTCATCGTTTACTACATTCATCGACAGAGGTGGTCTTAAGTATGCTTCTAGAATAGTGTTTGATATTGTTAAATTCGCTGAAAAATTATTTGTTACCTTATCCCACCCATGTGAACAAAATTTTACTAAGAATTATATGATGAACGTCATCATACATAAATTTTATCCTCGCTTAAACGATATTCATCATCCAGTACAATCTCTCACCACTGAATCACGTCATGAATTAGAACTAATTAGATGTATCGCGAACAGATATTTAAGCTTAAGAATGAAAACGTACGCGAAAGAAGAGACCCTTAAAATAATGGGAAATCGCATTTCAATGCGACAACGGCTGCATAAAACAATTTTATTCAGTAATGTTTGAATTATTAATAAAGTTCTGTCATTAATTTCTTGTTTTATTTGCTTTGCCAATCACATCGCTTACTAAAATCTAAATCGACTAATGATTAAAGTATAGTCATCGGCACCACCAGCACTGACAACTCTATTAAGCATACCTAATTTAACAAAATAGGATGGCCTGGCAGGTGACTATAGGTACATAAAATAAGTTTATGTATTATAATAATTATACCTAATAAAATCCCAGATACAGTAAAACCTGTTTTAAATAGTTTTTAATCCAGTAAGTACTTATCGATTCTGTAAGTTTATCCGAGAAGATAATATTTTATGGATACCCTATTAGAAAAGGACGCGCATCTACTCTTGGACCTCTCTTTCGGCTCGTTTTTTTTTAGATACTGCACAGTCCAGTTTATGTATAGGTCCATGTGTATAGTATGGCCACGCTAACTCTGCCACGGAATAAAAGGGCAACACTTAAAAAAAAAAAAACATTCGTTATGTTTTCTTACATTTGTCACTGATTTGTCAAATCAGTTATTGTTTATGTTCGTTTTAATATTTCGAAAATAAAAGTGAAATAGTAAAATAATGGTTAAACCTATTAAAAGTAATGTATGCAAGTTATTATATAACATGATTATTAAATTCCAAGAAGTAAAGGAAGAACGCGATGCTGTATTTAGCCAAAAACAACAATGTTTACAAGAAATCGAAGAGTAGACAAGTAAGTTGACCAAACGGTTTTGATATTTTGCCTTTCGATCTTTGTATATGTCACCGTAAGATTGCAAAAACCGTTAGATTGTAATCCAACAAGCGATATTGTAAACTGCCGAAAGATTGTGAATCGTTCAATCACACAGTTCAATGTTCTTAGTGTTTTTTTTTTTAATATTCATTGTATTTACGTTTTCTTGTCTCTTTCTGATAGGTTAGGTTAAGGTTCGACATAAATTGTCACGTAGTGGGGTGGACTATCCTGGAATGTTCAATTTACAGGTTGTCCTCGGTAAGTTGTGTGAAGTGGATAATTGTACACGTGGATGGTGTCAAAATGCCTTTTGTTAAACTCGCTTCTCTTTTGTTTCAGGGTTATTTTTTTTTCTTTTGTTAATTTATTTTTGCTACTATTACTACTGAGACGATTCATTTTTTTATTTTGATATCCTCGATATATTTCCGAGATTGGGAATTCTCGTCGATGCTTTCTCCGGTGATAAATGCATTCCAAGGATTTGGGTTGGTGAGCTGACGAGGCCGTTCCCTGGAAGTAGACCACGTTCCTGATCCATGTATTGAGGTGACCCCAAATTCACATTCAGCAAGTAAGGAAATCTTTCTTTTTTTTCCTTTCCGAACATATAGTGGTTATGAATTCAGTGTTCTCAAAATAGTGAGTCAGATTCCGTGAACCCCTTTCCGCTGAGCTAAATAAACAATTTAAAGAAACTATAAAATAGTAAATTCAAGGTTTTTATAATAATCTATCTGGACCCCAAGCGTCCCCGATAAACCTCAATTAACTTAAGTATCTGTGTGTCTAGGGTGTTTAATTAAGTAGCCTCAAATTACTTATTAAGATTTAACAATAAGATGTACTATATATATACCAACAGTAAAGTTTGCCTGAACAAAGAACTTGTATTTATTCCATCTCCCTAGATAGGTACATTTTACCATTCTGTAACTTTGTAAGTGGGTGATTACTTTCGAACCCGGGTAATTTCCATTCTGCCCTAATTACCCTCCTTACAAATGGCGCCCGAACGTTTTTTTTTATAATTATTTCAGTATATTTTGAGAAATTTTGTTAATTTTATAAATTGTACTCCGCTGATTCTACAATTTTCTAAGATTTTCTAAGTAGTGACTCACTGCAAAGAACACTCACTTGTTTTATTGTTAAATAATTAAATAACATTTAATGGTTAAATTTTGTCTGATAATTTAAGTAATTTTCTGAGTTTTATTCTGCATTTTGATTTCTTTGGCTCATTATTATGTAGATGGTGCCTATACATTCTGTTTTAAGTAATTGACTAACTTGGAGTGTGTATAACTGAATATAGTGTATTTAACTTCAAATTAAGTAATAAACATTGCTTAACTGAGTTATTAATTAAGATTACTTAAATAGTACATCTTATATTTAGAGAATTCCGGTAAACTGATGTAAATTAAAGTATTGGAAGGTTATGTACTGTTAAATACTTACATACATAATCTATTATAAAATTTTCAGAGTTCAGACTTGTGTAACTATATAACCATATTTATGGGTTTACAATTTGTTTAATTATGATGTTTTGGAACATTTCCTTTTAACGGTGACCTTGTATTTCAATACTTATGATAAATTTTGTTTAAGAGTTGTGTTTAATGTTATGACAGTAAGTATATTACACAAAACATGATAAGTTTAATTGAATGCTTGTAGTTTAAAGTGCTATTTTGAAACAGGTTTTGGGTTAAAAGTGTAAAGTGACAGTCAAAAAATCATTGCACAATTTCTTTAGTTTTTTTTTTGAGAATTAATATGCTAGTCAGAGTTCATTGCAACTTTGTTGACTAGTTACTTCTATAATTGTAAAGGGTATAACACACCACTGTGTAAAGGTGATACCGCACCTTACAATACTATATTTAATTTTGAAAGTTTTTTGTGTATTTTGCTTATTATAGTAATGATATTTGCATGTATTATTAACTTTATTTTGTAATAGGGAACATAAATTGATGGGAAATAGGTTAAGATAGACTTAAGATTTTTTTTTGTTGTTTATTTTGTTTTGTGTACATTTAATTGTTTAAATAACTTCTTTTGTGTTTGTGTTTAACCTAATTGTAAAAGGTTTAAACATAAACAGGTACACAAACTTAATATTTTGATAATTTATATTTTGATATACTAAAATGGAACAAACTTTTGTCCAGTTCCATTCACTTTTGAAGGATGAGTTACATTATGAGATGTCCATTCGTTTCGCCAAATTTGATTCAGTTAGTATAATGTTAGGTTCCTGTCAGTAACAATATAAGATTATACTTTTAGCATCTACAAGTTACTTTACTGTACAACTATTTTGTATTAAACAACTTGTATTGAAGAATGTGAATTGATATTTCAGCAAGCGTAGCTGTCCAAGTAGTGACATAGTCATCTTAGGTTTTGATCATAATTCATATAATACTATGCTATCTCAATGAGATCTTATTGAACTATTAATTTAGTTTATTACCTTGAATTAACATAAAGGTTGTGCCACACTGGACATACTTTTTTTTGTACTATTCTAACTTGATTTTTAATTTTTTTTGTATTTCATATTATTTTGAGTTTTGCTTTATTTTTATAGTTTAACCTATACTTAGGGTTTAAAACTGATTTTGTATAACAATTCTGATAACTTTTTTTGTATCATGAATAATTTTGGGGTTCTGACTTATACCTTTTGGTCAAAACAAATTTTGCTTAACGTTTCGGAAATTTGTATAACGGGAATACCACCAATATACTGACTTAACATTTTTGCTATAACTTTTGATAATTCAACATGGAACATACTTGTGTTAAATTTAATTTTCTTTTGAAAGGTAAACTCAATTTTGAGGTACCCATTTGTTTTGAACCACCAGCACTCACTGTGCTTGGTTGAGAAGTAAATATTTAGCATTACCAAGTTAGTCTAGACTGTTTGAACATTCCGTTTTTTAACAATATTCAATTAGGATTTTGATAGAGTAGTGATGTACTGATTTGGCAGTTACATTACCATAGTTCAGGCGATGATGAATGTAAGATGATTGTAAGATGAATGTAGGTGAAGTATGGACTAGAATAAATGATGATGAATGTGGTGTGAAAGGCTAACTGGGGGGGGGGGGGGGGGGGGGTTATTGGGGACGTGATGCAAATATTATACTGTTGGGAATTTTCGTTTTGTTTACTTCTGGGTTAATGAATTAATTTTGGTTATTTTGATTTTGGTTTTGATTTTTTTTGTTTTGTGATTCTTTGCCCAGTAAGTTATTTCGTCATTTTGTTCTGATTCCGTTTCGCTTTGTTTTCTTTCCGATTGTGTAGTAAGTTGTCGTTAATTATACGTATGACTTCTCACAAATTATGTACTTTGTCGTTCGACAAGGGCCTTTTTCTGGCGGTAAGTCTTTCCGATAGGCGGTTAGCTTTCCGATCGTGATAGCAATGTGCCGCTAATATGCGCAGTTGCACACGAATTTTGTACCTCGTCTTTAGACAGGTTTTTTTTTGTTGGTTAGTGTCGTTCGACAAGTGCTTTTTCTGGCGTTAAGTCTTTCCGATAGGCGGTTAGCTTTCCGATCGTGATGGCAATGTGTCGCTAATATGCGCAGTTGCACACGGATTTTGTACCTCGTCTTTAGACAGGTTTTTTTTTGGCGGTTAGAAACAGAGTCCGGAGAGGATGTGAGTCACCGTAGGCCTAGAGGCGTTTTCACAGCTGTAAAACGATGCTAAGGGATTCATTCCATTTTGTTTTTGCAACACAATTTTGATACAATTTTGTAGTATTTTTAGTTTTCTTTCATGTTCACTTATAATTGTTTTGTTATTGTTCTAACATTGATTTATCATCGCTTTAACATTGTTATAACATTGTTTTAACATTATTGTAACATTGTTTTGACATTATTTTGTCTTTCAGTTTTTTTGCATTCTGTTGTTTTTTTTTTGTTTTTTTCGTTTCAGGCAATTTGTGTTGTAATTGTTGGATGACGCTGAGGGCAGCGTGGTTCAACCAATTGAACCTTTTCGTAGGAGGGGAGGTATTGTCACGTAGTGATTTTAATATCACTTGGATTATATTGTATTCCTTAATATTGTTGAAAGTACTTTGGCGACATCTAGCGTCAAGGCGCAGAACGTGCGTGTGTCGATGCGCAGGAGTTCCCCATAGATGGCGCTTATTGTCTTTGGTCATAAGAACACGATGATATTTTTTTTCTCTATTAATTTTTTTTTATTATTATTAAAACATTGTTTTATTATATATTTTTCGAGTTTTTTAATTATTGGAATTCACGTTAGTCTATGGTGGAGCATTTCAGAATGCGGCCACACTCGCTGTGGGTCTATGGCAACACCGAATTTTGAGAGTTAGATTTCCGTCGAACGCTCAAGATGTGATAGCCGTTTGTCAAGATATCTCAGATCCCAGTTTTCTCCATGGCTTCGCATGGAAAATTAACAATAATGCTGTTGTTCTAGTCATCTTAACAATTGCCTATTTTTCCACATCAATTTTGGTGAGTGATAGAAAATTCGATATTCAATTTCACGTATGACATCTTTCTCAAGATGGCGTACGTAGCTAAGGAAAATTATAATTAATTAGTCTTGTTGTCTTTCCAGTTCCCATATTATCCCGTATTATTTTGAAGAAGGTTGGGATGGGTGGACTATCCTGGAATGTTCAATTTACAGGATGTCCTCGGTAAGTTGTGTGAAGTGGATAATTGTACACGTGGATGGTGTCAAAATGCCTTTTGTAAAACTCGCTTCTCTTTTGTTTCAGGGTTATTTTTTTTTCTTTTGTTAATTTATTTTTGCTACTATTACTACTGAGACGATTCATTTTTTTATTTTGATATCCTCGATATATTTCCGAGATTGGGAATTCTCGTCGATGCTTTCTCCGGTGATAAATGCATTCCAAGGATTTGGGTTGGTGAGCTGACGAGGCCGTTCCCTGGAAGTAGAGCACGTTCCTGATCCATGTATTCAGGTGACCCCAAATTCACATTCAGCAAGTAAGGAAATTTTTTTTTTTCCTTTCCGAACCTTTCCTTGGTTTTAAATTCAGTGTTCTCAAAATAGTGAGTCAGATTCCGTGAACCCCTTTCCGCTGAGCTAAGTAAACAATTTAAAGAAACTTTAAAATAGTAAATTCAAGGTTTTTATAATAATCTATCTGGACCCCAAGCGTCCCCGATAAACCTCAATTAACTTAAGTATCTGTGTATCTAGGGTGTTTAATTAAGTAGCCTTAAATTACTTACTAAGATTTAACAATAAGGTGTACTATATATATACCAACAGTTAAGTTTGCCTGAACAAAGAACTTGTATTTATTCCATCTCCCTAGATAGGTACATTTTACCATTCTGTAACTTTGTAAGTGGGTGATTACTTTCGAACCCGGGTAATTTCCATTATACCCTATTTACCCGCCTTACAAAATAATGAGGTAGGTCACTTAGGTGTTATCGGGTTAATGTACCTAACAGATAACAATCTACCGAAAAATAATGCGTTATATTGTAATCTTTCGACAGTTTACAATATCGCGAGTTAGATTATAAATTAACGGTTTTTACAATCTTACGGTGACATATAAAATCCTTAGATTATTTATATAAAACGTTTAATCAGATTATATTCACCTGTTCATATGATTATGATGGATGTCCTATCAAGTTTTTATGCTTATTATTAATTATTAATTATTGTATAAATTCAAGTTGGAATAAGCGAAGAGTTAAAGTCTCATCTCCAGGCTGTCCTTTAGAAAAAACTTAAGGATTTGGAACAAGTCAATCTATCTATCTCAAATTGAAATTTTGTTTTTTTTGGGGTGGGATTTAGAAGCGTGCTGCCTTGATCAAGAGCGGTCGTGTCTATGGAAGGACCTAGAGAGTATAGAACCTCAAACTTAGTTATTTTTTTCCGAAAATGCGAAAAAAATAAATTATTTTCATTTATTTCCAGGTATAAGCGGGGATTCTGGAGGACTCTTGGCAAAAATCGTGCAGCACGGGAAACGAAAGTCAATATTGACAATTTCAATTTGAAGACTTAGAATATTTAGATTCAGATTTTGATGAATAAAATATAAAAATATGAGATGGTGATATAAAATAAACCCGATTTGAGTTTACTGTGGAATTTTCTCAGACCTTTACTGTAGTAATTATCAGCACGACCTCTCATATTTTACTGATGTTCAAAAAGTGAACAGTGTTGATATCTACATTGTATTTTAAATAAAACAGCTTTGACTATTGGTATTTGACTATGTTTCAATTCATGTATATTGTCCTTTATTTAATTCAAAAGATCTCCCCTGATCAAGTAATAATTTGTTGTTAATCTTTAGCGTCAGTATGTTCACACTAATATTAAATTCGAAAGTAACTGTACGTCTGTTATCTTTTTTGACTTATCCCCTGAATAAAATAATACAGTTTCTGCGTGAGTTTAAAGCCGAAATCCACGGAGACGAATTCACGGCGAATATAATATCTAAAATGTAAGTAGGTATATAAATACGGGGATCATATCTTATTATTATCGATCTCTACCTTATTACGCTGTTAAAACTGTGCCATGTATTTACCCTTTCTCTTTGAAATGTACTTAAACGACCAATGACCACACTCCCAGGAAAGCAGATTAAAAACAAAAAAAACACAAGTATCAAATACGTTTTTTCTCATTACAGTCTGTTATCATCAACAGATTTTCAAATTCTAGCATTCTACCAGTGCTGCAGACTTAGCGTAGCCAGACTATAGCACTTTAGTGACACATTGAAATACAAGCTCATACAGCATACTTCTTCATGAAGCTGTATAATATTTTAAAATTTCTATCATGCAGAAAATCAGGGCGACCGCGTATCTTTTGCATCAATCATTGATACATCGCAATCACCTCTGATTGGTTAACAGTAACACTCTTCCACTATTGGACGAAATCCTTTGACGCAGCAAGAATACCATAAATTTAGCCAATCGGAGGTGATTGCGATGTATCACAATGATTGATGCAAAAGATACGCGGTCGCCCTGCTGATTTTCTGAATGATTGAAATTTTAAAATATAGTGTAACGATCGCAATCACCTCTGATTGTTCAAAATTCTTCCACTATTGGCCAAAATCCATTGACGCAGGAAAAATAACTATGAATTCAGCCAATCAAAACAATTGAGACTGTAAAAATGATTTCTGCAGTCTCAATGATAGACTGCATCAATCATTGTTACATCATAATTGCCCTGCAGTTTTGAGTATAACTTACTCGTTGGTTTTAAAATACTCCTACAGCTGACAATTTCTAAAAGTATAGTTTGGCCACGCTAACTCTGCCACGGAATAAATGAGCAACACTTAAAAAAAAAAAAAAACATTCGTATAATCTGTTCTGACCAAACGGTTTTGATATTTTGCTTTTCGATCTTTGCATAAAATACTTAAGATAATAATTTATATAAAACGTTTCGGTTTATATTCGCCTGTTCATATCGTATAATTATGATGCATATGCAAAAAATAAATTATTTTCATTTATTTCCAGGTGTAAGCGTAGGAATCTTAAGAGTTATTAAAAATGAGGGCCAATCTAAAGAGGGAATCTGGTGGACTCCCTACAAAAAGCGTTCAGTACGAGAAATGAAAGTCAATATTGACAATTTTTAGCTTTTCTCAGACCAGGATGCGTTTGGAACCCTCATAGCTCTAGTCTTAAGATACTGAAGTTAATTATCACCATCACGTCTCATATTTTACTGACGTTCAAAAGTGAACAGTGTTGGTACCTATTTTGAATAAAACAGCTTTGACTATTCTATGTGTTTCATGCATTTGTTCAGAAGATCTCCCCTGATCAAGTAATAAATTGTTGTTAATCTTTAGCGTCAGTAGATTCACACTAATATAAAATGCGAGAGTAATTATCTGTTACCCTTTATTTGACTCGTCCCCTGAAAAAAAATATACGGTTTTGCCTGAGTTTAAAGCCGAAATCCACGCAGACGAATTCATGCATGGCGAATATAATATATAAAATTTATATAAATATGATAAATAAATACGGGAATCATTATGCTCTACCTTAATATTACGCTGTCAAAACTGTGCCCTATATTTACATTTACTCTTTTAAATGTACTAAAACGACCAATGACCCAAGAAAGCAGATTAAAAACAAAAAACACAAGTATCAAATTCGTTTTTTCGCATTACAGTCTGTGTTATCATCAACAGATTTTAAAATTCTACCATTCTACCAGTGCTGCAGACTTAGCGTAGCCAGACTATAAGGCTGCCGAACAAAAGGTACGCGCACTTAATCGTACGTCTATAACCTACTTTAATAATAATTTGCTTCAAACAATACTATCTGTGATCTCTCTAATCTATGGTTTCGTTTGTGTTGTTGTCTCCGCCAGGAGTATAAGTGTTCTGTGGTTGTTGTGTTGTGATGTTGTCTGGACTTCTCTTTTTGGCGGGAATCGAGAAGCGCGCTTTTTTCGATTGAAAATTTTAAAACAAAGTTTTTCATTTTATTTAAGTGTGTAAAGTTGTTGAAAATAATTGTAAACATAGCAAAATGCCGTCGGATAGTGATGGGGATGGTTTTGAGCCGGTAGCAGGTAAAAAAAGGAGGAAGGCGCCGAAAGACAAATCCTCCGAAACCGATGGTGAAAAATATAAAATATACATGAAGCCTGGATATCGCCGGGCGTATGGTGATAATAGTACCAATGTGGAGTTCCCGGTGTTTGTAGAGAGTACAGAAACAGATGTGAAACTAGGGAATAAAAATCCTCTGATGGTGACAAAATACTTTAAACAGGTCAAAGGTATCAGTGAAAGTAGGCGCATAAACGCTAGTAAAATTATGCTTGTTTTTAAACAGGCAACATCAGCAAATGACTTTTTATACCATGAGTGCCTTTCAGTTTACAAGCTTCGAGCTTTCATTCCGGCGTCCTCTGTGGAGAGGGTGGGGGTTGTTAGGTTCATTCCAAAGGAAGCTAGTAACCATGAACTATTTAATAAACTCTCATCAGAATGTGAAGTGATTGGTGTAAGGAGATTCATGAAAAAAGTAGGGGAGGAGTTAGTGCCTCTCTCAACAATAAGTGTAATTTTCAGCGGTACTGTTCTCCCACAGTACCTACATATATTTGGACAATTGGAGATATAAAGTATTCACTTATGTTCCACCCTTGATGCAATGTTTTAAGTGTATGAAATTTAATCATTATGGAAAGATTTGTAGGAACCAGCAAATATGCTCACGCTGCGCTGGTGAGCATCATTACAAGGACTGCACTTCGGATATGCTGAAGTGCAGTAATTGTGGGGGTGTTCATCTCGCAATTTCCAAAACTTGCCCTGTAAAGGCAGCGAGAATGGAGAGAAACAAAGAAACCTACTCTAAAGTATTACAAATAAATAGTGTGAGTTTCCCTCCACTTGCAAAGCCTCAGACATACCAAAAGGCTCAGCCTACACAGACTAAACATACTACACAAACAAAGACGGAAATTTCCCACACTGATATTGTAAATAACTCCAAAGTTCTAGGAGCCATAGTTAGCACTTTGGTTACAATAGGGAACTCAAATAATATTAAGACTACAAATCAAATCAAAGAGGCATTTTTACAACATTTAAATAAAATATAATGGATTTTCACCTAACTATTGTACAACATAATATTCAAAGTATAAATAATAAGAAACCCTTAGTTAAAACATTTTTAGAACAATATAATATTGATATTCTGTTATTAAATGAGACCTGGCAAAAAAATTCAAGTAACCCTATTCGATTTTCAGGATATAGTTTTGTAGGAAAAAATGCAAATAATGAACATGGTGGAGTAGGTATTTTATTAAAAGATTCATTCAAATATAAAATATTACCAACAAAATTTTATCAAGATGTTCAGTCCATAGCAATTGCACTCGAAACTAATATTGGTACAGTGTCGATTTTATGTGTTTATTGTCCTCCTAAAAATAAAAATAACAATTATTGTAGAATTAATAAACTTAAAAATATTATTGCAGACCTACCAAAACCTTGTATAGTATCAGGAGATTTTAATGCACATCACATTGCATTTGGGTGTCATTGTACAAATTCAAGGGGAAAAACATTGTTTGAAATTTTTGATGAGCACAACTTATGTCTGTTAAACACAGGTGTACCTACTACAGTACAAAGGCCTAATGCTAATAGCTCGGCTATTGATGTCACAGGTGTAAGTCCTGTACTTGCACCTCTATGTGAATGGTCAGTAGGTGACGATCCTTTGGGTAGTTACCACTACCCAACATTTACAAAATTAAATTTAGTTCCATCTAAATATGCAGTCAATGACAAAGTAGAGAAATTTCTATTTCATAAAGCAGATTGGACCAAATATTATGAAAAATCAGAAGAGTACTTTAAATCCTTTACATCTGATGAAAAAGATCCCTTGCAGTCATATGATAATTTCTGTGAAGTTTTAAATATACTTAGAAAAGACTGCATTCCTTATGTAAAAATTGTGGGACCTAGACTTTTTAAAGCTCCTGCTCCTTGGTGGGATGAAAACTGTGCAGTAGCAGTTCAAAATTCTAAAGAAGCTTTGCAGTTATATAAGAGAGATGGGTTGATGGAAAATTACATTAATTATAAAAAATTGGACGCACTGAAAAAATTAATCATTAAGGATGCTAAGAAAAATAGTTGGTATAAGTTGTGTTCGTCATTCAATAGATATACTCCTATTACTAGAGTATGGAATTACATGAAAAAGTTTAAGCGTATCAAAATCCAACCACAGCATAAAAATGATGAATGGATTCCAAATTTCATTTCTAAATTTAAACAGGATAACAACAATACAACGCTAAATACCTCTGTTTTTGAGTGTAATAATGATTCGGACAAGTCTATATTTCTATTAAAGCCTTTCACTTTTGCGGAATTTACTATAGCACTTCAATCAAGAAAAAACTCCACACCTGGTATTGATAACGTTCCATATATAATGATTAAAAAGTTGCACAAATCAGGTCAATTAGCTTTACTTGATATATTCAATGGGCTATGGGTCAATCAATGTGTTCCAGAGAGTTGGTAGATTCAATGTATAATACCAATTTTGAAACCTGATAAATCTCCATCTGATTGTAATTCATACAGACCAATATCATTAACATCATGTATAGGAAAATTATTTGAACAAATGCTGAAAATGAGATTAGATTATTTTACAGAAAATAATAATATATTACCAACATTCCAATACGGTTTCCGTAAAGGAAGAAGTGCAACCTAAAGTTTAGCTTCATTTGTAACAGATTTAACAAGCTGTAAGTCATCCAAAGCCTCTGCCGTATGTGTATTTTTAGATGTAGAAGGTGCTTATGATAATGTTGATTTAAACCAGCTCATAACTTCTCTTCATGAAGTTGGCATCCCTGGAAAAATGTTAAAATGGCTTTTAAAATTTTTAAATAGTAGAAAATTTTATGTTAAGTATAATAATATACTCCATGGACCTAATTCAACAAGTAAAGGCCTTATGCAAGGTGCATCACTATCTCCAATTTTATATAATTTATATACCTCTCAAATTGAGAAATATGTAACAAATGATGTTAAAATTTTACAATTTGCAGATGATTTGTTATTGTATAGTGTAAATAGAAATGTAGAAATAGCCTTAAATACTGTTAATTCAGCATTGATCCAGTTGCAAAATTATTATAAAAACACTTTAAAATTAAATATTAATACCTCTAAAAGTTCATGTATGGTATTTGGTGGTCCAGTAGTTGATATTAACATTAAATATAATAATTTAGATATTCCAATTGTAAGGAATAAGAAGTTCTTGGGAGTAATTTTTGATACAAAGCTAAAATTCGATGCTCACATTAATTATATTTGTAAAAATGCATTGAAAAGCATTAATATTCTTAGATGTTTAGCAGGTATTTTTTGGGGTTCAGATCCCAAAATTTTAACTTTATTGTATAATAGTATGGTGAGAAGTCATTTCGATTATAGTTACGTTGCATATATGCAAGCGAATTCATCGATTTTGAAAAAATTGGATGTTGTACAAAATATAGGTTTGCGAATAATCAGTGGAGCAATGCGCTCTACACCTATTAATTCAATGGAAGTAGAAACATGTATCCCTCCTTTGCCGGTGAGACGTGTTTATTTGGCTGAAAAGTTTTGTTTGAAACAACTATTTTCTAAATCTAACTTGGTAAACAAATTGTTATTACCACAGGATTTATTAAAAGTAACAGAATCATCAAGTGAAACTCTACAAACTAAGGCAAAATCGCTTCTTTCCGGTAAGGAACCTACCATGTTAATTGTTATGACGTATATGCATAGTATTGCTAGAGACATAAATGTGAATGACATTTTGCCTATGTATGATTGCCACTATGATGTAATAAACCTAGGAAATAGAATACATATCACTGATATTAAAACAAACAATGACTTCCTCATATTCATAGAAGAAAATTGTAAAAATTATTATAGGATATATTCGGATGGGTCTAAAAATGAGAACTTTGTAAGTTCTGCTTTTTATGACTCACAGTTAAAAATATGTAGATCATACAAATTAAACTGTGACTGTAGTGTTTTCACTGCTGAATGTGTTGCCCTCTTAAAGGCATTGGAATATATTCAAGAAGAATTAATGTTAAAAATTAATAACTATGTTTTAATAACCGATTCTAAAAGTGTACTTTTAGCTGTAAAAAAATTTAATTTTAGTAATTATAAGCTAGTTTATATTATTTTTCAAATTAAAAATGTATTACTAAATTTAAAACAAAGGGGAATTAATGTAGAATTTGTTTGGGTACCCTCCCACAGAGGCATAACAGGAAATGAAGTGGCTGATTCTGCTACTAGAAGGAGTAATTTTTATGAAGATTGTTCGAGTAACATCAAAGTGCCGTTTACGGATTTATGTAATAAACTGAAAATAAGACAAAAAAGATTATGGAGTGAAGTATGGGACGAGACCAATAAAAATAAAGGAAAATGGTATGCGGAAATTCAAAAGGAAATGCCGGTGCAACCATGGTATTTCAAAACGAGGTGTGAATCTAGAAAATTTACATCAATAATGAATAGACTGAGATTTGGGCATTGCCTGGTGCCAAAACATTTGTTTAAACTAAAAATTCTTATGAGTAAAAAATGCAACTATTGTGAAAATGAAGAGGCTGACGTGAATCATATTATATTTGTTTGTCCAGCTTTTGGTGTACAAAGATTAATATTAGTATATTGTCTTTGATATTAGTGAGTGAAATAGATAGGATAAATATAGAAAACAAAATAAATACGAGTGTTCCCCGCCACATTAAAGACTTGTTACATAATACTTTATATTTTAAGCCTATTTTTGATTTTATTTGTAATACTATAGAAAAATTGTAAGATGTAGTATACCTTAGATTTATTTTCATTGATTACTCTATTACTTTTAAGATATTACCATATGTCATTTTAGCAATTTATAGAAGAAATGTTATGTCATAATTTTATAAGGTATTATTACTTAGCTACTTTAGAATAATAATTAGATTTAAGCAATTTTGTATTTTTTAGAAAGGCCTTAAAGGACTTGTATCCAGGGCCGTAAAATAAATTAAAAAAAAAAAAAAAAAAGATGTTGTCTGTTTGCGATGTTCGCGATTTGAGATAAAAATCTATTTATTTAGATAGAAAGATAAAAATTGCGTTCTTGATTCTTCGTGTTTTTTCTCACCTTCCTTTCACTTTTTGAGAAAACTAGATTTATGGTGAAATTGAATTCGTATAGTGTTAAAAATTTGGTTGCAAGTGGTAAAACGGCAGATATCCTAATACCTACAGGCCACAGCCCACAGTGTGCAAACTAGGACCGTCTGCGATGGCTTGTTGACGTTGTTTCAAAAAATGGGTTTAGACTTTGATGTTTTAGAATTTTGCAAGAAGCTTCGACAAAATAGACCACCACCGTATCAGTGCCCGTTAGACAAATGTGATAAAGTTTACAAAAGCTTGTGCGGTTTGCAGTACCATTTGGTTAATTACGACCATGATAACCCGACGCCGGCTACGCCTGCGGTTGCAAACAACCGCAAAAAAGGCAGAGCTAGGGCCGCGGTGCCGACTGGGGATATTGCGCTTCAAAGTCCTCCGAAGGAAGCCTTGACTTTCGCCGAAGCGCAGAAAGTCGTGCAGTTCGAAATCGATGGCAAAATAAGTAGAATTCCTATTGATCAGCCAGTGCCAATTATTTCTTTAGAAGAGTGGGAGAAAAAGAATGCTGAGTTGGAAAAGCCTTTGCCCTTCATTGAACCTCAACCTGAGCCACACGTAAAGTTGCCTGAGGCAACATTTAGAGTATGTTAATTTATTGATCCACATGAGCTAGCTAGTAGTAAATACTATCATCAGATAGAACAAACAGTTTGTAACCCTGCTTGTTTTATTTCTTTTCAATGAGTACTAAAGTGTAAGGGACATCTCGAAAACAAAGCACCGATTAATACCCCCTTAATAATTTTATGCTCTAATTCAAACCCACAGGAGCAATTTGCCACAACTCGAAAGATCTTGAACTGATTAATTAATCCCGGTGCCCAATCGCTATCGCGACAACTAAATCAAACTACGACTCAAACACCAAAGTATAATAACGATCGTTATCCACGAGCTGAGACTCCTACCAGACTGCCCTGTGAATCTCAAAACGTTTGTATTTATAGGGGTAATCCCCTGTACCAATTTAATGAAACATCATGAAACAAGTCAAATAGAACACTATCGAAATAATAAACCTTACATAAGTAATAGTAAAGAATCCTCTTAGTAGTTAGTTTGAATAATTATTTAATACAAGCTAACAAATATTACTAGGACAGATTTAACAATATTTTTTTATTTACAGCTTATTGAAGACTACAATGAAAGAGTGTGTGATGCACCACCCCGGCCAAATGCTTACATCCGTTTCATAGAGAAGTCAGCTGAAGAGCTTGACGGAGAGGTGGAATATGATGTAGATGAGGAAGACACTGCTTGGTTGGCTATTATTAACAAGAATAGAGCAAAACAGACATTGCCACCTGTTTCTGTTGACACTTTAGAACTTTTGATGGATAGATTAGAAAAGGAATCATATTTTCAAGTAAGGAATAGTTATTTTGTACTAGGGAGTTGGGGCTAAGCATACAGAATTATCGTAAAGTGGCATGTAAAATAAACATGCAGACATGTTACCTAAGATGGATGGATGCATGCCTGGTGGAGATTACTATAAGCGATTAGGTTCCCTTTACTTACATTATGTTAGCTCTTGGTTTATTTCTTTTCTTTCTATGGATATGATCCTCTTTCTGGGTGAACTAACTAACTAACTAGTGAAGAGGCAACTATTTTTTTCTTCCCCTTAGCAGAATAAATGCCCAATTGTCATAGAATAAAGAAAATACTAATCTTTTTGTGAGAAATATCAATTGCATGTACTTGTAGTTTGGGTCTTACATGGATTCCATATTATCTATTTCTAATTTCTATTGCAGTGAATCCACTATTGCTAGAATAGCCATCACTAAGCTCATTAAAAATAAAATGGCTACTTCTAACAAAAACATTTTCTAAGCAGACTTGGTTGAAATATTTTTGAAAATCAATGTATTGTTAGAAATTTAGTGTTGTCTTAACAATATGTAAACTGGTTTTTTACAGGCAACTCAAAATGGTCAGCAGACAGCGGCCACTGTAGATGAAGACGCAGTGTGCTGTATTTGCATGGACGGCGAATGTCAGAATACAAATGTGATTTTGTTCTGTGACATGTGTAACCTTGCTGTCCATCAGGATTGCTATGGAGTAAGTAATTTATAATCATCCATACTAATATTATAAATGCAAAAGTGTGTCTGTCTGTCTGTCTGCTACTCTTTCACGGCCCATCTGTTCAACCGATGTTGATGAAATTTGGTACAGGCATAGGTTGTTTCCCGGGAAAGGACATAGGCTACTTTTTATCCCGGAAAATTCAAGAGTTCCCGCGGCAATCGAAAAAACTTGGTCCACACGGACGAATTCGCGGGAATCATCTACTGAAAAATACTAAGTAGCAATGTTATACTAATAACCTCATATTAATAGTTTCTCTTTAGATTGCCACATCCATTCAAACTACATCTTTATCAATCCCTGGTTTTGGTAATGTAGATCAATCATGATGATTGATGATGGATTGACTAATTAACAATTGTCACATCCATACATTGATTGGTCATTGATAGAATAAATAAATAATTTATAAATAGTCAATAAAGATTTTGATGTGATAGGAGTTTAGACTGATCTCATGCTTCTATTGATTGATTACATTGATCAAGCTCAATCAAGTGGGTGGAATATGACCCTATCCACTTATTTATAGTCTTGATGTATAATATGCAAATTCAGAGTTTAATGAAACTTATACAAAACAAAGTAACTAAAATTAATTAATAAATTACTAGAGTACAAATAGTCTGGCAGTACTATCAGAAACTATTACATAAGTGGCCATATAACAATTGTACAGTTGTACAACTCACATATGTGTGAAACATAGATAATACACAAATTAAAGTATTTTTTACTGTGTTAGATAAGATGATAATAATTTTAAAAAAATCATGACTTTTTAGGTGCCCTACATACCAGAAGGACAATGGTTGTGCAGACGATGTTTACAGTCACCATCTCGTCTCGTAAACTGTGTCCTGTGTCCCAATACTGGAGGTAATATTTAGATTATTGAACTAGTGTTCTAACGCTGAGTTGCATGAAACAATTTTATAAATTTAAGTGTTGATTAAACTAATTTAATGACAAGACTTCATACAATTCTTGCGATTAAATAAGTTTAACTGCCGCTTAAATTTTTGAATTTGTTTCGTGCAACTCAGCGTAAGTGAAGCATTAACATGTAAGTACTTGTTACTTACATAATGTAATTTTTGCAGGTGCATTCAAACAAACTGATCAGGGGACATGGGCACATGTCGTCTGCGCTCTATGGATACCAGAAGTGCGTTTCGCGAACACAGTCTTTTTGGAACCCATAGGTGAATATTGTTACTGTTAACTTTTACCTACCCATCATCTTGTTCTGACAGATGGTATGAGATGGAGTGGAGAGGAGTTTAGAAATTATAAATTCCCATATTGGTCCTAAAAGGAATCAAACCCGAGATCTCCCACTTATGAGACCAGTGTTCACTGTTCACAATAAGGATCATTTAAGGATTTATTTTTGACATTCCTATGTCAAATATAAATTCTTTTTTATTGATTATTAAATAAGGGATCACACAATAAACGTTATATCCACGTGTTATAATTGATAACCATCTTTTAATATTGATAAAAGTAAAAAGTGCATCAAATTTGGATATGTCATCCAAGTATTTCATACAAAATCCCATAGTAAGCGCGCATTTTGAAAAAAAGTTGCTGATTTGACTAGTTGTCAAATACCCTATTATGGCACTAGGGAGGTTATGAAATGGATTGAGGATATAAATTCATATTGAATCACTAGACTTAGTCTGCGTGCATTAAGATTTTTTAATTTCCGCGGGAACTCTTTAATTTTCCGGGATAGCCCATAGGCTATCAGGGGTATATAGTATACAGGGGTAGGTTGTATCCCGGGGAAGGATATGTCCTACAAAGATACCTAATTTCCTACCTAACCTGTACCTAATTTCATCAAAATCGGTTGAACAGATGAGCCGTGAAAGCGTAGCAGACAGACAGACACACTTTCGCATTTATAATATTAATATGGATTTTGTTTACATACATGTAATATTTCACTGTGTTTAGACTCGATAGAGATGATCCCCGCAGCGCGCTGGAAGCTACAATGTATGGTGTGCAAGCAGCGAGGCGCTGGCGCCTGTATCCAGTGCCACCGCAGCAACTGTTACTCAGCTTTCCATGTCACTTGTGCTCAGCAGGCTGGGTGAGTTCAGTGTGCAGTGAGCCTTAAGTTTTGTTGTGCCTCCATGATTTAATAGTAAACACAAATGGAATAATTTTATCAATACAATTCACTTGTATATTGGTTTGGTTTCAATTCTTTGGACTCAGTTGGTCCAAGGTTTTTTATTTCCTGCCGGAACTCTTTAATTTCTTTAAAAACTGTCAAACTTGGTTGACCAGGTGACAGTGCCCCTAGTTGTTAAAAAAAATGAAGTAAAAACAAAACTAATCAGGCATAAGAATTAGTTGCAATTTAGTTCAGGTTATAAGGTATCTCCATTCTAAATTTCAGCGAAATCGGTTCAGTTGTGGTGTGAAGGAGTAACAAAAATTCAAACATACATCCAAAGTTACACATTTATAAGTTATATTTGTAAGATGAATCTTACAAATATAAACAACAGAATCACTTGGCCATCGGGTAGCATCAAATGGTACACCGATGGTTCGAAGACGGGCAAGGACGTAGGTTGTGGAATTTATGGAGAGAAACCCCGGGCTAAGTCTTACCGTAACCTGGGGGTTTACTCATCCATATTCCAAGCGGAGGTTTACGCCATAATAATTTGCGCGGAAACTATCCTGCAGGAGAACTACGGCAACAAAACTATTTACATCCACTCGGATAGCCAGGCAGCGCTATCAGCCTTATCGTCAGAGGTAATTACCTCAAGACTGGTTGACTGCTGCAGGGACACACTAACCACCCTGGCCCGTAGCAACAAGGTGGTTCTTCGCTGGGTTCCAGGGCATATGGGTATAGCCGGCAATGAAAACGCCGATACCCTGGCTAAAACGGGCGCTAAGGTAAGACAGATCGGACCAGAACCGGTCTGCGGTATACCTAAAAGCCTGGTGCAGCTCACCCTGCTAACCTACTGCTTCTATGAAACACTCACTCGTTGGAGAAACTTACGTGGTCTAAACCAGTCAAAGGCGCTGGTCAGAACCTTCAACAAGAAGGCCGCCTCAGAGGCGCTAGCGCTCAGCAGAAATAACCTACGCACTTTAGCACGAGCTTTAACAGGTCACTGCGGTCTTAACAGACACATGTTTAACCTCAAGCTCAGGGACACGGATATCTGCAGATTATGCGAGGAATCCTGTGAGACTCCGCTGCATATTATCTGCCAATGTCCCGCTCTAGTGCATAAACGAAGCATCCATCTGGGCAAACATATTATTAACCCAGAGGACGCTTCCCGTATTCCAGTCAAGAAAACGCTGCTGTTCCTGGCAGAAACAAGTATTGGCGAGGAAATTTAATCACGTAGGTCATATCACAATAGATCGGAGACGGTCGCAGTGATACAGGACATAAGGGACTGAAACCTCATCAAGAAGAAGAAGAAAGATGAATCTTGTTTACCAGAGTTAGGTGTCATAATTAAATGTATACAAAACCTAGCAAACTCTGAGGTAATATTTATTTATATTGCTAGTGTGCAAAGTACAAAATTATAGGCATAGTGCCACTAATTTTGATTAACTTTAATTTTCAATGAACATGTATTTTGTATAAGCGTGTGCATTGAAAAAACTCTTGTAAGCCTTCACCGGGGTTTGGGTACTAAAGTTTGCACCTCATCTTTAATATTGTACTTTGCACACTCGTAACATAAATAACAATACTAATCTTTCAGTTTGTACATGAAAATGGAAGCGGCTGGTTCGGGGCGGGATCCTAGTCAGCCAGTGCAAGTCGCCAAAATGGCATATTGCGACGCACACACCCCTGCCCATATCTTGCAGGTAATATAATTAATCCATCCATCCATCCATCAGCCTGTATGAATCCACTGCTGGACATTGGACATTTCGAGAGCGCGCCACCAAACACGGTCATCCGCCTTCCCTATCCACCCGCTTCCCGCCACTTTCTTTAGGTTATATACATTCTTCCCGCCACCTTCTTTAGGTCATCGGACCAACGCGCTGGAGGTCGTCCTACACTGCGCTTATCGGAACGCGGTCTCCACTCCAGAACACGTCTGCCCCAACGGTTCAGCGACAGATATGACCTGCCCACTGCCACTTCAGCTTGCTAATCCTCAGAGCTATGTCGGTCACTTTAGTTTTTCTACGAATTTCCTCGTTCCGGATTTTATCCCTGAGAGAGATTCCCAACATAGCCCACTCCATAGCACTAAGCACGCCGAGCGACTTTTAATTTGTGGACGAGGCCCACCGTCAGTGTCCACGTTTCCGTCCCATACGTCATTACCGGCAGAACGCACTCATTGAAGACTTAAGTCTATAATTAATGCCCTGTCCATAATTGCCTACAGCTTAAAAAAAAATTGGGCCTTAAGCCTGAACTCTGGCCTCAAGTAAGTAATTTATCTATACATTTGTGAGGTGCGGTGTTAGCTGCCGTGGTATTGGTCAGCTAGTAAATTTTATTACAATTACTATTTAAGTTTTGTTGCACATTAGGCTTGAGGAAAAGCCTCCACCTCAACACCTTTACGGTACGCTGCCCGCAGTCAGTCAGCGGCAGCGTCGCGCGAACAGGCTTCGTTCGAAACTAGTTGGGCATTTTTCCGACATAACACGTGAGTTTATCCGGTTGTTATGTATATTTTGATGAAAAAGATTATTATTTTTTTTAGGAAAGAAGAGCGTTGGAATCTGAAGGTGATAACAAACCTTCCGACCTGTCAGCGATAAGGCAAAAAGGCAGAGAAAAAATAAAACAGGCAAGCATTTATTTAAAAGATTTTTATAGGCAGGCCATGCTAATTCTGTAAAAAATATGTATTTTATATTAACTCAATTTTTAGGGTTCCGTACCAAAATGGTAAAATGGAACCCTTATGGTGCGACTTTCTCCGTCTGTCTGTCCGTCTGTCCGTCTGTCCGTCTGTCCGTCTGTCCGTCCGTCACACTCGATTATTTCAGTAACTACCGAAGCTATCGACATGAAATTTGGAATAGTTGTGTATATTAGTGGCCCAAAGACACTGGAATTAAAAAAAATTGGAAATTATTTTTGTTCTTATTTAAAAAGGGGGGAAAATCTGAGGGTTGAAATTTAAAAGTGAGATAACTGTACTGTGTGGGGTATCATATGAAAGGGTTTACTTTGTACATTCTAAAACAGATATTTAATTATTTTTAGTTATGATAGTTTTTGATTTATCGGGGAAAATGTCTAAAAAATTACCGTTCCCCCCCCCTTATCTCCGGAGTTTACCAATCGAAAAATTTGAAATAATTATGGTCAATAGGAATTTACGTATATTTTACAGGAAAACTATAGCCAATGCTCTAACTAGCATAGTTTTTTTGATATTAACAATAAACCTCTACAAACAAAGTTAGTCTTGCGGTTCATTAACAAAGGTAATTATTTATTAATAATGGTACGGAACCCTTCGTGCGCGAGTCCGACTCGCACTTGCCCGGTTTTTTAATCTTTGGTTCAGTTCTCTGCTAATTCGTTTGAACACAATCTGGTAACTATTACAAAATTCCGAACCAGAGATATATTCGTTTGACGATTCGAAAGCTCTTGTAAAAGATTTAATTGAATCACAAAACTTTAGAAACAAATTACAAGGACAGGTCTTAATGTTGTGCTATCTCTAAAATAAAAATAAAATTAAAGTAAAATACCGTAAAATATTTACTACGGCGTAAGACAGCATTACTTTTAGATCTATCTTATTAGAAGAGCTATTTGACGAATTGAATGGAGTAAGCCATTACTTTTTTACATTACTAGCTAATACCCGCAACTTCGTCGGCGTGGAATAAGTTTTTTTAATTCCCACGGGCACTCCTTAATTTCCGGGATAAAAAGTAGCCTATGTCACTCTCCAGGTCCTCAACTATACTCATGCAAAAATCACGTCGATCCGTTGCTCTGTTACGGCGTGATTGAAGGACAAACCAACAAACCAATAAACCAACAAACAAACATGTACTTATTGTTTGGACGACCAATTGGACCATTTGGACGAATCTTACTAATATAATATTACTATTTAATATTAGTATGATTCGTCCAAATGGTTTTCAAGTCTTGTTTCGTCCAGTGCGTCATTTAAAAAGTGGAATTCTGTTATCTAGGCGCGTCGGGTACTAGCGTTGAAGAGAACTTGGGCGCCCGTAGTGCTGGTGCCGACGTTGCCAGCTGAGCGAGTCGCGGAGATCGCTCAGCTCGCTCACGGGCCGCCCGCGGCGCGAGCGCAGCTCATGAAGCGCTTGCTCGCTTATTGGACGCTTAAGCGACACAGCCGTAACGGCGTTCCTCTGTTGCGGAGACTGCAGAGTCTCACTAGTCACCATGGTAAGAGATCCATAGCGCCCGTCTCCATCAAATGCACGGCTCAGACTGAGGCTCCTTTGAGCACGCCAAAGGCGCCACGCGGCGCCGAATTTGCCTCGTTGAAACGGCGCACCTCAGGCTGAAATTCAAAAAAAAATTCAAAATTCAAATGATTTTTATTCAAATAGACTTTTACAAGTACTTTTGAATCGTCGAGTGAATCTACCACTGGTTCGGAATACCATTCCTACCGAGAAGAACCAGCAAGAAACACAGCGGTTGCTCTTTTGAAAAAAAAAAATTTACAATTTCATTAATTTGTACAATACATTAAGTAACAGCTGTCCTTAGCATTGCTGGAGCGAGTCAAATCCGTGCTCCTTTGTCATTTACGTAATCTTCAACAGTATAATAAGCTTTTTTCAGGAGCATTCTTTTAATGGACTTCTTAAACTTGTGTAAAGGCAAGTTTAAGATAGGTTGTGGAATTTTGTTATATAATAAAATGCTCATTCCCACGAACGACCTTCGGACCTTCTTGAGGCGGAGCGATGGAGTCACGAGTTTATGGCGGCCTCTAGTTTGCCTATCATGCAGATCGCATATTTTTTTGTAATTGTGAATGTGTGTGTGTACGAAGATTAAATTACTATAAATATATTGCGAGGCTACTGTAAGAATACCTATTTCCTTAAATTTCTCTCTAAAGGATTCGCGCGGTTTTAAATTATAAATTGCATGAATTGCCCTTTTTTGTAATACATTTTTTTTTTTAATATCTGCCGCTTTACCCCATAGTAAGATTCCGTAAGACATAATATGAAAGTAAGCAAAATACACCATTTTTGCAGTTTCAACGTCAGTAAACTGTCGAATCTTTCTGACAGCGTAAGCAGCAGAGCTGAGTTTGCCAGCCAGAGTTGATATTTGAGTGCCCCATTGAAGCCTTGAATCTAAGGTCACCTCCAGGAACACAGTGGTCTCTTCTTTATTTAAAATATCATTATTTATAGTTAAATTTATGTTTCCTGTGGACTTGGTATTCGGCAATGCGAATTCAATGCACTTGGTTTTCTTTGCGTTTAAAAGTAAATTGTTTACTGTAAACCAGTTAGTGACTTGAGAAATTGCATTATTTACGTCTTCATAATTGTCCTTGTTTCTAACCACTTTACAAGGACAATTAAAAGAATTCTAACTCCAAATTCTCAACCCTGACACTAAAAAGTTAAAAATAAAAGTCGGGCGGGTATAACAATGTTAAGCAAAGTTGACGTATCAGGCTCGCCCGAATTCAACATGGTGTGTAGAAATCAAAATAATTTTTTACTTTACAGTGGCTTTGGAAGTAAGTTTTTTGGAAAGAATTTTTTCGGACTATCTTCGCTACCACTGCGCCATTATTATGAAGACGTAAATAATGCATCGTTAATGCAGACATAAGTATCGCATCAACTCACCGCGCAAGTGGAGACGATGCCTCAACGTGCATAATAATGCACGTTGAGGCATCGTCTCCACTTGCGCGGCCTCGGAGCTAGGCAGCCGCTCGGCCCGAGGCTGCCTCTCATCACTAGTGGATACGCCGCTATATAATAGGGATGATGACAACTCAATCAAATCAGCAACTCTTTATCAAACTTAAAAACGCACTTCTAGTATGGAAGTTGTATGAAATACACAGTGGTGACGTCATCGAATTTGACCGCACTTTTTTTCTTTACTATATTTTAAAATGGTTATCAAACTTAACTACTACTAACCGAAGATGTGAATTTTAGGTCTTTTGGAAGACCCTTTATTTAATAATCAGTTAGATATACCTAATTTATTTTTGATATAGGCGTCATCCCTATTCATGTAACGAACGCTTAGACCTAGCTATTTCTTGGGGCACCTTTAGGATGAGGCCGAGTAAAACGTGCCGGAACAGGTTTATGCCAAACAGTACCTACATACATAAATCTGTCTTGTTTTAAGTAATGGTAAAGTTTCAGCAAACATAAAAAACAAGACAAGGCCAGAGAAAATTCAGAAATTATAAATTCCTAATTTGACACTGCCAGGAATCGAGCCCGGGACCTTACAATAAGACCACAATGCTCACAGTGGTGACTGCGCCACAGAGTTTGTCACAAATAAAGAGTCCTTTCCCTAAAAACCACAATCTTTACGAAAAATAGCAGTTTGATTCTTATTACATGGATATACTCATGACTAGAGAATATCTTTCGATTCACAGGTACCTACTAATGTGTAATTAGGTCCTTTACAATAGATGAGAATATTAACATTTTGAGTTGAAAAAACGTTATTTCCATCTTAGGCGTAATTTTTCTTGATGCTGTAAACTACAGTTGATACAGAGATACAGAGAGAGACAATGAATTCGTTTCACAGGCACCAGAGGCATCCAAGACGGCACGGTCAATATACGAGAGCTGTGCAATCAACTCAAGTACTGGCAGAGAATACGACAGGACTTGGAAAGAGCTAGGTATGGTGAAATCACTTATTTGTCTTCTTGCCTGCCGACGGAACGTAACGTCCGCTGCTATAGATCTCCTGTAGGGATTCCGACTTACCACAGTTTTCTAATGTGCCACTTTCTTGTTGAGGTGAGGAGGTGGTGAGGGGAGGAGGTGTGAGGAGGTACTTTGTTGTTTTCTCTCTCTTCATTTTACAGTCGCCCGAATAATGGTCATGTATCTCTCATCGAGGCCGGATTTGTCGAGACCGCGAAACCGGTCGAACAATTTTACAAATAAATCTTCTAAGGGATGAGTGGCCTAGTTGCGACAACGCATCTCAATCGATTGCGAATCTTAAGCAACGTTGATCAAAGGCGGTAACTGGATGGGTGACCGGATTTGGACTTTGGAGTTTCAAATTTGGCCTTTTTGTTTCCTCCGTGCCTCGGTGAGTACGTAAAAACCGTCGGTCCCGGTTATTATCACCAATATCCATAGGTACTAATATTATAAATGCGAAAGTGCGTCTGTCAGTCTGTCTGCTAGGCCTTCACGGCCCAACTATTCAACCGATTTTGATGAGTTTTGGTACAGAGATAGGTTATATCCCGGGGTAGGACATGGGCTTATTTTTATCCCGAAAAATTAAGGAGTTCCCGCGGGAATCGAAAAAACTTAGTCCACGCGGACGTAGTCTCGGGAATCATCTAGTCTAATAGTAATCGTTAAAAACCTAAGAGTTTAAATACTCTTAGTCGAGTCGTATGCAGAAGGACGTGGGAATCCACCGCATTACTATCCCAAGAAAACTCCTACCATTATTGATGGAAAGGGGTCACGACCCTTAGTAATGAGGAATACGACGCAGAGAGAGAGTGCAGGCACGACTCTCATGCTTGTGAGTGTCATATTCTTACAATAGATGGTATTTCTAAAATATTATGGTACTGTGGGACGACTGAGTAGTATGCACTCGTCCTCACCAATAGGAAGATCTTCCTCCGGGCTGGTGTTGTGCCCGGGGACCTTTCTGGTCCGACAGTTGTAAGTTTGAACGGTATATATGTTTAGCGCTATTCTCAGAAAACTTCGATATCATGATTTGGGCTTGTATGCAACTTATAAGTTTTCAGTTGATTAATCTATCCTGCGATATAGATACAATTAGCGCCATCTAGTTTACACTGTGGTATCCGCTACAGTACTTTTGCGTGCTCAAATGTGCCATGTCTGCGTTTGTGTAGGTTGCTCTGCGAGCTGGTACGCAAGAGGGAGCGCCTGAAGGCGGAGTACACACGCGTGTGGGAGCGCTGCGTGTTGCACTCGCTGCGGCCCGAGCGCGCCGCGCTGCATAAGTTGCTGCGGCTGTTGCGCCACGCCGACCAAAGCGACGTGTTCACGGAACCCGTGGACCCACTTGAGGTTTGTGTAGGTTGCTATGCGAGCAGGTACGCAAGAGGGAGCGCCTGAAGGCGGAGTACACACGCGTGTGGGAGCGCTGCGTGTTGCACTCGCTGCGGCCCGAGCGCGCCGCGCTGCATAAGTTGCTGCGGCTGTTGCGCCACGCCGACCAAAGCGACGTGTTCACGGAACCCGTGGACCCACTTGAGGTTTGAAGTGAAAACTTCTTCTTTTTGAAGTGAAAACTTCTTTAGGCGCTTTGAGCACTTTTTGGTAGGGGGTAAAAATGAGGAATACGCGAGATCGAATACATTCGTAATTAAACCTTAATGCCTTAGTTTTAAGGTTTATCTGTGTAACCGTGGGCGACACCTCGCGTTGTTACGAAGACAAAAGGTCTTAAATATAAATATAGTACATTCGTAAATAAACTTTAATTCCTTAGTGTAAGAGACAATCTAGAAGTAGGTATTTATGAGACACTTTTAATATATTTGTACTCTCATTTGGAACTTGCACGAATAAATGGTTAAACGTGTAGAGGTTCCACGAGAGATTTAATGTAATTAGATAAAAGATGGCTAAACTTACACATAATATTCACTTGATCCGGCCACGACTGCTATCGTTAAGCTCTAAATCAAAATGCGATCTAAACACAAAAGCATTCAATAATCGCTGAGTCTGCCGGCAGGAGACTAAACTACCATCGTTCAAACACTCGTATTTATACTAATACACTCGTATTTATACCAACTATTTTCAATATGGCGTCCGTATCTGCAGATTAAATCGAATGACATGAAACGACACAAATTGACAGATATTATACTTTCTGTTCATGAGGTATAATGACAAACAGTAATAATGCTAACATTAGTTTTAAGGTTTATATTTGAAATTTTTTATTATTATTATTTTTTTATATTTTTTTAATTAGAAAAAAAATTAAATATTCGTTTTCACTTCTATCGGCAGTCCCTATGACTGCCAAAATTTTTTTAATGTGTGATAGAAGCGGGCGTTACTTTGCGGGAGTCCATCATAAAGAAAAAACAATAACTTTAATTCGCTATAATACAAGGCAGATTATAGCAAATTAAAGTTCTACTTTTTCATTTTTTTTATCCACGCTTGGCGGCACGTCTTTGCCGGTAGGGTGATAACTGGTAACTAGCCATTGCCAAAGCCTCCCACCTGGCCAGAGCAGGGAAAATTCAGAAATTATAAATTCCCAAATTGACCCTGCCGGGGATCTTCGCGCGTTACAATAACAGCGCTCAACACACAACAACACAACAACCACCCTACCGGCAAAAGACGTACGGCCTAGCGATTAGGGGTATGTGTTTAATATAACTGTCATGCTCCTAACAGGTTAGCCCATCCTCATCACTTACCGTCAGGTGAGATCGTAGTCAAGGTCTAACTTGTAGTGGATAAAAAATTGCGCAAATAAACGATGCAAAACTTTACTGACTATATAACTAAAACTGTCTTTCATGTTACATATACAGGTAGAAAATATTAAGAACAGGAGTTCAATTTTTTTGTATTAGGTACCAGATTACAGTACAATAGTGAAAAACCCGATGGATCTCAGCACAATGGAAAAGAAGTTGGATAGAGGCGTGTACAAAACAATAGACGACGTGGAAGCAGACTTCCAACTCATGATCGACAACTGTCTCACTTACAATAATAAGGACACGGTATTTTACAAGTAAGTTCCTGTCTTTAATCTTCGTTATAATGGACTTTGGCTGTAATATATTTTATTCTGTATATTTTTAACTTCACTTTTAATAGACAATTATATGACATGTAATGTAGGAGAGTTTTGGTAGTGTTGCTTCGTATAGGCTAAAGGTAGTCGCGAAGTAAACCGCTACTCAATTTAATGTAGATACGCTGCCCCAACCTGGGACATACCAAGCCTAACTCCGAATTTTTCGAGACTCGACAAGTTTTAAAAAATGGCAGGCTTTTTTAAGTAGTTCTGAAAAATGTGTAACAAATAATTAAATCCTCCTCTCCTCTCCTTTTTAATTAATCCATTTACCAACAATATATCTGTATCAATGAAATCTCTGTTAAACTCTTACAACCTAAACATAGATTTCTTAAAACATGTAGATATTTCGTCACATCAGGGCGGGTATAAAAATGCGGGAACAGTGTGCTCCGATATTCCGTCAAGCGCGTCGCGACGTGATCGAGGCGGGGATGCGCGACGTGGCGGGGCAGGGCGAGGCGGACGAGGCGCAGCGGCCGCGGGAGCGCGAGCCCAGCACGAGGCGCCGCCGCAGCGTGCGGCGCTCCAGCAGCGACAGCGACCGGACTGCGGGTAACACTACATACTACTTGGCATAAACATGCGGGCACTCAGCACCGTGAGCTACAATATTCCGTCAAGCGCGTCGCGATGTGATCGAGGCGGGGATGCGTGACGTGGCGGGGCAGGGCGAGGCGGACGAGGCGCAGCGGCTACGGACCGATGTTATTTTTTTGCATGGAAATGGAATACCATAGACTTTTTATCACGTGAGATGAAACAGTTAACACGGTATTTTAAAAAAAAAATTAACCACGCTTATGAAGTCGCGAACATCTTCTACTTTTTTAATTATAATACTTTGTTTCAGATACGCGTAGCGAACGCGGCGTGTCATTGGCTCGCAGTGAACGTCGCCATACTAGCCTGCATAGAGATCTGCATACAGACGATGATAACAATATGGTATGTACTACCTATATATTATTTTGTGGTCAACTACATTTCAATCATTAAAACGTGCCACTTGTGCACTTGCCATCTATGCCAGCCACTTAGTATAGTCATTGTTCCAATAGTGGGTACATGGGATGAGCACATACGGTAGTGTAGGGTAAAGGAAGATTTTTTTGGAACTAGATAATAAATCCATCCCTTCCTTTTTTCATGTTGTAAGCAAAATGCAGCTTTTATTGGTTGGTTATACATATAAAACCCCTCAATTTAAGATGGTGCCTTCAAAACAGCTTTTTGGTAGTCATTTTAAGAACGAATGGAAGAACGTTACTTTCTTCCGAAAAGAGATCTGAGTTGGGCTGTTTTTACACTTATTCAGCTTTTCCCAGCTGAATGAATGTGCATCTGCACCTCTTTTGATTTGAAGTGAATCGAGCTGAATAGTTGTAAACACAGGGGACGGATGCGGGTCAGGCGCGGGTCGCCTGTGTGTTTTGCCCTTTATTCTAAGAGAAGTTTAAAGCCTCGTATTCACTAGGGGACAAATGTTCACGACACGTGCCCCAAGAGATGTCGGGCTACGTTGGGCGATGTCGACAGACATCTTGTCTCGCGATCTTTTGTCTATTGTCAGACTTGTCGTACGATGTCGAGCGATGAAGGTCGAGATTTCTAGCGACACAAGTCGCGGGATATTTGTCCGCTAGTGAATACGAGTCTAAACTTCAAAAATGATTTCAAATATTGAACAGAAGCAGGCGTTACTTTACGGAACTCCATGATAATTAATGAACTAGAAGTTTAATTCGCTATTATTATTCGCGATTATATCGAATTAAACTTCTAGATCATTCTTCAAAAATTGTAGCGAGACGTGTCCCCGGTTGTACCGAAAAGCAAAGTGAACAGAAACTGGTGGCGAGGCCGAGGGCGCGGGCGGGGCCGGCGCGGGAGGAGGGGCCGGGGCCGCGCGGCGCACCATGCCGCCAAGCTGCCTCGGGAACCCAGGGAAATTGGTAAAGCTGATGATAAGTGATGATGGCAGGAACATCTTTCTGAACCAGTGGTAGATTCACTCGACGATTCAAGGCTTGTAAAAGTTTTTTGAATAAAACGCATTGGAGTTTGGCGCAATCTAAGATGGTAGCGGGCTAACCTGACTGGCTGTTATATTAAAGTTTAAACCCATACCATACCCATGTTTCTATGCGGCTGCGTATCGGAACGCTATAGGAGCTCATAATTTGACAGTGGTTGCTAGCTTAGCTGTTACCAACAAAGTTTTCTAGATAACAAATTTCAATACATAACAAGATTTCAAGATCTATTCATTTGTATCTTGTATCATTTTCAGATACACCAACAACAGATTCGGAAGCACCCACAACGGCGAGGAAAAGCGTGGAGCGCACTCAGAAACTGGCCACGCCGGAGAGGTCGCCGTCCAAGCAACCAGAGGGTACAGGTATCTCTCTCTACGTTGCATTCCTAATTACTCAGGGTCGTGAACTCGTCACCCCTTTCCATTAATCAAATAATGGTAGGAGTTTTCTTGGGATAATAATGCGGTGGGTTCCGACGTCCTTCCGCATGCGACTCGACTAAGAGTATTTAAAGTTTAAACTCTCAGGTTTTGTAACGATTTTGTGTTATTGAAGTAAAGTATGAGATATGGAACCCGTGGCGGTCCGGGGCATACACGTACGAAACTTTGGATGGATGGATGGATGTTTGTTACTCAATCACGCCAGGTCGGCAGAACGGATCTGGATGAAATTTGGCACCAAGATAGATTTTATTCTAGAATATCACATAGACTATTTTTGTCCCGGTAAATTTAGGAGGTCCCGCGGGAAAAAAAACTTAATCAACACGGACGAAGTCGCGGTCATTAGCTAGTACAACTACAAACTAAAATTACAGCTCTAAATCCCTTGTGCTAGTGCTTTCCTTTTCCGCAGGAAGTATTATGAAAGGGATAGCGATATATTTGCAGCCGTGTCATTTTTATTACATTGTTTACAATATTTAAATACTCCAACAGGATTGGGACTTTTGGGTGGTCTCAGGAAACCCACTTTGCTGGTGAGCCCCTCCACACTGGCAACGCCTTCAAAGAGTTTCGGGGCTGATGGTAAGCATTCATATTTATACTCATAATAGATGATGCCCGCGTGGATTAAAGTGTTTGATTCCCGCGGGAAATCTTGAATTTTCCGGGTAAAAAGAGGCCTATGTCCTTCTCCGGGATACAACCTATCCCTGTACCAAATTTCATCAAAATCGGTTAAACAGATAGGCCGTGAAAGCGTATCAGACAGACAGCCAGACTCACTTTCGCATTTGTATGAAAGTATGAATATTTTTTAAATTCAAATAAACTTATTAAACTGGTTCGGAATTACATTCCTAATCGAGAAGAACCAACAAGAAACTTCTTTTTATGGTAGATTGAGATTGGGATTTATAAAAAATGTAGTCTATATAGTTTACCTCATCATTTAGTTTCTCATGATATTTTAGTTTTTACGTTTTTTTATAGCGACGTTGCCCACGCTGTCAGCCAGCCTGGGCCGAAGCCCCGCGCCGCTGGAAGCGTCGCCGCGGAAAAAAGGCCGCGGAAGACCGCGAAAACAGAACAAAGATAAGTCCGCCTCGTCGCCTGATCTATTCAGGTATGTTGGCTTCTATTTCAATACATAATTATAATAGAATATGCATCGATATACATATATGTAGGTACTAGATGGGCCCTTTCATAGAAAAAAGTTGGGCGTCCGACTTGTAGAGCATGCCCCTCACCTGTATAAGCCTGTCCTTGTCCCCGCCATATAGCGCTGTCCCGCTTTTCAGACCAGATGGCGTTAGTAAAATAAGTGCACATACTTTGTTTGACAGGGCCCGTCTACGTAAATTGAGGTCGTTGAGATTATGTTATTGAATGACATGAGTATTAATACTTTACTCATTATTATAAATGCGAAAGTGTGTTTGTTTATTATCGCGCCGCAACAGAGCAACGGATTGACTTTTTTTTTTGCACAGGTATAGTTGAGAACCTGGAGATTGACACAGGCTACTTTTTATACCGGAAAGTTAAGGAGTACTTGTAGGAATTTAAAAAAAATATTCCACGCGGACGACATCGCGGGCTTCAGCTAGTATCGTATGAAATAATTAACCAATACAGATTCTATATGCTAAATTCTGTTATTGGTTTTTTATTTAATTCTATAAAAAAGATCCAAAAATTCAGTTATCTTAATACATACATCTTTTGTTGCAAATACCGTAAACTATTTTTATTGAATTACATGTTTAAACAAGCGCGAGTGCTATAATAATTATTTATTATCATATTATTTTTACGTATTACTTATACGTCCAAGTTACCTGGTTTAAAAGTCCTCAGGATTCAACATTTTCGAATCTTAACTCCGAGTATGTTCAGGTGCGTCCACACTAATTAAAATGTTGCTTATTATAGGGGTATGGGTGGCGCTGAAGGGGCGGCGGAAGGCGGCAGGGGGGAGGTCCCGGGCGGAGCTTCGTTCCTGCAGTACAGGGGACCGCCCGGGGAAGTGGGGTCTGATAGCGACCTAGCGCTCTCCAGGTAATCACACCACTACCACTACAGCCCATTAACGCCCTTTTATGCCTCTTTATGTCGTGCACGCTACTATTCGTAAGGTGCTCAAGTAAGCGACTGTTTGCAGCCTTACATTTGATACTTATATTTTGTCCAGGTCGTCCAGCAGTAGCTCAGTGTGGTCGCAATCTTGCTCGTCGTGCACGCACTATGACGAAGACAATGCGTCCGAACACTCGTGCTCCCTCAGCTCTAGTGATGGGTTAGTATTTGTAGTAGATTGATCTCTGTTCACATTTTTCCACAAAAATCCCATAGAAAACTGATTTTCTGTGATCAATAGTAGCCTGCCGTAGGACGTACCCTTCTGTTTTATCTTTTAACCTTTATTGTCTTTGTTCTAAGTGTGTGCAATAAAGATTTTTATCTAACTATCTATTTACTCCCATTTCCGGGATGCAAGCTATGTATGAACCCGTCAAAATCGGATTAGCGGATGGGCCGCGAAAGGGTGGCTGCCGAACAGACACACTTTCGCATTTATCCTAATATGAGTATGAACATGAATTTAATAGACCACAATCGACTTGGTAATCACCTTCGTCAGAAGTGAATGCTGGCCGACAAACCGATTTTGTCTAATATCTTTAGACTTTAATTTATTAGACTCCCGTGTTAGCAAAACAATCAACATTTTTTTTGTTGAACGGAGCGTAATTTTAAAACATTTTAGACTTACTGGGGCCATAATGTCACCGCTAAAAAGCCATATTGTTTCATCATTGTTGATTTTCGTGATTTAAAATTATTATCCTTATTTTAGGAACGCCAAGGTACGCGACATCAAACTGTCATTTTGAGTAATATTGTATTGATAAGCGTTGGCAGTATGGCCCCAGAGGTATCAATTTTTTTATTTCAAAATGAATTACCCGGGTTTTTCGATTTACTAATTCCAGGTCAAGTTACAACGAAACTATGGACTCTACGGTAGAGGGCGGCAGTGGACCGGAGCCGCGAAGATGCGGGCGCCGCGCCACTAGGGCCGACGTGTCCGATGCTGAGCCCCCCACTACGCCTGTCAAGGTAATCTATACTAACAAACTATTTGTTCAATTCCCGCGGGAACTCCTTATTTTTCCGGGATAAGAAGTAGCCTATCCTTTCCCGGGATACAAACTATCCCTGTACCAAATTTCATCAAAATCGGTTGAACGGATGGGCCGTGAAAGCGTAGCAGACACACTTTCGCATTTATAATATTAGTATGGATGCGAAAGTTTGGATGGATTGATGGATGTATGTTTGTTACTCAATCACGCCAGAACGGCTGAAAGGATCTGGATGAAATTTGGCACAGAGGTAGATTATAGTCTGGAATAATAATACATAGGGTATCCCGGAAAATTGGAGAGTTCCAGCGGGAACCGAAAAACCTTACCATCGCGGACGAAGTCGCGGGCTTCAGTTAGTATCATATAATACTGGCCGCACAGTTGAAAAGAGCTCGAACCGGTCGAGTACTAGTTTTTCGCGACTCACCCACTGAGGATCCCGTAGCGTAGATTAGGAAGAAACATTTACCTACAGAGTCCTAACTAACTAAGTTAACTGCGTTGAGTGGATTTATCGTAAAAAAATTGCATACTTACTTTTTTACAGTAAATAAGAAGCAAATTTAAAATTTTAGGGTCGCGGCACACGGTCTTCAACATCGAAAACGCCGGTAAAATCCACGCAGCAGGACATTCAGCTGGAACCATTGCAACTTGTGTGGGCTAAATGCAGGTAATTATATTCTATCCCTAATATTCATAATAAAATTATTATGGAAACACAATATGGAGTGTAGAGGTAAGGAGTAACATCTCTTATGGGAGAGAAGTAGAGAAAGTGTCCAGTGGTTGCTATAAATAACAGTTCAAAAACCTTCCACAGTGGCGCTTGTGTAGCAAAGTGTATGGTATGAATATAGCAATTGTAGATTGAAGTGAAGTATGCCGAGTTAAAAAATTTAATATTATTGTTGACTAAAATAGTTAAATAATGAAAATTTCCACAACTTACGTTGTGCAAAATAATTTTGAATGTTTTCTTTCCTTGTTTATTTCTCAAACCTACTCCAATAATATTTAGCCCTTCCTTTTAAATATTCCTTAATGCTAATGTGGCGCCCCCAATTTAATGGATTTCGACGGACACTTTTTATGTACAGAGGCTCCTTATCTCTACACTCCATAAAACACAAGTGCAAACATCAATAAACCATACTTATTAATTTAATGTATAACTGTTTGTCCCACAGAGGGTATCCTTGGTACCCAGCCCTGATCATCGACCCAAAGATGCCAAAAGGTTATGTCTACAATGGAGTACCTTTACCCGTACCACCTCAAGACGTCCTAAACCTCAAGAAAAACTACTCTCATGAACCAGTCCTTTACCTGGTACTATTTTTTGACGTAAAACGTACTTGGCAATGGCTGCCACCAAATAAGCTAGAGCCTTTGGGCTTGGATAAATCTGTGGATCAAGCAAAACTGGTCGAATCTAGGAAACCCACTGATAGGAAGGCGGTCAAGAAGGCCTATGGTGATGCGATGCAGTTTAGGAAGCAAGTGGATGGGGATAAATGACACAGGTTTAGGTATCGGTCTAGAAGACCAGCTAGGAATAGAGCGTTTAGCTTTGGCACCTTCTCTATGATGCACATTCGAACACCAGATACTACAGATTCCAGTGATTAGAGATATATTTCTTTTTGCTTTATTGCACATCCAATAGTCATACAGGCTAGAGAATATTGTTATTCTAGTCAAACTAAGGCAGCTCTATGCAGGCGTATTTTGGGTGTGTTTAAAGACAATTACTGGTATAAAAAACATAAAATAAAATAAACAGAAAATAAAGTAGGTAAACAACATAATTACATTGATACCCAAATATATAATAGTAGGTATGTGGTGATGATGGTTTTTAAAGTAATTATAACAATTGAGCAGCTAATAATAAAATTACATTTTAATAACTTTTTTGGGAGTAAAATCTTTGGAATTATTGATATTATGATTTATATATGCTTGTAATGTTTCAAGTAATGTTACGAAATAATATTCTTAATAAAATATTGTTATGTAGTTTCACTGGTAAGCATAATAATATAATATAAGGTCATACTTATTGCAATTAGTTAGGTATAGGGCTTGGATTTGCTTAACTATCTTGTATTTAGAAAAAAATTAATAAAATTGCACTATGTAAGGATGTTCTGTGTATGTATTTATTTTCTCTATAGGTAGAGTTAATCACTTTTGTAAGTATTATTTATTAAAAACAATAATAGAAAAGTTGGTTAATCAGACCATTGTCCGAAAATACAATGATCTTTGAACTCACTGTACCAAGTTATGTTTGCTAGTTCACAAATTGTAAACCTTTACACAGCTGTTACATTGTTAGTATTTTTAAGTGTTAACTACTTTTGTGTTGTTTGTGTAAATTAAAGACTTGAAAAGTACTAAGCTTTGATTTTATAGCCAACAATCCTTTTTAAGTATAGGTTTAAAATAGGGCTACAATATATTAATAACAAAAATTAGAGGTGAAATCTATATATTACAATAATTAAATTAAAACAAACCATTGCTTGATATACAAGTAATTTTTTCATTCATAATGTTTATCCCATTGGAAGATTTTTCCTGGAGTGGGTCTAACATTAACTGCAGCTTTGGGCACACTGAAAAAAAAATAAGTTGATCTGTAATCACATTATTGAATACTTTGGAAATGTGTTAGGCAATGAAATATTTTTAAAAGGTCTAGACAGTTGGTATGCTTTGGCTGTGGCTGGTAACCTGTTACCATGCTACCACCAAAGATGGACTACCAAGTAATTACCTTGAGTTCACTTTATTGACAAACAGTAACCTAGTAAGTACCCAACCACAAAACATGAACCTTTAACATTTCTCAATAGCCATACTGCTAAGTATAAACAAGTCTTGTAGTGAAATAAATACACAAAATAAAAACAGTTTCAACACCTGCTAGCTTCAGTCAAAAACATGAAATAATATTGTCAACATAAAGATGTTGTGAATGAAGTTACCAAGAGGCAACACTAGATCTGCCCATTTGAATTAGATGATACTACATTTTTATAACATTAAACTTCATTATTTACCCTTTATCAGCACTGCTGTCAGCAAGCAACTTTTGAGTTAACACTAGAGGAGGTTTAACTTCCCTGCGACCATCACGAGTGTAGTAGTAGTTGTGAGCATGCCTGGAAATTAGAATAATAATTAGAATAAGTGGTTTATTTTTACCTATGTAATGATTTTAGGGAAGTTTTACTTATACAGCTGTTATTACTCACAATTTTGCATATAGAGAAATATTTGATGTTATTTTCACATGATCAATATTTCACTCAATGCCGAGCTTCTCACAAAGAACAAATAAAATATAGATAACTCACAACAAAAATAGTAATACTTATAAACTAAATAGTTGTAGTAAATTTACAAAATATTATTTAGGTACGTAAGTAGGTATACCTATTCAACCAAAACTAGAACGTAAGCATTCCCATTTAACAATAAGCAAATAGATAGGAAAGCATACTTATGTGACGGTCCATCAGGAATTTGCGGTGGCGGTTGAGTCCTAGCTGCTAGGAGGTGCTCAGATCTCAAGGTAGTCGTATGCTTTCTCTACAAAATATCGAAATATTATTACTCCAATTTGGTTATGTAATGAAAACAACAAGGCGAATCAATACTTACGCCAAGAAGGAAGTTTCTAAAAGCCTGCATTATGGGCGAAACATCTCGCAAAGGAACTTTGTTGCTCATTTTTTTTAATTACCTATTTTAGTCGTTTTCTAAAAGATTTATTTTGATTTTTTATATCAACATTCGCTTTTTCCTTCGTCGTTGACATCAAAGTTGACACTTGATTGACATTCGCTTAAAATGTCATTGTCGAGGTGACATTAATGACTTTTATATAACTGGTTTAGTAGCTCTGGATTCTAGACCTACTGAGCACAGTAATAACATAACGCAAGACAAAACACTCGGAAAGTATCGCTGTCTACGTTAATATTCTATGACCCAGACCCAGAGTGAGTATCAAAGGTATCAAGAAAATGAACATGGCACTTCCCATAGATTTATTTATGTCTGTGGCACTTCCATGATGAGCTTATATCCCTGTGTTAAATCCATAAATCGGGTCCCAATTCGAATAGATTTTCGACTTTCCACTATTTTAGGATCTTACCAGTGGTAAGTGATGATTCAGTCCAAGATGGCAGCGGGCTATCCTGTGGGTATGGTACCAGGCATAACTCATAATCGGTTTCTAAACAGAATCTTACCGGAACGCTATCGCGCCGCCAGTAGCCGCCAGGTAGAGAGTGTATTTGTTCTGTGCGCCAGGCACCTCTTTGTCAGGTTGGCAGGTTGTTACTGTACCTTTGATTTTAAATCTATAGGTATAGGATAGAATAAGTAGGTAGGTAGACACTTACTTTTGATGAGGCACTTACCTATTTTATGGAAATTAAATAAAACCTATCTGCAATAATAAATTGCAATGGAATTTAATTATTCAATAATATTAAAATCGATACAATGATATTAATTATTATATGCATGTATTTGTAATATTAAAAATTTATATTAGGTAACTTATTATTTTGTTATTATCTACTATTATTTATTATATTTACAGAATTAGATAGGTACCTACCTAATTCAAATAATCTGAGATTATACATACATATTTAATACTTACCTATTTATTATTATTATGGAGGGTAGTTTAGGAGGAGTAACATCTCTGTATAATATAAAAAGTGTCCGTCGAAATCATCGATATATATGTAGGTACTAGATGGGCCCTTTCATAGAAAAAGGTTGGGCGACCGACTATGAGAACGCGTTCCTATCCTGTCTTTGTCCCCATCGTAGCGCTGTCACGGTCGCTCGTCGTGTGGATAATTTGTTATTCTTAGGTTAACATCTAAAGTCTTATTAGTTTGGCACTGTACAATTTTTATTTTAAGGTAAGCGTTTCAAGCCACAATCATACATTTCCAAAAAAACGTTATTTAATCTTCCTATTTAATATTTTTATCCATTGCGCAATCATAAATCATTTAATTTCCGCGGCAAACTGTATGATATTTTTTTACTAACTGGCCTTACGGCTTCTATGGCTATGGCCTATATTATCTATGACGAAGTCATACGTTTTCATAAGTCAATGGTTTTCAAGCTTTCATTCAAATGTAGCAAGCAAGTTCCCGCTTTTCAGACTAGATGGCGTTGATGGCGTTGCTAAAAATACGCCCACATTCTTTGTTTGACAGGGCCCGTCTATGTAAATTGAGGTCGTTGGTCGAAATGCATTAAATTGGGGGCGCCACCTATCATCAGGATAAATTTAAAAGGAAGCGCCAATTATTATTAGAGTAGGTTTGAGAAATAAACAAGGAAAGAAAACATTCATCATTATTTTGTACAACGTAAGTTATTGAAATTTTTAATAAATAACTACTTTTGTCGACAATTACAATAAAATTATATTCTCGGCATAGTTACTTCACTTCATCAACAATTGCTACATTCATACCATACCCTATGTCTACACCAGCACCATTGTGAGAGTTTATTGAAGTGTAATTTATAGCAACCACTGGACACTTTTTCAACTTTTCTCCATCGATATAATATATGTAGGTACTAGATGGGCCCTTTCATAGAAAAGGGTCGGGCATCCGACTTTGAGAGCGCGTTCCTAACCTGTCTGTCCACATCGTAGCGTAGTCACGGTCGCTCGTCGTGTAGATAATTTATTCTTATGTTAACATCTTCAGTCTTATTAGTTTGGCACTGTACAATTTTTATTTTAAGGTGTTTCAATTCACAATTATACATTTCCAAAAAAACGGTACGAAATCATTTAATTTCCGCGGCAAACTGTATGATATTTTTTTTACTAACTGGCCTTACGGCTTCTATGGCTATAACCTATATTATCTATGACCGAGTCATACGTTTTCAAGCTTTCATTCAAGATGTTGCAAGCAAGTTCCCGCTTTTCAGACTAGATGGCGTTAATGGCATTGCTAAAAATACGCCCACATTCTTTGTTTGACAGGGCCCGTCTATGAATACGTAGTATTCTATACTAATCTGTGCGTCTATGTAAATTGAGGTCGTTGCTTTTCTCCCGTAAGAGATGACACTCCTTCTAATCTACCCTCCTTATTTATTATCCACTTATAAAATATCTGGACCCCGTCACGTAAGTAATAAGTACCTACCAATCACAATTATCCACTTTTACACTTGAAGTGATACAAAATGGCTAACCTAACATGCACAGTGGAGCCTAATAAGGAGAAGTTTTCTGCTATTACAGACATTTGTTTCACGCGATAGGTAAGTAGGTAGGTATTTAGGTACATCATAGTAACATAATATAAATGTATCACTATAAAACAGGTAAGTACCTAATTAGTAATTAAAGGTGAGAGCAAAAGTAATAAATATTTACACATTTTAAACAATTAGATAGGTACATAAAGCTGTAGATTATGTCCTGAAGAGATAGGCTTCGGGGTTCGCGTACACCTTAATATTCAATGGTAACACATTTTGTTTTAAGATATTCGTTGAGAGCTTCCTGACCTGTAACAAAAATACGGGCAAAATTTATGGGTGTAACAATGTGGCCAATTTTGTATTTAAACATTATCTCAAGAGAATAAAAAAAAGCTTTCTCTTCTTTGGAAAATAATTTGATAAAAATTCTTTCCAAAAAACCGACTTCCAAAGCCACTGTAAAGTAAAAATAATTTTGATTTCTACACACTATGTTGAAGTCGGGCGAGCCTCAAGCGTCAACTATGCCTTTGTTATACTCGCCCGACTTCGGCACACCTACAGCATCAGGATTGAGGATTTGGAGTCAGAATTTTTTATGGGACCACCTCGTGAGCTTCCTCTAACCAATGAAAAAAAAAAATTCAAATCGGTTTAGAAACCACGGAGATATGCACCGACATACATAAAAAAAAAAGATACGCGCTGAATTGTGAACCTCCTCCTTTTTTGAAAGTCGGTTAAAAAAGTCCTGACAAAATAATCGGTCTCTAATCTAGTAAAAGTTCTGACCAATGACTGACTACCTAATAAGTTCTGACTTATAGGCATCTTATAGGTACCAAAAGGATATAAGGTATCAAAGACACACTTTAAATCTTTGATACCATATAATATCATATAGGTATCAGTTTTTGAAAAAAATCCGATATAATTTAAAAAAAATACCTAAGTCTTTGCCGAATCCAGATTGCTTGAAGCCCCCAAAAGGAGCAGCCACATCAGTCTTGTTGTACGTGTTAACAAAAACAGTGCCAGCGTCGATCCGCTCCGCAAACTGTAGAGCCCGGGAAATGTCGCGAGTAAACACACCACTCGCCAAGCCGTACTCTGTACTGTTAGCTCTGCGAATGACGTCGTTTATATTCCTGGAAAGAAGTTTTATTTTTGAAATCTCAAGAAAAAACCTTTGATAGCTCTTTTAACTGTCTAGGAGTTGGACTTGAAAGGCTGATTATTTAATACGATGATCTATTGGAGTATGGAGTACCTGGATTAACTTAACTTTCACAAACACTGTTTCACAATTGGGTAATTTTGACAACTAGTCAAATCAGCAACGTTTTTAATTGTGTATGAAATTTTGAATTGTGACGTCATCAAAGTTCAACGCACTTTTTTACTTTATCAAAAATCGTGCTTTATATGGGAGTTTGTATGAAATTTTGAATTGTGAAGTCATCAAAGTTCAACGCACTTTTTTTAATCGATAGTTTTAAATAGTTATCTTCTTTTTTTAATATATAAAACAAAGTCGGGTTTGTTCGAACACCTATAACACTCAGTCCACGCGGACGAAGTCGCAGGCATCCGCTTGTTCAACATAAAACTAACAGGGGACGTGGATATTACGACTTTTGGGAGATCACCCTTTAGGAGAGTGATTATTTAATGATCACTAAAAAAAAATTATTTTTAATCAACGTTCGGGAAAGCACTGGCCCCTAAGATACAGGCCCTCCTAGTTTAGGGGGCAGGAATTCATTGTTCTGTACTTTAGTTATTTCCATTAAATACAGATTTCTATTTCTATTTCAAACCTAGATAAAAACCATAGGTACTTACTTGCTACTGAATTTGCTAATAATCATAATGGGTCCGAAGGACTCCTCCTTAGCAACAAACATGTCATCAGTGACGTCGGTGAAGATGGTTGGCTGGAAGAAGAAGCCTGGCCTGTCCACGCGCTTGCCACCGTAAACCAATCTGGCACCTTCCTTTACACCGCGTTCACAGAACTGAAATAATTCAAACGGTTCAAATTATTACTATTATAATTTAATACAAGTGCTTTTGAATCGTCAGAAATAGACAACCGTCTACCACGGAATGCCGAGAGGGATAAGCAATAAACTCGGCGGTACCTCTTTTAAAAGTTTAGCTATTAATATATCGAGGGTAGAATAGAGGAGTGTTATCTTTGTACATAAAATGCACCACATTGGGGGCGCCACATTAGCATCAAGGTAAATTTAAAAGGAAGCGCCAAATATCATTAGAGTAGGTTTGAGAAATAAACAAGGAAATAAAACATTCATCATTATTTTGCACAACGTAAGTTGTTGAAATTTTCAATAATAATTAACTATTTTAGTCAACACTGATATCAATTTTTTTAACTCAGCATAATTTACTTCAATCTACAATTATTGCTACATTCATACCTTAACGCTTTGCTATACCAGCTCCACTGTGGAAGCCAGTGTTATCAACCGACTTCAAAAAAAGGAGAAGGTTCTCAATTCGACTGTTTTTTTTTTTTTTTTTAATGTTTGTTACGTCAGAACTTTTGACTGGGTGGACCGATTTGGATGATTCTTTTTTTATTTGAAAGGGCATACTTCCCATGTGGTCCCATATAAATTTTATCGAAATCGGTCGAGCAGTTTTTAAAATATCAACAATAAAATAAGTACTTTGTATAGCGTGTGCTTGTTGTTGTAAAGTTGGCGCGGGAGTTTGAAGTCGGTTGTTTAAAAATAATTTTTTATATTAAATTATCTCCCATAAGAGATAACACTCCTCTATTCTGCCCTCCATACTATAATTACACTAATGACTAAAGTTTTAATACCTATGTGGGTAGCTTACGTATCGCTTGATACATTAAAACATGTTCTGCACGAATGAGATACAAAATGTTTCATTCGAGATTAAATAGTTATTTACAATGAATTATGAAAACATCAAAATCTGTCCTACCTCTAGTAATTTTTCCATATGCGCTTTATGGTTCTGTGGCCCATGAGCTGTTCCTCTATGAAGTGGATCGCCGATGGTCATCTTTTTGGTCTCTTCCACAACACGACTAACAAATTCGTCGTGTATTCTCTCCTCGACGAAAAGACGACCGGCAGCTATGCAATTTTCCCCTTTATTGAAGAATACTGACGCCATTCCCTAAACAATATAAGGATACTATTTCTATTGCAAGATTGACTTCAATGAAGTAGACCATCATTGATGTGACGGTGCTTCTCGTGTTAGGTACAGCGAGAAAATAATGTTTACGTTTTGGGTAAATTAAGGAAAAATTACTCAATGATGGGATATAACTACTTACGTTTCTAACAGCTTTTTCGAGATCACAGTCCTCAAATATTACCAACGGGGATTTTCCACCCAGTTCCAGCGAGACTTTTTTCATGTTTGATACTGCACACGATCGCATGATGGTTTGTCCTGTGAGAAAAAAGGGATGTTTATTTTGGGTTAGTTTGTCAAGTATTTAGAACAATTTTGTTCCTTTCTTTGGGCTATTTGGCTAAGACGAGCTATCTCAAAGATGCAATGAACGCAAGACCCGCAAGAGACACTGGAGTATCACGCACGGCATAAAAATGCGTGAGCCACATCAGCGCTGACATCTGCTGGTAATGAACAATTTTGGAAGCCGCCTGATACAATAGAATGTAACTCTTTTATTATTGAAATGCGTTGCTTGCGCCTCTAGAGTTTCATCTCTGGCATGTCATGCAAACTGTTGTTTCTTAGTCCGTCATACCATGGTAACGGGATCGACCATTAAAAGCATTAACTAGGTAATTGTTGAAATATTTCTCACCGATTTCTGTGCTGCCAGTGAAGCCCAGCTTCCTAACAAGTGCATGGTCGGCTAACGCTTGCCCACAAACCGTTCCACTGCCTGGCAGGATGTTTATCACACCTGGAGGAATTCCCGCTCGTACAGATAATTCGGCGAACTTCAGTGCTGTTAGTGGACATACCTGAAATAAAACGACTGTGTCACTCACTCTGCGTGTGTGTGTGTTACTTAGAAAGATGGATGGACGGATACTAGTAAGAGTCAATGAATTCGAATTGAAACCCGTTCCCTGAGCACACAACGATAAAAACGGAAGTAAAAAGTGAAACGTAACATGACAGAATATACCTACTTAACAAGAGAAGAATAATAATTTTACTCATTGTATGTATGAATTTAATTGTGATAGGCTAGTGGTTAAGACGTCCGACCTATCCGGGTGGTCGATGGATTGATCCCTGGGCCCCGCATCTCTAACTTCTCTAACTTGTCAAGATGATGATAATGAAATTAATTCATCTAAAGTGCACCGCTCCGACTATGGTGAAAGTATAAAAGAAATAACAATATCATGATCACGGAAGCAATTCTCGATTGCGTCTTGAATGACTTTATAGCCAGATGAGCTCTATTAACCTTTACGTAAAGATAACATGACGCGTATTACGAAACTATTGAGGTTAGGTTAATTTACCGAGAGGGTTATGAAATGTTATATATAATATGCATGATGCATCACACTAGGTAGTATATATATGTCACCTTAAGATCGTGAAAACCGTTAGATTGTAATCTAACGCTTTTTATCTCGTTAGATTGTAAACTGTCGACAGATTGTGAACTGTTCAATGTTCTGAGTGTCAATTTTTGAAATATTCATTGTATTTACGTTTTCTTGTCTCTTTCTTGTAGGTTAGGTTAGGGTTCGACATAAATAATCAAGTAGGCACTTAGGTTCTCTCGGGTTAATATTCCTAACAGATTACAATCTACCGAAAAATAATGCGTTAAATCTTTTGACAGTTTACAATTTCACTAGATAAATTACAGTCTAACGGTTTTCACAATCTTACGGTGACATATACCTATATTGGCCACCTAAATCTATTAATGTTCGCTACATTCTGCCACGTACGATAAGTTTATAAAGTTAACAATGACGACCACCCTTGCGAAGTAGTAAATGCTTAGCTCTAGCATAAGTAGCAGATCCTGGGTTCCATTATAAACTGGGGTAATGTGAATTTAAAATATACAAATTGTCTCTGAACGGTTAGTTACCATCCTATTTGTTTGGCGAGATGTCGCCAATGGAAACCTATTAAAGCCATCTGGCTTCATTAAACTAGTATAACCCATCCACGTTGGCCCACTTACAATCATCAGGAGAGATCGTAGTGATGGATTATCTTATTATAGAATATAAGAAAATACTTGCAGCAGCTGGCTTCATAACAACTGTATTTCCAGCAGCCAAACATGCAGCCATCTTCCAAGAAAGCATCATAAGTGGGTAGTTCCAAGGTGTTATCAATGCACATACTCCAATTGGTTCCTTCTTGGTTAGAGTCAGATTTCTATTCGGCCTAGCATGATTTATAGGTATTGTAGCCCCCTGAATTTTGTCGCACCATCCTGCGAAATATCTCCAGGTATCTATTGACATTCCAACGTGGGTTTTTAAAGCTAATGTGTAAACGGCTCCAGAATCGATAGATTCGATTGTTGCTAATTCTTCTTTATGTTGTTCCATAAGGTCTGCTAACCTGGAATTGTAAATGTAAAGCTTAAAAATGTGCTTAAGTACTAACTTAAGCACATTTTTAAGCTTTTAGCTTTAGTAGAAATCGGAAAAAAATGTTTTGATTAACATACTTAAATAATAACTGTCCTCTATCCCTGGCGCTAATTTTAGACCATTCTCCTTCTTCGAAAGCTTTTTGTGCAGCTTTGACTGCTCTATCTACATCAGATTTTGAAGCGCTCTGTACTTTACATATCACAGATTCATCACTAGGATTTATTAAAGTTAAAGTTTTGCCACTGTCAGAATTAACAAATTCACCATTAATAAACAATTGTGTTGGAAATTTAATTTTCATTTTATTTACTTCTAATTCTACACCTTCATAAACAACTTCCTTACTACTCACACAACCTCTCGCTTTTAGGATAGCTATTGTATAAAATTCTTCAAATGTTGTATTCATATAAACATCCTCATTTTGTAATTCTATATTTGCCAAATCTTTGATTTCTTCTACTAATCTAACTACATCCATGGAGCCCGCTCCGGAACTGAAGAAGTCTGTATCATTTTCTATATCAATTCTTAATATTGCCTTCCAAACATTTCTAACGCTTTCGATAAATTTCCTTTCTTCCATACTTATTTCAAGGCTAACTTTATTTTCCTTCGCTTTGAAGAAGTTTTGTGCGTTTATCATTTTACCGTTAACTTTTAACCGTTGAATGTTGAGCTGAAACAGAAGTTTGTAATAAAAAGTAACTTGTACTTGTAGTACTTCTTATGTTGTTTGCTGAATCAAAACAGCTCTTACCCTAACTCCATCGTTTGCAGTAATTAACAACCCAGCTTCATGTACGACAGCAGGTTTCTGTAGACCGGGTATAACAAGTTTGTCACCCTCTGCTTCATACTCGCCTTCCCAAAGTGAAGATCCAAAGAATTTTATTTCAATGGGTGTATTGTTTTCATCAGTGCCATCTTTGTTTTGTGTCTGGATGAATGTAGTGGCTCCAGGAGAGGAATCAAGTCCTCTAATGAAATTATGTAACGCCAAACCGCCTTTGGACCAGTCAATCTATAACAGTTAAAGTTTTATTTTATAATATCAGTAGATAACTAATTACTGTATAACAAACAAGTCAGAAGGAAAGGCAAGGCAGTACCGATGAGTGTGAAAATCCCTACATACTCGTAGTATGATACTGAGAACCGATTAGCTCGTTGAAGAGAGTTAATATTATGATGACAAAATAATAGTGTAGGAAAATTACCCGTTGCGCTATTGAATTGGGCAACTCTAACTATAATTCTAATCTGTCTAATGTTCTTAATCTAAGTACTTAATGTTATTATTTACGACGTCACCTCGATAAATATTTGAAAAAATTAAAAAGTATTTGAACACGTTTTCTTTGTTTTGTTTGGTTGAGGTAACAATATTGATAATATTAAATTTGTAGACCGTTAAATAAATTGTTATTTCATATTTGTGGATACAACTGACACAGTAGGTACGATAAAATATTACGATACTAAATACTAATATAACGGTCATAATACGTGCGCAAACGCAGCTTCTAGCTTCTGAAAGAGGTCACATTGCAAATTATTGTTAATGGGTACCTAGGTATCTATCGTGTGTAATTTAGCCTTAAAAACCGTAAAATGCCTTACCTGATGAGTTTCGGGCTTGAATAGAGCTGGGTCGTATGTAGCGCCTTCTCCCGTTTGAGCTATTCGAGGTGCTGACCCGTTAGCTACCAAGTTAACTGATTCTGCCAACGCTTTAATACCTATTTACAAAATCAATGATTAAACACGTCATATAGCAACTCAAGAGTCCTCATTCCCGAAGCGTCGAGGCATACCTATTGGAAAACAAAGCTAATAAGGCTTTGTATATCTTGGGTTACCTTGTTGAAAGTAAGTAGTGAGATATTTTACTTTTACTTCGAAGAGATTTGTGTTTATCAATTTTATTAAAGTACTCAGTATAGGCACAGGTAGGTATTCAAAACGATAAATACCTTCTAAAAAATTTACCTAAATAAGAAAACTTGAAGGATATTCTTAGCTAAGCTCACATTTCACTAACCTTCAGGGTAAAGATATTTGTTGTACAAGCTATCCACAGTGTCGTCGATCGTACAAGGAAAGCTTCGTTGAAGCAATATGGGTCCAGTGTCCAGGCCATCGTCTGCCCAGAATATAGACAGACCGCAAGTTGTGTCACCTTCAATTAGTGTCCTGTTAGTAAGTAAGATTATGTAAGAAATGTTTTTTAAATAAAAATTTGCTTTTATATTATTAGACAGATAGTTACACCAAAAATGTCGGTGTTTAAAGGAAATCTGACGCATCATGAATTACCCTTCTACTTACCAGTTGATAGAGGATGCTCCTCTGTGCCTTGGTAAGATGCTGGGGTGATAACAAATACTTTGATACTTTGGGTACAGGATCACCTCCATGGGGATGAATTGTGTGCAGAATGGAAGCACATTGATGTCGGCATTTACCTAAAATTAAAACGGTAAGTAAATAAGTATTTTTAGTGTTAAATCCCCTAACATGGTCATGTGTGATGACCGTTTAATTTCTTTTAAGAAGTTATTGTACCTATTGCACTAGTTACAGAGATATATGGTCTGACATAAAACGTAAACTAAGTACCAATGGGCACAGGAAGGATAAGATATAAGAGGTCAGAAGTGAAGTAGGAACAGTGCTCTAAATTTGATAAACCGAGCATGATAGACAGACGTGCAAAACATGGATTTATCTAAATAGGTAACACCAGCTTAGAGTTTGCGACTTCGACTTCAAAATTAAACTATTTATATTTGTAGGACACGTCACTGAGACTTGGGTGGATTGGCACTTGTCCGTCTGATCGTCAGTCCGTCTGTCAGAGCCTTAAAACTTTCGAATTAATGAATTTAATAATTGAGCACATCGATATCACAAATGATATGACATAAAAATGAAGTACACAAACATTGGCGATTTGGATATCAACGTCGCTATTTTTAGACCAAAAATTTTAAGGGCTAACGGCCGGATTCTGGATTGAGAATTTTATCTTGGGTCTGTCTCAAAGACTAGGTTACAAGGACTAATTAAGCAAATTTTTGTTTCTGAATTGATATTGTGTAAGGTTTGAGAGTTGGAACTTGCTGTTTTTGCTTGAATGCTTAATTCAGGAACCGGCCCAGTATCAATTCAGAAACAAAAATTTGCTTAATTAGTCTTTAGTTCTTTGAGACAGACTCAACATGAAATTCTCGATTCAGAAACCGGCCTATACTATTCCTTGGATACTTATAATAAGTTTTCCCGCTTCTCAGCAAGCGAAAGAAGTTCATTTGCTTACCGATTTGTAGTCCTCTAGAATTTCAGGAATGACCTTCCCTTTGACCCTCCATGTTTTGTACTTGAACACTGGTTTTCCATTCTGCGCCGCAATTGTAGCTACAATTTACAAAGTGCAATCCAGTTATCACATTATAGTACCAAAAAAAACATCAAGCAATTCCTCACAAAAAATAAAGTATTTCAGTAGGTAATATCAAGCCCCATATCTATCTCCGACGGTATATCTATCTATTTTGACGACCTCCGTGGCGCAGTGTGTAGCGCTGTTATCTTAACGTGCGGGGGTCCCGGGTTCGATCTCCGGCAGGGTCAATTTGGGAATTTATAATTTCTGAATTTTCCCTGGTCTGGTCTGGTGGGAGGCTTCGGCCGTGGCTAGTTACCACCCTACCGGCAAAGACGTGCCGCCAAGCGATTTAGCGTTCCGGTACGATGCCGTGTAGAAACTGAATAGGGGTATGGGTTTAATATAACTGCCATGCCCCTAACAGGTTAGCCCGCTACCATCTTAGACTGCATCATCACTTACCATCAGGTGGGATCGCAGTCAAGGGCTAAAAAAAATCTACTGGGAAAGTTAAAGGTCAAAAAATAGACAGACATTAAAATATTATTATGCAAATGAACTTACGATGAGATGTAGGTAATATTTCTTATCGGCTTTCTGCCGGGTTCAATAGACATTTAAGTTACAAGACCTTTTTATTGCCATTTAATGCACCATCGATTTGAATTGCTTTTCATCCTACTACTCTTATTATATTTAGGTCATTCTATCTTAAAGTATCTTGACTTTTCGCAGTCATGGGGTTATTAATTATCTACTTTTAGAAATTGTTACATCATTTGGACAGAAAAGCAAAAGCATTGATACACAAAACTGTATATCGTGTCCTCAATTGATCTTAATGTTTCGACATTTATCTAACACGATTGCAATCAACTCCACTAAGTGTGGGTGTCTAGTAACAAATCTAAATTATGAAATAGTTCAGAGATTTTTAACGAAACAATTTTTTATGGATTGAAATTTAAATCAAGTGATTTTGAATAGTCGATTGACTCTATCACTGGTTCTGAATGCCTTCTACCTACCTACAAACAAAAGTTAGGTCATAAGTCATAACCTACCTTAGATAAAAAAGTATGGCATGACGAAGAATTTAAGTTGTACCATAAACACCTAAACACTGTAAATATTTTCTTTGTCACACAGCTTCACTTTTTACAATCACTTAAATTAAATGAAACGCACCCAGAGGGTCTTCTCTGTTTCCTTTATCCAGTACTGTGAAAACTCCGACCACCTCATGTCCATCTTTCTGAAGTAATTTGAACACTTCCGCTGCAAATGTACTCTGTCCTATGATCGCAACACGAAGGTTTTTCTTTGGAGCCTAAAATAAGTATTTTTAAAACTTATTTATCACATACAAGGAACATTAAGTGGGATACACTTACAAAATATACCTATTAATCATATATACAATTTCAGCAAGATTTGGCGTTTGGGATCAACAAAATGATTTAAAATTACAAAGAGGGTAGAAATATTTAGCCAAAGCAAGATTTCAAGAGGGCTGTAAAGGTAGGTACTTGCACAAACCAGAATAAAAGAAGTACTTAGAGGTATCAAGAAACTTAAAATTAATCGAATAAAATTATTTTTAAAATTACTTTCACAAATAATCAAAACAAAATAAATAAATCGAAGAGTTCGTGGTTAAAAACTGCTTAGAGTATAAAATTTCTGACAAAATTGCGAAAAAATAAACAAATTGACTATCCCCAAATTACCTCATCAGGCACTGCAACTGGTGGCATGATGGTTAGGAGACACTTTCTAAATAAAATAGTAAATGTAGTCGGTTATTTTCCAAGCCCACTAGTCGAGCGTCGATACGCGAGCCGACTAACTTAACGTTCGCATGCTTGTTTCTATATAAAGAAGTTTCTTCTTCACCTTGGCACTCGTTATCTTTCACCCTGATTAAATAAAACTATTCATTGTTTTCATCAAAAGCACAGTCCTGTGGCACGGTCCGCGAAAACAAAGTTTCCAAACTGCCTACTAAAATTAGTACATAGGCAGTTTGGAAATTGTAAACTTACGAGTTACGGTTTTAAAGTTCCCACCCTCAAGTTATTTACATGAAAAAGTTATTAACTTATTTTTAAGTAAATTTTGATATCTTATTTTAAGTAACATTTAATTTCTATTGCATTCTTTTCAATAAATGTTACTTAAAAAAAGTTAAAACGTTACCTTTAACTATTCAAGATATTAAAGGATTTAGAAAAAATATTTATTTTCTCATTGTAATTGATCAGTTAAGTAGGTAAGATAACCTACTCTCTAGTCCACAATGTGCTTTTCTCATGAAACCTTCTTTTCTGACTCAGACAATGTTTTCAGGGTTGTTTTTCTTTACACTGGAATTGTCTGGATATTAAGTAAGTAAGCACTATAATCTACAGGAATTCTTACAAATTTACTGCTGAATCATCGTGAGTATATAGGTATTATAACAAAGTTAAATCACTAACCAGAAATTTTTGATTTCAAAATAAAGTCTGGGACCTTTTTCTTGAAAAAAAAAACGAGAAATACTTTTGCATAAAGTACTGCTTTTATATATTTAAAAACTGTTCCTACCTAATGCTAAAAGAAGAATTATGAAGATATGCCATTAAAAACAAAAATAATCACAAATATTTTACTGTACTATATGAGTCCGTGACTTCGTTCGCTAGGGTTAAGGCTTTTTGATTCCCGTGGGAACTCTTTAGTTTTCAGAGATATAAAGTAGCCTTTGGCCTTCCCCGGGATGTAACCTATCTCTATACCAAATTTTATCAAATTATCGGTTATACAGATGGGCCGTGAAAGACAAACACACTTTCTCATTTATAATATTAGTACGGATTGTATTTACTCACAGACTTTACTACTCGGTGTATTTACTGGTAGTAACTAGTAACCAGTACATAAATCAAGAATTAAGACATTAATAATATGATGATATTCACGTCATCACTAAAATAAAAGACTAGCGGTTTAAAATATAGTACTTAAAATAAGAATTATAATATTCTGCTAACGCCGTTGCAGCCTAGTGGTTAAGACCTCAGCCAATACGGGGGCCCGGAGTTCGATCTCTGGGTGCGAGCACTGCTTACTTTTTGGAGCTTAGTGCGTTTAAAACTATCAAATATCACTTGCTTACATGATAAAACCTATGCCTGAGAGTTTTTCATACTGTTCTCAAAGATTTTTAAAGTATGCAAACCGAGCCCAGTATAGTACCTACCGAGGCCGGTGATCGGTTTATGATGATCAAGATGATGAGGATATTGTGCTAAGGACCAAGTTATTGGATAGAAGCAGACGTTATACAAAGTCAAAGTCAAGTCAAATAATTTTTATTCATTTTATTATTATTATTTGTTGACGTCCAGTTATTTATAAATAAAATATAATGGTGATAATCTGTAACGGTATCTTAAAACTAAAGCTACGAGGGTTCCAAACGCGCCCTGGTCTGAGAAGAGCCCACAACAAACTCAGCCGGTTTTTTTTTTCATTATCACCATGTCACAAATCATCAACTATCTGAGCCACTAAATCAAATCATTGCCAAGCTTCCTTGTCATTTAAGTAATCCTTTACATGGTAATACGACTTTTTAATCAGTTTACGTTTTACATTAACTTTGAACTTATTCAGAGACATTTCCAACATGTCTTCTGAGAGCTTATTGTAGAAGCGGACACTGTTTCCAACAAATGAATTGCTAGTTTTACTAAGCCTAGAAGCAGGCATTACAAGTTTATTTTTATTTCTAGTATTGACAAACTTTACTTTGCGGAAGTCCATGATAATGAAGGAACTAGAAGTTTAATTCGGTATAAATTATAATCCGCGACAATAGGTAAATCTATGTGGTACAGTGTGTATCCCGCACTTTTAGCCCGCGATATTCACCACACCACAAAAATCTTTCAAACTACTCTCAACGTACGTTTCACTCCGATACCGGAGCATCTTCAGGGAGATGTTGACGATTGTAATCGTGCGTTGTCAAGTCAACTAATTAAACTTCTAGTTCCTTCATTAAGGACGGATGTACTGTAATAGGGGGAAACATCCTTTTCTGTTCCGACATTTTAGTATAGCAAAAATTAAAATTTCATTATCGAATAAATACCATTCGCTACTCATTGAGATATAGTATGATGTAATTAAAAAAAGTGGTCAAAAAATCGTATAGTAACGGCAGAAAATTATTGGGAAATTCATGGAAATCTCAAAAAAGGTCTTATCGCGTTCCGACTATTGTGATTTAATTTGAGACATCATTTAGACAAAAGTTATTTTAAATTGATCGTAAAAGATCAAAAAACACTTTAAATAAATAATATTTTCAATAAAACTTATAGTTTTTTTACAATCTGGTTCCAAACATCCCTCATTTTTACAGCACGAATTTTTCATACAAATTTAGTACGGGCGCGCGCATCACAAAATTTCGTTATATATTCATGAAATACGGCAGTCATTTCCCATACGCCTGCGGGCTCCCAAGGCGTGAGGTTGCGTCCCGTTGCTCCTGAACTGACGTTTGTCACTGATAGTATCCGTACACAAACGTCAATGCATCCACTACCATTGATCAAAACTAATCATCGATATTTATACGTATAAAAAAAATGTAACTGGACGATTTCTGTATATAAAATATTTATTTTGAAAATTTAATTGGTGGTTATTTTATTATTCACTGAGCCCAAAACGGTATTTTATTCTCTGTCTTATTTTGCCTGTTTTGTGCACGAACTCCACTAAAACTAACTTTGAATGGGTATTTTGGTTCTTATAGCTCAGTCTAAGTAGATTTTTTTCTTTTATAACAGTCGTCCGAAGGGGGAAACTGGCGAAATATCAATTTCGGGTCTATGGGGTACCTAATGCTGATGTTCATTCTGTTTTGGTCTCGCAGAAAAGGGCTGTTCGTGCCATATACAAAAATAAATTCAAAGAAGTTGAAATTATGACGGTCCACGACCAATACATAATTGAAAACTGGATGATGCCCGCGACTTCGTCCGCGTGGATTTTTGATTCCCGCAGGAACTCTTTAATTTTCCAGGATAAAAAGTACCCTTTATCCTTCCCCGGGTACCCTATGTGTTATTCCAGACTATAACCTATCCCTGTACCAAATTACATCAAAATCGGTTGAACAGATGGGCCGTGAAAGCGTAGCAGACAGACAGACAGACAGACACACTTTCGCATTTATAATATTAGTATGGACTGAATGATGCTAGCGACTTCGTCCGCGTGGATTAAGGTTTTTGATTTCCGCAGAAACTCTCATTTTCCGGGATAAAAATATAACCTATGTCCGTCCCCGGAATACAACCTACTCCTGTACCAAATTTCATCAAAATCGGTTGAACGGATGAGTCGTGAAAGCATACAACCAAACAAACAAGCAACCCACAGACACACTTTTACGTTTATAATATTAGTATGGATTATGGATATTATGGATTTAGTATAATATGTGTGTAGTAGGTCTGACGACCTCCGTGCGGCGCAGTGCTTTGCGCAGCCTTAACGTGCGGAGGTCCCAGGTTCGATCCCCGGCAGGGTTTGTAAATTTATAATTTCTGAATTTCCCTGGTCTGGCCTGGTGGGAGGCTTCGGCCGTGGCTAGTTACCACCCTACCGGCAAAGACGTACCGCCAAGCGATTTAGCGTTCCGGTACCAATGAAGTGTAGAAACCGAATAGGGGTATGGGTTTAATATAACTGTCATGCCCCTAACAGGTCAGCCCGCTACCATCTTAGACTGCATCATCACTTACCATCAGGTGAGATCGCAGTCAAGGGCTAACTTGTAGTGGATTTAAAAAAAAAAGTGCATAAAAACATCAATAAATCAAGAATGAAAAAAAGTAACCATTCATGAAAATATATGAATTTTTAGTGCTTCTAGACTCTGTAAAATTAGTTAGGTATTCATTTGTCGGTAACAGTATGCGTTTTTATAATAACTCCCAAAAGAAATATTTGAGATGCCAACAAGTTCAAAGTTTTTGTAAAACGTCAACTATTGAAAAGTCCTATTACAGTGTAAAGGTGTATGATACCTACAGGGCGCGTTTGGAACCCTCGTAGTTTTGATACCGTTGTCCATCACGTCTTATACTTTGTAAACGTGACGTTCAGGTGTACTGTGTAGGTACCTACTTATCTATACTTAATATTATAAATGCGAAACTTTGGATGGATGTATGGATGGATGGATGGATTGAAATTCAAATTCAAATGATTTTGAATTTGAATTTTTGTTAGGTAATTAGTCACGCCAGAACGGCTGAACCGATCTGGATGAAATTTGACACAGGGATAGATTATAGTCTGGAACAATACATAGGGTACTTTTTATCCCTGAAAATTGAAGAGTTCCCGCGGGAATCAAAAAAATGTATCTGTTCAACCGATTTTGATGAAATTTGGTACAGAGATAGGTTACATCCCAAGGAAGGACATAGGCTACTTTTCATCCCGGAAAATTGAAGAGTTCCCGCGGGAATCAAAAAAATGTATCTGTTCAACCGATTTTGATGAAATTTGGTACAAGATAGGTTGTATCCCGGGGAAGGACATAGGCTACTTTTTATCCCGGAAAATTGAAGAGTTCCCGCGGGAATCCAAAAATATGAATCCACGCAGACGAAGTCGCGGGAATCATCTAGTTCTATATAAATATTTTTGGGGTCTGTATACATAATAAACATTACTCCAAAGATTTATCATAAGTACCTACCTATGTAGATAGATAGAATGAAACATAACTTAAACAAAACAAAAGTCCTCATAAAGACACAATTTTTCCAATCCTCTCTATTGTTTTGTATAAAACAAAGAAACGTGCGCACGCCGCCTAGCTTCATCCAATATTTTACTGAACGCGCAGAACTTGCTTCGCAGTTTTCAGTCGCACGTAGGCTGTCAAAATAGCTTCGTCTGATCTGAAGTGATAATCTTGCTTTCTGTCGAGTACAAAAACAATTTACTTCTGCAGTGTGTGACTATTGTAAAAAAGTAAGTATAATTTGTTTTATTAGTTACCTACAGTAATAGTCAGTGTGATTATTTGTAATATTTGAAATAAAAGATCCCTTCAAAAAAAAAAAAATATGGCGTCGGCCGCGGTGATTTTCGTATTGTTGCGCTGATTGTTGGGTTTTGTATCATTGTGTGATTTCAAATTTGACGTTTGTTGAAGTAAACCTTTTACTGACACGTCACCACGTACTTTTACAGCCAGCGCATAATATAATGGAGAGTGCAACGCCAGTAAAACCCATGTACCCACACTTTAATTTTTTGACATAATGACGTAAACATACCTGAGGCTTTTATCAAAGCTCAGCAAAGTCCATGTATTTTTTAAATTATCTAGACATGATCTAGAATGATTTATTGTGATTCATTATTTTTGCAGATGGGAAAACATAAAAGAAGGTCTGCCTATTATAAAAAAGAAAATAAGCCGTTGCATTGGAAAAAAACAAACAAAAAGTATACTCTTATTTCCTGAAATGTTGAAAGCTGTCATCCCATATCAATCGCATGCAGATTGCAGAGAAGAAGCAAATAAATGCATTAGTTACCTACATAATTTCTGTACAAGTTTCGCGCTTTATCGAAAAATGCAATTATTCGTTTCTCAATACAAATCAACTAAATTTTCATTTCATTGTACCTACAACACTTTTCCGCTAATTATCATAGCATCAGAGTTATACCATTTCATGTACCTACTCTCACCATTAGTCTGTACACTAGTAAAAAAATATTAATTTATAATTAGTAGACTATACCAACAAAAGACATTCATCTTTCCTATCTAAACATTTTGGTTATTTACGTATTGCAGCTTTGAAATTCTAAACGATGATCAAGTTATAGAATATAAATTGGAGAGCTCTGAACAGCAAGGTAAAAAGCATTCGGCAAAAATAACTAAAAGGTAGGTAAATTACAAAACTAGGTATAAATCCTTATCCTTACTAATATTATAAACGCGAAAGCTTGTGAGTATGGATGAGTGGATGTATGCATGTATGTATGTATGTTTGTTACTCTTTCACGCCTGAACGGCTGAACGGATCTGGATGAAATTTGGCACAGAGATAGATTATAGTCTGGAATAACACAAACTACTTACTACTTAATAAAACAGCTACTTTTTATCCCGGAAAATTAAGGGAACCAAAAAACCTCATTTTTTGTTGTTGTTTCCAAACTATATCTGTCGGTTTAGTTGATGGGTAAGATTACAATTATAAAGGTTTGAAATAAATAAAAGAGTAGGTACCTTTTATTTATTTCAAACTAGCTGCACTATTGGTAACTATCGCCAGGAAGGCTGATTCAGTATTAGGTAGGTGTAAGCTCTCCTCTTATGACGATAGTGAAGGACTGCCCGCATGCTGATGGGGTCTGACTACTTATCGCCTCTCAAAGACGTCTTATGGTTGCCTAAAATTAACAATGACTAGGAAGGCTAACACATCTTTGAGCGGCCATGTCTAGTGAACGGCCCGATGAATAGCGTCAGTTTTTATACTGTTTACATAGGTACTACGCATACTTTAATACTATACTAGAATCAGCCTTCCTAGTTATTGTTCATTTTTGGTAACCATAACACGTCTTTGAACGGCGATAAGTAGTCAGAGCCCCATCCGCATGCGGGCAGATCTTCACTATCGTCTTAGAGGAGAGCTCTACACCCACCTAATACTGAATCAGCCTTACTGGCGATATTTACCAAAAGTGCAGCTATCTCATAGTCTAGGATTGAGAGGAGGGCTGCTACGTCATTCAGCGGGTAGAAAACCAACACTTTCAGCCCTTTTCTACCCGCTGAATGACGTATTCGTCTGAAATTGACTAGTTTCGGGTGGCTCAACAGGCATTGAAACTCGCATTTTCAATGCAGGTTATATGAAAATAAATTCAAAATTCAAATGATTTTTATTCAAATAAACTTTTACAAGTACTTTAGAATATTGTTTCATGTACCCAGAGAATTATTAATTTATTTTGTTTCAGAGCTATTCTCAGTGAAATTCAAACTAACAATGAATTTGGAAAGAGAAAAAGGTATCTAATTTTTATACGACAGCCCGTGTCATTTTTTTTAGGTTTGACAGACAGATAGACCAATAAATGTTTTAGAATCTGTATCGATACTGCTAGTAATAAAGATTCATCTAATTAAAACTTCCAAAAAATATACAATGTTTAGATTTTATTGATCCCGGATCAATATTATATGCCACTATATAAACTAAAATCTGTTTCAGAGGTGATTTCACTGCAAGCATAGAACCACCATTAAAAACCACTAAAAGTCATGACCAAATTAGTAGCATTGAAGACGATCAGGTAATTAATATTTTCAAATATTTTTGCATAATTTTACAAGTAATTATGTAGTTTTTTTTTCAGGTTTTCATATGTGAGCAGCAGGAAATAAAAATAGGAAGAAGAATCGTAGACATTAGTTTCTTTCTGAAACAGCTGCAGGATATAAGTTCGCATAATTCTCTGACAAAGTCTCGAGCATCAGTTAGTATATAATTTCACCATCATCATCATCATCATCATCAACCGCCAGACGTCTACTGCTGGACATAGGTCTCTTGCAAGGATTTCCACCTGCCGCGGTCTTGCGTTGCCTGGATACAGCGAATCGTCTGATGTCGTCCGTCCACCGAGTAGGGGGTCTGCCAACGCTGCGCTGCCCAGTGCGAGGAAACGACAAAGTATGTAGACGTTCGCGAAAGGAATGCAACTACCTAGACATCATCCTAACGCAGTGGTACGAAACTGCGCAGTGGGTTATGTAACAAAGTTTTGAATTGATTTTTTTCGAAACACTGAAAATATTTAAATTTCGACACCATTACATTTACAACCCACCGGTCAACGGACACGAATGAGAAGTGTTTGGGTATTGGTCCAACACGCTTGCAAAGCGCGGATAAGCAGATTTCACATACAATGATTTTACCGAAAGCCAACCAAGTTTCATTGATATAACATGAAAAATATCTTGAGAAATAAAGGACTTTCATACAAATTTCATCCCCTATTTCACCCCTTTGGGAGGCGAATTTTCAAAAAAGGTGAAACACTTCCTTCTTCATATTTAACCGAAAGCCCAAATGCTAAGTTTCATGGATATAGCTTAAAGTATATCACAGGCAATCTAAAAGGTGATTTTGAATACTTAAATTGTAAATACAATCGAAAACCGGAAAAGTAAGGAGATATTTAAATACTACATACAAATACTAACATAAAATAGGAAAACAAAATTTGGCATAATTAAACAAGTGTAATAAGAAAAAAACAGCAATTATTCAGAATATTTAATATCAATCAACGTGACGGACGATACGTTATGTTATATGATCTAATGATTGCTAAAAATTCTTTATAGTTTGTAAGTTTATCACGTCTTTGAGAGGTGATATCTAGTGAACGGCCCGATGAATAGCGTCAGTTTTTATACTGTTTACATAGGTTCTGCGCATACTTTAATACTGTACAAGAATCAGCCTTCCTAGTTATGGTTCATTTTTGGTAACCATAGTACGTGTTTGAGCGGCCATATCTAGTGAAAGGCTGATCTGCATGCAGGCAGACCTTCACTATCGTCATCAGTGGAGAGCCCTACACCCACCTAATACTGAATCAGCCTTCCTGGCGATAGTTACCAAAAGTGCAGCTATCTCATAGTCAGTACCTACATGATATTATAAACGTTTTTTTGCTGTCATAATACTTCGGTTTGTCAAAATGTGACAAGGATAATTTTTATTTATATCAATTATATTAGGTACTTTATACTAATAAACTTTATATTGTAGTAATAAATTGCGGTTTTATTTTCCATTTCAAAGTGCTATAAAAGTTTCATATCAAAAACTAAATAAATAATGGAAATAGGTTTTTTAGGATGAGTTGTGTCATTTATGATGAATCAACGGGACTTTACCCAGCTTGAAAAGGAGATTCTACTGAGGAGAGATGACAATAACTCAGCAGTTTATAAAAAGAAAAAAAATTGCAATAATGTACCTAGAAAATAATACACAATATATAGGGAGCTACATAAATATATGTACATAGGTACATAATGTATCAAGTATTACTCTGATTTAGTGGGCTGTTAGTGGATAGTTTCCATGCAACATTAGGAAAATCATCAGTTGATGCTACGTTAGTTGTTACGGATATACCTATCTCAAACCCACCAGCATCAGTTGATTTTCATAGCTTAGCTCTAGGGGAAAGGGGTTCAACTAAGCAACGAAGTTTTTCACATAATGAGGAAAGGAAACACGTCCTTCTAAGTATTTATTACGAGAGAGGGAATGACAGCATGACAGTCACGCAGCTTACTTACGTCCATAATGTTCCCTACATTACACATTATACTAGTTGAAGTATGGAACACAGAAGCTGACTAGTTACTTCTCAAACCACTTCATCTACATCGCACATCTCAGATGGAAATGGAATCTCCTGGTGCTGTCTTACACCGTTTTTATACTATTCACGCAGAACTACTACTAATACTAAGCGCCATTATTAATTTAATTTATTTTTCTACCTAAGCATACAACCTTTATCAAATAAACACCTATCTATACCTATACCTATTCATAGTTATAAATCAGTTAGCAGGAATCAGCCGGTTGGTATATTATCAAGAAGCACCTCTACAATCCATACTATGATATTAAAAATGCCAAAGACGTGTAATTGAACGGCCCATTATTTCAACCAAGTTGGTATAGAGTAAGGTTACATCCCGAGGAAGGACATAAGTTACCTTTATCCCAAAAAATTGAGGAATTCCCGCAGAAATAAAAAAAAATTAACGAACGCAGACAAAGCCGTAAGTATCATCTAGCTATCAATCAATAAATAATATTATTTGTGCCATAGTGAGATAGTTGATCGCATATTGTGTGCTCCCGTGGTAGGGGATGAATCCTTCTATGTGTGCCTGCGTAGACTGTGGTTGTATGTGTATAGAAACAATTGACAGCGGCTGACAGCTACGCCTAGATGTCGGCCAAGGGTAAGACCCTTAAGGACCAGGTTATTTATTTCACTTTATCGCTTTAAGGTCAGCTGTGCGGAGTAAATATTAGGAGATAGGCAACTAGTATTAGTAACAGTAACTGGTTAGAAGCGGTTACGTGTCGAAATGAACGGATGGAGACATGCAATAAAGGCTAATTACCTGTTACTGTCGATTTGTTGGCGATAAGTTTATACTGGTTTTGCTCAATACAGCATAATGTTGGTAATACATATAATATGTGTGCGTGTAATACGTGCACAACATAACATTCTGTTAATGTGTTGTATTATTGATAGGCTAATAGTAATTAGAAAATGGGGATATAATAAACTACGTGTTCTAAACAGTCACGAGGGCATAATATATTTTAATAAAATAATCACGCCCAACCAAATTTATAGAACACTAGCTAATGCCCGCGACTTCGTCCGCGTGGAATAAGTTTTTTAATTCCCGCGGGAACTCCCTAATTTTCCGGGATAAAAAGAACCCATGCAAAAACACGTCGATCCGTTGCTCCGTTGCGGCGTGATTGAAGGACAAACCAATAAACCAACAAACAAACTGACTTTCGCATTTATAATATTAAGTATGATCATTGCGCAAAACACACGAAATCGGAAGTGCAGAAACCTGCACAGAATGAAGATTAATATTGATTAAAAGTTAAAACAATATTATAAAGAAAATAATTCTGAGAACTTGGTCTTAAATCGGTGTTAATATATAAGTACTAATATTATAAATGCGAAAGTTTGGATGGATGGATGGATGGAGGTTTGTTAATCAATCACGCCCGAACGGGTGAACGGATTTGGATGATTGGCACAGAGATAGATTATAATCTAGAATAGGTAGGTACACATAGGCAAAGCATTTTACATTATTTATTTTACATTTTGTATCCCGAAAAATTAAAGTGTTCCCGCGGGAACATAAAATTCTCAAATGGATGTTTGTTACTCATCACGCCAAAACGGCTGTTGGATCTGGATGAACTTTGCTCTGAGATTGATTATAGTCTGGATTTCTGGAATAACATAGGATACTTTTTTATGCCGGAAAACTAAATAGGTAGTTCCCGCGGGAACCAAAAAACCTAAATCCACGCGGACGAAGTCGCGGGCATCAGCTAGTGTGTCTGTGTATATAAAGTGATTACAAGTTTCGTGAAAAAATTGTTTCAAGACGTGTCTAGATAATGCATAATATGCAGATAAATAAGTTGTCTAATTTTAATTTTCTGACTTTGGACCTACTTAACAGTTGAAACAAAATACAAGAACGATAGTACACGAGTAATGATAGCCTCAATAACATAGTCTAGATATTTCATATACCTACTTATTTACTAGCTGATGCCCGCGACTTTATCCGTGTAGATTGAGGTTTTTCTTGGGAGCTCTTTAATTTTAGTAAAAAGTATTAAAAGGATAAAAAGTAGCCTATTTGTTATCCCAAACTATAATCTATCTCTGTGCCACTTGATGATGTAGTCTAAAATTATATGTTTTTACTTAACCAGCATTATTCTAGTTAATTACAAGTAATTAAGAAATGCGACTTATCTACTCATATACCTATTATGTATTTTCAAAACAATCATGTGTTTGCCAATAAACGATTAATATAATGGGAACCTGTGAGTAACCAGTTGAAGCCAGTTCGGAGCGTGGTCGTCGTATTATTGTGCCAGCCACTTGACCTGTGATAACGATGAAATATTTGTTCTCCAACAGGTCATCGTTATCTGTTTTGTCACCATTATAAGCGCTACATACAATATTATAAGAGTAATAGTACCACAGAATAGGTAATAGTACAATAGTATCTAAGATTTTCAATCCATTGCCTCCTCACTACTGACCACTAGTGTTATTCCAGACTATAATCTATCTCTGTGCCCAATTTCATCCAGATCCGTTCAGCCGTAATGGCGTGAAAGAGTAACAAACATCCGTACATTCGTACATAGACACATTCACGTTTATAATATTAGTTAGGATATCGCAATTAATTTTGTTGGAAATCTGAGAGAGGCTCAGTCAAATTAATCCCGAAGTACTGTGAATATTTTATCCAGATTAATCCATATCCATACTAATATTATAAATGGGAAAGTGTGTCTGTCTGTCTGTCTGTCTGCTACGCTTTCACGGCCCATCTGTTCAACCGATTTTGATGAAATTTGGTACAGGGACAGGTTGTATCGCGGGGAAGGACATAGGCTACTTTTTATCCCGGAAAATTCAAGAGTTCCCGCGAAAATCAAAAAAACTTGGTCCACGCGGACGAAGTCGCGGGTATCATCTAGTTTTCTTATATGGGAATAATCTCACTTGGCTCAAGCCACGATCTTTCGAATTGTTCTTGGTTTTTCGACTTATTCAATTCGAAGAATTATCAGGGTTGCAGCAGTAGGCATTTATGCTGCTGCTTGGTACTATAGTCCGACAAACTAATTATCTGACCCGGTGACAGCGTTAGTAGATTATGATTTTTTTTTAAAATAACAGATTAAAAAATGTATTCCAATTTTGGCCACCGGCAGGGCTACCGTCTAAAACTGACAGCTACAGTGTTATGGGGTATGTTCCGAAATACACTGCGAGCACTGTAAGGTGTGACGTCAGTTTAGTATACTGCGAAACCGTTCCTCTATAGTTAGCTATACTGGTTACTGTTTAAAACGGAACGCAGTCAGCACTGAGAGCACCTTACCTCGAAAACGCCAGTGCTCACAGTACAAAAATGGCGACGATTTATGACGTCATACATTTCCTTAGGATTCTGCGGCAGTATGCTGTCACTCCAGAACGGAACGAATTTCTCCCCAGTAAGAGCACTGAACAGCGCTCGCAGTGTATTTCGGAACATACCCATGATCTCAGTCACCTCAGATTGTAAAACACTCTTCCACTATTGGACAAAATCCATTGATGCAGCAAGAATACCATAAATTCAGCCAATCACAACAATTGATACTGTAACAATGATTGATGCAGAAGTTACGCGGTCGCCCCGCTGGTCAGATAAGTTTGACGGATCTTCATCTACTTCTACACCACCAAGTACGGAACAATTAATCCTTGTCTCTGATCTAACCTCGCTTTGCCCCAGGGCAAATCATTTATAGAGTCTGACTGATTTACCCAAGACTATTACATTAATTTTTGCATGAATGTACCTAAGTAGAAAACAGCAGGTCTTCTCTGGATCTGCTAATTGCTAATTCTTTGAAAATAATGATGTTTGTTGTTGTCTCATTGATTGTTTAGACTTTAGTCCATTGTTTTCTGAAACAAAGAAAACTACAGTGAAGGTAAGTTTCAATTCGGTCAGATCTCTGAGCAGATTTCAGGACAAACACGTATCCAGGGTTCAAATGTGTTATAATTTTTTCAAGCAATGGCCTTGTGGTCGTGTTTTGCGTATATTTTAATATTTACAGTGGTAGAGGTATATACGTATAATGTGACACTTACCTTTCCAATGTGGTGCACTTGGCGTTTTAATACGTGTATTTTTAATTTAAAATTTAACTTTGATCTTCTGTGATACGTAGATTTGGTATGTGTTAATCTTATCATAGAAAAAGAGTGACGAATGCGTGTTGTTACGAAATAATTACTGTTACTCTCATGACAGAAATAATAAAATAAATAAATTTAAGAAAAATAAACCGGCCAAGTGCGAGTCAGACTCGCGTACAAACCGTACAAACCGTACCGGTTTCCGTACAAACCTGTAGGTATATATGTAAAAGTTATGGTATTTTTATTCCACTTTAAATCTATTTTAATTCACAATTTAATACCTCTACGCGTTCATGCGGAAAGGGGTAGTAAGTTTAAAATTATTAAAAATATTTTTATTATATGATGTAACTAAAAATTTATGCTTTTCGCAATTTTTCCACAGCTCCAAGGGACAGTAGACCTGGGTATTTGATATGAATTTCAGCTTGATACCTCCATGCATTCCTGAGAAAAAGGGTCTTGACACACAGACGGACATCGAAGTGATCCTATAAGGGTTCCGTTTTTTCCTTTTGAGGTACGGAACCCTAAAAACCAGCACCAAGTGATAATAAATCTACCTATAATACTAATTAAACTAACAAATGAATTAAGTAAGGGCTTATTTTTCATTCACCTAGGCATTTTGAAGAATTTTCAGTAGAGCGCGTAGGTCAAAAATAATGATCAACCTTATTGTCAACGTAGTAGTGTAGCAATTGAATTTTTTTTTTCATAGCTCTTAATCAGTGATCCTACAATAAGTATTATAGCAAGATCATCAGCAGTTGCTCTTGACTAGAATTCTGCCTGAATGTGTTTTAAATTTATCTTACGATATCATCACCAGCACAATTTATTGTCACTTCAATGAGCTTGCCTTGAGTTGTTCACTTCAGTTCGTTGGAAAATTACTTAATTTCATTCCTTATAGTTCTTTGGAAAATTCCCTACGATGATCCGGACTTCACAGGAATTCCGTAATAGCGTAAAGATGCACATTCAATATGAACTGCTCAATTTTATAAACTTAAATCCTCTAAAAATTATTGTAGAATGCAATATCAACCGAAGAAGAGCAAACAATGACTGAAATCCCATTGTCGCGATCACTGGGGTTCCCAAAGACTTTGGAAGATGTACGTGTGGGAGAAGAATACATTTCATTGTATAATGAGATGTTGAAGGCCAGTCAAGATACTGTTGGACAATTTGGGGATGATGACGATGGGTTTGGAACTGATCTAACAAGACTCAAGGGTTCGTTATTTATTTCAATTGATTAGAAAAATAATGAATAGCAAAATCAGTCGTACAGTGTTTGGCTATGGTAGTTTTTAGTAGAATTTATACTGCCTGTTTTTATTTATTTCCAATTCTATTCCAATTATTTTCATGTTATGAATTATATTACAGTAGGTACTTATTATAAATTATTTAATATTCTTTTTATATTTCAAATCTAAGATTAATTGCATTTTCTTTATACCTATCTCTATATAAGTATATAAAATTCTCGTGTCACAATGTTAGTTACCATACTCCTCCGAAACGGCTTAACCGATTTTTATGAAATTTAATATGCATATTCAGTAGGTCTGAGAATCGGCTACTATCTATTTTTCATACCTCCACGCGGACGGAGTAGCGGGCATCAGCTAGTTATAATCTAAAACATTGTTGTCTCTATCTTATATATAAAATTCTCGTGTCACAGTTTCGTTCCCATACTCCTCCGAAACGGCTTGACCGATTCTCATGAAATTTTGTGAGCATATTCAGTAGGTCTGAGAATCGGCTACTATCTATTTTTCATACCTCCACGCGGACGGAGTCGCGGGCATCAGCTAGTCTTATATATAAAATTCTCGTGTCACAGTTTTCGTTCCCATACTGTTGATTGTTCTCATATAATAATTAATGTTGATTTGATAGGTAAACAACTATAGTTTAATAATTAATAAAGACAGACTGATTATTATTAATAGTTTGAGTTTTATTTGTGATTCCGCTTAGGCGTCCGCAATTCCCCCACCTTCCCCTAATTAAGTTTTGGGATTTTCTGACTAGAAATTCTCAGTACAGTCCCGGAGTTAGGAAGTTGGCGGTGTTTCATCCCCGTGCCTCGGAGAGCACGTAAAACCGTCGGTCCTGCGCCTGATTTCTTTCCGGTTGTGTCGGATTTTCCGTTCCATCGGGTTATGAGAGTAAAGGAACAGAGTGCACATGTGTTTGCGCACACACTTGTGCACTATAATATCTCCCGCGCAGATGGCCGTGGTCGTGGCCGAAATTCAGTCGCTACCTAATAATTTAAATAAATTATTGATAAAAAAGGATGATAAGTACCTACTATAGTTATTTTAGAAATTAATCTTCCTGGAAAGCAGGCAATTTTGCCTTAATGTTTAGTTAGAGAAAAAATAATCAACAAACAAGCAATGATTTTATGTGTAACAAAATTTTCGCTATCATCACCAACTTTTATTTTTTCAGGCAACGTTGATCGCCGTCGATCTAACCGTATGATTTCCTCCGTGAAGAGCAGACGGGCGCGATCTCAAGCTCTCCGGAGAGAGAAACTTAATAGTCAGAGTCTGAGGAGCCACATGGAACATTCTAGACTCAAAAATTAGACTTAAATTTATTACAGTCTAGACATTTTAGACTTTAAATTATTACAGTCTTGAAAAAAGCGTGTTTTAATTAAATGGTTTTTATTTCATAAATACTTAATATGGTTTTATTTGAGGCAACGTGGCTGATCTTATCATTGTAGTCATTCAGCATCTGTTCAGCTCCTGATAACGATATAAGAACATCCAGACTCTCAGATTCCAGACTATAATCTATCTCTGTGCCAAATTTCAGCCGTTCTGGCGTGATTGAGTAACAAACATCCATCCATCATCCATCCATCCATCCATACTTTTCCATCCATCCTTCTAAACTTTCGCATTTATTATATTAAAGATGATTTTAACAGTGATACACTTTATCAATATCAGGTGAGATACGAGTACCTGGATACTTATTGATAAAGAGTAGACTGTCGTTATGCCGTTAGACGGACAGATTTAGGTATTTTTTAGGGGTCCGTACTAAAATCATACCAATATTATAAATGCGAAAGTGTGTTTGTTTGTTGGTTTGTTGGTTTGTCCTTCAATCACGCCGCAACGGAGCAGCATCCGTTGCTCCGTTGCGTGCTTTTTGACGTGATTTTTGGCATGGGTATAGTTGAGGACCTAGAGAGTGACATAGGCTACTTTTTATCTCGGAAAATTAAGGAGTTCCCGGGGGAATTTAAAAAACTTAAACCACGCGGATGAAATCGCGGGCATCAGCTAGTAGTTAAATAAATCCTATACAGGTAACGGCTTGAAATTCGCAATAGTTTAAATTAATGTCAGATCCTCAGCCGTTCTGGCGTGATTGAGTAACAAACATCCATCCATCATCCATCCATCCATCCATACTTTTCCATCCATCCTTCTAAACTTTCGCATTTATTATATTAAAGATGATTTTAACAGTGATGCACTTTATCAATATCAGGTGAGATACCTGGATACTTATTGATAAAGAGTAGACTGTCGTTATGCCGTTAGACGGACAGATTTAGGTATTTTTTAGGGGTCCGTACTAAAATCATACCAATATTATAAATGCGAAAGTGTGTTTGTTTGTTGGTTTGTTGGTTTGTCCTTCAATCACGCCGCAACGGAGCAACGTCCGTTGCTCCGTTGCGTGCTTTTTGACGTGATTTTTGGCATATAGTTGAGGACCTAGAGAGTGACATAGGCTACTTTTTATCCCGGAAAATTAAGGAGTTCCCGGAGGAATTTAAAAAACTTAAACCACGCGGACGAAATCGCGGGCATCAGCTAGTGGTTAAATAAATCCTATACAGGTAACGGCATGAAATTCGCAATAGTTTAAATTAATGTCAGTTCCTCAAGATTATAGCAAATGAAAAATTCAAAAAGCATTCCAAATGGGGGTGAAATGTAAGGTTTTCATATTTTGCGCATTCTAAAATAGATCTTTATTTATTGTTTAGCCTCTTAGTTTTGGCTTACGAAGAAAATCACAGATCTCCGAAATTTGCAGGAAGCGAAAAATCTAAAAAAATAATCATAGAAAAAACGAATCGAAGCATAGTTATTTGAAATGCCTTACTAATAATTATAAATGCGAAAGTATGTCTGTCTGTCTGCTACGCTTTCACGGCCCAACCGATTTAAATGTTTGGTACAGAGATAGTTTACATCCCGGGGGAGGACATAGCCTACTTTTCATCCCGGAAAATTAACGAGCTCGCGCGGGAATCAAAAAAATCTCAATCCACGCGGACGAAGTCGAAATTACTGACCTATTCATTTAGAAAATTGCAAAATTACTACAAAAATCCAATTAGAAGTTGTTGGAGCAATATTTTTGATTTAAATAAATTAATTAATTATATATATATATATAATATAATAGGTATTCAAAGTCCTGACTGACTGACTTATATATCAACGCACAGCCTAAACCCCTGGTCCTAGAGACATGAAATTTGGAAGGTGTGTTCTTTGTGAAGAGTAGTTACATATTTTTCAAGCTACGAAACTTGATATTTTAGCAAGTCCGTCGTTTTTCAAGTTGTAGTCAGGAAACTTCGCCGCAACAGAGCAACGGATCGACGTGATTTTTTGCATGGGTTTGGGTATTATAGATGAGGACCTGGAGAGTGACATAGGCTTTTTATCCCGGAAAATCAAGGAGTGCCCGTGAGAATTAAAAAACTTATGCCAAGCGAACGAAGGAGCGGGCGTCCGCTAGTTAAATAATAAACGCATATCATGCTGTGGCACAGGCTGAGGAGGCGGGCCCATTGACCACACAGTTTTAAATTAAGTAGTACCTACCTATACACATCATGTACCAATTGAGTTCATTTGTTAAATTTTGTCATTTACTGTGTGGGTCATTATAGATTCATTTATTTATTTAAATTATATTAAGTAATACGATAATGGAAACAATTACTTATCTATTTGATAGTGATGTATAAATAAGTTTTCATCTTGCACATAATATGCTAGTATGTGCTAGTGATAGCAAAAAGCAAGACGCGTTGTGTTTCAAAATATAAACATGACGTGTTTCTGTATATATGTGTTTTTGTGTTTCATACATCTCTCTGCGCAGGTATAGTATCTTGTTTTGTCTGTATTGTATTTCAATCACGGGGAAATCGAATGAATGGAGCTAGTTAGCACGAATGGCGCGAGGGACAAATCAATATAAATTATTACGAGTTACGAGTAGATGATCCGCGTGGATTAAATTTTTTCATCCCAACGGGAACTCTTTAATTATCCGAGATAAAAATTAGCCTATGTTCTCCCCCGGGTTACAACCTGTACCAAATTTCTTCAAAATCGGTTAAACAGATGAGCCGTGAAAGCGTAGCAGACAGACAGACAGACACACTTTCGTATTCATGAAATTAATTATGTTTTTTTTTATAAAACAAAAATAACTCAGATGCAATTAATTACTTATACCATAGATCTATATAGGATACCATAGGTAGGAGCCAGGGTGTAGTTACTTCCTAATAATTCTTAATTAGTGTAACCGTTGAAGTAGTAGGATTTTTTCCCATGACCTAAGACATTTTTTTTTAATAGGTAGGTAGGTACCAATTCTTGATCACAATAATAATATTATGTATTCTACGTTTGAATTAACATTCATGAAATTAATTTTATTCAACTCACAATAAATAAATACAAATAAGTATTTGTAGTTAATTTATGTAGGTACCTAATTATTTTAATTTGATTTAATATTAGCTATTTATGCAACTGTACGTAATTAGTCATTTTAATTCTCGTACTATCCTATTTTGATACTCGGCAAGCCTCGTATCAAAAAACAGCACTCGAATTAAAATGACTAATTACGTACAGTTGCATACAAGATTTTATCTACGACAAGGACGTCTTTATAATTTTTACTTTATAAATTAATAAAAACCAAAAGTGCCAGAACCCAGAGCCGCTAAGCTATAGGTATCCTATTTATGAAGATAACCATATCGATACAGCTACGACTCATACAGCTCCCATACAACGAACTTTATCGTTATGAGAAGCAAACACGAAAGAGGGTTCAATTCGATATAGTTGTCAAATTCGAAATTGGAACTTTTCGATGCTGGAGTAGATAAAATCAGTATCGATGGTTTATTCTCAGTAATTCAACGGTTGAACTTATCAGTTGAACTACTGGGAAATACCCGAGCCAGTAGGTATAGGTTAGGTAGGTACTATGCACTTTTGTCCATCCTAATTCCCAAGTAGGTGAGTAAAAGGTCATACTTATAAATGCAAAAGTGTGTTTGTTTGTTGGTTTGTTGGTTTATCCTTCAATCACGCCGCAACGGAGCAACGGATTGACGTAATTTTTGGCATGGGTATAGTTAAGGACCTGGAGAGTGACATATCATAATAGGCTACTTTTTATCCCGGTAAATTTTCATGACATTGGATAGAAGCAGGCGTAATTTTGCGGAAGTCCATGACAATGAAGGGACTAGAAGTTTAATTATAATCTATCAACATCATTGCAATCGTGCATTGTCGAATTAACATCTGACTGAAGATCAACATCCGGTACCAGAATGAAACGTACCTACGTTGAGAATAATTTGGAAGATTTCTATGGTGTGGTGAATATCGCAAGCTATACAAGTGCAAGATACACACTGTACGACATACATTTACAGGTCGCGCGCGAGTTGAATGCAGAGTACTTAAATGTCACCATACATTTGCTCTGCATTCAAATCGCGCGCGAACTGTCATATTGTGGCAGGTTTCGCTATGAATTAAACTTCTTGTCCCTTCATTAATTTTCATGATATTTTATTTTCACCGCATGTTTACAGAAATCGACACCGGCAGATCACAGCTATGTCGCTGCAGTTGTCGAGTACCAAGTGCAGTCTGATGAGGGGACTAATTTGCAAAACTATTTACAACTAATAGAAGACGCTGCTAGTCAGGTATGAAGCATAGGTTTTTTAATCCACTACAAGTTAGCCCTTGACTGCGATCTCACCTGATGGTAAGTGATGATGCAGTCTAAGATGGTAGCGGGCTAACCTGTTAGGGGCACGGCAGTTATATTAAACCCATACCCCTATTCGGTTTCTACGCGGCATCGTACCGGAACGCTAAATCACTTGGTGGCACGTCTTTGCCGGTAGGGTGGTAACTATAGCCACGGCCAAAGCCTTCCACCCTGGTCAGACCATGGGAAAATTCAGAAATTATAAATTCCCAAATTGACCCTGCCGGGGATCGAACCCGGAATCTCCGCAAGTTAAGACAACAGCGCTCAACACTGCGCCACGGAGGTCGTCAAAATTCATATATTATACTCGTATGTATATGTCACCGTAATATTGCAAAAGCCGTTGGATTGTAATCTAACTAGCGATATTGTAAATTTTCGACTGATTACAATTTAACGCATTATTTTTCGTTAGATTGTAATCTGTTAGGTATATTAACCCGATAAAACCTAAGTGCCCGGCCTGTGGCCGGGCACTAGCTGGTCATTTATGTCGAACCCTAACCTAACCTACAAGAAAAAGACAAGAAAACGTAAATACAATGAATATTTCAAAAATTGACACTCGGACCATTGAACGGTTCACAATCCGTCGACAGTTTACAATATCGCCAGTTGGATTACAATCTAACGGTTTTTGCAATCTTACGGTGACATATATAGTTTTCACCTCTCATGCTCTAAAAAGATCACTATAAGCATAGTGTAGGCGGACTTAAGTTAGCATTAAGCTTCTACGTATTAAAGTATTATTCTTAATTTTAGTTATCTCGATATTAAAAAATTATATTCTATGGTTACTATCAACAGACACAGTGGAAATACGTTCTTTTCTACCAGTCGTTCAACGGAAGCGTCTAGGACATAGGAAAGCTGCGGGGTGACTAAGGGGCGTGACGAAGGAAACTATAATAGCAGAATTTACATTTTTTACAAAATTCACCCATCGTATTCTATTGCTATATATCTATGGTACTTAGTACCTTTTTTAAATTTCTTCTTGATCAAGGAGTGAAATAAAGGTGGTATTTACGAATAATATACTAATTACAGCCTAGTCATAAATCGACTACGCGATTTTATTGGTGTTATGATAAAACTTTCTACATAGCTTAGCTCATTTATTTTCGGGAAAAATACCGAATTTAAGCAATTATTCAATTCTAATGTTAAAATGAAAATTTTAAACTAGTCAACTCTTTTTCTTTTCCAGAATGCTGACATTATTGTGTTCCCTGAGATGACTTTGACCAGAGGGCAAAGTGTGGTCGTACCAATATATGGTTTGTTGAAAGAATACCCTATTCCCGCTACACATCCAGAATTATATGACGAGGTAAAACGTACTCTTAATTTGTAACTTATATTTACAAAGCATGGAAAATAAATTGATAAAATTAAGACAGCCAAAATTCGTAGAACTAAGATCGGCGATCCATCGCCGTAGGCAATATTTTGATAATATTATAGTATATCTGCAACAAAAAGTGATCAGAGCTTTATAAGCAAAATGCTTTCAATATAGTCCTTAGGTTTTGAACTAAAATAAATCATGCTCAACTATTAACGAAACTAACATCCATTCAGGAGTCAGGACTCAAGACCTCTTCGTCGACCTCTTGAAAAGTTGTAAGCTCGAAACGTTGAAACCACATAATGTTGACTTTCTTCCGCTTCGCACAACGTCGATTTCATAAAACCTCGAATTCCCTTAAATAATTAGCTCCATAAATGTTGTTCCTGGCCTCTTTGTGCATTTCTTTATTTTTTCTTTATACGTATTACTAAGTTTATTTCAGATTCTTGTATCCATTTCTGCAGCTGCCAAACAGAGACAAATCTACGTAGTAATTAATGTGCAAGAGATGATGGATTGCAGGAATGGGGGATCCCCCGGCGAAACTTGTCCGAAGCAAAAACAATATCGTTTCAATACGAACGTTGTTTTCGACAGAAATGGGGCGGTCATTGACAGGTAGTATTGAATCAAAAATAACACTTCATTAACGAATATCATGAATATTAACATACTAATTGCCTGAACATAACGAAAATGTGACTGTGTCAGAATTATTAAATGATAATATTAATCTCACTGTAACAATAGATTTTCTGCATGGCAAGTAGCACGAGCCCTAATTTTTTATTAATCCAAACTAAGATTTAATAACCACTGATTTGAGAGGTTGAACGTCCGTCATTTACTTAATTAACATCGCAAATAGTAAATATTAAATGGGAATAATTTACCATTTACATTATTTTAAGTGTAGATTTGGCTCTTTTGTTGTGTATCTCACAAGCTTTACTTTCAGATACCGAAAAATCAATCTATATGGAGAGCTATCTCGAACCGCAGCATTGGCGCCTGATCTAGGAGTTTTCACGACAGACTTCGGCGTGACTTTCGGTCACTTTATCTGCTTCGATTTGATGTTCCAAGTTCCATCGATCCAGGTAGTGCAGAAGAACAACATTACTGACGTAATTTTCCCCACCATGTGGTTTTCTGAAATGCCCTATTTAACTGGTAAGTCTCTATATAAACCCGTATAATTTCCACTACTAAATATGTTCCTATCGACAATGATAGGATGTTATGTTTTCATCTTCGTTTCCTGTATAGTTGCGATTAAAGGCATCATGATGAATAATGGTTTTCACGGCAAGTATTTTATGATGCAATAAACTTTTTAACGATATTATAAAAGATGATTCTTTAAAGGGGCTACTAATTCTATATATAAATTTGCCTTGATCTTTGACAGCTGTGGAGATTCAACAGGCGTATGCTCACACAATGAATGTGAACTTCCTAACTGCTGGAGCTAATAATGTTAGAGTTGGAAGTACAGGTTAGATTCTGTTTTTAATTAATTGTAAGCTTATCGATGCAATCTTATTTGGTAGTAAGATATCTATACTTCTATACTAATATTATAAATGCGAAAGTTTGGATGGATGGAAGTACGGATGGATGGATGTTTGTTACTCAATAACGCCCCAATGGCTGAACGGATCTGGATGAAATTTGACACAGAGACATTTTATAGTCTGGAATAAAACATAGGTTACATTTTCGTGGGCATTAGCTAATCCAATATGCATATAGTAGCTTACTAATCCGTAAGGGGTAGGTATAGCAGTTGTTAAACCATTATACACGGTGTTACTTTTGTTGCTAATCCTTAAGAACACTATGTACTCTGGGGTCTCTGGGCATTCTGAAATTACTTGGTTCAAGGTGGTTCAATCAAGTACCTACTTATAATTTTAATACTAACTTAGTGTGTATTATCCACAGGATCAGGCATCTTCTCGGGAAAAGCAGGAGCATTAATAAGTCTAATGACTGGTGTACCAACCACGAGGCTACTCGTCGCGGAAGTGCCCAAAGTGCCTGGACAAGTAAAGACTGTTTTTATTTTGATTACTGTAGTTACATGTATTATATTGTGTATGATACTATGATGGTTTTGCTACATCACGCAGGATTGGGAACAACCCAATCCTGCGTGATTTGATTTTAACTAAAGGGGGAAATAAACCCCTTATGCAACGACTTATTATAAATATCATATGTCGTTATTTGAGTTGTATATTTTATTTTGTTTCAGGTGGACGGCACGTATCCGGGTCCAATTTATGACAATCCTGCAGACCAGGATAATTTATTACTAAAAACGGACGCCTCTTTGCTCTCTCATGTGAGCAGATTGTTGAAAACAGGCTTACAAGAGTTTTCCCTAGAGGATAAAGATGTACACTGCCACTTTAAAGTGCGTTTAAGTCAGCAAGAAGGAAGAATGGTAGGTGTTTTAAAGGTTCACATCTGGGACCTTTTTTGTTTTTTATTTAAAACAATGATCCAATTATTATAGGAATAAATTATTAATTTAAAATGACATCTCGATTTAAAACGCGTGTAAGTAACTTTCGCATGAAACCTCAGAGCATGTACCTAACGCATTAAACAAATACTTAATTCATTACTTTTCAGCATAAACTGTGGGCCACTATTTTTTCTAAGGGAGACGTAATTTTGCATGATTTTTCTTAGGATGAATTTTGATTTAAATTCGTATTGAGCTATGCAAGTTCATGAAATAACTTTGGTGCATTTTATATCGCTTTGGATTTTGCTCTAAAAGGTAAGCTATTAAATTATGATTATGAAGAATGCTTTACGCGTTTCATGAATATTTAATAAGTATTATTTAGCATGATAATATGAGTACCTATAATTTTAAAAGAAACCAATGCTGTCAATGTATCAACGATTGTGTAACAATAACATAAATAATATGCTAGTTGAATTTGTATTGCCAGAAATATGATAGGTATGATTTCTAAATTTCAGGGACCTTTTTACCGAGCCTTTGTCCACGACAGTTCCAATGTTTACGCGAAGCGTCATCTCGGTACTGCGGGTTGCGTTATTGTTTCCTGCAAGAACGAGGACTTGCATAGCTGTTCTTACAGGTAGTTTACCGATCTCGCTTCTTTATCTATGTTTTATATTATTGCTCATTTATTCCTATATTCGCATCTCATCTCACATCATCTCATCTCATTCTCATCTCATCTCATCTTATCTCATCTCATCACATAATGCGAAAGTTTGCGTTACTCAATCACGCCAAAACTGCTAAACGGATTTGGATGAAATTTGGCACAGAGATAGATTATAGTCAGAAATAGCACATAGGCTTCTTTTTATCTCGGAAAATTAAAGAGTTGACGCGAGAACCAAAAAACCTCCAACCACGCACACGAAGTCACACACAAGCCACGGGCATCAACTAACGTACCTATATTTTCAATATATTCATTTGAAATGAATAATCCTTTGAGATACGTATGATAATATTGTAAAATGATTTTTCTTTACATTCCAAATCAAATTAAGTACGTACCTAATTGAGTATTTCGGTTTTGCAGGTTTAATGAAACTGAAGAAGGGATTATTGAAATTGATGAACTGGAAATCGAAATGACTTCACATCGCTCTCACTACAACAACACTTTAAAATGCAACGATGTCGTGTATTACCCGATCTCATTGAGAAACAACAAATTTCCTTTAAACCCTCAGAACTACACTTTCAGAATTGATCGAAACCGTAACTTTTATGCTCTAATTGAAAATGAAATAGTACAGGAAGATAAGCAATCTATTGCGTTTAGGTTAAATTCACCGCAAACTGAATTACTCTCTTTTGGTATTTGGGGAAGAATTTATGAAGAAGATAATAAGGTTAATACGGAAACAATTAACGAAAACGGTGATTCACATGCAGAAATCCAGAATTCTTTATTTGGCGACCAAAAAGATGACAAGAACAATGACTAGAATTTTTAAATTATATTCGTTTCATCTAGTTACCGCATTTAATAAATATTATAAAATGTTGTTTTTTTACTTTTTCTTTATTCAGGTATTATACCCCTCTCTTCCCGGGCTCTCATCATTGTATAAAAATAATATTTTAAATATGATTTTGAATGAAATTCGATAGTTAAAAAATTTCAAAAAATCCACACTTGTATTATGAATGCGAAAGTGTGTCTGTCTGTCTGTCTCGGCCCATCTTTTCAACCGATTCTGATGAGGCATAGAGATAGGTTGCATCCCAGGGAAGGACATAGGTTTTTTTCCCGGAAAATTAAGGAGTTCCCGCAGGAATTAAAAATCGCGGACGAAATCGCGGGAGTTTTCTAATAGTTTTTGTAAACATACAAGAAAGACTACAATAATTGAACAAAACAGCATTTATATAAACAACATTTATTTTGATTTGACTTTGATAGACCGGACTTGACAAAAAAAACTAAAGTTTGGACATACCTGATTATTTATGTCGAACTTGAACCCTAACCTAAACTACAAGAAAGAGACAAGAAAACGTAAATACAATGAATATTTCAAAAATTGGCACTCAGAACATTGAACGTTTCACAATCTGTCTGCAGTTTACAATCTATCGAGATAAAAAGCGTCAGATTGCAATCTGACGGTTTTTGCAATTTTACGGTGACATATATAATTATATAAACAACATTTATTTTGAAATTGACTTGGATAGACCGGAATAGCCAAAAAAACTAAAGTTTGGACAGCTCCACTATTTTCTTAGCTTTTGTTATGTTGAAATCTTTTTGATATTATGTACTTACAAATTATATTTTCGCAGAGCTACAGATATAGAGCTTTTGCGTTCAGTGGCGTGCGCACTTTTGACGGCGTAGCAACCGGTGGTGTCAAGACCTGCTCCGTGCTGGCCTGTGCAGGGGAGACTATCGGCACTTGTGGAAAAAGGTAAACATAAAGGACGGAAGGAAGGTGGGTTAATCCGGACTACCACCACACCACCATCCAGCCCATTGACGTCCCACAGCTGGGCTGGGCTCTCATAGGAGGCCTCCATTCTCATAGGTAATTAGAGCTTAGACCCACCACGCTGCTCCAGTGCGGGTTGGTGTGTGGTGTTAGTGAAATTAACCGGGACCGACGGCTTAGCGTAGGTACCTACTCTCCGAGGCACGGGGGTGAAACACCGCCAACTTCCTAACTCCGGGATAGTACTTTCTAGTCAGAAAAACCCAATCCTTAATTATGGCCCGACCCGGGAGTCGGACCCGGGACCTCGTTGGCCGCAGTCGAATATTCCAACCACTAAACCAACGAGGCAGTCTATCTATCTATCCGGACTACAGCTAAATGGAATCCAAAATTATGGACAATAATCGCAATAATCTAAGTTAACAATTATTATCTAATGATAAATAATACATAGGTACTTATATCTAATCTATCGGGCATTGTAATCCTAGCAATCGGGCAAGATCTAGAAAATATGTATAATTATGTTCACATTGAGAAGTGAAATGGCTGACAGCAATCATCAAATAAATATTTTACATGCAAAAGTTTGTTTGTTGGTTTGTCCTTCAATCACGCCGCAACGGAGCAACGGATCGACGTGATTTTTGTTGTTATGGGTATAATTGAGGACCTGGAGAGTGTCGTAGGCTACTTTTTATCTCGAATAATTAAGGAATTCCCGCGGAAATAAAAAAAAACTTAAGTAAACAACGCGGGCGAAGTTGCGGGCACCAGCTAGTCTTCTTGTAAACCGAAACCAAATGGGTAGGTACCTACCTAAATCAAATCAAAACTTCAAAATTGATTTTTCAGATAGGTAGGTATATTATTTTGTTTATTGAAAACCAATTTTTGTTTTTACCAATGAAATTCATTTAATATTAACCTGGCGCGCGCGAGCTGCTCTTGTTCAGAAATGTAACTTAATATCATCGTCTAGAGAAAGTTTTATCCTGTCTTTGTTATTCATGTTAAAATATTTAAACATTATTACAGATTCTCAAGATTTTCACCGAATTCAACAAGCATATTCCACGAGCTTACAATAATTGCAAATGTGCCAACACCCGTGATAGATACCGAAGTCAACGTGGAAGATACCGTCTACTTCCCTGTATCATTGGACACTAGCATCATGCCTCTAAAACCTGAGGATCATACATATAGAGAAACCGTTAAATTTAACGGTATGAATAATTATTACACATTAAATTTAAAAAATATTACTGCTGAACTCTACACATTCGGTATTTGGGGTAGAACATATACTTTTGATGGAAAAGAAGCTTCACCGCCTGTAAAAAAATTTATAGAATTTATCATCGAAGCCGTTTCTAGATATACAATTGTCATAGGTGCATCTATGATAGGTATACCATTTAGAAGATAATGTGACAAAATAAATCGAGAGTATGAATAATTCAAATAACATTGTATGTCTGAATTCATCCACCGGTAAATTATGTAGGTATTTAGTAATTTATTTTATTGGAATTGAACAACGACCTCAATTTACATAGACGGGCCCTGTCAAACAAAGTATGTGGACCTAATTTACTAACGCCATCTAGTCTGAAAAGCGAGACAGCGCTATGGCGGGGACAAGGACAGGGCTATACAGGTGTGGAACGCGTTCTGCAGGTCGGTAGCCAAATTTTTTTCTATTACCGATGGAATTGAATAATTGAATAGTATTATTATATATATTAGGTACCTATATTGATAAATATTAATCAATATAATATTGAATTATTGCAATTATTATTATCATTGCTATTCTAGGTAGGTAGTAGGGAAGGTTAAGGGTGGGGTTCTGGGTGAGTTCAGAAGTCCAGAATTATTGTTGTTGGGAAGTAATGGTGTCTATTTTAACATTCCCGTTGAGCATATTGCATAACTGCATTCGATAATAGTTATTTGTTATACAAAAGTTGTTTTTTAACCGCGTGCTCAATTTTGTTGACCGAGCAAGCGAAGGATTCTAAGCGTCAGCGAGGGAATCAAAAGAGCACGAGGTGAAAAATCATTTCACTCGAGTGCAACACGTAACTTTTCATCCCACCTTAGCGAGGAAATGACATGACGTGAAAGAAAATGGTCAAAACAAATTAAAAAAGTACACCAAGAAGGTTACGTGTGTGAGTTTTTAACAAATTAAAAACGGTTGTATTGAAATTCGGCACCATAGAGGTAGAAGTAAATAGGTTTTAATGATGTTTTGAATTCACAAACTTCATAGACGAGTGATATTTTAACGTGCACACGATGTTCTAAATTCAATTTACTTTATCCTCAAGAGGATAATAACGGCTTTTGCATTCAGATATCGAATAGTAAAAATACTCTTTCCGAGATGGTGGGATGAAAAAAATATTAGCTTGTGTTAATTTGTTGCACTGCAGATGTAACCTATGTAGAAAAAAATGTGAATCACATTGATTCTGTTCTATTTATACCATATGATGTTACTAGTGATCTCACACAAATGTAATTTATTTTAAATAAATAAAGTACAACATTTTATACCTATGCTTTCCAAACAAAATAAATAGATTTCCACCTTGGAGTGTTGTCTAGTTTTATTTATTTATATCTCCTCAGCCAAGGAATCCCCCTATTTCGTGAATCATGCTTCAATGAACTCCAAGTGTCAGTCAAGTTTGTTTCCATTGCAATATTGGCCAATACGATAGTAATATAAACGATATTTTTTATTTATGATGGAAAAAACTACTGCACTTCATGCATGAGATCGTTGGGATCGTTGATGAGATAAATCTCTACCGGCATATAAGTTAATACGATTCAGCTGTTCAGATTTGCCCTGATAAACAGACAGACAAATAAAAGTGTGTTTGGGAGATTGGATTACTCTTACTATAACATAAAAATATCTTACTAATATTATAAATGCGAAAGTGTGTTTGTTTGTTTGTTGGTTTGTCCTTCAATCACGCCGCAACGGAGCAACGGATCGACGTGATTTTTGGCATGAGTATAGATGAGGACTTGGAGAGTGACATAGGCTACTTTTTATCCCGGAAAATTAGGGAGTTCCCGCGGGAATCAAAAAAACTTAAACCACGCGGACGAAGTCGCGTGCATCAGCTAGTAGATAATAATATATTATAGTGAGTTGCTTCGAAATCACAGACAAACAAAAATTTAATTTCTTTCTATTGTAGTTTAAATTGTTAAATCATATTTGAATTAAAACATAAACAATGCAAATATTTTTTAAGATCTACGATTGGTAATAGTCTGATAGTTATAAGCTAGCAGATTGTCGTATTGTGCGAACGTAGGAACCTTCACGGAGTGTACACCCATCCGTTATCTTGTAAAAAATGGAAACAAACATTAACTATGCTATCCTGTTATATTTTCCTGTAGTGGGGTGCCAGACGCCAGTAACCATTTCAGACAGCGCAGAGTAGTACACGTTTTTCGTATATACTTCCAAAGTCCAATGGCGCGTCATAGTTTGTTTACGTTAATGATAATAATATGGTGTTTATTTGGATTTTCAACACAGGTTTTGTATTTATGTTTTACTATTTACACCACATAATTATGCTAGATTTCTTGATATACTTATAATTTTTGACAGTAGACAGTATAAACTTTTTTTTTACCTACGACGGAATGGAGATATATTATATTGTGTGTTGGAGATGTGTAACTTGCCCTAAGAGGTTGTACATTTGTCTGAGTGTGGACTTTTCTTTTACTATTTTCCTGGAAAACGACGAAACCGATTATAATGCGGTTTTTGCTTTATAATCGGTTATATATAGCCATAGCCCACTACGCTGTGTTGCAATCGTGGAATACATAGAATAAACGGGAGAATACAATCATGATTATGATAGTTGCTAGATTGCTAAAACATTTAGATCGAGGAATAGCGCTGCTAGAGTCTGAAAGGTGGCACTAGTCTTACCACAAGTCCCAAAAACAACTTGTGCAACTTATGGAGCAAAGAAACGATAGACGAATGCGTAGGTAACAGACAGACACACATTTATTTGTGTGTATAGCAGAAGTAGTATAGCTATGCATATTTTTATACGCAAATTGGCTATTGGCTAAGGAGATAAGTGAATGATTAAATTATTTTTAGTAGGTACTTACTTTTATAGGTAGGTGTTTACTTATGTATGTCACCGTAAGATTGCAAAGGCCGTTGGATTGTAATCTAACTAGCGATATTGTAAACTTTCGACAGATTACAATTTAACGCATTATTTTTCGTTAGATTGTAATCTTTTAGATATATAAACCCGATAAAACATAAGCCGCGTTTTCACTCTTCAACACCGCTGACCGCATTCATAAAGTTTATGTACCTTAAGCTTTTCTAACCGGTGCAAGCCGGTTCAGCGTCGATAGGTTTGGTAAGACCCTAAGAGATCATAGCTCGTGCCAATAAAGAAAAGAACCGAAAATGGTGGCGTCAATAAATTTTATTTCACTACACCTGTGTGTGATAAAATTATTACAAGCGACACTTGGTTCGTTTTATTCTTGCTAGTAGCAGCTACGGGGCTGATTTTGGTCTATAAAACATGTGTGAATAAAACACATGTTTTATAGACCAAAATCAGCCCCGTAGCTGCTACTAGCAAGAATAAAACCCGCGCGGGAGAGGGTGACATTTTCTATCGTATTGTCAAAACGGGACTTATTTAAGGCTTTTGAGAGTTTATTTATCATAGTATCAAAACGATCTGTGTTTTTTTTTAAATGTTTCGCACCCAATTATCCTCTGATGATATTGTGTCATCACCCAAGATATTGGGCAGATAATAACACCCTTCCGCATTATGACAGGGCATGGGACTTTTAGGACAGGACAGGGTGGCACATTGGTACTATAGGCAGCATGCAGTTTCCAAACTCTGACGCAGTTTTGACGATCTCCCTGGCGCAGTGTTGAGCGCTGTTGTCTTAACGTGAGAGGTTCTGGGTTCGATTCCCGGCAGGGTCAATTTGGAAATGTATAATTTCTGAATTTTCTCTGATCTGGTCTGGCAAAGCGATTACCGCCAAGCGATTTAGAATTCCGGTACGGTGCCCTGTAGAAACTGACTAAGGGTATGGGTTTAATATAACTGCCATACCCCTAACTGGTTAGCCTGTTACCATCTTAGACTGCATCGTAACTTACCATCAGGTGAGATCGCAATTCGCAGTCAAGGGCTAACTTGTAGTGGAGTAAAAAAAAACAGTGGTAACTTATGGTCATTTATGTCGAACCCTAACCTAACCTACAAGAAAGAGACAAGAAAACGTAAATACAAAGAATATTTCAAAAATTGATTGAACGGTTCACAATCCGTCGACAGTTTACAATATCGCTAGTTGGATTACAATCTAACGGTTTTTGCAATCGTACGGTAACATGTATATTGATTTAATCCTTCTAGTAAACTTGTTTATCTACTAACATAAAACGATAAAAATACCTAGTATTCGGTAACTGTTTTGAGTCACCTGCCATAATTTATTAAATAGATTATTTTTAAGCTATTGTAGTACCTACTCAATGAAATTTTCCGCACATTAATTCCATGAATCACTTAGTTACATACCTTCGGAGTATCGAAGTTCATAGTTCATACATAATATTATTCCTAATTCCTAATGAGTACCTACATTAAATAATTGCATATGCTAAATAGTAGAATACGAGGGACATCCATAACATTGTGAACATCTGCATACACTCGTACTCAAGTTAATTTAATTTTGAATAAACTGAGTACTAGCCCGCCAACCCGCATTGGAGCAGCGTGGTGGGTCTAAGCTCTAATTCCCGCTCTCCTATGAGAGTGGAGGCCTGTGCCCAGCAGTGGGACGTTAATAGGCTGTAGTGATGATGATGATGATGAGTACCTACTAATTTATTTTTTAGGGTTCCGTACCTCAAAAGGAAAAAACGGAACCCTTATAGAATCACTTCGTTGTCCTTCCGTCTGTGTGTCAAGACCCTTTTTCTCAGGAACGCATAGAGGTATCAAGCTGAAATTCATATCAAATACTCAAGTCTACTGTCCCTTAGAGCTGTGAAAAAATCAAAATTCCAACCCAACACAATCAAAAGATTTCGAATTTTCTTGCACTCGCAAGGGAATCAAAACCTACAGGGTACTTCCCGTGAACTCAGAATCTTGAAACTTGGTACGAAGCAACGTCTTATAGCACAGATATAGGAAGAATTGCGAAAAACATAAATTTTTAGTTACATCATATAATAAAAATATTTTTATGCAAATTTTCGACACTCGCAAGGGAAGCAAAACCTACAGGGTACTTTCCGTGAACTCAGAATCTTGAAACTTGGTACGAAGCAACGTCTTATAGCACAGATATAGGAAGAATTGCGAAAAACATAAATTTTTAGTTACATCATATAATAAAAATATTTTTATGCAAATTTTCGACACTCGCAAGGGAATCAAAACCTACAGGGTACTTTCCGTGAACTCAGAATCTTGAAACTTGGTAAGGAGCAACGTCTTATAACACAGACATAGGAAGAATTGCGAAAAACATAAATTTTTAGTTATATCATATAATAAAAATATTTTTATGCAAATTTTCGACACTCGCAAGGGAATCAAAACCTACAGGGTACTTCCCGTGAACTCAGAATCTTGAAACTTGGTACGGAGCAACGTCTTATAGCACAGATATAGGAAGAATTGCGAAAACATAAATTTTTAGTTATATCATATAATAAAAATATTTTTATGCAAATTTTCGACACTCGCAAGGGAATCAAAACCTACAGGGTACTTCCCGTGAACTCAGAATCTTGAAACTTGGTACGGAGCAACGTCTTATAGCACAGATAAAGGAAGAATTGCGAATAGCATAAATTTTTAGTTACATCATATAATAAAAATATTTTTAATAATTTTAAACTTACTACCCCTTTCCGCATGAACGCGTAGAGGTATTAAATCTACATCTACACTAATCTACACTAATATTATAAAGAGGAAAGATTTGTATTTTTGTATTTTTGTATTTTTGTATGTAACGAATAAACTCAAAAAGTACTGGACCGATTTTAATAATTCTTTTTTCATTAGAAAGCTACATTATCACTGAGTCACATAGGCTATATTTAGTTCTAGATTACTATAGAAATCTTTAGAAATTTCTATTAAAACCAACCGAAGGTGTAAAAAAATTAGCCATAAAATGTCTTTCATCGCATACGCTGCGAAGAGTATTAATGATAGGACAAAAAAAATTTCGACAATATTATAGAATATATCAATATCTACAAAAAACTTCGCGAGACCATGTGTCTAACTATTGTAGTTACGTCACTATAACTACTTTTTTACATTTAACAAATTGATAGAAATGCCGATCAAAATCAGACCGTGTTATCCATACCATTTATAAATTTTTATCCAAATAAATAATTTATTATTCAAGACTGTCTCAATACCTGATGATTACTTTTTGAATTATTGAAATCGGACATTCCATTCAAAAGATATCATGAAATTAAAATAAAAATACATGCCGGCGGCGGCCGCCACGCAGCGCATCGAGTAACTAACTCTTCGTGAGAGGGACAGTGCGGGAGAAGGGGGTGCACCATTATGAAAAATATCTGTACCTATTTATGTCTACCCGTGCGAAGCCGGGACGGGCCGCTAGTTGAAATTAAAATAGATAAGTGGAATAAAAATACTATAATTTTTACCTATATACCTACAGGTTTGTACGGAACCCTCGGTGCGCGAGTCCGACTCGCACTTGGCCGGTTTTTTTTTTCTACAAAAATATACCTAGTTAACCTATATATATATATATATATATATATATATATTATATATATAGACAGGGCCCGTCTATATGTATAAATTGAGGTTGTTGATGTTACCATATTATTTTTAACAGAAATCTAGCCCTGAGGATACCAGTTATGTGGCGGCTGTGGTCGAATACGAGGTGCAAGCAAACTCGACCGTTAATTTGCACAAATATATACAGTTGATACGAGATGCTGCTAAAGAGGTAATTATTAAAAACTAGCTGATGCCCGCGACTTGGTTGGTCTAGTGGGTGGCATGTTCCACTGCGGCCAATGAGGTCCTGGGTTCGAGTCCCGGGTCGGGCCATAATTTAGTAGGTACCTTTTGGGTTTTTCTGACTTGAAATTCTCAGTACTAGCCCGGAGTTAGGAAGTTGGCGTTGTTTCACCCCCGTACCTCGGAGCGCACGTTAAGCCGTCGGTCCCGGTTATTATCACTAACATGATAGTAGTCGTTAAAGCCCGCCAACCCACATTGGAGCAGCGTGGTGGGTCTAAGCTCTAATTCCCACTCTCCTATGAAAGTGGAGGCCTGTGCCCAGCACTCCCAGCAGTGGGACGTTAACGGGCTGTAGGCTGTAGTGGTGGTGGTGGTGGTTCGCGACTTCGTCCGCGTGATTTAAGTTTCTTGATTCCCACGGGAACTTAATTTTCCGGTATAAAAAGCCTAGAGGTCCAATTGTCTAAGCAAATCGTATTACTTGAACTGTTTAAGGAGTTCGTACATGCTTTTTGACGTGCAGGCATCTATGAACTGTTTAAACAGCATTTTTTTTTTTTTTAAATTTATTGAGTACCAGAAAGAAGAGATAAATAGTGGACCAACGATTACTATTACGATTTTCTTACACAAACGGGCGCAGGTCCTCAACTAAGTAACCGCAAGTTTACGGTTTTTTGTACCCAGTGTGTTTCGACGCTTAAAAGTGTAACTTAAAAAAAAGAAAGTATAGCTTCTTTACTATTTTGTTCCCTGTTCTTTATTAGATATATTTCCTTAAATTATCCATAATACCCCGAACAGCTGCGAACCCGGATTGCAGCGCCACCTACAATTACATGGTTTATATTCACAAATGGACCCGATTTGTGAATATAAACCATCCCGGGACCCACTCAAAAAATACCATCAAATATTGTCCAGCCGTTCTGAAGTGGCAAACATTTTGGGAATAGATTTTTATTTATACAGATGTAAAGTCCCAAGTATATTTTACATAAAGCCGGCCTATGATGCTTTCAGAATGCCGACATCGTCGTGTTTCCTGAGATGACGCTGACAGTGCACGATCCAGTTGTGGTGCCCATCAAAGGGTTGCTCAAGGAATACCCCGTCCCAGCTCTGCAACCAACACTTTATGACGAGGTTTTATATACATATTTCTCTCTCCACTGCTAATAAGATTTAGTTGACTACTTTTAGCCATAAGCTAGCTTTTGACGATCTCCCTGGCGCAGTGGTGAGTTGTTATCTGATGAGCGAGAGGTCCCGGGGGAATTTATATTTCAAAATTATCTCTGGTCTGATCTGATGGAAGGCTTCAGCCGTGGCTAGTTACCACCCTACCGGCAAAGATGTGCCGCCGAGAGATTAAACGTTATACGGTACGACCCAATTAGAAGTATGTGTTAAATATAATTGCCATTCACATAACAGGTTAGCCCGCTACCATCTTAGACTGCATCATCACTCCCCACATTGAGGTCGCAGTCAAGGGCTGACTTGTAGTGGATAAAAAAATCTTTTTTATCCACTACAAAGATTTTGAGTGTGAATGCCACGCCCAGCTTGACTCGACTGTGATATGTTATCAGTCCCATCCCATCCGTTTACCTGAATTTGACTAAAATTACAGAGAATAAGAGTAAATAAGGGAGTAACTAGGATCTCGGAGATGGGCTGTGACGACATTTTGTTCAGCAAAATCGGACTTTAATAAAACTCTGAATTTTTAAAACACCAACGTTCACGCGGATTAAGGCATCCTCTTATAATAGTTTAGTCTTATAATAGTAAGTTATAATATTTCAGACTCTAGTCTTACTGTCGTCAGCAGCGAAGGACAATGAAATCTATGTGGTAGTCAATGTGGAAGAGATGGTGAATTGCACAGGCGGAGACGTCGCCGGGGAGACCTGCCCAGAACAAAAGGTCTACCTCTACAACACAAATGTTGTATTTGATAGGAGTGGTGCGGTTATTGATAGGTAAGAATCTTTTTTGTATCTAAGTGTTAAAATTTATTTTTACTTACGCTGATGTTTTCCGAAGCCGAAGAACAAACTGAGGCTGCTTAAATATGGACATCTCAATACAACAGACATACACAGCTTGCACTGAGACATCTCTAAGCACGACATAAAATATTAGTTAATGTAATTGTGCACGATGATAGGCGATTTTAAACATAAGGCGCTGGCGAGGCTTATAATAGTATGGCATGTGTGTTTATGATACCTATAAGTGGTCTTTCAATCCAAGTCTTGGTATGCTACTTTCGGATGTCCGATGGAATCAAATTTTTCTCAATTTTAGATATTTTTCCCAAATTTTTCCCCAGAATTTTTGCGACTGTAACGCGTAAGTTTCAATTTCAGGTACCGAAAAATCAACTTATTCGGTGAAGTCACGAGAACTCCGGGCTTATCGTCGGATTTAGGGATATTTGAAACTGACTTCGGCGTAACCTTCGGCCACTTTATCTGCTTTGACCTGATGTTCCAAGTGCCAGCTATCCAAATAGTTCAGAAGCATAATATTACTGATATTGTCTTCTCAACTATGTGGTTCTCAGAATTACCGTATTTGACCGGTAAGAAATAAAATTTTGAATATCTTAACATTAAAAAAATATTTATTCAATCAGGATCTTAAGATTAACATAAGTTAATAGATAGCCAAAAGGCAAGAAAAGAAGAATATTAACTTAAACATAGTATTTTTCATTGGAGTCAAAAAATAATCTTTTCAAAATTATATATTTTAATCTTTAAGTATTTGTTTTTCAACAGCTGTCCAAATTCAAGAGGCTTACGCATTTGCTATGAACGTGAATTTCTTAGGAGCTGGAGCTAACAACGTCCGAGTGGGAAGTGCTGGTGAGTGTCAAACCAGCAGTTTTTTTCAAATTTTGCAAACGAGCTTTGCAGTCCAGAAAGTTGCCTATTTTCTGTTGATTTAATTAAGATATTATATTATGACTTAACTACGACTGGCGGGAGGCAGAAAGTTGTAAGTAGTAACTAGCCTAGCTAGGTAAAAGTTTCATGCCATCAGGAATCAGAAATGTGAAAGCGAGTCACATCCTACATGCCCGTAGAAATTCATCTTCGTTATTGAATGCAACTTTTTAAATAACATGTGTCGGTAATATAATATTTGTTTAAATTTTTTTAGGTTCGGGCATTTACTCTGGTAAGGCTGGTGCACTAGTTAGCATAATGCCAGGTGTTCCTACTACTAAGCTACTCGTTGAAAGGGTACCTAAGGTGCCTGGACAGGTAAATTCATTAAATAAATTTAAACACAGTTTTATTTGTCAAGAAAACGTATAAAACTTGCATGAGACCTCTTCCTGAAACATTTTTCGATGCGGTATTTGTTCTCTCGCTACGTTCTGTACCGATTCGTTACACCGTATATATATCACCGTAAGATTGTAAAAACCGTTAGATTATAATCTAACTCGCGAAATTGTAAACTGTCGAATGATTACAATATAACGGACTAGCTGATGCCCGCGACTTCGTCCGCGTGGTTTAAGTTCTTTGTTATTGCCGCGGGAACTCCTTAATTTTCCGGGATAAAAAGTAGCCTATGTCACTCTCCAGGTCCTCAACTATAACCAAGCCAAAAATCACGTCAATCCGTTGCTCCGTTGCGGCGTGATTGAAGGACAAACCAACAAACCAACAAACCAACAAACAAAGTGACTTTCGCATTTATAATATTAGTATGATTATTTTTCGGTAGATTGTAATCTGTTAGGTTTATTAACCCGATAGAACCTAAGTGCCCGGCCTGGGAACTACTTGATTATTTATGTCGAACCCTAACCTAACCTACAAGAAAGAGACAAGAAAACGTAAATACAATGAATATTTCAAAAATTGAAATTCAAAGATCACTGAATATGGCAGCGGGGCGGGCGCCCACCTAAATATATGACGGTGCAAATGGAGTGAAACATGACATCGCTGTTAACATAGACAATTAAAAGACGTCGGACAAGAGTGATGTTTTCTTTTAAAAAGTTGTCACTCTGACGGAGCGTCGCATTGGTGGTAGCGTGGCGGGAAAACTGACTCCTTTTGCCGCCGGCGCACCGCTTTCACGACGAATCGTTTTTATCTGGCGCAATTCAAATTCTTTATTTAATTGTAATAATAATAATAGTAATTTTATAACTCGTGGTTTAATTTAATAGTTTGGGTTTAGTGGATCGGATTAACAATGGATACCGACGAGAGCCATCCTGTGCCTATATCAGGCGTGGGATCGAACGAACGCCATGAGGAAGAGACACGTAATTCGAATATGGACTCTGCGACCGGATTATTATCGAATATGGAGGCGCTGTTATCTCGAATGTTAGTGATGTCGCAACCCACATCTACCGTGAGTACTATTACACCAAAACTCATACAATTCGATCCAGATGATACAGAGGCTGACATTGAAGGTTGGTGTGACGTCACAGAAATGATAGTGCAGAAGAAATGCCTTGAAGGTGTTGACTTACTGATGGCACTTGCTAAAGCGCTTAAGGGTCGTGCCTCTACTATTCTTACCAAATTAAATCTTAAAGAATTAACCTGGAGTGCCGTTAAACAGGCATTATTGGCTAGATTTTCTAAACCCAAACTAATTCAAGATTACTTTGATGACATCCTTAAGTTTCAAATTGGAGCTAAAGAAACCGCACCAGAATCTGCAATGAGACTGTGGAACTTGATCGAGCGCATACCGAATACAGACTTATCTGAAGAAGTGATCACCGGATTCGTCGTGTCGGTGCTATGTCAAAAGGATAGTTTGATACGTAGAGAGTTGACTGCTCATGTTATTACAACTCGTGCTCAATTATTTCGCATTCTTAGTAGCATTTCACTTAAACGTCGGATAGACATTTCTGATGGAAATCAAGAACCTGATGCGAAGCGACCTCGAACAATGGACACTAGGTTTTCAGGAAAATGTCATTGGTGTGGCATAGCAGGGCATCGACAGATCGATTGCAGAAAGCGAAAAGAAGATTCTGGTTCATCGAAGCCACAAGACCATTCAAGTTCTGCACGCAACCAATTCAAGGCATCTGTAACCTGCTATACTTGTGGGAAAGCTGACCACTTGTCCACATCTTGTCCAGAAAAGAAAAACGGTGGTGGAAATTTGAACAAGGAGGTCCACCTCTGCGATCATCGCGTCTCGAGATCCTCCTTAGAGACATCATCCGGTGAGCAGTTTCCTTTTCTATTCGATAGCGGATCGTCTTGCTCACTACTGACTGAAAGCCTTTGTAAAAAGTTTCCGAGTACTGTACGCAATAATCTTGTTTATCTTAAGGGTATAGGTGGTAATGATATACAGTGCTCTACTCAAATTTTAAGTACAATAAAAATCGGTGAAGCTTTAGTTGATATAACTTTTCACATCGTTCCTGATTCTATAATTTCTGTCCCGCTAATTATAGGTAGAGATATTTTGGATAAAGGTTTTTGCGTGACAATCGATGACGACAAACTCGTATTTAGCTGTAAAAAGCAGGCTAACTATTGCGAAACTAAAGCGAGTGTACCCAATTTTTCGCTGATTGATACTGATCTAGTAGGTGAAGATAGAGAAACACTTCTAAAAATTTTAGGCAAGTATTCTGATTATTTCATAGACGGTGTACCTATTAGGCGCGTTAATACAGGGGAATTAAAGATTCAATTAATAGATCCTCTTAAAATAGTGCATAGGTCACCCTATAGATTAGCACGAGTAGAGAAAAAGATAGTTCGCGAAAAGGTGCAAGAACTTTTAGACGCAGGAATAGTTCGTGAGAGCTCCTCCCCCTTTGCTAGCCCGATACTTTTAGTAAAGAAAAAAGATAATACGGATAGAATGTGCGTAGACTATCGAGAACTTAATTCGAATACGCGACCAGAACACTATCCGTTGCCTCGCATTGAGGAACAAATAGATCAGCTTAGTGGTGCTAACTTTTTCTCATCTTTAGATATGGCTAGTGGATTTCACCAGATCCCGATTCACCCAGACTCAATTGAGATGACAGCATTTGTAACTCCGGAAGGGCAGTATGAGTATCTTGGTATGCCCTTCGGTTTGCGCAACGCTCCTTCCGTTTACCAGCGATGCATCACAAAGGCGCTACAGGACCTAAATTACAAACCTTTAATCTACATGGATGATGTTCTGTGCTATTCTTCTGACATTTCACAAGGTCTACAACGTTTAGATCAAGCACTTAATGCTCTTACTATAGCTGGATTTTCATTTAATCCACGAAAATGTAAATTTATGAAACTAAAAATAGATTATCTTGGCTATTCACTACAATCAGGAGAAGTTAGACCAAATTCTCGTAAAATTCAGGCATTAGTTGACGCATCTTCTCCAAAGACAGGCACGCAGGTTCGCCAATTTATTGGACTTGCTTCCTACTTCAGGAAATTCATACCCGGATTCACGAATATTGTTGGGCCTTTATATCCATTAACTAAATTAAATGGACTGAAAAGCACGAAGAAATCCGTAAAAGGATAATTGATATACTGACTTCAGAACCAGTCCTAACTATTTTTGACCCAGAATTGCCCGTCGAGTTACACACCGACGCAAGTGCCGAGGGATACGGAGCAATCTTGATTCAAAAGAAAAGTAACTTACCTCATGTTGTAGAGTATTTTAGCAGGCGCACATCTGAGGTAGAATCTCGTTACCATTCGTACGAACTGGAGACGTTGGCTGTCGTACGAGCGGTAGAACATTTCCGACATTATTTGTACGGCCGACGTTTCACAGTTTATACGGATTGCAATTCACTTAAGGCCTCAAAATCTAAAGTAGACCTTACCCCGCGTGTCCATCGTTGGTGGGCTTTTCTACAGGCCTATGATTTTGAAATTATATATCGCGAAGGTCGCGGAATGGAGCATGCTGATTATTTCTCCCGTAATTTTCAACCTAACGTAGACGCTTCCTCGTGCGAGATTCCTACTACAAAGCATGTTCAATTTGTCGAGTTACATCAAGATTGGCTCTCGGTTGAACAAAAACGGGATAGTGAAATCCAAGACTTAATTACTAAACACAATAACAACGACTTTCCAGACTCAATAGCGCACACTTACGACGTTAGGGACGGTATTTTATATAGAAAAGTCGGACGCAATAAAACTATTTCTTGGCTACCGGTCGTTCCCCGATCGTTGATTTGGACACTCATCAGTCACGTCCATAATGAAATACAGCACCTAGGTAGCATAGGCGTATTTACCCTAGGGCCAAGGGGGCCATGGCCCAGGGCGGCAGGCTGCGAGGGGCGGCCAAGCCGCCCCTCTTGGCCTTCTCTGGGCGCCTTTTATTGTCAAGCTTAACTACAATAAATATTATATTTTAATTGACATTTAAATTAAAAACCATTTTTGCACCAATGCTTTCAAAACGCGCGCTTTCAAATGGACACAAACAGCGCAGAATGGAGATCCAGTTGAACGATTTATATGTTTTCTACCTAACACTGGTCACAAAGGAGGGGATATGTTGCTGAGCGTAAGGGAGATTTTCAAAACTCTGAATATTAACATAAACAATTGCAGAGGTCATTCCTATGACAATGCTAGTAACATGTCTGGCCAGTATAATGGGCTCCAGGCCAAGATAAAAGAAAAATGCCAATATGCGACATATTACGTGACTTGCGCGGCACATTCGTTCAACCTCGTCGGCACATCGGCAGCTGAATGTTGCCTCGAAGTAACAAAGTTTTTCGGGTTGCTGCAGAATCTGTACGTATTTTTTACAGCGTCAACGGAGCGCGTACAACTACTGCAAGATTACTTGACGGCGCCCGAAAATGTAACTTTGAAAAGCTTATCCCAGACGAGATGGTCAGCTAGGGACGATGCTTGTTCCAGTCTTAACAAAGACTGGAATCAAGTAATAGCGGCCCTTGAAGCCATAAAAGGTGACTCTAGCAGCCAAACCGCTTTGGTCAGAAATGAAGCTGCAGGGTTGATTAAACAGTTGACTTCCCTGGAAACGGCCATCTTGTAAGAATTTTGGGGAGCTATTTTGAAGCAATTTAATGTAGCTTCAAAAGTTCTGCAAGGGGTTGACTCGGACCTGGAGGTCGTTTCTAACCTTTATGCGACTCTTTAATTAATTTCATTCAAAATAAAAGAGAATGTTTTGACGATTTCGAAGAGGCGGGTAAAACGAAATCACCCGAAGAATACAAGCACAAACAAAAAAGAGTTGTCAAAAGGAAGAAACGTGATGATGAGACTCCCGAAGGAGAAGTATTACTACAGGGACGTGACCACTTTCGAGTAAATACTTTTTTCCCAATTTGTGACCAGTTGTTGGGTGAGTTGAGGAGGTGCAAAACGTCATATGACACAATGACCGCCAAGTTTACCTTCTTAGGTAAATTAGATACAATGTCTGAGGCAGAAGTTAGAAGGCATGCCGTAAACCTTCAAAATGTATACCCGTTAGATCTCGCGGTAGACCTACAAGACGAATGTGTTCTATTGAAACACTTCTTGGCAGCCTATGGAAATAAAATGAGTCTAAGGCAACTTAGCTTATTTATAAAAAATAAGGACTTAAAAGAAGCTTTCCCATACGTAGAGATTGCATTACGCATTTTTCTTTGCAGCGCAGTGACGAATTGCAGTGCAGAACGTTCGTTTTCTGTACTCAAAAGGATAAAAAATTATTTACGTTCCACTATATACAGTCAGTGTCTGATACTCGCTAGCAACAGCCGTGTTAGTGTTCTCGCGAAACGTGCTGACACAACGCAATGCGCTCGCGCCCGCGTCGCGTACCTACGTTACAATGACCCAGTTTGGTTATTGCTGCGTAAGACCATCGCTACGTTAATATAATTTATTTATATACTAGTGTTATACTGCAGTCATGGCCTCGCCAATTAAAATTAAAACGGAAACGGAGCATATGCTATTTAAAGCTTATAATGAACAAAAAGCTGAGAAAGAAAATCTTCAGCACCTTATTCAAGTGATGAAAAAAGAAATACATGCCCTACAACAGCAAATTAAAAAACTTACGGAAGAGAAAAATGCTAGTACTAGTGGTCCATCCACCACTACTACTGAGAAAAATTCCTCTGAACCCACGGAATACCACACGGACGAAGAGGAACTAGCGAAAGAGACGGAGTGGATAAGGGTGAAAACTAGAAAAAAAAGGAAATTGAGTACTTCACCTGCTCATCACCAACAGTCAGACAATACCACCGGAACTGACGATGACGCTCCACAAAGAAAAACTAAAATGCAAAAAATACCTCCACCACCGCCTATAATTGTAGATGGGGTAAAAGACTATCAGTCGTTTTTTGACATGTTATCGGAAAATCAAAATGAAGACTCTTTCAAGATAAAAATGATGAACGGAGAAAATGTCAAAATTAACACCAACTGTGAAGAGGCATATAGAAAAATAACAAAGTTATTATCCACAAACAAGCTACTCTGGCACTCCTATGAAAACAAACAAGAGAGGCCAATTAGAGTTATGGCAAAAAAGTTGCATTCCACGTACAAGCCGGAAAGAATCGTTGAAGATCTAAAGAAGAAAGGTTTTAAAATAGAGAATGCAGCTAACAAATTAAGATGGAAAAACAAGGCGCCACTAAATATGTTTATGCTCACCTTCGAAAATGGTGAGGACATAAATAAAATTTATGGAATTACATCGATATTAGGATGTAAAGTAGAAATTCATCCGCTAAAAACATCGAAGCTAGTTCCCCAGTGCAAAAGGTGTCAAACCTATGGGCATACCCAGAAATACTGTTCCAGAGAGCCAAGGTGTGTAAAGTGCACTGGAAAACATTTAAGCGCAGACTGCAAGAAACCAGCAGATCAAAAACCGAAATGTGTCCACTGTGGCGAATCTCACCCGGCCAATTATAGAGGATGCATAGTTGCCAAAGAAATGCAATCCCTTAAGAACAAAGCTACCAAAAAGCCCCCAGCTGATGTCAATTACTCACAGGTACCTCGTGAAACAGGTAAGCCCAAATCATCCTATAATAAGCAACATGCAGAAACTATGAAAAACTCTAAGACTGTTACATATGCTCAAATAACAGCTAATAAAAGCACAAAGGGCAATGGAAATTCAAATAGCCCCTTCGAAGAGAAACTAGACGCAATTCTCAAACTTATGACTTCATTTGATGAACGATTAAGTAAACTAGAAAGTAGCAACAACAAAGCTACCAAAAAAGCAAGAAAATAATTAATAATGGGATTAAAAATTATAGCTTGGAACTCAAATGGACTACTTCAACACCAGCATGAGTTACAAGTAGTCCTTGATACCGAAAGCATTGATGTGTGTTTAATATCAGAAACACACTTCACAAAAGAATCTTTCATCCGATTAAGAGGATACAAGGTTTACCATGCACTACATCCTAATAACTCTGCAAGAGGAGGTAGTGCAGTAATAATAAAAGAACATCTAAATCATTACGAACAAAGCAAGTACGAAGAATTAGAAGTACAAGCAGTGGCAATATGTGTCGAAACAGAACGTTTTCCCTTAATCATTGCAGCTGTATATTTTCCACCGCGATATGCGCTAAAGAAGGATTATTATACAGATTTTTTAAAACTATTTGGCAACAGATTTATCATTGGAGGTGATTTCAATGCCAAGAATACCTATTGGGGCTCGAGACTTACCACAACAAAAGGTAAAGAACTCTTGAGTGCTATCCAAAATATTAATTGCGATATAGTAAGCACAGGAACGCCAACATACTGGCCTACAGACCCCAAAAAGATACCAGATCTCATAGATTTTTATATATATAAAAATATATCACCAAGGTATCTAAATATTGAACAGAAATACGACATGAACTCTGATCATTCTCCTATCATGTTAACAATTAGCGAAAACATAGCATATAAAGAGACCAATGCTACACTAGTTAATAAAAATACTGACTGGGATAGCTTTAAAATCGACTTGAATAATAGGATAAACTTACAAGTTCCTCTAAAAACACCTGAGCAACTTAACTATGAACTAGAACAATTCATAATTGATATACAGCAATCAGCTTGGAAAAACACGCCAACTTCTAAGAAGTGGCGAAAGGGGGCAACATACCCCAGTAAAATCATCAAGCTCATTAAAGAAAAAAGAAAACAGAGGAAAAAATGGCATCATTCAAGATCTCCACAAGATAAAAGACTTCTAAACAAACTAACCAAACAAATTAAGAGAGCAATACAAAAATTTAATGAAGCCACCTTAAAAAATCATCTTCAAAGCTTGACCGCAGATCGTGATTCTAACTATGCCCTCTGGAAAGTCACAAAAAATATGAAAAGACCTATTACACAAATTCCTCCAATCAGGGATGTTAACGGCAAATGGGCAATTAACAATACACAAAAAGCTAAATTATTTGCAAATCATCTTCAAAGTATATTCCAACCAAACGATGGTGACGCACATCAAAATGACCTCCAGCAAACTCAACCAATAGGGGAAGACATCGATATAAAACTCGTCACACCAAAAGAAGTATTACGAGAAATTAAATATAACCTGAGTCAAAAGAAATCACCGGGCTACGACCTTATCACCGGAGAAGTTTTAAATAATCTACCACGCAAAGCCCTTGTGAAGCTTACTAATTTAATCAATGCAGCATTTCGACTTAAGTATGTACCTGATTTATGGAAAATTGCTGAAGTTATTATGATATCCAAGCCAGGGAAACCTCCCCAAGAAACAACGTCGTACAGGCCAATCTCACTGCTACCCATAATGTCCAAACTATTTGAAAAGCTATTGCTTAAGAGAATTAAACCCATAATAGATGATAAAAATCTCGTACCAAACCACCAATTTGGATTCAGAGAAAAGCATTCTACAATTGACCAGGTTCATAGAATAGTTAACATAATTGAGCAAACATTGGAAGAAAAAAAGGTTTGCACTACTGTATTTTTAGATGTAGCGCAAGCCTTCGACAAGGTATGGCACGAAGGACTTATATATAAGCTGAATATGATATTGCCCAAAGCATTTTCAGAAATTTTGAAATCATATATCACTAATAGAATGTTCAGTGCTTAAAGCAATATTATTATGTTATTGTTGCGACAAATCCTACCATCACGTCCCAAAAATAAGCTTATTAACACAATGTTTTCCTGAGCAGTTTTGTGACGTCGCGATGCAAATCATTCACTCAATTCGTACCACCAAGTGTTTTTTGAGAGCTAACATTCTTGTTTTACGTAGGATTTACGTCACATTTAGCAATCATAAAAAAGTTACTTTCTTGCGACGGATCAACGACGGATTGACTTTGTAAACAAAGAAATAGGAAATTGTGAGGTGTTCCAAGTGAATATTCTACTGCATTAAACTAAGATAATGAGATATAACGTACTATTACGTACTGTGATATAACTTTATAAAAGTGAGTTATAGAATTTTCCAAAAGGTATTAAATTGAAGAATCAGGCACCCAGGGCAGTGAAGGGGGCTATGCTTGGAGTATTCCTAAGTGCTCAAATCAGAAATGAGGAGATCCGTAGATTACCTACGGATTTAATACTTCGAAGAACCGACACCGACAGACGTTTGGGTCGCACGGTGCTTGAATTTCGGCCTTACTGGAAAGCTCAGCTAACCCAACGCAGACGATCTCAAGTATGTAGCTGGGAGCCGCTGGAAGCAAGCAGTACAAGACCGTGCCCTGTGGAGATCCAGGGTAGGGGTACAACAGTTAATACCTACCTAGTTGAAGCCAACCTCACAAGCAATTACCAGAAGTTTCTACAGATACAACTAGACATTCTCTGCCAAGGCGGGGGAGATGACGAGGCATGCATCATCGAAGAGCGGTACCTACCTAGGACTCTGCTCTAAGCTCAGGAAGCTTAAACGTACAGCGGAGCAGGAGGGACATTGCGCCAGTTCTACGTGTGTCAAGCAGCGGGTTCATCTTCCTCCCATTATCATCAAGCCCTATGATGGGAAGGACATAAGTGGATACAAGCAGTTTATAGATTTGTTCAGTACCTACAGTGATCAACAAAGATAATTTATCTGTTTATCTATCTATCTATCTTGTTGGATTTACCTACTGTTAAAAAGCTCACAGTTTGAATGATATTGTAAGCCGTATTAAGCAGCATACATCAGCTTTAGAAAACTTGACACAACCCGTTGTGCAGTGGGGACAGGATATAATAGCACCATTGAGTTCGAAGTTGACAATCCCAAGACATCAGTTAAATGGTGCTCTAGTACTCAGTAACTTGATGACTAAAGTTTCTTATATATTTCCAGATATTAAAAACATCAGCTTATTTAATTATGGTGGCATGGCCCAGATTATTTACAAAATAAGAGTAGGTACTTATAAGTAATTTAAGTATATTTGTTTATAATTGAAATTCCATTACAACAAAACTGTGATAGTGCAGATTTAAATGTTTGCCCGAGTAATATTGATAGTCTTGATCTTTTACCTATCTATACAAAATATTCAAGTTTATTATAAATTGCAGCAAGTCTGTTACATGTTGAGATGTGTTAACAAATGTAAAGGAAATTCCTTCAATACAGGTTTCATCTCTACAATGGAAATGAAGAATTCATTAGGTACATACCTACAGTTATAAAAGGACTGCAGTATATTTACCTACTTCAGTGATGAAATAAGATGCTTGCAGAAAGGACAAAATGTAACATCCCACTTATAGCCCTTACATCCTTTTTTAGATAAAGTTGGTTTGATAAGAGTAGGTCCCAGTTGCAAAATTCTTCACTTTCCTTTGAAAAGAAGTTTCCTATAATATTACCTTTATAGTAAGACTCATTAGCCTGTAATTGTAAGCTCCATTACAGGGCTATATCCAAGGTGGTAGTGCTGCTAGTGGATGATGACACTACCTTATACAATGTAATAGTTAGCTTCTTGTAGGACTTCTGAAGTGTGTAGGTCCAGCTTCACTGGTCTACAATGCCAAAAGAGCCACTATATTCTTGTTAAAATATTAAGCTAAGGTTTAGGTTAGATTAAAGTCTTAAGCATAAAATATATGTACCTAGTAATATATCATGAAGTAATGTTATTTTGTTACCAAATAGTTAATTTACTAAGGTTATTTACTTTCTTTTGTCATGTTAAGTTTACTAACTTCTACAACTGCTTATGTATCCATTGATTGCTAGTGTGAACTAACTTTCACAATTTATGTAGCCGTTTATTTTTCTATTGAATTAGCCACTATGACTTATTATATTATTGTTTTTTAAAATACAGTGTCTCATCAAGTAAAAAAAGGTCTTTTTAATGTAATTTTAATATACTGTAACTCATATTATATTTTATACAGAATTGATTTATATACTTGCTTGATTTAACATTTCATACATGTACCTATTGTAATATCATTGTAGTAACTTCAAGTTTGAATTAACATGTCGTTCTGTGCTCACCTTATTAAAATAAATAGCTATTTTAAGTAAGTATAATGATTTAATTTCATTAACAAACAAACCTAACTTCAACAGTAGGTAACTAGCTAAAGCCCGCAACTTTGCCCGCATGGATGAAGGTTTTTAGGCTCCTGCAGGAACTATTTAATTTTCCAGGATAAAAGTAGCCTTTGTGTTATTCCAGACTATAATCTACCTCTGTTTCAAATTTCATCAAGATCCGTTCAGCCGTTCTGGCGCAATTGAGTAACAAGCATCCACCCATCCATCCATTTTATAATATTAGGTATGTATTAAAATAATACTGCCTCGTTGGTCTAGTGGTTAGCATAGTCGACTGCGGATCACGAGGTCCTGGGTTCGATTCCCGGTCGGGCATAAAAAGTTAGGTATTGGGTTTTTCAATTAAGAAATTCTCAGTGCCAGCCCGGAGTTGGAAGTTGGCGGTGTTTCACCCCCGTGCCTCGGAGAGCACGTTAAGCCGTCGGTCCCGGTTATTATCACTAACATGATAATAGTCGTTAAAGCCCGCCAACCCGCATTGGAGCAGCGTGGTGGGTCTAAGCTCTAATTCCTGCTCTCCTATGAGAGTGGAGGCCTGTGCCCAGCAGTGGGACGTTAATAGGCTGTAGTGATGATGATGATGATGATTAAAATAATTCAAATGAAAAAGTATATGTAAAAATCGATATATCTCTATAATATAAAAATAAGTCGGATTTTCCTTCCTGACGCTATAACTCCAGAACGTACGAACCGATTTCCACGGTTTTGCATTCGTTGGAAAGGTCTCGGGCTCCGTAAGGTTTATAGAAAAGAAAATTTCAAGAGCGGGAACGGGAACGGAAAACCGAATTTCACGCGGGCGGAGCCGCGGGCAAAAGCTAGTTTATTATACATATGTATACATAGCAGTTAACTTTAAATTTACAATAACTAATCCAGTCACATTTGACTAAACATAAACTGATTTAAACTATAATTTTCAGTTAAAAGTTTCACGTGACTGAGGATATCCATTGAGAAAAGCAATGATGATTTTATTGGATGCCAGGCTCCAGACTCGCTTGACTCGCCTGAGGCACATTATACGAATTTGTATGTTTGCCCTCGAAATATGCCCTTAGCGGAATGCCCTTATTCAACAACTCTGTGCAAGACGGCAGCATTTATAGTTCTGGAAATAAACATAATACTCAATTGAATTTAATAACATAAACATTTATTTATTACTAGCTGATGCCCGCAGCTACATCCGCATGGATTGAGGTTTTTTGGTTCCCGCTGGAACTCCTTAGTTTTCCGGGATAAAAAGTGCCTAAGTGCTATTCTAGATTATAATCTATCTCTGTGCCAAATTTCAGCCAGATCCGTTTAGCCGTCGGGGCGTGATTGAGTAACAAACATCCATCCATACATCCATCCATCCAAACTTTTGCATTTATAATATTTATTTGATACTTGATAGATTGTTAAATTCATATCAAACTTGTTTTCATAAAAATAAAAAACTTATTATTTTATATTATTATTAACTAGAAGATGCCCGCGGATTTGTCCGCGTGGATTAAGATATTTGATTCCCACGGGAATAAAATTATGTCCTTTTGTCCTACGCCTATGTCCTTCCCTGGGATACAACCTACCCTTGTACGAAATTTCATCAAAATCGGTTGAAGGGATGAGCCGTGAAAGCATAGCAGACAGACAGGCACACTTTCGCATCCATACTTATATTGTTATAAATGAGAACTTATTTCTGTCTGTCTGTCCATCTGTCTGTCTGCTACGCCTTCCCGGAAAATTAAGGAGTTCCTGCGGGACTCGAAAAAACTTAGTCGACGCGGACGAAGTCACGGGCATCATCTAGTTAATAATATTAGTATGGATAGTGTTGAAGGTTATGTAAATGATAAAAGCGCTTGCATTTGACTTGCTCCAGCTATGCTTAGGACTGCAATTACTTATGTATTGTACTTTAATTTATTATTCTTCAAAGGAGCAATCACCGAGTTTCTTGCTGGCTCTTGTAAAAAATGGCATTACAAGCCAGTGGTAGATTCAATCAATGATTCAAAAGCACTTGTAAAAGTTTATTTGAATGAAAACGTTTGTATTTTGAATTATTGTAATGTATATTATTGTTTAATTTTCTTCGACATCTGCTGCAAAAAGCACACAAACCACTTGAAATGCACTATGTGCACTTCTGCATCACAAATCCAGTCCGATCTTCACGCGTAGCGCCACAATTTTACTAATATTTTTTGTTTTATCCAAGAAAGCAATAAACTCACAATAATTAGACTTACTCGAGGCCCGACATATTAAATAATTATAAAAGTTATAAATTATTAGATAACCTCAAATTTCAACTATTATTAATTATTTACGTGCCTTGTTTGACATCCGTTTCGTTTTACACAACGTAAAAGAAACTTAAACATTGTCGAGTTAATTTTTATCCTTTAAAAAAGTGCAACCAAACAACTATTATTTGGTTTAAAATAATTAATAATAATACTAAGAAACTTTTTGTTATTTATTGCACTTTATAAAGGTAAAATAACTTTGTAAAGTTATACTATTTAATTAAAAAGGTGTCGGCTCTGTGTTATTTTATGCATGAAATGAAACACGATGAGACGAGATAGCGCTATAGAAAAAATATAGCTACATCTCGCTTACTCTGAAAGTAAGGAATAGACAATGATAAGAGTATCATTCGTTCTTTGGCAAGAGTAAAACCATAATAGTTTTGTAGGGTCATGGTAGCTTTCTCAGTAAGATTAGAAAGAGATTGAAACAAGATGTGCCTGTATCATAATGGTTTTCTAAATGATGATAGTAACCCCCCAGAATTCATCAAGAAGATGCATATTCGGAATTGAAGGAAATAAAAGCTGGGGTTCCACAAGGAAGTGTACTTGGTCCGGTCCTGTACCTCTTGTACACCAGTGATATCCCGGTGTCAGAAAACAATGTGATTGCTACTTTCGCTGACGATACTGCCATAATAGGAATTGGAAAAAGTCACGATGAAGCAGTCACAAAAGTCCAAGCTTCCATTAATAAAGTCTACGACTGGACGACCAGGTGGCGAATTAAGTTGAACGAATCAAAATCGGTCCATATTGATTTCACAAATAAAACACCGAAATATCACCCGATTTACATTAATGGGCAACAGATAACGTATGCTAATACAGCTAAATACCTCGGTATGACTCTGGATACAAAGCTGAGGTGGAAAACGCATGTTAAAAAGAAACGTGAACAGCTAGAAATACGTTATAAAAATATGTATTGGCTACTTGGCAGAAAATCTTGTTTGTCAATACACAATAAAATTCTATTATATAAACAAGTCCTAATGCCTATTTGGACTTATGGCATACAGCTGTGGGGCTGCACTAAAAAAACCAATATACAAATAATACAAAGGTTTCAAAACAAAGTACTTCGCAACATCGTGAATGCACCTTGGTACATTAGAAATGACGTAATTCATCGGGACCTGAAAATTGAATACGTCGACAAAGTCATCACCAAATTTGCAGAAGTCCATGACCATCGGCTTCATCATCACGTTAACGTTGAGGCAATCCAGTTGCTCACGCAATTAGTGAGAAGACTAAAAAGGACAAAACCCTTTGAGTTAGTGCATAGTGACTAGTGATAGTGTAGTGAAGTGCTGCCTAAAAGAACACATGAACAAAGTGTCTATTTGCAACAAGAAAGACTAAGATACGTCACTGGATAATTTCTTAGTACATAAGTTGATTATAAGCTTAGGTTAAAGAAAAATTACTTATTAGTCAAATAGTTTGGCTAGATTGTAATTATATTGAGCACCCTTCATTGGTACTCAATAGTAGAAAAAAAAAAAAAAAAAACGTTCCACTATAAGCGAAGAACGCTTAAACAGCTTAGCTGTCATGAATGTAGAAGCTGAATTGACAAACGCCATCTGTTATGACAGCGTCATTGACGATTTTGTCAACCAATTTGTACATAGGAAAAAAAAGTAAATACTTACCTATTATAGTGAATAAATGGTAAATTTTTTTTTCATTTATTATTTCACATTACATAGTAGGTTTTTTTTAAATGAATGGGGCGGCAAAGCTAACTGGCCCGGGGCGCCAAATCTTTAAATACGCCTCTGCTAGGTAGTGACAAAACATTAGACAAGCTCTACGAACAATATTGGTTTCCTCAAATGTCTAAATGTGTGCGAAAATTCATTGATTCTTGTATAGTTTGTAAAGCATCTAAAGGACCATCGGGAGCTCAACCGATTCAATTACACTCGATTCCGAAAGTATCAGTACCGTGGCACACAATCCATATAGATTTTACAGGGAAATTGAGTGGTAAGAGCGACCGTAAGGAATATTGTTCGGTAATCATAGATGCGTTCACGAAATATGTCTTGCTAGAACATACACTATCACTTGATGCTACAACTGCAGTAAAAGCTATAGAAAAAGCTGTCTGTCTTTTTGGTGCACGTAAGCGCGTTATCGCTGACCAGGGCCTATGCTATATTAGTACCGAATTCAAGAACTTCTGTAGTGATCATAAAATTGATCTACATCTCATAGCAACTGGTTCAAGTAGGGCGAACGGACAGGTTGAGCGGGTTATGCGTACGTTAAAAAGCTTGCTCACAATAGTTGAAAATGACCGCAATAAAACATGGCGTGATGAGTTGGGCAACATACAATTAGCACTTAACAGTACAAAATCCACGGTTACAAATTATACTCCAACGGAACTGATGTTCGGTATCCGTGCACAATCTTTAGGTATGTCAAAAATTTCACCAACACATACTTACGAGCAGAATAATCGGTTAGATTTAGATTCCATAAGAGGAAGTGCCTCAGATAATATTAAAAAATCAGCAGCAGCAGATACTCAAAGGTTTAGCCGTGGGCGCGCTACTATCAAACCATTTTCTAGGGGTGATTTCGTTTTCATTAAAAATAGTGAACGGAACCAGACCAAGTTAGACAAAAAGTTTAGAGGACCATTTATTATAACTTCAATATTAGAAAATGATCGCTACGAACTGAAAAGCCTCAATGGTTCACGTCGCGTTTACAAATATGCACACGAGAATTTGCGTTCAGTACCTCAGGGACTTACCGGCTTACTCGAAATTACCGCTACTCTGTGGAATGAAGAGGAGGCCGAGACGGCGCCGGAGGATGTGCCGCATGGCCAAAACGATTCGGGCGGTGATCTAAGTATCAAAGATAAAATATTGCGTGTAGAATCAGATATCACCTCAGCTAATTCTGAAACCCTTACCGCTGGGTAAGATACATTCTGCGGTTACTCTGACCTCGACACATTAGATGTACAATATGAAGTTGAAGTTTATACTGAGCAAGATTGTCCGTAAATAATTGGTATGTGTCATTTTTATAATTTACAGTAAAGTACAATATGTAGCGTTGAATATGTTAGAGTTGATAAGGAGGACAGTGTCGTCCGAGCCAGCCCCGTGTGGGTGGTTGAAGGGACACACTCGTCCGGTCCAGGTTTTGAGTTCTCTGTCGTACAACTGGTCGAAGGGACAGTGCCGTCCGGTCCATGCCGCTTTTACGGCTGGTCGAAGGGACACACTCGTCCGGTCCATGTTTGTAATTATCTGTCCTACAAATGGTCGAAGGGACAGTGCCGTCCGGTCCACGCCGCTTTTACGGCTGGTCGAAGGGACACACTCGTCCGGTCCATGTCTGTAACTCTGTGTCCTACAAATGGTCGAAGGGACAGTGCCGTCCGGTCCACGCCGCTTTTACGGCTGGTCGAAGGGACACACTCGTCCGGTCCATGTCTGTAATTCTGTGTCCTACAAATGGTCGAAGGGACAGTGCCGTCCGGTCCACGCCGCTTTTACGGCTGGTCGAAGGGACACACTCGTCCGGTCCATGTCTGTAATTCTGTGTGCTACAAATGGTCGAAGGGACAGTGCCGTCCGGTCCACGCCGCTTTTACGGCTGGTCGAAGGGACACACTCGTCCGGTCCATGTCTGTAATTCTGTATCCTACAAATGGTCGAAGGGACAGTGTCGTCCGATCCACGCCACTTTTAGGGCTGGTCGAAGGGACACACTCATCCGGTCCAAGTCGAGTGAAATTACCTATTACCCGCTAGAGAGCAGCCTCTTTGTCAGGTTGGACGAGTAGATAATTGGAGACTGAGACTTTCCTAATCTTTGTTTTAGGACAACGTTAAGGAGCGCCCGAGGACGGTCGAATGTCAGTCCGGCCGTGACGGTGCAAATGGAGTGAAACATGACATCGCTGTTAACATAGACAATTAAAAGACGTCGGACAAGAGTGATGTTTTCTTTTAAAAAGTTGTCACTCTGACGGAGCGTCGCATTGGTGGTAGCGTGGCGGGAAAACTGACTCCTTTTGCCGCCGGCGCACCGCTTTCACGACGAATCGTTTTTATCTGGCGCAATTCAAATTCTTTATTTAATTGTAATAATAATAATAGTAATTTTATAACTCGTGGTTTAATTTAATAGTTTGGGTTTAGTGGATCGGATTAACAATGGATACCGACGAGAGCCATCCTGTGCCTATATATATATTATTTATAATCGGTACAGAGAGTTCCGATTTCCGAGAATACAGATACTGGGTCTTTGAATCAGAAAGCGGCCTTACACGTATTAAAATCTGTAAGTCAGAACTCATTTTTTATTCTCAAAGAATATCCTTGTATGTATGTAAAATCTAGATGCTGGCCGCTATGATTCCCCGGGGTAAAAAGTAGTCTACGTCCATCCCCGAAATGCAACCTTTCTCTGTATCAATTAAGAATCAGTTGAACAGAAGAATGAAGATTTTCGCATCTGCACGTATTTTAAGTTTTACATTGTTTTTAGGTAAATGATATTACCACGGGACCCATTTATAACGATCCTCCAGAGCAAGACGACCTTTACCTTATGACAGACTCATCACTGGCGTCTCATACGACCAGGCTGTTGACCTCTGGGAATCAACAGTTTATACTTACCGATAAGGATGTGTCATGTTACTTCCAAGTACGGCTGAGTGAGAGGAGCGGAAACAATGTAAGATTTTTATATTCCTGTTTATTGTTTATTTAACGCACGTCGCTTCATCCGTTTTTACTAGTAGGTTGAACCAGTAGCGGACTGCGACGGTCGCAGGCCTAGGACGTCCTCGTTAAAGGGTTTCTTTTCATGTTATGTTATGTATTAGAATAAAACTTTTCTAGTCATAACGAATAGAATAGAATAAGTGAAATCCCAAACATTCCGTCCAAAATCTCCCTGCCGTTTCAAAACGTTCGGAAATTAGACTCTCACGTCTTGAGGCCCGGAGTTTACTACCCCCTCCGCTCCACGGTTCACCCGTAGTCCGCCGCTGGTTTAAACGTTCAAAACTAGTCACGTAAAAATGTGCAGTTGCGTCGTGTTTGGCAGAAATTATTATGCCGACATGACTCGAAGCATAAATCACTACGTCACGAAAATATTAAGATCGCGTCGCATGCTGCATTCAATATAAAGGAAGCTTCATTGGATTTGTAACAATATGCATAGCATTTGTAACAAAGAAAATTCTTAGATACCTACTTATTATGTACCTACTGCTCTCTGGAAATTGTAATTTATTAACACTGTAGTAATTAAGGGCATGCATGGTCTGTTTCAATTTGCAATATTAATAATTAATTGATGCTTGTACTTAGGTACTGGTTTTAAGAATATATTAGTGATTATATACTAATACTTCATAGTTTATATTGGTATATTATACGTCTATAATATGGTCTAACATCTACATAGAATGTGATACTAATATGTATATTATTATTCAGGAAGTAGTGCATGTTTTTAGTGATTTATACTTGGTACTGATACTCGTATATCATAGTAGATAAAAATATTATATCTGAACATAGAAGGTAAGTAAAAGTTATATTTGTTTTTACTATTATCTGTTTAAAATTTGTAAGTATGTAAATGGTAATATTAACAAAACTATTAAAACTAACTCTTATTGTACCTACTCTCTGAAGATGTTTCATACACCGACATCAGCTAAAAACAGGTTCTCAAGTATCGGTCTTAAACATGGATTGACGGATACTTTAGAAGCTGTACACTTTGTATGTTCCATCGCGGCCTAGAATTAGTAATGTAACAAGTAGGTAACTACCTACTTAAATCTCCACTCGTAAACTTAGTATGTACAGGATCTTATTTCTTGATTTGCTTGATACAGACATTCGATGCTACTGTTCAGGCAAAATTCATCTCGCACCTCGCGAACATAGTATCAGTTTAATTATTACCAATAGAATCAGTATAACTATTATTCTTAACAATAACACATGCTTGTAACTAATCCTTAACAATATTGCCTTTCCTCATGTTCTCGTAAACAGCACCGTTTCCTTTGTGAGTAGCGTGTTCTTGATAAATTACTCCAAAATCCTCTAATTTAAATGAATCTGCTCAAAATACGTATACTGTGGCATGTTCCAATGGGATCCTATAATATTTAACCCTTATTACTACCATTTTATAATGTGTCATCATTTCAACTGGTTGAATTTAATAATACCACGATAAATTTGACGATCCATGTAACTGGGTCGAAATAATCGTCATATTTTTTTAAACTATGAATAGGACTATACCTACAGTTTGCAAAGGCGGTCTTATCGCCTAAGGCCCTTCCTTGGAGACAGGAGAAGAGAAACTACCTACCGGCAAAGACGTGCCGCCAAGCGATTTAGCATTCCGGTACAATGCCGTGTAGAAACCGAATAGGGGTATGGGTTTAATATAACTGCCATGCCCCTAACAGGTTAGCCCGCTACCATCGACTGCATCATCACTTACCATCAGGTGAGATCGCAGTCAAGGGCTAACTTGTAGTGGATAAAAATAAAAAAAAACTACAAATACATAATATACTACTGCTAGGAAGTAGGAACTACTGCTGCTTTACTACTAGGAATTTTATAATGAGATCGAGTTTCAATTGATCGAGGTTATTTTTTGTTTTACAGGCACCGTTTTATAGAGCATTCGCCCACGATGGTGCCAACGTGTACGTTAAACGTGACGTAGGCACTGTGGGCTGTGTGCTAGCTGCTTGTAAAACTGAAGATGTTAAGAGCTGTGTCTATAGGTAATTTTATTTAATAAATTATCATCGTCATCATCCACAACCCATCACCGGCCCACTGCTAAGCACAAGTCTCCTCTAAGAATGAAACCCATTTTCATTCTTAGAGGAGACACGCCATAGTACACGCTAGCCAAGTGTGGACTGTCAGACTTCAAACACCTTTGTCGAACTCTCATGTGTGCAGGGGTGTGCTTCCCGCGAAACGGTCTGCGATGTAACATCGAAGAGATCGACCTTGACTGCAAAGGTTGTAAATTTTATTTTACCTTAGAGAATCACGTAGCAGGTTTCCTCACAATGTTGTCCTTTACCGTGACAGCATAATAATATGATATTATTTAAATACACATAATAGGTCGAATCCTGCATCTCTGAAGACTTAAGTCGGCTATTACCAGTGTATAAATAAAAACCGGCCAAGTGCGAGTCGCACTCGCGCACCGAGGGTTCCTTACAAACATGTAGTAAGTTTTAAATTATTAAAAATATTTGAGTTGATTGAATGAAAGGTAAATTGCGGTTTACGATTTATGACGTATTAAAAAACTACTTACTAGATCTCGTTCAAACCAATTTTCGGTGGAAGTTTGCATGGTAATGTACATCATATATTTTTTTTAGTTTTATCATTCTCTTATTTTAGAAGTTACAGGGGGGGGGGGGGGGACACATTTTACCACTTTGGAAGTGTCTCTCGCGCAAACTATTCAGTTTAGAAAAAAATGATACTACAAACCTCAATATCATTTTTGAAGACCTATCCATAGATACCCCACACGTATGGGTTAGATGAAAAAAATATTTTTGAGTTTCAGTTCTAAGTACGGGGAACCCCCAAAATTTATTGTTTTTTTTCTATTTTTGTAAGAAAATCTTAATGCGGTTCACAGAATACATCTACTTACCAAGTTTCAACAGTATAGCTCTTATAGTTTCGGAAAAAAGTGGCTGTGACATACGGACGGACAGACAGACAGACAGACAGACAGACATGACGAATCTATAAGGGTTCCGTTTTTTGCCAAATTTGGCTACGGAACCCTAAAAAGTGTCATAATTGCTATTTATCACCTATCTGAATTATTTCCCCCAAGATTTAATTAAGTATAGTGGTTCGCCTCAAACAAAGACCAACCATCTTATATTGTATTTGAAGTTAACAACAGAACTTACTTTGGAACCAATTTTTTTACTCTTTCGCTTGTGGTATTTTACTGAATAGGTTCAATACGTACCTATTGAACACATATTTTATATACTTAATTATCAGATCTATCTATAAAACTCAAAGAACATTGTATGATTGCAGGTTCAATGAAGATGCCGTAGAAATTCAAGAACTAGAAGTAAAAATGATATATCGTCGACACAATATGAACTTAAAATGCAATGATATTAAATTTTTCCCGATATCATTGAGACATAACATGTTTCCACTTAATCCTGTGAATTTCATTTACAAAGAAGATCCAATACAAACACAAGATGGAAAAAATGCAAATGAATTAAAAGAATCTGTAGAAATAACCATCAAAATCAATTCACCTCGAAATGAGCTTGTTTCATTTGGAATATGGGGTAGAGTATTTAATAGAGATGGTAAAATACCGACAAATATTTCTAAAGAAGATATTGAAAAATATATTGAAATTGAAAATGTTATATACAATCCAGATAAGGACAGGAGTTCTCTGTCAAATGATGAATTATAATTACTGGTTGAATAATACCCACTAAGGGATCATCCGTAAAGTACGTCGCACGTTAAGGGGGGGGGGGGGGGGGGGAGGGGGTCGACGAAGTGTGATACTATGTGACAAGGGGTGGGAGGGCTCCTAAGTTTCGTGACGTCACATTTCAAAATTTTATTTATCTGAGTGTTAAAATCCCAAATTTGAACTATTAACGAAAAACTTAAAAATATTTCCAACGTTATCTGTAATGGAAATAAAACAAATGTCGGAAGTGCTGTTTTAATTTTAGATGTAAAATTGCAAGATATGTGACTTCACACTCACAAATGTGACAAGGAAGGGGAGGGGTCAAAAAATTACGAAATTGTTAGGACGTAGTTACTTACTTTATGGATGACACCTAAGCAGATTTCTCAAACCGCTGTGATTAGGTATGCATGATAGCTTTGAGGAGCCCACGCAATTTTCAGATTGAATTAATTATTAAGATACTCATTATTGATTAAAATCAAGTATTATAGGTACAGATGTATCTACATTTCAAATATAATATTTGACAATATATCCGTTACGGTGCATCAAAAATCAGGTCAGGTTTATCCGTACACCGGTATTTCGCGTCTTCGCTCATTACAAGACGTTGTACATAAGTACTTTTATTTTTTTGTAGTGAGTAAGCATCCACTTATCGTACGATATAATATAAATGTGTAATCTGACAATAATATTATACAAGATATTATTATGATTGTAAAATGTACAAAACATTAAATGAAGATATTTACAATATAGGTAGGATGTGAGCTACCTTTGGGCTAACGACGTTTAGACTAGAGCTTTTGCATAATGAGTTTAAGTTTTACTTACGTTAAGTACAAGGCCCACATCATGGGACCATTTAATTATTAAAGAAGAATCTACATAACTTGAAGATGGCTGTGTTGAAATCAGCGTCCGCTGATATAAGAAATAAATATTAGAAATGTAATGTACCTACATATTAATTTATTTTTTTAGTTAATGTTCTATGTTCTATGTCAATTTTTTTGGCTTCTTCACTCCACTTTACCACAAATTTTGTGAAAAAAGTATATTTTTTATGCAAAAAATAGAGACATAATACTAATTGTAAAACTAATTAAACCATCATAATAAAGAGTAAGACTGTATAGTAAAATTTAATTCGTCCATCCTTTTCCATCCACTTTCATTGCTACAGCTAATATAATTTTATCAAGATGCTCCAAAATTATAAAATTCCTAATTATTGGACTCATTTATGGTTGAATATGAGCGCTATATATTGAATTTGGATAAAGAAGTCAACTATGGAACCCGTAATGAATTCTTGCATCGAAGAGCGATGTAACACTCCAAGGAACGGCCCTAATGGGACGCTAAATTATTTGGAGCTATGTTTTCAAGTTGTCATGCCATCCATCCATCAGTCGCGCATTTTGTTGGTTTTAGCCTATTTATTACAGCTATCGGCGCGTCGATATTTTAAAATTCTAGAACAAGGAATAACTGTATGAAGGTTATAAATCGAAGTGCACGTCGGTGCTTACACCAACGTGTAAACAGTTAAACACATATACCTACAGTGTCATTTCCACATAGGTACATGTTATCAGTACTAACATACTCCACTCCTATCTCTATGAATTCTGTGGTGATTGGCGTCACTGCAGGCACCTTTATAGGTGTAATAGATCAGTGACGAAATTCACAAAATGGTATGCCAGGAATCGCAATTAGGAGCACCTAAACGGTATTTTTATTTCAGACCTACAGGTACAGAGCCGGTGCATTCAGTGGTGTGCGATCCTTTAACGGAAGCGCGACAGGTGGCTTGAGGCTTTGCTCCGTTGTTGCCTGCACGAATGATACTCTCGAATCTTGTGGTCAAAGGTAAGAAAGATGACTTGATTTTTATTTGAAGGTTAAAGTTTCTAAATTATCTATAGACACATGACCGCTCAACAACGAATAAAACATACCTAACAATTCGTTCAAGTCTTTTAATATATAAAACAAGGTCGGGTTTGTTCGAACACTTATAACTCTAGAACGGCTGGACGGATCTGTATGAAATTTGTAATTTATACTTGTTATTTTTATTATAGATTCCCTCAATATTCGTCGAACTCTACAGCAGTCTTTGAAGTTTTGGACATAGCCGCAGCTGTGCCTGTCCCACAGACTGATGAAGCACTATCAGCAAAGAAGGCAGTATATTTTCCTGTCACTTCAGACACACACCTCATGCCTATAAGACCTGACCTCTACCAAATCGTAGAGCGGGAAATTTTTAATGTCTTAACGGTTTATACATTTAGTTTGAGAAATTCGATCACCGAATTGTACAGTTTTGCATTGTGGGGCAGAGAATATACAGCTGACGGGGATGATCCCACTGATAATCAGGAAACTACGACTCCCGCTCCTGAAGAACCTGAAGATTCTGATCCCGATTCATCTAGCGTGCATCGACTCCATTTATTAGTATTATTGTTTTGTACTCTAGCACTGTTAAGACTATAAATCATCACCTTAGTTACCTATTAAAACTTGCGAGATCTTTCCATCTCTGTCAACGGCAGTTTTATTTAATTCAACTCTATCAGAATGCCTAGTGAAGAGGAGATAAGAGTATCTGTTTTGGCGTATTAAATCGAAATAAGTAAGCTTCTTGTTCCTTGGTCAGTCCGTGATTAGATTGCTCACCGCCGTTATAATTATGCTACGGCCGAGTCTAGATTCCACTCAATATACCTAATGATAAAATACTTATATTCAAAGGCAAAAATATAATAATTGTTAATTGTGTAAAAAAAAAGGCTGTTATATGCCCCTATGGGCAGTTCCTATGACTGCCATTTTTTTAAAGTGAAATCGAATATTAAATAGTTATTTGTTATACAAGAGTGAAAAGTTCTTGTTTAACCGCGTGCTCAATTTTGATGACCGAGCAAGCGAAGGATTCTAAAATTGAATCACGAGCGCAGCGAGTGGTTCAAAAATTAGAATCTTGAGCGTCAGCGAGGGAATCAAAAGAGCACGAGGTGAAAAATCTTTTCACTCGAGTGCAACACGTAATTTCCCACCTCAACGAGGAAATGACATGACGTGAAAGAAAATGGTGCGCGCAAAGCAAATTAAAAAAGTACACCAAGAAGGTTACGAGTGTGAGTTTTTAACAAATTACCTAACAAAGGTTGTATGGAAATTCGGCACCATAGAGGTAGAATGTTCTGAATTCACAAACTTCTTAAACGAGTGATATTTACTAACGTGCACACGATGTTTTAAATTCAATTTACTTTATCCTCAAGAGGATAATAACGGCCTTTGCATTCAGATATCGAAGATTAAAAATACTCTTTCCGAGATGGTGGGATGAAACATTTATTTATTTTGTTTTTTTTTTAATTATTTTTTAAAAATAAAAGATAAGGTAATATTTTGTTTTATGATGAAATCAGGCGCAAGCTGTAGGCATAGGCGAACGTGAATATTAATATCATACTTTACGCACTAAGTAAGTGTTTAAGTATGGTACTTTTGCGCACGAAAGCGTTTTTTTTATTACATAAGTTTAAATTTTTTTAAGAATCATCGTTGCAATATTCAGGTTATCAGCTATAGAGCTCTTATAGCACGACAGATATTGAAAGGCACTGAACTGGTAGGCAGACATTGCATTGAAATTTGAACTGTGCTGCAGTTCAATTTCTGTCCTGCTTTAAGAGCTCATAGTAACCCCCAGATCTTTTTGATACTTGGTAAATAATAGAATCAGTCACTCAGAAACGATTATACTACTTGTCTATTTCCGGGTACAATTATACAATGTTAGTCGCTATATATTTTTTATAACAGCTAAGCATTTTTTTGTCACTAAAAGTAAACCATTTTCCTTAAATTCATGGCTGTAAAATGTATCAATCAGCTATCAATATTAGTAAGCAATTAATATCATCGCGCAAGTTTAACGCGTAAATATTATTTTTGTTAAGATTAGGTAGGTATCTTATTTTAATATTGAAAGACTCATAGAAACGTATCCAATCGATTTTTCTTTTGTACTTACTACTTACAGATTCCCACAATATTCGTCAAATTCCACAGCTGTCTTCGAAGCCTTGAACATAACCGCTGGCGTGCCTATTCCTGAGACGGACGAGGCATTTTCAGCAAAGACAGCAATGTATTTTCCCGTAACCTTAGATACAACCCTTATGCCTCTAAGACCAACTCACTATACAGGCTGGCCCAAATATAGTCACGTCCAAAGAAAAAATTTAGATTCCTCGTACCTAACCCTATCAGAAAATACTCCATCGATTTTTGGTAGTTTAAGAGTTATAATTTTCTAAAGTATTTTCGTGACATTTCTGAGGGAGTAAGTGTTACATTTTTTTTTATTTGGCGTTTTTTCCGAACATTTTCTTTTTGTGCACATGCTAGCTATGAAGTGTGCTACTTTGCATAAAATAATTACCATCATAAAATTAACCCAAGTTGGAAAATTTTTGGTCATAAGTTAAAAGTTTACGTTTGACAGAAGTAAAGACGAATTTTCAACTTAAGATTTAAAATACTAATTTCAAGAACATTTGGGATCCCTAAGCTTCCCTTATTAGTTAAAAAATTGGGTACTTTAGGGGGCATTATTGTGAGAAATCGGACTTCAAAAGGATTTTAAATCTGAATAATTTTATCTTATGAGAAATGCATAGCAAATATTTTTTTGTTAATTTTATTCATAAACGTTATGCAAGATGTGAACACAAAGCATTTTTATTTATCCTATCTTTAAGGCCTATTATTTGATAGGCGAATAGCCACACCTACTGATCTATGAACCAGCAGATAACCGCAAACCTATTTACGACCCAACAACTAGTAGAGATCGTTTAATCTGACAATAAACGCGGCTCACTAAACGTCGGTTTAATAAAACAAAAGCTTTATTTTGAGGTCCTATACCTAATTCACATTTTTGGATTTGTCGACGTCTATTTAGGTTGGTGTAATAGATTGTATGATGGTATGTGATTATTTCATCAAAATCGGTTGAAGAGATTTTTTTTGATTCCCTCGGGAACTCTTGAATTTTATGGGATAAAATTTAAAAAGCCATGTCCTTCCCCAGGATACAACCTATCCCTGTACCAAACATCAAAATCGGTTGAACAGATGGGCCGTGGAAGCGTAGCAGATACAGACAGACATACTTACTTTCGAAGGAACCAGAAGTTTAATTTGCTATAATCCGCGACAAAAGGAAGATCTATGTGGTACAGTGATTTTTAAAAATTTTTTTTTTGATAATTTTATTAAAAAAAAATATGAAAACCTCGATGGGAGCTTCATATTCGTGCCTTTTGCCGTGGGGCCCGGGGGCTCGAGCTCTTTTTGAGGAAATTTCTAAAAGGGTTATCGAGTCAACTGGGGACCGGAGAGCTGGCAGCTACCTTGGTCAAAGAATTAGTTTGGCCATCCAAAGGGGTAATGCTGCCAGCATCTTGGGTACAATGCCTCGCTGCGGTGGTCTCGATGAGGTTTTAGATTTAATTTAATTTATTTTAGTTTTATTTTAATAGTTTTTGTAATGTTAGTTTTAATTTAGTTTTCATTTATAGTTTGTTTATAGTCCTTGTTATAAGTATTTGAATAAATTTTGCATGTTTATAAAGATAGGACTAATAATTTAGAATATAATATATCCATGTATAGTGTACGAAAAAAAATAAAAAAATTGCTAAAAAAAAATTATATATATACAAGGTGTAAGGTAAATGGTATAACATACCGGCGGCTACCCATGCCATTTTGACGTTATAAACACTATGGTAGAGTTAAAAAGTCAAAATTAATTAGTTAATTATGGAAAATAAATTTTGGCAACCCTGTGGAGTCCTTTGTTCCTTCTACACCTAAAGTCAGAACTGTACTGCAAGCGATAATATAATAATTATTATCGTATCGTTATGCAATTTGGCAATTCATTACAATTTGCAAATCATTGAAAGAACAAACTACACAGAATAATTAATTATTGATCAAAACTTAAACGAAGTAAGTCGAGAAATTAATCACAGGGAAAGGCGGCTCATAAAGTAAGGATAAGTGACTGACTTCGACTTACGAAGTCCGATACTAGTCGGGCATTTTTTTACAACAATACGTAAGTTCTAGCCGGGCTTTTGCTTTGAGAATTTAATTGCATGCCGAATAATGATTACTTTAGTATCGCGACTGGATTTTATCGCAACGCTCGCGCTGGCAACGAGGCTTAACATAAGTCGTATTGTTCGCAGTTCATTGATATTGAATCAGCTGTTTTAAGGGATGCCACCTCAATATTTATGCTAAAATTTTGAAGTCCACATAACTCCCCCAGGATATGAGCTACACGTCTTATGACATTTTTCCAATATATCTATACACCATCTAACATGGGTAGCCGCGGGTATGTTATACTAATTACCTTACACCTTGTATATAGGTAAAAAATCACTGTAGGTACCACATAGATCTTCCTTTTGTCGCGGATTATAGCAAATTAAACTTCTGGTTCCTTCATTATTATGGACTTCCGCAAAGTAACACCTGTCTCTATCCAAGACATACTTTCGCATTTATAACATTAGTATGGATAATGTCACAATCACAACTTTCATAATAACCGGCTTTACTAGTTCTATCCAACATGATTGATAAGCTATCATTTTCCACACGGAGCAATTGGTATCACATCTTGAGAACCGTTAGTATGTAGTAGAACTGCTAGTAAATAATTGAAATAATTTTGCACTCCACAATTTTGCACTCCGCTATCATAACTATCTACTAGGTCACCGTGATGTAAAAAACATCTTATAGCAAAATAATATGTCTTATCATTACAAACAAGTTTCGTTGATAACCGTCTGAATATATTAACTTACCTACTCCATGAGTGACTTTACTACACGTTATCGTCAAATGAAACTGATCACAATATTAAATCATCTTACGCTGTAACTTGTTAGTTACCACAAGGAACGTAGAGCTGCGCCACGCATTTTATTGAAAAAAAAAACAAATAGTTTTTTTTTAAAACATTAAATCAACATATATATAACCCTTAATTTTAAACCAGTTATTTATTAAAATGAGTCAACTTAAAAGAGTGCTTGTTATTTACACCGGCGGAACCTTTGGGATGTTGAAGAATGAGAAAGGCGGTAAGGTGGATTTTTTAAGTTGAAAACTGTGGTCTTTATTTAATTTTTTAAGATTTCTTTAATTATTTATTCAAACAATTTAACCTACTAAAATGTTATTTAAAAAAAAATTGGGATTTACATTCATAGTAAGTATAGGTAGGCGATGATTTACATAACCTGAGGAGTGTCATTTCAAAAATACTTATTTCCACCTTATCCGATTTTCAATAAAATGCAAAAAACGTCCTCTGTGATGTATTGTAGTATAAACATAATTTTTTTTATGTCACCGTAAAGATAATCGTATTTAGCTAATTCTGACACTAGTACATTAATTTTAAAGTTCATTTTGTAATAGTTTACAAAATGTGTTCAGAATTACAGGAAATAAGCTTCTTTGTTAGGTACGCTTAAGGCTTGTATATCGGCGAACGACCTTGGGCATGTAGTTTTCTCCGTGTAACTCTTCTTTACTGAGTGAATGTAAAATTACAGAAAAAATATATGTTGTTCAATATACATTAAATTTTAATTTGAACGTTTGAAATAATTATAAGTATATTATTAGTGGATGAAAAATTGTCCAATGTTAAGCCCCTTTTTGTTAGAATTTTTATAACTACTTCTAAACGGCATTGAGTTTTTGAATTTTTCTTTCGCACAAATATTTGTCAAGCTTTTTGTTACAAAGTGTACGATTGGCGAGTCAAAATAATGAAATATCAGACTAAAAATATTTTTTTTTGTTTTCTACATAAATATGAACGGGCGGATCAGTGCGCGGCGACGGGCGGCAGTGTGACTCGGGCTGTCGGTGTGGAAGGTCACGCTTCTTGTTGCTCCGAAACCCGCAACCGTTTTTGGATTCGATACAATTATTCTCTAGTAATTTTAAAGTACTGTGATTCGCGCATCTCGCTTTAGAGACACTGTTTCATTTTCGTTTTATTATAAGGTACCATTTATTATTAGGTATTATTATTTAATAAAGTTTCATTCTGTTTTATTTTCCGCGCTTGGACGCTTGTTTACAAAATAAATAAAACTTATAATACATACTTATAAATTAATAAAACCTTTTTACAAAATAAATAAAAATAGGACCTTTCAGATTAACAAAAAACATAATTGGTACTTCCAGATAAAAGGCCAGCTTCACATCACCAAAATGCCTGTTAGGAATATGGTTGGGTGAAAATATTCCTGTGAGAATTGAAATCTATATACATAAAAATGAATCCCTATTTCCCTTGGTCACGGCATCACGCGTGAATGGCTGGACCAATTTCACTAATTCTTTTTTTGTTGTATAGGTGAGGACCAGGACAGTGACATAGGCTACTTGCTATCCCGGAAAATTAAGGAGTTCCCGCGGGAATAACAAAAAATGTAAACCACGCGGACGAAGTCGCGGGCATCAGCTAGTGATAGATAAAGACGGCATGTTTTGGAATGAAGTAATGGAAAAATGGAAACCAGATTTTATTTGGAATTTGGATTGCATATTACCGGAACTGATTGATCCAAGATATCCAAGAAAAATGGAGATTAGAGACCCTTCATATATACAACATGCTAAAGAAAAAAATGCAGTCAACAAAAATGTGCTAAAAAAAGAAAGCATAATACTAGCTTTTGCCCGCGGCTCCGCCCGCGTGAATTTCGTTTTTTTTACAAATCTCGCGGGAACCGTGGATTTTTCCAGGATAAAAAGTAGCCTATGAAAATTAACCTATTAGTACGGGACTAATAAACATTGACCCTAAAATAAAAAATGTAAAGCTGATTTTTGGCACAAGTGTTCCTTGGGGTCTGAGAAGTAAAAATTCTCCCCTCCTAGGCCGCGGGCTTTCCTACCCCCCTAAAATGTCTCCCTGAGCGCGGTATTTTATAATTTTCTCAAAGAATATTAGAGCTAGAAAAAAACTTTTTATGGCGAAAATTATCTTCATTAAATTATCTACAAAATAATAGTTCAATTAGTTCAATTCAATAAGAGTAATAATTTAGGAGATATGTTAACCCTACGTGCATGAAATGAAAATATTTTGCATGTATGGCTTTTTGTAATGTAGTTTCTTGTAATTTCCATGAAAACTGATAGAGCTACGTAAAATGTTGTCTGAAGCAAAGTGAAAGGTTATTAAATTAGCTATAAAATGATATTTAGTTTAATTTGATAAGAGTAATAATTTTGGAGATATGCTTACCTATTGTGTAAGATAAAGAAAATAATATGTAACTACCGTCTACGTTGTTTTTAATTTCCGAAAAAAAAATAACATGGTTGGGAAAAACTGATTGAAGCAGTAAGAAACATAGTTAAATTACCTACAAAATAATATTTAGTACATTTTGATAGCACTAATAATTTCGAAAATATACCTGTCATAGTTAACATGAAAACAATATCTTTCAACATTTTATATGTTTTCTGTAATTTCTAGAAAACTATTAGAGCTAGGCAAAATACTTTCAGAAGTGAAAATAAACACCATTTAAGCACTTATAAAAAAATATTTAGTTCATAAAGATAGGACTAATGATTTCGAATATACATCCATGTATAGTGTACGAAAAGAAATAAAAAAATTGCTAGAATCCTGTGTTATTTGCAATTGTCACAAAAACTATTAGAGCTGGAAAAAAACCTTGGCAGATTAATTAATTTCACTAAATTACCTACAAAAAAATCTTACAGTGAATTCAGATAGGACCAATAGTTAGAAAAATATGGCAACCTATATTCCAAGTTTTTTTTTAATCTAACAACCGTGGATATGTTTTAGAATTTTCACTGAAACTATTAGAACTAGGAAAAAAATATCATAAGCAAAAATTAACTTCATTAAATTATCTTCATAATAGTTTTTAGTTTATTTTGATAGAACTAATAGTTTCGGAAATATGGCTGCCTACCTGGAATAAAAAACTAAATCTTTGTAAAATCCGTGAATGTTTTTTGTAATTTCAAGAAAAAGTATTAGAGTTAGGAAAAAAGCTGTCAGCACTTAGGACAAAGATTATTAATTTACCTTTAAAATAGTGTTTAGTTTATTTTGATAGGACAAATAGTTTTCGAAATATACCTTGCTGTTGTGTAAGTAATAGTATGTATCCTATCTCTATTCCAAATTTCAGCCAAATCAGTTCAGTAGTTGCAGCGTGAATGAGTATCAAACAAACAAACTTTCGCCATTAAGTGTGATGTGATGTGATGTGATTATACAAAAGAAGGGTTGATCTAGACATTTATCGTGACCAACTTAAAAGTAGACCATCCTACAATATAAATTACAATTATGTTAATGGTACCCTGTCATGTCCTCACTGTGCGCGTTTATTCCGTGCTAAAATAGGGTACATCAGTCACATCAGGGCACATGAGCGAAGCCCTAATTCAAACAACTAACAGGTCGCTGTTGCTGAACTCGGCAGTGAAAAAAAAATTATGAATGACTTATCACTTTAATTAAAGTAAAAGCCAAACAAAAATATTAATAAAATCACCAGTTAGTATAAGAATTTTTAAAATAGGCCTGTTATATTTTACTTTAAAGTTTATAAACTTTGACTTTGTCGCGTCTGTAACAAATTCGATCTCCTTGGCACGGCCGCGTCGCTCGTCGCGTAAACGACCCAGGAAGTCCGCGGTACTTCGCGCGCTAGCGAACCCGCGCGAAGCGCCCCGCTAGCGCGGGGAGCGGTTCTTGGCTCCGCCCAAATGCCCAAGGTCGTTCGCCGATGTACAAGCCTTAAGGAAATAAGCCTTTTTGTTTTGCGTCTGAGAAACAGGCGTCACCTTGTCACAGTCTGTCACTCATGTCCACAGACCAGTAAATTAGATTTATTAAAAAAAAAGTTTTTTTATTTATGGTTTTACGGTCCCGGCTTCTAGGCCTTTTTGGCCACTTTGGAGTTGCCTGCTGATAATATGAGAAAACAAAACAAAATTATGGTATTTTTATACTATAAAAATGTATGAAATGGAAATAAATCTGTTTGCTAGAGAAAAGTAACTAGTCTCATATTATGTATTGGAAATAAGTAGGTTTGAAGTAGAACTATTATTCAATGCAAATAAATACGTAATGAAGTGGACATCGGCGTTTTTGTTTTGAATACGTAAATTGAAAGTCAAATTTACAAAGGAATTAGGTGTTTCTGTAATAAACAAATTAAACTAGCGGCACGCTATGATGGCCGGTTTGACACCCGGTTTAATAAATAAATTTTGAGTCCTAAACCTAAAACTACATTCGATAAAATTTATGAATCTCTGCACATCACTATCGTCAATAAAGTAATACAATTATTTCCTTCAAAGTCGTTAGTCGTTATCAATTAATACGGAACTTCATGAGCGGACAAACGACAAACCGGCCATCATAGCGTGCCGCTAGTGTAGTATAGAGGTGCAAACGAATGCTGAAAATGGATTCCCATCATTACTTCAATTTTTTCCGAAAGTGGAAATACGTCCTTTTGAAATGACACTCCTCTCCTATAGGTATGACTTACCGAATGCCATTGCCGGCTATTTGAAACCGGTATTTGCAAAAAGTTGGCACTAAATGGCTAAACCAGGGTCGCATGTATCAGTAACTAGCTGATGCCCGCGACTTCGTCCGCGTGGTTTAAGTTTTTTGTTATTCCCGCGGGAACTCCTTAATTTTCCGGGATAAAAAGTAGCCTATGTCACTCTCCAGGTCCTCAACTATAGCCATGCCAAAAATCAAGTCAATCCGTTGCTCCGTTGCGGCGTGATTGAAGGACAAACCAACAAACCAACAAACAAAGTGACTTTCGCATTTATAATATTAGTATGATGATATAATTATACTTTCGTCCTTTCCAAAGCTATTTTCATTAAGTGCATCGCGCCAACGTTGGTTGGGTTAATATTTTCAAGGCTTTGCCAACTAGATGATAAATGAAAAGTATTAGTAGATATACCTACTAAGTAGGCCAAAAGTATTGACATAGTTAATTTGATGCAAGCAAGCTTTAAATTGCATGATGCACAACCAGCTACAGTCAACGAGATCAGTTTACATAGACGGGTCTGTCAAACAAAGAATGTGGACTTATTTTTAACGCTAGTCTGAAAAGCGGGACAGCGCTATGGCGGGGACAAGGACACACTTATACAGGTGAGGGGCACGCCCTACAAGTCGGACGCCCAACTTTGTTCTATGAAAGGGCCCATCTAGTACCTACCTACATATTATATATCGATGGCTAAGGTGGATACAAGTTACTACTCAGTATATCTTCCTTTTCATTTTTAGTACTGGTCCCGCAAAAGAACATAGAGCACCGGGTAATTAGAAAACTAACGCAGCTTCACGACGATAGCTATTGGCAAAAACATTTGGCTAGGACTGATAAAGCTGATTATCTAGTGTTGCCAGGTAATGCAAATTTGAAATAGCTTTAAAACCCATAAGCTTAACTCAACAGGTACATTCAGAAAACATTAATTTATGATTGTTTTTTTTTCTCAGACGGCAAAGACACGGATATTAAAGTCTTGTACAAGATCTATGAATATGACGAGTTAAAAGATTCATCGGATTTCACATTAGAAGATTGGCTGAAAATGGCTCGCGATATTAAGGTAGTAGACTGCCTCGTTGGTCTAGTGGTTAGCACGTTTGACTGCGGCTGAGGAGATCCCGGGTTCGAGTCCCGGGTCGGGCCATAAGAAGTGTTGGGTTTTTCTGACTAGAAATTCTCAGCACTGGCCCGGAGTTAGGAAGTTGGTGGTGTTTCACCCCCGTGCCTCGGAGAGCACGTTAAGCCGGCGGTCCCGGTTATTATCACTAACATGATAATAGTCGTTAAAGCCCGCCAACCCGCATTGGAGCAGCGTGGTGGGTCTAAGCTCTAATTCCCTCTCTCCTATGAGAGTGGAGGCCTGTGCCCAGCACTGGGACGTTAATGGGCTGTAGTGGTGGTGGGTGGTGGGAGTCTTTCAAAATTCCCGTAGGAACTATTTGTTTCAAACAAAACTATAATAAGTACTAATCTATCAAATTAAAACTAAACCATGAAATGCATTAAAATCTAAATTAAAAACATTTATAATATCATCCAAACCGGTGCAATGAGGCAATGTGCCCAGAACGCTGCTTGCGTTACCCCGCTGAATAGCTAAGTTGTTTGTAACGGTTAATTTAATTGCAAAAGGACACGGTTCAGATTTGTATGAGGCGTAGGCCAAGTCTTGTACAAGCAGAAAAATGAAGGAAAATAAAATTCTAGACCAGTTTTTATTGGTCAAATCTACGAATTCGTCGTAATTACTGTGGTAAAATTATTTAATCTTTCCAAGTTAAGGAACACTAAACAATGGCGGAATCATATTTTTTGACGTTTTCAAAAGAAAAACACGTTATTTTGACAGTGACTGTCAGAAATGACATTTAATACATTTCGCGCCTACTGCTTTCTCTATGGCTGAAGGTTGCCATCTTGGAAACGTATCGAAGACTTGAAATACATTTTTATTTTTTGCTTTTTATTTACTTTACTATTTTAAATTATTATATGTATTTTTAATACAATGTATGTATTCCTCTATTCATGGTAGACTGTACAAGAGTAGGCCTAAAATGAACCTTTTCCTTTCTATTACTTTTTTTTTATAATTTCAGAGGTTTTATCATGACTACGATGGTTTTGTGGTACTCCACGGAACGGACACCACTGCATACGGTGCCTCAGTGTTATCTTTCATGTTGGAATCCGTTGGGAAGACCGTGGTTCTCACTGGAGCACAGGTCAGACCTAACTTTTAATTAACTTCCTATCAGATTAGACAGACTAGTTGGAAAATTGGAGACTTTACACGAGAAAAATTTAAATTAACTTACAAACGAAAGTGTACCTATCAGAGTACATCTTTGCTCTTATGGGTGTCCTAAGACACCTCACGGCTTTTTTGATGACAAGTTTATTTTTTTAAAGCATTTCAAATCTGGTGGTCGAGTGATTGTCACGTTAATTCTAGGTGCCGATCTTCCAACCTCGCAGTGATGGCAATAATAACATCCTATGCGCAATTTTAATCGCAGCAACATTACATATCCCAGAAGTAACAGTATTTTTTGGCGCTAAACTCTTCAGAGGAACAAGGTCAGTATTATAGATATTATGTAGCGTGCCAGTTTGTATCCTACTGTTACTGTTACGTTTGTAAATGATTTATTTATTTCACATAGGACAATTTGTGTCACTTATGAAACGTTATTACTCTAACACCGGTTCGGAAAGATGTTCTACTGAGAAGAGCCGGCAAGAAACTCAGCAGTTGCTCTTTTCTTAAAAAAATAAAGAGGTTACATAATTATAAAATACAACACATACCTACATTACGATACAAGTATTACACTGACTTGTGGGTCACTGGATGCAAGACCGGTTGCTTCCATACAACTTTGTCATTCAGAAAATCAATGATAGTGTAATAACTGTTCGTATACCTGGATGGAGTCAGCTAAGTTGGATTGAGCCATACCTAATCAATAATGAATATGGTTTCATCTATCTTAGGTCTTTTTCAGGTCACCATCTCAGTGTATACAAGAAACATAATACTGATTTTTAATGAGGACTTCCATTGAGAAGAATCAGCGAAATCTTTTAAAAAGATAAACATATTTATGCACCTCATTTAAATTTCAAAGAATTTTATATTATTTGCAGAGTAAAGAAAGTGTCAAACACAAGGATATACGCATTCGATTCCCCGAATTTCCCTCCACTTTTGGAGGCGAAAACCACACTAGATGTCGACCCAAAAATGCTCATACACCCGCCTGGCTCTGTTCCTGATGAATGCAGGTTGCACGACAAACTTGCTCAAAAAGTTTACGTGTTAAAAGTGGCCCCTACCATTACCCCTGAGATCATCAGAGCGGTCTTCCAAGGAATGGAAGGTAAGAATTACCCTTTGGATCGTGGATGGCAACTTTCCAATAATTACCAACAAGAAAGTAAAGTCGTCTTTGAATGGTTTTTCTCCTGTTAATTTCTCCCTATTTTCAACCGACTTCAAAACAAACCGGCCAAGTGCGAGTCGGACTCGCGCACCGAGGGTTCCGTACAAACCTGTAGTAAGTTTTAAATTAAATGTTTTTTTTAAATATTTGAGTTGATTGAATGAAAGGTAAATTGCGTTTTACGATTTATGACGTATTAAAAAAAAACTACTTACTAGATCTCGTTCAAACCAATTTTCGGTGGAAGTTTGCATGGTAATGTACAACATATATTTTTTTTAGTTTTCTCATTCTCTTATTTTAGAAGTTACGGGGGGGGGGACACACATTTTACCACTTTGGAAGTGTCTCTCGCGCAAACTATTCAGTTTAGAAAGAAATGATATTACAAACCTCAATATCATTTTTGAAGACCTATCCATAGATACCCCACACCTATGGGTTAGATGAAAAAAAAAATTTTGAGTTTCAGTTCTAAGTATGGGGACCCCCAAAATTTATTGTTTTTTTTCTATTTTTGTAAGAAAATCTTAATGCGGTTTACAGAATACATCTACTTACCAAGTTTCAACAGTATAGCTCTTATAGTTTCGGAAAAAAGTGGCTGTGACATACGGACGGACAGACAGACAGACAGACAGACAGACAGACAGACAGACATGACGAATCTATAAGTAAGGGTTCCGTTTTTGCCAAATTTGGCTACGGAACCCTAAAAAGGTGGAGGTTCTCAATTCGACTGTATATATATATATATATATATATATATATATATATATATATATATATATATATATAAATATATATATATATATTTATATATATATATATATATTTATATATATATATATATATATATATATATATATATTTTCCTCAGAACTTTTCACTGGGGGGATCGATTTGGATGATTCTTTTTTTATTTGAAAGGGCATACTTCCCATGTGGTCCCATATAAATTTTATCGAAATCGGTCGAGCGGTTTTTAAAATATCAACAATAAAATAAGTATAGCGTGTGCTTGTTGTTGTAAAGTTGGCGCGGGAGTTTGAAGTCGGTTGTTTAAAAAGAATTTTTTAAATTAAATTATCTATTATTGTGTGTAGAGCAGTTTTCCAACTTCTTCGTTAGTAAAATCTTCAAATGGCTCGTGCCTACAGCCGTAACCTACAGCTATAGGCACGGGCCATTTGGAGTATCTGAAGCTAATACGCTCTGCATTTAGAATAGGATGCCATAGAACTGCTGGATGCAGTTTAGTTTAATAGGCGTATCTAAGATGCTTCAGTATGAGCATACCTGATAGTAATGTCCTCCTGACCGAATTTCGGCCACGGCCGCCAATTTCCAGAGAGATTAACCCTCTGCGCGGGAGATATTATAGTGCACAAGCGTGTGAGCTTACACAGGTGCACTCTCTATTCCTTTACTCTCAAAGCCCGATGGGTCGGAAATGCGACATGACCGGAGAGAGATCAGGTGCCGGACTGACGGCTTTACGTGCTCTCCGAGACACGGAGGTGAAACACCGCCAAATTCCTAACTCCGGGCCAGTACGAAGAAGAAACCCAAAACTTAAATAGCTCGACCCGGAACTCGAACTCGGGACCTCGTCGGCAGCAGTTGATCATACTAACCACTAGACCAACGAGGCGGTCGCCTGTTGGTAAGGTGTGAAGGATTTACCGATAAGTGTTTTTACCGATTCAAAGGTGTCGTCCTAGAAACATACGGAAACGGCAACATTCCAATCAAGCGCAAAGAGATCTACAAGGAGATAGAGAGGGCTGTGAAGAACAACGTCCTAGTCGTCAACGTGACGCAGTGCATCAACGGCACGGTGCTGGGAAAGGCTATATACGAGACTGGACTTGTAAGATTTAGGCATTAAACACACATTTAGCCAGGCCTGGAGTGGTCCGGGACGCTTATTTCCGTTTGCATGTTCAATAGAAGGCAGTATTGCCTCGAACCCCGCACGGGTTTGTTACGCTAACTTCCTTTCTAATCTCGTGCTTAATTCAAGGCACTAGTCCTCCAATCGCGCACGGGTTGCGCCCTGATATGCGTATTTATTTTCGTGTTTAATAGAATAGAAGGCACGTGCTTTGACGCACGGAATCCGTGTTTGTTTGATGTGGGGTGTTTGATGAATAGGCATGAAAATTCAATATTTCTATTTTTTTATGGGCTATAAACTTAAGTATAACAATTTATAAAATGTAGATGTAAAACTGACTGCCTCGTTGGTCTAGTGGTTAGCATAGTCGACTGCGGATCACGAGGTCCTGGGTTCGATTCCCGGTCGGGCATAAAAGTTAGGTATTGGGTTTTTCAATTAAGAAATTCTCAGTGCCAGCCCGGAGTTGAAAGTTGGCGGTGAGCCACCCCCGTGCCTCGGAGAGTACGTTAAGCCGTCGGTCCCGGTTATTCTCACTAACATGATAATTGCCGTTAAAGCCCGCCAACTTGGAGCAGCGTGGTGGGTCTAAGCTCTAATTCCTACTCTCCTATAAGAGTGGAGGCCTGTGCCCAGCAGTGGGACGTTAATAGGCTGTAGTGAGATGTAAAATGGATGGGCTACGCCAGAAGACTCGATTCAGATTCACCTACTCGACCTATTGAACACGCAAACGGAAATACGTGTCCGGGGGCAGGGCAAAAGCAGATTGAATATAGGGAAAAGTAGCTATTTTGAGACTTGCCAAATTCTACAACTATTGACAGTTTTCGACTGAAAACGACTAGCTATAGTGATTCCATATTATAAAATCGTGCGCAATTTTTTAATCCAAAATTTTAGCCTTTGGTACCTACCCTTTCGCTCTTGGCTGTGTTTCATGCTTTGTTTGTTTTAAGGATATTTTTATCATAATTTCGGTCTATTATTAGTTGATATCAAAATCACGATTAATAAATCACGATATTTTTTTTTACTTTTTGAGAAGAGATAATTTCAGATCCAATCCATACTAATATTATGAATGCGTAAGTGTATCTGTCTGTCTGTCTGTCTGCTACGCTTTCACGGTCCATCTGTTCAACCAATTTTGATGAAATATGGTACAGGGATAGGTTGTATCCCGGGGAAGGACATAGGCTACTTTTTATCCCGGAAAATTCAAAGTTTCCCGTGGGAATCAAAAAATTTATCTGTTCAACCGATTTTAATGAAATTTGGTACAGGGGTAGGTTGTATCCCGGGGAAGGACATAGGCTACTTTTTATCCCAGAAAATTTAAGAGTTCCCGCGGGAATCGAAAAAATTTGGTCCACGCGGAAGAAGTCGCGGGAATCATCTAGTAATATTATAAATGCGAAAGTGTGTCTGTCTGCTACGCTTTCACGGCCCAACTACTTAACCGATTTTGATGAAATTTGGTACAGAGATAGGTTACATCCCGGGGAAGGTCATATGCTACTTTTTATTCCGAAAAATTCAAAGGTTCCCGTGGGAATCAAAAAATTTATCTGTTCAACCGATTTTAATGAAATTTGGTACAGGGGTAGGTTGTATCCCGGGGAAGGACATAGGCTACTTTTTATCCCGGAAAATTGAAGAGTTACCGCTGGATACATAAAACACCAATTCACGCGGACGAAGTCGCGGGCATCATCTAGTTATTAATATTTTCAGCTGTTAGTGGAGTGTGGAGTAGTGCCTGCGTTCGATATGACCGCCGAGGCAGCGCTCGCGAAACTTTCCTACGTGCTCACAAAAACAGAACTCAGCTATCAGGAAAAAGTTGAGGTATGTTTAAGTAGGTAGTTGATTTTCATAAGAAATTGTTATTCCTTGAAAACCAGACGGAAAATTGGCATATCCTCGGGTTTATTACTGAATCTTGGAATACACTTTTTGAAGTGAAACTTCTTTAGGATCGTTGTGATTTGAAAATTCGGTGAAACGAAAAACCGACACCAAAAAGAGACAAGCATATTCGTAATAGGATTTACCCTGGGAGAGAATGAGATAGAATACAAGTTATCTCATTCTCTCGTAGGCTTCTTTTCTGAAGTTTCACTTCTGCCGTGTGTGAATTGCACACACACACTTTTATTTTTTTATTATCTACTAGATGATTCCCGCGACTTCTGACTGGATCAAATTTTTTCGATTCCCGCGGGAACTCTTAAATTTTCCGGGATAAAAAGTAGCCTACGTCCTTCCCCGGGATACAACCTATCCCTGTACCGAATTTCATTAAAATCGGTTGAACAGATAAATTTTTTGATTCCCACGGGAACCTTTGAATTTTCCGGGATAAAAAGTAGCCTATGTCCTTCCCCGGGATACAACCTATCCCTGTACCAAATTTCATCAAAATCGGTTGAACAGATGGGCCGTGAAAGCGTAGCAGACAGACAGACAGACACACTTTCGCATTTATAATATTAGTATGGATTTCTATGTCGAGCTGGGCGTTGATTTGACCTATGCGGAATATTCGCTGTGTTATGTTATGTTATTTTGTGTTGTTAAGCTTGTTTCTTTCTTTGTTGCAGCTAATGAAAACGAATATAAGGGGAGAGTTACATAACCCTAATCACTGAACATCGGAAAACGGATGTTATAGTTTAAAAATTTAGTTAAAAATTATATGATAGAATATAATCTACAAACTGCTCTTTTTCATAAAACTAATAATAAAACCTAACAGAAGTGTGGTTGGAAGAAAATCGTAATACATCGTACCTACCTACGTGTTACGTTTTTCGTTGAATTAGCCGTTCGAGAAACGTTACCATACGTTAGCTGTTTTACGATTTTCATAAATAATCACTAGATGATGCCCACGACTACGTCCGCATGGTTTAAGTTTTCTTGATTCCCCTAGGAACTTCATAATTTTCCGGGATAAAAAGTAGCCCCGTAAACTTCCCCGGGACACAACCTGTCTGAACCAAATTACGTCCAAATCGGTTAAAAAGATGGGCCCTGAAAATGTAGCAGACAGACAGACAGACACATTAAAATAATATTAATACTGATTTCATCATACGGTAGCTTTCGCTTGGAAAACCACGACAGCCGATAGATTAAATAAAACAAAGTGATATTTTTCATACATTCATTTTAAAAATAATGGTTCCATTACACAATCAGTACTTACAAGTACCACAATAAGACAATAATACTATGAGGAAATAAAAATAATAATATTGTAATAAAATTATTAACAAAATTCAAAATTTGTGCAATTAGTTATCAATAAATCAGTGTAAACTTATTTAATAAAAACCTTTTCATCCCACCATCTCGGAAAGAGTATTTTTACGCTTCGATATCTGAATGCAAAAGCCGTTATTATCCTCTTGAGGATAAAGTAAATTGAATTTAGAACATCGTGTGCACGTTAGTAAATATCACTCGTCTATGAAGTTTGTGAATTCAAAACATCATTAAAACCTATTTACTTCTACCTCTATGGTGCCGAATTTCCATACAACCGTTTTTAATTTGTTAAAAACTCACACTCGTAAACCTTCTTGGTGTACTTTTTTAATTTGCTTTGCGGGCACCATTTTCTTTCACGTCATATTGTTTAAAATTAAAACTTTCGATTAAAAACAAGAACATTGAAAATAAGTGAAAAACCTAAAATGAGTGATTCTAGTGACGAAGAAGTTAATTTGACGCCAACAGAATTGACTGAAAGTGTTAAAAATGCGGAAATGAGCTTTCTCCCTCAACAATCACACGAGAAGTATTTCATTTCCTCGCTGAGGTGGGATGAAAAGTTACGTGTTGCACTCGAGTGAAAACATTTTTCACCTCGTGCTCTTTTGATTCCCTCGCTGACGCTCAGGATTCTAATTTTTGAACCACTCGCTTTAGAATCCTTCGCTTGCTCGGTCATCAAAATTGAGCACGCGGTTAAAAAACAACTTTTCACTCTTGTATAACAAATAACTATTATAAAAGCAATTTTCACGACGAGTCTAACGAATTGCAAAATTGTCGTTCATCAAAATATCATCACACAACGTACAGTCACATTCACAATTGTTAAAAACGGTAAAATCTCCACAATAATTAAAAAGCACGATAAATACGACAAAAACGTCAACCGTTTGTGAGGACCGTTTAAAAATAATTCGGTGTCAGACGAGACGATAAGTCAATCATATGTCATATGTAGTATAGGTCAATTGATACATGAAACATTTTTGAACACGCACAATTGTAAACGTGAGAGTACACTTTGAATAAAATAGTAAAATATCCCTACGACAAGAAGGCAGTGTATGAGAACACTTTGTTTATTTTTTGTTAAATACAGTACAAAATCTAAACGTCTAAGGTCTAAATTTTAAGTTCCTTCTATTTTTCTTTTTTATTGATAAAAACTTTCGACACTATTCTCAATAATTTTTTTTAAAAGGACACCTATACTGGAATGGAAAGAAATGCGTCATTATTTGTATCAATTTTTTACTCATAAAATTAAGACGTTTCCGTTCCGAAGGAGCGTCGAAAATGTTGATTATAGTAGAAGGAAGTAATAGGCCTATTACACTGCACTTTTCACAGGGACCCTTAATCCTGAAGCAGTGTAGTGAAATAAAATTTAGGAAGTAAGGGTCCCTTATTTGGTCCTTATTGCTTTGTAATACGCTACGCCAAAACTAGCGGCCACGCCCACCCTTTCCTCAGGGCCCTGTGAAAAGTGCAATGTAATAGGCCTGTGAGTGCTCAGTTTATTGCAAAGGCATAAAATTAAGAGTAATAAATGTTAACTTTAATGTGTGTAATTTGGTACAAATAATGACTGCAGTGCTTAAGAGCTTGAACTTTACTCTGAGCATCCTATTCTGTGAGCTTTCAAAATACTCTATACATAATAACATATAATTACTAGTTAAAATACAAAGCAAAATTATGCAATAATTTAAATATACAAAGAGATTTATCTTCAAATCATTCTAAAACCATAAATAGTAATGGCAAAATATCGTCCCTCAGAAAATACATAGTTAGTATTGATCAGAAAGTAAAATTAATAAATGAAAAAGTTTTGTTATAAGAAACATATATTTCTTTATTTTCTCATGCTTTATCAAACGCCTCTGTTTGATAAAGCATGAGAAAAATACCTTTAACTATGCATTTTGACAGCTCACACAATAATAATACAGGCGCTCACTATTCAGTACACTATCTATATTAGATAAACGGTGGTATCGTAATGTTGTTTAACGTACAACTTACGTAACGAGGTAATTCGAAATTAAATAATATCTCAATATATTAAAATATTTGATCGCGAGTATACTTTCTGTTCGTGGGACCGTTTCGTCGTAGCTATGTATATTGTTGGTAGGTACGTGTTATGGCACTCAAAATGTGGTAGCTTCATGGTACCTAGCAATTAGCAAGCAGTGACCTCCTTTTTCTTAAGACTTGCCGAGGATAAATCTTCTGTAACAATAGAATTACGCTTATAGGATGAAATTAATAATTATCTATCTGTAATCGATAATTTGGTCTACCTCGTTGGTCTAGCGGTGACTACCTCGTTGGTCTCGCGGTAAGCATAGTCGACTGCGGATCACGAGGTCCTGGGTTCGATTCCCGGTCGGGCATAAATTTTTTTATGTATTGGGTTTTTCAACTAAGAAATTCTCAGTGCCAGCCCGGAGTTGGCAGTTGGCGGTGTTCCACCCCGTGCCTCGGAGAGCACGTTAAGCCGTCGGTCCCGGTTATTATCCCGCCAACCTGCATTGGAGCAGCGTGGTGGGTCTAAGCTCTAATTCCCTCTCTCCTATGAGTAGAGGCCTGTGCCCACTGCTGGGAACAGGACTCTACTCTTCGCTACTCTACTCTTCTACTACATTATTTTTGAATAAATGGGATGGGAACTAGTACAGACTCTCAATAAAATTTAATAAAAAAATTAAAATATGCCATAAAAATAGCAGTGTCATGATTTTAAATATCTCATAAGATGAGCAAAATTTATTAATTTAATATTTTTTTGCACACACTCATTCCCATCCTGTGAATGTATAACACGTTAGAGCTGAAACGGCTGAAGCAAATTTTGCTTATACAATAACTGATTTGTCACACATATCAAATCTAAGAAAAGTATATCGAAGTTATTTCGCCTCGATAAATGATAAATGATAGACGATAAATGATACTCGTGCGGCCTTCAGTTTTAAGAGTTTTAAATCTATTTTTGAAGCGACACCAAAAAGAGACAAACATATTCACAAATAAATAGCGAGAGAATGAGATAGAATACAAGTTATATGTTCAAGACCAATAGATGGTGCTGTACGATATTGAGTCGCGCTACTGCTCTATCGTGCTAAAAAGGGTATATTTATCTCATTCACTTCTGCCGTATGAAATTGTGTGTGTGCACACACACTTTTTCTTTACCTCGCTTAGTTCTCACCTGAAGGATGGAGCCTCTTCAGTACTTGAGTGAGGTCCAAGCCCGTGAGAGTGCGCACAGCCGGCGGGATGCCCCCGGCGAGGCGCGCCACTTCCCCTGTGGCGCCGTTATCACCAACCAACACTATTTCATCTGTCTTCGCGAGTGGAGCAGATATTTCGGCTGCGATCTAGATATAAAGAAACAAACCAGTTATTACCCATGACCATGTGTATGTTGGGAGCCAGGCTAAGATATTATGTTGATAGTAACGATCAGATCTAAGTCACACCGATGACTTTCAAGAAGATCAGTTCAGCGGTTAAGCTATAAAAAGGTAACAAACGGAGACATAATATATACTTTATTATTTATACTCACTTTATAGTAAATAGTATAAATAGCATCCTATAATATTCTATAACGTGAGTATATGAGAGTTATAATAGCCGCCGGGTAAGTTGAACTATGCGCAGAAACACATTACGGGTGTCAAACGAAGTGCGGTATGAGATGCGCCGCGAGGGGTCGCGCGTTACCATACCCCTCGCTCCCCTCGCATGCTCCGGTCGGCCCTGTAGTACAATGTATCTGTGCAGACGACCACCATTTTGGGTCAACTTAAGAAACGCGATTTATACATAGTTGATAATTAATAATCTCAAATGGCATGGATGTATGTGTGGTGTAGTGCTCATCTTAGGTGTAGTGCTAGGTCATTCTGGATATTCACAAGCACAATAAATAGAAAGATAGGATGGATAGATTTATTGAACATGCACTTTCAGGAAACGAGAAAAGGTGCAACTGATTGTAAAGAACTGTGTATTATTATTGTGTTAATATAAAACTCGCAGTGTATCGAAACGGTAATACAAACCTTGGGTAAAGCTTCAAGCACGAGAGCCATGAGAGCAGCGTCGCCGTACTGCTTATAGACCTTGGCTTTGGCTAACATGCGCTCCGCGTCAGCCTTACCGACGTCGCCGATGGCGTGCGCTTCGGCGAGACCGAGCACTTTGATTCGTTCTCCGTCAGCTTTGGCCGCTTCAACAGTTTGGGTCCTGTTGGCACGGTTCAAATATTTTAATTAATCAATTTTATTGCAAGCTTGAGTTGCAATAAAATTGATGCAATATATTGACTTTAATTCAGAATAAGACCACTTTTCTTGACTTTGACTTTCTGGGAGTTTGTCATATAGAATGCAAGTAATAACAAAGATTTTATTACCAAAATCTGAAGTCTTTGATGCCGGCATGCGGAGTTTATTTCTATGTCTTTTACTTAGTAATATTTGCGGAAATCGGAAAAATCACGTTAAACAGCTTCATCGCACTAAATATCTCTATAAATAATCCGATCAAAAATTCTATAGCAACCTTATGGATTATTTTAGTAACAAATTAATTAGGTTTTAAGGACATACCGTTTTCCCTCGGCAATGGTCTGGAGACGATAAGCCTCAGCTTCCGCCGGCAAGCGGACGGTAGCAATCAGTTCTTCCTCGCGACGCATGATTTCTTGTTGTTCAACCTGAAATTATTAAACCATTGCCATCATTTTCTAGTAATAATACTATCATGTAATGAATACTAATAATGTATACTATCATGTAATGATTGTGTTCAAAAATGTTTAATTTTGTACCAATAACGTTACTAATATATTTTTACCTCGATTTGCTTACGACGCTCTACAACTTCGATCATAATTTCTTCGTTTCGTATTTTCTGTTTAATTTTCGCAGCTTGAAGTTCGTAAGCTAATGCGGATTCCGCTTTCTGAAAGAGAAATATCATAGTTCTGATGTATCTTTATCCATTCACGTTGATCTATCTGCTCCATTTATTTAGTCTAGCGGAATGATTTAGGTACTTAATAATGTCCTCCTGACCGAATTCCGGCCACGGCGGCCTGTCTCCAGAGAGATTAACCATCTGCGCGGGAGATATTATAGTGCTCAAGTGTGTGCGCATACCTACACAGGTGCACTCTCTGTTCCACTACTCTCATAGTGTGATGGGACGGAAAATCCGATACGACGGGTGAGAGGTTAGGCGCAGGACCGACGGCATAACGTGCTCTCCGAGACACGGGGGTGGAACACTGCCAACTTTCTATCTCCGGGCTAGTACTGAGAATTTCTTGCAAGAAAAATCCAATAGGTTCTTGCTATGGCCCGACCCGTGACTCGAGCCCGGGACCTCGTCGCCAGTCGAACATGCTAACCACTAGACCAACGAGGCAGTTAACTTTAGGTACTTACAGCAGTATTGACTTCTTGGTCGAACTGTGCCTTCTGCAGCTTGTACATTCTGGCGTTGTCTTCTATCTTAGTGTCCATTGAGTATTTCACGTCCATCGCAGTCTTCTCACATTCTGCCTCCTTTTATATGCAACATAATGTTTTCGGGTTAATCAATAAAAACTATTTAGTAGGCAACAAATGGGAAAAAATTGGTACTTATTTTAAAATAAAATGGTGTCACTTAAGTTATATTCTGCATTTTTGAAGATGATTCCAAATATTATGTGAAGTTTTTGCGTAACTTTGTAAATTATATACCTGAGTATATAGGAAATAGGCAGTCGCTAGTATATACGAGTAGCTATCACCACCATATTAAATACTAGCTGGTACCTGCGACTTCGACCGCGTGTATTAAAGTTTTTTGGTTCCTGAGGGAACTCTTTAATTTTTAGGGATAAAAGTAAAAATAAAAGTAAATTTGTTATTCCAGACAACCTATTTCTGTGTCAAATTTCATCCAGATCTGTTCAGCCGTTCTGGCGTGATGAGTAACAAACATCCATCCATCCAATCTTTCGCATTTATAGCCACAGTCATAATATGCGGTTGCATATACTACCTCAAGCTCGTGGTTAATTGTCTTCGAGCTTCTTTACTGAGGATTCCGTTCCAGATGATACTGCTGTAGATAACACTTCTGTAGCAAAGTTCGTTATCTGCCCTTTCAAGCTACTTATACATTTTTAATACACGAAATTAAGTCCACATATCACAGGCAAACATATGGCATCGAAATATTATGGAAATACCGATCACAGAGTACTTTGTAATACCGATCACGTAGTGATTACATTCTCTTTGATACCGATGTAAACAGTAAGTTATGTTGACGTCTGAATTGACAGATTTTCTCTTGGTCGCAATTTTTTATAATTAATTTTGTTTCCTACAAACGCCACCAAAAAGATATTATTAAGTCCTAATCAAGTGAATTGATGTTATCTGTTGAGGAGTTTTGTCCTCTATCTCTGATAATATTTATCAAATCTTCACCAAAATTGGGCAAAACTTACCTGATGATACCTTCTAATAATGAAAGATTTATTCAAATCAGTTCAGATTTGACTGAGTTATGGAGTAAAATCAACAAAAACCCCCTATCCTGGAGGAACCTTATTTTCTATCGGGATAAAAACTATCCTATATATTGACCCGGAGTATCAGCTACCGCTATACCAAAAAATCCGTTCATTGGATTTCGCGTGATGCGCGGCCATACAGACAGACAGACAGACAGACAACAATTAAATAAAAATCTGTTTTGGGCTCAGTATCGATAGTAAAGCATATCCCGATAAAATTTTCAGAATATAATAAATGTATAGAAATTTTCCGGTTACAGTCTTAATATATATAAATCTCGTGTCACAATGTTTGTCCTCAATGGACTCCTAAACCACTTAACCGATTATAATAAAATTCGCACACCATGTGCAGTTCGATCCAACTTGAGAGATAGGATAGTTTAAATCTTAAAAAAACATCAATTCACGCGGACGAAGTCGCGGGCATCATCTAGTTTTATTATAAGTATAGATATCAAAATGATGACATTAATAACCTTGTGACCAATAATAGCAATCTCTTTAACAAGTCTCAACAATCTTTAACAATGCCATTAAGGGCAGGCCCATTTTTCCAATTAACACACTCGGATGGCATTGGCCCTAAATTACGTTTGCCCTTTGTAACATTTAAACATTACAAGCGAAACGAATCTGATTTTTGGGGTCAGCTCTGACCCGAATTTAACTAGACCGTAAACATCGGAGTATCTACGTGCATCTCACATTTCATCAAATTTTATTTTAACGGAGTGTTTTTGAATGTTGGATAGAAGCAGGCGTTATTTTGCGGAAGGTTCAATTGATAGATATCACAGTATAACTTCTTCTTTGCATTTACGAATTGCTCAAAAACACTCATAATAAACACAGTAAACAGATTACAACCTGTTTACTGTGTAATAAAGGAACTAGAAGTTTAATTCGCTATAATCCGCGACAGCAGGTAAATCTATATGCAATCGAGCATTGTCGAGTCAACATCTCCTGAAGATGCTCCCGTGTCGGAGTGAAACGTACGTTAAGACTTGAGAGTAATTTGGCAGATTTCTGTGGTGTGGTGAATATCGCGGGCTATAAGTGCGGGATACACACTGTACCACATAGATTTACGATTTACCAATTGTCGCGGATTATAGCGAATTAAACTTCTAGTTCCTTCATTATGAGTGTTTTTAGGGTTCCGTAGCCAAATTTGGCAAAAACGGAACCCTTATAGATTCGTCATGTCTGTCTGTCTGTCTGTCTGTCTGTCTGTCTGTCTGTCTGTCTGTCTGTCTGTCCGTCCGTATGTCACAGCCACTTTTTTTCGAAACTATAAGAGCTATACTGTTGAAACTTGGTAAGTAGATGTATTCTGTAAACCGCATTAAGATTTTCTTACAAAAATAGAAAAAAAACAATAAATTTTGGGGCTTCCCCATACTTAGAACTGAAATTCAACAATTTTTTTTTCATCTGACCCATAGGTGTGGGGTATCTATGGATAGGTCTTCAATAATGATATTGAGGTTTGTAATATCATTTTTTTCTAAACTGAATAGTTTGCGCGAGAGACACTTCCAAAGTGGTAAAATGTGTATCCCCCCCCCCCGTAACTTCTAAAATAAGAAAATGATAATACTAAAAAAAATATATGTTGTACATTACCATGCAAACTTCCACCGAAAATTGGTTTGAACGAGATCTAGTAAGTAGTTTTTATTTAATACTTCATAAATCGTAAACCGCAATTTACTTTTCATTTAATCAACTCAAATATTTAAAAAAAACATTTAATTTAAAATTTACTACAGGTTTGTACGGAACCCTCGGTGCGCGAGTCCGACTCGCACTTGGCCGGTTTTTGAGCAATTAGTAAATGTAAAGAAGAAGTTATACTGTGATATCTATCAATAATTGGAACTGACCAGGCACTAATAAATTTAAATTACTAGCCAACTGAATTACTTTTCCCAAAATAGAATTAAATTATATTTCAGGGTACGATGTATAAGTAGATTTAGTTTTCGTAATATCCCGAAAGCTGTTCATACCCTTTTCGAAAGTGACAAATGGCAAACTGCCAAGGGTGAAATATAGAAAGGGTCTCTGCAAAGGGTCTTTGTTGAACGAAGTACTTCTCTCAAAAGAAGAAAGTTGTTGAGCAATTAGGTCAAAATTTGCACAATAGATATTGTTCAGTAAGATGTAGTGCATAGCCGTAATGTCTTATTTGTTACATTGAATTTTAAATATTCCTCTTTATGACAAATATAATTTATAGATAGGTATAATCACTGCATCAAAGTTGATTCTACTATCAAGGATTATTATTGTAACTACATAATATATTAGGGCAGAAAAAGGAATATTTTTAATGATTTAGAAACTCATGTTAATAACAAAAGTATCTGAACATAATATGTCGCAACTCGTAACTGAATCGTAAAGAAGTAAGTCATACAAACAATACCCATAACACGCAATGTCAGTATTCAATTACACGATTCCATGATTGAAATTAATTTTTTTACACGGGTTAATCTATTATTTATGATTTACTAGCTGATACACGCGACTTCGTCCGCTTGGTTTAAGTTTTTTTTATTCCCGCGGGAACTCCTTAATTTTCCGGGATAAAAAATAGCCTATGCCATTATCCAGGTCCTCAACTATACCCATGCAAAAAATCACGTCGATCCGTTGCTCCGTTGCGGCGTGATTGAAGGACAAACCAACAAACAAACACATTAGTATGATATACAGGACCTTGAGGCGTAAGCTGAGTTAAATCATTAAATGCATTTGTGTGAGTGTCATTGTTACACAAAGACCGGCTCAGTCTACAACTCTACACTATTGCATACTCGTACAAAATATGCAAGCTCAGCTTAGGCTTAGGTACGCCTCGCGGGCTATCATTTAATAGAATTCCTCACTTGTATCCCAGCATCCCTATTGGCCTGCGCAACACCAATATCAGCGTCTCTCTTCACGGCCGCCGTCTGCGCCTTCCCCAAGCTGGCCAAATACTGGACGTCATCGTACACGTCCTTGATCGTGAATGACAGAATCTCGATGCCCATCCGTCCGACGTCTGGAGCCGCCACCTCGCGGACCAGCCCCGCGAACTGATCTCTGTCCTTGTACACCTCTTCGACTGTAAGCGTTCCTGGTAAAGAGGAAAAAGTTACTTTAGCCTACTGTTTTACTCTGTGCTTAGTTATTGAGTTTTTGATCAGTTAGGTTTTCGCTAGAACTTGTATTTTGTACTTAAACTTTTGAAGAATTAAAATTCCAGTACGGCATTTAATTTCTTCTGTGTGCTGTAAGATCGTCAGGTACTTATGATGCAGACAATGCAATGATATTATATGATTTGTTTACAAAATTACTTAACACATTCGTAATTTTGTAAACAATAGGATGTAACTGGTGAACAAACTGTTATTTTATAAGAATGTTGAATTCTAAAAAAGTGCAAATGCAGTGTACACAGATATTAAGGAATATCAGAAGGCCTATGGTATGCCCTATATAATAAAAAAACCGGCCAAGTGCGAGTCGGACTCGCGCACCGAGGGTTCCGTACACACCTGTAGTAAGTTTAAAATTATTAAAAATATTTTTATTATATGATGTAACTAAAAATTCATGCTTTTCGCAATTTTTCCTTTAACTGTGCTGTAAGACGTTGCTTCGTACCAAATTGATCTCATTTGAGTTGATTGAATGAAAGGTAAATTGCGGTTTACGATTTATGACGTATTAAAAAAAAACTACTTACTATATCACGTTCAAACCAATTTTCGGTAGAAGTTTGCATGGTAATGTTCATCATATATTTTTTTTAGTTTTATCATTCTCTTATTTTAGAAGTTACAGGGGGGGGACACACATTTTACCACTTTGGAAGTGTCTCTCGCGCAAACTATTCAGTTTAGAAAAAATTATATTACAAACCTCAATATCATTTTTGAAGACCTATCCATAGATACCTCACACTTATGGGTTAGATGAAAAAAAAATTTTTGAATTTCAGTTCTAAGTATGGGGAACCCCCAAAATTTACTGTTTTTTTTTCTATTTTTGTAAGAAAATCTTAATGCGGTACATCTACTTACCAAGTTTCAACAGTATAGTTCTTATAGTTTCGGAAAAAAGTGGCTGTGACATACGGACGGACACACAGACAGACAGACAGACAGACAGACATGACGAATCTATAAGGGTTCCGTTTTTGCCAAATTTGGCTACGGAACCCTAAAAAAGTGAAAAACCGAGGCGTAGACGGTTCTCACCGTACGGAGATAAGAGAAGTAAATCCAAATAAGATGTCATTACTCATGAATGGGGATAATTTGTCAATTTTATACCCATCGAGTTAAAGGCTCAGGACATTTCGTAAATCTTAACGAATACAAATGCTGTAGATCTATTGTATTATTATAATATCGGTATACCTTTCAAAGGTTGTTAATCAATGTATTCTTGAAGCTTGGTTACCTATGTAGGTACATGATCAAACCAAATAAATGAGCTTGAGTTTTAGATAAATTCGGATCGAAACTTCTTACACAGACTACGGGACGTATAAGCTCAGCTTTGCGAGTTAGTCTAATTGTTTAGAAACCTCAAACCATGGAGCTTAATGCGTATAAAATATTTTCTATGTGTAGGTATACGTTGTGTCCAAAATCAATTAGGTATTGTTACAGAGAGAATACCATAAATTCAGCTGATCACAACAATTGAGATTATAAAATTTTGCATAATACACTACAATCTACATATATGTACTTTACATAATAGGGCTACACAGCACACACCACAAAACATGCCGTAGCTTTAAGACATCTGTATGTCCTTGAAATAAACAAATTGAGTTTGATAAACTCAAATAAATAAATAGGTTTATTTTGGTGGCCTTAACTTCTAATACTTGCCTCTTAACGTTAAGATATGTGAGGCCAATGGTAAGACTCAGCGGCACTAAGGCAATTCGTAGCATTTCCATGATATTTATGTTGATGTCTACACATTTATAAACTATTTTCACTTGTATATCACTAACAGTAACCCTCATACATTAGATTTAATCTCATTTTCAATATTTATGTATATATGCCGTCATATAATAATATATATCCACTCGGAAGACTTAGTATACGTCGTACACTACGTCGTATATTAGTTACAAAATAAACAAATTCAATACATAATATGATAATAGATATAAATTTTCCTTTAGGTCCGTTTACTTCTCAAGTCTACTAGTAAACTGTACCATATCAGCTGTCATCTATACTGCCATGACGAGAATGTAGATATAATTATTTTTAATTATAATATGTAGTGCATAAAACCATAGTATTAAGAGCCATTATTCTATATCAATTGTAAATAACAGCTATCATTATTTGCGTAGCAATGATAGCCAAATGCTATCGTTTTGATACAAACAGGATAAAAAATGCGACATTATAATAATATGTTTATCAGCAAATGATTTGACGTTGAGGCATTATCGTTTTTTTTTATTGTGAGATAGGCTTGCGCTTGACGATAATCATGCTTAGTGCAAAGCAATGATGAGGTCTAGGTTGGAGCGCGCTTGCTTAAAAGATGCCTGTTCTTGCCTTGAAGGTACCTAAATTATACGTGGTAGGAAACACGTGCGGAGGGTGTTCCACATCCTAGCGGTTCGGATCAGAAACGTTGAGCAAAAACGTTTCGTGCAGGCAGATTGGACATCGACCACATAAGGATCGTTGTAGTGATGTGGCAAATATTATTACGGCATATTGTGTTAGTTATTATTAAGTACCGACTATAATGATGGACTTTATATTCTTTGATTTTAATGAACTAATATGAAAATTCGCTTATAATATGGTACAAGTCTCCTGATATTTTAAACAGTTTGTAAAACATCAATGTAACACTATAAAATAACAATAAAAACAAGTAAACAGCTAAAATCACTAGTGTCATTTCAAATATAGGTACATACCCTTCAAAGAGAACGAAAACGTTATCCTAACAATCCCATTTACGATCCGCCATTCCGCAGTTTAGACTTTTAGAGTATTATCCGTATACATATTTCCTTTTGAATGATTTCATTCAATATCAGAAGAAAAACAAGTTAGTATCATGCATATACTAGAATGTTTTAGGCCGCGCCTTTGCGCATTAGCACAATCTTCTGTATTTTGTTTTTTAAGGATATTCTGATGTGTCTTGTTGGAATGATGTTTTATAAATTATACCATTACTAGCTTTTGACTTAGCTTCGCTCACGTTAGGTTCGATTTTCATTTTTCACAAAAACACACTACGGCGTAGTAGTGATGTGGCAAATATAACGGTAGGTATATTGTGTTAGTTATTATTAAGTACCGACTATAATGATGGACTTATATATCCTTTGATTTTAATGAATTAATATGAAAATTCGCTTATATGGTACAAGTCTCCTGATATTTTAAAAAGTTTGTTATACATCAATGTAACAATATAAAATAACATAATAAAAACAAGTAAACAGCCAAAATCACTAGTGTCATTTCAAATACAAGTACATACCCATCAAAAGAGAACGAAAACGTTAGCCTAACAATCCCATTTAGGATCCGCCATTCCGCAGTTCAGAGTATTATCCGTATACATATTTCCTTTTGAATGATTTCAATTTTCATTCAATAGGTATAAGAAGAAAAACAAGTTAGTATCATGCATATAGAATGTTATAGACCGCTTTTGCGCATTAGCATAATCTTCTGTATTGGATATTCTGATGTATCTGTTGGAATGAAGTTTTATACTATTACTAGCTTTTGACTTAGCTTCGCTCACGTTAGGTTCGATTTTCATTTTTCACAAAAACACACTACGGCGTAGTAGTGATGTGGCAAATATAACGGTATATTGTGTTAGTTATTATTAAGTACCGACTATAATGATGGACTTTATATTCTTTGATTTTAATGAACTAATATGAAAATTCGCTTATAATATGGTACAAGTCTCCTGATATTTTAAACAGTTTGTAAAACATCAATGTAACACTATAAAATAACAATAAAAACAAGTAAACAGCCAAAATCACTAGTGTCATTTCAAATACAAGTACATACCCATCAAAAGAGAACGAAAACGTTATCCTAACAATCCCATTTACGATCCGCCATTCCGCAGTTTAGAGTATTATCCGTATACATATTTCCTTTTTAATGATTTCAATTTTCATTCAATATAAGAAGAAAAACAAGTTAGTATCATGCATATAGAATGTTATAGACCGCTTTTGCGCATTAGCACAATCTTCTGTATTGGATATTCTGATGTATCTGTTGGAATGAAGTTTTATACTATTACTAGCTTTTGACTTAGCTTCGCTCACGTTAGGTTCGATTTTCATGTTTACAAAAACACACTAACTACGGGGTGTCTACTCCGCGAAACTTCCTCGTCCGAGGGAAACTATAAAAGTGCGTGACGTGGACATTTTGTCTCTCCCCGCGTCGTATTCCGCATTACTGAGGGTCGTGACCCCTTTTCATTAATCAAATAATGTGTTAATAGGTGTTTTCTTGGGATAATAATGCGGTGGGTTCCCACGTCCTTCCGCATACGACTCGACTAAGAGTATTTAATCTCTGAGTTTTTGTAACGATTATTATCAGATGTTAGTGATAATAACCGGGACCGACGACGGCTTAACGTGCTCTCCGAGGCACGGGGGAAACGAAAGGGCCAAATTTGAAGCTCTAAATTCGGTCACCCATCCAGTTACAGACTTGTGTCAACGTTGCTTTACATTCGCAATCTACTGATATGCGTTGCACAACTATACGCCACTCGTCCCTTACATTTTGTCTACAAAGCTTTTTTTTATTTGTACGTATTATGTTTTGACTCTAAAGGTAGGTACATCTAGCAAGAGGTTATCAATTATTTATCATTAACAAGGATAAAATTCTTAGCCTTATTAACCTCGCATATAATTATCTCTTTGGGTCGTAATCCCTATCGTCTCTCGTGACCAATTTCGTTAATCACTTATTGGATGGGTTCTATTTAGTTTGTGTGATTATGGTCAAGAGCAAATAAAAAAGAATCTTTGTGTTTGCCTGATTATGGTAAAAAAAAGTTAAGACTCTTATATGTAATGTGTTCTATGCAAAGTAAATCTTCTTACGTACATTTGAATTATCCGCCTACAGTACTTTGTCATTGCACTGATGGAGCTACATTGAACCTACCACTAAACAGACAGGTACTCGTAAGTACTCAATCTTGTTACTTTATTCTTTTATTTACGCGGTTAAGTAGCGTAACATATTAAGGTTCGTTATCTATTCTATACTAATATTATAAATGCGAAAGCTTGGATGGATGGATGTGTGGATGGATGGATGTATGTTTGTTACTCAATCACGCCAGAACGGCTGAAAGGATCTGGCTGAAATTTGGCACAGAGATAGATTAGATACCTATCTCGATTATAATCTGGCATATAGCACATAGGCTACTTTTTATCCCGGAAAATTGTGGAGTTCCCGCGGGAATTAAAAAAACAGCAATCCACGCGGACGAAGTCGCGGGCATCATCTAGTTACCTATAAAATAATAATCTTTATCGGAGACAGCGACTATTGACATGGTTTGACAGATGGATGGGATTTTTTCAAACGTAAGGCTGGGATTACATCCCAGATAATATGACATCAAGCCGTAATTTTAAAATCAACGTAATTTATCACGTGAGTGAAACTAACTGATAAGATAATTTTTGGCTCTATCAATGCCATCAACGTATAATAAACTGATAAAATGTGTAATAAAAGTGACGTTGTTGTCGATTTGTATGGTTGCACTTGTAACTTTACCGAGGGATTATCCCTCGAGATTGACGTTTTATCACGTATATTGATTACCCCTGTGTTCATTACTAAAATTCTACATCAATGCCTGTGTTGGTGTTCAGGAGACTTTGATTTATTAACAGTAGTACCATTTTCGTTAAATGTTATTGGGTTAGAGAGAAGTTCTGATAGCGCAATAAACTATTCCATTCATTTAATCCACGGTACAGTAAGTATATAAGAATTTATTACTAACCAGCTCATGCCCGCGACTTTGTCCGCGTGATTTAAGGTTTTTGGTTCCCGCGGGAACTCCTTAATTTTTCGCTAATGTGCTAATCCAGACTATAATCTATCTCTGTGTCAAATTTCATCCGCAGATCCGTTCAGCTGTTCTGGCGTGATTGAGTAACAAACATCCGTCCATCTATCCATCCAATCTTTCAAGTGTGTTTGTTTGTTGGTTTGTCCTTCAATCACGCCGCAACGGAGCAACGAATCGACGTGATTTTTAGCATGGGTATAGTTGAGGACTGGAGAGTGACATAGGCTACTTTTTATCCCGGAAAATTAAGGAGTTCCCGGGGGAATTCAAAAAAACTTAAACCACGCGGACGAAGTCGCGGGCATCAGCTAGTTACTAATAAACTTTACAGATATTACAATTTGGGAATTATACCTAGATGAAAAATAAATAAATAATATTTTGTTATTCTAAATTATTCGGCATTTTCTTTTCGATAGAGATAAATAGTTATTTGTTATACAAGAGTGAAAAGTGTTTTTTAACCGCGTGCTCAATTTAGATGACCGAGCAAGCGAAGGATTCAAAAATTGGAATCCTGAGCGTCAGCGAGGGAATCAAAAGAGCACGAGGTGAAAAATCTTTTCACTCGAGTGCAACACGTAACTTTTCATCCCACCTCAGCGAGGAAATGACATGACGTGAAAGAAAATGGTGCGCGCAAAGCAAATTAAAAAAGTACACCAAGAAGGTTACGTTTAAATTAAAAACGGTTGTATGGAAATTCGGCACCATAGGGGTAGAAGTACCTAAATAGGTTTTAATGATGTTTTGAATTCACAAACTTCATAGACGAGTGATATTTACTAACGTGCACACGATGTTCTAAATTCAATTTACTTTATCCTCAAGAGGATAATAACGGCTTTTGCATTCAGATATCGAAGAGTAAAAATACTCTTTCCGAGATGGTGGGATGAAAATAAAATGATCGCCTGGCTGTTAATATGTATAAGCCGATCATAAACTAGAGCAGTGTTTTTCAATCTTTTTGATTTCGCGACCCCTTTAAAGGTTTAAAAATTCTGGCGACCCCCTTAAAATGTAAGTACAAAGAAATAATTAAATTAGAAGACTATATGCGTTAAAGATTTAACATATTTTGATACATTTATTCAATACTAGATGATTCCCGCGACTTCGTCCGCGTGTATTAGGATTTTTGATTCCCGCGGATACTTTTTAATATTCCGGGATAAAAAGTATTCCTTCTGCGGGATAGAACCTATCCCTGTACCAAATGTCATCAAAATCGGTTGAACAGATGGGCCGTGAAAGCGTAGCAGACAGACAGACACATTTTGCATTTATAATATTACTAGATGATGCCCGCGACTTCGTCCGCGTGGATCAATGTTTTTTTATTCCCGCTCTTCGCAGAACTCTTCAATTTTCCGGATAAAAAGTAGCCTATGTCCTTCCCCGGGATATAACCTATCTCTGTACCAAATTTCATCAAAATCGGTTAAGTAGTTGGGCTGTGAAAGCGTTGCAGACAGGCAGACAGACAGACGTCTGTCTGTCTGTTGCACTTTCGCATTTATAATAATAAGTATGGATGGATATGGACCTTACGCCCTGCAAGAAGCCGCGAGTTATATCAAAGGCAAAGCATTACAAACCCGGTTATTCAGAATCGTTTGTGAAGATATGGGCTCGCTTCATCAAAACCTCCTTTATCACACAGAGGTCAGGTGGCTATCCAAAGGAAGGTGTTGACGAGAGTTCTAGAATAACACCACGATTTGACAAACTTTTGAAAAATAAACAAACCTATCCTTCTCACTATCATTGTGTTCTATTGTAGTGTAGAACCTTGTCTTTTTTTTTTGCCTGCGACCCCCCGATCAAGGCTTTGCGACCCCCCTAGGGGTCGCGACCCACAGATTGAAAACCACTGAACTAGAGGATAGAAAATCGTGAATTCGCTCGAATCCAATTCAATCGCTTAAATCCAATAACGCGGGCAATGGCATGTGGAATACACGATATGTCTTCTCAGTTTCAGTGTCATTGTAAAGTGTTATACATGGATACAATATTACGGGAATACAATGAAATACAAACTTTCAGTAGCGTAAAAGCCAAAATATACCTAATATGTTTACAAACAACTATAATATTTTTACAACGCTTAGCGCAACAGCACATAATTACGGCCTTAAGGTAAACACGATACACAGTATCAATAACATATAAACGTGATCTAAGCCGCTGAAAGGTCGCGAACTTCAACCACTGAAAGACGTGACATGTGGCTGAAAACGGGACTATATATCGCGGGACCCGCCGCTCGCGACGACCGCGGCGGGACTGAAATCCCGACGTCCCGCTAACCGCGTATACTAATAACTTGTAGTCGTACATTGTAGATACTTGAACTGAAAAGTATTTTCCTTTTAGAAACGCATTGTTTGTTCGAAATGAAATGCTGCATTTTTGCAGCTCAAAGGGAAATGTGCTTTCGAGCGAGAATACAACGGGGATGTAAGTAGGAAGAGATTTTACAATAATAGTAATCTAGAGTTTGGATTAGTTGGAGTCAAAATTATATGGATATGTCAAATCATGTTCTCATTGTCAATTTACTTAAAAAGTTATAATAATATTCAAAAAATGGAGGAAAATTACAAATATGCATTGACAATATAATTTTCTTAATAAAATTGGCTTTCCCAATTGGTGGTAGAGTCCCTAATTCATCATAAGAGACACAAGTGTGAATGAAATGCTTCCAACTAGTCATAGACAAAAACCCAAAACTAACTTCCGGATTGCTATTCAATCCACAGGTGGAGCCGCTGGATCCTAATGTATAGGTGCAGAAGTCTTATAGGATCCACCCGGAACATTAGTTCAGCTAGTCGACTCCAGAGTGCTATATTAGCAATCATTTGTGTTGTGGGGTACAATATAGGCTATGTGCCTATGGTAATGGCATTAAGAATCCAAACACTCTAGGACCTAGGTATACTTAGAGTATTTGGAATCTCAATATCACCTTGCGACGCGACTATATTATTGTGTATTTTATGCGAAAAAAGGAACGTGATCTATCACAGTATCAAAAGTTAAGGGATCGAGCATTGTTTTGTTTTTCAGCACGTATTATCAAAGCTATTTTCCTTAATGGAATTTTGTACAAACAAAGAGGAATATTGCTGTCGCTTTTCAAAGATAAAGACGTATTTAGAGCGTATAATTCCAATTACTTGAATTGGATCCCTAATTTAATAAGGTATTTTATTTCGATGTACCACTCACCTTATAGGGGTTGCACACACGGGTTGGACAGGACATACCTATTATTTATCCTGCCTGTATTGTAATATATTCATCTTTTGTAGTCAGCAAAAGATGTTATCTTCCTCTGACAGTTTCTATTTCTATGTACATTTAGCAGTCTTTTTTAATCTCTCAACATACCTACCTTTTAAAACTATTTTTTTTTGGTAAGAATCGGAATTGATTGTCACCGAAAAGTGGACGTCATAATGTAAACATGACGTAAGATCAGGTCGTGTCTGTTGGCCAAGTTCACGGCTTAGATAACGTTTTACTCGATGACATAAAATGCCAATAGTCTAAGATCCCGATATACGACGACCACGAAACCATTGGAATTTAACGTGGCCTTGAGACATAGTGAGAAGAGATTCTTATTAGGACTTTATACCATGGAATGGAGATGGAAAACTTCAATCTTTTATTTCGTCGTCGTCTCAACCTATAGACGTCCACTGCTGGACGGATCTTTTATTTAGACCCAGTAATTTGACATATTATACTCAGAGTCGCAAGTTGTTGTACTTGGTTGGCTTTACACAAATGGTCTTACCTATTATATACATATAGGTAGATACTAGGCACAAAGTAGAATGTGTTAACTACCATAGCTGGCCAGAGCGTCGACTTATTGTGCAAAAAATGGAACAAACTTTTATAAGAGAACTGAAATCCAATAGTGGCTCCACCAAAGTTTTGTATTTTTCTGGCCAGGCATACTTATAGCATAGACTTATACTATATTACTACTAACTATATTGTCTACTATATGGGCTTTAGAACCATCTTCCTTGATGGCTATATTGAACAATTCCGTTTCCGTTTCCGTTTGTAACCAACCTGACGGGGTCCCTAAGCAACCAACCTGACGGGGTCCCTAAGCATCTACACCTCACTCTACTTATAATATTCAATATTTCTTTAAAATGGCACGTGATACATCTAGCAGTAAGACCCTCACAACATTGCTGTGTCCATAATAAACCAAGATCTTTTAGAGTTTCGGAAGCCTCGAATTCAATCAACCCAACGACTAAGTTATATACAGATTTTAGATGTAATTCAGTTAACTTAAAACAGGCATTAAGTAACGTGATCGCGAAGAGATAAATCTCTTCGGGATATTTACGAACTAACCCAAGTGGTAGCACCTTCCTTTTATAACCTTTTACAAAGAAAAGGAAGATGCTTTGTATGGCATCATTTATATTTCTAAAAAATAAATGATGGCTGGCTGGCTCCTCCCCGCCACCAACGGTAGGCTTCTTCCCTCTCTTGGTACCCCTAGAGGCACATCAATACATGGACTAATACATCCCTAAGAATACCAAAAGTCAACAGCCCCCCCCCCCCCCTTTAACCACTTGGTCATCAATCGCGAAGGCCAGCGCAACGTATGTACGAGCATACTTTAGAGTGGTGCGTTCCACTTATGTCAGCGTATAGCTGGATAATTGCATTTTTAAAGTGGTGCACTCCCACATATACCTGTAATAGGTTTCAAGGAAACACCGGACGCACTGCAGGGTCGTTCGTCGCAACGTAACAGAGCCACAGGCGTGATGCACCCTTCAGTAATAGTATGTTATACCAAATACAGCGCGGAACCACCATGGGTGATAGGATGTCGTTTGTGCGTAACATGGTTTTTAGCCAATGTGCCGCAGAATAGGTCGTGAAGCTATGCTTTTACAAGTAACATGGTTGTGAATCCATGAAACTATGGAGTGTCGAGGCTGATCAAGCGTAGTGCAAAATGTAGTAAGATATGAGGCGCAACGTACGCATAATCCAACCTTCGGCAATAATAAACAGCGTCCTTCCAACCATGGTAAGTTATCGTTCGAGTATTGCGAACGACGTACGTAATTTAGATAAGTAGATCGCAAGGTAAAGTCAGACGTTTTGTGGAACGTAGAAGTATACTCGAACTGCACTGCGCTCAGAAAGCAAGCTCTCTGATTCAACAACAAACCAATCCCATCTGAACGTCCAAACTAGGTAGACATCCAGACAGAACCAGCCGTGCTGAGGCATCGCTGAAGCGAGACACCGTTACGCTCCACAGCCCGACCCGACCTTCGATAATAATTTGTTTAGTAATATACGTGTAAATATGTTGTAGTTATGATATGTATATAAATCCACCAGAGGCAGATAAGATTTCGTTCGATGCTCTCAAGCTAGGTCCGCTAAGGGTCCTCACATTAGTCAGCATCCAACAACACAGTGCGTTCAAACGATCTATAGCAAATATACCTGCTCAATATATTAATTTTATGTATCGCCCCACACGCACACACAACAAGATGTTGACAGCGATAGCGCTCAATCCCTCCTACACCACCGCCATACCCACCCTTGGCGAGTGGTCGTAACGACGGGAAACTTCTCCGTTAGCTTGTAGTTGCGTGATCATATACACCCCATACTATACTACCATTCTATTATCGTTTTAATATTACTTTACTATTATTTTATTATTATAATATATATATATATATATATATATATATATATAATTTTTTTTTTTAATAATTACCTATTTTCCACTGAATAGTAAGATACGTATAGTTACACGTTGAACTATTCAATTTTGACGACCTCCGTGGCGCAGTGTGTAGCGCTTTTGCCTTAACGTGCAGAGGTCCCGGGTTCGATCCCCGGCAGGGTCAATTAGGAATTTATAATTTCTGAATTTTCTCTGGTCTGGCTTGGTGGGAGGCTTCGGCTGTAGCTAGTTACCACCCTACCGGCAAAGACGTGCCGCCAAGCGATTTAGCGTTCCGGTACGATGCCGTGTAGAAACCGAATAGGGGTATGGTTTTAATATAACTGCCATGCCCCTAACAGGTTAGCCCGCTACCATCTTAGACTGTATCATCACTTACCATCAGGTGAGATCGCAGTCAAGTGAAAACTTGTAGTGGATAAAAAAAACACGAATTTATCAAAACCACTTAAAAATTTAAAATCCACTAACGGATTTTTGGATATTTCGTGCGATTTGATTTCTTAAAAGTACCTATACAGGTGTATAAAATGTAACTCTCATCAAGCATAAAGTCATAATAAGTTGGTCTTAATGTATTAGGTTATATCATATTTGCCTCACTTGTGTATAAAGTCACAATTATGGATTCCTGTCGGTTACGTTAAATATTGACTTATTATGTTCTCGTTGAGCAAACAAAAAAAAACCTAAACGCCCCTTGAATTCTAAATGAACTGTTGACTTATGCCCATTATACGAAATTTCGTGGTTGTAATAAATTATGGAGAAAGCCTCAAAGCGGTACTAAACAACCATGAAGTTGAAATTCAATAGGCCTTGACATGGTTCATTTGTAGTCAATTTCAATCTAGTTCTCTTGAGCTCCATATTAGAAGGAGTGCGATGAAAACATGGAGACTCATGTTTCTGCGTTTCGAAGCGATCTGACATACTTTAATCGTCTATGCCTGCGTTCGTCCCCTGGATAAAAACTATAACCGTACCAAATTTCATCGAAGTAGGTTAATTGGATGGGAAGTGAAAAGGTAACGACAAATTGATAGACCGAAAGACAAATTTTGCATTTATAATATTAGTATCGATTTTAGGTTGGCAATAAAGAAAGATTAATAAAACATATAGAAATAATAAATAAAGATAGATAGAGAAGTTTTTTGATCGCACATAGTTGGCAACACAACACAAATGGAGTATAGAATAATAGAACCCGAGAGCCCTCATTAAATATGAAATAGGTACCTACGTCAATAGGTACAATGTTTATTTTTAATGCTACCAAGCTCTTTCTTGTCTAGAACGACTAAGCACAAAACTAGAACATTTACATATCTATAAGCTACCACAACATACTCGTACATAATTATTACATTATGCTATTCGTAACTGAAAAACTATGCTATGAAAAAAGGAATCTTCCAATTACATATTTTTGTTTTCTATAATTGAACCCATTTCAGAATTATCGATATTGATTACTAGCTGATGCCCGCGACTTCGTACGCGTGGATCGAGGTTTTGTGGTTCCCGCGGGAACTCTTTAATTTTACGGGATATGTGCAGTAGCCTATGTGCTGTTCCAGACTATAATCTATCTCTGTGCCAAATTTCTGCCAGATCCGTTAAGCTGTTGGGGCGTAATTGAGTAACAAACATCCATACATCCATCCATCCATCCATACATCCATACATCCATCCAAACTTTCGCATTTATAATATTAGTAAGATTGACCTAGAAACAGATAGGATACAGTACCCTATACGGATAAATGTTGTATACTTTCCAGTGATAAAAAGAATTTTAAAGCTGTCAACACATTTGAATGTTTGAGTGATGTTAGTACTATGAATGAATGAAACTCCATCAAGCAAGTTTGCCATGACCCATATTTGAAGAGTCAAGAGCCATTATCTTCGAACTTTCTACAAAATTGCTACTTACAAAGTACCTATTAGGTATTTCGTAATATTCATGTTAGTGTCTATGTTAGCGTACATTACAGAGTTAAACAAACCTTTGAATGAACCATTGGTGTTCTTCTTGTCATCATCATAACCTATCTTCAAGTATTATGAAGAAAAAGATTAACAAGGAAAACGTACGTACCTATGTATGTAACAACTTACGCTAGTTAATTATTGTGATTAAAATTTTTAAATGAGCGTAGGTTAGCTCATTAAAAGTTACAAACAAACTAAAGTAAAGGGTAGGTATATAGGTAATATTAATTAAAAGTTTATTGCTTTAACTTCATTAAAGAAAATGTGTGAAAAAAGGAGTAACCTGAAGGTAGGTAGTTTACCTTTTAATAACTGCATAAGTAGCTCCAACTGTCAATCCAAGATTAAAAGCACCCATCCATAGTAGCGACATGACTGACAATTGAACGAATGGAAAACAAAGGAAAATTCAGGCACAGCACTATAGTTCATTGGCGGCTATTAATTCAAATACTATTACAAATTTAAAAAATCCGACTAAAGGAAACTTCGAAACGAAATTCTAAAAAACAGGAATAGAAGAAGAGCGCGCTATTTCTTTGAAACAGGTACAATTAAAAGGGTATTTACAGCGGCTACAACCTACAACGTACGAATGGTTGTGACCGAATGACTTTTCTACCAAGGTCCTTAGATACAAGAAAGAGTTTCTCCCCGCTTCTAACGTTAACAGTATTTTCACGACAATAACATCTGTGATGCAATACATTGTAAGCTGAAAACTAATGTAGATTATGGACTTTAACATAAATAGGTTATGAGTCATGACAATAACAATGATTTTTTAATCCTCTACAAGTTAGCCCTTGACTGCAATCTCACCTGATGGTAAGTGATGATGCAGTCTAAGATGGTAGCGGGCTAACCTGTTAGGGGCATGGTAGTTATATTAAATCCATACCCCTATTCGTTTTCTACCGCTAAACGCGTTTCGGTACGATGCCGTGGCGGCACGTCTTTGCCGGTAGGGTGGTAACTAGCCACGGCCGAAGCCTCCCACTAGACCAGAGGAGGGAAAATTCAGAAATTATAAATTCCCAAATTGACCCTGCCGGGGATCGAACCCGGGACCCCCGCACGTTAAGACAACAGCGCTACACACTGCGCCACAGAGGTCGTCGGTCGTCGGGTTCATGTATGTATGTGAGTTTCTTTATTCTATAAAAGGTAAACATAGACCGATGAAACCTTGGATTACCCCGGGCTTAGTAAAGTGCATACGCAACCGCGACAAACTTCATTGCAGAGCTCGTAGATCCCCCAACAATGAAATCCTACAGATTACCTACAAGAGATATAGGAATTTTTGCAATAATTTAATAAAAAAGCTTAAACAACAGTATGAACAATCTGAAATTCAAAAAAGTGGTAAAAACTCTGCTAAGACCTGGCAGTGTATTAGAAGGATTGCTGATATTTCTAATAACAATCACTCCTCAAGTGAACTTCTTACGGTAGAGAGCACACCCTTTAAATCTGTTAATGCAGTCAACTCTTATTTCGCGAATGTTGGTAAAACCCTCGCTGAGAATGTTGGAACTGTCTCATCTGAGAGTAATTATACCCCACAAAACGTTAATAACTCCTCCAGCTGTGCCAATTCTATTGTTCTGTTACCTACAGATGAATCAGAAATTAACGCCTTAATACTAAATTTAAAAAACGATTGCGCCACGGGTTGGGACTGTATACCATCATTACTGTTAAAAAGGATAAGACATAAAATAATTCCCGTATTAACATACATTTTTAATATATGTATCGTTGGGGGTATCTTCCCTAAGGCATTAAAAAGAGCAATAATTCATCCGATATTCAAAGGGGGGGATAGAAATGTTGTAAGTAATTACCGTCCAATTTCAGTCCTGCCAGCCCTATCAAAAATTTTTGAAAAGCTCATAAACAATAGACTTAACAAATTTCTAATCCAGTTTGGAATAATATCAAATAACCAATACGGATTCAGAGCCGGCAGGTCAACGGAAGATGCAGTCACCAAACTCGTCGATGTTATCTCAAATAATCTGGATCGGAAAAAAAAGTGCTTGGCAATATTCTTAGACCTTGCAAAAGCCTTCGATACCGTTTCTGTCCCTTCCCTTTTAGACAAACTAGAATCAATTGGAATCCGCGGTACAGCTTTAAATCTTTTTAAGAGTTACCTATCCGACAGAGTTCAGAAGATTAAGATAGAAAACAACCTTAGCGATGACATTTCTGTAGAGTACGGCGTCCCTCAGGGAAGCATCCTAGGGCCAACTCTCTTCTTGATCTACATAAACGATCTGTGCCAAATCCAGTTAAAGAACGGAAAAATATTTACATTTGCGGATGATACGGCTATTGTATTTCAAGGAGAGAGCTGGGAGGAAGCCTACTCACTCGCACAAGAGGGTTTTCAGACTGTTATCCATTGGCTCAATTTTAATCTGCTAACACTCAACGCAAGTAAAACCAAGCACCTAGCATTCTCAATTTCAAAAAGAACTGATTTACCACCTGGATCAAATTACATAATTCAAGCACATAACTGTAATGACACTACCTCCGAAACCTGTGATTGTCCACAGATTGAACGCGTACAGCATATCAAATATCTAGGAATCATTCTTGATGAACATCTGTCATGGGTTCCACAAATCAACCAATTAACAGGGCGCGTAAGAAAACTTATATGGTTGTTTAAGAAATTAAGGAATGTACTCAAACCTGACTTACTTCGGACTGTCTATTTCGCTCTGTGTCAATCCATAGTGTCGTACTGCATTTCTGTGTGGGGAGGTATTGGCAAAACCCATTTAATTCACCTTGAACGGGCACAGAGGTCAGTTCTCAAAGTCTTGTACCATAAACACTATCGTTTTCCGACTCACTTACTATATGCTACTAGCAAAGTACTTACAGTTCGACAGTTGTTTCTCTTATCTATTACCCTCAGGACACATTCTTCGCTGGTATTTGATCCCACATTCCAGGCTAACAAGCGCAGAAGCGATATAGTTTTTCCTACCACATACAGGCCCCGAACATCTTTCTTCAAACACCAACATTCATTTCTAGCTTACTTCTTATACAATAAAATCAACAAGCATTTAAATATCTACCCCTTGACTAAATATATTGCTAAAACAAAAATTTCCACATGGCTACTGCAAATGAATTATGACCAAACCGAAGAGTTATTCCTAAATTAGTATGCTAAAACAATTACTTCAAAATTTCTCAATAAACATACACAGTAATTTATATTCTCTTGTCTACACACATAAACATGCACACGCACACCCATACACATACACATGCATACACACACACACATACACGCACATACACATACACACATACACGCACATACACACACACACATACATACACACATGCATGCCTCTTTCTTTTGTAACTTTTTAACTGCATGTATGAGGAACATTATTATTAGTATTAAGTCCATTGAAACTCGGAGGTGGGCGGTGGCATCTGCAGCACAGTTTACACTATTGCGGTGCCACCGTTGCCAACTATTGTAAACCATTTATAATATGTTCCAAATAAAGATTTTTGATTTTTGATTTTTGATTCCACCAAAACTTCTAAATGCCTGAACAGATTTGGATGTGGTATCGTAAGACTAAGAACCCTTACATCCTCCCGAGTGACACTGGCTGTGGCAATCAAATTTTTGAGTAAAAAAAAACAATATGGCAGGGCGGCCGTGTTTTTAATTTTTTAAATGGAATTTAAAAATGAACGTATCATTTCAAAATTCCATTGTGTAAACAGGTCATACCATAGGATAAACCGATGGATAGACAAGACAGACAACGCACTTTCGCATTTAGGTATAAATCTAAGACCACGCAAATTTATATTCGCAACATAAAAAACAACTTCGCATGAGTATAGATGGAATTATTATACTAATGAATCTAAAATTAACTTTGTTTTCATTATTTTTGTCAAGTTTTATTTGCGCCTAAAATAAACGGTTTAGAAACCGGATAGCTTACTAAATTGAGTGCGGTAAAATTCCAGTATTATTGTTAAAACTTACCCAATAAATTCATCACTTTATTAGTAAACCAGATAATGTCCGCGACTTCGTCCGCGTGGAATAAGTTTTTGTGATTCTCGCGGAACTCCCTTATTTTACGCGATCTAAAGTCCATATAATGTTCTCCGGGATGCAACCTATCTCTGTACCAAATTTCATCTATTTTTTTTTGGAAATAAGCTTTGGTAAGTAAGTATTTTTTTAAGTTCTTGAACAAAAGATTTTCAGAAGTTTGTAGAGAAATTATGAAAAACCCACACTTTTTAATTTAAGTAACCCTTGAGAGATTATTTAAATTAAATAACCCTGCATATTATTAATTTAGTAGTACATATTGTAGTTTCGGCCAACATGTAACAAAAGTCTATAAATTTGCTAAAAGCTTTACTGACCAGAAAAAGTCGGTACAGTGCCGTGCTGTATGCTTATTGTGCCCTCTCGACCGATTTTCGGCCACGACGGTCTATCTCCAGAGAGATTAGCCATCTGCGCGGGAGATATTATAGTGACTAAGTGTGTGCGTATACACCAACGCACTCTCTGTTCCTTTACTCTCATAGCCCGATGGGACGGAAAATCCGACACAACCGGAGAGAGATCAGGCGCAGGACCGCCGGCTTAACGTGCTCTCCGAGGCACGGAGGTCAAGCACCGCCAACTTCCTGACTCCGGGCTGGTACTGAGAGTTTACATACTCATAAATGTTTTACAGCGTAGTCAATGGAAGAGTTAAAAATATTGAACAGTATACATATACCTACCTTGAAGTAAGGTTAGTAGGCAGTACGTTAGGTTGCAGCGATGTTTATTCTTGCAAAATTTACACGACTAGTTTCTTGCCCCCGACTCGGGTTTAGTGGCCTACGTGATCCCCAGCACGTTTCGAGCTGTCGGGGGGGAAAAGTTACATTCTCTTTGCAATTTTACGCATTAAAATGATAATTCACGTTAGATTAGATCTGTTGTTCCTATACAATTTTGTTTGCAGGGGGTTTTTAAGCAATAAGGAAATGCTAATTTCTTAGAAAAACCATTTCAGTATCTGTTCTTGAGGGACGAGTGGCCTAGTTGCGACAACGTATATCAGTCGATTGCGATTGTTCAGCAACGTTGACCCAAGTCAGTAAGTAACCGGATGGGTGACCCAATTTGGTCGTCCGAATTGGGCCTTTTCGTTTTCTCCGCGGTTATTATCACTAACATCCGATAATAATCGTAAGAAACCTAAGAGTTGAAATAGTACTTAGTCGAGTCCTATGCGGAAGAACCTGGGAACCCACCGCATTATTAGCCCAAGAAAACCCCTACCATTATGTAATTAATGGAAAGGGGTCACGACCCTCAGTAATGAGTAATACGGCGCAGAGAGAAGTATCTATTCTATTTCTTTGATGCAATGGTATCTAAAAATATTCGTATCTATTTTCATACCAAATTATAAATGCGAAGTGATTATAGAAAATTGTGTCTCTCGGTCTATGTGACTGTAACCTTTTCTCAGCCTAGCCGAAATTTTATGCACTTTGGTAACTAGATGTAGCTTGGTATTCTGTAGCCTGATTATTGTAAAACCTGCATCAATCATTTGTTACAGTCTTGAATATTTTGATTGGCTGAATTTATGGTACTTAATTCTTGCTACGCTCAATTTGAATTTGTTCAATAGCGGAAAAGTGATAACTAATCAGAGGTGATTGCAATCGTTACATTGTAGCTGGGAAGTAGGCGGCTGGGTTCTGTCATAGGACTCATAGGCGGAAAATCAAGTTTCCATAGGGTTTTTAAAAAACATTAGCGTACGTCGCGAGCATTATCTACTTAGTAACTGAATAAATAAATAAGTGATATTAATATAACTCTATTTTGTTAGTTATAGTTATTAGTCTGAAAGTTATTCCGTTATTAGTTGCTTATACTCTACCTAACCTAGCCTCACCTAACGTTTTTAGGGTTCCGTAGCCAAATTTGGCAAAAACGGAACCCTTATAGATTCGTCATGTCTGTCTGTCTGTCTGTCTGTCTGTCCGTCCGTATGTCACAGCCACTTTTTTCCGAAACTATAAGAGCTATACTGTTGAAACTTGGTAAGTAGATGTATTCTGTAAACCGCATTAAGATTTTCTTACAAAATGAAAAAAAACAATAAATTTTGGGGGTTCCCCATACTTAGGTTTTTCATCTAACCCATAGGTGTGGGGTATCTATGGATAGGTCTTCAAAAATGATATTGAGGTTTGTAATATCATTTTTTTCTAAACTGAATAGTTTGCGCGAGAGACACTTCCAAATTGGTAAAATGTGTCCCCCCCCCCCCCGTAACTTCTAAAATAAGAGAATGATAAAACTAAAAAAAATATATGTTGTACATTACCATGCAAACTTCCACCGAAAATTGGTTTGAACGAGATCTAGTAAGTAGTTTTTTTTTAATACGTCATAAATTGTAAACCGCAATTTACCTTTCATTCAATCAACTCAAATATTTAAAAAAAACATTTAGTTTAAAACTTACTACAGGTTTGTACGGAACCCTTAGTGCGCGAGTCCGACTCGCACTTGGCCGGTTTTTTTAAATAAAAATAGGGGCTACCAAATTTCAAATGAATAATTCCTGGTAGGTTGGATATGCCTACACTAACACACTAATGTTTATATTATTTAGTTTCAGTGGTATGTAACTGAACCAACACCCTAGCACGTACACTACACTTTATATCTTCAAATGGTATCTTATGGTTTGCATGTCAGTTTGTGGACAATAGTACTGCCAACGCTTAAAACAATAGAAAATTAATGCAAAATTACAGTTTGATGTCATTTACCTTGAGGTACCTAAGATAAGCATTAGAATTTTAAAACATAAAAGCCAACAATAATGAAACAATATAGCTTTATGCGTTGGCAGATGGCCCCTGGTCATTTAATATAAGCTAAGTCCGAGTTGAAAGGGTAGGTACAGCTTTAAGGTCAACTGTCAAGGTAGAAGAGAGAATAGGTCGAAACTCGGAATACAGAATTTTTTTCTATGGTGCAGTATCGTGTCTTTCAGAAGAAGAGAATTAGGTAAGGTTCCAGCAATATAGATCAGCAGTAGGTATTAACTATTATTATTTGAAGCAGCCAAAGAGTTAGGGGTTAGGAAAAAAATACTATAACTACAGCGCGTGAACTTTACTGAGCTCGAACAGAGAAGGTCTATGATAATATGGAAGATATATTATTTACTAAGCATTACTAAAGTTGCGCCGTCGTTTTTTAGGTAAATTTATAGACGATGATGATGCAGCTGGAAGGTAGCCAAGGTTTGCCTATAAGATGCCTTCATTTTTGATTTGAAGTTAGACAAAGGTATGGGAAAATGGAAGCCGGAAAAGCAGTCCATTACCTAGCGGTTTGAATTAGAAACGTGGAAGCGAATCTTTTAGTTCGTATCTGTGGAATAGTAGGTACCATGTCTGCCTTCAGCTCCCTTTTTATGATTAATCCTCCCTAATGATTACTCCACATTATTCTCATTCACAAAACCCTATTCTGGGAACATAATATTTATGCAAACTATTTCACAATGCCACACAAACTTCCATTAGTATTGGATTGTCTGCGAAAATATAGAAAAGATTAATGGCTAAAAGGCACAAAGTGTTCAGCTTTATCTGCAGATTGCAAGAACCACACTCCGTTTTCAAATATAACTTTGTTGCGCACATAGTTATGAAGGTTTAGCCCCACTTGAGATGCATGGAGCGGCGCGGCACGTAGCGGCAAGTATTCTTTGTATTGTGGTTGTATGGAACTGGGCCCACTTAATGTCTAGCCCTACTACAGATGCACGGAGCGGTGCGACACGTAGCGGCAAATATTAGTATATAGTGTATCTTTATCTTTTAAGTGGTAACCACTTCTAGGAAGATTTTGTTACGTACTTACCTACAGTATCCGCCTATCCGGTGAAGATATTTCGATACTGAGTCGAAAATGCAAGCTAAGTGAGGAAAATGGAATGGTAAACTACTATTTACCATTTTATTCTTAAGTTAATACGAAAATTGAAGTAGTTAAAATATAAGTTTCTGGATTGTCAGGGTAGTTGACGGAATTTGAGCTTATTCAGAACTACATGCCGTCTGATATAATGATAATGAATTTTGAGGAAGTTTGTAAGCGCAAGATTATCGATCGTTGACCCGTCTTGAGGTCAAGTGCGACAGCTTCAACATTGGTAGAGCAGGCTATTTTGGGTCACAGTCAAAATAGCCATTAACCTGAATACTGAATAGCAAAGGTTGGATTTCCTCCATGGAGGAATTTGTTGCAGCAAAATTGACTGTGCTGTAGATTGCTCTTTCGGACCTCGAAAATTCTTTTTGGGACAACAAATTACATGACAAATTGAACGATTTACCTATATGCCAAATAAAATTAACGGAGATTAATCGCAAATGATGATTACAGCCAGCCTACCGCTATTGAACTAATACGTCACCTTAAATCATTAAGATTTAAGGTGACGTATTAGTTAAATACCGTACCACCGGTTTCAAATTACTTACGGAATTCGTCAGTTTGCCTAAATTTTTCCATTAAGTGTGTCTGTCTGTCTCTCTACTACGATTTCATGGCCCACCTGTTCAACCGATTTTGATGAAATTTGGTACAGGGATAGGTTGTATCCCAGGGAGGGATATACCTAGGCTATTTTTAATGCCGGAAAATTTAAGAGTTCCCGCGGGAATGATTAAAACTTAACATACGAAGTCGCGAGCCTCATCTAGTATTTCTAAGTATATTTTTGTGATTTATGGTACGTACCAGTTACCACCAATATGTATACATTTTTAATGACTGATATATATGCCCGTTTTCACCAACAATACCGAAATTTTAGGGAAAGGTGAAAGATTTCACGCAACTAGGTAGGTACAATAATTTTTGTCACCCAGCGGCGGCGATTTCTATTAAATTTTCCGACGTGGTCCCAAATATTGGATTTCAAGCGAAAATTGTATATAAAATAGGCTTCTTAATTATTGAGAATTAGCGACATCTACACAAAATATCCAACGTTTCTACCGCAACTTTCTTCACCTTGCACATTCCTTCGCAACGAACGATCATGTAATATTCTAGGCATCTTCTTTGCGAACTTCCGAATGAATAACTGTAGATGTCGCTATACAATTCACTTAGTTGGTTCAACTACACTGGCCAGATGGCGCTGTTACTATTAAGCACGCTGCTATTATATTACTAGCTGATGCCCGCGACTCCGTCCGCGTGGAGGTATGAAAAATAGATAGTAGCCGATTCTCAGACCTATTGAATATGCATATTAAATTTCATCTAAATCGGTCAAGCCGTTTCGGAGGAGTATAAACACTAAAACTGTGACACGAGAATTTTATATATTAGAGAAGTTAATATTTAACATTTTTTTACCAAAATAAACTCTCAGAAAAATCTTCTTTCAGCCTATCGCAGTGAAATACAGAACGAGACTCCTCAAACGTCAAGCACAGTAGAAAAAGACGCTCTTGTAGAAAATTAATTAAGTTTATGATATGTTGCGGGATGTAAGCAACTTCTAATCTGGCGTCTACTAAAATACGGAGAAAATCCCAACTCAACATTCCGTTTCCAGTTTAAAAGAACGAGTAGATAATGCAATATTTGTCCGCGGGAAACATTGTGGCTAATATTAAGTGCCAATTTCACTCACACACACAACTCCGCGTTAGGTACGTTTAACCTGGGATTAATTAAAATGTTTTGACAGATGTTGTATAGTAATCCTGTCAAAATATCAATTTTAATCCTAGGTTAAACGTTATTCGGAGTTGGTTCAATCGACACTTATTCTGATTACACACCATCTTATATTTTGCTATCCCTTGCCGCAGGGCGTATTAAACACGTTGTAAAAAGGACAGCACTATTATTAGACCTATCAATATTATTTAGTTGTTTGTTTACAACCGAGTAAGTAGTAAGCACCTAAGATTTCTAGTTTTAAACACTAACCTAATATAGCACGCAAGTGGCCTTCCAGCGTCTGCAGTACGGTGCTCTTGATCTCTTTGACAGATTTCCCGAGGAATTGCTCACACGCGGTGGTAAGGAGCTCGTCCTCGTTCATGATCTTGCATTGTGCGACCCCCGTTACCGTTAGAGGTACACCTTGGGCTGTCTCCACGTATTCACACATCGGGTTCAGTGTCATAACCTGTGAAAAAAGCAAGTATATAAGCACTATTGGACTTGCTATTTTGCATAAGTACCTACCTACTCAAAAATCAATAGCAAACATGTACCTAAGATACTTTTATCACATGTTTTTCTACTTGGAATCTAGATCCGCATTTGTATTGAACTCAACATAATAATATATTAAGTAATAAGCGGCTGGTTTAAAACTGCGCATAGCATCAAAATGTCTGTGTTACGCTTTCACGTCCCATTTTTTCAACCGATTTTGATATGTCGTATAGACATACAGCTGTTTCCCGAAAAAGGGCATAGGTTTATCCTTGCCATACTTTTAATCCCAGAAAATTAAAGAGTTCCCGCGGTAATTTAAAAAAAACTTAAACCACGCAGCAGTGTCGCGGGCATCAGCTAGTTCGACATAAATGGAAATAAAGATCAAGCTGCACCAACCTCGAGGGAGATACGTTGGACATCTGTGACTAACCACCATGCCCACGCCCATCCTCCGACAATGGTCCGCTTCTGAGTGGACCCGAAACAGCTGCCTGAAAACAATTAGGTACAAATGAATGTGGATTATCCTAGTTGCCATAACTAAAGATACGGTTCGACCCTTACTATCACACTATACATTTTACATTTACACCAACCGGACATATCCACCACCCCACATTTTATCCGTTTACGAATTTTCTGTGAGGTAATGCATTCATTAAATATTCCGAGTTTCCATTATAGAGCACTTATAATAATTAAATATTCATCTTCATTTTACCTATTAACAGCTCACTACTCACAAGTCTCCACTTTCATCTCAGAATGAGAAGAAGAAGAGTTTGGCCATATTCAAAATAGTCATGCTGGTCAAGTGGATAGTCGAGTTCTGATAGTTGAAAATAATTATTGCAAGGGCCTAGTGATGAAAAATATGTTTTTCTATAGCAACTGACATCTATTCGTTCCAACTGGTTCGAGCGGGAAGTGGGAATGACCTGAGAAATCGATAGTAGAGCTTCTAGAGCGTTAACCCTATGTTTACCAACAAGTCTATCCAACCGATAAGGACACTTAGCTACACTTTCTCTATCACTTACATAAAGCCTTCGCAGATACAAGTGGCAAGTACCTATCTACTATGTTTCCACAATTTCCTAATCAAAGTATTAAAAAGAAGCTCATAAAATATATTTCAACTCAAAAGTTACATGAGAACTCCCATAGTTGGAGTGAAAATCAAGCACATAAGAAACAAAATACAAACGTGGTGTCATGGTTATGCATTCATGGGTAAGCACATGAATTTAAATTATTACACGGGATAATTACCTAACAGACAATACCTAACAGATTTTACTGAGACTTATATAGTTAATAATAGGCCGCGTTTGAGCACAGTTTTCATTTTGTTTCTTCGGCATCTCGACATTTTAAAAGATCTAGAAAATACTTACCAAGTCTTTTTAACTAAAAAAAATAAACCTTCTTCGTTGTCTACATTATGAAGGGAACCTCTGAGCAAAATTTCAGCATTCTAGGTCCAAGGGTTTGTGCTGGGCGGTGATGAGTCAGGTAGTCAGTAAGTATGTAGTATTATTACCTATTTCTACCATGTTTATGACTGCAGTAACTATCTGCAGTGAATATATATATACACTATAAATATATCGAAAAAATGTAATCATCAATAGCAAAATATTATTATTATTCGTATAATAATAGTATAATAAGTATGCAAAATACTATTATTATTCGTATATTTCCTCAAACAATAACGATAAAAAGAATAACCCCGTCTGATAACTCCCACCATCCAGGTGCCTAACATAACGGTCTACGTGCGCAGGAGTTTAGTTCCGACTCTCGAAGAAAGTGGCCGTTACTTACACAATCGCACGTGAATTTGACCGACCTGTCAGTCGAAAAGACGATCACAGTCAATAAAAAACAAAAAAATATACAAAAATAAAAACGATATATCGAACGGCGAAAGTGGAACTATTGTACGTGAACGAAATACACGGAATGTGACTGAAATGCGCCGGGGTTTTTTTGTACGACAGTATTTTACTATGTGCAGTTCAGTGTTATGTGGTCAAAGTGAAAGCATAGGACATTAGAGGTAAGATTTGGTGAAATTTCTAGTTATACCAAAAATATTTGAATCACCAATTGTCATAGAGGTAAGTAGTATAACCAATTGTATATTCAACTTCTTATGTTTGGTTAGGTTAGTAAGAAGTAGCGAAGGTAGTAAATTTATTTTATATGTGGTTTGCCGATAGGTATTTAAAAATAGGGAAGGTGCCTGCAGGTACATTACACTTTTCTAGAACTTTTTAAAGTTTACAAAAAACCTACTGAAGTAACTTAAAAGAAAACACTGTATGAAACTCTATGTAAGGTGGCATTTATTTTAATACAATCAGGTTTCATTAAAATTGTACTACGGTTATTCAATAAAAACCAACCATTTTAAAAGAAATTTTACCAAAAATGTGTCAGAAGTGTGGGGAGAAAAATTCTCTTGAAAATCCACAGATTTTCCGCTGCAGTTTCATAATTAAATGCAAAACGATCGTCCTTTTGTAACGAACAAAAATAAAGATACCTATTTTTTTGTCGAGCGAAAGCAGATTTCCGTAAATTGCTACTAATAAGCTACACGTGATCTTACGTCACCTTTCAAACAAAAACAAACTAAACCAAAATCGGTTCATCCGATTGGGAGTTAGATACGATGCCACTGATAATATTTACACATGTTAAACTTTTAACAGAGGGACTGTTTGCGTTGGGGGCTAAAACAGATAAACAATGCTTAAAATGTAGGGCAGTCAAATAATACAATAGTCGTATCACGATCAATTTTAATCATGAACCCGTTTGATGCAACTTGTATAACACTTATTTTCACCGGAACGACTTAGTATTCAGCAGGGCGACCGCGTATCTTTTGCATCAATCATTGATAGGTACATCGCAATCCGATTGGCTGAATTTATTGTATTCTTGCTGCGTCAATGGATTTCGTCCAATAGTGGAAGAGTGTTAACCAATCAGAGGTGATTGCGATGTATCAATGATTGATGCAAAAGATACGCGGTCGCCCTGCTGGATGCAAACACATACGCGCAACCTACAGCCAATCTCTGCTTATAGTGTTGTAATATTGGATAGAAGCAGGCGTTACTTTGCGGAAGTCCATAACAATGAAAAAACTAGAAGTTTAATTCGCTAAAATCCGCCACAGAAGGAAAATCTATGTGGTACAGTGCGTATCTCGAACCTGATGCCCGCCACATTCACCACACCACATAAACCCTCAAAAATACCCTCAACGTACGTTTTACTCCGATACCGGAGCATCTTCAGGAGATGTTGGCTTTACAATGCACGATTGACTTGACAATCGTCGCGGGCATCAGGTTCGAGATACGCACTGTACCACATAGATTTTCCTTCTGTGGCGGATTATAGAGAATTCAACTTCTAGTTTTTTCATTATATTGTTGTAGGCTTTCTTACTAAAACTTATAAGGGGCTATCAAAGAAAGAAAGAAAGGAAGAAAAAGCGTTTATTTGGAACCACAATACAATAATAATTATAGTAGTAAGAATGAGACAGAAATATGAGTTGTGTGATCCCAAAATGGACTCCACTCAGCATTTTGTTATGACTGTGGTTCGAGCACAGGCACAGCGCTGGTCTTCCGTGGATCCACAAGTTTCGGAAGATAGCACGGAAGATATGATCGTGATAATCACAATGCGATGGCCTAATTTAAGAATTTCTTGCTGCAATTATGCATTGCTTAGCCGATAAGTGAGAGTGTCTGCTAAACTTGTTGTGATCACATTGTATCTAGGTATGGTATTGCGGATATACGGATAGTGAATTTGTAGATTACCTCTCAATAGTTAATGCTTCGGAGTTTTGTGATTATATATTTTAACACTTTCACAATAACAGCTAGAATTCTATAGGCGATTACCAAATGTCTGTAATGCTAGAGCTAATTTATAAATATAATAGAATGGAATATAATGTATTTATGATTTTAAATAGCAAGGTATATAATAGTACTGTGTTACAAAGTAATAAAGTGCACCAATTCCAATCAGCTATACAATGAAAAGAAAATATTACTTATGTAGTTAAATCTATCATATAATGCTAAATAAGTTGCAAACTTTTTACACTGTAAGTACCTACCTAAATATAAAAATAAATATAATCCATACTAATATTATAAATGCGATAAAGTTTTCGCATAGAACTCGTTACAAAAGAATTGATAAGACAGTGGCAAAGTTATGAAACATTTGAGAGCGAAATTTCTAGAAGGTTCGCACATGTTTGTTCACAGAAGGAAAGTAATACTAAGGACAATCCAGAATACAGGTCAGTAGATGCATGTAGCGGTCAAAGGAAGTATGCCACTAAAAGCCTTACGTCAGGGACGTGACGAGACTGTTCGCATAACGGTCAGAGACGCGCGGTCATACACGACGCGCAACGGCAGCGATATTCATCGCGGCATATATAAGCTGTCATAAAGGTACAACGAAATGTATAAAGGTGTTCACACTGCGTATATTAAGGTTACACTCTGGTAACATTAAGGCACTAGTTGCAATAGGCGTCTGAGGCCGAGTCTAGACGTGATTCCGATGCTAAAATCACGCTGTGTGTGTAATCTTTACACGCTGGACAGATATAACTGTTGCATAAAAATTCATAAGTATAATTTTAGTAAGCGCCCAAAATGCAGCGCACTGGACCCGTGTCTCGGAAGTGCTCTGCTGCAGTTACGCGTCGCAGCCGGCTCGCGTTGTGTTTGAATAGAGCTTTAATGTTCAAGCATTCAAAAATTCAAAATAAAAAAAAAATGAAAATTCAATCAATTCAAGAGCCTGCGAGTACTTTTGTTAAATGTAGGTATCTACGGCAAAGAATAAATATTTCAAGCAGACCCTTCTCTTTGAAAGTAACCATAATGTTATTGACTTTAATGTGAATTATATAAAAAAGCAATCTTCTTCCACCATATTTCTTATTTACTTAGAATATCAAATATAGCTTATGTACGCCAATAGCTAAATGAATTAAACTATCGCTCGAAGATCTGGGGGGTTACTCTACCATCGCCTATAGCACTTTTATTTCACAGTAACAGTTTGATGTCACGTACCTTGACGTCTCTACAATAAGTATTATAATTCTAAAGCACGAACGTCAACAATATTGAAACAATACGGCTTTAAGCGATGGTAGTATGCCCTATGTAGTCTGTACTAATTACAAGTCTTTTTGATTACAATAAGGCTTGTTATCAGTACAATACATACTTCTTACGGAAGGTAGGTAGGTATTAGTCCGAACTAATACCTACCTACCTTGTCTAGACACATGTCTAGTTCGGACTAATCTATATATATAATTTAAGCGAAATACCACTCACTGGCTAATCACGATATCTCAGGAACTATAAAGCGTACAGACTTGAAATTTGGAAGGTATTAAATTCCTTCTATGGTGTAGACGCCAGCTAAGAGAGGTTTTTGAGAAAATCCACCCCTAAGGGGTTAAAATAGGGGTTGGAAGTTTGTATGAAAGTCCTTTGTTTTTGAAGTTAGAGACATGAAAATTGGCAATTAAGGTATAAGTTATAAATAATAAAAAACCTGTATAAGCAATTTTACGAAAATGTACCCCAATAGGGGTGAAATGGGGGTTAGAAGTTTACATAAGGGTTCCAAGTTTTTGAAGTAAGAGACTTGAAAATCGGGATTTAGGTTATTAGTTTTAAGTTATAATAAACTGTATAAGCAATTTTAGAAAAATCTACCCCACAGAGGGTGAAATGGGTGGTAAGTTTGTATGAAAACATACAAATTTTATGACTTTGAAGTTTAGACATGAATATCAGCATTTAAGTTATCAGTTTTAAATAATAAAAAAACCTGCATAAGCTATATAAACTATAAAGCGTCTATAGATAGGCTGTTTGCAGCGGGAAAATTTCATAATCTAATTAGGAAATCAACAATTGTACGCGGACGAAGTCGCGGGCGACCTCTAGTACCTACTTTGATATAATATTTTGTACTTGTGTAGCTGTACAGCACACAATATGAATTGGGTGGAGTTAAAACACTAAAAGCTTTAGTCACAGATTTGATGCTGCATTATATGTTTAGAGGAACGAAGTCAAACATTCATCAGCTGCAATACAATGCATGCTGCAATGTCGACAAAATTGGCGATGCTTGAAGTCTGTTGAACGCGGTATACGTTAATTAAGTACCTATGAGCCTATAGGGACATACCTAATATTATCTAGCGGAAGTCCGGGAAAGGAAAACGCGCGCGCGATAGCCAATTTATTAGTTGCGTCACGCCACTTTTTAAAATAAGCTCGACAAGACAAACTTTCATCTGAATTTCTCAGCATTTAATGTAAATCTAATATTTGTCATTCTCACGGGTTCCAGAAATCAGAATAATGAGCTCGTTAGTTGCCGACGTGATATCAAGCACGGCCATCGCTGCTGCAGGTACGCAGGTAACACAATTTCTTGTAAATATACTTGCATATAATAAGCCTTACCCGGCAATATCGTCCACGCGATATTAAAGTGGAATAAGTTTTTTTTAAATTCCCACGGGAGTAGCCTATGTTACTCTACAGGTGCTCAACTATACCCATGCCAAAAATCACGTCGATCCGTTGCTCCGTTGCGGCGTGTTTGAACGACAAACCAACAAACCAATAAACCAACAAACAAACACACTTTCGCGTCCATACTACCTAATATTATAAATGCGAAAGTGTGTCTATCTGTCTGGTACGCTTTCACGGCTCAACTACTCAACCGATTTTGATGAAATTTGGTAAGTAGGTACATCCCTAATTGGAAAATTGAAGAGTTCCCTCGGGATTAAAAAACCAATCCACGCGAACGAAGTCGCGGGCATCATCGAGTTTATAATATTATTATTATAGTTAGAAGATTAAAAAGATTAAATTAAAATTTTAATATGATCTATTGCATACATTTTGATACAGACAAATGCATACATGCTGATGGATGGATGGATGGATGGATAGAAGATTATCCCTAATGTTTGAATTATATGAGTTGCAATCAAGAATTGCTTCATTAACTGTCTCAGGGTGATCTGTGTTTTGGGCGCATGACTCGTTTACATCCATGTTTGCTATGTATTTTCCCTAAGGCGCAGTTGAGGTTATAAATTATTCTTGATAAACTTTCGAAGTAGCGCTGGCCTAACACCATGCATATTCGATGGAGGAGAACCGAACCACAAGCTACTGAAGCCGCAATATTATAAAAAAAACATTGGGTGCCAATAGAAGTTTCTCTAAATTATCAATGATCCATGACATATATAAATTTGGATTTTGTATACGTTTTCAGGTAGCATGGTTTATCCCAATGTTAGTTGCGGCGATAGCTTACTACCAGTACGACCAGACAGATCCCGAAGGCAGACCAGCCGACGTGCCAGACTCGCGATTACTGTCGGAGTATGATTTCATCATAGTTGGGGCTGGATCTGCTGGTAAGTAAGTAATAATAATATCAATATATCTCTAAACTCTCTATTAGAAATGATATTAATAAATCGTAACCGACATAAATAATGTACTTCGGACCACGGCCACGGTAGTCGACGTAGTCAATGGAGAGACAATACCATGTCAATACGATCCATGCAGTCGTGCGGCTCAATTGTCAATGTTCGTATTTTTAGGGTTCCGTAGCCAAATTTGGCAAAAACGGAACCCTTATAGATTCGTCATGTCTGTCTGTCTGTCCGTCCGTATGTCACAGCCACTTTTTTCCGAAACTATAAGAACTATTTATGGATAGGTCTTCAAAAATGATATTGACGTTTGTAATATCATTTTTTTCTAAACTGAATAGTTTGCGCGAGAGACACTTCCAAAGTGGTAAAATGTGTGCCCCCCCCCCTGTAACTTCTAAAATAAGAGAATGATAAATCTAAAAAAAATATATGATGTACATTATCATGCAAACTTCCACCGAAAATTGGTTTGAACGAGATCTAGTAAGTAGTTTTTTTAATAATTTAAAACTTACTACAAATGTTTGTACGGAACCCTCGGTGCGCGAGTCCGACTCGCACTTGGCCAGTTTTTTTTTAATTAAAAGCTGCAGTTAAATTGGCGATTCAAGCAACATCTTTGGGCTGAATCTAGAGATTCATAAACAGAATATTATCGTCAGTCAGGATGTAAAAAATAACTATTTCTTTCTTCTGCAATGAGTATAATAAGACAAAAATAAAATAAAAATTGTCACTTCTAATAAGAAATGAGTTACTAGATAACGTACCATGCATTTCTTAAAATACCATATTATCGAGTAAAATCAACACCTAAACCATTTATATTCCAGGAGCTGTAGTGGCCAATCGTCTGTCAGAGATTGGGTACTGGAAGGTGCTCTTATTGGAGGCAGGTGGAGATGAAACGGAAATATCCGATGTCCCTCTTCTGGCAGGATACCTACAGCTTAGCAAATTGGATTGGAAATATAAGACTGAACCTCAGAGCACCAGTTGCTTAGGTAAGAATTAAGATCCATTAAAAAACATTTTTGAACTTACTTATATTAAAAACATAATAATTTTTACTAAAGGGCATTATTCTGTGAATATCTATCATATTATAATTTTGGATACTTTTAGATAGTAAAGTAAATTTTGTTTCTACAGCAATGGAAGGCGGTCGGTGTAACTGGCCTCGAGGAAAAGTACTTGGTGGAAGTTCTGTACTGAACTATATGCTATATTTGAGAGGCAACAAAAAAGACTATGACATTTGGGAATCACTAGGAAACAAAGGCTGGAGCTATAACGATGTTTTGTATTATTTTAAAAAGTCTGAAGATAATCAGAATCCGTATTTAGTCAAAACGCCCTATCACAGTACTGGAGGATATTTAACAGTTGCTGAAGCACCTTATCATACTCCTCTTGTATCAAGTTTTATAGACGCAGGTTTAGAAATGGGATATCTGAACAGAGATATAAATGGAGAAAATCAAACCGGTTTTATGGTAGCCCAAGGGACAATTCGACGTGGCAGTCGCTGTTCCACTGCAAAGGCATTTTTGCGACCTGCTAAGGATCGAAGAAATCTACATATTTCTATGAACTCATTTGTCACCAAAGTTTTGATAGATCCAAGAACAAAAATAGCTTTTGGAGTAGAATATATAAAAAATAAAATGGTGTATCGGATAAGAGCTAGGAAAGAAGTAATTTTATCTGGCGGAACTATAAATTCTGCTCAATTGTTGCTACTGTCAGGCATAGGCCCAGAAGAAGAGTTACTTAAACATAGAATACCTTTAATTCAAAATCTTCAAGTGGGCAAAAATCTTCAAGATCATATTGGGTTAGGTGGATTAGCCTTTATGATAAATAAACCGATTTCAATAATTGAAAATAGACTTCATACTGTGACCACACTAATGGAGTATGCAGTAATGGGAGAGGGACCACTCACGATTATGGGAGGTGTTGAGGGTTTAGCTTTCGTCAATACCAAGTACGTTAATGCTTCAGATGATTTTCCAGATATAGAATTTCATTTTATATCGGGAGCAACTAACTCTGATGGAGGCGGCCAGTTACGAAGGATACACGGATTGACTGAAAAATTCTATAATACTGTATTTCAACCGATAAATAATGTAGATGTGTGGAGTATAATTCCTATGCTGCTTCGTCCAAAGAGTAAGGGTTATATTCAGTTGAGAAGTGCAAATCCTTACGATTATCCATATATCTACCCAAACTATTTAACTGATGAAAGAGACGTAAAGACTTTAGTAGAAGGAGTAAAAATTGCATTTGCTCTGTCCAGAACAAAATCCTTTCAAAAACACGCATCTGTGTTTAATAATCATGTGTTTCCGGCCTGCCGCAATGTTCCTAAATTCACAGATGCATTTTGGGAATGTATGATTAGACAATACACTTGCACAATTTATCACCCAGTTGGCACGGCAAAGATGGGGCCTTATTGGGATCCGGAGGCTGTTGTGGACCCTGAACTCAAGGTTTATGGTGTAAAAGGCCTTAGAGTGATAGACGGAAGTATCATGCCGAATTTAGTGAGTGGTAATACAAATGCACCAATTATAATGATTGGCGAGAAAGGCAGTGACATGATCAAAGAGTTTTGGCTAAAACGTAGAATGTCAAGATATTACGCATAAGCGTATTAGGCGACGTACAAATTAAATATTGTAGTGTAAGATTAATTATTGTAAATAGTTTTATATAGTAGTGATATTTATTTATTTATTTTAGTTGTAAGGTATCACACGAAAGTATTTGTTTAATCAAAGAGTGGTCCCAAAAATTATAGAATAGTACATTTGACGTAGTTTGTGGCTGTTTTATTCCTTAAAACTAGTTACAGTTCACCAAAAAAAAATAGTTATAATTATTATCTTTAAAATTATGCAAACAAACGTCCTACACATGCACAAGTATACAAAGGCATCAAAATTGCTGATGGCAGTAACTGCCGTCACATAAGGTCGTCACCGACAACACGATATAGAGTAATCCATAACAGAGAAATAAAATAAAATTTGCTAGCTTAAGCCCGCGGCTGTATCAAATCGCGCACGTTCGAGTGAACATTCATCCGATTGCCGTCAAGTTTTGGTTGTTTGGATTTTCAAAATATGACAAGATAGATATTTATTCTTTGGTACAGTCCGCCAAACTTTTCTGACCCGGTGGCCAAAATTGGAACTATTTTTTGTGCAAATTATTAGAACAAAAATATTTTTTTTTAATTCCAGTGTCTTTGGGCCACTAATATACATAAGTATTCCAAATTTCATGTCGATAGCTTCGGTAGTTACTGAAATAATCGAGTGTGACGGACGGACAGACGGACAGACGGACAGACAGACGGAGAAAGTCGCACCATAAGGGTTCCATTTTACCATTTTGGTACGGAACCCTAAAAAGACGTGTGGCACTCGGAGACTGCCGCGGTAAAGCTATTGCAATTTGCATAGCCTGTAGTCCTGGTAGTCAGGGGGCGGTGCGGGTAGGGCTAAGCTAAGCTTATCCCGCTTGTCCTCCTGATTTCCGGACGAGCCTGAGGAGGAGGAGCTCGGACGTGCGCGCTTGGCCAATTCGAAGCCAGGCGTAGGTACAACTACGCGGGCTACGATGGCAGGCGTATCGTCGTCGCTGTCTTCGCTTGTTTCCGATTCTATCGGCGAGGTGGTGGCGGCGGTAGTAGTAGTGGTCGGAGGACGACTGGCGAACTCGGCGGCAGGGAACGGGGTAATGGATTGGTCCATTATATTCCAGCGTACCACTGCGCGCGGAATCCCTGTTCGTCCTCTTCCCTGTTTCGGCGGCCTCTGGTCGAGCGGTTGCTTGTCGGCCATGGCGATGCGATTGAAGTACGTTTAAAATGTATTTAAAAACGATGAAACGATAGAACGATAAAAATAATGATTTAAAAACGGGTTAAAACGGTTAAAACTATTAACACTTAAATTTTTTTTGGTAAATCAATTTAAATTTAATTAAAATTTAATGAAAAAAAAAATAATAATCGAAAAATAAAATAAAAATAATAATAACCGGAAAAAAAATCGGACTGGAGACATCTGGATTCGAACCGGGGTCATCTGGTATCGTGACCGCCCATTTCCCACCTGAGCTACTTTAACCTTGTAGATGGTGGCGAAATTTACCTTCGTATTGACAAATTGTAATATTTTTTTCGTTACGGAATTTCTGGATTCAGTCTCCCCGCTCAAGGCCCGCGATATATGCTATGCAATAGCTTAAAAATTCGCCTACTTGATACCGGATAATATTAAAGTCTTAGTGGTACTCGCTCGATTTTATCCGCGTGCATTTAGGTGATTTTAACATCCCATGAGAACTTTTGAGTTTTCCAGGCTTGTATATTTGTTGTTTTTAGCTCTTGTTCATCGTCGAGTTGAGATGCAAGCTATCTGTAGGTAACAAATTTCGTCAAAAAGAGTCCAACAGATAGCCCGTAAAAATGTAACGGACTAACTCGGACGTGGGTAAGCACTTTGGCATTTATGATATTATGATGTACATTGTACACAGTGTATAGCTATATCATTAGGATCATATTTTGTAATGATGTTTAAGTATTTAATATACTAAGTTACTCTATTTATTGACAATGGTAATCTATACCAATATTATAAATGCCAAAGTGTGTCTGTCTGTCTGTCTGCTACGCTTTAACCGCTGCCATCTTTTCAACCGATTTTGATGAAATTTGGTATAGGGGTAGGTTACAATGGTTGGTTAATACTTTTTATCCCGGAAAATTAAGGAGTTCCCGCAGGAATCAAAAAACTTAATCCACGCGGACGAAGTCGCGGGCATCATCTAGTATTATAATATGATACGAAAGTGTGTCTGTCTGTCTGCTATGCTTTCACGGCTCAACTACTCAACCGATTTTGATGAAATTTGGTACAGAAATAGGTTAAACGCGGACGAAGTCGCGGGCATCATCTAGTAGAAAGTAAAAGAAATGGATCTAATTATACTTGTACTTTTAAATTACTCTGTAAACCAAAAACGTGACGACGTGCTGTAAACCGTACCTAAGCAATTTGCAAAATCAGCGAAATTGGGATTACACTTATTAGTTGTGGTTAAGATGTTTGTTACTTCGGAGTCTGCTATAAGTGAATAAGTTAATTAATATGGCAACACATAGCTCGTTTTCCATCAAACCTATCGTTTCTAAAACAAGGATTTTATTTGGACTTCTACCAGGACTTGGATCATTGATACTGCTACGTATGGTAATTCATCTCTACAGACCAGATATTGAAGATGCAGAAAATCGCGTTCGAGATCATCCGTTCGACGAATTGTATGATTATTACGACTTCATTGTGATCGGCGGCGGATCTGCGGGATCAGTAGTGGCCAGTCGTTTATCGGAAAATCCGGATTGGAATATTCTTTTAGTTGAGGCAGGCCAGGATGAAAATGTGCTATCTGATGTGCCTATATTGTTCCCCACTCTACAAACGTCTTCAATAGACTGGCAGTTTGTGACAGAACCTAGCAGTGATTATTGTCTAAGTATGCTTGATACCAGATGTAAATGGCCGCGTGGTAAAGTCTTGGGTGGATCAAGCGCTTTAAATGCAATGCTTTACATACGTGGAAATAAGAAAGATTATGATCATTGGGAAAGTTTGGGAAACGAAGGATGGGCTTATAAAGATATCTTAAAATATTTTCTTAAAGCAGAAGATATGCGAATACCTGAGTATCAATATGACCCATATCACTCAACGGGAGGGCCCATTTCTGTGGAATATTTTAAATTCGAGCAACCTATAACAAATAAAATTTTACAAGCTGGTCAGCAACTAGGATACAGTATTGTTGATGTAAATGGAAAATCTCAGACCGGATTTACAAGATCTCACGCTACCCTTTATGATGGACTACGGTGTAGCACGGCAAAAGGTTATCTTCGTCCCGCTTCAAAAAGACGTAATCTTCACGTAAGCGTACATTCACTAGTAGAAAAAATTCTAATAGATGAATACAAAAAGGCGTACGGAATAAAATTCATGAAGCATGGAAAATCAAGAATAATTAAATCTGCAAAAGAAGTTATTTTATCTGCGGGAGCTATTCAATCTCCACAACTTCTAATGCTATCCGGAGTTGGTGACAGTGATCAATTAAAGGAGCTCGGCATATTTCCTGTGACCCATTTACCTGGTGTTGGTAAAAATCTTCAGGATCACATAGCTATGGGTGGCCATTCGTTTTTATTTGACAACCCGTATACTAACGGTTCAGATTACAGTTTTAATTTAAACAGTATTATGGGTGTGGCTAGTATTATTGACTTTGCACTTAACAAGAACGGGCCTTTGTACAGCATGATGGAAGCTGAAGCAATGGCTTTTGTTAACTCGAAATATCAAGACCCAGCTGAGGATTATCCTGATATTCAGTTTTTTATAGCACCTACTGCCGACAATATGGACGGAGGTATATTTGGGAAACGTGCTAACGGTCTAACAGACGAAACTTATGCCGAGTTGTATGAAGATATCTTATATCAACCGTCATTTTCCATTGTACCATTACTTCTTAGACCTAAAAGCCGAGGACTAATTAAACTACGAGATGCAAATCCTTATTCACCACCGCTTATTTATCCGAACTACTATTCACATCCGGATGATATGCTAAGAATGGTAAGTAAGGATTAATACATGTTATGCTACATAGCTCAGTAATTCGAGCAGCCTAATATCAGGTTTCTCTTAACATATTGGTTATGTATTATGCAATATTTACTGAACACAAAACTATTTTTAGGTAGACGGTGCAAGAATAGCGCAAAGTTTGGTAGATCAGCCTGCTTTAAAGGAATTAAATGCTAGACCAAATCCTAATCGGAATCCTGGTTGCTCGGAGCATGACCTGATGTCAGACGAACATCTGGAGTGTCAAGCTCGTCATCATTCGCTGACAATTTATCATCCCGTAGGTACTTGTGCTATGGGACCAGCACATAATTTTAATGCAGTGGTTGATTCCAGATTGCGAGTAAGTATTTTTATATTTTACTTTCTGAAAAATCCATACTTTCCTTACTAACCTATACCTACCTATTTTTCCTAAAATATAAATGCAAAAGCGTGTCAGTCCATCCGTCTGTCTGTCTGCTACGCTATAAGGATCGACCTTTTCAAACGATTTTGATGAAATTTGGTACATATAGGTAGGGATTAGGGTAGGACATAGACTAAAAAATTAGGGAGCTTCCGCGAAGGTAAAAAAACTTAAATCCACGAGAACGAAGTCACGGGCATCATCTAGTTTTACGTAATATGAATAGGTAGATGAATAAATAAAAATAATCGATAAAATATAATGGCACGGCAGAGTTCGCTCTCTTCGTTCATCGCTCCTGAGCAATTATTAGTAACTAAATGATGCCTGCGACTTCGTCCGCGTGGATTGATGTTTTTTGAATCCCGCGGGAACTTTTCAATTTTGCGGGATCTATGTGTTATTTCATAATCTATCTCTGTGCCAAATTTAATCCAGATCCTTTCAGCCGGTCTGGCGTGATTGAGTAACAAACATCCATCCATCCAAACTTTCGCATGTATAATATTAATTATAGATTAATTACTCCATTTTCTTTTCAGGTTTACGGCATACAGAACTTAAGAGTAATTGATGGTAGCATTATGCCGACAATAGTCAATGGTAATACTAATGCACCTATTATAATGATAGCCGAAAAGGCATCAGATATGATTAAAGAAGATTGGGCTGCAGCTCCTATATATATTTCAAAATATAGTGGACCTCTCGTGGAATCTAATGATGTAACTAATTTTAACTACATGCAATACAGAGATGCGGGAGATACCGTGAAAAAACAAGATTTACTCACAGAAGTAACAAGACTTTTTCCCCATTTATCGAAAGATATTGCTCAAAAAATTAATAGATCAAAACAAGAACCACAAATATTAGACAAAGGAAAAGAAATCTTCAAGAATAAGAGTATTGTCTATGAAAGACCAATTTCATATAATACAAATATTACTAGACCGACAAAAAGTAATCAAACTCTACCTTTTTACAATTTTTTAAGTCATGGTCACCATAATAATGACGCTGTAAGATTTAGACCGTATCCATACAGGCAGCATAAAAACACAGAGGAAACACCAAGTACTGAGAAGTTAAGTCATCCAAAACAAATTATTTTCAACAATTCTCCCTTGAATATGCATTCAAAATTTAACGACAGGTATGCCATGAACCAGAGAAATCCAATTTATGAAAAACTGAGCCCTACAAGTATTAACCAAAATAGATTTAGTGACAAGAAACAGCAAACAAACAGTTTTTACATGAATAATAATAGATCAATAACAAATGAAAAGAGAGATTGCCGGCTTTGGTTATATTACAATGGATTTAATTATGAAATAAACATATAATAATTACCACACATAATTATTTCATAACTTACTACCTTTTAACCTAATTACAAAGAGGAAAGCTTTAATTCTTAGAAAATGTAAATTTTTTGCAATAATTGTATCTATTTTCATAATTTTTGTCATTTTTAGATATCATATATGCAGAAATATAATGTTGAAATCGTACTTATTTCTGTTTTATTGCATATCACCAGTCATAGTATCATTAATACGAGTATTATGTAAGATAATATCAAATTAACAATAATTATTTTATAAGATCTAGCAAATCACTGATTCGAAACATTTATCTCGCATGTCCCTGCAAAAAGGACATAAAAACTGAGTGTACGTCTTGGCTTACTATATTCGTTGCACAATAAAGTTCGATAATAGCCTTATATGAACGAATAGCTTGAATAATATGGAAGCGCTACAATCATATATAACATCCACATGTCCTATGCCGTTTGCTGGTATGACTGGTGACCTATTCCTTAAAGCGGTGACTGCAGTTGTTGCGGCCCATTGCACCATCTTAGATGATTTCGACTGGCCGCGGGATAGTGCTGAAGAAGTAATTGAAAAAGGTTCCAGTAAGTACAAACTAATTGGTAGACTTAAATATAAATAATCTATGGTAGCTTGTTCATCCATTTCATCAGCACGTATTTTGGTTTTGAAAAGAACCCCGTAAGATAATCTTACGGATCTTCTCCCCGGTCTTCCCCAGGAAGACAAAAGGATATAAGTAAAATTTCTTGGAGGAAAAGTACTCTACGAGTATTTCTGTCTTCAAGGCATAAGTTACATCTGAGCTGAAAGTGAATATAGGTTTAGCGGAAATGGCGTGAAAAGGTAACAGGCATATAAACTGACATTCTCTCATTGTAAATATTATATTACTAGCTGACGCTCGCGACTTCGTCCGCGTGGAATAGGTTTTTTTTAATTCCCACGGGAACTCCTTAATTTTCCGGGACAAAACGTAGCCTATGTCCTCAACAATACCCATGCCAAAAATCACGTCGAACCGTTGCTTTGTTGAGATGTGATTGAAGAACAAACTAACAAGCCAATGAACCAACAAACAAACACACTTTTGCATGTACGATAGTATGATATGACTAGATGACGCTCGCGACTTCGTCTGCGTGGATTAGGGTCTCGTCTTTTTGGTTTCCGCGGAAACTCTTCGATTTTCGGGATAAAGTGTATGTGTCAATTCAGGCTATAAACTATTTCCATTCCAAATTTTACCCAAACCGGTTCAGTCATCGTGGCGTAACAAACATTGAAACATATAACAACCAGACTATAATTTTTGTAATATTAATTAAAAAGACAGATATTATTGAAATCACTATTGTTTTAGGTATATCATACGACATTATAATAGTCGGTGCAGGAACAGCTGGATCGTTACTTGCCAGCCGCTTGTCTAATATCTATCCTGCTTGGTCGATATTATTGATAGAAGCAGGTGACGACCCTGGTATAGATACTGAGGTGAAAATATAATTTATTATTAAATTATCACATCATACTTTCTTATTTTAGTTATTTATAGTAAATAACACAATTTTTTTTCCGATTTCAGATTCCGGCATTTTTATTTCTAAACCAAAATTCAAGCAATGACTGGTCGTATAAAACGCACCCAGATGGAAATAGCTGTTTGGGTTTGAGAAACAATAGTTGCATATGGAGTAAAGGAAAAGGTCTTGGTGGATCTAGCTCAATAAATGCTATGATTTATCTCAGAGGTCATCCGAAAGATTATTATGATTGGGAGAAATTAGGAAATCCCGGTTGGGGTTACAATGACTTGGTAAAATACTTTGAAAAACAAGAAAAACTATTCAATGTTATGGACAGTAATTTCCCTGGATATGAAAACGAATGGTACGAAATCCTTGACAGTGCATGGAAAGAATTAGGCTTTACAGCTAACAATTACAATAACCATGAAGCGATAATTGGAACTAAGAAGACTCGATTACTGACGCAAAATGGTAAACGTATGAACACTGCTAAAGCATATTTCAAGAACGCTAACAATTTAATAGTCATGAAGAACACTAGAGTTGAAAAAGTATTAATAAATAAGAAAACTAATCAGGCGATTGGTGTAAATATAAGACACAAAACTGGGATCACTATGGCAATTACTGCTAGCAAAGAAGTTGTGTTAGCAGCAGGATCAATTGGGTCACCACAGTTGCTTATGTTATCTGGAATTGGGCCAAGAGAACACCTTGCAGAAATGAACATTCAGTGTCATTTAAATCTTCCAGTAGGAAAAAACTTACAGGATCATTTGTTCTTTCCTTTGTTTTTGAAAACAAATATCAACCGAGAATTATCGCGTAATCTAATAAACTTGCTTCTACTTCAGTATATGTTAACTAGAACAGGACCTTTCTCAACAATCGGGCTAACTGACTATATGGGCTTTATTAACACCAATAATGATTCTGACTACCCCGACATACAATTTCATTACACATTCTTTACCAAAAATGACAATTTTATGTTAAAACCTTATCTAGAGGGTGTTGGCTACAGTGATGAAATTATTCAGGTAATTGAAGCATTAAATTACGAACACGATATATTGGGTATATATCCTACATTACTGCATCCGAAGTCTAAAGGTGAGATATTTCTTACAACATCTGATTTATCACAACCCATAATTAAGGCTAATTATATTCATCACCAAGACGATTTAGTTCCTCTTATAAAGGCAATTCATTTCATTCATAAACTTGAGGAAACTGCGCCTTTTAGGGCACTGGGAATTGAATTACTGAATATTGAAATACGAAACTGCAGCAAGTATTACTTTGACACTGATGAATACTGGGAGTGTTATATTAGACACATGGCTACAACAATATACCATCCAGTTGGGACAGCAAAGATGGGTCCGCACGACGATGATTCGGCTGTAGTAGACAATAATTTGCTTGTTCACGGCATGAATAATCTGAGGGTAATAGATGCAAGTATCATGCCTATTATACCGAGAGGTAATACTATGGCGGCCACTTTGGCAGTTGCTCAGAAGGGTGTCGACATAATTCAGGAGCTATATGAAAAAATCAAAGAAGAATTGTGAAAGAATTCTTTATTATATCATAATAAAATTTTAACGTGTTTTGAACGTCTTTTGTATCCAATTAGCAATGCATATAAAAATGTCTGTAAATGTTTCTTTTTTCACCTTATATTTGAAAAAAAAAACTAATTATATAGTTTTACATTTTCAAGAGCATCATACTTTGTAATAGCAGATGTTTTCTTCTGATTTTGTTATATTATTGTAGTTTTGTATTTTATTAATTAAAGCATTCCTTTACTTTTTGATAACTTTGTACTCTTGCTACTCGTATACTGTACAAATAAAAAATAAAAATAAAACTCTATGGCAGGTCCAAATCAAAAGTTTTAAAACACCATACATTTAAGTAAAAATAGCATTTTAAAGCGAGTTCAACTAGGTTCATAGAAAATATCAAGAGATGGGTGATATGTTACATCACGGACAAGGGTGGGCCTTGACGCGGTTTCGAGACGTGTGGCGAAATAGCATCGCTTTCGCATATGAAACAACGTCTAAAAGTTAGGAAACGAATGTCGTGTTCTGATTTAAATATTTTTTTAAAATCTATTTTGGAGAATTTTGGCGGTTGAGCAGTCAGGATATTTATTTAGGAACTAGAGGACGCCCGCGACTTCGTTCGCGTGGCTTAAGTTTTTTAATTCCCACCGGCACGCCTTAATTTTCCGGGCTTAAAAGAAGCCTGTGTCACTCTTCAAGTACCCATCTCATTCTCTACCCATGCAAAAAATCACGTCGATCCGTTGCTCTGTTGCGGCGTGATTGAAGGCCAAAATCTCTATTTGACGTCCTTGGGTATAGAAATTTAAAAAACTGTAAAATCCGTATTTCATCATTAGCGGATACCAAGTTTCATGGATATAACTTGAGAAATGACGGACTTTCATACAAACTTTCAACCCCTATTTCACCCCCCTTAGGGGTGGAATTTTGAAAAATCCTTCCTTAGTGAGCACCTACGTCATAAAAGAAACCTACTGTCAAAATTTCATGTTTCTAACTCCAGCGGTTTAGGCTGTGCGTTGATATATAAGTCAGTCAGTCAGTCAGGACTTTGAATTTTATATATATAGATATCAGAAGGTGACATACCGTGGGAACTGCAAGTAGATTACGCCGATTGCACAGTCAGTCGTCAATACCGAGGCAGTTATATCAAGTTCAACTAATGTTTAGTTGCACTAACAAATGCAATTAATGTTCAGTTGCACTGCTATTTTGCAGTTGGCTTGCAGTCGAAGTACATCCCTTCTGCTAGAAATGATGAGTAATGATACTGAATGAACTGTAAATGTAGAGAACGATACGTTTGACCGATTTTTTTTTTGCAATTATCTTTGATATTAAAATGCAAAAATCCCTTCAGTGCTGTTTCAGTTTATACATTTTCTAATATTCTCCATGTTTTATAAGGTTCACTCCAATCTGCTTTTTATTCGGTCTACGCTTTGTATGTCTTGGATTACGTACGTATTGACGTTGGATTGACCGTCCGACCGATCCGTTCTGTACACAATCAATCTGGGTCGCGATCTAGATTGACTGTGTACCAGACACCATAGATTAGCTAGATAATTTTTTTTTGTAACCTACGATGACACATTTTAGATTGATTGAGATTGACTCAAAACAAAAGTGAATCGTGATGTCCCGTTCATCATCAAGATTGCAGCTTACTTTTCCTTTAAATAATATTCTTACTTAATAATCATCATAAAAATAAACAAGTATGATGTAATAGATATCTGGTTTCAAAGACTAATTAGAAGTCATTAAAATTGTTGGATATTAAAATAATTCTGAGATCTCTTTATGAACGAAAGAGGAAACGAGCGAACAGAACGAGACCTAAAATTAGTGAAGCAATAGTTTTTAAAGAATAAAGCAAATGAGATAACGTTTTTCGAATCTTCCAAAGTTGTTTTATTCTTACAATATTATTTTTTTAAAATCGTGATGGTCGGAATCTAATGACGACTATGGTTTAGAACCCTGTGGAGTGTGGACGCGACTATAAATCACATGGTGTATATTTATCGTTCACAAAACAATGTATCTTACCAGCATCAACGCAACTTACCAGCAGCGCCAACGGCGTCAATGTTGGGCAAACGAGAGGCTTTAGAATATGATATAGCGGCGAACAACTATCTAACTTCTACGTTGCTGTTGGATAGGAATGGAAATTGCACTATTGCACAATCTAAATGAAGATGAATTACAAAGACATAATGTCTTTAATGCACATCACAATGCATGTATTATACAACACAGCAACACTCTCCCTAGTCGCTTTTACTCTCTGGTCGTAAATGCAGACAAAGTAAACAATCTGTAAGACTACCACTTACACTTACTTACCACAGGGCCTATGAAGTACCTACAAGTATATTGTACCTTAGGACGTTTTATCGACAAAATATGACACAATAATGATAAGTGTAGAGTTAATCTTAATAATAGTTATTTGTTATACAAGAGTGAAAAGTTGTTTTTTAACCGCGTGCTCAATTTTGATGACCGAGCAAGCGAAGGATTCTAAAATTGAATCACGAGCGCAGCGAGTGGTTCAAAAATTAGAATCCTGAGCGTCAGCAAGGGAATCAAAAGAGCACGAGGTGAAAAATCTTTTCACTCGAGTGCAACACGTAACTTTTCATCCCACCTCAGCGAGGAAATGACAATATGACAATATGAAAAAATGGTGCGCGCAAAGCAAATTAAAAAAGTACACCAAGAAGGTCACGAGTGTGAGTTTTTAACAAATTAAAAAAGGTTGTATGGAAATTCGGCACCATAGAGGTAGAAGTAAATAGGTTTTAATGATGTTTTGAATTCACAAACTTCATAGACGAGTGATATTTACTAACGTGCACACGATGTTCTAAATTCAATTTACTTTATCCTCAAGAGGATAATAACGGCTTTTGCATTCAGATATCGAAGGTTAAAAATACTCTTTCCAAGATGGTGGGATGAAAAATAATTTATTTATCTTTCAAACCAAATAAATCATACTAATATCATACACGCTAAAATGTGTTTGTTTGTTGGATTGTCCTTCAATCACGCCGCAACAGGGCAACGGATCGACATGATTTTTGTGGACCTGGAGAGTGGCTACTTTTTATCCCCGAAAATATAGGAGTTCACGCGGGAATTAAAAAACTAAAACCACGTGGACTAATTCGCGGGCGTCAGCCAGTCTTTATATATTATGCCAACTATAGCCTCTTTCCTTGACTTTATCTGCATGAAACTCGAGTCGACCTTTATTTAGGGACCGTAGGTAATATTGACAATCCACATTAGTTAAGTTTTAACCGATTCTGTCTTAATTACGAGAATTTCAAAATATTTAACTATAAAAATAAAAAAAATTGTGAAGTAACTATAGGTTGTAAAAATTTATGTCTCACGTGTGGCAAAGATCCCTCAAGGCAAGCGGTGCTAATAAGCCGTTGCGACACCACCCATGGCTAGCCGAAGGAAAGAAACGTTTATGCGTATCGGCGCACGTATCTACGCTGAATGCAACACTTTGACCTATTGGTTGGCTAACACACCCTTAAGATTTATTGTACCTAAGTTTTTATGAGAGACATTTTATTGATGAAAACTTGAGTAAACTCCATGTAGCACTTTTTGAAATTTACGTTTTCGAACTGCAGACTCATATTCTTATACCTACTCAAATTTACTAGGTACAAAAGAATTAAGTTATAAAACGACACTGAAACTTTAAATATGTATATATAATTGACCGAGCGAAGCGAAGGCATAGTACAAAAGGTCTCTGAGTCTACTTGAGTGAATTTACACTTGTCCGTCCGTCCGTCTGTCAGAGCCTTATAACTTCTGAATTACTGAACGTAATTACTTCAAATTTAAATATTATATAAACCGATGGCCTCCAGTCGAATATGGCTTAAAAAGTAATAAAAATCTTTATTTCAGGGGGGCTCTCATAGAAGCGAATATGAAGAAAAAATATTTTATAGCGTTACATAGGGTTGCGGTATATCATTTTAAAGATAATTAGGAATAGAGTTCATAAATATATTTTTTTAAACTTTTCCCCTAAAATTGACGAAATGGGGGGCTTTCAAAGTGGAGATTTTCTAACGTCCAAAGTTGACCTCAGAACTCCAAATTTTCTGAAATGCTGCGCCTGAAACTTGATCAATTATTTGAATTATATCCTGTACTTGAACAACAAATACTAACATTAGATAAATATTATATGGAAACGAAATTATTTAATTTTTAATGAGCCTTAGTATTTACAACAGAACTTCACAATGATGTCCACCACTAGTAAATAAATAAATAAAAAGCGTTTTATTAACAGTTCACTTCTTGACTTACAGTCTAGCATAATAAAGCGGTTCTTACTGATAGCATGCAGTTGGCTACATTCCTTAATTTAGTGTGCTTTAGATTGTTGAAATACTATCTTCAATTTCTGTAATATTTATATCAATGTATCAGAGATACCACCAGCAATAAATCTTCGATACAAAGAAGGTTTAAGTGAGATTCATTAACAAATATTACATTCAGCTAAATTAAAGCCAATCGGATGATAGAGCTGGATGAAAAGTGGAACAAACTTATATAAAAATACGCAAAAGATGCATAAACTTTATGTATTGTTTTGCACAATTTTGGGTTATTTCATCTTCGTTTTTTAACTAAGCGGGTGTAAAATTTCGTAACCAAGCCGAAAGACAAAAGAGTCGAGGAGTAAAGATCAAATATTTCTGTTTGAGTAACGTACCATTGTGAAACATGACCAAGACAGGTAAGAAGCATATTGGGTAACGCTGCTTCCGTTTCCCTTTGTCAAGTGTGACAATTTTGTAGTGCGTTTTACATACCTACCATTTACACATCATAAGAATCTAGAACGGAATACAGGCAACGAAATACGGCATCACGTCGCATCCCCCTGTTGGCAGACATCTGTATTTCTATACTTCTATACTATCTATACCAATATTATAAATGCGAAAATTTGCATGGATATATGGATGGATGGATAAATGGATGTTTGTTACTCAATCACGCCAGAAATTGGCTGAACGGAACTGCATGAAATTTGGCACATAGATAGATTATAGTCTGGATTAGCACACGAAAAATTAAAGAGTCCCCGGGGGAATCCAAAATCAATTCACGCGGACGAATCATAGGCATTTTTTTAACCACTACAAATTAGCCCTTGACTGCGATCTCACCTGATGGTAAGTGATGATGCAGTAGGTATAAGATGGTAGCGGGCTAACCTGTTAGGGGCATGGCAGTTATATTAAACCCATACCCCTATTCGGTTTCTACACGGCATCGTACCGGAACGCTAAATCGCTTGGCGGCACGTCTTTGCCGGTAGGGTGGTAACTAGCCACGCCACGACCGAAGCCTCCCACCAGGCCATACCAGGGAAAATTCAGAAATTATAAATTCCCAAATTTTCCCTGCCGGGGGTCGAACCCGGGACCTCCCGCACGTTAAGACAACAGTGCTACACACTGCGCCAGGGAGGTCGTAAAAGGAAGGCATCAGCAAATCAAACAAATCTTGCAGTTTTGAGTTGTAAACACAAACGTAGGATGATTTGAGTGTTTAACTAAAGGTTTCAAAATACCAAATGAGGAATCAGACTAAAAAATTTAAGCACCGGTCCTGATGACCATTAAATAAAGCAATCTCATTTCGCATAACAACACACCCAGAATATAATAGAAGGAAATCTTTTTAGAGCGGAACATTGTAAAAGTACGAATAAGGAAGTCAAAAATTGAAGATGCGCAATGCGCATATTATACACCTACTAAACATGTAACTTTTCATAATTACTCGTAAATGTTAAGGCCCGCCACATATATTCGGAATCCCGAAACGGAATTTCGATTCACAGTAGTTTTCCGTTCGGATCTTTTTCTGATTCGGAATTCCGAATGGGAGTCTGTGCGTTCGGAATTCCGAACGGAAAAAAGCCGTTCCGAACGCAAGTCTTCCATATATTTTGTATGCCCCGCCACATACATTCGGAATTCCGAACGGAACGCCAGTGTGCACAGAGTAAGTACATTTACATTGAACCAGTGTGCGTCTGTGGACCGAAGCGAGTAGGTGTGCTTATGGGGCTGCGGCGCACGTGTATTTACGCGTGCGATGTCTGATATCGAACACTTAGCTATAGCCGTGGATGTGGGACTTAATTAGAACATGCATGGGACACTAGTCCCATATGCATATGCATATATATGCTGGTTATAATTCCTATGTGAATTGGTTGCGTGGCAGAGATCGCTTAAAAGCGATAAGGCCGCCAATTGTACCGACTTGTATTTTTATTTTATTTTTGTTTATTGTTTCTGATTATTTGTGTACAATAAAGAGTATTTCATTCATTTCATTCATTAATCATGAAGATTACCATAACAGACCGTAAGGAACTGGGATGGCAAGCCATTGCTAAAGAAATATACAGTGACTATGATTCTTTGGAGGATTTTGTTTAATAATCCGTCGAAAGAGTTAGAGTATTGTTAATAGGCATTCGATAATATTTAAAAAAAACCGGGCAAGTGCGAGTCGGACTCGCGAGCGATGGGTTCCGTACCATTATTAATAAATAATTACCTTTGTTAATGAACCGCAAGACTAACTTTGTTTGTAGAGGTTTATTGTTAATATCAAAAAAACTATGCTAGTTAGAGCATTGGCTATAGTTTTCCTGTAAAATATACGTAAATTCCTATTGACCATAATTATTTCAAATTGTTCGATTGGTAAACTCCGGAGATAAGGGGGGGGGGGGGGGGGGGGACGGTATTTTTTTAGACATTTTCCCCGATAAATCAAAAACTATCATAACTAAAAATAATTAAAAATCTGTTTTAGAATGTACAAAGTAAACCCTTTCATATGATACCCCACACAGTACAGTTATCTCACTTTTAAATTTCAACCCTCAGATTTTCCCCTTTTCTTTTTAAATAAGAACAAAAATAATTTCCAATTTTTTTTAATTCCAGTGTCTTTGGGCCACTAATATACACAACTATTCCAAATTTCATGTCGCTAGCTTCGGTAGTTACTGAAATAATCGAGTGTGACGGACGGACAGACGGACAGACGGACAGACGGACAGACAGACGGACAAAGTCGCACCATAAGGGTCCCATTTTACCATTTTGGTACGGAACCCTAAAAAGACTGGATTGGCTCGTAATTTGGCTCTTTTTAGGGTTCCGTAGCCAAATTTGGCAAAAACGGAACCCTTATAGATTCGTCATGTCTGTCTGTCTGTCTGTCTGTCTGTCTGTCTGTCTGTCTGTCCGTCAGTATGTCACAGCCACTTTTATCCGAAACTATAAGAGCTATACTGTTGAAACTTGGTAAGTAGATGTATTCTGTAAACCGCATTAAGATTTTCTTACAAAAATAGAAAAAAAACAATAAATTTTGGGGGTCCCCATACTTAGAACTGAAACTCAAAATTTTTTTTTTCATCTAACCCATAGGTGTGGGGTATCTATGGATAGGTCTTCAAAAATGATATTGAGGTTTGTAATATCATTTCTTTCTAAACTGAATAGTTTGCGCGAGAGACACTTCCAAAGTGGTAAAATGTGTGTCCCCCCCCCGTAACTTCTAAAATAAGAGAATGATAAAACTAAAAAAAATATATGTTGTACATTACCATGCAAACTTCCACCGAAAATTGGTTTGAACGAGATCTAGTAAGTAGTTTTTTTTTAATACGTCATAAATCGAAAACCGCAATTTATCTTTCATTCAATCAACTCAAATATTTAAAAAAACATTTAATTTAAAACTTACTACAGGTTTGTACGGAACCCTCGGTGCGCGAGTCCGACTCGCACTTGGCCGGTTTTTATATAATATTGACCGTCTTGTAATCTTTGGGTGTTAAGGGGATGCACCCAGTAACGGCGACGTATTTTCTTCTTCTTAGCCAGATACAGCAACAATACAATCGCCATGACAAAATCGTCATCCATATTCGCTAACAGAACTGAACGAGGCTAACGTCTCTCAACATCTGAGCCTTGTAATTCCGAACGGAAATAAACGTATGTGTGTGATGTACGTTCGGAATTCCGATTCGATATTCCGAATCAAGATTTCGAAACGTAATTCCCAATGTATGTAGCCGGCCTTAGAAAAATAAATACGCAAAAAATATCTCTCTGCGTCGTATTCATCATTACTGAGGGTCGTGAGGGAGGAGGAAGAATGGTAGGAGGAGTTAGGTAGGAGGAGAGGAATGGTAGGATAATAATAAGATGGGTTCCCACGTCCTTCAGCATAAGACTCGAAGAGTATTTTAACTATTAGGTTTTGTAAAGATTATTATCAGATGTTAGTGATAATAACCGGGGACGATGGCTTATTAAGGTGCTCTCCGAGACACGGAAGAGACGAAAATTTGAATCTCCAAATTCGGTCACCCATCCCGTAACCGACTTGGGTCAATGTTGCCTAACATTCGCAATCGACTGATATGCGTTGTCACAACTAGGCCACTCGTCCCTATGAAAAATTACCTATTCTAAATAGGTCGGTCTAATGTTCTAAGAGGCGATACCTTACCGGCATGACTTACCTTTTCATAATTTATTTGTTAGGTGATACGCGGTTAGAATCCATACAAATTATTTAATTTTATTATTATAAAGGCGAATTGTGTCTGTCCCTCTGTCCGCTACTCTTTCACGACTCATCTGCTTAACCGATTTTGATGAAATTTGGTACAGGGCTTGGGGAAGGACATAGGCTACTTTTTATCCCGGAAAATTAAGGAGTTCGCGCGGGAATAAAAAACATAAATCCATGCATAGTAATTACATATGTTCAAGAGGTACTACAATTTTTGTAGCCATTTTTCTCCATTTAATACTAAATCTACATCATATTTTCATCTGGCGTAATTGTAATTTGTACATTATGTAAACCTTTCGACTAAATACCGAAGATTTTGTAACCAAAACTTAAAATAGTACCAAGAAGCCATTACTAAATGGCTTCCATAATTTAGTAACATTTCTTTAACATTGACCGCTCACTTGCCATCCAGTCCAACGGGTGAGAAGGCTCCAGTGGTAAACCAACGCGCAAGCTGCTCACGCGCAGCTGGTGTTGTATAACAGTTGTGAACAGTGACGTGATCTGTGCTTTTTTTTGTAAGCGAATGTGGAACAGTACTTTTGCTCTCGTTAAGGTAATTCTTTCCTTGATTATAGTTAATTGTTTAATAATTATTAGTGTTATTTCCTGTTTTTATTTTATTGTTGCATATTAAATACATATTTTGGTTAGAGAAGATAATTTCATCTGACTCGTCCACTGCAGCTGCGTATAAGTTGCTATGGCTTGTAAATTGTAATAAATGAATATGCGGAACCGTCAAACTTTTAGATTATGAAATTTAACAAGCAGGCCAATATTGCTCAAATTATTTAACAACTTTAAGATTTGTAAACTTATTTTTTCATTCAATAACCGTAGAATGTACTATGGCTACAATGTACCTAAATATATTAGTGATATTAGAACTAACTTCTAGTATTATGAATAAACCATGTTAATAGTTTGTTTTGTAAAATATTAGTTTACTTACTTTTCCAGATTTTAGGATGAACATGATAATAGATTTAGTATTTTATCATAAAAATACCCTACCTGTTATCTTTCTAGGTCAAATTGCATGGTGGCGTCCAAGATGTAATTATTAAGCCCACGTAACGCAATGACACTGGCCCATGTAATAATGACGATATTTTTAGAGGCCATCGAAAAAAACTGTCAAGTGCGAGTCAGACTCGCGCACCAAGGGTGCCGTACTACGACTACGAAATTGTACTTAAAATAAAAATTAGTCATCGTAAGACAATAGTAATAGCGATGCTAAATTTAATAATAGAATACACAATACTAATTTATTGTGCAGTTGTAAAACCCCAATTAAGTTCTCTCAGTGAAAATTAGCTAAGAAAAGGCTCTAATTTTTATGTGAATAACACATAAAAATGAAAGACCAATGAAAAAAGCAGTTTCACGATAGCAACCGTTCATAATATAATGAACATTCGCTTATCAAATGTCAGCAACATACAAGTTAGAAAAGGGATTATAGATAGATTTAAGAAATATCTATTGTTTAGAATATAGCATTGCTTTTTAACACTTATTAGAATACATAGACCATAAGAATAGGATGGTGAACATCCTAAACTAAAACCTATAAATTAATAATAAAAAAATAATATTAATAATACAACACTTTATGTAACATTTAGGACTAACACATAAATAAGCATACAAATTGTAAATTATATAATTATACTATGTAATTATAACTGTAATACGAAGAAAAAAAAAAAAAAAAAAAAAAAAAAAAAAAATGCCATTCACAGTACCGACCTAGAACTGTCTCCGATCGCCATGTCGGAGGAAAAAAGGAAGGAACACATAGAAAAAAAAAAAAAAAACTACGACACAATGTCAATTTAGTAAATAACAAGAAAGATGTCCTATCAACAAGTGATCAGCTGTGAAATAACTGTAATTACACATGGCGCTAACAATTCGACACCCTATGAATACAGAACCCTAATTAAGGATTTTCGGGTTTTTCCTATACTTATGCTGTGAGACCTTGCTTCTTGCCAAATTTTATGTTTCTAGGTCAACGGGTAGTACCCTATAGGTTTTGATTTAGATTCTGATTCAGACAGACAGACTTTTTCCTTTTGAGGAACGGAAGCCTAAATATAGGAGAAAAATGGGGGTGGGGAATATGACGTTGATCTAATAGAATTATTAGACCGAAACTCGAATTAATGTTAAAATTACTTGACTGGCTGATCCTTAGGAGGATGTATCAGATGTACCTACTCATGTTACAATTTTTAAGTTAAAGTATAATATGTAAGTATAAGTTTAAGTTTATTTCTTTACTAGATGATGCCCTCGAATTCGTCCGCGTGGATTAAATTTTTTCAATTCCCGCGAGAACTCCTTAGTTTTCCGGGATAACAAGTAGGTACCCTATGTCCTTCGGGATACAACCTATCCCAAATTTCATCAAAATGAAAATCAATGAACAGTTGGGCCGTGAAAACGTACCAGACAGACACACATTCGCATTTATAATATTTGTATGGATTTTGAAATTTATTAAAATCTATGTAAGCTTTTGTATTTTTTTTGTAACGTTGGAATATCATAAAATTCCTTAATTTCAATTTATTTTCAAAAGTTAACGTTGTATTCCTTTTTATTTTAAAGAATAAGTCAAATAAAATCGGCCAGTTACTTGAACTGTTTCTGACTTTATTATAAAAAAAAAAAACACGATTTGCTACCTTAGATCCAGCTGCGTACGTTTTAAATATTATGTTTTCATACAATCAAGAGTTCAACTCGTATCTTTTTGAATATTATATCGGTACACTTTTTAGATTACAACCAGATAGTGCCCGCGACATGCCGCTTGGATTAAGATTATTAAAAAAACTGTGATTAAAGGAATAAGGAAGCCTTTGATCTTCTACGGGATGCAAGCTCGTATCTCTGTACATTTGTTCAAATCAGCTTAGCCGATGGGCCGAGTAAGGATATGAGACAGATAAGATATCATTAAGGATAACAGACAGACACTTAGGCATTTAAGTAATACATAGAATTCTGTGCAATTAGTATAGATGAATTTAGATTATTATTACTTTACAATTTTTTATAAATATTATCGCAACTCGCGCGAGAAAAAGTTAGCTTTTGTCGGACTATAATATAGAATTCAACGGGTGTGCAGCCACAAACAGAATTTTATTTATTAAAATATAAAACTTCAACTACTAATGAGTTATGGATATTTAGTCTAGTCAACAAGTGCTTTTTGGGTCAAACTTTTTTATCCGCCTCCGAAACATATGAACGAGGTGTCGTTAGATTGACTACTTTTGACCCTTGTTGAGTAGACTAATTATCCTAAAAAGATTATGGTCCAAGTATTTGAGAATCATTATTCGGTGAAAAATTCCTCGATTTATCAATATTGTAATGCAAAGATAAACTAAAACCATAGATTTTAGCGAAACTGTTCATATGACGAACATAATCTCCGCGTAACTAATTTTTATATGGAGCTGTACACACTAGCGTGACAGGATAAAACGTCGCGTGGTTACCCTTTGACACGTACAAAAAAACACGTAAAACAAGCAAAAGTGCATGTGTATTTCTTTTTTCTGACCGTTTACGATATATATAATATGGGTACAGTGCGTGTTTGGTTATCAAGGTCGGCGGCGTTCGGTAAAGGCCTGTACGCTTACTCTGAGTTTTAACATTGCAAATACGATTGATCGACGTAACAGCTCACCACGCCAAGTGTAAGCGAACGTCAAAGTAAAATGGACCCAAAAGCTCTTGCTTTAAAGTCACAAATTCAGCGCTTGGAGCGCTGGCTGCGAATAAATACTCGAAATGATGAAATGAGCTCTAAACCAATGCAGTTAAAGTTCATTTTACTCTGACGTTCGCTTACACTTGGCGTGGTGAGCTCTCACGTCGATCGTATTTGCAACGTTAAAACTCAGAGTAAGCGTACTGGGCTGTCGTGAGCATATTGGCAAATCCAACTGGTTACACCTTTGCAATCTCGATTGGAATTAATTGATTATGTGTATAAAATTTGTAGGTAAATACTAGTATTCAACTTGAGATCTGTAATAACATGGCAAGCCTATAACGTTCCTTTGTGTGTAAACCCAATCACCAAATAGCAATTCTGGCCTTTGGGCATTTGTATGAAAAATCGGAACTGATGTTCATTAACTAAAATCTGAAAGGAAGTGCTATATTATGTTTAACCAACTTCTAGTTCAAGTAAAGTAATATGGACTTTTACTTTAAACTATACTTCCTGTTCTATAGTAGGTAAGATGGTAAAAAAACACTATTAATTTTTTATTAACACTAACCAAGTATTTAAAATGTTGTTATAAGACTGAGATACCTGGCTTGCCTTGGTTGAGTACAGAGTAGGTATCTAATCAATATTGCAAGACTTGTTCTTACTCTAGTTGGCGTTTTTTTTCTCCCCTTTTTTCCCGCTAAGATTTCGATCATTTTTCTGTTTAAACTCTACACTACTTTCTGCCGCACTCACAATCGCTTAGTCGTTAGGTACTTAAGGAACTCCTTAAGTATTGATTTTGTATTGAAAATTGAAATTTATACTAAGGAGATTCCTTGAGTAAGTGATTGACTCAATAAAATAGTGATTGACTATTATTTGCATTTTTAGTTGGTTTGAAATATTTGAATACAGATATTCTTATTTTTAAAAACAAATGTTTCCTTTGAACGAAATTGGATATCTTCGATAATTAATGTACTTTACCTCCATGTCCTTTTCGTTATTAACACCCTGTATATTTTTTTAATTGACGTAGGTACGTGCATCTCATGTATAATATTCATCATAACGATAACGTTGCAAGATCCAGACGTTAATTTAATATCTATTAACCCAGACGTTTACCGGTGAACCGATAGATGTTGTAACACAACTATTGTAGTGGATAATTGACTTGAGAGCAACCTTATTCTCACATGGTTTGAAGTGAATTTAATAGGACAATATTATAAGCTTTATAGGTTGCGTAAATTTTATTTTTATATAAGTGTGATTTAAATTGACAGTACTTAGAAAGTTTCACAGGATCAAAATTGGTATTTAGGTATTTTGCTTATTCATGTGCCTCTTACTGAAAGTCAGCTGTGAGTTATCTAAACTTCTTGTCCGTAACTAGGGAAAATAGTTCTCCGACTGTATTCCAGTCCACTCCCATAAGTTCTGTAGCCATGAGTTCTTCTTTCTTTCCGCCCCCCTCATTCAGGTGTTCAGCTATTGCCACAGTATTGCAGTATCAATATTGTTCAAAAAGATTAAAACAGGTCAAGTTGTAGAGTAAAAACTACTTCTCACTAATTATTGTTAGCATTATTTCTATTTGTCATTATATCTCATGAAACAGGAGGTATAACAACTGTAAATTTGACTAGTTTCATGTCATTATGGATGCCATGTTGAAATGGTTAGTTTAAGTGCGAGTGTTTTGGCGATGGTAAAGGGCAAAACACACAGGGAGCGGGCGCGGGTCGGGTGCGGGCCATGTCGTCCATATAAATACAAGGAGTTCAACTCGCCGCGCACCCGACCCGGCCCGCGCCCGACCCGCACCCGCTCCCTGTGTGTTTTGCGCTTAAGGCAGTCTTCACCGAGACTCAAATACCTCGGGTGTTTAGATCATTATTTTGATTATGAGCCGCAGATAGCAATCGGGCCTGATCAAGTGATTAATTTATTATTGTCGTAATGCTTTAGCCAAGTTTTATAATTTACAATTATATTAAGAGTGAAATATATTAAAATTGTTTTATTTATACCTACTTCTGGATTGACCCTATTACATTATTTATATTCAGATGATCCCTAACTATTTCGGTCATGGTTCTCTGATTTTTAACCGACTTCCAAAAAAGGAGGAGGTTCTCAATTCGGCGCGTATTTTTTTCCTTCGGTTCGTTTTCTGGTTAGGCATATGTTTTATTATTCCACAATGTCCTATGCGAAAGTGTTTTTTATTGCGAGACAGATACTACTTTTCACTCAATTTCGAACTAGACGGTAGGTCTCGTATGTGTCAATCGTTTATGAATAAATTACTGGCATGATAAATAATTAATTAATGGATTGGGTGCTTGCATAGGTAACAGGTATGTAATCTATTTATATAAAATTCAAAGTCCTGACTGACTTAGATATCAACGCACAGCCTAAACCGCTGGTGCTAGAGACATGAAATTTAGAGGGTGTGTTCTTTGTGAAGAGTAGGTATCCACTAAGAAAGGATTTTTCGAAATTCCACCCCCAAAGGGGTAAAATAGGGGTTGAAAGTTTGTATGCAAGTCCGTAATTTTTCAAGTTACGTGTATATGGATACTAGCGGACGCCCGCGACTTCGTTCGCGTGGCATAAGTTTTTTAATTCCCATAGGCATTCCTTAATTTTCCGGGATAATAAGAACCCATGAAAAAAAAACCGTCGATCCGTTGCTCTGTTGTGCGGTGATCGAAGGACTATTTAAAGGACGGATAGAATTGATAAAAACTGTGAATTATGTATTTCATAATTTAAACCGGTAGTCCAAAGATCAAGTTTCACGGCTATTTAACTTGAAAAACGCCGGCCTTTTACACCAACTTACAACCCCCATTTTACCCGTTTGGGGGTGGAATTTTGAAAAACTGTTACACACCGTGTACTTCTTTATATTATACCGGAAGCCAAAATACCAAGTTTCGTTGATACAACTTGAGAAATATCTTGAGAAATGAAGAACTTTCATATAAACTTTCATCCCCTATTTCACCCTTTCGGGGGTAGAATTTTCGAAAACTGTGAAACACGTATTTCTTTATTTTTTACCGATAACTCATATTCTAAGTTTCATGGATATAACTTGATAAATTACGGACTTTCATACAAACTTTCAACCCCTATTTCACCCCCTTAGGGGTGGAATTTTGAAAAATACTACCTTAGTGAGCGCCTACGTCACAAAAGGAAGCTACTGTCAAAATTTCAAGTCTCTAACCCTAGCGGTTTAGGCTGTGCGTTGATATATAAAGTCAGTCAGTCAGTCAGTCAGGACTTTGAATTTTATATATATAGATATATATAACTCAAATACTAAGTTTCCCATGAAACATGATTAAAGCTACCGGTTTAAAATGAAGAAATACGTGTTTCGCCATTTTTGAAAATTCTACCCCCAAAGGGCTGAAATAGGGGATGAAAGTTTGTATGAAAGTCTTTTATTTCACTGGTTATTAGGGTTCCGTAGCCAAATTTGGCAAAAACGGAACCCTTATAGATTCGTCATGTCTGTCTGTCTGTCTGTCTGTCTGTCTGTCTGTCTGTCTGTCCGTCCGTATGTCACAGCCACTTTTTTCCGAAACTATAAGAGCTATACTGTTGAAACTTGGTAAGTAGATGTATTCTGTAAACCGCATTAAGATTTTCTTACAAAAATAGAAAAAAAACAATAAATTTTGGGGGTCCCCATACTTAGAACTGAAACTCAAAAATTTTTTTTTCATCTAACCCATAGGTGTGGGGTATCTATGGATAGGTCTTCAAAAATGATATTGAGGTTTGTAATATCATTTCTTTCTAAACTGAATAGTTTGCGCGAGAGACACTTCCAAAGTGGTAAAATGTGTGTCCCCCCCCCGTAACTTCTAAAATAAGAGAATGATAAAAATTAAAAAAATATATGTTGTACATTACCATGCAAACTTCCACCGAAAATTGGTTTGAACGAGATCTAGTAAGTAGTTTTTTTTTTAATACGTCATAAATCGTAAACCGCAATTTACCTTTCATTCAATCAACTCAAATATTTTAAAAAAAACATTTAATTTAAAACTTACTACAGGTTTGTACGGAACCCTCGGTGCGCGAGTCCGACTCGCACTTGGCCGGTTTTTTTTTTTCAAGTTATATCTACGAAACTTGGTATTTTGCCTTTCGGTAAAAAAATAAGAAGGACGTACGTAACATATTTTTATCTACTCCAGCATCGAAAAGTTCCAATTTCGAATTTGACAACTATATCGAATTGAACCCTCTTTCGTGTTTGCTTCTCATAACGATACAGTTCGTTGTATGGGAGCGGTATCGTTATGAGTCGTAGCTGTATCGATATGGTTATCTTCATAAATAGGATACCTATAGCTTAGCGGCTCTGGGTTCTGGCACTTTTGGTTTTTATTCATTTATAAAGTAAAAAATTATAAAGACGTCCTTGTCGTAGATAAAATCTTGTATGCAACTGTACGTAATTAGTCATTTTAATTCTCGTACTATTCTATTTTGATACTCGGCAAGCCTCGTATCAAAAAACAGCACTCGAATTAAAATGACCCTCATTACGATACAGTTGCATAAATAGCTATTAAAATTCCACCCCCAAAGGGATTAAATAGTGGTTGAAAATTTTATGAAATTCCGTCGTTTTTCAAGCTATAGCCAGTAAACTTGGTATTTGGGCTTCCGGTTAAAAAGGATGAAATACGGATTCACAATTTTTGAAATTTCTATCCCCAAGAAAGTCAAATAGGGAGTTTGTCCTTCAATCACGCCGCAACAGAGCAAAGGATCTGCGTGATTTTTTGCATGGGTATTGGGTATAGTTGAGTACCTGGAAAGTGACATAGGCTTCTTTTTATCCCGGAAAAGTAAGGAGTGCCTGTGGGAATCAAAAAACTTATGCCACGCGGACGAAGTCGCGGGCGTCCGCTAGTTAGTCTTATATAACTGATCATGAAGTAGGTAGGTATATATCCTCAGTAAATAGTACCGAAGCAAATAAATTATTTAATTATAATAAATGTGACCAAGTTTGAAAATAAAAGCTCTACTGCTAATTTTTAGTATCGTGAAAGGTACGAGGACGGAGGAAAAAACTGAGTATATTCGCTTCGCTTGTAACTGCATGCTTGACCATACAGAATTTTTTCTGTTAGCGGATTATAGCAAAATATTTGTATTTTTTTCTTGCTAAATCATGAATTTCCGCAAAGTAACGCCTGATTCTATCCAATATTTGAGTATATATATTCTATTGTCGCTATAACTAATTATCAGCGTGTTTCAATTTCATGATAATTGCACAACAATTGCAAAACATAATTAAATAAACTGCGCTAAATCCTTTAACGCCATAATAAAGTGTCTTTTGTGTTATGTTATATCTTTGAAATACATTCGAAACCCACATACTTTCCTTTCATCCTTCCTAATTTGCGGTTTGTCAAGACCATACATTTAGGATTGTGTCCAGACCAATCCTAAATTAACATTATTAAATAAACACTCCAATTTATTTGATCAGAATTTGGTAATCATACAGTGACTTTCGACTGACACAGGGCACTATATTTATCAAAATAAAATAAAAATAATACCATTTCATATCATTAATAATAATTATTTTGGTATCGATACCACGGTAATATCTCTATAATCAAATAAATATTATAAATGCGAAAGTTTGGATGGATGGATGTATGGATGGATGTTTGTTACTTAATCACGCCCCAACGGCTGAACGGATCTGGCTGAAATTTGGCACAGAGATAGATTATAGTCTGGAATAACACATAGGCTACTTTTAATCCCGGAAAATGAAAGAGTTCCCGCGGGAACCAAAAAACCTCAATCCACGGATACGAAGTCGCGGGCATCAGCTGGTAATGTCATAAATGCGAAAGTTTGTATGAAACTGGATGGATGGATGAATGGATGGATGGATGGATGGATAAATGGATGGATGGATGCTCGTTAATCAATCAAGCCAGGACGGCTGAACGGATCTGGATTTTTGGGGCAAAGATAGATTTTATAGTCTGGAATAACAAATAGGCTACTTTTCATACCCGCGGGAACCAAACAACCTCGATCCACGCAGACGAAGTCGCGGGCAACAGCTAGTTTTTAATATAAACTAAAGAATTATGATTTTTCCGCAGCTTTGCAGTTGTTGAATAGTAAAAGTTACTCAAGGTGGAAGAGTTCAGTTTGGACGAGGTTTACTATAATTTCGATAGGGTCACGCGGAAACTAACTATACCTACGTGACGTGTTGTGTCACAACTCACATTGTAACTTGTAACTTGTTTCCAAAGTCCGAAATTTCGTAGTAGGTTTATGTTGATTTAACTTAGTTGTTGCTATTAAAGTATAAGTATACTAGATGATGCCCGCGACTTCGTACGCGTGGATTGAGGTTTTTTGGTTCCCGCGGGAACTCTTTCATTTTCCGGGATAAAAAGTAGCCTATGTGCTATTCCAGAGTATAATCTATCTCTGTGCCAAATTTCAACCAGATCCGTTCAGCCGTTGGGGCGTGATTGAGTAACAAACATCCATCCATACATCCATCCATCCAAACTTTCGCATTTATAATATTTATATTTGATTTGATTTGTTTTTTCGATTCCCGCGGGAATTTCTTAATTTTCCGAGATAAAAAGTAGCCCCTATGTCCTTCCCCGCGATAGGTACAACCTATCCCTGTACCAAGTTTCATCAAAATCGGTTGAACCGGTGGGCCGTGAAAGCGTAGCAGAAAGACACACAGACACGCTTTCGCATTTATAATATTAGTATGGATTCTATGCTCAATAGTACTTTACTACAGTTATGAATATCAAAGGATGAGTCGGTCCGTTCTGGTTTATTACATCCATAAAAATATTTCCTCCGAGTTTTTTCCGAGGACCACATTATTTTGTGCAATACACGACTATATTGCAGTTGACACAAACATAGTAGGTACGTTTTAAACTTACCGCTTTTACAAAAACGATTAGCCTACGGATACTTGACTAATCGTCGAATTTTTATCAAATAAGTTGTTTGTCTGCCTCGTTGGTCTAGTGGTTAGCATAGTCGACTGCGGATCACGAGGTCCTGGGTTCGATTCCCGGTCGGGCATAAAAGTTAGGTATTGGGTTTTTCAATTAAGAAATTCTCAGTGCCAGCCCGGAGTTGGAAGTTGGCGGTGTTTCACCCCCGTGCCTCGGAGAGCACGTTAAGCCGTCGGTCCCGGTTATTATCACTAACATGATAATAGTCGTTAAAGCCCGCCGACCCGCATTGGAGCAGCGTGGTGGATCTAAGCTCTAATTCCCGCTCTCCTATGAGAGTGGAGGCCTGTGCCCAGCAGTGGGACGTTAATAGGCTGTAGTGAAGTTGTTTGTATCTGTTATTGAACTATTTAAAAGCAAATGCGATAACAATTTTTTTTGTTCAATTTCAGAGCGATGTACAGCTGATTCAAAATGGGAGTATTAACAACAGTTTCAGCGGCTGCTAAAGCAGCGCTGACTATCGGGGGTTTAGGCAAGCTAACATTCATACCCCTAATGTTGGCAGCCATGGCTTACTTCAACTACGACCTCCTTGATCCAGAGAATAGGCCGTTCAACCAAAAGTATCTCCGAGAAGAATACGACTTCATCATCGTAGGTGGAGGCTCCGCTGGTTCTGTTCTAGCGAATAGACTGACAGAAATCGAAGGCTGGAATGTGCTTTTGTTGGAAGCAGGAGGACACGAAACTGAAATAAGCGATGTGCCTTTACTATCCTTGTACCTTCACAAAAGCAAACTGGATTGGAAATACCGGTAAGAATAATAAACTTAATCAGGAAAGGACAACTTAAATAAAAAACTAATGAATACTTACTTAATACTCAAACAATATTATAAATGCGAAAGTTTGGATGGATTGATGGATAAATGTTTGTTACTCAATCACGCCAGAACGGCTGAACAGACCTAGATGAAATTTGGCACAGAGATGGATTATAATCTGGAATGACACATAGGCTACTTTTCAACCGACTTAAAAAAAAGGAGGAGGTTCTCAATTCGACTGTATTTTTTTTTATGTTTGTTACCTCAGAACTTTTGACTGGGTGGACCGATTTGGATGATTCTTTTTTTATTTGAAAGAGCATACTTCCCATGTGGTCCCATATAAATTTTATCGAAATCGGTGGAGCGGTTTTTAAAATATCAACAATAAAATAAGTACTTTGCATAGCGAGTGCTTGTTGTTGTAAAGTTGGCGCGGGAGTTTGAAGTCGGTTGTTTAAAAAGTATTTTTTATATTAAATTATTATGCCTGAATATTAAGAGTTCCCGCGGAAACCAAAAACCTCAAACCTCAGCGACGGGCATCAGCTAGTATAAAATAAACTATTTGTTTATTTATTTGAATAACTCTTTCTCAACGATCTAACCTTATAAAATGAAAGCACTCTAACTTGGTAGAGCTATGGAAGTTATTAAACCAGTACCTATCTAATTCTAATTTCTAGGACTGAAGCTCAAGACTCGGCCTGTCAGGCTATGATAGATAAACGTTGCAGTTGGACCAAAGGAAAAGTTCTTGGGGGATCATCTGTACTCAACACTATGCTTTACATTCGAGGCAACAAACGAGACTATGACCAGTGGGAATCACTGGGTAACCCAGGCTGGGGCTACGATGATGTTTTACCATATTTCAAAAAGTCGGAAGATCAAAGAAATCCTTACTTAGCTAAAGACTCAAAATACCATTCAGTTGGTATGTATAAATGAGTATTTTACTTCTTACTCCAATTATTAATTACTTTATTAGAATACTAATATAAAAAATGCGAAAGTTTGGATGGATGGATGTTTGTTACTCAATCACGCTAGAACGGCTGATCCGATCTGGATGAAATTTGGCACAGAGATAGATATCAGTCTGGAATAACACACATTCTACTACTTTTTATCCCGGAAAATTAAGGAGTTCCAAAAAGGAGGAACGGTTTCAAGAGAAACCAAAAAACCTCAATCCACGCGGACGAAGTTGCGGGCACCAGCTAGTTGTTTAACTTATACTTACACAATTTTATGAAGGTGAATGATGTTACTCATTCACGCTACCTTTGGAAAATTGGAATATGTCGCAATTTGGAATGGAGATGGCTTTAAATACACATATATAGTATATACTTATACAGTGGGTTTTTTAAACTGGTGCAATATGGGGAAATCCTAAACCATAGTAGATACAGGGATATTGTCTTATAACCCATTAACACGTTTTTTGCGAAAACAATTTTAGTTAAGTCAAATTGTAGTCAAGCGTGCGCTTTCCCTAATTTTTTTTTAATGCTCGATCGACTCAGTTTTATGCAATCATCATTTCATTGTATTGGAAGAAAAAAAATCGGGACAGCAGAAGTAGGTCAAATTTAATAAAAAAACTAGATAGGAACCATCCACATCATCGAATACAACAAAATACTGATTTAAAACACTTCTACTTAATAGGATATTTAATTAATTTATTTATTTTTCGTCTCAAACGTAGGCATTTATTTAAGATTCAAATATTTCAATATTTTAGCGGGTTCACTAATGTTTCGCAAAAAACATTTAACAAATGATCATTTCACAAAAAACGTTTCAAAAACTAATCATTTCACAAACGTCGTATTCCGCAAACATATATTTCGTTAAAAAGTGATTTGACAAATACTCATTTTACAAATACTTTACTTTGCAAACGTGCTGAATGTAAAAATGTCATTTACCAATTTATTATTTCATAAAATAATTCATTCTTCAAATTCGTAATTTCAAAAAATATTAAAATATAAATTGTTATTTGAAATAATATATAGATCGCCCGCAACTTCGTCCGCGTACAATCTCTGATTTCATATGAGATTATGAGATTTTTTATGATTTGAATATATATGTTACGGGTAATGCTAGAATATGTAGTAATCCTAGGTTTACACGGGTTTACTTAGCCATAGCTTATCTTGCCATTAGCCATAGTTTAGCTTGGGTTTACCCAAATGTTTTGGGTAAAGTTCGAATAATAAGTAAAATAAATTTTAATTCGGAATTTACCCATACTCACCTAGGTCTACCAAACTCTGGCTGGATAATGTTAGGGATATGGGTTCTCTCCCTCTCTCTCTCACCACCTCCAAGGCCCGGTCGACGGAGCCCCGCTTAGCGGGGCTCCTTATTTCTGGGTGCTATAAAAAGGAAATAACCACGAACCACGAAGAGGATGGCGGGGTCTGAAAGACCCCGCCATCCTCTTCGTCACCTAAACTATCCGAGTCGGAGTGCCCCCAGTCATCGAGCTCGCTTCGCTCGCTCTTGCATGAGCGGGAGTGGTGCCTAAAAAGGAAGTGGAGAAGCTAGGAAAACCATTCGACCTTCGTTCAGGACCTCCTTCGCCAGCTTCTGGCTACGCTCTTTACAAAAACACTCTAGGGGTAGGACAGACAAGACTGTGTGGAGTCTGAGTGCTCAGATTTCGACCCAAGAATGTCAACTTTTTAAAATGGGCTACGGCTGAAGACCCCTACAGTATTTATCAAACAATTCATTTTATCAAAAAAGAAATATGCTTTACGTTGTTTTATTATATAACACGATTTATAAATCAATTGTTTGTCTAATTATATTTTATGAAATGATAATTTGTCTGTTAATTGTTTTGTCAAGTTAATTATTTGTAGGACCAAAAGTTTTATAACGATTAATATATGATTCATAATTTTGGGAAACGTTGTTTGTGAAATGAAAAATTGTTATTTGTTTTTTGCCAAATGATTGGTCACCATTTTAGCGACAGGTTGTTGCTAGCTAGGCTAAAAATGATATATTATACAATCTAACATTCTTGTTGTTTGTATTTCAGGTGGATATCTGTCAGTACAAGATGCTCCATACAACACACCAATTGGCGCAGCGTTCCTACAAGCCGGTGAAGAAATGGGCTACGACATAATAGATGTAAACGGAGCACAACAAACAGGCTATGCTTGGTACCAATTTACCATGCGAAGAGGAACCAGATGCTCTACAGCAAAGGCCTTTCTCAGGCCTATTCGGTTGCGACAAAACCTGCACATTTCTCTTTTCTCTCACGTGACCAAAGTTTTGATTGATCAAGAGAAGAAAAGAGCATATGGTGTTGAATTTATAAGAGACACTGAAAAACAAGTTATTTATGCAAAACGTGAGGTTATCTTATCTGCGGGTGCGATTGCATCTCCACACTTGCTTATGCTTTCAGGAGTTGGTCCAGCCAGTCACTTGAAAGAAGTAGGCATTGATGTTATCTACGATTCTCCTGGTGTTGGCAGAAATTTGCAAGATCACATTGCTGTCGGAGGAATCGTTTTTCAAGTCGACTATCCTATAAGTTTAGTCATGAACAGACTTGTCAATATTAATTCAGCATTGCGTTATGCTGTTACAGAAAATGGACCATTAACTTCTAGTATTGGTTTAGAGGTGGTGGCCTTTATAAATACAAAATATGCCAACGCAACAGAAGACTGGCCTGATATAGAGTTTATGATGACATCAGCTTCGATACCATCGGACGGAGGAACTCAAGTTAAAAAAGCGCATGGCATCACGGATGAATTTTACGAAGAAATGTTTGGGCATATATCAAACAGAGATGTTTTTGGAATTTTTCCTATGATGCTACGACCTAAAAGCCGTGGATTTATCAAACTGAGATCTAAAAATCCTTTAGAATATCCAATTATGATCCATAACTACCTAACACATCCTGATGACGTTGGAGTCTTGAGGGAAGGCGTAAAAGCAGCCATAGCAGTAGGGGAGACTAAAGCTATGAAACGTTTAGGTGCAAGATTCAATAGCAAACCGGTACCAAATTGCAAACATTTGCCCCTTTTTACAGATGAATACTGGGATTGTTATATTAGGCAATATACTATGACAATATACCATCTCTCTTGTACGGCAAAAATGGGGCCATCTAGTGATCCCATGGCAGTAGTGGACCCAGAACTCAGGGTGTATGGTGTAGAAGGACTGCGTGTAATCGATGCAAGTATTATGCCGGTTGTTACAAACGGTAATACAAATGCTCCAGTTATTATGATTGCAGAAAAAGCTAGTGATTTAATAAAGCAAACATGGATACCAAAGACAAATAAGAGGAAACGTAGATCTTTGAAATGTTCAAAATTAGAGCAACTTTATTCGCTAAGAAACGGTCATAATACTAAATGCATGGTTGACAGATGATAAAGGGGTTTTATTTAAAGTAATTAATCATTCAATATGGCCATAGAAATATAGGACTTCAAAAAATATCTATAATTTCGCTCAAATACTGACATATCCTCGGTCGTAGATACCTGTAATAATTCTAGTCGTTATTTCTATTACTTACTACTAAAGTGAAACTTTGAATATCCGAACCCCTTGAGGTGTATGAATTACCACTCAAGTGAGACCTCTAGACAAGGCAATCATGCGGAATCACAGCGGCGAGAGGGGGAGGAATTATTACCACCTGGCAAAAATCTACAAATTTCAAATTTTTTTGGTCAGTAATGTGGATCAGTTATTCGGATATATTATGTGCTTAGAACGTACCTAAAGCTGGCTTGTCCGCAAACATCAAAGGCGTCGTGTCACTGCATGTATAAGTTGTGGGAACGCTAAAGGTTAAATGAGACTCAATATTGTGACAAATTATACATTGTTACCTTGTTGACCGTGATTGTTACTTTGGTACGGGCAAGTCGGGCACGGTCAGAAAATTGTGTTGATATAATTAGTTAGTGAATTTTGTTTTCAAAACCTATGAAATGTCATACCTTTGACATGACTTGAATGCAGTAATAAGATAAGGACTTCGTCTTGTAAATATAGATTGTATAATTTCTGTAGTAACTAAATTCGGTGTTCTTTTCAGATGACATACAGTAGGTATAATCATTAAAAATACATTGATTTAAGTAGAAAAAATTATATAGATAGTTAATGGTAACCCTAAATGGTTTTATTTCAAGTACTTATTAAATTGCCAATTGTTTGCTAATAGTTACCTGAGTATTATGAATAATGAGTATGGCTTACGTGTCAGTAACCGTTTTCATGTACTTAGATGTCAAGCGTGTCATAGCAATTACATGAATGACGGTTTATGTAATGAACAATAATTATTTTATTCACCATAGCACCATGACACAAATTCATGTGTTCAAGCATCTAAATTCTAAATCAACCAGTACCGTATTTCCTAGTTTCTGTATATCCATAATCGGCATCTATAATAAAGATATGCTGTCTATTTGTATTTCCCTGATTTCTCCTATCAATAATTTCTGGGACCGATCGTTGTATTACCCATATGGATTTTCCGAGTTTTAAAACATACCTACTTGTCTTAGAGACTTTTCGTTAATGCTTTTAACTGTAATCAAATCAATTTACAAACTTTATTTGTATTATGTTATACCAGCGCCATCTTTATTTTAGACCGTACACTGCACCGTCAACACGCGAACAAAGAGAGTCTGGTTTAGTCGTGACAGACTGAAGTTTTATACAGCAAGGAAATTACACAAGATGGCGCCTTGGCGTTCTCAAAACCATAGACTTAGAATTTTTTCGCTACGCTCTTCTAAACGCAACATAATTGATATATATACATGTACTGTAAATATACAATTTTTGGGAGTTGAGTTACGTTTTCCATGAAAAAGAGATCGACAAAACTGGGCTAAATCGTTACAGACACCCCATAAACACCAAAAAAAAGTAGATTTTTTTCTGATTATATATCAGATTAAATATTAACAACTTTCTATGGTAATGTGCTAAAAACTTATTTAATAAATAACCCATAAAAACCACAATGGGCACGTTTTACTGGTCTGTACTCTGTGGTCATGCTATGTCTATACTACTCTTTACCACTCTAATCTATGTCATAGTCTGTGTTAGGTAGGGATGACGAAAAAAATCGATACTTTAATCGATTCGAATCAAAATCAAGGCGATATGATAAATAAATTGAATTTTTAATTAAAATGTTAATTCTATTGCTAATAATAATAATAAAAATTGATTTTTCATCTAAATATTAAGGAGAGGGAACGGAAACTGAGCATATCTTGTGAGTTTTCGAGTAATTAACATTGTGTTTGAGTACATTGAACTAAATAATTGTGTTATTGTTATCACAACAGAACAAGTCGAATCTCGATTTTCTAGGGCTAAATATCGATCCACTCGATCGATTCATTATTATCTATATCGATTAAAAAGTTTTTTTTTTTTGGTTCAAGGAGTCGATTCTTTGATTAATCGATTTCAGATTGTCATGCGTAATCCCTAACCTAGATTGTCATTACATGTCATGTTTACTATACTCTTTGTTAATTGACTCTTTGCTGGCATGGCATTCGTTTTCGTACTCGTGCGCTTACGGATGTGTTTCCATTATTTTCGCTGTTTTTTGACGACTTTGGCTGTGTTTTAAGGACTTGGATAACCCCTGCTGTTGTGAACGACCTCTGCGTGTTTCCTTGGATTCCGTCATTTTTACCGTTTTATCAAGTACTAACCTAACCTAACCTAAGTAAACCAAAAATAGTTTTTTTCTCCTAATCCCCATTGAATTTTGAAAAAAATCTTTGAGATGCTAAAATGTGATATATTTACCGATTTAATAACACAAGAATCATTGCTGTAACGTATCATTGTGTATTTAGCCCAGAAGTGTATGGACTTTTGGCGGTCTCCTTTATTCTAGAATGGTCGTGTGTCCAGGTTCAGCACATTATGTACCGAATTACTCAAAAATTTTTTTGTCAAAAATTCCGAGAGCAAACTGGGTCGAAGAAAAAGTTCAGTAGCAGTGTGCTGGTGTAGAGAGAGACGGAGTTTAGCAGCAATTATGAATTTTTAGACCGAAACATAATTAATTTTAAAACTTAACTATTAACTTTGAAAGATGAGTGTGATCATAGGACACTATTATTCATCTCCAACAATAACACGGAACAAAATCAATACCTCATGTAATGAGCGACGGCCTACATTTTCACAATGGAACCTGCAAGTCAGAGATCACCAGCTCTTTTCCTAAAGCGGCATGACACCAGGGGTCACTTCCTCAGTGTGTCAGTGGGGGGTTCGTTAATGTCACCAAGCTTAAAGTGACATGAACACCTGATGTTAAAAAAAGAATATACTTATTCAACAAACCCGGTTCAACATGGCTAATTTAAAATTCCCATTGCCCTGCCAATTGTGCTGGGAACAGGTACCACAATAGTGCAACGGGTTTCAGCGGTTGACCTTTTAGTATACAATCCGTTGCTTCTTACTATGGACGCATTGAAAATAAAATCTGAATAATGTCTAGCCAACGAACGGTTGCCATTTCAAGCAATAGTTTCCAGCCAAAGGTGAACGCCGATATGATCAAACTTGCTACTGGTATGTCATAAAACAAGGAACCAATTTGTTCAAAGATCTGTAAGATTATAAACGCTATAATGAAAGTTAATAATTTCACAAAATATATCTAAATTATAATAATTGTTCACATAGGAGGATTTTAATAGAAAATTCATAGTACTTTATAACCACATATTGCTAAGTTGTGTGATTACCTTTAGTCTGAATTTCCCAAAATAAGAGTCTTAACTAGTAATAATTAAAAAAATTCTAGTTAAAGATTCCTGCATTACACAGTTCCACATGACCGACCCCTATAAGCGATACGATTCAGCTAATAAAAAAGTGGTATAACAGTCGTACAACATAGATAACTAGATTCTAGGCATGTAACTACAACAAAAACTAGGCCGACCACCTCTTACAAAACATAGATAATTGAGCTGGTTCATCCTAAGAACTAGCAGGTAATAATGCGAATAGCTGAATAGGTAGTATGTTGAATGACGCGCGACGTAGGTACGTAGAATCTTGAACATGCAAATGAAAATTTGCAAAAACTTGGCATTTTCATAGCCAATATCATAACAAAAGTAAATGCATTCTACAAGGATGCTTCACAAACATTAATTCTAAATTATGATAAACATAACTGTCACAACATGATACAAAAAACAGTTGTTTGATGAATTGCAAATAATATTGCGCCCATGAATATATAAAATCCCATCATAGTACGAACTGGCAACTTGCGCATCCAGCTTTTATGAGATTTGTTTATAAGTATTTTGAATACCATAATATGACAATTTATTAATAGTTGAGAGGGAACACCGCAAATGGGAACTGATAACACAAATTTGCTTGTACCAGGTAAAAATGTACTACATGTATAATAGGCCATGGAAAAATATATCAGTCAACCAGGCGATGTGCATGGATGGAATTTGCTGTTGTATACTTACGGCGTATGGTGTATCACGGATCAGGAAAGATACCTGTTATCCGTTATAAGATTTAAGTCAACAGCATTTAGATTATAAGGAAATGGCTAGCGACAATTTAAATGATGTAGGCTCCAATTTGTCCATATAAATTTATAACCATAATGCGTTCTGACTGCAAAGACCACGGCTATTTCTGCTTGATAGTTGATACAGAGACTCGGACTTTCACTTGAGATCTGCGCCTGACCATGACAAGCGTACGTTAAATTATTATGACGATCCGTAAAATGTACACGATACGAATTTTAACTTTTTTAGATAAGTTAATATAAGCCTATGATCTCTTCTCCAATTTCTAGTATTATGAAATAGTTATATGTAGTTTGTAATAATAATCTATAATATAAAAATAAGTCGGATTTTCCTTCCTGACGCTATAACTCCAGAACGCACGAACCGATTTCCACGGTTTTGCATTCGTTGGAAAGGTCTCGGGCTCCGTGAGGTTTATAGCAAAGAAAATTCAGGAAAAATTTCAACAGAAAAGCGGGGAAATCTTTTTAGCGGGAAAGCCATCTGGTGGCGAAACGGAGTTCGCCGGGTTTGCTAGCTGTATGTAAATTTGTTTGGGTGTGCATAAAATATATCATCACAGAACAAATTAAGAGAAAACTTTAGAAAGAATATTGTCAGACAAATACTGCTCAAAATTATAACAACTCCTAATAACTAAAGCCCGACCTATAGCATGAATATAATTTGCATGAAAACAAAGTAAGGGGTAAAACATGGTTTTAATCGCCAAGCGAGTTCTGGTAGAACCCGCTAGATTTTCTTTGCTATAAACCTTACGGAGCCCGAGACCTTTCCAACGAATGCAAAACCGTGGAAATCGGTTCGTACGTTCTGGAGTTATAGCGTCAGGAAGGAAAATCCGACTTATTTTTATATTATAGAAAGAAAAAAAAAAAAGAAGAAGAAAAAAAGAAAAAAAGAAGAAGAAAAGCATTGTATTTATTCAACAGAGGAATTGGCCTAAAATGTAGAGATATTTAATAGTCACCGCTCACGATGCCTCGTTGGTCTAGTGGTTAGCATAGTTGACTGCGGATCACGAGATCCTGGGTTCGATTCCCGGTCGGGCATAAAAGTTAGGTATTGGGTTTTTCAATTTTGGGGAATTTGGCGGTGTTTCACCCCCGTGCGTCGGAGAGTACGTTAAGCCGTCGGTCCCGTTATTATCACTAACATGATAATAGTCGTTAAAGCCCGCCAACCCGCATTGGAGCAGCGTGGTGGGTCTAAGCTCTAATTCCCGCTCTCCTATGAGAGTGGAGGCCTGTGTCCAGCAGTGGGACGTTAATATGCTGTAGTGATGATGATGGATGGCTCACGATGCATTTAAATAATTACTAGCTGATTCCCGCGACTTCGTCCGCGTGGATTGAGGTTTTTCGGTTCGCGCGGGAAATCTTTATTTTTCCGGGATAAAAAGGAGCCTATACAGTGTTATTCCAGACTATAATCTATATCTCTGTTTCAAATTACATCCAGATCCATTCAGCCTTTGGGGCGTGATTGAGTAACAAACATCCATCCATACATCCATACAAACTTTCGCATTTATAATATTAGTATAGATAGAAGTATAGATAGTATAGTTACAGATGTTATAGAATGACAGACTACAACGTTGTAAATAATAATAAATTAGCTTGTTACATCGTAGTTACAAAGGTAACCTGCGTCACACTTTTGGTCTATATGTCAAAGTTATTAAGACTAAACACCAGCGTCTAATGAAATCCGCAAATATAGCTGTAGGCTCTTGTTAGTTTAATCTAACAATGACTGTGTGATTTTAAATCATGCCCTAACGGCCGGTTTCTGAAATGAGAATTTCATGTTGAGTCTGTCTCAAAGACTACGTAAGGACTAATTAAGCAAATTTTTGTTTCTGAATTGATATTGGGCCGGTTTCTGAATTAAGCATTCAAGCAAAAACAGCAAGTTCCAACTCTCAAACCTTACACAATATCAATTCAGAAACAAAAATTTGCTTAATTAGTCTTTGAGACAGACTCAACATGAAATTCTCAATTCAGAAACCGGCCGTAATTCTCGTATCTCATTATGCCTACTCACCCAAAATCTACTAAAATGTACTCTTGTGTCCTATTCTGATTCGAGTGCTAGAAATATAGCCTATAGAAAATTAAGGAGTTCCCGCGGGAACCAAAAAACCTCAAATGGATGTTTGTTACTCAATCACGCCAGAACGGCTGAACGGATCTGGATGAAATTTGGCAATAGATTATAGTCTGGACTAACACATATAGGCTACTTTTAATCCCGGAAAATTAAAGAGTTCCCGCGGGATCCACAAAACCTCGATCCACGCGTACGAAGTCGCGGGCATCAGCTAGTGAAGTCATATATCTCAATCCATATTTCCCATATTTAAATCTGGCTAGTGCACAAGAGTCACTAATAAACATCCAAATTCAGTCCAAATTTTTCTCGATCCGTAGTTATTTCTCGGAGTACTGCCCAGTGTGAATTACCTGAAACAAACAAATTGAATAAGTATGTGATTCCAAAATTACCTGCCTAGGTATAACATAATATGCTTACAACAGAGAGACGAGTATGCCAAGTATGCTATTCACATATTCACGCAACTTTATGCAGGAGATAAAATCAATTTTATACATGTTTACTTAGATCAAGATCAATTTCAAGTAAATTACGCTTTCTATTGGACTCCTGATAATGATTACAGGAAGTAACTACAAGGTAGCTGTGCGCTGTCTATAAGTTAAAATAAAAAACGTATTTTTTTAAGTGTGCGTTTATCTTTCATGTGTGTATTGTGGGCAGAAACCATCGTGAAATGTGTTCATACAATTTTCACGGATGTAGCACAGTTAGTCTTAACTTGAGAAGTTACACTTAATTTTTGTGAATCTACCTACTGGGTCATAGAATAAGGAGTTCATAATTTATGGCCGCTCACATTTTTCGCTCGCAGTCATTAAAATAGAAATAGGTACTAAAATTCTACATCAATGCTCGCAGTTCTAACTTTGGTACAAGAGGCGTTAAGCTGAACGATCACTGTCAGTTGTCACCTATATTAAAAAATGCGCCTTATCTCTTATGTACTTATTTGAGAAGTCTTCTTACTTCTTAGAGTAGGAGTGAGACGGTCAACCGTCACGCACGCGCAGTGGTAGAGCGGCGCGCGCGCAGTGTACTCGTAAAACTCTCGATTTCGAACTTCGAATCATGTGGTGCATTTGAAAAACACTTTTTGGATCTTGGCTAGGCTTCCGCTCCTTTTCTATTTCGGTAAGTAAATAATACATGTGACATTAACAATGGTGAAATTTTCATGAAAGTCGTTTTAATTCAATCGTGTGATTAACGTTGATTAGGTTCTTATTCCTGTTCGTGTTCACATCTTGTTAAGATTTTTTTCAATCCATCATCCACGATAAGAAATAGCAAGCCATTTAGTTTATTACTAGCTTTTGCCCGCAGCTTCACATACGTTTAGTTCGATTTTCATACAAATTTCCAAAAATCTTTTCTTAGCCTATGCCTACGTCACAAAAGCTATCTATATGCAAAATTTTACCCCGATCCGTCCGTCCGTATATTTGATAGTGGTTAAGACTGTTCGTTGATAGATGAGTCAGTCAGACAGTCAATCAGTCAGTCAGTCAGCTAAACAAAGTAGTGATAGTGGCTTTCCTGCATATTATTGCAACAAGAGCATTAGAACAATGACTAAACATGACTCTACTTCTCTTCAAGTTAATCTAAAAATAAAATATAATCTCAAAAAACGAGAGCAAAAAATTTCAACTAAAATGAAAACGAGCAGTACGTGTAAAATTATTTATGGTTTTAAGACTGAACGAATACGTAACGACGTAACATCACGATCACATTCAATCACCAAAACGACAGAAACTCGAAACGAGAGCATCAACGAATATATCTATGAATTTCGTGAGTTAACCTCTTTGTAAGTACCTATACGTAAAAAAACCACTTTATGCGCCTTATATTTTGCTATAAAAACCAGGCAACGGGGTAATAAAATTTTACACCGTAAAACATTTAATACCTGTAAAATTTAGATGGAGGAAAATTAAGCAAGATTCACCACCACACTTGCATATATCCACCAAGTAGTAAGGTTGTATGGTCTGTGCATATATTATATCCATACTTAATATCACGGAACAAAAAAAAAAAGTGGAAGTGCTAAGTAGGCGTGGCACGCGTGCCACAAATAAGCGTAGTTACGCTTATCTGATCCCAGTCGCGTTCTAACATCGCGTGGAGTTGGTAGTCTCGCGACGAATTCATATTGCCCTAGCAATGCCGTACTGTTCCGTTTTGGAGTGTAAAAATGATAGTAGGAGAAAAAATCTTAAAAATGGAGGTGTTTCGTATCATCGGTAAGTACGATTTTCATTGTTTTCTAATAAATCTTAATTTATTTCAATTTACTAATATTTAACAGAACGGTTAGTCAAAATCAACCTTAAACAATTAAGATAAAGTTTATTTTGGATTGATTCTATTCAATAGAACATTCCGAAAGTACTTCGCTTCGTGTTCGCTACTCAAGTAGTGATGTGGCCAAGTCGAATATTGAATTTATCGATTGATATCGATACAAGGAAATAAATAAATAGTAACTTAATAATTATAATTTATTAATGAGTGAGACGTTGCATTGATCACTAAATAGACATCAGTAGTTCCTCTAACCTTCATTTAAAATATTTTTAGGTTTCCCAAAGATGCAAGCATCAAAGAGAAATGGATAGATGCAACGGGTAGAGTTAATTGGATGCCAACCAAATCAAGCACGATATGCTCTGAACATTTTTTAGAAGTCGATTTTATAATATCAAATAAAGGATATAGATATACGAAACCTACTGCGCTTCCATCCATGAAAATCGTTAAGTATTTTAATCAAGTAAGTAACCTTGTTTTATTTTATCACTTTCAGTAAGTATTGAAAATACTTGATATTATAATACTAAACAACACACCTCTAAGTTATATTTTTGTATGAAGATTGATTGACTAAATATCAAATTTAATTCATAAACACACTAATTAATTTTTCTCCTATTCATTTTTATATAGGTATTTATTCTCAAAATTTAATTTTGGTTCCAGCCACAAAATGATAATGTGGTCACTCCAGGTTCTTCAAAAAGACAAAGTGATTCGGAGAGATCTGACTTTAAATCGCACCCTAAAAAAAGTCGACTTCATGAATGTTTCGAAGTTGAACAAAATTTTATACAGAAAGGACATGACGTGATTCCTGTGAAATTTAATTCCGTAGACGACGAAGAAACGGTTAAAAATTTAGATGCTACGGGTGGTTCAATTTGTTCAACACCGAGGAAAAAGAAATTAAAAGGCCAGTTAAGATTTTGCAAAAACAAAATTGTAAATCAAGGTCTAAAAATTAAACGTTTACAAGCGAAAACACGAAGGCTTAAAAAGAAAATAAAAAATATTGATGAAGTATTATTGAGATTGGAAGAAAAATTTGCCATGGCCAAGGAAAACTTAGATTGCCTCAAAAACACCAATTTAGAGGTTTGTTTTTATTATTTTTCATAATTTTACTCATGATAAATGTTGATAGAATTAAAATTAAAATATATGTTTTTATAGGTTCAAGAATTGGTCGCTAGAGAATTTGGAAACACGGAATCAGGAGTTATATCAAGGAGAAAGTATTCGCCAGCATTGCGCAGTTTTGCCCTGACATTACATTATTACTCTCCTAAGGCATATGATTACGTCCGCAAGACCTTCCATACAAGCTTACCACATACCCGTACACTAAAGAATTGGTACGCGAAAGTCGGAGGAGAGCCTGGATTTACCAAGGAGGCATTAGCAGCTTTGAAACAAAAAACTGAGTTGTCTAATCACCCATTATTAGCCACCTTAGTACTGGATGAAATGAGTATTCGTCGCCGTGTAGAATGGGACGGGCGAAAATTTCATGGCTACGTTAACATGGGCACTGAAGTAGAAGGTGATCACTTGGCGGAGGCAAAAGAAGCCTTGGTATTTTTAGTTACTGCAATCAACTGTAACTTTAAAGTTCCTGTTGGTTTTTTTTTAGTAGATGGTGTAAGTGGAGAACAACGCGCTGACCTTGTAAAACTTTGTTTAGAATTAATTCACAAGGCTGGCGTTAGGGTAGTTGCTCTAACTTTTGACGGTTGTGCGGCAAATATTTCCATGGCGAAACATTTAGGTTGCTCCTTCGAAGAACAAAATGTAAAATTTGAACATCCTATTACCAAAGACCCAATAGTTGCAGTTTTAGATCCCTGTCATATGATTAAATTATTAAGAAACACATTAGAAATGAACAAAATTCTTGTAGACAAAGATGGAAAAAATATTCAATGGCAACATCTCGTTGAACTAAATAAAGTACAAAACAACGAAACCTTTCATTTGTCAAATAAATTAAGAGATCGCCATATTAACTTTCATAACGAAAGAATGAAAGTAAAGTTAGCTACTCAACTTTTTAGCACAAGTGTTGCGGAAGCTGTTAAATTTTGTAGACAATCGGGAATAAATTCGTTTCATGACAGCGAGCCCACGGAAAAGTTTTTGATCACTTGCAATAATCTCTTTGATATTTTTAATTCAAGAAATTTACACCTATTCGGGTTTAAAAAAGCTTTAAATGAAAAGAACGCGAACAAAATTTTTGATTTCTTAGGTGAAGCATCGGATTATATCAGCAATTTAAGAACGGAGAATGGTACTTTTTTAATTAATAGTAGGAGAAAAACCGGATTCTTAGGCTTTTTGGGGTGTATCAAAGCCTTAGAACATTTATATTCAAGTTTGATCAAAACCAAAATTTTGTTATATTTACCATTTTACAAATTAAGTCAAGATCACTTAGAGCTTTTTTTCTGTAATATTAGGGCACATGGTGGGGCAAACAATAACCCAACTGCCAGACAATTTATATCTGCTTATAAAAAAATATTAATTCATGTCCATTTAAAAGATACTAACAAAGGCAACTGTGTTGCGTTAGAAGAAATTTCAATTCTTAACTGTTCGTCAGCTGTTGAAAGGATAAACAGAAGTAGTATGTCTCGAGATATGTCACAATACGATAAAATTGAGGACGATTCAGAAATTGAAGAACTAGGAGGGCACTTTTCTGATTTCAGTAATCAAGCAATAGGCCATATTGCTGGTTACATTGTCCGAATGTTAATGAAAAAAATAAACTGTGATGTCTGTGTTGACGCATTAGTGACACATCATTTTCAACCCTTTCACAAATTTATAATTGCTAAAGATCAAGGTGGCTTGTTGTACCCTTCGCCAGATGTCGTAAAGATATGTCAAACAGCAGAAACATTTTTAAAAAACGTTGACATAGGAGTTTTTCGAAAAGAAGTAGCGATAACTCAAATAATGCGAAAGTTCATAGGAACTCTTTTATTTAACGATATTGCCTCCCATCAAATTGGCGAATTTCCTGCGTCCAATCACGTTACCGATTTGATGAAGGCAATAGTCGAAAAATATATAAATGTTCGCATACACCATTTATTAAAATTAAAACTAAGACTTTCGAAACGCCAGTTTCTTAACAAATATGTTTTATTTCAAGGGCAATAAATAAAATTGAACTATTTTCATACGTTGCAGTATTTATTGTGCATACTTGTAAAAAGCATGCATACATACGAGCAAATTTACTCAATTTTATAATTACCTTTTTTAATTTTATTTTTGCGAATGAACAAAATAACGAGTATCTCGATATCGATAGATAATTCAATGAGCTACGTGGTGCGGCCTTGGCTGAGTAGCAATAGAAATCGACCGACCACGCAAATGTCAACCATATATGTAACACACTTAAGTTTATAATTGCTACCACTTAGAATACCGCCATCTATGGTCAAGTAGTGGAATTAATTGGACAATCGAATCTAGTGTGACTATAGCTCGTAAATACGTTCTTCCGCTAAAGCAAAATAAATCTTATTTCTAGAACGTCAGGGTTTGTTTCCAAATCTGTAACATAGTCTAGTTTTGACTAAACTTAAACGACAAATCAAACGATTTGTTTCTTTGTAGTGATATATATGATTATCGGTATATTTGTATGAGTTTGGCGACAGCGGTTCCTATAGTAATTTTGGTGAATTGCACTTCCACTTTTTTTTTTTGTTCCGTGCTTAATATCATAAATACGAAAGTGTCTCTGTCTGACAGTATGGCCGTCTGTCTTTTTGTCTTATACGAGGTAACCTGACCGATTTTGATGAAATTTGGTACAGAGATAGCTTTAATATAATTCCGAATACGGACAAGGCTGCAGAGGCTTTTGTCCTGGGAAATCAAAGGGAATGTTACAAAACTAAATCCACGTGGACGATGCGGCTATATTATAAGGTAATTACCGTGAGAATTTCTTCCGAGAAAATTTTAGTCTTGGGTAATAATTGTCTCCTCTCGGAATGAGATGGGCTAAGGTCATCAGTCATTTTTGCTTGCCTAGTGAGGAACAATAAACTTGGATATGTTCTACTGAGGAATACCCATTTAGCCTTTTACTCTATCTAAAGAGTAACCCTTTAAATGTCTAGCATGGATGTAGGAATATATTATGTCAACCGGCTAGTTTTTGCACAGGGTGAATGCCATTAGGTTATTGCAATGTGTCAACTGTCAAAGAACATTAATTAAATAGTAGAGAGTCTAAATAAAATAAGGGTTGTTAGTGGAATTAAAACCTCAAAAAAACTCACGCGGGTCCTATAAACCTCAGTCCACGCGAACGAAGTCGTGGGCATCCTCTAGCATGAAAATCAATGTTTGTGATGTTGTGACGACCTCCCTGGCACAGTGTTGAGCGCTGTTAACGTGGGAGATCCCGGGTTCGATCCCCGGCAGAGGAAATTTAGGAATTTATAATTTCTGAATTTTCTCTGGTCTGGCCTGGTGGGAGACTTCTTCCATGTCTATTTAACACCCTACCGGCAAAGACGTGCCGCCAAGCGATTAAGCGTTCAGTGCGTCAGAAACCCATTAGGGGTAAGGTTTTAATATAACTGCCATACCCCTAACAGGTTAGCCCGCTACCACCTTAGACTGCATCATCACTAACCATCAGGTGAGATCGCAATCAAGGGCTTACTTGTAGTTGATAAAATAAAATAAAAAGTTTGTAGTATGCAGCATTGTCGCATGTCATTGCTCCGTCACAACCTTTCATCATACCGGTACATTGAAGAGACGTATTATGAAACATTTAAGAAGGCGTACCCGTAGGCATGCTTTAAAGATATAATTAGGAGCCCTATAAGAGAACGCATAAGGCTTTTATCATAACACTTAACAAGCCCCTATTAAAAATGTCAATACCAACGTAATATATCCGAATGCGTTAGAACAACATAACTTACATAATATTATTTAACATAGGTAACACGGGTAAGTACACAATGTAAGCTTACATCTGCATTTCACTTTCATTTATGAAGATATTATAGTGGGCCCGGCAGACGATGTCCTGCCCTGAACTTAGAACCCGATTGCACGTCAAATCTTAGATAGGAGAGTAGGTAGAACAGTTTATATGGGAAAATGAAATTGTTGTTTTTACTATCTTCCTTTTCTCACCGTTTAAACCTTCCCTGGACTACGATAAACATTTCAAAATCAAAATCAGCTAAATCGGCCCGTTCTCGAGTTTTAGCGAGACAAATGAACAGCAATTGTTTTTTTTTTACTTACTAATATCTTACTAATATTATAAATGCGAATGTTTGGATGAATGTGTGGATCGTGGATCGAGGTTTTGTGGTTCCCGCGGGAACTCTTTAATTTGCCGGGATTTCCGGTAGCCTTTGTGCTATTCCAGACTATATTCTATCTCTGTGCCAAATTTCAGCCAGATCCGTTCAGCCGTTGGCGCGTGATTGAGTAACAAACATCCATACATCCATACATCCGTACATCCATCCAAACTTTCGCATTTATAATATTTATTTGATTTTTATTATATGATGTAACTAAAAATTCATGCTTTTCGCAATTTTCCCTTTATCTGTGCTATAAGATGTTGCTTCGTACCAAATTTCAAGATTCTGATTTTGATTCCCTTGCGCCCCTTGCGAATGTCAAAAATTTGCAGCATAAACGGCTGTATCTTTTGATTGCGTTGGCTTAGAAGTTTGATTTTTCACAGCTCCAGGGAACAGTAGACCTGAGTATTTGATATGAATTTCAGCTTGATACCTCCATGCGTTCCTGAGAAAAAGGGCCTTGACACACAGACGGACGGACAACAAAGTGTAGGATCACTAAGGGTTCCGTTTTTTCCTTTTAAGGTACCCTAAAAAGTTTAGGTATAGACTATAGTGTTGTGCAAGTCGGCCTGATACCCGTAGGTAGGTACTTTACTATTATAAAATATACGAAAGTGTTGTCTATCTATCTGTCAGTCGGTTCTTTACTTTCCGTAGCTCATTCATTAGATTGCATCACGGAGATGTACACAGGCTACTATTTTTCCGAAAAAGCAATGAGTTTTCGCGGTGTATAGTTTATAGTTATAATATAAATTCACGCGAACGAAGTTGCGGCCATCATAGTGTAATATAAAAATGAGCGAAAATCAAATAGTATCTTTACACAAACGCCGACATAAATCACTTCCTAAAATACAAGCGAGACAAGCTTTCATCGTAACAATGTAATTTAAATCAAATTAATTAGAGACGCGAGTGCGCGCGAGAAAACAAAAAAAACTTAATTAGTAATAAAATAAATTTCAGATTTATCACTTGGCTCCGACATCGTTTCATCAAAAACTATCACATCTTGGAAATAGGGTTGTCAATTAAGGGCATTAGAATAAAGAGAAATTAAATTTTAATGTTTGCTTTCATGGGTCGAAATAAGGAACAAATTAGGTTTAAAGTATCTATGGAAATAATTTTCCAGTGTCTTTAATAGTGATGGTATATTTTTTAGCAGATCCGTTTGAATAAAATGAAATAACGCACTTTAACTTAAATTTTTTTTGGCAGTTTTTGAGACTCTAGAAAACCTACAATAAACAAAATTATAATTATTAGAACGACGAAATCAATTCAGATATGAATCATTTAGTTCAAAATACTTTTATTGGGACGTCGGAATCATTCTTTAACGTCTCAATGGACAAATATGCTAAAAATCAGCATGCTAAAATGCATGCAATACATGGCTAATTTGGATTACATTTCCATCCATAGGCCGAAAGGAATCGTTGGCTCAAACGACAGTAGGCGATGGGTTACCAGCCTAAAAAGAGAATGAATAAGCATATTTCAAGTACTTAACTGCGACACACTTATTGTATCATAGCTTTCCATCTCGTAACATTAAGTATAATAATAAATAAATAATAATAATAATCGATCACAAGGCGTGGGACGAAAAATTCTTATATAGTTTCAAAAGGTAAAATGTCATTACGCGTTTATAAACCCGAATCCTGTCCTCTACTTTTATTTTTCGAGTTTTAATAAGCGCCTATGCAGAGATACATCATTCAAATATTATAAATGCAAAGGTTTGGATGGATGAATGGATGTATGGATGTATATTTGTTACTCAATCACGCCCGAACGGCTGAACGAATCTGGATGAAATTTGGCACAGAGATAGATTATAGTCTGGAATGACACATAGGCTACTTTTTATCCCGGAAAACTAAGGAGTTCCTGCGGGAGCCAAGAAACATCAATCCACGCGGACGTAGTCGCGGGCATCAGCTAGTAACCAGATACCTAATTGTTTTTGTAACATAATTTGCCAAATATTATCCTGATTCAAAATCAAATATTTTTTTCAATAGATCATTTATTGTTAGAATTAGTTTATAGATTTCAATAGATCTATAAACTAATTCATAATAACTACTACTTAGTATAGTTAGTTAACGATAATTGTAGAGAACCTGGTGATGGTGGATAGTGGAGGATAACTATTCGTCAACTTGAAACTATAGCTACAAGGATTCAAGTTGGTATTACCTATACCTAAGAACCGTCGTTGTACAGCACTTACCATGTGTGCTTCCAAGATGACAGCGCTTACCCCTGCATCCGCATCAGGGTGGTCGTTCAAATGTGGAGGTTTTGGAACAAAAACGCTATAATACCACGTAATTAAAACTTGGGTACCTTCAAGGCGGGAGTGAATAGGCATCTTCTAGATCTAGGCAAGCGCATTCCAACCTAGACCATTGCTTTGCAGTTTGCACTAAGCATGATTGTCGTCAAGCGCAAGCCTATCCTATCTCACAATGAAAATAAAAATTCTTTCCAAAAAACCGACATCCAAAGCCACTGTAAAGTAAAAAATAATTTTGATTTCTACACACTATGTTGAAGTCGGGCGAGCCTCACGCGTCAACTATGCCTATCTTTGTTATACTCGCCCGACTTCAACATAGTGTGTAGAAATCAAAATTATTTATTACTTTACAGTGGCTTTGGAAGTCGGTTTTTTGGAAAGGATTTTTATTTTTAACTTTATAGTGTACTCTAAATCCCTACGGCTTAGGAGTGCAATACCATGCAGCATCAGAGTTGAGGAGTTGGAAATTGGGTTTAAGTATGAAGTCGTTGCTTGACACCTACAATATTAATTCACCATAAAAAAATCCTAAACCACTATGTTTAAGGAGTTCTGTACCCTGCAGCATCAGGGTTGAGGAGTTGGAACTTGGCTTTAAGTATGAAGTCGTTGCTTGACACCTACAATATTAATTCACCATAAAAAAATCTTAAATCGCTATTTTTAAGGAGTTCTGTGCCCTACAGCATCAGGGTTGAGGAGTTGGGACTCAGAGTTGTATCGTATACACGTGACTTGATACCTACTATATATGAAATCACCACCAAAATTTCCTAACTCACTAGTTTTGAGGATTTCATGTAGTACGGGACCTACAGCATCAGGATTGAGGATTTGGAGTCAGAATTTTTTATGGGACCACCTCGCGAGCTTCCTCTAAACAATGAAAATAAAATTGTTCAAATCGTTTTAGAAACCACGGAGATATGCACCGACATACATTTAAAAAAGAATATAAGAAAAGATACGTGCCGAATTGAGAACCTCCTCCTTTTTTGGAAGTCGGTTAAAAATTACAAACTAGGAGTAGGATGAGGGGTTTAAAAATGTTAACCTTGACGTTTAACCTAGGCTTGGATGATTAAAAATAACGATTTTAGATCATGCGTTTATTTTTAATTTAAGTTTATTCACTGCATCTGAACAACTTTGGAACTTAGGTATATCTTGGAAACCTGACGCCTTAAAAGATTTTGTATTGTACCTATACTTGTTTCTATTGATGACAGCTATATTTTAAAAAATGGTAGAAGGGAGGTAAGCCAAGTATATACAAAAATATTCAAACCCCTTTATAAACAGAACAGTTCTATTTTTTTTATCGCACTACAAGATAGCCCTTGACTGCGATCTCACCTGATGGTAAGTGACGATGCTGTCTAAGATGGTAGCGGGCTAACCTGTTAGGAGTATGGCAGTTATACTTAACCCATACCTCAAGTCGGTTTCCACACGGCACCGTACCGAATAGCGAGTATGTGCGAATCGCGCGTCAAGCTGCAGATTAATCACGAGATGAAAAACACAGGCGCGGGGGGGGTGAAATCGAGCAAGCGAATGTCGCAAAAAAATGCATGAAATCATTTGTAAAAAAAATAATATTTACTTTTCAATACAAATGAATCCGACAATGTGTTTGATTTAGAAATACGAATTTTATCTTATATTTCTATAGCTAATTATTGGTTTCAATAAGGAGAAAAATTGCTTTAAAAGGTAAATTAAGAGGTATGTTTAAAATAAATTTCAATGCAGAGATTTTTTTTAAATTGTGTTTTGAGATGCGTCAAAGGTCTTGAAAACAGCAAATTATTTTTACAAGCATAAATTATGTCACCGTTTGATGGATACACTGCTTTTAAAAACACCCTTTTACGCTACACAGGGTCTTAACTTCTTAAGGTACATTAAATAATTAAAAATTACAATTTCACCGAACGAAGCAAATGGAGAGCGATTAAAAATTCACTCAACAGTCCGCTTGTCCGCGAGTACCTAATTAATGAGGTATTTCGTAATAGAAATTCAATTGTTTACGCAATTATTACAAAAGCACAGGAATCATAGCGAAAAGTTGTACTAGAAACACCTAATGGTGACAAAGAATCAGCCTGCCGCCCTAATTGTATCTAGTTGTGCCAATACGTAGGAGCATTTCCTGGACACTAATGCACTCCCGGTAATTAAAATCCTATTCTGTGGTTTAACCATTATACAGATGAAACAGTATAGCGTAAGCGCCTACGGAACTTGAGATTGAAATATTAGTTAAATACATTTTCCTCTTTACTGCCTCGTTGGTCTAGTGGTTAGCATAGTCGACTGCGGATCATCGAGGTCCTGGGTTCGATTCCCGGTCGGGCATAAAAGTTAGGTATTGGGTTTTTCAATAATTAAGAAATTCTCAATGCCAGCCCGGAGTTGGAAGTTGGCGGTGTTTCACCCCCGTGCCTCGGAGAGCACGTTAAGCCGTCGGTCCCGGTTATTATCACTAACATGATAATAATCGTTAAAGCCCGCCAACCCGCATTGGAGCAGCGTGGTGGGTCTAAGCTCTAATTCCCGCTCTCCTATGAGAGTGGAGGCCTGTGCCCAGCAGTGGGACGTTAATAGGCTGTAGTGACATTTTCCTCTTTAGGTACTGCTTTCTTCTACAGCGAATAGCGACCTAAGATCTCACGGAACGGTTCTCATCTCACCCTTCCCGGTTGCGGGACACCAGCCCTCCGATTGTAATAATAATAATTAATCATATTTTGTCAAACGGATATTTCGACCTGTTGACGTAAAAAAGCATGTATGAACTAAACTTAACAGTTCGAGTATTACGTTTTAACCTGTCAAATGATTACGATTTGCTTGGACAATTGGGCCTCTGTTTTATTTTAAAACACAATACCGCAGATTTACGTGGTCACGTAGCCGCCGCGGTTGCGTGATGATATATAGATAAATACTTTATTGCCACACAAAACATTAAAAAACCGGCCAAGTGCGAGTCGGACTCGCGCACCGAGGATTCCGTACTCAAGAAGTAGGTATAATTACCTTTGTTAATGAACCGCAAAACTAACTTTGTTTGTAGAGGTTTACTGTTAATATCAAACAATTACGTTTGTTGTATGGGAGCCCCCCTTTAATATTTACTTTATTGATATTTAATTATTTATTTTGAAAGGTAATATACAAGTTAATATTCTGTGAAAATTTGAACCGTCTACCTGTTACCGTTTTTAATATTGAGCAAAAAAATACGAAAAAAACACGTTTATTGTATGGGGACCCCCCTTAATATATATATTTTTTTAATTTTTAGTATTTGTTGTTAAAGCGGCAACGGAAATACATCATTTGTGAAAATTTCAGCTTTCTAGCTATCACGGTCTATGAGATACAGCCTGGAGACAGACAGACAGACAGACAGACAGCGGAGTCTTAGTAATAGGGTCCCGTTTTTACCCTTTGGGTACGGAACCCTAAAAAGAAATAGAGAACAGTAAGAATAAAGTAGTGCGCAAAGGCGCTCTTATCACTAAAAGTGATCTCCTCCAGACAACCTTTGATGATTGCAATTTGGGCGGTTATTCACGATTATTCGAGATTGTCAGTAACACCCCAGGCACCGACATGGATACGCAACAGAAACGAGCTAGTCGCGGTAAACTTCACAGAAGAATTAAAAGAAGATCTACCTAAAATATTCTGGGTGTTTGGGCGACGGCCGCCAAGCTCGCACGGTTCTACAGACCTCGTATGGTGCTCCGGGCGCCGCGAGCAAACCTGGGGGCCACAGCCGCGAAACGAGCTAAGAAATGTGCTACCTACTTAATCTAAACTAATATTATATTAAACTTGAAAAACCATATGACCTTAACATCAATTCCGGAAGCTTAATTTGCAGAATAGCAGAGCTGGCCAATTTGTAGTAGGTAGGTATTTGGTAGGTAAGTAACTAAGTATATAATATGTACAGTTGTAGTCTCGTACATGATGGATGGCTAGTAAGGAAGGAAGGATGACCGTAGAATTTGTCACTGTGAACTGCGAAAGCAAGTAAGATCGGGTTAGGCAGATTTAAAAATATCGATTACGCTTATTATATATTACTACGAGATAAAGTCTATGTCCTTCCCCAGGATACAACCTATCCCTGTACCCAATTTCATCAACATCGGTTGAAAAGATGGGCCCCGTGAAAGCGTAGCAGACAGACAGACAGAAACACTTTCGCATATAGTTTTTCAATTTCGCATTAGTATGGATTATGTAATAATTATAATACTAGATAATATGCCCGCGACTAAGACCGGGTAGATTTAGGTTTTTGAATTTGTCATTTGCTAGACCATCGGCAAAATTGGTAGCACCTACGGCAGTACTTCTTAAAGAGTAGCATGAATAAATTGGAATATATTAGATACGTATAAATCAAATTGAAGGAAGAGTAAAATTACATAATTTAACATATTTGCATACATAGCGGCTCGCAAACTTGCATGACTTGTGACTACTGAGTATCTATAGTAGAGGTGTTTCTTTGTGTTCTTTAGGCTATAAGATATTCCTTTCCTAGACATTCGGAATTGGACAGTCCAATACCCCGGTCCCCGAATGTCCCGTACATTCGGGGTATTGGACATTCCGGGAATTGGAGGTAACGGCCATACTGTACATTCGGGGAACTGGACCTTCCGGGCCGTAAGGCTTTTTCGGTCCAAGCGTTTGGGCCGGATGTCTGGATTAGAGACAGAGTTCAGTGAGTTATTCAGGACTTCTTTTAATTTTAACTTTTTTTAGATTATTATTTCACTATTAATTCAATTAGCCCTTGACTGCGATCTTACCTGATGGTAAGTGACGATGCAGTCTAGGTCTAGCGGGCCTAACCTGTTAGGGGCATGGCGGTTATAGTAAAGCCATACCCCTATCACAGAATAGGTAACTTACTAATATTACAAATGCGAAAGTTTGACTGGATGTATGGATGTATTGGATGGATGGATGTATGGATGTTTGTTACTCAATCACGCGCCAACGGCTGAACGGATCTGGCTGAAATTTGGCACAGAGATAGAATATAGTCTGGAATAGCACTACTTTTTATGCCGGAAAATTAAGGAGTTCCCGCGGGAACCAAAAATCCTCAATCCACACGGACGTAGTCGCGGGCATCAGCTAGTAACCATAGTATCTTATCGGAACGCTAAATCGCTTGGCAGAACGTCTTTGCTGGTAGGGTGGAAACTAGCCACGGCCGAAGCCCCCCACCAGGCTAGACAAGAGAAAATTCAGAATTTATAAATTCCCAGATTGACCCTGCCGGGAATCGAACCCAAAACCTCCCATGTTAAGACAACAGCGCTCAATACATATTGACACGATTTTAGGTATAAATTAAAACATTAAGTACAAGCAATATTTCTTTATAAAAATGTCATCGACACAACTACTAGTTTATAATATACCTACCTACCTACCTATTATTATTTTATCGTCGAATAAAGCAACGCCTAAAAAACTGATCGAAATTCACGGAAGTTATTTTGATCACAAAAAATACCCGCTGTTTGTTTTTGTTAACTTAGCGTATGTTTTAATCTAGACTTAATGAGGAAATAGAAATAATATTAATAATAATATTAACAGTAGATGGCGACCGCGTCTTCGTCCGCGTGAATTTAGGGTCTTAAAAAAACACCAAATGACCTTTGATTTTTCGGTATAAAAAAAAATAGTCTGGACATTTTTATCACGGTGCTTAATTTTCAACAATTAATTAAGTATATTATACGGTTAAACCCCTTATATTTAAAGATAATATTCTGAATTTTTTTAAGATACTTTGTAGCAAAAAATACACGTAATTTTTTGGGGGGGTTTAAGAGTTGCTAAAAAACTACACTTGATTAATGGACGACCCCTTACATGCAATACCTATCTCAAGTACCAAGAGCCTATATTATACCTACCACGATGCTTTGACACTTTTGACAGTTTGTAGGTATGTAGAGCAATATTCTGAGTTTTCTCAATTTCACCTGTTCCGAGACGAAATCACTTAATTCTAAGAAACTAGAGCAAACTGCAAAAACCAACAAAATTTATTATGACTTGCAACTCATTGTCAGCAGTAAAATAAATTTTACGGTAGGTTAACTAATTTCACTACATTTAGTGCATGGTTACGGTTATATGATACTGTTGATGAAAATGAAAATAAAAATTTCCAATCATTTTTTTAAAGACAGTGGCATCTATCTAGTATTCCAAAGTTGTTTTATATATTTATTAAACTACTCATCACTAGATGGCGCTGAAAGTAAAACTTCACCACGCATACAGATGGCGTTGAGTGTTTGTTTTAGTGTGGTCAACGATGGCTTACGTGGTTTGACGACCTCCGTGGCGCAGTGTGTAGCGCTGTTGTCAATGTGGGAATTTATAATTTCTGAATTTTCCCTGGTCTGGCCTGGTGGGAGGCTTCAGCCGTGGCTAGTTACTACCCTACCGGCAAAGACGTGCCGCCAAGCGATTTAGCGTTCCGGTACGATGCCGTATAGAAACCGAATAGGGGTATGGGTTTAATATAACTGCCATGCCCTTAACAGGTTAGCCCGCTACCATCTTAGACTGCATCATCACTTACCATCAGATGAGATCGCAGTCAAGGGCTAACTTGTAGTGGATAAAAAAAAAGTGATTTGATTAAAATAATAAATTATAATTAATATCACTGTGCCCAATTCTGTACGACACACTCTGTAAACTAAACTAAAATGACACCTTTAAACCTATATAGTTCTGTTCCTTTCTGCAGAGAGTATTATGAAAGGGTTGGCAATATTTTTAATGCTGTCATTTTAGTTTAGTTTAGAGATCTTGTACAACAGATAATATTATTATAAAGAGGTAAAATATATTATAAAGTATGTGAGGTTGTAGGGGGTAATCTCTGGATCTACTGAACAGATTTTGAAAATTCTGGTACCAATAGAAAGCCACATTATTCGTGAGTGTCATAGGCTCTCGAAAAATTAGGGAGTTCCCGAAAAAACTTATTTCACGCAGACGAAGTCGCGGGCATCTGCTCGTTTTCAATAAAGAGCTGAAAATGCCGATCTACCTACTACCCACTGATGGGAGTGTTTAGATTCCCTTTAATTTTTTTCGAATTTCTGGCTAAGCTAAATATCTCTCTCTACCTACACGTATATGATCCTAAAATAAAATCAAAATTATCTCAAGAATCAACAGAATAAAGTCTTTACTTGTAGATACTAGTAGTAGTTGAGCAGTTGCTAGAAAAATCTAAAATAGCTGAATCTACAAACTTGCGTTACGCAGTATGTACCTACCTATTTACCGCTCACTCAAGTAAATAGACTTAAATGTTACATATTTGGAATAAAAATTCGAATGGCATTATGTATAACTAACTACGCAATACGCATTTAATTGACTAGCTTAATTCAACTTTTTCAACGTAACTGAAGATTGCACTCTAAATACAACTTGAAAACATAATAAATTAAGTAAACTAACCAGCAGATAGTTAAGTAGGTCCTACAGTTGTTGTTTGTTCCCGTTATTTAATATTACTAAAATTTTTAAGAATTTTAATACCTCAAGGTACATTATAATAGCCTCTTAATCTCTTAGTACAGCGACCAATCCTCCCACCCATCAAGCACTGCAATAAAATTGTAATCTCTATATAGGTATGTATATAAAATTCTCGTGACACAATGTTAGTAACCATACTCCTCCGAAACGGCTTGACCGATTTTTATGAAATTTAATATGCATATTCAGTAGGTCTGAGAATCGGCTACTATCTATTTTTCATACCTCCACGCGGACGGAGTCGCGGGCATCAGCTAGTACTTAACTATGATTTTGTAATTTGTAAGTTCAAATTATCAAATACCAATGTACCTAGTACCTACCTACATTAATCATAAAAAAATAATGCTTCCAAACGTTTCTCCCCCCTATTGCCTAAATTTGGGTTGAACAGATTGATCGGAACTTTTAGGCAACACATTTTTTTTATTTGAATTGCTAAAACGTACCTATACCTGACCATTCACTAAGAAGTTGTTCTTGACACAAATAAACATTTTAATAACCGGCCAACAATGATTAAACAGCACCCTTTTATCAAATCTGAAGTGTAATACAATATGTATGGAAGACGGAAGTATTAGAATAAGGTCATACTTAAACATGATATGAATATATGTAGTCAAAAAAACAGATCTTATATGGATATGTTCGTGACATTAAAACAGCAGAAAATTTAATCATACTACCTATTAAAGGTACTTATATGAAATATATAATTTAAAATAGGTACATACGTACATAATATATTATTATAGAAACAAAGTTCCCCCACCAAAGTATGTCTTTGCACGCTCATGTCAGAAAATTTTCATCCGGTTTTCAGTTTTTACAAATAGATAGGCTGATTCTTCGAGTTAGCTAGGTGTGTACTTTATTGAGGTTAAATTTGATAAAGGTTTTTTTTTAATTGGCTCTATGATACTTGATACTGGTTATTTTTGATAAAATCGACAAAAGTCCAGCTACCTGAAAGCTTTCTTGGTGTACCTACAACTTATAAATATAAGGCTAAAGATGAATAAAAACTGTATGTGCTTATTATGGAATTTACTATAAAACAAAATAATAACATTAAGACAAAAAATAAAGGAGCAATTTTATTTTTACCTCTTATATGGATAACTAAAATATTTTGATAAATAAGTATATATCTGAAAATTGTAAAATCTTTGCGTTACTATAATGATTATAAATCAAAATCAAATATTTTATTCAAAGTAGGTACCGTAGTAGTACTCTTTTCGAAGGTCATAATAGTAAACATTAAATTCATTAAAAAGACTTACCTATTAGTAATGACGTACCTATACAAATTAAATCTTACTAAATATTTCCTTACATTATTCTAGTAGTACACACTACACATCTATGTCATAAAATTATAAAAATAATACAAAATAATAATAATAAAATCAAAATCAAAATAGCAACGCCAAAATAAATACTTAATAATGACTTTTACTAATTAACATACTTAACATAATTCTATTGGAGTGTCCAAGCGTCTTATATGACGATCTGAATACGCAGAAAAGTTTAATAAAAATTAATTTTAAACTTGCACCGCATTTTAGACTATAAAATAATATATATAATTAATTATGAATAGGATATACGCGTATCCATAATCCCTATATTAAAATTCGCATATATGTAAGTAACATCCCTTCCCAATTAACGCACTATAATCTCAGTCTTACCATTACGGTTTAAAATTACTACTAAGTTCTACCATATCATCAAATTCAAGAAAATAACTGAACAACAACACTTTTCAAAAAACTACACTCATTTTTGAAAAAAACGGCTACGGATATCTCGTGAAGAACCGAGGAAATTAAAATTCCATGAGAAAAACCTTCGTGCGAGATAGATGAGGAGATTGTGACAGCAACTAGTACGGACTCACTCGCTCAGTACCGTAGCGCGCCAGCGCACGCCTCCGATGAAAGTACTGGAACACTTACGACTTTCTATCAACTTTGGTGAATGTTTCCAATTGAACCCTACATAAGTTAGAACTATACAAACTAAATAGACTGACGTTGTTTTCGATTTTCACGGTGAAATTGGTGATAAATTCTAAACTGACAAGAACTTTATAGAAACGAAAGTGGTGTGTTGATCGTGATCCGATTGAAGTCTTAATCTGTGTGACAAATTTAGGGATCCCATTCCAAGAAGTCTGATATATGTAGTTACAGCTCACATACAAATATGGATTTAAGGTAATACAGATGTTTTCTGTACTTATTATAAACGTTTTATTGCTTTTATTCTTAGGTACATGCGTAATTTTGAATTAAACGTAAATGTAATTTTAAGTATTTTTATATTAATTTAGGTTCACTCATTAAAATGTTAATTCTTCAGAGTCATTTGTGTGTGCACACCGTAACTTCTCAAAACCCTACTGGATTTAGCAATTTGAATAAGGAAATTAATGTTAATATTTATGAGTAAAGTTAATCAATCAGTGTTAAGTAGGTCGAAAAGAACATCAAAAACATAATCAAGTAAGCACATGAAAAACATAATAATAGCTGTTTCTAACTTTACAGCTGCAGATAGATATGCTAACCGGTTATGGTGATAAAATCATAAAAATCGCGCAGAATCGTTTCTTCACCCGTTGAATCTCTATCTGTTCTCATTACACAATAACGGTCAATGAAGGCTACCTTATTCCACCAGGCGAGGCACAGCACCGTATAGAATTCATTATGATTGAAAGTAGCAACATTGATGCGTTAACCCAAATGTCCGAATTTATTACGCAAAAAAGTGACACAAACATGATTTTATTTTACATCTAATCAGAACGGCAATGCCACTTACACTAACTAGATGATTATTAACAAGGTATACAAACAGAAAAAAAACAAAAAGAGAAGAAGAAGAACTTAAAACTATTAACAATAATTATTCGATATAGAACTCTACATGATACTGTTATAATTACTGAAGTTAGCAGTTTTTTGAGTTTTTTCAAGTTTGTGTCGATACAAAAATTCTTAAATGAAGCCTATTATAGTAAAATCATGTCGCCTAGTGGACCGTACCATAAGACATCAACGATATTCCTATAGTTGAAAGTCTCTACTGTTTAGTTGAAAAAAAGGTAAAGAAAATTCAAATGATAAGTAGTCGAAACATTACTCAAAATTATTGTAAAATTTCAGTGTTTATAAAAACTCTTTAGAAAATATACATTAAGATGAGAATTGGGAACTGCATAAATATTATTTGTGTAACTAGTCCTGATATTAAAATGTAGAATTTATTAAAAAAGATGGCTGTCATCAAAAACCAAAACAAACACAGGCATATTATTTGTGTAACTAGTCCTGATATTAAAATGTAGAATTTATTAAAAAAGATGGCTGTCATCAAAAACCAAAACAAACACAGGCACCCAGCAAGGCATACTAACCTTTCCGAGCTTGTAATACAATAGAAAGTCAATTTCACATTTCTTTAGACTTCGTTTCCTCGTTCACCGGTTCGGCGAGATTCCAGCCACTTTAGCCCCATCATTAGCTCGGTATGTTTTTTTTACATTTCTTACGGTCAGATGCAATTGCTGTTGTAGGTACAAGTCAGTAGATAAATGTAAAAACATATTATGTCGAGGAAATCATATAGAATTAGCATTTCATACTTCATTTTCATAGTACGGCAAGATTTCATTAATTCTATGTCCATTGTATTTAATTTTTGTGGTATAAATAGTCGTTCTATGACTAGCTGAATAGCTAGCTGCTGATGCCCGCGACTTCACTCGCATGGTATAAGTTTTTAATTCCCACGGAAACTCCTTATTTTTCCGGGACAAAGTAGCCTATGTCACTCTCCGGGTCCTCAATACCCATGCAAAAACTCAAGTCGATCTGTTGCTCAGTTGCGACGAAATTAACGGACAATCAAACACACTTTCGCATTTATAATAAGTATTAGTATGATTGAAATTTCTACGCCATCTGATCTGACCCAAACGAATGAAACATCTCATGTACATATTAAAATTAGCAGTGATTGCGATGTAAAACTCTTGCCCTGAATGATATATATTGCGTAACTTACAAGAAATTATAAAAGCTTAAAATGACAGTGTTATATTTATTCAGAGCCCATGTTTTTTTACGACTTAGCACCGGAACTAGAATTCGTTGCCGGTAGTGAGACCATAAAGCTGCGGCTTCCAGCAATATAAGCCCCTAAGTTTACGTAGTTCTTTACTTAGTTCCTTCCGTGTTGTCTTTCAATAGATTGTTTATCTTTCACTTCGTTATTAAAGTATTTACTTAAATAACGTCTTCAAAATTGCCAGTCAATACATGTACCTATACCTAAATATCTATAAGTTTGTTTCAGATTCAAAAGTGTAGGTAATCATTATTATCCAACGATAACAAAACACATATTAGCACACTAGTAAAATTACTTCCCAACGAACTCTAAATCCCAACGGAATGTGTTGTTTTGAAACTATGTTTTAAGAACTCTTAAGTATAAGAAACAATGAACTGAATAATCTATACTAATCAGTGATCATCATCTAAAAGACATGTCCATCATGTTACATTGGGATCAATTCATATCATTAGCATAGGTACTATCATTAAAACACGCTTGATACCATCTGCTGACAGGTATTTGTGTTTGTAAAGGTTGACATGTGTTAGATATCAAAAAATGATCCGGTTCGACGATATACAGTGGTACGTGCCAATAGAAACTGAGAGTCTTGTCTAATTCGGTGTTACTTAACTTATATTAGCAACAGCCACCTAAGTATTGAATCAACAAACGTAACCTGCCTTACGTATCAACTTTCTCTAATGCGGGGGCAAAGCGCATACGCAGCCAATAAAAATATATTGCATTATTTTAAGGTCATGAATCCTTTTTTGATGTTCTATAGCAATACAACATAGGTACCTAAGTCTTCAAGTAATGCTATTATAAACAGAAATGTATACAAACTGACTATTCGATTCAAAGCTCAATTTTTTGACAATAATTGCTGTGAATTAAAAAAAAATATACTTGAAATTTCATGTACTTATTTAAAAATTTGAGGGTGAACTAAAACATATTTATTATCCTTGTACTTACAAAAAAAGAAAAATTCCGCAAAAGTTAAGGGATGCTATCCCTCAACTCTTGGAGAAATTTTCTGTCCTTTTTAGGGTTCCGTAGCCAAATTTGGCAAAAACGGAACCCTTATAGATTCGTCATGTCTGTCTGTCTGTCCGTCCGTATGTCACAGCCACTTTTTTACGAAACTATAAGAGCTATACTGTTGAAACTTGGTAAGTAGATGTATTCTGTAGACCGCATTAAAATTTTCTTACAAAAATAGAAAAAAAACAATAAATTTTGGGGTTCCCCATACTTAGAACTGAAACTCAAAAATTTTTTTTTCATCTAACCCACACGTGGGGTATCTATGGATAGGTCTTCAAAAATGATATTGAGGTTTGTAATATCATTTTTTTCTAAACTGAATAGTTTGCGCGAGAGACACTTCCAAAGTGGTAAAATGTGTGTCCCCCCCCCCGTAACTTCTAAAATAAGAGAATGATAAAACTAAAAAAAATATATGTTGTACATTACCATGCAAACTACCACCGAAAATTGGTTTGAACGAGATCAAGTAAGTAGTTTTTTTTTAATACGTCATTAATCGTAAATCGCAATTTACCTTTCATTCAATCATCTCAAATTTTTAAAAAAAACATTTAATTTAAAACTTATTACAGGTTTGTACGGAACCCTCGGTGCGCGAGTCCGACTCGCACTTGGCCGGTTTTTTTTTTGTACAAACAATAAATTAAAAGTAGTGACTGACACTAATGTGCAAGGATAAACAATCAACGCACGTAGACCATTGAAATGAAATCGCTGTCCTAGTTTTGTCGCTTCTGACGTTCTAAAAGTTGGTCGTGACTCCGATTGGATAAAAATGACGTTACGTGTATCAATGCACGTACAGTGTAGACTCTCAATAACCTGTCTCTGAATAGCTGAACTTATAAAATACTAGCAGATGCCCACGACTTCTCCGCGTGGAATAAGTTTTTTTTATTACCCATGTGAACTCTTTAATTTTTTGGGATAAAAATTTAAATAGCATATGTCATTCTCCAGGTCCTCAACTATACCTATGCAAAAAATCACATCGATCCATTGCTCCGTTGCGGCGTGCTTGAAGGACAAACCAATAAACAATCACACTTTCGCATTTATAATATTAAATTATGATCCCGCTTAGTACTTTAAATTTCGTTAGTAGTTAGTAAGGCTAAATTGTTCAACTTTCTAGATTTTAAGTAGGTATTTAAACGTAGCAGGTATTTAATTAAGGCAAGTTTTAGGTATTAACATTATGAATTAAGCACAGTAAAATGAGAGCAAAGGTAAATAAATATACCTGAACATTCTGAATAAGTCCACCAGCATATAAATTCAATTCAATCACACAATATGCTATAAATATTTATGAAAATAGAATACTGTTAAAGAACCTACCTGGGGTTTTGCTGAAACCGGATGCTATGAACATAATATAAGGCTATCCTGTGACGTTATTCTTAAATTCTACAATTCTAATTATTGTATTCATTGAATATGTCACCGTAAGATTGCAAAAACCGTTAGATTATAATCCAACTAGCGATATTGTAAACTGTCGACGGATTGTGAACCGTTCAATGTTCCGAGTGTCAATTTTTTAAATATTCATTGTATTTACGTTTTCTTGTCTCTTTCTTGTTGGTCAGGTTAGGGTTCGACATAAATGATCAGGTAGTGACTGCGGCCGGGCACTACCTGATCATTTATGTTAGGTTTTATTGGGTTAATATACCTAACAGATTACAATCTACCGTAAACTAATGCGTTAAATTGTAATCTGTCGACAGTTTACAATAATATCGCTAGTTATATTACAATCAAACGATCTTTGCAATCTTACGGTGACAAATACATACGTGAGCTACTTATAAATTGGCGAAGATAATTTGAATGGGACTTATACATGAAGCAAATTAATTAACACCACTTTACCTTTGTGCGCAAACCAAGATATCAAAATTTACCATTTCTTTCATTCACCATAAAATTTAACATAGAAAACCAGATTTTAATTCTATTCATGTCGTACACATACAAGATATCAAAATTTACCATTTTTCAACCGACTTCAAAAAAAGGAGGAGGTTCTCAATTCGACTGTATTTTTTTTTTAATGTTTGTTACCTCAGAACTTTTGACTGGGTGACCGATTTGGATGATTCTTTTTTTATTTGAAAGAGCATACTTCCCATGTGGTCCCATATAAATTTTATCGAAATTGGTCGAGCGGTTTTTTAAATATCAACAATAAAATAAGTAGGTACTTTGTATAGCGTGTGCTTGTTGTCGTAAAGTTGGCGCGGGAGTTTGAAGTCGGTTGTTTAAAAAGTATTTTTTATATTAAATTATATTATTTCATTCACCATAAAATTTAACATAGAAAACCAGATTTTAATTCTATTCATGTCGTACACATACACAAAGACAGTGATCTCTATATTTTACACATGAAATTATTCTATATACAACGTCATGTAGTACTTGTTCATTCCATTAAAACGTACCTACTATTTGTTCAAATCTGCAATTATTGTTATTTTATTTAGATAACATACCCGAAGAGACCGTACAGTTGCCCAATGCGTCTCTCCGACGCAAAAAGACTTAATTTACTACTCTACACTATAAACATAATAAACATAAAACAATAAATTAACTAAAATAATAATAATAATAAGGTTATCGATTATCCAATAACTTTTTACCCTCGACGAAGCGGAGACGGTATATGTGTTTGCCCTAAGAGGTTGTGTGTTTGTTTGTTTGTTTGTTTGTGCACTTTTTTGTTACCATTTTTCTCAAAAAGTACTGGGCCGATTGAGATGCGGTTTTTTGCATTAGATACGTATAGCTTGTGAGAAGGTTCTTAGATATATTTTAGGACCATAGACAACCAAGCTTAGCTGTAGTCTATGATTTTAATATTTCAACATGTTACCATTTTTCACAAAAAGTACTGGGCCGATTGAGATGCGGTTTTTTGCATTAGATGTGTATAGCTTGTGAGAAGGTTCTTAGATATATTTTAGGACCATAGACAATAAATCTGAGATGTAGTCTATGATCTTAATTTTTCTACCACTGTTACCATTTTTCACAAAAAGTACTGGGCCGATTGAAATGCGGTTTTTTTCATTAGATGTGTATAGCTTGTGAGAAGGTTCTCAGACATATTTTAGGACCATAGACAACTAATCTATGATTTTAATTTTTCAATATGTTAAAAATTTTCACAAAAAGTACTGGGCCGATTGAGATGCGGTTTTTTGCATTAGATATGTTTAGCTTGTGAGAAGGTTCTTAGATATATTTTAGGGCCATAGACAACAAAGCTGAGCTGTAGTCTATGATTTTATTTTTTCAATATGTTACCATTTTTCACAAAAAGTACTGGGCCGATTGAGATGCGTTTTTTTGCATTAGATGTGTATAGCTTGTGAGAAGGTTCTTAAATATATTTTAGGCCCATAGACAACAAAGCTGAGCTGTAGTCTATGATCTTAATTTTTCAACCACTGTTACCATTTTTCACAATAAGTACTGGGCCGATTGAGATGCGGTTTATTGCATTTAGGACTTCGTGCGATTACAAAACAGGAAACTGGTACCAAAATTTAAAAAAATCAGCGCCATTTTGAAATTCTTTGTTAATTGACCGATTTCGTTCAAAATCGATATTTAGGACTTCGTGGGATTACAAAACAGGAAACTGGTACCAAAATTTAAAAAAATCAGCGCCATTTTGAAATTCTTTGTTAATTGACCGATTTCATTCAAAATCGATATATAGGGCTTCCTGGGGTCACAAAACAGGAAACTGGTGCCAAAATTTAAAAAAATCAGCGCCATTTTGAAATTCCTTGTTAATTAACCGATTTTGTTCAAAATCGATATTTAGGGCTCCCTGGGGTCACAAAACAGGAAACTGTTACCTACCAAAATTTTAGAAAATCAGCGCCATTTTGAAATTCTTTGTTAATTGACCAATTTCGTTCAAAATCGATATTTAGGACTCCCTGCGGTTACGAAACAGGAAACTTTTACCAAAGTTTTAAAAAATCAGCGCCATTTTTATTTATTTTGTTATCACCATAATAAATGAATTCAGTTTAGTACAGTAAAATCTGTACTACTTGTAAGTCTAACCACAACCCGTGAGCTGCTTTAGCAGCTCGCGCACAGGGCGAAATACTAGTTAGATATATATATATAGCTTGAGAGAAGGTTCTTAGACATATTTTAGGACCATAGACAACAAAGCTGAGCTGTAGTCTATGATTTTATTTTTTCAATATGTTACCATTTTTCTTAAAAACTACTGTGCTGATTTAGATGCGGGCTTTTTGTTTTAGATATATTTAGCTTGTACCTAGATGCTGCCCAGGGTATCATGATGGAGCCAGGAGGTGGTCATAGGAACTGCTTAAGTTCTCATCGTAAACCCGTCACATTTTGACTCTTTTGATTTGTCGTGACAAGCGCTTTGTACTTAGATGCTGTCCAGGGTCTCATGATGGAGTCAGGAGGTGATCATGGGAACTTCTTAAATTCTCATCGTAAACCCGTCATATTTGGACTCTTTTGATTTGTCGTGACAAGCGCGCCTCGGAAAGAGAAGGGTTTAGCCATATTCCACCACGCTGGTCGAAAAAATTACTGAGCCGTCAAAGATGCAGTTTTGTGTTTTAGATATTATGTAATATATATACGTTTGCTAAGTTCTAATTGTTGTTTCAAAGTTATACAGGTCAAAGGTATAATGGAGCTCTGCAGTTCGTCGGGGGTTCTTTTAAATTTTTTAATTTTATTACTTGTTTATCATGTTTTAGCCCTTAGTGGTTTATAAATGTTTATATACCACTGAAGAGCTATACTAAGGGCTAAGTTCTTATAATTTAGTAGGTAAATATAAAATAGGTAAGTATACACATGGTAATGTAATAATTCGCTTTATGGCAAGAATTAGGATTTTCCTACAAACTATAATTACCGCAATGGTTCTTGTATTGGAATGACTGAGGTTTCACTAATAGAATAGAATAGAATAGAATAGAATAGAATAGAATAGAATAGAATAATTTATTTGCAAGAATGTGGTACAATATTATAAGGTCTTAAATTTGTCTTAAATTTGTCTTGTATAAGGTCTTTAATGGATAACCAGCTGCTCCTATTCTTTAGATTCAGTATCTTTATTAGTTTTTGTACATGTTTTTTGTTGCTTTAATACATTTAAAAACAATTGCGATATCAGAATTTGAAGTAGGTACGAGTACGAGTAAGCTCGCAGAAGTTGCAGCATATATATTGCGAAATGGTAGGCGAAAGGTCAGCTAGACAAATACCATTACTCGTCTTAGCACCTAGTAGGATTACAACAGGTGGCTTGTTTATATACTTAATAAACTAGCTGATGCCCGCGACTTTGTTCGCGTGGATTAAGATGTCTTGATTCCCGCGGGAAAGTAGCCTATGTCCTTCCCTGGGTATCAAATAATCCCTATACCAAATTTTATCAAAATCGGTTGAACAGATGAGCCGTGAAAGCGCAGCAGAGACAGACAGACGGACACACTATCGCATATAATATAATGCTACTAGATAGATGATGCCCGCGACTTCGTGCGCGTGGATTTAGGTTTTTTGATTCCCGCGGAAACTCTTTTCCGGGGTAAAAAGTAGCCTACGTCCTTCCCCGGCATACAAACTATCCCTATACCAAATTTCATCAAAATCGGTTGATCAGATGGGCCGTGAAAGCGTAGCAGAGAGACAGACAGACACACTTTCGCATTTATAATATTAGTATGGCTTAGTATGAATAAAGTATAGATGTTTTCAAATTTGGATGTTTACTCCTTCACGCCACAACCACTGAACCGATTTGCCTGAAACGAATGGAGGTAGGTTATACCCCGTATTGAACTATAGACAGTAGACTCAATACATTTTGTCCAATGGGAATAAAAAAACATTAATCCACGCCGACCAATTCGCGGGCATCATCTAGTATAGATATAAAAATCATCTGAACTAGTATTATTGAACTTTTGATTTTCTTGGCTTACTTTAGAGCAAAAGCTTTCAAAATTCTGACATATTATGTAAGTACCTAGGTGCTTTATTTTAAAATAAGTTTATTTTTTCGTTGATCATTAAACTTTGGTCAGTAGCGTATATATGTTTATATATTAATAAGCACCATAACACTATACTTCAACAAGATATATTAATGCTCGACATAGTTTACCATATACCTTGCGCAAATAATAAAATATACAAGGTATATAAGAAGTGGGTAAGTAGATGTGGCATATGTAATTTAAATTCAGATTCCACTTTTATGAAATGAAACCTGTATTATTGAGGACGAATGGTCAAACCTCAGCTCAATTTTGGAGCTAAATTACAAAATCGAAATGGCATGAAGACATTCGACCAGTCGACATTTAAGTTTTGAATAAGTCATCAAGATATATATAAAAAATGTGTGTGTCAGCTCCGACGCGCGACGGGAGGTTACTCCTTACGAAATAAAAGTGTTACCATGGAAATATAAACAACGTAACGAGAGAAAGTTTGATTTTTCTCCCCATAAATTTTCATACCCCGGGCTAAATATATGAAAATCGATTCTTAAGGAGGTAAACTCCATGAACTGAAATATGTACATAAATCTCAGCATCATATCGTTATGAAGTGTAAGCGGATGGAGACTTGAGTCAAGCTTTAAAAAATATAACTGCATAAAACTACCTAAGTATATTAATTTACCAATACCAAGTATTAAGGATCGATTTTTGGAAACGCCCAATGGAATTATAAATTAGACGAATCGATTAGCATAATTTCATTGCAATCCATGTAATTTAATCTAATTTGAATTTTATTTAACGATCTTTTAATTTAATGAATAATAATTCTTGTTATTGCTAATTTAACTTTAAAATTGTAAATATTTTATTGCTGTAATTTAGGTCTTGACATGTTGTTTTTAAATTTTTAAAATAATTTTATTGTTTTTAAAATTTTTACTGAAGACACCATGGCAATGCTGTTCCTATATGCCTATAATTGGTACTTGTAATAGAACTAGTCATTATTTACCTTATCTATTGTAAAATTTCGTCATAATGTATTGCGGGCTTATAAATTAAAAATAATATGTTTCTGAAACCATTTTATCCAAGATAAGGTTTGCTTTCAGTAAGCAAATATTTTCTCGTAATTTTTCGTTAAACTCAAGATCAAGAAGCGGGAGCGGCAAGAAGTAAACATACGAGTATTATTTAACTGAAAAGTTTTACCTAAATAACGACACGCACGAGTTTTTCACGCTTTAATCGTTTTAAAGAGGACCTTCATATTATGTTATTGTTGATAGTTACACGTTCGTTATACCTAACCTTTTAACATTATTTACGGATCATGACAATCTTAATTGAAACGGTATCTCTAAGATTTCTATTCCTTAAAAAATATTTTCATACAACAGTTTAAGTATATTTTTATACTGTGATGTAAGTGAGATTGGAAATGTAGATCACGTTATCTGATTCACATGGATTTTGTCAGAGTGTGACCGAATAGTTTCAAACATGTTTTGATCATACCTAACTGCTGCGCATGCAATGTTACCAGCCCACACCTTTCCCACGCGTGATTTGAACTGTTTAGACCACATTATCTTAAAAACTAGAAAAAAATCGATTTCCCTTGTTTTGGAATCACTAATAACTGATCATGCTCCTATTTTACTCTGCTGCGACACACATTTCAATAGTTTAAAAAAAGAATCATATACCCGAGTTGACCTGCCAGCCATCATTAAAACATTAGAAAATACTGACTTCTCTGCTATTATTGGTATAGACAATCCTGCACAGGCATCCGAATTGTTAGTTGATATTTTGAACTCAACCGTTAAGAATCATACATATTCTGTCAAAATTCGAGCAAAAAAACGTATTAAAAAGCCATGGATTACTCAAGGACTACTACGGTGCATGCGTCACCGAGATAAATTGTAAAAAAAATTGTCAAAAAAAAATAAAAAATTTAAAAAAGAACCCAATAATGTATTATTATAAACTACCTTTAAGAGATATAAAAATTTTCTTAACAATTTAACAAAAAAGCTTAAAAGAGATTATGAGCAGAGTGAACTGCAACTAGCTAAATCTAAACCAAAGGACACCTGGAAAGTAATTAAAAGGGTTGCAAACCTTGAGCCATCTAAAAAACATAAAAACGATCTTCTAAATAATTCTGATGATAAGCTTGGTTCAGTTAACCAAGTTAATAAATTTTTTGCAAGTGTTGGGAAAAACTTGGCTGAAAAACTTAATACTAATATTACATCAGCCAATGAGCAGGATCCCCCTGCAAATATTAATTCTCAGCGTGATTCAATGGTACTTCTTAGTTGCGATTTAGGTGAAGTGGATCAGATTATACAGTCCTTGAGAAGTAATTGCGCGGTTGGCCTTGATGGCATCCCTGCTGCGCTTCTGAAGGGCGCAAGACATATCCTGGTACCTCTACTGACACACATCTTTAACAACTGTTTTACCAAAGGAGTTTTCCCTTCTGTCTTTAAAAAGGCATTAATTCATCCAATTCATAAAAGCGGGGATAGACTCAGTGTCAACAATTATCGACCAATCTCTGTTCTTACTGCAATATCTAAGATTCTGGAAAAACTGATAAATAATCGCCTTGTCCAATACCTTAACAAAAATAATATCTTATCTAATAATCAATACGGTTTTCGTGGTGGAAGGTCCACCGATGACGCTGTGTTAGAGCTTGTCACCACCATAACTAAGGGCCTTGATGCTAAAGAAAAAACGATTGCCGTTTTTCTAGATTTATCTAAAGCATTTGACACTGTGTCTATCCCAACACTGCTCCTTAAGTTAGAACGTATTGGTATCAGAGGTTGTGTCCTGGATCTATTTAGGAACTACTTAACAAATAGGACTCAGTGTGTTAAAATTGATGACTGGGTAAGTCAAGAGGAACCATTAACGTATGGAGTTCCGCAAGGAAGTGTGTTGGGACCCACACTATTCCTTATATATATAAATGCTCTTTGTGATATACCAATCTCCCACGGACGTATAATTTCTTACGCTGATGACACAGCACTGATCGTCCAAGGCAATAGTTAGTCCGAAGTACAGCATTACACTGAAGCTGCCCTGGTAAGGATAATGACCTGGCTCTCCACCAATCTCCTATCTCTTAATGTCGTAAAAACTAAATATATAACCTTTTCCACTAATAAATTAACCCAGCCCGATTGCTCCTTTAAGATAATCTCTCATACTGCAAAAATGTTGTTTCAATGTGGCTTAAATCACTGTCATACGATGATGTTGAAGATTTTATAAAATGATAAACACCCCAAATAAACTTAGTAATAAATAATTAATAAATAATAAAGTCTTAGCACTAAATCATAATATACACAACCAACCCTCACACAATCTCACACACACACACACACACTCACTCTCTCTCTCTCTCTCTCACACACACACACCTTTGTTGTTGCTATTTTGTTACTGTGATAAAATGTTCCTACTTATATTCTCCCATTGTAGTTTATATTATTATTTATTATTGTTAATTGTTAATGTTATACTGTGTCGGTACTTATTCTCTGAGGTAGGCGTTGGTGGTTGCGCATCAGTTTATACTATTGCAACCATTAACGTTCTATATATCTGGTATTTAAGTATGTTGTAATAATATGGTATAGTTATATGTAATAAATGTTTGTAATAATATAGTTATAATAATAATGTAATTATAGTGTAATTCTTAAATAAATAATTAAATGTAAATGTAAAATATGAAACCATATATTACACACTACTTACAAAATATCTCTACTAATATTATTTATATGCGAAAATAGTGCTTGTTTATCGCTATAACCTTCAAACGCGCTACAAAAGAGCCATGGATTGATATGATAAAATAAATGATTTATGATTTATTGCAAGGGTTAGGTATAATTGAGATCCTGGCAAGTATCATGAGCTACTTGTTATCCCGAAATATCAAAGAGTTCCTATGTTTAAATCCACGCCGACGAAGTCGCGGATGTCATCTAGTAGAAATACTTATTTAGAACGAAACAAATACACACTCATTTAACAATATAGTATACCTAGAGGCATTAAGTCCATTAATGTTATGAAAAGAGACGAAGTGCACGTCTTTTGTTTCGGGTGGTCCTAATACCAATTAGCACTTTATATCGCGTTGAAAGTGGAAAGTGACAAATTAAAACATAGCAATCTCGAATCATACTACCTAATATTATAAATGCGAAAGTATGTTTGTTTGTTGGTTTGTCCTTCAATCACGCCGCAACAGAGCAACGGATCGACGTGATTTTTGGTATGGGTATAGTTGAGGACCTGGAGAGTGGCATAGGCTACTTTTTATCCCGGAAAGTTAAGGAGTTCCCGCGGGAATCAAAAAAACTTAAACCACGCGGACGAAGTCGCGGGCATCAGCTAGTTTTTTATTATTATTATTTAAAAAGCTGTTGAAATTTATTTTAATTTTATAATAATATGTTTTAATAATGTAATAAAAAAATTAATCATCATTAATACAACATACATCTCATTAATATTAATTAATTAAAATATTTAATGTAATCTGTGATTAGTCGATCAATTATATTTTTGTACATTCCTGTGCTACGGGTACATGGTATTCATAGTTTTATTTTATAGATCGCTCATTAGTTTATTTAAGCAGAAAAATAATATTAAGAAAACTAGAAACTGCGATTGGATAAATAAGTTCTATATATAATGTAGATGTTCAATGTATGATAATGTCCTAAAGTTATGCCCGACGTGCAATTTTATTTAGGTAAGAAAATAAACAAAACAAACACAGGCTGGTAATGTTATTTCTGTAATCGAAAGCTAAAATAAAGTATCACCGTAGTCGTGGACTCGTGGAATCTACTTTTGCGGATCGTAGTCCGTCGACCTCCCACGATGGAGTCAGCTATTATTATCTGACCTCCAAAAAGGAGGAGGTTCACATCTCGACGCATATTTTTTTACCTGATGCCCGCGACTTTGTCCGGGTGGAATAAGTTTTTGACTGGAAATCCTTATTTTACCGGGATAAAAAGTAGCCTATGCCACGCTCCAAGTACTCTATGTCCACGTCCAAGTCGCTCTATGGCCATGCAAAAATCGATCCGTTGCTCTGTAGTAGCGTGATTGACAAACCAACAAACAAACACACTTTCGCATTTTTAATAATAGTATGATAAGTGCGAAAGTCTGTCTGCCTGTCTGCTATGCTATAACGGCCCACATTTTCACTCGATGTTCACGCGGACATCTCTAGTTCCTAAGTTCCAACGGTCAAATACCATATATCTTCTAATTACCATAATAATTATGAAAGCGAAGAATTTCAATATCAAGCCGCAACATCACAAATCTACTATATAAAAATAAGTCGGGTTTTCCTTCCTGACGCTATAACTCCAGAACGCACGAACCGATTTCCACGGTTTTGCATTCGTTGGAAAGGTCTTGGGCTCCGTGAGGTTTATAGCAAAGAAAATTCAGGAAAAATTTCAACAGAAAAGCGGGAAAATCTTTTTAGCGGGAAAGCCATCTGGTGGCGAAACGGAGTTCGCCGGGTTTGCTAGTATTATATATTTACTTTATTTTCATAGCCTGTGAAATATAATTTTTTGATAAATATTATATAAAATGCACAACATTTCATACAAAAGCTATAATTTAAATTTTATGAGACCTTTTCCTTTTCGGTAGTCTTTTAAAAATAGAACTCTAGACAGAAGAAAAAATCTTAATACCTACAAACGTCGGAGCTTGCAAGTTGCATATTTTTACTTGTGAAAGTTTGTAGGCGTTTAGAATTTACACGTATACAGGAAATAATATTTGAAAGAAATTCTGTTCCTACTACATAATTGATATTAACGTGTTGATGCCTCAATTAGTTGTCTATTTGTAGAAACAAAGCAATCATCATAAAACCCGTTAATTTTCTCTCACGCCTATTAAACCTCAACCTCGACGTATGAATTTCTTGCTTCGCGTTCTTGTGCTAAAAAGAGAACCAAATTGTCAATAAAAATCAAGTATAAATTTTAATCACAAAAATCAAAAGAACAATTAATGTTTCCATGTCAATACGGTAATAGCTCAGCTGTTGTTTCCTCTAAACTACCAACAGATGGCGCTGACCCACAAAAATACACGTTCACGTTATGCTCAAGCGCATCGCATATATCGTAAAAACAGACATTCAATCGTTGCCATCAGAAGGGTCTTAACTGACTCGACTGAACAGCGAGTGATGAACTCTGGATATGAATCTTTGTGATTCAGTTCCGCTCGCTAGTAAGTCAACTATCGCAGACTTGCTAGTCGATTAACTGACGCTGTTTTTGGCCAATTTTAAATAACAAAATTAATTTAATAATTTATACTAATATTATCATTGTGAAAGAATGTGTCTGCTGCAGACGCTGCTTCGCTTTCACGGCCAATCTATTCAACCGATTTTGATGAAATTTGGTATAGCTATAGTTTATATACCGGGGAAGGACAAAGGTTACTTTTTATCCCGGAAAATTAAAGAGCTCTCGCGTGATTCAAAAAACCTTAACCCACGCGGACGAAGTCGCGGGCAGCATCTAGTTTTAAATAAATATAATGATACGCAGCCTCAATGTTCATAATAGGCTATTTCTGTATGTTTTGAACGAAATATTTATTTGCTTTATTGAAGCTTCTGTACAGACATTTGAGATGAGATGTGAGGTTGTGGGTCCCTAAATGGCAAAAAGTGTATCGTCACGACTCACGACTTATCAACGAACGTGAGTCATAATGCAAGGGAAAGATTTTCTTCTATCGGGTGTCCCAAGCCACCTAGTCATTTCTTTATCTACTCTTGTAGTACAAGTATTTAGGGTAAAAAGTCGGCTTCTTAATTTCATGTTACTTAATTGTTTTCTTTTCTTTATTTCAGAAATTATATCGTTGGTCGGAGACCACGACCGCAAGTGACATCATGGGTCAAGAGCAATCGTACCTCAGTCATGCCAGTGTTGCACCAGTAAAAAAATACCAAGACAAATACGAAGATCCTATACAGTATCGAGTTTCTCCTATTGACTACCGAACGAGCGACTACGAAATAAAAGATTATAAACGTCACAAAGCTAGACGGAGCGCAGACAGCTTTAAAAGTGATAACTCTTCAACGGAAAGCAGTGGATATAGAAGCGGTTCAAGCGGCTACGAATGCCATTCCGAGAGGTCTTCAAATAGTGATTATTACTGCACATCTCTCTACAAGAACAATCATTATAAAGCTGTAAATAAGGAACTTTACAAACCTGTCAAAATACCTAAAGAGAAGCGTCTCAAAGAATTGATCGACGAGAAAGGGGAAATAAAGAGCGCTAGGTTAAAAAGTTACCTAAGCGACGCAGAGAAAGCGCAATTAAATTCAGACCCGTTGCCAAAAAAAGCTGGTATAAGAAATTACACTCCTAAAATAATATCAGCTGAAGAGCAGAGAAAAAAGTTAGAAAATTGGATATAGAGGTGTAGAAATATGATAGGATAAGTTGTACATATAATTGTAGAAGTAGATGTATATAAAAATTGAAAATGGAGGCAGCAGGAGCGTTGGCGAGCTTGGCACCATCACCTATTACTGTGCTGGGGTTAATACCACTTCTGGCACTTGGCATAACTTACTTCAGATACCAGCAATACGACCCAGAGTCGTATATAACGGATATTAATACTGTAAGTATCGCAAATCATCTCCATTATTACTGAAGCAAAAACCGTATTACAAGACCAAGGCAGCTCTAATAGTGGCCCTAGATATTTTTGTTAAGAGTTTAAGTGAACAATATGGCCAACTTATTCGATTGCATCGCAGCTATTTTCGTGGCAGTCAGGTTTCTACTTTCTGCTAAAAAGTGGATCAAAAAACTGTATTTATTTAACATTTCATAAATATTTATGTTTCCTTATTAATTATTGTACTAGCTGACCCACCCGTCTTTGCACGTCTTTGCACAGATGTGCTTACTTGACATACTATCTACAGCATTTACCTGTAGGTACAGTATGGCTTAAAGTCTACGTTTTAAATGCCCGTGGCCATTTCCGTCTGCGTGGATAAAGGTTTTAATTGAACTTTTTTCTATTAATAATTGTTCCGCGACAAAATGTAGATGCGTTAATTTAGGTTATAAATTACTTATCGGATTCAAAATTTCAGTTTCAGTAGTGCTACCTATATATTACTAGCTGATGCCCGCGACTACGTCCGCGTGGTTTAAGTTTTTTGTTATTCCCGCGGGAACTCCTTAATTTTCCGGGATAAAAAGTAGCCTATGTCACTCTCCAGGTCCTCAACTATACCCATGCCAAAAATCACGTCAATCCGTTGCTCCGCTGCGGCGTGATTGAAGGACAAACCAACAAACCAACAAACAAAGTGACTTTCGCATTTATAATATTAGTATGATGTGCCAATTTTCATTCAAATCCGTACAATCGTTTCCGCGTGATGCCGTAACAGACATACCTACAGTACTATACTACTATAAAATACATATTGGTTAACTCTAAAAATATAAAAATATGTGTTCGTTTTTTTTCAGATAATGCCGATCTATGACTTCGTGGTAGTCGGGGGAGGTTCGGCCGGCGCAGTAGTAGCCTCGAGACTCTCCGAGATCGGCAACTGGAGCGTACTGTTGCTTGAAGCCGGCCAAGACGAAAATGAAATTTCTGACATCCCCGCCCTAGCAGGGTACACTCAGCTTTCAGAAATGGATTGGAAATTCCAAACGACACCATCCAAAAACCGTTCCTACTGCCTTGCAATGAACGGCGACAGGTGCAACTGGCCTAGAGGCAAAGTACTCGGTGGTTGCAGCGTACTTAACGCAATGGTATATGTAAGAGGAAATCGTAATGACTATGACCTGTGGGAAGCGCTTGGAAACCCTGGCTGGTCTTATGATCAAGTTTTACCCTATTTTTTAAAGTCCGAAGACAATCGCAATCCGTATTTGGTAAACACGCCTTATCATTCGGAAGGCGGGTATTTGACAGTCCAAGAAGCCCCCTGGCGAACACCGTTATCCGTAACCTTTTTAAAAGGTGGTATGGAACTCGGTTATGAATTTCGCGATGTAAACGGCGCCAAACAAACTGGTTTTATGCTGACGCAAGCAACGATGCGGCGTGGAAGTAGGTGTAGTACAGCAAAAGCTTTTCTAAGGCCAGTTCGGAACAGAAACAATTTACACATTGCTCTAGGAGCTCAAGTGACACGTATTTTAATTAACAGTGTAAAAAAACAAGCTTATGGCGTCGAGTTCTATCGGAACGGTGAAAAACACAAGGTGAGGATCAAGCGAGAAGTCATCATGTCAGCGGGGGCATTAGCTACTCCTCAGATAATGATGTTGAGCGGAATCGGTCCTGCAGATCATTTACGAGAACATAACATACCGTTAGTGGCTAATCTTAAAGTCGGGCACAATTTACAAGATCATGTTGGACTAGGTGGATTGACATTTGTCGTTAATAAGCCCGTTACATTTAAAAAGGACCGCTTTCAATCATTTTCCGTAGCAATGGATTACATTCTTCATGAGAAAGGTCCGCTGACAACACAAGGCGTAGAGGGTCTAGCTTTCGTTAATACAAAATATGCTCCACCTTCTGGACAATGGCCTGACATACAATTTCATTTTGCACCGAGTTCTGTAAATTCGGATGGTGGAGAGCAAATAAGAAAAATATTGAATTTACGTGATAGAGTCTACAATACAGTTTATAAGCCTATAGAGGACGCAGAGACTTGGACCATACTACCATTACTTCTAAGACCAAAAAGTTCCGGGTGGATAAAATTAAAAAGCAGAAATCCATTCCAAGCGCCATCAATCGAACCTAATTATTTCGCTTACAAAGAGGATATAAAAGTGCTGACGGAGGGTATAAGAATTGCCTTTGCTTTATCAAACACAACCGCTTTTCAGAGATATGGATCTCGACCTCATAATATCGCAATGCCTGGATGCCAACAACATCAGTTATTCAGCGATGAATATTGGGAATGTAGTCTTAAGCACTTTACGTTTACAATATATCACCCAACTGGGACTTGCAAGATGGGTCCAAATCATGACCAAGATGCTGTGGTTGATCCTAGATTACGAGTCCACGGAGTGGCTAATCTTAGAGTCGTGGATGCTAGTGTCATGCCCACTATAATCAGCGGGAATCCTAATGCTCCCGTCATCATGATAGCAGAGAAAGCCTCCGATATGATCAAGGAAGATTGGCAGGTGTTATGACAGTGTTTAGTGTGCTTATAATCATTGGATGCTAAAGAACTATTTATGTAACACGGTACTTTTAGTTGTTTATTTTTAAAACAATTATCAATAAGTATGTACATAATATTTTCATACTCAAAATTGTTAATAAATAAATCTAAAAATAGCATATTACTTTTATTAATTACCTTAGCAAAGAAGTACCTTAAAAAAAGTACACAGTATAGATATTTTACCAATTATCAACTTTTCCAAAAAGCTATCATTAAAATCAGCCAAGTCAAGAGATAAGCTTATTTAAGTAAACAAGTTTAAATTAAAAGTTTCAAGTAACTTTTGGCTAATGAAGACAAGAGAGAGTAAGACATAATGAAGTAACAGGATACCAATATCGATTAGATCAGACCTGTGGAAGTTGCTACCATCCCTTCATTAACTAGAAAAGAGTTTATAACCCAAAAACGGCAGAACCGATTTTCTTGAAACATAGCTAAGAACACTCTCGGATCAAGTCATCTTTCAAAAACTAACGAAAACAACATCGGTTCATCCGTTTAGAAGCTAAGATGCCACAGACAGACACACCTACTTTGATTTCGGGGGTTCGTAAAAATTGAATTATCTCATGTGTATTTTTCAGCACTTTCTTGAAACTTGTAGCGCCATCTATTTAATAGTAGCTCAAACACCTACTATTTTTATTAAAACGCCATCTATCGGTGAGTAGCGATGCATTACACTTGTACTACAGACGCTTTCCACTAGATGGCAACACATCACTTGAAATAAATAGATTTCAATCCAAATTCACTCTCATAACAATAATTAACTTTAAAGTTAAACTTTGGATGCCGTCAGCTGTGAAGGAATAAAAAAAATATTCCCTAGTCGCTGTCGGGATAGCAAGTGTTACGCCTGTAGCCTTGTATGTAAGCGTAAGACGGATCCGTCTGCATCCGTCCTTGTCGTAGCTAAAAGTAGCTCAGACTCCTCACTATTCACTAACTAGATGATGCCCGCGACTTCGTCTGCGTGGATTAATATTTTTTTGATTCCTGTGGAAACTTTTATCCGCATAAAAGTCGAATCCGGGATAATGTTCGGGATATGGATTACTAACAGTTTTATTGGGATTAATGCGGTGAGTTTCTTAGATATCTATATAGTTATCCTTTCACCCTTCGCGTCAGCATCTACAAATTAATTTTAAAATAATCAAGTACTTAGATACTCCATGCGCAAAACAAATTATTATTGATATGTACCTAACTATCACCCAAGCGTGCAAAACACCAAAACCGGTCGAGATGCAACCAACTATGCATTTCCTCTTGCACAATGCAATCTAGAGAGAATGGGGAGGCACACTGCCAATTTATCCCGCTAGGTGACGCATCGTCGCTGGTGTTGTTTACCTGTCAAACACCATACATTTTTTACGCGACAGTTTCATTTTCTTAGAATAATTCATTTTTATGCCTCAATATTGTGCATTCCGTTTTCCTGCTGATGAGGATTGAAGAAGACTATGGTACAAAGCCTTGCGCCAATAAAATTGGAAACCCAGTTCATCGGCTAGGTTATGTAGCGCTCACTTTAGACCTGCCGATTATTATGGCAAGAGCACGCATTGGTTTTTTTCCCAGATTCAGTTAAAATAGGATGCATAATTACCTCAATTATGTACGCAAATGAACCTGACAGTTACCAGCGAGGGTGGCGCCATCTGAGATTAGCTTTGCCTGTCCCTCCCCATTGAGATCGGTGCATTGATACAAGAAAGTATTACTTCATAATCTTAGATTTGAGGAAACAGTAAATAGTAATGCAGCAGACGTGATACGTTAATGTGTAGAAACTAGAAAGTAAATTGTGGTAAAAGTATACACAAACGCCTATACCTAGGTATAAATTGTTGAGCTTGTTTTGGTGAGGTTAAATACTTTTACAGAAATTCGTATTTTAATATGCTTTTGAAAACGAATACTCGCCGCATCTGTATTTGACGTTTTTTCCCACTGGATCATACGTGATTCTTGGAGGTTCCTAAATATTGGTCTTAATTTTAAGGTCCTTAGGTACGCTTTTACTGTGCAAAGTCAAAGAAATTCAGTAAGTAAATGCGTAGTCGCGCTGCGCCTATCTAAAGCGCACTCTACACTAGCGCGCGATCATAATATTATGATGTGAATAATAATTAAGACGTGTCCCTCACACTCACAAATTTTCGCAGTTTCGGTGGCAAAGGAAATGGACGACGATGTGACTGTTGCTGCTGGGACGCTACGTGCTATAGCGTACTACAATAATTATCTTTGTATTAAAAATAACTAACTAATATACTATTTTTCTACTCAAGTTCACTTTCCAAGACATCGTACCCATTTCATCAAAAAAGTTTAAGAATCCGTATCCCCGCTAACCGACATTTTAAGAACTTTTGATGAGCTTTGTGCATGAGATATTAGTATTATAACAAAAAGAAAATTAAAACATTAAAGTTTAATCCCTCCTTAGTAGAATGTTGCAAAAAGAAAATTAATTTTATTGAAATATAATAGTGAAATTCTCATTCTTGCGGAATACGATTACCATTTTTACACTTTTAGGCGATACTTTTGACCCATATAAATCCAAGAAAAATTATAATAAATGACTTATAATAAATATTAATATGATAAACACACTCTTAAAATTGGACTGTTGCAATTCGTTTTTATACGTTCTATACAAAATTAATTAATAAAAAAATCAAATCAATGTGCACGATTTATCAAAATTTACGCGTCACAATAACCCCTATTTCTTAAAAGTTTGGCGAATTTACTGATAAAATAAAATTTCCCGTGAATGTTTAGTATTTAAATAACATAAATTGTAAAAAAATAAATTTCTATAAAATACCTATATGACCAAAAAAAATTATCAAAAGTCTAATAAATTTCACGTTTAAAATGCTACTGCAGACCACACGACTGGCATACCGAGCCCAGCGCTCTTCGAGGGAGGACGTGTTTCTGGATGGGCTCTTTTGTATGTGTGCGTGAGCTCTCTCACAAGCCTTTGTAAAAACGTGTTGCTAACAATACATAGCGCGACTGCCTTAGTTTGATGAGCAGAGAGTGTTAGGTTCTTGATCCGATTCAATCGATATTGAATGAATGCGTGATACGTATTTAATTATGAATTAATAAGGATATTTTTTATAACTATTAAATAATTTTGAACGATACAATATTATAATCTCATACTGTTTTTCTCGTCAATTGGGATTTAAGTATGCGTAATATTTGTATGGGTTTTGAATTAACTATCCTGAAATATTATATTTTCTTTGAAATCGTAATTGCAAAACTCAACGTGGCATACGTTGTTGCTGAGAGATTTTGGTAAATACAGTTTTCATAGGATTACTTATATTGAATTTTTATTTATCCACTACAAGCTTAGCCCTTGACTGCGATCTCACCTGATGGTAACTGATGATTTCTATTCTACGAGGCATCGTACTGGAGCGCTCAAGGGCTACAGAAATTATGAATTCCCAAATTGATCGTAAACAATCGTTATATCGCGGCCCGCGGGTCAATAAAAGGTACCTATTATAAAAATGTTTATACGACTGCTTGAAAAAAGGAGTATATTGTTTTCAGGGTTCATGTATGTATGTAGGTATGTATGTATGTATGTGAGTTTGCATATTCCACCATAACTTCTATACGCGTGAACCGATTTAGATAAATTAGGCATCGTTAGAATCCCTAGCTTATTCCAGGTGACATAGGCTAGTAAAATTTTCAAAAAAAGTGATGGGTGACCATGGTCTCGCATTAAAGACTAAAGTAGATTTTTTTTTTTCGAAAATAAGATTAACTATATACTCATAATCTAGAAAATGATGAATAGATTTCAAAAATATATACTAATATAGTTCAATATACAGTGATTCCCAAAAAATATCATTTAATAAAAATGTGAATAAGACTCCATTTTTAATTAATCAATGACTGTGGTATCGTTACGTAGTAGATAGTTACGGGCTAAGGCAGAGCAGTCGTATTTATTAATAATTTTAATTATATTCAGTTGCTCATTGTTTGCATAGATTTTATTTATTCTTTTACCTTTCGACAATAGTACCGTGCAAATCGCACTGCCTTTCAATCAAAATACTAAACAATATTATAAGTCATAAAATATTACCGCAACGATTTGAAATTCTAAAACGAAGAAGCTCATCATGAATACAATTTAATTTGTACTTTATCGTAAGCTGCATAAGGTATATATTGCAATACACATTTTAATACAATATCATTTCTTTTACAAATTTACTTAGAGTTACAAAGCTCAATGGTCATAAAGTTTTTATTTATAGGATATTGTTTCGTTTCTGGTAAACAAGACGAGTTTGTATGAAGAAGAAGAAGACTGGAAGTTTTTTTGACTTTTAGTTGTCTTGGATTTCTTATCTAAACTGATCTAATTGCATGGCCCGCGTGAAGTATGGTATTTTTATATTACCTGATATTTGAAAGGGTCGCTTTTAATATTATTTATGACCTAATCACGTGCAGGTTGCACTTGCATAGTACTCAAGTAAACCTGTCTATCGATTACTTGAAAGTTGTTTTGTTTTTATCAAAAAACCAAGGGTATTTCCAAGACAACTAAATTGCAAATGGCAGGTATGTCTATATTTTTATATTCTATGAAACCCACAAATCTCTTACTGTCACCTTTATAGTCGCTTGCGATCATTGAGGTACTCTGCTCTGCTCAACTGCTTCCAACAAAACCATACAAGTTTAGTGTTTTTGTTTTTCTGACCTTGGCATCTCTATATGGAATTTGACATTGTAATCAGTGAAAATAATATTTAGGGCCTTGCTTTGTAATTGGATTAGAGTATTCGCTTCTGGATTTGATTTTACTTGTTTTATATATCACAAGGTAAGATTATTTTATATTCAGTTACCTGAAAGTTGCATAGTCACTAGCCACGGCCGAAGCCTTCCACCAGACCAGACCAGAGCAGAAAATCCATAATAATATTATAAATGCGAAAATGTGTTGTGTCTGTCAGTCTGTCTGTCTACTACGCTTTCACGGATAATATTTCAGCTATACAACTTGGTAGAGAAAACGAAGCTCTACTGCTTTTTTTTTTGGGTGCCACGCCAGATGCATTGTGTAAAGAGATAATAGAAATAAAATGTCCCCAATCTGCCATTGGAAAGGTACCTGAGGAAGCCGTAAAGCAAAATAAAACAAAATAAAATAAAATAAAATGTGGAAAGCAGTAAACCAATCAATGACACAAAATAAGAGCTATGGTATTACCAAATTAGGGCCAGTTACACATAAGTCAAAAACCCAGATGTTTATTTGCCGTGTGGACTGGCCCTGAGCATAATCTAAAAATCGAAGTAATTGAAAGAGATTCATATTTTTGAAAAAAAAACATGGAAGTTAAATTATTATAATTATTTACTCCAGAAATTTTGGATTCCTGAAAAGCTAGATCTATGCCTCTCAGAGACAATGTTTTATGATAAAAATAAACCGTTACGAAACTACTCTTGACGAAGTAAACAATTCTCTCACTAAAGTGGTACAGTGGTTTGAAGCTAATAACCTACTACTCAATGGTAAAAAGACAAAGTGTATCAAATTTACATTACCTAATGTCAAACAGGTAAAAACCACTGTACAGCTTGATCATGAGGAATTAGATTTAGTGGATACCGCTGTTTTTCTCGGAATAACGTTAGATGCTAAACTCCAATGGGGCCATCATATAGATGACTTATCGAACAGACTTAGTTCTGCTGCATACGCGGTTAAAAAGATCCGCCAGTTGACAGATATAGAAACGGCGAGATTAGTTTATTTTGGTTACTTTCACAGCATTATGTCATATGGTATATTATTATGGGGTAATGCTGCTGATATTAATTCTGTTTTTGTACTGCAGAAAAGGGCTGTTCGAGCCATATATAATATGGGACCACGAGAGTCACTAAGAGATAAATTTAAAGAAATCAATATTATGACAGTGCACAACCAATATATATTTGAAAATTTAGTATACGTGCATAAACCCATTGATAAATTCAAGAAGAAAAGTGATTGTCATAATGTCAATACTAGAAATAAAAATAAACTTGTAATGCCTGCTTCTAGGCTTTGTAAAACTAGCAATTCGTTTGTGGGAAGCAGTGTCCGCTTCTACAATAAGCTCCCAGAAGACATGTTGAAGATGTCTCTGAATAAGTTCAAAGTTAATGTAAAACGTAAACTCATTGAAAAATCTTATTACCATGTGAAGGATTACTTGAATGACAAGGAAGCTTGGCAATAATTTGCTCTAATGGCTCTGATAGTTCCTTAGTTAAGATTATTTGTGAGATGGTGATAATGAAAAAAAAAACCCCGGCTGAGTTTGTTGTGGGCTCTTCTCAGACCAGGGCGCGTTTGGAACCCTCGTAGCTTTAGTTTTAAGATACCGTAACCGATTATCATCATCGTGTTTTTGTAAGTAAGTAATTTTTAACGTCAATAAGTGTACCTACAGTGTACCTATATTGAATAAATGATATTGAATTGAATTGAATTGAATTGAATTGAATTGAAATATTTATATAAGTATACTATATAAGAATATTTAAAACTCAGCCCTTGACTGCTTTCTCACCTAATGCTAAGTGATGATGCAGCCTAAGACGGTAGCGGGCTAACCCGTTAGGGGTGTCATATCCCTAATCGGTTATAACCCATAACCCTTATCGGTTTCTACACGATATCGTACTGGAATGCTCACTCCCTTGGCGGCTCATCTTTGCAGATAGGGTGATATATAGCTACGGCCGAAGCCTTCAACTAGACAATACCAGACAAGATTTGGAAATTGCAAATTCCGGAATTCAATTCCGGAAGTCAATTTGTGAATTGTAAATAGGGTTAGGTTTTATTTATATATTTTAACTAATCATGATTACAATTTACTTTGTACTTTATCATAAACTGCATAAGGTATGTTTTGCAAAGACATATTTTAATACAATAAAATGGTTACATTTACATTACCTGATACCTGAGAGGGTCCGCGTGTTTGTGATATTATTTATGACCAATCCTCTGCACGTGCTAACTAACTACACCTGCGTAATACACAATACCAATCGCTTATCTGTGAGTTGTTTTCAAAATAACAATGGTGTTTTCGAGACAAACTAATTAATCTGATGACCCATGTAGTAAAACTTGGTCAATAATTGTGTACCTCAATTGTTAGTAACAGTCAGATAGCCGTATAGGTTTTAAAATTTAAGAAATCATCAATATTAATGATATGTAAATAAACGAAAAACTTGTAGGTGTATTTAGTTTTTAGTGTTACATTATGATACCCATGTGTAAATATATTTTATAAAAGTTTATGTACGCCAAATAAACATTTATCAAAAGGGAAAATAATATTTAAGTGATAACTAAGATTAAACAATTTTATTAATATAGTGAAAATATTACGAACTTGACTACACAACATGACAAAGTATTAAAGTATCTTTATCGGCCTATGCCGTCTTTGTGTGAGTGCAGCTAACGGTCTTACTGTGCGCTATACCTACAGATTCCAAAATTGGCCGAGCGCGCAATTAGGCGGGCGAGAATACGGACTCTTAATAAAAAAATACGCATGACCTCTCCAGACTGCGTTTATTGCGCAATTGCGAAGAACTGCGATTGTAGAATGTAGAATATGTAATCGCGTTCGCACGCCGCGCCGTGAACCAAGCGCGAACGCACAAATCGGAGTTGAAGGTTATTGCTACGTATTTACTGTAAGGCAAATTGGTAAAGAAGTCGGCAAAGCTTAATAAATACTTTTCAAATCAAATAATAATTATTATTTTTGCACATTGACAATATCACAATTTGGATTATCTCTCCTAAAAACCTCAACGCGCTAGACCAGGTTTAATCTAAAAATCTGTGGGCTGTATCATTAAACTACCTACTGATATTTTTACTAAAAAAAAATTACATCTTTTAAGTTAGAGTCTAATACTATAACTGTCTTCAAGATCTTCCTGCTTTCATTTTAGACTACCTTATCAACCTGAGAGATTTCAGACAAGGATTTATTTGTAGCAAGTTATTTTTCTCTAGTAGTAATCTCAACATACCCATAGTTTAAACTTTAAAGAGGGTTGCTCATAATGTGCCCAAGTATTATCAAGAAATTATATTATTAGAAAAGAGAGTAGGCCCTAGTGTCACTTTCCAATTTAACGAGATAGTTAATCTAACGTGACATGATTATATTTTGTCATTTAGGTACAGGTGCACAAAAGGCGTTCTGAACTTCTGAGTACAATCAGAGGTTCGTAAGTATGAACCAAAATTTCACATGCATGGAAATTGGAATTATGTATAATTGCTTGGCCAGCCCAAATAGCATTTTACTGTCCAAAGTTTAACTTAAGCCTCAATATAAGTCTTACCTGTCCTGCATTCAGGGCATTATAAAAATATTTGTTTGTTTTAAAGTCTTTATTGCACATAAATATTTAATATACAAAGGCGAACTTAATACGTAGAGGTATTATTTTCCAGTTAACCTTTGGTAGTGGGTAAAGGGTTGAAAGACAGTGCGTATAATATAAAGAGAATATTGGCAAAAGAAAACAGGTCTCTCACTCTGACATAAAAATTAGACATAACTACCAGTGTAATTACGTTACTCAGGAATTGCGTTCATTGCCATAACACCAACTTTAGTTAAAAAAGCGTAGAATATAGTTAAAGCATCATCGCTTGGTCAAACGCTAGAGTCGGTTTCACATCGAGGGCACGGAGCAATCACGTACGCCGAATTATATAATGTATAATGTACTAACATCAGTTTCGGTCCGACGCGTCGCGACGATTGTGAACAAAATATTTATAAGCAGTGTTCCACTAATTAATGTGATGCCACAGGTACCAGTTACTGGGGACAGCAAGTAATTCATTAGGCCTTAACTTTCTTACGTCATCATTTCTATTTTCTTGGCGATATGTTACAATTTCGGAGCACTTATAGCAAGCTTATTCCCGTTACTTCCGCAACTTTATCGTGAATTGTAAGGAATTAATTAGACAGTAACTTTCTTAAGTCATTATTTCTAAGAATATTTTGGATCACTTACAGCAATCTGATTCCCGTTACTTCCGCAACTTTATCGTGGATAGTAACTAATTCATTAGGCAGTAACTTTCTTATTTCATCATTTCTATTTTCTCGGCGATGTGCTACAATTTTGAGGCAATAAAGCAAGCTGATTCCCGCTACTTCCGCAATTTGCTGTTTTCACATGGCTCTAAGATTTAGCCACGGGTAAAAGCTACCAGAATAACTCCTTACAAAATCCCTATATGTCCTGTATTATAATGGCTTAATTCAGACTCTTGTCTTATTAATTAAGTAATTAATTATAGGTTTAAAGTTACTATAATTTTTTTTTCTTTTGGGGTCTTCTTGGTCTTAATATGATTTGGGATTTTTAATACTACTTTTTTAGTTTTAATAATGACACCTTAGTAAGTCGTCAGAGGTGAATTCTACTTCTACAACGTTAATTATTTTAATCAAAAACCAATTTACTGGTGGTAGATCGAAGGTCCAGAAAATTTCGATGCAAAGAAACAATAATATAATTATAGTTGAAATAAATAAATAAACCGTTTATTTGCTGGAAACATTGTACAATAGGATGACAAAGACTAAATTTGACCATACATGTTTCGTCATTACTGACATGCAAACTGAAGAACGACCAACGAGAATGTGACGGCATTTACTTTTTTTTTACTTACTGAAAGGATCATCCGTTATTACAATTTATTGGTAATTCCACTTTTTCTAGTTGCATTAGGTGAAATGCAGAACGTTACGTTATCGAGTCGGAATGAAGATTGCGAATTGCTTTTTCACGCATGACCGATACATAGAAGAACACAATATACACAAATGTATTCTAGTACGAAAAAAATAAGTATCTAAACGTAAAAGAACAGAATGGCACCCGCCCACTTGACAAAAGGTATCCGGCTAAACACCTGTAGGGCTAGCATGGGCACAACGAGTAAAATTACCTATGTCTACCCGTTATCTCTATTTGTCTACCGAATCTAAGATGGTTACTTGTCGCGTTACGTCAAAAATATAGATAAAAGTAATATTTCTTATCTGTGGTATTTTTCTCTACGAACCCTAACATACAGACTATTTTTTTCTTGTAATATACCGCATTTTGTGCATGTTAGGGTAAACGAGCAATCGCGAGCCATCACGAGCCAGCATCGACAACATCTCTCTCTCGTCGCGAGATATCTCGTTGTGCGCATGCTAAGCCTGCTGAAAAATGTCTCAGATAGATATAATGAGAAGAAAGCATTCCTAAAACCAATAAGTGGACTAACCTCTTAAAATTTCAACGCTGATTATTTTATTTTTTAAATGAATATTATTATTTAATGTTTAAATATATTGTATTTTTAAATAAATATTATATTTTGACGTTTTTAATGAATGAGTACCCCGGACGGGTTCGAAACTAGTCGGGCACTTTCCGACAAAACACGTGAGTTATAACCGGGTAATATATTAATAGTTAAAATGGATATTATAGTTACCTACTGTTTTTGCATTAGAGACAAGAGGGTGGCTGAGGCTGACATGATTGTCTAACACTTTTTTGCTATTGGCAAAAATCTACTATCGTAGGATCAGAATCAGAATCAATCAATCAATCAATCAAATCAAATAAATATTAAAAATGGGAAAGTTTGGATGGATGGATGTATGGATGGATGGATGTTTGTTACTCAATCACGCTCGAACGGCTGAACGGATCTGAATGAAATTTGGCACAGAGATTATAGTTAGGAATAACACATAAGCTACTTTTTATCCCGGAAAACTATAAGGAGTTCCCTCGGGAACCAAAAAAACCTCAATCCACGCGGACGTATTCGCGGGCATCAGCTAGTCAGAATATACTTTACTAGCTGATGCCCGCAACTTTCTCCGCGTGGAATGAGTTGTTTTTAATTTCCACGGATACTCCTTAATTTTCCGGGATATGGATCACGTCGATCCATTGCTCTCTCGCAGCGTATTTGAAGGGTCAACAAACAAACAAACACACTTTCGCATTCATAATATTAATGTGATTCAAAATTTCGTAGAATGTACAATTTTTGAATGTCAATATGACATGATGAAGAATTTTAAAAAATCAACCAATCACAACAAATGAGACTGCAGCAATGATTGATGCAGCTTTTCCGTAATAGACCAGCCAGATACAAAAGACGGTCCCTAACTCGAGCCTTAACTTAATCACCGACTAGATACTAAGGTCAACTAGTACCATTAAGTACTAGGTAGGTACTTAGGAAAATTGCTTGTTAATTTCGGGACTGTGTTTAAAATATATTAACAAGAATAAATGAAAGATTAAATAGCTATGACCGGTTTTAGGCTAAAGACATAATTTAAAACCAGTTCTAACAAAGCCAAGTTTTTGTGTTTTCAAGATCTCAATAAGGTCACAGGGGTAAGCACAGCTTTTTACAGATCAGTGTGACACAATTTTCTGAATAAAATTATGAACAAGCTGGAGGTGGTCAGACGACGTGCAAGGCACGACTAGTCTCGTATAGTGACGTAATATTGCATAACTTTCCATTTCTGGATGAAATCGAGTCTGTTTCCTTACAACGGCGTATTGATATTGTAAACCAAGCTAAGATTTAGGATAGGGTTGCATCCGAGTTAAATAATAGTATGATTTATTGCATCTCGAAACTTTTAGCCAAACGTCGCAGCCAAAAATGTTTTGTCTCAAAAGTATTTTTTTTAATCTTTATTTATTTTCAAGGGCTTTTATACAATATGTATAATATGACAGTCCTATGGTAGCTTATCCATTATTTTAACTATTCTACTTAAGTAGGTAATTAATTTATTTTACTACATAAAAATTCTAATTATGCATCTATTCTATTTTTTATACTACTAATATAAAAGTTAAATAGGATTCTAGCTGAAACGGAATCCGATTCAGATAAAATGCTATTCAGCCACCCAATATTATAATTTTTTAAATTCAATGTTGACAAAGCTTGTTACCTCAGACTGTTGTTTTGAACACATTCCATTAATAAATGTTGCATATCTTCAAGCTTATCAGTCTCAAAAGTTGATGATGACAGTTACAATTTTATTTTATTGAAATTAGCTCATTTGTCTGAGGTATCTAACTACTCGTATCTACTACTCCGAGAATTTCGATCTTTCGCAATTAGACGTAACAGTTCCAAGTATTTAATTTGGTTCGTGGCGTGAACTTAATATTACTATTACTAGCATCGAAATTTTATCCCGCAAACACGAGATCTATCAATGATTTTAAGACCTAGTTTCATGTTTCAGTTGAGGAAAAAATTACTGAAATATTTTTAAAGAGGTGGACAGCCCTAGATTTGACTTAAGTTCCTGTTCGCCACGCCCAGTAAATAGATCGATTTCAACGCCAAAGTATATTATGTAGACCAATGCCTTCATTATTATCTGTTTAGTCCCCGTAAGCACGATAACTATACGAAAGCATGAAAAGCTTTCTATTATTATTATCTTCTATTGTTGAGCGGGTAATAGAGTTAATTTTACCGTGGTGTATGTCCGACTAGTTAGTGGCGACACTTGCACATAAAAAATTCTTTCCAAAAAACCGACTTCCAAACCCACTGTAAAATAAAAAATAATTTTGATTTCTACACACTATGTTGAAGTCGGGCGCGCATCGCGTCAACTTTGCCTATCTTTGTTATACTCGCCCGACTTCAACATAGTGTGTAGAAATCAAAATTATTTTTTATTTTACAGTGGGTTTGGAAGTCGGTTTTTTGGAAATAATTTTTATTTTTAACTTTTTAGTGTACTCTCAATCCCCACGGCTTAGGAGTGCAGTACCCTGCAGCATCAGAGTTGAGTAGTTAGGACTTGGGTTTAAGTATGAAGTCGTTGCTTGACACCTACAATATGAATTCACCATAAAAAAATCCAAAATCGCTATTTTTAAGGAGTTCTGTTCCCTGCAGCATCAGGGTTGAGGAGTTGGGACTCAGAGTTGAATCTTATACACGTGACTTGATACCTACCTACTATATGAATTCACCATCAAAACTTCCTAACTCCCTAGTATTGAGTCGTAGGTATACCTACAGTATCAGGATTGAGGATTTGGAGTCAGTTTTTTTTATGGGACTATCTCGCGAGCTTCCTCTAACCACTGAAAAAAAAATTTTCAAATCGGTTTGGAAACCACGGGGATATGCGGTAACATACATTAAAAAAACATACGCGCTGAATTGAGCACCTCCTTCTTTTTTGGAAGTCGGTTAAAAAAGGACGCAAGCGCACGAATTTTTAACATAACGCACTATTGGTATAACTTTAGGTACATGCTTAGGTACTCTATACACAACTGATTACTATCAGTATAAAACACAAAACTATGGCCACCTCGATCGACCTGATGAATAGTTACTCCTATAATAGATAACTATCATACTAATATTATAAATGCGCGAAAATGTGTTGGTTTGTTGGTTTGTCCTTCAATCACGCTGCAACGGAGCAACGGATAGACGTGATTTTTTGGATTTTTTGCATGGGCATAGTTGAGGACCTGGAGAATGACATAGGCTACATTTTATCCCGGAAAATTAAAGAGTTCCCGCGGGAATCAAAAAAACTTATTCAGCTTGTATCTCATAAAGTTAAATAATCCAAGTCAAATCGATTCCTCACAGTCCACAGCAGGACAAACGCCTTTTCATCAGCGCGCCTTACTCATCCACCCGCTTCCCGCTACCTTTTTCAGACACGGTTCATCGGGCTGCAGGTCACCCCACACAACCAACTAAAAGTGGTGGTAAATTAGACGATTTCATCACGAATGATCTCAGAAAGTTAAGACTTAATAGATATTTGGCAATTTGGAATTTAGTACAATCTGTGCCAGTAGTGAAGCAATCCGTTGCATTACGTAGGTGCTTTACAACATATCTATGCACGCGGACATTTGTTTGCTAAAACACGTCACTTTACTAAGCGTGACGGCATACATTAACATTAACATTCGAAGCAATATGTAGGTGACTTAGTTCAACATCATATGTTCACGAAATTCATATGAGAGTTGAGACCGACCTGACATAGGCTTTCTAAAGAAAAAAGACATCTAAATCGGTTAAGATCGACGGAATTATTCAGTAAAAATCCATTGATGTTTAATTTTAGTAAGTATGGTAAAATCGATCAAAATTTTCATTACTTATACTGAAGGTACACCTATTGATTCTCGGGATAAAATATCCTAGATGTTACCTAGAGTCCTAGTGTAGCCTTAAAATCCGTCCAGTTTCAGACAGATAGACAGGCAATCAGGCAGATAGGAAAGTAAAAAAAAAATTTTTGAGCTATAAAAAATGAATAAAGCGTCCCCCAAAAAAAATATTCAAAATTATTTAAATGCAATCAATAATCGTCCAGTTACAGTTAAATAAAATAAGATAATTCTGAATTTCTTCAGGCAAGGTCTTTTCGATAGAGTAGGAAATTTTTCTGATGGACGACGTCGACGACCGTGGGTGACAGAAAGTGGCTGATTGGGAAAGGAACAACAAGCGTGGTGAATCCCTGGAAATGGTTATGACCAGTAGTGGACGTAATTACCTATATGCTGATGGTAATGATAATGATTATTCTAATCTATCTATCTAGCCTATGGTGGCCCACGACTGGGCAAAGGCCTCCCTCCGATTCTTCCACGACTCTCTATTCTGTGCTTCTATGGGCCACTGAGCATGAAATTTGTCCAGTTCATCACGCCACCGTAGCCTCGGCCTACCACGCTGGCGTTGATGAGTTTGGGGGGTCCAGAACGAAGCAGATTTAGCCCATAAGTCTTCTGGCATACGGCTCACATGACCAGCCCAGTCCCACTTGAGTGAATTATTATAGTTAAAATATTATGCATCATAATATGATAGCTAGCTAATGCATTTATTTGTTCAGCAAAAATGATAATTTCACTAGTCATTACATAAGTAACGATTTATGTAGAGATGCATGTAACACTTTCTTTATCCAGATTAACAAACCGCCCCATCAAGGTCCTATTACGGAATCGCGAATCGTGACGTACGCCAGGTTCAACCCTGTTCAAATAAGTCGACCCACAAGTCGACATAAGGCACCTCGTAACACATATTACGATTTACCTGTAACCCCACAAGGTATTACAGCATCGGCGCGCGCGCAACGCCAGTCAACCACGCGGAGTCGCGTCGCGCAGTTGCCGCGGGCCGAAATATTCTAAGTTCTCTTTAACCCGACTGTTAGTATTAAACCATTTCTTAATTATAGAATATTTAACTGATTCAAAGCCATAGATCCTAAAACCAATAACGCAAAAAAAAATTCAACCAAAAACGCTGCCTAGAGCACTTAAAGTTAACAAAAAGACAAATAGTTAACTTTAAGATAAATACTTTGGAAGTTACATTGTACTAATCCGATCACTTCTCAATGAATATCTAATAGACATAAGTGCATACAACATACCTATTTATGTGCAATTGATCATTGATTTTAAAGTTACAAACAAACGTGAATGTAAATTTAGTTATCCGATCGTTTAGTTACTATGATTGTTCTGTGGTGTAATACAACTTCACCTAATGTAACGTAACTTAAGCCAGTCAAGTTATTACATAAATTCTGGATGCAACACGAAGTCGATTTTATGGACGTATTCAAACATTGTTGTCTATGCGATAATATGAAACGTAAACATATAAGAATATGGACATAAAGAAATGAGGCATTAGGTCTAATTTAAAGATTTAAGAACAACGGTTAATGTTTCCATAAACTACTATTTATTAACTAAGAATTAAAGAACAGCTCATTAAATTGCCTGCCTAATTCAATGTTATCAGAAACTAATAAAATTATCTGAATTTTATTATTCTCAAATCACCAATTTAGTACAAAGACCAATCATAAGTTTAATCGGCTTTAAATCATTGTGTAACAGCGTATTTTTGCAATTAATGATTTTTCCGTAACCAAGCGACAGTGTACTTTTATATAACTTAGCATTTAGCTGGAAGCTATTCATTTGAGATTTGATGATAAGCGAGTTTATTGAAAAAGTAACTGCTTCTAACATTGACATAAGTAGGTAAGGTTGTTGAAATAGGATCAATAAGCTTTGACAGTGAAAGATCGTGGGATAAGAGCAACAATGACACATACATATGGAGAATACCATTAATAAAAACAGTGAAGTCTCTGAACGTAATGAGTAGTGTCATTAGTGAGGTTAACATAAACAAGAAAAATTCCAATTTAGAAAGGATTACCATTAGTGTTACAGTGACCTAAGTAGAGTTAAGACGATACATAGTTCTAAAAGTGCTTGCTGCAGTGTGGCAATAAACCTTCAGCAATGATTGTAAGTATTTAAAGTAACATAAAAATGCTATAACTAAGGTTTTCAATTCAAATTTTTAGAAATCGACAGTAGGTCTAAAACATTATTTGTAATAGTGTCATAATAAACATTAATTCACATCGTAGACATGCCAAACATCAATAATTAAACTCAAAGAATGATCAATGACCTAACTGATCCCTTCAATCATATTATTGTGGTCATTGACTTAGCAATAATAATTATGATCGTAAGACAAAAAATGTATGTCAAGGCCGAAAAGATAATAAGATGCAATTTTATTTAAAGATATGCAAATTATAATAACATCAATCGATTACATAATAAGCTTTCTGCTTTACAGTTTTGATAAGCGGTGCAAAGCCGAAATTTACATCAAGGTTTAATAGTTTTATTTCTAAATCGAAATTGAAAAGAAAAACAATTACCTTTTACATATCAGTAGAATTTGTAACCTCGTTTACAATGATTTTATAAAATATATTTTGGCTTTTTACTTGGCTGGACCTTCTCGTAATATACAAATTTTAATTGCGACACTGATTTACGAAACTATTATGCAAATTTATTAATCGATAGAGTTGCATCAGACGAGTGTTTCTTTTCGTAAATGTTAACAAATTAACTCAAGTTCTTTTAATAAAAGCAGATATGAAGCTATGATAATCCGCTTGTAGAGTAGTCTAGATTGAGCTATTATTGCACAATTAGCATTCTTGTGTTTCTTAGTCTAGAATTTACCTAGTGTGAGAATTCATATCCATACTAAAATTATAAATGAAAAAGTTTGTCTGTCTGCCTGTCAACTACGCTTTCACGACCCATCTGTTCAACCGATTTTTAGGAGTACTAAAATCGGGAAAGATATATGCTTTTTATCCTGGGAATTCCCCCGGAAGTTAAAAACTAACTTACCTAGACTTAGATAAAATAATAAAGTAAAAATCTAGTTGTTTTTAGTAGTCATAACACTGTCGATGATAAATGATGATGGGGCAGTCACAACAGAGCACACAACGACCGTATTCAACTTTTCTAGAATCACCTTAATAATCCAGGGGGTAAAACCCTGATCATAGATCAACGATGAATCATAAATTGATTTTATATGATTTTGAAACTGAAGGCTAATTTTACCTGACTCCAAAGCTAATTATTAAAAACCTTTCTTGTATGTAAAGATTTATATCATCAGGACGATATTACAGCATTTTATCACAATAGTCATCGACCACAAAGTTCCAGAAACATCCCACAAGCCATTACATAAGATAATGGGTAAGGGAAGTAATGTATTTGCGCAACTGTGTCATAGACCTTTGCGCAGCTTCAACAACAAGATTGTTGCAGTGTATGTGAGCTTGTGGTACCTACTTAAAAAGATAGATAGTTACTACTAAACACAGATTTTTATTGCAAAAATCAGCAACTCTTTGTCTCAAAAATAATTTAATTTACCTTTCTTTGTAAATAATTTGTAGTAAATAGTAGTAGATAAAGTTAAAGATGTTTAGACATAAAATTCATTAAAGCTACGAGGTATGACGTACCTATTAATTTGGATAACATACAAGAGAATAGATAGCATAAAATAGTTGACTATTGTCATTCGTCAATCAGCTAAGAGCCTTACGATTAATCATCGTGATCATCATAATTATTACAATGAAGACAGGAGTAGGTAAATGAGGTGATTATGGATTTAGTAACTTGCTCGTATGTTGCTTTCGACGTTTAAAATGTATTAGATAATAATTTGACCCGTTGAACAAACATATATACGGAAGTCAGTACTCGAGTGAAAATAAGTAGATCAAGCAAACAGTGTGTTGCAAAACTATGGAGATGAATTAGAAGAAAAAAAAACGTTAAGTGAACTCGTCACGGTAGTCACTCAATACAAATTGAATACCGCTGGGGTCTCCGTTGGCGCCGTAACTTTCGGCTTAACTTACTTAATCATATTAAAAAAGCAAATCAATAACTTCCGGGCCTGTCTTTCTATAATTTTCGACGCGATCAATTTTATGTGTTATCATGGTTATACTTATTAAGTTTAAAATTACTTATAATAATACTTTAAATGGATCATTCCTTCAATTTTAATGGAGAAATCTCTAGTATTATCAAGACAGAGTCCAAAAGAGTGTTTTTTTGGAAATTCCTCTTATCTGTTTGCGCAATACGCTAATGAAACTACTGGACGGATTTAAATGCATCTTGGCACCACCACCACCACCACTACAGCCCATTAACGTCCCACGGCTGGGCACAGGCCTCCACTCTCATAGGAGAGTGGGAATCAGAGCTTAGACCCACCACGCTGCTCCAATGCGGGTTGGCGGGCTTTAACGACTATTATCATGTTAGTGATAATGAACGGGACCGACGTCTTAACGTGCTCTCCGAAGCACGGGGGTGAAACACCGCCAACTTCCTAACTCCGGGCTAATACTGAGAATTTCTAGTCAGAAAAACCCAATACTCAATTATGGCCCGACCCGGGACCTCATCGACCGCAGTCGAACATGCCAACCACTAGACCAACGAGGCATCTTGGCACACTTATTTTTAAATCTTGGGCACACTTGCTCATGATTTCGTCAAAACAAACCGGTTTTGATCATTCTTTTCTTTAAGTACAAAGTTTATTCTGTCGGGTTGATCCCATGGGAATATCGTGAAAAGTGAGAGCGGAATTCCCCAAAGTGTAATCGCAAATAATAATAAGCAATTAAGCAGTGTAATAAAAAGTAGTTAAAAGTAGATTTTTTACCATATAAAGCGGCGCTGCCTTTTCTTGTCAAGGTTAAAGAAGTATTGAGCGAAAAAATCTATACTAATATTATAAATACGAATGTTTGGATGGATGGATGGATGTTTGTTACTCAATCACTCCAGAACGGCTCAACGGATCTAGATGATATTTGGCGCAAAAATGGATTATAGTCTGAAATAGCACATAGGCTACTTTTTATCGCGGTAAATTAAAGAGTTCCCGCGAGAACCAAAAAACCTCAAACCACGCGGACGAAGTCGCGGGCATCAGCTAGTACTTGTATATGTATAAATATTCTACTGAGAATAACCAATTATTATAACTTCATGGATCTATTGAGTACCTACCACGATCATGAATGGCAGAAACGAACGACTCCTGTCCTTTAAAGCGGTCACTAGTCGTTACATTACATATTGCAAAAGCTAATAAGGAACTCATAATATATTCTAGGTTAAAAGTAAGTTTTAGAGCCTAAGCACATGGCGCAGACGACGCGATAAAAACGCGACCTAACGCCGACTACCTATACGGCGCGTCAGACAGTTCAAAGTTTGAACAGAAAACGCGCAAACACTGCGATCAGCGCGATTCGTGATTCGTGCGTTGTAGCGCGTATAAAATACGCCATGTGCATAGGCTCTTAGGGGTTACATCTTCAGAGTTAATGAATTTTACTAAACACACACTGTGCAAAAATCTAAAGAATGTTGCAGGTTTAGTAAACAAACATTTCACTAGTTAGACCGGTGTAAAATATCAATGGATAAAACAAACGATATTTTAGCGCAAATTCACTGAAGTTAAATGTAGTTCATTATGGTTGTAATAATAATTATTTCAAACTAAACAAAAGACGGTCATGAGCAATCTAAATAACAATTTAATAACAATTTGAATGCAATAATTTTACTTAATAAGGCTTACAAGGAGGTTCTAAACTTCTAACAAACATGAAACCTGTGAAATGTGTGTGAAATATGGACAGGATTCTACCAGAGCGAATCAGATCCACACTTCCATACTAATATGTATTATAAATGCGAAAGTGTGTTTGTCTGCATGTCTGTCTGCTACGCTTTAACGGCCCATCTTTCCAACTGATTTTGATGAAATTTGCTACAGAGATAGGTTGTAGTTCCATCCCGGGGAAGGATCCCAGAAGAAATAAAGTTCCCGCGGGAATAAAATAAACTTTAGTTAGTTAGTTAAATATTCCGTTCGACCTACCTCAATTTCAAAGTTACAGCTGAAGGTCGTCTGTCATTTCACCCTACGGGGAAGCGGTTTCTTACGCAAGAATGAAAGTAATATCGGATTCGGCCTTCACCCGGTGTAGCAGGTAATATGTTTATATGCAACATTCCTCTCTGTAATTTCTGAACTAGGTATATAGTTCAACCAATGACCTTAAAATATTTACGGGACAATCTTTAAAGCACCTCCTTTCTAACAAAAAAAATGAATGAAATAGGACTACATATAGGTACGCGTTAATAAATTACAACAAAGTACACATTTTGAGTTTCAATCCTCTCCCAAGAGAACCCTGCTGAATTTCTGGATAAAAGTATCCTATGTCCTACCACATAATAAAAGGTAGGTAATAGTAGTCCTACCTCGTAGTATGAACTCAAATCACGCCAAGTTTCACTTGAATTCAGTAGTTTCGGCGTGATGCGCGGCCAAGGTACAGACAGACAGACTAAAATGAATAAAATTACAGTTTTGGCTTCAGTATCGATCATAGAGTTCCCGAAAAATAATAATGTCAAAATAGCTTCAATGTATAGAATTGGACCTGTTACAGTTTTATTATAAGTATAGATAGATCTTCTTCAACGGGTAATTTTCTAAAAAGGATTCTACTAAGTTGCATTTGTAAGATTGTAATATGCACCCAACCGATGATAAACTTGATAAACACAAAACATATAGGTAACTAACTATTACAATATATCCTAAATCTTGTACCTTGTTTACAGTGTATAACATGACAGTTAACATAATCCAAGAACATGGTTTAATCAGACTTCGTCGAGGTATGTGGGCGAAAGTTGTCGCATTGTATCGACCAAGAAAACAAGTATTCATTCTCATGTGACAACATAATCGAAAGTTCGAGTAACGACCTTCACCTAATGCCACAGTTTTATCAATTTGGACCGCTTGTGACGTAACATTTGTTTACCAATAAATTGAAGCATACCTGCGCAACTAAAATTTGGTACTCGTCAAACATGTAAAAAAATATTATTGTTCATACAATAGTACATTACTTTCAGGCCGAAAAATAAGCAAATCACGGCTGGGTTACCTATATTAGAAGGACGAAGCGAATCCGAGGACTTTCCAAGTTATTTCAGCTAGCCGAAGCTTTAAAACGAGGCCATGAATTGCTATTTGGGCCGAGACTTGTAATTGTATAGTGCTTTTCTCTGTTGCGAGGGTCTTCTCTCATTCAACAATTATTTTATTTTTATTTTTTATTTATTGGGGACGATTAACAATTACACATTAAATCTTATTAACTAAACAAAAACAAAATATTAACAAATGTGCAATCCACTACACCATCCACGGGTTAACAATTTGAAGTTTTGAAAATGAAGGCGACACAATGTATTAAACTTATCTGAATTATATATATGTTATGCTACAATAATATATACTTATGCTAAAATACAACACAAAAATTTAAATTTACTGCTAACAATATATAAATAATTAATAAACAGAAAACCATAAGAAAATAGAATAGAGAAGATGAGTTACAGAAATGGTAACAGCCTCTTATCCAACGTAGGTACACAAACCCAGATGTCTGTGTACAAACCTTATAAAAAAAAACCTTATAAAAATTGTTTTTCCCTCAAAATTTTGATGACAGCCTTTTTATATCTGCCCTCAGACAGAGCAAAAATATCAACATTGTCAAAGCTTCTGTTGTATTCTTCGACAAGTCGACGCATAGGTGAGCGCTTGCCAGCATTGTTTCGGCAGAATTTAACAGCGAAAAGATTATAAGCACGCACCTGTCGTCGACTTGCGTTCCTGACAACATTAAGAGAAACCTTGCTAACCAAGTCAGTGCAGTCATATTTGTTGTGGAGCAAACCATGCAATACCATTGCTTCTAGCTGCTTGCGTCTAGAGTCGAGTTTTAAAAGATTGTATTTTTTGAGTAGCTTAGCATAAGGAAGCCTAGAATGATGACATCTATAATGCATTGAACGGAGGAACTTCTTCTGAACGGTTTCCAGCTGGTTTTTATACTTGTCATACAGAGGGTTCCATATACAACTGGCATATTCCAGCTGGGGCCTTATTAATCTATAAAGGTGCAAGTAAGTGGATGGTTTTGAGAAGTCCCTCGTAGAACGCATCACGAATCCATAAAGACGGTAAGCATTATTAACGATTTTGTTAATGTGTTCATCTAGGTGTAGTTTAGAGTCAAGTTAAATACCAAGATCACGAAGAGAAGATACTTTTGATAATTTTGCATTACTAAGGGCATAAGAGAAATCAGTAGTGAGCTTGTTTTTGGTGAAGGTAATTGCATTACACTTAGTTAAACTTAATGTTAATTTGTTAGATTTGCAGTATTCCGTTAAGCGGTGTAGGTCTTCTTGTAGTAAATGACAGTCTGGTTCCTTTTTGACTTCTATAAAGATTTTTAAGTCGTCGGCGTATACTTAGTAAGAATTTTGAATGTTTGAAACAGTGTTTGATATCGTTAATAAATATGACAAATAGTAATGGCCCTAAAATTGAACCCTGTGGCACGCAAATTAATGAAAAAAACCTTTTTTAAATTGGTCTACTGCCAAAAATAAGATTTTTCTTGCTGAATAGCACGCATATGTAGAATAACTACAATATATACCTACTCAACATGCAATGTAGAGTACCTACTTAAATGTCAATAATGCCGTGGGCATTTTCTGAACATTTTTTTACACAAAATATCGTCATGGTGTTAACCGAATTTAATTATGACATACAATGTAATGTCGTCAATAATAATATTGTGATTTGTGAAGCTTCCAACAGCCAACAGAGCCCACAGTGAATTACCAAAACTAGCGTCACGCTCTGGTTACGTCAACCAACAACACACAATGCTTAATATTGTTCTCATGCTTTGAGTAATTTACGCCTAACCTCCTTTTTTATGGCGCAGTTTTGGATGAAGTGCTGAGCTGATGATTCTAAAGAAAATATAAACTACTTATATGGCTGCCGTACGAGACGCTTATGAAGATAAGGTTGTCTAATCTCAAAACGAACGCAACACCAAATTAAACGTCGACATTGGTCGTTTTCTCTCTCTCTTATCAACCCATTGTTGGCTCACTACTGAGCACGAATCTCCGATCGGAATGAGAAGGTGTGGCCACAGTTCTCCACGCTGGCCAAGTGACTCCATATACTTACCTTCGAAAACATTATGATGAACTCTCGGCTCTGCAGGTTTCCTCGCGCTGTTTTCCTTCACCGTTTGAAGCAAGTGATCATTAATTTCTTAAAATGCATAACTTCAAAAAGTCGGAGGTGCGTGCCCGGGATCGAACCCGCCGGTCGTTGGTCATTCAGTCACTGATTGGTTTTAGACTTGAACTGTACACTTTCATTATTAGATAAGACTATGACATTTTATTCAATATTTATTTGTGACTTTAACTACCTCAAATTACGAACAACTACTTCCAATATAAAGTCAGTAAATGATTGTTAACGAGTATTACAATTTACAATCACTTTCACAAGTCTAGAATTAGATCATATCTTCCGTATAAATAGGAAATAGCTTTTCGCTCTATCCCTCTTATACATAAATCTTTCTCAGTCTTTCATTACTAGCCCGATAATTCATAGACTTGGGAATTACATAAAGTTCATTGTGGTCTACTTACTTTCTACAATGTAGGTACATAAATTCGTATAAAATATGTATAATTAAAAAACATCATTTTAACATTTAAGGATGACAAGCTTATGCTCGCGACTTCGTCCGCGTGGATTGAGGTTTTTTAGTTCCCGCGGGAAATTCTCTTTAATTTTCCGGGATAAAAAGTAGCCCATGTGTTAATCCAGACTATAATCTGTTCCTGTGCCAATCATGCCATTTCATCCAGATCCGTTCAGCCGTTCTGGCGTAATTGTACGAAACATCCATCAATCCATCCAAACTTTCACTATAATTTTCATAATATTAGTAGGTATAGATGCCTTACCACAGCTGTACAATACGTGTTCATCATGGAGGTTTATGTTTTCATATTAAGTACCTGAAAATAAACAAAATGGTTTATAACATAATACAATAAATAGTAATTATAAAAATGTTAGATATATCAACTAAAACAATACCTAAACGAAACATCATCATTTCTAAGCTATGAAATTTATAAGTTTTACCTGATCTGATTGACTGACATCTTAAACAGCTGGGTTTGGAAATTTGAGATTTTGCAAATAGGTTATTTCTATAACGTACACCCCAGCTCAGAAAGATAATATAGAAAGAAATAAGATAATTATAGAAAATCCAACCGAGTGAAGCCGACATCGGCCAGCTATTTAGATGATAAATGAAAACTCTCCTTATTTACGTAACGACTGTAACCTTGAAAATATTCTTAAGTACTTGTAAATCTATCTTTTCAGGTGCAAGATACGCAATCGCCACACCATATTGCAAGACGCACACAGGACTGTTAACATGTCGCAGCGTCTTTCATCACCACTCTCAATTAAGAAAACTATGCGCAGAAGCAAACCTCCAGATAGGAACGATAGAGTTCGAAACGTAATACGGGCAGTTCAAAGAGTAATAAACAGTCGAACACAAGAACTGTTATAAACGAAATCCGCATAAATCAAAAATAGCAACAAAATAACAATAAAAGATTCATTAAAACAAAATAAGGAGCAGTACCAAAGTTAACTACTTATATTTTTTATTGGTTAAACGGAAAGAAATCCAAACCAATAATTAAATAATTCAAATTCCGAAGAGGCAGAGTTACAGGCTAATATAATGGGTATCCAAGTTCTATTAGCGTCGACGGCTCTTAAAACGGTGAGCGTAACTGGCCTATGGTTAATACCACTTTTATTAGGTGCATTCACATATCACAATTATAACTCTCATGACCCTGAAGCCAAAGTCTTGGACAAGGAACCTAGGAAAGAATATGACTTTATAGTAGTTGGAGGAGGATCAGCGGGTGCGGTAGTCGCAAACCGTTTGACAGAAGTTAAGGATTGGAATTTACTTGTATTAGAAAGTGGTACGTATTTATTTTTATTATTAAAACTAGTTTTTGCTTACAGCTTTGCTCACCTTAAGTTCGATTTTCATACAAATTTCAAATCCCTATAAATTCAACTTTAAAGGGGTTTACCCCATAGGGGTTTAATTTCAAAATCTTTTCTAAGCGTATGCCTACGTAATAAAAGCCATCTGTTTGCCATATTTCAGCCCGATCCGTCCAGTGATTTAAGCTGTGCGTTGATAGATCAGTCAGTCAATCAGTCAGTCACCTTTTCCTTTTATGTATGTATTTAGACTAGCTGACCAACCCCAACTTTTCTCAGATAAAATTTCTTATTCTATTTAAAACATAGACCTCTTTTGTTATAAAAGATCATCAAAATGCTAAATCATGTTTTTCACTAAAAATTGATTTAAGTTGATATTTCACTCACTCAGTAGTCACTAGTCAGTTTCTTTGACCGACCGAAAAATGAGGTTAGAGAACTTCATTTTTCGGTCATTCATTTTTTTTTGTTGCATAGAGATGCAACGTCTGTTTTATAATTGAATTACTCATAAAATAATGAATATATCAATAAATATACCTAATTAAAATGTTTGTTACTTAAAAGTTGCACTAAAAATTTTTCAGGGCCAGATGAAAACGAGATCACAGACGTCCCTTCGTTAGCGGGCTACCTACAGCTAACGAAACTGGATTGGCAGTACAAAACCGAGCCCACCGCATTCGCCTGCTTAGGTTTCAAAAAACACAGGTGCAGTTGGCCGAGGGGCAAGGTATATTAACGTTCATATCAGCAGCAATCATTTATATCATAGAGTAAGGCATATGATAAAAGGAAAAGTGTAAAGTAGTATTGAGGCTTATAATAATAACAATAATTATGTCCTCCCGACCGAATTGCGGCCACGGCGACCTACGAGTATCTCCAGAGAGATTAGCCATCAGCGCGGGAGATATTGTAGTGCACAAGTGTGTGCGATACACTGGTGCATTCTCTGTTCCTTTACTCTCATAGACCGCTGGGACAGATTATCCGACACGACCGGAGAGAGATCAGGCGCAGGATGTGCTATCCGAGGCACGGGGGTGAACCCCGCCAACTTCCCAACTCCGGGCTAGTACTGAGAATTTCTTGTCAGAAAAACCTAATACTTATTATGGCCCGACCCGGGACTCGAACCTTGTAGGTCGAAGTCGCACATAGTAACCACTAGACCAACGAGGCCGTTCATAGTAATGTTCGTAGTTAATACTTATAATGTAAATGCGAAAGTGTGTCTGTTTATTGTCTTTTCACGGTTCGTTTTATCCGATTTTGTCAAAATTTGGTAAAGGTTGCATCCCGGACACGGACATAGGCTACTTTTCACTCAGAAAATTAAAATTGTTAGTAATATGTGAAGAGTTCAAGACCATATCGGCGCATAGGTTTTAACCAGCACTGTAACAGCAATCATATTTGTTTTTCAGGTTCTTGGCGGGTCCAGTGTTTTAAACTATATGATTTATGTCAGAGGAAATCGATACGACTTCGATCAATGGGAGTCTTTCGGTAATCCTGGATGGGCATACCGAGATGTGCTCAAATACTTTATTAAATCTGAAGACAATAGAAATCCATATTTAGCTAAAAGTAAATATCACGGCAGAGGAGGATTTTTGACAGTGCAAGAAGCTCCGTGGAGAACACCCTTGGTAGCAGCCTTTGTAGAATCAGGTGTTGAAATTGGGTACGAAAATAGAGACATTAACGGGGAATATCAAACAGGATTTATGATTGCACAAGGTACAATAAGACGAGGTTCAAGATGTAGTACAGCAAAGGCGTTTTTAAGACCAGTAAGGACTCGGCGGAATCTTGATGTATCTCTTAACTCTCAAGCTACGAGAATTCTCATTAATCCTTTAACAATGAAAGCATACGGTGTGGAATACGTAAAACATGGCGTTAAAAAAGTTGTTTACGCAAGGAAAGAAGTTATATTATCTGCTGGTGCTATTAATAGCCCACAATTACTTATGTTATCTGGAGTGGGACCAAGAAACCATTTAAAAGATGTCGGAATACGAGTGTTGAAAGATTTACCTGTAGGAGAGAATTTGCAAGACCATGTAGGTGTGGGAGGTTTGACATTTCTAGTCGACAAACCAGTGGCTATTGTTCAAAATCGCTTGCAAGCGTTCCCGGTTACAATGAATTACGTAGTAAATGAAAGAGGTCCAATGACTGTTTTAGGAGGACTAGAAGGCGTAGCATTTGTAAATACAAAATACGCAAATAGTTCAGGCTTATGGCCAGATATTCAGTTTCACATGGCCCCAGCCTCATTTTCATCAGACAATGGACAAATTGTAAGAAAAATATTGGGCCTAACTGATGAAATATACGACACGGTATACAAACCCATAGCAAATAAAGACGCATGGACTATAATGCCTCTATTATTACGTCCAAATACTAGAGGTTATGTAAGGCTAAAGAGCTCAAATCCGTTCGACTACCCATTAATGAATCCACGTTATCATGAAGATCGTTTGGATGTAAATCGTCTTATAGAAGGTATCAAAATAGCTTTGAAAGTAGCTAACGCCTCTCCTTTTAAACAATTCGGTTCAAGGTTGTATATGAAACCACTTCCTAACTGCAAACAGTTTAAATTCATGTCAGATGAATATATTGAATGTCAAGTGAGGACAATCAGCATGACAATATACCATCAATGTGGAACAGCAAAAATGGGACCATCTTGGGATCCTGAAGCAGTTGTTGACCCGAGATTACGTGTGCATGGTATTGAAGGACTTAGAGTTATAGACGCTAGTATAATGCCCACTATTGTAAGTGGTAATACCAATGCAGCAGTTATAATGATCGGAGAAAAAGGGTCTGACCTAATAAAAGATGATTGGTTGCAGCGAAAAAGGTGACAAAAGCGAAACTGATAAAGTAGTTGGTAAATATGTTGTACCTGTACCTAATTGATAAATAACGTTGATTTTTACCGAAGACTAAAATATTGTAGAAACTAAAAATAACTAATGTGTAATGTTGAAATACACCAAAAGGATAATGCGATATCACGCGTGTTGTTATGAACAACTCATGCTTTGTCTAAAAAAGAAAATATCATGTAATTATTAATTAATAAACAACTGTTCGGTTATATATTGCTTTTACAAGATTATTCTTGACGTGAACCATGGAAAATTGATCAAGAATATTGTAATAGGACATAATATGTACATAAGTTGTTATACTTAATATAGTTGATAAATATTCTTTAAATATGTGTGCCATAAATGTTAATTATTTATGTTTTACGAAAAAAGTTTTATTATTACTTCGAATTGAATGGTTTCTTTATCTATATGACACGTCTCAAATACCAATGCTTTAGGCCCCATATCTCAATTTTTATATGCCACAATTTATTTATAAATAATGAAATATAACATACATATCATAATTGAGATGCAAAACTTAAGGAATGAACTTTTTCATTAAAATTGTAGAAAGAAAATATTATTAAAATCACAGTTATACAAAAACAAGTGAATAATCTACTATTACATGTTTGTTGTAACAATGAAACGTGTAGTAGGATTCCATTTAAAAATAGATTTTACAATTTTGTTCAATTTTCATTGTATTATGTACTTGTAATGGCGTTCTAAGCATACCTATTTATAATTTTTATATTTTTACAAAAAAATATTTATTTTTAAATGAGACCAATGAATGTTGTGTAAATAAAAATATGATTTTAGATTTCGTTTTGATTGTTTAATTCTTTGTCGATTCCATTTAAAATAAGATTTTACACTGTTGTTAAATTTTCATATTCGTAATAATTGTATTGTATATTTGTAATGACGTTCTAAGTATACCTATTTATAATATTTATATTTTTCCAAAAAATATTTATTATTAAATGAGGCCAATGTTATGTGTAATGGTAGTGAAATAAAAATAGGCTTTTAGATTTCGTTTTGATTGTTTAATTCTTTGTTGTTATTGAATAAATAGTTGTCATTGTTTTATATCATATAACCTGTGTTCTAATTATATGTATAACTGTAGTGTTATATAACTTTATTCATACATATAAAACGTGCTCTTTTAGGAGCATGTAGTGAAGCCAAAATTTTAACTATTACAAATAAAGGAATTGTCTAAAAGGAACAATATTATCAATATTATATAAAACTGAAACGGAATTCTAAGGTTTTTAAAACTTTCATGATATATTCATGTCAAGAATCGAACCCTCACTTTTCACAAAAAATCATTGGTAACTTTACTCAGAAATCGATATAATATTATGTACTAGTATGTGTTTAAAATAAACTCTGTGAGGTACCTAGCCTCTTCTAAAGAGCTAGAGTTATGATTTTCTTTGTCTTACAGTTACGATTTTGGTTTTTCAGCTTAGCTGTTTAGACACCTTATGTCTAAGAGATAAGGAATTCGATTTAGGGAAGAGAAAAACTACATTAAGAGTCATAACCGGGCTAGATTGGAAAATTGAAAATTTATAGCTCCTTCTGATTATGTAAGACAGTATGTTGGAACTTAGTGTGTGACTTTAAAAAAAATTTGAACGCAATTTTCATTTACTTTCACCCTCCTTAGACCTTAGGCTAAAATAAGACAGTCTCACTCACAGCTCCCAACAAAACAACCTACCTACATAATAGGAAATATTAATTTACAATTTAAAGAAAATCTTATCTTTCAGAATCGAAAATATTCGACGACTTTTCACGCCCACAGTCAGCTGTCGACGGATCATAAGGGCCAAGGGCTGAAGGGCCCACGACATTTTTGTAGGTCCGATAAATGAATATTAGGTTGCGCTATGTTGAACATCATCATCCATTATATCCATACTAATATTTTAAATGCGAAAGTGTGTCTATCTGTCTGCAACGCTTTCAAGACCCTTCGTTTCAACCGATTAGATGGGTACAGAGATAAGTTGTATACCGGGGAAGGACATGGGCTACTTTTTATACCGGGAAATTAAGGAGTTCCCGCGGGAATAAAACAAGCTTAATCCTGCACGCGGCCGAAGTCGCGGACATCATCTAGTCGCCAATATTTCATAGCCACTCATAGACAATACTTAGTGCAGCCACTAAATATTGCGCCTTTTGAAATTACAATAACTAAAACACAGTCAAACATTTTGCATCTTCTTTTAATAAAACTGAAACTGGACGATTCCTTTACATTTATTATTATTTTTTCGAAAATTTTATTTGGAGGAAGCTTTATTATCCACCAGCTTCTTTATGCCCGCGACTTTGTCCGCGTGGATTTTGGTTTTTCGGGATAAAAAGTAGACTATAGCCTTTGTGATATTCCAGACAATAATCTATCTTTGTGCAAAATTTCATCCAGATCCGGTCATCTGTTCTGGCGGTGGATGGATGTATGGATGGATGGATGTTTGTTACTCAATCACGCCCGAACGGCTGAACGGATCTGGATGCAAATTGGCACACAGATAGATTATAGTCTGTTATAACACATGGGCTACTTTTTATCCCGGAAAATTAAAGAGTTCGCGCGGGAACCATAAAACCTCAATCCACGCGGACGTAGTCGCGGGCATCAGATAGTATAAGTTATATAGATACAGAGCTCAAAACGTTTTTATTTTTTATTTTTGACTGTCTGTATGTTATGCTCACGGCATAATGCTGAATATAACGAGTGTAATTTCAGCTAGGTCTCATGTTAATTTAAAATCATCTGATGAATAAGTAGTTCGGAGATGGCGGGCGGAACTGCTCAAACGGGTCACAACAAATCAATTGCAATCAGTGTAAGACGGAGATTGTTAACCAAACTGTACAGTGTGTATGATAAATTTTATTTATTAGGTAAATGCAGTATATGCGGTCAAGCCCACCTGTGCGAAGCCGGGGCGGTTTAGTTTAGTCATATCCATACTAAAATTATAAATGCGAAAGTGTGTCTGACGTCTGTCTGTCTGTCCGTCTGTCGGTGTATCTGACTGCTACGTTTTCACGGCCCATCTGTTCAACCGATTTTTTGGTATATGGATAATTTGTATCCCGGTGAAGGACATAGGCTAATTTTTATCCCAGAAAATTAAAGAATTCCCGCGGGCATAAATAAACCTAATCCACGCGGACGAAGTCGCGGGCATCATCAGCTAGCACCTACCTAATAAAATTAATTTTATATTCTTAAAAATATCTCACTTAAGGGTGGACAAAATTGCTCAATATAGTAATTATACTGAGGTGTACGACGAACTAAGGCCGGTACTAATAAACCAACATCAACTAAGAACAGGCTCTCAAGTCTCGGCCAATCTTTGCTTCGCTTGCTTAGTTCTTTGCTGATGTCGGTCTAATAATACGGGCCTAAATCTTTGATGCCGAAGCCCGAAACTGCCACGTGAACCTGTCGTCACTCGTCGGCCATCGCACCGTCCAACTTCGAGCAAACTCTACACTATACGAACCTGCGAGTTGCGATGTAGGTACACTGTTCCAAAGCCTGGAATAAGTATTACCAACTACCTACCAAGGATGTTAAGGAAACCATCTAAAAAATAATTATATTAAATAAAAATTTATAGTAGGTACTACCTTCTCATGTCTTAGCTAGAAATACCCACTAGGTACCTACATGACAATATGCGGAAAATCATTCATCTTTAATTAGGATGCATCTTATAGCAATTAAAAATTTAAAATATTATATCAAGACAAATCATAAGATTTTATGGCGCATAATGATAAGGTACGCCAGGCAAAAAATATCGCAATTACCTAAACGATTGTACAAAAATCTACCTAATTGCAAAAACATTATTTTACAAAAAAGCTACAAAATCCTTTGTACCAATTGAAGACCATATATAACCCTATCGTTAAATGTGTGCGAATAATTAATCTATAATCTATATGTAAATAATATTTAAATATAGTTATAGTATGAATTGATTGAATTGATTTCCCTAAAATAAATATTTCCAGATATTTATAACGATGGCTGAATGTAATATCAGTTACGGCATAATATTATGATTGTTAAATAGTTCAGTAAACCCTCACAAATAAAGGAGGAAGGAAAATAATAAAGAAAGGTGTCCTGAATGAAGCGAGACTGCGAGGCCAAGTGAACCTAAGAGAAGAGACGCACGAAGTGAAGCCAGCTGCCAGTGACGTCCGCTAAGTGCTTACACTAGACCAGACTAGAAACATATTATGAACATAGACGTTTTTGTAACTTATAGCTGTATCACTAGCTGATGCCCGCGACTTCCTTCGCGCGGATTGAGGTTTTTTGGTTCCCGCGGGAACTCTTTAATTTTCCGGGATACAAAGCCTATGTGTTATTCCAGACTACAATCTCTCTCTGTGCCAAATTTCATCCAGATCCGTTCAGGCGTGATTGAGTAACAAAAAAACAACCATCCAAACTTTCGCATTTATAATATCAGAATAGATAATAATATGTTTCTAATATTTTTGATGCGAATAAATAGAATACGTAGCAAAAAGAAGGACAAGTAGACTTTAGGTAGTTATAGTCAGTCGCCAAATTAAATGTCAAACCTTGAATTACAATTCATCTGCAAGCAAATTCTAGTTTGTACTGTGATCTGTGTTTCACTCTGTATAAAGAATGCGGTAACCAGTATCTGTAGCAGTGCCAAATCTTAAGGCGCTGTGAGCTCACGAGATAAAAATTCAAAATACAGGCGCGCGGGGGTGAAATCGAGCAAGCGCATGTCGCAAAAAATGTAAGAAATCATTTGTAAAAATTAAATATTCACTGTTCAATACAAATCAATCCGACAATGTGTTTGATTTAGAAATATAAATTTTATCTTATATTTCTAGAGCAAATTAATAGTTTCAATATGGAGAAAAATAATTGCTTTAAAAGGTAAACTAAGAGTCTAAAATAAATTTCAAAAGTTAGTAGTATAGTAATAAAGTTCAAGAGTTTTTTTAAAATGTGTTTTGAGATGCGTCAATGCCTGCATAAAGATCTTGAAAACAGCAAATTATTTATACAAGCATTATACATTATATCACCGTTTGATGGATATACTGCTTTAAAAAACTCCGCTTACGCTATCACAGGGCCTTTACCGCCTAAGGACATAAGTAAGTAGGTTCCTGCGCCCCTATTCTCTAGCCACTAAGTTAGAGAATAGGGCTTCTATGTACTTCTTAGAGATATCCAAAAGTACGGCTATCTCTCATAATGTAAGACATTAGTCTAGGTGCAATAGAACTACAGACACAGATAAAGTAACAGTTACCTAAAAGAGCTGACTCCAAATGACGGAAAAATGGCTAAGAGCAAGTAGCTTTTTTTTTATCCACTACAAGTTAGCCCTTGACTGCGATCTCATCTGATGGTACTTAAGGCCCGATATACAATCAGGCGGCAACCAACTGTAGGTATAAAACTCGCCACACTACAGCATATATCTGTACGCATATATAGCACTACGCTCTACGCTCGATTTTACAGCCAACTAACCAATTTTGTTACTTGAAATATTTGATTATTATTTATTTACTACATTACATACCTAATATCTATGCCTCCACGCCACATTATTACAGTAAATACTAGCGGACGCGCCCCTGCTTCGCTCGGGTGAAATTTTTAAAAATTCCTTGGGGGTGAAATATCCAAAAATCCTGTAACACGTGTTTCTTTATATTTAATCGAAAGCCCAAATACCAATTTTCATGAATGTAAACCGAAAAATAAAGAACTTTCATACAAACCTTCCTCCTATATTTCACCCATTTGCGGGTCGAATTTTCAAAAATGGTAACACACGTACTTCTTCATATTTAACCGAAAGCCCAAATGCCAAGTTTCATGGCTACCTATAACTTGAAAAATGAAGGACTTTCATACAAGCTTTCAACCACTATTTTACCCCTTTGGGGGTGGAATTCCCAAAAACAGTATACACACGTGCACACGTACCCACTACAGCCCATTAACGTCCCACTGTTGGGCACAGGCCTCCACTCTCATAGGAGAGAGGGAATTAGAGCTTTGACCCACCACGCTGCTCCAATGTGGGTTGGCGGGCTTTAACGACTATTATCATGTTAGTCATAATAACCGGGACCGACGGCTTAACGTGCTCTCCGAGGCACGGGGGTGAAACACCGCCAACTTCCTAATTCCGGGCTAGTGCTGAGAATTTCTAGTCAGAAAAACCCAACACTTATTATGGCCCGACCCGGTACTCGAACCCGGGACCTCGTCAGCCGCAGTCAAACATGCTAACCACTAGACCAACGAGGCAGTCATGTACACACACGTACTTCTTTATTTTTTACCAAAAGCTCAAACCCCAAGTTTCATGGATATAACTTGAAAGATGACGGACTTTCATACAAACTTTCACCCCTATTTCAACCCCTTAAGGGTGGTGGTGACGCCACCTTTTTGGTTCCTTATTTGGATTGACATAAATGTCAAATTTATTTCCTACCTACCCTATTTACCTCCGTGCACTCAATATCGTTCTTCATGACGTCGATTGCGACGATACAAAAATCAGTACGAACTTTCGTTCTCCGCGAGACGCATGCATTCCTTGTGCCCCGTCCTCGTGTTATATCCAACCAAAATAAGTGTGGTGGAAATTCATCGCTGCTGTCCAGCTGAAGCCTAAGACATTTCTAAGTGCTCCGGAGTGCCTGTCAAGTGGTTGTGCGCGGCCATCGCAACGAGACCCAGCCCAGGGACGTTACAAGGTTAGTGCACGGAAATCCCAGATTTTCCTTCATAGCCCCTACATCTCCGAGCATCTAAATTCAAAATCAGTCCACAAGCTCAGGCTATCGAAAGTGGATAGTGGCGTCAGTTCATCACCATACTTTCTGGTCCTTCGAGCCGGATCCTCGAACTTTGTTCTGCCAACCACGTGGCGACTGCGATCTAATATTGATCCATCCCTCTGGCCTGGTGGAACAAACAAGCCCGCTTATTAGGATTGGCTAATAAGTTTATTTAAAATTTAATATATATTAATATTTTACACCGCGCGACATAATTATTGTCACGCATTTATTATATTCTAATCGATCATAATATCGTTCCTACCTACGCCACAATAACTGAGTTGCTGGCGTTCCCCTATACTTATATAATTATATATCTTAATATTTTAATTATATATGTAATAATTATTGCGTACAATTAACATTTATCACAATATTTCGTCGCACGACCTAAGTAGATATTCAACTACCTACATACGGCCGGCCGCGACGACGTAACTCGCTTTATTTCTTAACAAGCGTTATCTCCCCGGTTTACACGTTCATTTAATTCATTAATTTATTAGTGTAAACATGGCTGAGAAAAATAAAGGCTTCTCGGCTTCCGTCTCAAATGACAGGGAACTTAGGTTGTTAGAAGCAAAACGAAATGTAATTTTTCAAAGAATACAACAAATTTATGATTCTTCGAAAGATGCACAGACAGATGTACACAAACAGGAAAGTTTCCTTAGTTCAGTCGTAACTTTAGATACGCTTCGTACTGAATTTCAGAACCTTTTAGATGAATATAATGACCGGTTGTTAACCATTGATCCCGATGCGACACCACAATACTACAGTCTCATTTCCTTTGATGAGTTGTATGGCCGTATTCAATTGGTTAGGTCGCAAATCAACCCTAAAACTCAAAGCAAAGAAGCGTCACTGCGTAAAAATAAGCCGACCCTACCGCCTATCGAGCTAAGGTCGTTCGACGGCGATATTTTGTCCTGGCCATTATTTTATGCAAACTTTAAATCCACTATACACGATAATACAACTCTAACGGATTCAGAGAGAATGTATTATCTTCTCGGTAAATTAACCGGCAAGGCGCTTACCGCCTGCGCGGGTATTACACCTTGCGCCGAGAATTATTCGTTGTTGTTACAAACGTTAATAGATAAATACGACGACAAAAGAATGATAGCTGCTACGTACTTGGATCAGTTACTGGAATTTAAACCTATCACTGCCAATGCAGATAATTTTGATTCCTTTATAGAAGTTTTTGTGGCCGCCTTTAGAGGCCTTAAAAATCTTAAGCTTCCGGACTTAGCCGATTTTATCGTATTACATATCGGGCTTAAGAAATTAGATTCAGATTCCGTACACACCTTCGAACGGTTGGGAGATCCATCTACGATACCCACCTTCGAAGATTTAGTTAATTTTATTAAAAATCAATCCAAATTATTGCAGCGTACATCTGTGAAGACTCCTACGAGCGGCTATAACGCGAAAAAGAATACTGATCGTAGCCGCTCTAATACCAATAAAAAATTTTCGTCACAGAAATTCGCACTTGTGACTACAGTCGATAAGAACAAACGTACAGATAAATGTTTGTGTGACAATGTAACACACCAACAGTTATTTAAATGTCCGCGATTTATGCGAGCCACCCCGGAGGAACGGTTCCAATTCGCTAAACAATGCAACGCGTGTGTGAATTGCCTTAATATTAGTCATAATCAAGTTAAATTATGTAATTCTACTAAGAACTGTAGGAAATGTAACCTCCGGCACTCAACGTGGCTCCACTTTACGACGTCCGATTCGAACTCCGCTACCTCCAGTCGCGCGCCCGACGCTGCATGCGATAAGCCACCGGGAGCCTCGCCTGCGATAACGAGTGCATCGCCGTCGGTCACTCAAACAGGTGAGTCGGTGACGCAGGATAAGAGCGTAGCAATGTGTACAACATCCATCGCCGCGTCGGGTACGGTACGTTGCAAGGGCCTCACGCAACCTCACGAGCGATGTACTGCGCAGTCGTCAGTTTTGCTCGCGACGGCTCAGGTGATTGCATATTATAGTAAGGGAAATACTCACCTTTTGCGTTGCTTATTAGACAGCGCTGCAGATACAAATTTCATTACTACCGATTGTTGTAAGCGGTTGAGTATACTTCAAAATAATATTCCTAATACTATGGTTCGTGGTTTCGGCGGATCGGAGAATTGTATAAACAAATCGGTGTTGTTACAGTTTCACTCTAAATATAAAAAGAATATAAAATTCGATATCTCAGCATTAGTTGTAGATAAGATAACGGGTTACTTACCTACGACTACTATCGATACAGATGCGCTTTCGCATATAAATAATTTACCTCTCGCAGACGATACCTTTGCCGTTCCTAGCCCTATTGATGTGTTGATCGGAGCTTCCTTGTTTCCGCATTTACTGCTGCCGGAAATTATACGCGGGACCGCGACTTCGCCTCGCGCTATACATACCGTGCTGGGGTACGTTCTAATGGGTTCAGTACCTACGCGCCAGCCCATATACACTCGGCCGACTGCGACTTCTTGTTGCACGTGTCACGAATTCCCGTTAAGGTCTATATATTCCATGACTAGATACAACCTAAGACCGATTGACTAACTACGGATCTTTATTTGGAAGTTCATAAAACTACACGTGGGCATAGAACGCGCATATTTTTGGGTAGTAGCGAACAACTTCGCTACCCACAATGTACCTTATAGAAATCCTGAAATAGCACACTAACACATGTGTTAAAGATTACTCTTAAAATGCATCAGAGATTAAATAATAAATAAATAATGAATTGGAACGATACAACAAAGGACTTACTGGCATTTCAGCTATCATCTCGCACACACTTTACTTTTCAACACCACGTCTCAACTCACTCTATACACAAAAGTATAACACTGTATATATTATGATATATAAGAATGTACACAGCACAGGCGTGCACCTCTGATGGCGAGCGATACTCAACTTTCTGTTTACAGAATGACGCCCGTATTTATACACAATGTCTTTTTCGCCTACCCTCTACCAACTCTGAATTCATTAATAGTGCAATACCAACATGAAATCAGTATTGCCATTCTATAAATAATAAATAAATGTTGCCAGTCGAACACACGATCACGACATTCGGCCATCCGACATTGTGCAACCTCCCGGTGCACAACCACCAAACATTTGCTTTGCTAAGCTTAGTTCGCTTCACTCCTTGCAACAATCTGTAGTGTACAACAAAACATCTTCATCCATTCATACTTGCACGATGACATTTAGTTTTAGTAAATCACGACATTCGGGAGAATTAAAAAGGATAACAAAAAGGAAACCTACATTTTTTCAATTTAGTAATATCAAACTTAAAACCTCAAACCGATCTGAAATCCAAAACTATCGGGCTTTTGATCTTGAGATTTGTGAAGTGTGTGTGAAGTGCAATTAAACTGATTGATATCGCTGAGTCGAAATTTCACAACAGAAATAAAAATATCGCAATTTAAATCTAAAACTCATATAGAATAAAGTAAGGCAAATAAAGGATTAATTATCTAAAGCTGAATAAAAATCTAATCTGAAACTTAATCAAAGTCTGGAACAGTTACAGTCTAAAACATAATCTAAACAGTATGTTACATATACCGTAAGCAAAAGTCTAAAACTGAATTCAAATTTAATAAAATACCCAATATTTATTTTATTTCTTATACCGTTTCAGTTATTTATACCTTACAAGCATCTGACGCTGAATCTAAAGCTAAGTAAATATCTAAACCCTGATTACAATCTGTAACAGACCAACAGGTCCATCATCCTGAGCTCCACCTATCATGTGTCATACATGACGTGTCATGCCTGCTTTTTTTAAAAAACTTTATTGAAATCGAAAAATTTATCAGAACGTAAAGGAAAGCTGATTTTATTAAAATTTTAGGACTTGACAAGAAATAAGTATCACACACTACCCCAGAGTTCACAATAAAATCTACAACCGCATCCAATGCAAACATTAATCAGGATTACTAATCTATTAATTCTTCAATTCAGTTGGATCTGCTGTACCATTAACTAATCTTTACTAATCGTTTGAATCAAATTAAGTCTATGTTAAATTATCTGCTCTAAATTCCTGACATCGTATACCTGTTGGCGGTAGACTGTTCCCACTATGTTAAATTATTACTATTTTAAAATCTTTAACTATGTAACAGTCAACGTTTTTAATAAATGAAATGAAATTTTTCTTAGCTTATTCAAAAATTTTAACAAATAGAGTTCAATTCTATTAAACACGCCTCAAAACACAAGTTGTTTTAGTTTATTCCCTTCTTTTCCTAACCTTTCCTTTCCGTGTTAACCTCTGAATAAACCCATCAAAAAGAGACAGCACCACAAAATTCAACCGAATCAGTTCAGGTTATGTTGTCCAAGACAATCTTTAACTTGTGAAATACTTAGAATCTTACCCAATGCTTTGAACTGGGTCAAATACCTGAACTTTGACTACAATCATCATTGAAAACCAAACAAAAAGTCCAAAACTAAACCTTAGTCCAAAACTGAATCTAACTCTTCATCAAAGGCTTCTTTGAAATGCAAAACTTTTGTATGAATTGAAGTAGAATCGGCTTGCAAGTACAATACTAAATCGCTATCATATAATTATTTTAAATTAACTTTACTCAATAGCAATTTCAAATTAAAATACAAAATTCAAATTTTGCTGTAAATCCAAAGCTTGATACAAAACTAAATAATAAAAAAAACTAGATGAAAACCCCAAATTCAGAAATTTGAATTTAATACTCAAAACCTCTTTTGTCTTTTTTTTTCAGAATCATTACCTCAACATATGAACAAAAATCAAACCAATTATAAATAAAAACGTTACACCAAGTTATAATATATTACGTCAGTAACATAATATAGTATATATACTGAGTGTTTTATTCATTCTGCTTTTTAATACTTTTTGCTTTACTTTTCTGCGTCTTTTAATAATTAAAGTAAGTATTTACAAATTAACTGACGGTTGTAGGCCGGAGCCGCTAGGTGAGGGTATACCTTCGTCACGAGCTTGCGGATCCACAACGCCCGTGCATCACACGACATTATTCAATAAATTTGAGAAAAACAATATGGAGATAAAATTAGAGTAAGCAAGCACGCACTAGTCACTCTCTAGAAAATATAATTTTTACATCATATTATACTCTCGAGATTTTGGACGGCAAAAGATAATTAATTGCGCGATTTCATTTTCAATTCAAATAATAGTCTGTTAAATTTTATCATCAAGTTCATTATTTCAAATCACTCAGATAAATATATAGAAAGAAAACCCAATGTGACTTCGAGAATGGCGCATTTTTACAATTTTATTACTTTATTGAACGGGCTTCTCGTGTCGTGACTGTAGTTTCTAGCAAGCTACTTAACTTCGAGCCTCAAATGTTCAGCCCTTATATTTATTTATTTATCTTTCTTTGTGATTAGTAAATGTTCCAAAAATTTTAATCTTTTTATTAAATTCAATTTAACATTTAATGAACTAACTTGGTCAAACTGAATCACTGGAATGCTAATTAGTATTGACGAAACACGTTTGAACTATTTTTGGAATTATTATTTTTGCGATATCTAGAATTTCAAAATTACTACAACCTTCACCGTTACAAGCTGAAGTATATATCCTTCCGTATTTAATTCTTAACGCATTCCGAACATCGGACCGCATTATGTTGAAAACCATAAAATAGTGTAAACAAACGAGTGTATGATCTATTAACAACAACAAACTTGGAACCTTTGTTTCAATTTACTTTATGCATTCCTTGCTTGTTAACTTTTTAAACTACTAAGCATAGTCTACAAGTGAGTCATATATTTGAGAAACACAAATCTTTCAAATATAACGAATGGGTGAGTGACCAACTGATAAGTTGAACCAATGACAATAAGGCTATTAAATGCATCATTTCCTAAACCACATCGACATCGATCTGGTACGTTATTATAAATAGTGTACATATAATAACTATGTTGTTGTATATCTTCAAATGAAGCGTACTCATATAATATCGATCTAATTTCAATTTGCAAGTTCGTTTGATCATCATAGTTTTTTTTTGAAATAACTATAATTCATTCGTATTTCGGCGCATTCAGATTATATACATCCGAAACACGTCGAGGATCGGTCGCCTTACATCGGGATCACTAATTAATCCATTTTAAAGTCCATACAAATACAATCAATTTTTGCGGCTGTACCATTAGGTACAGTTATACTACTTGTAAATATTGATCTTAGTCGTTTAAAATAACCGAAATCTATCTAAAATCATTAAAAATTTAAAAATGTAGAAATTCCCCTGATCAAAAACTTTTAAAGGCACACAGGAACTATGAAAAATGAATAAAATGCCATGGTAGTTCTAGATAGAACGAGTTACTTGTACAGTAATCTACTAAAGCAGCTAATAATTCTGGACTAGAAAACTTGCTTTCATTATGTACATCCCTTTAGTTTGATATGTACGTAAAATTAAGTAAATAAAATACATTAGATCTTTCACGAACAGTTAGATAACATACTGTCAAAAACAGTAACACACTTGTTCACAACCTACCGGCTCATTAGGTCACAACTTGTGGAAACACTTGTTCCACTCTAGTAACACACTTGGTTACATTCTATGGACTCACATAGCCCAAATGACATACATAGTCATTCTAAAATGGTGACTCACATGGCCACCTAGGTCACAACTTATGGAAACACTTGTTCCACTCTAGTAACACACTTGGTTACATTCGATGGACTCACATGGCCCAAATGACATACATAGTCATTCTAAAATGGTGACTCACATGGCCACCTTAAAATATCGACACACTTGGCCACTCTATAATAGTGAGTAGACACACTCATGACTACTCCAAACGTATACGAGCTCTCTGACCATCATTCAATATCTTTATTCTTACTCCCACAATACCAGCTACGCAAAATCGTCAATTTCAACTTGAAATCTAAGATATTCTAACGTCTCTATCTTGTATTCTTCCAAAATCCTTCATTATTAACCTCAATCACTGATAAATCTGTCAAGAGACACTAAGGCTTCCGTACATGAAAGCGGAACCCCTGATGTCAATCAACCTGTAATGCGATAGAAAGAGGTTCCCCTTTTTTTTTTAAACTACAAATGATAATGATATCAATAGCTGATATACAATACAGTACTAAAATACATATGCTGTGATAATAGCACATATTAAGAGTTGCAAAAGGACTTGGTCAGTAAAACCACTATTATTCTTTCAGCATAGGTACAACTACCATCGAACAAATCACTAATAAAAGGGCAAATGATTTTAAGCAAGTGCTTAAATAAACTTATCATAAATTACATGTCTGGCCAATGTACTTCACTAATGTAATTTAAGTTCACTCGCGGCACTAATATAAATAGTTGCCCTGCCACTCAAAAAAATTACTTTTTAAACACTACAAATTCCTAAGACACCTGTTTTGATCGAGTCTAGTACTACCAGACTAAACTATCTAGATCACATAAAATAAGTATACCAGTAAGTATACTTTTATATCGAGAATTTAAAACTAAATCATACTTTTATCGTATTTCTTATAAATCACACATGAAACTAATCAGAGTTCGATAAATTGCTTTGCATCCTAGTATTGACATGAGGGTATCTTATTTGACATATTCACTTCTCTTTTTTTTTTTATTACTATTATTCACTCCATGAATTCTCTTCGTGAATAACCAGTAATCTAATCTATGCCTGGTTAATAGAAATTTCAAATTAAAAACTAAATTAAAAATTAAAAACCTTGTAAAATCAAAATTCGAAACTTAAACAGTGCGTAAAAAAAAACTACAATCTCATTCAGTACACTAGTCTGAAGGCACGAGGCTGCTTTTAAATTCAATAATCATTTAACTACATTTACACTAAATAAAACTTTAGGTAACGTTCATCCAAAGTGATGGTCCAGAGAATAATTCACAAATACTTGAGTTAATTAGAACTGATAATTATTTACCTATTTCATATCTCTAGGAGTACCTCAGGTTAACCAGTAGTAATAACCAAGCTGTATGGTATCGCATTTAATCATCTAAAATGGCTGCTCAGACGGCCGGTGCTAGTGAAATTTATTCCAGTATGTCAACTCTCATACTGGCGAAATTCTCGCTTGACGCTTTATTTGTTGATTATAGCTAAATAACACAAAATTTCTTGGACTCATGTCCAGGACATGACATTTTTACATCATCTATCATAAATAAATACTATGGACACTATATTCAAAACTCAATTCACTGAAATTTCTATCGATGTGTTTTATCTAAACTAAATACCTTAGAATCAGAATTACTTCGACACTAAAGTAAACTGCTTACAAAATCGTAATTCGGGGATCATCCTCCTCGATGGAAGCCAGTCGTCAAGCTGGTTTGAGTTGGCAATTCATTCAGATGAGACTTCACAGTCTTAACGTCGTGATGACGTAATATTAAAGTTTACAGCAAACTCTTTTCCAATTTGTGGGTAACTAAATACGAAATATAAATGTAATTCAAATATTAATTGCCTTGATACAATGTCAATTATTATCGCACGAGATCATTACCAAACACTCGATTTAACCTCTACTCAAATGGAATACAACATAATAATATTATAGCCAAAATAGCAAATCTAAGAGTTCACCCAGAACTAATGTTATTCAATGTACCCACACAATAGGTGTCAAAACAGATTTAGCAATAAACAAAAGTTCTTTGCTGCACGTTATCTTTATAGCATAGCAAGAATGGATCTCAAGTACATGCTAACTTTGATTAAAGTAGTCAATCTCTTTTGAACTTAGTAACTTAGTAACTCTTTGTTTAAAAGTTTTGAAGGTACGACACAGAGAATTGTGTCACAATATAACTACTTAGTGAACAATATTTTTCTCGTGTTAAAAAAATATTGTTTTCTTGGGTTCATTTTCACTTCTGAAGTTGTCACGAATTCCCGTTAAGGTCTATATATTCCATGACTAGATACAACCTAAGACCGATTGACTAACTACGGATCTTTATTTGGAAGTTCATAAAACTACACGTGGGCATAGAACGCGCATATTTTTGGGTAGTAGCGAACAACTTCGCTACCCACAATGTACCTTATAGAAATCCTGAAATAGCACACTAACACATGTGTTAAAGATTACTCTTAAAATGCATCAGAGATTAAATAATAAATAAATAATGAATTGGAACGATACAACAAAGGACTTACTGGCATTTCAGCTATCATCTCGCACACACTTTACTTTTCAACACCACGTCTCAACTCACTCTATACACAAAAGTATAACACTGTATATATTATGATATATAAGAATGTACACAGCACAGGCGTGCACCTCTGATGGCGAGCGATACTCAACTTTCTGTTTACAGAATGACGCCCGTATTTATACACAATGTCTTTTTCGCCTACCCTCTACCAACTCTGAATTCATTAATAGTGCAATACCAACATGAAATCAGTATTGCCATTCTATAAATAATAAATAAATGTTGCCAGTCGAACACACGATCACGACACACGATTGTAGGGAATGAATATACTATCACTATCGACGAGTTAGTTAAAAGATTTTGGGAGATACAAGAACTCACTTGTCCGCCCGTCTATAGCCCCGCTGATAATAAATGTGAGGAATTATATCGTGTCACAACCGAGCGCGATCCGGTCAGTGGTAGGTATAGTGTGGCATTGCCTTTCTGCGAAGATGTGTTTTCGTTAGGCAATTCTTATAATGTCGCCTATAACCGGTTTTTATGTTTAGAGCGCAAGCTAGAAGCTTCACATAAGCTAAGAGAGGCATATGATAACGTAATCGTTGAATATTTACAAAATAACTACATATCACCAGCTCCCGTGAATACCGCGGATAAGGAATTTCTACCTACATATATCATCCCACATCATGGAGTCGTCCGTGAGGATAAAGCTTCGACTCGACTACGTGTCGTCCTAGACGCAACGTGTCCGACTAGCTCTGGGGTCAGTCTCAATGATATTCTACATAGCGGACCCAATCTCCAGGGTGATCTTTTTCAAATTATTTTAAATTTTAGATTATTTGCCATAGCACTTTCTGCTGACTGTAAACAAATGTTTTTACAAATCGCGGTTAGAGAACAGGACCGCCGCTTCCAACGCATCCTATATCGCTTCCATCCTAGTGACCCGATTTCAACATTCGAGTTTAACAGGGTCTGTTTTGGTTTGAAGTCCAGCCCTTACCATGCGTTACGTACGGTGAAGCAACTCGTATCGGACGATGGAGACAAGTATCCCCTTGCCAGTCGAGTGGCAGCAAATTCGATATACATGGACGACTTAGTCTTTTCGGTGAAGACTGAAGATGAAGGAGCTGCCGCTGCCAAGGAGCTGATTGACTTATTCAAGGGAGCGCAGTGGGACTTGCTCAAGTGGAGCAGCAATTCTTCGCAAGTTTTAAACAGTATCCCCGCTACGCATAGACTACCTTCAGAAGTCGAGTTCGATAAGTCTGATCAGCATAAAATACTAGGACTGCGTTGGTCAACCTCAACGGATACTTTCTACTTCAAGGTATCCCTTACAAGCGCGACCTGTTCTAAGAGAGCCATATTATCCACCATCGCAAGGTTGTGGGACATAATGGGTTTTTTGGCTCCAACTATACTATTTGCCAAACTATTAATAAAAAAGCTCTGGTTGCTAAATATAGATTGGGACGAAATTCCACCTCCTAATATCATTAAAACTTGGGAACAATTTTGTGCCGAATTACCAAAGCTAAATGATTTTAGAATCCCCCGCTATTTGGGAGTGGCGTATGGTACAGTTGCTACCCTAGTGGGCTTTTCGGATGCCAGTGAACTCGCCTACGGGGCTGTAGTATACTTACACGTACAGTCGGCGAGTGGTGTCACAGTGCAATTAGTTTGCGCCAAGTCTAAGGTAGCTCCAGTTAAGACGCTTTCCGTTGCGCGTTTGGAGTTGTGCGGTGCAGTGGTATTGGCGAAGTTGCTTCGCACGGTTTATGATAATTATAACCCGCGCTACGATATTACGAATGTTTTCGCTTTCACTGACTCTAAGGTCACTTTGTATTGGATTAAAAATTCACCACATCGCTGGCAGACATTTGTGGCAAATAGGGTTGTTATAGTTAATGACCACATTACCGCAAATAACTTTTATCATGTATCGGGAGTCGAAAACCCCGCAGACTGCTTATCTCGAGGTCTAACTCCTAATAAACTACTTGACCATCCTTTATGGCTCCACGGTCCTCATTGGATGACACTCCCGCCATCACAGTGGCCACTTAAAGAATTAGTCGGTGTCCCGATCAATGAGATTCCAGAACAAAAAACTATTTTACATACAACAGTAATTGAGCAAGAAGAATCTGTTATATATGAACTTGCTAAACGCTCGTCTTCATGGACTAAATTATTACATACGCTTGTCTATGTATTCAGATTTGTAAAATTATTGCCACGCCGCGAATCGGCTAACATTATATTGAGCGACATTGAATTCGCAGAAAATAAACTGCTCCACGTCTTGCAACGTAAATACTTTGCTGATGAATTTCAGAATTTGAATAGCGCGAAAAGTTGTTCTCCCGCAGTACAAAGATTAAATCCATTTTTGGAAAAGGGGCTTATTCGAGTTGGAGGGCGACTCTCACAATCCTCAGTGAGCCACGAGCAAATGCATCCTATTATTTTGCCACGTACTGACCACATCATAAATTTGTTGATTGATTATTACCATAAAAAATATCTGCACGCCGGACCGGAGCTGCTTATGTCTTTATTAAGGCAAAGATACTGGATTATGTCCGCTCGCCGGTCAATAAGAACTCGAGTCCATAAATGTAACACGTGCTTTAAATTAAAACCACGCTCTTCGTCACCTTTGATGGCTGACCTTCCGAGCAATAGAGTAACACCAGCCATTAAAGCCTTTTTACATACAGGCTGTGATTATGCAGGGCCAATTTCATATGTGCCAATAAGGCGTAGAGGCGCTCACAGCCATAAAGCTTATTTATGTATATTTACCTGTATGACTACTCGGGCGGTTCACATTGAAATAGCCACAGATTTGAGCACAGAAAACTTCATTTTGGCCCTTAGGCGCTTTTTGGGACGTAGGGGACCCGTAAAAACCATGCAGAGTGATCAAGGCCGGAATTTTATTGGGACTCGCTCCTATTTAAGAGAACTTTATGAATTCATAAATAAAAAATACCGATCGCGCTTTGAGGAGGAACTGACCGAAAATCGAATTACCTGGAAGTTCATACCGCCGGTTTCCCCCCATTTTGGTGCATGCTGGGAGAGCATGGTGAGGGTAATCAAGATACACCTATTCAAAGTAATCGGGCAACAACTTCTTTCCTACGAAGAGTTAAATACAGTTCTCGTGCAGATCGAATGTTTGCTGAACTCGCGACCACTTACCGCGCTTAGCTCAGATCCTACCGAACCAGCCGCGCTGACGCCTAGTCATTTTTTGCATACAGCGCCCTTAAATTCTTTACCAGCTCCAGATGAAGAGCCAAATAATCTTAGGTTGTCTCAAAGACATTCACTTTTAAATAAAATCGTTCAATCTTTCTGGAAGAGATGGAGCAATGAATTCTTGCATAAGTTACAAGTTCGTCAGAAGTGGAACACTCCTTCAGTTCCTATTACTGTAGGTACCGTTGTGATCATCAATACCGATAACGCGCCGCCTTTAGCATGGCCCATAGGTATAATAGACAAGATCCATCCTTCCAAAGATGGGGTAGTCCGTGTAGCTTCGGTTAGGACGACTAGGGGAACTTTCCTGCGTCCAGTGATTCGCTTATGTCCCCTACCAAATCAATAAGCCGTTGCTACGGGTTTAATATCAGTTACGTTAGATTAGGTAAAGATAATTATTATTCTTATAAAATGTACATACTTATTTCTATTTATATTTTTTAATGTTATCTCTATAATGTCTATCCAACATATATATGTAACTATATATCGATACGGATATACATATAAGTACTGCACGCTATCCGCAGCGCGCTCTATTTTATAAAATTATTATATATTTTTTTTCTTAAAGCCAAGCCTTTAAGGGCGGGGGTAAATGGTGACGCCACCTTTTTGGTTCCTTATTTGGATTGACATAAATGTCAAATTTATTTCCTACCTACCCTATTTACCTCCGTGCACTCAATATCGTTCTTCATGACGTCGATTGCGACGATACAAAAATCAGTACGAACTTTCGTTCTCCGCGAGACGCATGCATTCCTTGTGCCCCGTCCTCGTGTTATATCCAACCAAAATAAGTGTGGTGGAAATTCATCGCTGCTGTCCAGCTGAAGCCTAAGACATTTCTAAGTGCTCCGGAGTGCCTGTCAAGTGGTTGTGCGCGGCCATCGCAACGAGACCCAGCCCAGGGACGTTACAAGGTTAGTGCACGGAAATCCCAGATTTTCCTTCATAGCCCCTACATCTCCGAGCATCTAAATTCAAAATCAGTCCACAAGCTCAGGCTATCGAAAGTGGATAGTGGCGTCAGTTCATCACCAGGTGGAATTTTGAAAAATCCTTCCTTAGTGAGCGCCTACATCATAGAAGGAACCTACTGTCAAAATTTCAAGTTTCTAACTCCAGCGGTTTAGGCTGTGCGTTGATAGCCAGTCAGGACAAACGATTTTATATATACAGAATAGATAGGAAAAAGATTGACATCCTACCTACTTACTAATATAGATAGATTAGGTATGTATGCGCCCGATCATTCACAAACGCTAGGTACTATGTACCTATAGTACGCACGCGAGTTGAATGCAGAGCTAATATTGTACGGTGACACACGATGCATTAAACTCGCGCGCATACTATACATGTCAAATGTAAAACTAAATGGTACGGAAGTCCAACTCGCACATGACAGGTTTTCATTGTGGTGTATTTTTTTTTTATTTGGTGTATTTTTATGTGGTTTACCTACAATAAAAGTGTAATTTCATTCATTCTCATTCATACGATTCATGTGATACCTACTGCCCGCTGACAGACAGACGGACAGAGAGCGCAGGCTTAGTAATGGGGTCCCGGTGGCACACTCTGGGTACGGTACCCTAAAAAAGAATAATCGTAAAATATAAAAATAGAAAAGTCCGCCGGAGTGACCGCGGCACGGCCAGGGTTGCCAAATTTGGTTTTGAAATCTACCGAACAAGGACGAGACCGTTGATAGGAACAAACACAACTGATAATAATTATTTTACTCAATACTAGCAGATGCCCGCGACTTCGTCCGCGTGAAATAAGTTTTTTAAATTCCCACGGGAACTCCCAAATTTTTCGGGTTAATATATAGCCTATGACACTCACAAACTTTACCTCTTTATAATATTAGTATAGATTTATTTTATAAAATTACACATATTATGGCAGTAGGCATTAAAAGTTACAGGTATGCATAATTTAGGCTTCACCATGTCTACGCTTGATTTGAAATCAAAAATCACAAATGACTGACCTTCGCTCACGTTTCGACACGATTCGAAAGAAAGAAATGGAAAACGTCACGATCTGCGCGTGTACGAACCGGCAACGTCACTTATTATATTGCGGCAGATCTTATACTTCATTATGTATGAAACTGAATAAACCGAACCACTCATACTTCGGCATTTTTGTTATACTTGCTAAAATACCGAACACCTGGCAACCCTGGGCGCACCACTGGCGACGACGCGCTAAGTAGGTAAGTTGGTAACTTAGCGCGTCGCTGCCAGCGTCGCCGAATCAGAGATCCCGCCCCGCGCCCCCGCGCCCCCGTGGCTCTCGTACACAATTCATATTTGCATTTTTCGATACAGTCCATTAGTAAATAATCAAAGCTGTCTCTAGGCATCCATACTAATATTATAAATGCGAAAGTTTGGATGTATGGATGGATGTTTGTTAATCACGCCCGAACGGCTGAACGGATCTGGATGAAACTTGTCACAGAGATAGATTATAGTCTGGAATAAAACATAGGCTACTTTTTATCCCGGAAAACTAAGGAGTTCCCGCGGGAACCAAAAAACCTCAATCCACGCGGACGAAGTCGCGGGCATCAGCTAGTAATAATATTATAATTACTATGAATGTGAAAGGAATTTTTCAAGAATTGAACTTGAAGAGTTCAACCGATTTAGCTGATATTTGAAATATGAACACATGACCAACTTCACGGGTGAACTCATGGTGGAGAACTCCTCAAATACTCATCGTAACTCCTTCGTGTTTGAGCTCATTGGATTTGTCTTATCGTGTAGGTACTAAAGACCAAGAATGTACTTGGCGTCCAGGGTATCATGATGGAATCGGGAGGTCGTCACAGGACCTCTTCAAATACTCATCTTAACTCCTTCGTGTTTGGGCTCATTGGATTTGTCTTGCCAAGTAGGTACTAAAGACCTAGAAAGTAGTTGGTGTCCAGGGTCTCATGATGGAATCGGGAGTTGGTCAGAGAAACTCGGTTGATTAAGTACTTTGGTTCAGAAATATTTATGAAACATTTCGTGAACCTCGATCTTTTACGAAAACTGGTTTAGAAATCTCGTAGAAATCGGTATACCTACCTACTTGCTTTGAAAAAAGAAAAAACTCGTCGAATTCAGGATCTCCTACTTTTTTGAAGTCGGTCAAAAATAGTTGTTAAATTGTATATAGCTTTTCCAAATAAATTTTGGTGTTGTAATTACTTTTATTTCGGTTCCAAATAAAAATATCAATTTTTTCCATCCGCAGTATACAAACACTGCACTCGCGAAATCGTAATAAAATTTTTGACAAAAAGTGATACACCCGTCCGTTCACGAGCGCGTTTCAGCGCAAACTGAGGGGAAAAATCAAGTCCTCGGATATTTTCCTTAGAAAAAGTAGGAAAAAATATGGTGGGACGCATAAATGACTACGTACTTCACTTGGACGCACAATGTGGCATAGTTTAGATAGAGGACTATATATGCCATCATTTTTTTATAAATTACTAATTAAAATATGCAGCGGATACATAAATGAGGGTTCCTGAACAGACCCCATATTTCGTCATTTTAAGCGATTCATGCGTTCGATATTACGTATTTATGCAGAAAATTTGTATGGAGTGTGCATTTTTTATATGGTCAAACGAACGCTGAATACATGACCTTTAATTTGATACCATGATATCCCCACAGCTATTCCTATTCCGAATTCCTATTTCTTTAAAGTGTACCTGGAAAAGTATGAAATTTGTATAAGGCGCCTTAAGTGATGATGCAGTCTAAGATGGTAGCGGGCTAACCTGTTAGGGGATGGTAGTTATGTTAAACCCATACCCCTATTCGGTTTCTACACGGTATCGTACCGGAACGCTAAATCGCTTGGCGGCACGTCTTTGCCGGTAGGGTGGCCACGGCGGAAGCCTCCCACCAGGCCAGACCAGGGAAAATTCAAAAATTATAAATTCCCAAATTGACCCTGCCGGGGATCGAACCTGGGACCTCCGCACGTTAAGACAACAGCGCTACACACTGCGCCACGGAGATCGTCAAAAAACCTCACAGAACAAGTAAGTAAAGAGATGTGTCACAATGATCTTTTATATTTTACTAGATGATTCCCGCGACTTCGTCCGCGTGGATTTATGTTTTTTGATTCCCGCGGGAACTCTTCAATATTCCGGAATAAAAAGTAGCCTATGTCATTCCCCGGGATACAATCTGTCCTTGTACCAAATTTCATCAAAATCGGTTGAGTAATTGGGCCGTGAAAGCGTAGCAGACAGACAGACAGACAGACAGACACAATTTCGCATTCATAATATTAGTATGGAAGTATGGATAAGAGTACCTACCCACAAGTTACTAGTGTGATTTGTTTGAATTGTGTAATTAAAAAGTCTGGTTTGACATAACTGCTTTTATTTTTTAATTTAATCCACTTCTGGTTGCTTATAATATTATATTGTTTAAGTACTGTGATATTATTTTTTTACTACTTTTAATTCATTTCTTACAACCTTCAATACTATAGGTAAGTATGCATTTTCATGCACAAATGAACAAAGTTTAAATCATTTTACCCAATTTTGTAAGGAACATTAAAAATAAATAAACTTTTTGTTTACATGAATTAATCATATAATTTGTAGTTCTGTTTTGTTTAAGGGATTTTCAATTAACTGTCATGATGAGGACGATAACAATTTTTTAAGACTTTTGGTATAAAAGTCCGTCTTACGATACTTAACGACTTTAGGATGTTCTCCAAGGGAATCCGTTTTATGGAGAGCAGTGTTAAAGTAACAACACTTGCATAACCCGGAGAGAGGCGCGCCGCCTTTTAGGACACAAGCGGTCGCTACCGGGTAAAAAAACCGGTCAAGTGCGAGTCAGAGTCGCGCACAAAGGGTTCCGTACCGCTACACATTATCCATACTAATATTATAAATGCGAAAGTGTGTCTGTCTGTCTGTTCGTCTGTCTGTCTGTCTGTCTGTCTGCTACGCTTTCAAAGCCTAACTACTCAACCGATTTTGATGAAATTTGGTATAGATATAGTTTACATCCCGGGGAAGGACATAGGCTACTTTTTATCCCGGAAAATTGAAGAGTTCCCGCGGGAATCAAAAACTTCACCCACGCGGACGAAGTTGCGGGAATCATCTAGTAAAAAATATTTTAGTAAATGAGTACGGAAACCTAATTAACGATTTTCGGATTTTCTCCTATACCTACTTCTCCCATACTGCTAATTTTTTTTATATTTAGGTAAAGTAATGATCCCAGTAAATATTAACTGTGTTCTGCCATCAATGAGTAGGTATAACATGCAATTTTCAGAATGAAGTTTTAATTAAGAAGTCCCTGTTGATTATCGCAGTCACTGCTAGTTGCAAACTGCCTTTCAAAAAGTGTAGGTACATTTTAAGTAAAAACAGAAGTGTACCTGAATGTATCTGGTACTGTAACCAAATCTATACTTATTCACTTATACTTATCAATCAAATCAAATAAATCAAATAAATATTATAAATACGAAAGTTTGGAAGGATGGATGGTATGGATGTATGGATGGATGTTTGTTACTCAATCACGCCCCAACGGCTGAACGGGTCTGGATGAAATTTTGCACAGAGATAGATTATAGTCTGGAATAACACATAGGCTACTCTTTATTCCAGAAAATTAAGGAGTTCCCGAGGGAACCAAAAAACCTCAATCCACGCGGACGTAGTCGCGGGCATCAGCTAGTAGTCAATAAGTCATAAAAAAACAGCCCATAGAAAATTTTGAGGAGGCGTTTGATAAAAACTTGATTATACGTTTTCGGATTACCTACTGCAAACTGGACCTAACAGCTGTTCTTTTAAATCGACAAATTGATTGAAATGAAAGTGTAACATTGGTCATTTCAGTTTTCAGGCACTTTTTGTGCGGCCTATGGGCAAGGCTCTTTTAATTATATCGACGCTATAACGACTAAGTGTTCAAATTAATAATGAACTAATGAACACGCAAATCCCAGCTGACAGTTGTCATAATAACAAAGTACCATAGAGAATTGAATACAATAAGTCTTTACTTTTGACGTAATATATTTTTATTTTAAGGGTCCTACCCTTGGCCGACATCTAGGCCTAGCTGTCAGCCGCTGTCAATTGTTTCTATACACATACAACCACAGTCTACGCAGGCACACATAGAAGGATTCAGCCCCTACCACGGGAGCACACAATATGCGATCAACTATCTCACTATGGCACAAATAATATTATTTATTGATTGATAGCTAGATGATACTTACGGCTTCGTCTGCGTTCGTTAATTTTTTTTTTATTTCTGCGGGAATTTCTCAATTTTTCGAGATAAAGGTAACTTATGTCCTTCCTCGGGATGTAACCTTACTCTATACCAACTTGGTTGAAATAATGGGCCGTTCAATTACACGTCTTTGGCATTTTTAATATCATAGTATGGATTGTAGAGGTGCTTCTTGATAATATACCAACCGGCTGATTCCTGCTAACTGATTTATAACTATGAGTAGGTATAGGTAAAGATAGGTGTTTATTTGATAAAGGTTGTATGCTTATGTTCTGTGTTCCATACTTCAACTAGTATAATGTGTAATGTAGGGAACATTATGGACGTAAGTAAGCTGCGTGACTGTCATGCTGTCATTCCCTCTCTCGTAATAAATACTTAGAAGGACGTGTTTCCTTTCCTCATTATGTGAAAAACTTCGTTGCTTAGTTGAACCCCTTTCCCCTAGAGCTAAGCTATGAAAATCAATTGGTTTGAGACATATCCGTAACAACTAACGTAGCATCAACTGATGATTTTCCTAATGTTGCATGGAAACTATCCACTAACAGCCCACTAAATCAGAGTAATACTTGATACATTATGTATGTACATATATTTATGTAGCTCCCTATATATTGTGTATTATTTTCTAGGTAAATTATTGCAATTTTTTTTCTTTTTATAAACTGCTGAGTTATTGTCATCTCTCCTCAGTAGAATCTCCTTTTCTCCTTTTCCTTGGGTAAAGTCCCGTTGATTCATCATAAATGACACAACTCATCCTAAAAAATCTATTTCCATTATTTATTTAGTTTTTGATGTGAAACTTTTATAGCACTTTGAAATGGAAAATAAAACAGCAATTTATTACTACAATATAAAGTTTATTAGTATAAAGTACCTAATATAATTGATATAAATAAAAATTATCCTTGACATATTTTGACAAACCGAAGTTTTATGACAGCAAAAAAACGTTTATAATATCATGTAGGTACTGACTATGAGATAGCTGCACTTTTGGTAACTATCGCCAGGAAGGCTGATTCAGTATTAGGTGGGTGTAGGGCTCTCCACTGATGACGATAGTGAAGGTCTGCCTGCATGCAGATCAGCCTTTCACTAGATATGCCCGCTCAAACACGTACTATGGTTACCAAAATGAACCATAACTAGGAAAGCTGATTCTTGTACAGTATTAAAGTATGCGCAGTACCTATGTAAACAGTATAAAAACTGACGCTATTCATCGGGCCGTTCACTAGACATGGCCGCTCAAAGATGTGTTAGCCTTCCTAGTCATTGTTAATTTTAGGCAACCATAAGACGTCTTTGAGAGGCGATAAGTAGTCAGACCCCATCAGCATGCGGGCAGTCCTTCACTATCGTCATAAGAGGAGAGCCTACACCTACCTAATACTGAATCAGCCTTCCTGGCGATAGTTACCAATAGTGCAGCTAGTTTGAAATAAATAAAAGGTACTCTTTTATTTATTTCAAACCTTTATAATTGTAATTTTACCCATCAACTAAACCGACAGATATAATTTGGAAACAACAACAAAAAATGAGGTTTTTTGGTTCCCTTAATTTTCCGGGATAAAAAGTAGCTATTTTATTAAGTAGTAAGTAGTATGTGTTATTCCAGACTATAATCTATCTCTGTGCCAAATTTCATCCAGATCCGTTCAGCCGTTCAGGCGTGAAAGAGTAACAAACATACATACATACATGCATACATCCACTCATCCATACTCACAAGCTTTCGCGTTTATAATACCTATTAGTTATTTTTGCCGAATGCTTTTTACCTTGCTGTTCAGAGCTCTCCAATTTATATTCTATAACTTGATCATCGTTTAGAATTTCAAAGCTGCAATACGTAAATAACCAAAATGTTTAGATAGGAAAGATGAATGTCTTTTGTTGGTATAGTCTACTAATTATAAATTAATATTTTTTTACTAGTGTACAGACTATGGTGAGAGTAGGTACATGAAATGGTATAACTCTGATGCTTTGATAATTAGCGGAAAAGTGTTGTAGGTACAATGAAATGAAAATTTAGTTGATTTGTATTGAGAAACGAATAATTGCATTTTGCGATAAAGCGCGAAACTTGTACAGAAATTATGTAGGTAACTAATGCATTTATTTGCTTCTTTGCAATCTGCATGTGATATTATGTGGAAGTGATATGGGATGACAGCTTTCAAGATTTCAGGAAATAAGAGTATACTTTTTGTTTGTTTTTTCCAATGCAACGGCTTATTTTCTTTTTTATAATAGGCAGACCTTCTTTTATGTTTTCCCATCTGCAAAAATAATGAATCACAATAAATCATTCTAGATCATGTCTAGATAATTTAAAAAATACATGGACTGATGAACTTTGCTGAGCTTTGATAAAAGCCTCAGGTATGTTTACGTCATTATGTCAAAAAAATAAAGTGTCGGTACATGGGTTTTACTGGCGTTGCACTCTCCATTATATTATGCGCTGGCTGTAAAAGTACGTGGTGACGTGTCTGCAAAATTTTTACTTCAACAAACGTCAAATTTGAAATCACACAATGCTATAAAACCCAACAATCAGCGCAACAATACGAAAATCACCGCGGCCGACGCCATATTAATTTTTTTTGAAGGGATCTTTTATTTCAAATATTACAAATAATCACACTATTACTGTAGGTAACTAATAAAACAAATTATACTTACTTTTTTACAATAGTCACACACTGCAGAAGTAAATTGTTTTTGTGCTCAACAGAAAGCAAGATTATCACTTCAGATCAGACGAAGCTATTTTGACAGCCTACGTGCGACTGAAAACTGCGAAGCAAGTTCTGCGCGTTCAGTAAAATATTGGATGAAGCTAGGCGGCGTGCGCACGTTTCTTTGTTTTATACAAAACAATAGAGAGGATTGGAAAAATTGTGCCTTTATGAGGACTTTTGTTTTGTTTAAGTTATGTTTCATTCTATCTATCTATATAGGTACTTATGATAAATCTTTGGAGTAATGTTTATTATGTATACAGACCCCAAAAATATTTATATAGAACTAGATGATTCCCGCGACTTCGTCTGCGTGGATTCATATTTTTGGATTCCCGCGTGAACTCTTCAATTTTCCGGGATGAAAAGTAGCCTATGTCCTTCCCTGGGATGTAACCTATCTCTGTACCAAATTTCATCAAAATCGGTTGAGTATTTGGGCCGTGAAAGCGTAGCAGACAGACAGACAGACACACTTTCGCATTTATTATGGATATTGATATTTTTATATACTTAGGTACTGCTACAAAGTTAGCCCTAGTTTCCGATCTCACCTGATGGTAAGTGATGATGCAGTCTTAGATTGTAGCGGGTTACTACACGGCATGTTACCTGAATGCTAAATCATTTGGCGGTACACCTTTCCCGGTAGGGTGGCAACTAACGACGGCCGAAGCCTCCCACTAGACCAGGCCAGGGTGAATTCAGATATTATAAATTCCAAAATTGACCCTGCTAGGAAACTAACCTGGGTCCTCCCACTAGAAGACTATAGCGCTAACCACTGCGTCATGGAAGTCATCGAAAATTTGATGAAATAGTCAACTTTATCATGGAGTGATTAACATTTGACGACGACATAAACTCAAACTAATAATATACCTATTTATTAAAAACTAGCTGATGCCCGTGACTTCGTCCTCGTGGATCAAGGTTTTCGGTTCCCGCGGAAACTTTTTAATTTTCAGGGATAAAAAGTACCCTATGTATTGTTCCAGACTATAATCTATCCCTGTGTCAAATTTCATCCAGATCGGTTCAGCCGTTCTGGCGTGATTAATTACCTACCTAACAAAAATTCAAATTCAAAATCATTTGAATTTGAATTTCAATCCATCCATCCATCCATACATCCATCCAAAGTTTCGCATTTATAATATTAAGTATAGATAAGTAGGTACCTACACAGTACACCTGAACGTCACGTTTACAAAGTATAAGACGTGATGGACAACGGTATCAAAGCTACGAGGGTTCCAAACGCGCCCTGTAGGTATCATACACCTTTACACTGTAATAGGACTTTTCAATAGTTGACGTTTTACAAAAACTTTGAACTTGTTGGCATCTCAAATATTTCTTTTGGGAGTTATTATAAAAACGCATACTGTTACCGACAAATGAATACCTAACTAATTTTACAGAGTCTAGAAGCACTAAAAATTCATATACCTATTTTCTTGAATGGTTACTTTTTTTCATTCTTGAATTTATTGATGTTTTTATGCACATTTTTTTTAAATCCACTACAAGTTAGCCCTTGACTGCGATCTCACCTGATGGTAAGTGATGATGCAGTCTAAGATGGTAGCGGGCTGACCTGTTAGGGGCATGACAGTTATATTAAACCCATACCCCTATTCGGTTTCTACACGGCATCGTACCGTAAATCGCTTGGCGGTACGTCTTTGCTGGTAGGGTTGTAACTAGCCACGGCCGAAGCCAGACCAGGCCAGACCAGGGAAATTCAGAAATTATAAATTTACAAACCCTGCCGGGGATCGAACCCGGGACCTCCGCACGTTAAGGCTGCGCAAAGCACTGCGCCGCACGGAGGTCGTCAGACCTACTACACACATATTATACTTAATCCATAATATCCATAATCCATACTAATATTATAAACGTAAAAATGTGTCTGTTGGTTGCTTGTTTGTTTGGTTGTATGCTTTCACGACTCATCCGTTCAACCGATTTTGATGAAATTTGGTACAGGAGTAGGTTGTATTCCGGGGACGGACATAGGTTATTTTATCCCGGAAAATGAGAGTTTCTGCGGAAATCAAAAACCTTAATCCACACGGACGAAGTCGCTAGCATCATTCAGTCCATACTAATATTATAAATGCGAAAGTGTGTCTGTCTGTCTGTCTGCTACGCTTTCACGGCCCATCTGTTCAACCGATTTTGATGTAATTTGGTACAGGGATAGGTTATAGTCTGGAATAACACATAGGGTACCCGGGGAAGGATAAAGGGTACTTTTTATCCTGGAAAATTAAAGAGTTCCCGCGGGAATCAAAAATCCACGCGGACGAAGTCGCGGGCATCATCCAGTTTTCAATTATGTATTGGTCGTGGACCGTCATAATTTCAACTTCTTTGAATTTAGTTTTGTATATGGCACGAACAACCCTTTTCTGCGAGACCAAAACAGAATGAACATCAGCATTAGGTACCCCATAGACCCGAAATTGATATTTCGCCAGTTTCCCCCTTCGGACGACTGTTATAAAAGAAAAAATCTACTTAGACTGAGCTATAAGAACCAAAATACCCATTCAAAGTTAGTTTTAGTGGAGTTCGTGCACAAAACAGGCAAAATAAGACAGAGAATAAAATACCGTTTTGGGCTCAGTGAATAATAAAATAACCACCAATTAAATTTTCAAAATAAATATTTTATATACAGAAATCGTCCAGTTACATTTTTTTTATACGTATAAATATCGATGATTAGTTTTGTTCAATGGTAGTGGATGCATTGACGTTTGTGTACGGATACTAACAGTGACAAACGTCAGTTCAGGAGCAACGGGACGCAACCTCACGCCTTGAGAGCCCGCAGGCGTATGGGAAATGACTGCCGTATTTCATGAATATATAACGAAATTTTGTGATGCGCGCGCCCGTACTAAATTTGTATGAAAAATTCGTGCTGTAAAAATGAGGGATGTTTGGAACCAGATTGTAAAAAAACTATAAGTTTTATTGAAAATATTATTTATTTAAAGTGTTTTTTGATCTTTTACGATCAATTTAAAATAACTTTTGTCTAAATAATGTCTCAAATTAAATCACAATAGTCGGAACGCAATAAGACCTTTTTTGAGATTTCCATGAATTTCCCAATAATTTTCTGCCGTTATTATACGATTTTTTGACCACTTTTTTTAATTACATCATACTATATCTCAATGAGTAGCGAATGGTATTTATTCGATAATGAAATTTTAATTTTTGCTATACTAAAATGTCGGAACAGAAAAGGATGTTTCCCCCTATTACAGTACATCCGTCCTTAAGAAGGTTTGAAAAATAAAATTCATAACGATGATTGATGGAACCACCCAATTACTTTTCATGCTACTTTTAGGGTTCCATACTGAAAAAAGAGAAAAACTTGACCCTATCAATAAAGCCTCCGCTGTTTGTCTGTTCGTACGTACTTATGTCACAGGGGTCTACAGCTTCAGACGTAATTGGAATCTAGTTGAAATTTTAACAGAATATTGGTACTACAAAATCCCGGTAAATAATTATAACCTATTTAAAAAAACGAACCGCAAGCTGTCTAGTACCTAATTTGAATGAATGAATGAATGAATAGAGCTTTATTTGATTCCATACAAAGTTACACATTAATAATAATAAAATTAGAATTATTTTTTTAAAACAATAATTATGATTAGTAAAAATTATAACGTCAGATAAAAATTATTATTACATGTCCTTATAATGTTAATTAGAATTAGTGTTAGTATTTTGTATAGTACCTAATTTACTAAACGTTATTTATCTTGAAACGGTAACACTCATCTGGATCCCGCCAAGACGAGCCAAAGTCGAACGGGACACTAGTACTACAGACCTACCTTTTCTGGAAGCGTTTCGTACCTTGTATTTTCGAACAAAGTTTGCAATTTATTCCAATATACCTACTATGGACAAGACTATGGAGTATGTTATACAATCTGAACTTGGAAACTTGTAAGTATTATCGTAAAACAAAAAAAAATGGCTCAGGTGCCGACTTGCTTGTTTAGGCGCTACCTTTTCAGCGCTTCGTTTTTGTCGCCATGATGTTGCTACGAAATTTAACAGCTGTCTTGTTATTTTACTGGAACGATTTATATTATTTGGTGGTATGGGAACAATTGTGCGCGCGTCTGACTCGCACTTGGGTGGTTTTTTTTTTCAACTCGTACACAAAAAAGGCTTAATGAGCAAAACGTTCTTATTCTCTTGAACCTCTATACCTAATAACGTAATCGACCAAAGTGATTCGGGTTAAACCCGTAGTTTTTATAATATGTTTATCATACCAAGGGGAATTTTACAAGCCCAAGATAAAAAGCCTGCGTGTCATCCAAGATGCGAGCTCATCTCCGTATTAAGTTTAATACTGACCCTGAAAAGCTAATAGACAGTTCAAAATATTTCGCATTTATTACATTAATACTCAATACTCAATTTTTTTATTCCATGTAGGACATACCAACATGTGTCTAGTCATAATTTGACTCTACCACTGCACCGATTCAAGTCAAAACATAACTCAACATAAGATAGGTACACCTAATGTCCTACATGGAATAAAAAATTGAGTAAGTATAGAATATTAGTCCTCCTCAGTCCGCGTGGATTGAGGTTTTTTGGTTCCCGCGGGAACTCCTTAATTTTCCGGGATAATAAGTAGCCTATGCGCTATTCCAGATTATAATCTATCTCTGTGCCAAATTTCAGCCAGATCCGTTCAGTCGTTGGGGCGTGATTGAGTAACAAACATCCATCCATCCATCCATACATCCAAACATCCATCCAAACTTTCGCATTTATAATATTAGTAAGATATATATATTATATATATATATATATATATATATATATATATATATATATATATATATATATATATATATCGTTAAGGGATCAACGCACAGCCTAAAGTAGATTTCTAAGAATTCATCGTGTAAATTGAGATTTTCAATGCCGTGAAAACCCGGCATCAGTTGACTTTTTGTCCAGGACTTTTTAAGTTCACATTTTATAATATTACTATATTAATATGTTTTAACTGACTCGACCTTGTATTCACTCAAGTATGTCTTACGTATTGTATAGAACCTGGGATGAAGCATACAATAGCCTGCATACGACAAACCGCGAACCTATGCATTATGTGATGCCCGTATTATATTAGGGCGTGCTTCACCCCCGTGCCTCGGCGAGCACGTTAAGCCGTCGGTCCCGGTTATTATCACTAACATGATAATAATCGTTAAAGCCCGCCAACCCGCATTGGAGCAGCGTGGTGGGTCTAAGCTCTAATTCCCGCTCTCCTATGAGAGTGGAGGCCTGTGCCCAGCAGTGGGACGTTAATAGGCTGTAGTGATGATGATGATGATGAACTATCACTACCATACCTAATGGCCGGTTCACATTATTTCAGTAGAACACCAGTCCAGTGATCCAATTTCAAACCAGCGCTGGATTGTAACAGTAAAAATGTAAACATTAACTGGAATCGAGTATACACTGTACATGTGTATTAATCCAGTGCAATTACAGTGCTGGCAGAAATATTTTCTTCTTGAAATCATTGTCAATGTAGTGTTAACAGTTTCTTGACGATTGGAATAATGTAGACATCGTCCAGGCCGAAACCGCACTGGATTGACTCACTAGATTACTGGACTGGAATAATGTGAACCAAAGTTTGAGTAGGTAGGTACATAATATAAATTCTAGTGAACTCTGGAGTATGGAAAAGCCCTCATTTGAATCCATTCATAACTGCCGGCAAAGACGCCACTGCGTTGTTGCTAGTGCCAACTTTCCAAACAATTCAGCATTCAGGCATGAATGGGTATTATTGAACTACCATCTCATTGCACCTTCGAGGGTAGCCCGCTTTCATCTTTAAACTGCATGATAATTAGTAAAAACTTTTCATTGAATAAAAAAAGTTTAAATGATAAAAACGAATACGCAGTTTGCTTTTTAGGGTTCCGTACCTCAAAAGGGAAAAACGAAACCCTTATAGGATCACTTTGTTGTCCGTCCGTCTCTGTGTCAAGACCCCTTTTCTCAGGAAAACATGGAGGTATCAAGCTGAAATTCATATCAAATACTCAGGTCTACTGTCCCTTAGAGCTGTGAAAAAATCAAACTTCCAAGCCCACTCAATCAAAAGATACAGGCGTTCAAATTTTCGAGTGTTTCGACACTCGCAAGGGAATCAAAACCTACAGGGTACTTCCCGTGAACTCAGAATCTTGAATTGAATCGTGAATCAGATCTTGAATCATACTTTGAACCTACTTTTTAGGGTTCCGTAGCCAAATTTGGCAAAAACGGAACCCTTATAGATTCGTCATGTCTGTCTGTCTGTCTGTCTGTCTGTCTGTCTGTCTGTCCGTCCGTATGTCACAGCCACTTTTTTTCGAAACTATAAGAACTATACTGTTGAAACTTGGTAAGTAGATGTATTCTGTAAACCGCATTAAGATTGTCTTACAAAAATAGAAAAAAAACAATAAATTTTGGGGTTCCCCATACTTAGAACTGAAACTCAAAAATTTTTTTTTCATCTAACCTATAGGTGTGGGGTATCTATGGATAGGTCTTCAAAAATTATATTGAGGTTTGTAATATCATTTTTTTCTAAACTGAATAGTTTGCGCGAGAGACACTTCCAAAGTGGTAAAATGTGTGTCCCCCCCCCCCGTAACTTCTAAATGATAAAACTAAAAAAAATATATGTTGTACATTACCATGCAAACTTCCACCGAAAATTGGTTTGAACGAGATCTAGTAAGTAGTTTTTTTTTAATACGTCATAAATCGTAAACCGCAATTTACTTTTCATTCAATCAACTCAAATATTTAAAAAAAAAACATTTAATTTAAAACTTACTACAGGTTTGTACGGAACCCTCGGTGCGCGAGTCCGACTCGCACTTGGCCGGTTTTTTTTTCAAGGTTATCTGACAAAACTCAAATAACAATATTTGTTGATCGTGTTGTCATTTTATTGCCTAATATACACAGATAATAATCCAAGTTCTAAGTACGGTTTAATGTTCGTACCAACTTTATTGATAACAAATTATGGATAAATATTGGTAATAAATTGAAAACATGTTTATGATTTTATGTCTTCTGAGTATTATCCTTTACCTTTTAATAATTAATAAAGGATAATAAAATGTGACTATAAAACTTTAATGGAACATGTAGGACGTACCCTTTGAACCCATTGTTGTATATGCCTGCTAAAATACACATGTTTCAAGTACAAGTAGATACAACCGTAAATTATAAATCTATTATTTACGGGCGAGGAGGTAATATTGTAAGTACGAGGCGAAGCCGAGGACTTCCCAAGTGATTTTAAAAAGACGGGGCGCTAGCCGAAGCTTTTTTAAGTAAACGAGGCTGTGAATCGTTTGAGTATTTTAATATAAAGAGCCAATTTACGAATTTACTGTTTTTTTAAATAATGAAGCAATTTCTGAGTAGGTATAAGAAATAGTACATTACTGTAGCGGCCGGCATAACAGGCATTGAAGGACGAACGTGTAAATGTAGGCCGAGGCGAAGCCGAGGCCCACATACGTAAGTCCATCAATGCCTAGTTGTGGTAAAGGCTTGTATATACTTTTCTCAAATAATGCGCGGAAATTAAGACTAAGTAGTACCTAGACAGAACTTCGATTACAATTTTCTTTCATTCTTCCATTGAACAAAATTTTCATAGGTTTTCAAATATTTTTCTTTCGATTTTGGCGGTAACAAGTATTCTATTACGGCTCTTGCCGCCTCTTGAATTTCAGGTGGCGTTAAAGTAAGTTCATCACACTCATTGTCTTCACTTGAACTCATTTTCTCAAATACATTTCAAAATCAATGACGAACAACGAACAACAATAATTTTTCCCGCGTTCAAGTGTTCATTTGTTTTTTTTTCAATAAACAGCTTTCTATTTCCAAGCTAGTTCGAAATTTAAATAAAACCTTTCATAAGTTACCTCCTTGGTTGCCATGTTTGGGAGTAAAAGATCGTTCCATTTTTAAATTACACGACAGATATGAATTTATTATGTAATTTATTTGGTCGCTAAAACACGACTGATATCGATTTTCATACAACTGTACCCGGCCGCTGCTCGCATGTATTTGGCTAGTACAGCAAGTTCGATTTTTCTCGAAGAAGGTTGTCAAAATAATGCTCAAATTTCCAAGCATGTTTGAGAAAAAGTTTTTTTTAACACTTGTAATTCTATTTATGGAAGTTTATAATGGTTCGTCATTATGATATTTGATAAGCAATGTTAAATAATACTATCGGCAATAATTGACAAATAATCTGTCAGTTATAGATTGTAACTGCTAAATAAACTGCTGCGATAGAAAATACTAATACCTACTTGGATAGCAAATAGCTGAAAAATCATATCGATAAGCTTTTTTTGCATATTCCAAACATGGTCAGCTATAAATTGAATGGAATGCATTTGTGTTGAAAAATCGTACTTCATCATACTAATGGTAATAATGAAAAAAAAAAATACCCTGCTGAGTTTGTTGTGGGCGCTTCTCAGACCAGGGCGCGTTTGGAACCCTCGTGGCTTTAGTTTTAAGATACCGTTACTGATTATCACCATTATCATACCAATATTATAAATGCGAAAGTGTGTTTGTTTGTATGGTTTATTGGTTTGTTGGTTTGTCCTTCAATCGCGCCGCAACGGAGCAACGGATCGACGTGATTTTTGGTATTGGTATTGTTGAAGACCTGGAGAGTGGCACAGGCTACTTTTTATCCCGGAAAATTAAGGAGTTCCCGCGGGAATCAAAAAACTTAAACCACGCGGACGAAGTCGCGGGCATCAGCTAGTATTTTATAATTATCTGGACGTAAATAAGTGTACCTAGTGTACCAACCTAAATTGAATAAACATTATTTGACTTTTAATTTAATATTATAAATGCGATTTTAATAATCTACAGCGTGTCTGTTTGTTGGTTTATTGGTTTGTTGGTTTGTCCTTCAATCACGCCGCAACGGAGCATCGGGTTGACGTGATTTTTGGCATGTGTATAGTTGAGGTCCTGGACGAACCACGCGGACGAAGTCGCGGGTATGAGCTAGTCGGGAATATTTATAAAATTAATGTTCTGAGAGGTTGCCATGTGATTAGTGACACAAGCAGCCAATCACATGCGAGCATTGTCTTTCAGCGATCGGTTGCAGACTGGATGCATGATTGACTGCATTGCTATTACGATAGATAATGTTATGGACTTATGGTACTGCCCCCCGATTGTGTAATGAAATCGCAATCGTAATCATTTGTCAAACGGATAATTCGACCTGTTTAAGGAGTTCATAGATGCCTGCACGTCTAGAAGCATGTATGAACTCCTTAAATAGTTCGAGTACCTATTTAATACGTTTTGAGCGATCAAATGATTAAGATTTGCTTAGACAATTGGGCCTCTGATTTGGGGTCCCACCGAACAAAACCAAGATTTCAATCTGCTGTGATAAACAGTCTCAAGCAAGGAACAAAAGGGATTTCAAATTGTTATTTGTAAGAGGGGATTACAAGAAACCTTTGAAAGTTCTAGGAATCCAAAAGTGTTGGTTTGTGATGCTGCTAACAGCTTCCAATACTTGTTTTTCGAGATTTATGAAGATAACTTGGTAGTTCGCATTTGCTAGGAATATACAAGGTTTTTATCCTTTCTCACCTCTCTTGTATTTTATGTATAGGCAATTCCCAGTGCTATCCTAGCGAATGAATTCATCGCCTATTTAAAAGAACAGCGGCTAGTACAAAATCGCTACTGGTTCTTGGGAGCGGCACTATAAAATTCTCCATCAATCAACAATGCTTCGGGGTCATTTAACAAAGTTAATAATAAAGGAAGGCTCCGAGAACGCTTCTCTCTTTCGCATTTTTTTGGTAGGTGTAAATAAAATGGAGCGTCAGGAGCCCATTAAATATACTTCCAACTCAGAAGACAGTTACATTGCCCACATACCAACTATACAAGTAAAATATGTTTATCAATGGACAATAATACCTACAGAGGTAAAGATGATAACTTAATTACTATCCAATTCCTACGGGTTAAGCAGATATTTGGCTCCATATGATTAGAATTTATTACAGAGACATCGTGAGAAGCTAGAAAAGAAAGCGAAAATTTTATTGTTGTTACATTGTTCAAATAATAACCCCCTCTATCATCATGTCACAAAAGCATAGACAATTAGACACAGTAAATACTCCTAACAACCATAAGGTACGAATAATATGCCAAGGATGACAAGACAACCGATTAAAAAAAGGAAAATCTGCTTTTTTTTCTGAACTTCGAGATAACATGCGGAAAAGGATATCAAACAATATACCTTTACTCTATGGAAATCACTTTAAGCAGCAAATATAGACAGCAGATCGGCCTATATTATAATTTTAGGAATCGAAACAAAAAATAGACCGGAAAGTAAGTATAAACATAAATAAATGCATGCACGTCAATTTATAACATTCATGCATTCGTGTACTATCTGACCCGTCCGCGTTTATTCGTTTGCGTGTTCAATAGAAGTCAGTATTGCTGTCTCGAAACCCGTGTGCAACTCAAACTCTAATCGCGCACGGGTTTGCGGCCTGATAGGCGTATTTATTTCCGTGTTAAATAGAATGCTTCCTTCTATTGAACACGCAAACGGAAATACGCGACCCGCCCCGGCTTAGTGACGCCGCACACAGGAGATACATTTGTATTATGCCAATTGTGGCGCCATTTGAAACCCGCAACAATTCAGGCCCTTTTATATCACCCGAAACATCTGAATATTGAATAAAGAACTGTCAAAATCGGTTAAGATTTGACGTAATTATTGAGTAAAATCGACTAAACTGTCTTCCTTAATCCCGAAGGAACCCAATTATATAAAACTATCCTATAGTAGGTAAGAGTCATAAAATATTTATTATAAACGACTAATAATCGTTCAGTTACAGTATAGATATAGAATGACACATTGATTGTAGCTGCCATAAAATGAATAGTGCTTTGATATAAAATAGCTATTTATGCAACTGTATCGTAATGAGGGTCATTTTAATTCGAGTGCTGTTTTTTGATACGAGGCTTGCCGAGTATCAAAATAGGATAGTACGAGAATTAAAATGACTAATTACGTACAGTTGCATACAAGATTTTATCTACGACAAGGACGTCTTTATAATTTTTTACTTTATAAATTAATAAAAAAGTCAAATCAATCAAGTGCCAGAACCCAGAGCCGCTAAGCTATAGGTATCCTATTTATGAAGATAACCATATCGATACAGCTACGACTCATAACGATACAGCTCCCATACAACGAACTGTATCGTTATGAGAAGCAAACACGAAAGAGGGTTCAATTCGATATAGTTGTCAAATTCGAAATTGGAACTTTTCGATGCTGGAGTAGATAAAGGACCTAATGTAATAAATTACTGTGTGGTTTCTATATTATGAATTTGGGATTTCTTGGTTCACACATTCTAATTCCATTTATAAAACATTGACGTAGAATGTTAGGAAAATAAAATACAGAGAAATACCACGCGGAAAACAAAGTTGCGGGCTTCTCTACTAATTCTATAGGTAGGTATATGGCAAAAATAAATTTCGGAAATTATTATGGTATCCAATTTATTTAGGTTTTTAAAAACACAACATACCTACGTTAACGTGTTAAAATACAAAACGTTACCTTTAAGTTTTAATAACAAACTTATACATCTTAATTTTTTTGACACAGTTTATACAAAGACAAACTCAAATGAAGTCAAGTAAGAACAAACTTCAGAAGCTAGGTTCCGGAGCTGATGAATTAGGAGTGATCGGTACATTTATGATAAAAATAAATAGGTAATTACCTAAAGAATAATTTAAGCCACTATGATATTATGTTTTAATCTATTCCTACTAATATTATAAATGCGAAAGTCTGTTACGCTATCGAATAAAATAAATAAAACTTTATATCACCTATTACGGCCCATCTGCTCAACAGATTCTGATGAAATCTACAGGGGTAGATTTTATCCCGGAAAATGAAATACCTAGTTCCCTCCGGAATCAAAAAATCTTGATCCACGCGGACAATGTCGCGGGCATCATCTAGTACATAATAACACTCACTTTCCGGTTTAAATATTTTATAATACATACCTACTTATTAATAAGCTAACAACATGGTGAACATTATATTTTACTAGATGATGCCCGCGACTTCGTCCGTGTTGATTAAGTTCTTTTTTTATCCCCACAGGAACTAATAGTTTTTCCGAGTAGCCTACGTCCTTCCTCGGGATGCAACCTATCTCTTGACAAAATTTCATCAAAATCAGTTGAAAAGTTAGGCCGTTAAAGCGTAGAAGACACACAGACAGACAGACAGACACACTTTCGCATTTATAATATTAGTATGGATTAATACAGTATTCACTAATAGAAATAAGTATAAATAACTATGTGAGTCACATGTTACAGCAGCGTATAAATTATAATACTGGACTTACTGGTAATAAAATGGTAGGCAGGAGTGTATTCGGAGCGCGCTCCATACAAAGACACACTAGAAATTAATGGTCTGTGTCTATGGATTGCCAGATTTCAGTAGGGATATATGTACTATAACAGATATTATATTACGTGACTGCAAAGTTTTATTACATATTTAACAAGACTACAATGATATACTAGCGAAACGCTCTTGCATCGCTTGTCTCTGTGAACATATTTTTTTAAAATTTTATTACAAGTAAGCCCTTGACTGCGATCGTCGATCTCACCTATATAAGACTTTACAATGATAGCAGGCTTACCTGACAGGGGTACGGCAGCTAAATCGGGTTCTACACAGCATCGTACCGGATATCGTTAAATCGTTTGGCATCACGTCATCGCCGGTATGGGAGTTACCAACCACGGCTATATAACTAATAGAAGATACCCATGACTTCTTTCGCATGGATTAAGATTCTCGATTCCCGCGGGAACTCTTTAATTTTGCGGGATAAAAAGTAGCATATGTCCTTCCCCGGGATACGACCTATCCCTGTCTGTACCAAGTTTCATCAAATTCGGTTGAACAGATAAGACAGACAGACTGAGAGACAGACACACTTTCGCATTTATAATATTGGTATGGATTATTATCAAACTACCCCCAGGCTACCTACAGTGTATTATTTTGCTACTAGTTTGAACTTGCCCAACGTTTTCCACAGGTATTGCTGATAGAGGTTGGCGATGCTGGACCGTTTTTTGTGGACATTCCTGTTTCGGCGTCTATGCTGCAGTTTACCGAAGCCAAATGGAACCATCACACGGAGCCTCAGGTTACATTTTAATCTTTTTCCAATTTCCATGCAGCTAATTCTCTGTCTGAGCTCGGTCAACGCCCTAGTGATTTCGATTATTCGATTTACATTTTTTTTTTATATTTATAGCAAGCAAACGAGCAGGCGGGTCACCTGATAGTAAGTGATTACCGCCGCCCATGAACATTTGCAGCACCAGAGGAACCGCCAATGCGTTGCTGGCTTTTGAGATATTTGTTTATCCGCCCTATGAAGAGCCCCATATTATAATCATGAGGGAACACAGAAGATTATTGAGTGAAAATTTATGTTATAGAAAAAAGCTGCGCAAAATAACTTAAAGTTTCTAGAACCACAGAATTTGGTAGGTACATCAGTTAGTTTTTCGATATTCATATCATATAGATACGAGGCAGGTTTGTTTATAATGCTTTTAAAGTTTTTAAACTCTAATTTTAATTTTGCGATAACTCCTAAGATATTATTTAAAATTGTATGGCGTAAAGAACAATTATTTTGAGCACGAAATGCTTACACCAATTTAATTTGATAAGCATTAATAACGTACCCGTCAAAATAGATTTCCAATTACCACATTATACCTATGTAACCATTTTTTTAAACTTTAAAATGTGTATAGTTGTTATGTATCTCAATGGAATAAGCAGTGTTTTCGATTAAAGCTTCCAGTCAACTCGATTTTTTCCGACATTTCCAACTATCATCGTTATAGCTATTTCAACCAATTTTCACAAAAAATTAATGATTTATACGCATTATGCCGCAGCAGTATGTTTAGTCATACAGTTATTCCATCGGGTCAAAAAACCTATCATCCGTCTGAAAAAAAAAACAACAACTTGATTCTTTACAGTTTTAATTACTCGAAATTTTTCCATGCCAGAACAAGAAATAGGCATACCCATTTATTTTTATCGGGAAAGACCCAACTTTCAAGTCGTGTTGGAATTACGCTTATAACCATGGAAAATTTATGGAACAAACACCCGTGTAAATTAAATTTTACCGTACATTATCTCGGAATAAAATGGTAAATTATTGTTTTGTGGTTAGATTACTATGATAAGCTTAAACCACGAAGGTAATATATGGTATAGAAATATGTTAAGAGCGGAAAAGTGCGGTTTAGAAGAAAAAACGTTACAGTGATTTAATTGATGCCTAATTACAATCAAGTATAGAGAGCTACAGGAAATTGCCTATGTATTATTACTCACGTCTGTAAAGCTAGAAAGGTTAAGTCGGCAGAATCACTCGTTTTATATCTCTAAATTTAGTGCTCATTTAGTGCTAATTTAGTGCTGATAACAGATATTTGGTGCTGTGATAGGTGGACTAAAAATGAGAACACTGCTAACTTTTAATTAAGCTAGCAGTGTACTATTCGTGACCGCGCTATGATACAGTTGGAGCGAGAGGCACATCAGCTAATAATTTAGTGCTCAATTAGTGCTGCCTGTACAAGCAAACGGATTTTTCGAAAACATTTTTTTTTCAGTTTTTAACTATAGATTACTGCTGACTTGACGACACGAGCAATCATAGAGCTAAAAGATGACTTTAAAACGGTATTGGTGAAATTGAAAAGAGTTGCTAATTAGTGCTCAATTAGTGCTGCCAGTAGGTACAGCAAAAGATTTAAAAAAAAAAAAATATTCTCAAATCTTAAAGAAAAACAATATTTTTTTTTATATATAATTTTTTTATCTCAAAATTTAGTGCTCATTTAGTGCCAATTTAGTGCTGATAACAGATATTTGGTGCTGTGATAGGTGGACTAAAAATGAGAACACTGCTAACTTTTAATTAAGCTAGCAGTGTACTATTCGTGACCGCGCTATGATACAGTTGGAGCGAGAGGCACATCAGCTAATAATTTAGTGCTCAATTAGTGCTACCTGTACAAGCAAACAGATTTTTCGAAAACATTTTTTTTTCAGTTTTTAACTATAGATTACTGCTGACTTGACGACACAAGCAATCATAGAGCTAAAAGATGACTTTAAAATCGGTATTGGTGAAATTGAAAAGAGTTGCTAATTAGTGCTCAATTAGTGCTGCCAGTAGGTACAGCAAAAGATTAAAAAAAAAAAAAATTCTCAAATCAACTTAAAGAATAACAAATTTTTTTTTTTTAAATATAATTTTTTTATCTCAAAATTTAGTGCTCATTTAGTGCTAATTTAGTGCTGATAACAGATATTTGGTGCTGTGATAGGTGGACTAAAAATGAGTAACACTGCTAACTTTTAATTAAGCTAGCAGTGTACTATTCGTGACCGCGCAATGATACAGTTGTAGCGAGAGGCACATCAGCTAATAATTTAGTGCTCAATTAGTGCTGCCTGTACAAGCAAACAGATTTTTCGAAGTAATTTTTTTTCAGTTTTTAACTATAGATTACAGCTGACTTAACGACACGAGCAATCATAGAGCTAAAAGATGACTTTAAAATCGGTATTGGTGAAATTGAAAAGGGTTACTAATTAGTGCTCAATTAGTGCTGCCAGTACAGCAAAAGATTAAAAAAAAATTTTTTTTTTCTCAAATCAACTTTGAGAAAAAAAAGTTTTTTAAAATATATAATTTTTTTTTATCTCTAAATTTAGTGCTCATTTAGTGTTAATATAGTGTTGATAACAGATATTTGATGCTGTGATAGGTGGACTAAAAATGAGAACACTGCTAACTTTTAATTAAGCTAGCAGTGTACTATTCGTGACCGCGCTATGATACAGTTGGAGCGAGAGGCAAATCAGCTAATAATTTAGTGCTCAATTAGTGCTGCCTGTGCAAGTAAACAGATTTTTCGAAAAAAAAAATTTCTGTTTTTAAGTATAGATTACTGCTGAGTGCTGACTTAACGACACGAGCAATCATAGAGCTAAAAGATGACTTTAAAATCGGTATTGGTGAAATTGAAAAGAGTTACTAATTAGTGCTCAATAAGTGCTGCCAGTACAGCAAAAAATTTTTAATTTTTTTTTTAAATCTCAAATCAACTACTGCTAGTATAACGACGCCAGCAGTCGTAAGAGCTAAAAGAAGACTTTAAAACGGAAACTAATGGAATTGAAAGACGTCACTATTTAGTGCTCAATTAGTGCTGTCGTTGTAGCAAAGGATTTTTGAATTATTTTTTTTTTTTTTCAAAGCAACTACTGCTAATATAACGACGCCAGCAGTCTCAAGAGCGAGAAGAAGACTCTAAAACGGAAACTATCGGATTTAAAAGACATCACCATTTAGTGTTCAATTAGTGCTGCCAGTACAGTAAAAGATTTTTTTTTTTTTCTCAAATCAACTACTGCTAGCATAACGACGCAAGCAGTCGTAAGAGCTAAAATAAGACTTTAAAATGGAAACTAATGGAATTGAAAGACGTCACTATTTAGTGTTAGTCGTTTTAAAGTCTTCTTTTAGCTCTTACGACTGCTGGCGTCGTTATACTAGCAGTAGTTGATTTGAAAAAAAAATAAAAAATTCAAAAATGTTTTGCTGTACTGGCAGCACTAATTGAGCACTAAATGGTGACGTCTTTTAAATCCAATAGTTTCCATTTAGAGTCTTCTTCTCGCTCTTGAGACTGCTGGCGTCGTTATATTAGCAGTAGTTGCTTTGAAAAAAAAATCTTTTTCAAAAATCCTTTGCTACAATGACAGCACTAATTGAGCACTAAATAGTGACGTCTTTCAATTCCATTAGTTTCCGTTTTAAAGTCTTCTTTTAGCTCTTACGACTGCTGGCGTCGTTATACTAGCAGTAGTTGATTTGAGATTAAAAAAAAAAAAAATTTAAAATTTTTTTGTTGTACTGGCAGCACTAATTGAGCACTAATTAGTAACTCTTTTCAATTTCACCAATACCGATTTTAAAGTCATCTTTTAGCTCTATGATTGCTCGTGGCGTTAAGTCAGCAGTAATCTATACTTAAAAACTGAATTTTTTTTTTCGAAAAATCTGTTTACTTGTACAGGCAGCACTAATTGAGCACTAAATTATTAGCTGATTTGCCTCTCGCTCCAACTGTATCATAGCGCGGTCACGAATAGTACACTGCTAGCTTAATTAAAAGTTAGCAGTGTTCTCATTTTTAGTCCACCTATCACAGCACCAAATATCTGTTATCAGCACTAAATTAAGACTTAATGAGCACTAAATTTTGAGATAAAAAAAAATTATATTAAAAAAAAAATTTTTTTTTTCTCAATGTTGATTTGAGAAAAAAAAATTTTTTTTTAAATCTTTTGCTGTACTGGCAGCACTAATTGAGCACTAATTAGTAACCCTTTTCAATTTCACCAATACCGATTTTAAAGTCGTCTTTTAGCTCTATGATTGCTCGTGTCGTTAAGTCAGCAGTAATCTATAGTTAAAAACTGAAAAAAAATTATTTCGAAAAATCTGTTTGCTTGTACAGGCAGCACTAATTGAGCACTAAATTATTAGCTGATGTGCCTCTCGCTCCAACTGTATCATTGCGCGGTCACGAATAGTACACTGCTAGGTTAATTAAAAGTTAGCAGTGTTACTCATTTTTAGTCCACCTATCACAGCACCAAATATCTGTTATCAGCACTAAATTAGCACTAAATGAGCACTAAATTCTGAGATATAAAACGAGTGATTCTGCCGACTTAACCTTTCTAGCTTTACAGACGTTTATTACTCTCAATTGAACCTTATTTTAAAGCCGATTATGTGCCGTTAATATATAAATTTTATGGCATACAAATTGTATTAAAATTACAGCATCATCAATCAACAAGTTCCAAGATTGGTATAGATATCCAGATAGCTGGAAAAAGGGCACCGGGGCGACTAAGATGGAAGTGGTTCGACAACACAGGGGAATTGTTTCGACATAAGTATGCAGGAGTAAAGAAGATAGCACGTAACCACAAAAGTTTTCTCCGACTGATCGCCGAGCTTCAGTTTGAAGATGGCACCACATGATATCTCTTCTCGTTGCTAAAGCATTTACGCATCACTTGTTGGGACTAGAGGCAGGCAGGAAGTTTTCTAGCAGGGTGTTAGCGACAAACGCGACAAAGACAATCAGTAGCTGACCCTTCCCGTGGGCAACATTGTACCGATAAGATTATCATTTTATATGGAGTCGTATATATTGCTTCATGTCGCTTTGTCGCACACTTAGGATACCCCGTAACATGGTAGCATCAACTTACATAAGTTTTGAGACTGGAGAGCGCGTCGCATTGCAACACATGCCGGACATAAGCTAGAATTTAAAAAAAACCGGCCAAGTGCGAGTCGGACTCGCTTACCGAGGGTTCCGTACTCAAGAAGTAGGTATAATTACCCTTGTTAATGAACCGCAAAACTAACTTTGTTTGTAGAGGTTTACTGTTAATATCAAAAAATTACGTTTGTTGTATGGGAGCCCCCCTTTAATATTTACTTTATTGATATTTAATTATTTATTTTGAAAGGTAATATACAAGTTAATATTCTGTGAAAATTTGAACCGTCTACCTGTTACCGTTTTTAATATTGAGCAAAAAAATACGAAAAAAACACGTTTATTGTATGGGGACCCCCCTTAATATATATATTTTTTTAATTTTTAGTATTTGTTGTTATAGCGGCAACGGAAATACATCATTTGTGAAAATTTCAGCTTTCTAGCTATCACGGTCTATGAGATACAGCCTGGAGACAGACAGACAGACAAACAGACAGCGGAGTCTTAGTAATAGGGTCCCGTTTTTACCCTTTGGGTACGGAACCCTAAAAAAACAATTTTCCATTTTCCACCAGGCACCAAACACCAAGCAAACAAATTACTCCATTGTCGAGGTCGATACACTTTTATACACTTTAAAAGTCAAGGCAATTGCACCATGTGTGTTGGGTTGCGCCTGTCGTGCAGTATCGACAGGCTGGTTTGGTTTTATTTTCAAGATTTGCATACTATAGGTACTTATATTATGTTCAAGTTAGCTTGATCCTTGAAATATTAAGCCATTAAACATTATGTTGCATTCTTGTTCCTTTTTACGCTCATATCTTTAAATTCTTATTATAAAATGACTAGCTGATGCCCGCCACTTCGTCCGAGTGGTTTAAGTTTTTTTTTAATTCCCGCGGGAACTCCTTAATTTTCCGGGATAAAAAGTAGCCTATGTCACTCACGGTCCTCAACTATACCCATTCCAAAAATCACGTCAATCCGTTGCTCCATTGCAGCGTGATTGAAGGACAAACCAACAAACAAACACACTTTCGCATTTATAATATTATTATGATACAATAAGGTCGGTGTCAATTGGTGTCAATACTCAATTTGTTTATTTCATACTAGTGGTCGCCCGTGACTTCCTCCGCGTACATTTCTGATTTCGTATGAGTTTATGAAATTTTCCCGCTGCAAAAGGCCTATCTATAGAGGCTATACATAATAATATATAGCTAATGGAGGTTTTTATTATTTAAAACTAATAAAAAATAAATTCATGTCTCTAACTTCGAAACCTTGGGCTTTCATAGTAAAATCCATCAAAATCGGTCAAGCCGTTTCCGAGTTTTAGCAAGACTAGCGAACAGCAATTCATTTTTATATAATACTAGCGATCCGCCTCGGCTTCGCACGGGTAGCACTAATAATCATAATAGTCTATACCTACCCCATATAGCCAGTGGGCAGTGGGTAGTTTTTACATTTTAATATTACCTACACCAGCGAATGCCCGCGACTTCGTCTGCGTGGTTTGAGATTTTTTGGTTCCCGCGGGAACTCCTTAATTTTCCGGGATAAAAAGTAGCCTATGTGCTATTCCAGACTATAATCTATCTCTGTGCAAAAATGTAGCCAGATCCGTTCAACCGTTGGGGCGTGATTGAGTAACAAACATCCATACATCCATACATCCATCCATCCAAACTTTCGCATTTATAATATTTATTTGATTGATTGTAAGAGTACGCCCCGCCCTCACTACACCTGCTACTGCCACCAGCCCTCAGATTATAGGTATTCGCGCTATTTTCCCTTGCACGTTACATTATTTGTATGATATCTCATAAGACATTCTGATTCACTATCCATCTAAATTAAATGGTGTAAAGGACAATTTTTATCTTAATTAAATACTTGAGATGAATAACATCCATACTAATATTATAAATGCGAAAGTGTGTCTGTCTGTCTGTCTGTCTGTCTGCTACGCTTTCACGGGCCATCTGTTCAACCGATTTTGATGAAATTTGGTACAGGGATAGGTTATATCCCGGGGAAGGACATAGGCTACTTTTTGTCCCGGAAAATTCAAGAGTTCCCGCGGGAATCGAAAAAACTTGGTCCACGCGGACGAAGTCGCGGGAATCATCTAGTACTTATATATTTTGATAAAGATTTATACTATGTCGGTATAAACACCTTCGCAAATAAAGCATCGGTTTATACCAAGAAAATCATAAAAATGGTTATTGAGTCAACCTTAAAGATATAAATTATGCAATCGCGGACTTTTTTTTTTGAAGTTTTTGAGAGGAACAAATCCACCATACATTATTTTCGTGTAACTTTAACCATTTACGCAGCGCACGCCACGTAAGCTCTCAGAAGCGATTTTTTCCGACTTAGTTCACATTATTGCAATTTTCGTAAGGATCTCTATTTTTTTTATTTAAAAATAGAATATAGCCTATGTTACTCGCTAATAATGTAGCTTTCTATAGGTGAAAGAATTTTTAAAATCGGTTGATAAGTTTGAGTTTATTCATTACAAACAAAAAATCAAATAAAGAAATCTTTCCTCTTTATTAAGTAGTTTAGAAAAATAGTCGCATAACATTATTTCACGCACATATCTAATGTAAAAAAATTGTAGTTTATGAAACGGTTGCATAAGGGTTATTAAAACATGCATGTGTGTTTTTAATAGTATCTCACGAATTAAAAAAGATATATACAGTCAGGTAAGTATGTAAGTATGTACCTACTTGTTGACAGGAAGGCGGACTGTCTACCTGGTTCGGTCGCCGTCTATGGGCAATAACTATGCAGAAACATTGACGTAGGACATACGTATGAAAAGCAGTTCCACTGGTATTTTAAAACTAAAATATATGACCAAAGAATTCTGGTATTCAAGCGAATGCGTGGTTTACGGTTATACAGAACGGATTTAGACAAAATATTTCTCCAAACTTGTACCAAAAATTAGCTTTACATTTTTTTTAGGGTCAATGTTTATAAGTCCCGTACTATATAGTGACTAGTGCCTACTGACTACCAATGGAAGTAGACGTAAACAAACAATTTTTTTTGAAGTGAAAACTTCTTTAGGCGCGTTGAGCACTTTTTGGTAGGGGATAAAAATGTGGAATACGCGTGATTGACAGCGTTCTTCTTAAAACAAAAGGTCTTAAGTATAGTAATATAGTACATTCATAATTAAACTTTAATACATTAGTTTTAAGTCGCCCACGGTTACACAGCACTTATATTAATAAGTGCTGTGTAACCGTGGGCGACACCTCGCGTTGTTACGAAGACAAAAGTAACTAAATATACACTCGCCGGCATATTTAGCGGAACATAAAAAAAGGTTTGATATCAGTATCATTTAAGGTTGCTGGCTGGTTTCTACGTCATTTAATTCAAAAAGAAATATTTTCAAATTAAGAAAACAACTGAACATCACATTTTATGCAATTGTTTCAATTTTATTCAAATACACCTTATCTGGAGCGAACTTCGAGTATTTCTTCCTTCTGAGTTTGATTTAAAATTTCATTGAAATACTGTTTTTTGTTAGTTTTTTTTAATCGCGTATCTTTCTGGAGATGATGACTGAATTATGCCTGACTTAGCCCCAACGGAGATTGCCAGGGCACTCGAAATGCGAAGAAATGGTCAAACCTACAGAGTGATATCCAGAGATCTTCGTCGACCAGTTTCAACGATCCATCGCAGTATCCAACGGTTCAGGGAGACGGGTACTTATGTGAGAAGAGCAGAACAAGGCAGAAAAAGACGCACTTCGAGTAGGGATGATCGTTTCATTCGGCTTCGTGTACGTAGGAACCCCCGTTTGACGGCCGTCCAAGCCCGACATGAGTTAGAAGCAGTGCGGGGTGTAACCGTAAGTGAGCGTACGGTACGAAGAAGGCTCGAAGAAGCTGGTTTGGGTTCATTTGTGCCCGCCAAGGCTCCAAGGCTCGAGGTAAATCATCGTAGAAACAGGCTAACTTTTGCTCAGGAACATCGACTTTGGAACGCGGACCAATGGAGTAAGGTATTGTTTAGTGATGAGTGCAGAATTCTCTTAATTCAAATTGACGGCAGGCAAAGAATATACAGACGCAAAGGAGAACGATACATTCAGAAAAATTTTGAAACTACAGTTGCATACGGTGGTGGATCAATAATGGTTTAGGCGGGCATTTGTTTGAGAGCTCGCACAGACTTGGTTGTGATTGACAGAGGGAGTCTGACTGCAGACCGCTATATCAGAGAAGTTTTAGAAGAAAATGTCGTACCGTTTGCCCCATATATCGGTGACGATTTTGTTTTTATGCAGGATAATGCTCGGCCGCATACCGCTCGGGTAACTCAAGCTTATCTTAATGATATGAATATCACTGTTATGGAGTGGCCGGCGAGATCACCGGATATGAACCCAATAGAGCACGTTTGGGACTTGCTGAAAAGAAAAGTTAAGTCCAGAATTCCAGCTCCTGCCAACGTGGGTGAACTGCGAATCGCCGTAGTTGAGGAATGGCGGAGACTATCCCACGAGACCATCGATAACATCATTCTCAGTATGCCTAGACGGGTAGAAACTTTAATAAGAGCACGTGGAGGAAATACGCGATATTAATCACCATTTTTCTAATTTAATTAATTGTTATTTTAATATTAAATTTCACTTTTCCCGGTTACATGAAAAGTTCAAAAATGTACCATTTTTCACAAATAGCCTTTACTCGCAAAATCTGTTCTTAATGTGATCTCATTTTAAGTAAAACAAATGAAACTTTAAATAACAAAAGAAGTGTAGTAAGTAGATTTTAAAATAAAACCATATTTTTTTAATTATGGACCTTTTTTTAGGGTTCCGTACCCAAAGGGTAAAAACGGGACCCTATTACTAAGACTCCGCTGTCTGTCTGTCTGTCTGTCTCCAGGCTGTATCTCATAGACCGTGATAGCTAGAAAGCTGAAATTTTCACAAATGATGTATTTCCGTTGCCGCTATAACAACAAATACTAAAAATAAAAAAATATATATAAGGGGGGTCCCCATACAATAAACGTGTTTTTTTCGTATTTTTTTGCTCAATATTAAAAACGGTAACAGGTAGACGGTTCAAATTTTCACAGAATATTAACCCTCTACAAACAAAGTTAGTTTTGCGGTTCATTAACAAAGGTAATTATACCTACTTCTTGAGTACGGAACCCTCGGTGCGCGAGTCCGACTCGCACTTGGCCGGTTTTTTATGTTCCGCTAAATATGCCGGCGAGTATAGTACATTCGTAATTAAACTTCAATACCTTTGTTTTAAGGTTTATATTTGAAATATTTTTATTATTATTAAATATTTTTTTTAATTAGAAATGTAAAACGTTTTCACTTCTATCGGCAGTCCCTATGACTGCCAATATATTTTTTTTAAAGACTGGCTGATACCCGCGACTACGTCCGCGTGCATTTAGGTTTTTTGATTCCCGCGGGAACTCCTTAATTTTCCGGGATAAAAAGTAGCTATTCCAGACTATAATTTATCTCTGTGCCAAATTTCAGCCAGATCCGTTCAGTCGTTGGCGCGTGATTGAGTAACAAACATTCATACATCCACCCATACATCCATCCAAACTTTCGCATTTATAATATTAAGTAAGATTTGCGTGCTGGACGTGTTCTTCCGTCTATTTAGATAATTACTCTCTTCTCTTATGTTTTGCAGGTATGCTGCTGCTAATATTGCTGAAAATTTTGAATAGCTCTAAATAAAGCTCGCCCACCTTAGCATAGTTCTGCTGCTGCTGACTGAATATACTAGTGTCTAACATTTTGCTTTGAAGTCTTTATGCACATAAAATACAATGTACAAATGTACTTAATACCTAGAGGTATTCAGTTAACCTTTGGTGGGAGAAACCCAGTGGAGAGCCCTACACCCACCAAATACTGAATCAGCCTTCCTAGGCCCTAGCGATAGTTACCAAAAGTATGGTTATCTCTCATAATGTAGCGATCGAATACGTAAAAAAACTTCCACTCGGACTGCTGAATAGGCCATTAGCAGCGTATATTAATTCATCTCACAGTCCACATTGAAAAATGTCGTTTCGAACTCATTTAAAAATGGCCGATATTATAATAAGAGAACCTAACCTAACCAACTTGTTTTCTATGACCTTCTACAAGTAACTCACTTATATCTAGTAATTATGAGAAAAAATCGAAAACACTCGTTTCATTATTTGTGAATTCTTCCCGTTTCCTGATATTCTCAATTTAATAAATATTTTTTAACCAACTTCAAAATTTTGAAAGCCAAGATGGCCGACTATTTGATTAGTGTTCAAAAGTAAGATCAAGTATGCGATAGGTATATTAAGGATAGATATTTTAGTAATCAGTTTACACAAGTTTGCAATATTCTAACTGACGGATTTTTTTCGGATTGAGTATGCTGGGTAGGCCCTACTGGCAACTAGCGCCACCGGTGGGTTGAGCGAGCGCTAGGAATCACCGAGAAATGAACCCGACGGCTCGAAGATATCGAGGGGCGCAACGTCTTCCTCAGGGCGCCTCCTGTGAGGCTCGGACCACAGCTTAGGGTGACGTTGGGGCGGATGGGAGGTCGGTCGGTCTAGACTAGTCCATACGCCCCCGAGGCTGTGGGTTGAATCCACGTCCGGGTGACGCGGACGGAAGAACTCGGGGACGTCGTCTTCGCCGGCGAAGATGCTGTGTTTGATTGGTGTTGGTGTGTGGCCCTTTATATATATAGGTAGCTCTACTTTCTAGTACACTTGCTACTCAAGCCAAATCTGAGTTTTTGATATGCGCTTGCTCGATTTCACCCCCGCGCGCCTTTGGTTTGATCTCGTGAACTGAGAACCAGTGTAACGACAGAGATAGAACAAGTAATTTAATTGTTTTCTAATAGGTAAGCCTAAGTACCCGCCAGTACCACTATAAAATGTGCAGTAACGCGGATGGAATAGACATTATTACAATGGTCAAGTGCGTGCCAGAGCACGCATCCGTAGTAATGCTAGTTGCCAAGATGGCCGTCTATTTGATTAGTGTTCAAAAGTAAGATCAAGTATGCGATAGGTATATTAAGGATAGATGGTAAGGAGTCCTCTCTTCAAAAGGCTAATGTCACCATAGATGTAATTATTTGAACTCTACTCAGTTATTAGACGAGCTCAAAAAGTAATTAGGAAATTGATTCTATGTATTTTAAATGCGTTCATCGTTTCTGATAACGCTTATTAACATCTATTGCAATAATAATTACACAATAAACATGACAAAGCAATGTCAGCGTTTACATAATATCAGATAACTAAGTAGTGGCTGTTTCGAAAATCACATCTATATAATCTATACTAATATTATAAAGCTGGAGAGTTTGTTTGTTTGAACGCGCTAATCTCAGGAACTACTGGACCGATTTCAAAAATTCTTTCACGGTTGCAGGATATGTACGTGATCCCTGAGTGCTATAGGCTATATATGTACCACGGGCGAAGCCGGGGCGGACCGCTAGTAATATTATAATAGTCCTTTGAAGTTGAAGTTGAATTATAAGGAAGTTGATGATAGGTACCATACATATTAGATACTCGTGTTAGGTTTTAGCATATCCATACTAATATTATAAACTAGAAGATTCCCGCGACTTCGTCCGCGTGGACCAAGTTTTTTCGACTCCCGCGGGAACCTTTGAATTTTCCGGGATAAAAAGTAGCCTATGTCCTTCCCCGGGATACAACCTATCCTTGTACCAAATTTCATCAAAATCGGTTGAACAGATGGGCCGTGAAAGCGTAGCGGGAATCGAAAAAACTTGGTCCACGCGGACGAAGTCGCGGGAATCATCTAGTTCAATAATAAATGTTTATCAAAAAAAAAGTTGTCTTTCTCCATTAGTTAATTCATGTTTCGACCAACACAATAAAAAACTGGTAGAGTTCCGGAATCATTCCAGCAAAAAAAAATATTATCGTAAACAAGCGATCTTTTGTATTAGTAAACCAAAACGAAACGAAACAAAGATATATTATATTACTAATATTATAAACGCGAAAGTTTGTAAGTATGTATGTTTGTTACTCTTTCACGCCAGAACGGCTGAACGGATCTGGATGAAATTTGGCACAGGGATAGATTATAGTCTGGAATAACACATAGGCTACTTTTTATCCCGGAAAATTAAAAATTTCCCGCGGGAACAAAAAAACCTCAATCCACGCGGACGAAGTCGCGGGCATCAGCTAGTACAGGTATATTTTTGTCACTTTTTGCTCATATTATGCTGTATTGATGAAGTTTACTCAAAATAAATATGTTTCATTATTTTCGCAGGTATTGATTAAGTAATCCTCGTTTAAGGCTTTCCTTGGGCTTGGTAATTTTTTTTAGTTCGGTTTAATAACTTCACAGCAGTATTAAACGTTGTTTCCAATCTCAAAAGCTAATCTTTGCGTCTGATTTGTTTTTGGTAATTCAACTTTTTTCCTTCTTTCTACATATTCGTAAGTATAGAATGAAATAAATTTATTTCAATTGTTGCGGGCGCGGGTGAGAATCGCTCCGTGATTTATTAGTGTTACCTACACTGCAAAACAATGTTTTTTTTTAACCTATTAAACGTAATGATTGAACTGTTATAGAACTTAACAGGATTCGATTTGAAGTACTCACCTCTTACCTACCAGTAAAAGCACAGGGTAAAAGTGCGGGATCTATTTAAATTTCCATGACATATTATGTAGAACCTAATAGCCCTCTATACCTACATGTTATTAAGAGAATTATAAAAAATAAATTCTATACAGATAATATACAAGTACATAGTCAGGAATCTTCTCGGACAAGTCTTATTACAATTCAGTTCGTGATCTGTTGAAGGAGACACTGGGGTTATTATATACTTGTGTGTATTCGTTAATATTCTGTACACGTAGTCAGTCTAATCTTCATCGGAGGAAAAACGCAAAACAAAATAGGTACAATGTTGTAGCGCTAGTTAAATGATCCTTACCTCTTTGTTCTTAATTACGTATTTAAAGCGATTTTGTCCTGCTATTTTAGTAATCAGTTTACACAAGTTTGCAATATTCTAACTGACGGATTTTTCTCGGATTGAGTATGCTGGGTAGGCCCTACTGGCAACTAGCGCCACCGGTGGGTTGAGCGAGCGCTAGGAATCACCGAGAAATGAACCCGACGGCTCGAAGATATCGAGGGGCGCAACGTCTTCCTCAGGGCGCCTCCTGTGAGGCTCGGACCACAGCTTAGGGTGACGTTGGGGCGGATGGGAGGTAGGTCGGTCTAGACTAGTCCATACGCCCCCGAGGCTGTGGGTTGAATCCACGTCCGGGTGACGCGCATAGGCGTATTTACCCTAGGGCCAAGGGGGCCATGGCCCAGGGCGGCAGGCTGCGAGGGGCGGCCAAGCCGCCCCTCTTGGCCTTCTCTGGGCGCCTTTTATTGTCAAGCTTAACTACAATAAATATTATATTTTAATTTAAACTAAAAACCATTTTTGTACCAATGCTTTCAAAACGCGCGCTTTCAAATGGACACAAACAGCGCAGAATGGAGATCCAGTTGAATGATTTATATGTTTTCTACCTAACACTGGTCACAAAGGAGGGGATATGTTGCTGAGCGTAACGGAGATTTTCAAAACTCTGAATATTAACATAAACAATTGCAGAGGTCAATCCTATGACAATGCTAGTAACATGTCTGGCCAGTATAATGGGCTCCAGGCCAAGATAAAAGAAAAATGCCAATATGCGACATATTACGTGACTTGCGCGGCACATTCGTTCAACCTCGTCGGCACATCGGCAGCTGAATGTTGCCTCGAAGTTACAAAGTTTTTCGGGTTGCTGCAGAATCTGTACGTATTTTTTACAGCGTCAAAGGAGCGCGTACAACTACTGCAAGATTACTTGACGGCGCCCGAAAATGTAACTTTGAAAAGCTTATCCCAGACGAGATGGTCAGCTAGGGACGATGCTTGTTCCAGTCTTAACAAAGACTGGAATCAAGTAATAGCGGCCCTTGAAGCCATAAAGGGTGACTCTAGCAGCCAAACCGCTTTGGTCAGAAATGAAGCTGCAGGGTTGATTAAACAGTTGACTTCCCTGGAAACGGCCATCTTGTCAGAATTTTGGGGAGCTATTTTGAAGCAATTTAATATAGCTTCAAAAGTTCTGCAAGGGGTTGACTCGGACCTGGAGGTCGTTTCTAACCTTTATGACTCTTTAATTAATTTCATTCAAAATAAAAGAGAATGTTTTGACGATTTCGAAGAGGCGGGTAAAACGAAATCACCCGAAGAATACAAGCACAAACAAAAAAGAGTTGTCAAAAGGAAGAAACGTGATGATGAGACTCCCGAAGGAGAAGTATTACTACAGGGACGTGACCACTTTCGAGTAAATACTTTTTTCCCAATTTGTGACCAGTTGTTGGGTGAGTTGAGGAGGTGCAAAACGTCATATGACACAATGACCGCCAAGTTTACCTTCTTAGGTAAATTAGATACAATGTCTGAGGCAGAAGTTAGAAGGCATGCCGTAAACCTTCAAAATGTATACCCGTTAGATCTCGCGGTAGACCTACAAGACGAATGTGTTCTATTGAAACACTTCTTGGCAGCCTATGGAAATAAAATGAGTCTAAGGCAACTTAGCTTATTTATAAAAAATAAGGACTTAAAAGAAGCTTTTCCATACGTAGAGATTGCATTACGCATTTTTCTTTGCAGTGCAGTGACGAATTGCAGTGCAGAACGTTCGTTTTCTGTACTCAAAAGGATAAAAAATTATTTACGTTCCACTATAAGCGAAGAACGCTTAAACAGATTAGCTGTCATGAATATAGAAGCTGAATTGACAAACGCCATCTGTTATGACAGCGTCATTGACGATTTTGTCAACCAATTTGTACATAGGAAAAAAAAGTAAATATTTACCTATTATAGTGAATAAATGGTTAATTTTTTTTTCATTTATTATTTTACATTACATAGTAGGTTTTTTTTAAATGAATGGGGCGGCAAAGCTAACTGGCCCGGGGCGCCAAATCTTTAAATACGCCTCTGGTGACGCGGACGGAAGAACTCGGGGACGTCGTCTTCGCCGGCGAAGATGCTGTGTTTGATTGGTGTTGGTGTGTGGCCCTTTATATATATAGGAAGATGCTGTGTTTGATTGGTGTTGGTGTGTGGCCCTTTATATATATAGGTAGCTCTACTTTCTAGTACACTTGCTACTCAAGGCAAATCTGAGTTTTTGATATGCGCTTGCTCGATTTCAGCCCCGCGCGCCTTTGTTTTGATCTCGTGAACTGAGAACCAGTGTAACGACAGAGATAGAACAAGTAATTTAATTGTTTTCTAATAGGTAAGCCTAAGTACCCGCCAGTACCACTATAAAATGTGCAGTAACGCGGATGGAATAGACATTATTACAATGGTCAAGTGCGTGCCAGAGCACGCATCCGTAGTAATGCTAGTTGCCAAACTTCGACGGTCATTAGGTAGGTATAAACAGTAACTACATTAATTTAAAAAACGTGTCATCGAAGTAACATTCCGGACCTCTACGTCGACTTCTTAAAAACTCACAAAATGTTGACTTTTTCAGTTTTGCACAACGTCGACTTCTTAGAAATAATCACTTTACTCCACGAGATATCACTCGAAGGGTTAAACCAATATTTTTTTTCCGACTTTCGCTTTTCCTATATTGTATAAAACCTTAAATATTCTTCTGTCACAGAAGGTTCTATTTACTGCAGTGAATTTTCACTATACAGCTGTTATTGTTGATTTATAAAGGGGCTGTGTCACACGGACAAACGAGCAGACGAAAGGCGACAGATGGACTCGACAAAATTATAAGAATTTCTTGTTTTACAACGGAACCTTAACATATGAAAATATATACTGTTTTTATAAAACTTTAACAATAGAATACACTATGTTCACCTTTAACCTTGTCAGGTAAGAGTAGGTACATTCGTTGAATAGAAAAATACAATTATATTATTATATTATCCTATAGTTTGATTCCTTTATGACTTGATGTTTTATGATGTTATGACGTCAATGGTATTTTAAATTTTTGACTATCATCTTATTTGTTTGTTTAAATAAAGGCTTACAATTGAACTAAGGGTGGAGTTCACCGACTTTTTCATCGGCTGATTATCAGATAATCGACTGATTAAATCTTTTTTACTGTTCACCACAACCCAACCACTGTTTACAACGCTTGATCGGCTGTTTAACGTAACCGAGCTCGGAAGGATCGTTTAAACGCCGATTACTACATTTTGACATTTGTCTTAGCTAATATTATACAGAGGAAAGATTTGTTTGTTTGCTTGGTAGTGGACAATAACAACACATTGACCTACTCAACCGATTTTAAAAATTCTTTATAGAATAGATACTTTATCAGCGAGTAACATAGGCTATATTTTATTTTCAAAAACGAAAATTGCAATAATGGGAATGAAGTCGGAAAAAATCGTCTCATCTGAGAACTTCCGTGGCGTGCGCTGCGTAAATAGTAAGGCTATATTTTATTTTCAAAAACGAAATTGCAATAATGTGAATGAAGTCGGAAAAAATCGTCTCATCTGAGAACTTCCGTGGCGTGCGCTGCGTAAATAGTAAAAGTTACGCGAAAACAATGTATGGTGGAATTGTTCCCCTCAAAAAGTTCTAAAAAAGGTCCGCAATAGCATATATCTATCTTTTAAGGTTGTCTCATATAATATTAACCATTTTTATGATTTTTTAAATTTTTTCTGAAACAAAGCCTTACTTTCCAAGGTGTTTTTACTGACATTGTACCTCTTAATCCTTTTTTTTATCCACTACAAGTTAGCCCTTGACTGCGGTCTCACCTGATGGTAAGTGATGATGCAGCCTAAGATGGTAGCGGGCTAACCTGTTAGGGGCATGGCAGTTATATTAAACCCATACCACTATTCGGTTTCTACACGGCATCGTACCGGAACGCTAAATCGCTTGGCGGCACGTCTTTACCGGTAGGGTGGTAACTAGCCACGGCCGGAGCCTCCCCACCAGGCCAGACCAGGGAAAATTCAGAAATTATAAATTTCCAAACCCTGCCGAGGATCGAACCAGGGACCTCCGCACGTTCAGGCAACAGCACTCAACACTGCGCCACGGAGGTCGTCGAATCCTTATCAAAATAAAGTGGTTTCTCATCTCAAGTATTTATTATAGACCAAATTCGCCCTTTACACCATTTAATTCAGATTAATATCTCAGAAGATATCATAGAAATAAAGTAACGCGCAATAGAAATAGGTGCCGCGACATGCATTGGCAGGCGGGGTGAAAAGATATCGCAGTGCTAATGTAAAACCTGATTTGCTGCCCAGTACCGACTGGCTATTATTGGGTATGGACTATTATGATGAGTGCTACACGTGTGAATCCGGGGCGAACCCCTAGTATTTAAATAATGAGCTTCTCGTCACTGGTGAAATTGAGAGTGCGCTTCTTTTGGCCTTCCATATTTACAAAATTTTAAAAAAACTGTGCAGAGAACCACAAAAATCACTTGACTGATGCTTAGCTGCGTTTTCAATAATTTCAGATTTCTGCAACTCAACACGCCACATCTGGCACAATTCAAAATATCTTGTCAGTTCAAAACAAAAGGGGCCATGACACCGTATTACCTGTCCAAATTCAGAACTACAGCGTAGTTTATCCTCCCCAATGGTGTCGTTATACTTTTCATGTTGATAGCATTTTATTTTATACTACTAAATATAAACGTCACAGTACGTCAGCATGAACAGTTAAAACAATGAGACTACGCAAATGTGTTGGCTTTTACCATTCGTTCAGTTCATGTCAATTTGCTGTGAATGGTTGTTTATCGCTTGGTTTATTGATCGTCATTCAAAATAACGTCGTGAACAGTAAATATTTAAACGGTTGTTTAAACGGTGTTGAAGAATTAATCAGCCGATTACCTAAATATCGGTTAAACAGAAGTCGGCGCACTCCACCCTTAGTAGGTTATTTTAATCGGTATGTTTATACAACTTTAGGTTTAATCATATATTTTATGTTTATGATTTTAGTACAAACACTAGATGATTCCCGCGACTTCGTCCGCGTGGACCAAGTTTTTTCGATTCCCGCGGCAACTCTTGAATTTTCCGGGATAAAAAGTAGCCTATGTCCTTCCCCGGGATACAACCTATCCCTGTACCAGATTTCATTAAAATCGGTTGAACAGATAAATTTTTTGATTCCCGCGGGAACTCTTGAATTTTCCGGGATAAATAGTAGCCTATGTCCTTCACCGGGATACAACCTATCCCTGTTCCAAATTTCATTAAAATCGGTTGCACAGATGGGCCGTGAAAGCGTAGCAGACAGACAGACACACTTTCACTTTCGCATTTATAATATTATAAGTATGGATTTACAAGAAGTGTGGTGTAAGGTGCATTGTTGGACACCCCGTAAGTGTATACAATAGTTAGGTAGGTGGTTTCGCTAAACAAATCAGCGAATTTTCCCTTTTTGAGCTACTGAGAGCTGCCTGGAAGTGGTCAAAGATGTTCAAACCTCAGAAATTAGTTTGTTAAATGTGTATTCGTGAGTGTGATTGGGTTTTCAAATAATAAAACCTAACTTTATTTGTATGAAGCGCGCTCCGATTTCACGCCTCATAACTGGCGACTTATGAACACAATGATGAGTGCGTATCTGTCACACATAACATATTAACGTAAACCTACTTAAACTAATTTCACAAGAATTCGAGAGAAGTACTTAATTCTGTTCCGTGATTTGAGACGTCACAATGTCTACAAAATACTGGAAAATCACGACCTGAGTAATTAATATAATGATATCGTCATTTAGCTATGCTAGATATTGGGTTAAACTTCATGACGAATAATAATTATTGATAAACGGAATGTTTGACTTTCCAAAATTTACCTACTTTTAAAACCACATTCAACTTCTCATGAATTTTCAAGGTTTAACGTCGTGATTCACTATTGATTACTACAAGTATGTCATTTAAGCTCCATTTTTCTCTTCCATGTTACATACAGATTAAATTAAACCAGTTGTTGGCACCGTTCTACGTAAGAAACGCATATGTCACCGTAAGATTGTAAAAACCGTAAGATTGTAATCTACCGCTTTTTTCCGACATAATATTGTAAACATTCGAATGATTGTGAACCGTTCAATGTTTTAAGTGTCAATTTTTGAAATATTCATTGTATTTAAGTTTTCTTGTCACTTTCATGTAGGTTAGGTTAGGGTTCGACATAAATAATCAGGTGTAGGTTTTGTCGGGTTAATAAACCTAACAGATTACAATCTACCGAAAAATAATCCGTTATATTGTAATCATTCGACAGTTTACAATTTCGCGAGTTAGATTATAATCTAACGGTTTTTACAATCTTACGGTGACACATATAAATCGGAATACAATCATCATGTCTCAAGTATGAAACCTGTTCTTCGGTAGTATATTGCATTGTGTTAGATACGTACTACTTGTTCTATATCCTATCGTCTGATTAAACAGAAGTTATAAAACAGAATCTTAATTATATTACGTTTTTAGAGTCCCGTATTATTACAGTGTATAAGCTTTTTATTTTCTTTACTTTTAGTTATGGTTCATGATGTGACGTATATGTGACGTACCTATATGTGACCTGTTACAGATTGTACATTTGTGTGTAATTTGTATTTAGTTTATTAAGTCTTTTTTAACTAGATGATTCCCGCGACTTCGTCCGCGTGGATTAAGATTGGTTGATTCCCGCGGGAATTCTTTAATTTTCCGGGATAAAAAGTAGCCTAAGTCCTTTCCCGGGATACAATCTACCCCTGTACCAAATTTCATCATAATCGGTTAAGCAGATGGGCCGTGAAAGCGTATTAGCAGACAGGCAGACAGACAGACGGACAGACAGACAGACACACTTTCGCATTTATAATATTAGTATGGATTTGGATGTATTAATTTCTTGGTTGTCCTAATAAATATAAATATAAATAAATTTATAATTTGTTAGGTCCCAAGTCTCGTAAGGGTCAACGGAATGACACCCGGACCTCCAATAATTCTTATTTTATGCATGACATTTACTCCAAATACCAAGACGTTAGTGCCTGTATTATTAAAACAAAACTTCCTGTTCTTTACGCATCTGAAGCTCTCCACTGATTGTAGGATGTCATGTTTCTTTGTCCCATGATACCTATTCAAAAATCAAAATCAAAATCAAATTATTTTTATTCAAATAGACTTTTTACAAGTTCTTATGAATAGTCAAATGAATCTACCACTGGTTCGGAATGCCGTTCCTACCGAGAAGAACCAGCAAGAAACTCGGTGGTTGCTCTTTTGAAAAAAAATAAATAGTATATGGTATGTTTACAATAATCTACATACAACATATACAGATACATAAGTAACCACTGTCCTGAGCATTGCTGGAGCGAGTCAAATCCATGCGCCTTTATCATTAATATAATCTTCGACAGTATAATAAGCTTTTTTTAGGAGCATTTTTTTAATGGTTATCTTAAACTTGTGTAAAGGCAAGTTTATAATAGGTTGAGGAATTTTGTTAAAGAATAGTATGCTCATTCCCACGAACGACCTTCGGACTTTAGTGAGGCGGAGCGATGGAGTCACGAGCCTATGACGGTTTCTAGTTGGCCTATCGTGCAGATCGCATATTCTTTTGTAATTCTGAATGTGCTGTTTTACAAAGATTAGATTACTGTAAATATACTGCGAGGCTACTGTAAGAATACCTATTTCCTTGAATTTCTCCCTAAGGGATTCACGTGGTTTTAAATTATAAATTGCACGTATTGCCCTTTTTTGTAATACAAATATTTTTTGAATATCTGCCGCTTTACACCACAGCAAGATTCCGTAAGACATAATACTATGAAAATAAGCAAAATATACAATCTTTGCGGTTTCAACGTCTGTTAACTGCCGAATCTTTCTGACAGCGTAAGCAGCAGAACTGAGTTTACCAGCTAGATTTGATATATGGGTGCCCCATTGAAGCTTAGCATCTAAGGTCACCCCCAAGAACACGGTGGCCTCTTCTATTTTTAACATATCATTATTTACCACTAGATTAATGTTACGTGTATTCTTGGTATTGGGCAGTGCGAACTCAACACACTTAGTTTTTTTTGCATTTAAAAGTAAGTTATTTACAGTAAACCAGTGAGTGACCTGAGAAATGGCACTATTTACGTCGTCAAAATCATCCTTATTTCTATCGACTTTAAAAATTAAAGACGTATCGTCAGCAAATAGCACAATATCGCAAGTATCCTGGACAAAATATGGTAAATCATTTATATATACCAAGAACATGAAGGGACCCAGAATAGAGCCTTGAGGGACACCCATTAATGAGGCTGATCCGGATGATTTCACATTGTTTACACATACCGTCTGAATACGGTCACTAAGATATGATGCAATGAGACTAAGTGCAGTGTCTTTGATTCCATAGTGGCTCAATTTGGTCAACAGTGTCTCGTGCTCTACACAGTCGAATGCCTTAGACAAATCACAGAAAATACCAATAGCATTCTGTGAGTTCTCCCAAGCATCAAATATATGTTTTAACAGCGCCGCGCCCGCATCGACTGTTGACCGGCCTTTCGTAAAACCATACTGCTCGGAGTGAAGTAATTTATTTAAATTAAAATGCCGGAGCAGTTGGTTAAGCATAATTTTTTCAAATATCTTGCTTAGGGTTGGCAAAATTGAAATTGGTCTGTAATTATTTGGATCACTTTTGGTACCTGATTTAAAAAGAGGAATCAATTTACTACATTTCATGAGGTCAGGAAAAGATCCCAAATCCACAGACTCATTAAAAACTTGAGCAAGATATGGCGCAATAACATCAATGACATTGCAGATAATTTTCACCGATATCCCCCATAGATCTCCCGTTTTTTTGCATTGTAAAGATTTGAATGTTTTTATAATATCATAGGGGGTCACGTACTCAAACTTAAACTTAACACTGCACTCAGAGACATTACTACTGAGAATTTTATAGGCTTCTGTTGGCGAGGAATTAAGGGAACTGGTAGTAGAGATTGGAATATTTTTGAAGAAATTCTCAAATGTATTTGCAATTTCTAAATCGGAGTCAATTATACGGTCATTAATTTTAAGCTCCAGTTTATTGTTGTCCTCTTTATGTCTACCAGTTTCCTCAGAGATGACATCCCAAGCTGCTTTTATCTTATTTTCTGAGTTAATAATTTTCCGCTTTATGTGAAGGGACTTTGCTTGAATGCAAACATTCCTAAATAATTTTGAATAATTTCTCACGTATTCCAAAAATGTGGGGGTGTAATTATATTGCTTTTCAGCATACAAATCAAACAACTTATTCCTACTTTTATAAATTCCAACAGTAGCCCAGTCACTGAATTTAAGATTTTTAAACAGTCTTTTTTCTATAATTTTAAATATTGAATTAAATTGGTTATTTAATAAATCAAAAAATGCTTTATAATGTTCATCCGGACCACCCTGTGTAAAGTCAAGTTTAGGCAACATGTTTGATAAATTTTGCTTGAATTGCCTTACTTTTTTAGTGGTGACTGGTCTATACTTTATTATCTTTGTTGTCTTTTGTTGAGAACTAGGGATAGATACCATCTGTCCGCAATGATCGGATCTTAGATTGGTTATAACTGATTTTTTGACAACTTTACAGTCACAGAAAATGTTGTCAATACAAGTAGCCGAATTTTCGGTTATTCGGGTAGGTTCAATAAAAATGTTTTCCAAATTAAAGCTTTTAAATAAATGAAGTAATCTATCACTCATAGTTGTTCGAATCAAAATATCAATATTAAAGTCTCCACAGATTAATATTTTTTTAGATGACCTACATATTCGCCTTAGGATCTCCATTCAATATTAGGTTCAATAGGGATATTCAATAGTAGGTTCCGCTTCCAAGCTCTTCGTAGCCCGTAACTTATCATTGAAAGTTTTACTTCTATTTACGTAATATTTCTAACACCTTAACACAACTGTAACATTTGGCGAGTCAACAATTGATTATTATACATCTACTTCATGAAATACATACAACAGTAAAACTAAAAAAAATCCTGTAGGTATAAAACAACTAAAATATATAACCTGTCATGACTAAAATATATTGTCGAGTAGTAGTGTTAGCAGATTTTAGTCATATAATGTTAAGTATAGGCTGTCGTAAATAAACGCAACCTAAAGTTAACCCGTGCAAAGTCGGGGCAAATCAACCAGTAAACAAACGCACAACGTCGTTAACTGCACAATGTCAATGTCAAGAACTATATTCAAATTAAAAATGAACCTTGAACGTGCTGGAAAATTCAAAACACACTCGGTCCCAAGATGTTCTAATAATATGGATAATCACGTTTACTCAATAGGAAAACCAAGGTGAAAGAGCCGATATAAACATTGGCCTTACCATTTTCAGGAGGCCGGCTGCTTGGGCATGCGTGCTGGTCGCTGCGCATGGCCACGGGGAAAAGTTGTTGGTGTATCTTCCGTATTACATTCGATGACGCATATCCGTGGCAACACGAAAGACTATGATCGATGGGCTGCTTATAGAACTCCAGGTAGATAAATTGACAATATATAATAGGTTATTATTATAGATCTATAAATATAACCGATAATAAATCTATTATAAACTAGATGATGCCCGCGACTTCTCCGGGATGAAAAGTAGCTTATGCACTTCCCAGGGTTACAACTTATCCCTGTACTTTCACCAAAGTCGGTGTAGCGGATGAGCCATGAAAGCGTAGCAGACAGACAGACATACTTTCGGCAACATTTTTATAATATTAGTACTATGGATTTTAAAGTATTTAAAAAAATCAGATAAATTGCAAATTCCAGAATTAGCGAACGATACAAAATACCACTTTACGAACGGACCGATGAACATCCAGGAGCCGAATTGAAGAACCCCAATAGTTATAGGAACTGGAGGCAAAGTGGTTGATTATAATGGAGAGAAACAAATTGGGTATTCTTATATCCAGTACCAATAACAACCGCAGTAGAGTAAGCTCGAGTCGGGCATTCATTCCTTCACCCGATCAGAAACCGGAAAATCCTCCTTTTTGTGAAATATTCAATGGTTACAAAAATTATCATAGATCCTTGGAAGAAGCGAGCTTTGGGTGCACTATTTATGAAAGATGGAAATACACATAATATACCTAATTAATAAAACAAGACAAGAAGTTATTCTATCTGCAGGTGCCATTACGAAAATTAACATATCAACTTATATTAATTTACCAGTTGGCTATAATTTTCAAGATAAGTGGGAGGACTCACATTCCTAATAAACACAACAGGCTCACTGAGATTTGAAAGCATTGCCACATCAAATAATGTTATTGATTATATTTTCAGCTGGCACCGAAGCCATTACCTTCATTGGCACAAAGGACCTACATAACTCGCACGGCTATCCAGATTTAGAGTTACTATATGTGGCCGGTTCCATAGTATCGCAACATGCTTTTGCTATTGACGAACATATGACGCGGTTTACAAGCCAATGAGTAACAGGCATAGTTGATGGTTTTTCCAATGATACCTATTAGGTACGTCCCAAATCAAGAGGCCGAAAATCTTTAAAAAACAATAATCCCTTTGAAAAACCATTGATGCATGATTAATACAAACTTTTTCGCGGACGCAAAAATTACGCACATGAGAAAATCATATTATATGGCATCAAAAACTAAATCATTTCAAAAGTATGGAAGTAATTTACATGATTGGTAATATCATGTATCATATATCATATCATGTATCATACCGAAATGTCCTAATAGGCATGATGACAGTAACCTAGAATCAATGAAATTATGACTTTATCTAATGATATAGGATTCATGGATTATAAAAATCGTATTTATTTTTCTATTTCGAGTGAGATTGCTATTTATTTTGATAAAATAAAACTATGAAATACAGCAATCCGCCATATTGGATAAAACACTAAGAAGCGAATGACGTCACAATTGTTTGTTTTTGAGCTTTGACAATCACCCTATTGTTTTCTGCACACTGCAAAGAGTACATTGGTAAAAACAATAGTGACGTCACAAACGACGCCATGACACCGCCGAACGTTTTGGCGTGAATTTTAAGATTTAAATTTCAAATGCCAATTTTATCTACCAAACCTTATTTTTCTGCTGAAATAAGAAATTTTTTCGAAATAGTAGATACTTCCGAACATAATCTGTCCATTTTTCAAAAGCAGTCATCATGCCTATTATAAATTTGGTTCGGATTTGTACTGTAAACGCGCGATGAAGTCAATTACGAATACTATATATCACCATTGTTGCCAAGAGGCTATCCAGAGGCCGTTGTAGACGCTCGTTTAATAGTAGATTGTTACACAAGGGACGTAAGTAAGCTATTACAGAACAAGATTCAATTTGGCGCCAGTGCGAGCGCAGCTCGCATAGGGCGCTAATGGATCGCGTGCACCCGAGATATTTAGTCACACGAGCGAGCGCAGCGAGCGAGGGTGAATATAGTTCGAGGGTGTAATAGCTACTTGCAACCGAGGTAAACATTCTACTTTATATCATTCTTGCGAGGTAAATAAAACATTGGTAATGCAAAATGAAATTTTAATTAGAATAATTAGCAAATTTAGAGAAAAAATAGAAAAAAATGGTTACTTATTATAATTAATTATAGTAATATTGCTGCAATTATGAAAATGCTGTGATACTGGTTGACTAGGCAAGTGCACTGTTTGAATTAAGTTTTGAGACAGTGCCACACTATCTTCGTCACGTGTAGCCTCGGGCAATTTGGACGGCCCTGGTTGTGAAATGCCGCCATTTCCATTTTTTTTTCGTAAATAGTTTTCCATTTTTTTTTTTACGGCTCTGGGTTCCAAGGAGTTTTGCATAGTTTGAAATGTATGGAAATTAAATGCCGCCATGTTCAGTGTTTTTTTTTCAGTAAAAAGTTTTCTTACCATTTTATAAGAAAAGAGATTGCAGAACAAGGAGTTTTGCATAGCTTGAACTGTAATGTGAACATTACAATTCAAGCATAGTGCGACGTAATGTTGCCTTGAATTGCAAACACCAACTTACAAGGAGACTTTCCACCATAGTAATCCCTAGTTACCTACTGAGCAAGTATGATATAAAATGGTATTACAGGACTAAGAGTTGTAGACGCCAGTGTAATGCCACACATACCTGCTGCTCATACAAATGCACCAACAATGATTATTGCTGGACAAGCAGCTGATATGATCAAGGAAGACTTGGGGAACTCCATTTAGATTTAGTTGGTCTTGGTACGTTATTAGGGAATACCACTGTTCTCCGCGCTACTTTCTATTCATAGATAAATTGTAGATCGATACACCTGTGCAGAGACATTGAGAATAATAGTATGGGACTAATAAACATTGACCCTAAAATACAAAATGTATAGCTGATTTTTGGCACAAGTGTTCCTTGGGGTCTGAGAAGTACCTCTTAAAAATTCCCCCCTCCTAGGCCGCGGCTTTCCTATCCGCCCCCCCAACCCCCCTAAAATGTCTCCCATAGCGCGGTATTTTATAATTTTCTAAAAAAATATTAGAGCTAGAAAAAAACTTTCTATGGCGAAAATTATCTTCATCTGGGGACACGGGAGTGTCCCCGCCAAAGACGAGCCAAAGGAAACGGGGCACTACCTACCTTTTCTCGAAGCGTTTCGTCGAATTTTCGAACCGTCATAGCTTCGGTCCGAATGACGCTAGAAAGCTGAAATTTTTAGGATAAGATGTTGTTGGGGGACTAACCGAATATACCAAGTTTCAATTTTTTAGCATTTATAGTTTCAGTTTATTGATTACCTAAAATACGTCGATTTCGTACTCACTCACTGATGATCATCAACTGAAAAAAGGTACTTCCTGAAGTGCTAGAAGACTGAAATTTGGTATGTAGGCTAGAATTTGCATATAAACAACAGGAAAATTAAGAAATCTGAATCTTTTCATCTCCAACCCCTCGTATAGGGGGTGCAAATCTGACAGCATTTCCTTGTATTTTAGAACAGTCATAACTTCGGTACGGAACATGGTAGAAAGCTGTAATTTTCAGGATAACATGTCGTTGACAGATTTATTAAACTTACCAAGTATCAATCATCTAGCATTTATGGTTTCAGATTTATTGGTACTTGAAATACGTAGTTTAGGTTTTTTTTTTTCACTTTTACGAAATCAGTTCTATAAAATCAAAATCTCTAGGACTCTAGGGTATCCAATATTCCAATAGTCCTAGAAAGCTGAAATTTGCTATGTATGTAATTTGGAATTGTATATTAACAACGGAAAAATTAAGAAATCGGTACTTTTCCCTTCCAATGCATCGCATATTAGCTGTACAGTCTGTACTTAATACAGTCTGTACTTAATTAAAGAAATATATGCAAAATAAACAAGAAAAGAAACAACGATAGGGAGTGGGCCATGAAAAAAGGATTAGCTGAAGTACAGGAAAATCAGCTAAAAAAAATCAAAAAATCTAGGGCGCCTGCCAAAAATAAATGAAATCCCACCAAGCCATACCTTTTTACCAAGATGTAGAGGTTCTAGGGACAAGTTTTATATATAGACTTACATGTTATTTAATATTATTAGTTTGGTACACAGTAAAGAGCATTTAGAACTATGTACTTTGAACTTGAGACAGACTCCGTGGGTTATGATGCGCAGCACAAAGAGGAGCTCACCTTCGGGCTTGGCTCTAATTAGAGATCTCATAACTTTTTAACAGTGAAAGCATTATGCACTTGTGAGTCTTTGGCAACCAATTTTACATGAAATGTTTTTGGTGGGATTAAATTATCTACAAAATAATACCTTAGTTAATTTCGATAAGACTAATAGTTCAGGAAATATTTTAACCCTTTGTGCATGAAAAGAAAATATTTTGCATGTACTTATGGCTTTTTGTAATGTAGTTTCTTGCAATTTCCATAAAAACTGATAGAGCTAAGTAAAGTGTTGTCTGAAGCAAAATGAAAGGTTATTAAATTAGCTATAAAATGATATTTAGTTTATTTTGATAAGAGTAATAGTTTTGGAGATATGCCTACCTATTGTGTAAGTAAAAGAAAATAATATGTAATTACCGTGTACGTTGTTTTTAATTTCAGAAAAAAAAAACAGAGAGGAAAAACTGATTCAAGCAATAAGAAACATAATTAAATTACCTACAAAATAGTATTTAGTTAATTTTGATAGCACTAATAAATTCGAAAATATACCTGTCATAGTTAACATGAAAACAATATTTTTCAAAATTTGATGTTTTCTGTAATTTCTAGAAAACTATTACAGCTAGGCAAAATACTCCCAGAAGTAAAAATAAACACCATTTAACCACTTATTAAAAATATTTAGTTCATAAAGATAGGACTTATAATTTTCGAATGTACATCCATGTCTAGTGTACGAAAAGAAATAAAAAAAAATGCTAGAATCCTATGTTATTTGCAGTTTCCACAAAAACTATTAGAGCTGGAAAAAAACCTCGGCAGAGTAATTAATTTCACTAAATTACCTACAAAAAAGTCTTTTGGTGAATTCAGATAGGACCAATAGTTCGAGAAATATGGCAACCTATATTCCAAGTTTTTTTTTCCAACAACCCCGTGGATATGTTTTAGAATTTTCACAGAAACTATTAGAACTGGGGAAAAAATATCGTAAGCAAAAATTAACTTCATTAAATTATCTTCAAAATAGTATTTCGTTTATTTTGATAGAACTAATAGTTTCGGAAATATGACTGCCTAACTGCAAAAAAAAAACTAAGCCTTTGTAAAATCCGTGAATGTTTTTTGTAATTTCAAGAAAAAGTATTAGTATTAGAGTTAGGAAAAAAGCAGTCAGCACTTAGTACAAAGATTATTAATTCACCTATAAAATTGTCTTTAGTTTATTTTGATAGGACCAATAGTTTTCGAAATATACCTTGCTGTTGTGTAAGAACCAGTGGTAGTCATGTAGACTTAGCATAATACTACGGAATAAATAGAAATTAACCCATAAATAAATAACATATTTTTGTAACAACCCCCCTCCCACCTCCCACAAACCCCCCTCCCCCCCTTCGGCAACCCTCCTACTACATCCCACAGCCCCCTGCCCACCCTCCACAACCCCCGCCCTCCACCGCCCACAAACCATCTCCTCCCTCCCACAACCCCCTACCCTCTCCCACAACCCCTCTCCCCCCATTATTTACGAAGTGTGGTATTGTTTTGTAGATAGATGGATAAAGATATCATGATTATTACTATTAGTTATATTAAGCATACTCCGATGACGGTGTGCTCCTAGTAACTGGCAAGGATCTGAACTGAACACAGTTAGAAACATTATGAGCACTGGTTTTAAAACTACTATTAAATGGTGTCGAGAGAAAGGACTTAACCTGAATCCCTCGAAAACCAAACTAGTTCTTATTACCAAGAAAAGGAAAACAACACATCTGACACCAATTGTATTTGAAGGTGTTGAGATGGAACTGATTAAAGATATTAAATATTTAGGAATTGTGCTAGACAGCACACTTAAATTTAGAACCCACATAGTAGAACAATGCTCTAGAGCTAAAATAGCCCTTCTTCAATGTAAAAGAGCGGTGGACAGAACATGGGGCAGGAAACCGTACGTAGTAAAATGGATATATACGGCCATCATACTACCCAGAATTCTGTACGGAGCAATTGTTTGGTGGCATAAAGCAACAACAAAAACAATTAGCAAAGAGCTGATGAGAGTCCAAAGGATGGCTATGCCGATGATCTCTGGGGCTATACGGACCACTCCATCCGCGGCTTTAGAGGTTCTTCTAGGACTATATCCTTTGGACCTCGAAGCCAAGAAAAAAGCACTGGAACACTGGTATAGAATGAAAATGTCTAAACAGTGGAAAGGCAATTTTATGGACAAAGGACATACTGATGTTGATAGCATATATGGAGATAAGCTTTAGATATTATGTTATATATACTTTTGCTAAGTTCTAATTGTTGTTTTTCAAAGTTATAAAGGCCTTAATGGAGCTCTACAGTTCGTCGTGGGTCTTTTAAAATTTTTAATTTTATTACTTGTTTATTTTAGGGTTCCCATACAAAGCTTGCAGTAGCCTGAGCTATAAATATTCAAAACCAGGTACTTAACCAGGTACTTAACCAGGTACTATCCGTTTCATCTCTACTTCGCACCTTTCTGTTTTATCTTTTAACCCTTTTGTTTATTGTCTTTGTTTTAAGTGTGTGCAATAAAGAGTTATATCTATCTATCAATCTATCTATCTACATTGGAGCTTTCAAACAGTCCAAGGAATGTTTTTGTTCATTTTAGGTAGAATCAAAAGACAATGCTTTTCAAATACCTACTTATAACAATAATATAATATTTCAAATAGCATACTTGGCTTGTTATCCATATATATAAAAATTCAAAGTCCTGACTGACTGACTGACTGACTGACTTATATATCAACGCACAGCCTAAACCGCTAGCGTTAGAGACTTGAAATTTATCAACATATTTTTCAAGTTATAACAATGAAACTTTGTATTTTGGCTTTCAGTATAATATAAAGAAGTGCGTGTGTAACAGTTTTTCAAAATTCCACCCCCAAACGGGTAAAATGGGGGTTGTAAGTTGGTGTAAAAGGCCGGCGTTTTTTAAGTGAAATAACCGTGAAACTTGATATTTAGGCTACCGGTTTAAATTATGAAATACATTATTCAAAGTTTTTATAAACTCTCCCAAAGGACGTTAAACAGTCCTTCAATCACGCCGCAACAGAGCAAGTCATCGACGGGTTTCTTTTCATGGGTTCTTTTTATCCCGGAAAATTAAGGAATGCCTATGGGAATTGAAAAACATGCCACGCGAACGAAGTCGCGGGCGTCCGCGAGTAAAATATAATTTAATTTAATTTGATTTATTTGAACCACCATACAGAATTACAAGTAGTAGGTATACAAAATGTTCAATGTCTTAGGCACTATGGTAAACATGCAATTCAAATTATAGGTACATAGTTACATCGTGCACATAAGAAGAGTCGTACATAAATAACATAAGTTTACATTAGGAAATTAGTAAAAAAATTATATATATATATATAGCATTCTAAAGAAGCACAAAACTTACCACAACTGAATTTGTACAATCAATGGACCATATTTATGATTCTTAGCTAGAAGATCATCGTTACCTGTAAAAGAAAATGGCTTAATTATGATCATGCATATCTATAAAATAACAAATAAAAAAAAGCCAGTTTTTTTTAAATAATATGAGCGGCCGTACTTAGGCCACTTTACCACGTTTTACTCACGTAAGTCGCGTATATGAGTAACTTACGAAATGTTAACTGTATTGTTGGTCGCGTATCGCCTCCAAAATATTTTATCTGTGTAGGTTACTAAATTTACGGACGCTACATACTTTAAAAAAACTTACAAGTGTAATTGCGTAAGCTTTTTTGTAGTTTTGTGATAAAAAAATTTACGAGATAACATTATTTATCAGCCTTTAAATTAACTTCAAAGTAACACATTGTAATTTAAGTACCTACACAAAATTTCATCCAAATCATATAAGTAAGCCGTTTCACAGAATATTACACATTTAACTAACAAAATATACAAATACTTATAAAACAATTATTATTGTTCGCTTAAGCCTTAAAGTAAGTCTCTATGCAACAAGTGAATATAATTAAAATTATTAAAAAATACGACTGCTCTGCCGTAGCCCGTAACTATCTACTACGTATTGGTAAGTCAATGACTACGTAACGATACCACACTATTAATTACCTATGGAATCTTATTCACATTTTTATTAAATGATATTTTTTTGGGAATCATTGGATATTGAACTATAGTTTTATATATTTTTGGAATCTACTCATCATTTTCTAGATGATGATTATATAGTTAATCTTATTTTCGAAAAAAAAAAATCAACTTTAGTCTTTAATGCCATGGTCACCCCATCAATTTTTTTTTAAATTTTACTAGCCTTTGTCATCCGGAATAAGCTAGGGATTCTAACGATACCTCATTTGTCAAAATCTGTTCAGGCGTATAGAAGTTATGGTGGAATATACAAACTCACATACATACATACATACATGAACCCTGAAAACAATATACTCCTTTTTTCAGGCAGTCGTATAAAAAATAGTCTAGAGACAAGTAAAAATCTATTAATTATGCGTCTATTATGAATTTTAATGATGGCACTGCAGGTATTAACGGCGAGATAATTGTTGTTTGACATGCAGTGGGTTCGTACTTCGTACTTCGTACGTTGCGCGTGGTTGCGCTCCGAGTTGTAGGTGTGACGTCGCTATCGACAAACCTGCGGTGAACTTGATCATGAAAGTGAGGTCACGGTAAGAGTATCGCCGCGATTCCTTCGTCAAATAAAACTAGAAGCAGCACGCATGCAGTACCAGTGATGTAAAGGAGCCGTGATCCTGCGCGCATTTGTTGAGATTATTTTTTTAATAGTTTCATTTAATGCAGTGAGGTGGTGCGCGTGTTCTATAAACTGCGTTAACACGGATCGTGCATGCTTGTGGATTACCGGTGTTACTAATTTAAAAAGTGAGTATTTCATCTTCATTATAAATAGGTATCTGTAAGATAAAATAGAGCAGTAGCAAGACGTGATATTTAAAAAAGTAAATTAGAATTTTTCTCAAACTACAAAATATTAAAGCATTTCCTTAATTTTCCAGAACATATTAGCACTAATGGAAGATAATTAATTAAAAAACAAGAAAGTAGGTTAGTGCGTAATATTATCAACCTGATGATAATAACTAAGTGTGATTGTGTTTTCAAATACCTACCCATTAAGGAGGATCAAACCTTACTTTAATATATTACATAATCTTATATTTTCTTGTGTTAAATTTCTAACTATTTACCTAATAGCAATAATGCACATAATAATATACACTATTTAAAATATCCGGTTAATATTGTTTGATGACGAAATTAAATTTAATTTTAATTAATTAATTTTTACTCTTTTCAATCAACAGTTTTTTTAAGGACATATTAATTTATTACTTTGGAGTCTGAATTTATAACTATTTATCAGTCTGCAGAAATCAAGAATCAAAATTAACTATGGTATAATTAATACTTTTAGTTTTAGTGGGACTATTGAATTGAACTCTCAAAATCATGATCATTATAATGGAATTAAATAGCAGAACCACAGAATAGATAACACACAACCAACCATTTAATAACATAAGCCCATAAAAAGAATAATCTATATGCCTATATAAAATTCCAAGTCCTGACTGACTGACTTATATATCAACGCACAGCCTAAACCGCTAGGGTTAGAGACTTGAAATTTTGACAGTAGCTTCCTTTTTAGGGTTCCGTAGCCAAATTTGGCAAAAACGGAACCCTTATAGATTCGTCATGTCTGTCTGTCTGTCCGTCCGTATGTCACAGCCACTTTTTTCCGAAACTATAAGAACTATACTGTTGAAACTTGGTAAGTAGATGTATTCTGTGAACCGCATTAAGATTTTCTTACAAAAATAGAAAAAAAACAATAAATTTTGGGGGTTCCCCATACTTAGAACTGAAACTCAAAATTTTTTTTTTATCTAACCCATACCATAGGTCTTCAAAAATGATATTGAGGTTTGTAATATCATTTTTTTCTGAACTGAATAGTTTGCGCGAGAGACACTTCCAAAGTGGTAAAATGTGTGTCCCCTGTAACTTCTAAAATAAGAAAATGATAAAACTAAAAAAAATATATGATGTACATTACCATGCAAACTTCCACCAAAAATTGGTTTGAACGAGATCTAGTAAGTAGTTTTTTTTTTTTAATACGTCATAAATCGTAAACCGCAATTTACCTTTCATTCAATCAACTCAAATATTTAAAATAAAAATATTTTTAATAATTTAAAACTTACTACAGGTTTGTACGGAACCCTCGGTGCGCGAGTCCGACTTGCACTTGGCTGGTTTTTTAACGTAGGCGCTCACTAAGGAAGAATTTTTCAAAATTCCACCCCTAAGGGGGTGAAATAGGGGTTGAAAGTTTGTATGAAAGTCCATCATTTCTCAAGTTATATCCATGAAACTTAGTATATGAGTTATCGGTAAAAAATAAAGAAATACGTTTTTCACAGTTTTTTAAAATTCTACCCCGAAGGGGTGAAATAGGGGATGAAAGTTCTTCATTTCTTAAGATATTTCTCAAGTTGTATCAACGAAACTTGGTATTTTGGCTTTAGGTAATAAATAAAGAACGTGTGGCACAGTTTTTCAAAATTCCACCCCTAAAGGGGTAAAATAGGGGTTGAAAGTTTGTATGAAAGTCCTTCATTTCTCAAGTTATAGTGATGAAACTTAGCATTTGGGCTTTCAGTTAGATATGCAGAAGTACGTGTTTCACCATTTTTGAAAATTCGACCCCCAAAGGGGTGAAATAGGGGATGAATGTCCTTAATTTATCAACATATTTTTCAAGTTAAAACAACGAAACTAGGTATTTTGGAGCAACGGATCGACGGGTTTTTTTTCATGGGTTCTTTTTATTCCGGAAAATTAAGAAATGCCTATGGGAATTAAAAAACCTATGCCTCGCTATATATTGATAATAAAATCACTGTACCGCCAAGATTTTCCTTTTGTCGCGGATTATAGCGAATTAAACTTCTGGTTCCTTCATTATGATGGACTTCCGCAAAGTAAAGCCTGCCTCTATTTAACATAAAAATTATTTTACATACGCTACTTTACCATACACCTTAAAAATAGAGTAAAAATAATAATGATTAAAATCCAATTATTTATACATAAATAATATAAGTACCTAACCGTAATTTCATTTTATTGGTAAAAGTGCATACAGATTTATTTGCTCTAGAAATCATACTATAATATTATAAATGCGAAAGTGTGTTTGTTTGTTGGTTTATTGGTTTGTCCTACAATCACGCCGCAACGGAGCAACGGATCGACGTGATTTTTGGCATGGGTATAGTTGAGGACCTGTAGAGTGACATAGACTTTTTATCCCGGAAAATTGAGGATTTCCCGTGGGAATTCAAAAAAACTTAAATCGCGCGGACGAAGTCGCGGGCATCAGCTAGTATAAGATAAAATTCATATTTCCAAATCAAACACATTGTCGGATTAATTTGTATTGAAAAGTAAATATTTATTTTTTTACAAATGATTTCTTGCATTTTTTGCGACATGCGCTTCCTCGATTTCCCCCTGCGCGCCTGTGTTTCCATCTCGTGAGCTCACAGCGCCTTGACTCATCTACGCGTCACTATGATAATCTTATAATGTGCTATAATTGTATGTGAAATAGGTACAGTTAATCAACTTTCCTGTGGAATTGTTATTCAGACAATTAATCAAACCTATAGCCTACGTCCTCGAACAAAAAATTTAGGTAGAGAGGTGTCGGAGCCCAAATAATAAAATTGAAAATAATTATACTAATTAATGCGAACCTCCTCCTTTTTTGAAGTCTTTTTTTAAAAGCCAACATACTTTACAAAAATATCCGAAAATTAGGTTTTAAATACTGGCATGGAAATGTCGAAAACCTAAATATTGATCTATTGGTAAGTATTAGTCTGTAAGAGACGAAAACTTTTCTTGTCTTTTTATCCCGGAAAATTCAAGAGTTCCCGCGGGAACAAAAAAACCTCAATCCACCTGGACGAAGTCGCGGGCATCAGCTAGTAAGTTATTCTTTTGAACACTTAGGATGTATTAAAATTAATATTACTAATTACCCGACCCGACTTCATACGGGTAGCACAAACCATAGGTTTGGTTTTGGTGGTACATATTCTTTCAGCGTCTTCCAAAAAGTAAGTTCTTAATGCGGCGCGTATAATTATTTACTAGATGATGCCCGCGACTTCGTCAGCATGGGTAAAGATTTTGTATTCCCGCGAGAACTCCTTAATTTTCCGTGATAAAAAGTAGCCTACTTCCTTCCTGCGTTACAAGTTACGTACAAGGAACTATCTCTGTACCAAATTTCAGTACTATCGATTGAAAAGATGGGCCGTTAAAGCTTAGCAGACCGACAGACAGACACTGTCGCATTTATAATATTACTAGTATAAACTACGCGTCTTCGTCCGCGTGGATTAAGGTTTTTTGATTCCCGCAGAAATTTAATAATATAGCCTATGTCAAGGCCCCGGGATGTAACCAAATTTCATCAAAATTGGTTGAACACAGGAAACAGAACAAGTATGTGATTCGAATAAGAGGCAATCATTGTCATCATCGAATGAGATTTTGTGTCTAAAAAAACTACGGCAGATCCATTGTAAGCAAAATCGAAAGGCCACCGCGTAAGGACTGAAACAGGAACCGAAATAAGGGGGTTAAACACTGTTTTTTGAAACTGCTATAAAACAGAAACACTTATAACGGAAACAGAAACGATACTGTAACCTAATCAATCTGTAACCGTTTATTTCTGTTAATAAGTGTTATTATCTATAACCCAATAGGTACAATATGCCCTAACAAATTGCATGGTGTGACAACGCGTTCTTCTCACTTTATTGGACTTCACACACACTGACACAACATGGCCATGTTTTTTTAAAACAATTACAACCATCGGTGGTTTAACCCGGTTCAAATTTGAGTACGCGTCAACAGTAAATTTGGCAACGTCGCTATTTCGGTTACACTTTAAAACACTATAAAACCCTTTATTTCTGGTACAAATTCGTTCCTGTTACAGAAATATAAGTGTTTCGGGTTATCAGAATTAAAAACTCATTCAAAAGGGTTTCAGCTTCGATTCGGTTACACTTTCATTCTGTAACACTTACATTTCTGTAACCTTTTTGAATCAGTTTTTCAGTCCCTGACACCGCGTGCCTGAAGTCGATCGTCAGGAATTCGTCGAGAATTTTCATCGGTGGAATACCCACCAACAACCCATTTAAAATGGGTCACGAAACATGCATCCCTACACTTACTGTTGTAGAGCAGAATCTCACCGATTTCATTATTAGTTTACTGTCATCAACATGACTCTCCCTTGTCCCGTTTTACTACAGCTGCGAGAAGCCTATACCTAAATATAAATTAAGCATATTTGCCAACGCGGCACAAAATATGCTACAGGTTTATACAGAATACCTCCACATTCATGCTTTTTATTTCATTTTGGAGCACTACAAAATCGTACTTTGTTTGGTAGGTTGGACCGGATAAACTGAGCGAGTTTTTTTTTAAATTTTATTGAAAGCAATATCATGTCATGATCTGTTTAAGAGGTTTCAGTAAGTATACGGATAAGTAGTATTGACAAATACGTGATCTAGGCAGTTTCCAAGACTCGTAGCTAGAGTTTGTACCGGTGGAAGTCCTAAAGATGACATTGAATCTAGATAATGTGAAGGGGTTATGTATGTACATATTTAAATAATTATAATTTGAAACGAGTTAGTTTTTATGTCTATGTTTATGTCTTCTACAATAATTATATTCATTTTTAGGGTTCCGTAGCCAAATTTGGCAAAAACGGAACCCTTATAGATTCGTCATGTCTGTCTGTCTGTCTGTCTGTCTGTCTGTCTGTCTGTCTGTCCGTCCGTATGTCACAGCCACTTTTTTCCGAAACTATAAGAGCTATACTGTTGAAACTTGGTAAGTAGATGTATTCTGTAAACCGCATTAAGATTTTCTTACAAAAATAGAAAAAAAACAATAAATTTTGGGGGTTCCCCATACTAGAACTGAAACTCAAAAATTTTTTTTTCATCTAACCCATAGGTTGGGGTATCTATGGATAGGTCTTCAAAAATGATATTGAGGTTTGTAATATCATTTTTTTCTAAACTGAATAGTTTGCGCGAGAGACACTTCCAAAGTGGTAAAATGTGTCCCCCCCCCCCCCCCCGTAACTTCTAAAATAAGAGAATGATAAAACTAAAAAAAATATATGTTGTACATTACCATGCAAACTTCCACCGAAAATTGGTTTGAACGAGATCTAGTAAGTAGTTTTTTTTTAATACGTCATAAATCGTAAACCGCAATTTACCTTTCATTCAATCAACTCAAATATTTAAAAAAAAAATTTTATTTAAAACTTACTACAGGTTTGTACGGAACCCTCGGTGCGCGAGTCCGACTCGCACTTGGCCGGTTTTTGTACTTTGATCTGTACTTGAATTATTCAAGTCATGGACTTGCACAAGGACATTTAGATTGATTATTTAAATTTTTTTTAATGCTGTCCCTTTTTGGCAAATGCATATTGTAGTTGCCAAAAAGGGACAGCATTAAAATATTTAACTGAAACAAATTAAGAGTGCTTGTGCAAGTGGGGCTTAATGTACTCATGTCGCGGAGACAAAAGCCACAAGTGTCGTCAGAAGACAAGACTACTGACTCAATAACGACAAATTAGTTCCACTTGTAAGCATTTTACATAAATACACTGGCTTCTGATTTCTGTACGTGCACATAATTTATTTTTCGGGTTTACCTATACTAAAATAATTATGAATGCGAAAGTAGATTGATGGATGGATGAATGGATGTTTGTTACTCAATTACGCCAGAACGGATCTGTATGAAATTTGACACAGAGATAGATTATAGTCTGGAACAACACTTAGGTTATTTTTTATCCCGGAAAATTAAAGAGTTCCCGCGGGATCAGAAAACCTCAACCGGCGCGGACGAAGTCGCGAACATCAGCTAGCTATAAATAGTAACAACGTAGGTATAGAAAAGGAAAAACATTACCGGTTGTGCGCTAGGTCTGTAAACTCGCATGAAACCTACAATTATTATTATTTATAGAAGGATATAAGAAAGGATTGTCAGAACTTCTATCCGAACGAAGTAATGGCGGATCAGCTTGTTTTAAAACATGCATTGGCCTTGCCAAGCGGCTTCGTCTTCTTTTTATTTCAGTGAGTCTGGCTTCTGGCTAGTTATCAACTCGCAGAAGGTAATAATAATACCAGTACTTATTTATCGAACTTACTAGTCTGCGTCCAAGTAAGATCACTAAACTTTACAAGGCAAGTAAGCGAAGCGAATGTAGTCAGTTGGGTCTTTTTTAAAATTAGATAAAATTAATATGATTAATATCAATACACGTTAGATCCTGTTACCATCTTAGACGGCATCATCACTTACCATCAGATGAAATCGCAATCAAGGCACAGTCAAGGGCTGACTTGTAGTGGAATAAAAAATAACAGCAAATCACTGATGTGTAAAATCAATATCTTGATTAATTAGAAGAATTATCTAGAAGTCCTGACTCACTCTGCACTCACCGACTTACTCATCAACGACTAGCCCAAACCCTTGGGTCGTAGAGCAGAAATTTTGCACAAGGATTCCTTTTTTTAACCGACTTTCAAAAAAGGAGGAGGTTCTCAATTCAGCGCGTATTTTTTTTTTAAATGTATGTCGGTGCACATCTCCGTGGTTTCTGAACCGATTTGAAATTTTTTTCGCTCTCGAGGTGGTCCCATAAAAAATTCTGTCTCCAAATCCTCAACCCTGACATTAAAAAGTTAAAAATATTAATTTAATATAAAAAAAATCTTTTTAAACAACCGACTTCAAACTTCCGCGCCAACTTTACAACAACAAGCACACGCTATACAAAGTACTTATTTTATTGTTGATATTTTAAAAACCGCTCGACCGATTTCGATTAAATTTATATGGGACCACATGGGAAGTATGCCCTTTCAAATAAAAAAAAAACATCCAAATCGGTCCACCCAGTCAAAAGTTCTGAGGTAACAAACATAAAAAAAAATACAGTCGAATTGAGAACCTCCTCCTTTTTTTGAAGTCGGTTGAAAATTCTTTCCAAAAAACCAAATTCCAACGCCACTGTAAAGTACAAAATAATTTTGATTTCTACCCACTATGTTGAAGTCGGGCGAGTCTGATGCATCATTGTGATACCCGCCCGACTTCAACATAGTGGGTAGATATCAAAATTATTTTGTACTTTACAGTGGCGTTGGAAGTCGGTTTTTGGAAAGAATTTTTATTTTAAGTACTAAGTAGCCGGATTTTCCGTAATAAAAGTACAGCAGCGAAGCTCCGGTCGGACGTTAGTACATATTCAGACTTTTTCACATAACCTGCATTAAAATGCTAATTTCAATGCTTGTTGAGCCACCCGAAAAGCAGCCCTCCTTTCAATCCTGTTAGGGTATCTTTTGTTTATTTCAAACATAGAGTAAGAATAAAGCATAGAGATGGCATTGTATTAATAATACCACAAGTGAGCGAAATTATTATATTATACGCTAATGCCAAGGAGTGACAGAGCGCAAAAATCTCTTTTCTTGTCCTGCTTGTATTACTTGTCTTGTATTACTTTTTCTTGTTGGACCTATAAGCTAATGGAGGTCAAACAATTCTGTGTCGTTTTTAGGGTTCCGTACCCAAAGGGTAAAAACGGGACCCTATTACTAAGACTCCGCTGTCTGTCTGTCTGTCTGTCTGTCTGTCTCCAGGCTGTATCTCATAGACCGTGATAGCTAGAAAGCTGAAATTTTCACAAATGATGTATTTCCGTTGCCGCTATATATATATATATATTATATATATATTATATATATAAAATATATATATTAAGGGGGGTCCCCATACAATAAACGTGTTTTTTTCGTATTTTTTTGCTCAATATTAAAAACGGTAACAGGTAGACGGTTCCAATTTTCACAGAATATTAACTTGTATATTACCTTTCAAAATAAATAATTAAATATTAATAAAGTAAATATTAAAGGGGGGCTCCCATACAACAAACGTAATTTTTTGATATTAACAGTAAACCTCTACAAACAAAGTTAGTTTTGCGGTTCATTAACAAAGGTAATTATACCTACTTCTTGAGTACGGAAACCTCGGTGCGCGAGTCCGACTCGCACTTGGCCGGTTTTTGTTTTTCGCCCATATTCGTACGAAATCGGAATTGGACAAAGTGGTAACTGTGCTCGTAGCTTACGAAAAAAGTGGTTTTACTTATAGACAATTGTGTATTGCTGTGTGTTAGGCTGCAAAGCCGAACTGAACGTAAATACGAAAACATAACCTAAGTTTACAATTTTGACCTTATTTTGACATGATTGTTAAAGATAAAAACAGGTTATATTTGTAAAACTTGCATGAATGCTACAAAGTATAGAAATAACTAAAAATAAATACTTATTTACCATTATGAAAATATTGCATCAAGACTATCGCTATCGCATACTTATACGCTGACGCCAGTTCTATATCTCTTTCTCTTTCTACGATTTCAAACCTATAATATTGTCATTTTAACCATCAACTAAACTGACAGATATCATATTTGTAAACCACAACCTAGCAATTAAAATAAAAAAGAAATACAATTTTAATCATACTCGCATTTTCAATGCAGGTTATATGAAAAATATAAGTAGTGTGTGCAGCGGGATGAAACACGATTTCAGACTTCGGGTGATTCCAGCCCTCGGCCTCGCTTCGCTCAGTCAGTCAACTTCACCCTTAGGCACACAATATACTATTTCCTTATTAAAAAGCCTTCTATTTCCAGCTAAAATAGGAGTACTAATAAAATTTTATAGTGGGTTCGGTATTATAAAAATTATCTTAAATATTTAATTACATAGGTACATATCAAACACCTTTTCGATACTGTAATTAACTCGGGAATAACACCATATTACAAGCTGTTCTCGAGGGTTATTTCGAATGGTCTCGCCCGAAGACTTAATAAATTTTAGCCTCTAGAGCAGGCCTGGTTTCGTAAAGGCTAATTTCTGAAAGAAATTTTGAAAATTCAACCCATAAGGGTACAAAATAGGGGTTTTAAATTTAGTATTTACCAATCAAAATTGAACTTAACGTGAGGAACCCCCGGGCAAACGCTTGTATTTAATATAATCACCTATTTACTAATACTAAACCTAACAACTACGGCATTAGCTACCTACGAACAAGAACAACTCAGCTAGGTTCCCGTTCCGCATCGAGACTCTTTATGGGTATCTAACGAGCTATTTATCTAGGTATATTTTCTTTGTTTTTGCTACTATTAAACTAAATGTGGCACGACCTTGAATCAGTATATTATATATAATATAATTAAGAAACTTTTTTTAAAACACGAGGCATAGAGCTTCCATTACATTAACAATTCAATAAATTAATTCAATAAATTAAGAATAAACATACCAATTAATGTGATCACTATAATAATGTCGAATATATACTAGGTTGAAAATTATGAACTAAAGTCGACATTTTCATAAAATTATTCAAGGCAACGTTAGAAACGTTATATTTTCCTACTTATTTCCCGACTAGGTTGACACATAACCGGCGTAAAATACGAAATTACGCATACCTAACTTCCGTATTTTGTCTTGTATTTACAATCTTGGGTAAGTAAATAAAAGGTATAAAAATATGAGTGTGGTAATAGCCTGGTTTTAAAACATAGATATCGATCAGCCAACTCAAAGAGGTCCGTTAGAAGTAGGTAAGGAGTTCACTTTGTAATGTTTGTCACCGTCATTTAGTAAGTACAGCAGCAGGGCGACCGCGTATCTTTTGCATCAATCATTGATACATCGCAATCATCTCCGATTGGCTGAATTTATGGTATTCTTGCTGCGTCAGTGGATTTCGTCCAATAGTGGAAGAGTGTTAACCAATCAGAGGTGATTGCGATGTATCAATGATTGATGCAAAAGATACGCGGTCGCCCTGCAGAGCAATCCGTAGAATGATACGGCAAGGAATTCATGTTGAAGGTCTCAGTTTTATGTTCGTTGTCTTTTTATTTTTTTTAATGAGTATTTAACATAATTATTTAATACCTGACCCAACCACACTTCGTATGGGTGGTCTTGCGTTATGTACCTACTACAATAAATATTTAAAAGCTAATCAGATCGCGATATTGATTTGCTGTTACCCATTTAGGAGTTCCTTCCTCGATCTCCAAACCATTTATTAGATACAAGTAGTCGCCAACGACTTCGTCCGCGCAAAATTTCTGATTTCCTATGAGATTATACGATTTCCCCGCTGCAAAAAGCCTATCTATAGAGGTTACAGGTATACAGGTTTTAATTACCTAAGTATTTAAAACTAATATCCTAAATACCATTTTCATGTCTCGAACTTCAAAAACATAGGACTTTTTATACAAACTTCCGACCCCCTTTTCACTCCCTTATGGGTGAATTTTCTCGAAACCGTCTCTTAGCTGCTGATGTCTACACTATAAAAGAAATTTTAGTTCCAAATATCAAGTTTGTATGCGTTATAGCTCCTGATATATCGTGATTAGTCAGTGTGAGTGAGTGGTATTTCGCTTTTATATATATAGAAGATAGATTTATTAAAGTTACCTACATGAAATCTACGACGGACTAACCCGACAGTATATTTAAGTCCGTAAGATCCTTACTCGATATTTAAACATTTAGGTTAAGTTACATTGAAATGCATATTACTCGTGAAATGTTTTAAATTTCGACTCGCTGAAAATCGATTTGGGAATTACTAACGGCCGATTACTGAAACGTGTTTTGTAAAAAGAAGCTTCTTTTTAAGTGTTATATAGTATTATGATTACCCGTACAACAAATGTTAAAAAACATATTTCCAAAAATCCGATTTTGGAAGTCGGGTTTTTTGGAAAGAATTTTTATTTTTAACTTTTTAGAGTACTCTAAATCCCCACGGCTTAGGAGTGCAGTACCCTGCAGCATCAGAGTTGAGGAGTTGCAGGGACTTGGGTTTAAGTATGAAGTCGTTGCTACCATAATACCTATCCTAAATCGCTATTTTAAGGAGTTCTGTACCCTGCAGCATCACGGTTGAGGAGTTGGGACTCAGAGTTGAATCGTATACCTACACGTGACTTGATACCTACTATATGAATTCACCATCTTTCCTAACTCCCTAATTTTGAGGATTTCATGTTGTACACCTAAAGCATCAGGATTGAGGATTTGGAGTCAGAATTTTTATGGGACCACTTCGCGAGCTTCCTCTAACTACTGAAAAAAATAAATATTCAAATCGGTTTAGAAACCACGGAGATATGCACCGACATACATTTTTTTTAAAAATACGCGCCGAATTGAGAACCTCCTCCTTTTTTGGAAGTGGGTTAAAAATGGTCACGCGTTAGGATGATTTAAGATCAAATACACATACAAACGTGAACTGCGTATACCACGTTTAATAAATAATTATTTATATAAAGAAAAGAGAGTAAAACGCAATATGCGCAAAAACATACCTACTTTTATATTCAGGGCCAATCTTCCCACGGCTTCCCATTTAAAATTTTGTTCGTATCATAATAATATAAAGCCTATTCGTCGCTTTAGGCTGAATCAGTTGCTGCATTGTTCCTTATACGATTAACTTATGTATAAAATTAAAGATACAATACTAGACCACGGTCATAGTTCCAGTTCCACCCACGACTTTTAAGTTAGCTACCTACTACTAAAATTAAAAACAACCTAAAGTTTAAAACTCTACCTTCTGACTCCTAAGAAAGAAAATTAACTATTATTAGTAAATATTGTATACAGGATTCATTTTAAAATACTAATAACCTCTTAAGGGTAGCGTGTGTACGTATAAATTCACAAATTTTGTTTTATTCAGAATCGTTTGAAGTCTAAGAAACTTCAATTTTGATTTTTCAAGCGAAAATAAAAATATCTAAATTGTCTACTCTATGACAGCACTACTCCACGCTACATGTGGTTGGGATCCGGCGCGCGTGCCGGTTGAGTCTAGTTCTACTCAACCATAATACACGGGGTTGAAGAGGGCCTAGACTCTAGGTGTTACCTGCAGTGAAAAGTAATTTGTTTAGTGAATTTATAGTTTCTTTTTTTAAACAGGTTATTAGTATTTTTAAATTAACCCTGTAGAGGTAATTCCATGTTTTAACTACCCATCACATTTCGTTAGGCCTTAACTGAAAAAACCAATACCAAATAACTGTACCTTGGAAAGAAAGGTCTTCAAATTAATCTACCATCTCAAAAACAAAACCCAGAGCCTACAATTTAGAGATTTAAAAAAGTATTTTTGTAAAGCTACAAAAATAGATAAATCTTTACAAATAAATTCCATGGAGATGAAAGTTAATCACGTACATACGCGTCACCATATACCTACCTACCTATATTTTGTAAGTTCAACGAACCCAAAAGCTTGTTGTAGAACATAAAAGTTTTTTACTATCTAATCTAAAATTAATTTGTCAAGCAAAAAACCGGTGATTTTATTTAGTACCTAACAGGATTTTTATAAGAATAATTTTTTAATAATAGGTATTAATATAATATATATTTGTAGGTTTTTTTAGTGTCCTTTACATTCTATGCCTTAACAGTGAGGTAAATGAAATTTAAATGCTCAAACTTTGAAATTAAGTAAAACAATCTGTGTAAGTGATATTGCCACAATTTTAATTTTATTTGAAAGGACGACATTAGTATGTATGGAATATAATTTTAGCCAAATGGCCGCCGCGACAGTGCTGTAGGTGGGTGGTCTATCTTGGTGAACCTATTTGGACGACATCTTCGCTTAAATGGGGCTCAATTTCATGAAAAACGCGAGTAATGTTGGCCTTCAGGACAATAATTGCATAGACAGGTTAGCCCGCTACCATCTTAGACTGCATCATCACTTACCATCAGGTGAGATCGCAGAACACTCCAGATTTCACGTAGACCCACAAAAATTAGTCGAGCGGTGTTGAGTCACTCGATCTCGGTGTCCAAAACCAAGGCTCGACGTAAAATCCGGCAAGTTGATGTCACAGAAAGACCGAGCTCTTGCGCACATCGCGGAATTGACTGCCTGGGATTTTCTCGTTCACTGTCCCAAACGGCAACAATAATCTGTAACGAGCTTACGTTTCGTACGTACAGGCACCTACTACTAATACATTGATCACCGAGCCGTTTATTTCAAATTTTTGCATTAAATGACGGATTGTATACTCTGCAGGATTGTCATAAATTGAACGCAACGCACGGAACGTTAGGCGAACAGAGCACTGATTTTGATGATCAACGCGTTGTTCAAATGGGTGTAGCGTTCCATGGAGAAGTGGCAAGACTAAATTAGTATTCTTGTCAAATTTGACAGCTTTAGCTTTACCAAGATGGCCGCTATACACTGTAAAAGTTCGAACGCCCCTATTGAAAAAACCGTTTATATTAAGACTAGCTGATTCCCGCGACTTCGTACGCGTGGATCGAGGTTTTGTAGTTCCCGCGGGAACTCTTTAATTTTCCGGGATTAAAAGTAGCCTATGTGCTATTCCAGACTATAATCTATCTCTGTGCCAAATTTCAGCCAGATCCGTTAGGCTGTTGGGGCGTGATTGAGTAACAAACATCCATACATCCATCCATCCATCCAAACTTTCGCATTTATAATATTAGTAAGAAAAGCTCAAATGCTAAGTTTAATGGCATTAATGGCTATAACTTGAGAAATGAGGGACTTTCATTCAAATTTTCAACCCCTATTTTACCCCTTTGGGGATGAAATTTTGACAAACTGTGACCAATACGTAGGAACTTCTTTAATTTTTAACGAGAGCCAACATACCAAGCTTCGTTGATATAACTTGAGAAATATCTTGAGAAATGAAGGACTTTTATACCAACTTTCATCCCCTATTTCACCCCTTTGGGGGTTGAATTTTCAAAAACTGTGAAACACGTATTTCTTCATTTTTAACCCGCAGTACATGTACCAAGTTTCATGGCTATAACTTGAGAAATGAAGGATTTTCATATTATTAACTTTCAACCCCTATTTCACTCCTTTAAGGGTGGAATTTTGAAAAACTGTGACACGTGAATTTTTTATTTTTTATCTTAAGCCAAAATACCAAGTTTCGTTGATATAACTTGGGAAATATCTTGAGAAATGAAGTACTTTCATACAAACTTTCATCCCTTATTTCACCCCTTCGAGGGTAGAATTTTCAAAAACTGTGAAATACGTATTTCTTGTTTTTTACCGGTAGCTCGTATACCAAGTTTCATGGATATAACATTAGAATTGACGGACTTTCATACAAACTTTCAACCCCTATTTCACCCCCTTAGGGGTGGAATTTTGAAAAATCCTTCCTTAGTGAGCGCCTACGTCACGAAAGGAACCTACTGTCAAAATTTCAAGTTTCTAACTCCAGCGGTTTCGGCTGTGCGTTGATATATAAGTCAGTCAGTCAGTCAGTCAGTCAGTCAGTCAGTCAGTCAGTCAGTCAGTCAGTCAGTCAGTCAGTCAGTCAGTCAGTCAGACAGTCAGTCAGTCAGTCAGTCAGTCAGTCAGTCATTTTATATATATAGATTTAGATATTTAGTACTATAATATTGGGGGTAAACAATCAATGTCAAAGATCTCTATACATCTGCATCGTAAGCACTAAGAGGTTAAGTGAGAGAACACGCATGACACGCAGACTGAATGGTTCCGATGTAGGTATTTAGGTAATGTGAATTTAACAGTGGAATTCATAATCGTTGGTTAACCAGTCTCCGCAAAAATGCCGTTCACGATTCGCGTAGTCATTGAATGTTGAATCAATCTTTGTTGCAATTCATAAACGTTCGCTAGACAATCGCCTAGCTGAATGGAGAAGAAATGGAGATGTACAGAATATTGTCTATTGATTGACATGTTATCTGTGGAAATTTTCTATGGATGTCACTTTGACGCACTGAGTCACTCAAGTCAACGTCAATGTTTGTTTACAAACAAACATTCTCAATTTCCAATAGTTTCCAATTTTAGTGAAGAAGAGAAAGCAGACCGAAGTGAATTCGAAATTTACGTGGTAAAACACTGACGAATGATACCACCTTGATAGCGGTGATGCCTAACATAATGATTTGTATATCCCACATAAAGTAAGAGATGGCCAAGGCTCACACTATTCGGAACATCCGATAGGTATAAGAATCGCCCTGGAGCACCTCTACAAAAATATCGAGAAGATATTATGTTTGTTCACAGTTAGCAAAAGTGCAGCTGCTCTCCATAAACTGAACTCCCAGTAGAACTACTTACTTTAGCTCATACGTCCTAACTGTTCCGGCCTGGTGCAAAGATGTGTTCATCAGTGCAGACTTTTGGCCTGAGGGCATAGTATACCGTTGCTACAGGGAAGCGAGAATAAGAATTTCTTCTGTTTCATAAGACTATAATATACTTATTTTTAGAAATATATCTATAGTATTTTAAGAATTCTATTGTATTGTGTTATTTTATGTGTTATCATCATATTATGTTTAAATATAACCAAATAAATATTTGTTTTGTGCCTGATTCAAATAAATATTTTTTTGGAGACCATACTTATGAAACCAAACATGATACCTCTGCTGTAAATCTCTGCTGCTCATTGGAACTGCTAATGAATGAGTAATAAAGAAAACTACAAAATATTATAATCCATTTAATATTATTTTAATAATTAAATAGATATACCAGGCTGAAAAAGAAAATTAATCTACTATTATGATTCTTGTATTGCTAGCCCCTTCCTTTTCGCCTTAAGCAATGTACATATCATATGAGGCCATCCAACGAAATGACCTTTATTCTTACTTCTTCAATCCAGATATCTTTGCTCAAACTGAGGATATTAGAACAGCGTATGTTCTGTAATCGTCAATAGGTACTGTGTAGTACATAGTATAGTTCCTTTATTTAGCGCTCGATATGTATTATTCATCAACATCCTATGTCCTATGAGATACTGAGTCATCATAAAAAATAGTGAAGCTGGTTTCTTGTTTACCCAGTTCTGTATACCATCAATTAGCATTTGCGTTTACTAGCCTTGCGTCTTTATGTAGGCTAGCCGACTGTACCGTCTTTTACGAGTCTATCCTCATGCGGGGCACTTCTTTCTTCTGCCAATAGTTTATTGCCATCGTTTCAATCCTTCCCCAGCCCACTGCCTAAATACAGAGCACGTGCCTCTTCTCAGAACGAGAAGAGTAACTTCCGGAAATACCAGTATGTATCAGGACAGCATAAATCGTCGTAGTTTTATATGCACTGTCCGTAATTAGCGATTTCATCATCAATGTATAGCCATCATTCGCTTTACACTACACTTTGGATTATTGGTGGATTTATTGGTTTTACCACAAGTACAAACATAGAAAAACATATTGTATATGACTCAAATCACATTTTTCTTCCATTTCTTATTAAAAATCAACATTTTAATATTCACAAATAGCCTACAAAATATACAAAAATAATGTTTTCAAACTCATGTCAAAGCAAAAGCCTTGTTTGGCAGTGTCTGATTAACGGAAATCGGCGAACCAGTATTCGGCCGCTGCTAGCGGCCAATTTGAGAGTTTATTTCGACTATGAAATGCAAAAAGCTTGAATTCGACACATAGCGCTTGAAACGTCTCGGTGGCGAACGTTTCAAGCGTTTATGAATTCCACTGTAAAACAAACTTCTTGTGAACTAAGAGCAAGAATTATAACAAAACAAACGCATCTGTATTTTCTGTTTTGTTACCTCTTCCACTATAGAATTTGTGCCAGGCAGTCATCATATCATACACACTTTCTTTATTATCTGATATTATTCCTTTGATTTTTCCTAGTAGTGTCGTAATAGTCGTTTTAATTTCATACTTTTTACCAATTTATACGAATGAATATTAAATAGGTACCACTATTCTATACTTTGGTGATTTTACAATATTAAAGTTTGTTTAGTAGAAAGAGACAAGGACATCTAAAATCACATAAAACTCCCAATTTGAAGATCATTGAAATTTAATAAACGAATATTTTAGCATTTCATTGTATCATCAACATATTATTTCATTTCATCCTTTCGTGTCTCTGAGAGAGCATATTATATTGAAATTATATAATGTTCTCTCTCATAGTTTTCATTAAAAAAGTCCCTAGCATATATTTTAGTATATTAGAAAACCTAATATACTGAAATACCTACATAATAAATATAATAACTGAAACTGTGACGCGCGTAAGAAATGTGGCCTCAAAACCCGTTTCAAGTTTCGGCCGTCAGAATAGTACCAAATAATGGTACGATGATGGATGACCATGATCTTGAAACGTTCAAGATCATGGTCAAAAGTGAATCCGTTTGTATTATAGAATCGAAAACTGTAAATAGTAAATACTACGTTATACGTACTAGAAATATGATTGCAATAATATAACAAAATTATCTAATTTCACACTGTAATTTCTTTACAAGTACATACATTAACTCGATATGAATTAAAACCATTGCGTAAGTATAAAATAATAATGACGTAGCAACATTCAATATTATATTATTTAATAAATATAATATAAATCGATCAGGTGTTTTATCACAAATATATGTATAGATTATAGAATGTAATGCAATACAACTGCAATATAATGAATAATCTTACGATACCATTTTAGAAATGCGGCTTTTTACTTATGCACGTAAGTGTCCTTTATAATATTTTTATTTATATAATTGGCCATTGCATCTTCACAATAAAAATGTCAAAATTAGTGTTTTGTCAAACTTTAATTATTCTAAGAGATTTAACTTCGGCTTCCAATTTAATAATTTCCCGTCATTTTTATTCCTGTTCAACATCTGTTATAATTATTTACTAGTAAATTAATTAACCATTAATTTCATTAACCGTTATTATTTACTTAATGATCGAATCGCATATTTTCGTGGTATACGTGAACTTCAAGTTTCTCATACTTATAATATATAAAAATTCTTTTCAAAAAAAGCAACTTCCAACGCCACTGTAAAGTACAAAATAATTTTGATCTCTACCCACCATGTTGAAGTCGGGCGGGTATAACAAGAATAAGCAAAGTTTACGCATCAGACTCGCCCGACTTCAACATAGTGGGTAGAAATCAAAGTTATTTTTAACCGACTTCCTTGTACATACATTTACAGTGGCGTTGGAAGTCGGTTTTTTGGAAAGAATTTCTATTTTTAACTTTTTAGTGTCAGGGTTGAGGCTTTGGAGTCAGAATTTATTATGGGACCACCTCGAGAGCTTCCTCTAACGACTGATAGAAACATTTTTCAAATCGGTTCAGAATCCACGGAGATATGCATCGACATACATTTAAAACGAAAATACGCGCCGAATTGAGAACCTCCTCCTTTTTGGAAGTTGGTTAAAAGATGCGATATCAAAACAAAAAAAAATACGCTCAGAAATATTTTATTAGGTGTCCTATTAGTCAAAGTCACATAACGGTCAAGAGCAAATTAACAATCACATCGTTTAAAATTCTAAAGTCATCTTGATTCTATACGATAATCTAATTACCTACTTGCATTAAATGAGCGATTGCGCATTTAAATATGAAAATGTCTTGTGTCTTATGAGTAATCCATACTAATATTATATTTATGCGAAAGAGTGTAATTTTTGTCTCGGAAAAATAAGGATTTCCCGCGGGAATAAATAAAAACTTAATCCACGCCGACGAAGTCGCGGGCATCAGCTATTATTAGTATAAAAAAATAAATATTATTACCATTTAACCCTACTAGAAAACATATTCTAAAAGCTGCGTGCTGTTTCTTTTATTTGGTAGCATTAAATCGTATAAATCAAGTATACGAGGAAAATAAGCCTACAATTACAGGGATTACTAATCAAGGTCAAAAACTGCATTGAAATTCTACAACCAATTTATCTGGTTTTGATTTCAATGTATATACTTGGTACCTACTTATCAAATATAGAGTCCTTATAATGGTTTAGAGCCAAAGAATATATCACTTTTAATTTCATAAATTCTAAACTATTATATTCTGTGCTAAAAACGTTTTTATTTTAATTTTCAGATGAAGAACCAGCGTCGAGCGCTGATGTTAGTGGCGACGCTATGGATCTTCGTCACAGTTTTTATTCCAACCGATACGCAGTCTGCCAATCCGATTTCTTCCTTCATGCAATTTCTTCAAGAAGGCACTCATCAACAAGATAACGAACCACCAGACCAAACAAATTTTCTTTCGGAATACGACTTCATCGTTGTCGGTGCTGGCACAGCTGGATGCGTGATAGCTAACCGTTTAACGGAAATACCCGAATGGAAAGTGTTACTTGTAGAAGCTGGTGTGAATGAAAATTTTGTTATGGATATTCCTATTCTAGCAAATTATCTTCAATTTACTGATGCTAATTGGAAATATAAAACCAAGCCCTCTGACAGATACTGTGCTGGCTTTGAAAACAAGCAATGTAACTGGCCACGTGGTAAAGTTGTTGGAGGTTCTAGCGTACTGAACTACATGATTTATACTAGAGGTGCAGCTCTCGACTACAATAATTGGGAAGCAATGGGCAATGAAGGATGGGGCTGGAATGACGTTCTTCCCTATTTCAAAAAAATCGAGAAATTCAATATTCCTACACACGACAATCGCGAATATCATGGACATGACGGTTTCTTAAATATCGAACACGCACCTTTTCGTACAACTAAAGGCAAAGCATGGGTAAAGGGAGCGCAGGAGTTGGGTTTTAAATATAATGATCACAATGGAGCAAAGCCAGCTGGTGTATCTTTCTTACAACTTTCCATGAAGAATGGGACCCGACACAGTTCAAGTAGAGCATATCTTCATCCTATTAATAAAAGAAACAACCTCCATTTGTCTAAAGTCAGTATGGTTACAAAACTCATTTTTGACAATACGCAAACCAAAGTAATAGGCGTTGAATTAGAAAAACGTGGGAAGCGATACAAGATATTAGCCAAAAAGGAAGTTATTTTATCAGCTGGTGCTATTAACTCTCCTCAAATACTGATGCTGTCTGGAATAGGACCCAGAAGTGATTTAGAGGCTCTGAATATTCCAGTTATTAAGGATTTACCTGTAGGGTATAATCTCATGGATCATATTGCGGCCGGTGGGGTTCAATTTATGGTGCAACAGCAAAATGTAAGCCTTTCTACAGGTTATATATTAAACCACTTAGAATTGGTATTCAAATGGATGAGAAATCACAAGGGCCCTTTATCAGTACCTGGAGGATGCGAGGCTCTTGTATTTATGGACTTGAAAGACAAATTCAACACAACGGGCTGGCCAGACATAGAATTACTATTTATAAGTGGAGGCCTAAATTCGGACCCCCTATTGCCAAGAAACTTCGGTTTTGATGAACGAATTTATTCTAATACATACTCTTCGTTAGGTAATAAAGACGTTTTCATGGTGTTCCCTATGCTCATGCGACCTAAATCCAGAGGCAGAGTGTTGCTGCGAAGCAGAAATCCGAGAGTACACCCAACTTTGGTACCGAACTACTTTGAATATTCAGAGGACTTGCAAAAAATCGTCGAAGGCATCAAAGTTGCCATTGAAATTTCAAGGCAACCGTCCATGAAAAAGATAGGAACCAAGTTGTACGATGTACCTATTGCAGATTGTTTAAAGTATGGCCAATTTGGCAGTGATGCGTACTTTGCTTGTCAAGCTCAAATGTTCACTTTTACGATTTACCATCAAAGCGGGACTTGTAAAATGGGAATAGAGAGTGACCCGTCATCTGTTGTAGATCCTAGATTGAGAGTACATGGAATTTCCAAATTAAGAGTTATAGACGCTAGTGTTATGCCCGAAATAACATCAAGTCACACTAATGCTCCTACGTACATGATAGCAGAAAAAGGCGCCGATATGATAAAAGAAGACTGGGGAAAAAGACGATGAATATTTATTAATAGTTTAGTTAATTAATAAGCTCGACTGTGATGTAATTATATTGAGTATTAGTATTAAATAATTTAGTTCTTATCTATTAGTAAATTTGGTATTTCAAATTTTCCTAATAAGACCCATTAGTTAATATGTTATTTATCAGGGCAACATTACAATTTCAGTTGTGCAATCTCGATCTAGAAGTATAACACATCAATGTTATGCAATGTATTGCAAAACATCGCATTTTTAGATTGAGATGGGTGAAAAAACGTGCTGAAGGTATAATTTTTTTCTAAAAAATGATATTGAAAAAGTGCACATTTCATACCCTGTAAATGAGTTCGAAAGTTAAACTTCCCGGCCTAGGCCATGTAATAATGTAATGCAAGAATGTATTATGTATTTTCATTACATATCATAAGTTTGAAATTCGAAAAGTATAATATTTATTTTTTATCTTTATAATATTGAAAGGCGGGAATTAACTACATACCTAATCTTTATAATTTATTATTTAAAAGTGACGAAAAAATGAGTTCGAGTGAAGATATTATCGATTCAGATTGCCTCGTTTTCTGAGAGCGGAGGCCGAATTAGCTAAAAATAATTTGCTTCCGCCGAAATCCAAAGAAAAGTCACTTGTTTCATTTTTTAGAAAAGCACCTCGACCGGGAGAGCATTTCTGGTCTCGTATATAGTCTAACTAACACTCGACCAGAAAACGCGTACTTCCCGGTCTCGCGATGTAATGTACTATTCCCTTAATAGTTACACTGTTAAAATGGTTTTCTGGCTAAGCCCGATTCCAGAAACTAAGTATCAACAAACAAAGTTGGTTATTTCACTCTGCCTAGAATCATACTCATTAAAGTTATGAAGTTTTAATTGATCTGTCAATATTGTATAGAATCGTCTAATTAGAGATCGATAATTATTATAACACTGTAAACATTGTAACTGGATGATTCCTGTACATAACCGTAACCTATTTTTTTTAAATTATAATAATTGGAAGAAGCGTATCGATACACACCACGAAGCAATGTTTTACCATTGAAAATTGTTATCAGATGCAAATCGCCTGAGACGTATTTTTGGCCATAGCTCCGAGGATTTTGAGAGGATCAAGATGGAAATAGTACCAAGAGTTGAGGAATTTATCGAGACACGTGTGAGCGTTTGAATTTGGAAAATCGGCTGGTAACATATTTTTTTTTGGAATTTTGAAAAATGTAAAAAAACGGGTTTTACGGGTCGGTGTTTGTCTACTAGATTGTAAATATTTCGGGAAAAAAACCGACTTGAGAAAAAAAGGGTCCTAGGGTATTAGTTTAGCTACAAAATGGCGAAAAAAATTTGAAAATCGGTTAATAATTGTGACCTCTAGGTGGTCCCTTTTTATTTGGAATTGTAGAAAAACGGGTATTTCCGTATATGATGTGGCGGTCTTTGCAGTCCGCACATAATCCAATAGGTGGCATTACTAGTACACGCACGCGACCACGAACAGCCCAACTCACGCTTACGAAGTTTTCTCAGAATTACGCTATATATACGACCTCCCAAGATGAACGGTCGGACCAGTGGTCCCCGAGCACAACACCCGCTCGGAGGATGATCATCCTATTGTTACGGTCGAGCCATATCACCTGCTCCCGTACATTGGTGACCCCGACGTGATCTCTAAGCCGCCGCCGACGATGACTGAAAAGCCCACGTGATCTTCAAGCCGCCGCCTACGCACATCAAGCCGACGTCACGCCTTCACTCGTCAGACTTAAGCAACATCGCACATCACAATTAATCCCTGCAGTCATCGCATCAAGGACAGCATCATCAATACGCAGAGCGGGACACAACAGCATCACATCGCAGCACAGCAACGCAACGCAACACAGCCGATCGATGTTCCGGCACAACAGCGACATACGAAATGCAGCACAGCCGTTCACAGAGCCACACGCTCGGCGGCCCGCACCAGTCGATTCGCAACAGCATATCAGTACACAGCCCGTCGACGCCCCGTACCAGCTGCACAAGTGGGTCACACAGCCTCAGAGTCGTATGAGCCTACAACGCCACTACTCTGGTTGTACACGACGCCGCTTCACTGAGTACTTCCCGACGCAGCGCTTACACCTGAATGCTCATCGACGCCACTTCTCCAGATGCTTGCAACGCCGCTCAACTGAATGCTGACGACCTCCAGACTCGAAGGGGAGTGATGTGGCGGTCTTTGCAGTCCGCACATAATCCAATAGGTGGCATTACTAGTACACGCACGCGACCACGAACAGCCCAACTCACGCTTACGAAGTTTTCTCAGAATTACGCTATATATACGACCTCCCAAGATGAACGGTCGGACCAGTGGTCCCCGAGCACAACACCCGCTCGGAGGATGATCATCCTATTGTTACGGTCGAGCCATATCACCTGCTCCCGTACAATGAAAAGTGATGTAGCTTCTATGATTATTGACCGATCGTCATGGTAATGGTGTTAAAAGATGCGGATGCAGACGAGAAGTGCATTCGAGTGATTTTGAAGAAGAGATTTTTTTTTTTTTAAGGATCAACAAAAGCTAGAGTAATTATTGACTGATCGCGTATTTCCGTTTGCGTGTTCAATAGAAGGCAGCATTGTCTCGAACCCCGCACGGGTTTGATGTGCTAACTCTCTATTCAAACCCGTGTTCAATATAAGGAACTCGTCCTCCAATCGCGCACTGATTTTCTTCCAAACGCGTGTTCAATTCAAGGCGATCAATCCGACAACGCTGTGCAGCACGGGAGTTTGGGAGCGTTGGCGACGGGATTTTATGGTGAATTTCATGCTATAAAAAGGGTAGTGATATTCATGCTATAATATACCTATTATTAAAAAATGTAGATCGTTCCTAAAAACCGAATCAACACAACCCGACTCCACGTTGTCTTGTCTGCCCTACCCCTAGAAAGTTTTTGTAAAGCGCGAAGCTAGAAGCTCGCGAAGGAGTTCCTGAATGAATCGAGCCGGCGACCTCCGTAGCGAAACGAAGGTCGAGTAGGTGAAGCTGAATGAAGGGGCGACGAAACGAGTCTTCTGGCGTAGCCCATCCATTTTACATCTACATTTTTATAAATCGTTATAAGTTTATAACCTATAACAAATAAAATTTTAGGGTTTCTTGCCTGTTCATCAATCATCTCACAACAAACAAACACGGATTCCGTGCATCAAGCCAAATACTGCCTTCTATTGAACACGGAAATAAATACGCCTATCAGGGCGCAAACTCGTGCTGAAAGATGGTGTTGAAAGATGCCTTGTAGGTAATGTAGTTATGTAATTTTAGGGAAGTAAATCTCAATAAAATAAATTTTTTTCGTAAATTTTTGTATTCATTTTCTATGCTCCGATGCTTGCGGGGACTTCGAAATCTGTGTGTATTTTTAAATTATCTAACCCGCTGTAATATATTGGGTTAAACCATCCGTGCGAAGCCGGAATGGATCAGCTAGTTAAGTAATAAATAAATAGAAATAAAATCACAAATTACGTAAAACACTAGTGGCAAATTTTTTATAATTTAATTATTCTCTACCGCCCACAGTTTTAGAAAGCAGATACTTCTGAGAAGAGCTGGCAAGAAACTCATCAGTTTCCCCAGGTGTTCTTCCTCAGACGAAGTAAGAAGTCAAATTTGATTGGAATCAAATATTTTCCGTTACATGCAGCCAGGCCAACTATATTACTATTGGCAGCTCGATTCAATGATGTTCTAATGCGTTACTGATTCTATTTTGTAATAACAATCGACTTTCTTTATGAAAATATTTTAATCGATTTGGCACATTGATAAGTAATTATTTGACCGCAACACTTGGCGAAATATGCATCACACAATATAATATTATTTGAGATAATATGCACTAAATATCAGATAAAGACTGAGATAAAAACTTCACTCTGAAAACCAGATGAAAGGTGTTTCTGTCAATAATCATAATTATCAATACAACATGCCTAGGGAAGTTAGCACAGGGATCCGGATCAAAATTCCGATAGGCATTCGTTAGGTAGGTATATTCAGGCAAGTCATAATGAAATCTGAGCTTAAATATTTCAACTAGGGTACCTAAGCATTACTTGCATGCCTTTACTCAGCGGCACAAATCACGGAAACAACCTTGTATGCGTTATCTGTGTTCAGTGGCCAATTCAGTGACGTGCAGCCCGCACTCCACTGAATAGCCCTTGGCCTGACCTGCTTGCAAGTGGTGCTGCTGCCTGTTGCTGCTGCAGTGCCTAAGGTGGAGCGCGCTTGCCTAGAAGATGCCTATTCACTCTTGAATATTGAATATCTTGAACATTAGTTTTATCCTTCTCTTTTAATATAGGTTCCCTATATTAAAAGAGAAGGATAAAACTAATTATTATTCAAGTCAACCCCAATAAACCCTAGACGACTTGTAAAAGGAGCCGGGGCAGTGAATAATAATTGAAATGCTGACAGCGTCAACTTTGCTCTTGATATTACGACAGGCGTCGCTTCTCAGCAACCAAAAAAAAATTATTTACAACAAAAGTAGACTATCATGTTTTCATATGTAATACCTTAAATCCTTATAATTTGAAAGAATTCATTTGAAGCATACTTTGTATGTTATTGAAACCTCAGTTAAATGAGCTCAGCGCTTTATAAAACTTATTGGATTAATAGCAATAGAGCACAATACGCTCGGTTGTCGCATATTTTTCTAACCAACTTTGACCGATCTTAACATCCAGTTTTTTAAGTGTAAGGCACAATTACCCGGTACAATTCGCCGGTTAGAAAATCCAGCCACCGCTTTCTTAGACGGCTTGGAGCTTTACAGACAGACAGGTTTCTTGCAACTTATCGCCGCCGATGTCACAGACCTCGGATGTGATCGCTCGCAGTGCTTCGGTAAGTTATTTTATTTATTATAGCAATTGTTGCACCCAACGTTTTTAGGGCTGCGAATCTAAAAGGTAAGTTTGCAATCCTTACGCCGCGACTATGTCTGTCCGGGCATTTTTTTAAATATTGATCCTCGAAGGAATGTTTAAGAAGGTGGGACAAACCTTCAATTATAAAAGGCAAATTAGAATAAGGATTCTGTACTCTGATAGCTAGATTGCCGCTCAAAGGAGACAGTTCAGATTTTTATGGGGCGTAGGCCTAGTCTTGTACAAGTAGAGAAATGAAAAAATAAAATACTAGACCAGTTTTTAGTAGTCAAATTTACGAATTCATCGTGTAATTTCAGTGGTAAAATTATTTGATCTTTCCATGTTAATCAACACTAAACATGAGTGGGTAACAATGGCAACGGCAAATCATATTTTTTGACGTTTTCAAAAGAAAAACACGTTATTTTGACAGTGACTGACAGAAATGACATTTGATACATTTCGCGCCTACTGCCTTCTCTATGGCTGAAGGTTGCAATCTTGGAATCATATCGAAAACTTGAAATACAAGTTTTATTTTCTGCTCGTTATTTACTTTACTGTTCTAAATTATTATATTTTTAATACAATCTATGTATTTTCCTCTATTCATGGTAGAGAGTACTAGAGTAGGCCTAAAATGGACCTTTTTCTATTCACACGAAGTCAAATGGCACCAAAAACAGTTTTCAACACAGCAAAATCAGCTGAGATATATTAATTATCTATGTAGGTAATTGAACCCAGTTTGCCAAACCTTTGAACGCATTTTATATTTTGTTCAAATTCGACGCCAGTGAAGCAGTGTTCTTAGATCATATTTCTCTATTTTTAACCAGTAGTTCGTCGGTGCGGATTTATATTCTCGAAATCCCTTCTTAGGAATTGGAATTGAAATTACTTTATAATTAACAAAAATAACTCCACCATAAACCAGAAAAAATAATTACCACAAGATGAAAATCCTAAATCCACTCTTGACGAAGTCGCGGGCATAATAGCTTAGTACGTAGTTTATACTCCGCTAACCGCTCCCAAAATAACAAACTATACCTAGAGTGTGACAAAAATTAAGATTTATTTGATAGAAGCAGGCGCGTTACTTTGCGGAAGGCCATGATAATTAGGGAACACGCATCTAAACTTCTTGTACATTACTAATGTATGTAGATTTTGGTTGCGGAGAAGAACTAGAACAGAGTCAAGGCTATACATCCTTTAAGCTGCGCCTACAGTTTTTGTATTATGTGTGTTTGTGTTGCTTGTTTATAAAGCAGTGCTGAAATGATCTAATAACTCATCCGTCGCGTTCCGTGCGGCCGGCATGCGGCGCGTTTTTAACCCAAGAGTTATAAGTAAATTTCCGGCCTCAAAAAATTAGGTTTGCAAATTTTAAGAATGGCTTGAGGTTGACTGGTTATTGTGAAACACGTGTCCAAAAAATGTGAACGTTTGTACTAATATAAGTATGACCCAGAACCCGAAGGTTGCAGAGGAGAGACAGTAGAGTTCTTCGATAAAAAATCACAAGTAAAAAAACCGGCCAAGTGTTAGTCCGGCTTACACTACCTTGTAAGGATAGACCTATTCTTTCAAGGTAGTGTAAGCCAGACTTTACGTAATAATTTTATGTACATATAATTACTTTTTTGGTAAAATTATTCCTCCGCATCAAATAAAATGAGCGAGCGGCTAGCCCAATGGCTAGCGAGCGAGCTGCTCGCTACATATTATTACTCAAGAGGCTTTAATATATTCCGTGAGGTTCATATGAAGGCCAGCTAATAAAATATTCTGGATAGGCATTGGTAACAGTTGGTCTGATCCTCATCCTGTGCATGAAATACAATTTCATGTGTGTAAATAGCTTGTGAGAGGCAGAAAAGCTTCATTAAGCTTTTCTAGCCTATTGGCAAAATTGTAATATAGTCCATTGACTATATTACAATTTTGCCAATAGGCAGTTCCGCAGTTCGTCAAAAATATATATGCTTCACATATCAGATAGAAAATAAGCAAAGCAATGTTCAAATCTAATTGACTCGCCCAGCAAGATACGTCAAAACTAGATATATAAAGAAGTAATAAAATTAAAATATTAAAAATCCCACGACGAACTGCAGAGATCCATTATGACATTTTATAACATTGAAACAACAATTAGAACTTAGCAAAAGTATATATAATATCTCAAACACAAAACAACATCTTTGACGGCTCAGTAGTTTTTTTGACCAGCTTGCTGGGTTATGGCCAAATGGTAATTGAGTAGAGGTATCAAAATATATATATAAATGGCTTAGTAATAATAATAATAATAATCAAAATATAGTGTCAAATTGTAATATTCTGATAAATAATTGTTAAAAAAATATATCACTTCAAAAAATACTTAAAAAAAATATTATGGATTAAAAACCGAGTTCCTGTGCCCACCTCCTTGCTCCATCACGAGACCCATGGCAGCATCTAGGTTTAAAGTGCTAGTCAAGACAAATCAAAAGAGTCCAAACACGACGGGCTTACGATGAGAACTCAAGGAGTTCCTGTGACCATCTCCTGGCTTCATCACGAGACCCTGGGCAGCATCTAGGCACAGAGTGCTTGTCAAGACAAATCAGAAGAGTCCAAATACGACGGGTTTATGATGGTAACTAAAGGAGTTCCCATAATCGCCTCCTGACTCCATCATGAGACCCTGGACAGCATCCAGGTAGAAAGCGCTTGTCACAACAAATCATAAGAGTTCAAATACGACGATTTTACGATGGCAACTTAAGGAGTTTTTATGACCACCTCTTGGCTCCATCATGAAATCCTGGGCAGCATCTAGGCACAAAGTGCTTGTCAAGACAAATCAAAAGAGTCCAAACACGACGGGTTTACGATGAGAATTTAAGGAGTTCCCATGATCACCTCCTGACTCCATCATGAGACACTGGACAGCATCTAGGTACAAAGCGCTTGTCACGACAAATCAAAAGAGTCCAAATACGTCGGGTTTACGATGAGAACTTAAGGAGATCCCATGACCTCCTCCTGGCTCTATCATGAGACCCTGGGCAGCATCTAAGTACAAAGTGCTAGTCAAAACAAGTCAAAAGAGTCCAAACACGGCGGGTTTACTATGAGAACTTAAGGAGTTCCTATGACCACATCCTTGCTCCGTCATGAGACGCTGGGCAGCATCTAGGTACAAGCTAAATATATCTAAAACAAAAAGCCCGCATCTAAATCAGCACAGTAGTTTTTCAGAAAAAATGTAACGTATTGAAAAATTAAAATCATAGACTACAGCTCAGCTTGGTTGTCTATGGTCCTAAAATATATCTAAGAACCTTCAACAAGCTACACATATATGCAAAAACGGCAACTCAATCGGCCCAGTACTTTTTGAGAAAAAATGGTAACATATTGAAAAATTTAAATCATAGACTACTGCTCAGCTTGGTTGTCTATGGTCCTAAAATATATCTAAGAACCTTCTCACAAGCTAATATCTAATGCAAAAAACCGCATCTCAATCGGCCCAGTACTTTTTGAGCAAAATGGTAACATATTGAAAAATTAAAATTATTGACTTCAGCTCAGCTTGGTTGTCTATGGTCCTAAAATATATCTAAGAACCTTCTCCCAAGCTATACATAGCTAATGCAAAAAACCGCATCTCAATCGGCCCAGTACTTTGTGAGAAAAATGGTAACATATTTAAAAATTCAAATCATAAACTACAGGCTCAGCTTGGTTGTCTATGGTCCTAAAACATATCTAAAAACCTTGCCAGAAGTTATGCTTATCTAATGCAAAAACCGCATATTGATGGGTCCAGTCGATTTCCAGGAAAACGGTAACAAAAATGTGCACAAACATACAAACAAACAAACGCACAACCTCTTAGGGCAAACACATAATATACCGTCTCTATTTCGTCCAGGGTAAAAAAGGCGACTGACTGACTGATTGTTCTATCAACGCACAGCTCAAACCACTGGACGGATCGGGCTGAAATTTTGCACATAGATAACTTCTATGACGTAGGAAAGGATTCCTTCTTGTTGAACCCTAAATATAAATCCATACTATTATTACAAATGCGAAAGTGTGTCTGTCTGTCTGTCTGTCTGCTACGCTTTCACGGCCCAACTACTCAACCGATTTTGATGAAATTTGGTACAGAGGTAGGTTACGTCCCGGGGAAGGACATAGGCTACTTTTTATCCCGGAAAATTGAAGAGTTCCCGCGGGAATCGAAAAAATTTATCTGTTCAACCGATTTTGATGAAATTTGGTACAGGGATAGGTTGTATCCCGGGGAAGGACATAGGCTACTTTTTATCCCGGATAATTCAAGAGTTCCCGCGGGAATCGAAAAAACTTGGTCCACGCAGACGAAGTCGCGGGAATCATCTAGTAATTTAATATAAGAAATTCTTTTTAAACAACCGACTTCAAACTCCCGCGCCAACTTTACAACAACAAGTACACGCGATACAAAGTACTTATTTTATTGTTGATATTTTAAAAACCGCTCGACCGATTTCGATAAAATTTATATGGGACCACATGGGAAGTATGCCCTTTCAAATAAAAAAAGAATCATCCAAATCGGTCCACCCAGTCAAAAGTTCTGCGGTAACAAACATATAAAAAAAAAAAAAAAAATACAGTCGAATTGAGAACCACCTCCTTTTTTTAAAGACGGTTGATAAAATCGGCCACTTTGATAAGTTTCCTAATTTGTGACCTGTGGGAAATTCAGAAAGGTACTCGTATCAGTTCAATATAACATAAAAAGAAAAGTTAGTTTAAAGTTTTTAGTTTACTTTTTAAGTTTAAAACTTGATTCTTCCTTGCAAAGACTGAAAATTCCAGATATCGATTATGAAAGAAGAAATAACATAAAAACGCTCACTTTATACAAAGACAAGTCTCCTCATTTGTGATCTTTGGGATCCCAGATATCGGCGGCCCCAAACAAACGGCAGAGAATCTCTAATAATAGACGCGAGAATATACAACCAAAACAGGCGATGGGGAAACATTACGTTAGGTTTTTTTTAATTTTAGTTTTTAGGGTTCCGTACCTCAAAAGGAAAAAACGGAATCCTTATAGGATCACTTCGTTGTCCGTCCGTCTGTGTGTCAAGACCCTTTTTCTCAGGAACGCATGGAGGTATCAAGCTGAAATTCATATCACATACTCAGGTCTACGGTTCCTTGGAGCTGTGGAAAAATCAAGCTTCTAAACCAACGCAATCAAAAGATACAGCCGTTTATGCTGCAAATTTTCGAATTTTCTTGCACTCGCAAGGGAATCAAAACCTACAGGGTACTTCCCGGGAACTCAGAATCTTGAAACTTGGTACGAAGCAACGTCTTATAGCACAGATATAGGAAGAATTGAGAAAAACATAAATTTTTAGTTACATCATATTTTTATGCAAATTTTCGACACTTGCAAGGGAATCAAAACCTATAGGGTACTTCCCGTGAACTCAGAATCTTGAAACTTGGTACGAAGCAACGTCTTATAGCACAGGTATAGGAAGAATTGCGAAAAACATAAATTTTTAGTTACATCATTTAATAAAAATATTTTTATGCAAATTTTCGCCACTCGCAAGGGAAACAAAACCTACAGGGTACTTCCCGTGAACTCAGAATCTTGAAACTTGGTACAAAGCAACGTCTTATAGCACAGATATAGGAAAAATTTCGAAAAACATAAATTTTTAGTTACATCATATAATAAAAATATTTTTAATAATTTTTAACTTACTATCCCTTTCGTCATGAACGCGTAGAGGTATTAAATTGAAATTCATATCAAATACTCAGGTCTATAATACCTTTAAGCTGTAACAAACTACTGTACCTTGGAGGTGTGAAAAAATCAAACTTCTAAGCCAACGCAATCAAAAGATACAACTCAGAATCTTGAAACTTGGTACGAAGCAACGTCTTATAGCACAGGTATAGGAAGAATTGCGAAAAACATAAATTTTTAGTTACATCATTTAATAAAAATATTTTTATGCAAATTTTCGCCACTCGCAAGGGAAACAAACCTACAGGGTACTTCCCGTGAACTCAGAATCTTGAAACTTGGTACAAAGCAACGTCTTATAGCACAGATATAGGAAAAATTTCGAAAAACATAAATTTTTAGTTACATCATATAATAAAAATATTTTTAATAATTTTTAACTTACTATCCCTTTCGTCATGAACGCGTAGAGGTATTAAATTGAAATTCATATCAAATACTCAGGTCTATAATACCTTTAAGCTGTAACAAACTACTGTACCTTGGAGGTGTGAAAAAATCAAACTTCTAAGCCAACGCAATCAAAAGATACAACTCAGAATCTTGAAATTTGGTACGAAGCAACGTCTAATAGCACAGATGAAGGAAAAATTGCGAAAAGCATAAATTTTTGTTATATCATTTAATAAAAATATTTTTAATAATAAGGGTTCCGTACCTCAAAATGAAAAACAACCCTTATAGGCTCACTATGTTGTCCGTCCGTCTGTGTGTCAAGACCCTTTTTCTCAAAACCTACAGGGTACGTCCCGTGAACTCAAGATCTTGAAAATTGGTACGAAGCAACGTCTTATAGCACAGATAAAGGAAAAATTGCGAAAAGCATAAATTTTTAGTTACATCATTTATAATAAAAATATTTTTAATAATTTTAAATTTAGTACCCCTTTCCGCCTGAACGCGTGGAGGTATTAAATAAAAATTAAAATAGATAAGTGGAATAAAAATACTATAACTTTTGAAGGTTTAAAGGTTTTTGTACGGAATCCTCGGTGCGCGAGTCCGACTCGCACTTGGCCGGTTTTTTTTAATTTACAATAGTGTCTTCAATGGGGGCTGGAGGCCCTTATTACATATATATGGCCTTGAGTGTGACCCACTATCAGTTGACGACGACGAAGCACTTTGGTCCATGTGAGTCTCAGAGGCTTTAAAATAAATACAAATCAGTTGAAGATTATGCAAAGGATTGTGCATACCTACTTAATATTATAAATGCGAAAGTGTATCCGTCTATCCGTCTGTCTGTCTGTCCGTCTGTCTGTCTGCTACGCTTTTGATCAAATTTGGTAGAGAGATACTTAGGCTGCGTGACGCGTCCCGAGGAAGGACATAATATGCTTACTTATCCCGGAAAATTAAGGAGTTCCTGTGGGAATTAAAAAATCTTTATCAACGCAGACGAAGTTGCGGGCATCATGTAGTTAATAATATAAACCCTATAAAGTTACGGAGGGTATAGTGTCACTGGTCAGTGCCAAAATAACATCCTGTATATATTTGAATACATGAGGTTTAGGCCAAGCGTGTCAGATAGCGGTTTTACAAGGCACTTAAGCACTAAGAGGATATGGGCATGAACGGGCTACTTTAAGAATAGGTATTGAACAACTATATCTGTGGTGTCAAGGTAAAGGGGGTTGAGTCTAAAAACACAACATTTCGCCAGGGGCTAGTAAAGAAAACGCTTATTTTGTTTTAGAAGATAAATGCAGTTTAATAAAAAATATGTAGAAATACTACGTACAAATTTATTTTAATTTTCATTTAACTATTAAGTGGTTTTTTATACGTGTCCGATTTTTGTATTTATTTATTAATTAATACAATAATTGACATATATCTCCTTTTTTATCACAAGAAAAGAAAACTTATAATGACTTGTCTCTTTATGTGTTATTTATCTATGTATATACAATCGAAAGGTCACTTATCCATCACGATATCTCAGGAACTATAAAACATACAGACTTGAAATTTGGATTTTAGGTTTCTTCTATAGTGTAGACGTCAGCTAAGAAACGGTTTTGAGAACATTCACCCCTAAGGGGTTGAAATGAGGTTTGGGAGTTTGTATGAAAGTCCTTTGTTATTGAAGTTAAAGACATGAAAATTGTCATTTAAGTTAATAGTTATAAATAATAAAAATCTATGTAAGCAATTTTACGAAAATCTACCCCAAAGAGGTTGAAATGGGGGTTGAAAATTTGAATGCAAGTCCTATGTTTTTGTAGTTAGACCTTGAAAATACTTTAATACTGTATACTGTATATACTTGCATACCTACTGTGCATACTTTAATAATGTACAAGAATCAGCTTTTCTAATTATGGTTCATTTTTGGTAACCATATCACGTTTTTGATCGGCCATATCTAATGAAAGGCCCATCAGCATGCGGGCAGAATTTCACTATCGTCATCAGTGGACAGTGTAGCACCCACCTATTACTGAATCAGCTTTTCAAGCCATAGTTACAAAAAGTGAGCAGCTATCTCTTATAATATTTATACAATTTAGCTAAGTTCAAAAACATATTATTATCCATTACCACGACAGAAATGTTTGGACCCGTCATTCTGACTAAGTTGTACCTACATGAGTCGCTCGGCAAATGTATAGCCATATCAGTTGTTTTTAGAGCCAGTGCATGGTATCTTGTTAATCCTATTCATTTCTATGGGTTCCAAAATTTATGGTTTTAACACAGGTCAAAACACGTCAAGTCGTCATGTTCGCGCACGAAATGCAACTAAGTAACGCGGAACAACATACGAATTTAGGCACAAGTCGACTTATCTCACTATGCTTAATTTTATAAGTAAAGAATTCCGTAGGTATGTATTAAGATGAGTACACATAACTCCTTTTTACTTTTTAGGTTTTGCTATTTATGACTAAACTAGCGGCACGCTATGATGGCCGGTTTGACACATTACAATAGTGATGTGGAATGTCAATTTATTCTCGAACAAAAAACAATTAAGTTTTGTTTTTGTACCTGATTAAATAGGTTTAATAAAACAAAAATGTAAATGTTTATTTAATTTATTTGAACGAACTGAATATTTGAATGAAAATGAATATACATACTTTATATGCACACAAGAAACATATGAATACAAAAGATACCAAAATATTTCATAAATAAATTAAGATTTTTTTTATTTGATTTAAATTACCAAGATTTTTCATAAATAAATTAAAGCACAAAAACATAAACGGAGCACATTCACGGATGGAATTACATTCAGACGCAAAAAAGCGATTTCAGAGGTTTGTCCACATAGTGAAAATTGTTCATATTCACAAGTACATTCACCCCTTAAATGGTGCAAACTGATTTTTCTACACTTGTATACATTTTAGAAATCAATTTAATAAATAAATTTTGAGTCCTAAACCTAAAACTACATTCGATAAAATTTATGAATCTCTGCACATCACTATCGTCAATAAAGTAATACAATTATTTCCTTCAAAGTCGTTATCAATTAATACGGAACTTCATGAGCGGACAAACGTCAAACCGGCCATCATAGCGTGCCGCTAGTGTAGTCTCTATTTGTTATTTCGAAATTCACGAAATAAAAATACATTATATTGACACATCTCCTTTTTACCATGATACTTGTAATTTATTTTATCGAACTGTGTAATTAACTCATTTTTCAAGATTATCGACTCATCCCCTTTTACCTTGACACCACAGATATATACTTATTGTCGTCGCGCTGCTCCTCGAATATAATTCCATAGCACCCGACAGGGACAACTGCAGCTTGGACCTATAATACCTGCGAAATGACCTAAAATACAGTCGAATTCTTACTCTCGTATTTTTGTGTTTCCTCCTCCAAAACTGAACCGATATTTTTAATTTTTTTAGAATAATCGAAGAAGGACTCAGGCTATGACGGTTTGTTTTTCTTTTTTTGATTATATTCGTTAAATTCATTTGCATGTCTGATGACGGCGCGAATACTGGGCCATTTTTTGCAATTTTTGAAGATTCCATGTTCAAATTATAAATTTATCGAAAAAAGGAAAACACAGGGGCATGGCAAGAATACATGTGGATTTTATGGTGCAAAAATATTTTCTCTATTGTAATTATACACGGAGGAAGCAGACAAATGTTTTTGTATGGAGAAACCGTCGGGAGAATTTCTCAAGACGAAATGGCACGGCGGTTTCTCCATACAAACATGTTCATCTGTTTTCTCCGTGGATAATTACAATAGAGAAAATACTCTTGCACCATAAAATCCATATGTATCCATGCCACATCTCTATGTTACGCTTTTTTCGATAAATTAATAATTGTAAGAACATGGAACCTTCAAAAATTGCAAAAAATGGTCCAGTAATAGCGCCATCATCAGACATCCTGCAAATAAATTTGACGAATATAATATTAAAAAGGTAAACATACCGACTTAGCCTGGGTCCTTCTCAAATTATTCTTGAAAAAAATTAATATCGGTTCAGTTTCGGAGGAGGAAACAGGAGAATACGAGAGTAATTCGACTGTTTTTTATAGGTATAATCGGTCTAAGCTGCAGTTGTCCCTATAAGTATAGGGTGTAATGGGACTCTGTTCGAGGAGCAGCGCGACGGCAATATAATTGTTCAATACCTATTCTCAAAGTTTTCCGTTGATGGCAATTCCTCTTAATATTTGTCTCCCATTTATTTGTATACTGATTTTTATAAATTTATTTCTTAACACGTTTTACATAAATATGTAAAAATACTACAAAAAAACATATTTAAAAATAATCCTACAATTCTTCCACTCGCTGCGGGGCCTTAATGACCCAAGCTGCCGGTGGTCAGGGCTCCAGAGAGAGGAACTTCCTCACAATTCACGCCGTCTTAAGGATAACCGCCTTCTTCTGTATCCGACCCTTAATCCAACAACCAAGCGAAAGCTTCTTGAGGTGTTGGTCGAAACTTTTCGTCATAACACCGTTAACTGATACAACCATCGGTATAATAATAGTTGAGTCAATATTCCACATGGCGGTAATCTCGTGAGCAAGGTCCAAGTATTTTGATACTTTTTCCTTTTCTGCTTTCACCAGGTTATCATCACGTGGAATAGTAATATCAACAATTAATTACGCGCTGAACGGTCAACTAACACTACGCCTCTTTGAAATTAATATTATGACCAATATTTATTATTATAATAATATGCATTATATAAAATTAGCAAAACAACTTTTTGAACCGTAGAGTTTTCGTTGTAAATTGTATGTTGTGTTCGATGGGTACAGCTGTGTCGATGAACTTAAATAACGATCACCTTGTCTTTTGTAAGGTAACTGGAAACATCAACGGGCACCAAGTTATAAAACTATTTATACTATAATAAAACTAGATAGCTGTAGTTGAATATATCATCTGCATAAGGCTTCTTGGCAGAGATCCAGATATTTCACGTAATGAGCTCAAAAACAGGATTGCTTAGTCCCAAGACTAAGTAATTGGCGAAAATGCATTTCAGACATTGGACTACAAAATCGTGATTGGCCTAAAAACTCGTTAGACAAAAGCAGAAGATTTGGGTTTGGCCCAAGCGTCCAAAGCTAAGGACCAAGGCCATTTCTGAGGCCCTTTGATTTTTCATTTCTTGGACCCGTATTTCGGCTTTGGGCTATAACAGGTTGTTAAAATTAAAACATCACAAAGACACATTAATAACAAAGTGGAATCGTCTGTTTACTCAAAACTTAAAATATTTGAGGTTTCTTAAAAACAAAGAACTAATGGCAGGCAAGAGCATTTATTACGTAAATAAAAAAATAATTACTGTTGCTGCAGTATTAACCTTATGTTTTATCTGATATGAACTTAAAGCGTACTATTACCTATTGTGTACTTGAAGTTCGTATCAGGCAAAGCATAAGGTTCCGTAATAAGCCGTTATATGTGTTTAAATTAAATTTTCTATACCTGTCCTTTTCATGTTAACCCTGGAATTGAGTAAGTAGTAAAATAGATTTGATATTTTAATATTATTTGGTTATTAATGTCAATCCATACTAATATTATAAATGCGAAAGTGTGTCTGTCTGTCTTTCTGTCATCTATTCAATCGATTCTGATGAAATTTGGTATAGCGGTAGGTTAATCGATTCTGATGAAATTTGGTATAGCGGTAGGTTACATCCCGGGAAGGACAGGCTTTTTATCCTGGAAAATAAAGGAATTCCCCAGGGAATCAAAAAAATATCCCACGCGGACCAAGTGGCGGGTATCATCTAGTTCGTTATAAATTACTTAATATAGAAACACAACTGGATACAACTTTGAACTTGAAAAAATCCTGAACCTACTCGTTCAGTTGTTAACATTAACGTTAACATCGATTGTTTAGTTTTTACCAGCAATAAATTTTTCTGTTTTTTTTTTATCATACTTTAAAAGGCTAAAATACTAATTTTGCTGCCGTCGCGTAGCAGGCAGTGGCCAATATTGTTTCATTGCGCCATCTGTTTCTCGATACTCTACTGTAAATTAATCTACCTATGCTTCTCACATTTTTGTTTCGCAATGCAGACCTCTAAAATGTAACTAACAAGGTTGTATTTTTACTATTAAACATATAAATACTAGCTGTTGCCCGCAACTTCGTTTGCGTACAACTGATTTCCCATAAGATTAATAAATTTCCTGCTATAAAAATCCTATATCGCCTTAGAGGCAACCGCTAATTGTCGGCCCCATTTGCAATTTTAATATTTTCGGAATTCCTTCATTTGCAATAAGTAGGTACGGCAAGCATTTTTAATAAGTGTTATAGCTGTATTCCTTTCGAGCCGATTGCTTTAGTAGATGTAATACGAAAGTGTGACGGACAGACGAATAAATGGATGACAGGACAGACGGACTTACCACCACTAGGTGCTAGGTCCATAGTTTCAAAAAAATCATAAGTTTCCATTCAAACTAATGGTGAAGTTTAAAAAAGGTTTAAATAATTTAAAAATATTGAAATATAGTTTTTTCAACATAGGTGAATTATTTCTTAACTTGCTCAAGTACAAACACAAACATACACACACACACACACGCACGCACACGCACACACACACACACACACACACACACACACACACACACACACACACACACACACACACACACACACACACACACACACACACACTCACACGGGCGTTGACCCAAGTAGGTAACTGGATGGGTGACCGAATTTGGCCGTTAAGCAGTTGGTCCCGGTTATTATCACTAACATCTGATAATAATCGTTAGGAACCTAAGAGTTGAAATAGTACTCTAAGTCAAGTCGTATGTCTATGTAGAAGGACCTGGGAACCCACCGCATTAATATTCTTAAACGGCAGTTTATTTTTTTCAAACTGGTTATAAGAAACTTATTCAACAAGGTGTTCCGTTATGCCATTTTTTTAAGTTTATTTAACGAGAACGACTTTACCTCAATGGAAACCCGTAGTAATTTGGGCTACTGTTTAGGTAAAGACAGCTTCATTAAAATCACGAGAAGTCTTTATGCAGCAGGTGCAATGATTTTTCCTAGAATCCATACTTTTAATACTATAAATTCGATAATATGTCTACCCGTTTAGTCTGTTTGCTACGCTTTCACGCCTGTCTTTTCAACGGCTTTTAATGGGAACTGAGATTTGCATCTCGTTCCCGACCTAGAATAATTTATCGCGAAATCGCGAACATCTTCTAGTTAATATAGCTCTAACATAAACCACCACCACCACCGCCGTCACTACAGCCTTAACCTCCCACAGCTAGGCACAGGCCTCCACTCTCATAGGAGAGAGGGAATTAGAGCTTAGAGCCACCACGCTGCTCCAATGCGGGTTGACGGGCTTTTAACGATTATTATCATAGCTAACATAACATTACATGAAAAATACGGCGAATAAAATCAGGGTTCCAATTTGTTATAAAATCAGGGTTCCTATTTTTTATTACGGAACCCTTAAAATGGCACAGTAGGTAATTAATTTTTTTTTTGTATATGGCTTAAAACTGGTTTCATTAACCCATATTATAGGCGAATGGCGTAGTAGTAAATTTTTATTTTAGCAACTTTGTTTTCAACATAATATTATAGCAAATTTTCCTTCGACTCACGACTGAAGAGCGAATAAAAATTTTTAATTATAAATTTGTGTTTGTGGAAGAATTAGTGATGAAACATGTCGAAAGAAGTGTCTCTTATTTTCCCAGTAGGTGTGTGCTTTGCTGAACCCTGAATATCGGAATACGTGTCAATGATCCCTGTATCAATGAATTTTTTGCCAGATACTATAGCGAAAAGATAAACAAAAAAGTTCGAATCATCAATGGATTTATTGTATTTTAACGTTTAACTTATGGGTATATTTATAAGGATTTATTGTATACTAGCTGATGCCCGCGACTTCGTCCGCGAAGTTTATGTATTTTGTGATTCCCGCGGGAACTCCTTAATTTTCCGGGATCAAAAGTAGCCTATGTAACTCTCCAGGTCATCAACTATACCCATGCTAAAAATCACGTCAATCCGTTGCTCCGTTGCGGCGTGATTGAACAAACAAACACACTTTCGCATTTATAATATTAGTATGATTGCCTGAATCTAACATACCTACCAATCAATGTAATTTTGCCAGATTTATTTGCGATCTTTTGGCAAAAACAGCTCGCATTATTCATCATTTGTATATGTCACCGTAAGATTGCAAAGGTCGTTCGATTGTAATCTAACTAGCGATATTGTAAACTGTCGACAGATTACAATTTAACGCATTATTTTTCGGTAGATTGTAATATGTTAGGTATATTAACCCAATAAAACCTGAGTGCCCGGCCACATTATGTCGAACCCTAACCTAACCTACAAGAAAGAGACAAGAAAACGTAAATACAATGAATATTTAAAAAATTGACACTCGGTACATTGAACGGTTCACAATCCGTCGACAGTTTACAATAACGCTAGTTGGATTATAATCTAACGGTTTTTGCAATCTTACGGTGACATATATTCCCTTATCAATAGGTTTTTTTCAACAGTTTTTTTTCCGAACAGACCCACAAAAAAAGTTCGCATTACTCATCATTTCCTATTTATTTCCTGTATACAATGGAGTCTACACTTAATATTACAAATGCAAAAGTGTGTATGTCTGTCTGCTACGCTGGCACGGCCCATCTGTTCAACCGATTTTGATGAAATTTGGTATTGGGATAGTTTGTGTCAAGGGGAAGGGTATAGGCTATCCTATAGGTATAGGCTATATTTTTATCCCGGAAAACTATAGAGTTCCCGCGGGAACCAAAAAACCTTAAACCACGCGGACAAAGTCGCGGGCATCAGCTAGTATTATTTTTAACCGACTTCCAAAAAAGGAGGAGGTTCTCAATTCAGCGCGTAGGTATATTTTTTTGTTTTTTGAAGATTCTTTTGCAATCTAAAAAACTCGAATTACTACACGAATAAATCTATATTCATATTTTTCCAGATAATGGCCAAAGCAATAAAAATTATCAATTTGTCTTAAAACAACATTTAAAACATCTTCATCACGGAAATGGAACATCATAGAAATGCCAAAAAACTGGCTAAGTGAGAGTGACTAGCCCACCAAGGGTTCTGCAGCTTAGAAAGAAACAGGAACAGCTATTTGATAAGTCAAACCTATTTTTAAATTTTTTTGGGACAACATCGACGGTAACTATTTCAGATTTTTCGCTTCGCAAACTGTCTGAACCGGGACGGATTGTAGTTTTTCTGAAATGAAATGATTTATTTGCTGAATATGAGTATGGGGATACAGATTCACAATGTTAAGGCGTTTCCTTCCTTACTTTTATTTAGTTAATATAGATAGATATTTTATATATCTTTTATATTCCTTATAACAATATCTAAGAAACTAAAAGCAATCTGGCAACACCAAACATGCAATTTCAAGATAAAAATAAAATTGATAATACAATGTCAATTATAATTGTTATAATTTATAAAACTAACTGATATCATACTTAATATTATAAATGCGAAAGTGTTTGTTTGTCCTTTAATCACGCCACAACGGAGCAACGGAGGACCCGGAGAGTGACATAGGCTATCCCGGAAAATCAAGGAGTTCCCGCGGGAATCAAAAAAACTTAAACCACGCGGACGAAGCCGCGGGCATCAGCTAGTAACTTATAAAACTCAGAGAATAAAAAGACTTGTCACACAACCAAGGAAAGAGTTTTTTTTTATTACTAGCAGGTAGTTGGATTTTCAAGCGGTTATCTAATTAGTCAAAATATTCTAATACCAACTTAGATAATAATGTTACCGAAATCCAAGGTCCAACTGAAGTGTAAAATAACAAAATCTAAATTCTTTTTAATAACATTATTCAACACACCAGAGCTTGATTGATTGAATTTGAAACAGCATCTTGTTTATTTTTCATTAATATTACAAACCTAACGGGTAATACTTTAACAGTTACTTAACACTTTCGTTTATTGCGCGAAAGAACGACAGATTGCCATGCCGCGTGTAAATTAATTGGACTACTCGCAGTATTATGATAAGGATGCCGGCCCGCTGGCCTCTTATAAAATGTGGCATGACCAGACCAGATACTTAGCAAAGTCGTTGCAATCGCATAAAGTTGCCCCACCGCTGTGGCAGCCTCCAACAGTGCGAGAGACTGTATTTTATTTTAAAAAAACTAATAAGTAACAAAAATGAATAAATTATTCTATTTATTGTTTTTCACTGTTTTGTGCAACGTTTCAAGCACCGATGAAGAGGCTGTTGTAGAAGTAGAAGATGACAATGATGTGTACTATGATAATGTGGGACCGGCGACAAGACGTAAGAGGTTTCTTTGGAAAGACTTCAAAAACCCTGTTGTTGAAAATTTTATGGAAGCCATAGGGAGTCCTTACAACAAACAGAGTCCTACTGGCGATATTTTTAGTTTTCTCCGAGATAGCTACCCGCTGCCTAAAGGTAAGGCTTTATTTGTTCATACCTAGAAGTAATTTTAGCTAAGTTAAAATTTTCAAAATCAACTATAGTGCCTAGTTACGTAATTGTCAGTTTATTAAATAACAATTAATATTTATATACCTTTATTGCACACCGCCCGCTCAAAATGTCACGAAATAGGAGAGGTCGCGTGCAGACAGCATCTCTTTTTGAAATTAAAAATAAATTAATAATATACATTAATATTGCCATCTCCATTAAACTCGCACGTTTGTTTTTATTCAAATAAACTTTTACAAGTGCTTTTGAATCGTCGAGTGAATCTACCACTGGTTCGGAATAACATACCTACCGAGAACTTATTAGGTACTTGAGGTCAAACTTCGGAATTAGGACAACTGCCCAACTATGTAGGTACCTACTACAACTGGAAAATATTTTCCAGTCCAAAACCACTGATTGCCAACCAGGCTCTGTATAGGCACAATATAAAGCCAAGCCAAGCCAATAACATACAAGAAAAAACTAATAATATCGACGATCACATTATTTTTATCGATATCTAGATTTTTTAAATACCTCATTGCGTTGGTGCTACATTTGTTTATTTTCATTGTAACTTAAATCAATACATTTAGCAAATTTTTAAATTAGTGTTTGTATATTCGCGAATCGTTCATACTTCGACTTTACTCAAATAAACTTACCTTTAAGTTCATGAAGCTTTGTACAGTTGTTTTTGACAATTGCGTGAACGTTTCTAACATAGTAAGTACCATAAATAAATGACAATGACGCGCTTTTCGCATTGTAACGTATCCCGTACACCAGCTAGTTCTGTATCTAATATCCTTACTATTAAGACCCCGTGTAGCGTAAAAGGGGGTTTTTAAAAGCAGTGTATCTGTCACCGTAAGATTGTAAAAACCGTAAGATTGTAATCTAACGCTTTCGATATATTGAAAACAGTCGAAAGATTGTGTTCAATGTTTTAAGTGTAAATTTTTGAAATATTCATTGTATTTACGTTTTCTTGTCTTGTGTCTTGTCAAGTGTCTTGGCACTTAGGTTCTATCGGGTTAATAAATCTAACAGATTGCAATATACCGAAAAATAATCCGTTATATTGTAATCATTCGACAGTTTACAAATTCGCGAGTTAGATTATAATCTAACGATTTTTACAATCTTACGGTGACATATCAACTGTATTTAAATTTATTTTAAACATACCTCTAAATTTACCTTTTAAAGCAATTTTTCTCCTTATTAAAACCAATAATTAGCTCTAGAAATAAAAGATAAAAATTCATATTTATATATCAAACACACTGTCGGATTCATTTGTATTGAAAAGTTAATATTTTTTTTTACAAATGATTTCATGCATTTTTTGCGACATACGCTTGCTCGAATTCACCCCCCCGCGCCTGTGTTTTTCATCTCGTGAGCTCACAGCGCCTTAAATATGCGAATGTGTGTTTGTTTGATAGTTTGTCTATCTATCACGCTGAAACTGAACAACTACGGATGGCTCTGATTTTTAGCATGGATAATATTGAAGAGGTGAAGAATGGCTTTCTTTTATCCCGGGGAACAAATTCCAAAGCCATGGCTTGGTATGTTGCTTGGGTGCGCGGACAACTAAAGTGGTGCGTAACATGCACAGTTGTTTTTTTAAATGCAAGTATTGTCTTTGTAGGCATTCCTTTTATTAGGCTCTTGATTCTTAAAAAACTGGTCAATAAGGAACTAAGACGTTCACGGGTTTTTAGTGCAGGAATCGTTCAATAAGTTAAAAAAGAAGAAAACACCGCGGAGTGCTATTAAATTAGAGGGTGGAAATTGAAGATAGGGGCGAATAAGCTCTACAAAAAGTTTTAGTTACAATATATTATGTATCGAAATTTTGCTTAGTTTAGGAGATATATCTTTTGGTTTTTTTTCTATGGTGGTACAAATAAAGAGTATATAATAATAATAATAATAATATATTAGAAAACCCAAATGGGGTGCTTATTCGCCCCGATCTTCAATTTCCACCCTCTAATTTAATAGCACTCCGCGGATTTTTCTTCTTTTATAACCCATTGAACGATTCCTACAATAAAAACCCGTGAACGTCTTAGTTCCTTTCTAAATGTTATAATCTGTAGCCTATAATATGTAGTTTAGGACTATTTAGGTCTTGATTTTCGTATTTATCGGGTCTATTTACACTACCTAGTACTAGTTATTATTCTGTGACTATTTTTGATTTCCTAACTTTTCATTTTGAAACTATGTATGTAATTAAATTAAGGCCTTTTATGACCGGATCACCATAAATTTTATACAAACGCGTATTTTGGATGCAACTAGTTGCAAAATAGTTGCATACAAAAATGTTCTGGAAAGCCTCGTGAAAATTTGAAAAAAAATTGTATGGAGACTAAGTTTTTGTATGGCAGAAAATCCGTGAATAATTGGAGAAAAAAGTTATTCATCCTAAGAAAAATATTGTAATAAATTATTTATGATATTAAATCGTTTTTGGGAACACGAGTGTGAGTAAGACAGAAAAAGATGAGACCCTTTTTTTTGGAGAAATCCTTCTGCATGAAACCGTGGTTTTTATTAAATATATTTTAATATGTATTTATATTATTTGAAGAATTTTTTATTGTGTTATATCTACACTAATATTGTTAATGCGAAAGTTTGGATGGATGGATGGATGGATGGATGGATGGATGGATGGATGTTTGTGACTCAATCATGCCATAACGGCTGAACGGATCTGGATGAAATTTGGTACAGGATAGATTATAGTCTGGAATAACACATAGGCTCACGGAAACCGGCACATAGGAAAAATGTACGGTTCACGACTCCCGTGGTCAGTGGCGTGCAGTTCATAGAGGCATAAAAGCACTGCTTACCCTAATTGATATAGGTCAATGCTCATTTTCCATTATAAAACAGTCAGTGAATAGGTATTTTGACTGACTAATGCTTACCCTAGCTTCAAGCCCTGTGCACGCCACTGCCCGTGGTATATAGTTTTGTTTTTAGAGAGCAAGGGATCGACATGATTTTTAGGGGTCGGAGAATGACACAGACTACATTTTATCCCGGAAAATTAAAGACTTCACGCGGGAACCAAAAAACCTCAATCAACGCGGACGAAGTCGCGGGCTTCAATAAGTAAATAAATATTTTTAGGGTTCCGTAGCCAAATTTGGCAAAAACGGAACCTTTATAGATTCGTCATGTCTGTCTGTCTGTCTGTCTGTCCGTCCGTATGTCACAGCCACTTTTTTCCGAAACTATAAGAATAATACTGTTGAAACTTGGGAAGTAGATGTATTCTGTGAACCGCATTAAGATTTTCTTACAAAAATAGAAAAAAAAACAATAAACCTTTTTTCTTTGGTTCAAATCAAAGTAACCAAAGCAATCAAAGTAAAACAGTAGTCCAAGGATATTTAAACTTAAATGTAACGCGTATTAAGTACCTACCTATTGTCCTAAAAAATAAGTTGTTTAGATGATAATATCATGGTAAATGTGTATGTAAATGTTTGAGCAAAGATAGCATTGTCTCGAAGATGGAACTGTAAAGGTTTGGACAAACAATCCGCGACACCCGACAGTAACAAATGACAAATTAGCGCCTATTAGAATTTTCCTCGCCATGAATACCACAACGCCATGCGAGTGCGGTGCGATGGCTCTGTTCTCTTGTCTCGGATGTGCTTGACTCTCGCTATCTGTTTTTAGGGTTCCGTAGCCAAATTTGGCAAAAACGGACCCTTATAGATTCGTCATGTCTGTCTGTCTGTCTGTCCGTCCGTATGTCACAGCCACTTTTTTCCGAAACTATAAGAACTATACTGTTGAAACTTGGTAAGTACCTAGATGTATTCTGTGAACCGCATTAAGATTTTCTTACAAAAATAGAAAAAAAACAATAAATTTTGGGGGTTCCCCATACTTAGAACTGAAACTCAAAAATTTTTTTTTCATCTAACCCATACGTGTGGGGTATCTATGGATAGGTCTTCAAAAATGATATTGAGGTTTGTAATATCATTTTCTAAACTGAATAGTTTGCGCGAGAGACACTTCCAAAGTGGTAAAATGTGTGTCCCCCCCCCCCCCCTGTAACTTCTAAAATAAGAGAATGATAAAACTAAAAAAAATATATGATGTACATTACCATGCAAACTTCCACCGAAAATTGGTTTGAACGAGATCTAGTACTAAGTAATTTTTTTTTAATACGTCATAAATCGTTAACCGCAATTTAATTTAGTGGTGCAACGACCTCAGCGTGAACTTAAGAAATCAGGATAAATTAAAACATAAAACATGACTCGTCATGGATTATAACGATAGGTAACGTTTCTCAGATCGTGCTTATATAAGCAAATATTTTTCCGCCTCCACCTCCACATGGATTTTATATTTTGACATATTATTTTAATGGGACTTTGTTAGAGCCCAAAATATTTTATATTTCATTTTAGTCTTTGTCTATTTGCTTATCAAGCCGCGCTGAAATAACTATGGATTTGAATGCTATTGGGCATATTAATTACAGCTAATTAGCAATATAGAAGGATAATCCAAACTTCCAAACTAATATTATAAATGCGAAAGTGTGTCTGTCTGTCTGTCTGTCTGCTACGCTTTCACGGCCCATCTATTCAACCAATTTTGATGAAATTTAGTACAGGTATAGGTTATATCCCGGGGAAGGACATAGGCTACTTTTTATCCCGGAAAATTCAAGAGTTTCCGCGGGAATCGAAAAAACTTGGTCCACGCGGACGAAGTCGCGGGAATCATCTAGTTAATAAGAATATCTACTGTGGATTATCATTTAGAATATGTTTATCCTGAAAATCAATAGGGCTTCTTTGGTACAGGGGATAGAAGTTTTTATCGATGTTATTCCATAACTCCTTCAAATCTAGACCGATTTCGACAATTCTTGTTTGATTGACAGGAAGGACCATAACATTACCGGAGATGTAACTAGGTCATAGGTAAATCCTCAACAGATAACAGCAAATCACACGTAGGTATAAGACAACGATACTTATAGATGCACACATACCACATAATATTTGATGGTTTTGACCGCTAGCCACTAATCAGTACAAAATGGTGGAAGGGTTTCGTAGTTCGTTACATTAATTACGTATGCAGTGGGCTTCCATACCATATATTTATGTCACCGTAAGATTGCAAAAAACCGTTAGATTCTAGCGAAATTGTAAACTTTCGACAGATTGTGAACCGTTCAATGTTCTGAGTGTCATTTTTGAAATATTTCATTGTATTTACGTTTTCTTGTTTCTTTCTCGTAGGTTAGGTTAGGGTTCGATATAAATAATCAAGTAGTGCCCGGCCTAGGTTTTATCGGGTTAATATACCTAACAGATTACAATCTACCGAAAAATAATGCGTTAAATTGTAATCTGCCGACAGTTTACAATTTCGCTAGTTAGATTACAATCTAACGGTTTTTGCAATCTTACGGTGACATATACATATAAGTAAAAGGACGCTTCCTTTCCTCCTTCTTCAAATGTTTCACCGACCGTATCTTTCTGTAATTTCTACAAAAACTATTACGACTAGGAAAACCTGTCAAAAGCAAAAATAATTATGCCGAGATTATTTATACCTAACTAGTTAATTGCGTCTCAGTTTCGGTGTTATATTCGTTTAAAATTTTGGACGAATATATTATAATCAGTAGAAGGCAATAATATTTTTGCAAAATGTAGGTAGGGAGGTACTCTTTGGTATATAGGTAGGTATCGGAACTTGATTGAGTTCATTTCATGCTATTGAATTTGTATTGTTCGCTTGTTTCGCTTCCTCACCCCAGCACCCAGCATCCCATCATCTCCACTGCCAATGGGACAAATATGAGCTATGATTTTTGTAGGAATAACAAAAAATCCCGATCGGGGAGACATTTGAGGTAGTGTTTCTGGTCTTGATTTCTCGAAGCGAGAAATCTCGGGAAATCGGGCCTTACCTACTTGAGACGAGAAAAAGTGTCGAGAAATCGAGAACTATAGAGGGGTGTAGGGGAGAAGCCGGTATCCTAGGGGTAAGGGCTAGAGACATTTGAGGAGATGCTTCTAAGAATCTAAGGAAAACTTTAGCCGAAAATTAAAACTAAATTATTTAATTACTCCGCATAAATAGACGAATAAAACAAAATCAATAAGACGAATGTATCCGATGTTAAGAGTAGCCTGAATAGACGGACGCCGAACCTTCCTCGAAGTCGGTTACCCATCCATTAATCGACTTAGGCCGATTGGCTACAACAACCAGTCAAGTCCAACCCTGCGAAGCTGGGTTATCTATTTATAAGGGATATTCTTACGACTCGTAGATGAAGGAGCCCTAAGCTGCCCTGGCTTGCGAAAGAAATATTTCTCAAATGTGTGTACCGGTATATTTTCAGGACTGAAAGAACCCTACTACGAGTATGACTTCGTGATAATTGGTGCTGGATCAGCAGGGTGCGCTTTGGCCTCACGTCTAACAAAAAATCGAAATGTAACCGTTTTGTTACTAGAAAGTGGAAAACCGGAAATGATACTGACGGATATACCAGCTATTGCACCAGTTTTCCAGTCAACGGATTATGTCTCGCATTATTATATGGAACCTCAACCTGGAGTGTGCATGGGTAAGATAACTAAGTATAATAATCTACTCTTTAAACACAAAACAACAGTTGGGATTTTAAATTTGATCTCTGCAAGTAAAGGTCATGCAAATATAAAATTAGGTGTTACACACGGAATTGCAATTAAAATTTTGTTAACGTATTCAGATTTCAGATTCAAATGCGCTTTAAGGTTAACACAGACATGTAACACGGAATAATTAATAACTAAAGAACAAGAAATGACAAAGAATCACGAGAACTGATTAGTTCATAGTTATTAGAACCTATTTTATTGGATTGTTACATTATTAAACATCTCAACTAACAGTTAGTTAAAAAATGTTCTTGTGAAATAAAACTGACGGGTGACGAACTTTGATTTCCCTTTAAAATCGTTACTTAGTTTTACTTCATTGCCATCTCGAAATCTAAATTCGGATTTCTTTCAAAAATCCATATTAGCTTTTTTGTATTTCAGATACTCTTTTATCCAAAGATGTTACCGAATATTCAATCAAACCGTAATTCATTGATTAATCGTCCTAATATTGTATCCTAATTCCCAAATAGAATGATGCTCCAATTGGACAATGGAGACCTTCAGATAACACTTTTTCAGCTTTTTTAACACCTATTTTCAAATAATTACAGGAATGACCAACCAACGCTGCTTTTGGCCGCGGGGCAGGGCTATTGGTGGAACGAGCGTTGTAAATTACATGATTTATACAAGAGGCAGGCCAAGGGATTGGGACCGTATTGCGGATGCCGGAAACTACGGCTGGTAAGCTAAATAATACTTATTGCAATCCCCCTACCAATTAATGGAAACAATCACGGCTTCTACTGTCAAAGTCCTAAACCCGAGGCAGGCAGTTTTTTTTCATAAAAACATGATTTTTATGAAATGTATAATTGTAAATTGAAACACTTACCTTAAAATAAAAATTATACAGTGCCATACTAATTAGACTTAATATTATGTAGTTTATTGGTACGTAGTGTTGCAAATAACAACAACAAGAAAATCATCATCACAATAAAATGTTAATTAAAATAAAATTCAATTAAATTTTAGAATAATTTTATGATTTAATAAATTTATTAATAGACTAGGATTAGATACCCTATTATAAAAAAATTAAATTACACCCTAAAGTCACAGAATACTAACTATTCCACTATATAGTTCTATGATTAATTTATTTATTTTCATGAGTTTTTCTCCTTGCCGTTATGTTTTTAATAAATAATTATAATCTTTCTAAAATCCAAAACTTAAGAGACCAAAGTCAATAACCAAAGACAATAAAAGTCAATTTTTTGGGGCCAGTTCTTAAGTCTTGTGTACCTACTCTGGCTGTACAAAATTGTTCTCATCCGCCTAATGTAAGGGGTACAACCTTGATAGAATTAACACTGATCCAAACTCGGATGTCTATTCTACGTGATATGAGATCAAATGTTTGTTTGCCATATGACTCATCTTATAAATCAATAACTTACATTAAATGGACTAGATCACTAGAACATAAATAGATCCGACACAGGTATAAATCCGTATATTATCGTGAAGAGTATTTTTTATAATTTCGCGATTTCAATGTTTCCTTAATGAAGCTTCAAAACTAAATGCAACGTAGCCTTGTTATTCGATGATTCACCCAAGGACCGCTACACGAACCTCAGATGATTATATTAAAAAATGATAAGGAATGTGGATACCGTTAAACCAACGGAACCCAGTTAACCACGTGAGAATGTCACATACCAAAGGAAACTGTAAAAGAAATAAAAAATAATTTTATGGATATACGCTTAACAATAAGTAGGATAGGAGAGTTAACTCTCCTATTATCTATACTAATATTACGAGTATTAAAGCGAAAGATTGGATGAATGGATGTATGGATGTTTGCTACTCAATCACGCCAGAACGGCAGAACGGATCTGGACAAAACTTGGCACAGAGATAGATTATAGTCTGGAATCTAGGCTACATAGACTACTTTTTATCCCGGAAAATTAAGGAGTTCTCGCGGGAACCCAAAAACCTCAATCCACGCAGACCAAGTCGCGGGCATCAGCTAGTGCTTATTTAAATTAGAATTGCATGTCCTAGCCGAAGTTTCCAATTCCAATGTCAAGTTAGTAATCAATAAGTTAAAGGTAACTATAATGACTAGTGTACGTGCTTTGTTTGCTAACTAAACCAAATCAATCTTACTAATATTATAAACTAGATGCCCGCGACTTCGTCCGCGTGTATTGATGTTTTTGATTCCCGCAGGAACTCTTCAGTTTTCCGGGATAAAAAGTAGCCTATGTCCTTCCCCGGGATACAACCTATACCTGTACAAAATTTCTTCAAAATCGGTTGAGTAGTTGGGCCGTGAAAGCGTAGCAGACAGACAGACCGACAGACCGACAGACAGACACACTTTCGCATTTATAATATTAAGTATGGAAGTATGGAATATTAGTATGGATATTTTAGTTTACCTACTTGGTTTACTTTTACTCGTAAAATGAACATGTTTTTCAAACCTGAATATTGCAAATTTACAGGTCTTACAATGACATGCTAAAGCACTACATCAACTTGGAGAAAGCTAACCTGAAAGGATTTGAAAAGAAACCCCATAGAGGTCGTGACGGCGACATGCCAGTAGAATTTGTTCCAATCAAGTAAGTATATTATTCCATAATTTATTCATGTTTCGCTTCACATGGATTACTTAAGTGCTTATTAGGTTTTTGAAAATTCTGTGAGAACTGCTTGAGTTTTCGAGATAAATATAAATAAAAAAATAGTCTGTGTCCCCCGGGATGCAACCTATTTGCTCCACCAATTTTCGTCTAAATCGGCTGAAAAGATGAGATGTGAAAATGTAGCAGACAGACAAAATGTAATATTTATACCGATACTATACTTATTTACGATTTAAAAAAACGGCCAAGTGCGAGTCGGACTCGCGCACCGAGGGTCCCGTACAAACCTGTAGGTATATAAGTAAAAGTTATGGTATTTTTATTGCTAAATGAAAGCCATAACATAATTAAGTTTAAAATTATTAAAAATATTTTTATTACATGATGTAACTAAAAATGTATGTTTTTCGCAATTTTGCCTTTATCTGTGCTATAAGACGTTGCTTCATACCAAATTTCAAGATTCTGAGTTCACGGGAAGTACCCTGTAGGTTTTGATTTCCTTGCGAGTGTCGAAAATTTGCATAAAAATATTTTTATTGTATGATGTAGCTAAAAATTTATGCTTTTCGCAATTTTTTCTTTATCTGTGCTATAAGACGTTGCTTCGTACAAAATTTCAAGACTCTGAGTTCACGGGAAGTACCCTGTAGGTTAGGATTCCCTTGCGAGTGTCGAAAATTTGCAGCATAACCGGCTGTATCTTTTGATTGCGACAAGGGACAGTAGACCTGAGTATTTGATATGAATTTCAGCTTGATACCTCCATGCGTTCCTGAGAAAAAGGGTCTTGACACACAGACCGACTGACAACAAAGTGATCCTATAAGGGTTCCGTTTTTTTCCTTTCGAGGTACGGACCCCTTAAAAAAATGAACGTAATGGTTGTAAAAACGAACTGAAACCTATACACGTTATCAGAATCAATAAGCGATTACAGATACAAATCCGAATTTCAACTTTGTTTTACATCAGGTTGGCACAAAAGTAATGAGACACTAGATTTTTTTTAAATATTTTATTATCTTTATCGTAAAAGAAGCTCAGTAAATTATGTAGTCTCCATGGAGCGCCTAAGACCTTTTGCCAACCGGCAAAACCGGGCAAAGTTTGTGTAAAGGCGTAAATTGGAACGCAACCATAGTGCACAGTCACTGTCAGTGTCACAAAGTGAATTCTTATATGTCAGTTTAAAATGTCACAATTAATTGTTAATCGAAAAATATAACGGTCGTTTTATAGCAGTAAAACCGAGTATCTTTTAGCCGCCTTTATGCGCATCCAACAAAGCGCTATTAAATAACGAAGATCCAAAACGCCTGCAACATACGATCAACGAGACGCAACAAAGTGCTGTGGGCACATAGCTGTTCCTTTCGAGCCGGACGACGTGGATCGCCAATCACCAGCCAACCACTCCCATCCTAGTCTTTTCCTAAGGTATTTCAACGCGTTAAACGTGAGTACTTCACCCTTTTCTCTTGTTGTCTAGCCTTTCCTCTACAAAACGCATAAAATCTTGCAATTTACTCCACCTTTTACAGGCTATCGAGATGAGTACAAATGAGTTGAAACCTAGGTCTAAATCGCCTTACAGAATAGCATTAACCGATGACGAGAGTACTAATCAGTTAATACGCGAATTAGTCAAAAAACGCGCCATAGTTAAGAGTAGGTTAACAAGATTTTCCACATATATTAATGGAATCAAATGTGATGATTTGCCTAGTCAAACTCAACTCGATTTAAAGCTGCGTATACAAGGTGCAATGAGCCTGTATACTGAGTTCAATGAGCTTCAATCAAAGATTGAAGAATCAGTGTTGGAAGTAGATTTAGAAGAACAATTAAATCAACGCGATGCATTTGAAAATAGTTACTATAGTACATTGGCTTGTGCTGAGCGTATGATAAAGAAGGAAGGCACTAGTGCATGCTCTAAGCGCTGTCATAGTCACAATGACACAATAAAGTTACCTACTATCTCAGTTCCTACCTTTGACGGATCATGTGACCACTGGTTAGAGTTTAGGGATACCTTTCAATCGTTGGTTCATGAGTCTACTCAGATAAGCAGTATTCAAAAGTTTCACTACTTAAAATCATCCTTAAAGGGTAGTGCAGCACTAGTTATAGATTCAGTGGAGTTCTCGGCTGATAATTACTCGGTAGCATGGGAGTTATTATTAAATCGATTTAATAATAATAAATTGTTAATTCATAGTCACATTAAGGCATTGTTTACACTTCAGGCATTGACCAAGGAAGCACCAGATTTATTAAGAAATTTAATAGACACTTACTTAAAGAACCTACGCGCATTAAAAATATTAGGCGAACCAGTTGATAGCTGGGATACCATATTAATTTATATAATTGTTTCCAAGCTTGATAAAACAACAGAGCGAGCATGGGAACAACACCGGAATACAATATTAAATAAATCTGATGATTCCAAGTCCCGCCTGAAAGTTGATGTACTACTAACTTTCCTAAAAGATAGGGCAGACATGTTAGACACTTTGCAGGCAAATAGTACTAAATCAAATGATATTAAGAAGCATCATGCAAGCACAAATTCAAAGGTACACTGCAATGTTTCTAGGCACCAAGAGCAAGCCGTACACATCACAGAGGGCATGTTTACTATGTAAATCAAATCATTCACTATATGCGTGCAGCAAATTTCTAGGTCTAGATTTAAAAGCAAAACTAAAATTTGTGAGGGATAATAAATTATGTGAAAATTGTTTACGGCCTGGTGGGCATACAGCAGCCGACTGTAGATTTGGTCCATGTAGGAAGTGTGAAAATGTTAAACATAATTCCTTAATCTGTGATAAGGCTACTGACACACAGAGCCAAGTCCCGTCTCAAGCACTACCTAGCGATGACAAACGGCCTTCACTAGTTACACTAGCATCCCTCAGTGACTCTGCTGCACCTCAGCTGCATGGTGAACAATTGCACACAGATATATTATGCGCTCAATATCCTTGTGTGCAAAGAGTCCTCTTATCGACTGCGTTAGTTGAAGTACGTGATAAATTTAATAATTACCATTTAGCTCGCACTCTTTTAGATTCTGGCAGTGAACGTTGCCTTATTAAAAAATCTTTATGCGATATTCTAAATATACCAGTGATACAGTCCACTCAAGAAATTCGTGGAGTTGGAAATTCGGTGACACAGGCCACACTCATCTGTGATATTGAAATTAAGTCACGCACCAGCTCCTATACTACACACTTACAATGTATTGTTCTACCAAACATTACATCTACTTTTCCTGCGATACCTAAACATGATGCGCAATTTAAAATTCCTAGCAACTTACAGTTAGCGGATCCTGATTTCTATGTAGGTCAAAGTATAGACATACTGATAGGGGCTGATAAGTTCTGGGATTTACTGAGCCAAGGTAAAATGCGTTTACCTGCTGGTCCTTTCTTGCAAAACACTAGACTTGGCTGGATTATTTCAGGTCCCTTAAATATTAATGCGCGCAGTAAGGGCCATGTCCAGTGCAATTTCTCTCAAGCGGTTAACGATCAATTGCGTCTGTTTTGGGAGATTGAGGAACTACCTAAGCCATGTGATACGCGCACAGAAGAGGAGAAAGCGTGCGAAGATCATTTCATCAAAACTACCACGCGCAATAGTGACGGAAGATTTTGCGTAAATATTCCCCTCAAATTATCACCACATGAGTTAGGTGAGACGCATCCTCAAGCCGTTAACAGATTCATGTCGTTAGAAAAGCGGTTACAACGCGTACCAGAGTACAAAAAAATGTACAGTGATTTCATACACGAGTATGAAAATCTAGGTCACATGACTCGAATAACTACATATGGAACACCACATTGTTTTATGCCTCACCATGGGGTATTCCGAGAGCATAGTACCACAACGAAACTGCGTGTTGTTTTTGACGCAAGCTTTCCGTCATCCACGTCAGTCTCGTATAACAGTCTCCAACGTGTAGGCCCTGCCATACAAGGCGATCTATTAGCAATTTTATTGCGTTTGCGGCAGCACAGATACGTTGCTTGTGCTGACGTAGAAAAAATGTACCGTCAAGTAATGGTGTCGGAGGACCAGCGAGATCTACAACTAATCGTATGGCGTGATGATCCCACGGAGCCTTTAAGTGTTTACATGCTCAATACTGTCGTGTACGGAACCGCGTCCGCGCCCTTTCTCGCCGTAAGGTGCCTAAAAGAATTAGAGTATACCAGCTCGGATCCCGACGTAAAGAGGGTTATCACGGAAGACTTCTTTGTCGACGATATGATTACCGGCCTAGACGACAAAGACAAATTAACGGAATTATGCGAAAAGATCTACAAGGTTTTGCAATCGGGATGCTTCCCTCTGCGAAAATGGATATTTAATTACGAATGCGATCAGTCTATTTTCAACGGCATTAAACAATTAAATTTAGATGGGAAAAGTGAATGTAAGACATTGGGGATAGGATGGAATAGCTCCACCGATGAATTTAATTATAACACACAGTTCAAAAATGACACGCAAATATCTAAACGCACGATACTGTCACATGTATCGCAGATATTCGATCCGCTGGGTTTATTAAGCCCTGCAATCATAATCGCGAAGATACTATTGCAGAAATTATGGTTAACAAAAACCGATTGGGACGACGCGCTACCGAATGACGTCATCGAGACGTGGAACCGGTTTGCGTCAAGTTTATCCGCATTAAATAACATAGTCGTTCCGCGACACGCTATCGGGCTAGAATCTGCGTCCATCGAGTTGCACATATTTACGGACGCATCGAAAGTAGCCTATGGCGCATGCGCATACATTCGCACTGTAACAAAAAACAAAACCACTTGCAATAGGTTATTATGTGCAAAGGCAAAGGTCGCGCCGGTGAAGCCTCTCACGATACCCAGGCTCGAATTAAGCGGAGCTGTTTTGGGTGCGCGGCTTTATAAGAAAATAAATGAATCACTTCACTGTCATTTTAATAGTGTAACATTCTGGACTGACTCAACTATAGTTCTGGGGTGGCTACGAACTGCTCCGAACTTACTAAAAACGTTCGTACAAAATCGGGTAGTTGAGATTCACGACTTAACGGGTGAGCTTCCGTGGCGGCATGTCAGTGGCAAAGAAAATCCAGCTGACATGGCATCACGCGGAGTTCTACTGAACGACCTCGCCACTTCCACTCTATGGTGGGAGAGACCCTCGTTCCTACGCGATCCTAATTTCGATCACTCATGCGTTACACCCGAACAAGATCAAGCTGCGGTACCCGAAGAGCTGCCCGAAGTAAAATCTAGTTCAGTATTAGTTTGCACTGAAGAACGAGAGTTATTCCCATTTTCACGATTTTCTCAATTCAATCGAATGAGACGCACCTTCGCATACGTACTGCGGTTTATACATAACTCGCGCAATTATAAAATTAATCGGCGGACCGGTGCTCTAAGCTTGGATGAATTGAGGGGAGCGGAGTTGGGCTTAGCAAAATTATCGCAATTAGAGTCATATAGTGAAGAACATAAATTAATTAATAAAAATACGACGCATAATTTAAAATCATCTTTATTGAAACTCAATTTATTTATCGATAAAAAATCGGACCTCATACGTGTAGGTGGTCGTATTGTAAATTCAGAGGAATTCGATTATAAAAAACTGCATCCAATTCTACTCTGCTCAAACCATCGATTTACAAAATTGTTGCTACGTCACGAGCACGTGCGTATGCTCCACGCAGCACCTCAAGCACTATTGTATGAAGTGCGACAGCAGTGGTGGCCTGTAGGCGGAAGAAACCTTGCACGTCAGGTTGTTCATGAGTGTATCTTATGTAAACGATTGAAAGGTAACACGTTGCATCCTCTTATGGGTAACCTACCAAAGGAACGAGTCACTCCAACATACCCTTTTCTTTATTGTGGAGTTGACTACGCAGGGCCAGTGCTTACGTTGAACCGGAAAGGTAGAGGTGCTAGAACTGCAAAATCATACATTTGTTTATTTATCTGCTTTGTTACTCGCGCAGTGCACTTGGAGCTTGTCAGTGACCTCACTTCTGAGTCATACATTCTGGCACTTAAACGTTTTATCGCTAGGCGCGCTAAACCGTCAGAAATTTCCTCTGACAACGGAAAAAATTTCGTCGGAACAATGAACGAGTTTGGAAAATTCTTAACGAGATGTTCCGCTGACATCTCTGAATATGCGGTTAATCAAAGCATTAAATTCAAGTTCATACCCGCTTATAGTCCTCATTTCGGTGGCCTGTGGGAGGCTGGGGTGAAATCCTCCAAATTCCACCTACTCCGCGTCATAGGAAACGCTCACCTAACTTTCGAAGAACTTACCACAGTTCTCACACAAGTCGAATCAATTCTCAATTCCCGTCCTCTTTCACCTATGTCGTCCGATCCTCGAGACTTATTACCCATTAGTCCTGCCCACTTCCTGGTTGGCCGACCCTTGACAGCGCCAGTCTACGAGGACATGCGGAATCACACCGGCTCATACCTCAGTCGCTACCAACGAGTCGAACAGATGCGCCATCACTTCTGGGAGAGATGGTCAAAGGAGTACATCTCTGAACTCCAAACGAGATGCAAATGGATGAGCGGCGTCGACACACTGCAACCAGGCATGATGGTCGTTATCAAGGACGACAATCTTCCTCCACTAAAATGGCATCTTGGACGCATCATCAATGCCGTCCCAGGCAAGGGTGGCATCTCACGTGTAGCAGACATTCGCATGGCAACGGGCGTGGTCAGACGCTCATTTCCGAAGATTTGTCCACTGTTTTGTGAAGAGGAGGTGAAGAAGACTTTTTTGGAACCTGGCGATTCCAAGGCCGGGGGCATGTAAAGGCGTAAATTGGAACGCAACCATAGTGCACAGTCACTGTCAGTGTCACAAAGTGAATTCTTATATGTCAGTTTAAAATGTCACAATTAATTGTTAATCGAAAAATATAACGGTCGTTTTATAGCAGTAAAAACGAGTATCTTTTAGCCGCCTTTATGCGCATCCAACAAAGCGCTATTAAATAACGAAGATCCAAAACGCCTGCAACATACGATCAACGAGACGCAACAAAGTGCTGTGGGCACAGTTTGGATGCCTTTCGCCCACAACTCTGGTGGCCGCGAATCGAAGAAGTTGTCTAACTGCGATTCCTCATTGTCTGGAAATTGGAATGGAAATTGTTAATCCACAAATAGTTCTTCAAGACTCTAAATAAATAGTAGTCTGGTGGGGCGATGTCTGGGGATTATAGTGGGTGAGGTACCGTCCCCAGCCCAGGTGTTTTTGACGACCTCCGTGGCGCAGTGTGTAGCGCTGTTGTCTTAACGTGCGGAGGTCCGGGTTCGATCCCCGGCAGGGTCATTTTGGGAATTTATAATTTCTGAATTATCCATGGCCTGGTGGGAGGCTTCGGCTGTGGCTAGTTACTGCCATGCCCCTAACAGGTTAGCCCGCTACCATCTTAGACTGCATCACCACTTACTATCAAGTGAGATCGCAGTCAAGGGTTAACTTTACATTTTAGAAAAAGGACATGTGTCGAGTTTTTCCGAGTGTCTCAATACTTTCGTGCCAACCTTTGTCTACTTGTTGATGCAGCGAATTCGTTCGCGGGGATTTAGGTTTAAACAAACCGGAGGAATACTGATTTTCAGGCATAAAAAGTAGACTATGTTACTATAGGTCCTCAACTATACCCTCGCAAAAATCACATAGATCCGTTGCTCTATGGCTGCGTGATTGAAGGACAACGATATTTTAATATAAATACGAATGTACGGAATAGCTTCTACCCGGCATGCATTACAATGGGATTTAATTGATATTCGATGTTGGATATTAGAATGAAATCTAAAACAAAGTAAACGGCAAAGTTGATTGTGTCTAGTAAATCGTAACTCCCTGGCACAATTCCCTGGCAAAAAAAAAACACAATTGTACATGTTAGCCTTTATCAACTGCTAATTTCATGTCCAAAAAATTTAAATAAGTACTTTTCATTACAGAACCCGCTTATCCGATGCATTCCTGGAAGCTGGTGAAATATTGGGGCATCCAACAGTAGACTATAACGCTCCAGAACAGTTAGGTTTCGGTCGAGTGCAAGTCACTATCAGCAACGGCAGGAGATACAGCGCTGCAAAAGCATTTCTACACCGGCATAAAAATAGACGTAACCTACATATCTTACAAGACACTACAGCTACTAAAATATTAATAGATCCGGAAACGAGAATAGCATATGGTGTAGAATACGTACGAAACAATCTTATATATACTGTGATAGTACGGAAGGAGGTTATAGTTTCAGCCGGTCCTATAGCGTCACCGCAAGTGTTGATGCTGTCTGGTATCGGACCACAAGAGAATTTACGCTCTATCGGAATACCTGTTATTCATAATCTTCCAGTGGGTCGGACATTGTATGATCACATTTGCTTCCCGGGATTAATATTTACTTTAAATGTAACGGACATAAGTTTCATTGAAAACAGACTAGGGAATCTACAGAATGCTATTGGCTGGCTTCAACACGGCGATACGGCCCTTGCATCCCCTGGTGGAGTAGAAGGTATTGGCTATATAAAAACGCCAGTTAGCGACGATCCCGATACCTCAGTTCCAGATATAGAACTTATTAACCTAGGCGGATCCATTGTCTCCGACGGTGGGCCAGGTGCAAGTAGAGCTATCCGCAGAGGAATGAGAGTATCTGAAAGCCTTTTCAATGAAGCTTATGGATCTATCGACGGGAAAGACACGTGGAGCGTGTTTCCGATGTTACTACATCCCAAATCCGTTGGATATTTAGAGTTGAAAGATAGTAATCCTTTTAGACATCCTCGTTTATACGGCAACTATTTAACAGATCCCAGAGATGTCGCAACATTAGTAGCGGCAATTCGACACATTCAAGCTCTAGCAGCAACTCCTCCGTTTCAACGTTACGGTGCCAGAGTACACCCAGCTAAATTTAAGACTTGTCGAATGCATACATTTGATTCAGATGAATACTGGGAATGTGCAGTGCGCACTCTTACTGCAACTCTACATCACCAAATAGCAACATGCCGTATGGGCCCAGTGGGAGATCCGTTAGCTGTGGTAGATCCTGAACTCAGAGTACATGGCATTAAGAGATTACGAGTCGCCGATTCAAGTATTTTACCCCGTACAATATCAGCACATACAAATGCTCCTGCAATGGCAATAGGCTTAAAAGCGGCGGAGCTTATAAAATTAACATGGAACATTTAAATAGGTACCCTCATATTTATTTTTAAATCCATATGTTGTATATGTGTAGTGTGTACACGTGCGTATGTGTGCGATGTGCCTCATCGCACTGTCTCTTATTAAAACCAGTGTAACTATAGCCGGCGTGTGTTTCACTTGTGCTCCCTGACGTAACAGTGGCGACGAGTACCTACCCGCGTTTAAAATAGTTAAAAGATGGCCGGTGAAAAATTCGGAATTTTAACGACTTTCGACCACAGTATTCACTCGTGGAAGTCATATAAGGGTCGTCTACTTCAATGGTTTATCGCGAACGAAATAAACGTGTCAACGGATGCAACGGGGATCAGACGCCGGGCTATTTTACTCAGTGCACTCGCAGAAGGATCTTACCAATTGGCGGCAGATTTGGCGCTGCCAAAAGCACTAGAAGAGGTCCCGTACCAAGATATTCTCACTATTCTGGATGCCCATTTCACTCCGAAGCGGTTGGGCATCGGGGAGCGGCATAAATTCTATTCAGCTACTCAGCTACCCTCAGAGTCGCACACAGAATGGGCGGCTAGATTACGAGGGCTAACGGCCCACTGCAACTTCAGCAACGTTGAAGAAGCATTACGAGATCGGTTCGTAATAGGGATGCGGCCGGGAGTGGAGAAGGAAAAGCTGTATGCCAAGGATATCACGGAGCTGACTCTCGCGAAGGCGGTGGAACTGGCGGAGAGTATACGCTGCGCGCGCGCTGGTGCGGCCAGTAGCTCGGCTACCGGCTCGGCGACAGGCGCGGATGCGGGCGTAGTCGATGCAGGAAGCGCCATGTTCAAGATTCGCGAGGAACGGTCGGGAAAGAAAAGTGACAATAAAAGTGCTAGTGCCGAAAAACAAAAGTGCAGTGTTTGTGGCTATTTCCATAAAGCAAAAATTTGCAAATTTAGGAACCACGTCTGTAATAAGTGCCATCTTAGCGGGCACCTTCAGAGGGCCTGCCCTAAGATCAGTTACGTAGCCGAAGGCGATAACGCCGGGGACGACGATGATGATGGTAAGTTGCTCAATATACGTTCGGTGAGGGGCGAGCCTATGGTGGAATCAGTGTGTGTCCGCGGGGTAAAAATGAAGTTTGAAATCGATAGTGGTTCAGCTGTTACTGTGATATCCGAGAATACCTATAAAGTACATTTTAGTGACGTACCGTTACAAAAAAGTAACAAAAAACTCATGAGTTATACGGGAGATAACATTGTGTGTTTAGGTATGATTCGCGCGCCGGTGTCATTCGATGGCCATTCGCATATACTTAGCGTATTCGTCGTACGCGGCAGCGGCCCATCTTTATTGGGTAGGGATTTTATTTCGCTTTTTAAATTAGAGCTAAGAGCGATCAATTATTGTAACCAAACCGAAAATGAAGTCGAAAATCTTCAAGCTCGATATCCTTATATATTCTCGGGTAAGCTAGGGTGCTTCAATAAATATAAAGTGACTTTGACCTTAAAAGATAATGCGAAACCGATTTTTTTTAAGGCAAGACCGCTCGCGTTCGCTTTACGAGATAAGGTTGATATGGAAATCGACAGGTTGGTCAAATTAGGCGTAATAGAACCTGTGGAACACTCAGACTATGCGTCTCCGATCGTACCCGTACTCAAGCGAAATGGCTCGGTGAGACTGTGTGCTGATTATTCTGTGAGCATAAATAAGCAATTAGTTATTGAAAAATATCCATTGCCTACAGTTAGTGAACTTTTTTCAAAACTACACGGTGGCGAAAAATTTACAAAATTGGATCTCTCTATGGCTTATAACCAATTTGTGCTAAATGAGGAATCTCAGAAAATTACTTGTATCAACACACATCGTGGCTTATATAGGTATACTAGGTTAGTGTTCGGTCTGGCCTGCGCTCCGGCTATTTTTCAGCGTGCAATGGAAGGGGTGTTGTCTAGTATGAATGGTGTACTTTGTTTGTTGGACGATGTTTTAATAACCGGGGCCAACGACAGAGAACATATGGATAGGTTACATGCGGTGTTACAAAGGTTACAGGATGCAGGGTTAACGTTACAAAAGGAAAAGTGCGAATTTTTTAGTGACGAAGTAAGTTATCTGGGGTATATTATAAACAAGGACGGGTTGAAGAAATCACCCTCAAAGGTTAAAGCAGTTTTAGAGGCACCAATTCCCGTAAATGTTAGTCAGTTACAGTCATTTTTAGGGCTAGTGAACTACTACCGCAGTTTCGTGCCCAGTGCGTCAACAGTCCTAAGTCCTCTGTATGACTTATTAAAAAAGGGCGTTAAATGGAATTGGGATAAAGTTCACAGCAACGCATTTAACACAATAAAACAACTGTTAGGATCAGAACAAGTTCTAACACATTTTAATCCTAACGCAAGGGTAATATTAACGGTCGATGCATCACCGAGCGGGTTAGGTGCAATTTTGTCCCAAATAGAGAGTGACGGAATCGAGAAACCAGTAGCCTACGCGTCGCGAACACTTAGTGTTGCTGAAAAACATTATTCTCAAATACAGAAAGAAGCTACAGCTATCATTTTTGGGGTAAGGCGCTTCCACCAGTATTTGTATGGTAGGGCTGATCCTTTCGTACTGCGCACTGACCATAAGCCGCTTATATCAATATTCGGTCCGCACAAAGGCATTCCGGAAGTATCAGCAAATCGGTTACAGCGATATGCTATGTTTTTAAGCGGCTATAACTATACTATAGAATACATACGAAGCGCAGACAACAGCGCTGACTATCTGTCGCGCGCCAGTCTCCCCGCTCCGGCGTCCGGGGGTAGCGGGCCGGGCGCGGCGGAGGGGAACTCGGGGCAGTGCGCGGACGCCGCTGCGGCATTGCACGATCGAGCGGCCTACGTATGCTTCGTGATAGACGGATCGCTCCCGGTGTCGCTAGACGAGTTACGTAACGAAACAAAAAAAGATAACGTACTGTCGCGAGTTGCAAATTTTGTTTTACAGGGCTGGCCCCCTAAGGTAAATGACGATAAAATTAAGCCATATTATTATTGTAGATTGCAACTTGCACTGGAAAACGGTTGCCTTATGAGAGGCCATAAGGTTATAATTCCGAGTACATTAAGGGCGAAGGTACTTTCTGAACTACATTCTTCTCACTTAGGAATGGTAAAAACAAAGGCGGAATGTAGATCTCGATTTTGGTTTCCAGGAATCGATGCCGCCGTAGAAAAAGTAATAGGTAGTTGTGAAATCTGTCAACAGTTAAGACCTGCAGCACCTCGCATACCGATTTCGCCTTGGAAGTTTCCATCGCATCCGTTTCAACGCGTCCACATGGATTTCCTCGGTCCAATTAACGGTCGTACCTATTTAGTTATTGTAGATGCGTATTCCAAATGGGTCGAAGTATGCGATATGGTCACTACCACGACATCGGCCGCGGTCATTGAGAAATTGTATGAGTTCATGTCACGGTTCGGGACAATGGAATTCCTGGTAACAGATAATTTCGCTTCGTTTTGTTCGCAGGAATTTTTAAAATTTTGTGAAGTAAATGGTATCACACATTTGACATCCCCAGCGTATCACCCGGCTAGTAACGGCCAGGCTGAAAGCTACGTCAAAATAGTAAAGAAAGGCATAAAATCGAGTGTTATGTCTAGTAGCAATGTTAAGGAATGCAAGCTGAAATTATTAAAATATTTATTTGACTATCGAAATTCCTTACATTCCACCACGGGATCCTCACCAGCGCAGTTATTGTTTGGCCGTAAATTGAGAACGCGATTAGATTTGATAAATCCGACATCATCACCGCCCTCGTCTATCGCCTTGGCTAATGTTGTCAAAAATCAACAGTGTATACAAATTGAGGCAAGGGGGGGGAGGAAACAAAAAGCTTTTTCTCCGGGTGAAAATGTTTTATTTAAAAAGTTAAATCAGAATAAGTTCAGTTGGCACAAGGGAGTGATTGTAAAAAAAATAGGCAGAGTAATATACTTAGTTAAAGATTGTGAAACATCATTAGTTGTTAAGAAACATAAAAACCAAATTGTTGTAAACAAAGGGTTAAGTAGCAACCTCGACTTCTGGGACGATGATTGGGACCAACCGCAATCAACTTCAGCTGGTACTAGCCCGACACAAGCTAACGGCGGGAGGGATGAGGAACCGATACCAGCACTCGTGTCGCCCGGCATGTCTGACTCGTCCGTCACGACCGCCACATCCGAGGTGTCGACTACGGAACCAGCATCAGAATCCCTGGCACCCGGTACGCCTGACACAGCTGCTACGTCCCGAGCGTCCGTCACGGCGTCCTCTCCGAGAACGGACAGTAGTGCACCGGATACGCCTTGCAGAGTGACGGTCACTAGAGGAGTCCGCCGACCTCAGTCATCCGACGATGAGGGCCGTGAGTTCTTCGAGTGTATACAAAGTGACATCCGCAGGCCCTCTGCCCGAACTCGAAGGAGGTTGTTACGCCAGCGTCCCGATAATTAGATATTAGAGATAAATACATAATTATTAAGTAGATTATAGATTGTTAATCTAGGGAAAGGATTGTTGTATATGTGTAGTGTGTACACGTGCGTATGTGTGCGATGTGCCTCATCGCACTGTCTCTTATTAAAACCAGTGTAACTATAGCCGGCGTGTGTTTCACTTGTGCTCCCTGACGTAACACCATACTTAGTAATATAATAAATGCAAAATCGTGTTTGCCTATATTACAACCTTTCACACAAAACCGATTTCGATGGCATTGGTACATAGAAGAAATCATAAATACCGGATAACACATAGGTTAGCTTTATCCCGGAAAATCAAGTACTTCCCACAGGGTTTTTGAATAGCTAATCCACGCGGGCGAAGTCGTGGGCATCATCTTGTAGTCAATAAATTTTACGAACAAAAATCATGTATTTTAAATTAAGGCATATCAATATAAAACCTGGGAATAGAGAAAACGTTGTTTTAGATAATAAATGAATAATTAAATCTATGCTGTGATAATTATTCAATTACGCAACGAAGGACAGACGTTAGTTATTAAGTAAATATAAATCTTAGGTAGATACTTAAATAAAAATATATTATTTTGTTTGATTTGTTTTTGTTACAATTTCTGATTATACATTAGTACCTACATAGCCAGTGTTAGTGCAATTTACTTTTCTTTATATTTATAGACGAGCGCTTGGTCTGTTTTAACCCGCATTGGAGCAGCGTGGTGGGTCTAAGCTCTAATTCCCTCTCTCCTATGAGAGTGGAGGCCTGTGCCCAGCAGTGGGACGTTAATGGGCTGTAGTGGTGGTGGTGGTGGTGGCTTGGTCTGTTTTTATATTTATAGCTGTAATCAGGTTTGCTGTTATTGCATGTGATTGTGTACTAGATGATTCCCGCGACTTCGTCCGCGTGGATTTATGTTTTTTTTTATTCCCGCGGGAACTGTTCAATTTTCCGGGATAAAAAGTAGCATATGTCCTTCCCCGGGATACAACCTGTCCTTGTACCAAATTTCATCAAAATCGGTTGAACAGATACATTTTTTTGATTCCCGTGGGAACTCTTCAATTTTCCGGGATAAAAAGTAGCCTATGTCCTTCCCTGGGATGTAACCTATCTCTGTACCAAATTTCATCAAAATCGGTTGAGTAGTTGGGCCGTGAAAGCGTAGCAGACAGACAGACAGACAGACAGACAGACAGACACACTTTCGCATTTATAATATTAGTATGGAAATTGTCCAAAATATAACGATAAGTAGAAAGTAAGTAGGAAAAAATTCTGCCATCTGCAAGCTATTCTGGCTAAACATACTTTTATCATATTATAAATGCGAAAGTGTGTCTGTCTGTCTGTCCGTCTGTTTGTCTGCTACGCTTTCCCGGTCCATCTCTTCAAACGATTTTGATGAAATTTGGTACAGGGGTAAATTGTATCTAGAGGAAGAAATTATTTAGGCTACTTTTTATCCCGGAAAATTAAAGTTCCCGCGGGAATCCTTAATCCACGCGGACGAAGTCGCGGGAATCATATGTTATATATATATGTGTATATATATATATATTTATATACAAGGTGTAAGGTAATTAGTATAACATACCCGCGGCTACCCATGTTAGATGGTGTATAGATATATTGGAAAAATGTCATAAGACGTGTAGCTCTTATCCTGGGGGAGTTATGTGGACTTCAAAATTTTAGCATAAATATTGAGGTGGCATCCCTTAAAACAGCTGATTCAATATCAATGAACTGCGAACAATACGACGCATGTTAAGCCTCGGTTCCAGCGCGAGTGCGATAAAATCCAGTCGCGATACTAAAGTAATCATTATTCGGCATGCAATTAAATTCTCAAAGCAAAAGCCCGGCTAGAACTTACGTATTGTTGTAAAAAAATGCCCGACTAGTATCGGACTTAGTAAGTCGAAGTCAGTCACTTTTCCTTACTTTATGAGCCGCCTTTCCCTGTGATTAATTTCTCGACTTACTTCGTTTAAGTTTTGATCAATAATTAATTATTCTGTGTAGTTTGTTCTTTCGATGATTTGCAAATTGTAATGAATTGCCAAATTGCATAACGATACGATAATAATTATTATATTATCGCTTGTAGTACAGTTCTGACTTTAGGTGTAGAAGGAACAAAGGACTCCACAGGGTTGCCAAAATTTATTTTCCATAATTAGATAATTAATTTTGACTTTTTAACTCTACCATAGTGTTTATAACGTCAAAATGGCATGGGTAGCCGCCGGTATGTTATACCATTTACCTTACACCTTGTATATATATATATATATATATATAAAACTGTAACTGGAAAATTTCTGTACATTTAATATATTCTAAATTTTTTTTTTTTTATTTAATTTTTGTCTGTCTGTCTGTATGGCCGCGCATCAAGCGAAAACTAATGAACGGATTTATACGAAATTTGGTATAGCGGTAGCTTAAACTACTCCGGGTCAATACATAGGATAGTTTTTACCGGGATAGAAAATAAGGTTCCTCCAGGATAGGGGTTTTTTGTTTATTTTACTCCATAACTCAGTCAAATCTGAACTGATTTGAATAAATCTTTCTTTATTAGAAGGTATGTATCAGCAGGTAAGTTTTGCCCAATTTTGGTGAAGATTTGATAAATATTATCAGAGGTAGAGGACAAAACTCCTTAACAGATAACAGCAATTCACTTGATTAGGACTGAATAATATCTTTTTGGTGGCGTTTGAAGGAAACAAAATTAATTATAAAAAATTGCGACCAAGAGAAAATCTGTCAACAGCTGTCAAGTGTCAACATAATTTACTGTTTACATCGGTATTTCCATAATATTTCGATGCCATATGCCTGTGATATGTGGACTTAATTTCGTGTATTAAAAATGTTTAAGTAGCTTGAAAGGGCAGATAACGAAATTTGCTACAAACAAATCAAATCAATCAAATCAAATGTTTTTTTTATTCAAATAAACTTTTACAAGTACTTTTGAATCGTCAAGTGAATTACCACTGGTTCGGAATGCCATTCCTACCGAGAAGAACCAGCAAGAAACTCGGTGGTTGCTCTTTTTAAATAACTCATTTACAATAATTATTATATCAATGTATACATAAGTAACCTCGATCAAATCCATACTCCTCTATCATTGACATAATCTTCAACAGTATAATAAGCTTTTTTTAGGAGAATACATTTAATGTATTTCTTAAATTTGTGTATAGGCAAGTTTAAAATAGGTTGTGGAATTTTGTTATAGAAAAGAATGCTCATTCCCACGAATGACCTTCTGACTTTTTGGAGGCGGAGCGATGGAGTCACGAGCCTATTACGGCCTCTAGTTTGCCTATCGTGCAGATCGCATTTTTTTAGTAATTATGGATGTGCCGCTTTACCCCACAGTAAGATTCCGTAAGACATAATGCTATGAAAATAAGCAAAATATACAATCCTGACAGTTTCGATGTCAGATAACTGTCGAATCTTTCTGACAGCGTAAGCAGCAGAACTAAGCTTGCCAGAAAGTGTTGATATATGGGTGCCCCATTGAAGTTTTGCGTCTAAGGTCACCCCCAGGAACACAGTAGTATATTCTATTTTCAACATATCATTATTTACCATTAGTTTTATATCACTTGTATTCGGCAATGCGAACTCAACACATTTAGTTTTTTTGTATTTAAAAGTAGATTGTTTACCGTAAACCAGTTAGTGACTTGAGAGATTGCAGTATTTACGTCGTCAAAGTTGTCCTTATGTCTATCGACTTTAAAAATCAAGGACGTATCATTAGCAAATAGTACAATATCGCAAGTATTACGGACAAAATATGGCAAATCATTGATGTACACCAGGAACATGAAGGGACCCAAAATGGAGCCTTGAGGAACACCTATTAGTGAGGCTGATCCGGATGACTTCACGTCGTTGATACATACTGTTTGAATGCGATTACTGAGGTAGGATGCAATGAGGCCAAGCGCAGTGTCTATTACTCCATAGTAGCTCAACTTAACTAAAAGCGTCTCGTGCTCAACGCAATCGAATGCCTTGGACAAATCACAGAAAATACCAATAGCATTCTGTGATTTCTCCCACGCATCGAATATATGTTTTAACAGCATTGCGCCCGCATCAATTGTTGATCGATCTTTAGAAAAACCATACTGCTCAGAGTGAAGAAGTTTATTTGAATTAAAGTGCTGGAGCAGTTGAGCATATTTTTTTCAAATATCTTGCAAAAAATTGTGCAGGCAAAATGAAATTGGTCTGTAATTATTTGGATCGCTTTTGCTACCCGATTTAAAAAGTGGAATCAGTTTACTACATTTCATAAGGTCTGGAAAGGATCCTGAATCTACAGACTCATTAAAAACTAGAGCAAGATAGGGTGCAATAACATCAATAGTATTGCCGATTATTTTTACGGATATCCCCCATAGGTCTCCGGTTTTTTTAAGTTGCAAAGATTTAAATACTTTTATAATATCATATGGGGTCACATGTCTAAACTTAAACAGCACACTGCACTCGGTGACATCATCCTTGAGAAGTTTATGGGCTTCTGTTGGCGAGGAGTTAAGGGAACTAGTAGTGGTGACTGGAATATTTCGGAAAAAGTTCTCAAATGTGTTCGCGATTTCCGTTTTGCAGTCAATGATACGGTCGTTAAATTTTAGCTCCAGATTATCGTCCACTTTATGTTTCCCAATTTCATCCGTGATTATTTCCCAAACTGCTTTAATTTTGTTATCTGAATTAATAATTTTTTGTTTTATATGAAGTGACTTTGCTTGTATGCACACATTTCTGAATAGTTTTGAATAATTTCTGACGTATTTAACAAATGTGGGGGTGTAATTATATTGCTTTTCGGCATATAAATCAAACAATTTGTTTCTACTTTTATTATTGCCAACAGTAGCCCAGTCACTAAATTTAAGGTTCTTGAACAATTTTTTTTTCTACTATTTTAAAGATGGAATTAAATTGAGAATTTAGCAGATCACAGAAGGTGTTATAGAGTTCATCCGGACCACCCTGTGTAAAATCGAGCGTAGGTAAAGTATTTAAAATTTCTTGTTTAAATTTCTGTACTTTTTTAGTGTTAACTGGCCTACAGAAGTGATATCTGCAGCAGTATCTTCTGGAACGGAATCCTCAGTAAAGAAGCTCGAAGACAAATTCCGTAACCAAGAGCTTGAGGTAGTTTATCCAACCGCATAATATGACTGTGGCTATAAATGCGAAAGATTGGATGGATGGATGTTTGTTACTCAATCACGCCAGAACGGCTGAACAGATCTGGATGAAATTTGGCACAGAGATAGGTTACAGTCTGGAATAACACATTTACTTTTATTTTTACTTTTAACCCGTAAAATTAAAGAGTTCCCGCAGGAACCAAAAAACTTTAATCCACGCGGACGAAGTCGCAGGCATCAGCTAGTATATATATAGTATATATATATATAAATAGCGAGTAAACGAGCAGGCGGGTCACCTGATGTAAAGTGATTTCCGCCGCCCATGAAACATTTACAGCACCAAAAGAACCGCTAATGCGTTGTTGGCTTTTGAGATATTTGTTTATCCGCCCTTTGAAGAACCCCATATTATAATCATGAGGGAACACGGAAGATGGAAGCTGGTTTCATAATTTGCAGGTACGTGGCAGAAATGACCTGGAATAACGGGAGGTGAAAGAAGACCAGGCACCCAGGTGGTGAGGATGAAATTTGTTTCTGCAACGAAGGGTGCGACTGGAGATCACGGAAGGTAGTATTAGATTAAATAACTCTTCAGAGCACTCCCCATTGTAGAGACGATAGAACACGCAAAGAGAACTAACGTCTCTTCGGTGCTCTAGGGACTCCAGCGTGGAAGTAGTTTTGGGATTGTCTACGAGTCGAACTGCCCGCTTTTGTATCCGGTCAAATGGAAGGAGCTGGTACTGGGGTGCTCCGGTCCAAAGGTGAGAGCAGTACTCCATGTAGGGCCGAACTTGCGCTTTATACAGCAGAAGCCTGTGCTTAGGCGCAAAGTATATTTTCACTTTGTTGAGCACCCCGAGTTTTTAGATGTTATTTTAATATTTTTGTGTAAGTCATGATGTGTGCACATTGCACATGTTTTGGGTTATAACTTAGAACCGATCCTATAATTTTATACTTACTTACGTGAAATGTTGTAGTTAGTACCTGTTTTGTGTACTATTTAAACAATAAATAAATAAATATGTTTGATGTAAGTAATGGCCTCATTTATTAACATTATTGTGAAGTTATAATAAATACTCATTATAATTGAAATAATTTCGTTTCCGTTTCAGAATCCTCTTGAAAAAATACCCCACAAGCCATACATACATATAACGCCATAAAAAATAATTCGTATTAGCCTCTATGAGAATTGAGAGCCCCCCTGAAATAAAGATTTTTATAACTTTTTAAGCAATATTCGGCGGATGGCCATCGGTTTACATAATATTATGTTTAAAAAGTAATAACTTACTTTCATTAATTCAGAAGTGACAAGGCTCTGACAGACGGATGGACGGACAAGTGCAAATTCAGTCAAGTACACTCAGAGACCTCGGTTCGCTCGGTCAAAAATATCAGGAAAGGCATTGAACTTGTGTAGATCGTGGAGGTCAAAAAATGGTAAAGTGCGATCGCGTGGTTCAGTTAATGTTTCAACTTTTGTGGTAGAGCAAACAAAAATTTACAAATACACTTTAAACGATGATCCTGCAAATAGAGTAAGATTAGCCGGTCTGAGCACCAATTGTCTGCAAATCGTAATCATTTGACAGCTTAAAACGTATTACTTGAACTGTTTAAGGAGTTCTTACATGCTTTTTAACGTGCAGTCATCAGTCTATGAACTTCTCAAACAGGTCGAATTATAGGTTTGACATACGTTTAAGATTACGATTTCCTTAGACAATCGGTGGACTGACTTTTTACAGTCGTGCCTCCCCAATTATTTACGTGTCCCGCTTTTGTGGCTATTTGAACGCATCGCAACTCGCACGCAAAGCGAGCGCAAATAGACGGATTTAAGTTATCGATATTTTGTACTGAATAGTCGAACAACTATTTATTGTAAAAGAATGTACAGCAATCAATCCTTGAAAAACGTATGTCTATCTTCAAAATAGACCGTATGTTTGGCTTTTAAAAATATATGTCTGACTTTTCGTGCCAAACGGCCTAATATATTTCGGATTTCGTATTCATTAACTTTACCTGCAGAAGTACTTTTTTTTTTAAATGGAGACCAAAAATATTTAGCATGCCGTATAAGTAACCTGCCACTTACTTTACTAACCCGCTCATACCAGGCCTGTGTCACTCTTGGTACTTGCGCGACGAAAATACCGACGATCGCGCTCATTCCCGGAATGCTTACGCAGTCGGGGCTGGCGCGTTATAAGCGAGCGACGTGTTAGTGAATTTAACGCTGTTTTCGTAAATAGTTTTTTGAAAATATTTGATTAATAGTTTAAGTTAAGTGTTTAGCATATTAATTATTTGTAGGATAAATAGTTGTAGACATTTAAACTCATGTATATATAATGATCTATCGATCTTTAGAATTATAATGGCAAAAAGTCGCTGCAACCATAATTAAATTTAATAACTGGTATTTTAAAGACTGTAAAAAAAATATAAGACATTATATTAAAGTCAAACAGCTATAAATATTAAAATAAATAATTAAAAGTTATACCTACTGCATTTTTTTACTCTTTGTTTAACGCGCGGCGATAATGTTTAATTTAGCTTGCTTGCGTGTTTTATCTATTTAATAATCATTATTTAGGCTATTAAAGCTAGCAAGCAAGTCAGCAAGTAGTCAATACAATAATAAGTAGTCAATAGTACTTCTATCACGGAACAGGTACAATTCATGTCAAACTTAAATGAGCCTCTTTTCAAGTAATTTTTTGAATCGAGGCACGAGCTGTAGGAAGTACAAACGAGTCGCAGGGAATACGCTCGCCCTAGTTAGGCCCTTACTCCCTAATTCTTATTACACCTTGCCAATTTAGAGTAAGGGCACGGAATATATATTTATATATTTCCGTGATCAAAGTGTACCTACCTCTCCGAGCGAAATATTATGTTTCGCCGCACTGCTTCGCCGCGACGAATGACCTTGCAAGTTGCGTGCGTAGTGAAGAACTCACTGTGTAGCGACACACAGTAAACACGGTCGATCATAGTCAGAGTAGGTACCTTACTTACAAATTCGAAAAACCTACTGTATTGTTGTACTGTTTGCTGACAGCCCTAGACAAGCTCGCAATGTCGTCCGTGACGTAGGAAAGGGAAAAGATGCAAAGCAATACGGACAATCGCGAGCGGCGATAAAGTTTAATTTAGCTTGCGTGCGTGATTTATCTTTTTAATAATAATTATGTAGGCTATTAAAACGTCGGCAAGTAGTCAACATCAAAGGAGTGAGACTTCTGTACGTCAGTACTATTATATTATTCTGTGCTCATACTTCGCTCGGGTGGAAATCCTGATATTTTGTTCCTTGTGAAGTTTTCGATTCAGTTGGCCCTAGCAGGTCAAGTTTTAACTATTCACCTAAAAATTTAAAATACAAGCTAGCTTATACACAAATCAATAAAATGCTGAACGTGATTTTGACTTAATATACTACTGAGATGTTACATAAATTAAATTAAATTATTATTGATCGACGAACAAGAAAAGAGTAATAAAAAAGAAAAGAGTAATTCCCCCGGGAACTCTTTAATTTTCCGGGATAAAAATTAGCCAGATGTCCTTCCTCGGGATACAACCTATACCTGTAACAAATTTCATCAAAATCGGTTGAACGGGCGAGCCGTCAAAGCGTAGCAGACAGGCAGACAGACTGACATATTTTTACATTAGTATGGATTTTTGACAACCAGAATAAAATGAGGGTTTTCGCTTAACATCCTCAACACCAACCAACCCTAAAACCATAGCAAGCGGTAAAATATAAACCTGTTTACAATTCAAAGCCTTTATATAATTCAGCTTTAGGTATATAAAAACAAGGAGTCTTGTTTTAACAGTCAACTTGTTATAGTTAATAATAAACTGCATAAAAAAATTAAACCCTACAGATTTAATTAAAAAAAAAAAAAATTTTTTAACAAAATGATTATGAGGCACGTGTTTAGTTTATTTTTATATCTATTATTCAATAATGTGTTAACATTGAACTTAGAAGCCAGTTACGGTGGACGACCTGCAATAACGGATTACGCTAAACCCACAGCGTGTAAAGACTTTTGCAAGGAAATTAATATATTACAGAAGAGGCAAGATATTACTCCAAAAAGTAGGATTGTTGAAGTGATGTTACAAACTCCGATGTTTGCTATTAACCGTAGTGAACCCGACATATTTTCGGCCTTCCGAGACCAATTCGAATTGCCTAAAGGTAAGTAGCTTTAACTGACTTTTAGAGGGTTGTCTCGCAAGAAATAATGCTTCTTTGTTAAAAAATCTATACTCTATAATAGCATACAAACTTTAAATTATTATAATACTAGATGATTCCCGCGACTTCGTCCGCGTGGATTAAGTTTTATTGATTCCCGCGGGAACTCTTGAATTTTCCGGGATAAAAAGTAGTCTATGTCCTTCCCCGGGATACAACCTATCCCTATACCAAATTTCATCAAAATCGGTTGAACAGATATTTTTTTTTGATTCCCGCGGGAACTCTTGAATTTTCCGGGATAAAAAGTAGCCTTTGTCCTTCCCCGGGATACAACCTATTCTGGTACCAAATTTCATCAAAATCGGTTGAACAGATGGGCCGTGAAAGCGTAGCAGACAGACAGACAGACACACTTTCGCATTTATAATATTAGTATGGATGGATTAAACCTCGTCTTCCAGTTTTCACAAGCCCAAGGTTTTAGGTATTTTCCTGAATCACGCAGATAAGATGCAAAAAATTATACTCACCTCGATTATTTTATTATTAAGTACTAAGTAACACGTACTAAGTAAGTACGATTGCCGGTTAGGTATCGATTTAGCAAACAGATTCATCGATAGTGATACCATACTTATTACCTATTCTGTGGTGATAAGCATTTAACGCAATGATCTGTAGAGCAGATAAGAGAAGAAAACTACTCAACTAAATCTAATAAAAAAACAAAATTAGAAGAAAATTCTGACTCTGCGACTAAACTCTACTATATACTAATATTATAAATTCGAAAGTTTGGATGGATGTTTGTTACTCAATCACGCCAGAGCGGTTGAATGGATCTGGAAATTTAGCTCAGAGATAGATTGTAGTCTGGAATAACACATAGGCTACTTTTTGTCCCGGAAAATTAGAGTTCCCGCGGGAACCAAAAAACCTCAATCCATGCGGGCGAGTCGCGGGCATCAGGTAGTTGATAAACTAAAAAAACTAAATTTAATATCGATACTAAGTATATAAGACAGATTCGATTCGAGACAGTTAAAATATATATATTCACCTTTTCATCACCAGTAATGTTTCTGTAACTCTTTGTAACTTTTACCGCCATCGTTTCCGTTTGCAGAATTTAAGGGACCACTAAAGGAGTACGATTTCATCGTAGTAGGAGCAGGATCGGCGGGCAGCGTACTTGCTGCACGTCTCAGCGAAGGTCAAAAGGCGTCCGTGCTGCTTTTAGAAGCTGGATTAGGAGAGTCCATGCTTACGTCAGTTCCTGCATTGGCGCCTCTCTTCCAGACGACTAGTAGCGTGTGGCCTTACTTAATGGAACCCCAACCAAACGTTTGCTTAGGTTTGTAGTTCGTATCATTTTATCTTCTTCGTTTGTTGTTTGGATATTTGCAGTAGGTAGATTAATAAAATCTAGATGTCTATCCATTCATTTAAGTTAGGAGTTCTTTTTTTAAGTGAGGTAGGTATTTATAGCAGTGAGCAGTTTCAATTAAGGAAAATGGTTGTTAAAATTCAAGTTAACTAACTTAGCAATCTGCGTATACATTTTATTAAGTACTAGATGATGCCCGCGACTTCGTCCGCGTGCATTAAGTTTTTTTAATTCCCGCGGGAACTCTTGAATTTTCCGGGATAAAAAGTAGCCTATTCCCCGGGATACACTCTATCCCTGTACCAAATTTCATCAAAATCGGTTGAACAGATGGGCCGTGAAAGCGTAGCAGACAGACAGACAGACATACTTTCGCATTTATAATATTATAGTATGGATGTTTTTAACAACTCAATATAAGTTACTAGATGATGCCCGCGATTTCGTCCGCGTGGATTGATGTTTTTTGATTCCCGCGGGAACTCTTCAATTTTCCGGGATAAAAAGTAGCCTATGTCCTTCCCTGGGATGTAACCTATCTCTGTACCAAATTTCATCAAAATCGGTTGAGTAGTTGGGCCGTGAAAGCGCAGCAGACAGAAAGACTGACAGACAGACAGACAGACACATTTTCGCATTTATAATATTATACTATGGATTTATGGTTGTTAGACATAACTATATCAATTATTAAGTAAGTCATTAAGTAATTTATCAAATAGCGTTACTTTATTACTTAATCGAACTCAAGAAAAATTGGTTGGATCAATGGAATCTTTAAAAAATTGAAGGCATTTGATGCGTATAAGATAGATATTATTTTAAAAAGATTTATTTTAGAGATCAATCACTTACTTAAATAAGTCATTATTTTGTAGGTATGGACAACGGTCGATGTTTTTGGCCCAGAGGAAGAGCTGTGGGTGGGTCAAGTGTAGTCAATTACATGATATACACGAGAGGAATGAAGGAAGACTGGGATAGAATCGCGGCCAGAGGAAATTATGGATGGTAATAGAATAATAAAATGTACCTACTTAATAGTATGGCTATGGCATTTATTGGACTTAAAAGTTGGTTGATACTTGATACTCGATAGCCTAGTGGCTAAGTTTTCTAATGTATGTGAAGTCTGCCAATCCGCACTCAGGCCTTAAATCCTCCTGCGAGGTAGGTATAGTAAATTATTAGTTCTTGCATAGTATAAAATATAAATGAAATACATATTCCGTTTCCACGAATCACGACATTGCGAAATAAATAAGCACCTACTTAATAAAAAAAATATTTCTATGATATGAACATAGGTTCTTCTTTTTTTAGGTCATACACAGACGTAATGAGTTACTACATGAAATCTGAACGAGCAAATCTTCGAGAATTTAAAAATTCACCATGGCACAGTAAAGACGGTGAATTGAACGTTGAAGATGTTCCATTTAGGTAAATTTTAAAGATTTCTTGAAAAAAATGCAGTCTAGCTGATGCTCGCGACTTCGTCCGCGTGGATTGAGGTTTTTTGGTTCCTGCGGAAACTCTTTTCCGGAACAAAAAGTAGTATTTGTGTTATTCCAGACTATTATATGCATATCTCTGTGTCAAATTTCAACATGATTCGTTCAGCCGTTTTGGCGTGATTGAGTAAAAAACTTTTAATTCAATTCAATTCAATTTATTTATTTGTGAATAGTGTAGTTACATTTGAGGTGGAAATCAGTATAAAAGTGCTACTATTCTACCACAGTGTGGTGTACAAATATTTTAAAATTAAAATTACTACATAAATTGTCCTAATTAGATCAACTGACGTCCAGATGAAAAACATCCATCCATTCATCCAAACTTTCGCATTTATAATATGAGTACAGACAAGAATTGTACACTTTTCCAGCCCTAAAATACTACTTAAGCTTTTTGTTTTTCTTTAGGTCGAAATTATCAAAGGCGTTTTTGGATGCGGGCGAATTGCTCGGAAATCGGCGCGTTGACTACAACAGTCCAGACGGTTTTGGCTTTGCTTACATCCAAGCAACAATGCGTCGTGGAATACGAATGAGCAGCGCCAAGGCATTTCTACACAACAAAAAGAAAAGAAAAAACCTACACATACTAAGTAACAGCAGAGTCACCAAAGTATTGATTGATCCAGCAACAAAGACCGCTATCGGAGTTGAATTCCAAAACAATGGTCAGAGATATGAAATACGCGCAAAGAAAGAAGTTATTCTTTCAGCTGGTCCCATTGAGTCCCCTCATTTACTTATGTTATCGGGAATAGGACCCAGAAAACATTTAGAATCATTAGGAATTGAGGTGGTACAAGATCTTCAAGTGGGAACAACTCTTTATGACCACATATCTTTTACTGGTCTCGCATTCACTTTGAATAGAACTCGATTAACATTAATAGAAAAGAGGGTTGCAACATTAGAGAACATTATGCAATATACACAATTTGGTGACGGCCCACTTTCATCCTTGGCTGGAGTTGAAACTTTAGGTTACATAAAAACAAATGTATCGGAAGAAATCGGAAATATCCCAGACATAGAGCTAATAGGATCCTGCGCTTCTCTGGCGTCTGATGAAGGAAAAATTGTAGCCAAGGGGATTCGATTAGCTGATTGGCTATACAACGATGTTTACAAGATTATCGAAAATATCGACAGTTTTACTATTATTTTAATGTTAATACATCCAAGGTCGAAAGGCTATATGAGATTGAGATCGAGAAATCCTTTTGAACAACCAAAGCTTTATGGGAATTATTTGACACATCCAAAAGACGTTGCTACAATGATCGCAGGGATACGATATATTTTAAGAATGATCGATACTCCTCCCTTTCAAAAGTACGGGACGAAATTGCACATGAAAAAATTTCCTAACTGTAAAAAGTTTGACTTCGGAACGGACGGTTACTGGGAATGCGCTATCAGAACAATTACAACAACATTACATCACCAGATAGCAACGTGCAAAATGGGGCCGCCATCGGATCCCTCTGCAGTTGTGGACCCTGAACTTCGAGTGTATGGTATAAAAAATCTACGCGTTGCGGATACAAGCATTATTCCAAACACTATAGCTGCACACACCAATGCACCCGGTATAATGATAGGGGAAAAAGGGGCGGATATGGTGAAACGAACTTGGGGTCTATAAGTACATTTTTTAATGTTATTTGTTTAAGCAGATAGGTAGCCAACAGTTAATGACTTTTTAAATTAACTTAGAAATTAGAACTCGATTCTGGAATAATGAGTATTTTTCTCATCCTTTATTTAATTACTTACTGGCGAAGTATTTTGGTGTAGCCCATTGTAAAACTCTTGGTATTCCCGCTAACTAATGAATCATACACTATTATGTGATTTTCATCATCATTCATCATGAGGATAATGTTGGTGGTGATAGTGATTAATGTTCACCATTACTATCATCAGATTTGCATATGTTGATGTAAACATTAACTAGGTGCTCGTTAATTTCTGAGAGTTAAATTATATTATCTAGTTGACGCGTCAACACAGACGTCGACTATTAATTACCAAGCGCCTGGTAGCTTTCAAAACATCCCGAATGGACAAGACGTCGCATTTACACTTCCAAGTAGAAGCTTATCGCATCTCGAATATTAGTGATAATACCCGGGATCAACGGCTTAACCTGCTCTCCGAGGCACGGAGGAAACTAAAAGGTCCATGCAGTCTTGCCCTGCTTCTATCCCTGGAGCTATTTGTAAAGCCTTAAGGTAAAGAAGTACTCTGATGTACCTTGTTTAAGAAAACATGTAACTTGTCACTTGTGGGCTTCCCGCAAACAAATGAATGCTTCACTGATGATGATTGATGATGCTGATGACGATGAGCGACAGAATAATGACTTTTGAAGTGTATTTGTCACTGATAAGAGACAGACAGAGATAAGACTGACTTGTAAGAAATATGGGGAAATTCATGTATACACGATTCTTTAAATTTTATTGTTTTGTTGAGTTGAGCCAAGAACCCTGAGGCATGCATGGAGTGCTTCGTTTGAAGGGTGAGGGAGAGTGTCTACTCTACTCCTCCAAACTACACATGGCGATTCCTAATACTTTTCGAGATAATATTAAGTACTTACACATTATTATTTTAATTGAAATATTGAGGTTAGTTTTACCGAAATTAGGCGAGGAGCTGGAAAGACCTACCACTGTAAACTAATCGTTTACCCAAAACAGTGCAGAGGTTTGAGGGTTTGTACCTAACTTGGAACGAAATCGTAAATTTAGTTAGGTACCTACCTAGGTTTGTAATTTTAGAACTTGTAACTATAAAAAAGCAAATTGCATAATTTGAATGTTTTAATAATATCATACTTAATAAATATTTTGGTCAATTGCTTGTGGTCAAATATTAAGAGCAAGACGACAATAGGGCGTGAACACTGCAAAGTGCAAAATTGATGTTAAAATTTGAGCCGTCGACAATATTAGGAGCTAGGATTAGCTACATACCTATACTACAAATGATTATGACCTTCATGTAATAGCACTCGAATTCCTTCTGAAGATAGCTGTGTTGATCCGTTCAAGTACTTAACCGTGATAAAAACAGCCCGGTATCTTTTATATTTTTAGACTCGCAAAACGAAAGTTACACAAGGTTGTAGCTTAGATATTTAATTTAATTAACTGTTTCGTTGTTTTATTTCTATTGCTCGTTTTCTATTACTAATAAGGCAAAATATTTTCGTAAACATACCTGATACTATGAGTGCCTCGTTAGGGCCCACGGTGTGTATATTGCCCATTTCTTGACGAAATTATCACAGCACAATAGGAAAACAGTCAAAACACTAATCAAATTCAAATATATTACACAATTTTGGACTTAATAATTTTATGTGCTTTATTTACCCCAGGCAAATTATTGACAGTAGTCAGTAAATAACAATAACCACCGACCAGAAAAAGCAGACAATAACACCCACAGAACAACATATAACACCACTATCGCCACTCAAAGAACACCTCAATGGGCTCAGACTCTGAGCCTCAGAGCACAGAGGTAGTATCAGAAGGTATCAGAGTAAGTAGGCTGTAAAGTAAGGCCATTTTAAGCGTGGACAAAATGTAAACAAACAAAGGAGAGGTCGTTCGCCTAATGAAGGGGTAAACAACACTTTGGTCTCCTGGAAAAAATAATACAATCTATCGGCTCATTGTACGGAGTCTAACTTTTTATTCTTATATAGTAATTGATTCATTTGTAACCTACTTTAAAAAAAGGAGGAGGTATAAGCAATTCGACCCAGATGTACCTGTGTATATGTATATTGAGGTTCCGTCAAGGGCTACGTTTACGTATTAATATGTTTGAAGATAAAGTCTGGAATTTTTGATCTTAGAAACTAATCATTGATTAGATAACGATTTTATATTCTATTTAACTAATATCTATATAATATAATCTATATCTAATAGATTTAATTCAAAGGCAAAGAAAATAAACAAATGAAGTTCATGTTTTTTTTTTATTATTATTTTTCACAAATTCTTAAGGTTCACATAGCAACTGTGTAATTATTCGCAACATTAATTGATCGTTGATTACTGAACTACGAAGTACATAATAAATATATTTGCATACATTAGTACTAGTATAGTACATTATGAATCATGTGGTAAATTGAATTTTACACTCTTTATACCTCACAAAGCGCGTTAAATGTTACTTACACCTATGTTTCGCTGGTGAGACGTCACTACTTTTATTATGAAATCCACTCTCGACACGTAGGCGCGTCTATCCCTATGCGCGAAAGAGACAGTTATAGTTTTGGCGTAGTTAGTTGGTTTCGTGAGGGTTTCATAGTGAAGGTGCGTCAATGAACTTTTGTCCACGCTTAAAATGGCCTTACTTTAGTAGTAAACTTCTTTTTTTTTTGATCGGTGGTTCGGAGCTTTGATTAGGTATATAGAGATGGATGTGTTACATTTTACTCAATTATAGTTATACGATGCATTTTGTTAATAAAACATGTACTACTATGTTTTGACTAGTCTTACTTATTGAAAGCTACGTTTTTAGAATGAGACAGGTGTATTATGTTATTGCGTGAACGTGTCAGGCAATTGTCATATGACGTCATCAAATTTTGATATTGAAGCCAATTTTTATGTACCTTTATATGGCGTCTGTATTGCTTCCGGTGTTTTGGTTGTGGCTAATTACCAGTTTTGTGAATATTTTCATAATATTTTTATGTGTTTTTGCTTAGTTTTGTGTAATCAACAATGGTGAAGTGCTCAGTTGTGGGGTGTCGTAATAATAGTATTGTAAAACGCCCAGGAATTTCATTTCGTAAGTGAGTAACATAGTTGTTTTTATTTTTCTTTTTGTGGCGAGTATTTTAAGTTATTTCAACTAATTATAGCTTAGTTTCTTCTTTACTGAATCCAAAACACGTCAATTTTTGCGCTATCCCTGAAAATTTGGATTATTTCATTAGTTTTTGTTTGAGTGTTTATATAGTGTGGGGATTGTATTGTTTACAAATAAATTGAGTATCGATAAAATTAAAATTTCATATCACTCTTACTGTTTCTCACTCAGAGGGGTAGAGAGATGAAATTGAACAGTCAGCTTCTACTTATAATATTGCCAAACTCATTTTAGGCTGTAGCGATGATAACCTTGTGATTAAGACACCCGATCTCCGGGATGGTGTCTCGTATTCGAAAATTACAGTGTCTATTCAAGTGGTTTTTGGTCCCTTCATTGCAGTTATTATGTATCATTTTAACTAATTACTATTTTTGACTGCCTCGTTGGTCTGGTGGTTAGCATAGACGACTGCGGATCTTGAGGTCCTGGGTTCGATTCCCGGTCGGGCATAAAAGTTAGGTATTGGGTTTTTCAATTAAGAAATTCTCAGTGCCAACCCGGAGTTTCATACAAAATTTCACCCCCTATTTCACCCCCGTAGGAGTGTAATTTTGAAAAATCTTTCCTTATTGAGCGCCTACGTCACAAAAGGAACCTACTGTCAAAATTTCAAGTTGCTAACCTCAGCGGTTTAGGCTGTGCGTTGATCCCTTAACGATTTAGTATAGGTACTTTCACTCCACTCTTCCATTTAGTATAGGTACTTTCTGAAATAAATACCTCCATATATTTTTTCTCCGAAAAATTATGGAGAGTTCTTCTTTAAAAACAAATTTTGAAATGGAACCGCACCCGCCCGCGTAGACCGCGCGGCCCACTGTCTACTTACTTGCTCTCCTTTTATCCTAGTGTTTACTGCCTACGTGTTCTGAAGTAAACAACACACTGCTATGCTAGCGAGCACAGTGGAAGCGCCAGAGTGCCACGCATCCGACAGACGTAAAAAACATTCTCATAAGAAAACATAAAGCAGAGACCCCTTAAATATCTAAAAGGGCCTTTTAATGTAAATAAACTTTCCAGACATGCATACAGTGTAAGAGACTGTTGAAGTAAAAACACAAAGAAACCTTCCTTAGTTGATTAATATCAATATCATACCACTGACGATCGGTTACCTTTGGGTGCCATTGAACTTCGCCATCTTGGCTTTCCTAACAGCAAACCGACAATTCTTCCATACAGAACAAATCTTGTAAAAAAACCGCATCAAAGTCTTGCATAGTTCTACACTTGTAAGCCTCTTCAATATTCGCCATACATTTTCTATGGAAAAATAAATTCCGCCATCTTGAATTTTTTCCTGTTCATCAAGTAGACCTTCATGTCCTGATCATCTTTTGCCAAGAAACCACTCTTCCATCTTTTATACTCTCCGAGATAGTTACCGACGAAATTTGTATGGCGGCCATCTTTAATCCGCCATTTTGAATTTTTTTTCAGCACACTGTCAATTGGATGAAGTTTCGAGTTACATTTGGTCGAGCACATCCCACCTATCTTGAATACCCTGGCTGTGCTCTTCATCCGTCTTCGAAATCCTCAATCATCAGCTCTCTCCGTATTTTTCCTCCGAATGAATTTTTGTCTTCTATACGAAACGATGAGTAAAAAATTTTTTTTTCATACAAAATTTTTTCTTACAAAAAACCTCAATTCACGCGGACGGGGTCGCGGGCATCAGCTTGTTCATTATAAAATACGAATACTAGTGTATTTAAAAATTATGTTTAATTATTTATTAATTATATTTTGTTAATTTTATATCGAGTATATACTTAAGTATCGACATAATCAAAGGTATCGATAATTTCAGCCCTAATGCCCGCATTAAGCTCCGCCCATGCGCCATTTTAAGGTTATAGGAAGCTTCAATTTAAATATGTTAGGGCACATCCTTCTGTATATACCTAATCAAAGGTTCGGAGGGGAAAAGGGGAATATGGACTCCGTAGACAGAGAAAGATATAAAAAAGAACTATAACGTTCTGTGGTTACTTATCTCTGTGCTTATGTATCCATGGTCTATGGTGAATTGTCTGATTGACGATTGTGATTGTTTGTCTGTTTCATGTTTGAGAAGCGACTGAAACTAAAAAATAAAAATTAAATTTTTGGTTTGTATATTTTTAAAGTTGTAATTAATGCTATATAAATAGAATCCGCAGAATAATATCAACGTAAGTATTTTATTTCAATACCTGTGTATAATATTCCCTGTAAACACGAACAAGTAAACGAGTTGACATCATTGTTACAAAAAAAAGTAACCACGCTATAATCTCTCTTTGATCGACTATTTCATTTTGTAGGTTTAATTCGTTATATTTTACGAATATGTCTGTCACGAGTGACTTAGATCGTCAAATCGAGCAGCTGAAAAGATGTGAAATTATAATGGAGGCAGAGGTTAAAGCCCTCTGTGCCAAAGCCCGTGAGATCCTCGTCGAGGAAAGCAATGTTCAACGCGTTGATTCGCCTGTCACGGTATAAACTATTCTCTTATTTCAACATACCTACATGCGTAATTACTTTTGTTTAAAAAGTTAAAACTTACCTACTTTAATGTAGCCAGTGCTTTAGTGCATAGAAAATACGCGCCGAATGGAGGAACTCCTTTTTCCTATTCTGTTAAAAATAATTATTATATAGGGTGCTATACAGATTTTAAATTTATAAGCCTATAGCATTTATAGCATATATTTTTTAAGCAGTATTTATAAGCATTTTTTTTATAAGCCCCAAGAATGCTTACATTTTTATGACGACAACATAGTGTTAATTTTGATTTACCTGATTGACATTTGTTATGTTGTGCTTTGCTTTACTCAGCCTCGGAGGCTCAGTTAATTCAGTACCTCCTTATTAACATTTAAATAAACAAAGCCACCTTCACTGATGTGGCTAGTTATAAATGCCCCTTTATTAAACTTAATCCACCTTGAGTGTTAATTAATTTTAGACTTAATTATTTAGTATTAGATGAGGCACGCGACTTCGTCCGCGTGAATTCAGTTTTTTATTCCCATGAGAACTCCTTAATTTTCCAGGATAAAAGTAGCCTATGTACTTCCTCGGGATGCAGGTGCAACCTAACATATACCAAATTTCATCACAGTTGGTTGAAAAGTTGGGCCATTAAGGCTTAGCAGATGGACAGACAGACACACTTTTGTATTTGAAATATTAGTATGTATTGAGCTTAAAATTAGCATACTTGGGCACTTTGCTCCAGGAACAAAATGCAACAATATGTTTTATTGAACATCCTGAATATCCCATTTGGTGGCAACTATTATAATACATAATATAGACTTATTAATACAACTGTTTTAGGTTTGTGGAGACATCCATGGACAATTTTATGATCTGAAAGAGTTATTTAAAGTAGGCGGCGATGTACCTGAAACAAACTACCTGTTCATGGGTGACTTTGTAGACAGAGGGTTTTATTCAGTTGAAACTTTCTTATTATTACTTGCTTTAAAGGTAAGATAATTGGTAATTATAACTTATTTGATCAGTTTATCCTTTTATTTCATTGGTTTAGGACAGATCATATGCCAGCAACTTATATTGCTGAGGTTGAGTTCCTTATGTGGCCCTTATAAACTGTCTGCAGTTAATACTATTACCAATATAATAATATTTAAGTCTTATTGAAATGAAAGTTCTTTAAAATTGTTGTGATTTGAAAATTCCATGAAACCAAAAAGCGACACTAAATAGAGACATATTCATAATAGGATTTAGCCTGCAAGAGAATGAGATAGAATACAACATTCTTTTGTAGGCCACTTTTCTGAAGTTTAACTTTTACCATTTGTGAAAAGAAAAAACACAAAATCCCGTATTTGAAGAATGTTAATAAAATATTTTCCAAATCTGTTGGTGGGTACAGACGTTTTTTCTCATTCCCATTTTTAAATATTTTATTAATTAATGATTATTTAGGCCTTGACTGCTATCTCGCAGTCTATGAAGGCTATAAGGCAGTCTTAAAATGAATAATAAAACCCTATTATTGATATTATAATGACTTCAAAAACTATCTTATATGTCAAAATCAAATTTTTAGGTTCGTTATCCCGACCGCATTACACTGATAAGAGGTAACCATGAATCAAGACAGATTACCCAAGTTTATGGATTTTATGATGAGTGTTTAAGGAAATACGGATCAATTACTGTTTGGAGGTAAAAAAATAATTATTTTTTTGATAATAAATACTTTCAAATGCCACTAAAATTATGTGATATTGAATATCATTTGCTTGCAAAATTATTACTAGAGTGTTGAATTGTAATATTTTTAGATACTGCACTGAAATATTTGACTACTTATCCCTATCGGCCATTATTGACGGAAGAATATTCTGTGTGCATGGAGGTCTCAGCCCTTCGATACAGACCTTGGACCAGATAAGAACCATTGATCGAAAGCAAGAGGTGCCACACGATGGGCCTATGTGTGATTTGCTTTGGAGTGATCCTGAAGGTAAGGAAATTACCTTTGTTGTTGCATTAGGTATTTAGTATTTAAGGCGTGATAAGACATTTATTATATGTATGTATTATATTCTTCTAATAAACTAACCCTACTCAGTGCTACCAGTATCTAGAATTCTGATCCTCACTTTTTACTAGACACTGTAGGAAAAGATGAAATTGTGTAAAGTTTTTGATAGAAGAATTCAGAGTTACTTGAATAAATTTGAGTTTGAATGCAACATTTTTAAAAACAACTGGTATTGTGCCTCGCTATTTATCTCTAACATCTGATAATAATCGTTTCAATACTCTTAGGTGAGTCAGATGCTGAAGGACGTGGGAACCCAGCACATTGTTATCCCAAGAAAACTCCTACCATTATTTGATTAATGGAAAGGGGTCATGACTCATGACGAAGTTGATGGTTGTTCCAGACACGCAGGGCTGGGGCGTGTCGCCGCGCGGCGCCGGCTACCTGTTCGGCTCTGACGTGGTGGCGCAGTTCAATGTGTCTAACGACATCGATATGATCTGCCGCGCGCACCAGCTCGTCATGGAGGGCTACAAGTGGCACTTCAACGAGACCGTGCTCACCGTGTGGTCGGCTCCCAACTATTGTTACAGGTGAATGGATGAATGAAGTGTTAGGCGTGCACTAGCTCGTCACAGAGCATTGGCACTTCAACGAGACTGTGCTCACCATGTGGTCGGCTCCCAACTATTGTTACAGGTGACACTGTGCCTTCCTTATAGCGCTCATTTGCTAATGCTGTAATGCTGGCCTTTGACGGTTAGGAGTGCACTAGCTCGTCACAGAGCATTGGCACTTCAACGAGACTGTGCTCACCGTGTGGTCGGCACTGTCCGTCTATCTGCTACACTTTCACGGCCCAACCGTTCAACCGATTTTAATAAAATTTGGTACAGGAATAGGTTGCATCTCGTGGAAGGACATAGGCTACATTTTATCACGGAAAATCAAAGAGTACCCGCGGGAATAAAAAACTTAATCCACGCGGACGAAGTCGCGGGCATCATCTAGTAAATCGAAACTTGATGATTTAATAGTTTTAAACCCAACAGATGCGGTAACGTGGCAGCCATATTGGAACTGAACGAAAGCCTTCAGCGTGAGTTTACGATATTCGAAGCGGCTCCACAGGAATCTAGAGGAGTTCCCTCCAAGAAACCACAAGCCGACTACTTTTTATAATGTTACCTGTAAAGACAATTGAGATTGACTAGTAATACGGTTTTAAATGTAGTGACGAAACAATTTTTGATGTGAAAATGATTTGATTGTGAGTAAGACTGTGGTGTGTTAATTTGTATCTGTTACAATTAAGGCTATTTATGTGAAAAAGGACCAGTGCTTAGGTGTGGTTTATATAGAGGTGGCGATTGTTGGACTTGCCTCATTGAGTATTCCTTTGTAGACTTTCCATCTGGCAGTGTCTGCATCATATAACACACCCTTTCTTGGTGGGGAAATCTCTCATGGATACCGCCGTGAGAACATAGTCAGACTTACCAAACCAAACCCTGTGGTGGCTGGACTCTTGAGGACAGATCCTCCTCTGTAACTAGTGGGGATGAATATAAAGGCTCGAAGACTTTGTTATCAGGTGATTGTTTTCCTGTCTTCCTGTGTAAATTGCCTGGCAGTCCTTCTCAAGAGGGCAAGTGGCATATCGTCAGGCTTATTTTATAAATTGCACCTTACAGTGATTCTTAAAAGGCATAATTTACGAATAATTTTTGTAATTGAAAAAACAAGAAATAATCATTGTTGAATTGAAACAATTTGGTATTTAAATACAAAAATACCAAAGCTTTTTGACAATTTATAAGTATGGTAAATTAAATATGTATGTAAAAATGTCTGGCTTATAATATGAATATGAAATGTGACATGGAAATGAATATCGATTGATGTATCATTATATGACTAGCCTAATTTATTCATCATATCCACTGAAAATAACGTGCACACCAAAATAAATACTGGCGTGGACGCGGATTTAATAATTATGTTATATTAAACAAAGCAATAGAAAATTTCAGCTAATCAGTAAGTATAATTGGGATAACAATATTAACAGTTCGAAAAATATATGCAGCCTGTGACTGTCACTCGCCATCAATAATTTAGTGTTTCCTATGAATTATAATAATTGTTAAGATATAAAGTAATTTATTTCCAGAAGCACTGCCATAAACTTATGCCAAAAATGACATAATTTTTAATATCTTGCATTACCATACATTATTTACAGTTGGTAGCTAGCTGATGCCCGTGACTTCGTCTACGTTAAATAAGTTTTTAATTCCCACGGGAACTCATTAATTTTTCGGGATAAAAAGTAGCCAGGAATGTCACTCTCCAGGTCCACGTCGTGACTGAAGACACACCAACGCCACCAAGGCGTGATTGAAGGACAAACAGACACACTATCGCATTAATGATTGATATATAGAAATAATAAATTCCCAGAACCGAAATTGTTATATTGTGATGCTTTATGAAATTAGTACACAATAGTACATAACTAATGAAAACTTAATTATGACACCTTTGTTGTAAGGTCTGTTTAGGCTACAATTAATATGACTTCAACTTTATCGTATATTGATATATTTTACATATAGGGATGAATTTACTTATACAGTTCTATGCAATCTTTTTTGGCGGCTTAGATCAACGCTCAGGTTGCATTGCAATTTTGTGTTACTTACTACCAATTATCAGAGCTTATTATGTATAACGTATAAGAATAGGTACACGAAATTGAGCTCTAATTCAATGATGTTATGGTTTATTTTAATTTACGATTTGATCGGCAATCCTTACATGATTGCACCTCATATCTGCAAAATATCTCTACTTTAAGGTTAATATGTACTAATATAGTATGTAGGTACATCGTTACAATACCAAAAAGCATTGCGAACAATCTATACTTATACTTTGTGTTTATGCTGTCACTGGATCTGTATTTAATTTAAGTATTCAAGTTTTAAAATACAAAAACTCCAAAAAATAACTATTTCAAGAATATGTGATCTCAGGAAATTAATTTTGTATTATTGTAGATCCATTATATTTTAGGATCGGCTCCAATATAATATTGAGACGTGACATACGCGCATTTTCATGACGAAAAATCTGAAAGGGACATTATATATTATGTACTTGTTATTAATAATGTGATATAGGTAAGTACCTACATCATAATATTATCAAACTTTTTTATGATTTGGAAAATGTTGGCGGCGGGGTGACTACACAACAGTAATAATTATTATTATAATTTACAATGCCCTTTTGAGATTTTTCCGCAAAAAATGCTTGTAATACCACCAGTGATATAATATAATAATGAAATAATTATAATTTTCTGTTTCTATACTTACTTATTACGATTTCCTAACATACATATACTGCAAATTGATTTGTTACAAAAAACCGGTAAAATGATTTGCTAGTGTGATTACTGTAACTTCTATTGGGCTAGCACTCGTTCGCTAATGGCCAAAATTCATTGTTGCAACAAGAATACCATACATTCACCCAACCAAAACAATTGAGATTGTATCAATGATTGATCCAGCTTTTACAGAGTAGGGCTACAGTTTGTTGGTAGTAAAGATAACAGATACACTCGAGTAACTAAAGACTTTCTCTTAGTATTAAGATTCCTGAATACCAAGTAGTTTTCAAGACTAGCTTTAACAGTCCAAAAAATAAGCAGGTATTTTGGGCAAAGAGCCTTGTGTGTAAATAATTTTCTAGCTTTTATTTATTTGACATCATACAATTACACTCCAGTTTATTTATATGTGTCACCGTAAGATTGCAAAAATCGTTAGATTGTAATCCAACTAGCGATATTGTAAACTGTCGACGGATTGTGAACCGTTCAATGTTCCGAGTGTAAATTTTTGAAATATTCATTGTATTTACGTTTACTTGTCTCTTTCTTGTAGGTTAGGTTAGGGTTCGACATAAATAAACACATTAGGTTTTATCGGGTTAATATATCTAACAGATTACGATCTACCGAAAAATAATGCGTTAAATTGTAATCTGTCGACAGTTTACAATATCTCTAGTCAGATTACAATCCAACGGCCTTTGCAATCTTACGGTGACATATGCATTAATTTGCAGGGTATGTACAAGATGAATAATGGATATATATCACTTTCATTGGTCAGTACCAATTTTTAAAAACTTATCATTTTGTATTTCTTAAATCAATAAAAAAAAACTTTCCACCAATTTTATTTTATTTACAAACCTAACTAATGTCTATCACATAATGTATGAGGTAATTATTATAATGTCAATTATATTAATGATATTTTTTTGTTATTCTTATCAGGTACATAATGAATTTGTAATGTCTCTTAAAATTTCTCCACATTTTGTAGATATTTTTAAATCCACTATATTGTCAGCTCTAGTTGGGCCTATGTTTAGGACTGCAACTTCTTTATTTTCTTCCTTCGCTTGCAAAATTATTCTATAACTTGAATATACAGTTAAACTAGATCCGAGTACAAATACAGCATCACTGGCTGATACTTGGTTTCGTACATTTTCTACTCTTTCTTTGGGAACATTATCACCAAAGAATATTATATCTGGTTTCAGAGGACCTTCGCAGACTGGACATAGTGGTGTTTGAAATCTCTCTACCTGATCCTAGAAGAGGAAACAAAAATTATTTATGTTTATATCATTCTGATTATTTATTGACTAAACAAGCAAAGATCTCTGGAATCTTCTTGGGTGGATTGGCACTTGTCATCATTATCATAAAGAATCAGATCAGATCATAAAATATCACAAGAATAGCTTATGTCTATTTACAGGTCCAAACTCGGTGAACCGCTATTTATCTTGTCTTTTTTAAGTTTTGTTTGTAAAATGTTTAAAACTAAATGAATCCATAGATACTTTGTGTAGCCAAACCTAATAACTGAACTTATCAACTGTTCAGAATAGAGATCATATCAAATTCTATGCAAAGTTGTTTGGGTGCAAATAGCTTACCTTGGATAATTCTACATCTCCATCTGGCCTTATCATATTGAAACTTCCTTGCATACTAGGGTTGTTGTTCAATAAGATTTCCTGCAGTTGAAACCTGTCTATTTCATAAGGGCAATGCATACATTTTACAATGTAGCCAGTTCCATGAAGTTCTATGACATTTTGAGAACCTGCCCTGTGATGCAGTCGATCAACATTTTGTGTTACCACAGATGTCACCTTTCCAATCTTTAAAGAAAGATTAGTGAATTAATAATTAATTATTTTTTAAACTTGTTATCAAATGGATAATGTATGTGCAAGAAGTAAAACTTGCTTGTGATCTTAAATGCATCACAAATCCAGATCAATCTGAAACCTACTCAACAGGTTTTGAACAAGATTAGTATGCTTTTATACCAAAAGCCTATTACCAAATTGGTTCAGTGGTGTTGTGTGATGATATAAACAACAAACTTATGACAACTTTGTAAAATTAAAAATGCTTTCAATGCCACACCTAAGTTATTGTTACCTCTTCCAATTGTCTAATAGCATAGTGAGTAGCATTTGGTTGTACAGAACTAAACCTTGGCCAACCCACAAAATTTCTCGCCCAATACCTTTGCCTTACTTTTGGGTACTTGACAAATTCTTGGTACTGAATTGGTTTGTGATTACTGCGTGCATATAAACCAACCTCTTCAGATCGATAATCTGGGATACCTAGACATTTTAGAAAAAATTAACATCTTACTACAGTTCAATAACTACAATATTTTTAGTATTAGTAGCCAAAAACACCTTTTTCCCTGCTGTGTCTGCAGACAAGCTCCTGACACAGGTATTTAAATATACTTAAAAGGAGGTTCCAGCCCCGATTTTTCAATTGTATTGTGAACTGAAATAAATGAAAGAACTAGAAATCTAATTCGCTATAATCCGCCACAGGAAACAAGTGGCACAAGACCGTACTCTGTGGCGATCCATGCAGGAGACCTTCGTCCAGCAGTGGACGTCTATAGGACGATATCTCATCGGACGAAAATCTTTGCTTTCATAGCCATACTTATCACTAAACTATGAATCAGATGTGATTTAAAATAAGTTAATTTTAAAAGCGAAAAAGCTCCAAAGCTTGATGGAAACCCATTTATTGGATTTAAAATTTGGACAACAAGTAACAACAAAAATTCTACCTGATTCTGTTGATATTCCAGCACCTGTTAAAATGAGAATCTTGTCGTTCTTTATGAGAAAATCACGAAGTTTTTGAAAATCTCTTTGGTCTGGTGGTTTATATACAGGAACAAACGCTATTTGTCGAATAAAATGTTTTTGCTGAACAATAAGATTAAACATACTGAAATACCTACTAGAATAGGTATTATAAACTAAACTACTCTTTGAGTCTTTAAATTATTTTAATTCAAAATAGTAATTTTGTACTGTGAAGTGTGATTGATAATATTTCAACTTTTGACATTTCTGCACAGAGTACTTTCAAGTTTCAACTTTGTCTGAAGCGCCGTACATACAAACTTATCACGGTCACGGACTACCATTGACTAAAAACTACATCAATGCGGAGAGAATGAGGGAGCATCACTGTAGACAGAGAGAGGTATATATGTTACAGTCATAGTGATTAAATAGCTATTTTACATAATGACTGGTCATTATGTATAATAGCTAAATTGACTAGACAATGTGATAAATTAATCACTTTATCCGGATATTATTCATAACAGCGGTTCGAAGTTAGCCAAAGTAATAAATACGGTCTAACTGACTTGTTACTCCTCCCGCTCTTCATCCGATCACCGCGATCTCGAGAAGGAATGTATAATTATGTTAGGCACTAATGCATGGGATTCTAAATCAACTTTACGCAAGGAATCAGTTCACTGTCTGCAAAGAAACGTTTATATTACAAGTTGATATCGTTCCCCAACATGAAGTTACCATTAGAGAATGTGCAAAAAAATAGTCACATCTTGGCGGTCAAGGATTTCAGCATTGCAACTGTACTGGAGAATGCGTTTCTAATAGGTGTACATGTAAAAAGTCATGTGTAACTCAAAATATCACAAGAGCCTTACCTACTTGTAAGAATAAATAATTCCTTTGGCTCGCCAGATAACCTCATGTGTAACTCAAAATGTCACGAGAGCCTTACTTGTAAGAATAAATAATAATTATGACCCAGTTAATTCATGTCAGTTCATTTTAAATATTTTATTATTGTAGTCTTTAAAGAGTGATACCAAATACTTGCATTGATTTCAGTGTTTTTTTTTTAATTTTGTTTTATGGCTAGTGAGCCTTAAATTTACTTTATAAATTAAAGTTAAATAACTTTATAACAATATTAATTAACGTAGAATTATTTATTATCTATGGCAATGTTATTTTTATTCTTAAAATTAACATTGTAATTATTACTTTTCAACCGACTTCAAAAAAAGGAGGAGGTTCTCAATTCGACTGTATTTTTTTTCTTTTTTTTTCTTTTTATGTTTGTTACCTCAGAACTTTTGACTGAGTGGACCGATTTGGATGATTCTTTTTTTATTTGAAAGAGCATACTTCCCATATTGTGGTCCCATATAAATTTTATCGAAATCGGTCGAGCGGTTTTTAAAATATCAACGATAAAATAAAAACTTTGTATAGCGTGTGCTTGTTGTTGTAAAGTTGGCGCGGGAGTTTGAAGTCGGTTGTTTAAAAAGTATTTTTTATATTTCATTATCAAATAACAGTATAATATTGCTACACATATATGTAATTAGGTATGCTTAAGGCAAATCCATACTTCCATATTAATATTATAAATGCGAAAGTGTGTCTGTCTGTCTGTCTGTCTGTTGTCTGTCTGTCTGCTACGCTTTCACGGCTCAACTACTCAACCGATTTTGATGAAATTTGGTACAGAGATAGGTTACATCCCTGGGAAGGACATAGGCTACTTTTTATCCCGGAAAATTGAAGAGTTCCCGCAGGAATCAATAAACATCAATCCACACGGACGAAGTCACGGGCATCATCTAGTTGAAATATGATTTTATAATCTTTACCTATACCTACTTGTTTTATTACATTATCCAAGTCTTCGAAGATATTGTATAAAATTGCTAGTTAATGTGATTAATTCTGTGTCAATTATCAGTTTATTGAGTTTATAGTTGAGTAGACATTATAAATAATGACTAGATAATATATATAAGATTGATGCAAAAGATACGCGGTCGCCATGCTGTTGTGCTAGACAAATTAAGACGTTTGTATGACGTTTGGGAAGTGTTTCAAGTTAAATACTTGTTACCTTACCCTACCGTACCTGCGTACCTATCCCTTTCGGTTACAGGCTGGCTTTGATTCTATGAGGTTAATTAATCTATGAGAATCACAAAGACATCAACATTTGCATTTGACGATCCGTACCCCTTTAATCAATGCATCAATGTACTCTGTGGCGATCGGCAGCTGTCAAAACTCTGTCAACTAAAATTTTCTTTTTTCTTCGGTGATTTTTGTTATTTTGCGGTATTATAGATTTTTTTAATGTTTCCTAAATAAGAAAAAGTGATTCTTTTCGAGTTTTGTAACTTTCAGAGCTAAGCAAATTAATATGACATTATTTAAATTAAAGGCTGCCAACTGTATTTTATTAGAAGACGACCTAAACAAGAATGTTCTTCCACTTATTTCAGAATTAATTGGAAATTCTGGGCGTCAAGATGTCCTGAAGATTCTGTGCTATGAACAGCCGGCCTGCGTCTGGCAAAACATTTTTACAGGAAACACAGTCCATTGCTTTAAAGATTTGCAGTTAAATGACTGGATTAAACCAGCTACTGAGAAGTCTCTTTTTATCATAGATTCAGTAAACCAAATGATATTAGACATAGGTTGGAAAAATTGCTTAAAATATATAAGGAGTGTGTGTAATAGTCCTGTAGAAAATAGACTTATTTTAATATTGCATCGAGATTGTATTATACATTCCAAAATACAGATACAGTTAAATCACTTAGCTAATGCTATTGTGTCGTATGATGAAATAAAGCCAAATAAAGTTCGAGTACAAATTAAAAAGGGTGGTAAATTTTTTAAGAGTGATGAGATTATATCGTATGACACTTTTACTTCAACATTTAAACTGACTCATGTGGTTAAGGAAGTATTGAAAGATGATGAGCAAGAAAAAGTTTTGCCAAGTGAGTTATCAACATTTAAGATAGAAATAGACCAAATCCAGCAACTAGAGAAAAACAAATTAAAACTGCCATACATGAGTAAAATTAATGAAGGACAAGGAAAAGTTTATTATGAGCCAGATGCAGTTGATGACTGGGATGATGAGGACCCAGATGATGACTTAGATATATGAATATACTTTTGTCATACATTTTATAGCCTTTTTATTTTTTAGACTAAATGTAAAAAAACTGCAAACCCAGGTAGACAAATGCTTGTTTACAAATGAACAATATTTTTAAAAAGCATTAAAATTATTGTACTCCTTATGGCAAGCGTCACAAGACCGTGCTTGGTGGCGATCCATGCAGGAGACCTTCGACCAGCAGTGGACGTCTATAGGTCGAGAAGACTTTAAGACAGTTCGGAGGGTCAAGTTCCTTGATTGTTCGGTTTGCTAGTGACGTAAAATTGACAAAACGTCCAGCATGTCTGTAATGTTCAATTCCCCGAATATCTAGTCTGCCTGCTTGGTCCTACTTTAAATTTTACGGTTCGCTTAAATGTCAAGGTTGTATTAAAATAAAAGAGCGGATCTATCACATTGCGGGGTTCGCTCCCCGGGCACGCAACTCCCTTTTTGAGATTGTGTTTTTCCTGCTTCGTACCAAATTTCAAGATTCTGAGTTCACCGGAAGTAGGTACCCTGTAGGTTTTGATTCCCTTGCGAGTGTCGAAAATTTGCATTGGCTTAGAAGCTTGATTTTTTCACAGCTCCAAGGGACCGTAGATCTGAGTATTTGATATGAATTTCTGCTTGCTACCTCCAAGCGTTCCTGAGAAAAAGGGTCTTGACACACAGACGGACGGACTACAAAGTGATCAAGTGGCAAAGTTGACGAGTCAGGCGTCAGGATTGCTTTTGCAGTGAATGTCTATTGCGCATTATAAGAAAATGTCTTGTGTCTTATATATTGTTTGCACATGCCTGATCTGAAACAAGAAAAAATATCTTGTAACATGTATGGTCTCATACAACAACTTGACTGAAGCCATTGTGACTGAATTTCTTTTATAAGATATTACTCATAAGACACTTTTTTCTTGCAATTCACAATAGACCCAATAGTACCTTTTTTTTTTTTTATCCACTACAAGTTAGCCCTTGACTGCGATCTCACCTGATGGTAAGTGATGATGCAGTCTAAGATGGTAGCGGGCTAACCTGTTAGGGGCATGGCAGTTATATTAAACCCTTACCCCTATTCGGTTTCTACACGGCATCGTACCGGAACGCTTAAACGCTTGGCGGCACGTCTTTGCCGGTAGGGTGGTAATTAGCCACGGCCGAAGCCTCCCACCAGGCCAGACCAGGGAAAATTCAGAAATTATAAATTCCCAAATTGACCCTGCCGGGGATCGAACGGGGACCTCCGCACGTTAAGGCAACAGCGCTACACACTGCGCCACGGAGGTCGTCAAATGACGACCTACTGAGTTAGGGCAGAATTTCTTTGCTATAGTGATTAAATGATAAAATAGATATAATCCTTTTGAGATTTAAAGGTAAGGTTCTGGAGCTTTATACAAAGCCTTTGTTACAAAGAATTCACTTTTTATTAATTTTTCTATATTCAGTTACAGTTTTGCAATTTTTTTTCTCTGCCACATAGCTTATGACATAGCATAATATCTAATAAAGTAAAAATCCATGTATTTGGAAGTTTAATTTATTAAATGACGTCATAATTACATCATTTATAATAAACTCTTAAATTATTTATGTTACTTATTACTCGGCCAATGATTAATTTCCAAGACCAACATATAAAAAAAACACTTTCTATGTTAACAGACATTATTTTAAATCAACTTTCCAAACATAAAAAAATAATAAGCTTATAATATTACCAAAGTGAATCAACAATACGAACAAAGGAAACGCTATACTTACGAGTTTAATTTCAAAATCTATTATGAAAGCTAAGTGTATCATACACTCAGGCCCAACGAAAAAACTAGCAATTTAAAATACAGCGCATAACCGATAGTGAGCGCTCACCTCGCTTAAAAATAAGCGACGTCGAGCGCGAAATATAAGCGATACACAATAAAGCTAACAAAATACATATAATATGATAAAAATGATTTACAACCTCACAACCTAACAAAAAGCCATCTGGTTCATGTACATTATTTATGTTTCAATCCAATTTGCAGAAATCATGAAAAATAATTATTAAATTTAACATTTCAAGCTTTACATCACTATCAACTTATAATTTAGTAAGAATTCACATAATTATATAATATTCTATAATGTAAAAATAATGTCAGAGAAATGTGTATGTCAATTTTTATATAAAAAAAAATTATGACTGATTGAAATATGAAATATTATAATTTGATACTTACATTCCTTCGGACATACATAATGTATGTGTCAAGATAATTTTATCTTCTTGTAAATAAAATTGAAATGAAGTGTAATAGCAACATAATAAACACTTCAATTTTGATTTCTAAAGACTTAAATTTTAAAAGCTGTAGGATCAGTCAGTGCAAATGTTTGGGATACAAAATTTTTGATGACTAAAAAAACTAGTTACATAATTTTACAAAATATGTAATCTTAATAATAATACTTTTAAATTTTAATAAGTATAATTAATACATCAATACTGTATTGCTTTATTATTATTATTTTAGGTTCATTTTAACATTACATATTCTGTTCATATTATGTATACATTATATAATAAGTACCTTTACAAATAAAAACTTTTATTATTATTATAATAATAAATATTATTAAAAATGTTGATCACAAAAATATCATCTAAATATTTATAATAAAAATATTATATAAATATACACAGTATCCTACACTGACTGATAACACAATCTCCAGATACAAAAGACCTACAGGTGAAACTTTATGCCTTAACAAAGCAGTAATTACTAATTCACTCTGAAGCTTATCATGACATAACATTTGTAAAAAAGAAAGCCAATTTTTTTTGTATTATACAAGGTGTAAGGATACAGAAAGCTTAATATTTTAATCGATCTATTCGTCCACCCAAATAACCTAGCGACGACGCCGACATCCCATTTTTTGTGATTTTTAAAAATTATGTATGACGAACAATACAATTCATTTATTACGATTGACTTAGTCTGACATAATTGAAAAAAAAAAACTCTGCTGGGTCAAAAAGTGAATGACATTAAAATGTCTTGTTCACTTTTTTTGAACTGTCCCTTACACTGAGTATAAAAAATAATTTCATAGCATCAATTTTATTTACCGTAAAATTCAAATTGGATTGGAACAGAGCATAGTGAATAGTGGGGGCATCAATACATATACACACAGGAGAGGGTAGTTGGAGGCGGGACGGGGGGGGATGGGCGCGGTTTACTCGTTCGCCATCTCTTTGAGCTTCTCCTCCCGCGGCCGCGCGCCGCCGAATATTGACGAGGCCTGGCTGGTGGACGCCAGCGAATTCACCGGCTCCTTCACCGTTCGTGGCTCCAGCAGCAATCGCGGCCTGCCCGATGTGTCTGCGAGCGGTAATATAATTACATTCAATACTAGATGAAGTCCGCGTGGATCACGATTTTTGGTTCCCGTGGGAAATCTTGAATTTTCCGTGATAAAAAGTAGCCTACGTCAATCTCCAGGTCCCCAACTATACCCATGCACGTCGATCCGTTGCTCTGTTGCGGTGTGATTGAAGGGCAAACCAACAAACAAAAACACTTTCACATTTATAAAATTATTAGTATGATTTTACACTTGAGGGTTAATTTTGCGTTTAATCTGTCACAGTAGTCATGCCAAAAGTCATAAAAAGTTTTATAATGTATATTCGTTTCGAACAGTAGCGCACAGAAACGCCAAGTTATACTAATTATGGCAGTGTACCTGAGTGAGACGTAAATTATTTTAGTAACACTACAGGTTTTCATACCTGATCTCGGAGCGGGCATATCATCGAAGTTGCGGCGAGGCGGCTGGCGCGGCGCGGGCGGCGCCCCGGAGCGGCCCATGCGACCCCAGTCCCCGCTGCGCGCCTCCTCGGAGCCGCCGCGCGCACCGCGCTCGCTCCACCGCTCGCCACGCTCGCCGCGCTGCTCGTTCCACCGCTCTCCGCTAGTGCCGCCGCTGCCGCGCTGCTCTCCCCGCTCGCGATCTATCCCATTTTACCGTTACACCTCGCGCACACCCATCGGACTTACTCAAAGTATAGCAGTATGTCCCGATTTTCAATTGAGCTTAGTATTTTCCCAAAGTCCGAGACTGGCACATTTGTGAAGAGGATGTTAGACCTGTCAGTTTCATTTAGAGATTTACGTGCAACGAGACGATACATACCCGCGACTTCATTCGCGTGGATTTTTTAAACAATCCAGTTTTTTAACAGACAGCCTGATAGACGGACATACATGAAAATATGGATTGAATGAGACTGGACGTTGATGAGAAATAATAAGCCCTATTTAAAAAAACTGGACTTGTAGAATGAAAACACAAAAAGCATCCCATCACCAAAGCCCCATCCCAATCCAAACCATCAAGTCCCTTTGATGCGTTGGGTGTAACCAAATGTTAGTCCCAAGCACTGGGACTAACATTTGGGCTCTGGCACTGTGGTTATAAAGGAAACAGCACGAGTACTTGAACTGTAGTTTATTAATGGAGAAAATTTTAATATTCTCACAAAATAAATAAGATTAACTACTTAGATCACTTGTCGCGACTCGCGGAGATTTCCAAAAGGTCTTTCGGCGATATTTTGGTTCAGGGCCTTAGCTTTTATTGCTGATCCAGTCCGGCAGGCAGAAACCAGGTCTGTAGTTGGATAGCAATTAAGCTTATTGCCAGAACACACTTTTAACAACTCTCCAATTTACCTATATTATGATGAAGCGTATATGAATATCATGCATAACCTGGATCATTTGGATTGGGTTTAAGTTGAGTAAAATTAGCAGTTATTTTAATGTTTAAACTATACATAATATGATTAAAATTAGTAGCATGTGCAACAGCATTATATGGTGTGAATAGACAAAACATTAAACACTGAACACACACACTGAACATGACACATGTGACATAGTTAATGCATAATTCTGCAAACTGATAATTTTCCACGATTCATACCTTCACTCACCAATTGCTTTTTTCCAATATAATATGTGTGAATGAATTTTTCAACCGACTTCAAAAAAAGGAGGGGGTTCTCAATTCGACTTATTACCACAGAACTTTTGACTGGGTGGACCGATTTAGATGATTCTTTTTTTATTTGAAAGGGCATACTTCCCATGTGGTCCCATATAAATTTTATCGAAATCGGTCGAGCGGTTTTTAAAATCATCATCATCATCATCATCACTACAGCCTATTAACGTCCCACTGCTGGGCACAGGCCTCCACTCTCATAGGAGAGCGGGAATTAGAGCTTAGACCCACCACGCTGCTCCAATGCGGGTTGGCGGGCTTTTAACGACTATTATCATGTTAGTGATAATAACCGGGACCAACGGCTTAACGTGCTCTCCGAGGCACGGGGGTGAAACACCGCCAACTTCCAACTCCGGGCTGGCACTGAGAATTTCTTAATTGAAAAACCCAATACCTAACTTTTATGCCCGACCGGGAATCGAACCCAGGACCTCGTGATCCGCAGTCGACTATGCTAACCACTAGACCAACGAGGCAGTTTTTAAAATATCAACATTAAAATAAGTACTTTGTATAGCGTGTGTAAAGTTGGCGCGGGAGTTTGAAGTCGGTTGTTTAAAAAGAATTTTTTATATTAAATTATTAAGTTGCAGCCGAGGTTGCAGCTTTGACTTTCACTTAGTGGGCTAGTGGCCATGGTCATGATTGACACAGTTTACTCATAAGCTAGCTTCATTATATACAATTTCTGTTCAGAATAGTATTTTTATTTGCACTAATGGCTTAGCAAGAATTATCACCAGTCTGCTTAGTGCTACACTACAAGAGATTTTTTTCACAAATTAGAAGCAAACACCAAGCAGAAAATCCCCACAAACTTACAATTTTGATCATATACCTCAAAGTTGCCCATCTATTCCAGATCAACCAATCAACGAGAATACAGAAAATATTATTAAGTGATAATGATTTTTAAATAATCTACGTGAGTATTAAATGTTGGCTAATTTTGTTATAAATAATGAGGTGTTAAATATGAGATAAGATTGACTTGTCTTTTAGAAACGAATTCAGCTAAGTACTGCTTTTTAAACGTCGAGTTATAGGGGATCTTCATCAATTTGAAGTGGGGATATAATGATAAATGATGGCATTATATCCCCACTTCAAATTGATGAAGGATTTGATTTGCCTCAGCAATGCACAGGCTTTTACTCAGTACAAGTGGCTTTTCAAATTAGCCGACTGACTCTCTACTGGGCATGAGTCTCTTCTCAGAATGGCTAACTAACTACTTGACACTAATACCTCGATAAAACAGCTGTTTAGTATGGTTGCCATATTCAGCGGAAAAAGCTTAAGCATGTTACTTCTGTCTGATGAAAGCTCAGAGTAACTCTCAACTCGCACAAGAAGATCCACTACAAAACATTTTTAATCCCCGACGCAAAAAGAGAGGGGTGTTATAAGTTAGACGTGTCTGTTTGTGTATCTGTCTGTGGTATCGTAGTGCCCAAACAGATGAAACGATTTTCGTTTAGTTTTTGTGTCATAGATAATTTTATCCCGAGTGTTCTGAGCCATGTTTCATGAAAATTTGTTCATCCGTCTGAAGGTCATCAGCTTTTTTCTTAATCTGTTACTTCCATATTTTGTCAGGGGTTGTTTTAAATTTGTAATTTGTACTTGTCTACACTACGTACCAAAGACAAGCAAATCTTTAAAGATGATGTTAGCAGTGTTACCATGTGTGAACCCGCCACCCTGGGTGCGAGGCGCGCGGCGCTCGGCCGCGTCCATGTGCTCGTACGTACCGCGGCCGCCATCGCGCCGGAAGCCGCCGCCGCCGCCGCCGCCGCCACGTCCGCCATCGCGTCCACCGTCACGGCGCCCCCGGTCGAACCCACCCCCCCTATGTTAACAAGATGAATGAATGAATGTAAAATTCTTAAATTCATTATTCAAGCCAATAAAACTACTAAATTGCACAATATTATCATACTTCAATATATTACCTACTACCTAAATATGTTCCTTCATTCCCCAACTTTTCTCTTTATATTGTACGCACTTATTTTAACCCTGTCCCCACTACCAAAGGTTAACTGGAAGAGAATACCTCTATGTATTAAGTTCGCCTTTGTGCATCGTAATGTATAGGCAATAAAAAGTTTTAAACAAACAAACAATGTCCTCTTGACTGAATTTCGGCCAGGAAGGCCAGCGAAGAGACTGAGGATGTGGTTAATTCTGTTATAACCTCCAAACCAAAACATATGACAGCAGATATAGTGCTATCCCTTTCATAATCCTTCTTGCAGAAAGGTACTGGACTAGACTTTGTGCTATCAATTAAGTTTAGATTGATTGTGTACTACAAAATTATAGCAACTTTAGCCATAAGTGCGGGAGATGCTATAGTGCAGAGGCATGTACGTAAACACAAATGTGCACTCTCTATTACTCGGACGGATGGGGATTGGGATGACTAGCGAATTGACTTGACTTTTTGGGACTTTATTTGCACTCCAAGGCATATTCACCATAATTTCCATTGATTTTGTTGTATGAAGTCTAGCATAAATAATTTTGAAATAAATCTTTTCAATTATGCCAAGCATTTTTTTATTATAATTCTATGGTTGCTAAATGTTATAATAACACAGGATTACAAATTTATCATTTTACTTCCTTCACTTTTTATACCTCCCTGGTGTAGTGGTGACCATTTTGGTCTTAAAAGAGGAGGTCCTATGTTCAATCCCCACCAGAGTTAATTTGGAAATTTATAATTGTCTGGTGGTTAAAGGCTTCAGTCATGGCTAGTTACCACCTTACCCACACAGGTGCACCACTCAACAATTTTGCGTTTTGAGATCCTATGTAGAAACTGATTTGGGGTATGGGTTTAATATAAATATAACTGCCATATCTCTAACTGGTTAGTACTCTACCATCTTATCACTTACCACCAGGTTAGATCACAGTCAAGGGTTGACTTGTAATGGAATAAAAACTTGGGACAATAAAGCTTAACTCCATAACCAACAGTTGGTTAAGGGCAAAGATCCCTATGGATTCTGTTGATCTGTCATTAGAAGTCGCACATTTACATTAAGTGTTTCAAATGGTCATATTATTATTTGTACAGCATAAAACAGCAGCCTAATTATGTAAAAAAGAACAACTACAGTGTAACAATCACAATCCCCTCTGATTGGATAAAACTCTTCCGCTATTGGCCAAAACCCATCGATGCGGCAAGAATACCTTAAATTCAGCCAATCACAGCAATTGAGCCTGTAACAATGACTGATGCCGGTTTTACTTAAGTAGGCTACTGAATGATTAACAGTGACTCACATGCTACCTATAGTATGGCGGTAGTAGCATGTCAGAAATCTTCCAACAAGTTCCAACAACTACTCTACAAAGTTTCAACCCAGTTAGAAGAAAGACTTCCAAATGCATCTAAGGGAACAAACTGACCAAAAATTTTTTTTATGTATAATTGCTTAAGATTACAGTTTACTTACCCACTTCTTTTTTCTTCAGCAACATCAATTTTGATAAAGTTACCATCTACATTGAGAGCACCATTCATTTCAATTGCCTTAATCAAATCATCCAAATATTCAAATTCCACATAGCAGAAGCCTTTGAATTTGTCTGTTTCTCTGTCCATAACCAACCTTACATTTTTAATAGATAAGTCCTGAAAGAATTGAAACATTTAACATTTTGTTTTAGACCAAGAATAGGATGATGTCGTAAAATTATCATGTCATTGGTTCCTTGCATGACCTTGATGCCTTATTCTTATGGAGAAGATAAGAAGCCAGGCCAAAACCAAAATAAATATCTTATAGTAGTTTAAGTATCACAGGTAGATAATAGATATCCTAACATATCATCCAATACCACTTAATGACTAATAAAATAATAATTAATAATGTAAGTATGCTCCATATTTTAGGGTTGCATTTTGCAATAAATATATATAGAACTAGCTGATGAAAAACCTCAATCCATACCTACAAAGTTGTGGGATCTTTTTATGTACAGATTGAGCTTTTTTGGTTCTTGCTGGAACTCTTTAATTTTCCAGGATATTAGTATAATCTAACTCTGTGGCAAATTTCATCCAGTTCCATTCAGCCGTTCTGGCGTGATTGAGTAACAAACAAACATCCATCCATCCATCCAAAGTTTCACATTAATAATATTAGTACTTACAGATTTGATTTCAACTTTCCTCTAAAATCTTGAAATCAAATTATATCAATAAAAATTCAAGCTGAAGCAATGAGGTGGAAGCCGCTGATGTGCTGTGCCAGAAGCAATACTAAAACCGATGGTGGTGACACTTACTGGAAAGATTCTGTTAATGTCGCCTTGGATGATGCCAGAGGGTAAATTTCCAACATAAGCCTTGTAAGGGGGCTCAGTCGGGAGCGGGCGCCCGCCCGCCGTCCTCCTGCCGCCTCCGAAGTCCCTGCACACAGTCATGAACCATGGTATATTATAACCTACAAATACACATTTCACTCACTTTTCAGATCCGCAAATCACTCATTAACACCGTAAGTACCGAACAATTATTTGTAATTTGATTTATGTTAACACGTTTTGTTTTAATACCACTTTCAGTCAATGTTATCGCACTGTCAAAGCAACTGATTTTTAGGGAATACCGTAAAAGTACGCAATAATAATAAATTTACTGAAAACTAAACTTTAATTGAAATGATAATGGATGAATTGAAATCAGTACATATTATATTTTCTGAATAAATACCTCAGATTACCATCGTCAAACCCACTGCGACCTGCCATGTTTAGAAACATGGAATGGAATATTATCTGCGCGCGCACTGCGCGCATCTATTTCTTGAGAAGCAGAGAGTCACAGATTACTAGAATACCTTTTTGAAATTTTAGAATACTACGATCTGTGCATGAGAGAGTTAATAGTGGTGCGGCTCAAGACTCCTATATATAAAATCAAAGGCTCAAGAAACTTAGTAGCATAGAATAACTTGCATAGGTATAATAGCATAATATAATAATGCTGACGCACCGTTGGCTACTGGCTAGAGTGGTCGCATTGTGGCGAGCGGCTATGCAATGCCGACCTAAGTTTTCTGTTTATTTTGTAAAAATAAAAAGTAATAAAGGCGCAATCAAAGCGCTCAGATACTGTTGTTGTGAATGAATGTCTTGCTTTCGTGCAAAACAAAATCGACGTGATGGATGAGGTGAGCCTGGGGCAAATCTGTACGTCGAGTTTCACGGAGGCTGATATCTCAACAGCAAAGAAGATTTTAGCTGACACCGCCGTGACCACCAACCGTGGCAACAAGGCAGAAGGATGGACGTGGCCTAAAGGACCTGCAGGACATCATTAGAGTGCTGAAGCAAACTGATCCATATGACGTCCCGACGTATGTGTGACATTCGACCATGTGGATGTTAACCGGCTGCCGCGCGCGAGGGCAGTTTCCGTTAGATAAACAGGCGAGCCCACCGGCGGGCTCGTGCGCGCGAGGAGGTTGGACATCCAATTATTGAGAGCTGATATGACTAATGAGCAAACTGTTTCGACATTAAGCAAGGAATTGGCCGACTTACGCCAGAAAGTTGCTGACAAGAACAATACGCCGTCGCCGTCACAAAATGTGAACACGAGGCGCGGCGGTAATGTACGCATGGATCCAATTTCGCCACTGCAGTGGCCAGTGAGGCGTTTGCTTCACCAAAGGAATCGCTTAAGGTTGTTGACCGTGATAATAAACCAGTTTGTGTGGAAACAATAGCGAAGCCTACGACAACAACTGCTATTATTTCAAAACAGAAGCAAAGAACGTATGCTGACGCATCCCGAAAGCAGACGGTTCGAGAAAACTCTTCACATCCAGCAGCTGCACTGACCGCTACTCAAATCTCAGCGGATAATAAAAAATACGACTCGGATGGTTTCACACTAGTGGAGAAGAAAAAGCGAAGACCGAAGCGAATTCGAAATATTCGTGGAACAACGCCAACGACAAATACCACCTTGAAAGCAGCGGTACCTAACATTATGATTTATGTTTCCCGCATAAATTCCGAGACGTCCAAGGCTGATATTATACGGTACATTCTGGACACGTTTAAAAATCGCCATGGAGCAGCTGCAGAAGGTTTGTGAGGATCTGGTTGTTCGCAGATGACAGAAGTGCAGCTGACCCTGGACAAACTGAAGTCCAGTACGACAACCTACTTCAGCTGCTCGTATATCCTTAGGTACTGTTCCGGCTTCGTGCAAAGACGTGTTCCTCAGTTCAGACTTTTGGCCTGAGGGCATTGTTTACCGGCGCTTCAGGGAAGCCAGATCCAGAATCCCTACAGTTTTATAATTATAATATTTTCATATGTACGTATTTATTTTATTTTAAGATTTTGTATGTTATAGTATATATTTCTATGGGCCTAATTGCCTGAATTAAACGAATAAATAAAATAAAAAAATTAAAAAAATAACACTTAGTAGCAAAGTTTAGTAGTATTTATGCTTGGTGCGGCTGCGGTTCTAATAAGCACAGATAAAATTGTAATAAATGCTAAACGTACCTTTATTAAAAGTTTTAAAAGTTTAGTTTTAAGTTGGTTATTAAAACGTAAATTAAACAAACAGGAATTCATAGATTAAACCTAGGACCCAGAGCCCTGAAGCCAGTTATAATTAAAAAAAACATGTGTTTACATATAGTCTGAGTAACAAAGTGAGAAGATATTGCGTCAGCGCACATACAGTATGCGATAGCAATAGACTCTAAAGCGATATTTTCTCAATGGTAAATAAGTATTATTTTTGTTATTTCTATACTTTGTAGCATTCATCATCGAGTCATGACAAAATATACAACCTGTGTTAAAAATGAGGTCAAAATAATTATAAACTTTCGTATTAGGTTATGTTTTCGTATTTACGCTCAGTTTGGCTTTTGCTGCATAGCACACAGCAATACACCATCATCTATAAGTTAAACCACTTTTTTCGTAAGGAATTAACAAAAACGACACAGGATTGTCTGACCTAAACTGTCGCCATAAATAATACTGTCGGATAGGTCAAACAATAAAACGTGATACGCTGAGCAGGGCAAGAGAACATTTTCTCGCTCTGGTAGTTGTCACTACTTGGCATTAGCGTATATTCATTTCCGTAGAGAGAGAAAGATATATAGACGGGTCGTCACCGTACACAGTATGCGAAAGCGATAGTTTAACACTTTGATTATGTATATAGAGAAGGATATGTTGCACTTTACTCAATTATAGTTACCTATACGATGCATTTTGTTAATAAAACATATACTACTATGTTTTGACTATTCTTTCTTATTGAAAGCTACGTTATTAAAATGAGACAGGTGTATTATGTTGTTGCGTGAACGTTTCAGGCAATTGCCATGCGACGTCATCAAAGGGCAATGGCGAAATTAGTACAGATCATATCTTGATTGTACACAAGTAAGGTAAAGATGAAAGGAATTTGCTTTTTTTTATATTTTATCAAGTTTTCACCTTAATAAATTGAACCTAGGTAAAAAAAAAAATATTTAGGGAATCTTTTTTGATTAATTAGTTCCCGTTTCTCAGTTAAGTGTTACCTAGGAGCTAGAATAAATTTAAATTGGTAGATTATTTTGTATCGTTTTAAAAATTGTAATTATTTTACTTGATTGTTGTTTGCCTAAACAATGGGATAGCCCATTTTTAGTGGATTTTCTGTTATTTAAAGCACTTTATTTTTTAGTTTATCTAATAATCTCGAACAGAATGGTAATAAATGAAAGAATATTATGGCAGCACTGATGCTGATGGTCTGTGTTTATGCCAATTAATGTTATATGGGTCTGTGGTTCTATGGATAACCCTAGAACCTTTGATTAGGTATATACAGAAGGATGTGCCCCATAGAACAATTAAACCTCTAGAATCAATGCCAGCGTGTAACCGAAAGGGATAGGATATTATAGGCAAAACGCTGCAAAGCACCAAACACATTAAGTGCTTTAGGAACAAAACCGTTACACGAAGAAAGGGATAAAAGAAAACATGTTTTTTTCTCATCTTGTGTAACATCGCAACACTGCATCTCTTTCATGTGGGAGTGAAAAGGAGATATGGCGTCGTCTATATATCTCTCTCTGTCTACGATGTGCCCTAACATATTTAAATTGAAGCTTCCTATAACCTTAAAATGGCGCATGGGCGGAGCTTAATGCGGGCATTAGGGCTGAAATTATCGATACCTTTGATTATGTCGATACTTAAGTATATACTCGATATAAAATTAACAAAATATAATTAAACATAATTTTTGAAATACACTAGTATTCGTATTTTATAATGAACAAGCTGATGCCCGCGACCCCGTCCGCGTGAATTGAGGTTTTTTGTATGAAAAAATTTTGTATGAAAAAAAAAATTTTTTACTCATCGTTTCGTATAGAAGACAGAAATTCATTCGGAGGGAAAATACGGAGAGAGCTGATGATTGAGGATTTCGAAGACAGATGAAGAGCACAGCCAGGGTATTCAAGATAGGTGGGGTGTGCTCGCCCAAATGTCACTCAAAACTTCATCCAATTGACAGTGTGCTGAAAAAAATTTCAAAATGGCGGATTTAAGATGGCCGCCATACAAATTTCGTATAAAAGATGGAAGAGTGGTTTCTTGGCAAAAGATGATCAGGACATGAAGGTCTACTTGATGAACACGAAAAAATTCAAGATGGCGGAATTTATTTTTCCATAGAAAATGTAGATAGATAGATAGATAGATAAATACTTTATTGCACACATGAAAGAAAAAGAATACAGAGTAAAATTAACTATAACTAGGTATGCAAAGGCGGCCCTATTGCTTACTGAGCAATCTCTACCAGGCATCCTTTGGTGAGAGGATTGAACGAGATGTGTAGGGTAGTGTGGCACAATAGAATACACGTTATTATTATTAGTTGAGTAAATAATATAAACATACTAGACACAATATATATTTATACATTACATATAATTAAAATAAGTAAATATAGATAACAATATGTATTAAACATAAATAAATAGTACATACATAATGCATACATAATTTACACATACCTATTATATAAATAATATTACATAAGCATAGTAATGAATTACGATAGAAATAATATAATTATTTAGTTATTATGGCACAACTTGGCTAAGGAAATATTCTTTGAGACTTTTTTTAAAAATAGTTAAGGATTTGGAGTCTCTAATATTTTTGGGTAGAGAATTCCATAACTGCACAGCATACACCGTGTAAGATTTGCTGTAAAATTTTGTACGATGGCTAGGAGTTTTGAGTTTATTATCCATGGTAGAACGCAGATGCATATGGCAATCAACAGCACCGAGAAAGTTGAAGAATGTAGTATTGAAGAGGCTTACAAGTGTAGAACTATGCAAGATTTTGATGCGGTTTTTTTCCAAGATTTGTTCTGTATGGAAGAATTGTCGGTTTGCTGTTAGGAAAGCCAAGATGGCGAAGTTCAATGGCACCCAAAGGTACCCGATCGTCAGTGGTATGATATTGATATTAATCAACTAAGGAAGGTTTCTTTATGTTTTTACTTCAACGGTCTCTTACACTGTATGCATGTCTGGAAAGTTTATTTACATTAAAAGGCCCTTTTAGATATTTAAGGGGTCTCTGTTTTATGTTTTCTTATGAGAATTTTTTTTATGTCTGTTGGACGCGTGGCACTCTGGCGCTTCCACTGTGCTCGCTAGCATAGCAGTGTGTTGTTTAATGTTTACTTCAGAACACGTAGGCAGTTAACACTAGGATAGAAGGAGAGCAAGTAAGTAGACAGTGGGCCGCGCGGTATACGCGGGCGGGTGGGGTTCCATTTCAAAATTTGTTTTTAAAGAAGAACTCTCCATAATTTTTCGGAGAAAAAATATATGGAGGTGTTTATTTCAGAAAGTACCTATAGTAAGTGGAAGAGTGGAGTGAAAGTACCTATACTAAATCGTTAAGGGATCAACGCACAGCCTAAACCGCTGGGGTTAGCAACTTGAAATTTTGACAGTAGGTTCCTTTTGTGACGTAGGCGCTCACTAAGGAAAGATTTTTCAAAATTCCACTCCTACGGGGGTGAAAAAGGGCGTGAAATTTTGTATGAAACTCCGGGTTGGCACTGAGAATTTCTTAATTGAAAAACCTAATACCTAACTTTTATGCCCGACCGGGAATCGAACCCAGGACCTCGTGATCCGCAGTCGACTATGCTAACCACTAGACCAACGAGGCAGTCAAAAATAGTAATTAGTTAAAATGATACACAATAACTGCAATGAAGGGACCAAAATCCACTTGAATAGACACTGTAATTTTCGAATACGAGACACCATCCCGGAGATCGGGTGTCTTAATCACAAGGTTATCATCGCTACAGCCTAAAATGAGTTTGGCAATATTATAAGTAGAAGCTGACTGTTCAATTTCATCTCTCTACCCCTCTGAGTGAGAAACAGTAAGAGTGATATGAAATTTTAATTTTATCGATACTCAATTTATTTGTAAACAATACAATCCCCACACTATATAAACACTCAAACAAAAACTAATGAAATAATCCAAATTTTCGGGGATAGCGCAAAAATTTACGTGTTTTGGATTCAGTAAAGAAGAAACTAAGCTTTAATTAGTTGAAATAACTTAAAATACTCGCAACGAAAATAAAAATAAAAACAACTATGTAACTCACTTATGAAATGAAATTCCTGGGCGTTTTACAATACTATTATTACGACACCCCACAACTGAGCATTTCACCATTGTTGATTACACAAATTATATTTATTGATTCCGGCGGGAACTCTTCAATTTCCCGGTATAAAAAGTAGCCTTTGTCCTTCCCCGGGATACAACCTATCCCTGTACCAAATATCATTAAAATCGGTTGAACAGATACATTTTTTTGATTCCCGCGGGAACTATTCAATTTTCCGGGATTAAAAGTAGCCTATGTCCTTCCCTGGGATGTAATCTATCTCTGTACCAAATTTCATCAAAATCGGTTTAGTAGTTGGGCCGTGAAAGCGTAGCAGACAGACAGACAGACAGACAGACAGACGGACAGACAGACAGACACACTTTCGCATTTATAATATTAGTATGGATAATAGAAATAATAATAATAAAGAATTACGACTAAAACTATATATCTATAATATGTACATATCGAATATTGCACTAGGTAGCTAGTTGCGCTCATTCAAAACATCTGTAACCGTGCGGCTATAAGTAGGTAACTCGCCCCCGCGCGGTCCTCAGTCGCCCGTTTACCGCCGGACACAATACGCGCTCGTATAGCTCGCGCGCGCCGTAACGAGTGACACGTATGCAGTGGTGATAATTAACTGGCTGGAGTACTTGTGTGGACAGTGGAACTCTCAGTGCATTCTTCGACTCCTGAGGAAATCAGCGGCATTTCCGGTCCCGGCAGAAGTTTGTACGGACAGCCTTTATCAAGGCTAAACATTTCCTTTCTATGTCCGATACAAACAGGCCGGCGCGATTGCTTGTAATCTACACTGTTCAGTGCAGGCGACCTCAACACGGCACAGCTAACACCTTCCGTCGAACCGATGCTGCGGGCTCTCGCCTTTTTGAAGGCGATCTCGCATCTTCCGTTATCTAAGCATCGCTCGATGAGAACGGTGTCGGTCTTGATATTAAAGTGAGTTGCATCTTGATTTCAGTGTTCATTATTTATCTCCTCTTGATAATAAAGTGATCCTTTGGTACTTATTTATCCTTTCCACATAATCCTTCCTCCAGGTAATTAAAGGTAATGAGGTTTATTCGGGTACTGAGGTATGGTACATGGTATTTGTTTGTTCACAAGGTAAATGGTGATTGATGGTAAGTATTCTGGGTTAACCGAGGTAAGTAGGTACATGGCAAGTACTTGTGACGCTACACACGTGTACATTAATTTTTTTTCTCAATACTATTGATGTATGGAACTTCGCCATTGCTCTTTAGCTATTGAAGCCAATTTTTTGTAGCCTATAAATGGCGTCTGTTTTGCTTCCGGTGTTTTGGTTGTGACTAATTACCTGTTTTGTGAATAATTTCATGTATTTTGTTGTAGTTTTATGTAATCAACTATGGTGAAGTGTTCACTTGTGGGATGTCATAATAATAATATTGTAAAACGCCCAGGAATTTCATTTCATAGTCATTCGTGAGTAACAAAGTCGTCTGTTTTTCTTTTTATGGCGAGTGTTTCAAGTACAAGTTATTTCGCCTAATAGTTTCTTCTTTACTGAATCCCAAACACGTAAATTTTTGTGCTGTCCCCAAAAATTGGGATTATTTCATTAGTTTTTGTTTGGAGTTTAAACAATAATTATTTCAGTTTATTTTCAAGACTTATACAGATTATAACCTAACCTCTTAAATCTTTTGCTTTCGTTTTACTGACTTGCCGTTTTTATTATTTACCTCCACGCTCAAATCGCTCTATAATCCATAACACTTGAGTTTACGACAGTAACGCAAGAAGAACGGGAACATCTGCGGTCGTGAGCGTGATCGTTGTGATTTGTGAACGCTAGTGGGACGCACCCTATAATCTGGCACCTGTTACTGTCACTTTAATGTCAAACAAAACTGACATTGACATTTGACAATCATTCTATGACTTAAGTGACAAAGACAATCAAGTTTTTTTTTATTTTTACTGTTGATATTTTGTAAGATTCAGGCAGGGACTTTGCTTTGCGTGCGAGTGAGAGACCCACGTGTAAGTGGGATTCGGAGTGAATTTTGTTGTTTTTGCAGTGTTTAGCAATATAATTTGCAATAGTTGGTGTTCGTTTTAGTGTTTGTTGGTGGTGGTAAGTGAGAATAGAGGTGGAAACACCTCCTGAGCCTCCGGACCCAGGGGAAAATGTAACCATACCCAACTCTCCAAGCTTTCAACCCGGTTCCTCTCGCAAACGCGTTATTGATGAAAGTGACATCCTTGAAGGCCCTAATAAGAAACCTGTGAATGACACACCGTCATCCGTCCCTTCCATCCAGTCCTTATACGTACACCCCTCCCAAACTCCAAAAGCATACGAAAATGATGACAAAAGTCCTTTCATAGTATATGTTTTAGGGATACTTCATACTTTTACCAAAAGCTTAGAACATCGGCGCAACGTTGCCTGTCTGTCGGTATTCTACAGGATATATTTCGGAGAGTGTGCTCAAGAGCTATTCGATCTGGTTCCCCGTCACCTTTTTATTATCGGACCGCAAGGCATCGACAAGGTATGCACCCTTACGCAGTCCAAATTCCGCGGGCTCGTACGAAGCGATTTGCTACCTCGTTTCTAATTCGAACCACTAGGATAAGGAATTTTGGATCTTTTTGACGAAATAAACATTTGCATCCTTAATAATGGATCTCCAACCAGAAGGGTCTACCCCAACCAAGATCCTAGGGCCGCTATTGACTTGTCCCTTTGCTCGCCCTCTTTGGCTTCTGTAACCTATTGGAATACCCTGCCAAGCACCCATGGTAGTGATCATTACCCAATCCTTCTCTCCATTGCCCGAAGATCTATCCCGGTTTGTAACCCTAATCCACTCCTGAAGCATTAACTCAATAAAGCCAATTGGCCTGCATTTGCAGATTCGGTTGACTGCTTGACTGATACTTTACCGGAGATGAGAGATGGTGAGAGCACTATCTTTACTATCCTAATTTTGTCAGAATCCTAAAATTCTCCGCCGATCTCCATATTCCGCTCAAAAGAACTGAACGAGATTTTATGCTGTCTCCACTATGGTGGGACAATGAATGCACCGACATGGTCAATAGACGCAAAGAAGCAGAAAATCCCTACACGATGATGGTGTCCCAAGACAATTTTCTAGATTAACAACGCACTGACGCAAAATATAAAAGATTATTATCAAGAAAGAAAAAACAGGGTTGGACAAAATTTTGCGAAACTCTAGACCCCCGTTCCCCATCCACCTTAGTGTGGAATAAGATAAAAAGGTTTTGTCGCTCTGTTGCCATGAATGACCCTCTATCCAATGATGCGTCCATTTGGCTTGATGCATTTGCAGACAAATTGGCCCCCCCTTCCGTCCCTACTGAAGACTGCCTCCCAACCACAACAACTGTTCCCAGCTCTGATCCCATGGATACCCCATTTACCTTCTCAGAGCTGCAGTATGTTTTAGCATATCTGAAGGACTCCACTCCTGGTGAGGATGGTATCCCTTATTCCTTTCTATCAAAACTAAACGATAAAGCGAAACACTGCTACTTGCAAATGGTCAACAGGTTTCTTGAAACAGGAATCGTCCCGGAACCTTGGAAGCATCAAATAATAATCCCAATTCGGAAACCTGGTCAAGACCCGTTAGATCCCAATTCTCATAGACCCATTGCTTTATCCTCTACTTTAGCCAAAATTATGGAGCACTTGATTAAAAATCGCTTGGAATGGATAGTAGAAAGCAGGGGCTTACTTGCTAAGTCCCAGTTTGGTTTCAGAAAAGGACTTGAAACAAGCGATAGCCTAGGAATCATTACAACAGATATTCGTATTGCTCTAGCCAAAAAAAAGTACCTTGTGGGTGTCTTCCTAGATATAGCTGCAGCATATGATAATGTTCTACTCCCGGTACTCAGGCAAAAGATGCAACAGCTGAGTATCCCGCCGAGATTATCACAAATCATATGTAACCTTCTTTCAGCCAGAACAATTCTGGTGAAAACAAACTCCTTAAGCCTCCACCCCAGAACAGTCTGGAAAGGTCTTCCTCAAGGCTCAGTTCTCAGTCCTCTTCTCTATAGTATATACACTAATGAACTTGAATTATCTGTTGATAGCTTCTGTAATATCTTACAGTACGCTGATGACATAGCACTTTACTCCAGCTCAAATTCCATGGATGAAATTTCGAATCGCTTAAACTCTGCTTTGTACTATCTAGGCCAGTGGCTATCAGATCATGGTCTCTCATTGTCAATCGCTAAGTGCAAGGCTGTTATATTCACGAGAAAACTTCAAATCCCCTCCCCTTACCCAATATTGTTTTCGAGGATCAAAACATTCCACTTGCTTGCAAATCCAAATTTCTGGGCATGGTTTTAGACAGTCGGTTAAATGGCGTCTCACATACTGAGTATGTCCTAAAAAAATGTGAAAAGAGCAGCAACATCCTTCGTGCTCTGTCAGGAGTGTGGTGGAGTGCCCACCCATATACTCAAAAACTACTATACAATGCTATTGTACGTAGCCATATTGACTATGGGTTGTTTGTATTGGATCCCATCAACAAAACTGCTATGGAAAAATTAAATAAGACTCAATACAAGTGTCTAACAATCATACTTGGCGCAATGAAGTCCTCTCCAACAAACGCTCTCCAGGTGGAGTGTGTTGATCCTCCTATCACTCTCCGTGGTCAGTATCTCAGTGATCGGTTTATCTGTAAGGTTTTGCAACTTTCCTCCCACCCTTTATTAGACAAGCTTACACAACTATCCTCAGTTCTAAGGCCAAATCAGGATCCCACATGCCTCCTAAAAAGCTTCCATAAGTTTACCCGTCTTCCTCATCCAATCCACTCCTCTCCTAAGCTTCCCTTATTTTCTACTACTTTTGAAGGTTTGACCCACAACTCCTCAGTCACAAACTTAGGACTTACTAAAAAAACTGTAGAGGCAGACGCTAAATTTAACCAAATTATTCATGAAAATTGGCCAGAGTGTTTAACAGTTTATACAGATGCGTCAAAACTAACTAAAAATGGATGTGTTGGGGTAGCCTGTTGGATACCCAAATATAAAATTGCTTTACAATTTAAGTGTCCCCCAGAATCATCGGTATTCACAGGTGAATCAATAGCAATTCTCGAAGCGGCCCGTTTTATAGAAGCCCACAACGTCAAACAATCCTTAATACTAACTGATTAATTAAGTTGCCTTCAAGCTCTTAAGGCAAATCCTTTCCGCAGCAAAATCCTAATTCCCACCATCTTCCAGGTCAGGGAAGTCCTATACTCTTGCCAACAAAAAGATCTCTCAGTTACTCTGGCTTGGATACCAGGTCACACAGGCATAAAAGGCAACGAGACAGCAGATGGATGTGCCAAACTTGCGACTGAGATGGGTGCTCTAACTCACTTTAGGAACCTAACCCAGGACCTCCGGTCTCTTGCAAAAGCTGACCTGACAGACTCGTGGAATACCCAATGGATTGAATCAAAATCGGTTAAAGGCAAATTTTATGGATCTATACAACCAGATAGATATTCCACGTCGCCCATGGTTCTTTCTCTATCGAGACATCCCTCGCTGGGTTTCATCTACGATATGCCGCCTAAGAATTGGTCATGCATGCACCCCCGTTCACCTCGCTAAGCTACGTATCAAAGATAACTCATTGTGCGAGTGCGGTCTTGACGAAGGGTCGGTCACACACATACTTTTCTCTTGTCCTAAACTCCTTCATAAACTCTACGATGTTATCTCTCCTGTCATCCCTCGCCCTTTAAATGTGGAGTCTTTCCTTATGTTAGTTTTTAGTCAATATGTAAAATTCGTCTGTAAATATGTAAAAAACCAACGACCTCAATTTACATAGACGGGCCCTGTCAAACAAAGAATGTAAGCGTATTTTTAACAACGCAATCAACGCCATCTAGTCTGAAAAGCGGGAACTTGCTTGCAACATTTGAATGAAAGCTTGAAAACGTATGACTCCGTCACATGGACCTAATATACAATATTAGGTCCGTGCTCCGTCATAGATAATATAGGCCATAGCCATAGAAGCCGTAAGGCCAGTTGCCAGTTAGTAAAAACAAAATATCATACAGTTTGCCGCGGAAATAATGATAGCGCAATGGATAAAAATAATAAATAGGAAGATTAAATAACGGTTTTTGGAAATGTGTAATTGTGACTTAAAACACTTACCTTAAAATAAAAATTGTACAGTGCCAAACTAATAAGACTTTAGATGTTAACCTAATTACAAATTATCTACACGACGAGCGACCGGGGCAGCGCTACGATGGGGACAAAGACAGGATAGGTCAGGAATTAGGAACGCGTTCTCATAGTCGGTCGCCCAACCCTTTTCTATGAAAGGGCCCATCTAGTACCTACATGTATCTCGATGGTAAAAACTAATAAAATTAAAGTGTAATATATATATATCTTCCCCCATATTATTTATTCTGTTTAGATTTACGTATTTAAACTTGTTTGTTTTGTGTTGTTGTAGTTACTAATATGATTAACAAATCCCATTTATTGCTTTTTCAGTCCAGGTTACGTCGAATTTTTTTATAATCCCCTCTCTTCCATTTCACGTGACATTGGCAAAGTGCATTGTGCTGGTTTGGCACTAAGAAACGCCATTAACCAAAAGAAGAAGAAGAAGAAGATTCAGGCAAAGATCTAAAAAAGCCACAAAATAAAATAATATTTTTCTCCAAATGGGGTCCTTTAAAAATGTGTAAATTATTCTATAAGCCATATTTTAGGATCTCTATTCACGTGTATTAAAATCGTCTTGGTTCATCTTGTCCCTATCTTGGACAAGTCCTCCTAGTAGACAGAGAAATGTGTGAAACATAGAGGGTATGTTCCGAAATACTCTGCGAGCACTGTAAGGTGTGACGTCAATTTAGTATACTGCGAAACCGTTCCTATATAGTTAGCTACACTGGTCACTGTTTAAAACGGAACGCAGTCAGCACTGAGAGCACCTTACCTCGAAAACGCCAGTGCTCACAGTACAAAAATGGCGACGATTTATGACGTCATATATTTCCCTAGGATACTTCGGCACTATACTGTCACTCCATAACGGAACGAATTTCTCCCCAGTAAGAGCACTGAACAGTGCTCTCAGTGTATATCGGAACATAGGGAGAATAATATAGGTGTGAAATGTCTATGGTATTGGCTGGCAACTAAAATATGCAGGTGCTGACATTGACATTTCGGACATGTGAATTTTCACATGAACTTCAAAAAAACAAAAACCTGTGAAGCCTGTGCCCTGTTGTGAAGATTATTTTGAGCAATTTGAGGTTATCTTTGTTTTACGACTGTGAATATTTTGATGATAAGAAAAATATTATGACTAAAACAAAATGAAAGACGAAAGCAATTTAGTCGTACCTCAACAAGGAATATCAACTAATAAAGAGATAACATCTAATAGAGAGATAACCTCTATATTAGATGCTTTTGATTATCTTAAATCAGAAAAAGATATTACAAAAGTAACTGGTGGTCTTAAGATAATTTCTCGCCTCCAAGACAATGAGGTAAATAAAGTAAAATTCGCAATACCGCATGAATACAGCTCTTTTTACCATTTCCGCTTTTCATTTAGTATAGTAAATTTCTTTTATTTTCAGGATGAGAAGAATGTACAATACACTTTAAAACGTTTGATAAGAAGTCTGGGTGCAAATGTACCAGATATGCGAATGGGGCATTTTGCCACTTTAGTGTGTGTGTTGACAAAATTTAACCAGATTACTGTATCTCAGTTGCTAGTTTTGGTAAAAAATGAATTACATGCTAGTGGATCCTCTAAAAGCGTAAGAAATTCCTTCATTTTCATTTGTGCAAAACTTTTGTAGTTTCATTTCATTTTATTGTCAAACCAATGATCACAGCAGCTGTGGCCAATTCTGTATAACACAATCTCTTAACTAAAATGACATCTCTAAATGTAGTTCTGTCCCTTTCTGCAGAGAGTATTATGGAAGAATTAGCATTGTTTTTAATGCTATCAGTTGAAAGTATACAACAGAATTAGCCTGTAATGTGCCTGTGTATGGGTGTTTGGCCTGTAATTGAAATGCAGTATGGTAAAACCAATTATTGGATAGAAGCAGGCGTTAATTTGTAGAAGTCCATGGTAATGAAGGAACTAGCAGTTTAATTCGCTATAACCCCCTGCAGCAGTCTAATCTATGTGGCACAGCATGTAGCTTGCGATATTCACTGCCCAGTATGCCAGCAATTCATACAGGCACAACACATCACACAAATCTTCCAAATTATTGCTGACTTACTGGGCTGTGAATATTGCAAGATACATGCAATATTCACACAACGCTAGGGAGAAAATGAAAAAGAGGATAAAGGGAGGTGGTGCAAAAATAATAATAAACTTAAATACTAATAGCTAAATAAACTAATCAATATCATATGTAACATATTATTATAAACTAATATATACATAATACAAAATAATAATAATAGACATACATAAACTAAATAGACATACCAATAAATACATAAATAAATCTAGTAGAGAAAACAATAATGCGTCCTTACTTATGATAACAAAGAGATAAGTAGTAATTTTTGACATCAATTTTAAATTTATTAAGGATTTTAGCGCGATGAATATGTGACAGAAGTTCATTCCATAGACTAGTGGCTCGGAGTGCAAATGAACTTTGGAAATATTTAGTCCGATGTGTAGGCACCTCAAGAATAAGTTTACCAGCCGACCGAAGGACTCTATGTGGTCTATCATGCCCAAGATATTTAAACTTATCCTTTAAATAACCAGGAGTCATGGGATTGAATAATACACAGTACAGAAGAGAAACAATATGCAGATTCCGGCGAAATCGAATGGGTAACCACTTGAGCTTTGAATGAATTTCGGAGACATGGTCATATTTGCGCAAACCAAATATAAACCTAATAGCAAAATTTTTAATTCTCTCAAGTTTATTTAGTTGGTCCTCAGTTAAATCAAGATAGCTTGCGTCCGCATAATCAAGAATTGAGAGCAATAAGGATTGTGCTAACATAATCTTAGTAGGAATAGGAAGAAAAAAACGCAGACGCCTTAGTGAACCCATGGCTGCAAAAGTTTTCCTAGTGACTTCTTTTAAATGATGAGACCAAGAGAAAGTAGTATCAAAATTTACACCAAGATTTTTGACGGTAGTACTATAAAGAAAAATAACGCTATTTAATAAAACTGGCGGAAGGTTATCCCAGTCAACTCTGGAAATCATGCCAGAACCACCAATAATGATAGCCTGGGACTTAGAAGGATTTACCTTATACCATAGCACTTACTCCATTCATTGATAACCGCTAGGTCACCATTAATAGTAGAAATGGCATTAGGCAGATCTTCAAGAGTTGACTGTGAATAAACTTGGAGATCATCTGTATACATGTGATAGAGTGAAGTAATTTTTTGGGAAATTGAATTAATGAAAATAGCAAATAGTAAAGGCGACAACATACTACCTTGAGGTACGCCAGCACATGTTTCACACCCAGAAGAAAACTTATCTTCAATGCGAATACGCTGCCGACAACCCCTAAGATAACTCTGAAACCATCCAACCACTGATGGAGATATGTTAATAGAACGCAACAGACTCAACAAGATGTCAAAATTAAATTGAATATTATTATAGTGAATTAAACTTCTAGTTCCTTCATTAAAACCAATTAGTTTTTATTTTCTGGTGCATTGACATTTAATAATATATTTTTATAATAATAATTTATTCTGATGCTTGCGACTTCGTCCGTGTGGATTAAGATTTTTATTCCTGCGGGAAATCTTTAAATTTCTGGGATAAAAGTATTCTATGTCCTTTCCTGATATACAACCTATCCCTGTACCAAATTTCATCAAAATCTGTTTAAAAGATAGGCCGTGAAAGTGTTTCAGACACACTTTCGCATTTATAATATTAGTATGGATTCAGTGTACCTTTATACTACAAGCATACTACAGCATGTGATAAAACACAATAGTTATGATTCCAATGAGCTAATTATCGCTTCAGTTAGCCTCCAGTTTAGAAGTATGCCAAGTTACATTCAAATTTCAAATTGTTCAATAGTTTGAATGTGATTCAATAACAGACTGACAAAATAAAATATACTGTTTTGGGTTCATTATCCATGGTAAAGCTTACTCCAATAAACATTCAAAATGTATTTATTGTACAGTAATATAGTTACCATTTTTTTAAATGTGTAAATAAATCTCAAAACTCAAACCATGTCATCTTTATCTCATCAATTTGCTTCTTTGAGATGATCATGCTGGAAATTAATTCTAATTTCTATCCTATTTTACAAATGACAAAATATTTGGGTATAATTTTTTTGATTAACCTTTACTGTGGACTGGGTTTGTGTAAATCAATCAAAAATATAATTTATTTAATTTCCAGGAAGTTGGAGATGTAGCTCTTGGTCAGATATTGGTGTGTTGTGCTGTGTTCCGTTCTGGTCTGATGCTAAGGAGTTCAGATGAAGAACAAAAAGAAGTTATGCAGCTTCTGCAAACAGCTAGTAGTAAAAAAACTTATCTGAATAGTGTAGCATCACTCATTGTGCTTGATTTTGTTGATCAGGTAAACATAAATTATAAACTTATCTTGAAAATTAAAAATATTATTTTGATATGTGTATTTTACTGATATGAAGTGATCTACTCTGTAATATAAAAATTCACTTACAGCTAAATGAAGACCAATTTGCTTCAATTGTGTGGTCAAATATAAAACAGGAATATAAAAAAGATATAAAGGAACACACATTAGATTCTCTATATTTTCTTCTGATCGTCAGCACAAAGTTTCCTCAAAAAGTTAAGCTAAGGAAGCTTATTGGTGTTCCTGAGATATTGCATGAAGATAATATTCATGATATATGTGAAAAGTTAATGGTAATTAATTTTCATTCAATATGTTAATTTAGTATTTAAGAAATGATACTATGATTAAAATATAATAAAAAATTTAAACTATTTTACAGACAGGGGTTGACTTTAATTCTATAAGTCATCCCATCTACAAGGAAATTGGAGTCCAAATTGCTAAATCACCACACATTCAATTATTTTGGAATAAAATTGACGGATACTTAGTAAAACACAATAGAAATAGAGAGTTAGCATCCTTAAACATATTGAACACTATTTTACTCAATTTACAAGAAAATGTTGCAGTCATACCTGATTTACTTAGTGATAATTTCTTTAAATTGTTCATGGACTGGTTTAAAGGTTTGCAGACAGCGAGCAAAATCAGGAATAAGAGAGATGATGAGGATGATAATAAAATAATGATAACAAAACAAAAGGAGGTGCTCTATGCTTTAGCAAAAGCTCTGAAAAATATGTCTGTTGATAGTAAAATCAGAGTTGCTACGCTTAAAAAGCTGCTCTTTCATCCTGGTGAAATAAATTTTACTGAAATCACAGGCTCTACTGTTGTTAAATCTATTGTAGCAGATTTGGATGCAGAAGGATTGAAAAAAATGGCTAAAGTTTTAAAAAAAGTTCTTTTGAATACCTCCAAAAAGACTATTAAAGAAAATGTAGAGAGAAATTGGTATAACAATGAAAAAGTAAAAGCATCTGAGCTCATTTCTGTCATTGTCAGTCAAAAAGCTGTTAGAGATGACACAGACTTCCAGATTACATACATGCAACTTTTGATGTGCTTTGGATTCTTCAAAATTGGTGGAGATGATAGTGTTGCAGTCAGTAGTGAATTAGCAGGTAATATTCATGATAAATCTTGTAAATGTAATGTAATCTACAAATATATTTACCATAGTGCAGTGACTGACTTACAGACTGCATTGCATGAACTGGTGGATTTAAAAACTTGAAATTTTCAACCCAAAGTAGCTTTTAACCGACTTCGAAAAAAAGGTTCTCAATTCGACTGTATGTTTTTTTTGGTATATATATTACGCGATCATTCCACCAATTATGAATAAATTTCGATGATTCTTTTTTTGTTTGGTAGACCATACTTCAGAAGTGGTCCCATATAAATTTTATCGAAATAGATTTAGCGCTTTTTGAGAAAATCAACAAAAAACAAAATATATACCCAGATAATGGGGCTGATTCTGTAGTGCACAATCTCTAAACTAAACTAAAATTAGAGCATTACAAATATTGCTAACCCTTTCATAATACTTCCTAAGGAAAGGGACAGAACTAGATTTAAAGCTGCCATTTTAGTTTAGTTTAGAGATTGTGTTATACAGAATCAGCCCCAATGTTTTTTTATTTTTTGGTTTAGGGTGGTACTTATAGGTATAGTTTTGAAGTCTGTTTTTTTTTATATAAAAGTGAATAAATATTGGGGGGTTAAATTTAAAATAACCTTCTGTGGTTATATTTATACAGGAAAGACCCAATATCGCGCAGACTAAGTCACGGGCATCAGCTAATTTATTGTATCATATTAATATTATTTCTCTTTCATTTGCAGGTTCTATCAAGGCTAGTTTTTACCGCTGCTTCTCAACTCGTTTTTCAAATGTAGATAATTTGGTAGTAATTTTATCTTCACTTAACTCATTCATATCCAATATGATGACAAAGGATAAGGTCAGAGAAAAGCTTGAAAAACAATTTCCAAAGGAGAATATGGAGTGTTGGGAAATGCTCACAGAAGTTTGTCAAAAGCTAGAAAATGTTGAAGCTAAATCAAAAGTTATTAACGTTTTCCTTATATTACTATATCAACTTGGCCTCTTTTTATTTTCGGAGCCTACCCATGTCAAGATTGCACGAAGTTCTATAGTAGAACTAAAGAGTTGCTATGACCATTATAAAAAAAATTTGAAGAAGAAACAAAAAAAAGCTGAGGATAGTTCTATAAATGATGAACCAGAATGGGTTGAAGTAATGGTTGAAGTCTTATTATCCGTTTTGTCAATTGAATCCAGTGTACTTCGTTCTGTTGTCCAATGTGTATTCAGACTTCTTTGGGAGTATCTAACCCCTTCAAGTATTGGTCAAATTGTGTCAGTTTTAGACCCAGACAGTGAAAATAACCCTCTTACACAAGATAGTGAATCGGAAGGGGAAGATGACGATACAGCAGAAATTGATGAGATAGAAAATACTGACAAAAATGAAGAACTTAATGGTGAAATGAGTGATGAAAGTGGCAGCGAAATGGAGGAAGACGATCAAGATGAAGATCTCAAAACACCTGAACAACTTCGCCTTGCAGTACAAAAAGCATTAGGAACAGCAGCTGCTCCAGACACTGATACAGAAAGTGTTGATGCAGATATGCTAACTGAAGAAGAAGGTAAAAAACTCGATGAAGCTCTAGCTGAAGCTTTTAAGCAATTTCATCAAGGCAAAAGTAAGAAATCTAAAAAAGATCGCAAAAATAAAAAATCTCTAGCAGACTTTAGAATAAGAGTGCTGGATCTAATAGACATATACTTGGAAAAGGGTCCTGCAATGGACATATGCTTAGGAATGATTGCCCCTTTAACTAGATGTCTTGAATCCTGTATGCAAGATAATCAATTTAAAGAGTTGGAAAATAGAATCAGAAAAACGATTAAAAGTCTTACAACAGTAAAAAAATTTACTTCTACGGGTGATGTTACCGTAAAAATATTAAAAGATTATTTGGAATCTATCATTGATAAAGGCGAAAGGTCTCAATTTATGTATCAAGCACTTGGAGATATAATAACCTATTTTGCTGTGTTCATTATTAATTGCTCACAAAAACTCGATGTAGATTTTTCTAAGTCACCAAAGAAGCAGACACACTTGTCACCAATTGTTGAAACCTTTAAAGTATGTCTCGAAAACTATTTCCATAACCGCAATTGCTTGCTTCCTATAATTTTTTTCCACAATGTCTTGCAAACAGAATGGCAAGAAAAGTTTAAATTGATACCTGTTCTAATTAAAAACATTTTTGACAATACTGTGAGACAGTTTCGACGCAATGAGGGCCTTAATTTATTAATTGGATTTTACCAAGCATTGAATAGATGTAAACCTGCTTCAGAAGCAACTTTAACTGAAATTTCTTACATTGAGAAATATTTCTATGAGGAATTTTCAAAATTATTAAAATCTGAAAATGAAGGAAAACTGAAATTTAATTTCGTGGGGACATTGAGAAAATTAATCAACATCATGAAAATGTTTCACGAGAATTGTAAAATTCAAACAGATTTGGATTTTTCATTTATGCAGGACTCTCTGGCATCGATCAGGACAGTCAAAGAGAAACATTACAATGAGAACGCCGTCAGTACAAATAGTGTTAAGACTAAGAAGACAAAGAAGAAAAAGAAAAACAAGCGGAAAATATCACAGACTAATGGTGAGCCATTGGAACCAGAAGTAAAGAAATTAAAACACAATTCTAATGCATGATTGTTCTAATTATTGCATATTGTTCAAAATATTTAATTGTAATGTTTGCAACAAAATAAAAAATGTAATTTTTATGAATTAATTGTTTATTTTATCCTGTTCCCAAAACTTTAAAATTTAAATAATTATTTTTAGGCTATGCATGCAGGTACCTACATACGTTTGGCTGGTGAGGGGGCCTGCTATGCTCAGTCGATAGGCATGATGACTGATTTTGAAAAATGGTCAGATTATGTTCGGAAGTATCTACTATTTCAAAAAAATATCTTATTTCAGCAGAAAAATAAGGTTTGGTAGATAAAATTGGCATTTGAAATTTAAATTTTAAAATTCACGCCAAAACGATGGCCGGTGTCATGGCGTCGTTTATGATTGTTTTTACCAATGTACCTCCGCCAGGAGTATAAGTGTTCTGTGACCTACTCTGTGCAGTGTGCAACAATTATTTAAAAGATTGTCAAAGCTCGAAAACGAACAATTGTGACGTCATTCGCTTCTTGGCGTTTAATCCAATATGGCGGATTGCTGTATTATATAGTTTTATTTTATCAAAATAAATAGCAATCTCACACGAAATAGAAAAATAAATACGTTTCTTATAAGCCATGAATCCTATTTCATTAGGTAAATTCATAAATAATTTCATTAATCCTCGGTTACTCTCATCATGCCTATTGGTTGTGTAGTCTGTGTATTTTAACATCGACCCGTAGTCTTGGCAATAAAGCCTTTACAGTTTTAAAGTATTTGGTAATATGGCTCGACTAGAGTCTTACCTTCAAAAAACATATAGAGGACTGAGGAGGTAGCGACTAAAGCCCAGAAATTGACAGAGGCACTGTATAGGCTCATGCCTACAAAGGGAGGGCCAAGGGCGAGCAAGCGGAGGGTATTAACATCAGTGGCCCACTCCATTATTCTGTATGGGGCTGGGGCACCAATACTCAAGGAAGCCATGAAGGTAGATGCATACAGAAAAAGACTAGAAGGAGCCCAAAGACGAATGGCGATAGGAATCTGCGGAGCATATCGAACAATCTCCACTGAAGCCGTAGATACTGGTGATTGCAGGACTTGTCCCTATAGCAAAACTGGTCAACGAACGGGCGAAACTATTCGGAAACAAAGAGCAGACGCTATTGCAAGTGCGAGAGAGCACCCTGACGGAGTGGTCCACGGAATGGTCGGGAATAGGCAAAGGGACGTGCACCAGAAAACTGATCACCGACCTAAAAACACACGAGGAAGCATGGGGAAGTAGACCGCTGGCTGACCCAAGCACTCAGCGGCCACGGGGTGTTTAACACCTACCACTACAGCCTATTAGCGTCCCACTGCTGAGCACAGGCCTCCACTCTCATAGGAGAGAGGGAATTAGAGCTTAGACCCACCACGCTGCTCCAATGCTGGTTGGCGGGCTTTAACGACTATTATCATGTTAGTGATAATAGCTGGGACCGACGGCTTAGCGTGCTCTCCGAGGCACGGGGGTTAAACAACGCCAACTTCCAACTCCGGGCTGGCACTGAGAATTTCTTAATTGAAAAACCCAATACCTAACAAAAAAAATTATGCCCGACCGGGAATCGAACCCAAGACCACGTGATCCGCAGTCGACTACGCTAACCGCTAGACCAACGAGGCAGTCTAGCACCAAAGTTTAACACCTATCTGTTTGCAATAGGGAAAGCGCCTAGCGAAAATTACAACTTCTGTGGAGAGGAGGACACCCCTAGACATACGATTTTTGAATGTCCGGGTTGCACGGACCTAAGATTAGCAGCACAAGGCACAAGCGAGCGTGTGGATGCCCAAACCCCTAATCAGCCGCATGTTGACAAGCGAGGACGAGTGACATAGATACAGCCAGATGTTGCGGGCCATAATGCTGAGAAAGGAGGAGAGCGAAAAAAAAAAAGAAAAAAAAAAAAGACGTGTGGCACTCGGAGACTGCCGCGGTAAAGCTATTGCATAGCATTTTTTATCACCTTGCTATGACTACTTGTGTTGTTGACTTCAAGTTGTTGAAAATATAAAGGCGAAATAAATTTAAAGAATTATGTTTTCAATAAGAGGTTTTTTGATTCCCCTTGGACACCCGGACTATTGAAAACATAATTCTTTAAAATTATTTCGCCTTTATATTTTCAACAACTTGAAGTCAACAACACAAGTAGGTAGTCATAGCAACCAAAATCATATTTTCATAAAAATAGTCTTTTTATATTCAACAACTTGAAGTCAACAACACAAGTAGTCATAGCAACGAAAGTGTTAGGTTTTTTTTCGTTACGGAATTTCTGGATTCGGTCTCCACGCTCAAGGCCCGCGATAGAAGCTATGCAATAGCTTAAAAGGAAGAGAGATCAACTTGAGGGTCAGCAGGATGAAAATATGTAAATCGGTTCCGTGCTGATCTCGCAGATAAGGGGAGGTTATTTTAGTCCCTGCAAGCCGGACACACCCTGCCAACAGGCAGAAGTCCGTAGGTATTTTTTCCTCCTTATCCAGAAAAAGAAAAGTATGATATAGTATCATGAGATATACGTTTAATAAGTAAGATTTTTTATGCTATACCCAATTGTTGAAGTAGGAAGGTACATTATCGCGTAAACGCAGTTTAGGTTTGATAATAAAATCGGTTTTGCATGATTATTTCGTTTGATTTTTCGTTTGATTTTAAAAAGAAATCGAGGAAATATTCAGTCATAAATATAAAGTATTAGGTATAAAAACCAAACTTCCGCATGGATTTTCTATTGGATAACTATTTATTTTTTCTAGTTTTGATTCATACCAAAGAATTAGACTACTTTCTAATTCATACCGGTGTACTACCAGTGTACTACAACCCTTTGATTTTATATATGTCACCGTAAGATTGCAAAGGCCGTTGGATTGTAATCTAACTAGCGATATTATAAACTTTCGACAGATTACAATTTAACGCATTATTTTTCGTTAGATTGTAATCTGTTAGATATATTAACCCGATAAAACCTAAGTTAGTTAATTAACCTAATTTAAATAATTTAAATTTAATTTAATAGGTAATTTAAATAATTAGTTAAGTAACCTAAATTATTAGTCCTGTCTTTATAAAGTATTTTTTTTTAAATAAGTGGTTAAATCTTTGATTAGGTATATAGAGGGTTAAATGGTGTTTTTTTTTCTTAGAGAGTTTTTTGCCTAGCTCTAATAGTTTTCTAGAAATTACAGAAAACATATAAAATTTTGAGCAATATTGCTTTCATGTTAACTATGACAGGTATATTTCCGAAATTAGTGCTATCAAAATGAACTAAATATTATTTTGTAGGTAATTTAACTATGTTTCTTACAGCTTCAATCAGTTTTTCTTAATTCTGTATTTTTTTTTCGAAAATTAAAAACAATGGTCACGGTATTTGCATATTATTTTCTTTATCTTACACAATAGGTAGGCATATCTCCAAAACTATTACTCTTATCAAAATAAACTAAATATCATTTTATAGCTAATTTAATAGCCTTTTATTTTGCTTCAGACAACATTTTTGTAGCTCTATCAGTTTTTATGGAAATCACAAGAAACTACATTACAAAAAGCCATACATGCAAAATATTTTCTTTTCATGCATAAAGGGTTAATATATCTCCGAAACTATTAGTCTTATCGAAATGAACTATAGTTTTATTTTGTAGATAATTTAATGAAGATAATTTTCACCATATAAAGTTTTTATCTAGCACTAATATTTTTTGAGAAAATTACAAAAAACTTCGGTTGGGGAGACGTTTGGGGGGGTGGGGGGGAACGCCCGCGGCCTAGGGGGGGGGGGGGGAATTTTTAAGAGGTACTTCCCAGACCCCAAGGAACACTTGTGCCAAAAATCAGCTTTACATTTTTTTTTTAGGGTCAATGTTTATTAGTCCCGTACTATTATACCCACGCCTTTAAATAAAGAGAGTATGCCTAACAAAGATGCCTAATACCTCAGATCTATGCCTCAGATTCATAATGCTCAATAAATTCTGTCAAGTCATGGCAACCAGCAGGGCGACCGCGTATCTTTTGCATCAATCATTGATTCATCGCAATCACCTCTGATTGGTTAACACTCTTCCACTATTGGACGAAATCCATTGACGCAGCATGAATACCATAAATTCAGCCAATCAGAGGTGATTGCGATGTATCAATGATTGATGCAAAAGTTACGCGGTCGCCCTGCAGGGCAACTTTGGCATTGGGCCGGAAACAAGCACAGCTCTATCTGGAGTATCTGGCTCTATGTTCGTTTAGTCTATGTTTCACAACCTGCTCAGCCAGCCATCTTTTGTGGAAAAATCATTTGTTTCGTGTCGTCAGGGTACATTTCATAATTGTAATTAATGTCAGAGCCACAGTCTTCGCTTTTATTAAAAAAGCAATTAGCAGGTATGTGTTACAAATAGTGAGTTACGTTTTTGGGCAATCATCTCTTCAGCCTTAGACTTAACTTTCTTCACGCAATCATTGACCTTACTTGGTCGAATTTAAGGGCTCTTTGTAAATTTAATAGTTAATTTGATAGATTGCATTATAGGTAAGTCTTCATGAGTTCACAGTTTCACGGAAATTTTAATGAGTGCTAATATAATCAATATCTACTGCAGTGACGGGCATTGGTTGCCAAAGACAAATTATGAAGCAGTTTAGTTGGTTCTTGGCAAAGGTTCACGTTACGTTTTCGAATCTTGTATGATAAAGATAATTTTATGTTTTGCGTTTTTATGATTAAACAGTAAACACCTGCTTTTTCCCATTTCAGAACTGAACAAAAATCCAGTGGAAGGTTTTTCTGCTGGGTTGATAGACGACAATGATATTTATAGATGGGAGGTTCTCATTATTGGTCCTCCAGATACTTTATAGTAAGTTACAAAGTAGCATATTAGTGTGTCTCAAACTTCAAACAATAATATTAGAAGAGAATTATTAGTAAACAATAATGTAATGTAAAATGTCTATTCATATTGCGTCTAACATCTCAATTTATTTTGCAGTGAGGGTGGATTCTTCAAAGCACATTTACATTTTCCAAAAGAGTATCCTTTGAGACCACCTAGGATGAAATTTGTTACTGAAATATGGCATCCAAACAGTGAGTAATAATCAACATATTAAAAAATGTTATGTCAACTTTGATAAGTTACTTCGGGCTAACCAATCTGAGAATAAATATTACTGTTAATTATTGTAAAGGAGCATTGCATGACGTTCATCAGAAAAATGTGAAAAGCTATATTTTGGATCCTCTACTATTTAGTTTTTGACAAGAGGACTAGAAAGTCTTGCCGGTTCTCAGTAGAATCAGCTTTCTGAACTGGTGGTAGAGTGACATAAGTTGTCCTTCATGAAATAAATTATTCATTAATTAAATTTTTCCATTTTGTAATAAATATCTCTATTGGTCTCTGATTCTTACCATGGTTATATTAGTTAAGGTAAAAGCACTATTAGATGATTTCTTCACTGTAAGAACTTTAATATTCTACATTTTTTAAATAAAATTTAGATTTTGTTGAATCTGTCCAAATCACCAATAGATGACACCACAAAAAGTAAAGTCACTAATAGTTGACACCCCTTTTAAACTAATAGATGACATACATTTTTCACATAGTTTTTCAAACAAAAGCTCATTTAGGGAAATACTATTTACTATCAATTAAATTCATCACTATGCAAGAATGAGTTAAAATTTAAGGAATCTACACAATTGTTTAATTGTGTAGATTCCTAAAATTTAAAGAAAACTGTTTAGTTTTCTTCATACCAAATGCACAATATTTCTTGGTTTTTTGTTGATCATATCCCCTGTATTGGATTTGTTGTAAAGTCAAATACCCTGTTTGCAGAATAGTGAGACAAAGTCAACAACATCACATTCATCAAAATCTAATGAGTATAAAAAAATTATAAGATCCATCAAATTATTATTATGGCATTTTACAGTTGTAAGTTTTTTATATTAAAAGTAGATAAACCTAGGTATTGTTTAGTTTAATTATTCATCTATTGATATGATTAATATTACTCTTAATTTAAGATATTTTGTTCGAAAGCGTTCGCTGTGTTACTTCACTGTCAGCTATTAGTGCTTTTACCTTAACATTATCATCTAATTATTATAAATAAATCAATTAAAACAGTTTCTTTTTTAAATATAAAATTAATTTTTAGTTGAAAAGAATGGAGATGTTTGCATATCAATATTGCATGAGCCTGGTGATGACAAATGGGGCTACGAGAAAGCCTCTGAGCGATGGCTACCAGTGCATACAGTTGAAACAATCCTCATTAGTGTTATTTCCATGTTAGCAGACCCCAATGATGAAAGTCCTGCTAATGTTGATGCCGCAGTGAGTAAAATCATTATTATAAAAAAGTTGATATGCACGAACCCATCTATGTGGATTTCTGATATTTTTGTTATTTTGATTTAGGATTTAAGCTTTCTCTGTGCCATATTTCATCAAGATTGGTAGTGTGATTGTGTAAGAAAATTGTTACCATTTGATACATATATGTTAACATGGTATGATCAGCTGTTGAGCCATGAAAAGGTAACAGGTGAACCTTTCGCATTTAGTCATAGTCATAGAAAGGGCATGTTAAATTAACATTTATCTTAACTTCCTATCTGTCCTGCACATTGTTTATTCTAGCTAATGCCCTGCATGAGTTGCACCTTACAATGTAATTTTAGTTTCCTCTGTATGTTGATGGTACTGAGTCATAACTTTTCTTCAAGTCCTAATAACAACAGTACAAAGTTTCAACTTAACAGATGAATCTGAAGTGAATGTTCAGGTGAAGAACAGGCAGACAGGCAGATTAATTTTTATACAGAATATTTTAATTACACAAGATTTAAATTTATAAACAAAAGATTATTGCAATAAAAACTATCTGCTACTAATCATTATTTACCATAATATTGCAGCACTAGCTGATGCCCGCGTGGTTTAAGTTTTTTTATTCCTGCGGGAACTCCTTAATTTTCCGGGATAAAAAAGTAGCCCATGTCACTCTCCAGGTCCTCAACTATACTCGTGCCAAAAATCATGTTACGAAACCCATGAATATTTTGTATGGGAAAATCAAGGGAAAATTATTTTTATTTTATTTTTTCGTCAATTTTCCAATGTTTTTAATAGTTATTCTGCTATTCGGGACGGAGATATACAACAAATCAAAAACCATGAAAATCGGTCCAGCCGTTCTAGAGTTATAACAAACCCGACTTTGTTATATTATAATATAACTAGCTGATGCCCGCGACTACGTGCGCGTGGTTTAAGTTTTTTTGATTCCCGCGGGAACTCCCTAATTTTCCGGGATAAAAAGTAGCCTATGTCACTCTCCAGGTCCTCAACTATACCCCCATGCCAAAAATCACGTCGATCCGTTGCTCCGTTGCGGCGTGATCGAAGGACAAACCAACAAAACAACAAGCAAAAACACTTTCGCATTTATAATATTAGTATGATAAAAAATAGAGGTCGCCCGCGTACAATTTCTGTTTTCCTATGAGATTTACCCGCTGCAAAAGGCCTATTTATAGCGGCTATATACCTTTGGCAGGTTTTTATTATTTAAAACTAATAACCTTAATGCCGACTTCAAAACCTAGAACCGTCATCCAAGCTTTCAACCCCAATTCCACCCCCGTGAATTTTCGAAAAATTGCTTATGCAGTTTATTATTACTTAAAACTAATAACCTAAATGCTGATTTTCACGTCTTTAACTTCAAAAACTTAAAACCCTCATGTAAGCTTCCAACCCTATTTCACCCCTATTGGGGTCGATTTTCATAAAATTGCTTATGTAGGTTTTTATTATTTACCAGTGGGCCCGGCAGACTTTGTCCTGCCCTGAACCTCGAACCCGATTGCAAAATTAAAAAGAATATTAAGTACTATTACATGAGGGGCTGAAATGGGGGTGTTGAAATTTTAAAATGGGTTTACTAGATCAAGTGGAGTAGCATGTGATAGAGTTTACTTTGCTTTTTTTTAATATTTAAGTCTGTTAGTTTTTGAGTTATTTCAAATGCCGTGAAAAATTATTATTATTATTACGTATAAAAATAAACTAATATATATTATGTATTTTATATTACTTATACTAAATTAGTTAGTGTTTCGGTCTGAAATAAAGGGTTTTTTTCAGAGATTTCTGTAAACTTTACAGAAAAATGAAACGGAGAGGACTGTTTTTTTAAATCAGTAGTAATAGTCCATTCATTTTTGATATTTTCGCGGCAATAGTTATAACTTTTTGTTATTTTGAATTTTTTAATTTACCTATATATTTTTGTAAACCACTGTGGTTTTATATGTATGAGTGAGTACGTTTAAAAACACAATTCTCAATTTCTATTCATTGAAAAACAAATATTTTTCATGTAATAAACATAGTCATACTTCTCGAACTATAATTGGTCCTATCTAAATAATTCACAAGACTTATTTGTAGGAATTTAATTGCTCTTCGGAGGATTTTTCCCAGCTCTAATAGTTTTTGTGCAAATTGCAAATAAAACAGGATTCAGGATTCTAACAAATTTTTTTTTTTCGTACACAATACGTGGATATATATGCGAAATTATTAGTCCTATCTATATAAACTAAATATTTTTTTTATAAGTGATTAAATGGTGTTTAATTTGACTTTTGACAATTTTTGCCTAGCTCTAATAGTTTTCTAGAAATTACAGAATATGTGTTTTTAAACTAATTTAAGGCTTATTATACTGAGCTGCGAATTTTAGTCAACTTTAACACACCATACCTTGTAAACTATAACTCCTATCATAATAAATGTTATGAACTTATTTGTAGGTAATTTACTAAAGGAACAATATTTTCTTTGACAGATTTGTCGTAGCTTGTATAGTTTTCTTGAAAATCTAGTAAGTCTGCAAAATTGCACACTTTTCAAAGCGGGGAGGGGCGAAGCCACCAGCGGAGGGGGCGGGAGAGTTGTTTTTAGGGTTCCGTACCTCAAAAGGAAAAACGGAACCCTTATAGGATCACTTCGTTGTCCGTCCGTCTGTGTGTTAAGACCCTTTTTCTCAGGAACGCATGGAGGTATCAAGCTGAAATTCATATCAAATACTCAGGTCTACTGTTCCTTGGAGCTGTGAAAAAATCAAACTTCAAAGCCAACGTAATCATAAGATACAGCCGTTTATGCTGCAAATTTTCGAATTTTCTTGCACTCGCAAGGGAATCAAAACCTACAGGGTACTTCCCGTGCACTCAGAATCTTGAAACTTGGTACGAAGCAACGACTTATTGCACAGATAGGTATAGGAAGAATTGCCAAAAATATATATTTTTAGTTACATCATGAATAATAAAAATATTTTTATGCAAATTTTCGACACTCGCAAGGGAATCAAAATCTACAGGGTACTTCCCGTGAACTCAGAATCTTGAAATTTGGTACGAAGCAACGTCTTATAGCACAGATAGGAAAAAATGCGAAAAACATAAATTTTTTGTTACATCATAATATAATAAAAATATTTTTAATAATTTTAAACTTACTATCCCTTTCCGCATGAACGCGTAGAGGTATTAAATTGAAATTAAAATAGATAAGTGGAATAAAAATACCATAACTTTTATTTATATACCTACTGGTTTGTACGGAACCCTCGGTGCGCGAGTCCGACTCGCACTTGGCCAGTTTTTTTTAATGTACTCACTAATAGGTATAAAACAACAGTAGTTTCAAAAAGTTATAAATTTTGCCGTTTTGCCCATACATTTAAATCTAGAATGAATGGACTATAAACCATAACATAATACTATAAAGTATATTTTTTTAACTTTGTCATCATCATCATCTTCGTTATTTAGAGGTTTAATAATCAAACCAAATCCTTTGATGTCCGACTTGCACTTGCCGGTTTTTTTACTGAATTGTTAATTTATTATAGTGCTGGCTAGCGAGGTGGTCTAAAATCAATTTTTTTTAAATTGATTAGTAAATATCCTTCCAAGGTACTGAAACCTCGGTGAGAGAATCTGACTCACACTTGGCCGGTTATCTTTTATTTTATTTCATCTATACGTAGATTGTCTCAATGTTTATTAAAACCACTATGCTCATTAGTCATAAACCATTAAAAATCCATGTTAACAATACATGTTACATTTATTTGTAAAAGGCCTATGGATGCATACAGGCTGATGGATGGATGGAAAGATGGATATTTGTAAAATAAGCACTAAACTCATGTTTCATGTCTTCTAAGTACATAATGATAGTTTCAGTATATTAATTTAAAACATTATTCCTTTATTAGTAATCTTTATTATTTAATTTAAATGCCAATATTATATGCCATACAATAATATGCAAATGTATTTTATCCAGCACAAATAAATGAAACAATCTCTGTGATGCTCCTAATGTATTTTTAATGCAAAAACTCTTTCACTGTCTGTATCATTCTCACTGCTCAAATTTTGAACCAATTTTTATGAAAAATGAGATCATTTTTATTATTAATACTATTTCATTATTCTACTAATTTATCTTACTACATTTTTCATAATATGACATGTTCATTTGTGTAATATAATTTAATTCTTGTACTCACAATCATCTTTATTTTATATTCACAGAAAGAATGGAGAGAGAGGTATTCGGATTTCAAAAAGAAAGTTGCCAGATGTGTTAGGAAAAGTCAAGAAGATTGTTTTTAGGATTGGGAAAGAATAACAAAATTGGAAAAGGGCCACATGATCCAGGCCACAAACATTCAATTGACACATTATGATTTAACATTAGGTTGCACACACCTAACCAAAACAAACTGAATACTAGTAGCAGTGTGCTCATTCTGTTTCTTTTTACAGAAAGAATGGAGAGAATCATATTCGGAGTTTAAAAGAAAAGTAGCACAGTGTGTGAGAAAGAGCCAAGAGGATTGTTCTTAAATAACAGTGTCCCTTTTTATTTATTTATTTGGATAGTGAGTGTTTGGTGGTAATGTTTGAATGTCTTTGTGTGTTGCGAAGCCTCACCATAACTCAGTGTATGCCCAACCACCTGGGCCAAAGACAATATTGAAATTGATATAAAATAATTATTGTAATAAAATGGTATCGCTGCCGTATTTTATAAATAATAAATTAAAGGTAGAACTTGAGGTCTTTTTCATCTTTTTTAAGACATGTTAGCTAGCTATTGTTATACTTAATAATAAAATGGTGTATGATAATTTTTTAACAGAAACAAATTTGCATTTGTTCATATTATACATTGTCGATCTCCAGATAGCAAAACCAAATTGATGAATTATTTTAATTATTTGTTGCTGGAAGTGTATATTTTAGACATTGCAATTTTATCCTGTAATTTTTTAGTTACCCAATAATAGCATTTTTTTTCTTTGTAAAAAATGCTATCTTAGTGATAAATATATTCTAAACATGATTTCAAATAATAAATGCAAGTTTTGTAAAAATACCTCTTTATAATATTATATGAATAGATAACCTTGCCCATATTTTGCACAATGTGAAAAGGCTCTGATAATTTTAATGGCAATAGATTCATATAAAACAGTTGTAGCATATTAAAATAGTGACTTTTTTTCAATGAAATGGAATTTATATTTTCCATATTGTTAATTTGAATAGTAAAATATTATATTCTATATCCAATATTAATTCTACAAACAGTTCCTTTGTAAATTGGAATAACCTACCCTTCAAAATAAATGATCTAAGTAATATTTAATTGCAAATATTTATTATAATAATTATGCCCTGAAATATTGGTTTGTGAAGCATGTACATTATTTACTTGTATATTTTTACTATAAAATCATAATGCAGTGAAAATGTTTTTTTTCTTTAATTTTCCCTGTAAATTTTAATATACAACTCACAAATAATACATATTTACAGTTTACATGAGAAAATAACCAATATTTAATCACTATCAGAATTATCAGCTAATATAACACGCTCTATACTTCTTGGATCAAATGTGTTTTCAAAGCATCTTTTGAACACAGACTTAATTTTTATACTAGAAGTTGGTGACCCAGGAATATCACAATCCATATTTTTTTCTAGTTCATTATCTTTTGCCTTTTCACCATTGATCCTATTTGTTGATATTTTTTCTGGCCTCAAATGCTTTTCTTCAGGAATATCAATATAATTGAATAAATGTGAATCTTCATCTAAACATGCTGATATGTCTATTTCTAAGTGAGGTTTCTTTGCTGAACCTACTGGTTCATTAACTTCTTTTCGTTTTTTATCTGTCCGTGAACTGTTCTGAGTTGAAGCTTGTGTTGTAGTATCTGGTTTTGAGGTAGCCAAAACAAAATGTGCTTCAAACGTTGTGCCATTATGTACAATAAACACAGCAGGTCGTCCAGTTATCTCAAAATGTAACTGTAAAGGCAGACTTAGGGCTTCAGCGAAGGCTAGCAAGGCTCGAAACTCCTTGAGTGTAAACGTGATAGTGGTTTCAGCTCCAACTGTGTAACTGTCAAACTCAGTTGGCTTTAAACTTATTTGAGTTCGTATTATTTTTGTCAAGTCAATGTTAGCATCTACATAATTACGTAAAATAAGTGACTGGCTTGTAGCTTCTAGTGTAACTTGGTCATCAGAACTTTGAAAGTTTCCCAGAGCTTCAGAAAGCAATCTTTGAGAAGACGTTATTCTGAAACAGGAATAATAATCATATTACATCTAAATATCTGTAATATTTATTGGGTATTCTTTCTATTATTTATAATATTCATTTCATATCAATCTTATGAAATGTGTCTACTGTAGATTTCATATAAATAAAAGCAAATAATGCCCATGATATAAGAATGCACCGTGTATACATTTTGTCTTCTAATCTTGTAGAACTTTTTGTTTTTCTTGATATAAGTTTTACTTTCCCTATATTCATCTCCATCATTTTCTTTCATGCGATCAATTGAATTCAATTCTTGACTAAATGGCTTGCATTTGTACCAAATATACAATATACCTCGCCAGACGCGTGGAATGGAGGAGACACGCTTTAGAAGTGATAGCTGGGAGGTTTTAAGTGAAATGGTTACAGACTAGACATATTCACATTGTGGGTATTAAAAAAATCTGTAATCACCTGTTTGGCACAAGATCTTTCGTATAAATAGCTTGCATAGCCTTGCAATCTAATATTGAAACATAATGTGTCTTAATAATTCCATGCTTGCATTTAAGTTGAAAAATTAATTTACAAGAATCTGGATCCAACTTTATTTCAAGGTTTTCCACTTGTTTGTCCATGTGTGTTGGAGATTTAAAGGCATTAAGAGCAGACTTCATAGATATTTTGTATTTTAAACCTTCGTTATCTTCAGTTGAATAGAAATTGTAGTTGAAGTAAGAGAAAAAATTCTTGTTAAATTTTACCATAGCATATGCACTTTCGGCAGCATTTAAGGTTCTTAAAAGTATAGAATCTGGAAGTGATTCTAAATATAATTCATCACCAAATCTTGCTAAAGCATGTATTGTCCTTCCTAAAACTTAAAATGTTTATTTAGTTTTACAAATTTATACTTAAAAATACTTTTCAAAATATTAACTCCACCAAAACAATTAGGCAGGAATGCAGTTGCGGCGCCCGTACCTACTCAGATATTACATAAAATATAATTTACTTTTAATATTTTTACGTAAATAAAATTTATGTACGAGCGCCATAAATTAGATAAATACGGAGCCTGTCATACTCATGAGCATTGTTTTAATGTGTAGTACATAAACAAAAATGAGAAACCTTTAACATTTGGGCCTGGCACATGACATTTCATTTTAAAACTTGGTTTATTAAAATAATTATTGTGAATCAAAATATTGTCGAATTTTATATTTTTGTTTTATCACTTATTTTTGAACAGAGTCCTTGTCTCTGAAGTCTGAACAGAGACAAGGTGTTGACTGTTGAATTTTTGGTTTTGGACACTGGGCTGTTTGGACCTGGTACAAAACTGGTTTGGACAATTTGCTGTTGCTTCACTTGGGTTCAAGAAGGATGTGTAGGTTTAATGAATAGCCATTAGGACTCTTGGGTTGATGAATTTTGACAATGACATTTGTCAATCATCAATCACAATTCACATGACTTGTCTCTGACAGTAACTTTTTTTAAAATATTTTAAGGCCATGAATTCACTAGGGGCATGGCAGTTATATTGGAATTAAACCCATCCCCCTATTCGGTTTCTACACGGCATCGTACCGGAACGCTTAATCGTTTGGCGGCACGTCTTTGCCGGTAGGGTGGTAACTAGCCACGGCCGAAGCCTCCCACCAGGCCAGACCAGGAAAAATTCAGAAATTATAAATTCCCAAATTGACCCTGCCGGGGATCGAACCCGGTACCTCCGCACGTTAAGACAACAGCGTTACACACTGCGCCACGGAGGTCGTTAACAAAATAACAAGATAACGTCATGAAGGTATGAAATTAGAAAGGAAATTAGTACCTTCTCTATTCTTCTTCCATCCATCCATCCAACACATTGATTTAATAATACATGGACTTCGGGTCAGTGCTAAAAAGTGTCCGAACCGAAAGAGATCCAAAACGCGAAAAGGTTTCCAATCGCACTTCAGTCTCGTGTTTGTTATCAGAAAGAACACTCGTCAATAATGCCGCACTGAGATAAGAAATCTTGCAAAAACTACCCGAGTAAGGTGAGAAAAGAAGATGGTGTATCATATTTTCAGTAATTAAACATTTATTTAACGATAATATAAAGGTATTATTTCGCTTAGAAACATAATATTCCATCCAAATTTCAATTAATTGTAAAAACAAATGACATAACCAACCAAAATGAACAAAAATTAAGTATCTGTCCTTTTCTAATACACTACGCGCGTATAAGACAGAGGGAGTGCAATATTTTTATCAAATTTATCGCTAGAAGCTGCGATAAAAAAATCGGCCAATTGCGAGTCGGACTCGCGCACCGAGGGTTCCGTACTCAAGAAGTAGGTATAATTACCTTTGTTAATGAACCGCAAAACTAACTTTGTTTGTAGAGGCTTACTGTTAATATCAAAAAATTACGTTTGTTGTATGGGAGCCCCCCTTTAATATTTACTTTATTGATATTTAATCATTTATTTTGAAAGGTAATATACAAGTTAATATTCTGTGAAAATTTGAACCGTCTACCTGTTACCGTTTTTAATATTAAGCAAAAAAATACGAAAAAAACACGTTTATTGTATGGGGACCCCCCTTAATATATATATTTTTTTAATTTTTAGTATTTGTTGTTATAGCGGCAACGGAAATACATCATTTGTGAAAATTTCAGCTTTCTAGCTATCACGGTCTATGAGATACAGCCTGGAGACAGACAGACAGACAGACAGACAGACAGACAGACAGACAGACAGACAGACAGACAGCGGAGTCTTAGTAATAGGGTCCCGTTTTTACCCTTTGGGTACGGAACCCTAAAAATGGGCGACCGTCAGTCGAAGCTACATAGGCGAATAGCTTATTGCAAGCAAAATTAGGCTGTATCATGATGTTCTAAGACACAAATTACAATGTTATAGTTTGTTTATAAAAATATACATGTATACTCGTACATATAGGTTTTCTCGGGACACTTTTTTCGTGAATTTTGCATTACATCCGAAGTCCATGTATTGGTCAATGATCCAACAGCCTGCATTCGTCCACAGCTGAACATAATCTTCTTATTGTTTCCTATATCATTGGATAACGTATAGTCCTGTCACGAAAGTAGTGGAACTATTTTATATATAAATTTCACATTAAAGTTGTACGATTATACGATTTTCTATTATCATTATTCTTTCCTTTGTTTCTTTTTTAGGGTTCCGTACCCAAAGGGTAAAAACGGGACCCTATTACTAAGACTCCGCTGTCTGTCTGTCTGTCTGTCTCCAGGCTGTATCTCGAAGACCGTGATAGCTAGAAAGCTGAAATTTTCACAAATGATGTATTTCCGTTGCCGCTATAACAACAAATACTAAAAATTAAAAAAATATATATATTAAGGGGGGTCGCCATACAATAAATGTGTTTTTTTCGTATTTTTTTGCTCAATATTAAAAACGGTAACAGGTAGACGGTTCAAATTTTCACAGAATATTAACTTGTATATTACCTTTCAAAATAAATAATTAAATATCAATAAAGTAAATATTAAAGGGGGGCTCCCATACAACAAACGTAATTTTTTTGATATTAACAGTAAACCTCTACAAACAAAGTTAGTTTTGCGGTTCATTAACAAAGGTAATTATACCTACTTCTTGAGTACGGAACCCTCGGTGCGCGAGTCCGACTCGCACTTGGCCGGTTTTTTTAGGTTTTATCAAACCTAAACTGCGTTTACGCGATAATGTACCTTCCTGCTTTAACAATTATGTGTAGCATAAAAACCCTACTTCCTTTTTGACAGAGAGAATGTAATCACTACGTTTTACTTTTTGAGCTCAGCAGGCCCAACCGCGTATCTTTTGCATCGAGGTTTAATTGTTCTATGTTTGCATCAATCAATGATGCATCGCAATCACTTCCGATTGGCTGAATTTATGGTATTCTTGCTTCGTCAATGGACTTCGTCCAATAGTGGAAGAGTGTTAACCAATCAGAGGTGATTGCGATGTATCAATGATTGATGCAAAAGATACGCGGTCGCCCTGCTGCTGTACTACTAGTGCCGCCTATACAATTATATTATGGGACTTGCGTCTCGACCTTTATAAATCTGTGGTCTCGACAGTACTATAATCTAAAGGTACTAATCTAATTTCCTACCTTCATGGTCTCGACGCTCGACGTTTCGACACAGACTTTAAGAATAATAGGCATGATGACTGATTTTGAAAAATGGTCAGATTATGTTCGGAAGTATCTACTATTTCGAAAAAATATCTTATTTCAGCAGAAAAATAAAGTTTGGTAAATAAAATTAGCATTTGAAATTTAAATTTTAAAATTCACGCCAAAACGTTCGGCGGTGTCATGGCGTCGTTGTGACGTCACTGTTGTTATTACCAATGTACTCTGTGCAGTGTGCAGTAAGCAATAGTGTGATTTTCAAAGCTCGAAAACAAACAATTGTGACGTCATTCGCTTCTTTGTGTTTTATGCAACATGGCGGATTGCTGTATTTTATAGTTTTATTTTATCAAAATAAATAGCAATCTCACTCGAAATAAAAAAATAAATACGTTTTTTATAATCCATGAATCCTATTTCATTAGATAAATTCATAATTTCATTGATTCTTGGTTACTGTCATCATGCCTATTATGGGGGTAGAGTAGAAGGAGTGTTATCTCTGTATATAAAAAGTGTCACTAATTTGGGGGCGCCACCTATCATCAGGGTAAAAAAAGGAAGCGCCAAATAATATTATAGTAGGTTTGAGAAATTAACAAGGAAATAAAAAATTCTTCATTATTTTGTACAACGTAAGTTGTTGAAATTTTTAATAAATAAAAACTTTAGTCGACAATTACAATAAAATTATATTAAATTTTTAATTCTGCATACTTCACTTCACGAACAATACCCTATGTCTACACCAGCGCCATTTTGGGAGTTTTTTGAACTGGTATTTATAGCAACCACTGGACACTTTTTCAACTTTTCTCCCATAAGAGAAAAAACTCCTTCTACTATACTCTCAATAGGAATAATGAATGGCATAGAAGTTTTGGACTCTTGGAGCGTCCTCCACAGAGTAAATTGAATATAGGGGTACCTACTTTCCGGCTTGCTTTTTAGTTGTGCAGACTTATTATGTATTTACTTGGTGCCAAACAAATTTGTGTGCGAGATTCAAAAAAGTGGTCAAGTACGAGCAGACTCGCGCACAAAGGGTTCCGTACCACCACACTATATACCTAAATTATTTTAGTGATTAACAAGAAAGATGTCATAACAACACGTAATCAGCTGTGAAATAACAGGCTTAGGTACCTCCGGGCTCCGGCACTAAACTGGTAGCGCCTGACAAACGATTCGGCACGGAAAAACTGGCGAGTGTTAAAATATGCGGCATAAACGGCCGTAAGTACATATATACCTACATATTGATTGCGTTGACTTTAGAAACTTGATTTTTTACAGCTCCAACTCCAAGGGCCGTCGGCAGTTTGCTTGCGCTTGGGAATCAAGGTATGTGAGCCTCATTACTGTCGTGGCAGCCACGTGGTCACCATGGGCCGTGCAATGCAAATCATTCGGAGCGCAGGCCGCTTGTATCGCCACGGTGCTCTCAATGACATAACCCGTCGCGCCACTGCCTCCATCCCTGGAGGCATCCCAACTGGAACCCATCGGTTTGTTCAGGGATGACGGCAAGAGGGGAGTCCGGACGGGATGACACTCGCTTCAGAAGTGTTGCCCGTTATTTTAAGCTCATTCGCTCTACCTGCGGGGACTCCCACGACTACAAAATGTAAAGATATTTTTAAACGAGTCTAAATGGGCGTACTAATCGGTACCTAGCATCTTAATTTAGCTACCTACCACGCAAATAGTAAGTAAATAATTCGGAGGTAAGTTATTGATAACGTACAGATTTTCTAAAAAGGTTTTTGATTTGATTGAGAACTTACAAGTATGCAAAAAGCAAAGAAACAATATGTATAATGCAAGGGGCCTAATACGAGTTGCAATTTCTCGGCCGTTGCCTCTATTTCGTTCTACATTATTTAGTCAGAAATACGACAAGCGACAAAATGACAGGTCGTGTTTGTTAGACATATAATACTCATACTCACTCCTACGAGATAAGTCTTTAAAAGTTATTGTAATTCGCTGAGTAATTGTCAATTAAATTTTAATTTATTAATAGTTGACGTTCGTGTTAATCCTGGACGTCAAGGTACGTGTAACATGACATAGGTAGGGCCTCTGACTCTTATATTTTATCTGCCTGATTTTGGGTACGAGTTTACTTAATTAATTAAACAGTATACCTAGAGGATTTTTCAAGATCTGCAGGCCCCTTAAAATCGCTAACAAAAATGAATGCAATACCGCTTGATGCCGAAGTAACATGGAAATACAAGTAAGTACTTAGGTACAAAATATTACTCACTCACAGAATATAATATTCAGTGAAGGCTAGGAGTTTGATCCGACCGTAGTAGGGTAGGTAAGGTAACGGGCCCCTATTTCGTGATAGTACGTTATTTCGTGAGTTTTGTTTCTGGAGCAAAAATAAGTAATTTAAATATTATTTATTTAAATTATACATTTCTATAAATTCTCTATCATTTAAACTGTCAAAAAAATCAAGTACCAACATTTTGGCTGCTAATCTGAAAGCAATACGACCCTCGAAACTCTCAGACGGCCACAACCAGCTGTGGGGCTTGCTTTTATTACTCGTCACCGTAAGGGTAGCGCTCTTATTTCTTATGCTTACAGAAAGGCATGGCTAAGTCTATTTGAATAAAACTTTGAATAGGGCTTTTATGTGTTCCTTAACAATTGATTTCACTCGGAAAAAGTTATATAAAAACATAGAATTCCTTGCAAATTGCAATAAAACGACTCACGAAATAGCGGTCATTTTATTTTTCGTGTGTCCCCTAGTTCGTGACACTACCGAATTAGGGATATTCAAGGTACATTTTTGTAGCTTGTGCATTTATATAATAATTAAGAAAATGTAAATTAAATAACAGATAGTGTATTTAATTAAGTTTCTTAGGAGCTAAATTCATTATATGTTTTGTTCATTAGAATTCTTATAATACGAGTTTGAAAGTGACCTGAATTTACATTTTAGAGGTAAATTCGCACAGGTACACCCAGCTTAATTTTGTTTGTTATTCGTTTCATTTTAGGTATATTTTTATATTTTTATCATATATAGAGTAGTTAATAGTTAATTTACATAATTTTGAAATGATCTACAAAATTAAATGCGGGAATTTCCAAAAATCAATATCACGAACCAAGGGACAGTCTATTTTGTTATACTTGTCCCTAAGTTCGTGATAGATAAACCTATAGTGGTAGGCTAGTAGGTTAGGCACATACCACTTGTAACCACCATCACCACCACCACTACAGTCTATTAACGTCCCACTGCTGGGCACAGGCCTCCACTCTCATAGGAGAGCGGGAATTAGAGCTTAGACCCACCACGCTGCTCCAATGCGGGTTGGCGGGCTTTAACGATTATTATCATGTTAGTGATAATAACCGGGACCGACGGCTTAACGTGCTCTCCGAGGCACGGGGGTGAAACACCGCCAACTTCCAACTCCGGGCTGGCACTGAGAATTTCTTAATTGAAAACCCAATACCTAACTTTTATGCACGACCGGGAATCGAACCCAGGACCTCGTGATCCGCAGTCGACTATGCTAACCACTAGACCAACGAGGCAGTCAACACTTGTAACAGAATATATTAATAATATTCTTTAATAAACTAAAGTTTCAAACAAAAGAGACGAGCTTTGTTTAATTTTTAGTTTCAGTTAGGTAAGTGCCTAATAAAAGCTGTATTTACTGTTATTAGGCTGAATTCACTCTTACATCTTTTTTATTAATTATTTTTATAAAAAATATCTTTATCCTATATATTAATAATTAAACCTTTTAAATAATTATGTTTTTATTAATGAATAATCATAACTCTCTCTAAAAACTTTATCCCGAAATAGGGGCCATGAATTCACGAACTTAGAAGCAGAGCAAAATTTTATCACGAAATAGGGTTCAAACAAGAGGTCCACAAATAAATTAATATAAAAAAAACTACGAAACAAAACTACATAACTAATGCATTAAATTACTGGCAAAATACCAATATTGAACAGACAAAAGCTTTCAAACTGATATCATGTTTGGGAATATATTTAAAAAATCTTAAAGTCTTAGGAGCCATAATAATATACCGAAGAGACAGACAATTACGTTACCTAGTGTTCGCGAATGATTCACGGCGGCGGTCCGCGACTTCGTATTATATTAATAATAGTGTGTGTAGTGTATTGAAGTTCATTTTTTAAATAGTTTAGTCATTTTATGCACGTCCATGAGTTTAGTCAAGTTTTTTAAAGCTACCTAATTAATTGGTGATATTTTTTTATTATACCATGGATTTGAATGGTGAGTAGCGTAAGGCTTGTCCATACGAAAATGTCTGAGAAGTGAGCTATACTTAAAACAAAATATGTGTGTATGTGAAGTACTATTAATCAATAACTATAGGTACCTACCTGAAAGGATTTGTCCTTAGTGACTGACAGACAACCTACAGCACAAACGGCTGAACGTAGGTGAGAGATTATTTCTTCAGCACCTTAGAGGTGAATTCCCTCTTGGGGGTTAAGTAGGGGGTGAAAGTTTGCATGAGAGTCCGTAATTTTTCTATTTGTATTGAGATACGTAATTGGGGATTCTGGATAAAAAGAATGTGTTTTTGAAATTTCCACCCCAAAGGGGTGAAATAGGGGATACAATTTTGTATGAAAGTCCTTAATTTTTCAAGATATTTTTCAAATTAAATCCAATTAGCTTGATATTTTGACTTTCTGTAAAAATATAAAATAGTAGGTAACTAGGTTTACGATTTCACCAACTCCGAATAACGTTTATCCTAGGATGAGAATTGATATTTTGACAGAATTACTATACAACATCTGTCAAAACATCAATTTTAATCCTAGGTTAAACGTAACGCGGAATTGGGGAAATTGGCACTTACCTAGTATCATTTATGGGTAAACAGTTGATGGAAGTTTTTAAGGAAGACTACTCATTTGCAAGTAATATTATCCATGAAAATATACATTTCAGTCAAAAATAAGGAATAGTGATTTCAGGATATTAGGAAATTCCACCCCCGAGGGGTTAAAAGGGGGTAAAAGTTTGTACAAAAGTCCTAATTTTTCAAGTGATATCGATGAAACTGTTAAAAATAAAGAAATACATTTATCAATATTTGAAATTCCCACCCTTAAACGAGTGAAAAAGGGGATGAAATTGTATATGAAAGTCCTTAATTTTTTAAGATATTTTTCAAGTTAAATATACCTTATAAACATGAAACTAGGTATTTTGGCTTTTGGTTAAAAATAAAGAAGTAAGTACTTACGTGTTTCACAGTTTTAAAAGATTCCACCCAATATGGGATAAAAGTATGTAGGTACCTACGAAAGTTCGTCATTTTTAGGGTTCCGTACCCAAAGGGTAAAAACGGGACCCTATTACTAAGACTCCGCTGTCTGTCTGTCTGTCTGTCTGTCTGTCTGTCTGTCTGTCTGTCTGTCTGTCTCCAGGCTGTATCTTATAGACCGTGATAGCTAGAAAGCTGAAATTTTCACAAATGATGTATTTCCGTTGCCGCTATAACAACAAATACTAAAAATTAAAAAAATATATATATTAAGGGGGGTCCCCATACAATAAACGTGTTTTTTTCGTATTTTTTTGCTCAATATTAAAAACGGTAACAGGTAGACGGTTCAAATTTTCACAGAATATTAACTTGTATATTACCTTTCAAAATAAATAATTAAATATCAATAAAGTAAATATTAAAGGGGGGCTCCCATACAACAAACGTAATTTTTTGAAATTAACAGTAAACCTCTACAAACAAAGTTAGTTTTGCGGTTCATTAACAAAGGTAATTATACCTACTTCTTGAGTACGGAACCCTCGGTGCGCGAGTCCGACTCGCATTGGCCGATTTTAACATAATATTCTTAAAATTGGTACCTATTTTATTAATATTAAGGCTATAACACGGGATTTTAAAGAACCTAACTTTACGCAGACGAAGTTGCGGGCAAAAGCTAGTAATAAGTATTATAATAAAAATTAAAATACCTAAGTAATGTACCTAATTTAGTTTAAATTGAAAAACAAAACCAGTCAAGTGCGAGTTAGACCCGCGCACAAAGGGTTTCACAATACAATATAAATTATTTTTCACACCACTCGCTCAACAACGCCTTATTACATGGCCTGTTATCTAAGGTTAAAGTAAGACATTAAATCCCTAGGGTTATAATGTTGTACTGAAATCCATTATTCCCTAGGGTTATAATGTGATTTGAATTTAGAATCATCGCGCATCTGAAGCAAGATCTGAAGGAAATTCCATTCATTCCAAAGAGGTTTTATCAATAATTCTTATTGCTAAGTATATCTATTAAGTCTAATTTCGGTAAACGGAATGTGTTCTCAGCAGGCGCGGCCAACTCGATTTTCGAAAACCGAAGCCGTGGCCCACTAGATTCTCACTGACGACATTTGTTTGTCAAATCGAGTAGGCCACGCCAGCTGAAAGAAGTGGTTGTATCGCGAGGTGTGAAAAGTAGAGTATTCACCGTAGGGGTAATGCTGTATTAATCTTGGGCGCCCCTAATTCCCGCGCTACTCTCAGGATTCTAGATGCAACACCCTCGCTACGCTCGGGAGTTACTCTAAAATCCCTCGTTCCGCTTGGGATTTATCCCGGCGCCCGTGACATAATACATCGCATTACCCCCGTGGTGAATAATCTACTATTAGTAATTAACAAGAAAGATGTCATAACAACACTGTCAGCTGTGAAATATTTGGCTTACATATTATTATGGCACGAAACTGATAGCGCCTGACAAATAATTCGACACCCTATGTGTACGGAGCCCTAATTAGCGATTTTCGGATTTTTCCTTGCTTGTGTGAGACCCTTCGATCATTTTCTGTGATCGAAGGTGAGACCTTGCTTCTTGCCAAAATTGCCCAATAGGTTTTGATTTATTAGCGGGTGTCAAAATATGTGCAAAATATGCGGCATAAACGGTCGTATCTTTTGAAGTTTTGATTGCGTTGATTTAGAAGTTTGATTCTTTTACAACTCCAAGGGAACATTAATTTCAACTTGATACATCCTTCCTTTCCTTTTCCCTTGATACTTTCCTTCTTTTTTAGGGTTCCGTACCTCAAAAGGAAAAAACGGAACCCTTATAGGATCACTTCGTTGTCCGTCCATCTGTGTGTCAAGACCCTTTTTCTCAGGAACGCATGGAGGTATCAAGCTGAAATTCATATCAAATACTCAGGTCTACTGTCCCTTGGAGCTGTGAAAAAATCAAACTTCTAAACCAACACAATCAAAAGATACAGCCGTTTATGCTGCAAATTTTCGACACTCGCAAGGGAATCAAAACCTACAGGGTACTTCCCGTGAACTCAGAATCTTGAAATTTCTTACTAAGCAACGTCTTATAAGCACAGATAAAGGAAAAATTGCTCAAAGCATAAATTTTTAGATACATTATATTATAATAAAATATTTTTATGCAAATTTTCGACACTCGCAAGGGAATCTAAACCTACAGGGTACCTACTTCCCGTGAACTCAAAATCTTGAAAGGACATGACCACCATGATAACCAGGAACTGCCCTCCGATTCGGGACAATGTGCAGGATTTCCGTTTTTACAGTAAGGTTTAAAAATTAAAACCGAAATTATTATGGATTTATTATTCCAAAAAGGTCAAGGTTAAAATATCTAAAAAAACAATACGTTTATTGATTAATTCTTGAGCATCCGCTTTCCTCTTTTAGGCACTACTCCATTTTGACGTTCCATTTTATCGTTGCCTAGTAAGAATCTTGTAATCCATTACATGAATACCATTTAAGTACCTCTGTCACTACATTATGAAAAGGAAATGTATGTTTTGTTAATAATTATTTTTATTTGTTGACAAGCCTCAATGAAATGTGTAATTGATCGAACAAAGCATTTTGAAATAACCACTGCGTTTAAAGGAACGCCCTTTTACATTGCATCTGTCTGCCATCTGTGGTCGAATAGTTGAACTCGCTAACCAAAACGTTACCTACAACAACAATAACTAGCGCCATCTAGTGTAGGAAAGCAGTTTTTTGGTGAAACCTTTTTTATTTATTTTCTCAGTTTTCAGAGCCTTCAGACTCCTGCAACTTTTTTATCTGAATACTATAAAATATAACAATCACAATAATAAAGAAATCATACTTGAAAATATTTTTTTGGACTCGCTCACAACAATAACTAGCGCCATCTAATGTGGGAAAGCAGTTTTTTTGTGAAACATTTTTTATTTGTTTGCTCAGTTTTCAGAGCCTTCAGACTCCTGAAACTTTTTTATCTGAAAACTATAAAATATTACAATTACAATACTTAATAAAGAAATCATTGCTGCACATTGATTTTTGACACCTAGGCAAGCTCCCATAGTGACACTGGTCAAGTCCTTTGGTACGAAGCAACGTTTTATAGCACAGATAAAGAAAAAATTGCGAAAAGTATAAATTTTTAGTTACATCATATAATAAAAATATTTTTATTAATTTTAAGCTTACTACCCCTTTCCGCATGAACGCGTAGAGGTATTAAATTGAAATTGAAATAGATAAGTGTTATAAAAATACCATAACTTTTACTTATATACCTACAGGTTTGTACGGAACCCTCGGTGCGTGAGTCCGACTCGCACTTGGCCGGTTTTTTTCTTTAGCCAATTTACCATCAGTGATGTTATGAAGAATATTAAAGCCATCGCATCTGATGCAATTGGATCAGATTGCATTAGTAGTAAAATCTCCCTATCCTTGATATCTTAGCTCCCATCATTACTAACATCTTTAAGTATTCCATGAACTCCAGTGATTTCCCTTCGTACTGGAAAGAAGCACAAATAATTCCTTTTCCTAAGAAATCTAATCCGACGTACACGGATTACCGACCCATATCCATCCTTCCCTTTTAATATATATATGTCACAGTAAGATCGTAATAACCGTTTGATTATATTATATACCTCGCAAGATTGTGAACTATCGAAAGATCGTGAACTGAACATACTGATTACAATTTAACGCATTATTTTTCGGTAGATTATAATCCATCGAAGTAAAACCGTCAAATTGTGAAATACCGTGCGACGGAACGCACCTAGCGCGCTGATTGGTTGAACGGCATATGCCATGCGTCGCCATATTTGTTTGATAATTCATTTGTTGTCGAATGTAAACAAACAGTGTTTTGGTGATTGTAAATTGATTTCGTGTTGAAAATAACTCACAGCTTTAGAATTCGTTACATAAAATTGTTGTGGAAGTAAAATGACTCTATGATTAACCAAAGAAGTGCAGTTTGAATGATAGATAAGTTAGTATTCGTCACTGAACATAGCCTTAAATTACAGAAATTTTGCGTGTTTTAATATTTTTTATGCGCGTGAACCTATGTGATCTCATTTGATAACATTTACAATGAATTTGATTACATTTACAATATTGAGCCTATCTTTCAACACCGACCAATCAGGGATGGCCTTCGGACAGCTGACAATTTAACGCGCGGCAGATTGTGATTTAACAGTTTCACTTCGATGGATTATAATCTACCGAAAAATAATGCGTTAAATTGTAAGCCGTATGTTCGGTTCACAATCTTTCGACAGTTCACAATCTTGCGAGGTATATTATAATCAAACGGTTATTACGATCTTACGGTGACATATATATAGCTGCTCGTGCTGATTGACTCACTCATTGATCACCTCTCCTGTAAAATTTTGTATGAAAATTTTTTTTTTACTTATCGTTTCGTATAGAAGACAAAAATTCATTCAGAGGAAAAATACGGAGAGAGCTGATGATTGAGGATTTCGAAGACGGATGAAGAGCACAGCCAGGGTATCGAAAATAGGTGAAGGGTGCTCGACCAAATGTCACTAGAAACTTCATCCAATTGACAGTGAGCTGAAAAAAAACTCAAAATGGCGGATTTAAGATGGCCGCCATACAAACTTCGCCGGTGTTTATCTCGGAGAGTATAAAAGATGGATGAGTGGTTTCTTGGCAAAAGATGATCAGGACCTGCAGATCTACTTGATGAACAGGAAAAAAATTCAAGATGGCGGAATTTATTTTTCCATAGAAAATGTATGGCGAATATTGAAGAGTCTACAATTTAGTGTTGAACTATGCAAGACAAAATTTGTTCTTAAAGAAGAACTTTTCAAAATTTAAAAGAAGAAAGACTTTTCAAAATTTGTTCTTAAAGAAGAACTCTCCATAATTTTTTGGAGAAAAAAATATAAGTAAGTACTTATGGTGAGCGATGATGATCGAGGGTTTGAAAGATGGGTGAGGAGCACGGCCAAAATTTCATAGGTGTCTATTTCAGAAAGTATACTAGATGGAAGAGTGGAAAGTGGAGGTGGAGTAGGAAATATGCATGACTCTGATATGTTGTTTTTACAAGATTTGTTCTGTATGGAAGAATTGTCGGTTTGCTGTTAGGAAAGCCAAGATGGAGAAGTTCAATGGCACACAAAGCTACCCGATCGTCAGCGGTATAATATTGTTATTAATCAAATAAGGAAGGTTTCTTTGTGTTTTTACTTCAACGGTCTCTTACATATACACACTATTCACACACTCACACACATACTCTTACAACACTGTATGCATGTCTGGAAAGTTTTTTTACATTTAAAGGCCCTTTTAGATTCTTAGGGAGGTCTCTGTTTTATGTTTTGTTATGAGAATTTTTTTACGGCCTGTCGGACGCTTGGCACGCTGGCGCTTCCACTGTGCTCGCTAGCATAGCAGTGTGTTGTTTACTTCAGAACACGTAGGCAGTAAACACTAGGATAGAAGGAGAGCAAGTAAGTAGACAGTGGGCCGCGCGGTCTACTACGTGGTCCGCTTTAGCGGGCCACGCACCCACGCGCCCTACTAGTTTTATATAAAGCACTCAAACGTCTTGTGCATCAACAGCTTAGTAATTTTTTTTCTAATTATTATAACTTACTAAACACTTTCCAGTCTGGTTTCCGTCGGTCATAGTACAACTACTGCTTTAGTTAAAATCAGCGATGATATACGGCTGGGTATGGATAATCAACAAGTTACAGTATTGACATTGCTTGACTTTAGTAATGCTTTCAATACTGTGGACTTTGATGTTCTGTTCGCCGTGCTAAGTTCTCTTAACACAATATCTCCTGGGGTAATTGGCTGGTTTCATAGTTACTTGCATGGGCGCCGGCAGCGTGTACGAGTTCAAGATTCTCTTTCTGAATGGTCGACTGTTAAGGCTGGTATCCCGCAAGGCAAGGTGGCCTGTTGTCTCCTCTATTGTTCTCTATCTTCATCAACTCGATTTGCTCCCACATTACTTCTCCCTACCACCTGTATGCAGACGATTTAGAAATCTACTCCCAATGTAAGGTGGCGGATCTACCTGATACTATTAGTTTGGTCAATGAAAATCTTTTACGCATCTAATTGGAGTAACTCATTTGGGCTTAAAGTTAATCCAAAGAAGACCCAAGTTATAATCATTGGGAGTTCAAAATTAATTTCCCGTATAACTTTATCGCAGCTTCCACCAGTCATATTCGATGGGACTATTATCCCCTACAGTGACAAAGTGAAAAATTTGGGCATTATCTTTGACCAAACATTATCTTGGATGCCGCAAATGAGTGAGCTAAGTAGAAAGATGTTTGGTGCAATTGGTTCTCTACGTAGATTGCGTAATGTCTTTCCCATTCATATTAAAATAGCGCTGGCTCAGTCTCTTCTTCTACCGATCCTTGACTATGCCGACACTTGTTAACTTGATCTCACTGAGGAGCAACTAAATAAACTTGAGCGGCTTCAAAATTACCGTATAAGGTTCATATTTGGCTTGTGAAAGTATGATCACGTTTCCGAGTTCCGCCATAAGCTCAAGTGGCTCCCGATTCGCCTTCGCAGGAATACTCACGTTCTTCACCTTCTTTACTGCATTCTGTTCAATCCAATCACACCTTAGTAGGTACTTAAAACTTTAAAAGATCGATTTAAGTATAGGTATATGTGATTTACACTTTTTTCCCTCCGTTCTCAAAATAATCTTTTATTAAGTAGGTACTCCTAGAAACTCAACTTCCTTCTATCAAAATTATTTTACGGTAACTGCTATACGGCTTAGGAACGTTCTACTTTTGGATATTAAGCTATCTCAATCTCTTCCTATCTTCAAAACTAAATTGAAACTACATTATCTATTACTTATTATAATTTATTTATTCATCTGTCGTCTATTACCTATTACTTGTATACTGTGTATTTATCCTATATATTTTTACATTGTTTTTAAGTATATAATATTTATTTATTACTATTATGTCTCAGTACAACCCTCCCGCTTTCTTTTAAAAGTTTTCTCTGCCCTAAGGTTGCCTGGAAGAGATCGCTGTTTAAGCGATAAGGCCGCCTGTTGTGCCGTATCCATCAATATGATTGTTTTTGTATTTTCATTTCTTTGTGTACAATAAAGTATCTTTTACTTTTTTTTACATCCACGTGTTCCTGGGAAAAATGTGATTGACAGACAAACGGACATCGAAGTGATCCTATAAGAATTCCTTTTTTTCTCTTGAGGAACTTAGGTACCTACGGAACCCTAAAAAAATCTCGATTCACTACCTATTTTCTTTGACGATTTATGGCCACGGCGTAGTTTTTACTAAGGTTGAAACTTGCAAGTATGATATCGCACATACGGTGCTATAACGTCACTTATGCAAATGATGTAATATTTCAGGAGAAGCGTTTGAAAATTCAACATCCTATTAAAACGTATAGTTCTTCTAGACTAAACAAATAAAATTATAATAAATTTAAACTACAACTAAACTTCATTTTAAAGTAAAAGCAAACATCTCACTAATTATTATTAAAAAAATATAAACGTTTAAAAATTACTACCCTCCCAGAAGTGACGATATGGTACTAGAAAACAATTAACCGGACAATTATGTCAAAACGAATAAAACACGAAATCATACATTTCTAAAAAAATATTTACTATAGTAACAAAGAAGTATAACAAATTTTCTTAATTCAACATAGAACTTTTTTTTTTAAATTTATATAGGTTGCGCAGGTTGGTTAGAATCATTATTTTCAGCAGGAGTATCACTGGAACTGCTAGGTACTTGAATTGCCACTGGAAATACTATTGGAGCTACTGCTGGAACTGCTACTGGAGCTACTGGATGAAGACGACCTTGCCGAGGGCCAGGCCTGTATTCATCTCCTGAATCTGTGCCAGAGAAATCGCCTGTTGGGAAGTCAATACCGTCTCGTGCATTCGTTTCATTAGTGGTAAATGAAATAGACGGAGAGTTACTGGGGTTCTCTAAAGTAGTATCATCCAGCTCTGGGAGTATGTAGTTGTTTTTGGGTCATCAAGGTTGGCTGGTGTTAACTAAATACACAGTACACTTTTTGAACGACGATTTTACAAAGTAGGTATTAGACGTGATGGTGATTTATTACATAACTTAAAACTTAAGCTACGAGGGTTCCAAACGTGCCCTGGTCTGAGAAGAGCCCATACCAAACTCAGCTTTCACTGCTACTTGCTTCTCGGAATTTGTATGATGAGACAGTGTATTTTTTTGTTCGGAATATGGCATCGTTGTAGAGTTGGCTACATCTTGTACTTCAACCGAGTTTTGATTGCCACTTAAAAGTGCAAGTAGCACAAGGTTTTTGCTGCGTTGGTTCATTTAAGGTCTGAAAGAAACAAAATACCTACATAATGATAACAAATAGGTAGGTAAACAAAAAATATGATAATAACAAAATAAACGATCGACCGATTTATCGATATTATAATTATTTTTTAGACTGGTTAAAGGAATCAATTGATCATGTCGGAACAATTATCATAAAAATATAAAATTAGTATAAAATAAAAATATTACTCCTTACTATGCTGGAGCAATATTGTCACAACTGATAATCTAACGTTAACTTTATACCATAAAAAATACAAAGATTGGGGAAACAATGCCACTTCTTACACAAGTGTCATTGTTGTTTCAAGATACAAGCTTGACAACTAACTAAGTGTCGTTATTGCTCCAAAAACATAAAAATAAATTGTCACAATTACCCTAGTAACGTTGTAGCTCCAGGAGACCGCTTCATGTGCGGGGGGCCGCGCGCAACTGACCAATGAAACGTTGTTTCTCCCAGTGGCATCCAGATTCGCACCAAAACCATAACGACACTATGCCCTCACGCGGAAAGTATGCGTACTACACAAGCGACAATAACGCACCAAGTAAAGAGGTAGATTTAGTGTATTTTCTCATACTCAGTTCAGTTTTGACAAAAATTGCATAAGTGACGTTATAGCACCGTATGTGCGATATTAAGAAACATTTTTTTCAAAGCACACGCTGCCTCGCAGGAGATGGTGCGATATCCGCGTATTACCTACTCTGATCGCCATCACCCGCTGCGGCCTCCGCAGCAGGATGATATTAAGAAACATAAACAAACTGTAACTTGATCAAGATTCAAGGTTAAGTAGGTACTACAATACAAATGAAAAAAAAACAACAGCAAAAAGTTGCGTAGGTATGTTTTATTGGCTTCGTCTACGGCATTTACTAGGTATAAAACTAAGCAAATTACAAAAAGTACCTAGTATTCAAAAACATGAGCTGTATTCGTTGAGGTGCAGGGGTGATCTACCTTTTTAGGTAGGTAAGCTAATTTATGTGTGGCACAATTTGGAAATAAATATTTTTTCTTTCTTTCTCTATGTACCAAAGACAATATATAAACCAGTTTAAGACTGTTCACTTCATACATTCAATCAAAGCTCGCTAAATGCGCATTAAAGTCGCCGGTACCTTGTAGTTCTTCGCATTATCTGAGATGGCGTAACTGTGCAAGCTGAAAAATAATTAATAACGAACATAGCTATTGCCATCTAACGAGTAGTAGTTGAATCATCAACTCGATCAAACTTACCTAGTGAAACAATCTAGATCACTTGTTTTTGTGTCTTTTAAAGTATTTCTTATATAATATATGTTAGTTATTCTTGTTTTTTGATTCTATCACAAGTCAGCCCTTGACTGCGATTCAACCTGATGGTATTTGATGATGTAGCCTAAGATGGTAGTGGGCTAATAAGAAGGGGTATAACGGCTTGGTACTTATAATAAACCCCAAATCGATTTCTAGGTACGCTAAATCGCTTGGCAGCACTTGGCTTCGCCGGTAGGGTTACCTATAGCTAGCCATGACCGAAGGCTCTAAGCAGATCAGAACTCATGTGCCTATAGTTCTGAAGTAGGTAGAGTCTAGAGTAATGGTAGATTTAGTTTTTTTATCAAGTATTTCTTGAATAATGCACAATACCTACTGTTAATATATTTTCTTGATTATTACCTAAGTACCTACCTAAATTATATCGCCATCAACCAGACTTCTACTGTAATTAGCTATAAATAAAATAAATATCTATATTATATTTATTTATTTACATATTTCGGAACCCTGCATGTCGATAAATATATTATTATTAGCTAAATGGCTAAAGAATACCTAACAATTGCCAAACTTAACCTCAAAGATTAATCGTATAGCAGCAGAATCTCAGAGTCCAGAACAAGCGTAGGTCAGCAGTTAAGTAGCAGGATCTCGGAGTCCATTAGTCTTATCACGGTCACAAAAAAAAAACCGGTTAAGTGCGAGTCGGACTCGCGCACCGAGGGTTCCGTACAAACATGTAGGTATATAAGTAAAAGTTATAGTATTTTTATTCAACTTATCTAATATTTTAATGTTCATGCGGAAAGGGGAAGTAAGTTTAAAATTATTAAAAATATTTTTTTTCTTATATGACTAGATGATGCCCGCGACTTCGTCCGCGTGGATTGATGTTTTTTTTTTAGTCCCGCGGGAACTCTTGAACGCGGAAGCCTATGCCCTTCCCCGGGATACCACCTACCCCTGTACCAAATTTCATCAAAATCGCTTGAACAGATATATTTTTTTGAATCTCGCGGGAACTCTTCAATTTTCCGGGATAAATCGTAGCCTATGTCCTTCCCCGGGATGTAACCTATCTCTGTACCAAATTTCATCCAAATCGGTTGAACAGATGGGCCGTGAAAGCGTAGCAGACAGACAGACAGATAGACAGATAGACAGACAGACACACTTTCGCATTTATAATATTAAGTATGGAGTATGGATATAGTATGGAAGTATGGATGTAACTAAAAATTTATGCTTTTCGCAATTTTTCCTTTATCTGTGCTATAAGACGTTGCTTCGTACCAAATTTCAAGATTCTGGGTTCACGTGAAGTGCCCTGTAGGATTTGATTCCCTTGCGAGTGTCGAAATTTGCAGCAAATAATAATAATAATAATAATAATTACTTTTTATTTCAGGCTTCAACACCCATAACTTGTTAGTAACAATCACTTAACCTATGTTAGTAAAAAAACAACATAAAATACCTAAACTAACCTACCCTACTCTCAAACCTAAGCCTCGACACATTTACAGGTCTCTTTGAGGCCTCCTCATGAGAATGTGTGCACCATTCCAGCGCCTCCAGAGAGGGCAGTCCAGCTTAGTAGCCAACGTACTGAGAAGGGTGTTGGTGCTGCTCACTAGCCTGCACATCATAGACGCAGCACGCTTGCGCACGATCGCGTAGAAATCATCCACGCGAGCGTCCGCGAACGTGGCCGACGCGCTGCAGTGTCGAGGCCTCCTCAGCACCGCCCTCAGCACATTGTAATATTGAACACGCAGAGCATTGTAGGTCCGCTGCGTATAGTCTATCCACAGACTGCACGTGTAGAAAGACGGCAAAGCAAAAACGGCTGTAGATCTTTTGATTGTGTTAGCTTAGAAGTTTGATTTTTTCACAGCTCCAAGGGACAGTAGACCTGAGTAGGTATTTAGGTACCTACCTCCATGTGTTCCTGAGAAAAAGGGTCTTGACACACAGATGGACGGACAACAAAGTGATTTAGGGTTCAGTTTTTTTCCTTTTGAGGTACGGAACCCTAATTATTAAAAATATTTTTATTAAATGATATAACTAAAAATTTATGCTTTTCGCAATTCTTCCTTTATATCTGTGTTATAAGATGCTGCTTCGTACCAAGTTTCAACATTCTGAGTTCACGGGAAGTACTCTGTAGGTTTTGATTCCCTTGCGAGTGCAAGAAAATTCGAAAATTTGCAGCATAAACGGCTGTATCTTTTGATTGCGTAGGCTTTGAAGTTTGATTTTTTCACAGCTCTTAGGGACCGCGTAGACCTGAGTATTTGATATGAATTTCAGCTTGATACCTCCATACGTTCCTGAGAAAAAGGGTCTTGACACACAGACAGACGGACAACGAAGTGATCCTATAAGGGTTCCGTTTTTTCCTTTTGAGGTACGGAACCCTAAAAACACAAGAAACGCACAATTCACTGAGCCGGCATCATAGATTAATTATAATACCAAGTAACAACCTGGTTTATAAGTATATTGTCTTTGGCCGGCACCAAAACAAGAGGAAAAAATTATTTTAGTGTATCGTCAGTTTGTGACGCCATCTATAGGAATGCAGCATAACTGCATGGTCCACTAGCTGATTATAACATAAGAATACACAGAACTTGTTTCAAATCGAATTACTTCTACAACTTAATTTTGTTAAAATTAATTGAATGTAAATTTGCTATTTGCTTAAGTGATTTTATAAAATTTTTGTATTTAGATAATTTTATATAAATAATTAATACAAACTGAACCAAGAAAATACGATATTGCACCGATTTTACTATAATCGTTTGTCGAGCGAGCCTGGTAGCGCCACCTATCGATAGTATTAACCTAGAAATTTTTTTATAAGGGAGTTAGCAATCTATACTTGGTTTATAATAATTAATCTATGCTATGTACATATAAAATGTTATATGTAAGAGTCGGAATTAATAAAAAAGTTCTTGAAATTCTGATCACTTTTTAGAAACTCGAAGTTTTCTATAGTTTTATTGGAAAGATGCCATGCTACGATGAGTTTGCAGGACCCATCTTTTTCCGTGCAATATTCGAGGGGAAGGTTGGTTGTACCGTCCTTTTGAGGATAGTATGTATAATCAGAGAGGACTCTCACTCCACAATCCAGGACGTTGTCGGTCAGACTTTTTATGACTCCTGAGGAAAAGATATTATGTACTATAGATAATTAAAAAATACCTACGCAGTTAATAGTACCTACGCACTACGCAAACTTTTTATAGGTGAGGCGTGGGACCTATTACTTAGCTACAGTCGACTCTTCTTAATTCAAACCTGCGATAATTCGAACATCTCTATAATTCACAGTTATCATGAGTTCCCTACAAAATCTCTTTATATTTACCTACGCACTACGCAAACTTTTTTATACCTAGGTGAGGCGTGGGTAGGTACCTACTACTTAGCTAGCCGACTCTTGTTAATTCAAACCTGCGATAATTCGAACCTCTCTATAATTCAAAGTTATCCTGAGTTCCCTACAAAATCTCTTTATATTTCGAACTAAATTTTTATGCACTTGGTAATTCGAACGAAAAAATCATTGCTACTTACAAAACGACGCGTTAATTCGAACTCAACGGCGTCAAACATTCGACAATTCAAAGTTGCAGAGAGAAAGAGACAGAAAGGCTGTAAGTAGATCTTTGAAAGATTAATTAATTCACATTATGAATATGTACACGAATGTACCTCTAAACTTTTGTCATTGTTATAGAATAGCATGATAATTGATCATGAATAGAATGATAAATAATAATTGATCAACACTCATAAAAGCAAGGGTTCCTTTTTACCATTCTGGTAAGGAACCCTTAAGAGGAAAACAATTGGCGCACGCAAATAGGTTTACCTACAAAAGGTGTTTTTCCTACAGCCTTAGCAAGCCCGCATTTTCATTTATATTCGTTAAGGCGGTGCGGGCGTAATTCGAAGGTTATTTATTTTCTCTCAAAATTTCGAACCATTTGATATTTCAAACACTTGATAATTCGTAATATTTTAAGACTCCCTCGAGTTTCGAAATAACAAGAGTCGACTGAACGTTTTTTCCGAGTTTTACTCAATATGGACTGTAAAAGTGAGCGAGGTGAATCTGTGTAGTAAAAATGACGTAGAGAGGTCGTAAAGGATAAAGGTTATATTGCAAAGGTCTGCACCCTTACGCAGTCGAAATTCCGCGGACTCTTACGAAGCGATTGCTTCCTCGTTCCTAATTCAAACCGCTAGGATTTGGAATGCCCTTCCGGCTTCGGTTATTCCCTCCTCTTTTAATACAGGTGAATAGGCATCTTCTAGGCAAGCGCGCTCTACCTTACATGTTTTTAATGGAGGTATTATTATCGTTCTTTGATATCAACGAATTGGTTGCTTTTCCATGCCGTCTCTTTAAAGTTAAATTATTGCCTCACTGATTCTCCTCACTCTTATAATAACTTCACATAACATCCTGCATTCCTGCATAAATCTTAAATGTTATTTTGGTATGTATTTGGTACCACGGTAAATATCAAGTTCTAAGGTTTAGGTATCTAAGGCACATAAGAATAAATTTTACATAAATTGTGAGCATACCTTATAAAATTAACACCTATATAATATAACTGATCTTACCATTTTTACAAGTTTCTTCGACTACTTTTTTAGGTACTGTCATAAAATTCTCTAGAGTGTTGTTAAAAGATGCTCTCAAGCAAACGTAGTCGTCTTCATCATACGTTGATCGCCGGGTCACAGGTATAGTCTGGTATTTGATGATGGAGTTGAAAACGCACGGATCTCGTCTTGATGTCATCTGTATTAGTTATTTATGATGTTAGTGCGGTATTTAATAAATTACTGTCAAGGCGCAAATCTGTATCTACCTACTAATATTATAACTGCGAACGTTTGGATGGATGGATGGATTGATGGATGTTTGTTACCCAATCACGCACAAACGGCTAAACGGATCTGGACGATATTTGGCACAGAGATAGATTATAGTCTGCAATAATACATGAGGCTTTTTATCCTGGAATATTAAAGAGTGCCCACGGGAACCAAAAAAACCTCAATCCACGTGGACGAAGTCACGGGCATCACTTAGTTATTTGATTTGAAATATTCATCTTAGTTATTTGAATAATACATGTCATTCGTACAACCATCTATTCATCTAGCCCGAGATAAGGCTTTCCCTTTAGGTACCTACCTACTTTTCTCTGATCCAGCTCAACAAAAATAAAAAGTAAATAACAATCTAATGTAAATTTCAGAGCGTACAGATACCCGACTCATAGTTTTACAAGTAGCAGTTAGACAACAGCCAAATTACTAACTATCAGACAACTATACATCTCACAAACTATAGCTAGGGTTCACCGTACTACTGAATATAATAAATCACTCCAAAACAGAAGACGTACCTAACCATGCAGTCATTAACACTGTCTCAAGTAATAAGACCCAATTTGCTGCAAGACAATACCAAAAACAATCAGTTTATCTATACAATAAAATTAATAGAATGATAAGCAACTATTTCCACTTAAATAAGTGTAACTAATTGGCTGAATAACTTAAACTAGGACGATACCGAAAATCTTTTAAAATCACAAATTAAAATTTAATTTGCACACACACACACACCACACGTACAGAACAATGCATGCTAACTTTGTATTTTTATTAAATTTAAATTGAATGTTTCATTGTTAAAAATATTATTGTTAGGTACTTGTAGTATTCAAATACTAGGAAGAAGAGCGGGGACCACGAGATACAGGTTTTTTCAAACTTACTTCAGGGTTCCCGACAAAATTGTGAAACGACGAATATTTTTACCGATAAATTTCATTTTCATTTTTTTCATTTTCATCTCTGACTGCCACCATCAACAGCAGATGCGATCACAGTCAAGGGCTAACTTGTAGTGGATTAAAACTCTTTTTTCTTTGTCTACTTCCTTCTATATAGTGTACTGTACATACAACAGTACTGTACTTCTACTGTAGGTACATACAACAACAAAAAGTTTGTCGCAAACGTTTGTGGCTTCAATTTCGGAAAACGACTAAAAGCCAGGGAAAGTGAAGCCAATATCGTTCGGCAAGAATTATTTCATAGATAACTGTCACAAACATTATACTTCGCATTTTTTGTATTAAGTAGGTACCTCTTGTCCAATACACGTCGGAGCGGAGAATAGTTCTGTGAAGATGTTATACGAGGTCTGACTAGTTGGGTATTGAACCATGCCATTGCATATAGTCCAAAATCCATCTCGTATCATATAGGTTCGAGGAGGATGTCCTAGGGTTGAAACTGTTACCGTTGTTACTCCATACCTAAAAACAAAAGTGAATAAAAATATTCAGACGAATCACTTCAAAACTCAAAAGTACTTTACCATAAATAGATAGTGTTTCTTGGCTGAACATTTTGACATGCTTACCTTCCATTCGCTATAGCTTCTTTCAGCAAATGTTCTTGAGTTTTTATTTCCTTGATTTGCTTCTTTAATGTTGTAGTTAGTGCTTCGGCAATTTTTAAAGTTTCTTCTAGTTTATTTTTTATAGTTTTAGAGCCTGTATCTTCACTTGATGGCTTGAGGATACTATTTTTATTATATACGTTAAGTGGCTCTAGGTACGGATTTAAAGCTTCAGTATTATCGTCTTCTGAGACAAATTTTGAAGTGCGGTTCTTAGTATTTTCCTTTGTCAATATTTCCTTGCTAAATTGGAATTTCAAAATTGATAATTTAATGCACGACGTATTATAATACTACGTAGGTATTAGAATAAGTTAAATATTAAAAAATATATATGAGTTACACAATTGATAACAAGAATAATTAGTAAGACTACACAAGCCAAGACAAGATAAGACGTATTAAGAAAAAAATAAATATAGTGCCTACAAAATTAGTCATACCAATGCAATTTGTAGGTATTTATATTTTCTGTAAAACGTTCGTTTACACAATATATAGGTACCTACGTTAACTTTAGGTCCAACATTCACACATAGCAATTCATTATCATTTTAATGTGATATCAATGTTATAAATAGATATAAGATTAAAGTTGTTTAGAATATAAACAAAACAAATAGTACCTATATCTATCTACTAGCGGTCGCCCGCGACTTCGTCCGCGTACAATTTCTGGTTTCCTATGAGATTATGAAATTTTCCCGCTGCAAAAAGTCTATCTAAAGAGGCTCTATAAATAGCATAAGCAGGTTTTTATTATTAAAAACTTATATACAAAATGCTGAGTTTTCAAAAACTGTGAAACACAATATATTTCTTTGTTTTTAACCGGTAACTCACATACCAGAAGGCCTTTTATACCAACTTCCATCCCCTATTTCACGCCTTTGGGGGTTGAATTTTCAAAAACTGTGAAATACTCGTTTCTACATTTTCAACCCGAAGCTTATATACGTTTCATCGCTATAACTTGAGAAATGAAGGACTTTCATACAAACTTTCAACCCCTATTTTACCCCTTTGGGGTTAGAATTTTGGACAACTGTGAAACACGTATTTCTTTATTTTTAACCGGTAGCTCACATACCAAGTTTCTTAGCTCTAATTTGAGAAATGAAGGACTTTCATACAATCTTTCAATCCCTATTTTACCACTTTGTTTTGTCTTCTGTTTAAGGAAGTAAGATCTAAAACCAATCGATTTAATGATAAACATAATCTAATAAAAAGCCTATCTATCGTGGCTTTATATGGCTTATGCCGGTTTTTATTATTTAAAACTAAGTAATAACCTAAATGCCGATTTTCAAGTCTCTAACTTCAAAAATTTAGAACCTGCTTGCAAACTTTCAACCCCCATTTCCACCCCCTTAGTAGGGGCGATTTTTATCAAAACCGTTTCTTAGCTGATTTCTACACTGCAGAAGGAATTTTCAAGGAACCTTCCAAATAAGTTTCTATGCTTTATAGCAGGGATGTTACGGAGCTTTGACTCCGATTCCGTTAAGTCGGCACTTCCGATTATTATTACACCTTCGGTTCCGATTTCGGCTCCGAAACTTTTAAATCGGAGGTCGAAGCATAACAAATAGCAACGGCGGCCTGCGTCGACCGTTACGAACTGGTTCATACCCGTCGCGCTGGGAGTCCCCCGCCACCCCCGTCTTCCGCTACGTGCGTTTTGACTAAATTATGTTTTTATTTGTTCTTAAATGAAAAATATATCTTGTGACCACTTCTGACTCTGCCTCTAACTCCGACTCTGCCTTCGGTTTCGAATCCGGTTCCGACTCCGATAAACTAGTGGTTCGCCCCGAACTGAAACCTCGCGGCGCCATCTATTGACATAGTTGTGAAGTTCTGTTGTAAATACTAAGGCTCATTAAAAATTAAATAATTTCGTTCCCTTATAATATTTATCTAATATTAGTATTTGTTGTTCAAGTACAGGATATAATTCAAATCTCTAACTTGATCTAGTTTCAGGCTCAGCATTTCAGAGGAGAGTTCTGAGGTCAACTTTGGACGTTAGACAATCTCCACTTTGAAAGCCCCCCATTTGGTCAATATTAGGGAAAAAATAAAATATTTTTGAACTCTATTCCTAATTATCTTTAAAATGATATACCGCAACCCTATGTAACGCTATAAAAAATATTTTCGTTCGCATTCGCTTCTATTAGAGCCCCCCTGAAATAAATATTTTTATAATTTTTTAAGCCATATTCGGCTTGAGGCCATCGGTTTATATATTATATAATATTTAAATTTGAAGTAATTACGTTCAGTAATTCAGAAGTTATAAGGCTCTGACAGACGGACGGACAAGTGCAAATTCACTCAAGTAGACTCAGAGACCTTAGCTTCGCTCGGTCAATCAAATTTAAAAACTCCGACTCCGACTTCGGTGCCGATTTTACCGCTGTTACATCCCTGCTTTATAGTTCCTGAGATATCATGATTAGTCAGTCAGTGAGTCAGTGAGTGAGTGAGTGAGTGAGTGAGTGAGTGAGTGAGTGAGTGAATGTTGTATTGTATTGTTGTGTTCTAGTTGTATTTCACTTTCATATGTTTATGCAAATGTCTTAAATAAACCAACTTACTATTGATATTCTAATGGTGCCAGCCACTCCGAAACCTAAAACCCCAAAAATTTATACAATATAAAACACGGTAAGGACATTCAAGTTTTCAATAAAACTGTTTATCAAAACGGGATTTAACAGTAAACAGTAAACTGAGTTCAGACATAGGTATCAGGTATACTTATTCATTACTAGCCGATGCCCACGACTTCGTCCGCGTGGTTTAAGTTTTTTGTTATTCCCGCGGGAACTCCTTAATTTTCCGGGATAAAAAGTAGCCTATGTCACTCTCCAGGTCCTCAACTATACCCATGCCAAAAATCACGTCAATCCGTTGCTCCGTTGCGGCGTGATTGAAGGACAAACCAACAAACCAACAAACCAACAAACAAAGTGACTTTCGCATTTATAATATTAGTAAGTATGATATGATGTGAGTACTTACCCAATCACAGAGACTCCCTTTTATTAAAATTCCCAAAACAAATATAAAATTCATTTTCGAAACTCCCATAAGGTCGTTACGCGCCCAAGTGAATGGTGGTGGATTGTAAACATTTAGAACAATTGTTTACAATCCACTGATAAGAAGCAATTCAATAGCTTTTCTTTCGGTTTTACGTTTTTCGGCTTTGATTTTTTTCACTTTATAAGTTTACTAGAGGACGCCCGCGACTTCGTTCGCGTGGTTTAAGTTTTTTAATTCCCACAGGCACGCCTTAATTTTCCGGGCTAAAAATAAGCCTGTGTCACTCTCCAAGTAGGTACCTATCCAATTATACCCATGCAAAAAATCACGTCGATCCGTTGCTCTGTTGCGTTGCGAAGGACAAACTCTCTATTTGACGTCCTTGGGGATAGGAAATTCAAAATTTCATCATTAGCGGAAGCCCAAATACCAATTTTCATGGCTATAGCAGCTTGAAAACGACGGACTTTCATCCAAACTTTCAACCCCTATTTTACCCCTTTGGGGGTTGAATTTTGAAAATCTGTGACAAACGTTCTTCTTTATTTTGTTACCGAAAGCCAAAATACCAAGTTTCGTTGATATAACTTGAAAAATATCTTGAGAAATGAAGGCCTTTCATACCAACTTTCATCCCCTATTCGACCCCCAAAGGTTCACCCCTTTGGGGGTCGAATATTCAAAAACTGTGAAACACGTTTTCCTTCATTTTCAACCCGCAGCTCATCTACCAAGTTTCATGGCTATAACTTGAAAAGCGACGGACTTTCATACAAACTTTCAACGCCTATTTTACCCCTTTGGGGGTGAAATTTCGAAAAACCCTTTCTTAGTGGATACCTAGTCTTCACAAAAAACACACTCTCCAAATTTCATGTTTCATGACTGTTTAGTTGCGTTTGCGTTGATATATAAGTCAGTCAGTCACTCAGTCAGTCAGGACTTTGAATTATACTATATATGGCTCAATTACCACGACTGACTGACTCATTGACAGAATTTTATATATATATATATATACATCAGGTGCAATTTATTTATTTGGCCCTTAACTCCTTAAATTATTTAGTAAGTAGGTATACCTAATATTTGAATGATGTCCTTAGTAGGTATATTGAATCTGAATTAATGACGGCCCTTCGCGATTGTCTGCCAACCCTTAGAAATGCCCTAGCGCTTGACCAAATTAAACTTCGACAAAAACTTCGGTTTTTGTCTACATACATTTCAGGCCAACTTTGAAGTGCCCGAATTCCTAATCCAGTCCAATCCAAATGAAATATTTCTCAAAAATCTTAAAACTATTCTTGTAATAAGTTGATCAAATATGTAACTTTAAAATAAGTAAGTACCTGTCTAAAAACCAAAAAATCGCTGGTTGCAGCTGAAAAGTTTGTCGAAAATTTGCTAAGCGGCGAAGCCCACCGACTGCCTATAGCTTCTGTAAAAGTTGAAGATTTAGAGATGATATTACCGCGTTGGTATGACGAAAAAAAATACAATCAGTAAGTATTCTGGATTTCTTAAGTTCGAAATCGTTGACATTTTGTCGTCATAGGTATTTAGATATTATTGCGAGAATAAAAGTAAGTAGGTACCTAGGTATCTTAAAGTCCGGGATCCCGCTGCATAAATACTTGCCTCACAAGATACATGTATAGCACATAGTGAAATAAGTATACCTACTTGTGTCCCTGAACTGTATGTATTGCAGTATGCAGTATGCAGCGGGACCCTGGTCTAGAACTGTTATGTATATTCTTTGCTATTACGTATATTTTATTTAGTTCTGTATTCTTTCAAGCGAACTTAAATTTTTAACAAAGAAAAATTGGAATTTTTCAGAGGTCGCCGTTTCTACAAAGATTTTATTTTCATGATGACAGCTTCTATGGTGGTTGGGGTGCTAGCAGTGTTCTCCATTCCGTCTATTTTGAACGTCCTTGTTAGCAGTCGACGCTCCAGCTCCGTTTACACAGCGTATAGACGATACTTCTCAACACATCAACACGTCAATACCTGGTTTGATCATGAGCTGAAGCCTGGTTCAGTGTAAGAATATGTATTTATATGAGACACTATAATTTTCGTAAGAAAGTACATAGTTGTAATAACTCCATAGGATGGAGCGTCCTTGCTTCTAGTTAGAGTTCAGTACCTCGAACAATCGCTTATCCAGGTTCTATATCAAAAAAATATAATTCCAGAGCGTGGAAATCTCTCTACACAGTCAGAAGTCGTCACATTCAAGCAGGGCGTGCTGCTAGATTAAAGGGCTCAGGCACTGTATCCCAACGCGATGTGGCCCTAACTCTTTTTGGTTTTGTAGGATTTGCCTTCCTTAAGCCAGACAAATTCAGTTTAAGACAACTGAGAGAAGGCGATTGGGACGCATACAACCATTGTTGGAAAGTTATTGGACACATGATTGGATTGGAGGACAGGTAATTTACTTAGTGACTACAAATTAAAGACATTGGAAATAAAGTAAATTAAATGAAGTAAATAAACATTAGACGACCCTCCACTAGGCGCTGGAAGTACCTCAGTGTCACAAGATTGTTCTGTCAGCAGGAGACATGAATCATTTCACCTGGAAGTAGGTGATGATGCAGTCTAAGATAGATTAAGCGGGCTAACCTGTACTTTAGTACCTTAAAATTTTATTTCCATGGTAACAAAACTCATGAGCCACGAGAATCAGTTCAGTAGAAGTAATTGAAGAACCTAAGTATATTGATTGATTGTTCTAGATATAACATTTGCCGAGACACCTACGCAGAGACTCGCCAAGTATGCCAAATACTTCTGGACAGAGTTTTCAAGCCTTGTTTAGATAACGTTCCAGAATATTTTGAGCATATGTCCCGCGTTATGTTGAAAGGTATAAGTGTTGTCTTGACCGAATTGGAGATATCGTCTATGATGTATGCATTGATGTGTATTGCTGAGGTGCCAGGATATGTCTATTCGGAACGAGATAGAATAAATTTCCAAACTACTTTAAAGAAGCATCAAGTAAACGGACAACACAGCGATGAAGGTAAGAATGGCAATTTTTTATTTATTAAACATGTTTTGATAAAACTATTTATTACTAGCGAATGCCCGCGACTTCGTCTGCGTGGTTTGAGGTTTTTTGGTTCCCGCGGGAACTCCTTAATTTTCCGGGATAAAAAGTAGCCTATGTGCTATTCCAGACTATAATCTATCTCTCTGCCAAATTTCAGCCAGATCCGTTGAGCCGTTGGGGCGTGATTGAGTAGCAAACATCCATCCATACATCCATCCATCCATCCAAAGTTTCGCATTTATAATATTTATTTGATTCAAGAGTCTGCCTTTTGAGACGTAGGCATTGATGTAATATTTTTCGATCATGGCGTCTTAGATCAAAAGGTATGACTATGAATTACGTACGACGTGAGCGTGCTGTCAAAACCTGTATCTGTCAAAAACTTCAAGAGAATTTTAGCAAACTTTGATCTTCATTATCTTACCCATTGATCAGATAAGTAAAGTACCTACCTAGTTATAAGAAAATAAAAACAGTTTTTATTCATATTCAGACAATTCTGAGGTATGAAACCAATGATCTTTTATAAATAACTAGAAGTATAACAGGTCTGTGCATGAAACTCAGATTTATTGTTGATGAAACTAAAAATTTAACCCACCAAAACTGACCCAACGAATCTAGATGACATTTTCCTTCCTTCAGGTGTGGTGTCAACTGCATTAATACAAGAATGCGCAATAGATGGAGTACTGAAAAAGCCACCACGTATGCTTTATATTCGTGACTTTGAATACATGGACGATATCCCAGCATATAAACAGCTACCTTTAGTAGGAAAATATAAATTAGCGTTCAACGAAATGGCAGTCGCATTTTACGCAACCGATATAGGAAGGAACATCATAAACTGGCATTTGAAATGGGCATTATTTATCGCGACCTACTTACCGTACCGTGCTTTTTGGAACTTTGGTTTAAAGAATGTTTTTGTAAATATTTCAAAAGAAAGCCCAACGGACAATTCTGCTCCTAAGCCAAATTCAGAGTATTATAAGCCACAGCCGCCTCAGCCTCTGTACGAAGTGATATTATCTTTATTGTGGTGAAAGTTATTAATTACCAAATATTAATAGTTGAACTTATTGATTATATACCTAGGTACCTACGTACCTGCAAAGTATACATAATATTACCTATCTATAGGCATATTTTTTTTATTCTGTGAATAAGTAGTTTACAAAGGTAAAGGTGCGTTTAGTTTTTTAAATTGTTTTGTGCTCTGTTGTAGTAATCTATATTGTATCATATTTTGTAAATTCTAGGGTTCTTCTTCTAAGAAAACAATGTCATTAACAAATCTTAAATTATTTAATAGACTACCGTTTATGTTGATGCCAAACTTGTCCCATTCCATTTTACTAAATATATTTTTGAGCAAAGCGCTAAACAGTTTTGGGGACAATGGGACTCCTTGTCTCACGACTCGGTTTATGGGGAATGAGTCGCCTATCGATTCTTGTTTTAATGGGGCTTATGCTTATTATGTAAATGTTTTTGATTACGTTTAAATAATAGCTGTCCACTCCTTTCTGGCATCGGTTTGTCCAGATAAAGTTGTGGTTCAGACTGTCGAACGCCTTGAAATAGTCAACAACAAGTAATTAAGTATATTGGCTATATTTCATATTCATTATAATTTTTCAAGATTTGTTTGATAGTGTGTATATATGATCTATGATACCGTACCTACTTCTTTTTGAACCTCGCCTGTTCTATAGGTTGATTTTCATCTAAAAATTAAATCTATACTTGATATAATAAATTGCATACTAAATGTTTCCGCCTGCAAAGCTACGGTAGGTTCTAGTCCTACTTATGCATAATATTATTATACTTAAATGTGAAAGCTTCACTACATCACTTTCATCACTTTTTTATCTTACGAGTAATTAAATGAAAATGAAATGAAATTAAAGTAAGTAAGTATATTCAAAAGATTGTGATGTTATTTTTTCACCTATGTTTCAAGATATTTTAATCTAAATAGTTTTAAATGGTTTTTTTTTATTTATTTTATAAATGTGAAAGCTTGGTATTTGTATGTTTGTAAGTTTGGATGTTTGTTAATCCTTCACGCTGCAATGACTGAACCGTCTTAGTTCTTTGGCTGTAACTTGGAATGGAGATAGTTATGAATTAACACACAAGTAGGCTACATTTTATTCCGGAAAATTAATGAGTTTCCGCGGAAACAAAAAACCTCAACCCACGCGGACGTAGTCTCGGGCATTATCTAGTAAGATATAATTTAAAAAAATGGAATCTCGTCCTAATTTGTAATATTTGGACAAAATTGTTTTTAATGATTTTTTTTATTTTTTACTATTCAAAAAAATCAAAAATCGTAAAAAATTGTAATACGTTGCAAGATACATCTGCGCATTGTTTTGGCGTTATTTACCTAATGCACTTCGAGTGTAATTTTAACTATGCTTATTTTGATCACTGGTAGCCATTGATATAATATATGTAGGTACTAGATGGGCCCTTTCATAGAAAAAGGTCGGGCGACCGACTTTGAGAGCGCGTTCCTAACCTGTCTTTGTCCTCTTCGTAGCGCTGTCACGGTCGCTCGTCGTGTAGATAATTTGTTATTCTTAGGTTAACATCCAAAGTCTTATTAGTTTGGCACTGAATAATTTTTATTTTAAGGTAAGTCATTCAAGTCACAATTATACATTTCCAAAAAACGTTATTTATTCATCCTATTTAATATTTTTATCCATTTAATTTCCGCGGCAAAAAGTATGGTATTTTTTTTACTAACTGCCTTACGGCTTCTATGGCAATGGTCTATATTATCTATGACCGAATCATACGTTTTCAAGCTTTCATTCAAGATGTTGCAAGCAAGTACCCGCTTTTCAGACTAGATGGCGTTGCTAAAAATACGCCCACATTCTTTGTATGACAGGGCCCGTCTATGTAAATTGAGGTCGTTGCTGATAGCATTGTAACTGTCTACTAACATTTATCAATTCATTACAAATTCAACATGATAAAGTTATCAGCGCAAAAATTCCACTGATAAATTGTATAATAAGATTAATTTTGTTAATAATTATCAGAGAAAATTGAGCAATTTTTGAGTGCCTATCAAGAAGGTAAATCGACTGTGATTTCTGCCGGCAGATCGACCTGCTCAGTCAGTGTTAATGATTTAAATCCCTGTCCACAAAATTTGATAAGTTTATTACGATGAATTTAAATGGTAAGTAGGATCTTTGGTATTATAAAGTAGTTTATTTAATTTATTTTTACTAGTTTTGTATTTCTGAAACGCGTTCTTTTAGTTTTTACCAAAAGCCAAAAATTTTATAGATGTATATCCATCGTAGCCTGAGAAATGACAGACTTTCGAATACGACCTTCGATCTCATATCCACTTTAGTAGTGGAATTTACCTAAACCTTCCTTGGGAGAGTATAGAACAGTCAACATATAATAAGTGCCTAGACAAAAAATAATACTTACCTACCTACCTTTTTTAGTGGACGAATACATAAATGACCTCTTTTCAAAAAAAGCTCTAGAGCAGCCTTGTGATGAGAAATTACCAGAGAGTATGAGAATACCTGAATGGTTTGTCGAGAAACAATATAATAAGTGAGTATACTTAGGTATAATGAACTCAATTAATAATACGATTACAGTATACGATTATGTAGTTATTAAAGTTATGCAAGGTGATAACGAGCATGAGGTACTAGGAATCTGCTAATCAGGGCTACCGCGTTTAAATTCGCCGCTAGGGGCGCTAGTGTAGTGTGAGGTCCCCGAAATGTCAAATATCACTGGGCTTTTATCGCGGGTCTAATTATTTAATTAATGTTATGAATATTTAGCAATAACCGATTAATTATGGAAGATGTAAGATACGTGCCAAAGAATGCCAGTGCTCTGTGCTTTGAAAGCGTAGCTAAGAAAAATAGGTGCAAAATTAAGCGGATTCTTTCGAACAGCTAATCCATAGGTTAGTATTTCCATGGTTCCTGTATGTTTACTATTTAAAAAAGAGTTCTTTTTTTTCAGAAATATGCTTGTTTACTGAATATACAGCTATACTTCAGGACCTTACTCGCAAGTGGCGCCAACTAGTGAGCATAAAAACGGTAGCCCTCATTAACTACGGACACGGAGCATGGAGTTACGATACGAGAAAATGAAAAATTATGTTATGTTGCATTTTCCGGACGTTCCTTCTTCTGCTTAAGGGCCCCACAGACTTATAGTTCGCCGGCAGCTATTAGGTGTATTGAAAAGTGCCACAGACTTAAAGTTTCCAATAAACCAGTCTCAGATCGTCAGATTTAAACTGGTATAGGTAATGTGTGGTCTTTGGCGATTAATTAACTGTCAGATTATTATCTGCCGGCGAACTGTAAGTATGTGGTGCCCTTTAGAATCCTTTACTCGCTCTGGAATAAGAGGTGTAAAAGTAACGAAAAAAAGCGTACCCGTATGTATTCGTTACTATAACAATTTGTAATCGTTACTATCGTATCGTTACGTTACTCGTTACTTCTGATACCTCATAAGATGCTATGAAAAGCCACAAATAGGTTCTTTATAACGTAAGTTTTTAAATTCACCCATACAACGAAAAATGCGAGTAACAAAATACATGCGAGTAACGAAATGCATTCGTGAGTGACGTTTCGTTACTCGGTACTGGATGGCGCACCCGTTACTCAGTACCGAATACATACGGTTCGCTACAGCTCCTGGATTCAAACTAGGCACTTGCAAGTTGCAACAAGAACGAACTTTGCAATCTTGTTGAACAAATTAAGTTCTTTTATTACATCAAACTTTTTTTCTATTCTATTTTTACTTGCTTCGCTCGTGGTTCAATAATTAACTTATTATTTTAGAAGAGCCGAGCAATGGCATCTAACAACTTCGCAGTATTATCTCAGCAGTTCGTAAAGTCCATGTTACTTGTACCATACTATTACCTATTCTGTGCTTGTACGCTAGCGTTGAAGTTAATCCAAGTTCGAATATTATGAGGAATCAAGACATAGCTAACTATTTTTCTTTAGTTAAAAACACAAAACTTTCAGTCACGCGCTTCGTCCTTACAATCTGTTGGTATAAATGCGATGATAACACACTTTTGTTTTTAAATACTTCTAAACATTAAACTAGACATTAAACTCGGTTTCAGTTTTAATAAATAAATATACATACCTACCTACCTAGGTACCTACATAGGTAGGTACCTAGTTAATTTAATTCATATACTTATTTATGTTAAAAGTATCCAATTTTCGGCATAGTATTGAACTCGGTTTGGTCTGGCTTGATGCAATAATTCATATTTTGCGCATTTCAGAGCACGTCGCTTCTACTGGGAGCAAAGTTTTCAATTCACTTTGTCCATGTTACTGGGTCTGGTAGCAGTTTTCGCCGTACCGTCAATTCTAAAAGTGCTCATTAGCACCCGCCGTTCAAACTCTACTTTCACAGCATACAGGAGATACTCATCCACACTACTTCATACTGTTTCTTGGTTCGAACATGATTTTAAACCTGGGAGTGTGTAAGTTTTTTTAAGTCATATTACATATAACTGGTCAAGTACCTACGTTTCAAAGGGTAGGGTTCCACTCCGTAGCCGTTTTTTACACCGAAAAATAAAGAGAAACAATTTTTTTCGTTATGGATATGAACATTTTCTTTCACTTTACTGTTTGTCGGATATTTACACGGCAGCGATCGCATTGTCTTCGTCGACTTATTTTGAATTTGTACAAGATTGTTACTTTCAGAAAATCGGGTAGAAACATGTAACGTACTTATGTTAGATCCAAATTCAATGTACTTATTTGCGTAGACCCTTAAATTTTTTTGCCAATGTTTACTTTGAATCATTTTTCCCAACTTCAACTACACAGCTCATGGAGGTCTTTGCTCTTGGTCCGGACTCGTCACACCAAAGCCAGTATTGCGGCTAATCTTAAAGGCAAGGGTATATTGTGTCCCAACGTGACCTAGCACTTACGCAGTTCGGGTTTATTGGTTTTTCAGTATTGAAACCCGATAAATTTGGAATTCGACAGCTTGAAGATGGTGATTGGGAAGCATACAACCATTTCTGGAGGGTCATTGGACATGCTATTGGGCTAGAAGACAGGTATTATAATTTGTGTAATGATGTAATTAGCTGTTAATTGGGACTTTTCTTCGATGATATTTGACAAGACCCAGATTATATTTGATAAGGTACATACAATTGAAATCCTATTTTGTATATTGTGCAATTTTAAAAGTTTTAAAGAGGCCTAGGATTCTGAATAGTTAATGGTCTGTGATAAATGTCCTAAATGTTGAGAACTTTTATTACACACAGGTACAACTTCTATGCCGAAGGAATTTTGAAGAAACGCGTCGAGTATGTCAAATTGTTCTCGACCGTGTGCTCACACCATGCTTGGAAAACGTGCCGGAATATTTTGAGCACATGGCACTTTGCATGTTAGATGGCTCCTGGTACGCTAACCCCATAATAAATGTGGAGGTCATGATATACTAGACCAAACACTTGGCTGGAGTGCCCGGATACATAGATACAGATGAAGATAGGATGGACTTACAAGATAGAATTAGGAAACAGTTGAAGGGAAGATCAGAGGAAAGTGGTAAGATATATTAAAAAAAACTACCTTCCTATTATAATTAAGTAAGAATCAATTATTGAAATCAAACATCATCGTGAGCATGTATGTGTTAAAATGGTCTATTCAGTTCAAATTACTTAAATGTAAAGTCTTTTTAAATTTCAGGTGTGCTCGTTAATGAACTCTTAGCTGACCCATTAATTCCACTTCCTGTGACTTCGGGGCGTATCATCTACCTGCACGATTACGACACGATCGAAAAAGCACCTTCATACCAACGATCGTCTCTGGCGGCAAGATATAAACTATCACTCAAATCGTTGCTTGTGGCTTTCCATAGCTCCTATTTCGGCCGTAGGTATTTATCTCAATTGGGTATCTAAGATAATTTTGTTTTTCATGAGATATTTCCCCTATGTGGCTTTCTTTAAGTTCGGCGTGTTTAAATCTTACGCGCGCCTTTTTGATAAAGATCCCACGGATAGTGAAGAACCAAAGCCAAATTCGAAATACTATAAATCACAGCCACCATTGCCACTTTACAAAGAAATTTTAGGAATGATTTGGTGAAATTTTTGGTTAAAATGATGTTGTTAACGTATCAATCTATTGCTGAAGTTAAAGAAATAGTTTTTCAAACGAAAAACATTTACCTACCTACTTATTATTGATTATTAGTTACTTATATATCTCTTATTTATCGTGTGGTACCTCACTGTTATCTGGTACTTTTAAATTCTCTAGATTAACATAGTTTGAACACTATTTTAATTTAAAATAAATTGTGTGACTATTAGAAAAAATGTAGTTACTGCACCTGCAATCTGAAAAAAATTAATAAGTAAGAAAGTGATTAAATGTTTTATAAAAAAATTGTGTTTAATGATTTGTGACAGAGAGTGGTGGTATTTATGAAAACGAGAATGATGGTTCGTAAGATTTTAGATTTGATTAAATTATTTGGTTGGTTGAACGCACCGTTGCTAATAAAGGTCTTCCAAAGGCAACTATTCCCATGGGAGAAAAGGAAGGTATTTCTAACGAGAGGGTGTTGCCGAGGAGTTCCCTATGTACGCGACTCGGGTAAGAGGGCAGCTCTTCTCTCTCTTTTCTGCTTTGGCTTAGCAGTCGACTTAGCAGATATTTAGTATTTTTCATCTGAAATAATACACCGTAACTTTAATGACAATATCTAATGTGATGCTGAATATGATAAAAAATATTTTGTACTAGCTTATGCCCGCGACTACGTCCGCGTGGATTGAGGTTTTTTGGTTCCCGCGGGTACTCCTTAATTTTCCGGGATAAAAAGTAGCCTATGTGCTATTCCAGACTATATTCTATCTCTGTGCCAAATTTCAGCCAGATCCGTGCAGCCGTTGGCGCGTGATTGAGTAACAAACATCCATACATCCATACATCCATCCATCCATCCATCCATCCATCCATCCAAACTTATATGATTGATTGATTGATTTGATAGTACGAAGCTACCAGACTAGTGTGTTAATGTCCTATGTCCCCCTAGTGGGGCAGAGGGCGTCTACAGTGTTGCGCCATCTCGAGCGGTTAGTAGCTACACCCTTGACCTCATCCCACGTCATCCCTATCCTCGCGACCTCGCCAGAACCGTACGCCGCCAAGTTTGCTTGGGTCGACCTCGCTTTCCAGACTAGGCCAGAGGCTATTTAAAAATTGTTAATTCTCAATTCCGTATACGGAACCCGTGACGTCCCACTCATAAGACCACATCGATCAGCACTGTTCCAGGGAAGTCGTCTTCACTATCAAGTAATTTAAATCTATCTACGTAAATAAAATACCTATGCCCAAAAATATGAGCACTGGTAATTAATAAAGTTAGGTTAGCATGGAGTTCACCCTTAGAACATTTTATACAAAATCAATTTATAAACATAGCGCTCTACTAGATGTTCTGTTCTTTCGTTTCTGTTACATTCTCACAACTCTACCTACATTACGTATTAGTACGTTACCTCTTGATGGAGCTGATGACAAGGCTCGATCATTGCTACCAGTTTAGAACTGTGCAACATCAGCCATAATGCTGTACTGATAACTTGCAGAACTGATTCAAGTGAAATATCTGCAAGTAGCAAAAAAATTCTAATAAGTAGGTAAGTACAGTACATAAGTTTCAAACTCAAACTGATATTTTTAGGGTTCCGTACCAAAATGGTAAAATGGAACCCTTATGGTGCGACTTTCTCCGTCTGTCTGTCCGTCTGTCCGTCCGTCACACTCGATTATTTCAGTAACTACCGAAGCTATCGACATGAAATTTGGAATAGTTGTGTGTATTAGTGGCCCAAAGACACTGGAATTAAAAAAAATTGGAAATTATTTTTGTTCCTATTTAAAAAGGGGGGAAAATCTGAGGGTTGAAATTTAAAAGTGAGATAACTGTACTGTGTGGGGTATCATATGAAAGGGTTTACTTTGTACATTCTAAAACAGATTTTTAATTATTTTTAGTTATGATAGTTTTTGATTTATCGGGGAAAATGTCTAAAAAAATACCGTTCCCCCCCCCTTATCTCCGGAGTTTACCAATCGAAAAATTTGAAATAATTATGGTCAATAGGAATTTACGTATACTTTACAGGAAAACTAATGCTCTAACTAGCATAGTTTTTTTGATATTAACAATAAACCTCTACAAACAAAGTTAGTCTTGCGGTTCATTAACAAAGGTAATTATTTATTAATAATGGTACGGAACCCTTCGTGCGCGAGTCCGACTCGTACTTGCCCGGTTTTTATTTTAATTCAAATAACTTAGTACAGGTGCTTTTGAATCTTCGATATAGTCAGAGATCCAGATATAGGCACGACCTTCACCGAGCTGTTTAATAGGTGAAACCTACTATTTATAAGTATTTTTATTTAATAATAGATAAATACGCCTAAAATAGGTTGCCAAAATCCGGTCCAGGATATTTTTTAATTAATTAATTTTTAGTTAATAGAGTCTACGACTGGTTCGGAATGCCAGCCCATTCCTACCGAAAAGAACCAGCAAGAAACTCGGTGGTTGCTCTTTTTAAATAAATTATTTACAATTATTACGTGTACTAAGTACCTACCTAACCGCTGTCTTTAGCATTGCCACAACAGTAGGTATAAAAAGCATTTTTCAGGAGCAGACTTTGGAATGAGCATCTGACTTTTTTGAGGCGGAGCGATGAAGTTGGAGTGATTTCATGTTTTCTGTGAACTGTGCGGTAATTTTTTTATCGCCCATGGATGGGAAAGTGTAGGTAGTTTTTAGTTTTAATAACAATGAAGTAAGAGCAACTAACTGTAAGGGCAAATGTTAAAAGAAATATCAAAACTAAACTTACCCGAGAACAACAAATATAACGTTAAAAAGTACACCGTCACGAAAATGTACTGGACCAGTCCACAGATCAGCAGTAATAATAAAATGCCTTCTGATTGGCTTATGAGTTCCAGTATATTACAAATTGATAGGAAATACTGGACTACTTCTAGTTCCTTGGTGACCAGATTTGCTGGCTGCATTAAAGAATCTAATGAATGAAAAAAAATATATAATGATCAATGGAAATGGGTGAAAATATTTAATTCTCACTGTTCAACGTTTTTCTTCTGAAGATCTTGACCCTTTTCTGTAACCTTATTAACCTTAGTAGACAAATAATTTAGCTAAGTATAAGTTAAGTATATAACATGTACTAGAACTGTTCAACTTACTACTTTTTAATTGATGGCCTATTCTAGCATTGATGGCTTTCGTCGTTGAATATACCGTGTTAAATAAAATAGCATCTTGCATTATTAAAAATATCACTAGAACGGTTTCAACGTAAAAGGCGTACATACAAATTAGTGCCATTGCTGAAAAATAAGCAGTAATTCTATAAACTACATAATTCTAAACATTATGCACATTCCTTGTAAAGGCCTCTTATAGTCACAGGTACCTAGTTACAACATAGCTGCATTTTTTTCACAAATCTTAAAACACTATTCCCAAAAATTTCTTCCTTTTTAGTCTTACACACAATGAGTCAAAATCGCCCGTTCTTCAACTAATAAACCCATGCTGCTCATAAAAATAGGCAAACCCACCACATGATCAAGCCTTTACAACCTCATACAATTTTAGACTGGTGTGTACCTAGTTAGTAAAATTGAATAGGTATAGACACTTTTATCTGAAGCTGTTCAAATAAGTATTAGTTACCTAAATATAAAAGTATAAGTTCTTACATTTTTTCCCACCATTTCTTAATATAAATATAAACAAATTGAATAGTATTAGTGAATAGCCACAAAAGACAGCGCCAAGAAAGCCAGCCCAAACCTTCCAGGGCCGGGGCTCGAAATGAGCATCATATTCCGTTTCCGCGTTTATCTTGAAAGAGAAAAATATTGTTATGAATTTGTTATGCAAGACTGTAAAGTTGTTACATAATATATATCACGCGAGTTCTTGTACTGAACCCCGAGGATCGCTTCCTCGGTTTTCAATACAAACCGTGTGCGAAACATACAAATTTTAATCTCACTATAATTTACAAGCAAATTGCCAGGTGCAAGAAAAACTCTATTTGAATGAAATATAATTGTTAATTGTGTTAATTATCACGAATATAGAGGGTTAATTAAAAAATACTAATAAATCTCTGTGCCTACTTACGTAGGTACCTAATATTCGTCAACTTAAGTTATTTTTATTTTTTATGCAAACATAAAAATATTTAAAATCGGCTGCTCGACGGCATTATTGCACCTACCTACGTGACACGCGGTCGACGGAGATAACAATCGGCTACTGGCTACTAAAAACACAAACACAGAGACTACGAGATTGTTATTGATAATAATAAAATAACGTCTGATAAAGAGGTTGCAAAAACCTTCGAATTTTTTTCCAGGATGTTCCTATTTTATTGACCGATTCTCTAAACTCCTCACCCACCGCAGCTCAGAGTATATTGAGGGACAATGTAAAAGAGTGCAATGTTTATTTTGAATTTAGACACATCACTGCTATAGATATTATAAAAAACTTTAAGTTATTAAAATTAAAAAATACTGGTGACCTATGGGGTATGTCTGTGAAAGTCATATCAAACATAATAAGCGACATTGCCCCTTACTTAGCTGTAATCTTTAACGAATGTGTAGACTTAGGCACCTTCCCGAGTCTAATGAAACATGGTAAACTCATTCCTTTATTTTAGTCAGGAAATAAAAACGATCTTAATAATTACAGGCCTATTTCAATTTTACCAACTCTCAGTAAGGTTTATGAAAAAATTATTTTGAGCCAATTATTAAATCATTTTAACACAAATAGCTTACTGCATCCCGAGCAGTACGGCTTCACTAAGGGTCGTAATACAACTGATGCGGGTGCAAAACTTTTAAAACATATATACGATGCCTGAGAGCGTTCACAGAATGCTATTGGTGTCTTCTGTGATCTGTCTAAGGCATTTGATTGTGTTGAGCACAAAACTTTATTGCTGAAATTAAGCCACTACCCAAGTAGCAAAAAATTCCAAAAAAGTCGTATAAATCTAGAGTTATACGACGTCATGTTGTGTAGTAGTCTTATAATGGTAATAAGACAACAATAACGTCCTATAGATGTCATCGATTCGGCCTTTTAGTCGTGCGACTATAAAGTTATAATAAATAGTCGAGTAAACGTCTATAAAACGAAATTATATGACGTTATGTAATGGTAACAGCCACAACGCTTATACGACATTCATGATTGTTTAAACGTCGGCGTATGATATTTATATGACTGAAAGTCATGTAGACGTTAATTCATAACATTTATATAACTAACATTACTTTGTTTTTTAGTCGTCGTGGTTAAGCCTTTTATACAACCAAGTAGTTTTCTTGTGACTGCAATATAACTATTACGAGACATTAAGTCCTATAAGAGTCAAACTCCAACTTTAATAAGACTTAAAGTTGAGTAGGAGTCTAGACCCAACTTTAATACATCTTATCCTACACCTAATAATATTACTTAAATTAGTATAGATTGTAATTTTAGTTAGGAAATATATATCTATACACATAATAATAGAAAAAAAAATGTGATTATACACTAAAATAGTGTTTTAAATACACCCTAGCTTGAGGAAACCTAATGTCTAAAACATGGCGTTTTCAATGGTCGTCACAAAAACATTTACACGACATATAGTTATTTTAACGTCGTTTAGAGGTTGGACACTAACTAAAACATCATGGCCGGAAGTTTTGAATGAAGAGATAATTTGAAATTATTTAAATATAATGCATAAAACACAAAATCACGGGGGGGCATTAAAATATTCATAGTATTTTCATATATACTTTCTCGTAAAAATTAAGGTTCCAGTCGGAATCAACTCTACGCAATATAATACAAACATAGAATAATTAATTTTTAATAGAATTAGTTTTACTTAATTGCCTTCTAACCATAAATTTTTAGTTAATTATTTTTTTCACAAGAGCACGTACGATTTCTTTTCAACTTCCACAAAAAACAGTCAATCGCATAACGCTAATAAGACGTTTTAGTCACTTCACAAAATTAATATGAATATGTAAGAGATATCTCGTAACGTCTATATAATCAAAACGTTCTATTCTGCGACGTCTACAGGACGTCTAAACGACGTAAATGGTCATCGTCGCGACCTTTATGTGACCATTAAACGACAAATGGTCTTATAACTGGGGCCATTTTCGCGTTTTGTAAACGTTATAATAACGTTTATACAACCTTTCTTTAGGACTAAAAGGTAAACAAAAAACGTTGTCACGACTTTTATATGACAACGAATTGTTACTTGGGTATGGCATCAGAAATGTTGCACATGATTTCATTGCTTCCTATCTAAATGATAGAACTCAGAGGGTATGCGTAAACCACGTGAAGTCAGAGGGCTCAACTGCATTAATGGGTGTCCACAACCTGACGACCTCCGTGGCGTAGTGTGTAGCGCTGTTGCCTTAACGTGCGCAGGTCCCGGGTTCGCTCCCCGGCAGGGTCAATTTGGGAATTTATAATTTCTGAATTTTCCTTGGTCTGGCCTGGTGGGAGGCTTCGGCCGTGGCTAGTTACCACCCTACCGGCAAAGACGTGCCGCCAAGCGATTTAGCGTTCCTTTACGATGCCGTGTAGAAACCGAATAGGGACACGGGTAAAAAGTGTTTTTAGGGGGAAAGGAGCGACAAGAAAGCAAATAATGTAAAAGCCGCTCGTGGCACGCCTTGCTTTGCTGTACCTAATTCGACAAATATATGTCACCGTAAGATTGTAAAAACCGTTAGATTATAATCTAACTCGCGAAATTGTAAACTGTCGAATGATTACAATATAACGCATTATTTTTCGGTAGATTGTAACCTGTTAGGTTTATTGCCCAAGTGCACTACTTGATTATTTATGTCGAACCCTAACTTAACCTACAAGAAAGAGACAAGAAAACGTAAATACAATGAATATTTCAAAAATTGTCATTAAAAAAATTAAACGGTTCACAATCTTCAGACTGTTAAAAATCTATCGAAAAAAAAGCGTTAGATTACAATTTACGGTTTTTACAATCTTACAGTGACATATACATATATACATGGAGAGCTCCAGATGCTATGCAAAGTTTATGCAAAGCGGATCTCTTTTTACGTTGGTCACGAGTGCCGCGACCGGCCAACACGCGAGCCGTGTTGGGCTACGCCATAGGCTACTCCGTAGCGAGCGGCGCTCGGCGCCCCCTAAGACCGCTGCGCCCGTGTGCAACGCACACCCTGCACCATAGGTAAAGACGCCTCTGATCAAAACTGCCTAACTCCCTAGTTTTGAGTCGTAGCCGTATACCTACAGCATAAGGATTCAAGATTTGGAGTCAGATTTTTTTATGGGACCATCTCGCGAGCTTCCTCATTCCACTGAAAAAAAAATTTTTCGAATCGGTTTGGAAACCACGGAGATATGCGGTAACATACATTAAAAAAAAAACGCGCCGAATTGAGAACCTCCTCCTTTTTTTGGAAGTCGGTTAAAAAGTGAAAAGTTTATAAATTATAATGTTGTCGGTGAATAGATCAACGTTTTTTTAAAAATGTTGTACAAAAAAACGTTTTGATTGCATCAATTGATGCATTTTGAGAAGCGATTTGTTTAAAAAATAAGTAAGTAATTAGATAGCTCCTCTACCTGTTGTACCAGTGTCAGAATCCGAAAAACGCGCTTCATCCTGCACTGTCCACCAAACACACCGATACTTGTTACGCTCATGGTCAAAACAACGTCGTTGAAAAACAGCAGGACTGATGACATGGAATCCAACGCTAGGGATTTTCTGATTTGTGCGAGTGTAAGGTCGGATAAAGTTATCGAAAATACAGATAGACCTAGAAGAAAATTGAGCTATGAATAAGAATACCTTAGAATAAAGTATAGCATAGTATACTTCAATAGCTGTTCTAGTATAGTATACTATTATATTATACAGACAAGTAACTCCTTAAATTATGAAAATATTTTACGTGACGTGAAGCCTGACTTTATAATGCAGAGAATAGAGATTGTTCGCTTGAATCACGGCTTGAATCATCATGAATGGCCCTGCGCACCGGACTACCTACAGATGATTCCTTGATTATTGACTACAGCTACTATACATATACATGCTATAGGTACATGATATAGTATTGTGATGCTATGCTTCATTCCAACATCCGTGACGAGAATAAGTAAAATACACCCAATTATATATTAATCATTCTCAGAACATGTTTAATTTTTTATCTGATTAAAATTTTAGAATACTAGGTAGATGATGCCCGCGACTTCGTCCACTGGATTGATGTTTTTTGATTCCCGCGGGAACTCTTCAATCTTCGGGGATAAAAAGTAGCCTATGTCCTTCCCAGGGATACAGCCTGTCCCTGTACTAAATTTCATCAAAATCGGTTGAGTAGTTGGGCCGTGAAAGCGTAGCAGACAGACAGACACACTTTCGCATTTATAATACGTCGTCCGCGTGGACCAAGTTTTTTCTCAACTCTTGAATTTTCCGGGATAAAAAGTAGCCTATGTCCTTCGCCGGGACCAAATTTCATCAAAATGGTTTGAACAGATGGGCAGTGAAAGCGTAGCAGACAGACAGACAGACAAACACACTTTCGCATTTATAATATTAGCATGGATTAGTATGGATGGACAGCATCGTAGAAATACTTCTCAAAAACAACTCACGCAACATGGTGATGGCTATGCCGCTAATGAAAGCAGCTTTACGGGATATGGTGACTCTGAAGGTGCCGTTATTGTCAATGCGCTCGAAGCGAAGTGGCGCGAAGCCAGCGAAGCGTGAGACACGCAGAGCAATCCCAATGGCGCCGCTCACAATGCATTCGTCTTCCTTTCTTGCTTTCCATTTTATAATTTCTAACCTATTCATCCTATTAAATATACCTTAGAATGTAAATCAACAGGATAACATTATTTTGGGCTCTAATATAGAGGTCTGAACTGTTATATTTTTCCCTTATATTAGTTATTCAGATTCAATAATTTTGTTAACCTAACTATCCAAAATCGAATGAGTCCTGTGTTAATATTTTTATATAATGTACCTACTTAGTATAGTTAAGTAGAAGGTTACGTGCATTATGAAAGGTAATGGAAAATTAATGGTGTTTATGTAAATACAGGACACTAAGCATACATTTGAAGAATATCAGATCAAATTCAACACACCTACTAAAGAATATTATTATAGAGTTACTAGATTATGCCCGCGACTTCGTCCGCGTGGATCAAAGTTTTTGATTCCCGCGGGAACTCTTTAATTTTCCGGGATAAAAATGGGTAGCCTATGTCCTTCCCCGGGATATAACCTACCTCTATACCAAATTTCAGCAAAATCGGTTGAAAAGATGGGCCGGGAAAGCGTAGCAGACAGACAGACAGACACTCTTTCGCATTTATAATATTAGTATGGATTAATATAGAGTCGGTAGTTCAGTAGAATTAAAAGTAAGTAGGTATGCGGTGCAATACAGACTTCTTGCTTTATAGTTATTAGTTTATAAAGAAAAAGATTTAAACTAAAAAAATTTAAGAGGCTCAAAAGTCAAAACAGTTAAAAAAACGTTTAGAGCTTTTTAAACATCATAGTAAATTAAAAACTTTATTCATATTTATCGCAGCAATTAAAGCATCAATTAAGTATTCGAATTTGTAGTATCATTTTGATACTCATCTACGTTGTCACGATTTCATGTGGGCATCCTGCGATTCAGATGTGTCTCTTTTGATTTTCTTATGATTCCTTTTCTCTTCCAACTTTTTCTGAACTTTTAGTACTTGCCTCATTACGTCTTCTGGCGTAACCCTAGCGACTGGTGCGATACGCACGTAAATATTCCTTTCTTGCACGTGTTTTTTAGCTCTTTCTTGGTGACCATATTGCTCAGTATGGCGAGGAGATTCAAGAATATCATCTTCTGTAACCGAATAGTCATCTTTTTCTGATGTAGCAGGTCTCTCCTGCATAGCTTCTATCAGGTATTCAAGAACAGATGGTACTTTACTAAGAGCATCAAAACATTCACGGCCCATGTTATTTAGTTCCTCTGAATCTGCAAAAGATTATAAGAATATGTACCTATTGTTAATAGCTTTCCTATTATTATTAAAATCTAGCTGACAGCCCTGGCTTAGCATGAGTATGGTTAAACATCAAAATTTTACAAAGATCACAATTGATTTTCGGTTACCCATTGAGAAGTTCCGCCCTCCCATCTTCAAACCATTTATGGGAATGTTAGGATTGAAGATAAACAAACCCAATGTAATTTACGAATATTATATTATGAAAGTTGATTATTTATTTAGTTACAAAGTCTATTGATATATTATAATAAACGATTTATAACACTAATTACGGACTATGTACGATATAACAAATATAATAATTAATTGATTGAATTGAGTGAATTAGCCGGACATGAGATGCGTGTACGCGGCCTCCCGTCGTCGGGGTTCAGAATTCACTGATTCGAACGCCTGGGAGAATCCCGACCGAAAGCGAGTCGGAACGGAAATTCCCGAGGGTTCAGTAGGTCTCGTGGGACTTCGCCACATCAGCCCCCCCGGAGACCTTTAGGTCGATCATGACGAATAAAGAATTCGTTCTTTTACACAATTCGTTTCACTCGTTACAAAAGTAAGTATTATAATTAAAATTAAACATAAAACTTAATTAGATATTTAACTATGACATGTTTACAAAAAATAAACGATACAGTGCGATATTAGAAGTTTACGTACAATATTAATAGCTAAATGCATTCTCCAAAAATGGTTCTACATACTTATGATATGTGAGTTTACTCATATACGAAGGAATCTAACCCGTCTGCCAGAGCGAGTAACTGTATCAGGCTTGGTGGCAGGCGGTTCTGAAGTAACAGGTGAAAGATACGTACGTGGTTTTGCACCAGAAACATCGCTATACACTTTGCATGCACTAGAGGCAGAAATTCTTATTTTCTGTAAATCCAACGAAGAAGAAGCGTGCAAAAGATGTCTCAACTCGGTGTCCGTTTCTTTTGAGAAAGGGAGTATATCTAAACTAATGCTATCAGTAACAGATTCAATCCGAGAGAGCGCATCGGCAACGACGTTGTCCTCTCCGGAAATGTGTCGCACGTCGGTCGAGAATTGTGACACGAAATCGAAATATCGGAACTGACGTGGAGAGCATTTTTCAGACGCTTTACGAAACGCAGCAACAATAGGTTTGTGGTCTGTCCAGATCGTGAACGGCTTCAGCTCGACCATGAAACGAAAATATTTCACGGCTTCGTAAATTGCGAGAAGCTCTCGATCGAAAGGCTATACTTACGTTGAGCAGAGGTCAGTTTCTTGGAGAAGAAAGCAAGGGGTTGACAATTACCTTCAACTTTCTGCTGCAATACGGCGCCGATGGCGATATCGGACGCATCACAGACCAACATCAGATCCGCTGTAGGATCGGGATGAGCAAGCAGTGTTGCATCGACGAGGCTCTTTTTGCATTCGTTGAAAGCCTGTTCCAGCTCAACCGTCCAAGTGATTGGAGTGTTAGGCTTGGTATCCGTGCCGCTAAGTAGTTGGTGTAAAGGTGCTTGGATTTTCGCAGCGTTCGGTAGGTACCTTCTATAAAAGTTAATCATACCGAGAAATCTCCTTAATTCTTTCAAGGTCTTGGGCTGTGTGAAGTTCTGGATGCTACTTATCTTTTCTGGCGTAGGACTCGTGCCGTTTGCCGTAACTAAGTAGCCGAGGAACTCGACTTCCGGAACACCAAATACGCTTTTAGCGGAGTTTAAAACAGCACCATGATCTCGAAGGCGCTCTAGAACCTGTTTGAGATGAAATTCGTGATCGTTGTGGTCGCGTGACGCAATCAATATGTCATCTATATACGGGAAAGCAAAATCCAGGTCCCTTAAGATTTCGTCCATGAACCGCTGAAACGATTGCGCGGCATTCCTCAGACCAAAACTCATGAACGGAAACTCGAATAATCCGAACGGCGTAGTTATGGCAGTTTTGGGTACATCCGCAGGGTTGACTGGAATCAAATGGTAAGCACGTACCAAATCAATTTTGCTGAACACAGTACAGCCATGTAGATTATGGGAAAAATCTGCGATGTGGCGTACTGGGTATCGATCGGGTATTGTCCGAGCGTTGATGCCTCTGTAGTCTCCGCAAGGTCGATCAGTACCGTCTTTTTTAGGTATATATACTGTTCTTAGGTAATACCTGCTCTTACCATATCCTCAAACTCACGCTTAGCTCGGCGGAGCTGGTCCGGTGCCAATCTGCGAGGTCGACTGTACACCGGCGGACCGGGCGTAGTGCGTATGTAGTGCAGCGTTTGATGCTTAACTTCGCGCACCATTGGCTCGCCAGAGGGTCGCGTGACCTCAGGAAACTGTTTGAGTAACTGATGATAACGAGAATTACCTGTAACAGTCTTAATTTCGCACTCTAAGGAAGATAACACGGGTTTAGCATTTACAATAAGCGTAGTCGTATTATCAACTAATCTGTGGTTCCTTACATCTACGAGTAGGTTATAATATGATAAAAAATCTATGCCTATGATCGGTCTGGTTACGTCGGCTATTACAAAACGCCAGCGAAAATCTCGACGTAACCCGAAGTTTAAATTTAAGTTTATTGTTCCATATGTATTAATCACTGTACCATTAGCGGCAAAAAGTTTATAGTCAGTCTTAACAATTGTCTTATTAGAACTTACATTTCTAATTGGGAACACACACAAATCAGCACCAGTGTCTATTAAGAACTTAACGTTAGAGTGTTTGTCCGTTACAAATACGCGACTCGGTGTGACGTCACGACAGTCATCGTTAGCCGCCATCAATGACTGCGTTTTTCGTTTTCCGATGAGTAAGTGCACGGCTCACGGCACTTAGTAGCTTTGCTCTGGAACTTGCGGTGATACCAGCATTGGGCATCAGTCGCAGAATCATTGGATCGGCTACGGGAACGTCGGCGCCATCTCGTGCTGCTATTCGATCTCGAACGGGATCGCGATGACGATGTAAGTGCGTCGATTTGGCGCGACAAATTAGCGATTGATTGCTTGAGTTCGCTAATTTCATCATTCGACGTGGACAGCTGATGAACTTGCGGCGCAGTACCAATCACATTATTATACGCATGCGTAGCCAGCTGTTTGAGGCTACTCTTGGATTGCGATGCCATTGTTTAAAATAAAATAAAAACTTTTGTTACACTGAATCTATTTTCGGAATAAAACAAGTTCGTCACTATGCACACAAAGAATGTTCGAAATATGCAAGCACTTGAGAGTTCGGGACGCGTCGCCGGTTCACCACTTATGGGAACGTCGGGTGTCACCAGTTATGGGAATGTTAGGATTGAAGATAAACAAACCCAATGTAATTTACGAATATTATATTATGAAAGTTGATTATTTATTTAGTTACAAAGTCTATTGATATATTATAATAAACGATTTATAACACTAATTACGGACTATGTACGATATAACAAATATAATAATTAATTGATTGAATTGAGTGAATTAGCCGGACATGAGATGCGTGTACGCGGCCTCCCGTCGTCGGGGTTCAGAATTCACTGATTCGAACGCCTGGGAGAATCCCGACCGAAAGCGAGTCGGAACGGAAATTCCCGAGGGTTCAGTAGGTCTCGTGGGACTTCGCCACACATTCATTAACCAACATAATTCTAGAACTTTTGCAGTATGATATGGATTTAATCTATTTCGATGCTACCTCATACAAATTGAGGTGAAGGCATAGGGTCGGTGAACGTGACTATACCTACTCATTTAATTTTAATTTCTTAATGTCATTAAGTTTAAATTATTTATTTTAGTGATTAACTTCCCCTGATATGAAAATGTAGAAAAAAGGCAAAGAAATTTTTACGAAATCGAAGTGAAAAGTTCTTTAAAAACCATTCTACTCAATTCTATAGCCTCTCATATCAGTTATCAACTCATAAGTATGGCTCGTTTTAACACAGACTTCGCGTAGATTGAGGTGTTTTGGTTCCCGCGGAAAAAAGTGGCCTTTTTTTTATCCACGACAAGTTAGCCCTTGACTGCGATCTCACTTGATGGTGATGATGCAGTCTACGATGGTAGCGGGCTAACATGTCAGGGGCATGGCAATTATATTAAACCCATACCCCTATTCGGTTTCTACACGGCATCGTACTGGAACGCTAAATCGCTTGGCGGCACGTCTTTGCCGGTAGGATGGTAACTAGCCACGGCCAAGGCCTTCCACCAGGCCAGACCAGGGAAAATTCAGAAATTATAAATTCCCAAATTGACCCTGCCGGGGATCGAACCCGGGACCTCCGCACGTTAAGACAACAGCGCTACACACTGCGCCATGGAGGTCGTCAAAGCCTATGTCACTCTCCAGGTTCTCAACTATAACCATCAAAGATCAAGTCGATCCGTTGCTCCGTTGCGGCGTGATTGAAGGACAAACCAATAAACCAACAAACAAACACACTTTCGCATTTATAATATTCGTGACTAGCTGATGCCCGCGACTACGTCCGCGTGGTTTAAGTTTTTTTGATTCCCGCGGAAACTCCCTATTTTTCCGGGATAAAAAGTAGCCTATTAGTCTATGTACCTATAACCCCGACCTTCACCGAGCTGTTTAATGGATGAAACCAACTTTTTATTTTTATTTAGTAATAGATAAATACACCTAAAATAGGTTGCCTATTAAAATCCGGTCCAGGCTATTTTTAAATTAATTAATTTAATTAACCTTGTTTTTTGTCAAGTTTATTGTAATTAATGCTATACCATCGCGTTTGTTATAAAATTACCTATATTTTGATATAATATGTATAACTCAAGCGGTTCCGATCCTTTAAGTTAAGGATTATGGTGGTTGTATGGTAACAATTAACATAGTCCATAGGGCTCTACACGTCCAGCACCAGTGGGACAAGTGACAACATTTCCTCAGAGGCCACATAAAAACATCTTGTGGACCATGCAGCGGGTGCTGATCTGGCAAGACTAAAGGCTGTTTCGAAGCCGGAGTCTGGTGCGTAGTTACAGGCTTTACCTTCACTGAACCTGGGCACTCTCCTCGACAGCGATTCTCTTCGTGTGGCAGTGGCTTACCGATTGGGTTGTAATGTTTGCGAACCCCATCGATGCATTTGCGGTTCCATGGTGGAAGCTAACGGTCATCATGCTTTGAGTTGCTGTCGTTGCTCAGGTAGGTTCCCACGTCATCACGCCCTGAACGATATTGTCTGTAGAGCACTCATTTCGGCTAACGTGCCCTGCGCGATCGAACCACCTGGTTTGAGCCGCACGGACGGTAAGCGTCCAGGATGGCTTGACTCTTGCCCCTTGGCAAAAAGGGAAATGCCTGTTGTGGGGCGCGACTTGCGCCTGTACTTTGGCGCTAAGCCACCTTAGTCGTACGTCCCGGTTAGCTAGTGCCGCTGCAGAATCCGCTGCCACGAGGAAGAGAGCCAAATATGCACCACTCTTGGGCCAATATTTATTTGTCCCACTGGCGGTGGAGACGATGGGGTGCTGGGGTGGGGAAGCAAAAACTTTCATAAATGTGATCGGCCGTCGTTTGAGGCAAAGGGGCTGTGACCCATGTTCTGGTTCCTACCTGGTTCAAAGGTTATCCATCGCCATTCAGCGTGGCAATGCTGCAAGTTTGATGGGTACCTTTGGTCCAGGGGCAACCAGGGGTGGTCTTTTTGATTAGGTTTTTATTTTTATCTTTTGTTAGTAGGTATATTTAAGGATTAGTTTTAAATTTTATTTTAAAGTTAGTTTAATATTTTGTAATTCAATTATCTAAACTTCATAATGGTAAAATATGTAAGAATTATAATATGAGCAGCGCCTACTCCACAACCTCACCCTTTTGCTGACATAACAATAGCTTTCTAAATTTTGATTAAAACAATCCTTTTGTCATGCTCGTATCACGCAGGGGAGGGAGCAAGTCGTTCCAGCATTTCGTAGCCGCAAATTTAAAGCTACCACGAAATGCTGCTGTTGAATGGTGAGGAGTTCTCAAGGTCCAAACCCTATTTGATCTAGCGTTAGTCTTCTTTGCCCATTCTAATTTGTTGAAAAGATAGTGGGGCATTTGAGAATGAATCACGCCAAACAATAAATACGCTTTCACGGCCCATCTGTTCAACCCATTTTGATGAAATTTGGTACAGGGGTTAATTGTTTCCCGGGGAAGGATAATTATAGGCTACTTTTTATCCCGGAAAATTAAAGAGTTCCCGCGGGAATCAAAAATCTTAATCCACGCGGACGAAGTCGCTGGAATCATCTAATTTACTATAAAAATTCAAGGGAAATCACCTACCTTGACAATAAATGTGGACTAAACTTAGCAAAATAGTCAATAGTACTATTTTCCTCTTCATTTTGCGGGAACGTAACTTGGGAGTCTACAAAATTGTCTAAGTAATTTTCACCAAAATTACTTACTAGTTTATAAATAAAAGATCATTGCTGCATAAGTACCTACTTAGTTAGATAAGATAACAAGCACTATGTAGCACTTAGTCACAGAATAATATAATAGTACTGACGACTTAGTTTTAAGTCTTACCTACTTATTAAGCACTAGATGATTCCCGCGACTTCGTCCGCGTGGTTAAGTATTTTTGATTCCCGCGGGAACTCTTGAATTTTCCGGGATAAAAAGTAGCCTATGTCCTTCCCCGGGATACAAACTATCCCTGTACCAAATTTCATCAAAATCGGTTGAACAGATGGGCCGTGAAAGCGTAGCAGACAGACAGACAGACATGCACACTTTCGCATTTATAATATTGGTATGGATAATATGGCATGTTCGTCCCATAACCCTTTAGAGACGCGTTTAAAATAAATAAGTAGGTACTTACATTAAGTATATACTCGTATTTAGTTCAGAGAATTATCATTTTACAGTGGAAATTAACATTCAATCTTTCTCTAATCTGCCGATATTTTACTGCTAGATGATTCCCGCGACTTCGTCCGCGTGGACAGAGTTTTTCGATTCCCGCGGGAACTCTTGAATTACATTAGGAATAAAAAGTAGCCTATGTCCTTCCCCGGGATACAACCTATCCCTGTACCAAATTTCATCAAAATCGGTCGAACAGATGGGCCGTGAAAGCGTAGCAGACAGACAGACAGACAGACAGACACACTTTCGCATTTATAATATTAGTATGGATAAGCCACTTCAAGGGGTAGGTATCTACTATCTACCTACAGCAATAGTCAGTCACACATGTTTTTTGTTTGAATATCGAACATATTATTTATCTTTTTATTTTAAGGGCCTGTTTCACAATCTTCAAGTAAACCTTAACCGACCAAAACATTTGAAAATTTGACAGGATTCCTATATCTGTGAAAACATTAAATTTCTTCGTCAGATAAGGTTTACTTGGCGATTGTGAAACAAACCCTTAAACAATTAAAAAGTTAAAGTCCCTTGCCTTATACGTATAAAATTATTACCTCATGAAATCAAAGAATCAGACATGAAATTAGGCTGACATACACAGAGCGTACCTACTTGAAACGTATATTTAGTACCTAGTAGGTACCTAGGAACCTATATAATATAGGTACGTATATAGATTTGTATTCTAAAGATCATAATGGCTAGATTAAAGGTCCTTCATTGTTTTAAAAGCTCTGCAGGTACATAAAAACAAAAATTAAACGAGTTAAAAAAGGATTTAAAATAAAAATTCTTTTCAAAAAACCGACTTCCAAAGCCACTGTAAAGTAAAAAATAATTTTGATTTCTACACACTATGTTGAAGTCGGGCGAGCCTGACGCGTCAACTTTGCCTATCTTTGTTATACTCGCCCGACTTCAACATATTAATTTAGGTACCTACTCGTAGTGTGTAGAAATAAAAATTATTTTTTACTTTACAGTGGCTTTGGAAGTCGGTTTTTTTAAAAGAATTTTTATTTTTAACTTTTTAGTGTACCTACTCTTAATCCAGTACCCTGCAGCATCAGAGTTGAGGAGTTGGGACTTGGGTTCAAGTATAAAGTCGTTGCTTGACACCTACAATATGAATTCACCATAAAAAAATCCTAAATCGCTATTTTTAAGGAGTTCTGTACCCTGCAGCATCAGGGTTGAGGATTTGGGACTCAGAGTTGTATCGTATACCTACACGTGACTTGATACCTACCTACTATATGAATTCACCATCAAAATTTCCTAACTCACTAGTTTTGATGATTTCATGTAGTACGGTACACCTACAGCATCTGGATTGAGGATTTGGAGTCAGAATTTTTTATGGGACCACTTTTGTGAGCTTCCTCTAACCAATGAAAAAAAAATTGTTCAAATCGGTTTAGTACCACGGAGATATGCACCGACATACATTAAAAAAAAAAAAAAAGATACTTGCCGAATTGAGAACCTCCTCCTTTTTTGGAAGTCGGTAAAAAAAGGAAATATCTACTCAAAACGTTATCTGTAGAGGCCATAGGAACTAATGATAAGGTGTCTTTAATTACTACTTCGCATACCTTTATACGGTCTGACGTTTAAAGTAAAATACCTAAGATAAAACCTGCGAGGGTCCCTTACGCGTAGTGGTATGAGAAGAAACTACCACTTACTAAGTACTTACTGAACACCTTTTCTTTTTTCGGGAAAAGTAGCAATAATATTTTTCAAGAACCAACTATAATTTAAAAAAATACGATCATCTGTAGAAGTAAACCACAGTTAAACTTCCAAAAATTTCCATAAAAAATTGGAAAGGAAGCAAGGTATTTTTATACTATACCCAATTGTAAAAGCAGGAAGGTACATAATCGCGTATACGAAGTTTAGGTTTGTTCATGTAATCGGTTTAAATATCGATGTTCTGCGTGATTAGTTCCTTGATATTTCGGTTTTGAGTGTAAATATGACTAGACCTTCTATTATTTAAAAAAGAAATCGAGAAATTATTCAGACCAAAATATAAAGTTTTTCCGGACTTCCGGATGATATTGGATAGAAGCAGGCGTTACTTTGCGAAAGTCCATGACACTGAAAAAACTAGAAGTTTAATTCGCTATAATCCGCCACAGAAGGAAAATCTATGTGGTAGTACAGTGCGTATCTCGAACCTAATGGCCGCGACATTCACCACACCACACTATAACCCTCAAAAATACCCTCAATTGTTGAGATACGCACTGTACCACATAGATTTTCCTTCTGTGGCGGATTATAGCGAATTAAACTTCTAGTTTTTAGGGTTCCGTACCTCGAAAGGAAAAAACGGAACCCTTATAGGATCACTTTGTTGTCCGTCCGTCTGTGTGTCAAGACCCTTTTTCTCAGGAACACATGGAGGTATCAAGCTGAAATTCATATCAAATACTCAGATCTACTGTCCCTTGAAGCTGTGAAAAAAATCAAACTTCTAAGCCACCGCAATCAAAAGATACAGCCGTATATGCTGCAAATTTTCGACACTCGCAAGGAAATCAAAACCTACAGGGTACTTCCCGTGAACTCAGAATTTTGTATGAAGCAACGTCTTATAGCACAAAATAAAGGAAAAATTGCGAAAAGCTTAAATTTTTAGTTTAATAAAAATATTTTTAATAATTTTAACCTCATTAATGTTACGGATTTCATTTAGCAATAAAAATACCTAAGTACATAACTTTTGCTTTAATACCTACAGGTTTATACGGAACCCTCGTTGCGCGAGGCCGACTAGCACTTAGCCGGTTTTTTCGTTACATAGGTCGTTCAAAAATATTGTAGGTGTCGCAAAACCATTTTTCGATTCAGGGATCAGTTCGCAAAATATTATTTGTATTTTAAATAATGTATTATGTATGATAATATCCTAAACTAACTTAACCTAACCATGCCAAATTACAGCTTTCGAGTACATAGAGCCTTTGAAGCTAAACCGCGGATAGACGACAGACTGATAGGACATGGCGAAACTGTAAAGGGTCCTCGTTGACTATAGAACTCCAAAAATGAACAATACTTAATAATATAATCATTTGATAACCATGAAATACTATGATTGTTATCAATTATTATCATACATAGGGGAACTTAACTACATAATCATTAATAATGCACTACCTATTTATCTTCGATGTACCTAATGGGTATAATAAGTTAGTGCCTAACTATCAAGTTTACCTTCGATCAAATAATTTTCGTAGGGGTATTCAACATTTACATAATTTTAGTGAATAATGGAAAATTGGGGAATTGATATCAGAAATGCTTTAAATGATTAAAAATATCTTTCCAACTGAGGAAAGACGTTTTTTTGACTTTCTAAAATCAAGCCTAGGAAAGTATGAATTAGGCAGAAGCATACACTAGGTATCTAATGGAATTTAAATGTATAGGGAAAGTAAAGAATCAAATCAATCAAATAAATATTATAAATGCGAAAATTTGGATGGATGGATGTATGTATGGATGTATCATGTATGGATGGATGTTTGTTACTCAATCATACCCGAACGGCTGAACGGATCTGGATGAAATTTGCCACACAGATAGATTATAGTCTGGAATAACACATAGGGTACTTTTTATCCCGGAAAACTAAGGAGTTCCCGCGGGAACCAACCAGAGTGTGATTATGAGTGTGCACAGAGGGTTAAATAACTTGGCCTTTTCGTTCTGTATACTATTAAGCTTACATGTGGTAGCTTTAAAGTAGATTTAAAAAAAAAAAGAAAAAGAAATAGTGCTACACGTCTGCCAATTCAATCGGCCAATATAAAAACTGACCGAGCTGCAAAAACTAGTGGATTTCAATAATGAACCAAGTATTGAATTTTGTATACGCCATAGCGTTACCGTTGTTAACCCTTTCAGTAACGGAATGTACGACGAATATAAAAGATAGATCGAACAGCAAAGAAAATGCTTCAGGGGTAGAGACGACAACGGTATCTACGCCAATGGAGGAAACAGAAGAAATTAATCTCATAGAGGTTATGGTGGAATGCAATGATTCATTCCGTGTTGAAATATGTAAGTACAAAACAAAACTATACCTACTTATAATATTATTATTGTGATCGACATCTTCATCAGCTGCTTAAAGTCCGAGGAGATTCGGAAGAAACCCAGAGGGACCGACATAGCTGGAATAGTTTCTAAGCTGGAGTCACAATGAACGGGGCACATAGGTCGAAGAACCGATAGGAGTTAGGATCCCAAGGTGATTGAATAGTATCCTACCACGGGAACACCCCGCGATGAACGACCCGCCCGTCGCGTCGCTAGCTGGACAGACGATCTCAAACGACTATGGTGTAGTTGGGACGAGCCACTGAAAGCAGTACAGTAGCAGCCGCAGTACAAGATAGTGCCCTGTGGAGATTCATCGGTTGAGACGACGCGACGACGACGCCGAATGGTAGTCCGATGTGATCACAAATCGATATTCTATAGTTCACTAAAGGGCTTAAATATTAAGTGGGTGGGTAAGTATTTTTTGAAGTATTATACATGTTTAGGAAAGGTCAAAGTCAAACGATGTTTATTCAAAATTGGCGCCTACAATGTAGGTACACTACGAGGGTTCCAAACACGCCCTGGTAAATAGAAGCTTAAAATTGACTCTTTTGATAATTAATTTCATTAAAAGATTGATAACTACAAAATAAATAAAATAGTTACCTATCCATTGGTTCGTCAAGATACAATGAGAGATTTGTATATGTATTTAATACCACACTGAAAACACCGATGCTGTAGGTACCTACTCTTCCATTTTATTTTCCGTAAACAATTACCACAGCAATTACTAACAGTTTGATCTATGGAACCATCTGTCCCTGACTCGTGCTTCAGATATCACTCTAGTTTATATTAAAAATATTTACCTATTCAATATCGTGAAAGTTTTTCTATAATGGTAAATTAGGCGCTCAGAATCATAGATTAATTATTAGGATGTTTAAGTAGGGTGGTCCGGGAATACCATGATATTGGTTTATCTTCGCTTGAAAACTATCACTATTAATCATAGTTTTTTAAGTTTTATAATAAATAAAATTAATGCATCGGTTATTACACAACTGATTGATGAAATGATTGAAATTTTTTTTTTTTCAGCATATCTAGAGAGCTTTAATAAAAGTGGAAGCTTTCCTGATGAAACTGATAAAACACCTAAGGTACGCACAATCATTCTTATTTAAAACAGTAATAGATTTCAGGTTGTACATATTTATCTATGGTAATAGCTTAGATAATATACACGACATTCATTGGGTAATAGACTATTCATTTTCTGCGTGGTTTTTCCATTATTTTTTTTGCCTCTGATCACTTCGGAGCCTCGGAGTCGGAGGTCAACGATTGATAGATACTCTATTGATGGGTATTACGTAATAATATATTTTTCACACCACTCGCTCAACAACGCCTTATTACATGGCCTGTTATCTAAGGTTAAAGTAAGACATTAAATCCCTAGGGTTATAATGTTGTACTAAAAACCATTATTCCCTAGGGTTATAATGTGATTTGAATTTAGAATCATCGCGCATCTGAAGCAAGATCTGAAGGAAATTCTGTTCATTCCAAAGAGGTTTTATTCATAATTCTTATTGCTATATCCGTAAAGTCCAATTTCGGTATACAGAATGTGTTCTCAGCAGGCGCGGCCAACTCGATTTTTGAAAACCGAAGCCGTGGCCCACTAGATTCGCACTGACGACATTTGTTTGTCAAATCGAGTAGGCCACGCCAGCTGAAAGAAGTGGTTGTATCGCGAGGTGTGAAAAGTAGAGTATTCACCGTAGGGGTAATGCTGTATTAATCTTGGGCGCCCCTAATTCCCGCGCTACTCTCAGGATTCTAGATGCAAAACCCTCGCTACGCTCGGGAGTTACTCTAGAATCCCTCGTTCCGCTTGGGATTTATCCCGGCGCCCGTGACATAATACATCGCATTACCCCCGTGGTGAATAATCTACTATTAAGCATGTTATATCCATGAGTAGCTAATGCCCGCGACTTCGTTCGCGTGGATTGAGGTTTTTCGGTTCCCGCGCATCGATTGGTAAGTCAATGTTCCCGCGGGATAAAAAGTAGTCTATGTGGTATTCCAGACTATAATCTATCTATCTGTGCCAAATTTCGTCCTGATCTGTTAAGCCGTTACGTTAAGCTATCACACCGGATAGCAAACATCCAACCACACATCCATCCATCCATTCATCCAAACTTTTGCATTTTTAATATTAGTAAGAGATTATTTATCTACTGTAAATAAAAATCAATTTGCCGTACGTTAGCCTCGCAAAATCTCGAAATAGCTGGACCGATTTTGATGAATTTTTTTGTATGTTTGAGTGGGTACCTATCGGGATGGTTTAAATTCACAATTGGAACCGGTAGGTGGTGGGTAATAACTTGTGAGCTTTATTATATTCTAACTGGCATTTTGACGTAATCCGTGGCGCTGTTGCCTTAACGTGCGGAGGTCCCGAGTTCGATCCCCGGCAGGGTTTGGAAATTTATAATTTCTGAATTTTCCCTGGTCTGGCCTGGTGGGAGGCTTCGGCCGTGGCTAGTTACCACCCGACCGGTAAAGACGTGCCGCCAAGCGATTTAGCGTTCCGGTACGACGCCGTTTAGAAACCGAATAGGGGTATGGGTTGAATATAACTGCCATGCCTCTAACAGGTCAGCCCTCGATGGTTAGCCCGCTACCATCTTAGGCTGCATCGTCACTTACCATCAGGTGAGATCACAGTCAAGGGCTAACTTGTAGTGGATAAAAAAAATAAAAATAGTGTTACATGCGCTGCGTTCTGGAGAAAGCTGGAATTGCTTCACCTGCGAGCCAGTTTAATGTGAAGCGCACTGCAGAAATATTCCCGCAGATCAGGGACATAGCCGAAGAGGATATTATCAAAATGGCGACCGAATGTACTGATAGACGTAAGTTTTTGATTAAGTTTAAAATGACGTGTATTCATTACAGTTGCAGTGTAATACCTACCACAGTTTTTTAATATAATATAATACTGATACCAATTAATTAGGTAGGTACGTATATCTACTACCTAGTGCTTCTGGATTAACCTCGAACTCTAAGCTCAGCGCGCTAAACCACGTGCAATCATTATGTTTGTTCGCTGTCTGAAGGGCTAAAAATCCACGGAGCTAAAAATTCGTGGAGAATCTCCACGGATTTTAGTACGATAAGTACATCCACTGGAGATAATGTACTTATTGTGCATGTCCACCCTGACCAACCTAGGTATAACTTACGAGTAATAAGGCCTATTACACCGCTAGTTTTGGCGACGCCTATTTCAAGCAATAAGTGCTAATTTAGGTACCCTTTATCCTTAAACCATATTACACTACACTGATTCAGGGTGAAGGGTCCCTGTGTAATAGGCCTATAACGCCAACGTAAATACGCCAACCTTACTTAGACATTATACAGTACGGTACGCCGAGCGAATATCTGGCAAGAACAATTTGGTAACTTTGCCTTTCGTGGTTTCTTTGTTTGCTTTGTAAGAAGAGTCACTGTGCTTAATATTTAAAAAACATTCGGCGCCTCATGGCCAATACCTCAATGGCACAGTACCTAGAAACTCGATAGCTTAAAATGTCAACCGTAAGTCTATTTTATAGAGGTAACCTGTATTTTTAGGGTTCCGTACCAAAATGGTAAAATGGAACCCTTATGGTGCGACTTTCTCCGTCTGTCTGTCCGTCTGTCCGTCTGTCCGTCCGTCACACTCGATTATTTCAGTAACTACCGAAGCTATCGACATGAAATTTGGAATAGTTGTGTATATTAGTGGCCCAAAGACACTGGAATAAAAAAAATTGGAAATTATTTTTGTTCTTATTTAAAAAGGGGGGAAAATCAGAGGGTTGAAATTTAAAAGTGAGATAACTGTACTGTGTGGGGTATCATATGAAAGGGTTTACTTTGTACATTTTAAAACAGATGTTTAATTATTTTTAGTTATGATAGTTTTGGATTTATCGGGGAAAATGTCTAAACAAATACCGTTCCCCCCCACTTATCTCCGGAGTTTACCAATCGAAAAATTTGAAATAATTAAGGTCAATAGGAATTTACGTATACTTTACAGGAAAACTATAGCCAATGCTCTAACTAGCATAGTTTTTTTGATATTAACAATAAACCTCTACAAATAAAGTTAGTCTTGCGGTTCATTAACAAAGGTAATTATTTATTAATAATGGTACGGAACCCTTCGTGCGCGAGTCCGAGTCGCACTTGCCCGGTTTTTTTAGGTTATAAACTGTATAGCTGTCTCTTAAGTATTTGTAGGTATAATATTTATTGTGTACTTTTTGCAGCTGAAACCTGTAAATGTGAACGGTCGTATCAATATCTGAAGTGTCTGATGGAGGCGATCATCGAAAAATATGACCTTGAAAGTTAAAATGCGAGTTTATTACGACTACCGTATCATGATACTTAATGTTATGTACCTTTATGGCGAAACCACACTACGGTTATTACGACTCTTACCGTATCATGATACATAATGTTATGTACCTATCTTTATGGCGAAACCACACTACGGACCGGACAGGAAGACAAAAAAGGCCTGCGTCACTAACTTTTTTTTGGAGCACACAGTAAGTCACAACCCCCGTTCGTTCCTCTCCGAGGTTTCGGGTTGCTGTTCGGAATAACGGTCCGTAGTGTTTTGGCACTCCGCTCTAGTAAATGATGTATTATGGAAAACATTTAACTAATATAGTATTTATTTGTACTTATTTAAAATATTAAAGCAATTGTTGAAAATCACTTTAAAATGGTTTTGTTTCTCCCTCTGAATATTGTGTTGTAGGTACCTACCACAGGTTGTACCCTGTTCATAAGCCTTTTAAAAGCGCTCTAGAATCAAGAGATCAATTTCCTTATTTTTTGTTCTAAAAAATGAAATAAAACACATAAAATACCTTAAAAACTTATTTAATTATGTCACGTTTAAGTTATGTAAATATAATATCATTTTTAACTAATATAAAACTAAGTTCAAGAGCAAATATCTTAAATTTACTTAGAAGGACGTTCTAAACCATGATCGATCTTCGTGATTTAGATCCGAAAAAGTTATGCCATATTTGGCCAACCCATCCAGACGTGGTTGTAGATGTAGGTTCTCTGCAAATAACGAGTTAAATATTAATTAAATGTAATTATTCGAATAATTGAGTACTTATTCAATTTGTTAAGAAATCACTATTTATCGACACTCACAAGGGAATCAAAACCTACAGGGTACAGTTTCCCGTGAAATCAGAATTTGATCTTCAAATTTTGTACGAAGCAACGTCTTATACCTAGCACAGATAAAGGAAAAATTGCGAAAAGCATAAATTTTTAGTTACATCATATAATAAAAATATTTTTACCTATGCAAATTTTCGACACTCGCAAGGGAATCAAAACCTACAGAGTACTTCCCGTGAACTCAGAATCTTTAAATTTGATACGAAGCAACGTCTTTTAAGGCGTGCTTTAGCAAAAATAAAGGAAAAATTGCGAAAAACATAAATTTTTAGTAAGGTATACTAATATTATAAATGCGAAAGTCAGTTTGTTTGTTGGTTTGTTGGTTTGTCCTTCAATCTGGCCGCAATGGGGCAACGGATCAACGTGATTTTTGGCATGGGTATAGTTAAGGGCCTGGAGAGTGACATAGGCTACTTTTTATCAAGAAAAATTAAGGAGTTCCCACGGGAATCAAAAAAACTTAAACCACGCGGACGAAGTCGCGGGCATCAGCTAGTATAAAAATATTTTTAGTAATTTACTTACTACCCCTTTCCGCATGAACGCGTAGAGGGATTACATTGAAATTAAAACAGATAAGTGGAATAAAAATACCATAACTTTTACTTATATACCTACAGGTTTGTACGGGACCCTCGGGGCGCGGGTCCGACTCGCACTTGGCCGGTTTTTTCTTAATATAATATCTCTGTACAAATTATGAGAACATTATTTCTTTACTTACTCTTTTTTACAATTATACATTTTGCTAAGTTTTTTTACGTCCCCGCGGCTGAGTCCCTCACGCTGACCGAGTTTTACGTCTTTAACCTGCAGCAAAAACATAAATTATCTATGAGTTGTACTGAAATAAATTATAACAGTCACCGAACCTTTATACCTACTAGCTAACTGGAAGCCATGTAGCCATGAAAGCCATGTAACACATTTGCCAGGCTTCCGATTCTAGGTATCTACCATTGCACTGTTAATAATAGTGACATCTATACTAACAATCAGGTACAATACTAGTAAAGTGCAATTTTTTGTTTAATTTTTATTAATAAAAAAATACTGTCCCAACATCAGATCCAAGCCCGTTCGTTTCGTTCCGGAACTAGGAACTGGGTAAAGCTTTACAAGTAAAACGTTTAACGTTTGAACTTTATTAATAATGTGGAATAAAATGCGGAGTCTATCCTCAGGCTATCACCACATTGATATTATTTCTACGGTTAGTTCTAGATCTTTGTTTGTCGTTTTGCAACATTGTTTATATTAAAGCTTAGAAGGAGGTATTTGTAAATGAAAAAATCATTCGCTATTTTACACAGGTAAGTAAAGGAACTTATAGTAGGTATCTTATATAATAACTGTTTACCTTAGGAACAATTGTCTTCTGCGAATTTTTAGAGAAAGCGTAGTCAGAATAATGCATTACACTGTTGTAATCGTAGGATACCCCGTAGTCGGATGTGCGTTTAGAATCTGCCTTCTTGAAATTATTTTCTGCGCCTGAAAAGGTTTTATGGTAATTTTTTTATCACTTGTGATAGGTACCTTGGCATTCAAAGCCGCGGTTGCTCTGCGAAGATGGAAATATTCATAAGTAGGTATATAATTCGGTTTTAAGTCAGAACGTTTTCCATCATCAGAGTCTGTCTAGTGAGATGTGTAGTAGTGTCTAGAATGTAGAGTCCGTGAATCGAAAAGTCCCGCAGCAATTAGCGGAATCAATGAGCGGCACTAATACATTTTATATGATATTTAGGTACTGCATAAACATGCGACAACAACCCTGCTTTAAATGGGACTTCTTTCGTCACATGCACTACTACTACCCAGATATTTCTTGTATAGCCTTGTTTACCTACAAAATGATAGTAAGTGATAGTGAGTTTGTACCTAACCCTGTATTGCCCGGATCAAAAAATCCCGGATAGATAAACAGATAAACTTAGTTACCGGTTTTAATGTTGGCGTATTGTATAGTGACGAAGTCGTCCCTATCCGGTCGACTCTGCTCGTGCATAAATCCGACAGCGTGCAACAACTCGTGCAATACAGTCCCCTTCTTACTCACACAGCCCGGCGCCTGCAGGTTCAATTCTTGGCGGCCTCCTTAAAACAGTTGAAAACAATTGTGACAGGTTACTCACTAAACATCTTAATTAACGATAGATGATAGATCGTACACGTATTATGCCTGCAGAATTCTGCTTGAACATTTAATAAGCATTACTAAAAATGAATACCTACCACCACAGCACAAAAAGGTAGGTACTGTGAGTATCTACTCATATTCTTACAGTGGACCGACGCCTATACAAATGGACATTGCCTTTGCTTACACTTTCAAACTAATTTTGGGCTTGAATGACTGAATTTCGTATATTTAATTCTGCCAGCTTAAAATACTCTTCCACTCTACCACCCTGTCACCTCGTAGGGTTGCTCTGTATAGGTGTGACTATCAGTCGGATTAAGAAAGAGTGTAAGGAACCGGTATCTCATTAGACTGTGCCTAGCTGTCTACACGAGAGATGTTATTTTAAGCAAGTAACTGCTAAGTTTCTAGCCCGCTCTTCTTTGAGGACTTAGGACTAGACACTAGTGGGTTAGTAGTAGTATACCCAATGATTCTAAACTGTTCCATGGCACGTGTAATGCAAACAATTTAAATGCAACAAATTATTTTAATAAGTAGGTAAGGTGAGTGGGTAAGATGAAAAATGGGGGAAGATAAAAAAAAGCAAAATAGCGCCGAACATTGAGGCAAAATCGCAAAAATTTTAATACAGGTAAAATCGTTGGATACACCCTTTAGTCAGGTCCCGCCCTGCAGCCTTCATCAGTCGCTTAGTGAAAACGCGCGTGTGTTACGTGGTGATTTTTGTAACGACACATTTCCCGCGAAAATTTGGGATATTTAATCTTACCCCGCTTGTTGTATCTTTTTACGCAGATAAGTTACATTGATTTTGTTTAGATATTGACAATTATATTTCTAATGTAATATGCACTATATAGAAGTAATTAGTAAATTTCTCATATTTAAAGATTTATCGTGCCTTTCAAACTAACTCCAGCAAAATTTAAAGGGGTAAGATGGTAATATAAATCATTCAGTCTTACCCCGCTAACAAAATACATAGAAAAAGTCACTGGTTCTAAAATTGTAGTAAAAGATCAATATTCAAATCATCTTAAAATTTGGTTGAAACACCTGTAATTTTTTTTTTTGTATAATATACTAAAAATACTAATATCAGCTAATACTCAAATATAAATAAATTATACACACTTATTCATTGCAGAATTTTCGTTAGATATAACATTATAAGAAGTGAGGCTAAGTACGGTGAAACCAATAGTTTTTTGTTTCTTATTATATACTTACTACTTATATAACTTATTATATCTACTGCAACTGCCATACGGATTGGAGAACAAATAAATGACAATGTATGCAGTAGCTTAGGAATATAAGATAAAATAAAGATAGTTTGACTGATTTTCGTACCTGAGATTTATGCTTCGAGGCTTCAAGTGTTTTGGTAAATGGGTAATTCTATTGTTATTTTTGTATTTTTAAAAATATACTAAAAATTTAACGTTTTTAATTTTATTTATCTACTTGCAAACGTGAGCCTGTAATTTTTAAATATCATATCTAAATATTTGAGAACCTCAGGCTATCTGCCTTTTTACGGGGTAAGATTGATATATATTTTTGATGAATTATTTTTTGCATAAAGCAAGGCGAATTTTTAATTTCAGTTACTTTCAAGCTATTCAGATCGTAGAAGCCAGGAGTTTATTTATCATCACGAATGCATAATGGCCATAAATACGATTCTAGTAACTATATCAATCTTGTCCCACTGTAGTTCCATCTTTCCCCTGAATTTCTTTTTCTGAAGTGCAAACTTTGCAACTTTTTTTTAAATCAAACAATGTTTCAAACTGATTTCTGTCAACTCTAGTATAATATTTGTACTTTACTTTTTCACTCAAAACATTATATTTTATTAAATTATTAGCATATAACATAAAACTATAAATTCAAAAATTCAAAATTCAAAATTCAAATGATTTTTATTCAAATAGACTTTTACAAGTACTTTTGAATCGTCGAGTGAATCTACCACTGGTTCGGAATGCCATTCCTACCTAGAAGAACCAGCAAGAAACTCGGCGGTTGCTCTTTTGAAAAAATAATAATTTACAATTTCAGTAATTTGTACAATACAATAAGTAACAGCTGTCCTTAGCATTGCTGGAGCGAGTCAAATCCATGCTCCTTTGTCGTTTTCCAACAGTATAATTTACAACAGTTTCAAATCAACACTATTTATCTCACCAAAAAACCATTTAGACTTGCCCCCACTCACCTTACTTTTAAATGTTGGTTAATTAATACACACTTACCAAGCCGCCCTACACTGGACCAGCATCCTGTGTCAGAGTTCGTTATATAAATGTAGTCATTCTGACCGTTGTAAGGGACAAAGCGTAGACAGGTAAGCCGGTGGTAGTCTGCTATGGCTTTCATGATCATGTCACGATGTTCTTTGCCTGAAACAAGATCCTTGTTATTTGATAACGTCATACTCCACCAGAGTCTCCAGGTAATTCCTTCCATACTTGAAATAATGGTGAAAAAACAATTTCCTCCAACCCTGATCTTTCTTTACCTATCCCTTTTGCTCCCTAAGCTGCACTTAGACAGCGTGGTGGATCATGGCCAAATTGTTCCCCATCTTAGAGGAGATTCGTGATCAGTAGATATATGGGTTGAAATTAATGATGAAAATAAAATAAATTAGGTAGGTAATTCAGTTCAAACGGTTAACTTACTGAACGATCCCTCAATCTTGTATGGTACAATGCCGTTTTCCCATCTAAAGGTTTGGTCGCGAACACCGTTTCGTGCGAATTGCGGCATCAGAATATCACCTTCCGCGTATCCTCCCATTTCCTCGGGGTTCATGAGCGACGACTCCGTCCATTCTGCGACTGTGTCACCTGAAAGACAAATCAATAAGCTGTTTCAATAGAAGTTGTAGACAGAGATAAAGCTCTGTCTATTTTTTTGTTGAAAACTATACATAGCATAGAATGGTCTGCGTGCTTGACATCCAGGCTGATCCTTTGCGCAAAAAATGAGCCAGCCCTTCGGTCACCAGATGAGGCACTTAACCGTGTTTAGTAACAAGCTGAAGTCTCTCACCAGAATAAAATAATTTTGATATAATTATCAATTTCTAAATTGCCTCTGAGTAATTGAGTGACGAGTGGTCTAGTTGTGACAACGCATATCAGTCGATTGCGATTGTTAAGCAACGTTGACGTTGAAGTTGGTAACTGGATGGGTGACCGAATTTAGAGGTTCAAATTTGGCCTTTTCGTTTCCTCCGTGCCTCAGAGAGCACGTTAAGCCGTCGGTCCCGGTTATTATCACTAACATCTGATAATAATCGTTACAAAAACCTAAGAGTTTACCTAATACCTACTCTTAATCGAGTCGTATGCGGAAGGACGTGGGAGGACCATTAAGTGATCAATAGAAAGGAGTCACGACCTTCAGTAATGAGGAATACGACGCAGAGAGAAATTGCCTCTGCCTAGAACCGAACTCGGAACCTCATATACTGAGCTCTGTGGTCATAGAGAGGAGCACTAGTTCAGTACCTACAATTTTCTGTCAACTAGAAAAGGAAAAACAATCTCACCACTTTCAACTTTCGGAGTTCCGAATGCCTCTGGTCCCAAACTAGAAATATCAATAACTGATTCATCACCATCGATGCTGTTTTCTAAGAAGGAATCTACAATGATTATATCCGCGTCATCATCGTCCACAGGAAGTGTATTGGATCCAGAAAACAAGAGAAGGCTTACTAATAGTAATAACATTTCCATCATATATTTATTGAAGACTTTAAAAACTCTAGCTTTTTCAAAAGGCGGTTTAGGCCATCGAAGTTGGATAAGGTATGGTGAAAATTCGTAGTTCACCGAATTTATACTAAAGTATAGTGTACACAGACCATCTACAGTTCGTTACTCCAGTGATAAAGGATTTACGAAGGAAATAAAAAAAAACAGCGCGATAAGGAATGCGCTAAAGTTTGTTTTATTAATGACTGTACAAGCTAATCAGGATTATTTAACTAGGTACTTTATTTAGTTTTCCGGATGTTAACTTTATCGCAGTATCCGTATTTATATAATTAAAAATATTGCGCCTTGCAAGTAATTCCTATAACATCTGGAATGTTTTTGGAATGAGTAGGTATGTCTTTCTTACGTGATTTGGAGAAGTGGTGTCAGTCCCGTTTAGGTAATATTACTAAGTACTACTAACTTTAAGAAGTTAGTTAGTACAATTTATCGGTTAATAAAAAATTAAATTCTATAAAAAATAAATTTTGCTGGTTCTTCTCGGTAGGAATGTTATTCCGAACCAGTGGTAGGTCAGTCGACGATTCAAAAGCACTTGTAAAAGTTTATGTGAATAAAAAAAAATTGAGTTTAAGTTTACTTTCAGTTTCTCCACTGATTGGTCCGTGTCGTTCTTCTTCCTGTCGCGTAGGCCGTAGCTAAGGGTTACGACTCTGCCGTAGCATTTATAAGGGATCCAGCGAGCCAATTCAATTCAATTCAATTCAATTTATTTAAAAAAAATATTTTTTCATACCACTTGCTCAAAAAAGTGACATTCTAAGCCACAAAAAGCGAACATAACAATAGTCATTTTTAATCTGTTAAAAACGGGGAAAGAAAATTGTACTGAATTTCATTCATACTCTAGGGGGAGAATGTGATTTAAATTTGGAATACTTACCGAAATTTATACTGAACTACATCTGTGTTTACACCATTGAGTTTTTATATAAAGCATCTTTTTGAAAAAGGAATAAGTACGCATTTATTATGCAGTTAAGTATGATTATTAAATAAAATTACGAAAACCGACGAGGCCGTATGAGCTTGATGCCTTTGCTTTTCCGACAAAAAAAGATTAGTCTAGGAATTTGCCGCGTTTTTGTTTTCTTCAAATACTTAAACGTTAAGTTAATTTTAATTTATTTTTATAAATAAGTTAATGTTCTAAAAATACGTTAGGCGACAGTGACAGTGAATTGTCGGATTCCATCAGTGCAAATGCTGCCGCAATTATAAATAATTTGCTTCCAACAAAATCCAAGGAAAATTATTTAAAAACTTATGAACATTCTCTATCAATAATTGGACCAATGTTTCGAATATTACCTTTTACTTTTAATTGTCATTATTTTTAATAAATGCTTATCTCATATTATTATTGTGTTAATTTTTTCGCAAATGGTACGAAAAGTAGAGTATTTTCCTCGGTGATAAAGCTGTCTTAGTCTTGGGTGAACTTAAATCCCTCGCTACACTCAAGACTCGTCTTAAATCCCTCGCTTCGCTCGTGATTTAAGTTTTTAACACCCTCGCTGCGCTCGGGAGTAAACCTCGAGTCCTTCGTTACGCTCGCGATTTAAATTGTCACCCGCGACAGAAGACACTGCTTTATCCCCTTGGTTAATAATTACTATTATATGTTAAAACTAAAATAACGCAGAAATAAAGACATAACTCAGTAGGTTATTCATTTGATGTGTCAAATAGGCATGATAACTATAATATAATATTATGGAACGCTTTACTGTCTATTACACACTATACAGTAAAGCGGGGGGAACCCTTTCCTGTGGCGTAGGCCATAGCTAAGGGCTACGACTCTGGAATGTAGCTGCCGTAGCATTTAAAAGGGATGTAGCGAGCCAATAAAAGCTAAAACTAAATAAACGCAGAAATAAAGACATAACTAAGTAGGAATATATATTATTTATATTATACATGTATGTTATAAAAAGTTTGTTGTTTTAAGTTTAATAAAAAGCGGGGAACCTATTCCTGTGGCGTAGGCTGTAGCTACGAGCTACGACTCTGGAATGTAGCGGCCGTAGCGAGGGATGTAGCGAGCCAATAAAAATAGCGGGTTTAAATCTAGTAGATCAACTTTTATCGCTTCTATCATGTATGTTTTCCTTTAATTATAAATATAATTGTATATGTATAAGTAGCTGATGCCCGCGACTACGTCTGCGTGGATTGAGGTTTTTTGGTTCCCCCGGGAACTCCTTAGTTTTCCGGGATAAAAAGTAACCTATGTGTTATTCCAGACTATAATCTATCGCTGTGCCAAATTCCATCCATACATCCATCCAAAGTTTCGCATTTATAATAATATTTATTTGATACTAGATGATTCCCGCGACTTCATCCGCGTGGACAGAGTTTTTCGATTCCCGCGGGAACTCTTGAATTTTCCGGTATAAAAAGTAGCCTATGTCCTTCCCCGGGATACAACCTATCCCTGTACCAAATTTCATCAAAATCGGTTGAACAGATGGGCCGTGAAAGCGTAGCAGACAGACAGACACACTTTCGCATTTATAATATTAGTATGGATATGGATTTGATAAGTAAATAAGGAAAAATATTACATCACGTCCGGAAGTGTTTTTATCACACGTCGACCTAAATGTTACCGGATGCTGTCACTTGTACGCGGATCGTAACCTTCACGCTTCAACGTAAATAATTTTATCTTAACCGTAAGCGCACAACATTATGATAATTGTGGTCGGTAACACTTACTAAATTGATTTTGTAACAATTTTCATTTAGTTTTGTGCTCTATTCTTATAGCGCAAGTATACGTGACAAACATCAGCAACAAGCTTTGGCAAACAAATAATAATAATGTCCTCCCGACCGAATTTCAGCCACAGCAGGCAATCTCCAGAGAGATTAGCCATCTGCGCGGGATATATTACAGTGCACAAGTGTGTGCGCAAACACAGGTACACTCTCTATTCCTTTACTCTCATAGCCCGATGGGACGGAAAAACCGACACGACCGGAGAGAGATCAGGCGCAGGACCGACGGCTTACGTGCTCTCCGAGGCACGGGGGTGAAACACCGCCAACTTCCTAACTCATGCAAGTACTGAGAATTTCTTGTCAGAAAAACCTAGAAACTATTGTGACCCGACCCGGGACTCGAACCCGGGACCTCGTCGGCCGCAGTCTAACATGCTAACCACTAGACCAACGAGGCAGTTTTGCGAACAATGCGTTTGGCTTGCCCATTAATTGCAATGCACCGGTTGGCAACAACTAGAATATTTCAATGTCTCTGACGCAAACATACGACACTCAGTAAGGTCTGGCCTTGTGGGAGGCTTCGGCCGTGGCTAGTTACCACCCTACCGGCAAAGACGTACCTATTGCCTAGTGATTTAATTTCCCGGAATGATGCCGAGTAGAAACCTTGTATAAACTGATTAGGAATAAGACTAAGTAGGTATGCGTTTAATATAAATGCAATCCCAAAAGGCTTTGATCCGCTACCATCTGAGACTGCATTATCTTTATCACCTTACTTACCACTTACCACCCACACTAGGTAAGGGCGAACTTTGCCAAAAAATAGCTGTGCCAGCGTTTGAATTTTACTCTACGGTCGGAGTAAGTTGTCAAGCGCTTGATAGCTGGCGCACGATCAATTTCATAAAGAGTCCGTCAAACTTATATGACCCGGTGAACAGCTTTCACTAGACACTAAATATCCTAAGCCAATCTAGGCATTCACTCATGCCACTTTTACATCATGTTACTAAGAACTTAACCTGTTGCTATGCACCTAATCTTATATATAAAATTCTTGTGTCACAATTTTCGTTCCCATACTCCTCCGAAACGGCTTGACCGATTCTCATGAAATTTTGTGAGCATATTGAGTAGGTCTGAGAATCGGCCAACATCTATTTTTCATACCTCCACGCGGAGGGAGTTTCGGGCATCAGCTAGTCCTTACATAAAAATGAATTGAGAGATCCTTAAGCTAGATCCATGAGCTATTTCAATTTATTTTTAGAATACTTAGCGATGATTGTGTAGACTGTAGAACGTTGTTGTTTTTCTTGCATTTAATCGTAAATAATTGGCCTATCATAGATAAAAATAGAAATAGGGGACCCGTATTTTTGGGAATAAATATCACCATGTTATTGTAGGTATTAGAGTAAGTAGGTGGGTAAAGTTAGTTTTAAGGCCATACCAATAAAAAAATGCACGCTGCTTTTACATGGTTTATGCAAAGTGAAGTACCTAACAAAAATGTCAATAAGCCATGTGAAGCCAGTGTGTAGTGTTTTACTAGTAAGGCCTGAGTGATTAACAAAAAGACCAAATTAAATAATATATAACTTCGTGTATTTCTAACACATTAGAACTTTTTACACTACAATATTTACATGAGCATTCGCTTCACAATATTACAATTAAAATAGATTTCTCTCTTACTTTAAAATATTTATACAATTTTCATACCTACGCTATTAATATTAGGCAAAGTGACAAATCACTTCCAAAGCTAAGATAAATCGTATATTGTTATAATTTATTTTTACAAATACTGAAAACTGGAGCGAATTCAGAGAACCCATTTAATTATAGGCATTATTTATAGATGCGTTTGAAATATCCAATTCAAAATGAAACGTGGCTTTAAAAATACATTGACAACATAATTTCGCAAGGGTTATAAAAACCGACGAATTATTCCTTTTTTTTATTGAAATTTAAAATATAACGAATCGCTTGCACGTTTGGTATCAATCATTCTTATATTGGCAAAAAAATGCACACGTCATGTCTTTTCGAAATAGTGTTTACTAAGATAGATAGATTACAAGCAAGTATTCAAAAAACTTATGAATACGAAAGTTGAAGTTTGTCAGACGTTAAAACTAGGAGCGACGCGGAGGTTCGGTGTTTGTAATTTATTGGTAATCAGAAGCAGATATCGCAATTAATAGCAATGCTTCTGCTGTAAAAAATATCCTCAAACGGCTGAATCGATTTCCGATAAGTGTAGAACTCCACTAATCCAAAATTATTATAGGCACGCTTAAGGACGGCCCGAGGGCAGATTCAACAGAGACAAAATATGAAGCCATATTGGACACAGGACGCAGGACGTACACAGAGTAATACAGAACGATCGGAGAAAATACCCCACCTAACGCTATGTCCTAATTAGTAATCGCAATACAAGACTTCTTAAAAAACAAAAGAACAAACAAATCACGCCGCAACAGAATAACGGACCGAGGTTATTATTTTTACGAGGTTACTATCATTTTTGCATGGTTATAGTAGAGGACCGGGAGAGTGACATAAAAATTATGCTACTTTTTATCCCGGAAAATTAAGGAGTTTCCGTGGAAAGTTCGCGGGCATCAGCTAGTACAATTCATAAAGTAAGGTTTACAAAAACCGCAACGAGCAAATGATTGTATCAATGAGGACATAGCGTTAGATTATAATAAATTCTCGCGCGAATTTTCTTGTAATTTTTAGTGCAATTCAATTCAATTCAATTCAATTCAATTCAATTCAATTCAATATCATTTATTCAATATAGGTACACTGTAGGTACACTTATTGACGTTAAAAATTACTTACTTAAAAAAACACGATGGTGATAATCGGTTACGGTTTCTTAAAACTAAAGCTACGAGGGTTCCAAACGCGCCCTGGTCTGAGAAGAGCCCACAACAAACTCAGCCGAATAGTCATTCCCTAAAACGTTTTTTATAAACTCCAAGTAAAGAATCTTGTTTAGCAAAACATACAAATATACGTTACTCCTAATGAATTTTGAGGCCTCGTTTACTTATCATAAAAATATTTCTTTCACACATATAAGCCACATTTTATTAATATAGTAAGAATCCTTTATACGCCCCATTGACTTATTAACACGCGACTATGAGAAATTGACAACACCTAAAGAAGTTTTTTGTACAGAGTTTCAAGGTCTACAAGATCTAACCTCACACATCACAGATATTATATAGAAAAAAATAAAATTTATCTTGTTAATCTATACATAACAAGTTCAGCCTAATTATTCTTAATATTCACAATAAGAAATGTTTACCCATTTAATTTTGTGTTTTACTAAAACAAACCTTGCACGGTTCTTGATACAAACAAGTAAAGGAAATTTCTAAGTAAAATATTGTGTCATAATTATAAGTTAAATATGACGTTCTTATAATCAAAAGATTCTTTACAAATGAGAAATAAAACACTATGTAAAAATATTAAATGCTAGATGATGCATGCGACTCCGTCCGCGTGGATTAGGGCTTTTTATTCCCGCTGGAATAAAACCTCCTGACAGACAGACACTTTCGCATTTATAATATAAGTATGAATATACTGAGTTTATAAAAATTACACACTGTTTAGTGAATAAACATGATTTTAAAACATTTGACATAACATAAACATATTTAATTAGACGTGTAAGAACAGTGTGTAACGGTGCTCCAACTGCGCATCTGCAACTGCTCCAATATTAGATACGTTCGCGCTCTAGGAGCGTGTAACGTTGTACGCTCCGTGGCTCGCTCTCCTGGCGGCGGCGGTTTCTGTGCGAACACAAAGGGCAGCGCATATCTTGTGTTTCTTGTAGCGGTGCACGTACCGTCTATATGAGAGCAGTTGCAGATGCGCGGAGCTCAGTTACATAGTGGATAGTGGATACCCACCTTAAGCTTGCATAAGTACCTTAAAATATGTGTAAATATAAGTGATCTCGGGAAAAATATTTCATATTTAAAATGACAAAGGAATCCGCTCCAAAATAATAGGTATTATATTTGCCAGCTTTAATTAGGTATTAAAAAAGTTCTCTTAATTTTACTGGCTCTAAATAAATAAATAAATTAAATAATATTTATTTTTACATTTGTATCGTTACAATTCTGTACAAATCACATGGAATTTGTTTGTAGAAAAATATAAAGTTAATTTTATCTATGCTAGCGTAAGAGCGGCCATACACGGATGCTTCAAGCAGTCATGACTGACCGATTCGATCTGCGCCTGCATAGCTACCAACACTCTTGTTGTTCAAATATCAACTGCTGGGACTGACCGTGTGTGGCCACTCAAACAGATTGGCCGGACGATATAAACATACACAACATTTGTCACTTTGCTATCACTGTATTTGTTTTATCAATCACAATGAATCATACACACATAGAATACCTAGCGCCTGCTTCGTGCAACCTGATATATCCACGTTCTTTTGAGGCCCTAGTAGAGGTAGTATAATCATAAAATGAACACAACTCCAATGTGTTTACACTCATAGGCAATGTAGGTCTATAGTATACTTTGACGTCGCATTTGTCGTTTAATCACCGACATGAATTGTTCGTCCGACCTGGGCCAACCTGTGTATACGAAGCGAACGTTTAGTGAGGCACGTTCATTCTTACAATAGACTTTCTATTACGTAGTATTGAAACTTATTGACGAACGAGAAGTTAGTCACAAGTCGTGTCGCAATTTTTTTTAACTAAACGATGACCGTGATTGATATTATAACAATTGATGCAGGTTTTACATAATAGGGCTACAGCTTTCAGGTTGCCCACATTTCGATGCCGGCGTTTGTGATTTGTGCACTACTTTTAGCAGAGTCAATCTGACGCGCATTCTTACCTAGTGTCTTTAATCTCGTATTTGAGTAAATCCCTAAATTAGCTCATACGAACTAAACGAGAGAACTTAACAACAAGAAACGGGCATGGAAGCGTTTCTACGTGATGAACACCACATTTACATAATATAACTTTTGGATGACTACAAAAATCTTTTAGCCAACATTATGTACAGGAAGTTAAATATTATAATCGCAATCACCTCTGTCGCATCACAATCACAATCACCACCTAATCGCATACTCTTTCGCTACTGGTCATAATCTATCTTCTCACGAAGACTACCAAAAGTTCAGTGAATACATCGCAATCACCTCCGATTGGCTGAATTTATGGTATTCTTGCTGCGTCAATGGATTTCGTCCAATAGTGGAAGAGTGTTAACCAATCGGAGGTGATTGCGATGTATCAATGATTGATGCAAAAGATACGCGGTCGCCCTGCGGGTATCGTCAGCCTATAGCTGTCAAATTACGTCCATAGGTCTAGAGGTGGCCCGACAATGCATCGATACAATCAATAATTACTATTTATTTAGGTCGTCCAAAACATACATGTAAATGGGTGTTAATTGGTAAAAAGCTTACACGCGTTTATGGTCACAACACACGGTAAATTAAATACATTGACGTATAGCTAAAGTCAAACTTCCCTAATGGTAAAGCCAACATCGAATTATTGCTTGTTGAATTGGGCAGTGAACACATATGTTACCGACAACCATTTCGGGACGTACGACCATATATGACCGCGGGCATCTGACGAAAATGCATTTCTCTTCTCTCACAGCTATTACTGACACGTATCATGTATATAGGAGTTTATTAAAATAAATTAAAATAATGTGTTATAAATAATTAATAAATAATCTTTAGATCAGAAATATTTGTGTAAAAATGTAAAATTCTGATCTTGCTATTGAATGTTACAAATAAAATTATTAGTTTGTCTAAGATTCAGCCACAGTTCAAAGTTACCCAATGCTCGAGCACTTTGTCGCACGTGTTGCTCAAGCACTTTGTTACACGAGTTGCTTGAGCACTCCGTTACACGAGTTGCTCGAGCACTTTGTTGCACGAGTTGCTCGAGCACTTTGTTACACGAGTTGCTCGAGCACTCTGTTACACGAGTTGCTCGAGCACTCCGTTACACATAGTTGCTCGAGTACTTGTTAGTCAGAGCACAGTTTAGAGTCTCGCTCACAGCACGGGTTCCGGTCACGTGTGCTCGTGCGGGTGCGTTTGGTGCGGCGGGTGCGGCTCGTGCGCACTCGACACCACGACCACCGGCTTGACGATGGTGGTCGCGCTGAGGTATTGTGCGCTCACCGTCAACGGCGCAACGCTGCCTTTCACCATCTGAGTCTCCACCATCTGACGACAATAGCATTGCATTATGCCCGGCTGCATATTAGAAGAAACAATTTCTGTCTAAAAAATTAGGACGCGCGCTAGATGTCATCATAGCGCTTTTACATTAGTTTGGAAACCGAATGCGTCGCCCGTATTTGGTTTTCGGCCAAAAGCAAATTTCTATAGGTCGGTTATGGCCGAATACGGCCAACCGTAACAGTTTTTACACAATGTCGGTCATCGCAAACTTGATCAAATGCGGCCAAAGAATTACGGTTTACATGAGTCGGTGACCGGAAACAACTGCAGTCGAATACGGCCAAACCGGCCTAATAGGAACACATTTTTTACTAAACCCGATAGACACGCCGCAGGATGTCAGAATGTGGCCGAATCGGACGTACGTTGATGATGTCCGTAAAGTGAGAAAGACAAAATGTTTTTTGACAGAGATTTCTCATAATATACGGCCTGGCTAAACAAGACAGAGGCCAGGAATAATACCCACCTACACCTCTATTAAAACATACGTAAATCTTTACAGACTTGCTGACATACCTATAAGCAGCTTAAGGCCTAGCTTCTCTGTAACGTAGAACGTGATCTCACACACACGGGACATGAAACTAATTTGTATTAATAAACTGACACCAAGTAAGAACACGAACTCAAGTATATAATATTATATGCTCAAGACCGGTTCTCCTGATGTCGGTTTATTAATACAGATCCTAGACAGCTAACAAGGTACTTTACAGGTGTTTGAACTCAGAATCGTCGTTCGGCGAACCAATAGTAAAAGTAAGAAAAATAGTGCAATCTTTCTTTTTTTTTTTTTTTGAATAATAGATGGCCTGAAAACAGCTTTTCTGTGTGGCGCTTTACGTTTCAACGCTACTTCCGCCCTGAAGAAGATCTGAGTTACTTTAGTTTTTTTTTTTCGTCCTAGTCGCGCCTAGACAAGTAGTTTTACTTCAATAACTACTAAATAGATGACGCAAGCGCCTTTACCCATGTGGTTTTAAGACCAAAATACCCCCGTCCCAAACGTCAAAATCGGTTAAAATGTTACAGACAGACATACACACTTTAGTATTTATAATTTTACCTTTGGCGATCACAATAGACCGGCAACGGTCAAAGTGATACCGGGTCTCTATTCAGAGCCTTGCATAGCATTTGTCTGGTGGGTGCGTGTAGAAACCGACTAGGGGTATGGGTTTAATATAACTGCCATACCCCTAACAGGTTAGCCCACTACCATCTTAGACTGCATCGTCACTTACCATCAGGTGAAATCGTAGTCAAGGGCTAACTTGTAGTGAAATAAAAAAACTTGAGAGGTGTCAAGGGACACCTCTCCAGGAACGAAGTACCAAAAGTTGTAACGACACTTTTTGCTATAGTTGTAAGCCGTGCGGCGGGCGCGTTATTCTCTGCGTAAATTTTATTACAATTCCTTCACTATGTAATCGAAAGGAACTTCTATGTAAATAAATAACTAGCCTATGTAACTATTGAAAACATAATTCTTTAAAATTATTTCGCCTTTTTATTTTCAACAACTTGAAGTCAACAACACAAGTAGTCATAGTAACCAAAAAGTGTCGTTACAACTTTTGGTCTTAATTTTTTCCGTCTAGCCCCCTTTCGTAACGCGCGATAAGGAACTTCGTTCCAAAAAAATAGGAACATCCCCAAGAAGAAAGGTGGCATACCTTATGTGTGAGTGTGTGCGTTTGCAACAAGTGCGCTGCTGGCTGCGACACCACAAGCGGCGTCAGTCCACTGACCACCACGCTGCCTTCTGAAACAATATGCACATTCTACAATTGCTTAGACTGTTTGGTTTACATCAATGCACAGAATATGTACATATAGCACTGCGTGATTAATAGTCCGTTCTAAAGCTAGTTAGAAAATCGGACGATTGAATATCAAGGGAATTGTCCACTTTCGGCTTGGCGTGAACAGAACTTTTAGTAAAAAAACAATTGTACCATAAATTATCCCTCATTAAAACATGAATATTTGTGAATTTTCGGTTGTATAAATTAAAACTGATAAAAACTTAATTTAATAAGTACTTATTTATAATTAAAAAAAAAGACGTGTGGCACTCGGAGACTGCCGCGGCATTTTTTATCAACTTACCTAACACTGGTTGCTATGACTACTTGTGTTGTTGACTTCAAGTTGTTGAAAATAAAAAGACTATTTTTATGAAAAGATGATTTTGGTGTTTTCAATAACATAATTCTTTAAAATTATTTCGCCTTTATATTTTCAACAACTTGAAGTCAACAACACAAGTAGTCATAGCAACCAAAATCATCTTTTCATAAAAATAGTCTTTTTATTTTCAACAACTTGAAGTCAACAACACAAGTAGTCATAGCAACCAAAGTGTTAGGTTTTTTTTCGTTACGGAATTTCTGGATTCGGTCTCCACGCTCAAGGCCCGCGATAGAAGCTATGCAATAGCTTAATACCTTTTCCTTAAAATTTAAAAAACTTTACAAGAAACCCAGACAAAGTAGTAAACGAGGTAAAAAGTATAGTTGCATACCTGTGGACACCGGCGGGGGCGTCACCACGCCATTTTCTTTTACTATCCTATTACTATCTGTAGTTACACCTGCAAAACGAAATTAATTAACAATGTATTCTGTTCAATCTTAACTTGAAATTAAATCATCCTATAATCATGCAAGTAAAGTTTCGGCAAATAACTTAAAATAATTATTATAAAAGGAGGCTTAGTGCGCAGGGTTTCAGGGTTCAGTTGCCACTATAAAGGAAATCTCGAAATCTTCCATAGAGACATGAAGCACATTCACTTATTTTGTTCTTGCAAGATTGTGGTAACATACATTGGCCCACCACCAGCCCGCCGCTACTGACCACCTGATGCGACAACACAATACAGTATGATAGCTCACCGTTGGTGTGTATGGGCGGGGCTTGCAGCACGCGCAGCCCCACGCCCGTCGACAGCAGCTGCAGCGCCGCGCCGCCCACCACTAGCCCGCCGCTACTGACCACCTTTTGCGACAACACAATACAGTATGATAGCTCACCGTTGGTGTGTATGGGCGGGGCTTGCAACACGCGCAGCCCCACGCCCGTCGACAGCAGCTGCAGCGCCGCGCCGCCCACCACCAGCCCGCCGCTACTGACCACCTGATGCGACAACACAATACAGTATGATAGCTCACCGTTGGTGTGTATGGGCGGGGCTTGCAGCACGCGCAGCCCCACGCCCGTCGACAGCAGCTGCAGCGCCGCGCCGCCCACCACTAGCCCGCCGCTACTGACCACCTGATGCGACAACACAATACAGTATGATAGCTCACCGTTGGTGTGTATGGGCGGGGCTTGCAGCACGCGCAGCCCCGCACCCGTCGACAGCAGCTGCAGCGCCGCGCCGCCCACCACCAGCCCGCCGCTACTGACCACCTGATGCGACAACACAATACAGTATGATAGCTCACCGTTGGTGTGTATGGGCGGGGCTTGCAGCACGCGCAGCCCCACGCCCGTCGACAGCAGCTGCAGCGCCGCGCCGCCCACCACTAGCCCGCCGCTACTGACCACCTGATGCGACAACACAATACAGTATGATAGCTCACCGTTGGTGTGTATGGGCGGGGCTTGCAGCACGCGCAGCCCCACGCCCGTCGACAGCAGCTGCAGCGCCGCGCCGCCCACCACTAGCCCGCCGCTACTGACCACCTGATGCGACAACACAATACAGTATGATAGCTCACCGTTGGTGTGTATGGGCGGGGCTTGCAGCACGCGCAGCCCCGCACCCGTCGACAGCAGCTGCAGCGCCGCGCCGCCCACCACCAGCCCGCCGCTACTGACCACCTGATGCGACAACACAATACAGTATGATAGCTCACCGTTGGTGTGTATGGGCGGGGCTTGCAGCACGCGCAGCCCCGCGCCCGTCGACAGCAGCTGCAGCGCCGCGCCGCCCACCACCAGCCCGCCGCTACTGACCACCTGATGCATAATAGAACCTCCTGTGTTTTTAGGTTGTTTAGATATGGTAGAACTAAGTTACGTTACGTTGGGGAAGTTGAAAGAACACCGAAGAGCACCGATCGTCTTCTGTAAGACGTCTGTAATCGTCTGGTATAAAGCATCAATCACTTTAACGCTGCGGGGTGACAGCGTCGGGACGGGGGGGATTTGGGATCTCCGAGTTGGCAGAATTTTGATTACAAATGTCCAGTCTTGGTTCAGTCAATCTGGTATGCATCTTTGTGCTAAAGTACCATTTCAGAGGATTTTGGAACGCTGATATCGAAAATGGTATATATTTTAATATGCAAGATGGGCGGATTTCTTTCATTTCAAAATCTATACTAAATTTTTCGATGTTCCCTGTGATTATAAATAAATATTTACAAAGTGGCCACCTCTTTTATTATTGGACCGATTTTCTTCAAAATTGACATCAGGTATTCCCTGTGATCACTAAAGATTCTATGTTATCAAAGTTCTAAAAATAAGCCATTTTTTCATAAGTTTATAGATTTCTTTCAAAGTCGATATTTGAGGTTCTAATCATGCGAAAGAGGAAACTGTTGTCAAACATTTAAAAGTGACCACATTTGTTGTAAAATAACAGCTACAGTGTAAGGATCGCAATCAACTCTGATTGGTTAACATTTTTTCGCTGTTGGCCAAAATCCATTGACGCAGCAAGAATACCATAAATTCAGCCCATCAAAACAACTAAGACTGTAACAATGAATGCTGCAGCTTTCAAATATTAGGCTACGTCCATAATAATCGATATCTGGGGTTCTCTGTGACCAGAAAATGGGAAAACTGTTGCCAATCAATTTAAGTAATTAAAAGTAATCAAGAGCTGAAAATTAATCTACTTATTATATTAATATTACTCGTAGATTTACTCACTTGCGACAAAGGAAGGTGAATTTGCGCAGGATGTACTAGGTTATTTAAAGTGCTTGTTACTCCATTTTCTTGCCCATTCTGAAATCAATAAAATTTTGCATATCAAAGTTCAAATACATAAATTGCAGTGGCGTGCAGTTCATAGAGGCATAAAAGCACGCACTGCTTACCCAGATGAAAATATCTCAATGCTCATTTTTCACCAAAATAGTTAGTAAACAGGTATTCTGACCAACTAATGCCTACCCCACCTTCAAACCCTGTGCACGCCACTGATAAATTGTGGCTTTTGGCATTTATGTTTGGAGTTTTAATTGACTACGTTGAATTATATAGGCTTCTCTATAAATGCCTGTTATTTTTGCGATACAAAGCTTCAGCCAGGTTCTATTTATATTACTGACTACAATGTGCACGCGACTAATAGATTATTTAAAAAAGGGATTCGTCAAAATCGGATGTGAAAAGTTAACAGACAGACTGACATACAGTTTCACATTATACTATATTTTATAAGTATGGATTATATTTTGTTTACCTGAGCTTCAGCCGGAGCGATAGTTGTGAGGGTGAGCGTGTTATGCCTCGTGCCGTATGATGTCCTTACGACCTACGATACAAAAACAATTTTTTCTCAAACATGCTTGGAAATTTGAGCATTATTTTGACAACCTTCTTCGAAATAAATCGAAATTGCTGTACTAACCAGATACATGCGAGCAGCGGCCGGCTAAAGTTGTATGAAAATCCATATCTGTCGTGATTTAGCGGCCAGATAAATTACATAGTAAATTCATATCTGTCGTGTAATTTAAAAATGGAACGATCTTTTACTCCGAAACATGGCAGCCAAGGAGGTAACTTATCAAAGATTTTATTTAAATTTCGAAGTAGCTTGCAAATAGAAAGCTTTTAATTGAAAAAAAAAACAAATGAACACTTTAACGCGAGAAAAATTATTGTTGTTCGTTGTTCGTTATTGATTTTGAAATGTATTTGACAAAATGAGTTCAAGTGAATAGAATTTACTTTAACGCCAACTGAAATTCAAGAGGCGGCAAGAGCCGTAATAGAAAACTTTTTACCGCATATGTTTTAAGAAAAATATTTGAAAACCTATGAATTTTTTGTTCAATGGAAGAATAAAAGAAAATCGAAATCCTTATCCGAAAACAATCTCGACCATCGTCCTCCCATCAAAGGTTTGAAATACAGAATCACACTGAAGGGACTACTATACAAGTTACAACAAACTTCGACCTCGTTAGAATTATCCCAAACCAACATAATCCCCGGAAAGGCCACTTTAAATTTCAAAAATGTTACATTCAATAACTGGATTTTTAAATAAAAAGTTCTGTCTAAGTACAACTTAGTTAATTTCCGCGCATTATTTGAGAAAAGTACTATACAAGCCTTGGCCACAACTAGGCATTGATGGACTTACGTATGTACGTACGGTACGTATATTTACTTATTCGTCCTTCAATGCCTGTTTTGCTGGCCCCTGCAGTAATGTACTATTATCCTAATTGGTACTAGAAGAACTAATTTGATAAGCAAAAAAATTGGTCACGCAATTTTATAACAGTCAATAATAATAATCGTGGTGGTTATGGTGGTTGTATGGTAACAATTAACATAGTCCATAGGTAACTTAACGGATCGGAACCGCTTGAGTTATATATCAAAATATAGGTAATTTTATAACAAACGCGATGGTATAGCATTAATTACAATAAACTTGACAAAAAAAAAGTTAATTAAAATTAATTAATTTAAAAATAGCCTGGACCGGATTTTGATAGGCAACCTATTTTAGGTGTATTTATCTATTACTAAATAAAAATAAAAAGTAGGTTTCATCCAATAAACAGCTCGGTGAAGGTCGAGGTATATCGGGATCTCCTACTATTATGAGGTAGATGTCTGATAGATACAGGGTTTATAGGACTCTGTATAAACTGAGGTTAAATCCAAGATTAACCTGAGATCTAATTTCTACCATGTTACTAGGCGCCCATACCTGCGAGGTGGTGGGTGTGATCTGTATCGGCAGTGTACGCAACTTTGTGCTTAGGTTAATGGTTCGGGGCGGTGACGACTCCATTTGGGCTGCGGAGCGGGGCGGCGATGAGATAATCTGAAACCAGACAGATTATAAAATGGTTTTACGTAAATATTACACGTTGATTTTGTATTCACGGACATAATCTGTTTCCTTCCCCTTAAAACAAAGGCGCTAATATCATATCGCTGGTATCATTAATTAAAACTCAATTTCAGAACATCTTTAGTAAAAAAAAATTAACTAGCTGATGACTTCGCGTGGATTGAGGTTTTTTGGTTCCCGCGAGAACTCTTTGATTTTCCGGGATAAAAAGCTTATATGTTATTCCAGACTATAACCTATCTCTGTGCCAAATTTCATCCAGATCCGTTAGGCCGTGATTGAGTAACAAACATCCATTCATCCGACATAGTTCTATCCATGCATCCAAACTTTCGCATTTATAATATTAGTATAGATTCTAACATTATATTGAACTGCAAACTAGTAATGTGGGCAACCGTTCTAGTTACTAAAATTTTTGGCAATTGGCGGTACCTAATTGTTGAAATGATTCTTTAGAATCTTTGTGATTTGAAAATTCGATGAAACGAAAAAGTGACACCAAAAAGATACAAAATTATTCATAATAGGATTTAGTCTGCGAGAGAATGAGATAGAATACAAGTTATATTTATCTCATTCTCTCGTAAGCTACTTTTCTGAAGTTTCACTTCAGCCGTGTGTGAATTGCACTCACACAATATTTTTCTTAAACGGTACTTGTTTTCCAACATCTGTCCAAGAAACCTCATAATGATTTTAAAGTACTTATTTAACGAGGTCACACCCAAACCAAAATTGTCCAACTGTCGCGTTGAGAGGTAAAAAGCTTTATTTTCCCAATATATTTCTAGAGCTAATTATTGGATGGATACACTGCTTTTAAAAACCCCCTTTTACGCTACACAGGGTCTTAAGTTTACAGCTCTACTTTTGAAAATGGCTGTGACACACAGTCGTACTGGTGAAACTTTTTTTAGAATGAAACCCTACAATCCATTTTGGTACACAATTATAAACGTCGAAAGGTTATAAAAAGTAAATAACTTACACTTATGGGAAGTCCTAAAATCTGTCCATTTACATTATCATCTCTATCCTTATCCTCAGAAACAGCATCTGTAAAAGTGAAACTAGTGTTTATTGCATTATCACATCACTAATTCGCCTTTAGCGTACATCCAACATAAGGAAGAACGAACACACACATCTATTTGTTTCTAATGTTGATCATTCCCGTGCGAGTATCAAACAGACGCTCAGCAAGTACTAGGATAGCATAGTGTGCGAAGAGTCGTACGAATTACGCACCGATGCTCCGGGGTCGGACCGCGGTTCGCACTGACACTTCTCTCTTCAACGCGGCAAGTCGTTGTTGCGCCGCGATCTTCTCTCGCGCCAGCCGCTCCATTTCGTGCTCGCATTCACGCTCCTTGCGACGAAGTACCTAGACAAAGTTCAATAGGTTAAACACGCTAAATAGGTAAAATAGTTGGATTACAGGTGCCTCTTATTTGGGTCGCGTTTATTATTTTACACGTTTCTGTGGATGACACTGTCTACCTACATGTTATTTAATAAATAATAATATTATTATAAATATGCATACGCAGAACATTCAAATAAAGTTTGCGTAAATTGGGGCAGTGAGAAAAACATTAGCAACATTATTAACATTAAAAAACTATAACCTACTGTGAGAAACTGCAAAAATACATAATACTAGCAGATGCCCGCGACTTCGTCCGCGTGAAATAAGTTTTTTAAATTCTCACGGGAACTTCCTAATTGTTCGGTTTAATACACCTATGACACTCACAAATCATGTGGCTTTTTATTTTCCCACAATTTTCAAAATCGGTTCAGTTGATCCAGACATTACCCCCTACAACCTCACAAACTTACCTCTTTATAATATTGAGTATAGATAATAGGTAAGTTACTACACTATAGTAAAAAATTGAAGATAAATGAAAAAGTGCAAGGCCCATAAACACAGTGCATACACGCATGTGACCATGAGTCATGACCATGTGTAATAAACGCAGAAGTCGAATATAAATAGCGAATCAAGTTTTTTGTTACAAAGTACAAACGCACAACGTCATAGCCTGTACTAAAGTTGCGTTTAGTGTACGCAGCCTTTATCCAACTGAATTGAAGAAACTACCTTAATCAAAAGTCTTACCTGTATATATCGGATGGCCGAGCCGAGTATAGACAGGTTGGAGGTCTTCTTGTCGTCAGGCGTCGCGGGCAGCTGTCGCTTGAGCAATTCGAAGCACTCTTTGAGGTGCGCGCGCCGGTTTTTCTCCAGCTTGTTGTGCACCTCGCGTGTTCCGGCGCGCGGCACACTGCCGCCGCTACCGTTGCTGCTGCTGCCGCTGCCGTTGCTGCTCACTGACGGCGGTGATGGAATTTGCGGAAGACTGCGTACGATACATTCACATCAAACACTGCTCAAATCTAATCTAACTTATCTAACTATTAATATTATAAATGCGAAAGTTTGGATGGATGTATGGATGTATGGATGGATGTTTGTTACTCAATCACGCCCCAACGGCTGAACGGATCTGGATGAAATTTGGCACATGAGAAAGATTATAGTCTGGAATAGCACATAGGCTTCTTTTTGTATCCCGGAAAGCTAAGGAGTTCCCGAGGGAACCAAAAAACCTCAATCCACGCGGACGAAGTCGCGGGCATCAGCTAGTCTAACCTATAGCTTAGAGCTATGAAAATCAAGCATTGGACATATCTGATGGAAAGACAGCCTAAGACCACGATTACACTTAAATTACACATGCAATTGTGATCCCTTTACGTTTATTTAATACTCCGTATCTATCTGATTGGATAAATCAGAATCGAATCTACGTGTAATTATTGCATGTCTCCAAGATGCAGCGGTGTCGATCAATAAATAATGTATGTAGGTTACGCTTGCAAAAAACAATGTCGTCGTTTGTGAAGACATTAAAGATCAACTATCCAACTCGTTTAATGTGTGTTAAATTTTCTTTTCATCCCACCATCTCGGAAAGAGTATTTTTACGCTTCGATATCTGAATGCAAAAGCCGTTATTATTTTCTTGAGGATAAAGTAAATTGAATTTAGAACATCGTGTGCACGTTAGTAAATATCACTCGTCTATGAAGTTTGTGAATTCAAAACATCATTAAAACCTATTTACTTCTACCTCTATGGTGCCGAATTTCCATACAACCGTTTTTAATTTGTTAAAAACTCACACTCGTAACCTTCTTGGTGTACTTTTTTAATTTGCTTTGCGCGAACCATTTTCTTTCACGTCATGTCATTTCCTCGCTGAGGTGGGATGAAAAGTTACGTGTTGCACTCGAGTGAAAAGATTTTTCACCTCGTGCTCTTTTGATTCCCTCGCTGACGCTCAGGATTCTAATTTTTGAACCACTCGCTGCGCTCGTGATTAAATTTTAGAATCCTTCGCTTGCTCGGTCATCAAAATTGAGCACGCGGTTAAAAAACAACTTTTCACTCTTGTATAACAAATAACTATTATCTGTTCTTTTCATATCAAAGCAGTAATAAACTTGTAATTAAATCAGTTTATGCTGTTTGGTGCATGACTCATGAGGGCCTATATTATAATATGATAGTGTACTGTGTAGATATGTAATACCTACTTTAAATTGTATCTATGAAACTAGGATTTATCCAATTTGTACATGGGAATAATTTTGTGCTGTTGTCCTATGTAAGCGACGAAAGCAACGCCTACTACTCCTTAGGCCATAAGTTTGAATTGCTGTCACATCGCGTCGTATCCGAGTCATCAGTAAAAAAGTTACCGATACGGTGTAGGAAATAACTAATAATTTATTGTATTGTGTGATGTTATGCCATCAAGAAGTCCACACAAATCACAATCCATCCATGCGCGTTTGTTTGGTGAACGCAGAAAGTACGTTCAACGTTCTCGCCGATCCCCAGCTGTTTCAAGCCTCGAATGTACCAGGAGTGCATAACTCACCCGTGGCTAATATTTGTGTTACGCGGCCTGGAATGTTCTTGTACGAAGTCGAGGGGTGCAGAGGAGGGGGCGACGGAGACGATGGGGGCGACGGAGGCGAGGACTGGCTCGAGCGGCGCGGGTGCAGAGGGCGTCACCGACACCGGCGAGGTCGGCCGCACCACGCCGTTGCTGCGCGTCACTGACACTCCTGTCAGCCGCACCGACACCGGCGACTTCGGTTCCTCCTCTGTAAATAAAGGGCCACGTCAGAGACTAATCTCAAAAACAGGCAGTGGACGAAGGCCAGCTTGTCAAATCTGTGTCAATTACTCGTCGGCGCTTGCAGTATGTGGCGGTAAACTACCAGGCGAGCATGTCGAAGTAGGAGTTGAATTTGGTTCGAGAAGCGAAAGGTCATTATAAAAGTGAACGTGACAAAGATACGGTGGGGCTCTGGCCTTTTGACAACTTTTGTTGTAAAATCAACCTTATGTCTAATACTACAAAACGCGCTTTTCTTTGCAGCCGTGATAAGGTTTGTGGCTGTGTTGTGGAAGGCAATGTCTATGGAGTGGATGTGAAGAACGAGATAGCAAATAAGGGGCGTGAATTATAAAACTGCGTCAAAACAAAGTGTGATCTGGCGCGTGGGTCGAGTGTTTTAACACCAGCGGTTGTCGGTTAACTGCGCCAAAAATCAGCTGCTTGTTTAACTGGGTTTAATTTGGTAAAGATACAGTTCCAAAATACACTCTATTAGTTAGGTACGAGATTTCACCTGCGCACGTTGCGTACCGACTTTAAACTACTTATGCAAAGGAGTCATTGACACATTGGAAGTGCAAATAATGTAAAGATAAGTTTGCGCGTGTTACTGCTAATACACACAGCCACGTGTACTCTAGATAGCCAGCGCCCATAGATGGCACGGCTTGGCATAGAAAATAACTTAGCAGTATGACAATAAAAAAGAAATTTCAAAAAAAAAACCCTGCCGTTTTGTACGGTCTATGGGCGCAGGCCCTTAGTTAGCCCATAAGTCATGTCCGTCATGACATAACATACCTACTTCAAAACTCGAAGTTATATTAAATTAATTATTGAACACTGTTCAGAAAACTTATCAAGGATAGAAGCCTATGAACGTCCATGAGAAGGCGTTAAACAGGTTTGCGAAATTCCATGACTAGATAAATAATTTCTTTTTTAGGAATTTCTAGTAAAAAATGTGCTTTTGAATGGTTTATCAGCTTTCTAGTTCTTCAGTAGTGTAATCTGTTTCTATTTTATTGTGATGGATAAATTTACAAAGGCTCCTGCATGAGTTATGACTGTTACATAACCCTAAATTATTACGTATCTTGATTCTTGGTCGACTAAATAGGTAAATCAATGCAGGATTTTCAAACATTACAATGTACCTAATGAGTAGCTTGGGAGCTAGAGGTTTGGAAATTAAAAAGCATTTTAGTAAAATCTTAGTTCCTATAATTCTTTGAAAAGGTACAAACAATTCTGTCTTTTGTGGGCTTATAAAATGTTACCGCTTGCTGTCTGTCGCAGGTCTTTACCAGGGTAGCATGTTCATTAAGATGGAAACAAAACTGGGGTTTACTCGTGCGTCATTCAATTTTTCTCAGAATTTCTCATGGAGCGCTGGCGATTTGTGTTATTGGCATATCTGGCACGACTTGGGGCAAAACTATAAAACATAAGTATAGGTTAATTTTTGAAGCCAATGGGTATACCTACGCATAAGTACCTACTTCCCTCAATTTTTTTACTATCTTCAGAAAAATCATAAAATCAACTCGACAACAAATAAGATAATGCCTCAAATTTCAATATTAGTCTCATTGTTATTTGTTTTTCTAAAAGACTTACGACTACTCTCTACCTATACCCAAAGAATTAAATGTTCCTATAAGACCAAATTCCCAAAAGAAAATATTTCTATAAAACAGAAATGGTTTATGTCTAAATTTATATAGCCATACACACATTTTCAATTTAGAATGTTAGACACATACTTACTTTTAATGTAATACCTACAGTAATTTATAAATAACTAGTAGCTAGCTGATGTCCGCGACTTCGAACGCGTGAATGAGGTGTTCTGGTTCCCGCTGGAACTCAACAATTTTCCGGGATAAAAAGTAGCCTATCTGTTATTCCAGCCTATAATCTATCTCTGTGCCTTTTATCCAGATCCGTTCAGCCCGGTGGTTCAGCCGTTCTGGCGTGATTGAGTAACTTGAAACATACATTCACCCATTCATCCAAAATTTCGCATTTATTATATTAGTAAAGTAATACGAAATATGCATATAATATGTATATTGTATGCTAATACGAAATGTTAACTTTAATATGTACCAGCTATAAAAGTACGATAATGAAAACTAAAAATGTGAAAGTCAATGTAGGTCGACGTTGTAATAGTAGTAAAGTCTACAGTCTACACTCTACACCTACAGTGTATCCACAAACTGTAAAATACTAAATTAACGTCTTCGTCTTTATAAGCGCCTAGTACAATTTGCGCATGCCCTCGCACTAAGTTGCCGAGAAGAATGCCTTCGGACGGACTCATTTCCCTCTTGCGGAGGAAACTCTATGCCCTATGCTATGCCGCTCTGTCAGAGGAGTAGGTATATTACGATTTGCAATACAATAGGTACCTATTGGTATAGATAAACTAATATAATATACACATTTCTGTGATTTGATTGTCAATAGGCAAAGAAATTTAAACTAAGTGTACATTCGCCTTAGGGCTTATGTTCCCATCCTCTATTGAACCTAATGCTTAAAAAACGGAAATTCTCTCTGCAGATATATTTTGTTGTAAATTAGGGAATAGTATTCTAGGACGTACTAGGGAAACAAATTTGTTACTTGCTGGTAAATGGTGACAAGCTCTTGTGTTCTTTCCACGATGAGTAATTTATTCATACTTAGGAACGTTTGAATCTCATTACATTATTGTACCAAAGAAAAGCCGACCAAGTGCGTGTCGGGCCACGCGCAGTGTAGGGTTCCGTAGTTGCTCTTCACAATATGCAGACATACCTAATATTATAAGTTGGTCGACTACGAAATAAGTTGCTCGACTACATTCTCTGAGCTAAGCTGCGGACAGACAGACATAAACTATAAGGGTTACTTGTTGACTACGAAACGCTAATAAGAATGTTATTCCTAAGCACAATTTCAATTGGTCGTTGAATGACGGAGAACACTAAGTAATAAAATATAATAAATGGTCTGCTAATACCACGGTTGGATAATTCAAAACAAATAGAATCATCTACGCGCTAGAAGCTCAGGCAGCGGTGAGGGAGGCATCAGGCAAGGTACACAGAATGATTAGTGGAGAGAGATTGGCACGTGTCAGACAGGCAGTTACGCGTACGCTCTCTCGACCGTGTTTTTATTACACTGGTAAGTGGTATGTGAGCGAAATTCAGCACTGGGTATTTTTTCCATAATCATGATTATGATTATCACAATCATAAACATTTATTTGCTGATTGTAGGTAAGGACATAATAAGTTTAAGCAGGTATATAACGTATTATGGACTAACATCATAAAATCATATTCTGAACCAAATTAGCGTTCTATGAAGCTGTCAGACTAACTATGACACTATAGACATCAAGAAGCAAAATGAGATGCATATTGCAAGCTCGCAAAATTATTTCTTTGGCCCTTCTATTCTATCGATCTTCGTACTGGCTACATGGAGTTTGTTAACTAAATTCTATATGAAGATGAATAAAGTTTTATAACTTTAATATCTCAAGAGGAAAACTGTATTTTCCATTAGAAAAAGAAACATTTAAAGGACCTTTAAAGTTGAAACGGTTTTAAACATGCTCTATGCAACTATATATATATTGTATATACCTTTAATTAATCATTGATATATTATATTAATAATTTATATAGAATCCGGATAGCCTTCGATACAGATTTATTGTACAAATAATTGCAAGACCTATTACCTACCTAGTACCAAGTTGAATGATGCCTTTTTCACATCATATCATATCATATCATATCATACTAATATTATAAATGCTAAAGTCACTTTGTTTGTTGGTTTGTTGGTTTGTTGGTTTGTTGGTTTGTCCTTCATTCACGCCGCAACGGAGCAACGGATTGACGTGATTTTTGGCATGGGTATAGTTGAGGACCTGGAGAGTGACATAGGGTACTTTTTATCCCGGAAAATTAAGGAGTTCCCGCGGGAATAACAAAAAACTTAAACCACGCGGACGAAGTCGCGGGCATCAGCTAGTTTTTAATAATCATTTCTCATTCATTATCCTTATCAAAATATATAAGTAAACACAAGTACCCTATGATACTACAGTTTTAATTTAATATAACCGTCTAGATTAACTTGCCAATAATATTTTTATCGCAATGTCAACAACCTCGCGTTTTGCGCTCTACATCCTATGACGTAACCCTTAGAAACACGTGTAAGCATTATCTTCAATATTTTATGTTCGTGTTGGAGAATATAGCCCTAGCGCTACCGAGTACTAACTACGGCGGTCGGTACGTACCTTAGGGCACAATGACTCGTTTATACTGACCTATGGTACCTACGGCAAAAGGAAGAAGGCTCACTAACTCACTACACTAAAGGGACTTTAAGTAAGCATCGAACTACCCACAAAATTCAGGTAAAAGTATATCTCAGGGAGTGGCAATTGGTGTGTCCTCTATACCACAGTAAAACCACATAAGTAGTGTAGAAGTATTTTACTGCGCTGGGCCTATATAAAGCGCAAAAGGCTTACGCAAGACTCAAGAGTCACATTACTCCAATTATTGTTTGAGCATGGCCGAATTCCGTGTGCCTCAAATCTCAGAGCATTGAGATTTGGTGCACACGGGCCGAGAATTTTAGTTTTGACTCAAGTTACAACCGCAAGTTCAATCTATGTATTTACATACTATCGACGAAACGCGAGTAATCTAATAGGTAAACAAAAGTCACCTCCAAGTCGTCTTTAAAACGGCTGATAAAATTATTGTTGAAACGTAATGACGTCAATGCGATTTTATTTCTATCTGGGATAAAACTACCTAGAAGTTTTTATGTCTCGATAAAAAAATGTAATCAATTTGCTCTCGTTTTATATCAAAATATTTTTAAATCAAAAAATTACTAGGTAACATTAGGTAATTTATGGGCGTAAAATTCAGAATGTAGGGAAACTCAAAAGTGTAAGTAACTGTATTGGGGATTTTAATACCTTTTTTAGCAAGAATCATAAAAGTATTTTCAACAAGATTTAGACTGCACAAGATTTAATTCCAAGCAAAGTACTCTATAGTCTATAGAGCCTACTTTGCTTAGAATTAAAATAAGACAGATGTTTCGTCTCATTCTGTGTACGTCCAAAGACAAGGTACGCTTTACAGAAGAGATGCAAGAACCAGAGACAATTTAAATAGGTTACTAAAAGATATACGGCAATCAGGAATCATGATATGATTATGTACTAGTTAGGGCCACGGTGTAGTTGATTAATCATAATATGTCGCTTGACCTTAAAAGTAAAACAGTCACCGTTTGTTGACAGTAGTGCATTGATTGTAATACGGAGGTCAGCAAAAAAACGAGTTCTAGAAACAAAGCGGATGGATAACTTTTGTCTTGTATACGACAATATAATTTACGCACAATGATTACAGAGACAGACATGTTATTTCTGAATTCAACTTTATAGTTGTGCATTAAAGTCTCATATTAAAATATGTAAAATGAACATGCCTGTAAGCCGGTCCACGAACGTAAAGTTGATAAGATAATGGCCATGAAAACAAACGTGATTTTTAGAATTAAGTTATTGTTATACTTTTGTTATTGATTGTGCGGGATTTATTTAAATCAGCAGTTGGTGGCAAGATTTAAAACACAAGACCTAAGTACCAGTACATTTTAGATTAGGCATGGATTAGGCAAACAACAGTCTACAGGCTAAATTATACGAATTCGCGAACCGCGGTACTCACTACTCATTAATTAGCAAATGATGGATTAACTAGAGAACCGCGAAGTAGTGCTGGCGCTTATATAGATATAGAAAGCGTATAATATCCATCTGTAGACGATGATAATATTTTAATATATTATCCAAAGAAGCGTGGGGCTTGTGCATTTATGATTCGTCGTCGTCTCAACCGACAGACGTCGTCCACTGCTGGACGAAGGTCTCCTGCATGGATCTCCAGTCTCCACAGAGCACAATCTTATACCGCTATTAAGATCGTCCGTTCACCTAGTGGAGGAGTCGTTCAACACTGCGCTTTCCAATGCGAGGCCGCCATTCCGAGGTCCGAAACCAAAGCCTGTCAATTCCTCGAACTAAGTATTTATTTAGCATTTATGTTTCATTGTAATTAACTATTTCCTTTTATTTAATATATGAATGCTGATCGCCGTATCAGTATAATTTGATTTTCAATTTCGACAAGTTATTGGACATAACTAAAAGTCAAATCAAAATTCAGATGGTAAAGACTGAAAAGTCAAAAGTAATAAAATGAATTCGTTGGAACATTGGAAATAAAAGATTTGTGTAAACAACATAGTAAATACCGTAAAATCCAATAAAGATGTGACGCATTGGAGTCTGATCGTAGGAAGGCATTGCGTAACGCTTTCAAGAGCTACTTATTATGTTGACAGGTATACTATCTTCATCTACCGCCGCCTGAGTGAGAGATGTATCTATCATCTATTGTTATGTTAAACTTAATACCAATAGGTGCAGGACAGTATTACATATTTAGCTCATGCGTTAAATTAACCGTTAGCAATTAAATTATCTCTCAAGTAGTAGGTACAATTTATTACGGAAAAAACGAAGGAGTAAATTAATTGCAGTTGGTCATCAGTTGGTTGAACAACGTGAACTAAAGACTGTTTTCTGACGATCTTTACAAGATTTTTACCACAACACGGAACACAAGAATTTTTAACCATTATTTTGGTTGAAACAATAAGTTATAAATTAAAAAAAATATGCAATTCGCCTAATGTATTCAACTCACCCAAGTACTCTTTGATCCACTTCTTCTTTGGAGGCCGTGCGACCTTTTGAGTGTCCTTTTCCTTGATGACGCTTTGAGTATTCGAAGTGGAGGGTTTTTCAACATCGGGGACACAAGGCGCAGAAGTTACAGAAGCTACCAACGACTGAGGGTAACCGTAGCCATTCACAGGGTAGCAGTTTGGGTGAATCTGTTGGTATGTCTTGAGCACGATCGGAATTGGCTCCACTATGCTGCCGTATTCTGTCTCCCTAGTATTAATAGCAATGGTGTGAAGCGTGTCCGAGTAGAAAGCGTCGCCGGGCGCACTCATCGCTCCAAAAATTTCCGGTTTTGCACCACGTTGTTGATAATTTGCAGTGACCAAATTCACCTCGGTGGACTCCATGAGTATACCCATTCTATGTCCAATCACAGATTTTGTTAAAACCTTGCTTCACTAGTCCTTATTAACATATTTATAGTTAACATTAATTTAACATTAACATACTTTCTTGAACTATAGTTCTTTATCGTTTTAATTTAACACTTTGATTATATCTATTACTTACTGGTTTAACTCACTTAGGTTCGAACTTGAGACCGTAATTTCTAGACACTACCTAAAATAAATAACATTTTTATTGGGTGCGTTTGCGAGGGTATTCCCGAACAATACCAACCAGTGCTTTATTGTTAAAAAGTTTTTAGATTCGATATTCATTCATTTGTGGCTTCCGTAATGAACTGATTTATACCTAACGTAGTTTTTGCGTAACGGCTTGCCAAGAAAACCATACAAACAGAACAAAGTTCTAAACAAAGTTTTTCTCGTTTTCTTGTTTCTCGGACTGACGTAGCTAAGTATTGTTTTTATGGCTTTTGGAACAATGTTATAAATCTATACAATCCACACAAAGATCGATTGTTTGAGAAAAGGTCAACTTTTAAAGTTCATATTCTGTTACTTTTTCGTCTATTTCAACAGCAATGAAATGAAATGAATATTATATATTATGTAAGCCTTACTAAGTAGGTAAATAGGTACCTACTAGACGTATAAGATACATGCATACTTTTTCATAAGAGCAATACAGCCGGAACTACAAAGCGTAGAATCCGTAAAAAGGTGCGAGTGAGAAGGCATAATGACTGCACAAAATGTGTAGTTCGATAACGTCACGATCACGATGTGCTCAACAAGTGGAGGGGGGCCTACACGGCAGCATGGCTGCGGGCACGTGCGCTATCCCCTCTCCTCTCTCATTGCCAACGCAGTGTTGTAACAACTTTCAACCTCCTCCATTGCCATGTTACTCTGTTACGCAGGGCAACTAAATTGGCAGACATTATTATTTCTACTAGACTTACCCACAAAAGAAACTTACACTTATCTTGTATTTTGTGATACAGCTGCTTCTCTTAGTTGAAGATACTTTACTTTGATATAATATATAGTGATGTATGAAATGTTAAAAGTACAACAATAATAATTATATCTGTGATTGACAAGAAGTAAAAATTGTTCAGATAAGTTCAATTAAGAAACGTTAACAATTTTTATTATACAACAATCCCGATAGATGATTATGTGAAAGTCAAGCCCGAAAACATAATTATTTAACAGATAAATATTGAATTTTTTAAACGGTTACAGACAAAACCTGAAAAAAAAACAATAATTATGGGTCGCGCTCTTTTTAGGCAGGTACCATAATGATTAATGTTTCAGTATTGCCATATTAGGTACCCTAATATCAAGATATTGATAATGAGTCTGAGTTAAAGCATAAGGAAACTGAATGAAGAACGGACAAATACAGACGCGCACACACAAACACAAACAGACGCACATAATTCTGACTGTACCGTTATGTACTGTCGCGGTCTGAAAGGGTTTACCACCATAAGGTTCATAATTGCATGCGTACATCTATCTGTGACAGAAGGTCGATAGGTGATTTGATTAGGCATCGCATTATGCGAACTCACAGATTTTTTTACAGCTTCGCTGCAGTAGGTGGCGGCTGGGAACTAGATATAGAATAGATAGAAAACCTTTTTTAATATTTTCAATGCCACTTACAAATGCGATGATGCCAATGTGTCAGACTTAAAATTAGGAAATGAGTTTCTAGGCTTAGTAAAATAATTAGCAATTCATTTGTTGGAAACAGTGTCCGCTTCTACAATAAGCTCCCAGAAGACATGTTGAAGATGTCTCTGAATAAGTTCAAAGTTAATGTAAAACGTAAACTCATTGAAAAATCTTATTACCATGTAAAGGATTACCTAAACGACAAGGAAGCTTGGCAATAATTTGCTCTAATGGCTCTGATAGTTCCTTAATTAAGATGATTTGTGAGATGGTGATAATTAAAAAAAAAACCCCGGCTGAGTTTGTTGTGGGCTCTTCTCAGCCCAGGGCCCGTTTGGAACCCTCGTAGCTTTAGTTTTAAGATACCGTAACCGATTATCACCATCACGTTTTATAAGTAAGTAATTATTAACGTCAATAAGTGTACCTACAGTGTACCTATATTGAATAAATGATTTGATTGATTGATTGATTGATTACTAAAATGTCATTGATACAGGTCTCTTTTTGTTAAATTCGATGCTTGAAAACTTTTGATAACTTTGAAACATAATAAATACCTACCTTGCTAAGGCTTTTTAGACCGTACTGCTTGCAGTGTAATGAAGAATATATAATTTGAAAACTGGATTTTCAGAGTTCAGACTGCGACTGTACCTAATACCTATGTTATTGGTGAGTCTGAGCTCAGCAATAGTAGCTAGACGTACACGTGCCAGTACAAGGCAACAACGTGCGAAACGTAAAACAAACAATACGCCTGCTATCCGCGTGTTACTCGTAGGTAATACGATGGCAATCTTAATATCTTTCCTTGTAAGTCGATAGGTATAATGTTAGATAAATGGGCTTTTACATTAGAAATTTACATAAATAGAAATTAACTATTGTAAAAACATACCGTGCTAACTAAAGATTATGTGGGAAAACCCATAAATTAAAATATAAGAACATAATATTAATATTATATATTTATATGTTATTTATATTATAAATACCTTGGGATGTCAGAGGCGCTTATTATTGAGACAAGGACTATGAAACAACTAGTTGAGGAGCGTTTCTTTGGCCGCCTGAAAAAAGTCCTTAATAGTCTTTTATCAGGTGGTAATAAGGTGCGTGCCTTTAATGGTTGGGTCATGCCTTTACTCATATATACACATTTGGCATCCTAAAGTGGACTCAAACTGAACTGGATACCCTGGATCGAAAGGTTCGAAAACTGTTGACCACATACCGTATGCATCACCCGCGGTCATCTGTTATGAGATTGTACATCCCACGCAAGTATGGAGGACGTGGTTTTTTGAATATCAAGAACCTCCATAATCGTGAGATCTGCAAACTCAGAGATTATTTTCTCAAGGTGAACGTGGGTATACATAGGGATGTGGTTGCAGTTGATAAGGGTTTCACCCCGCTTTCCTTGGACAAAGAGAACTGGCGCAAACCAATAGTACTTAGTACTTCGGATCGCATGACGGTATGGGAGAGCAAGGAGTTGCATGGTAGATTTTACAAGGCCCTAACCAGGGCGGATGTAGATCCAATAGCATCTATATTTTGGTTACAGTTCGGTGACCTCTTTGGGGAAACCGAAGGTTTTGTGTGTGCAATTATGGATGAAGTTATCAAGACGAATAACTATCGGAGACATATAATAAGTCTATGATCGGAGACATATTATGAAAGATGGCACTGTTGACATATGTCGTGCGTGTCATCTTCCCGGGGAGTCCCTCAGACATATTGTCTCCGGTTGTTCTCATCTTGCTAATGGAGAGTACTTGCACAGACATAATCAAGTAGCCAAAATAATCCATCAACAACTGGCTCTCCAGTACGGTCTTGTTGAGACTGAGGTACCATATTATAGGTATGACCCAGTGTCAGTTCTCGAAAATAGTGGTGCCTTGCTCTACTGGGATCGGTCGATTATCACTGATAGGTTTATTGTTGCCAATAGACCTGACATTGTGTTAGTCGACCGCTCAGCGCGTCGAGCAATAATTGTTGGTGTTACTATTCCACATGATGATAACCTGGTGAAAGCAGAAAAGGAAAAAGTATCGAAATACTTGGACCTTGCTCACGAGATTACCGCCATGTGGAGTGTTGACTCGACGATTATTGTTCCGATGGTTATATCAGTTAACGGTCTTATTGCGAAAAGCTTCGATCAACACCTTAATGAGCTTTCGCTTGGCTGTTAGATTAAGGGTCGGATACAGAAGGCGGTTATCCTGGAGACGGCGCGAATTGTGAGGAAGTTCCTCTCTCTGGAACCCTGACCACCGGTTGCTTGGGTCTTTAAGGCCCCGCAGTGGGTGGAAGTTTTATAGAATTATTTTTAAATGTGTTTTGTGTAGTATTTTTATATATTTATGTAAAACGTGTTTAGAAATAATTTTATAAAAATCTATACAAATAAATGGGAGAAAATATTATATAAATATTATATAAATCACGTGTCACGTTGTTTGTCCGCGATGGATGTCCGGGATGGATATTGAGTTCCTCCATTCATTCAAGTAAGCACTTTGAATAAAAGTTCATTCTAAAAAACCGACTTCAAAAGCTACTGTTAGGTAAAAAATTATTTTGATTTCTACACACTATGTTGAAGTCGGGCGAGCCTGATGCCTTACTTATCCTTGTTATACCCGCCCGACTTCAACATAGTGTGTAGAAATCAAAATTATTTTTTACTTTACAGTGACTTTGGAAGTCGGTTTTTGGAAAGAATTTTTAACTTTTTAGTGTCAGGGTTGAAGATTTGGAGTCAGAATTTTTTATGGGAGCTCCTCGAAAGCTTCCTCAAACGACTGAAAAAATATATTTTCAAATCGGTTCAGAAACCACGGAGATATGCACCGGCATACATAAAAAAAGTACGCGCCGAATTGAGAACCTCCTCTTTTTTTGTAAGTTGGTTAAAAATAAAATTGACATTGTAACTTTCCTTGACTTCCAAGAACCACCAGTTTGAGAGATGCATAAAAATCTTACCTAATAATTAATAGATCTAGAATTACATGGAGTACATACTGTAATTTCTTTTTATTTCTCTATATAATAACTATTCCCTGGGCAGTATGTTTGACTAATATAATATCAATTATTAATTATCAATGTACAGCTCAGACCTACTGGCTCTTAAAATAGGCAGAAACTCCACGTAACCGAAACTGGGGCAGGTCAGCTATTAAAATCTTTAAAATAATAATTTGTCATGTAATTTTTTTACAATAAGTACATATATTATGATACATAATTTAATTGCATATGCAAACTGTAAAATATAAGTACTTGACCATGCAGTGTTTGATTTTATCTGGGACGTTGCTATGAAAGCATTTTTTAACAGGTATGGTGTTACATGTCGGTCATGTATAATGTATATAATATGGTATTGATTTAGATATTGAATCGAATTATTAGTAATTTAATTCGTTAGTAATTAGTTACTTATAGATAATTCTATCATTTATGTTAATACTACAAGGATTGACAGGGGATAACTGAACTTTATCTTGTGCTTTATTACATCTTATCCCGAAAACTATAGGCTTGTAATTTGATCTATAGATACGAAAAAGTTTTAAAAACATATGCGTACGAAACTTAATTTTATACCTGCCTAGGTACGGTCCTTAGTAAATAGTACCTCTATCCAAATTATTAGTTTAGATACTAAAGTATTAAATAAGGGGAAGTTTGAAAGTAGCGCCATACAGTGATAGAAAAGATGAGGAGTAATAGGCTAGCATGGTATGGGCATGTAATGCGGAGGGAAGAAAGACAAATTACGAGAAGAATGATAGAAATGCATGTGGAAGAGAAAAAGAGTAGAGGGAGACCAAAGATCAAGATGGATGGATTGTGTGAAAGAGGATATGCGTATAAAAGGGGTGAATGATAGGTTGACGGATAACAGAAGTGAGTGGAAGAAGAGAACATGTTGTGCCGACCCCACGTAGCGTGGGAAAAGGGCAGGAAGAAGAAGGTACTAAAGTGCTACCGCAGCTTGACCGATAGATGCCGACTGCTGCATACGTAACCAAAGCTAAAATCGTAAAAACCTCTTCAAATTAAGTACTCACAAACAGTGGTGTAATTAATATTTAAAGTAACTAATCAAATACAATTAACAATAACCACAAATAAGGGCAATAACTTAAATAGATACCTATTACCTCCTACACTAAGTATTTCTCTATCTACTAAATACGAATCAATAAAGTTAAAGTGTTCGTTTGTGACCTCTAAATAGCATAGCATAGCCTACCTACCTGCCTGTTGCCTAGGATTTTTGCAGGTTGATAGAGGCGTATGCAAGGAGAACTCAAGAGTGTTTAATCGGCACAACATGTACACGGCTTTAAACAGAAAGGTGCCTACGGGATTTTCAGAAAACCTAAATCCACCTGGCTAGGTCAATCGCAAGTCCTAGTATATTTTATACAGTATTGAACAGAATAACATCCTCTTAGTATAACGCGACCAACGGCATTACGTAAGATATTATGTAGGTATCGACACATGTATGTGTTCGTAACTTTGAGTTATGTAATAGATTCCTAACTCTCGATATGATTTTTATCGACATATTGAATGTATACATACCCGTATGGCTACTATTATAATATATTCTGCCGAACGGCCGAATAAAACGGCTTGCCCTAAGCATTTACGACAGTATTTGTAATGAGTAACTACTTAAGTGCAAGAGGGATACTTTGAATGTTGCACCACCAAAAGAAGATTATGCTTTGATGGTACGGCCACAGGCCCAACTGGGTATGTCTATAATACTAATTCACATGTGTGATTCACACATGTGATAATTCACATGAATGAAGTGTAGTGTATTAGTAATACTAATGTATTATAGACATACCCAGTTGAGATACTGAATATTCCATCTAAAGTCTAAACCATAAGGACGAAGGAGACTCCGAGCTACATGGTGGTCCAATGTCAAGAGGGACATTAAATTAAAGCTCTACATCAACTTTTAAAACCCAGGAAGAAACGTACTAAGAGGACAGACAGCGGCCTATTATTTAAAAAAAATCAAGTCTACGCAATCAAAAGATACGGCCGTTTATGCACCATATTTTGCATATTTTGACACTCGCCAATAAATCAATAACTATACTTTCCGTTGATCTAGGATCATGAAATTTGGCAAGAAGTAAGGTTTGACAGCACTAGTATACGAAAAACCGAAAACCGTTAATTAGGGTTTCTAACTCATAGGGTGTCGAATTTGTCGAGCTCTACCAATTTAGCGCCATATGTAAGCAAGTTATTTCACAGCACAGCTGATTCGCACAGCTCGCACTTGACCGTTTTTTATATTATATCTAAAGAATTAGTAAACTTTTAAGAAAAACCTGATTTTGGAAACTTAAACCAAATGTTTTTGTCATGTGTTTTTAAGTTAAATATGTATATGTATTTTTATTTTAAAATTTTAACCGTATAAATTACAACAATAATATTAGTTTATAAGCATAAACAACCTGACTAACACAGGAATGATTACTGCATTATGTAAGAGTAAATGTGGTTGCTATTGTAACAAAACTAATTATAACAACAATTAAATACCATACGTTTTCTCGCACGACCATTAGGTATATCCAGTAGAATATTCGAGATCACTTATCTCCTTGAGCGATTACAAAAGTAAGCCGTACTTTTTTTACTACGGCCACCTTTCTGCTATGGGTATTACGGGGATGCCGTAGAGAGGGATATGCCACTGTGTGATCAGTGATCAATATATTTACTTATTACACCCTTTCATACAAATACCCAATTAATGAACAGACCCGATTACAATTAAGACCAGCGAATTTTACTAGAGAAAAATATTTGGATCCTTTTCTCCACGAACATGGTGTAAAAGGAGAGAACATAGTCTACAAAACTCAAAAAAATGCGGATTCATATTTCATGCACCCATCCCTCGTGGAAAAGTGCCCGAAAAACTTGTGTTTCATAATATAACCGTGATCAATCTATTTATTATAATTATTATTTGTATACAAAAAAGTATTAAATATCAAACAATATAACTGATAATGCAAACGTCACATTTTACTTTCTCTAAAATACATAATAACTCGCTGTTGAAATAATTATTTTAATTTTATTAAAAAAAAATAATAATATAAGAGTTCTAAAGGTTGTTGTTTTTATATAAAACATAATTACTTTAATATTTACTGCAAAACTTATATAAAATTCCTGCAAGGCTTTTCGGCAAATTCCCTTCGCTTGGGTAGAATTTAAAAAACCGGCCAAGTGCGAGTCGGACTCGCGCACCGAGGGTTCCGTACAAACCTGTAGTAAGTTTTAAATTAAATGTTTTTTTTAAATATTTGAGTTGATTGAATGAAAGGTAAATTGCGATTTACGATTAATGACGTATTAAAAAAAACTATTTACTTGATCTCGTTCAAACCAATTTTCGGTGGTAGTTTGCATGGTAATATACAACATATATTTTTTTTAGTTTTATCATTCTCTTATTTTAGAAGTTACGGGGGGGGGGGGACACATTTTACCACTTTGGAAGTGTCTCTCGCGCAAACTATTCGGTTTAGAAAAAAATGATATTACAAACCTCAATATCATTTTTGAAGACCTATCCATAGATACCCCACACCTATGGGTTAGATGAAAAAAAAATTTTTGAGTTTCAGTTCTAAGTATGGGGAACCCCAAAATTTATTGTTTTTTTTTTATTTTTGTAAGAAAATCTTAATGCGGTTTACAGAATACATCTACTTACCAAGTTTCAACAGTATAGCTCTTATAGTTTCGGAAAAAAGTGGCTGTGACATACGGACGGACAGACAGACAGACAGACAGACAGACAGACAGACAGACATGACGAATCTATAAGGGTTCCGTTTTTGCCAAATTTGGCTACGGAACCCTAAAAAATGCTTTCTTTGAGGGGGTCTACCTATACAAGATTAGAAGACAGAGAATGGAGAAAACGTACATGCATATAATCTCAAGTTTCTAGACTCAGCAATTAGACATTATCTTCATGCTATATGAATACGAGAACACCTATAATTATCTATACATATTATATCAAATGACTCGACTGGCAAAAAATGTTATCAGGTTTTTAGTTAATTCTTAATTATGAGTCCAAAATCCATTGCCATTAATTGTCCAATCACCCGCCAATCCAGAAACTAGCAAGTACCTAATAGAACAACAATTGCAATTCAACTCATTTTCAAAGATCTTAGGTCTCACCGAAATCTAAATCCCCCCCACAGACAAAATCTCTTCTAGCTTAATTTATTGGACTAGACTTGAATTGTTTTTTTGGGAACTCTTTGTTTTTACGGGCCGTGATCGTTCTTCGATTTTTGTCACTGTTCCGTTAAAGGTAACAGACAGGTATAACAACATTACAAAAATGTTGATACTTAATGAGGTCGCCAATGCCCATAGAGACTAATATTCTGTGCCTATGGTAGCCATTTCCCCAAACTTAATATTTTAAACATCTTATTTTTAACCCAACAATTATCCAAATCCGGATAAAATTAAGTACCTAATGCTGGGATCGGCCTACGTCAGTAATAAGTTTTTATATTTTCTGTGTCTAGTTCTAGCATAGCTAATGATAGCTGTCAAACGAATGCAACTACAGCTGAGAAAGAAAGAGAAAGAAGCACTTTTCTTAGTGCAGTTGTCATTCTAATTAAGCAGCAAGCTATATTTAACCGACTTCCAAAAAAAGAGGTGCTCAATTCGGCGCGTATCTTTTTTTAAAGGACTATACCGTGATTGAAAAAAATCACAACCAGTAGCGACTACCTAAGTACCTTCTGCACGTGAAAATTGATATTCTACGAACGAGGACTGTAACTTGATATGAATGGTCCATCGGAAAATCTGAATTACATAATTAATTTTGTTACGCTCAAAACATTGCTCAATATCAATCAATTGCGTAATTATTCGTTCAGGAATCTTATGCAGGAGTAGCTAAGTAACGGGCGCGTATGAACCAAGTTTCATGATTTATTCGTAATACCGATCGAATTAAAAAAATCTGTTTTTCCATAGAGTAACTGCCGCTTTTTGTATTGAAATCTATCCTCAAGAACTCCAGTTATAATTAAGCGACTCTAAGTGCGGCAGTAAGAAAGTCCATTTCCTGACTGCAAGCTAGGTATCTCTGCGTAGGTACATATATTACCTAGTGGATCGCCCAGAACTAAGACCTCGCGGTATCCATATGATAGTTTATTATTTGTAAGCACAAACGAATAAACTTTTACAGAGCGCCATCTATTGACATCATTGTGAAGTTCTGTCAAAAATACTGATGCTAATATTAGTATTTGTTGTTCAAGTACAGGTTATAATTCAAATAATTGATCAAGTTTCAGGCTCAGCCTTTCAGAAAATTGAGAGTTCTGAGGTCAACTTTGGACGTCAGAAAATCTCAACTTTGAAAGCCCCCCATTTCGTCAATTTTAGGGAAAACATTTTAAAAAAATATTTTTGGACTCTATTCCTAATTATGTATCTTTAAAATGATATACGGCAACCCTATGTAACGCTATAAAAAATGTTTTACTTCGCATTCGCTTCAATGAGAGCCCCCCTGAAATAAAGATTTTTATAACTTTTTAAGCCATATTCGGCTGGAGGTGATCGGTTTACATATTATATTTAAATTTAAAGTAATTACGTTCAGTAATTCAGAAGTTATAAGGCTCTGACAGACGGACGGACGGACGGACAAGTGCAAATTCACTCAAGTAGACTCAGAGACCTTCGCTTCGCTCGGTCAATTACAAAAGTACATATATTTATTACAATATATTATAGAGTACGATTTTACAAGATCAGCTGTTTAGTAATTCGGCTGAATTACTAAACAGCTGATCAAAAGGAAACAGGCAGGCAGACATTTCGCCTTTATTATAATACTACTGAAGAATGGATGAGTTTTATTTTCGTCAAAATGTTGATCTTAGAGATCTATTCGTATATTCATGTTACCTACCTAATTCATTACCCCAATATACCTAAATTGATTGTTAGAAAATGAATATATGAGACGCAGGTAAGTATATAGGGGATGGTACAAAAATGGCAGTTCAAAGCTCTTTGACAACCAGCTAACTTTATTGAGCAAACAGAGAAACTACTATTTAAGACATTTCCTCTTAAAGAATATGGAAGCTGCTATATGCTGTAGATTTGAAGTCAATTATTTATCAAACAATAAAGAAATGCAAAGATATTGGATCAAACACCAACAATAGATACGTAAGACTAAGAACAATCGAGACAATCGTCAATACGATGACTTTCGCGGATTAAAAAGACTATTAACATTGTTCCGTTAGCAAGCATGATTATAAAATATAGTCACACGTCACGCAAAAATTACCAAATCTATTAATATTGAAGCTGAGGTCGAACTGAAGTACTAGCGCTTTTTAATTAGAAAATTTGAAGTAAAGACATCGAACATACAAAAACAACATACCTATTAGCTGAATGATTATACATATTATGTTAAAGGATGCCTACATATTATTAAGGTGGATTTATTTTAAAATCCAGTATGATCAAATGCGTAATGCTGTTCTGGAATGTGTAGAGTCCAGACAATGCTAGCTTGAAGGGGGGCGGAGGGCTCCAGCGGTTGCCACTTGCTAATCGTCGGCTGCAGCGGACGCGCACGTGGGGCGCGGCGCGCAGGTGCCGCCGACCTCGCGCTATCTCGTCTCGCCGCGCGCCGAGGTCGGGATGATAACGAACGCTATTTTCGTCCGCAGCCGCCGGCCCGTGTTCGTGACCGTCGCAAACACACCCGCGGAACCACAACGAACTCCCGAAATGGCCAAGCGTAAGCGAACGACCAGAGCCGCAAGGATCACTATAACGCGAGTGATCAGCGAAAGCCGTGGCTCAGAGCCGACCGGCGCCGACGAACTCTGTTCGACGACTAAGCGAATCGCGGAGTGCCGGAGCGCGACGCGTCTTGGAGGCGGGAGGAGCGCGACCTCGGAGCCCCGCGCCTCCGCGGCCGCACCGGACGAAATCGCGAGGGGGAGGGCTGCGGCCGAGGGGCGAGAGGCGCGCACGCGGTAGAGCGCAACGCTCGCCGCTGCACTGTCTCATTACTACATAACGCTGCATGGTCGGCGACAACACGCGGCGCACCGTATTCCCTCGCCTCGAAACGAGGTCGCAACTATGGCCGCACTACACCCACAGAATTCAAAGACGGGCAGTCGATGATGAAACGGCATTAGTACTCCGATGACGCGCTTGAAGAGTTAGTCGGTCACCGACGGAGTCACTGAACCTCGTCGGCACAGCGGCGAATAAGGTGAATGGAACGTTGCAACCGAAACGGGCGACATGGTGCGAATGCGAACGCAGAAGTCCGCCGCCGCACGTCGCATCTTGCGTGGCGCCGCTTAACTTTCTAAATAAAACATACTGGGTTAGATGGAAATATTGTGATCGTGTAAACTGTAACACCAAGTAATACAATCTTCACAATGATTTCAATATAATATGTACAGAATGAGTACATTTTATCAACCTGAAATTAGTATAACAATATGACCGAAAACAACTAATTGACATCACGTATTACGACCACAAGGTTAAACCACAAGTCACAACACCCGTTACAATTAGAAATGATCTAATTTGCCCGCTCTAATCTGACTAACATAATTTTTGAGCCTTCTATCGAGTTTTTGATGATACCACGTCCAAGAGTAATACGTTTTCTTCTAATAATGAAATGCTATATTTTTCAATCTGATTGCATTCTCGTAATCACACCCATACAAAATGATAGAAAACCGTGAATAAAACTGACTTTACGGAAGCGGAAATCTATAAAAGAATATTACTGCAAAAGCAAATATGTAATATGTATTATGTATTTAATGAAACGACCGTACAGTTACTCGTAACCGTCGAGATTTCAAGTACAATCGATGAAGAGAGTCTTATTGTTACCAAACCTAGTGAAGAATTGCTGCCCCGGAGCCGAAGACAAACGCTCGTAAGTTGTGTGTGAAAAAGGAGACAAGGACCACGATTCGCTGTGCAAGTATGTAATAGGAACACATGAATAAGTGGGTGCAGGTACGGGTAAGGTCGACCGGGGTGCGGGCGGAGGCGGTGGCGAGGTGCGCGCATGCGTGCGACGTCTGACCTTGGCGCGGTGCATCGTGCCCTCCCCCCGAACAAACACCTCTCCCCTCTTCATGCAACTCTCGTAACCACACCTGCCGGTTAAGCAGGTTGGGATCCGACCTAGCATCATTCCTAGATTCTATTTTCGGACATGAACTTGAAAATCACTCCTTGGGTTTGATCCGACGCGACACGTACGAGTCCTGCTACCTAATAGATTTTAAGTTACAGATAAAAACAGGCAAGTTTTGCTCGTATATAGGACCGTTTATCAATAAAGATTCAATATGTCTAAGCATTTTTGGACTTATCATAATATCATTAAATTAAACCTTGTCTTGGTAAATAATAAGAATCGTAAACTTATTAGTGTACTGAATTCGGTTAAACCTAACGAAGAAAATTATATAATCGTTTGCAACGTTTAATATTGTTATATCAATCGATAAAAAACTCCAAACACGGTTGACGGTAGTCGAAGTGGAAACGTCAGGGGGAGTCCACCCACCGGATGTCGAGATATGACGCCATATCGCGCGACACGTTAAAGATCCCTGATTCATGTGCCCAGCACAAATGTACGTGCTTTACTCGTTTACCAACACTGTCTATACAAAGATTTTCCTTCTAACCAATGGAAAAGCATCAAAAACCCACAAGGATAATATTTTATAAACATTAAAGACTTAAACACTTCTCAACTTTCTACAAATCTACACCCACCCAAATTAAGCATATAATTATAACGGTAATGTTGAATCGAGGACCGTTGAACTGAAGTAAATTGTAAATAATACATATTCTCGATTCGGTAGTCTTGAAATTGTCACATCTACAATTTTAATAAGTCCATATTTTTTCAGGGAAAAGTGTAACTAATACGTGGCGGTGGGAGCCACGACCGCATTGAATATATACGATGCACATACATTAATTAAAATAAATGAATTCAGTTGTAAAAAAAAATATCACAAGTAGGGTATGCCTTCTGTTAGAGTTAGATTTGCGAAAAAAAGTGCTTAGCATATAGCAATCACTAGCTGATGCCTGCGACTTCGTACGCGTGAATAGAAGTTATTTGGTTTCCGCAGTAACTCTTTCATTTCCGGGATAAAAAGTAGCCTATGTGCTATTCCAGACTATAATCTATCTCTGTGCCAAATTTCACCCAGATCCGTTCAGCCGTTGGGGCGTGATTGAGTAACAAACATCCATCCATACATCCATCAATCCAAACTTTCGCATTTATAATATTTATTTGATGATTGATTGATTGATTTATTAAGAAGTGTTTAGTCTTTTTTTTTTTAATTATTATCCTGGAGAAACATTTTAAATACTTAATGTGCATAGAATTCCGTCACACTGTTCTGAGATCATGGTATAGTTATTATCAAATTAATATTATAGGTGACGAAGATAGCAGAATGTAGAGCATAGAGGTATATAATTATTAGAATCAGGCAAAGCGAATTTGTGACTCTTGCTTAATTGATTATTACAACCTAAATGAGCAGGCAGCAACATGTTTATATTATCAGATAGGTATCAGACGAATTCACATATACGAAAATATATGAAGTATGTTTGAACATTGGTCGACATGGGCTTACATATAAAGGCATTAAAAGCCAGTTTAGAAGAATTACCAAACAGGGCTCACAAGATGACGGGCTGATTCAAAACGTGTTCGTCACCTGTCAGTCTGTCAATGTCAGTTGTCAAAAAGACACACGTTTGAGCACTTGGCACGCACGGGACATTGGGCGTTAGATCTGTGCGTTAGATTCATATTTATATGACTATCAATTTTATTTCGCGTCTCTTTATTCATACATTGGAATAAGAATAAACTCCATTTTCCACAACATTTTGCATTTGGCAGTATCATGCACAAATTATTTCCAAAGAGTATTTCGGCCTCTCGACTAAAGACGCATGCATGTACATTGTACAAATAAAGACATGCCCTAAGGATTAGTAAAAAAAATTACAATGTATGTAGGTACTAGTTCAAGTGAATCAATTTCGCGTTATTTTAAAATTATTTTATTGTCACAGCAGCATACAACAAAATAAAGCTAAGACACGAACAGTAGTAAAATGCGACAAAAAGATGAACACAATCAACATTGTAACACGGTACGAATAAATCACTAAAGATTGGGTACATTTCGGAAAGTACTCGCGCCGCGTAGTCGGATGGCGAGGTCACCCGATTCCTTTCACCATTCTGATCGGCCTGTACTAGTGACGACGGACGACCTTACTGAAGCCTTGGTGATAAGATTCACGAAGCCTCAGCTGGGCCGTCGCGTTGTTTGTTGTTTTTAATTACCATATTGTCAAAATTTTAATATTTATGTCTTACTAGCTGATGCCCGCGACTTCGTCCGCGTGGTTTAAGTTTTTTGTTATTCCCGCAGGAACTGCTTAATTTTCCGGGATAAAAAGTAGCCTATGTCACTCTCCTGGTCCTCACCTATACAAAAAAAAGAATTAGCGAAATTGGTCCAGCCGTTCACGCGTGATGCCGTGACCAAGGAAATAGGGATTCATTTTTATATATATAGATAGATTAGTCTCATTAAGTGGCCCGAAGAAGCATAATATCATGTGTTGTAAGAAAATTGCTAGGGAGGCTTCAAGCTATTACTTTCAGTACAGTCTAGACTCTAGATAATAATAGATTTCCGCAAGAGTAGGAAAATCACCCAATAGTTGGTGATGACTGCCACCAATGAACATTTGCACACCAGAGGCAGAGGTTTTGTCAGATTTATGGCTTGCTACGAATTGCTTTATTCGCTCGTTTAAAAACTTCAAAACGTCGACGCTTAGATGGCAGTTGTCACCAAAAAGTAGATTTCACGTGAAGGAAATTATTTGCATGGATTATAACCATCGGCGTGCACAGTATTAGTAGTAAGGGTAGGCATTGGTTGGGTAGATACTTATTTTCAGGCAGGGAGTGATGAAAAATAAGAATTGAGCTTTTTTAACTAGAGTAAGCAATGCTTTTATGCCTCAATGTCGTGCACGCTACTGATTATATTTTATTTCAAAGTAAATTGGCAAAACATTTGAAACAAGCAATTTCTTGTTTCAAATGTTATGAGTTAGAGAAACAAGAACTTTTTTTTTAGAACTAGAAAGGAGAACTAAGTTTCTGTATTTAAATGATTAGATTGAGCAAACGATAAAAAAATGAAATTAAGTTCATGCCATTCAAAGTATAATAAAAATACGATTAACATATTCGCCAACTTTTTCTAAACCCTTGCAGAAAACTTTTCCTAGTTTATTGGTCATAAACAATGGAACGATTTTTACAAGCTTATATTATTCAACTTGCAAGTTGTAATGTTGTAGTTTGTTTGTTTGTTTTATCTTGGAACTGAATTTTTAAAAAGTTATCCCCAAACGATTGAGCTAAGTGACGTCTTTTTAAATCCAACATGGCGGACTCCCAAAGATGGCTGGTTATTTTAATGCACCTCCAATGATATAGAAGGGTTTGCTGAGTAGAATACGAAAAACAAAATGACGTCATACTAAATTCAACATGGCGGACGATAAAAGCTTGTTTTTAAAAATGTTATTAATATAATTTAACTAATTGAATTATTTAGCAACTTTATCATTTGCAAAAGATTCTACAGCTTCACATCGTACAGGAAGACGCTTTTTAGGATTTTTTGAAGATTGTAAACTTAGTAATTTTCGAACTAAGCGGAGATCTGACATAAAAGCATAATATCATTTTTCGAGAAGAAATCTATATAAAAAAACTTTTGCCATGATTTGTTTTAGTGCATCCGATTACAAAGGCTTTTTTCCTCCCACCATCTCGGAAAGAGTATTTTTAATCTTCGATATCTGAATGCAAAAGCCGTTATTATCCTCTTGAGGATAAAGTAAATTGAATTTAGTACATCGTGTGCACATTAGTAAATATCACTCGTCTATGAAGTTTGTGAATTCAAAACATCATTAAAACCTATTCACTTCTACCTCTATGGTGCCGAATTTCCATACAACCGTTTTTAATTTGTTAAAAACTCACACTCGTAACCTTCTTGATGTACTTTTTTAATTTTCTTTGCGCGCACCATTTTCTTTCACGTCATGTCATTTCCTCGCTGAGGTGGGATGAAAAGTTACGTGTTGCACTCGAGTGAAAAGATTTTTCACCTCGTGCTCTTTTGATTCCCTCGCTGACGCTCAGGATTCTAATTTTTGAACCACTCGCTGCGCTCGTGATTCAATTTTAGAATCCTTCGCTTGCTCGGTCATCAAAATTGAGCACGCGGTTAAAAAACAACTTTTCACTCTTGTATAACAAATAACTATTAAAGCTCTTTCAATTCATCATCATCATTTTAGCCTTGATACTGTGCACGTCCACACCTGGAAATAGGGTTTTACTAATAACATCTAGTTCTTAGCTAGCGTTCTCTATTTCAATTAGCCTGATAATTTATTGCAGTAATTTTAATTTATCAAGGATCTTGGACTTTCAATTAAATATGTTGGTACAACTTTTGATATGATTACTACTTAAAAAGGAGAAAAAAAGAGTTAGTTTACATAGGTGACAACCCTAAAGAATTGGCCTTGTGCTCATACAATTGTTTTTCAAACAGGTTTGAGAGGTTAAGCTAAAGATACATATCAAATGTGCATGAAGGTATGTTTTAGGTGTAAAGTAATGATTTTTCCAAATTGGTGTTAAAAGATAATATACTTATAATGCATGCATAATATATAATGCATCATGTTTATGTATCAACGCCAGCGAGGCAGGCCGAGGCTTTGATGGCGAGATTAGACAAATTCAAAGTTGAGTGGCCCATAGAGGCCCAAAATAAATATAAAGGATGTGGAAAAATCTGAGGGAGGCCTTTGCCCAGTCGTGGGACAGTACAGGCTAGATTAGATTAGATCAATTATTATGTTTATTAAATTATTATGACTGGATACTTTAGTTGCAGGCTTTTTTCTTCTTATAATGTTAGGCCGAATGTTAAAAGCATAGCAACCACATATTTTATTACTAGATGATTCCCGCGACTTCGTCCGCGTGGATTACGTTTTTTTGATTCCCGCGGGAACTCTTGAACTTTCCGGGATTAAAAGTAGCCTATGTCCTTTCCGGGGATACAACCTATCCCTATACCAAATTTCATCAAAATCGGTTTAAGAGATATTTTTTTTGATTCCCGCGGGAACTCTTGATTTTTCCGTCATAAAAAGTAGCCTATGTCCTTCACCGGGATACAACCAATCCCTGTACCAAATTTCATCAAAATCGGTTGAACAGATGGGCCGTGATGAAAGCGTAGCAGACAGACAGACACACTTTCGCATTTATAATACTACTAGATGATTCCCGCGACTTCGTCCGCGTGGACCAAGTTTTTTCGATTCCCGCGGGAACTCTTGAATTTTCCGGAATAAAAATTAGCCTATGTCCTTCCCCGGGATACAACCTACCCCTGTACCAAATATCATTAAAATCGGTTGAACAGATAAATTTTTTGATTCCCGCGGGAACCTTTAAATTTTCCGGGATAAAAAGTAGCCTATGTCCTTCCCCGGGATACAACCTATCCTTGTACCAAATTTCATCAAAATCGGTTGTACAGATGGGCCGTGAAAGCGTAGCAGACAGACAGACAGACAGACAGACACACACTTTCGCATTTATAATATTAGTATGGATATGGATATGAAAGTATGGAAGTATGGATTATTATAAAATATAAAATTATAAATATAATATTATAATAATAGTATGGATACATCAAGATTTAATTATCAGTTTTTTGTAAAAACTCTACGCTACTTTTAAAATCAGTTCATAACATATAACATAACAAGAAAAACAAGAAAAATTTAATTGGTTTGTTCAGTCAGCAAAAATGTTTTATTAATAAAAATATTTCCACCCTCAACATGTAGAGGTTCATAAGTTCAATATTTAAAACCACGTTTAACGCTTTAAACTTTAAGTTTAATTATTGGTGGTTATGTTAAATGTTTATAGGGGTAACGTGGCGCTTTGTAGACGAGTAGATATTAGATAGTCTAGATACCTATATCGCCTATCTACACCGTCTACACGAACAAAACAATACTATAATTTCATTGTTAGTATCGAAATTACACAGAAATGAGTTTTTAAAGCTCTATTATATTTTTATAAACAAAGGACGCTTTGTTCACATGATAAAAAAATACCAGGCACATTATACCATTAGCGCCTTTATCAGCTGCGATAATGCATCTAGACCATGAGTTCATCGCCTAACGGTAGGAAAGCAAACATACACGAACGTGCAATGGTTGCGTAAGTACTAAGTACCTAAATCGTAAGTTGATTTTCAAGGTAAATTTTAACATCAATTATATTAGGGGAAGAAAGAAATAGCATGTGTAGAAGGCAGCCACAGGATGCGTGTGCACATCGAGAGCCGGTCCGCCGCGCCCCTGCCGCGTTGCATCGCCCCTCCCCCTCGACACGCGTCGATCAGCTGACCGCTAGCAGCCGCGCCGCACGCCAGCCGCGCTGCGCTCCACTTCCTCTCGGGTTCCCCTTTCGCGCGCTCTACGCCTAACGCACGCAGCAGTGTACGCATAGTGCACACAAATGCTCAACGGACGAGTTTCGACAGGCCGACTATCCCTCGACGCAAATATAGTGTAGGTGTTCGCGTCGGAGACTGACGATTTACACGCGCAATATATTATTAATTTCTCGTACGTGTTACTGATCAACTAGTAGACGTGAAGTAGTCATCTTAAACATTGTCGATAGGCTGAGCACTAGTAAAAGGCGAAGTGAAAAATAGAAATACAGTTGAAAGCGGTAGAGGCGAGGATCGCACGCGCATGCATCTCGACAAGTCTCAAGTTAACCACGCAGCGGGGGCGATTCTCACTCGCGGCCGGGATAATCTAAGCACAATCGCGAGTCGTCGAAAAGGTAACCCGAGCGGGGTCAACGGCTCCATAGTCGCACTATATCATCGTATGGCATAATTCTAGTTTCGGGCGAACGGTTGTAGTAATCGGCGAATTTCGGGCTTCCTTTGTTTACGTGGGGCGGGGCGGACCGCGGCTGCGTGGCGTTCAAGGTCAAGAGCGGCGGGCGTCGGCTCGCCGCAGGGCGCCGCCAGCGCGCGGCCCGGGCGCGTCGCCACTTACCGGCCTGGAGGCGCCGCTCCTGCAGCTCGATGAAGCGCGCCGCCTCGAGCAGCGTGTCGAGGAGGCTCATGTCGGGAGCGGCACGGCCGCGCGCGGTATAGCGCGCCCGCTGTCACGCCGCGACTGCCACGCGCTCCGCCGGCGCTCACGTGGCCGAGCGCGCGCCGCGCCAATGGCAGCGCGGCGCGCGCATCACGTGGCCGGGCCGGCGCGCCAATGGCCGCGCGGCCGATCGATGTCAGTACGGCCAGGATCGCGGCGGCGGGCGGCGGCATCGACTGCAGGGCGCGGTGACGCGGCGCTTTGTTTACCGGCGGCGCGGCGCGCCGCGGGGCGCGGGCGCGCAGCACGTGCGGATCGTTCCGCCCGACTTTCACTTCATCGGCGATGGTGCGCGCAGAATAAAAACTTGAGATTTTTTATTTTCACTTAACATCTTCACCGATGCGTAACTGTAGATGTAAAAGTACACATAGCTTCAACGAGATGTCTTTTAAGTTACACGATTTTGAATACTTACTGTAAGCATAACAAATGAAATGAAATGAAAATAACCGATGGCAGTTCAAGGAAAGGGCACATAGAGAACGCTTACTACTCAGGTCTTACTCTGAAGAAAATATTGGGGTCGGGTTACAACAGTGTAGAGTACATACCAACTGAAAATGAAAATGCATTTCTCGCCCAAAAATCTAAATATCAAGAAAACTTTCCCACTGAGTATTGCAAAATCTGCTTTTTCCTCGTAACAATAAGTATAAAAAATCTTTCAAAAGAAAGAAATGAACTTTCGATATGTAGATATATATTATACTGTAAGTAATTTTGAGCAGTAACGAATCAGCTCTGAAAATTGTCTCAGTCCATTCTAATTACCTATTGCTCCTTCGTTACAGAGAACCACATTGTGGTTTGGTCTTCTTAACCCCCGACGCGCGCAAAAGACGGTATCTGTCTGTGTTATCGTAGCTCCCAAACGGATGAACCGATTTTGATTTAGTTCTTTTTTTCATTTGAAAGGTGACTCGATCGAGTGTTCTTAGCAATGATTCAAGAAAATCAGTTCAGTTTGAAGATCATCAGCTATTTTCTAGTTTATTAAGGGATGTGAGCAACTTCCACAGGTCAGCCTTCCGATTGTGTAAGGAAATCGTAATCGTTTGTGAAACGTATACTCGTAAGTCGACCTGAATAAGGAGTTCATAGAAGCCTGCACGTCAAAAAGCATGTATGAACTCCCTAACACGTTTAAACCTGTCAGCTGAAATACGAAGACAATTGGGTTGTTGTACGAAGACAATTGAATACTAACAGTCTTATTCATAAAAATCCCTTATTATAGGTTTACAGTTCATTAGCTAAAATGCTCATTAGGCCTATAAAACGTTTCATAACTTTCTTTATTCATAAAGGTTCAATAAACCTCTCACAACTAAATTCTCGCTAAGTATAGGTCGGTTTCGCTTTATTAAGTTGTCGTTCTGACGAATTCATAGACAAAATGGCAAAAAATACTAGCCTCTATGCTCCGTGAATAAAAAAGTAACGCATGTTATCCGTCAAAAGTCTCACTGAGTTGACTACAAATCTGTCATCTGGGATTGATTGCGAAGTTTTGTTTGTTTATTTATATATTTAATCTTACTAATATTATAAACTAGCTGATGCCCGCGACTTCGTCCGCGTGGTTTAAGTTTTTTGTTATTCCCGCGGGAACTGCTTAATTTTCCGGGATAAAAAGTAGCCTATGTCACTCTCCAGGTCCTCAACTATACCCATGCCAAAAATCACGTCAATCCGTTGCTCCGTTGCGGCGTGATTGAAGGACAAACCAACAAACCAACAAACCAACAAACCAACAAACCAACAAACCAACAAACAAAGTGACTTTCGCATTTATAATATTAGTATGATGATGATGATTCGAAAGTTTGGATGGATGTATGGATGTTTGATACTCAATCACGCTCCAACGGCTGAACGGATCTGGCTGAAATTTAGCACAGAGATAAATTATAGTCTGAAATATAATTTATTAATTAATTAATTTATATAATTATAGCACATAGGCATCCCGGAAAATTAAAGAGTTCCCGCGGGAACAAAAAAACCTCAAACCACGCAGACGAAGTCGCGGGCATTCGCTAGTGGAAAATATGGAAACAGGAACAACTTTAAAAGTGGCTAAAAAGGGAGACAGAAGGGATAATTGGCAAATAATAAAATATGAACTTTTACAATGTTTTACAAAAATGCAATGTCATTAGTAGAAACGCATTAAACTAACCTCACTTTATCATCTCACTTCAAAACTCACAATCAAATTATCAGCTGTGTGAAGACAAGACGGCCATCTTGTTCTTTAATATGGGTTTATAGCGTAGCTAAAGTAGGGTTCACCATGTTTTAAGTTACAGAGCCGCTATTGAATAATTATAGAGCGTTGTAGCACTATTGAACGTTTATGAATAATGTTTTTTGAGAACTTGCTTATAACAAGCTAATAAAGCTTCTATATCTTTTTATGAATAAGACCGTAAAACAATTGGGCCTCTGATCGAATAGAATTTAATTTTTTTTTAAATTTTAAATATACTAACATAATAATAATTTAGATTTTAGATAGTAAAATGATATTACATATAATATTTTACAAAATACTGATATATATCTAGTCTACGTGATGCAAAAAAAATACGACTTACCAGAACATAGATCCTATCTTTATATTTATAACTCGATTCTTGAATGCTTGATTCATGATTCAAGACATTCTACAAAAAGATTCATCACGTTACAAATCTTCGCCATCATTCGTCGCAGGATAATAGGCTTTCTACTAACACCGTGTCATGAGTAGGAAAATCCATACTAATATTAAAAATCCGAGAGTGCGTCTGTCTGTCTGCTACGCTTTCACGGCTCATCCGCTCAACCAATTTTGATGAAATTTGGTACAGATGTAGGTTGTATCCCAGGGAAGGACATAGGCTTTTTATTCCGGAAATTAAAGTTCCCGCGGGAACCAACATATCCACGCGGACGAAGTCGCGGGAATCATTTAGTAATTTGATAAAGGTAGTATAGAAACACAGTTCGTTTTTAAAGTAGTGTATTACGACTTATAGGGGCAAACAAGAATTCAACAATCTCTTGTAAACACTTAGGTAGTTTAACATTTTCTCAAAGGGTTTTTGATCCGAACGCTTTTAGCTTTTTCGTGATAATGTTATTTTTCTCTTTCTAGTTCGGAAATTGCTTCATTATTAAAAAAAGCAATGCGTATATTAACTGTTTTCTGACCGCTAATGCACGAAAAAGAAATCAGATCACTTCTACAACTTATGGGTTTTAGCGTGAGTTAAGGAGAGTCAACGCCATCTATCGGCAATGTAGAAAAGCTTAACAAATTCTGTTTATTGTTTGCTCGCAAATTAGAGAAAAGTAACTACACAAGTCTCGGCCGAAATAGCAATTCACGGCCTCGTTTACTTCAAAAGGCCTCGGCTGGCCCCTCATCCTTTAAAATCACTTTGTAATATTACTCAGCCGTGAATTGCTTTATTTTCGGCCTGGTACTATTCTTCGAATTCGACAGTTACATAGTGATGATCGCAATCACTCACATTCTCATAAATCGGTTTGATCCAGTTGTTGCGAGAATACTATAAAGTTAAATTCGGTCAATCACTTCATAACATTTTTATCAGTCACAATGTAAATATCAGTACATGCTAGCCGCATGATAATGCTAGCCCCCATGGCTTTCGATTAACAGATATTTAGGCATATTTTAGGCACGGGTCGATTTGTCAACTGATGGACAACACGATTCACAGTATTACTTACTTATACCGCGCGAGTTGAATGCATAGTAAATGTATGGTGACACATACATTTACTCTGCATTCAACTCGCGCGCGAACTTTACATATTTGATAATAAATATTTCTCAAATTATTAAAGAAATACATTAACAATCATGAAAATCTTGACATCCTAAGTATGCATGTTAAAGCTAGAACCACACAAAAACAATTTGGGTAACCGAATTATCTACAGTAGTGTACATTGAATAATTCGCAGGGTACGCAGTCATTCTGGATCGCGCTCCGGATTGATCGAGTGCATTCCAACGTCAATCCACTATGCAAACGTTCTACCTGGATCGCGGTACTCCAGCAGTCAGCACCCCATATCGGTGTAGGATACCCCAAATACCAACTTGAATACATCTAAACAGAACCTTTGCTGTCGCATGATGTCCCCATCAAAGTATATAAAGTAACGAGACGCATATTAAACAAACTTTGGGTTACTTGGATCTTGTTCTGAATTTCTCATGTTTTGTCGATGATTTGGTTGCAACCTGTTTAGTGTACCTATTCAATAAAATAAAATTAAATAAATTAATTATAAAACTAAGTCTATTTTGTCTGGGTTCTCCAGTGTCTCATATAGCATTCTAGGGTAGTGCTACATTTGCTGCTGCAGCCCAGCACCCCACCACTAATGTATGTAACTCGGTTACCCAAAATAGTGTAGGGAACTAGGGTTAACTTAGGGTTCCCTCTACAATTATTATTAGTCCTTACCATAAGCTGAATAAGGCGAACACATACATTAGAATTTCTACACATAGTATATAACATTTGTTGGTGTTGGAAAATATAAAGCACACAGCAATTTTAACAAAATCTTTTGCATGATGGATTGTAAGTTTTATCAATTCAATTTAAATCAAAATCAAAAGCGATTATAATTGACGTTGTGTCGATTTATTTTTTACGGTATATATAATATATGATGTATTTTCAAAATTCCTACACAAAGTTTATCCGACCAAGGCGCATTGGTGCAAGATCAGGGAAATCATATACATTAAATGGATTACAAAATCGTCGCCCAGCGAGATCTTATAGAGAACGAGACACAACTTTGTGTTTACTTAGTACAAAATTTTGTTATGATTGTAAGGTTTAGTTTATTATTTTGTTTCGAATTTTCAATAATGTTTAAGTTAATAAATTGTTGAAAAGTATATTCAATGCTGTTTTTTTCTAAACATTAATCGCAAAGTATGCCAATGTTATCTACCACATTTAAAGTGTAGTTTAAGTGTCTTAGTGTCTGTTTGTGTTGTTTTTCCTTCACTGTTTCACAACAGCACATTAATTTAACAGACTTAATATATTCATCATGACTGCCTCGTTGGTCTAGTGGTTAGCATAGTCGACTGCGGATCACGAGGTCCTGGGTTCGATTCCCGGTCGGGCATAAAGGTTAGGTATTGGGTTTTTCAATTAAGAAATTCTCAGTGCCAGCCCGGAGTTGGAAGTTGGCGGTGTTTCACCCCCGTGCCTCGGAGAGCACGTTAAGCCGTCGGTCCCGGTTATAATCACTAACATGATAATAATCGTTAAAGCCCGCCAACCCGCATTGGAGCAGCGTGGTGGGTCTAAGCTCTAATTCCCGCTCTCCTATGAGAGTGGAGGCCTGTGCCCAGCAGTGGGACGTTAATAGGCTGTAGTGATGATGATGATGATGAATATATTCATGTTTAAGGTATATTTTCATTATGTACCGTAACAAAATATTAGCTGTTTATTTATTTAATTTGCCAAACCACTTTTGAGTTTAGAGACCAATAATTCTTTACAAGTGGACAGAATATCGGTAAAACAATTTCACCCAGATATTCTATTGTGTTCATTCAAATAATTACCTAAGTTGGATTCAATAATACTTAAGAATATACATATTATTATATAGTAATTAATCTAAATAATTATACAAAACTACTGATTTAACTACATATTAAAATCTTTGTTCAGAAAAATAATACAATAATAGTAAAGTTATTGCATATTTGCATTTATTGCTAATTAGGAGATTGCTAACTACATAACTATACTTACGTTATTAGGGAAACGTAAAGTGTCCTCTCAAAGTAACATAATATTTATACAATAAGAGAGGACGCATGATAAAATTAACTAATAATTGTAGTACGGATACTATATTTGCCAAATCTACGACTAACCTACATCACACACGCTTGCTCGGGCCATGTATCTTGGCTCACGTCTTCTCATGATGCTAGTACCCAGGACATACCTAAAAAAACAAATGTAGAGTGGTAAAGAATCAACCAAGAATGATTTATGCGTCAAATTAATAAGAGGAGGATATCCCGAGAAAAGTGTAAATAAAATTTATTGCCTGTCACATTTTCTTCATCATACTAATATTATAAATGCGAAAGTGTGTTTGTTTGTTGGTTTATTGGTTTGTTGGTTTGTCCTTCAATCACGCTGCAACGGAGCAATGGATCGAAGTGATTTTTGGCATGGATATAGTTAAGGATCTGGAGAGTGACATAGGCTAGACGAAGTCGCGGACATCTCAATCAAGTCTATGTAAATCTCTCACTCATAGTTCATACATACATTAGTTATATTTCATTTGTTCGTCGTATATAAGTACAGGTATATTCATTATAGAGAAATACTGTCCCAATCTTACACAAAAAGGAAAAGTTCTAACTCACTCACTGACTCATCTACGCTCAGCCCATACCCTTGGACCAAGAAAGTTGTTCAATTTTGCAGTGAGGTTCCTTTTTAGGGTTCCGTACCAAAATGGTAAAATGGAACCCTTATGGTGCGACTTTCTCCGTCTGTCTGTCCGTGTGTCCGTCTGTCCGTCCGTCACACTCGATTATTTCAGTAACTACCGAAGCTATCGACATGAAATTTGGAATAGTTGTGTATATTAGTGGCCCAAAGACACTGGAATTAAAAAAAATTTGAAATTATTTTTGTTCTTATTTAAAAAGGGGGGAAAATCTGAGGGTTGAAATTTAAAAGTGAGATAACTGTACTGTGTGGGGTATCATAATATGAAAGGGTTTACTTTGTACATTCTAAAACAGATTTTTAATTATTTTTAGTTATGATAGTTTTTGATTTATCGGGGAAAATGTCTAAAAAAATACCGTTCCCCCCCCCCCCCCCTTATCTCCGGAGTTTACCAATCGAAAAATTTGAAATAATTATGGTCAATAGGAATTTACGTATATTTTACAGGAAAACTATAGCCAATGCTCTAACTAGCATAGTTTTTTTGATATTAACAATAAACCTCTACAAACAAAGTTAGTCTTGCGGTTCATTAACAAAGGTAATTCTTTATTAATAATGGTACGGAACCCTTCGTGCGCGAGTCCGACTCGCACTTGCCCGGTTTTTTTTTATTTTCACAAGGAATAAGGTCATATATTTTGACAACAATATGCCCTGCCCTGCCAATGAGGTGCCCAGTTTAGTCGTTTCACTTTGCCAGTTCAAGTCAGCCTTGTATCCACGCGCTTATGAAAGGGGTATATAACATTATCGCTTATAGTGACGTTTTCTTTAGTTATTCCGGCAAGATACAGCCACAGTCTGAAGTGCGTTGGATATCGGCTCAGGCTGCTGACAGAGAAGTTCTTAAAGCAATGTTATAGGCATGGTTTCTAATAAAAATATAACTGCTGAACCAATCAAGTAATAGTTAAGTATAAGACAGTAGTTACCGTGTGACTAGGACAACAGAACCGGCAAGGGAACGCTTCAAGCGTCGGCGCGTTGGCTATCGGCTCAGGTTGCTGACATAGAGACTCTTCAGCTCCGTTTTAGGCATGTTCTCGAAGAGAGCTGCACGATTTTGTCCCTCGCCCTTTTGGACCCAGTGTCCGTACACGCGGAAAGCACAACCATCGATCACCTGGAAAGCACACGAGTTTATACATATTAAAAAGACTCTTAACACGCATCACTAGTCAGTCATATTATAGTTTTGTAATTTTTAAGCTTCAAACACGCGATTTTTTTGCTAGTGGGAAGTGAAGCGATGCCACGATGTCCCTTTTGAGTATGACCTTAATTGCGTCTTATAAAAAAATGTTAGGCTCAACGTCTTCAAAATTATATCTCTTCTTTTATAAATAAAGTTGTTGTCTCTTTGTTTGTGCAAAAACTTTGTGTAAGCTGAATAGGACAACACCAATTAGTATAGAACCAATCAGACTTAAACAGACTTCAAAATTTAATCAAAATCAGTTTACTGAGATACAGTATGATACAAATTTTCTGCCACGCGAAGCCTAACAGATACAATGGCCCCCTTTTTTCTGAAGACTCCCTTTCCGTACGACCTGATATCCGTACACAGGTAATGCACCGCAATTACATTTATAAGTTTTACTCGCTTTAGTCGCTTACATTTTGTTTTTCTTAGTGTAATCTGCGATGAGTCCAGGGACTATAAGCAAATAATTTGCGAAGAAAAATAGTACTGTACAGCACGAGTCCCTATGTAATGACGATAAAAATATATAATAATCTACCAGATTACATAAGAAACATTGAAAAAGAAAAAACTTTAAAAACACACTAAAAGAATATTTAATTAACAAGTGTTACTACACTATTAATGATTTTTTAATGATACGGACAAACACACGATACAATGCACTGTTGTTGCTACACCCAAACTGGGTATCCATAGCCTACCTTACCTATTATTGACTAAATTATATTTTTAAGGACTTAAGTCTAGTAAGTCGCGTATCGTTTGCAAAATATGTAAGTTACTTATATTAGGATTCTTACGTAAAAACTTACTTAATGTAATTGCGGGCTAATTTAGCTACAATATGACAAAGAACGATATGCTCACCTTACGCAGCGCTCGCATAGTGTACGGATCCCGCAGTGCGTCGCACAGCGGTATAGCGCGTGCGGACGTGTGCGGCAGATGACGCAACCGCACCGCCGCACGCACCGTCACCATAGCAACCCGCAACTTGGCGCGCGCATTGAAACCGCTTGCCTTTATCGCCTGCCGATTAACGTTGCATTAATAAAATAATTCGCATCAAAATGTGTCCACCCATAAACCCATGAATGAATTAAACGAAACGACTACGTAACCAGTCAATAGCATCGTTAATTACATTCCCGCTTCGTTACACCATGCACCTGTTTATTATAGACATTTTTTAAATTTTATTTATTTGCATTAGATAAATCTTTTGATTGATTAATAACAATAAAAAATCACCGCTAGAAAGTTAGTAAGTGTTCATCCCAAAATCCCAGACACAAATTAATAACCAAGTACGGAGTACCCATATAAAAAAGTTTCAGTTGAACAACAGACATGTTACAATAATTATAATAATTAATTGGTTGTTTTTTAGGTGAGAGGAGAGTGCTAAGGCCCTTTCCATACCGCATACCGCAATTCTCGGATTCCGAAGTAGCCGTAGAACCTATTTGTAATGAAGGCTTCCGCACTAGATCCGTATTTTCGGTTTCGGATTCGGAAAATGCGGTGAGAGCCCAAGGTAATAATAAATTTTATTCCTCAAATTGTGATGGGATATTGTGATTTAAACCGACACAAATACACGATACCAGACTTTTATCAGTTGTCGAATGGTCAACTCGTCGCAGCCTATTCTTATAAAATAATTACAATAATTAATTAAACATATGAAAAACACTAAAAATATATTCAATGTCAAGAAAACATGCACATGCGTGAAACATGCAAATTATTTTCTAAAATTTTAGTAAAGTTTGACGTGTTTAAACGGTTGTAATTTCATATTTAGCGTAAATGTGATTTCAAAACTTCAAAAGATACTTGTGAGCATATCCAGCTGTGCTGAGCTTGTGTAACGGAATATTACTGTAATACTAAAGTGGTAGTTAAATTTCAATAGGAATGTACATCAACTGGGAGGCTGTCTGTTATGGGGTTACAATAAGAGGAGCTAAGAAACTTACTTTTTTCTTATTAATCTAGGTAATCAAGCTAGTTGACCCCAACAATAATTCCTCAGGCGACGAATATGTTGAAGTGTCATTATAAAATAGTTAAACGGATATTATAAATATCCAATAAAAAATCAGAAAGGAAGTAAGGTTTTTTATGCTATACCCAATTGTCAAAGCAGGAAGGCACATTATCGCGTAAACACAGTTTAGATTTGATACTAAAATCGGTTTAAATATCGATGTTCTGCATGATTATTTCGTTTGATATTTTGGTTTCGAGTGTAAATATACTACCTACTATTATTTAAAAAAGAAATCGAGAAAATAATCAGTCATAAAAATTAAGTTTTAAGTATAAATACCTAACTTCCGCATGGATATTTTTTTGGATATTTTTGTTTTGGTTCATGCCATGCTGCAACCCAAGTTTCAACGACTGAGGATTAATTGCGGGTGTCTCCATACAACGAACCGCTCCGTTGCCTAAACTAGAGTGTAGGGTTACTTTCATATTTCTTTACACGATTCTTTCTGATATGAGTTATAAGTGTGTGTAATAAGTGAACGCTGTGTGTGTGTTAGCATTGAAAACACAAACTTCTAAATCATTACCATAGCCAACTCTTCGATCCGGGACATTTTGCGGCTGGCGCAGGAGTAAGATTTCTTCAGCGGTGTCATGTCCTGGTCCCATAGCTACCAGGGAATTTTAATGTAGAAACATGCCATCATAGCGAAATGTATGCAGCTAGTTTTAAGGAATCTCGTCGACGAGCAATCTTAATTTATACAAGAATCTCAAAGGCACAAAAAATAACTGCGGTCTGTGTTAATTTATATGTATTGTGACGTCAGAGTAGTCTGTCATGTCAAAGCTCTGGTCCTCTGACATTCGAGGTTCGCTGCGATTGTTCGATCCGTCGATCGCAACTCCCAAATTGTGTTGCAATGAACCACAACATAGTTTTTTAACAATTACGTGTACTTATTACATCAACATGTTCCCCTTCTAAACCTTTTATTTATCGTCAACGAGTATCACCAAAAATAGCAACATACGTTTGTGAGGATCGTTCGCTTTGATGAAATGATATCAATAGATATTTAATAGCATGATTCCATTTTTCATTTATTTATACGTTTTTATTCAACAGATTTTTAACAACAAATTTCGTTTAATTCTTAAAGTATTAAAACGCATAATTAAATGAATTTTGAAGCCAAGTGTAAAAAGCTGTGCTGTGTCATACACTATTTTGTAGTGTACGTAAATTATATTCTCTAATATTCACTAAAAGCAATATTAAGTTTTGCTGAAAATTAGACACAGCCATATAATGATATTATTATGCAGAATGAAAAATATTAATAAGGAAACAGAAAAACAAAAAAATTAAACCAACACATCAGCTTCATGTTCATAGAAAAAAGGTATATCCTTACATTAAAAGAATATGTACCTCTATTAAGTACATTATAATAAAAAAAAGGAAACTTTATTGCGAAAAACCGATTTTGTAATTTGAAGAAAAAAAATAACTGTAAATATCATATCATAATAGTCATATCATATTGTTTAAAGAAATAAATAGATCCCATACTGAACTGTCTGAATGGTAAACTATTAAAGTGTGATTTTTAATTTGTAATATGAACTGCAATTCTTATAGGCATTCAGAGAGTTCAAATAAGTGCAATGCTGTGCAAAAAAAATTACAGATTATTTTAAAAAGATGGTGCAATAATTATAGTAAGGTGAATAATATAAAAGAGTTCCACAAGTTCTAATTACTGTTTAGAAATGTACTAGGACAACATAAAATCTCACCACTGTATTGAAAAAAGGATGCATCAATGCATCTTCGATTTCGATCCTTTCACTCGGATCGACGACAAGAAATCGTCTGATCAAGTTCTTAGGATCCTCTGCAAGTAAAATAATTAACTGATTATGCGACATAGAACAATGTGACTAATTCTATTGTACACGGTCTCTAAACTAAACCAACTTCTCTGGTTCTAAGTCAAGGATAATTATAAACACACATTAAAACCTACCATTTCAATTTAGAGCTTGCCTATAACAAAATAATCCATTAGTAGAACATATTAGAGCTCATTTAAAACTTTTCGATATTCGCCGTCAACCGATTGACATTCACAGCTAGACTCTTTGTAAGGATTTCCACATGGTCTTGCGCCTCTGGAATCTGGATCCAGGCGGCATATAAGGCTTTATAGGCCAGAGTAAAGTCCGCTATAGGAATAACACATTTACTATATCAGCTTGCAAACATTACTGCGCCAAAAATGTCGCTAAAATGATACGCATGTACCTAACGTTGAGCTTTATTAATGTGTCTGAAACAACTTAAAAATACGAGCTAACGATAGAACCTTTAAGCGAATTCACAGCAGTGCTACGGCGAATCGCACACCCGCCACTAAGAGTGGATCCGAGGCAGTGTCTTTTCAACTATACATATAGTAAAACAATACATAGTTAACTATATATATGTCACCGTAAAATTGAACAAACCATTAGATTATAATCTAACTAGCGATATTGTAAACTGTCGAAAGATTACAATTTAACGCATTATTTTTCGTTATATTGTAATCTGTACTAACCCGATAAAACCTAATCAGGAACTAACCGCAGGCCGGGCACTACCTACCTGATTATTATGTCCCGATTATATTATATTATTATATTATATTATTATATTATTATATTATGAACCCTGACCTAACCTACAAGAAACTAGAAAGACAAGAAAACGTAAATACAATGAATATTTCAAAAATTGTCACTCAGAACATTGAACGGTTCACAATATTTCGACAGTTTACAATATCGCTAGTTAGATTACAATCGAACGGTTTTTACAATTTTACGGTGACATTTAAACGTTATCATTATAACACAGTGTCTTTCTTGATCAAAACAAATGTGTGCTGTACACTAACCTGAAATGTCAGCCCACTCGGGGCTGGTGAAAGAGTATTTTCCCTCCATAATGTTTCGCAGCATCACCATCTGCTTGCGATGCCAGAATGGCGGACACCCAACTAATCTGTACAACAAAGTGTATTTTAATCTAACCCCCGAGGCGAAAAGTTGGGTATTATAAATTTGACTGCTTTGTCTGTCTGTCTGTTGGGTTCCCGCGTGAACTGTATAATTATCCGGGATAAAAAGTAGCCTATGTGTTATTCCAGACTATTAATCTATCCCTGTCCCAAATTTCATCCAGATCCGTTCAGCCGTTCGGGTGTGATTGAGTAACAAACATCCATACATCTGTCCAAACTTTCGCATCCATATCCATTATCCATACTTCCATACTAATATTATAAATGCAAAAGTGTGTCTGTCTGTCTGTCTGTCTGCTACGCTTTCACGGCCCATCTGTTCAACCGATTTTAATGAAATTTGGTACAGGGGTAAGTTGTATCCCGGGGAAGGACATATGTTACTTTTTATCCCGGAAAATTCAAGAGTTCCCGCGGGAATCGAAAAAACTTGGTCCACGCGGACGAAGTCGCGGGAATCATCTAGTTTATAATATTAGTTTGATTTGATTTGATTATTTGATTGATAAAAACATGGACCCATGATTTACAAACATTATTTTTCACACTTTATTTTAAAAGTTCAAGTGGGATAAATTGGTCCCACTATTTAATATCACAATCATTCTACAATCACAAAATCACGAAGGAACCATTTTATGAAAGATACGAGTATGAATATCAGATGCTATTAAATATATGGCAATCCCAATGATGTTTGTCTTTCATCGTAACCAAGCGATTGTAGCATAGTTGCTAAGTAAGTAATTTAAAGAATTCTTTGTTTTAAAAACACCAAATATGCCCAAAGGCTGTTAATAAAAACATGAAATCATAAAATCAATTAACTTATTAATTGTTTTGGTTTAAATACAAAACTTGTTATAGTTTAATGAATATGAAATTAGCATAAACGATAAGGTGTTATGTAATGATACCAGTGCTGATAACAATTATTAAGACAATTAAATTTAATTATAACTTACAATGTGAACATAATAACTCCGCATGCCCATCTGGAAAAGAAATATGTTATATTCTTTACAACTGTTCAAAATAATCTAATATTTTTTTAAATATTTTTTTAACAATAACTAATAAACAAGCAGGCATATAAAATAAAAAAAATTTTCATAAATATTATAACAATAATTATTATATCACTAAAATTTTTTTTTTAATCCACTACAACTTAGCCCTTGACTGCGATCTCACCTGATGGTAAGTGATGATGCAGTCTAAGATGGTAGCGGGCTAACCTGTTAGGGGCATGGAAGTTCTTTTAAACCCATACCCCTATTCGGTTTCTACACGGCATCGAACCGGAACGCTAAATCGCTTGGCGGCACGTCTTTTATTTTTATTTTTATTTTTATTTTTATTATTTTTGAACAAAATATTGTCTTAAATCTAATTTTAAACAAGTGGACAAAGGTAAAAATTTAAACAATATTTTGTATGCTGGAAAAGGCCTTGGCTGGTCTACAATATTAAACTAACTATAAAATAAAATTTTAAACTAATCCTTAAATATACCTACTAACAAAAGATATTTAATTTAATAAAATATTACTAAAACAAATTTGTACTCCTAGACACAGTTTTTTGTTAAATGCTACATTGGAATTTAACAATAGTTGTTTGTTGAAGAAAGGACAGGACGAAAATATTACTTATATAGTCCATTACTAACAGGTATTATAAATGCGAAAGTGTGTCTGTCTCTCTGTCTGTCTGCTACCTACTTTAACAGCCCATCTTTCCAACCGATTTTCATGAAATTTCGTTACGAGGTAGGTTACGTCCTTAGGAAAGACAAGGTATAAGCTGGGCTTTTTATCCCAGAAACTTAAGAAGTTCCCCCGGGAATTAAAAAACATCATCATCAGGCATTGGTTACAAATAAAAATGGAGTTCTTACACGTCTACTTCCTTGCCGTAGCCAGGCGCGTCTTCAAACATATTAGCTTTCAGTGTTTCAGGTGCTAAATATCCAGGGGTGCCACACAATTCTGAAATAAATTAATAATACAGTAAATTATACTCATATCAATTTTTTCAGTGTCTCCAGTGGCTCCACATACAATTAAATAAGTTGTCTAATTTGTATGATAGAGTGAGGCTTTATCCAATTGGCAGTTTGTTATGCTTGTTTTGCAAACTGATATCCCCACATGATTTCCCCTAGTTTCCTAAGATTCAGTCATCTAACATTATGAAAATTTGATGATATAATACTAGAATCCAGATGGTGTAAAAATTATGTGTGATGGTTTAAAGTAAAAACCGGTTTGATTGAAATAAGTAGTTGAATGAAAGCATCAGAGCATATCACGTAGTATCACATTTATGTTTACACTAGCTGATGCCCGCGACTTCGCCTGCATGGTTTAAGTTTTTTTTAAATTCCCGCGGGAACTCCTTAATTTTACGGGATAAAGTAGCCGGGACACAACCTATGTCTGACATCAAAATCAGTAATCAAACAAACTCACATTCAAATTTATAAGTTAGGATACTCTTAAATTTAACACTAGCTGCTGCCTGTACTCCCGAAAAATGTTTCATGTTCAGCTTACATTTCAGCCCTTTATAAATACTTAACTAAGAAAACTATAAGAAACTCACCAAATAACTTCTCCCCCTCTTTGAGCATCCTGGCAAAACCAAAGTCTGTGATCTTCACGTTGAGCTGATCATCGAGCAAAATGTTCTCAGGCTTCAAATCACGATGCACTATATTTTTATGGTGTATAAACTTAACTCCCTCCAAAACTTGCCTGTAAAAATATTGCCATTTTCAATCATAATGTAATAATGAGGCATTTTTATTTTAAATTCTCCTGTGTTTATCTGGTGTTTATTAATATAAATATTTCTGAATATTTGATTGAACTTTAATAACACAGTTAACATTTTGTATTGAACTATTAATAAAATTGGAAAATAACTTTAAAAAATTATTAATTTCCGTTTTGCATTTGTCCATGTTGGAATTACGTTTATCTTGATTTTTTATAGAAGGTAACACTGAAAGCCATTTTAGGTAACAAAACCCGAAAACAAGAACTCCAAACTGGGGTAGCACATTCACTCAAGAGATAATATGCAACTGGTCAGTACAATGGTGTTCACATAATACTAAGAGTGAAGCTACGTCAAGAATCGCAAATGTTCTTCGTGACAACACAAGACTTGTTTTTAACAAGGTTACCACCGTAAAAAACAGGAATTATTCTTAATCAATTATTCAATTATCAGTAAAACTAACAAATATGAAGATTAGGGTGTCATCGTTTGTTAAATAACAATTGACCTTCATTGAATTATGAAACCAATATTTATCAAACAAATCAAATATAGGCATATTAAAGAAAACAAGGAAATGTTTTTTCGTGTATTATGATACCAGATGACGCGCAAATTTGTCGGCGTTAATTTAGGTTTTTAAATGTCCAAGGGAACTGTTGGAAATTAAACTTAAATCACTCTCCAGAATCTCAAGTATGCCTGTACATTGTACAAGTTAACAACACATCAACGAATCGACATCAAAAGACGTTGACGTCGACGCATAAAAAGTTTTTTTATAGTAAAAGATTAATAGTAACTTACTTTAAGAAGAAAAATTGGTAAACTTCTCCATTACCTTAATTTATGGCAAGAAAGCCATAAATTCAGCTAATAGAGAAGTTTACCATTTTTTTTAAATTTATTATGATAATTAAGACAAAATAAAACAAAAATATGAAAGAATCATTAAAATATCTCAACAAATGAAAAAGTTATGGAACTTTAAAGTTGCGCTTGCAAGACGTGACGTGACGTCATAATTCCCTATCAACCGACTTTATAAAGCCGAATAAAAGAAATAAATGGACTTAACGTGACTTAATTGAATTAAAAGTTCTTAATTTGTGTGTGAAGATAATTTTGAAGTATTAAATCTCGGCTAGGTATTAAAACTCACTCACAAAATTTCTCACTCCAGTAAGATACAACAATCGGTGTACATTCAATAATTAAACTTTTAAATCGTCATTTCTCAGTCAATTGATGGATTTAAAAAAAAAACCGGCCAAGTGCGAGTCGGACTCGCGCACCGAGGGTTCCGTACAAACCTGTAGTAAGTTTTAAATTAAATGTTTTTTTTAAATATTTGAGTTGATTGAATGAAAGGTAAATTGCGGTTTACGATTTATGACGTATTAAAAAAAAACTACTTACTAGATCTCGTTCAAACCAATTTTCGGTGGAAGTTTGCATGGTAATGTACAACATATATTTTTTTTAGTTTTATCATTCTCTTATTTTAGAAGTTACGGGGGGGGGGACACACATTTTACCACTTTGGAAGTGTCTCTCGCGCAAACTATTCAGTTTAGAAAGAAATGATATTACAAACCTCAATATCATTTTTGAAGACCTATCCATAGATACCCCACTCCTATGGGTTAGATGAAAAAAAAATTTTTGAGTTTCAGTTCTAAGTATGGGGACCCCCAAAATTTATTGTTTTTTTTCTATTTTTGTAAGAAAATCTTAATGCGGTTTACAGAATACATCTACTTACCAAGTTTCAACAGTATAGCTCTTATAGTTTCGGAAAAAAGTGGCTGTGACATACGGACGGACAGACAGACAGACAGACATGACGAATCTATAAGGGTTCCGTTTTTGCCAAATTTGGCTACGGAACCCTAAAAACACTGATTTATTAGTTTTAATCTATATTTTACTTCCGTTGTGTTAAATATGATATTCACAACATCACGAAACTTCTCCATTAATACAAGGAGTTAATTAAGAGAAAAGTTTTCACTGTTATAGTCTCCTTACATTTTATATAAAGTTGTTGGTACACTTTAAATGCATTATATAACCACATCATAGTAATAATATTATAAAATATGTGAAAGTGTGTTTATTTGTTGGTTTGTACTTCAATCACGCCGCAACAGAGCAACGGATAGACGTGATTTTTCCCATGGGTATAGTTGAGGACCTAGAGAGTGACATAGGCTTTTTATCCTGGAAAATTAAAGAGTTGCCGCAGGAATTCAATAAAAACTTAACCACGCGGACAAAGTTGCGGGCTCGTTCATTCATCAGTTCGTTAACAATAATTAATAATTTGAGTATCAGTTTAGTAGTTTAGCCATACAGTAATATGAATATTATATTTCACTAGTGAGAACTGAGAGTTTGATTATTTAACGTTTATAGTTAATGGCAAGACTGAGAAATATAAATAATATGACGGTTTTACATAACAATAAAACCGATATTATGTGCCGAGAGGGAAAACATACAGCATTGTTATGAAGAAGCAGTCTGTATTTCACCGAAATCTGCGGTTCCTTTAACAAAGTAGTGCACCTTACCGAATATAGATGACGCTAGTGCCTCACCCAGCAAGGCAACGGGAACCCGCTTACACTTTGAACGTCATAGTCTCCACCAGGAAGAACTTCCTGCAATGCTGTATGTTCTCCCTCTCGGCACATAATATCGGTTTTATTGTTATGTAAAACCGTCATATTGATGTGCCTCCGGAAAACATACTGCATTGTTATGAAGACGTGTTTGCTATCTGCTGGTGAATTCATGCATTAAACACAACGCTATGATGAATCAATGATGAGTTAATCTGTCTGATAGAAATAATAAAAATTAGTCGTCAAATTATTAAAATATTATAAGTTTAACTATTGATTTCATTTCTTTACTTATTATGTCTTAGACTTATCTGTAAAAAAATATTAATAAATGAAAATTCAATTAAATTTATAAATCTTAAGTGTCTGAAAATCAAAATATTAAAGTTCCATAACCATGTATGGTTGAAAAACAAACCGGATTTAATGAATGGAAAAATAAGTTTGATATATTTTCATAGAGCTCAATCGTATGACACAATATTTGATGATCTCCAGTTACCGTGACGTATATCGTCTAGTGGTGACTATACTGCTGATCTCAAACTCCTCGGGAGTGCAATGAATGCCATTTCGCTTAAGAACCCCTTAAGCCCAGTTGTCCCTTACAGTGCGTGATGCCTCTTTAATTTTGTTACAGATGTTGATAAAGAAGTATACATAATTAATACATAAATAAAACGATCTATTTTTCTGTATCAAAGACCTGACTTCTGTTACTGGCCGTATGTATTTATTATTATTTTTGAAAATTACCACGCGGATTATCTATTAGAGTGACTGTCAGTCTATAAGCCAAATGCCAGTATTAAGTATATTATAATATTGGATAGAAGTAGGTGTTACTCCGCGGAAGTCCATGATAATGAAATAAGTTCTTGAATTATATTATAATATTAGATAGTCGTTAGTTTTTTTTTTTTTTTGCAAAGTCAGTCTAACGGTACTATTGTAGCGGTTCATCTAAATATTTTGAAAAGTGTGTTTTTAAGTTTAGGGTGAGTCAGGCGAAAACCACTACCTAGAGTCGGGTACCCATTTATGAGGAATCTGTTAGTATCGGGGGTTTAGCAGCACTCATTGCCTTAAATTTTCCAATATAAATTTATTGAAAACGATTGCTGAACGATTGTCGATTTAAACCTGTGGACTACAGAAAGTTAAGACAGTGGATCTATGTACTGGAATGGTGCAATTAAGACAGATTTTCGTGTAAGACAAAGATATAAGTAAGATCAAAATTTTTGTCACCTTTGACAAATATTTTGGCAGAGGAGATTTGGGATTTATTTGGAAGGTCTCGCACCGCTATAATCATCTTGAGATTGATGGTAAAGTAAGTAGATTCGACACAGTAGTAGTATATACTTATTACTTATATATTCATATTACATAGTCTGGTAAAAAATGTTGATTGCCTTCGACTATTCTTTAACAGGTCTTTTTCTTGTGCAAACCACTCCTTTATTGGGTACCAACCCCCAATTTTCTGCCTGCATTGCACCTTCCACCTGTGGCGTTACCTCCTTGCTAGCTGGCAACGCACACAAGCTTCGCGTTCGGAATTCGAACTTTCTTTTGGAACGTTTTTGGATTCAGGACGTCCTGCGCGCGGTAGTTGCGCTGTAGCAACAGACGACACACCATTCTATTGCTGGACGTCCAGCACAACGCTTCCTTTGATATATTTCTACTGTATAGTTTTACATAATCTATTGTATCTTACTAATATACTTGTAAACGTGGACCAAGTCTATTATTTCCACATCACATAGGTGGCCAAAACCACCCTATATTGGTGACCCCTATACACCTTTACCAATGCACTTGATGCCGGCGCTGTAATGAATGTGGGTTCATGTGGGTAATTTAATACACTGGCTTGATCTTGGAGGTAAAAACCACAAAGTCATTCATGCGCTACTATTAGGCATACTCCTGTCGCACTGTTCGTGTGTATTAACTATTAGTATTTTTGGCTATACGTTAGAGGCGGGAACGCCTATGCTAATTGATGTCTCCATAGTCTGCTGAAGGCATCTATCTATATAGCTAGCTGACCGAGCTCTGCAGTCTGTCGAGACGTCTGTGTTACATGGCAGTTTGTTGTGTCGCGGACAAGTCGATCTCGGTTATCCCCCTTACGTAAAGATCTCCAACATCACTTGAGGAAGAAAACGCTACTCTGTGGGAGGTTTTCCTAATGACAGTTTGTCCACGACTTTGTTGTATCGACCTCTGGTATGGAAGGTAAGAGCCGATAATATGATCTGAATTGCCTCTATCGTATACGAGTTCTAATGCTAGAGTTAGTAAAGCCATTGGCTTTGTACCTCCCCCCTTTTGAATGTACGCTTTGAGTGTTCGACTGTCGATGAAACAGGACATGTGATTTAAATTTTCACTAGAATCGCACAAATTGCCTTATTTATTGGTGAGCTGACCAAGTCCCTGACATTTTTTTTTATTGGGCACTGCCCCCCAATCCAAGGCGTCCGTCGCCAGAAAGTAGGGGGCAGGTGGCAGTGGGTGGCAAAGTTAAGTCGATGTATTGGAAACCTGAGACATGTGGCTCCGTGCCACCATCTCATTTCGTGCTCCATGGTTTGTGGAATCAGCTGTTTTAGGCGGGGGTGTTTCCTGTCGAAACGTAAATATTTAGGTATTGCGTCAATACAGTCTGCCCCTGGGAGTCACAAAATTGGCAGAATTCAATTGTCCCCGAAACGGTCGCTTTGATAATTGATTTGCCAGCCCGGATTTTCCAAGTGTCTCAAGGTTTCCGCAGCCTGGAGACATAACCTGGATTGGTCTTGGTAGACCAGAAGGAAGTCGTCTAGATAGACTAGCACCCGACATCCCTTCGCATGCAGGGTTTCCGCAACCAAGCATGTTATGATAATTGATTTGCCAGCCCGGATTTCCAAGTGCCTCGCGGCTTCCGCAGCCCGAAGACATAACTTGGATTGGTTTTGGTAGACCAGAAGGATGTCGTCTAGATAGACTAGCACTCGACATCCCTTCGCATGCAGGGTTTCCGCAACCGAGCATGTTACAGTAAATAAGAAAAAATGGCGAGGCGCTGACGCCCGACCAAAAGGGAGCCAGGTCAATATGTACAATTATTCTTTACAGCTGATCCTCAGAAGTGGCCAATGATATTTTGCAGCCCGTATGTGAAAATAAGTCGAGGAAATGTCTCGTTTTAACATCCAGTTTCTAGGTTGTAGAACACTGGGAACTGAAGCATGATGGATCAGAAGGAACTATTTACTTTAGTTAGCCTGTATTCTTTAGAAAAGTTCTCGAAGTTCGAAAATCGGACGCTTCGATCCATTGCTTTTCTTCCGCAGAAAAAACTTGGTTTTGCAACTAGGAGTTTTCTTGTGCAGTACATTTTGATCCAGCATTCTTTAAATCTTTTGATTCATGGCACCTGATGGTTTGGTTGCATATTGACACATTTTTGTGTAAGGGTATTCGAAATCCCGTTAATATTGATATTATAAAACGGTTTTGTGTCCTTGTCCCTTTTTTTCTTGTTTTTTGTAGGTGTCGTGGATGTTATTTATTACGTGATTGTGCCCTAGATAAAGAGTGAGTCGGTTCCTTGGATTTTCTTTTTATGTGTTAATTACCTTTAGGAGTTTGTTAGGATTACTACTACCAGTAGCAATGGTGTCAAACAGTAGGGGCCATCCGTCAGGAGATTGAATAGGTAAACACAGTGAACTAGGAGGTATCAGCTGCAACACATTTTTATACTAACGCAATTGTTTCCGTTCCTTGGTTTTTAAATATCTATAATTATGAGAAAATAAATAACTCTATATTGTTAAGATCCACTTGATTACTTTTATCAGCTGACATTAAACTCCTACCTCCCTTAACTCTATACATTCGGCCTGTTTACCGCAATTTGTTAAGTTTATTAAGGAGGGTATCTGGATTTAACACAGTTGGTTTTTGGTTTAGATATTTTTATACCATATACTTAGTTAAATAATAATTAAGAGTGACGGGTGTCACTCAAATTGCACATGTACCTTGACGGGGTGACATGAACAAAATTATTGTACAATATTGTTCTTGTTAAATGCAAATAAATTAATCTGAATTTCTATAATTATAAGTGTTGAGCCACGTATGCGAGTTCAAATATTGTAATTAAATTGATTGACGTAAACGTTTTACAGCCAAGTCTTACCAAAGCCTAGATCCGATGATTTGGATCTGTTGTCGATGGGTTCATTAAGAACGTTCGTTCGCTACACATGGCTTTTAATTGGTAAGTACCTAAGTAATTTTGATACGCATTCTCATTAGATACACATGATGTATTACGTAATTTGTAATAAAAAACTCACCCGACAGAGTAACGCGTCGATCCGAGAATCGACTGTTACCTGTGAATCTTGTCTTTCGTCAAGGTCCCTCTCGTTCCTGCTCACTGCTCGAATCACTGGTGGAACCCGAGGTTCTCTCGTTCGGGGTCCCTCTCAAGCGTCAGTGAGTCCGAAGCACTACATCGATTGGTTCCCGTCATCTCATCGACCTAGCTCGTGCACGCAAGGTCCAGTGTGCGAGACAACCAAAATTGCCGCGCGATTGAAAATATTGACTTTATTCAATGTAATACTATACTTTTTAATAGTATTGATAGTAATTTTTTGAAAAGAAGACGGATTGACGATATAACCTTGGATTCGACGCGCACGCGGCGAAAGTACACAAGGCTATGACGTTCAAAGTGACAGCGGCTTCCCGCTGCCTTGCTGGGTGAGACACTAGCGCCATCTATATTCGGTAAGGTGCACTACTTTGTTAAAGGATAGACCGCAGATTTCGGTGAAGTACAGACTGCTTCTTCATAACAATGCTGTATGTTTTCCGGAGGCACATCAATAGAAAAATATCAAGTGGGTTTTAATCACAGTTCATCCAGGAATACCTTATACCACCCCTATTTTTTTTATTTGCAGCCTTATAGAATGGTCAGCTAACATTTGCAATATTACATGCTACAAGCATGGACATGTATGCAATATTAAATTTATGCAAACATAATATTATTACCTACCTCATGATATACCTAGTCTTTTTTTCTGAGAGTGTCACCACAGATGTCAGATAGTCAAAGAGTTCACCATTTTTGCAGAGCTCAAAAACCAAGAATATAAATGTCTCCGATTCAAAAACATCCTGTAGTTCAACTGGAAAAACAAGTATATACATATAAGTAGTGTTGATTATTATCTTTACTTTTGTTATAAAATATGTAACAGGAGAATTCATGTAAGTATATTCAACATTTATGAGAAATATTAATTGGAGGACAGTTTCTTATCAGATTACAACTTAGTTACAGCTTCACTCTGATGCTGAGATCTATAGAGAGTACTTTAACTTTGCTCAGGCTCTACTTAGAATTAAAACGGGGTGGACTTATGTGAGTGTCATAAATCTACATCGTTTTAACTTATCTTAAGTCAGAGCTAAGTCAAAGTATGCTCTATAGATCTCACACTTAAACTATTACAATGATTTAAACGATTCTTGGCACATATACACATTACACTCTGGGTTAACATTTATAAAGGATATTTTTTATCCAGAATAAAGTACCTTCCACCAAAGAGTTCCAGAAAAGGGGATTAAAACTTTTGGTTGATTTTGTCAAATCACATTGATTTTTTTTTTCCACTCCCCTGTAAATTTTGTGAAGATCAGAGTAGATTGGAGATGGAGCGTAGAACTCTTCAATAGGTAACAGCAATAGCAAATGAGCTATGAAAAGGTAAGAGAACACAGATGAAGTCACCTTTCAGATAAAAAATATATTTTCAGCTTTAACTAAATGGCTCATCTTTGTTGCTTTGTTGAAAATAACTTATCTACTTTAATTATGATTTCATGATGTCATAACAACTCACTCACTAATATATGGATGTCCGGCCACCATTCTCAACATATTAATCTCTTGTTTGGTTGCCTCCCGCATTGTGTTTGTGTCTACACCGTCTTGCGACTCCTGACTGAGATCAATGATCTTTGCAGCAAACTCCCTTCCTGTTTCTTTTTCTACACATCTTCTGACAGTGGAGCTTATGCCCCTAAAATTAAAACCATCTGAATTTTCTACAGTTGTTACTACACAGTATATACAATTAATAATTAAAAATACATTTTTACTGTGTATATGGATTAAGTAATTACAGTAACTTGCTGATAAAGCTGGACTAAGAATAAAGCTAAATTATTAGTGATATTATAATTTATAACTTTATTCACCACACCACACAAATCTTCCAAATTATTGTCAATGTATGTTTCACTCCAACCCCAGAGCATATTCAGGGCTGTTGACTCGACAATGCTCAATTGTAAAGATCACTGAAATGCATGAATATCGCAAGATACATACTGTACCATATAGATTTACATACTGTTGCAGATTATAGCAAAATAAAGTTCTACTTCTTTCATTATCATGGACTTCTGCAAAGTAACGCCTGCTTCTATCACATATTACAATTTTGTAACTAATAGATGGGTTGATTGAGAATAAATCTAATAATAAATGTCAACATCAAGGTCATACTAAATAATAGTTACCTAGTACAAATATTGAAATAGGAAGGAAGTTTGTCATAGCAAATTATACTAAAATTACTTCACAAAGTCATTTTAAGAAAAACCGCAAATCGCAAATGCATTTCATAATTATTACTTTTCGTTAAAAAGCTCTTGACAACATAAATTATTAAACCTCATAATATGTAGGTACTACCTGCCGATTATTTCCTTTGGCTCATACTTTGCGTAGAATTCCTTCGCTGCATCTTTGTCAGGCAAATTGTCGTCTTCCTCTTCTTTTGCCATAATTATTATGTCTGCGTTTATTTTATTTAATTAGGCTTACTTTTGTACATGGAACTAAAAAAAAATGTAACAACTGCAAGACTATTCACAATGACGAAAGGTTAAGTTACTAACATCTGTCAAATACTTTTAACCGAGATCAAACAAATATATTCTAAGTTCTAACAATTTAAATATAATTACTAAATTAAATTCTAATATCTTGTTTTCGCTACAAGGTATTTCCAAGAATTTATTTCTACAAAAGAAAATTATTTAGATTTTAGGTCACCAGAAAAGTTGACACTTGTTATTTTTTGTGGACTGTGGCCAGAGACAAGTTAACCAGAGAACTGTGGCACCACAGATGATCAGATCACTCATATACTAGTCGACCATAGAATAATTAAACCTCTAGAATCAATGCCAGCGTGTAACCGAAAGGGATAGGTAATAATAGGTAAAACTCTGCAATGCACCAAGCACAATAAGTGCTTTCTTCTTCTTTTCTTGGTTTATGGCTTTCAGTAGTGCCAAGGCAGCACAATGCACTTCGCCAATGTCGAGTAACTTGAGGGAGGCACAAAGGAGATTGGCCGGTTACAGAGAGCCAAAATTACTGAAAACGCTCTGTAATAGAAGGTATAAATATAATTGTTAGTAAACTACTCTAAATAACAATCTTTATGAACAAAACAAACTAAACCCTTTGATTAGGTATATACAGAAGGATGTGCCCTAACATATTTAAATTGAAGCTTCCTATAACCTTAAAATGGCGCATGGGCGGAGCTTAATGCGGGCATTAGGGCTGAAATTATCGATACCTTTGATTATGTCGATACTTAAGTATATACTTGATATAAAATTAACAAATATAATTATTAAATAATTAAACATAATTTTTGAAATACACTAGTATTCGTATTTTATAATGAACAAGCTGATGCCCGCGACCCCGTCCACGTGAATTAAGGTTTTTTGTAAGAAAAAATTTTGTATGAAAAAAAATTTTTTTACTCATCGTTTCGTATAGAAGACAAAAATTCATTCGGAGGAAAAATACGGAGAGAGCTGATGATTGAGGATTTCGAAGACGGATGAAGAGCACAGCCAGGGTATTCAAGATAGGTGGGGTGTGCTCGACCAAATGTAACTCGAAACTTCATCCAATTGACAGTGTGCTGAAAAAAAATTCTAAATGGCGGATTTAAGATGGCTGCCATACAAATTTCGTCGGTGTCTATCTCGGAGAGTATAAAAGATGGAAGAGTGGTTTCTTGGCAAAAGATGATCAGGACATGAAGGTCTACTTGATGAACAGGAAAAAATTCAAGATGGCGGAATTTATTTTTCCATAGAAAATGTATGGCGAATATTGAAGAGGCTTACAAGTGTAGAACTATGCAAGACTTTGATGCGGTTTTTTTACAAGATTTGTTCTGTATGGAAGAATTGTCGGTTTGCTGTTAGGAAAGCCAAGATGGCGAAGTTCAATGGCACCCAAAGGTACCCGATCGTCAGTGGTATGATATTGATATTAATCAACTAAGGAAGGTTTCTTTGTGTTTTTACTTCAACAGTCTCTTATTATCCGTGCGAATTAATATGGCACCAGGCTCGAATGAATGACGATTAGTGCGAACGAAAGTACCGAGTGCAAAAAATATATATTTTAATTTATTATTATTTTATATATTATTTTTATGACTTTTCCCACCATCTTTGTTGGAAAAAACCACAACACTGAAGAAAACGTCCAAACGTAACTATTATAACAAAAATCCGATAACAATAAAAAATAACAGCAAACAAATTACCTACTCCGAAATTCAAACGGAAGGAATGATACGCGCAACGGTAACAGTAATGCTAACGCTACTGGCGAGAGCGGGGCACCGCGCGGGGAAGCGGGAGGAGGGTTGTTTTCGAGCCAGGTGCCATGTTAATGCGCACGGGTTGTACACTGTATGCATGTCTGGAAAGTTTATTTACATTAAAAGGCCCTTTTAGATATTTAAGGGGTCTCTGTTTTATGTTTTCTTATGAGAATTTTTTTTACGTCTGTCGGATGCGTGGCACTCTGGCGCTTCCACTGTGCTCGCTAGCATAGCAGTGTGTTGTTTACTTCAGAACACGTAGGCAGTAAACACTAGGATAGAAGGAGAGCAAGTAAGTAGACAGTGGGCCGCGCGGAATACGCGGGCGGGTGCGGTTCTATTTCAAAATTTGTTTTTAAAGAAGAACTCTCCATAATTTTTCGGAGAAAAAATATATGGAGGTGTTTATTTCAGAAAGTACCTATACTAAATGGAAGAGTGGAGAGAAAGTACCTATACGAAATCGTTAAGGGATCAACGCACAGCCTAAACCACTGGGGTTAGCAACTTGAAATTTTGACAGTAGGTTCCTTTTGTGACGTAGGCGCTCAATAAGGAAAGATTTTTCAAAATTACACTCCTACGGGGGTGAAATAGGGGGTGAAATTTTGTATGAAACTCCGGGTTGGCACTGAGAATTTCTTAATTGAAAAACCCAATACCTAATTTTTATGCCCGACCGGGAATCGAACCCAGGACCTCATGATCCGCAGTCGACTATGCTAACCACTAGACCAACGAGGCAGTCAAAAATAGTAATCAGTTAAAATGATACATAATAACTGCAATGAAGGGACCAAAAACCACTTGAATAGACACTGTAATTTTCGAATACGAGACACCATCCTGGAGATCGGGTGTCTTAATCACAAGGTTATCATCGCTACAGCCTATAATGAGTTTGGCAATATTATAAGTAGAAGCTGACTGTTCAATTTCATCTCTCTACCCCTCTGAGTGAGAAACAGTAAGAGTGATATGAAATTTTAATTTTATCGATACTTAATTTATTTGTAAACAATACAATCCCCACACTATATAAACACTCAAACAAAAACTAATGAAATAATCCAAATTTTCAGGGATAGCGCAAAAATTTACGTATTTTGGATTCAGTAAAGAAGAAACTAAGCTATAATTAGTTGAAATAACTTGAAATACTCGCCACAAAAAGAAAAATAAAAACAACTATGTTACTCACTTACGAAATGAAATTCCTGGGCGTTTTACAATACTATTATTACGACACCCCACAACTGAGCACTTCACCATTGTTGATTACACAAAACTAAGCAAAAACACATAAAAATATTATGAAAATATTCACAAAACTGGTAATTAGCCACAACCAAAACACCGGAAGCAATACAGACGCCTTATAAAGGTCATATAAAAATTGGCTTCAATAGCAAAATTTGATGACGTCATATGACAATTGCCTGACACGTTCACGCAATAACATAATACACCTGTCTCATTCTAAAAACGTAGCTTTCATAGCTAACATAGTAGTACATGTTTTATTAACAAAATGCATCGTATAACTATAATTGAATAAAATGTAACACATCCATCTCTATATACCTAATCAAAGACTAAACCCGTGACACGCAGAAAGGGATAAAAGAATTCATATGTTGTTCTCATTCTATCTTGTGTAACATATCAACGCTGCATCTCTTTCATGTGGGAGTGAAAAGGAGATATGGCTTGGTCTATATTACTTTCTCTGTCTACGTGTGGCACACACCACAGATCACTCTTAAACTAGTCCAGAGACAAGTAACATATAGGCATATATAGGATACCTAGTCCACAGATAGTCCCTGACTGTGGCACGATGAGTATTGTAATCTGTGGGCACCAGTGACAAGTTTCATAAGGTCTGATTACCTCATGATTAACTTGTCTCTATGGAGGGTAGAGTAGAGGAGTGTTTTCTATGTATATAAAAAACTTTAAAAAAAGATAAAAAAAAGGTACAAAATAATGATGAATGTTTTCTTTCCTTGTTTATTTCTTAAACCTACTCTAATAATATTCTGCGCTTCCTTTTAAATTTACCTTGATGCTAATGTGGCGCCCCCAATGTGGTGCATTTCGACTATGGAGTGCAGAAGATAAGGAGTGTTATCTCTGTATATAAGAAGTGACCGTCGAAATGCATTTAATTGGGGGCGCCACCTATCAACGTAAGTTGTAGAAATTTTCAATAAATAAATAACTATTTTTTTGTCGACAATAATATTATTAATATAACTCGGCGCTACATTCATACCATACACTTTGCTACCCCAGCGCCACTGTGGAAGGTTTTTGAACTGTTTCACACTTTTTCAACTTTTCTCCCATATTGAGATAACACTCCTTACCTCTACCCTCTATGTCTCTTTACGGTGGGCACATAGATAAATATGGGTGGGCACCGGTGGTGCGCACGGTGGGCATCACCAGAGGGCAGACTGTTTAATAAGCTTTTTTAGCTATTTTTACGGTTCTAGGTTCCAGCTTTAGAATTGTGAATATAAATAGTTAGGACCCGACTGAAAATAAAAAACTATAAAATTAAATGCGAATCACACTCGTAGGGTGACACCATAGATAAATATGTGTGACACTGATTCGACGACACTGACACTCTACGGGGCGCGAAGCTGCATGCTAAAATGAATAAAGTGGAAGTGCTTAGTGCACAGAACATAATACTCTCTACCGAGAGGCTTAGTGCTTCCTCACTCATTGTGTGGGATTCGCAATAGTGACACTACCAGCCATTGACTTACCAATAGGTACCTTGTAAAATGTAAATAGTTGGTTAATGGTAAATCGATGCCAGCAGCACCACCAGTATCCGGACCTCTCGCTCTTATTTGTTAGCGTTATGATTATGAACCTGTTTAACATTAAGTAGAGTAAGCACTCCAATCTTTACCTATAGCTTCGTGGTTAAAGGGGATTGAAACTTTCTGGCATAGCGACCTGCCGCCATTTTGATTTTTTTTCAAAATCGATAGAGGACACTTAGACGATCAAATAATGTCGATTAACATAGTACCCCAAAGTGTCACGTTCCCAAGATAATTGGAGGTAAAGATAGACATATGAGGACAACGACAATCATTAAAAATAGACTTATTACGTGTATACAGGTGTCAAATTGTATCCAAATAATCGTTCCCAGGTTGATTATTATTATTACTGTTTATTAGAAGAGAGTAGGTACCTACATTAGGTACTTACTACTAGGAGTACGAGAAAACTACTACTACAATAATTATTTGCCTACTAAAGCCAAATATCTCGGTCACGTGACACTTTGGGGTCGAATGTTACTTGACATTATTTGTTCGTCTATGTGTCCTCTATCCATACATACCACTTTCATCGTGCGCCGCGATTAAGAAAAATAATTCAAAATGGCGGCGGGACGCTATGCCAGCTTCCATACAAAAAGGTTCAAACCCTTTAGTATATCATGTATTATAGATATAGATAGACTATAGATTCTATTTTGTTTATTTAAATTATATTTGAAATACAAATAAATATCATTTTCAAGGAGGTCTGAGCTCTTCGCTACGTTAAGGTAGGAAAGTATCTTCACTTTAATAACTTACATACCTACTACCTACAATACAATAATGTACCACAGCAATGTAGGTACTTGTAATGCTTTGATTCATAGACTTATTATAATATTACTAGCGGCTTTGATTAAATGTAATCACAGACATAATATAATATTTTGAATTACAACAAAATTGTTATTATGTGTTGAAAGAAAAATACACAGCGTCGCTATGAAGATCATTTTGTGTGGTGTGTACTTTCCCTTAATCTTTCTGTGTGTACTCACCCTTAATCCTGCTATATTGTATATTGGTACTTTACCTGCCTGTCACCTGTAAGGGCGCCTATCTCTCTTAAGTTGGCAAGCCCTTCTTACTGTCATAGTGTCTTCACCAGGAAGACATTCCTGCGACGCTGTGTATTTTTCTTTCAACACATAATAACAATTTTGTTGTAATTCAAAATATTATATTATGTGTTTGCTAAAAATACACAGCGTCGCTATGAAGACTTGTTTGTTTTCTACTGGTGACAAACACAAAACGCTATGTGAAAAAATAATTATTTATTAATACACAAAATTAATATACCTAATTAGAAGTAATTAACCAGTTCACTCATAAATCAAACATAAAAGAAAACATTCAATTCTTTAACAAAAATCAACACATAATTAAACAATAAGGCAAAAATAATTAATCATTCTGGTTTAAAATTATTAAAAAGTAATTGACCTCCTTTAGTCTTTCTTTGTATTTCTTTACAATAGAATCTTTGGAATGTATTCTCACTCTTCCAGTTTCCTCTGGCTAATATCTCATCTATTGGGTGGTTGTCTACCCAACCTGCCGATGCCACTGCAGATCTAAATGATCCAGGAGTTGCTGCCACTCCTGCTTCCCTTAAAACTGATTTTAACCATCCACCAATCACTGTTCTAGAGGCTGGTCGTGGTTTACCAATTATTGTTATGAATAAGTGGTTCAGCCCTTCTTCCTGGCCCCTCCTGTCTGCTGTGAGCGCTATCAGGTGCTTGACCCATCTAACTGGGCAAACCTGTGGATCTGGGTGTTGTAATAATAACCATCCTGATTGTCTGTGTCTTACTGAATCTGTCTTTGAGCCAAACACAGGCCATAGAATTATTCTATCATCTGAGACACATATCTGAGATTCTGATATCCTTAATAGTGTCAGATCATGCACTCGTCTACCAGATGCCAAAAGAAGGATAGCTGCGGTTCTACGTGATACCTCAAAGAGCGTAACTTTGTCATTTGGTCTAGACAACCAATCAAAAACAATTTGAGCATCCCACACAGGTGGATTTGGTTTAACTGGGCGTGCTGTAGCTATAGCCTTAAGAATTTGCTTTATAAGTAACTGATCTCCACTTTGCTCCAAATTTATTTTACAAAATGTGAATATTGCAGACTTATGAATTAAGATAGTATTATAAGCAAGGTGCAATTGTAAATGCAGATAGGCAAGAAATCTAGCTATCTCTTGTAACTGTGGCTTCTGACTATGCACTTTATTCTCATCACACCATCTCAACCATCTTCTGATAGCTGGATAATAGGTTTGTATGGTTGACTGTCTCCAACTGGTATTTAACAACTGCCTTTCTCTTTCTGACCAGCTGCAGATCTGTTGCCCCCACCTCCAATTAACCAAGCCTGAAGGGTCAGTTGGTCTACTTGTGCCGGAGGCTGGCTTGTCGCAGTGTCGATCAGACATTCCGAAAGTCTCTCTATAATCACTGGTGGTTCCAAGGCCCGTGATTTCAGATCCGCTAACCAAAAAGTCTTTTCCCATAGTGGTGCTATGAGGATATAATGACCTCTCGCACTGTTTAGTTGGGCTAAAACTCGAGGAATAAGATTGGGAGGAGGAAATATCCACCCGAGGCAATAGTTCCACTCTCGACTGAAGGCGTTTGAGAATAGCGCCGAGCGATCTCTGCAGTCTAGAGAGACGTAGTTGTTGACCACGGCTGTTTTTGCCGACGCGAATAAGTCGACGTCTGGTTTTCCCCAACGATGAAATAATCGGTTTGTTGCCGTGGGCAATAGGTGCCACTCTGATAGCCTTTGCCCCCTCGATAGGCGATCGGCTGTGCAGTTGTACCTCCCCGGGAGGTAATGAGCCGACAAGATTATGTTCTTCTCTTCTGTCAGCCTCAACAACTTGCGTGTCAGACTGAGTAAACTCAGGGAGTGTGTCCCTCCTTCGTTCCGAATGTATGAGACCAGTGTCCGGTTGTCCGACTGGACTAGAACATGAGCATTGTTCAATGTATGAAACCGATTCCGAATCGATACATATACTGCGAACAGCTCTTTCCAGTTCGAGTGCCATTTCCTCTGTTCTTCCGTCCAGATGCCCGACATCAGAGTTTCGTTTAACTGGGCTCCCCAACCTGCATCCGCTGCATCGGTTGTTAGAAAGTGAGTGTATGGACGTTGATGTAGAAGGGATTTGGTTTTGATTGTGTGAATCCACCATTTGAGATCGCCCATCACTTGGGGTGGTAGTTTTTTCTTCAGTCTGTGGTTCCGTTTGAATCTTTTCAGAAATATTTGCAGGTACCGACAATGGAGGCGACCTCTTGGAACCACAAAATTGGCGAAATTTAACTGACCTAGCAACCTTTCTACCTGTTTTAAAGCGCACTGCCTCTTGTTTAGTATACTCAGAACAGATACTCTTATTTTCTTCATTTTCTCTGTGGACAAGGAAATTTTGTTTGCCTTGGTATCCCAAGTTATCCCTAGATACTCTAATCGCTGTATTGGTTTCAACACAGACTTTGGATAATTTATTTGCCATCCCAGAGATTCCAAGATCTTCACGACTTCCGCAGTCTGAGAAATCAACTTGGACTGGTCCTGATGGACCAAGAGGAAATCGTCCAGATAGACTAGCACACGAATTCCCCTTGAACGAAGGATCTCCGCAATCCAATTCGTTAGAGCTGCAAATGTTCGAGGTGCCGATGCTAGGCCAAAAGGTAGGGATGACATTTGCAGTAACTCGCCTTGGTAAACCAATCTGAGGTAACAGCGATGGGATTTTGCAATGGGTACGTGAAAATATGCATTCGAAATATCTATCTTGACCATCCAGTCTTGAGCCTGTAGGAATTCTGGTACAGATGCATGAGATATTAGGCGGAAATGTTTGGGTTGAACATATTTGTTTATCCCTCTCAGGTCGAACACAGGCCGGAGGCCGCCACTGCTCTTTCGAACTAGAAACATCTTTGATAGGAAGCTTGGCGTTAATTGATCTGGCTTCTCCAATACCTGTTGTGCTTTTAAATCTTCTATGATTTGTGTCAACTCCTTGGTAACATTGGTACAGTATCTGTCCATCAAATTCCTGTTTGGATATATCAGAGGAGGTTTTTTCATGAAGGGTATGCGAGCCCCAGAAATGATTTTCTTTATAAAATTGTTTGCCCCTAGAGCCTCCCATGCTGGTAGGAAATCTCTTAGGTGTCCCCCCCTGAATTTTATATGTCTGTCATTTTCTATCTTTTGGTCGAAAGGAATTGTTTTTATTATTATTAGGTCTTGTTTCTTTTTTCAAATTCTTATGAAAAGACTTATTCTTCCCAGGTTGAACTGATGAGCCACGATATCCCTTATTCACATACCTTGATGTGGTGGTGGTGGTGGTGGTGGTAGGTTCTCGTTCTGACTTATTTTTCTTATTAAAAGTTTTACCTTCCTTAAGATATGCTGGCATATTCAGCCAAGACCCGGAACCCCCTAGGGATTGAATAACAGGCATTAATGCTGTAGGATCAAATAGGTGATCAGCACTCGGAGGTACATTCTTCAAAGTGGATTGTAAGTTCTTATTAGGGACCTCTCCTATTAGTCTGTCTCTCCTGACCTCAATGCATTCCGCTCTCTTTCCACACACTACCTGTAAGATCTGATCCATCTTCTTATGACTTTGTGACTCCGGCCCAAACAAATTCACTATCTTCTTATATAAATTGTCCGGGTTTAATTCTCTTGTTGAATTACTATTAGCCCAATTGACAATTTCTTGGAGATCATTCCGAACCAACTCCTTATACTCTAACAGTCCATTAGTAAGACCTGCCAACACTCTCTCTGTGTTCATCAGATAATCTTTCCCTCTATTAAGGTGGCAGAGCTCGTCATTTACCCTTAAGTCTGTAAATCCTGGTCGAGCTAATAATGTTTGAAGACTTTTGTTATATTTAACATCTTTCCATTCATTTGTGTTAAATCGTTGCAGTCTACATAGAGCCTGAACACGTTCAGCCGGCGCATTTTTTATTATCTTTGCCGCATCTACTACTGTTTCATTTTGTCCTAAGTCTAACTGGCCAGCACTAGGGTTAACTAGAAACTCCGCCGAGGAGCATGATGGCATCTGCAAATCAGCATTCGCCGATACCCCAGGCTTCGCTGGCACATTATACGGCATGTAACACTGCATGTAATTAGTTAATTGACTTACATGGTCCAACAGGAAATCTATCCTCGGATCCGAGTTCTCCTTACCTCGTCTTGTCCTCTTGTTAGGAGGACGCGAACATTCTCGTTCCGACTCGGAATCGGACTCCCCGCTGCTCTCACCTGGCGATGAGCTGCGACTTCTTTTCTCTCCGCGAGGACGAGAATTCTGACCACTATCATCCATTGCACTTTGTGAACCTCTATCACTGTTTCGACTCATTTTGCCCTGATGGCCACAAATTCTCACTTTCGTACACGAAATAATAAATCTATATGTATGCGAAAACTTTCAAAACACTACTTTTTCCGAAAGGCGAAAAGTTTTCGACCGTTAACGCAGGAATTCACAAAACGCTATGACAGTAAGAAGGGCTTGCCAACTTAAGAGAGATAGGCGCCCTTACAGGTGACAGGCAGGTAAAGTACCAATATACAATATAGCAGGATTAAGGGTGAGTACACACAGAAAGATTAAGGGAAAGTACACACCACACAAAATGATCTTCATAGCGACGCTGTGTATTTTTAGCAAACACATAATAATATGTAATGTCTTTCTTGTCTCTGCAACTGAGGACCGGCGTAAAAACAGCAGGGCGACGGCGTATCTTTTGCATCAAAATTGATACATCGCAATCACCTCTAATTGGTTAACACTCTTCCATTATTGAACGAAGTCTATAGACGCAGCAAGAATACCATAAATTCAGCCAATCGGAGGTGATTGCGATTCAATGATTGATGCAAAAGTTACGCGGTCGCCCTGCGGCCTGCAGGCTAAAATCCCTTGACGCAGCAGGAATACCATAAATTCAGCCAATCACAACAATTGATACTGTAACTTGGGTATGTTCCGAAATACACTGCGAGCACTGTAAGGTGTGACGTCAATTTAGTATACTGCGAAACCGTTCCTTTATAGTTAGCTACACTGGTCACTGTTTAAAACGGAACGCAGTCAGCACTGAGAGCACCTTAGATAGTGAAAGGTGAGTTTATTTCATGATTAAAATTTTGTTAGATAGGTACATAAAATGACGACGGATGGCGACGAATGACCTTGGAAGTTGCGTGCGTGCCCTTACTCCCTAACACTTATTACACCTTGCCTATTTAGAGTAAGGGCACGGAATATATATTTATATATTTCCGTGATCGAAGTGTACCTACCTCTCCGAGCGAAATATTATGTTTCGCCGCACTGCTTCGCCGCGACGAATGACCTTGCAAGTTGCGTGCGTAGTGAAGAACTCACTGTGTAGCGACACACAGTAAACACAGTCGATCATAGTCAGAGTAGGTACCTTACTTACCAATTCGAAAAACCTACTGTATTGTTGTACTGTTTGCTGACAGCCCTAGAAAAGCTCGCAATGTCGTCCGTGACGTAGGAAAGGGAAAAGATGCAAAGCAATACGGACACTCGCGCGCGGCGATAAAGTTTAATTTAGCTTGCGTGCGTGATTTATCTTTTTAATAATAATTATGTAGGCTATTAAAACGTCGGCAAGTAGTCAACATCAAAGGAGTGAGACTTCTGTACGTCAGTACTATTATATTATTCTGTGACCTTACCTCGAAAACGCCAGGGTTGGGCTATAGTATACTGCCCGCGGCGGAGGGGGAAGGGGTTGGGGGAGGGGGGAGGGGGGGAGGGGATATACCCCCCCTCCAAGTAAGACGTTCCGAATTTTAGTAGTTTCCGAGATATTAATTTTTTAAAATTTTGAGGTTAGGTTTTACTTTTATACCTTTTAATTAATTATACCAACTTTAAACTACCTTACCTTTTGTTTTAGGTAGTGGAAAAGGTTAATTTCTTAATTAGAATGGGCTACGCGCTTAAAAAAAACACTCTAGGGGTAGGGCAGACAAGACTGCGTGGAGTCGGGGTGTGCCGATTCGGTTTTGTGTATCATATGCTCAAGTACCTAAATATACATATAATAACCTACCTTTATACCTTTTTAGTTAAATAATTAAACCTATACCCTTTAAACGTTTTTTTTTAACCTTATAACCTTATAACTGAAATATGCGTAAAACGATGACTCATAGATTTGAATTTTGGCGCCAATGCACGCGTTCCGTTTTTCCAATAATCGGTACACATATTATATGCTTACTAACATTTTGTAATACTTTTTATGTTTGGAACGGATTAAAATACGTAAAACGAAACTTTACCACGCCAACTAAACGTCAATGAGTCTGTAATCTATGGCAAATGTCGTAAGAAATAGTCAAAAGTGGTGAAAATTTGCAATTTTCAAAAAATTATATCTCGAAAAGTATTAGAATTCGGAGTAAAATATTTTAGTGCAAGGCTTAAGAGTTTATAGGTCATAAAAACTGCTCAACCTCTCACGTTTGAACCTGCATATTATCAATAAAAGTATTAGATCAATAATATTGAAAAAAATATATAGTAAAGTTAAGGATATACACTGAGTCCTATGTAATGTGAAAACACGATTACTAAAAATTTTCTCGATAGAAAAAAATCACAAACTTCCCACTGAATTTTACAAATAAACCGCAGTAGTCAATGAATACATTACCTATACTAATTAAACTTTGTATAGAAACTCAACTAAGTACAATACGTGTACTATGTGATCTGAATTTAAAATTCTGTTTTTTTTTTCATTGTTAGAAATTAAATTCTGAAATATTGCGAGTTCACTTCACGTTCATCGCTTGAATTCAGTCGCGCTCCGGCATTCGAACGGGGAACCCGCGTCGCTTGCTCTCACACCGACTTACCAGAATACGTAATTACCTAAGAAATTAAAAGTGTAGCGAAATGGGAAATAATCGGAACAAGAAAAAAAAAGACGGAATTGGAGAATAGAAACTGCTAAAAACATGAATAAAATATTGAAGTAAGTACCTACTACCTACCTACCTTCTAATAAAATGTTTGTTTGTACCTACCTATTTTGAGTCTGATCTTGATTTGTTGACATGAAACATGATTAGAAAAATGAAGTAGGTAATGACTAATGAGGTAGGTTGTGAGTTTATCTTTCTAAAATATTTTTTCTAAATACTTTACATACATTTTTGTTCCGACTCAGTAGTATGTAATGGGTAAGTAAGTAAAGTAGGTAGACCTGCCTCCCGATTGTCTAAAAGTTGCCGATCAAATCGTCAAAGTTCGACGTCAAAGTAAAATAAACCATAACGGCATTGAATTAGAGCTCAATTTCGTGTATCCATTCTCATACCCTAAACGGTTGAGAATGGATACACGAAATTGGTTAGGTAGGTAGGTATTTTACTTTATGGTTTATTTTACTTTGACGTCGAACTTTGACGATTTGATCGGTAATTCTTACACAATCGCACCTCTTTTACGTAAAGGTATTGTATCCAGCTACAATAAATTGTTTATTTTCAGAAATAAACAAATATTGCTCGATACTGACTGCAATAAAGAAAATGTACCGGAGGTGGACCTGTGGCCGTGAGTATCATCTAGCTATATGTAGATACCTATGTCCAGGTGTAAATACGCGCCATTTGCTGAATTTTTTTATTTTTTATGTGATAAATTGATTAAATTTTTGTACTATTTCCCACAACTGTATTGAAAAACGTCGTGTGATACACGGGTGTGAAGGTTATTGCAAACTCGTGACATTAAAAACCCTCACCTTCGGCTCGGGCTTATTAATTACAGCTCGTTTGCAATAACCTACTTTCCACCCTTGTATCACAATATACTATTTCATCCCACCATCTCGGAAAGAGTATTTTTACTCTTCGATATCTGAATGCAAAAGCCGTTATTATCCTCTTGAGGATAAAGTAAATTGAATTTAGAACATCGTGTGCACGTTACTAAATATCACTCGTCTATGAAGTTTGTGAATTCAAAACATCATTAAAACCTATTTACTTCTACCTCTATGGTGCCGAATTTGCATACAACCGTTTTTAATTTGTTAAAAACTCACACTCGTAACCTTCTTGGTGTACTTTTTTCCTCGCTGAGGTGGGATGAAAAGTTTCGTGTTGCACTCGAGTGAAAAAATTTTTCACCTCGTGCTCTTTTGATTCCCTCGCTGACGCTGAGGATTCTAATTTTTGAAATCCTTCGCTTGCTCGGTTATCAAAATTGAGCACGCGGTTAAAAAACAACTTTTCACTCTTGTATAACAAATAACTATTTTTGTTGTATTATTATTATTATTATAGTATTATTTCTCAATTTCTTCGTTGTTTATTTGCAATTCCTAGCCTACACACCCAGTCTAACCAGTCATCTAATAAAACAGGATGTACCCAAAAAGGTCTATTTCTTGCACAGGTATGCACGCCCTATACGAGAGGTTGAAGGGGGAAATTTTCCGATTTATTAGTTTTTATCAGCAATTCCTAGCCTACATACCAAATTTCAGTCTTCTGAGACTTCAGGAAGTACCCTTGAGGTTTTGATGATCATCAGTAAGTGAGTGAGGCAGCCAGTCAGTCACTAGCGTGCCCCCAGATAAAGTTATACAAATAATCTTATGGGGTGTCATTATGAAAGGGATTTGTACATGTAACTTTCCGAAATGAAAACATATTCAAAAATAATGTCGTATTTAGATAAAACAATAAAACTATTTGTAAGCATCGGAACTATTCTACAATATTCGTTTCATTTTATTTCCATGCCTACGAGATGTACAATAACTGTGTATTTACCCTATCGTAAGGCGCTTTGATACTTTTCTACAATCGTTTCATTTTATTTCCATACCTATGTACTAGATGTACGACAACTGTGTCTTATACCCTATCGTACGGCGCGTGACCCCAGCTGCCGGGGGATGAACTCGTGCGAGTGAAATAGCTGCGATGCGCGATGCGGACGGCTACACGGCCGGGCAGTGAGGCGGGGGAAAAATTTGGATACGAGCTGGAGTAGTGTAGGCTCTTAACACATCAAGGTCTTTCTGTAAAAAAAATATGAACGTCCAACTCAGCGGGCAGTATACTATAGCTGAGCCAACGCCAGTACTCACAGTACAAAAATGGCGACGATTTATGACGTCATATATTTCCATAAGATACTGCGGCACTATACTGTCACTCCATAGCGGAACGAATTTCTCCCCAGTAAGAGCACTGAACAGTGCTCTCAGTTTATATCGGAACATAGGGAATGATTGATGCAGGTTTTGCACAATCGCCTAGGACACCACAACCAGAGACAAGTAACATTAATCAAAGACATGACCGATGAACATGACAGCTGTCGTAGACAGCTGTTTTTGTCTATTCGGTTCTGTCATCTGAATCTTGAAATCTATGCTCAGATTCTATGGTCATTATTTTCTATCTTTTTCGTTCGTGAAGAATTCTTATTTTTTCTTTCACTTATATTTTGATTTGTATTTTGTGCTATATTTTCTCCATGTTCCGTCCGATTGTGTTGCAGTTATTATGTGATAAGAAATTACTTTTATCAAGATTCAGTGGTTGTCGTAGGTGATTGTACTTCATCAAGCTAAACCTAAGTGTCTGGATTTCGGTGTAGAGTGCAAGTTTCGGGTGCCTAAAAGCAGGTAAGAGCCTATTGCGTATGATATCTTGATCTCGCACTGTGACAGGACAGCTTCACTAAAAACATCGAACAACTCAACCTTGAGCCAGGAAAAACATCAGAGAAAATGTTTTTTTAAATAATTTCGTTGCACGACCAGCTCCTTAAAAGAAAATCAATTTTGGTTGAACGTTTCATGTTAGTTTCAAATTCAATTTATTTTAGTAGGAAAATTGCCCAATATGTCGGTGCTGTTAAACCCAAAGTTAAAGTACAAAACGAAGCGCCAGACGTTCATCTGACGCTTTGAAAATAATTATTATAAAAACTGTAAAAGATGTAATTGGTTGGGACTTGGGTGCATGGCTATCAGATAAGTTGTCTGATACTTTAGCATATTTACTGCAGTATTTTATGCAGATGAACAAAGTAAATCTACAACAATGGTTTCTTCCATACCAGGTTTCTATACCAGGACACATAGGTACTTCAAATATGTATTGGTGTATCCACCCAATAAAATACTTAATTAGACTCCCCAGCAACCACAGAGGTAGCCTATAGAGTGCGTGCTTCTAAGCAAGAACAGTAGGCACCGGTAGGATCATAGCATCGTTCTGTCAGTAAGCCCTTTAGTCAAAGGAACTCTAGCGCTGAGAGCGCCCATCGCGAACTCGGGACTGAAATTCCGTTTTTAAACTGGAAAAAATGGTTAAATGTGTCATGGAAACATGCAAACATGATTCTCGTTATCATAATAAACATAATTCCAACATCACATTTCACCGGTTAGTCGTATTTTTTAAACTTTCATGTAAAATAGAAATACGTGTCGCGGGGGTGATACAGACGTGGGACGCAAGGTAACATAATACCGCCTGCACCGCCCCGCAACCCTGCTACGATAGCCGACTGTTCACCAAATCGAATAGTGATGTGCTACATTCGACTCGGGCACCGTCACAGATATCCGCGTTCCCTGGGATCACAGAGAAAATTGATAACAAAATTTAAAAAAAGCTAGCGCCATAGGTTTTGAAATTCGTTATTGTTGATCCGATTTCGTTCAAATTACGATTCAATTTCGATTTAAGGTTCCATGAGATCATAAATCTTAAAAGTCAGCGCCAGATTGAAATTCTTTGTTAGTTGGGAAAATTTTCTTCAAAATCGATATATTTTGGGGTTCCCTGAGATCACAAAAGAGGAAAATGTACAAAGACAGCGCCATATTCAAATTCTTTGTTATTGGGCCGATTTCGTTCAAAATCAGTGTTCCCTGAGATCACAAAAGAGGTATCTGTTACCAAAATTAAAAAAGGCCAGCACCATATTGAAGTACTTTGTTATTGGGCCGATTTCGTTCAAAACCGATATTTAGGGTTCCCTGAGATCACAAAAGAGGTATCTGTTACCAAAATTGAAAAAGGCCAGCACCATATTGAAGTACTTTGTTATTGGGCCGATTTCGTTCAAAACCGATATTTAGGGTTCCCTGAGATCACAAAAGAGGTATCTGTTACCAAAATTGAAAAAGGCCAGCGCCATATTTTTTTGTAACATAATTATGGACAGAAACTAAAGATAAATACTAACGTATGTTATGAAAGAATCAAACTTATACTTTTATTTTATAATAGCACATTAAAACTCAGGTTTGCACCTTTTCTTACATATTTTATGCATTCGATATACATCGGATATATATCAATCCATACTAATATTATAAATGCGAATGTGTGTCTGTCTGTCAGTTACGCCCAACTACTTAAGCGATTTTGAGTAAATTTGATATTGAGATAGGTTACATACCGGGGAAGGACATAGGCTACTTTTTATCCCGGAAAATTGAAGAGTTTCCGCGGAAATAAAAAAACAATCCACGCGAACGAAGTCGCGGGCTTCAGACTAACGGACAGACAGAAAGACACACTTTCGCATTTATAATATTAGTATGGATATACGATCGATCATTAAAAAACATCGGCTTAATCCGCGTGGAATAAGTTTTTTTTAATTCCCACGGAACTGCTTTAATTTTCCGGGATAAATATCACTCTCCACGTCCTCAACTATACCCATTCAAAAAATCACGTCTTGCGTTGCTCTATTGAGGCGTGATTGAACAGACCAACAAACAAACACACTTTCACTTTGACAATATTAGTATGATAGGGTACAAACAAACACAAACAATACGTACCGTACCGTTCAGATGTATTTTATCGACTTCGCACTTGCAGCGCACTATTGCCCATCCCTATTTTTTACATGTCTATGAATATTAGTAGCTATAGTTCACTTGCCTACGCCGCGCACAAGGAGTGCGGTGCGATAGTAGTACTCTTTACCATATACTACCTCTATGCCAGCAACACTCCCTAAGTGTTTTGCCGACTGATTAGCATTGCTTGAATACTGGAGTGATCCTGTTGAGAGAAACATGTTCCCTGAAAGTAGTAGAAGACCTTACGGAGCCTCTTTTAAGTTTCCTGACTTAATCTTAGGCCCATATTAATAACCAATATCAGGGAAGGACAGGTTCTCAAGAATCAGTCAAACTAGGCTCAAGACCAATAATTGAGATACCAATATGTGTTCTTATCTGTATCACTACTTACAAGCAGGTCTGAATGCCAAGCGCAAAGTCTGATAGCCTATAAATAAATAAATAAATAAAAACGTGTGGTGTCGTGGGTCACTAGATAGGAATGATAGTTCCGCTGGCCTGCTGTCTGCCACTGGGCTGGTATGGAACCGGAATTCGTCTATATTAATATAATAAAATAAATATATAATACGCCCTAAACTCACCCGCCCGTTGTATGGTTTTCTTTCTGTATGGTGATCACCGTTTTGGAGTCCAGATAGTGCACAATCCGAATCCAATCCGCCCAGTCCGCAATTAGAATACATACCAATATAATAATTTGTGTGACAAAAAAGTAGCCTATGTCACTCTCCAGGTCCTCAACTATACCCATGCCAAAAATCACGTCAATCCGTTGCTCCGTTGCGGCGTTATTGAAGGACAAACCAACAAACCAACAAACAAAGTGACTTTCGCATTTATAATATTATAGTATGATACGAAAGTTTGGATGGATGTACGTGTGTATGGATGTTTGTTACTCAATCACGCCCCAATGCGCAATGGCTGAACGGATCTGGCTGAAATTTGGCACAGAGATAGATTACAGTCTGGAATAGCATAGGCTGCTTTTTATCCCGGAAAATTAAAAAGTTCCCTCGGGAACCAAAAAACCTCAAACCACGCAGACGAAGTTGCGGGCATCCGCTAGTTTTGAATAAACTATACATAAAAATCTTACTTCACACATTTTCCTACAGAAGTTTTTTGCCGGCTAGGGTACCCCTCCGCATCGTCCCATAAGGAGCTATTGTTACAAAAATACTGATGTTTATCTGTATTCTATACTGATAATAAAATTCCAATTCTGTACATTGAAGATATTTTGAAAATTAAGGAGTTCCTGTAGGAATTAAAAAACTTATTTTTGCGATGAAGTCGCAGGCAGCTAGTTTCTTAATAAGTAGGTATTATAAATAAGGTAAACTTCTACCTGTTCTGATATAAAGATAAATTTTATGATCATCATCTCATCATTCAGTGGCTCTTCCAATGCAAGGTATATTAAATAGGAAAAAGAGGTGTTGAGGGTTCAACTAGCTTTGTAATTTACAAAACCAAAAGAATTATGTATAATGTAAAATTTAAATGTGGGACAAACTGCCGTACAAAACAGTCATATCTTTAAATTTTACAGAAATACATCATTGAAATATTCTACACAGTTTATTGTACTCTGTGAAATGAATTGCCAATTCAAAACAAATGTTTTTTGAACAATAGATTGGAACCAGACTTTTCGTTTAGCACCATTCATGTGATGATTAGTGGAAACTAAAGGCTATAGGTACCTGTACTTTAGTAGAGTAAATTTTTTAAATAAATGATGCTTGCTATTTTAACAATGATAACAGATATCCTTTTGACATTTCTTTTGCTAGAGATAATTATATAAGTAATGTATGTCTTGAATTGCAAAAACGTTTATCCAGTCTCTACGCACATAAGATTTTTATATCTTGTGTCCAGATGACCTTCAGATAGATTTATTTGCTTTTATTGGCTTTTAGTGCACCAAAGTCGGCGGCGGCCTTGTCAAGGACGTGTGGGCGCGATCGTTAGAAGAATAATAGATTTAGGCGTAACAATAACAAAATCAGGACAGCTTTACTTGATGGGGAGACATAGGTATTTAGTTTAAGTAAAAGCAGTTTTGAGGTCGATTGAATAAGTTATTTTTTCAGCTGCGACCATCGTCTTTCAATACGCGTACCGTGACGAACACGACACCTGCCTACCTGTCACGAGGATAAGCACCTAACCACAATACCTACCTAGGTACATAGTTAGGTGATAAACCTCCTTCATGCCTCTTGGATTTGAAGTGACAAGTGAATGACTCAATGGCTATGAAAATTGATATTATATTATCCTTCAATATCCATTTCATTTGAGATTGATTATAATTTATCACCTTCGTCAATCGGACGTACCTTAAAACTACCTACGTGCCCAAAGCACACTACCTAGTACCTGCCTACTAAACAGACTACTTATACTTTAGAAAAAGTATTGTATGAAACTCTACATAAGGAATTAAAATAAAAAACTTGTGTGATACTATACTATAGGTACACAATTTTATTATAGTATAAATATACTGAGGACAATAACCAATGCTTCTGGTTTGTGAGGCGCGTTCATTTTTAGATTAGACGACTTCTATTCTAGAATCTATTTTGTGTGTGCTCCCTGTGCTAGATACTCATCCATACTACATAATATTATGTGCTAATATTATAAAATATGCGAAAGTGTGTCTGTCTGTCTGTCTGCTACGCTTTCACGGCCCAACTACTCAAACGATTTTGATGAAATTTGGTACAGAGATAGGTTACATCCCAGGGAAGGACATAGGCTACTTTTTATCCCGGAAAATTGAAGAGTTTCCGCGGGAATCAATAAAATGTATCTGTTCAACCGATTTTGATGAAATTTGGTACAAGGACAGGTTGTATCCCGAGGAAGAACATAGGCTACTTTTTATCCCGGAAAATTGAAGAGTTCCCGTGGGAATCAAAAAACATAAATCCACGCGGACGAAGTCGCGGGAATCATCTAGTACTCTATATTATTTACCTAAATCGGTTTCGGTACACTACTCCTTCAATACTATAACAAGTGCTGTTTACTCCACCCGTTTGCCTCCAGTTTAAGCTCCATCCATCAGCCTGTATTCGTCCACTGCTGGACATAGGCCTATTGGAGAGCGCGCCACCACACACACAGCTTAAGCTCGTGATAGTCTTACTCCTTTGACTGAAAGCCATTGAAGAAATCAATTCATTGGTTTGTTTATCAAACGCTCTCCACCACGTCACGGTTTTAAGTCACGATCTTAATTTTAATAGTTTAAACACGTAGCGACTAAATAAACCTCGCCGCATGTGCATTGTGCACCCATAGTCCAGCTCAATAAGTAGTGTTATCATACATCAGAGCAAGTGTCGTGCTCACCTTAAGTTTTAATTCCAAGCACTTTTGATTGAGATTTAACTGAAATTTTTCATACCTACACGTTTAGTGGATGACAATGCATGGTTAGCTAATTGACGTCATTCTAAATACAATATGGTGGACTCCCAAAGATGGCCGAATAGTTATTTTTTATGCATCCGCATGATAATAATGGGTATCGAAGAATATGAAAATAAAACGACATCACACTAAATTGAATATGGCAGATGATAAAAGCTTGTTTTTAAAAATGATTTTTAATATTATTTTGTTTAGGTACATCCTGCTGGTTCCACCTATTCCAAAAACACATAAATTGGCTTAATCTAGTCTTGAGAGAAGAATGTTTATAAAATAAAAATTCTTTCCAAAAAACCGACCTCCAAAGCCACTGTAAAGTAAAAAATAATTTTGATTTCTACACACTATGTTGAAGTCGGGCGAGCCTGACGTGTCAACTTTGCCTATCTTTGTTATACTCGCCCGACTTCAACATGTGTGTAGAAATCAAAATTATTTTTTACTTTACAGTGGCTTTGGAAGTCGGTTTTTTGGAAATAATTTTTATTTTTTACTTTTTAGTGTAGTCTTAATCCCCACGGCTTAGGAGTGCAGTACCCTGCAGCATCAGAGTTGAGGAGTTGGGACTTGAGTTTAAGTATGAAGTCGTTGCTTGACACCTACAATATGAATTCCCCATAAAAAATCCTAAATCGCTATTTTTAAGGAGTTCCGTACCCTGCAGCATCAGGGTTGAGGAGTTGGGACTCAGAGTTGAATCGTATACTCGTGACTTGATACCTACTATATGAATTCACCATCAAAACTGCCTAACTCCCTAGTTTTGAGTCGTAGGTATACCTACAGCATCAGGATTGAGGATTTGGAGTCAGATTTTTTTATGGGACCATCTCGCGAGCTTCCTCTAACCACTTAAAAAAATAATTTTCAAATCGGTTTGGAAACCACGGAGATATGCGGTAACATACATTTAAAAAAAAGAAATATACGCACCGAATTGAGAACCTCCTCCTTTTTTGGAAGTAGGTTATTACGCATAGAGGTCATCTTATCTTAAAATGAAAGCGCCATAAGTACTTAAATGTATTTAGGCTCACTTGTAAACTGCAAAGACTTCGTCCACGTGGATTGAGATTTTTTGGTTCCCGCGTGAACTCTTTAATTTTCCGGGATAAAAAGAAGCCTATGTGTTATTCAAGACTATAATCTATCTCTATGTATAACTGTGAAACCCTTATTTCTTTATTTTTAACCAATAGCTCACATACCAAATTTCATGGCTATAACTTGAGAAATGAAGGACTTTCATACAAACTTCCAACCCCTATTATACCCCTTTGGGGGTGGAAAACTGTGACACATGTACTTCTTTATTTTTTAACGAAAACCAAAATACCAAGTTTCATGGCTATTACTTGAGAAATGAAGGACTTTCATACAAACTTCCAACCCCTATTACTCCTTCGGGGGTGAAATTTTGAAAAACTGTGACACACGTACTTCTTTATTTTTACCGTTAGCAAAAATACCACGTTTCGTTGATATAACTTGTAAAATATCTTGAGAAATGAAGGCCTTTCATACCAACTTTCATCCCCTAGTTCACCCCTTTGGGGGTCGAATTTTCAAAAACTGTGAAATACGTATTTCTTAATTTTCAACTCGCAGCTCATATACCAAGTTTCATGGCTATAGCTTTCATACAAATTTTCAACCCCTATTTTACAACTTTAGGGGTTGAATTCTGAAAAACTGTGACACACGTTATTCTTTAATTTTTAATGAAAGCCGAAATACTAAGTTTCGTTTAAATAACTTAAGAATATCTTGAAAATTAATTACTTTCATGCAAACTCTCACCCCCTATTTCAACCCTTCGGGGGTAGAATTTTTAACAACTGTGACCAACGAGTAGCTCGTATACCAAGTTTCATGGATATAACTTGAGAAATTACGGTCTTTCATACAAACTGTCACCACCTATTTAACCCCCTTAGGGGTGGATTTTGAAAAATCCTTCCTTAGTGAGCGCCTACGTCATAAAAGGAACCTACTGTCAAAATTTCAAGTTTCTAACCCCAGCGGCTTAAGCTGTGATCCCTTAACGATTTTATGTATACTATATGAGAAGAAACAAATAATGTATTTAATTAAGTTTCTTTGGAGCTAAATTCTTTATGTTTTGTTCACTAGAATTCTTATAATACGAGTTTGAAGGTGAACTGAATTTACATTTTTGAGGTAAATTCGCACAGGTACCATATCCAACACAGGTACCATACCAGGTCCAGCTTAATTTTGTTTGTTATTCGATTTATTTTAGGTATATTTGTATATTTTTATTATGTATAGGGTAATTAATAGTTAATTTACATAATTTTAATATGATCTACAAAATTACATAAATGTATGAATTTCCGAAAATCAATATTAACGAACCAAGGGACAGTCTTACTTTGTTATACTTTTCCCCAAGTTCGTAACAGATAAATCTATAGTGGTAGGCTAGTAGGTAAGGCACATACCTACCACCTGTAACGCAATAATATATTAATAATTTTCTTTAATAAACCAAAGCTTCAAACAAAAAAGACGAGCTTTGTTTTAATTTTTAGTTTCAAGTATTATATTCACTGCCATTAGGCTGAATCTCACTCTCACATCTTTTTATTAATTATTTTTATAAAAATATCTATTTTACCTGCTCTTAATTATTAAACCTCTCAAATAATTATGTTTTTGTTAATAAATAATCATAACGCGCTGTAAAAACATTATCACAAAACAGGGGCCACTAATTCACGAACTTAGAAGCAGAGCAAAATTTTATCACGAAATAGAGCTCAACTTCAAACAAGAGGTCCCCAAAAAAATAATATTAAAAAAACTACGAAATAATGCTACACAATTCATGCATTAAATTACTGGCAAAATACCAATATAAACCACAAAAGCTTTCAAACTCATATAGTCATATCATGTTTAGGAATATAATATTTAAAAAATCTTACAAGTCTTTAGGAGCCTTAATTTACCAAGAAAGGGGACAATTACGAGTACGTTATACCTATCTTGCCAATAGGTAGTCAGTATTGTTCACATGTTCAACAACCTATATTTTGCGAATCTTTATTTGCAGAGCAGGGTACAGAATAACGGGGGCAACCCTGAAACAAAAATAAAGCGGGCAGTTTAAATTTAGAAGGTTGATATAAAAATATTTTCACATATAAAAATAATTTGTGATGCTGGCACAATGCGTGCACGCAAATGCAATGACCTTGAGTGGGGCGCCTGTTTGCGAGTGCGTCTGGTCGTGGGTGCAAGTGGCAAGTATTAATTTAATATGTACACAATTTATATATTACTAGCTGATGCCCGCGACTTCGTCCGCGTGGATTGAGGTTTTCTGGTTCCCGCGGGAGCTCTTTCACGCCAGAACGACTGAACGGATCTGGATGAAATTTGGCACAGGGATAGATTATAGTCTGGAATAACACATAGGCTACTTTTATCCCGGAAAATTGAAGAGTTCCCGCGGGAATTAAAAAAAACCGGCCAAGTGCGAGTCGGACTCGCGCACCGAGGGTTCCGTACTCAAGAAGTAGGTATAATTACCTTTGTTAATGAACCGCAAAACTAACTTTGTTTGTAGAGGTTTACTGTTAATATCAAAAAACACGTTTATTGTATGGGGACCCCCCTTAATATATATATTTTTTTAATTTTTAGTATTTGTTGTTATGGCGGCAACGGAAATACATCATTTGTGAAAATTTCGGCTTTCAAAAGCAAAAGAGACATAGCTTACAGATAAATCTGCAAAAACTGTCTTAAATTTTCATTAAATTTCTTTAGTCTAAATTATCAATTTCCCTGCTTAAATAATGGATTGTTCACTTTCTCCATGAATTCGTTCCTTGTATAATGCTTGCAGATAAAATTGTGAGGTTTTGCTTAGTATAGCATAATAAGCTTATATTTACTACAGGTAGATAGAATGATATGAAAATACTAAGTTTGTGAGGTATGCAAGCACTTTTATAAATTAAAAGATAATTCAGATTTCATAGATTAAAAAATAATTTGAACTTTGAAAAGATAAGGCAAAAAATAGTCGAAACCTCATGACTTGCACAGTACCCATTACAATACCATTTGTCGCCACATGAACGTTGGTAACTTGGTATCCACCGCGTCGCGCGCGCTGCTATTTCTGTCTGCTCCCAGAGCGACAACGCATAAAAATGCACATCGCCAAGAATAATAACATACCCACCTTACTTACTTAACATTTTTCTTTGTATTTAAGTAAGTACATAATTCCCGCAAATAAACTGAGCATTTTATTTTGTACTTCTAGACGCAATTGAGTTGATGCCAAATTGCCGTCTATATCGTCGAATTAAAATATTCAAATGGTTGCCTATCCATTATTTGTTTTTATTACTGGGCGATAGTTATCAGCGAGATGTACAAGCTACTTACTGGAAACTATTTATAGCCGGGAAGAGCCAATTAACATGTCACATAATCTACCGCTAGAAACTTAGCTAAACCAGTACTTAGTCAGCTTAGTGCACGGACGTGTAAAAGTAGATACTGCATGTTACTTGAATCACAATCTTTATCATAGTAAATTACATTTTCATCCCACCATCTCGGAAAGAGTATTTTTACTTTTCGATATCTGAATGCAGAAGCCGTTATTATCCTCTTGAGGATAAAGTAAATTGAATTTAGAACATCGTGTGCACGTTAGTAAATATCACTCGTCTATGAAGTTTGTGAATTCAAAACATCATTAAAACCTATTTACTTCTACCTCTATGGTGCCGAATTTCCATACAACCGTTTTTAATTTGTTAAAACCTCACACTCGTAACCTTCTTGGTGTACTTTTTTAATTTGCTTTGCGCGCACCATTTTCATTTCCTCGCTGAGGTGGGATGAAAAGTTACGTGTTGCACTCGAGTGAAAAGATTTTTCACCTCGTGCTCTTTTGATTCCCTCGCTGACGCTCAGGATTCTAATGTTTTTAGTTGATTCTAAATTTTAGAATCCTTCGCTTGCTCGGACATCAAAATTGAGCACGCGGTTAAAAAACAACTTTTCACTCTTGTATAACAAATAACTATTATAAGAACAAGTCAATAATTGTATATATTATGTAAGTAATATTGCAACTTGCACCCCTCGTTTCTTCTCCGACTTGCGTTATCAGATTTTATTAGTATCTAGCTGATGCCCCCAACTTCGTCCCCGTAGATTGAGGTTTTTGGTTTCCGTCATCCGTCCATCCATCCAAACATTCGCATTTATCATATTAGTATAGAACAGCATAGTATAGGTAATAGGTATATAGTATAGGTATATTTTGAAACCTAGTGCATTCAATAATAATTAATAGGTACCTTCTATAAATATTCACTACGGACCGCAACTCATGAATAATTTATTGTAGAATGTAGAGCGATCATTATTTTGAAGCGCATTTTTTATAATGATCGGAAAATAATGGTAAGAAATGTATTAAGGCTCTGTGTATAGACAAATCGAGCTGAATGAGAATGGTCTTGAACTCTCTTGAGTAAAATCTATCAGGCATAGCCTTATAAAAAAAAAAGTGTTTATAATTGATCGTATTTCTGTCCTGATGGCTGTGTCCAAAACACGATTTCGCAAACTTTACTCGATAGAAAAAATTGGCAAAGTTGCCTCTGAAAATGCATTATTACACATGGTTCTTCTATAAACATACATTAATTTTAATAAAATTAAGCACGATTGTTTGTCGTATGTTAATAAAGCAAATGGCTGTTTTAGATTTTAATATTGCGACTGCTACATTTTTTAATGTTTTCTATTATGATTTCTGATTTTGCAACTTCTTCCCCAGTAGCGACTTCTTTGTCACTCGTACGCAATTAGACAGTAATCGCTGAGGCGCGCTGCTAAGTAGACCTGTCGCACGTTACGCTAGCTCACCGTCAAATTTTATCGTCAATCATAATAATTGAAAATTGTTTTTGTTCATGCTAAAGACTATTATAATTATCTATAGGTGCAGTTGTAATTATATGTTATATAGTGTGCATAATTTTAAGTGTAAATAAGCTTGTATTTTGCAATTTTGTTTATAAAATCAATCAAAAACATTTTAAAAATGTACCCCAGAAAAAAATCTAAAAAAAATCAATATAAAAACCAACAAAAACACATGATGGAAGTTGTAAAGTAAGTACCTACTTATATATTTTTTTATCAATATATTTTTAATACGCAATAATATATGGGAAATGTAGGTTTATGTACTGTTATACTGTGTCTTTACAGTACCTTATTTTCAATATGCTTTGTATTGGAAGTATAGCTCAGTTGGTTGAGCGGCTAGTATTTAGTTTTATGTTATGGGTTCGGACCTCTGGCAAGTTTTTATATTTTTACATTTTTCTTTTGTTTTTCAAATAATATAATTAATTTATAAATTATAATAATATCATATTATATTTTCAGTCAGAAAAGACGATTGAAGATCAATTCTGAAGAACCATCTACGGGAGTTTTGCAAGAGTAAGTAATAGATACCCGCTGTTCACCTTGAATCGGCAAACCGACAAAGTTCGAGTCGGACTTGCACACGGAGGGTTCCGTACCATAAAATACAAATTTCTAAATTTCTTGTATGGGGCCCCCCTTTGTTTTGATTTAGTTTTTTTATTATTATTTGTTGTTATTGCGGCAATAGAAATACACACTCTTTTACCTATTACGGTTTAGGAGAAACAGCCCGCTAAATGTTAGATGGACGGACGAACGGAGGCTTAGTAATAGGGTAGGTACCGTTGTCACCCTTTGAGTACGGAATCGTAAAAATGAATTAGCGCCATTTTGAAATTCTTTGTTACTGTACCGATTTCGTTCAAAATTGATATCTAGGGATCTCTAAGATCACAAAACAGAAAACTGATACCAAAATAAAAAAAAGGTCAGCGCCATTTTGAATTTCCTTGTTATTGTACCGATTTCGTTCAAAATCGATATCTGGGGATCTCTGGGATCACAAAACAGAAAACTGTTACCAAAATTTAAAAAAGGTCAGCGCCATTTTGAATTTCCTTGTTATTGTACCGATTTCGTTCAAAATCGATATTTGGGGATCTCTGGGATCACAAAACAGAAAACTGTTACCAAAATTTAAAAAAGGTCAGCGCCATTTTGAATTTCTTTGTTATTGTACCGATTTCGTTCAAAATCGATATCTGGGGATCTCTGGGATCACAAAACAGAAACTGTTACCAAACTTTAAAAAAAGGTCAGCGCCATTTTGAATTTACTTGTTATTGTATCGATTTCGTTCAAAATCGATATCTGGGGATCTATAAGATCACAAAACAAAAAACTGTTACCAAAATTTAAAAAAGGTCAGCTCCGTTTTGAATTACTTTGTTATTGTACCGATTTCGTTCAAAATTGATATCTGAGGGGCTCTGGGATCACAAAACAAAAAAACTGTTACCAAAATTTAAAAAAGGTCAGCGCCATTTTGTATTTCCTTGTCATTGTACCGATTTCGTTCAAAATCGATATCTGGGGATCTCTGGGATCACAAAACAGAAAACTGTTACCAAAATTTAAAAAAGGTCAGCGCCATTTTGAATTTCTTTGTTATTGTACCGATTTCGTTCAAAATCGATATCTGGGGATCTCTGGGATCACAAAACAGAAACTGTTACCAAACTTTAAAAAAAGGTCAGCGCCATTTTGAATTTACTTGTTATTGTATCGATTTCGTTCAAAATCGATATCTGGGGATCTATAAGATCACAAAACAAAAAACTGTTACCAAAATTTAAAAAAGGTCAGCTCCGTTTTGAATTTCTTTGTTATTGTACCGATTTCGTTCAAAATTGATATCTGAGGGGCTCTGGGATCACAAAACAAAAAACTGTTACCAAAATTTAAAAAAGGTCAGCGCCATTTTGTATTTCCTTGTCATTGTACCGATTTCGTTCAAAATCGATATCTGGGGATCTCTGGGATCACAACACAGAAAACTGTTACCAAAATTTAAAAAAGGTCAGCGCCATTTTGAATTTCTTTGTTATTGTACCGATTTCGTTCAAAATCGATATCTGGGGATCTCTGGGATCACAAAACAGAAACTGTTGCCAAACTTTAAAAAAAGGTCAGCGCCATTTTGAAATTCTATGTTGTTGTGCCGATTTCGTTCAAAATGTATGATTTACTACTATTTACTATTTTATTTTTAGAGCACATACGGATTCACAGCACGAATACGATGAAACATCACTTAAAATACCAAATCTTATTCAGACTGCAATCTCGATCGATAAAGAAGCCAATCGGAAAGAAAATTTTGCTGGGTAATAAAAAAAAACTATCCATCTTTATTATACTTTTATTAACAAATCACACAACAATACCCGCCTTTCTAGATTATACACCATAAAGTTTTGGACCAGTGTTGCCAAGTCTAGACTAGATTCGAGAACAATAGAGGCAATAAGGCCTTGAACAAACTCGCTTTATTTTTCCGTCTAACAGTATCAACCATACAAATATTTCTACTCTATTTTGTCGGACTGTACCTAACAACCTAACCAACAAAGTACCTACCCACTATAATAAATTTACGTCCCCAAAAAATTTTGTTCAATTACAGAGCATCAAAAAATGTTCCTAGTTCAGAACCTGAAACAATACTGACACTCGTGCCAGCAGTGGGTAATCAAACTTCGGGAGAAGCAGACATTATCCAAAAACCAAATTCTGGGTAATCTAAAACTACGTATTATATTATTACCTATTATAGCTAGACCAGTAATATATAATGATTTTCACAATTCAAGCTTTTTTAATGTATTGTTTCTTTTCATTTCAGAGAAGCTATCGAAGACGAGCTATGCGAGCTATGCGGAGCGAGTCGTGTCGCTAGATAGACGTGCATCGCACTGCTTGAGCCGCGCACTTCATTACGAGTAGTTAGTTCGGAGTGCATTATGTTGTGTGGCCCAACTGATAAGAAATGGCGAGTCAAAATATAATAATCAACGAATTCTTGACGTTCGTCCAGAACAAGTTGGATGTATTAGACGAATTAAGTATCGTGCAGATTTGTGCCACCAACTTTGCTGACGCTGAAATTGAGGCTGGGAAGAGTATATTGTACAACTCGTGTGGCGATAACGTGAGAATTGTCCAGCGCAAAGGAGAGGAAAAGAAGAAGCGTAACATCAAGGACGTTATAAGATTATTGAAAGAAGTGGACCCTGATGTGCAGCCGGTCTTTGTGGCAAGAGACTTAAATCGGTTGCCGCCGGTCTCATTTGACCATGTAGATGTGACACGACTTCTAAAAGACATGACAGTTATGAAAACGCAACTCTCCGAATTTCAGACGAAAATGAGTGCGGAACTCCATGACCTGCGCAACTCATTTGACCAAAAAGGTTCGATTTTGACGACTCCTAAGAAGAAGAAAAAATCTTTAACACCCAAGACTCCGCTACCGCCTGTGACCACACCGCAGTTAACGCATACAAACGAAAAAGTGGCAAGGAGCTCGCTTACTCCGATCCACCATGGTACCATACACGGAGCAAAATCATCTCCATCAAAACCGCTGCCTCCTGTGTCAGTACCACCGCCAGCACGCACACACGCGCATTTTATTGAAACGATGCATACGCCAACTTACCGTGATATCGTAGTCGAGACGGATCGCCCGCGCCAAGCGAGAAGCACACGTAGGTCACGAGTGAGTTCGGGTCAATCTGGCGTCACAACAAACCCTGCGCCTGCCACGGCGGCGTGCGATGCCAGCTATACTGAACGAGTGACGGCCGACAAAAACTCATCCTTTACTGTGGTGGTAAATAAGAAGCGCAAATCGAAAAATATGCGTGGAACGTCGGATACACTTTGCAAGATTCAAGTGGCGGACTCGCACTGCTCCATTTATGTATCACGTGCCCAAAAAACTGTCTCTGTGGAAAATATTCTAGAACACATTGCTGATAAGGGGGAAGAATGCATAAGTGTCGAGCAGCTTAAGCAGAGAAATGAGACATCATTTAACTCTTTCAAAGTTACTGTATCTGCAAAAAAATTGGGAACATTTCTAGACGGGAATTTTTGGCCTGCGGGCTTAGTATATAGACGGTATAAAGAGCGTTTCACAAATACCGCCTCTAAACATAATTGATAATGACAGTACAACGTATGAGTGATATACAAACTAGTTTAATTCGTATGGTTTCGTTTAATTGTAAGAGTATTAAGCGTTCCATAGATTCTATAAGGACAATTTGTAAAACTGCCGATATCGTTGCACTACAGGAGACATGGCTCCTCGAGCATGACCTGAATTTTGTAAACAAAATAGATGACGATTTCGCATCATTCTCGAAATCATCCGTGGACTCCTCAGCTGGGATATTGCGTGGACGTCCCTACGGCGGTTTGACTATTATGTGGCGTAAGTCGGTTTTTAATAACGTAACCGTAGTGGACTGTGAGAGTAATAGGTTGACGGCTGTCAAAATTAGCTCTGCAGATCGCCATTTATTGCTCTTCAACGTTTATATGCCTGTAGATATTGAGGACAATCTGACGGAGTTCACGGATATTCTTAGTGGAATGAGCGCTATAATTGAGGAATGCGAGATCGAAACAGTATTTATGCTCGGTGACTATAATGCGCACCCTTCTGCTAGGTTCGGCCTAGAAATGTTGTCGTTTTGTAAGGAGCAATCGTGGGTTTCCGCTGATATGGATGTGTTAGGGGCCGACTCATTCTCCTTCATTAGTGAGTCACATGGAACCACCAAGTGGCTGGATCATTGCCTGGCAACTATGGCTGCCCGAAACACTATTGTGAAGGTTTTTATAGATAATAAGGTGAGCTGGTCAGATCACTTCCCACTACATGTACACTGTGATATGAAATTTATGTGTAAAAAAGTTTATAATAATGAATGTATAAATAGTAAAGTAGATAATGTAGACGTAAGGTGGGGACAGAGAAGTTTACAAGAGATAGATAAGTATACTTACTTATGTACTGTTAACCTTAGGAAATTACTTGACTCTAGTCCATTTATGACCTGTGATAATAGTTTTAAGAATATTTTAGATCTTATTAATATTTTTTATAATGACATAATCACGATTTTACAATCTGCAGCTATTAACAGTAAATGCTCTGAGTCTGGTGCACGCAAATCCTGCAATAAAAAACAAATCACTGGCTGGAACCGACATATAAAAGAAAGCCACTACAATGCTAGAATTTGTTTTAAGTTTTGGATAGACTGTGGTAAACCCCGCAGTGGTGAAATATACGACAACATGATAACCACTCGTAGTATATTTAAGCAAAAATTAAAATGGTGCCAAAATCATGAAGAAGCTATTAAAATGGACATATTAGCCACTCATAGGGCTAATAAGAATTTTTCACAGTTTTGGAAATCAACCAAATCTCTAAACAGAAAAGAAAGTAGGCCAATGAATATAAATAATGTCGAGAATAGCAGGGAGATAGCTAATATGTTTGCCAGGCATTTTACTGTAAAACCAGTTGAGGTAGAGCAGGTGCCCAACTCTCAGCCATCTTTACCATCACCCGAACCACTACAGTTTAGTCCGCAGAGCCTATTTCTAACGGTTAAAAATATGAAACGTGGTAAGTCTCCAGGATATGATGGCCTGAGCGTTGAGCACATGCTCTACGCAGGTGACCAACTATATGAGGCGCTAACAATACTGTTTAATATTTGTATTAGACATGGTTATCTCCCTGATAACATGCTAAAAACAGTAGTCGTCCCAGTTGCCAAAAATAAGACGGGCAACTTATCTAGTATAGCAAACTACAGGCCCATATCATTAGGAACCATTGCTGGCAAGATCCTTGAGAGGCTGCTGCAGCCTGAACTAGTGAAGAATGTGCATATAAGTGATGCTCAGTTTGGTTTTCGTCCCGGTCTCTCTACAGACTCGGCAATACTGGCTCTGAAACATGCTGTAAACTACTATAAAAAACGAGAAACTTCTGTATATGCGTGTTTCTTAGATTTGAGTCGCGCATTTGATCTCGTTAATTATAATATATTATGGAGCAAAATGCGTGACTCAAACGTTCACTCCAGTATTGTGGAGCTGATGAGATACTGGTACGAGAACCAAACGAGCTCTGTGCGATGGGGTAGCACAGCATCTAGCGAGTTCAGGCTAGAGTGTGGAGTGCGCCAGGGTGGCCTAACTTCTCCGGACCTATTTAACTTATATGTAAATGACCTGATTGAGGAGCTAAGTGGCACCGGCATCGGCTGTCATATTGACGGAGTTTGTTTCAACAACTTGAGCTACGCTGATGATATGGTGCTACTTAGCCCCTCAATAAGTGGTCTTCGAAAGTTAGTAGCAATTTGCGAAAGATATGCCAAATCACATGGCTTGAAATATAATGTACGGAAGTCAGAAATGCTTATCTTTCGGGCTGTTAAGGGTCCGGAGAGGGTACCGCCAGTATTTCTAGATGGATCACCGGTTCAGGTTGTGCGGCAGTTCAGGTATCTAGGACACATGTTGTCGGGATCCCTGAGCGACGATCTAGATATAGAGCGGGAGCGAAGATCGCTTGCAGTTCGGTGCAACATGCTCGCGCGCCGTTTTGCTCGCTGTTCTGAGGATGTTAAAGTGACATTATTCAAAGCTTATTGTATGAGCTTTTATACTTCTCAACTCTGGTTAAGCTACACCAAACGATCCTTTAACATCCTCAGAGTACAGTACAACAATGCCCTCCGCATTTTATTAAAAATGCCGAGGTATTGCAGCGCGTCGGGTATGTTCGCCGACGCCGGGGTACCCGACTTCTATGCGATCATACGGAACAGAATTGCGGGTTTCTGGGAAACTGTTCGTAATTCTAATAATAGTATGATCAGTATCGTCGCTCAGGCATCCCCTGACAACGTGTTTTTTAAACACTGGCTGAAAGTGCACCAGACTCAGAACACTAAACTGACATAACTATACCAATGGTATTCTATGTTGTAGCTTAAGTTTTAGTACTATTATTTTTATTTTTATTCTGTATTGTTATTTCTGTATTTTGTATTATGGGTCCCTACCTGAAATAAAACAATTTTATTTATTTATTATTATTTATGCATTGAGAACGAATCTCAAGATAGATACTTACCAGTTCAAGGTCGAAGAGTTGTTGATATGATGCATTTTATCCAGCAGTTGCAAACTGTTTCCAACCATAGTTCTTTATTTGATTGTAATTTCTCACATATGATACTTAGTGGCGAAAAAAGGTCAGGTTTGTTCTCGCAATACAAGTTTCGATGTAAAATGTGTAACAAAGACTTTATTATTACAAGCGAAGATTTTTCAAGCAAACATAATGTCAATGCTAACGTGGCTGCGGTTACAGGAATAATTTCAGCAGGTATTGGCTATTCGCAATTTGAAGAAATAACAGCGTCTATGGATGTTCCTATTTTCACAAAATCAACATGCTGGAATTCAAAACATGGTTTATGAAAAATGGGAATCAACAGCTGTTGAAACGATGACAGCAGCAGCTATGCGAGAGCGTGATGCAGCGATAGCTGAAGGGAAGTTGAGCAAAGACGGTACACCACTCATAGACGTATATGTCGATGGCTGTTGGTCATCGCGATCCTACGGCAATAATTATAAAGCATTATCCGGTGCCGCAGCAATCGTTGGTCGCAGATTTGGCGAAGTGCTATTTTTAGGCATTAAAAACAAATATTGTCTTGTATGTGCTCGAGCGGAGAAAAAACAAACGGCGACACCGGAACATGTTTGCTTCAAAAATTACGCGGGTGCCTCTAGTGGTATGGAATCTGAAATCATTTGCCAAGGATTCGAAACATCAGTAGCGATGTACAATGTAATTTATGGAAGATTAATTGCTGACGGAGACTCTGCTACATACGCAAAAATACTAGCACGTAATCCTTACCCAACGCACACAGTTCAAAAGATAGAATGTAGAAATCACATGCTCCGCAATATGTGTAACAAATTGAGAGCATTGGCCAAAGATACGAAATATGCGTTGTCCCTCAGAAAAACGTTAACAGAATTGAAGATTATGAGTATTCGTAAGGTAGTTATTGCATCAATAAAAAAGTACAAGACAGAAAAAGATAAACCAGAGGCAATAATAGGTTTTAGGAACGGAGTACAAAACTCAATCCATCATGCTTTCGGTGACCATGAAAAATGCGAATCATATTATTGTTCGAAAGAAAAAACAACACAGAGCAATATGGAAATACAAACCACTACGATCTGGTTCAGGATGCAGACGATAATGCAATCACTTCTAGCAAAATCAAGAAGCATGCTTGAAGACGTAGATACTAATGTAGTAGAGCGCTTCAACAGTGTGATTGCAAAGGTTGTAGGAGGAAAGAGAATTAATTTCTCGCTTCGTCGAGGTTACCGCGCGCGTTGCAATGCTGCAGTCGTGACTTTTAATAACTCCCATCCAAGACATCTACTCCATAAACGAATTTTAGGGAGAAGTCCAAGAAGCATTCTCAAAAAATTTGAAGAAAGAAGACTTATAAAAAGAAAATTTAACAAGGCAAACCCTCATAAAAAAAACCGAATGCTTAAGAAAGTCACTGCTCAAAATGATTATGGAGCTCAGAGTACCACCCCTGATTTGACAGTAGATGAATTAAATCAGGCTAAGGAATCTTTTCTGATAAATCTTACAAAATTAACATCAAACAAAGACAAAATACAATTGTCTACTATTGATCAAAGAGATAGTGATGAATGGATAGAGTTAAGAAAAAATATGATAACTGCATCGAATTTCGGTTTAGTAGTAAAAAGAAGAGAAAATGCCAGTAAGGCCAAACTAGTAGAAAATATTCTGTACAAATCTAACCTGAGTAAAATAGCTGCAGTCGCACATGGCGTGGAAAATGAACACCTAGCTTTGCAACAACTTGCCATTCAAGAAAATGTCGTCATTGAGCCCTGTGGGTTGTTCGTTGACCACCAATAGCCCTTTATTGGGGCTACGCCAGATGGCTTAATTGGACAAGACACAATAGTGGAAATAAAGTGTCCATTAGTGGCGTTCAAAAACAGTGTAGAAGAGTCTATAAAGGCAAACAAAATTCAGATATGGAGATACAATAAAAAAAATAAAGTGATTGAACTGAACAAGAACAGTAATTGGTTCTATCAGATTCAAGGGCAGCTGCATGTATCAAGAAGAGAAAAGTGTTTGTTTGCAGTGTGGAGTGGTGAAAACAAGCCACTAAAAACTGAGATGATAAAAAAAGATGATAATTTTTGGGAGAAAATGATGAAGGAAAAGCTAGTGACTTTTTACATGGACTGGCTATTGCCTGAAATAGTTGATTCACGACGAGCGCGCGGTATGCCACTAAGAGAAAAAGAAACTTCATTAGTATCAACTTTTGTGGATTCTACTCTACCTAAGAGACAACGAATTTATAAAGAATTCCTAACATCTCCTAATGACGATGATAAAGAAAATAACCCTTCTTGCAGCAGAAAGTTAAGTTTTGACGAATTTTAGTAATCATATTAGGTCGGGGAGTATTTTATTAAAAATATATTCAAAATATATTTGATGGCTGGGAGATGTCACGTGATGCACTTGGTATAGGTATAATATAGGTACGTCCCACTTATCGGGAGCTAAGAGCATGCACGACCTTGACAGTAGGAAGATCTTCCTCAGAGCCGGTGTTGTACTCGGGGACCCAGCTGGTTCAACCAAGTGCAATTCCGAATGCACTTCGGAATCGTGATTCAGGCGGCGACAGATGTAGGTATGTTTACGTTGGAGATGTAATAGCGCCATCTATTATCATATGTAGTATCCCTAGACACTGTTCATGAGATACGGCCCCTACGACAGACAGGCAGAGGAACGGACGGATAGACAGTGGAGGACAATAGGCGTCCGTTTGGGTACGGAACCCTAAAAATAAAAATACTGTGCCGTACCAACTACTTATACCTATTTAATTAAATCATATTATGAAACCTGCTTTTATTTAGTTAGTTCCTTAATTCCCATACAAACTTTGATCCCCTATTCCCCTTTGGGGGTGGAATTTACAAAAACCGTGAATTACATATTTCTTTATTTCAAGAGCCCAAATACCAAGTTTCATGAATATAGGTACTTTGATGAAATCGGACTACGCATTTTTGAATTACAACTAAGTACACGTCATTTTGACTTTCATCCCCTCTCCGAAGGGAACCGTACCGAATTCCGGGATGAAAGCTTCCAATGTCATATCTATGCACTGTAATCATGGCAATTTGTATTTATTCAGTAGTATCGGCATGGTAGGTACGCGGCCACGATAAAGACGTACCTATGTCTGATAGACAGATATACATGCATACAGACAAAAAAGAAAAGAAAAATCGAATATAATATCTTCATTGTGCAGAATTATACCTGTTACAGTTTTATTATAAAAAAAAGGAAAATTAAAAAAAAAATGGCTGGCTATGAATTGAACTTATAGCTGAAATAGCGCTGATAATATCTTCTCCGCGACCAAGCTAACTGAGCCATACGTCTGATTATGTAGTTGACGAAAATAAGTTACAGAATTACCTTTAACCTACAGTCTTGTCAGTCGGACTCTACCGAGTCACGAGTGCGTCATCGCTTCCCGATTAGAACAGCGGGCTGCAGCGCTCGTTTCGTACGTGGCCTCGCAGTGGGCGGGGACTCCTACCCCGTAACCCTTCTGCTTCACCCCCTCAAATACCTAAAAGTCATCTAGTCCCCGCGCCTTAAGGACAATATTGACAAAGCAAGCCACGAGTGCCTTCGCGTGACTGAAGATATAAGAGCTAAACACACGATCGACAAATTATGAGAATAATTGCAAAAAATATAATATTTTTATTGCAAATAGTCCTCGATGATGTTAGCATCGTTTCAAAAATAGGTGTTATGTCGTTGAATAGATTTATTTTTCAATTTTGTTCTCTCAATGATTGCACGAGGACAAAGGTCCACCGTCCAATGCGTACACTAGAGACCTTACGAAAGAATTGATCTACATAATTAATTATTATTTCGCCACACCTCGAATGCGTTAAACATCAATTTAATGAAATAAACCAATTATGAATTTTCATTTTAGTGAAGAAATTAACAATCTTTCTAATTTGAAGAGTGAGCACACGACTAAGTCAAAGCACAGTATATATACTCGTGTGGTCAAAGCCTAATCAAGGTAGAACTTCTTTAAAAAACGCTTTTGTGAAGTTAAAAACTATAATATAAACAAAAGCAAATTCAAAGAAATCGAATGCGAAATTGCAGTAGCCTTCCACAATACCATATCAAAATTAATTAAACAATATTATTGAAGCCGGTAAAAATTGTTGAATCAAAGTTACTAAGTTTTTTCAAGGACCCATTCAAGGATTATCTAAACTAACTTCTTGCTTAAAAAAAATATTTTGTCCTATATTTTGGAAATAAAATAAGCAAGCGACCATAAACTATAGTCTGCCGCATGGATGAGGCCTTATTGCCAAACTGATAACACATATCAGTATGTTTTCATGCTCTTGTACAAACATAATAACTATGACCTTCACAGTTATTTGTAAGTAATACAATATACATATTATGAATCAATATATTTCAAGTATTACTGTTAACTGAATATAACTGAAGGACCGGCCTAACTTTGTTGACGATGCATTTTCTCTCAGTTATGCTCGCCATTGACGAAAAGTCATTTGACTTAAGTTGCGTTATAAAACCAAAATTTGATCCTGATTTTGAAATCTGTAAAACATATGATGGTCTAGTACCGCTCAACTACAGATTTGGTGGAAACTGTCACTGTTACGGAAAGTGTCACACCGTTTCACAGCTGCGCTACGATTTCCTGGCACCACTCAGCTTCTTCATGAGGCTCTTGATGGGGCCCTACACCTATCAGGCTTCGCTCGGGTAGAATAAAAAAACCTTTCTTAAAACATTTCTAGGCTGTTTAGGATGTACAATTTACATGTATGTATATATCAGCCAGACTGCATTTCCGCAGATAGAGCACTCGCAAAGAAGCAAAAAATGTAAAATAATCTAAGGTTCACTATTATCTTATCTGATAACTTTATCAGTAGATAAGATATCTACGGACTGTATGAAGACTTTATTTGAATTAACCTATAGATTCCATGATGATATCATTAAAGTTTGTGGTGGCGCCCCAAATCATAATATCATACTCGTATCATACTAATATTATAAATGCGAAAGTGTGTTTGTTTGTTGGTTTATTGGTTTGTTGGTTCAACCACGCTGCAACAGAGCAATGGATCGACGTTATTTTTTGCATGGGTATAGTTGAGGACCTGGAGAGTGACATAGGCCGGAAAATTACAGAGATCCCGCGGGAATCAAAAATCTTAAACCACGCGGACGAAGTCGCGGGCATCAGCTATTTAATTATATAATTGACTAAAATTACTCTTCTAACATGTTGCGATCATATTAAAAAATACAAGCCCATTATTTATTTAGTTATTGGAAATATGTTAGTTATTACATCAGGTAGTTTGTAAGGCATGGAACTGCACGCAAAGAAGTTAGGTACAAGAAAAGTTCACAATTATTTAAAACAGTATAAAAGGGTGCCGCCACATCGAAAGTGGCAGTTTCTTACTAGTTTTTTTTTTTAAACATGTTGGTATCCCCTGATGTCCGCTTGAATCAATCGTGTTTTATAGATTGATGCACTTAGTAAGAATTCTATTGATAGTATTTATAAATTCGCCTTTGTGGTCATGTGATATGTAAAGTTACCACTTACCACACAGGAAAAACTGCGGGCAAGACCTTGGTCGCCACTTCAGACTGCTTATCACCCACAAAGGTCATCGACTTTGCCGCCGATGTATCGATGTTCGTGTTTATTTGAAATTTCAAATTACACTGAAAATATTCAAAGCAATAAACCTTATCTGTACCTAAGTATAACTATGTAGAGTACATAGTCACCACTCAGCACCAAATTTTAAATTTCCTTTACGGATTCTTCCAAATAACTTGAATATTTTAAAAACCGGCAACGCATTGGCTGTTTCTCTGGTGCTGCAAATGTTCATGTTATTTAGCCTTTTTCCTCTGAAGATTCAAAAAAAATCCGCTAGAGGCAGCACTAGTGGGAGGGTACATGTTTTGATTACTCCATTATGAGTAACGTCAACGTTTTGGCCATAGCTCTGAGGATTTTGGGATTTTGGAATAGTACCAAGAGTTCAGGAATTTATCGAGACACATGTGAGCGTTTGAATTTTGAAAATCGGCTTGTAACTTTTTATGGAATTTAAAAATGTGAAAAAAGTCGCGTTTCTTGCGGGCTGTTTGTTTACTAAATTGTAAATATTTAGGAAAGAAAACCGACTTAAGAAAAAATTAAAAAAGAGGTCCTAGTTTTACTAAAAAATGGCGAAAAAATTTTGAAAATCGGTTAATAATTGTGACCTGTAGGTGGTCCCTTTTGATTTGGAATTGTAGAAAAACGTTTATTTCCGTATATAAAAGTGATGTAGCTTCTAATAATGATTAATGAACGCTCGTCGCGGTGTTAAAAGATGCGGATGCAGGCGAGAAGAGCATTCGAGTTGTAATTTTGGAAATCGGTTAATAAATTTTTGAAAAATTTTGTAGAAGAGATTTTTATTTTTGTAATCAAAATGAAATAAATTGTTTTTCGTAAATATTTGTATTCATTTTCAATGCTGCAATTTTATTTTTCCGGGATAAAAAGTAGCTATGCGTTATTCCAGACTATAATCTATCTCTGTGCCAAATTTCATCCAAATCCGTGGAGCCGTTCCGGCGTGATTGAGTAACAAACATCCATCCATCCATACATCCACCCATCCATCCAAACTTTTGCATTTATAATATTAGAATAGATGTATTAAATAGCTGTTATTATCGCATATGAATATTTGGCATTCCGAACCAGTGATTCACTCGACGATTCAAAAGCACTTGTATCTAATAAGTTTTGAATAAAAAAATATGAGTTTGGGTTTATTATATTCTTTTATTTATTGTGTTTTTTATATTTACATGCTAATATTATAAATGCGAAAGTGTGTCCGTCTGTCCGTCTGTCCTGGCCCGCCTGTTCAACCGATTTTGTTGAAATTTGGTACAGAGAGTAGTTTGTATACCGCAGAAGGACATAGGCTACTTTTTATTGAGAAAGTTCCCGTGGGAATTGAAAAAACTTAATCCACGCAGACGATGTCGCGGGCATCATCTAGTAGTGTGTATGAATTTAGTTTGTGTAAGGTATCGTTTATATTTATGTAATACAGTATACCAATTCATTAAGTACTAGATGATGCCCGCGACTTCGTCCGCGTGACTTAAGGTTTTTTGATTCCTACGGGAACTCTTTACCTAGATACAACCTATCTAGGCAAAGAGTTCATCAAATTCGATTGAACAGATGGGCCGTGAAAGCGTAGCAGACAGGCAGACACACTTTCGCATTTATAATATTAGTTTGGATAACATAATATTGTAGAATTTTATAATTTCAATAAAATATATTACTTTTGTACCTATAATACCACTTGAACTTCACAATTTCACTCACTTTCAAAGGAGGCTGGAAGAGATTTCTTTTTAGAGATAAGCTTTACCTTTGTCCACTTTTTTCTATTAGTTTTAAGACGATATTTTGTGCCAAAATAATAAAAATTAAGTAAATAAATAAATAAAACGAACTGAAAACGACAACTAGCCTTTCTACGAGTACATTTTTGTTACCTGAAACAGGTAAACCACGGCATGCCATCCATTTAAATCCCGGACAAGATGGTCTTGAATTTTTGAATTTAAATTTTGCTCCAGGTACATTCTTCTGTTAATTTCATTTTTACAACGTACGTTTAACGTTACTCATAATGGAAAAATCAAAACAAAACATGTACCCCCTTACTAGTGCTGCCTCTAGCGGATCTTTTTTGAATCTTCAGAGGAAAAAAGCTAAATTCCTCTGAAGATTAAAAAAAGATTCGCCAGGTGCTGTAGAGTGCTGAAGATTTGGGTGGCGTGTACTATTGATCTATTCTGTGGCTTAACTAGGTAAAAGTAAAAGTAAAATATACTTTATGGTACACAGATAAATGAAAATACAAAAACAGCCGATCTCTTCCAGGTAACCTTAGGACAGAGGAAACTTTTAAAAGAAAGCGGGAGGGGTGTATTGACACATAATATTAATAAATAAATATTATATGCATAAAAACAATGTAAAAATATATAGGAAAAATAGACAGTATAGAAGTAATAGGTAATAGACGACAGATGAATAAAAAAGACGTGTGGCACTCGGAGACTGCCGCGGTAAAGCTATTGCATAGCATTTTTTATCAACTTACCTAACACTTTGGTTGCTATGACTTGTGTTGTTGACTTCAAAGTATTGAAAATAAAAAGACTATTTTTAGATGATTTGGAATATAAAGGCGAAATAATTTTAAAGAATTATGTTTGAAAACAGAATTCTTTAAAATTATTAAAATTCTTTAAAATTTTGTAACGGAATTTCTGGATTCGGTCTCTACGCTCAAAGCCCGCGATAGAAGCTATGCAATAGCTTAATAAATTATAATGATAGATAATGTTGTTTCAATTTAGTTTTGAAGATAGGAAGAGATTGGGATAGCTTAACATCCAAAGGGAGAACGTTCCAAAGCCGTGTAGCAGTTACCGTAAAATAATTTGATAGAAGGAAGTTGAGTGACTAGGAGTACATACTTAATAAAAGATTATTTTGAGAACGGAGGGAAAAAGAGTGTAAATTACATATATACTTAAATCGATCTTTTAAGTAGTGAGGTGTGATGGGATTGAACAAAATGCAGTAAAGAAGGTGAAGAATGTGAATATTCCTGCGAAGGCGAATCGGGAGCCACTTGAGCTTCCGGCGGGACTCTGATAACTGATGAATAAAAAGTTGTTGTGGCGCATATCAAGTACCTACCTTACCTATATGTTTGCGGTTTGATGGATAGCTTGAAGCTGTGTCATTTAATTACAATCATTTGGCCTCGATAAAAAATACTTGTGGCGTCACAACCACTGATATCTTTTACAGCAATATAATATATTTGTTTACATCATTATTTATCTATTGCATAAACTGTTTTAGTGTAGGTTTATTAATATACATAGTTATTTGACCGAACGAAGCGGTGGTCTCTGAGTCTACTTGGGTGGACTGGCATTTGTTCGTTTGTCCGTCCGTCTGTCTGACACCGCCTTATAACTTCAAATTAACATGTCATATCACGTATGTAAATCGAATGCCCTAAAGCAGAAAATTTCATAAAAAATGATAAAAATCCTTATTTGAGGAGGCTCTCATAGAAGCAAATGAGAAGGAAATTATAATTTTTTAGCTTGACCTAGGCTTGTGGGATATCCTCGAATCCTTTCAACTTGAGTACAAAAATATATTTTTTATTTTTTACTACAAAAATTGACGATTTCAGGGGCTACCAAAGTTGCTGTTTTAGAAGAATTTTGTCCCAAGTGCTTTCTTTAAAACGATTTTACATCAAACGCTGTAACTTGCGTACAATTTCAGGCTTATCCTGTAGTTAATCGCTAATTACTAATATCAGTTTATTATCAAACAGAAATTCAATTATGACACTTGTTCCTATAACTAATCCTTTGGCCAAATCTGTAAAAGAAATTGTGTTTATAGATAGCGCTACATCGGCAATTTTCAATACTTATGGCGCTTTTTGGGTACGCCGCGCGCCGTACGCCTAAGTATTTGCTTAAGTCAGGGGCGAACCTCTAGTTTACATTCCTATAAAAAAAACAAAAAAGCACATAATTATTAATGGTACTGATTACTGATGCCCGCGACTTCGTCCGCGTGGATTGAGAATTTTGAGTTCCCGTGGGAACTCTTTATTTTTTTGGGATTAAAAGTAGCCTGTGTTATTCTATACTATAATCCTATCTCTGTGTCAAATTTCTGGCTGGTTTTTCAGTCGCTAAAAATAAAAATGAATGAACTGCAGAATTGAAATTTTGGCAGATTTCCTATCAATCTAAAATACCAGAGCTTCGTGTTGATTTCTCAATGAATTCATAATTCATTCAATTTTTATATGACTTTTGTTTGAAATCTTGGTAACCCCTACTTCTCCGTCTATCAATTATGTATTATTAGGCAAAGAACTACAAGTGCTCTGAACGTTAAAGTGGCGTCTAGGCGGCATACCATGTGGAAGCCATAAAGATCCACAGTATATTGTTTTAAATCTTGAACACTGCTATCTTGACTCGGTTTTAGGCTTTTGGCATGTTTTAATTTCTTCACTCCATTCGCCCTTACACGTAATCGTTTCTACCATCTTTTTTTAACATTGTCAGAATTCGGTTAACTTTTTTTTTACGATTAACCCGCATGGAACTATTTACAATTATATTATAGCTGATATGAGTAAAATACAAATATTTTTTATAATATTTATATTCTTTTTGCTTATGTAAAACAATTTATGCAATATTTACTGGCAGATTATGGCATTACCCGCATGCATACTCTTCCACACTGACCTGGAGCAACGCTAGTTTAAATAGCTGTATATCATGCCCTTAACCTACAAGCATATCGAAAATTGCCTACGTGACGAACTTCACGAACGTTAGCTGTGTATAAATGTAAAAAATATTTTTGAATTCTTTTTAAAAACTATCAAATGGTAACATAAACATATTATTAACATTTAGCAGAGTAACTTTTATTCGTGCAAGTACCTATAAATGTTAAAATTAAATGTAAAGAATTTGAATTTTAAAAGTGGCATTTGTTTTTTGATAGAGCCTTGAAATTATGTAAATCGTGTTATTTGATATTAATCGTTTGATTATGAAGGCATCAGGAAATGTTCAACATTATATGCATAATCTAGTCTGATGTGTGCCGTGTGAACTTAAAAGCATATAATTGTGTGAAATCAAAGATATATAATATGATGAATATACTTTTTCTATCAATTTTCTATAAGCAGATGCTTTAAGAAAGCAGAAGTTTATTGCTTTTATAATAAAAGTTGTTGTAGCAGAGTGTATTCAAACTTATGAGCTTCACACCTCAAATTCACAATTCAAAGATATAGATTTGATTTGTATTTGTCTTGCACCAGTCATTTTTATCACCAGAATACGTAGAACTGTGTAGTGAATTCTATGCCCTGCTCGGGCATGAATTGTAGGAACATCAAATAGCTAATGTTTTTACAGGCGGTAGAGTTCTCAACTTTAATCATAAAAGGCATAAGGTGACTATTCATTTTCATCAAATTCCAGCAAAAATCTCTCTGACATGCTTACAAGTACAGTAGGTACAACAAAAGCTTCCTTATCTCAGCAATACCTGAGCATGACTATTTAATTCAAATTAATTGTACCAGTTTTTCTGGTCCTTTTTAACCGACTTCAAAAAATCTTTCTCTCTCTGGTTCTTGTTTATTTTGGCGATGTTACTCCTTTGTACCTATCTCTGATCTCACTTGTAAAAAAAAAGAAGAATGAGACTTTTCGGTAGGAATTTCGAAAAATCTGGCCTTATTCCTTGTCAACATTATATTTAGAAGGAATCACTGTGCAAAATCTTAGCTTTTTAAGTGCAAGAGTTAAGACTTTTTTTACTGTATGAGATTTAACCTTGCAGCTAACTTTTGCTAATTTAATTTATATGTATAGAATATTTGAAGACTTGTCATTTTCGAGTGTTTTTTAACTTTTATAATTACAACGCCAACTTGGCTACATTGTTAACACATTTCCTTTTATTTTAGGTTTTTTTCATTTTGTTTTTTATAATAATGTATTATTTCTAACTTTGTTATCCTTTTATCTATTAAGGTTAGTTTAGACGTCTTATCTTGGTACTAAACTTTTTTTAAATAATTTGCTGTCATTTTAATGTATATAAACTTAAACTTCTTATAATATGTACTTATTCATAATTATTGATATATTGTATGTACTTATTTACAATTATTGATAGACGTACCGTACCTATTACCTACTTAGCTCCATTGGAAAAATTGTAATGTATTGCCTTATAGTTTTTTGTTAGAGAAATAATGGTTCTTCTCGGTAGGAATGGTATTCCGAACCAGTGGTAGATTCACTTGACGATTCAAAAGTACTTGTAAAAGTTTATTTGAATAAAAAAACATTCGATTTTGATTTTGATTTTATTATATAAAGGAATTTAATGAGTATAATGAATATAATGAGTAAGCACGCGCATTTAAGTTGCATGAATTCACATTGCTAGGGCGCCCCTTGAGTCTATAGTAAGTGAAGTGCGGTGTAGACTTGTATAGTATGGAGTACAGACGCCTCACGCCGCGTGCTCCCCGCGCGGCTCGCCGTCCGTGCCCTCTCCCCTCTTTTTCGTGCTTCCAGTTGCTACTTGCTTCGCAGCTGCCGTGCGCGACCGTCGCATTATCTATGCGACACCGCTTTTATCTGTAATATGGATATATATCACATCCGCGCTCTTTTCAACATTCGGTTTACATATTTGTGGTTTTGCGAAGTGTTCGACAAGTATAAATGGATTATATTATAAAGTGCCGCAGGAAACGCTTAGATCTGTAAGGTCCGCATTGGAATGTATATGTACGGCTAGCTGAGCGTTCCGACGTGTTTGACACATGGTTTCATGAAACTGTGGAGGCAGAAATAATGGAATACATATGCAATTACTGTTTTGTGGTGAAAAATTTAAAACTTTTGACTTGATACCTGGTATTTTGCTTAACTATTTAGTTAATTGTCGTGAACTACACTTTATGGGTAGTCGTGGCATCCACGTTACATTATGGCGCGCTGTTATTTAAGAAGCCTCAACCCTAGCAGTAAAATTTACCGATATCGTAAAATTTAAACCCATCAATGAAGATTAAACATAAACTTAAAAGCAAATAAGTCAATAATAAAGATGATGATTATAAATAAAGTGAAAAACACAATCATTTGAAATTACCTGCTAAGTTGGGTGATGAATTCTGTATAGGTTTTGTTGTAATTTAGTAAAATAGTAGTGGTTCTTAAAGCGTGAACATTGCTTTGTTCAAAGTACAATTTGGTCCGAGGTCACCGGCTTCACAAAACGTTGCCTAATCACTCAATGAATTGTTTTTTCTTAACAGCTGTTTACATTGCATGTCATTCTACATTTAAGACAGCATCAGGTGAATTTAAATATCTTAAATTGTTGTATGAATTGGTTGGAACTTATCAGTCCTTACCGGCAGTTTATATTGCCATCCTGCACTGCACGCGTCAGTGTGTGTGAAATGTTTGACTGTGTGCATAATCAGCAACGTGGCTACATTATATTATAATACTTACTACTAAAGGGTCCGTAGGCGTGGCCAGACACATTCTCTCCGCGTCTACTTCCTAGAACTAAACCATTGAGAGAAATCAGGTTTCTTATACTATTGAGGAAATAGCTTTGCTTAAACGTTTATGGTCTATTTGAAAGTCTTTACATTATACGCCAATTATTCGGACACGTCATTAAATTAGTTCTTATTGACTTAAAATTAATTTTTATTTGGTATAATCATATCTATAGGACACCTTTATTCACAGACCATCTACTCGCTGCCTTTATTACTGTTAGCAATATCGGATAACAATATCTTTCTTGTTTTTTTATTAACGGATCCTTTTTAGGATGCAATGTTCTCTACGATATTTTTAATTTAGTTGTTTAACTACTAAGTACTTATTTTAAATTAAATCGGGAAGTCAGAATTTGTTTTGTCTGACCCACATGCAAAATCTCAAAATTCTGGTCTCAGTACTGATTTATATGTAGATTCAAGTTTATAGAACGGCTAGACTTATTTTCGTAAAACCATATCCCTAGTAGGTAATTGTTGTCGCATTAGGGAAAGGTTATGCAACGGGAGAAAGCCACGTGGCGTAATCGAGCCCAGTGCGCATGTCCGTTCCGACGCGACGGATTAATTTCATTATAGATTTAATAGGTTTGGGTACCTATATCGCACTAAAAATTCTAACCTCTCGTACATTTAGTAATAAAGATAATACAAACGCGTGTTAACTAAAAACTAAACATTAGAAACCTCATTTCATTTCTACATGTATATGGAAATAACTTCGTATATGGTTGAATTTAAATAGGTAGTCAAATCAAATATTCATGTTTTACTTATATGCATATATTATAAATATTAAATATATGTACGTACTTAATAAGTTACATGTTTAGAGGGCTTGTCTGCCACGTGGTGAAACTTCACTTGTGCGCAAGTCCACGCGTCACAGCTGTGATCTTGGAAAATCGTTACTACCTATCACGTCACGTGGTCAGCTTTTAATTTCACTACTTATACTAATTCACAAAAACAATTTATGCATAGTTAGTATCATATCATTCATAAACGCACACTAAAAATAAGAGAAATATATTGTGTAACATATTAAGGAAGATAAACCTACCTTAAATAACAAAATTAGAACCTAACTCATCAAATCTGACAGGCCATTGAGGTTATTATCTTGGCATTTTGTTATGTTGGTTTTCTTTTATTTCTTCAATCTTCAACCAAATTCAAGATTTGATAACAGTAACCGGACAAAATATACTTTCAAAGTCGAGGACATATTTTTTTTTTTAAAACACGTACATATTTATGGCGAAATGACAGCACAACCTAGCTAAAAAATTTCCATTCTGGGCGCAGAAACGTCTTTTATGCTATGTGATTAATTAAATATTCAACGATAGTTCTTTTGCTATATCGGTCATTGATGAATTTCCTTGTGGAACTAATACGAATCTATGCCAAGGTGACTTTCACTGCCGAAGTCTTAGTCGTTGATTCAAGATTAAATGAATGCCCTTGCACTTAAAACACTACAAAAGATGATAATAATGAAAAACCTTCAGTATTGTAAATAAGATGGAGGGCCCAAAAAAAAATGACTGCTTGAAACCGCATTCAACACTCACTTCATATTAAATTTATGCTATACAAGCAAGTTTTGATGCATGAAGTTGGATATTAATATCATGTATGGACTTATGGTATACAACTGGGGGGGTGTAGGTACTAAATCGAGCAATATTCAAGTATAATACAGAGATCCCAGAACAAAGTACTCAGGGAAATAACGAATGCACCCTGGTGCGTGAGATATGACGATCTCCACAGGGACCTTAAGATAGATTTCGTAAACAAAACCATACAAAAGTACGCAAAAGCTCATCAACATCGACTTCGCCATCATGTTAATCTATTAAAATATTAGGCTATTAAGCTTCTCGATAACACAGATATCAAAAGAACGAAACCGTTCGAATTAGTGTGAAAAGTGCTTAAGTTTCAGTGAAATAGTGCTTGTGCTACTTATCTAGGTCACAATAACATAGAAACACGAAATATATTAGTATGAATTAAGGAAAGTTACTGGACTATTAATTAGATGTAGAAATTACTCAGCTTAAGTTAATTAACGTAATATTGTTAAATTGAAGCTGCCATGTTAAATGGTGCTTTATGGTTAAAGTGAAAAAAGTTTTGTAAATTGATGTTTGTAAAAATATGCTCAGAGAAACTGTTACATCCAATACTAAAGGAATAACGTTGTATAATAATTGTGGATAGATGTTGCTAAGTCTTACCTTGACGACCTTGTATGCATCTGCAAAGAATGCGTTTAATATCCTTATCGATATTTCACTATTAACCATTAGTCACGTAATAAAAGAACACGTTTGCAATATTTTCGTCATTAAAGAACTATAAATTACTAGTTGATTCCCGCGACTTCGTCCGCGTGGACCAAGTTTTTTCGATTCCCGCGGGAACTTTTGAATTTTCCGGGATGAAAAATAGCCTATGTCCTTCCCCGGGATACAACCTATCCCTGTACCAAATTTCATCAAAATCGGTTGAATAGATGGGCCGTGAAAGCGTAGCAGACAGACAGACAGACAGACAGACAGACACACTTTCGCATTTATAATATTAGTATGGATTATAATACTGCAGGTTTCTTGTTCTTTCCATATATATAAACTATATAATATACTAGCTGATGCCCGCGACTTCGTCCGCGTGGATTGAGGCTTTTGGTTCCCGCGGGATATCTTAAATTTTCCGGGATAAAAGTAGCCTATATGTTATTCCAGACTATAATCTATATATATGTCAAATTTCATCCAGATCCGTTCAGCCGTTCTGGCGTGAAAGAGTAACAAACATCCACCCATCCATCCATCCATCCATACTTACAAACTTTCGCGTTTATAATATTAGTAGGATATACTTAGGTATAACTTATCCAGTGTTTTCACATCACACAGTTGAAATGAAATACTTTTATATTAAATAGCTGGTACCCGCGACTTCGTCTGCGTACTTTTAATTTGAATATCATGGATTTTATTAGAAGAACGGTATAGATTTGGGTATAGCATTTGGTTAAAAGAGAGTAGGTGTATTTAAAAAAATTAAAAAATATCTGTTTACAGTAGGTATAAGGTAGGTACCTATGTATTCCATTGAGTGGCAGAAAGTACCTAGGAAAATTTATTGGTCCCTTATGAAGTATCTTTATCCTTTGAGCTGCGTGACGCTCGGCATCTAAAGTCCGACGGATCTGTGAATCCTCTTCCGATTCCAGTGATCTAGCAAGTTTAGCAGCCCGAGCTCTGCTAGAGCTATTAGCTAAATTGGACTTTCGTTTGCGAGGCATCGTAGAGAAACAAAAATAAAATTGATCGAACAAAACAGATGTACAGATTGAGATTTATTATCTTAAAAAAACCTTTAATAAGCACCTACGTAGTAAAAATGATGCGCTCACCGCACGGCGATGTGTTTAAGTCACGTTTAAATGGAAAAAAAAGAAACTAAGAAATTAAATTATCAATACTTATTTACAACCAATGCATAAAAAGAGTAGAAGGTAAAAAAAAAGGAATATAAAAAAGGAAATAAAAGCAAATCGGATTTTTTTAAAATAACGGAAACTATCTTACCTACTATTAACTATGAACTAAAAGATCCCGAAATATTAAGTATGTACAAAATTAATTTACAGGACCTAACTAATAAAAAATACTTACTTAAAAAATTATACGAAACAATAAAATAATTTTACTGGATCGAAAAATGTAATTCTCTGCAGCGCAAATTTCTCTTATCGCATGCGTCCGACAACGACGTCTGCCCTCACGTGTTTGCCCGTTCGGGTAGGCATAGTTAGATTCGTGCGCTCCCCCACCACACGACAGCGCCGCGCCGTTGCCTGCCGCCACACTTCGGCGAATGTGCGCGACGACGACCGACGACCGACGGCAGCGGCGGCGATGCAGAGTATTCGTTAAAAGGAACTTTAACTTCAAAAGCCAAATTTTTTAGGTAAAAAGATTTTGTATACAAAAAGTTTGGCTTCGTAGTTCCCGTTCCGAATCCGTTCCGTTCCGTTCGAATTTCGGGAATTCCGTTTGTAGAAAAACTCTGCACATCCTAAGACACCTACGTACCAAGATCATACAAACTTTCAACCCCTATTTCACCCCCACACTGGTAAAAATTTCAAAATGCTAGTATGGATAAGCTACATCCATACTAATATTATAAATGCGAAAGTAACTCTGTCTGTCTGTCTGTCTGTCTGTCTGTCTATCTGTTACGCTTTCCCGCTTAAACCTCTCAACCGATTTTGATGAAATTTGGCACAGACAATCTTTAGACCCTGAGAAAGAACATAGGCTACCTTTTATTGCGAAAAAAAGGGATGAAGAGGTTGAAATAGGGGTTGAAAGTTTGTATGGGATTTCTTAATTTTAAAAGATAAAACCATGTAACTTTATATTTAAGCACTTGATAAGAAATAATTAAACATTTGTTCTAGCGTTTTTGAAATTTAAACCTGTGAGGGGATGAAATAGGGGTTGAAAGTTTGTATGAAGTTCGTCATTTTTGAAGATAAAAACATTACATTTTGTATTTAGGCACTAAATAAGAAACAAAAAATCGTTTGTTCTAGCATTTTGAAATTTTTACCAGTGTGGGGGTGAAATAGGGGTTGAAAGTTTGTATGATCTTGGTACGTAGGTGTCTTAGGATGTGCAGAGTTTTTCTACAAACGGAATTCCCGAAATTCGAACGGAACGGAACGGATTCGGAACGGGAACTACGAAGCCAAACTTTTTGTATACAAAATCTTTTTACCTAAAAAATTTGGCTTTTGAAGTTAAAGTTCCTTTTAACGAATACTCTGCATCGCCGCCGCTGCCGTCGGTCGTCGGTCGTCGTCGCGCACATTCGCCGAAGTGTGGCGGCAGGCAACGGCGCGGCGCTGTCGTGTGGTGGGGGAGCGCACGAATCTAACTATGCCTACCCGAACGGGCAAACACGTGAGGGCAGACGTCGTTGTCGGACGCATGCGATAAGAGAAATTTGCGCTGCAGAGAATTACATTTTTCGATCCAGTAAAATTATTTTATTGTTTCGTATAATTTTTTAAGTAAGTATTTTTTATTAGTTAGGTCCTGTAAATTAATTTTGTACATACTTAATATTTCGGGATCTTTTAGTTCATAGTTAATAGTAGGTAAGATAGTTTCCGTTATTTTAAAAAAATCCGATTTGCTTTTATTTCCTTTTTTATATTCCTTTTTTTTTACCTTCTACTCTTTTTATGCATTGGTTGTAAATAAGTATTGATAATTTAATTTCTTAGTTTCTTTTTTTTCCATTTAAACGTGACTTAAACACATCGCCGTGCGGTGAGCGCATCATTTTTACTACGTAGGTGCTTATTAAAGGTTTTTTTAAGATAATAAATCTCAATCTGTACATCTGTTTTGTTCGATCAATTTTATTTTTGTTTCTCTACGATGCCTCGCAAACGAAAGTCCAATTTAGCTAATAGCTCTAGCAGAGCTCGGGCTGCTAAACTTGCTAGATCACTGGAATCGGAAGAGGATTCACAGATCCGTCGGACTTTAGATGCCGAGCGTCACGCAGCTCAAAGGATAAAGATACTTCATAAGGGACCAATAAATTTTCCTAGGTACTTTCTGCCACTCAATGGAATACATAGGTACCTACCTTATACCTACTGTAAACAGATATTTTTTAATTTTTTTAAATACACCTACTCTCTTTTAACCAAATGCTATACCCAAATCTATACCGTTCTTCTAATAAAATCCATGATATTCAAATTAAAAGTACGCAGACGAAGTCGCGGGTACCAGCTATTTAATATAAAAGTATTTCATTTCAACTGTGTGATGTGAAAACACTGGATAAGTTATACCTAAGTATATCCTACTAATATTATAAACGCGAAAGTTTGTAAGTATGGATGGATGGATGGATGGGTGGATGTTTGTTACTCTTTCACGCCAGAACGGCTGAACGGATCTGGATGAAATTTGACATATATATAGATTATAGTCTGGAATAACATATAGGCTACTTTTATCCCGGAAAATTTAAGATATCCCGCGGGAACCAAAAGCCTCAATCCACGCGGACGAAGTCGCGGGCATCAGCTAGTAATTTTATAAATGTGAAAATGTGTCTGTCTGTCTGCTACGCTTTAACGGCGCATTTTTTCAACCGATTTTGATGAAATTTGGTTGAACAGATGGGCCGTGAAAGCGTAGCAGACAGACAGACAGACTTTGAAAAATACCTCAGATTATTGTGTTTCATATAAATGTTGGGCTAGAGACTCAGAAGTTCTTGTACTTAATAACACTTTTCATGCAACAGCAATCAATCACGGTGCCAAATGCTAAATGTGAAATAAGGAGGTACTTAATAGGTATATTCGCGTATTTCCCAATGTTGGTTTTCCTTGTGTACGTCTTGCATTTACAATTGGTCGTTGTTTTCATATTGTTTGACAAATACTTTACAAAAAACCTACAACTCACGAGGTTGAAGGTCAAACTCATGAGTATTGGCACCTGTTCTCGGAATACTCGTAGCTCGCATAACTTGTTTATCAACACCGAAGCATTGTATCGCTAGTAATCGTTGGATTACAATGCAAAAATTGCACTTTACCGTGCCGGAACATATTGTAAATATTTCCACCTATTCTGTTTAGTTAAATGTGAGATTCCATAGCCATAAGATGATTACTAAAGTATCTTACAAGTTGTAACTATAGTTTTTGTAGTTTGTTTTTGTCACAGACTATATTTATCACGAGAATCAGGCATTGGTACCTATGGTATAATGGTTCCTTAGAGTTTCCAAATTACTGCAGATATATTTCTTAATGAGATAGGATATTTGTTTAATATAGATAATATCAAGTGTTCTAAATGGCGAAAACAAAACAGCCACACGTAACAATCGCTTATCGATAGCAAGGTCGTATGCCTTCCACGCGGAAATCCGGCCTCATTCCATTATAAATATTTTATTGTTTCTCTTGTTTGGTCTCTGTAAATTCAGTGAAAGTTTATATTAATTAACCTGATGAACGCTTTCCTGTTACGTATTTTAGTAACCGAACCCAAAATATCTTAATTATAACAATGCTATTGCTGTAATAATTTACAAACAACCTGGATTTTAAATTTTTCACTTGTCTTTGTACTGTTTCTTTATTTAGCATGACAACTATTTTATTCAGAACCATGTTTGTGAAATGTTCAATTTATTCAATCACCATCATCAGTTTTGGCAAATACTCGTTTCACACGTCGTCGTTTAGGTTTATGTTATCTATAAACGATTGATCAAATGTTTAGTAATTTTTTTCACTAGTGAAACATAGGAAGGTCGGCTAGCAAGTAATCGTGCAGCGATTCATTGCATCAGTCTCTAATTTCACAAAACTCAGTTTGATTGGCATTGAGTTACACCACGTCGTGTTTTTCAACACGTTTCGTGATATCACCAAAAATAAACCTTGGCCAACTATCATCCTTGTTTTTAAGCTCCGCTCTCGGTCAATTGCTTGCACGATAAACTTCTTGAAACGGCCTTGCTTGGATGACATATGCTATAAATTCATACATGAATTTTCTCTTCCTAGTAATTTCAATGCATCTAAACCAGCTTGAATGTCGACAGGACTAAAATATTTACGTTTAGATATGTTTTTTTTTATTATTAGATTTTCCAATATACTTACCTACTATTGCCGTATAATATTGTGAAAGATATTATGTGTCGACCCGGAAACTACGAAGCGAACTGGAGTAACTGTGTAGTTTAACCAGTTTTACTAACAAAACTAACCGCAATAGACACTGCTTTTGCAATAACAATTTCTAAAACAGACTCAATTGTGTTCGCAACGTTAGTGTGAAATAATTCATTCGTGTTTCACTTGGTGTGAAGGAATGTTCGTTGACAGTAGTTGGTAATATGAGATTAGTGAATGGCGTCGTTGACTGGACCGTTCACAACTTGCGGTCCGTGTGAAACGCGAGCCCTTTGCTGTCTACTGTTTCATTCTGTGTCTGTAATATTGTATGACGTATTTCTGTATACCTATTGCTAGATTAAAGTTAGGAAAGTTTTTAAAGACAGCAATTTTTATTCAAACTCACAAACCTAACGTTCCCAATTATAACCTCAATTTTATAAACGAAAAGTTGCAACCTGCACTCATCTTACAACTACAACTAATGTTTTTCTTGTAACTAAATTCAAAATTGTAGTTATATCATCTTCATCGTCTGTCGTTTATGAGTTCTTTGCACTTATTTTTATAAGCCATATTATTTACAGTGCACTTATTTATCTCTTACAAAGTTACATTATATGACTTGGAACAGTTGACATTATGTTGATCTATATTACTAGTTATTGTAGCAATTGAGATTATGAGGGCTTCACAAAAGAAGGTTTACGTAAATGTTACTGTAAACAGTACAAGCCTGCGTGTATACTTAAAGGATGTATGTATTGTATTTACTGTTGCAAAACACGTCAATGCTTGCGCAAATGATACTAGTTACATACAAGAACTATCAACGCAAGAAATTCTAAATCTCCAAAGACATGAAATTTTAACATAAAATTAACGAGGCATTCTGTTTGTAGTTTCATAAAGTTTTATGCATCGAGCATTGTTGACCGCATTCCTAGTTGTCGTCAGACGCCGAATGTGGAGCAAGTATCCGTTGAACACCTACTAGAATCGCTATATTATTATATCTCTTCCTGTCTATTGCAATCATTCCAGCTCTAGTAGGCTGTACTAGTCGCTGTACTATGTCCGCTGACTACTAGTCTTTAGCATTGCAATTTCAGAAGGTCATCCCGATTTAATCTAAAGAAGGACTGAAGGCAGCACGGCACGACCAAGCTGTGGCCGTGAGTCGTGCAAAGTAGCTGTTTTTTTTTCTCTGGGGAGGAGGAAAATCCTCATTGGATACCTCAGGAGTTTTTGAGGTATGCCCGACTCCTTTGGGGATGAAACCCAGCGGCCTACGGACCAAAAACCTCCTCCCCCTTCTCCGCTCAATCTTTCAGGTAAAGCCTTTGCATTTTGTCTGAAAGATGGCTGTCTTCAGGCGTTTTCCTGTCTCTGCCTTTCCCACTCGTCCTTGATCCTCTTTTTAACAATAGCACGCAACATCTGTCTAGATTTTACAAAATTGCAGCATCCAATTTCTTTGGTGTGACCAACGCAATATAATTACTGTAGAGCTGTGGCTCTTCAGTAAGTAATTATATTGCCGTATTAAAGTATTGCTATTTTAACGCTCTGATTCATTTCTTTAAAATTTGCAATAAGCTTGCTGCTTCTTACTTCAATATTTATATGAAAGTTATCATTGTCCAGCTGATTTCAAGGGCTCGGAATTCAACAACTTTATTCGAAATGAATTGTATACAGTATTATTTCTAACAGTATTGTATCGGTTACAATATGGTTCATTAGACAGTTTTAATTCCTTCCTACTAATTGGTAGCAATTAGCAGCCCAAACATTGCATAATATTATGAATTTTAAATCAATACTTAAATCAATACTTACCTAATTGATGTCACTTAATTAAAACTCACAAAACGCGTCACACTATGCGTAACGGTGTTAAAACATAGAAGGGCTTTTGACCTTGTGAATTTTTGCCATTTCACAGTTCTTGTAGTTTCAAACACGGTTAATAGTAAGTACATTTCTGCCAAGGCCGGAAATGAAGCAATTACGGCTGATTAATATTGGCAGTACGAGGCGAAGCCGAGGATTCCCAAGTGATTTTAAAAGGACGAGGCGCCAGCTAGATGTGGCATGTTTAAGCAGACGAGGCCGTTAATTGCTACTTGGGCCGAGACTTTATCTTTAGTACCTACTTGTATAAATAGTAGTAAATTAGTATTAATTTGCGAAGAAACAATAAACAGAATTTGTTAAGAAAACTTTAAATAATGAAGCCATTTCCGAGCAAGTAGGGGAAAAATTTGTTTCGAGTCTACAATGTCGCGAGTCGCGACGTGACCATTTTGGTATCCAACTAAACCAACTATCCACAGTGTAAAATGCTTTCGAACATCTCATTCGTTTTAAATATTAATCACTCTAGTATCTGTTTCGGATCATCCAATCCTGCAGGCTGCAGTACAATGATCCGTGAGTGAGTGGGCTCGATCCGACATCCGGAGGTGAACGACCTGTTCTGTTAAATGTATTATGTTATTGATAACAATAACATAATGTTGGCTTTATAACTTATTTTATGCTACTTACTATGTACAAGATTTCCTTAACCGTTTAACGTATAGTTAAGGAAATTGTGCTTGTTAAAAAAAAACTTGTTGAATTTTTTTTCCTGTTGTTGTTGTTGTTGTTGTGGTGGAAGTCAGCGATATAGAATAGATATAGAATTAAGAGGTTGTAGAGATGATTCAGGGTCATTCAGAGAATCCTTGTGAATTTTGTTTTGAGGTTAAACAATTGGACCGGTCATTTAGTACCCACTACCCAGCCACACAAAACATTTTTGCTTCGTTGTACTTAAAATGAAATAACTTTTCAACGAATCACCTCACGCAAACATAATTCCTACTCAAATTATTATTGGTTATGTGGTTAAGGACCCGGTTTTATTTTGTTAGTGTTACCATATAAAAGATCGCTGATGTTACCCAGGTGGTTCAACTTTATCATAATTACTATCCTGATTTAATACACAATAAACAACCCAAACTACCGTATCATAGTTTTTTAGGGTTCCGTACCCAAAGGGTAAAAACGGGACCCTATTACTAAGACTCCGCTGTCTGTCTGTCTGTCTGTCTGTCTCCAGGCTGTATCTCATAGACCGTGATAGCTAGAAAGCTGAAATTTTCACAAATGATGTATTTCCGTTGCCGCTATAACAACAAATACTAAAAATTAAAAAAATATATATATTAAGGGGGGTCCCCATACAATAAACGTGTTTTTTTCGTATTTTTTTGCTCAATATTAAAAACGGTAACAGGTAGACGGTTCAAATTTTCACAGAATATTAACTTGTATATTACCTTTCAAAATAAATAATTAAATATCAATAAAGTAAATATTAAAGGGGGCCTCCCATACAACAAACGTGATTTTTTGATATTAACAGTAAACCTCTACAAACAAAGTTAGTTTTGCGGTTCATTAACAAAGGTAATTATACCTACTTCTTGAGTACGGAACCCTCGGTGCGCGAGTCCGACTCGCACTTGGCCGGTTTTTTTTATTTAGTCCACAAACTGACTTACTGACAATGGAATTAATTATAAATAAAAATGGACTCAATTCACCAAGGTATTTACCATTGAGTCTCCTGGATGCGGGCACATACATACGTTATCATAGGGTAGATACTTAGTAGATACTAGATACTAACTACTAATAAAAACTAAAACTTAACAACTACAGGTTATGAATAAATAAATTATCAATATGAACAATAATTTAAGCCTTAAAAAAGAGAATTATGTAAAGTAAAAGTGTTCTTTTATATTTTTTTATGGTTGGGATACTATCATGTAACAAGGAATTGCGAATTAATATGGATAATATTTCTATGGATACTATCACAGAAGATATTATCCACAGTATTTCTCTAAAAAATTGCGAGGGGTAGTGACAAAGTTATGGTAGGTTAGCTAATCGTTTTTTTTTACTTTGTTGGCAAATATTATTGATAATTGCTGACCCCGGCTTCGCCCTTATGGATTTTATGTAAATATTTTCTTAGTGAATGTCTATATCGAAGTGAGAATCTAATGCCAATTCTCACAACCCATGAGGCTTAAACTGTTAAAATTTTTTTTATATACATATATGTAATTACGTAATTGATATATTATGATTTGTGGGGATTTGTTGTCTCTGCCTCCACAATATTATTTGAATTTTAAACTACAAAGTTTGATAAACCCGAATACGCTGGAGCTCTGCGTAATATGAATATATTTGTGATATATATCACTAATATATTCTCATGCCTACCTACCTTTCAGAAGACAACCGGGTGATCGAATTGCGTTGCAAATGTGATAATATACAAGTGTAGTGACTACTTATTTATTATAAATTAGTATACAGTTTACCGTTGAAAGATGGAACGTTACAGAACGGGCATGTTTCGGTTGTGTGCTTTCTGGTTTAGTGAGTTGAACTAGTGAGCAGTGATATAAGTCTGATTTGGTTAGACACTAGTTTTATTGACGGAGTATGCTGATCAATACGTACCTGGACACGGAGGATTTCGTGCACCTGTACTATCCAGAAGATGAGCCACCGGCTGCGCAGGGATGCGGCGCGGGCGCACGTCTGGCTTCCAAGTACCCACGGCCGCCGTCTCCTGAATTTCAACAGGTAATTAATATAACTACAACAAATAAGTTACTTAATATTAAATTAGTTAAATAAAATAAAAAAAAACACGTTTCACCAATTGTACCTTTGATGTGAATGGGACTCGTGGACATACCAAACGAGACTGAACTCGAGGGGTTTACTGGTAAGCGGGAACTGGTAACACAGCGTAAGTCCCTTGCTAATATTGTATACCTACTTACTTACAAGTGAAAACTAATCGTAAACACATAAGAATAAAAAAAAATTGCAAACAATAGTAACAAAATTGTTTTTGAAAAAATCAAAATCAAAATCAAATTATTTTTATTCAAATAGACTTTTTACAAGTTCTTATGAATAGTCAAATGAATCTTTTGCCAGAGAGTGCGAACGGCGTAACAACTAACAAGTTTTGCATATCAAACAAAAAGTTTTTACGTAGGTATACCCAAGAGAAAAAATAATCTTGTATGCTATTTACGTATACACCTACTGAATTAAACATCACATAAACGCGGTGCGTTCTACACCGCAATATATCTGGAATAACTTTACTTCATAACACAATGTTGTCTTGTATGCTTGCTTCACAATACACATTCTTCGGAATGTAGCATGGCTAAGGATATATAAGACTGAAAAACATATTTCATAAAGGTACCTAAGTAATAATATTATATCCACCAATGTTTTTACTATAAGAACGTAAATTTTGAATTTTGAAATTTTGAATTTTGAATTATTATTATTTGGTTAGATCTGGCCACATACCATACCAGAGAGACACCATCTACAATCAACACTGATAACAAAACTAAAAAAATACACTCAGCGTGATCCACTGATCCCTTCGTCTGCACAGGAGCTATAAATTTTAATTTACGCCTGTCGCATTAAATTCACTCCATGATTGTTCCTTAATTTTGAAACAATTGAGAATAATGGGGGAGCTTACATTATAGCACAAAGTAATATTGGACTGACGAGTAACTGACATGACTGGATGAGTAATCCCTATTGTAAACAAATTTAGCTTTTATGACAAATTCAGGATATCCTAAGGCCACGGAGGCCTTAGTGCTGTGTAACTTAACGTGACACTGTGACTAATTCTGTTGTGCACAAATCTAAATTAAGCTAAAATAACATGTCTAATTTTATTTATTTCCCTGTCATTATGACAGGGAAAATTGGATCAGATTTTACATTTACCTCAGATAAACTCAGATTTACTATTTTTTGCCAGTTCAGAATGTGTACATTTACCAACCAAGAACTAGGTAACTGACAACATCTTATGCGTGAGTACTTCCCATTTAAGTAATTTGGAAATTTGCAGATTACCGATCCCGTCGCACTCGCGGTAGTTGGAATAGAAAATATTTGGCTCAATTGTTCATTGTAGCCGGTTTCACGATGAAATGACGTTGCGTTAGCCGCGAGATTTTGTTGCAATATCGTTTCCGCGGTTGAGTAACCTCTTACTTAAACGCCGTGACCGTCCTTGGTTGAACATCATAGTTTAACTTCACAGATGGTTGTTATTTCGTGTGCAATATGTCCTGTTTGAAAAATCAGTAAGTACATTGTAGCTATGTGTAAACTGTAGATGTTGGATAGGCCAATATTCTATCGTCAATTATTTTCAAGTGAATAGATGTTAAGACTATAGGTACCTGCTTACTTAAGTTTTAAATCATTAAAAATCATATTTTTTTTGCTTTTATCGTTCGCCATATTGAATTTAGTGTGAAGTCATTTTCTTATACATATTTTTATTAGCAAAGCCTTTTAATTAATACCCATATTACGGGGGTGCATAAATATAACTATTTAGTCCGCCATATTGGATTTAGAACAAACATTGCAAGCTAAATAAAGGCCTGTAATAAAAATAAAATTGTTTTTTTTTAAATATTTATACAACAATAGAGTTTCGAATACCTAAATTGAAAAATAATCTAACTATTAGAGAGAATAGACATCATGCTGCATTGACCATTAACAATTAACATCCCTATTTATTAAAGGTTCATGCATTACATTGAATAACTATTGTATTTCGTGCTGCAATTAATATTGACATAAAATTTTGAATGGTACAATTGGTACTTTACTTACCTACAATGTATTACAACATGAGTCACCCAGTTTTTCCCACGTTTGTTTTGATTGTTGAGTGACGGCAGTCCAAAAATTATTTCATCGGGTTTCCTTAATTAACGCTGTAAAGTTTATTTAAAATAGGAATATTGATATGAATAAACAGTTTGAGGTGTACTGTATACAGAAGAAAATTATAGAAGCTCTATCATTTATCATTTTTTAAATTTACTAAAAGCGATAACAAGTGACAACACTGACTGGAAATATACTCGGAATCGTAAAATTGAATAGATACAGTCTCGAAGTCAGTACTAAAACAATAATTAACTGAAAAAATCAATAATTAACTTACAAAAACAACAATTAACTGGAGCCCTTAGATAAGATAACCTGAACAGCGTTTCTAACGTTCTACTTTCATACTTATTTTATACTAGATGTTGACCGCGACTTCGTGCGCGTTGGTTAAGATTTTTCGATTCCCGCCGGAACTACCTACTTAATTTTCCAGGATAAAAAGCCTATATCCTTCCCCGGGATACAACCTATCCCTGTACCAAATTTTATCCAAACCGGTTGAACAGATGGGCCGTGAAAGCGTAGCTGACAGAAAGATGGACAGACAGACAGAAGGACTTTCGCATTTATAATATTCGTATGGATTCAATCTTTGTAATGAATGAGATGATATTGTGATGAAATGTTATTGTATTTTTATTTTAAACCAAAACAAAGCATTAAGCATTCAACTCTGTATCGTAGGTCGGTAGTGGGTACCTAATATCTATTGACTCATCTTATTATTAAAGAAGGCATAACCAATCAAGCCACCAACGTACCATTGCGTCGGTCGTGATTTATTTTAAGTATTTGAAGCGTCTAGTTGTAATTTGAACTTTATACTCAGCGTCAAGGACTTCAAATTTCAAAATGCAAAGGCGTGTGAGTTACTGAGTTGTCATTTATGGTAGGCGCCTCCGAAACTCCTATAGTTGACTTTTTAACACCGACCAATAAGATGTGAGGTGAATGGACCGTAGGAATTTTAATATTAGGTGATCAATGTATGATCAATAATATTTAAGTGTTAGTTGGAATCATTATAAACAATGTTGTTTTGACGTACTGGTTTTCTATAAAAGGGGTTTCGACTTCCGTTATTCAGCGGCATGTACCATATAAAAAGATCGTTTTTCATACTGAGTCCGACATTACATTATCAAAATAGTAGGCCCCGCCATTCTGTCCTGATTTGAAGTGATGCCGTTGTAGACTTTACCTTTATACTTGACAAGTTAAACCCAGAAAATATACTTTTGTTTGTAAATAATTCCCTTATTAAAGATAATATAGCAAATGTCTTTCGAATAGCATGCAGGAATTGAGTTTTTAACTATGTATTTCCGTCTATATACCTAAGTCGGATTTCCATGTTTGGTCATACGATACTGATGCAAGGAAAGCGTGCCTCACCTTTACCTGCTTTCCATGTTTGGTGCGCGGGTGCAGTCGTGTTCTGCTTGGTGAACGTGAGAGTAGGCGTGACGATTAACGACTGTTGGTCCACTCTTCACAATTCATCTGGCTGTTGCTAATGAATAAGAGCAGATCTGAGCAAATTACTCACATTAAATTTAGACTAATCACATCACGATTCACGAATCTCTAGCTCCACCGGTTTGTAAATGCCTGCCCAATGACATCAACGAATGAGAAAGACCGAAGTAACTGCCGAAGTAACTGTCATGCAGACTGCAGTGGGTCATTAGAAGTTCATTTCTGCATATTCGCATCTGGCAGGGCCATTGGCGTGCACAGGGTTTGAAGCTAGGGTAGGCATTAATTAGTCTGAATACCTATTTACTGTCTGTCATGCAGAAAAATGAGCAATATCGTTTAATTTCCATTTAGGTAAGCTGTGCTTTTATGCCTCTATGAACTGCACGCCACTGTTGACTACGTTGAATTACAAACGAATACTTAGAACCAGCAAGTGAAACGTTAACGAAACGTAAACGAAAAATTAATTGTAAGGCGTCTCATTATATTATAATCCAAGTTCCAACCTTAACCAAAATATCTCAATTAATGGTATTGCATATTTTTCCGGAAACGGATTACAAGATCCGTTTAAATAGATGGTGTTGTTGTTACGATTGGTCATGGTTGATGGACTTGATGGTTAAATAACAGGCTGTACTACCACTGAAACAGAATAAGGTATTGCTTGTTATACTTACATTTTACAAACATTTAAATAACCTTCAATAGGTACACAATAATAAAACAAATTAGATAAAAGAAAGAAAATAACGGCTATCATTTAGCTGGTTGGCAAAATATTAATGTTTTGGTTTACTATCAAATGTGTTCTGTCTGCTTAGTGCCAATCTATGAAATTGGTTTGCTGTTTATGGATTGCAAAAATATCAAAATTGATTGGCAATTACTTAATTGTCATAATGGTTTGCTCTAAAATTATTTGTAAATATATATGAGCTGCACAATGGAAGCTAGAATTTAATTTAGGTTTTAAGAAAATCATTTTAAGATTATGATTTGCAAATTAAAAACATTTGCAAATCAAGTTTAGCAAATGTTTTTAATTTATTGCAAACCAAATGATTGAACTGGTTTTTTTTTCGTTTACCAAGTAGATTAATCCCAAATCACTTTATTTACCCGAAAAAAACCACCATCGTCTCGCCATAAGTTGACTCACCGCCACGTAACTATAAGTTATAGCATAACCAGTCGCAGGCGGAGGTGCCTTGTGTTAGTTACGTCATTATTATGGAATAATACGCCTGCTAAACTTATGCTAGTAGGTATATTACCTATTCTATAAATAGAGAAGATATGGGGGCCTCCTCATATGATAAATTGTAAACATATTCAAGTTGATATAGTATTTATCCATTTATATTAAGTAGATTCCAAGATAATAACATAAAATAAATTCACGTAATAATAAGAAGACCTACCTACTCTACCATTTCGAATGTTTTGTTAGATATTCGGTCAATTATTTAATATGAAGTTTATGTAAACATGCGCTTAAATGTAAACCTGTAAACATACTATACCTTGAACAAGGTATCCAAGGTTTGTATTTTGCCGTTTTTCTGTTATTTTATTCTTGTTGGTTATTTTATACCGTATGATGCATTTTTGCGGAATTATCATTTAGTTTATCACTAACAAATGCTAATTTCAATGATGTCTTAAAATATTGTTTTTGTCTTTTTCGACGCTTTATGGTTGATTTCCTTCTCTTTGTTATGCGTTTCCTTTATCTCACCGGCAATGATATGCAGATTTGAGGCTTGAGCCTTGAATGCGGTGATGAGTAAACGTCTTATTTATAGTACATAAGTATTTTGGTATTTAATCTGTTTTGGACGAAAACTTGCTAATCTTCTTAATATATAAAACAAAGTCGGGTTTGTTCGAACACTTATAACTCTAGAACGGCTGAACGGATCTGGATACAATTTGCCACAGGGATAGATTATAGTCTGGAATAACACATAGGCTACTAAATTTAAGGCCCTGAAAATTAAAGAGTTCCCGCGGGAACCAAAAAACCTTAATCCAGGACGAAGTCGTGGGCATCAGCTAGTTACTTTTATAACTGTGTCAACAATTACTGATTAACTATATTGATCAAAGCAGTGCGAAATGACAACACTTAGACACTACATTGACGAATATTATTATTATTTTGGTGAAAGAAGGTCTTTAACTATTTGAAGAGTAGGTAAAATATTACATAGGTGATAGGGTTTTGTAAGCCAAAAGTACAGTTCACCCAGCGTGATAGAATTGCCCTCGTGTTAGTTTAAAATAGATAAAACAGTTGAGACATCACAAGTTTTGTGAGTCAAAAGAGCAGGTATTTTTAGAACTTCATAGCACAGACTTCATCTTATCTTATCTTACTTTTTACTAATATTATAAATGCGAAAGTTTGGATGGATTTATGGATGTTTGTTACTCAATCACGCCCCAACGGCTGAATGGATCTGGCTGAAATTTGGCACAGAGATAGATTATAGTCTGGAATAGCACATAGGCTACTTTTTACCAAAAAAACCAAAAAACCTCAAACCACGCAGACGAAGTCGCGGGCATCCGCTAGTAGTTCAATTATACAGTCACTAGGACGCGAGACCGGAACGCCAAGCTGGCAGAATTTTCTGTACAACATTCAGTCATTCTAGCACAAAATTTGTATGCAGCTTGGAGGTGTACGAAGTACACAATATAGGATTTAGGAAGTACGTGCAGATGTACGAAGTACGAAGATGTACGAAGTAAGGGTATTAGGTAAGTGTGACTTTCTTACCCCTGACTGGTTAGCCCGCTACCATCCACTTAGACCACATCATCCTTACCATCAGATGAGAATGCAGTAAAAGGCTAACTTGTGGTGGATAAAAAAATTATTTCCAGCCAAAAGAACTATTTTGGAAAAGAATTATTTTGGCCACAAGAAGGACAATGTGCACCTAGCCTAGCACTGTTGTACTAACCTAGTTTGAACTACAAGGCCTTGCTTATCAATAGTCATCAAAACATCAGGACTGCTATAAATACAGACCATATAATTTACATAATGTTTTCCAACCGAAACATTGCTTGTTAGCAAAACTTGCCGTGACGTTTATCGTTGTATCATCTCTCTATAGTATGGCAACATTCTTGTTTTTCCTTAGTGCTGCGTCTGCCAGATTGTCTTTCTTATAAACGTGACCTGACTGAGATTTTTTTTAAACCAGTGTATTTTTGCTTATTTTTATAGTCAAGGCCAAGAGTTCATAGATCCTTTGAACAGGCGCCGTCTTATTTTTAGATATTTAGTTAGTGGATACTTACTTATTTGAATTACTTAACGGGAAGTAAAGTACGGCCTAGTTATTGTTAATGATTATATGGTCCTTACATTACCCACATAATATTATACACCCATACCTACCAACTTCAAAGTAGTATCTTCTTTTATCTACATTCAATTGTTTATGTGTAATTGTGGAATGGACTTTACCTCTATAAAGCTAGTTACCCACTGTGGCGTGGCTGCTTTAATTAATAAAATACTTGGGCTATGTGAACAATCTTCTGTAGGTCTGGTTTTAGTTACTTTTTTTTCTAATATTGAATCATCTGAGTACGAAGCCAACGTTCATTCATTTCGAAAATGCATTGTGTAGATATAATCCGTTTACCATGAGCTTAATGGTAGGTACCTACTTGTACAATGTGATTGATCGTTATCGGAACGTGGCTCGGCCAATGCTTACCTACTGATAAGTACATAGATAGTTTACATCCTTTCCATTTGTATAACTTTAAAATATCCTTAGAGGAATTGGGTCGTCCAGTATTTGATCGGGAAAGGGCTTAAGATGACGCTCCTAAAAATACGAAACAGTTAAAGATTGTACGTCTTACTTTTATTTTTTCTTACTTGTAATGAATTGAAAACATTCCTCATCCAGTTTGAAGCGATGATAATCAATTTTTCACTCAAAAAAATCTGTATTAGTGTTTCTTTCATTATTAGCTGCCTACTAGTTTATGCCTGCGACTTCGTCTTTATGGATTTTGGTTTTGATGTCCTTCTCCGTGATAAAATCTCTGTACCTTTCATCAAAATCGGTTAACAAATGGAGAGAGGCACACTTTTCGCATTTATAATATCAAATATTGAAGTATGGTGTATCAAGCCCAAGATCAAAGTACTTTCGACTACGACGAGACTCGATGCAACAATGGGCCCGGTTCTATTTTAGTTATATTAGGTTTGAAAAATAACGTTTTTTGCTCTCTCTGAGTTTGGCCCCTTAAGTAAGTGAGGACTTATAATATAGTTCTCGTACGTCTTTCTATTTGTATTGAAGTCCTTTAGCGGTGACTGCGGTGAGATAAGAGCAGTGGTCAAATGAGCAGTTGTACATTTCCTTGTTGGGGGTCAAACGTGTTCCGTGCAAGGATAGATTTAAAAATTTTGGCCTTCCTCGACGCCGTCTGCGGATGGACAGTGATTATTATTTTTTAATTTAAAGTTGTCATGTAAAAGTTACAGACTAAGATTAACCAAAGTGACTGGTTTTTACAAGAGCTTATTTGTTTAAATGTGTGTTCTAGTTTGACAATAATAATTAACTTGCTTCTAGCAAAGATCTCATCGACTTTATTATTTCTTGTACAGACGGTGGTGATAAAATCAATGTATCATTTAATTGGGGAGTGAATTAGATATAATGATAAATTAAAAGGGTTTGACTGGAATTTGTTGGATAGTTTCCGTAATGTAACAAATAAACTTAAAATGAGTTGACATAATATGCCACTATTAATACCATATCCACTGAGATATACGTAATAGGCCTACTCCCCTTGTTCCCAACCGTCAACATGGATCTAATCCTATAAAAAATTGGGATTATCTTTTAACTGTGGGACAATTTCCGTAGCGTAGAATTCGGGTGACATGGCTGAGATATATATACTATTCATGACATCCTTTTTTTCGAATTTTGTATTTTGCGCAGACCATAATATTGGCCACCACAGCGCGGTTACCGGAAAGTTGGGCGAGTGCTACTACTCCGCCAACTGTTTGTGTGAACCCTAAAGCTCTAAGAGATCGTGGGGTAACTTCTTCCTAAGTGTGCCTCCTGTGAGCTTCGGACCACGCCTTAGTATAACGCTGGGCCGATCGTTATGATCATATGATAATAGATTGTTGTTTGTCTACAGGTGGCAGCGACGTCAAGCGAGATGAGCGAGCGCGAGCGGTACCGCTCGCCGCCGCAGCCGGAGCCTCCACCGCATCGCGTGCGAGCCTCTGACCTCTATCCGCGACTGCGGACGCACTACGATGAACCTGGACTCGACGCTGGGTTCTCGCCAATATGCGGTGAATTCATTCAGGTGAGCTATACTAGGCAACTTCTGATCACACGTGTGACCATCCCTTTTTGGAAACATTCCCCATTTGGTTTTATTTCAATATCTTTTTTTTTGTGGTTCAAATAAAGTTTTAGATTCAAACTGTTTTCCTTTTTACGTCGAAAGGTAATGGGTGCGAGCCAGGATCCCCAGAAATAGCAAGTTGATAATAATATTTATCTACTCCAGCATCGAAAAGTTCCAATTTCGAATTTGACAACTATATCGAATTGAACCCTCTTTCGTGTTTGCTTCTCATAACGATACAGTTCGTTGTATGGGAGCTGTATCGTTATGAGTCGTAGCTGTATCGATATGGTTATCTTCATAAATAGGATACCTATAGCTTAGCGGCTCTGGGTTCTGGCACTTGACTTTTTTATTAATTTATAAAGTAAAAAATTATAAAGACGTCCTTGTCGTAGATAAAATCTTGTATGCAACTGTACGTAATTAGTCATTTTAATTCTCGTACTATCCTATTTTGATACTCGGCAAGCCTCGTATCAAAAAACAGCACTCGAATTAAAATGACCCTCATTACGATACAGTTGCATAAATAGCTATACTACACTAAGAAAAAGTAGATTCATTTCTACTTTATATAAAAATCAGCGGTAGAACCTTACCACCTTTTTTGTAATTTTTGATGCCAGGTAACCATTTCCAGAAAAAACGGGCCGTTATGATTTTAACCCGTTCACTTTTGTTCACGGATTATCCTGGCATCTGTTTCGCTGCAGATGTATTCATTATAAAATACCAACTTGAAAGGTACGGTCCCTCGACGCTAATACGAGCCTCAATGAGATGCTGTGATTATTTAGTAATTAGACCTATCAGTAATAATTAAGATAGTGGTCTTTTCTGTTGAGCATAAAATAAGGAAAGACTAACATTTTAATAACTTCCTAGACATAAATAAGTACAATTTTAAATTCACTGTCTAAATCAGGTATCTTACCAACGTTGTATAATATGTCACCGTAAGATTGTAAAAACCGTTAGATTATAATCTAATTCGCGAAATAGTAAACTGTCGAAAGATTACAATATAACGCAATATTTTTCGGTAGATTGTAATCTGTTAGGTATATTAACCCGATAGAACCTAAGTGCCCGGCACTACCTGATGAACCTAACCTAACCTACAAGAAAAATACAAGAAAACGTAAATACAATGAAGATTTCAAAAATTGACACTCAGATCATTGAATGTTTCACAATCTTTCGACAGTTTACAATCTAACGAGATAAAAAGCGTTCATTGATTACAATCTATCGGTTTTTGCAATCTTACGGTGGCATATACAATCAATACGATAACTTTTTAAGGATTAAATACCAGTCTATTAGCAATGTTTTTTTTCGCAATTAAGTAGTATAGTTGAATATCGTTCAGAAGTCGCGTCGTGTGATGCAAGGTCTTCGAGTTGAATGCAGTAGGTTGAACGAACCTTTGGGTTTTAATCGTTTGTAGGTAGATACGTCCAAACGCTATTGAAACTGCAAGTTCATTGAAAACGTCACGCCCTTTATCTCTATCCAGTACAGTACCAGCTGCGCCGTTACCTAACCTTTGATTATTTATCAGCGTGTATCGCATTCCTTTTATTGGTTGAACTTAATGTTTTGTTTTTCAACATGCTATAATAGAATATGGTATTTTATAGTTAATCACATTGGGTACATGTTGTAAAATGTATGTACTATCATTTGACGACCTCCGTGGCGCAGTGTGTAGCGCTGTTGCTTAACGTGCGGAGGTCCCGGGTTCGATCCCCGGCAGGGTCAATTTGGGAATTTATAATTTCTGAATTGTCCCTGGTCTGGCCTGGTGGGAGGCTTCGGCCGTGGCTAGTTACCACCCTACCGGCAAAGACGTGCCGCCAAGCGATTTAGCGTTCCGGTACGATGCCGTGTAGAAACCGAATAGGGGTATGGGTTTAATATAACTGCCATGCCCCTAACAGGTTAGCCCGCTACCATCTTAGACTGCATCATCACTTACCATCAGGTGAGATCGCAGTCAAGGGCTAACTTGTAGTGGATAAAAAAAAAAACATAATGTTGAATGGCACAGCGCAACCTCGTGAGTCGTGACGTGTCATTATTCATTACATAACTATTCTATACAACTGTATAACTATATACATATAATAATAGCTATATTATGCATAATATTAATCACTGTATAACCGAACGTTAAATATCTCCGAAGCACTGAAATTACTATACACTACAATACAGCTGTTGTGAAAGTACAATGAACATACATTAGCAACAATACCTATTATCCAATTTATTATCTTTTAAATACCTAGTAGAGCTGTTTTAGTTTTACTGGTCAATCTGTATTGTTCAACAATTAATTGGAATTGTGTATTGCATAGCAACGCGATAACAACCCACAAATCACCTATAAATTTTTCCAATTCGATTCTGAAGTTATTTAAATATATTATGAATACATTAAAATTACCTGCATTACAAAGGCTAATGTATATAAATGATGACATAATTATTACTTTCAACATAAATAATCCAGTAAAATAAACGCAACAAAAAACATTATACAATAAACAGAGGTTAAGCTTATTGTTACTATTTACAATTTAAATATACCTTACAAAACTTTAATTTAGACAGCTGGCTATGTAGGTTTTAGCTTAAGCACCTATGTGTTTATATAACAATTTATGTACCTAATTATATGTAGTATATTAAGCACGCTCTATAACGACTACACATAATATAAAGTGAAGATCTGGCTTAAAATTGGACGTTAAAGGCATCTCGGCTTTCGCTTTTCAGGTGCCTTATTTTTTTTAAATCCATTTGGATTTTGGATTGTAATTATGAGGAATACATAACAGGACAAACAGATCTCGGGAGGCTATTCCAAAATCTAGCAATGCTTTCAGGATCTTAGACCAACCTTATGCAAGGCATAGATTTTTATCTATTGCGTATTACTGAAAGGTACTTGAGATCGTGTTCTTAGCTAATGTCGGTTTATTAATACGAGCCTTTGACAATTGACTATTGCGGTCTAGAAAAAGTGCGTTGCCATTAATCTTTGATGTTTCCCTTTTCATGACGTGTACTTTATCAATGATAGACTAGAACTAGATGATGGCTTGGGACTTCGCTAGCGTGGATAAAAAAAATTTTATTCCCTCCGGAACTCTTTAATTTTCCGGGATAACGAGCACATGTGTTAATTCAGGGTATTGAATTATTCTCCAATCGGTTCAGTCATCGTGGCGTGAAGGAGTAACAGACATTCAAAAACATGAAAACTTACAAACATTCTACAAACTTTCACATTTAATACCTGTTAGTAAGATACAAAATCTACATACCCGGATATCATAACACTTGAGGGTCTATCTTCGCAGTGGGTGGGCCGAACGGCGGATGGCGGCACGATCGCGATGTCCAACTACAGGCTTCACTTGCAACCCCGTCGGAGGAACGGCCCCGGTGCTTCCGTACCCCTGCGGTTGATCGACGCCCTCGAGATCCGCGACCTACTCAGCCTTATCATATTCTGTAAACACGGCCGTCAACTCAAGTAAGTTCAAGAAGATACCATTAGACCTAAGTCTTACTTTTGTAAACTCTATGGCATCAATAAAACAATTATTTAATTATTCTTTTTAAAAGAAGTCATTGAAAAATGTAAGTATTCATCCAACATCCGATCAATGCAACGTGAATTGTTGGGTGGTCAGTGGTCCGTCGCCTCGAGTTGTGCAGAGCTCGGCTAAGATGATTGTTTCCAGCTTATTATGCTCGGGTAAAGCTGATAGTATGCAGTGTACATTAAAATGGTGTAGATAAGATTTAGGTATTTTAACGTTTAAACTATCGTGAGAGATATTCATTATAAATATACATACCCCGAAAAAACTCACGTTTTATGTCGGAAAAGTGCCCGACTAGTCTAGTACCTAGTCGGGCACTTTTCCGACATAAAAACGTGAGTGTATCCGGGTTATGTATATTTATAAAGATTTAGGTGCTTATGTTGGTTAATTGAATGTATCGGGGTCTAAATCTAATAATGGCCACAGAAACCCTGTATCTTCAACAGAATTGGGATCATTGGCTGATAAAAATATATTTGTGTTGTAGAATAAAGAAAGTAGATATATTATTATAAATACGTAAATTTTCCTTCGGCACGGGCGATATGATAAGTTGACTTTGAATTGCTTTCAATATTTTATATGCTGTCGTAGAATTTTGAGATTTTACTTTTTGTTTCCTATCCAGATACATTTTATCATTTATCAAGAATGTAGTAACGATACAATGCGCAACGGTAGTTAAATTTACTATCAGCAGACTTGACCTTGTAATCTAGCAGTAAAAAAAAAATTGCGTGTGTCAGCTCCGACGCACGACTGGAGTTTACTCTTTACGAACGATTATAAAATATATAGATTAGTAAATGAACGCATTTTTTAGGGTTCCGTAGCCAAATTTGGCAAAAACGGAACCCTTATAGATTCGTCATGTCTGTCTGTCTGTCTGTCTGTCTGTCTGTCCGTCCGTATGTCACAGCCACTTTTCTCCGAAACTATAAGAACTATACTGTTGAAACTTGGTAAGTAGATGTATTCTGTGAACCGCATTAAGATTTTCTTACAAAAATAGAAAAAAAACAATAAATTTTGGGGTTCCCCATACTTAGAACTGAAACTCAAAAATTTTTTTTTCATCTAACCCATACGTGTGGGGTATCTAAGGATAGGTCTTCAAAAATGATATTGAGGTTTGTAATATCATTTTTTTCTAAACTGAATAGTTTGCGCGAGAGACACTTCCAAAGTGGTAAAATGTGTGTCCCCCCCCTGTAACTTCTAAAATAAGAGAATGATAAAACTAAAAGAAAATATATGATGTACATTACCATGCAAACTTCCACCGAAAATTGGTTTGAACGAGATCTAGTAAGTAGTTTTTATAATAATTTAAAATTTACTACATGTTTGTACGGAACCCTCGGTGCGCGAGTCCGACTCGCACTTGGCCGGTTTTTTTTATATTACTGAAAGCATGCTTGATACATTATTTATTTATATTAATTATATAATTTATATTCATCAAAATACATTACATAGCCATGGAAACATAAAGTCAATAACGCAACGTTGAAAATTTCATTTTACTCCCCATAAATTTTTACACCCCGGGCTTATAATATTATGTCACCGTGAAATTGTAAAAGCTGTTAGATTGTACTCTAACGCTTTTTATCTCGGTAGTCGGTATATTGTAAACTGGCGAAATATTGTGAACCGTTCAATGGTCTGAGAGTCAATTTTTGAAATGATCATTGTATTTACTTTTTCTTGTAGGTTAGGTTAGGGTTCGGCATAAATAATGCGGCCGGGCACTTAAGTTCTATCGGGTTAATATACCTAACAGATTACAATCTACCGAAAAATATTGCGTTAAATTGTAATCTTTCGACAGTTTACAATCTCCCTAGTTAGATTATAATCTAACGGTTTTTACAATTTTACGGTGACATAATATGTATATGCAAATCGATTCTAAAGGAAGTAAACTCCAATTATAAGTTGATACACAAAAACAAAATCAGAGCTCGATATTGACATACTACATTTTGATTCCAGAAAAAAGTTTGCCAAAGAGATAACCGTCCGAAAACGAGGGCAAAATTATAATTGAACTTTTTTAATTTATTTAATTAATGTTGAACTAACTTGTTTTGTTACATACACAAGAGATGAAACGGTCCGTACACACTATGAAATAAACATATTTTATCAGATATAGCAATGCCTTGTTTTAGTAAGGAGTGGTTTCCAAGTCTCGCTTTTCTGTTTACTTTCAATATTTCTGTTTTATGATCATAATACATACTATATGTTAGTCATTGATTGATCAATATTTTTTTTGTTAATAACAAAAAGCAATAATATATTTAGTTAAAAAGCTATCAATTAAATTTTAAATTGTATTCTCATACTACTGAAATGAATGCAAGCGTGCTTGAAGTCGCATTGCATCAGTTGTATATCTGATTTTACTTAGATAATGATCCCGTTGTCCCTCCGAGATTCAATGAGATTTGCAATCCGTATTTATCTCAGACTAGAAGATGCCCGCGACCGGCGAATTCGTCCGCGTGAAATAAGTTTTTTAAATTCCCACGGGAACTCCCTAATTTTTTATTTAATTTTTGGTTAATATATAACCTATGACACTCACAAATAATGTGGCTTTCTATTGGTACCTACCAGAATTTTTAAAATCGGTACAGTAGATCCAGAGATTACCCCCTACATTCTACAACGTAGGGGGTAATCTTTATCTCTTACAAACTTTATCTCTTTATAATATTAGTATAGACAACAAAACACAGATACCAAAGTAAATTACCTTTACTGCCACAATATGCGATAATACGTCAAAATTGGTAAAGAATGTTAAATTTTACCCATTCAGCAGTTATGAGTTTTGATGCAGTCAACACTTGTGTCACGAAAGTTTAATGACCGTGATAACAAACCAAGACAATAGAAACCATCTGCAACCGTATACTTACCATACTTGTTATTTTGTGAAATCGACACTAAACTATAAAAATACTCGGCTGGTTTCATACCACGTCTCTTGTTGTCATGTGACGTGTCGTTTAGGGTTCTTGTTCACTTTAGAATTTTGTTTTGAAGACCCGTGTAGTGTTGGTTTGCAAACAAAATAGAGTAACTTTGTTTGCAAACCAACACGGCTTCACGCATTTGGAACTGCTTAAATGAAAACGGCGCGCGATTTTCGACAGGATACTGAGACCGCGATATGTGATAGTCTATGATATGAACTTCAGCGGTCATTTTACCTGAAACTTATTTAGGTCTACAGGCCATAGTTGATGTTCTACAAAAATCATTTCATAATCCTGTATCTTTATTTTTCCAGATGTACATTCAGCACAGGCGACCAATGCATAGAATGGTGGAGAAGACTGAACATGGCCTTAGTACCTATCAGCTCCCTGCAAGAGACCTTCGCCGCGGCGTACGCAGCCTGGGCCAAGGAGCAGCCCCCCACGTCCGTCCACAGAGCTCTGATGAGGGCGTCGCACGCCCCGCAACGTAGTTGGTTCGGACCTGAGGTAATTTTTTCGCCTTCAACTAGGCGAGCTTGTGCGAGTAGAGTCAGTTTCACTATTGTCGCATACAATTGCGAAACTAATGCCCGCTTTCACCGTCGACCCATAAGATTTAAGGGACCCCTTAGTATATTTAGGGGCCAGTTAGCGGGTCGTTTCCGTTTCACCACTTTTAAAGGGTCCCTTAGTGACTATTGGGTCCCCTAAATTTAGGAGATGGATTATTTGCCCCATAAACCTTCACATAAGTAAAAGAGACTTCAAAAGGACGAGATGGACAGTGATTTGTTTGATTTACTTGATAATTTCGGTATTATTAGGTATACATATAAGTAGGTATGTGAAATTCTGTTTATTTGCAGTTTGCACGTAGGGTGCATTTGGAATGTGGGAATCAATCAAACAATCAAATCAAACTAAGCGAACGAAGTTGCGGACATTGTCTAGTATTTGATAAAAATTTGATAGTCGAAGACCTAAAATACATCGAAAACGCCCGAATTAAGTACTTCACCAATTATTACCTAAATTTGTTGGAAAAAATTTAACACTCTTAAGAATTTCCAGACAATACCTATTTACCTAAAATCATAAGCCCGGCATCACATTGTCAGAAATTTCTGTTACAACAGATTCTGTCCCTCTCACACAAACGCCAAAAGCGTGCGTCCGATCTGGCAACATTCTGGCAGTCTGCGGCGTGTCTGCCGGTTCCAAAATGAACGGGCAGAGAACCTTTTTTTGGCAGATATTTCTGTTGATCTACTGCTGGCTGCCCTAAATTTCAGTGTGCTCCTTGTCAGCTAAGCGATTAAGATGCTCCATTACACTTTCATAACTGCTTAATTATGATTCTAAAGATCAACTAAACAAAACATTAGTCAAAATGATCAAACTGGAAAACTCTCAATATTTTATATTATTTTAATAACATTCTTATCTTTACTTATAAGTGCATCTGTTTGACTGTTATTTATTTACCTTGCAAACATAATGTTAATGGTTTTACGTTTATCTAAGTATTTGGATAAATAATAACTACATTAAAAATAAAACACTTGGAAAAGGACTACCTAACAGAATCCTGCTGGCCTTTGTACTTGTGAATAATAATATATTTTATATAATAGAGTTGTTATTAATACTTTTCATAACAAATAATAACCGTGCATAAATAGCATTAATTATATGAATGTCGACGTTTATGTAATTATCACGTGATACTTATTTACAAACAATACCTTAGTACTTATCATTAAAGTAATGGCAATATCATAAGGTCGAAGGTGCATCGCAAAAAAGAGATACCCACACACCGATAAATATATTTTTCCCCACTAGCTAAAAAAGCGCCTTTGCTGCTTAAAACAAGTTTGCCGCACGCATTGCTAGCATGTCACCAAGCGATTTAGCATTCCGGCATCGTACCGGAATGGCTTTTACACGTAGAAACCAATTAGGGGTATGAGTTTAATATAACTGAAGGACCCATAACAGGCTAGCCCGCTTCCATCTTAGACTGCATCATCACTTAGCATCAGGTGAGATCGCAGTCAAGGACTAAAGTGTAGTGGAATAAAATACTCAAAACTCTAACTAAATTTATTTATAACACCAGCTGATGCCCGCGACTTCATCCGCGTGGACTAAGTTAGTAAGTTTTTTGTTATTCTCTCGGGAACTCCTTAATTTCCCAGGATAAAAAGTAGCCTATGTCACTCTCCAGGTCCTCAACTATACCCATGCTAAAAATCACGTCAATCCGTTGCTCCGTTGCGGCGTGATTGAAGGACAAACCAATAAACAAACAAACAAACACACTTTCGTATTTATAATATTTAACATGTAGGACATACGAGGTGTATGTCTTCTGTTACGCTATGTTTTGACTCTACCACCGGTTCGGAAAGCTGATTCTAAAGAACAAAATACTAGAAGGTTGGCGTTAATATTTGAAACTCTCTCTTTTCAGTTGGAGCGTCTCGGTTTCACCACTAAGGGCGCGTGGCGTGTAACAGCCGTCAATTCGGAATACAAGCTATGTCCATCCTACCCACCGCTGCTCATCGTGCCCGCTTCCATCTGCGACGAAGATCTGGACTCAGTCGCGAGGTAACACATATTTTACTGTTTTTCTTTCCGTCACACTTACACATTATGCTTATGTACCTATTTTTTTTTTTTTTTATATCCACTACAAGTTAGCCCTTGACTGCGATCCCACCTGATGTTAAGTGATGATGCAGTCTAAGATGGTAGCGGGCTAACCTGTTAGGAGCATGGCAGTTATATTAAACCCATACCTATGTGTGTCTGAGACGGAATTACTAGCCGCCGCTTTGTTTCGATTTGTTATTTTGCTGACATGAGCTTTACGGGCCAATGTCAATATAATCCTAATCATGATTGCCAGGTTTTTTTAATGAAAATTCTGCGGAACTCTTGATAAAAATGGCTGATTTGGCTAGTAGTGAAATAACCAATTGGGTAAGTTTTTCAATCGTCAAAACGCGCCCTTAGTTTCGGATTTTGTAAGAAATTCTTGCTAGTGATGTCATCAAAATCCGACGCACTTTTTACTTTAATCGATTTGGCAGACCCATTTATTTAATAATCGTTAAGAAAAACAACTAATTTTCGACCAATGGCGTGCACAGGGTTTGAGATTGGGGTAGGTTATTAGTTGGTCAGAATACCTGTTTACTAGCTGTTTTGATGAAAAATGAGCATTGACGAGTTTTCAATTGGGTAAGCAGTGCTTTTATGCATCTATGCATACTACGGCATGCCACTATTTTTGACTTAATTATGCATCATCTCCAATAGGGATAATAGGGATGATGCCTATATCAAAAATAAATTATTTCTAACTAATTATTAAATAGAGGGTCTTCCAAAAGAACTAAAATTCACATCCTCGGTTAGTTTTAAGTTTGAAAACCATTTTTAAACATAGATTAAAGAAAAAAAGTGCGTTGAAATTTCATGACGTCACTTTTGTGAATTTCATATACAACTTCTATAGTAGAAAAGCGTTTTTACTCGTAAGTTTGATAAAGAGTTGCTGATTTGATTGAGTTGTCATCATCCTATCTATTGTAACTATCGTCAGGTTTCGCGCGATGCGTCGCATCCCCGCCGTGGTGTGGCGGCACCGCGGCACGGGCGCTGTGATCGCGCGCTCGTCGCAGCCCGAGGTGGGCTGGTTCGGCTGGCGGTCCAGCGAGGACGAGCGCCTGCTGGCTGCCTTCGTCACCGCATGCAACCAGGACCGACCCACTCCTAACAAGGTAACACTAGTGGATCTAGTTGTTCGCCCTGAAGTGAACCGTCGAGTCCTGTGAGTTTGATCCACACGCATGAAAATTCCGTGCCGTGCTGTGCCGAATATGGGCGCAGGCCCTTAGGCATTGTACTCGAGCGTCAAGAATAGCTGACCCTTCACGTGGCCTGTTGTGGCATTGATAAACTTTCCAATTTTATGGAGCTGTATGCACGCCTCGCTTTCGTCGCTCATCTAGGACATCGGGTAACCCAAAACGAGTTTTTACCATATCACGGCAAGCATGGAATGACACGATAATATTCAACCGACTTCAAAAAAAGGAGGAGGTTCTCAATTCGACTGTTTTTTTATTTTTATGTTTGTTACCTCAGAGCTTTTGACTGGGTGGACCGATTTGGATGATTCTTTTTTTATTTGAAAGGGCATACTTCCCAAGTGGTCCCATATAAATTTTATCGAAATCGGTCGAGCGGTTTTCAAAATATCAACAATAAAATAAGTACTTTGTATAGCGTGTGCTTGTTGTAAAGTAAAGTTGGCGCGGGAGTTTGAAGTCGGTTGTTTAAAAAGATTTTTTTATATTAAATTATTATGTTGGTTGCAGCAACTCAAGCTGCTGATAGTGGACGCGCGCTCGTACGCATCGGCGGTGACGAACCGCGCTCGAGGCGGCGGCTGCGAGTGTGCGCAGTACTACCCGGCCGCGGACATCCAGTTCATGAGTCTTCCGAATATCCACCACGTGCGCAAGAGTTTCCAACAGATGCGCGACCTCGCCGCCGAGCCGCCGGAGCAGCCCAAGTGAGCCCATACCCATATCTAGTCTATATCCATACCAAAACCCTAAGAAAAGAAGAAGGAATATGCATCCTCACAAACTTTCGCATTTATAATTTATATTTGTAGCATAGGGTACTAGAATTTATCATGTCATTATACAAAAGTGATGCCCGCGACTTAGTCTATGTCCTTTCTCGGGATGTAAACTATCTCTGTACCAAATTTCATCAAAATCGGTTGAGTAGTTGAGCCGTGAAAGCGTAGCAGACAGACAGACACACTTTCGCATCCATACTAATATTATAAATGCGAAAGTGTGTCTGTCTGTCTGTCTGTCTGCTACGCTTTCACGGCCCATCTGTTCAACCGATTTTGATGAAATTTGGTACAGGGGTAGGTTGTATCCCGGGGAAGGACATAGGCTACTTTTTATCCCGGAAAATTCAAGAGTTCCCGCGGGAATAAAAAAAACTTGGTCCACGCGGACGAAGTCGCGGGAATCATCTAGTTTATAATATTAGTATGGATAGTATGGATTATTGTTATCAATAGTTTTTCTTTTATGTATACAGCTGGCACAGTAACTTGGAGCGCACGCTGTGGCCGCAGTACGTGTGCGGCGTGGCTCGAGCGGCGTGCGCAGTCGCTCGCGCCGTGCACTCGGGCCGGCCCGTGCTCGTGCACTGCTCGGACGGCTGGGACCGCACGCCGCAGCTCGTGGCCGCCGCGCAGCTCATCCTAGACCCCTACTACCGCACGCTGCAGGTGACACCACCACTATAGCCTATTAGCGTCCCACTGCTGGGCACAGGCCTCCACTCTCATAGGAGAGAGGGAATTAGAGCTTAGACCCACCACGCTGCTCCAATGCGGGTTGGCGGGCTTTAACGACTATTATCATGTTAGTGATAATAACCGGGACCGACGGCTTAACGTGCTCTCCGAGGCACGGGGGTGAAACACCGCCAACTTCCAACTCTGGGCTGGCACTGAGAATTTCTTAATTGAAAAACCCAATACCTAACATTTTTTTATGCCCGACCGGGAATCGAACCCAGGACCTCGTGATCCGCAGTCGACTACGCTAACCGCTAGACCAACGAGGCAGGCAGGTGACACAATGACCTCTATTGATACTCCACGCGTCGTGCACGCAGACCGGCCCGTGCTCATGCTCTGCTCGGACGGCTCGAACCGCACGCCGCAACTGGCCACCAGTTGCGGCGTGCGGTTCGAGCCGTCCATTCAGCCGTCCATGAGCAGCTCATTCTTGACCCCTACCACCGCGCCAAAGTTCGTCCTGCGCACTTTTATTTAACCGCGACGCCGCATATGATTGCCCCTATTTATTTTATTTATTTATTTAATAAATTCTAAAAGAACATAGGAACATCAATATAGGAACTACATTATAATGTGGTGTTATCATAAATTCATATGAATTTTACCGAACACCATCTTGATACCCTTGTATCGAAAATTACGCAGATTCAACGTTTTTTTTACATTGATTTTATTTTGTGTGCGCTAAAAAAAGCGTCACGGTGTTTTGGAGTTCAAAAATAAGTAGTTAAATCCACGTTTCACAAACCTCCTAGTTTTTTATGAGTTTTATATTGTTAGGATGAAAATTGACATATCAGATCCATGTTCTTACTGCCTCTATGGCTCTAGAGAGTGACAGCGCTGCTGTGAGATCGAGGTGAAATGTCAAGATGGCAATCGTGTCTGTGAGATTAATTAAGGAATCAATACTAATATGCATACTAATATTATAAATGCGAAAGTGAGTCTGTGTGTCTGTCTGCTACGCTTTCACGGCCCATCTGTTCAACCGATTTTGATGAAATTTGGTACAAGGATAGTTTGTATCCCGGAAAATTCAAGAGTTCCCGCGGGAATCGAAAAAACTTGGTCCACGCGGACGAAGTCGCGGGAATCATCTAGTAAACAATAATTATGTGGATAACCAGTGTTTCCTTCTAATAATAATTAGCTTGGAAGTCTTGATTACCTTTATCCATTCGTTCCAGGGTTTCCGTGTCCTGATCGAAAGGGAGTGGCTCGATTTCGGGCACAAGTTCGCGGACCGGTGCGGGCACCAGTTCGGCGCGGAGGACCCCAACGAGCGCTCGCCCATCTTCCTCCAGTGGCTGCACGTCGTCTACCAGATGATGGTGCAGTACCCGTGGAGCTTCGAGTTCAATGAGGCTTACCTGGTGAGCCTATACACTATCCACCACTCAGTCCCAGCGGAGGCTTTCACAACTCCAACGAATCAAAATTCTAAACAATTTTCCATTTTCCGTCCAGTTAAAATAGCTAAATTGCCAGTGCATAAATTTAAAGATTGTGTTGAACAGCATTTGTTAAGTCGAGGTTATTATACCATCGATGATTTTCTTAAGGACAAAGTTGCATGAAAGCAACCGGCCTCTCATCCATAAGCTCACATGTCAGTGTAATACTTGTAACGTAACGTGTGTTGGGTTGTTTACTTAGTGTTAAATTTTTGTTTTTGTGAAAAGCGCAACTGCGGCCGTCTTATTCGCCGGCTTGCCGGCTCTTTTCAGTAGAATCAATTTTCCGAACCGGTGGTAGAATCTTGACGTATCATAAGTGACACAAGTTGTCCTACGTGAAATATATAAATCATTTATCATTGTTGGCGCCAAGTGTCCTGTACATCAAGCTAGGGATATCTGGGCATCCAATCAAACTAGTTCACTGTATATCCATTGGTTTATTTCGTTAAGATAACAAAGTTACACAATACACAAGTTGAATCGAGTGTCCGTCTTTATTATTAGATGACGTATTGTGACCGATCCCGCGGTCCTCCTTTACGCGGCCGTTTAATGAATGAATGCATCGTTTATTATTAGACAACAAAGGTCCATAATGGTTAGTAAAAGACTTATCCTATGTTAGTAATTCTAATAAGTAACTTAAATACCTAACCGGTTGGTCTGCGCGATCGTCTTAATGCCGCCGTTTAATCAAGAACCGCGATCGTGTCGCTGACAATCATTTAATCCCTTGTCAAAAGCTCACCTAGTATGTACTCGTTGTTCAGATAAAGCTGGCCACACACGTCCACTCGTGCATGTTCGGCACGTTTCTGTGCAACACGAGCCGCGAGCGCGCCGAGTGCCGCGCGGCCGACACCACGGCGCAAGTGTGGCATCTACTGCAGGCGCCCGCCTACCGCAACCATCTCTACTCGCCGCATCTGCAGCACGACCAGGTAATCACTTAAGGTTCTCCCTTAGGTCGAGTAGAACTCATTAACCCAATAAAAACCTTTTTCTCCAACATGCTTGCAAATTTGAGCATTATTTTGACAAGCTTCTTCGAGATAAATAGAAATTGCTGTACTGGCTAAATACATGCGAGCAGCGGCCGGCAAAAGTTGTTTGAAAATCCATAACTGTCGTGGTTTAGCGGCCAAATAAATACATAGTAAATTCATATCTGTCGTGTAATTTAAAAATGGAACGATCTTTTACTCTGAAACATGGCAACCAAGGAGGTAACTTATCAAAGGTTTTATTTAAATTTCGAACAAGCTTGCATATATTTATTGTTTATTGAAAAAAAAACAAATGAACACTTTAACGCGGGAAAAGTAGAATTACACGTAAAATCAACGAAAGTATCCAATCTCGACCATCGACCTCCCATCAAAGGTTTGAAATACAGAATCACACTGAAGAGACTACTATACAACAAACTTCGACCTCGTTAGAATTATCCCAAACCAACATAATCCCCGGAAAGTCCACTTTAGATTTCAAAAATTGTACATTCAAAAACTGTATTTTTAAATAAAAAGTTCTGTTTAGGTACTGCTTAGTTTTAATTTCCGCGCATTATTTGAGAAAAGTACTATACAAGCCTTGGCAACAACTTACCTGTTTTGCTGACCGCTGCAGTAATGTACTATAGCTATTATTGCTGAATAAACATCCGCACAAAATGGATTTTATTCAATTGGAAAAAATTAAAATTCCAAAACGTATTCTATACTTCCTGTGACATTGGAGGTTATTAGAAAATTTGTTGAGCGTTAAATTCTGTACATATCAAGCAAACATTTGATATCAAGCAATATTTAATGGAATTGACTGTTCTCGTGATACAACGCGAATATTGAGAAGTATTTATTCGACTTGGTCCGCTTTGATTAAGGTTTTTTGGTTCCCGTGTGAACTCTTTAATTCCTATATCTCATTCCAGATTTTTATCTATCTCTGTGCCAAATTTCATCCAGATCCATTCAGCCGTTCTGGCGTGAGTAACAAACCTCCACCCATCCATCCATCCTTTCACATTTATAATATTAGCTGATGCCCGCGACTTCGTCCACGTAGATGTCCACGTTTTTTGGTTCCCGCGAGAGCTCTTTAATTTTCCGGGATAAAAAGTAGCATATAATATGTTATTCCAGACTATATAATTCTATTGCTGTGCCAAATTTCATCAGGATCCGTTCAGCCGCTCGGACGTGATTGATTAACAAACATCCATCCAATCTTTCGCATTTATAAATTTGTAATGATGTTCGTTGCAGGTGATATGGCCGGAGTGCAGCGTGCGCGCGATGCAAGTGTGGTGGGGGCTGACGCGCGGGGAGCGCGAGCCCGCCGCCCGCGAGCCCGCCGCCTCGCCGCCGCCGCCCGCGCCCGAGACACACCACAATGGTGAGATACCTTGCTCACTGTACCACACACTTAACCAATATGATTAAACAAGAGGTCGCCCGCGTCTCGTAATAAATCTTAATTTATATATTAAAGGTTGTTTTTTTTTACGTGAAAATAATACAATAGAACTTAATGCTAGCTAGTCTAACCTAATTACTATATAAATCATGCCCGCGTGGAATGGTGGCAAGAATGCTGGCTGCATTTCCGCGCTGGATAGCCAGGCTGATCCTGATCCAACAAAGTTGGGTTTGTTCGAACACTTATAACTCTAGAACGGCTGGACCGATTTTCACGGTTTTTGATTTGTTGTATTTGCTCTGTTCTGAATAGCAGAATAACTATTGAAAACATTAGAAAAATTACGAAAAAATAAAATAAAAGAAAAACATTTTTTCTTGATTTTGCCATACAAAAAACCACGCGGACGAAGTCGCGGGCATCAAGCTAGTAATCAATAAATAATCAATAAACCACGTACAATTTCAGATTTCTGAGATTATGAAACTTTCCCGCCGTAAAAAGCCTATCAGTTTTAAGTAAGGATTTTCTTAATTAAAACTATGTAATAATATTTTAAACTAATATACTAACATAGGACTTTCATACAAAATTCCAACACCCATTTCACGCTCTGTTGTGTGGATTTTCGTAAAATTGCTTATACAGTTTAATATGATTTAGAACTAATAACCTAAATACGATTTTCAAGTCTCTTACTTCCAAAACTTAGAACCTTCATGTAAGCTTCCAACCCTCATTTCACCCCCTTGTGGTTGATTTTTCGTAAAACTGCTTATACAGATTTTTATTATTTAATTGCCAATTTTCATGTTTCTAACTTCAAAAACTTGACTTTCATTCAAACTTCCAACCCGATTTCAACCCCTTCAGGGCGAATTTTCTCAAAACCGTTTCTTAGCTGATGTCTACACGATCGAAGGATCTACCTTACCTTCCAAATTTCAAGTCTATATGCTTATAGCTCCTGACATATCGTGATTAGTCAGTCAGTGAGTGAATGAGTGGTATTTCGGTAGAAGAAGAAGATTGTGAGTGCCCATTGAACTATCGGTGCCTAGATAGAGACAACTTTGATAGTCACATTTAACATATAAATAAATGATACTTGTCTGAACTGAAGCCTCTACAATTAAATGAAAAAATATCTAAACAATAAAATTATTATATTTTTTAGGTTTAATGACAAAAACTAGATCCTGTGATAATCTACTAAAGGAGGGAGAAAAACGGACGATGCAAAGACGGTGCAGCGATCCCAGCCTAACGCCTGATGTTATGTAAGATTTGATTTATTTCAATCTTTATTGCACACACATAAAATACAGTACAATGCAATTAAAAAAGAAGTAGTAAAACTACAAAGAAACGTGCAAAGGTGGTCTTATGCTAAAGCAATCTCTATGTTTTATTCCTTTAATAAAGTTTTTTTTAATTATTTTTAACAAAATGATGATTAATGTTAACATGCTACCAGACGTAACCTCAGTGTGGGGCATACCAAAGAGATTTCACTGTATTATACTTTTCCTCATACTCTTTTTAAAATAATATCAATAACATTCTAGCAAACAACAACAAAAATCCGTTGCTTTGTTGCAGCGTGATTGAAGGAGAAACCAACAAACAAACACACTTTCGCATTTATAATGTTATTATTATTACACTTTATTTGTACACCACAACACAATAAAATAAAGAAAAAAATATTAAGGAACAAAAATACACAGAAGGAAGTACAAAAAGGCGGCCTTATCGCTTTGCAGCGATCTCTGCCAGGCAACCTTAGGATTAGGAGAAGTTAAGGAGATTAACTTGCGGGTGGTGTATTAATATAAACATACAAACAAATACCTACATACTAATACATAAACCATATAAACAAATAACATAATACTTTTAACAAATATATGAAAATACACTAATATATATTATGTATAAATAACAATGAAAACTAATATAAATTCTTAACATATTTTTTTAATATTTCCAGTGACTTTGGTTGATGTTAGTATGATTGAACAGGAAACTTTCGCTGGTGGTGAACGGCACGAACAGTGTGGACAGCGAACGTGAATGCGAGGATATCGTGTGCGCAGAGCCGATGCGCTCCACTCTCACCGATAGCGGCGTGGACCAGTTACGAGCTGATACTGACACCGACACGGACCAGGTATGTGTTGTGTGTGTGTGAGTGTACGTGTGTGTGTGATTTCGGAACTTCTCTTTTTATACATATATATACATACATAATATTAAGATTTCGGACTTTAAATAACTATTGCAAAATCTTCTAGTGATATTTTTACCGCAAAAAATTGTAAATGATATTCCAAGTTACATTATACATTCGACACCTTTCTATCAATCCACCACTACAGCCCATTAACGTCCCACTGCTGGGCACAGGCCTATACTCCCATAGGAGAGAGGGAATTAGAGCTTAGACTAACCACGCTACTCCAATGCGGGTTGGCGGGCTTTCTATCAATGCTAAGCTCAAAATCAAAATAATAACCCTACCGAACGTTTCAAGGTCGACGGCCTACATCCTGACCACTTCGAAAACCGATTGCGGGACATTACCAGCAACTCGTCCTCTCTAGAGCGTGAAATAGTCGCCGCGCCCACTGTCTCGTCGGAAGAAGACAAGCCTGAAACGAGTCCAATCCCTGTGGATTCAAATCACGTGATAGTGAATGGGGAAGCCGACATCGCGGAAAGTGTCCGGGTCGCGGATGTGGACACGCCTGAGGAGCCGCCGGTTTTCGTGTGCGAAACTTACACTGATGTTATTGGCATGGCCGAGGTAAGTGTATGCAATACACAGATTGTACATCACCCTAGCTTGTTCCTCCCTTTTGTTTAGAGCTTAAATTGCTTGTACTTAAACTAAGATTTTTGTAAATAAAGATCCTGAACAGGTTCGAAACTTTTAAGTGTACCATATTACTATGGGTCTAACATAGTCCGAAAGAATATGCCACCGCACACAGCGCTTGGTCTTTTTCATGTAATCTTCCCGCCGCAAATCTTCTGTCACATTTATTCTTCTACAGATTTTCTCTTTTTAGTGCAAGCTTTGTTATTGTAATTGATAAGTTTGTTATTAATGTAAGCAAATCCCACAGGCAGCAAGAGAATCCGCAAGAACGCGAAATATAAGTATAACGTGGCGGTCCATATCGGAGTCCAGTAACCAATCGTCCACGGGTTTTGACATCCCTGAGAACTCGCCCCAGAACCGCCTAGAACCTGCGACTCTTCGCCTGCAGGAAATCTCCTTAGACAACCACAATTCCACTGAAGGAGACGTGGTCAACCATAATTTTGTGAATGAACTGACGAACCATAATAGGGAAGTAAAACGAGTGAGCAATGGTGCTGTGAACGGCTTGGGAGATATTGCTACGAAGTTCTTGGCAGTCGATTTGAATGGTAAGTTCCATTTCTTCATCGAATTACTGATGAAACATTGTCATGAATGTGTCAACTTTTTGAAGTTAATACTTCTTTAGGGGCGTTGAGCACTTTTTGGTAGGGGGTAAAAATTTAGATTCGCGTGTCCGTGACCGACATGCTCGCGTGACCGACATATGCTCGCGAACATATAAATATACTACATTCGAAATTAAACTTTAATGCTTTAGTGTTAAGGTTTATATTTTAATAATTTTAATTAAAAAAATTAATTAAAAAAATCCCTATGACTCTTTTTTTTTATAATATAACATTCTCACAGGCGGCGCGTCATCGAGCGGCGCGAGCTCGGAGAGCGAGGGCGAGGGCGCGGCGAGCTGCAGCACGCGCGTGGCGAGCCAGCTCACGCTGTGCCCCGCGTCGCCGCGCCGCGCGCCGTGCCAGGCCTGCCCGCACTGCACCTGCGTCTGCGCCAACGGCAACCGGAGCGGTAACCGCACTCGATAACATTCGCACAGGCGGCGCGAGCTCGGAGAGCGAGTGAGGGAACGGGAGCGGTAACAAAACCGGTATATTACTAAAGGAGGAGGAGGTGTAATCTCACCAGGCTGACTACTTGCTGACTTTGAGCTGAGCTTTACGGATTCCTTCTAGCTCCGTTAAGAATCGTGTCGTTAAAATATTGTACGACTATATCGGTGTCATTTACGAAATTTGAGTGTAGAAAATTGTAATATTGTGATCCAAGATAGCCGGTGTTTTTTTTTAAATTTTGATATTCGAAATTTTCTGTCGTTCTGATTACGAAAATTTCGAATGAAAGATAAGCGGGACTCGCATTTTGAAATTTCACTTCATTCGGTTTCTCCGTATGACTGCCTGGTATTTTGTACCACTCAAGGATTAACTATTAATGGTTGCAATAAACAAAAGTATAATTGTGCAGGTAGCGCAACGGAGCCGTCGCCGTCGGGCGGCGCGTGCTGGTGCGGCGCGTGCTGGTGCGGCGCGTGCGGCGAGGGCGGCGTGTCGCGCGTGCGCTGCGTGTGCGGCGCGGGCGCGCGCACGCACGCCGACTCGCTGGACGGCCTGCCGCCCGCCGCCGACCCGCTGCAGGCGCGCCTGCACCAGATCATACTCTACCAGAAGGTAAGCCCGATTCAAAATTCAAATGTTTTTTATTCAAATAAACTTTTATGTGCAGGCCTGACAATAGATGGCGCTGCACGTAATTGTATATAAGTAAACGGTATGTTTTGATAAATAGACGAACCTATGGAAGTGAACCAGTCTTTGATTAAATTAGTACACCCAGTTAAGTTGAGAAGTGTACATTTTACAAGTACTTTTGAATCGTCGAGTGAATCTACCACTGGTTCGGAATGTCATTCCTACCGAGAAGAACCAGCAAAAAACTCGGCGGTTGCTCGTTTGAAAAAATTATTTACAATTTCATTAATTTGTAGAATGCATAAGTTACATATATATGTACAAGGTGTAAGGTAAATGGTATAACATACCGGCGGCTACCCATACCATTTTGACGTTATAAACACTATGGTAGAGTCAAAAAGTCAAAATTAATTATCAAAAACTTCCATACGAAATTAATTAGTTAATTATGGAAAATAAATTTTGGCAACCCTGTGGAGTCCTTTGTTCCTTCTACACCTAAAGTCAGAACTGTACTACAAGCGATAATAATAATTATTATTGTATCGTTATGAAATTTGGCAATTCATTACAATTTGCAAATCATTGAAAGAATAAACTACACAAAATAATTAATAATTGATCAAAACTTAAACAAAGTAAGTCGGGAAATTAATCACAGGGAAAGGCGGCTCATAAAGTAAGGATAAGTGACTGACTTCGACTTACGATGTCCGATACTCGGGCATTTTTTTACAACAATACGTAAGTTCTAGCCGGGCTTTTGCTTTGAGAATTTAATTGCATGCCGAATAATGATTACTTTAATATCGCGAATGGATTTTATCGCAACGCTCGCGCTGGTTACGAGGCTTTACATACGTCGTATTGTTCGCAGTTCATTGATATTGAATCAGCTGTTTTAAGGGATGCCACCTCAATATTTATGTTAAAATTTTCAAGTCCACGTAACTCCCCCAGGATATGAGCTACACGTCTTATGACATTTTTGCAATATATCTATACACCATCTAACATGGGTAGCCGCGGGTATGTTATACTAATTACCTTACACCTTGTATAACAGCTGTCCTTAGCATTGCTGGAGCGAGTCAAATGCATGCTCCTTTGTCATTTACGTAATCTTCAACAGTATAATATGCTTTTTTCAGGAGCATACTTTTAATGGACTTCTTAAACTCGTGTAAAGGCAAGTTCAAGATAGGATGTGGAATTTTGTTATAAAATAGAACGCTCATTCCCACGAACGACCCACATGTCATGTCGTTCCCACGAACGGTGCCACAACACAGGCACTCTTACTGCTTGGCACACACACAGCAACTTTGATCGACAGCGACTCGATGGCGACTTAGGCCTATTGTGTCCACTCAATAGCGATCTTTGATAAAACCTAGTTCTTAATCATTTTCGATGAAAGGAGAAGATTTTTGTTAGTGCTAGCAGCTGTTTACATATAATATGACAATATGACAAAGAAAAATAGCGACATTTCGGATTTGCAGCGATTCTTTATTTATATTTGCAGTGAATAGGCATCGTCTAGGCAAGCGCGCTCCACCTTAGCCTGCATCTGACGATGCAAGCAGGTCTGATTGCAACCAAGCGCTAGTAGTAACCACTAGAAAAGTGGCGAGAAAAATTTACTAGTTGTAATCGCCATTTTTCTCTATCAAAATTGGCTATAAACTATGATAATAAAAATATGTCTATAATATTCGGTATAGTAACCACTAGAAAAGTGGCGAGAAAAATTTACTAGTTGTAATCGCCATTTTTCTCTATCAAAATTGGCTATAAACTATGATAATAAAAATATGTCTATAATATTCTTTATTTCATGGTCAAAAATGTGGTGTTGCTAAAAAAAAAGTACATTAATATAGATTTGTTACCACAAATATTTCAATGAAAACTGCATGCTGTAAAACAAAAAATTACTCAACTTATTTTTCAAATTCAATTCGATCCCACAGAAAGTGGTGGAAGATTTGCGAGGACAGTTACGAGACGCTCGCGAGGCGCTGCGCCGCGCGTCGCCCGCGCCCGCCGCGCCGCCGGCCCCGCACGCACAGGTAACACTCGTTTTTAATTTATATGTCACCGTAAGATTGTAAAAACCGTTAGATTATAATCTAACTCGCGAAATTGTAAACTGTCGAATGATTACAATATAACGGATTATTTTTCGGTAGATTGTAATCTGTTAGGTTTATTTACCCGATAGAACCTAAGTGCTTGAACCTAACCTAAATACTTGTTTATTTATGTCGAACCCTAACCTAACCTACAAGAAAAAGACAAGAAAACGTAAATACAATGAATATTTCAAAAATTGACACTTAAAACTTTGAACGGTTCACAATCTTTCGACTGTTTACATTCTATCGAAAAAAAAGCGTTAGATTACAATCTTACGGTGACATAATATATATTATGCCGATAATAGATGCCGACTTCTTATTTATGCTTGCTTGGTACCTACTGTACAGGCCTGAAATAAAGCAATTGACGGCCGAGTAATATTGGAAGTACGAGGCGAAGCCCAACTTCCACTTCCGCAAATCCGATTTTATTGCGCAAGCCGAGGCCTTAATAAATAAAGGTGGCCGTCAAATGCTATTCTGGCCAAGATGTATCTCATTCGCGAGGAAGCAATAAATTAGAGCGCTAATCTAACCTAATCACATAAATATTTGAATTTGTATGAACCTCTTCTTACTCCTCTACAGGCGAGTATATATATACGTTTAGGCTCGCTCTTATCCACATCCAATAAAAAATTGTATGTACACGTTCCAGGCGGCGGGTAACAGCAACGGAAACGGCACAGCTCGGCGCAGTTTGCGCAGCGGCAGCAGCAGCGGCGCGGCGAGCGGCAGCAGCAGCGGCAGCGCCTCCGAGGTGGAGGTGGGCGAGGAGGCTCGCGGCGTGCTGTGGCTGCCCGACAGCGCCGCGCCGCGCTGCCAGCACTGCCGCAATCAGTTCTGGCTGGCGCGGCGCCGGCACCACTGCCGGTGAGACATGCGACACGTTACCCGCCCCGCAGCGGCAGCGGCGCGGCGAGCGGCAGCAGTAATGTCCTCCCGACCGAATTTTGGCCACGGCGGTTCAGACAAATTGGCCATCTGCGCGGGAGATATTATAGTGCACAAGTGTGTACACAGGGTGCACTCTCTGTTCCTTTTACTCTCATAGCCCGATGGGACAAAATCCGACACGATCGGAGAGAGATCAGGCGCTAAACCGACGGCTTAACATGCTCTCCGAGGCACGGGGGTGGCACACCTCCAACTTCCTAACTCCGGGCTAGTACTGAGAATTTATTGTCAAAAGAATCCAATACTTTTTAGGGCCCGACCCGGGACCTCTTCGGCCGCGGTCGAACATGCTAACCAACTAGACCAACGAGGCAGTAGTAACAGTGCATGGAAAGGTTGACTGACGACTAAGCGCGGCTGAGGTACACACCCTCGCCTTCACTTTATGCCACCAAAAATATTGACACATCACTACTCGCACGGGCTCAAGGTCACGGGCTTTTCTGTTAATCATTGAAACGTTCTTTATTCGTCATTTAAGGCTAAATTCTTAAAGATATTTAGTTATGTGATGAAGGTATACCCGCCCCGACTTCACTCTTGTGAGAGCTCTTGCCCTTGAAAGCTTGAGACAGCTTGCAAACTGTCTCTAGTGTGTACCAAATTTTATCAAGACCGGTTAAGCAGATTTATAGGTAAATCAATAGGTAATAAACTGGCTGATGTGGATCGAGGTATCTTGGTTCCCGCGAACTCTTTAATTTTCCGGGATAAATTGATGTGTTATGACAGGCTATAATCTATATCTGTGCCAAATTTCATCCAGATCCATTCCGTGATTGAGTAACAAACATACATCCAAACTTTCTCATTTAAAAAAATAGTAAAAATAGTGTGAAAGTATAGTTTTGAATAAAAATACTCACTATTTAAAAAGTTATAGTGTGAGAGTGTAGTTTTAAATAAAAATACTCACTAGCTGCGTGTATCGCAGGCGGTGCGGCGGCATATTCTGCGGCTCGTGCTCGGAGATGAGTCCGTGGGGCGACATGGGCGCGGTGCGTGTCTGTCGCCGCTGCCGAGCGTTGCGGTGACCGCGCCGCACAACCTAAGACGACCCCCCCCCCACACTACACACACCGATACCTCTCGACCGCGCTGACATGATACTACCGACCTTGCTCTCATTACCTGATACCTCCCTTTCCTGAATAACTAAGCTTTAATAACTAAAGATTTAGCTATATATATGTCACCGTAAAATTGTAAAAAACCGTTAGATTATAAATCCAACTAGCGAGATTGTAAACTGTCGAAAGATTACAATTTAACGCATTATTTTTCGGTAGATTGTAATCTGTTAGGTATATTAACCCGATAGAACCTGATTATTTATGTCGAACCCTAATCTAACTTAAAAGAAAGAGACAAGAAAACGTAAATACAATGAATATTTCAAAAATTGGCACTCGGAACATTGAACGGTTCACAATCTTTCGACAGTTTACAATCTATCGAGATAAAAAGCGTGAGATTACAATCTAACGGTTTTACAATTTTACTGTGACATATCAATGTGTTCCGATTATGAACTAAAAGAGCAGCGCCAATCATTCAATCCCACTGATGAGTAAGCAAGCACAAATACAGTTTACTTCTGTCCTTGCTCTCATTACCTCACTTTCCTGTGTGACGTGTCTTAATAAATAAACCAATCGAAAACAGCAGCGCTTATTATTCGATCCCACTTGTATGTGATAAGCACACTAATTAATGATCTCTTCTGTAATTTTTATTGACGTCATTTGACATTGAACCTTACCGACAACACTTACATTAGCTTTTACAGTACTTGCATGTGAAGTGAGTATGGACATATGCTCTTTTGGAATTAATTGTTCACTTAGTCTATTTTTATGGCATTATTATCCCTTACGGCAGCGTGACCAGCCACGTGTAAAGTGAGAGTGAGACGGAATGATTAGCGCCACTTCTTTTCTTTATTGGCACGCGTTATACGGAGATGTCGCGCCAAACTTCTAGCATGCATTTCGTAAAGAATATTATTTAGGGCAGATTTTTACAACTACACACAAGTAAGCTACTTTGAGAATGTGTTTATAAAAAAAAATAGAAACTATTAGAAGTTACGCGAGACGCGGCATCTTTCTTTAAACAACTTAAACTAAGCTTTATATACTTTGACATAAGGGCGACGATATGCGGTAAATCTTTCAACAATCTCTCAAAGTAAGTATATGAAGCTATAATTATATCCAGAAATGCTATAAGAATGACATTCTATCCTTTTCTCTCGAATGACTGTAATCATAAGATGAAAAGAGATAAACCTATTTTCGTTATCCTAATTTCATCGGATTGGGTTAGGTACAGGTTGGTTATATTATCAATAACAAATATTGATTGTGCTAAATTGATTATTATGACTGTTTATATTCAATATTACTTGCCCCTTAGACACAATGAACTTCAAGTTTTGGAAATCAAAAAGATCAAGGTCCTTGATCAGAACCAGAGTTGTAAAATATTTCCCAATAAAAAAAGTCAGTCAGCTATTTGACTACGATTTAGAAACTGTCAGTATAACTTGCTATTTATTTACAATGTCTTCTGCTTGAACTGTTAATGCAGCTACTCAAATGTTACATTTTAGTGGTAATACATAATATGTATATCTGTTGGCATTATCAAGTTAACTTAATATGTCGGATTCCATCAAGCCAAGTGCGTATTGCGATTTTTCACATAGTAAGTATAATTATGTTGTTTATTTTCATAAATTTTTTGACATTTGACTGAAAACATTATTATTGAATGAAAATTTTTTCTTCACTTACTGTATATGGACTTATTTTTTCTTACTATATATTTTTTGAGCCTTAATCGATGGGAGCATATTTTATTATTGAAAAAGTTATTGCTCCAGGACGGTTGCACTAAGATCCTTTTATGTTTCGCGCTTGGCCTCACAAATGAACGCCAAATCGCCATTATGTAAACTTTCTCCGAATTAAATCGCCGAGCTCGTTGGCCAATAAACTCTCTTTACAGATTACAGTTTATTTATTTTATTTTGACAGCTAAGTCTGCAATTATTTACTTTGAATACCTATTAAAACTTCGCAAAGCGCGCTTAGGTTTTGGTCAAACAATTTTATATAAGTTGGTAAAAAATATTGTAAGATGTTTGAATCTAATAACCTAAATAACAATGGACTAACTTGGTGCTGCATAAAGTGAATTTGTGGAGTACACACAGACAAAATACTGAAAAGTCCCTTTGAAAATCACGCTCGCACTTTCCAGCAACAAAAAAGTCCATATTTACAAGACATCAATTTAATTATACTAGTCAGCCTGCTTCGTTAAACGTGGCTATATTGTTTTGTTATTTTTTTAAGAATGCGAATGTGTAATAATAAAGATGGCATCATGATTCATGACAGGTTACTCCAACTTGAATATAAATTCACATTTATCTATGTTATGTATTCAATATAATGATGTATTAAATAGAATCAAAGCATGGTGGAAACTTAGGATGTATTCCAGAAAGTTAAGGATATGATTGACAACCCAGAAAATATGTAAAAAATTTAGAAAACTTATTCGTCAAATATGCAACCATACTTACAAAGTAAGGTCCCATATTAGATTTGTAATACATCTTGGATTGCCAAAAATGAGGAATTATGTTTAAATCGGTAAGGTCGTGATAGAAAATGATAGAGAATGTTGTTAGGAAATGTCCATAGTGTGAAGGCTGATTTTTTTTTCTTCTTGGTAGCCACTATAGACTGAACTGTTAGATAATTCTTGGCTATATATAATGACGATACTCGGCTGATAGATATTTTACTCGCGGTATTGTTTTAGTAATCATAATATATAGTCACTACCTACCATTAAATTATTTCCTGAATGTATAATTCGAAAGGTTAGCGGCACTACTAGCTGTACCGTGTGTGATACCGTTTGTACATTGTAAATTACTTTACTGATTCGACATCGAACTTAAAATGCAGCATAAAATAATATATTTACACAAGAAATGGTACTTCTCATGACATCCTTAAGTCCTAAAGTCCGGATGCAATGGCATTGCATCTGTGCGAACGAGTCTCATTATATTTACGCGAGGTGACAGAGACAGGTAATAACAGTTCATTGTACGAAATTCTTCGTGCTTCGCGTCCGGACTTTTCGCGTCGCATATTGTGTAAAAGATTTATGCCACCGTAGAGTAAAGTCTGTTGACTATTTCCTAGTTAAATATACGCTGCTTAAAGTTTATCGAATGCTCGACTTTATAAGTCCATATTATTTGTATATTGAAGTTAGTGTTTCTATATATTACCTTACTTGCTTTGTATATTTAGACGCCAATGCCGTATTGTTAATATAAAACCCTTAAATGCATGATTTTTCTTTTTTTAATGCCATAAATTGACACAGGTAGAAAATTAAGCATAGATAAAGGGAAAAATAAAGAAAAAAATATTTATTTTCCAAAAAGTATATTTTTATAAAAAAAACTTACTGATGTAGATCTACATCAGTATGCATTACATTTAATATTAATAATGTAGCCTAAGTACTGTGCTATTGGACGATTGTCGTCGAATTAGGCTTACTGCAGTGAATGAAAATCTTTGAAACAGTTGTTTCTCTGATTTAGACACAGCGGTATATTACATTTGGTACACGACCATTGTGTGGTGTCCTTACAATTGGGCATCTTGCACCGTAATCGATTGGCAAATACGGGCCAATGTTCGAATCCATCTACGCGCACATCTTTTGACGGGAGTGGATGTTGCGGACCTTTTTGCCTTTTTATTTGAAGCTCGCGTTCTAGAGAGGAAGTACTAGGGCGCCCTCTTTTACTACCTCCAGACATACCTATATTACACAGTGTGTCAGCTAAACAATTACGAAACTCCCCAAGATTAGGCAGCTGCTTTTTTGTGACACCTTTAGCAATTAAATTTTTTTTCATAAGCACCCATGAGTTGATTGTAGTGAGGTCCAGTAGATGATAAAACAAGCGTAAATACCATTTTCGGCTCTTTATTCGAATTCGATAGCGTCCTAAAAAGCTGTCCATTAGGTCGACTCCTCCCATATGCATGTTGTACTCTTGCACAATTTTGGGACAAGGGATGTCAATTTTTTGTTTAGCTTTCTTGTCGTATCTTGATACTTTTCCAACAGGCTCGGCGCCGACGTAAGTCGATAAAAGAGTGACGACTTTATTATCTTTCCACGCAGTGGCCGAAAAGTCTACTCCATCTGAATGGGAAACGCGTTCCTCATATGTGCCTCTCGGAACAGAAGTTTTCATAAGTTCCTTTTTATCAGGGAGTCGACAATTCGGTAGCCTGTTTTGCTGAATAGTTCCGACACATTGTATACCCTGTTTATTCAAATAATTTACCAAAGGCAGGGATGTGTAAAAATTATCGAAGAATACAATATGATTGTTCATCCTTGGTATAGCTCTCGCCAAACGTATAACGACGTTATTTGTTATTCCTAGATCAGGTTCATCGGCTGGTTTGTCTTTTTTTTCTTCTTGTCCAGAATATACCTCAAATCTGTAAGCATATCCCATAAGATTACAGAGAACAAAAAGCTTATAGCCCCATTTGTGAGGCTTATTTGGTAAATATTGCTTCAGGAAATGTGCAATTTTAGTGGAACACATCTGCTCATCTATAGAAAGTCGTTGGTCTATTGCAACTGATGAAAATGTCGTATTTAGCTGTTCTATCACAGGCCGAATCTTATGGAGGCGATCGTGATCGGAATGGTCTCGCGGAAGATGTTTATTATTATCGTTGAAATGTAAGTAGCTCCGAATCATCTCAAACCGATTTACAGGCATCGCGCTCTTTACAGGATCGTACCCAAACTTGGAATGCCAGTATGAGCGTACACTAGGGAATTGCTCCACTGACATAAATAAAAGAATACCTATGAATTTTTTAAACTCCCCAACAGTAGTAGTGAAAGATACTGAAGGGTTTTTCTGTACTGCATATAAGTTAGTTTCATCAACAATTTTTTGAAGAAACTCTGGTGTGAAGTAGTGCAAAAAACATTTATATGGTGTATCAAGTTCAGTTATAGCAGAGTCTGTTGTGTTTGGTTGGTGAATTATTTTCGATTCGTCAAACAACAAACTGTCTTTTTTCCAAATGAGTTTCCTTTTATCAAACTCTACATATTGTTGAATACCTTCTTGCATGGGTAATGAAATAATAGTTTGACTTGATGCGCCAGGCAAATCTTGAACTAGTGGTGGATCACTATAGGTAGGATCTTCATGGTCCTCTGCATCCTCGTCTTCCAACTCTTGAATTATTTCTCTTGCATTAGCGAAAAAGGTTTCTTCATCTTCACTTTCATCTTCCAAGCCATCCTCAGAAATATTTCCATCTTCTAAAGCTGCCAGAAGTTGTTCTATGTCTTTGTCTGCCAATTTACGGGACATTCTGGATAAATAATCATAAAATTCATATGAATATAGTATGTATCTGTATACAAATAAGTCAAAAATAAAAAAATATAATATACCTACAGTAAAACTTTTTTTTAACCGATTTTGCATACTGATGTATTTCTACATCACAATTATACAGCTAATATTTACAAAAACTGTTACTGTATTTAAAAAAAAAAAATGCAACGTGTTCTGCTTACCTCTATCCTCTCGTCAATCACTTTTATCGCGTAATAATACTATTTAGTATGCATTAAAATAAAATTTTAATTTGACCGCCAAAGTGCGTATTCGAAAATGCTGCGCCAAGCTGTCAAATTATGACAATTGAAAAAGTTAACTGCCATATTGTGACAGCTTGCGTTCAGAAACTAAGATAAATATTTTTAGCACCTAATAAAAGCAAAAAATACTGTGTTTGAGTTACCGTTTAGAAATTATGTAAGGACAAATACACTGATGTATAAATACATCATCATGCATTTAAGGGTAAGACAAAATATCGAAATTAAACGATTCGAAAGGCTTAACACAATACCACAGCTGTAGATTATAGACATTAAGCATCGTTAAATTGCTGTAATGTGTATAACCGAATATCCGATTTACTGACGAATTACTAATAACTACGAGTTTTATATTTTATTTGTGATATTGATGATAATTTTTATATGATAATAATATAAGAGTTTAAAACATGTTGATTCACGATAAATTTATGGTGATTTAATAGTCGCGGTGCGTACTCGTTGATTTTATTTAATTATTGTTAAATAACAATAATTTTAATAGGGTGTATGCGAATAGCATGGGATACTTGTAATATTATGATAGCCTTTTATAATACGATAAGCAATAAAATAATAACCACGGTAATTTGAAAATATTAAAAACAAACTTGTGTCCATATACACTTTGAAGTTTAATTAAATGTGGTATTGTCATTATCAGTTCAATGAAATAATTATTGGTCTTCGTCGAAAGTAACGGTTCTTATCTGAAAAGAATAGATTTCCTAATGTATGGAATTAAGGTTTCGAATGTGCTAATTGTCTTGACATAAATCTGAATTTATTTTCTTTCTTTCTGCACAAACTATTTTTCATTTTATGTGGGTATCTTTAAATAAGACATTATTGTAAGTCTATTTTTGTTGATCTATAATTTATATCACAGATCAATGTCAAGACGATTTTAATGTAAAGCGGAGAGAAATGGAGTGTTTTGTTTATCAGCAGGAATTGTTATACTTGCATATATTTTATACTGAATGAAGCTCGGAGTAACTATAAGTTCATTGTCGAAGTGCAAACTTGTTTGTGACCAATGAATGACATATTGTGAAATAAAGCATATTTAGTTTTGACGCGTATTTTATTTGAATGACCTGTATTACCTATAGTTCGCGCGCGAGTTGAATGCAGAGTATGCATTCAACCCGCGCGCCAACTGTACCTATTATGGTTTTTACTGTCGTCTTAAAGCTAAAGTGCACACGACACGTTTTAGTAATTTCGATTTGATCGCTTTTCGACAGCACTTACATGTACTGCCCCTGCACACGCTTAAACTCAAATAATTAATCTATCACCAATACATAGAAAATATTGAATCCATACTTAATATTATAAATGCGAAAGGGCCCATCTATTCAACCGGTTTTGATGAAATTTGGTATAGCGGTAGGTTACATCCTGGGGAAGGTCATAGGCTACTCTTTATCCCGGATAATCAAAGTTCCCCGGGAACCAAAAACCTCAATCCACGCGGACGAAGTCGCGGGCATCAGCTAGTAATAATATAAGTACCAGGACAGCAGAAGATAATTACGTTACTTATCATTGACTCATACATTCAGACTGTAAGGCAGTACGAAGTTCGCCGGGTCATTGCTGATGGCACGACAGGCGTGTCATCAATGGTTTTAACTAGTGGCTTATGACACGATAGGTGTGTCATTTTTTCATCGATTGTAACACCCTCAGATTAAGTTTTAGAAGGGTCTGCCCAGAACAAAACTATCAAGATTTTCCACGTAGATTAAGCCTGTTGTCTTAGCCTCTCGATATTGCGTGAATGCAACAGTTCCAGGGATTGACAACCTTTATAAATTGCATTGAATTTACATTTGCACTAGGTACACGAAAGGCGTGTCTATTTGAATTGATTGTAACAAAGGGACAATAAAATAGGTCGATATAAAGGATATACTTAGAACAAAATCATCGTGATTTTTTTATTCATTTAATATAACAAATACAACGTGTTTTTTTCATTAATGATTTTGATATGCAATTAACATTTTAGTTTTATCAAAAAATGCATAGGTATTCTGTTATCTTGTAAGCAACTTTCTGGAGCGTCTCAACATTCCTGCGCATCCGCCATTGTATTATTTTTAGCTAAATTGGATAAATTAACATCATAAATTTGTTAAAATATAAGTTGGCCGACTTAATAATAATAAATGACTTAAAATGAATACTGAGTACCATAAACTAGCTTAAGATACCAAGCACATGAGAGATTTCGAAAAGTGCCGCCGGTCACTGTCAAACAATAGCCGGCTTTTTATGATACATGCCTCTAAGCAATTATAAACCTTACTTCAATAAGCATACGGATAATATTATCTTATCTAAATGCTTTTACAAATAAAATAATACCTCTCATAACCCTAGCTTTTAAATGTTATATGTACCTATTTACTACCTTATACAAATATAGTATATATTACACACATTAGACATTAGTTTCCTTGACCAATTACGTGAATACACCGAAAAATAATAAACAATATCAAAAAAGGTTTGAAACATCTGAAAAAGTAAAGTCACTTAACTTCCATTTCAGGAATAACACGTAGTTTACCTCTGCAAAACCAATGTAATTAACGTATCGTGCCGTACACTCCCGTAGTTTGATTCCAACTAAACTTGAATCAAGTCTAAACCAGTAAAAAAGTAAAAAAACCATGTAGTTTTATACACATGGCTGATGGCACACTAGGCGTGCCATGGACTTCTATGGCGCTTGACACGCCAGTCGTGTCATAGAAAATTTGTTCCCAGCCATGGCGAAAAGTTTTCCAAAATGGGTGCCGCAACGAATCGGTTAAAAAATAAATAAGTAAGTATATTTTGTAAACATTTATTATTATTCAATTTTCAGATTTTTGGTTTAACATAGGAAAATATATTTTTAACAAATAGAACTAGGAACTAGTTTAATATAAAAATAAATAATATTAGATAAATGGGAATGATCTTTTGGTATAACTGGTCTGTGAATATATACACACAAATAAATTCAACATATTATTAGCAGCTAACAGACATTCCTGCATTTAATATTTTAAAAAAACAATAATAACAAATAGGTACGTATATTTTCACTATAGTTACTTAATATATTAAATGTGTATTACACAGCTAAATCAAATCAAATAATGTTTTATTCAATTTAGGTTGATATATACTACACATATTGACGTCCACTTATTTAGTTATAGTAGTTATTAGTCCAGGAAAGGAAGCTAGGCGACCCCAACAGCAATTCCTCAGACGACGAAACTTTACAGTATGATAAGGTGTCATGAAGCCCGATATACAATCAGGCGGCAACCAACTGTAGGTATAAAACTCGCCACACTACAGCATATATCTGTACGCATATATAGCACTACGCTCTACGCTCGATTTTACAGCCAACTAACCAATTTTGTTACTTGAAATATTTGATTATTATTTATTTACTACAATACTTACCTAATATCTATGCCTCCGCGACACATTATTACAGTAAATACTAGCAGACGCGCCCCTGCTTCGCTCGGGTGAAATTTTTAAAAATTCCTTGGGGGTGAAATATCCAAAAATCCTGTAACACGTACTTCTTCATATTTAACCGAAAGCCCAAATGCCAAGTTTCATGGCTACCTAAAACTTGAAAAATGAAGGACTTTCATACAAGCTTTCAACCACTATTTTACCCCTTTGGGGGTGGAATTCCCAAAAACAGTACACACACGTACACACGTACCCACTACAGCCCATTAACGTCCCACTGCTGGGCACAGGCCTCCACTCTCATAGGAGAGAGGGAATTAGAGCTTTGACCCACCACGCTGCTCCAATGTGGGTTGGCGGGCTTTAACGACTATTATCATGTTAGTCATAATAACCGGGACCGACGGCTTAACGTGCTCTCCGAGGCACGGGGGTGAAACACCGCCAACTTCCTAATTCCGGGCTAGTGCTGAGAATTTCTAGTCAGAAAAACCCAACACTTATTATGACCCGACCCGGTACTCGAACCCGGGACCTCGTCAGCCGCAGTCAAACATGCTAACCACTAGACCAACGAGGCAGTCATGTACACACACGTACTCCTTTATTTTTTACCAAAAGCTCAAACCCCAAGTTTCATGGATATAACTTGAAAGATGACGGACTTTCATACAAACTTTCACCCCTATTTCAACCCCTTAGGGGTGGAGTTTTGAAAAATCCTTCCTTAGTGAGCGCCTACATCATAGAAGGAACCTACTGTCAAAATTTCAAGTTTCTAACCCCAGCGGTTTAGGCTGTGCGTTGATAGCCAGTCAGGACAAACGATTTTATATATATAGAATAGATAGAAAAAAGATTGACATCCTACCTACTTACTAATATAGATAGATTAGGTATGTATGCGCCCGATCATTCACAAACGCTAGGTACAGTGTTCTTCTATGTACCTATAGTACGCGCGCGAGTTGAATGCAGAGCTAATATTGTACGGTGACACACGATGCATTCAACTCGCGCGCATACTATAGGTACATAGAAGAACACTGTACCTAGCGTTTGTGAATGATCGGGCGTGTCATACCTACATGTCAAATGTAAAACTAAATGGTACGGAACCCTTCGTGTCCAACTCGCACATGACAGGTTTTCATTGTGGTGTATTTTTTTTTTTTGGTGTATTTTTATGTGTTTTACCTACAATAAAAGTGTAATTTCATTCATTCTCATTCATACGATTCATGTGATACCTACTGCCCGCTGACAGACAGACGGACAGAGAGCGCAGGCTTAGTAATAGGGTCCCGGTGGCACACTCTGGGTACGGTACCCTAAAAAAGAATAATCGTAAAATATAAAAATAGAAAAGTCCGCCGGAGTGACCGCGGCACGGCCAGGGTTGCCAAATTTGGTTTTGAAATCTACCGAACAAGGACGAGACCGTTGATAGGAACAAACACAACTGATAATAATTATTTTACACAATACTAGCAGATGCCCGCGACTTCGTCCGCGTGAAATAAGTTTTTTAAATTCCCACGGGAACTCCCAAATTTTTCGGGTTAGTATATAGCCTATGACACTCACAAACTTTACCTCTTTATAATATTAGTATAGATTTATTTAATAAAATTACACATATTATGGCAGTAGGCATTAAAAGTTACAGGTATGCATAATTTAGGCTTCACCATGTCTACGCTTGATTTGAAATCAAAAATCACAAATGACTGACCTTCGCTCACGTTTCGACACGATTCGAAAGAAAGAAATGGAAAACGTCACGATCTGCGCGTGTACGAACCGGCAACGTCACTTATTATATTGCGGCAAATCTTATACTTCATTATGTATGAAACTGAATAAACCGAACCACTCATACTTCGGCATTTTTGTTATACTTGCTAAAATACCGAACACCTGGCAACCCTGGGCGCACCACTGGCGGCGACGCGCTAAGTAGGTAAGTTGGTAACTTAGCGCGTCGCTGCCAGCGTCGCCGAATCAGAGATCCCGCCCCGCGCCCCCGCGCCCCCGTGGCTCTCGTACACAATTCATATTTGCATTTTTCGATACAGTCCATTAGTAAATAATCAAAGCTGTCTCTAGGCATCCATACTAATATTATAAATGCGAAAGTGTGTCTGTCTGTCTGCCACGCTTTCACGGCCCATCTACTCAACCGATTTTGATGAAATTTCGTAAAATGTTAGGTTGTATGTATAGGTGTAAGGACATAAGCTAGGTACCTACTTTTTACCCTGGAAAATTAAAGAGTTCCTGCGGTAATCAAAAAACCGTAATCCACGTGGACGAAATCGCGGGCATCATCTAGTACGGAAATAATTGAAAAACTTATCCGGGTCACACACAGTTTTACACATAAAATTGTATAATACACGCCATCTAAATACCTGTTTCTTTTATGAAAACCTAAAACCGTTTACCTATACCTACTTCTTTTTTGCGTTTCAAATAATATATAATAAACTAGATGATGCCCGCGACTTCGTCCGCGTGGTTTAAGTTTTTTGTTATTCCCGAGGGAACTACTTAATTTTCCGGGATAAAAAGTAGATTATGTCACTCTCCAGGTCTTCGACTATACCCATGCCAAAAATCACGTCGATCCGTAGCTCCGTTGCGGCGTGATTGAAGGACAAACCAACAAACAAACACGCGGACGAAGTCGCGGGCATCAGCTAGTATGCAATAAAAGTTCTTATCTGTATGAAATGGAGCTGAAATTTTAAGAAACGGTCGAACGAAAACGTTTCTTATGAAAAGCATTCCACGCGGACAAAGTCACGGGCATTAGCTAGCGAGATATAATGACAAATAGTAATAATGATAACGTGTGTATGTGTGAGTTTAGCAATACTTGTTCCCACAGAAAATTACCTTTGTGTGTTCGCCTTCTATATTTTTCCTTTGTTGTGTCGTTGCGCGTTGGCCGCAACCTATGGTACCTAGTAGGTAACTATAGTAACATAATCATACTAATAAAATAAATGCGAGTGTTTTTGTTTTTTGGTTTGTTGATTTGTTGGTTTGTCTTTCAATCACGCCGCAACGGAGCAAGGGATCGACGTGATTTTTGGTATTGGTATAGTTGAGGACCTGGAGAGTGACATAGGCTACGTTTTATCCCGGAAAATTAAGGAGTTCCTGCGGGAATCAAAAAAGCTAAAACCACGCGGACGAACTTGCCGGCATTAGCTAGTCTTACTAATCAAATAATATAATAATATAATATATAATAATAATCAAATAAATATTATAAATGCGAAAGTTTGGATGTATGGATGGATGTTTGTTAATCACGCCCGAACGGCTGAATGGATCTGGATGAAACTTGTCACAGAGATAGATTTTAGTCTGGAATAACACATAGGCTACTTTTTATCCCGGAAAACTAAGGAGTTCCCGCGGGAACCAAAAAACCTCAATCCACGCGGACGAAGTCGCGGGCATCAGCTAGTAATAATATTATAATTACTATGAATGTGAAAGGAATTTTTCAAGAATTGAACTTGAAGAGTTCAACCGATTTAGCTGATATTTGAAATATGAACACATGACCAACTTCACGGGTGAACTCATGGTGGAGAACTCCTCAAATACTCATCGTAACTCCTTCGTGTTTGAGCTCATTGGATTTGTCTTATCGTGTAGGTACTAAAGACCAAGAATGTACTTGGCGTCCAGGGTATCATGATGGAATCGGGAGGTCGTCACAGGACCTCTTCAAATACTCATCTTAACTCTTTCGTGTTTGGGCTCATTGGATTTGTCTTGCCAAGTAGGTACTAAAGACCTAGAAAGTAGTTGGTGTCCAGGGTCTCATGATGGAATCGGGAGTTGGTCAGAGAAACTCGGTTGATTAAGTACTTTGGTTCAGAAATATTTATGAAACATTTCGTGAACCTCGATCTTTTACGAAAACTGGTTTAGAAATCTCGTAGAAATCGGTATACCTACCTACTTGCTTTGAAAAAAGAAAAAACTCGTCGAATTCAGGATCTCCTACTTTTTTGAAGTCTGTCAAAAATAGTTGTTAAATTGTATATAGCTTTTCCAAATAAATTTTGGTGTTGTAATTACTTTTATTTCGGTTCCAAATAAAAATATCAATTTTTTCCATCCGTAGTATACAAACACTGCACTCGCGAAATCGTAATAAAAATTTTGACAAAAAGTGATACACCCGTCCGTTCACGAGCGCGTTTCAGCGCAAACTGAGGCGAAAAATCAAGTTCTCGGATATTTTCCTTAGAAAAAGTATGAAAAAAATATGGTGGGACGCATAAATGACTACGTACTTCACTTGGACGCACAATGTGGCATAGTTTAGATAGAGGACTATATATGCCATCATTTTTTTATAAATTACTAATTAAAATATGCAGCGGATACATAAATGAGGGTTCCTGAACAGACCCCATTTTTCGTCATTTTAAGCGATTCATGCGTTCGATATTACGTATTTATGCAGAAAATTTGTATGGAGTGTGCATTTTTTATATGGTCAAACGAACGCTGAATACATGACCTTTAATTTGATACCATGATATCCCCACAGCTAGAATTCCTATTTCTTTAAAGTGTACCTGGAAAAGTATGAAATTTGTATAAGGCGCCAAAAATTTTTAACGGAAGAATTTTTTTTTTACCTAAACTCTTTTATGTTTAATATCTTGGTGCAGAAAAATGTTCCGAAAAAACTTTCTTCACTGGAAACATTCATGTAAAGTATGGAAGCTAAATAAGAAATATCCAACAAATACTCCAAGCTGAAACAACCAAATTTTGAAAAAATATGTTTTTTTAATGTTACTTGCATCGGAAAATTGCTCATTCAAACTTTTTCACTGGAATGCCCTTCTATTGCCGTTTAATACCTAAAAGTTGAAAATCCACAAAATATTCCATCAGTCTATATTTTTTACGAACGTTACCTTTTTATTCGTAGTGAAAAAAAAATCCGTCCATTTTTTTTATTGATATGATAACAATATTTTTTTTCCTATCAACTATCAAAATATCCAACATAATAATCAAGCGCAATAAAAACTAAAAATATTTTAGAAATAAATATTTTGTATTTAATCAATCAGGGGAGCGTGGTGACGTCACGATACAGAGATAATATGCCTACGACGACGCGAGCCTGTACTCGACATTTAAAAGTATTTCGTTAATTTGGGGTAGTTTTCGAGATTTTCCTCAAAAATTTCCTCCTGTAAAATTCTGTATGAAAAATTTTTTTCACTGATGGCTTCGTATAGAAGTCAGAACATATAACTTGAAGAAAAATATGGAGACAGCTGATGATTGAGGATTTCGGAGACGGGTAAAGAGCACGGCCAAGGAATTGAAGATAGGTGGGGGGTGCTCGAACAAATGTCACTGGAAAACTCTGGATGAGTTTTTGGTTGATTGGCGGTGAGTTTAAAAAAAACTCCAAAATGGTGGATTCAAGCTGGCTGCCATACAAATTTCGTCAGTGTCTATCTCGGAGAGTATAAGAGATGGAAGTGTGGTTTCTTGTCAAGAGATTATCTGGACGAGGAGGTCTATTTAGCGAAATGAAAAAAAATTTCAAGAAGGCGGAATATTTTTTTCCATACCAAATTATATGGCGAATAGGAACTATAAAAGACTGGGTACTTATTGTAGCGAGATGATGATTGAGGATTTCGGAGACGGGTGAAGACTACGGCCAGGGTATTGAAGAAAGAGGGGGTGTGTTCGGGGATGCATGAAAAAAAAAACAAACATAAACTACCAACACACCCGCATAATTGTTCTCCTAGAAAGAGGCAGAAAACGATACAATGTAGAGTGGGAGTAGTAGTATAATGGGAGTAGGGAAAAATTATGACATTTTGGGAAACAAGGTGGCGGCCGATTTGCCTAAATGAACCGATCGAAGCATTGAAGTTAGTTAGTTAAATGTCATTCAAACTTCATCCAATAGACAATGAGCTGAACAAAATTCAAATGGCGGATTTAAGATGGCTGCCATACAAATTTATTTGGTGTCTATCTCCAAAATTATAAAAGATGGAAGAGTGGTTTCATGGCAAAAGATGATCAGGACCTGAAGATCTACTTGATGAACAGGAAAAAAAAACAAGATGGCGGAATTTATTTTTCCATAGAAAATATATGGCGAATATTGAAGATACTACAAGTGTAGAACTATGCAAGATTTTGATACGGTTCCGTTTTACCCACGACGGGGCTCCCTGGGATTACAAAACAGGAAATTGGTACCAAAATTTTAAAAAATCAGCGCCATTTTGAAATTCTTTGTTAATTGACCAATTTCGTTCAAAATCGATATTTAGGACTACCTGGGGTTACAAAACAGGAAACTGTTACCAAAAATTTTAAAAACAGCGCCATTTTGAAATTATTTGTTAGTTGACCGATTTAGTTCAAAAACGATATTTAGGACGTCGTGGGATTACAAAACAGAAAACTGGTAGGTACCAAAATTTAAAAAAATCAGCGCCATTATGAAATTCTTTGTTAATTGATCGATTTCGTTCAAAATCGATATTTAGGACTCCCTGGGGTTACAAAACAGGAAACTGTTACCAAAGTTTTAAAAAAACCGCGCCAGTTTTATTTATTTTACTATCACCATAATAAATGAATTCAGTACAGTAAAATTTGTACTACTTGTAAATATAACCACAACCCGTGAGCTGCTTTAGCAGCTCGCGCACAGGGCGAAATACTAGTTATATATAATATAGCTAATTATAAAATATACTAAAACATATGTATTATAATACATTATATATTTCGACTCTGCTTAAAGAATAATTTTTGTTGTCGTCTTTAGTTTGCAAGATAATGATTCTTAACTGCATTTTTGAATAAGTCCAGTGACCTTAGATTGGCGTATGGCTTATAATTCATTTATTTGTCGCATAAACTTACTTACAAATTACAACAAAAGTACAAATATGTTTACAGTAAGGCTTTAGGCAGTTTGCCAATTTCTGGCGTGTAATATACTAACTTAAACAAAATATAATTAATACATTTTCTCAAATTCTAGAAGTAATGAGAAGAAATCAATTAAATATTTATTTAAACAAAGCTCAAAAATAAAACAATTTTTTATGGGCCCAACTATGAAAATATACCTTGAAGGTAAGTCGTTACAATTAGTGGTTATTATTAATGTTGAATTTATCTTTTGCAATGCTATATTGTTTATCTAAACTAATATTATAAAGAGGAAAGATTTGTTTGTTTGCAATAATGTGAATGAATTCGAAAAAAATCGTCCCCTGTGAGAGCTTCCGTGGCGTGCGCTGCGTAAATAGTAAAAGTTACACGAAAACAATGTACGGTGGAATTGTTCCTCTGAAAAAGTTATAAAAAAGTACCAATGGCATATATCTATCTTTAAAGGTTGTCTCACAATAATATTTTTTTTGATTTTCAAATTATTTAAGATAAGGAATTAACGATTAATAAAATAGTAGGTAATAATAATATTTTTCAAATTTGGTCTAAAACAAAGCTTTCATTTCGAAGTGGTTTTTTCCTGACATAGTATTAATCCTTATCTAAATAAAATGGTTGGTCAACTCAAGTATTTAATATAAACCAAATTCGCCCCTTACACCATTTAATTCAGTTGGATATCTTGGAAAGATAACATTCAAATTAGTTAATGCGCGATAGAAATAGGGCCGGCCGGCAGTGCGAAGATATCACAGCCCTAATGTAAAACCTGATGTGCTGCCCAGTGCCAGCTGGCTATTATTGGGTATGGACTATTATGATGATTAGTACTACCCGTGCGAAGCCGGGGCGGACCACAAGTGTTCAATATAGCATTAAAGAAGACAGTAAGCGCTTAAGCGCTGACAAGTGACGACAACCATATCCACCTGTAGTATCCACGCTGGAGTAATAATATTATGATTGTGATTTCACTTTTTCACATTTCGCTTCGCTCGCTCACGCTATACTATACCCAATAGATGAATGATTAGGATACATTATCGCGTAAACATAGTTTAGATTTCATACGTCCGGTTTAATTCGGTGTTTTGCGTGGATATTTTGTTGGATATTTAGGATTTGAGTATAAATTTGACTACCTACTATAATAAAGAAAAAAAATAGGATGGATAAATTTTCCATACCGAGTTATAAATAATTTTAATTTGAAGTGAGATAAATTTATTTTGGTATGCACATTTTGGTGGATTTTCTTACACCTTATGCTAAATAGCATTTTAAGGACATGTGAAAATAGAAAAAAGTATGAGCAATTTTTTTGTTGAAATTATGGACAGAAAAAGAAAACCTCTTTAAAAAAAATTGTTTAGTTTGAATAAAGTTTTGGATTTTTATCGAGCATCTCATAATACGGCTATTAATTAGTTTGGTAAAAAAAAATTGGAACGAGATATTATTTAGTTCAAAATATTAAGCTTTTTGTACTTTTAGGTATAAATACCTAACTTCCGGTTTTTTTTTGTTGGATATTTTTGTGTAAGTTTTGGATCATTCAATACTAAAACCCTGCCAAGTTTCATCGACTGAGGATTCAATGTGGGGGTCTCCATACAACAGACCGCCCCGTTTCCTGGACTATTATTGTGTCGTATTCAGGTCGTTGTATAGAAGTATATATCTAATTATGGTTAGGCTATTGCAATATACATCATCAGAGTTTTATAATATAAAGGGTACAGTACGCATACTCTGAGTTTTTACATTGCAAATTCGATTGATCGTAGTGAGCGTTCGATCACATTAGCATTAAAGTAAAATGAACCTTAACCGCGTTGGTTTAGAGCTTAATTTAGTTTATGCATTCACAGCCAGCGCAAATGATACATTTCAAAATTAAAATCGGTTGTATTAAATTTTTGACTTTCAATCAATGGAGCTTTTGGGTCCATTTTACTTTGACGCCAAAGTGATCGAACGCTCACTACGATCAATCGAATTTGCAATGTAAAAACTCAGAGTACCGCTACAGATAATATAGAAATGTAGCACGCACAATTTGGACAACAAGTCCTCCGTACAAAGGACGGAAGCAGGTCAATGCGATCAACGTCGACTCTTATACAGGGACAGGTCTACGTTTACTTGCGATCAGATAAAAATTCCTATCATGTATGGGCGTTTCAGCATGACTCCTTAGAAAATACAAACTTAATAATCTACGCGACAACGTAGGCTACGTCAGCTACTGTTTGATATTGTCCCGTCGTATCGAGTCGCGTTGTCGTGTTTGTCGCTCACGTAATTAATCCATCCATGTATACCGCTAGCGCCTCAAGCGGAAAGCGTTAGTACTTTAATTCGGAGTACTGGCAAAAGTACTCTGAAATAATCTATTAAAAACCATTGACCAAACCATGACTTTATAATATTATTTCGATGTTGAGTAGAGTTAAGCAAACTGTCCTAATAGGACAGTTTCTGACTTTTAGTTAAAGAATATTTTACTAGCTTACTAATAAATAAATAATTAGAATAACAGCTGTGGCCATAATAACGAAAGTTATTATTAATACTTAATAATTGCTAAAGTATTGCATTAACAAATAACATTCAACTATACCACGAGCTTATAATTATGTTTCAGTCGTTGCATAAGTTTAATAAAATTGACTAGTTAACTTAATAAAGGAGAAAAGTAAATAAATATGCTCTTACATAAACTAATAATATAAATATAATCGTACATAAACTATTAATACTGCTTGTATAAGTGTACAGTAAAAATAAACTCTCGATCATTTAAAATAGTTATGAATTTTATACATTTTTAACATTAATTGTACATTTCTTTATGACCAAAATAATATTTTGGTTTTTAAAATCTTTTTTTTTTATTGAAAAATTTAACAATACTAAAATGCCCAAATATATATTGAAATACGCACATAGCATTAACAGAAAATAATGATTTTAGTAAATACATATTATAGCCTATAGGTAAGTAATCACAGTAAATAATTAATAGGCCTGCATTTAGAGCTAAATATTTAGATCATAATTTAAATATCAGGAATGAATTAAAGTGTATTTTAGAAACTAAATAATAATTTATGTGCTGATAATGCTAACTAGCATTAACACGTAAATACCTAATAAATAGATAACAAAGTTTAAAATTATCATAATCTATGGTGATTTAAAATTTCCAGTTTCGTCGTTTATCTCGAATATCAATCAAGATTACTAATATACTTACCAAGTTAGATTTTAAGGTAAGTCAGTTTAGTTAAATTTTGAGTATGTAAATTCGGTTTTAAATATTTTCCTTCAGATAAAGGTAACATCATAAAAGGTACCTTCAGTAAAAGGTACATACATGAGCGACTGCTAAAACAATGTGTCTATTAGTAAGTGATTTTATACCTATTCGATCTCTATGATTTAATTTCAATTTTGTTGAACTCCCACTAGGCACATTTTACTAGAAGTTCTTTTAATTTAAAACTGAAGTTAGTACTTACTTACATTTTAGTATGTTCGAAATTTATTTCCAACTAGCTGATGCCCGCGACTTCGTCCGCGTGGTTTAAGTTTTTTTCTTTCTTTCCTGCAGGAATTCCTGCGGGAACTCCTTAATTTTCCATGATAAAAAGTAGCCTATGTCACTCTCCAGGTTCTCAACTATACCTATGCCAAAAATTACGTTAATCCGTTGCTCCCTTGTGGCGTGATTGAAGGACCAACCAACAAACAAACACACTTTCGCATTTATAATATTAAGTATGAAATAAAATATAAATATATTAACACAATGGTGCCTTTTCGATTTGCCAGTTCTGAAGTTGTAAAAGGCATAGCACTTTATTTAGATATGTTTACTTATAAAATTTGGGTATAACCAAATAAGGACCCAATGTTTGTAAGTACATCCTATCTATATAGTTAGGTATATGACTAGATACATCCACCACCACCACCAATACAGCCCATTAACAACCCACAGTTGGGCACAGGCCTCCACTCTCATGGGAGAGAGGGAATTAGAGCTTAGACCCACCACGCTGCCCCAATGCGGGTTGGCGGGGGCTAGAAACATAACATTGGCAAAGAGCACGATCTTACCACAGTAATTATTATATTTACGTATAAAGTGAGCCGTTTGATTCAGAAGAGACTAATGTTGCATACACAAGTAGGTATTTCACGACAGGTCTAAAAATAATGCCGTTTTTTTTCACAATATATCCAACAAAAAAATTGCACTATTTCAAAACTTTAATTTAGTAGACTGGTAGGTACAACATAACAGGCCTCAAAATATTATCTCTTCTGAACAAGATATTATTAGTATCTTACATAACACAACCTTACCACACTAGGTTAACAAGATATCTATGGTATTCTTCTGTAGTGTGAAGTGTTTTTTTTATGCTTATTTTTATATTCCGTAATCATTTGCAGTACTCTTTGTCGGACTTTGTTAATGGCCGAGTACATTTCGGCCGAAAATGGTTCGAAATTTTTATATTTCTTCATACGCTTATAAATGCCTTCCCTGTTGGCCATCGCGCAATTTATGTCCTCCTGGAATAATATGAGAAATAATTTAAGAAAATCGTAAAACACAAACAAATGAAGAAATTACAATCTACCGAAAAATAATCCGTTATATTGTAATCATTCGACAGTTTACAATTTCGCAAGTTAGATTATAATCTAACGGTTTTTACAATCTTACGGTGACATATCTGTACGGGAGCAGGTGATATGGCTCGACCGTAACAATAGGATGATCATCCTCCGAGCGGGTGTTGTGCTCGGGGACCACTGGTCCGACCGTTCAGCTTTGGTGGTCGTATATCATACTAATATTATAAATGCGAAAGTGTGTTTGTTTGTTGGTTTATTGGTTTGTTGGTTTGTCCTTCAATCACGCCGCAACGGAGCAACGGATCGACGTGATTTTTGGCATGGGTATAGTTGAGGACCTAGAGAGTGACATAGGCTAATCTCCCGGAAGGAGAATTACCGCGGAAATCAAAAAAAATTTAACCACGCGGACGAAGTCGCGGGCATCAGCTAGTATAGCATAATTCAGAGAAAACTTCGTTATCGTGACTTGGGCTCTTTGTGTTCATCGTGCTCTACCAGTAATGGCATCTATTGGATTACTAGCTGATGCCCGCGACTTCGTACGCGTGGATTGAGGTTTTTTTGGTTCCCGCGGGAACTCTTTCATTTTCCAGGATAAAAATTAGCCTATGTGCTATTCCAGACTATAATCTATATCTATCCCAAATTTCAGCCAGATCCGTTAAGCTGTTGGGGCGTGATTGAGTAACAAACATACATCCATCCATCCAAACTTTCGCATTTATAATATTTATTTGATGTGCGGACTGCAAAGACTGCCACATATTGAACAATTACTACCAATGTACCAAATATGGAGGAAATATTTGTGAAGAAGTAACCTTGGGCTGTGAGGGCACTATTTCAAGCTGTGCAATATCAATTGGCATCATCAAAACCTGTTCAACACTTTTAGATCAACATAGTTTTGAACATTTGGAATAAGTTGCCCAAGGTGATAATAGACTCAACATAGATTTTAACATGATTTAAAGATATGAGTTATAATACCTACTTATAGTAGAGCCATAACTAGGTATTACATTTGTGTGATACTATTAAAAAGTTTGCTATGCTTTGTTTTCTCATTTTTAATAACCCCTATATTGCAACTCTTTCATAAACTACTATTTCACAGTTAGTTTTGTGGTATTCTTATCAGCAATCAACTAATCACTACCAGTACTATCACCTGTCTTTGTTTTCAGTAGCGGTCCCCTTACACCCTGTATAATATAGTGAACTAGCTGATGCCCGCGACTTCATCTGCGTGGAATATGTTTTTTTAATTCTCACGGAAACTCCCTAATTTTCCGGGACAAAAAGCCTATGTCACTCTCCAGGTCCTCAACTATACCCATGCATGCAAATCACGTCGATCCGTTGTTCTGTTGCAGCGTGATTGAAGGACAAACCAACAAACCAATTAACCAACAAACAAACACACTTTCTCATTTATAATATTAGTATGATATGATAAGCGTACAAACCTCAGAAACAGTATGGTTCAGGAAGCCCAAAATCCCTAGCAGCGTGTTCCTAGTGTCGCGAACAAGCAGCTCATAGAACACCACATGTATGGGCCCGAGGAATTTGGACAGCCACTGGCGGTGCAATGACTCCCACACCAATAGCTGGCTGAACACATACGTTGACCATTCTGGAAATAAATCACGTTTTATTGCCAACATACAAAATATTACCACCCCCACCATACCACTACAGCCCTTTAACGTCCCACTGCTGGGCGCAGGCCTCCACTCTCATAGGAGAGAGGGAATTAGAGCTTAGACCCACCACGCTGCTCTAATGCGGGTTGGCGAGCTTTAACGACGGCTTATGTAACGTGCCCTCCGAGGCACAGGGGTGAAACATCGCCAACTTCCTAACTCCGGGCTAGTACTGAGAACACTTAATTATGGCCCAACCCGAGACTCGAACCCGGGACCTCGTCAGCCACAACACGAACATGCGTACCACTAGACCAACAAGGCAGTCACAAAATATTATGTGCAATTAAATATAACGTGCAGCAGAAGTAAATCCAAATATAGTTTTTAATCAGTTTCACTAACTACTTGGGCCACAGACCATACAACCAATTGACTGAGCATAGCGTGCCCCCTCACCAGCCAAACGTTAGCAGTATGACTGCTAACGCTACGTTTTATGCCTATAGTCGCCCTCAGTCCGTATTCGACAGTGCTCGGGAATTGATCTAGTATAAAACGAAAATTAGGCCTCTCTGTAGCATTAAATGGCGTGGAAAGAGAAGCAATACCTCCAGCTATGTAAAGGATGGGATAACATTTCATAAGTAAGTGTAGTTTTGTAATAATAAATAAAAATCATCAATACGCAAAGAAATAAAAATATTTACAAAAATGAAAAGGAACCCGTTGATGTCTTTCAGTATTTCTTTGTCTTTCACATGTAGTTCTACATATCTCCGTCTCTTCCACGCATAGCCCAGTGTAGCCCGTGCAACTATCGATAAATTATATCGATAGCCTTAGATCACTTGAATGCCAATAAATTAATTTATTGAGTAAAAACTTATATTTCATAAAATTCCGAACAATTCTGAAGTAGAAGAACAGGTTTCTTATTTATTTGATTAAAAGTTGTTGTTGAAAACTTAAGTTCTTTAGTATAGAACTTGGGCAATTAAAAAAAATATATATAAGTATCAGATAATTATGCATAATCATACATATGGTTGTATATTGCTGTTTGAATACTTATTTGTATTGATTTTCCAATAGGTACCTACTGGTAATTTTTATCGATACATTTTTGTCGCGCAGCGGGCAGCCCAAGTGCCGCGGTAACATATACTTTGTACTTTTAACTGTGTAAAGTTGACCTTGAGTCAGCCAATGAGAAATGCTATTATTACCTCGTCCCCCGCCTGAAAGTGGTGAGATGTGTTTCAAAGCGAAAATGTGGCTATTAGCTCTCAATAGGTTTACTACTCGGTGACTTGGGCCCTTAAAACACCTCGATAAAAGATGGCATGTTTGGCATTACTTCCACCCATGCCAGAGGAAAGTTTGCTTCAAAATTCAAGCTGATTTATAGAATTATATTTTTGGCATTTTTTATTTTTGTGAGGATATTCTAACTTCATCCAATTCCAATAACACAAGTAGGTATATAACAAAGGAGGTCGGCGAGCTCCCATATAGTGTTTGACCCAAACTTGAGGTTCACGTTCACGCATCAAACTTCTCATACTTTTTATACTAAACCAGACTAACAAAAAAGTTTATGAAAGTCAATCAAATAAAGTTGGGAGAAAAAAGATATTCGTAGTAATAGTTAAATGTGAGGTTACATTTCTATTTCGTGGTTTTTAAGCCAGATGACCATTTAATAGCTTTGAAAAACCTATCAGGCACTGCAGATTAACATTATCTGACTATTTAACAAATAGTAATACGCTTTCCTACCTACATAAAAACAAGTTACCTTCCTGCTGGGTACATTCAACCTATAGCTGTAACGCGGCCAGTAAGTATATTTTGACATACAAATTGATGGTTGTTAAACTATTCTTACTGTTTTAAAAAGGGGGTTAACCCTAACGCGCTTATGCATCGCTACTTTTGGGCGTTAGTCGCATTTACAACGCGCGACAGAAGCAATATATAAAGTAGCGATACAATCACGTCACGAAGTATCGTAGTATTTGCTAACGCGTGAGAATTTCAGGCGAAAGGCGTTTGAACTAAATTAACGTTTTTAATTAATTTTAATTAATTATTTGTTAATTAATTACTATACGCTGACGCCCTGTCTATATCTCTTTCTCTGTCTACGTACCTCCTCCATTGCATCGACCGAATGACACCAACGATGACAAAGTTATTTATTAATATTTTCATTGTGATGATTAAACTATTAATAGCATGTGTACGTACATGTAATGTACCTACCTACATTATAAAGTTAGACTGATATTATTTCGTGAAAACTGCTATATACCTAACTAAATAGTTTTGTTAATAAATAATATGAGTAGGTACTTACTATAACTAAACTAAGACTAAAACCATAAATAATTGTGTATTAACCCTAATGACCCTAATGAGAACGGTATAAATTATTATCTAGGTAAACTATAAAAACCTTTTTATTTCAATCCTACCTACGAAGTTTAGCAATGATACTTAATAATAATTGTCCTAACAGAGAGTTCGATTGAAGTAGTGCAAATATGTAAAAAAGTATTTTGTAACAAATAAAATACACTTAGTTTCTATAAGCTAACTCGAGTTGTGTAACTCGAATTCAATTCCGAGTAACCTGAATTTCAACTCGAGTTAACGTGTTTTTACCGAGTTGGCACATCTCTAATACGGTCCACGAATGACATTTGATTGTGTTGACAGTAAGTAATTGACATTTGACACGTTACTTTCTACTTTTATACTCTGGTATCTATTACTCAGTATTGCCATTAGAACGACTTTTTTATTGTTTGATAATTACAGTCAAAACCTCTTACAACGACATCATTTATAATGACATATTGGTTATAATGACCGAAAATTAGTGCCGATTTCGATGTTGCTTATAGAATTAACATTGGTTATTAAAACGCACCGGCTATTGCGACTTATTACAGTGGTCCCTTCGATGTTGTTATAACAGATTTCTACTGTACTTTTATTTTTGATCCCCATCTTCTAAAAATTTGGTGTTTACACAGAAAAATACTTTGAAATATATTAAAAAATATTAAATGATTTCTGAATCTGAATGGTTTTTAAATTAGCTGGGTCATACTTCGCCGATCTCCTTTAAGGTGATCAATATGTAATTAATTAGGCTCTAGCATTAATATAATGCGCCTGTGCAGCAGTTTGAGTTTAGGACAAGCCTGCTGTACTGTTACAGTTTTAGCAAGTGGCCCCCTAAAAATCCTAATTTTAATTGATTGATATTTTAATATAAAAGTATAGTAAAACAATTAAAAAACATACTTACCAGATTTTTTCTGCTCATGCAACTTTCTTTTGAAAGCAGATTTTGGGGCAGTGCCTATGTGACCTTTGTGTAATCTATTGAAGTCTGCCTGAAATGTCATTTTAATAAAGTATATTATTAATAATGATTAGTGTGTTCTTTTTTGTAAATTAATTGTGAATAAAATTTATGTTTACTAAATTGGGCAAGGTAAATTTTGATCTAATATTTTTGTTCACCGAGAACATTACTTATGTCGCAATGCAATGAAGGTTGCATATTGGTCAAACAGCACTGCTAAAATGTACAGGTACCTAATAACAACCAGACCTGACTCCGCAGTCCTCACTTCCTTCTCAGCTTCCAAAAATACTAATAAAACTACATAATTACTAAATGGCGCAAGATAGTCCGCATAGATTAAGGTTTTTGTTTATAGGAGGAACTTTTTAATATTCCAGGATAAAAAGTAGCCTAGGTTCTATCCCGTGCCGAAAACCATCTGTGTACTAAATTTCATTGAAATCGTTTGAAAATATGGATTGTGAAAGCGTAGACAGGCAGACAGTTAGATTTACATAAGTATGAATTAAATATTTCAAAATTTTAAAAAATTGTTATTCACAAGTCAAGTGAACATAAAATGTTCAAATAAAAAATACTTAATTCCAAAAAAATCTGACAATCATATATCTCAAACTCATCAAAATTAAACAAAAAACTTGTGCAAATAGTTAATAATATAAACAAAAAAAAACATAAAAATAATTACCGTCATGTAGGCAGCAAGTGCAGAGGCATTATTACATTAAGCGTCAACACAGAACAGTGAATTAATTCCTCGATGGCAATGGCTAGAACTGAACAAAAATTCCCATATATTCACAACATAAGAATTTCATATTACCACTACACAACAATAATATCCTAGCGTACCATTGGGTATCATAATGACAAAATGCATTAACAATGATACTATTGTAAATAGAGGATAAAAATTGATAAATAAACATGCACTACATACATTTAACTGTATTTTATATGCAAAACATAATGGTTTGTCTGTTTCATACCCTGTACCTATAGGGTCCACAAATTGTTCATCCAATTGAGACTTTGCCCAGTTGTTGTTGGCACTTAGCAAAGGGTACTGAGTTTCTCATAGAGTAACATCAATAGGTGGCATGCAAGTAGTAAAATGGAAGAGGCATTACAATGCATGCTGGGCTTTAAAGGTATAGAAAAAGCTTACCAAAATAGCATCTCTAGGGTTTCTGATAAGAAGAATAGCAGATTTGAACTTGTCAGGCTCCAATGGAGGAGCCTCATGAGTCTTGACAACTAGTACTGAGCCATCTGTCACATTCTCAGCTGGGAAACCATGCATGCGAAGACCATAATCCATGTAAATAGATCCAGTCATTATTCCTGAAAGTATTGTCCAAGTAAATTCATAAGTTATTTTAAAAATAAAAGTAACCACTAAGCATGAGATGCACTATATCATGTTTATATCATTATAAGTTCTCAGCCAAGAAATTGCTATAAGTATTTCGTTCAATCCACCAAGACACTCCCAACTCTTATTTATTGTGATGATGGTACATTTTGTTATTGTTCCATTTTAATAGGAATGTAGCATAATAACGACCATAAGACACATAACTGTCACATAATATGTCTTCTTCTTTGTATCCTAGGATTATTTTCCGCACTTGGATGCAGGTTGTATATGTATACATGCAATAGATATTTATAATGGTAACTGTAGATAGTCGCAACAGCAATAGATATAGAAGAATACAAATAGAAATATTCAAAGTACACAATTTGTACTGCTAGTAGCCTTGCATTACTGGTACGCTGTTTACTTTTTAATGGTACAGTCGACTCTTGTTAATTCGAAACTCGAGGGACTCTTAAAATATTACGAATTATCAAGTGTTTGAAATATCAAATGGTGCGAAATTGTTGAGAGAAAATAAATAAAACTTCGAATTATTAAGTGTTGATCAATTATTCATTATAGGCTTACGCTTGACCACAATCACACCTGATAGGAAGTGATGATGTCTTTAACAATGACAAAAGTTTAGAGAAATCCTAGCTAACCAATTTGTGAAGTGTGTGTCAAACTAATCATAACAAAAACAAAGACTTGTGTATGATGATACAAGTTTGAACTTGTCTCAAAATGTACTTACATACATTCTTTGTGTCTCTTTCTCTCTGCAACTTCGAATTGTCGAGTGTTTGACGCCGATGAGTTCGAATTAACGCGTCGTTTTGTTATGTAGCAATGATTTTTTCATTCGAATTACCAAGTGCATAAAAATGTATTGATTTAGTTCAAAATATAAAGAGATTTTGTAAGGAAATCGTGATAACTTTGAATTATAGAGAGGTTCGAATTATCGCAGGTTTGAATGAACAAGAGTCGACTGTACCTATTATTTATTTGTGCTGCTGCTTATGCACAACTTTTATCAATGTCTGTTAGACTACATAGAAGAACCAAGACTTGTCTAAATATTTTTTATTGCTACCTAACTTTTATTGAGCTTTACCTACTAATGTAATTCTGTATAAGTAGAGTTAATATGAGTGTAGTTTCGGTACCTGTAACCTGTTGTAGAAGATACCGTAGCCAAGTGTTCCCACTCCCTGGATACGACACTAGGGCTGCTACATGGGAGGACGGCGGGGAGCGCCATTTCAAGTCTTTACACCAGCTTACTCTTGGCATCTCACGCAAGCCCAAATGATTGAAGCCCATATTGCTGCCATAATAACTCCTACCGCCATGTAAGGGACGTAACATAAAAACAATCAACGAAAAATAAACCAACACTACAATCACAGCGAGCAGAAATGTTGAACGCCTATTCATTGTATTCAAGACGTTATGTATTTCACGTGTTTTTAATTAAAAAATGTAAGCTAAAAAGTACCCTAACTTTTAAAATGTAGAAATTCATAGTTTAAAGTTTTATGTTTTGATTATAAATATGAGTTTAAGTTTTTTCTTCTTTATATTTTTACATTTTGATTTTTGAAATAACTCAGCAGTGCGATTGCGTAACTTCTGCATCAATCATTGTTACAGTATCAATAGGCATGATGACTGATTTTGAAAAATGGTCAGATTATGTTCGGAAGTATCTACTATTTCGAAAAAATATCTTATTTCAGCAGAAAAATAAAGTTTGGTAGATAAAATTAGCATTTGAAATTTAAATTTTAAAATTCACGCCAAAACGTTCGGCGGTGTCATGGCGTCATTGTGACGTCACTATTGTTTTTACCAATGTACTCTGGGCAGGGAGCAGTAAGCAATAGTGTGATTTTCAAAGCTCGAAAACAAACAATAGGCATGATGACTGATTTTGAAAAATTGTCAGATTATGTTCGGAAGTATCTACTATTTCGAAAAAATATCTTATTTCAGCAGAAAAATAAAGTTTGGTAGGTAAAATTAGCATTTGAAATTTAAATTTTAAAATTCACGCCAAAACGTTCGGCGGTGTCATGGCGTCGTTGTGACGTCACAATTGTTTTTACCAATGTACTCTGTGCAGTGTGCAGTAAGCAATTAGTGTGATTTTCAAAGCTCGAAAACAAACAATTGTGACGTCATTCGCTTCTTTGTGTTTTATGCAATATGGCGGATTGCTGTATTTTATAGTTTTATTTTATCAAAAAAAATAGCAATCTCACTAGAAATAGAAAACTTAATACTTTTTTTATAATCCATGAATCTTATTTCATTAGATAAATTCATAATTTCATTGATTCTTGGTTACTGTCATCATGCCTATTGTGACGTCATTCGCTTCTTTGTGTTTTATGCAATATGGCGGATTGCTGTATTTCATAGTTTTATTTTATCAAAAAAAATAGCAATCTCACTAGAAATAGAAAAATAAATACGTTTTTTATAATCCATGAATCTTATTTCATTAGATAAATTCATAATTTAATTGATTCTTGGTTACTGTCATCATGCCTATTGTTGTGATTGGCTGAATTTATGGTATTCTTGTTGGGTCAATAGATTTTGTCCAATAGTAGAAGATAGTTAACCAATCAGAGGTGATTGCAATCATTACACTGTAGCTGTCATTTTTAAGGTAATCTTTGCATTAATCATTGATACTCTGATTGGTTAACACTATTGGACGAAATCCATTGACGCAGCAAGAATACCATAAATTCAGCCAATCGGAGGTGATTGCGATGTATCAATGATTGATGCAAAAGATACGCGGTCAACCTGCTGGTCCCTTTAGGGCGACCGGATACTACCTATTTATAGGATCCTATTTCACACCATAGATCATCATCCTAGAAATATGATATACTGGATACTAATAATACTATGAATCTGTGCTATGAATGTATTACGGTCCTAGTCATACTTTATTATTATAAATGCGAAAGTATGTTTGTTTGTTAGTTTGTCCTTCAATCACGCCGCAACGGAGCAACGGATTGACGTGATTCGTGAAAAAATTCTTTTTAAACAACCGACTTCAAACTCCCGCGCCAACTTTACAACAACAAGCACACGCTATACAAAGTACTTATTTTATTGTTGATATTTTAAAAACCGCTCCACCGATTTTGATAAAATTTATATGGGACCACTTGGGAAGTATGCCCTTTCAAATAAAAAAAGAATCATCCAAATCGATCCACCCAGTCAAAAGTTCTGAGGTTCTGAGGAACAAACATAAAAAAAAATAAAAAAAATACAGTCGAATTGAGAACCTCCTCCTTTTTTTGAAGTCGGTTGAAAAGGAGAAGGTTCTCAATTCGACTGTATTTTTTTTTTTTTTATTAATTAAATAATTATTTATAATGAAAAAGTGTTTAAAAGAATAAATCCAAGGCCTCACTTCAACATGGTAGCAGAGCTAATGAAATTACGTGAAATTAATATATTGAAATGGTAAGAGATGTAAATAAGATTAATGTAGGAAAGAAAGATACCGAAAAAACAATTGAAAGAGGCAAAAAAAATTGCTAAAAATGGATAATTTTATAGATGATTTTAAAATACCTACGTTTAATGGTGATAATTATGAGTTCTGGAGATTCAGAATAAAATTATTTTTGAAATTAAAAAATTGCGAAGAGGCCTTTTTAAAGGAAGATAGATATAAAAGCTCAAAATTACATTAGCAATTCGCAACTTAATATTATAATATAAGAGAATACGGCATATAAAATGTTTAAAAAAATTAGATGATATGTATTTAGTGACAGGATGTGCAAACAGACTATTATTAAAAAGAAAACTACTCGATACAAAATTTAAGGAAGGAGATCCTATTGAATTTTTCCAAATATTTGAGAAACTAATAAACGAATTAAAAACTGCCGGAGAAATAATCACCGAAGAAGACAGACTCAATTACTTATTGCTAACGCTACCCGAAAAATTTTCTCATATAGTAAATATTGTGGATGCACTACCCAAATCAAGTTAAACCGTCGAATATGTGAAATCAAAATTAATATTAGAATACAAGAAAAACGAATCTGATCATCATCAACAACAAGCTTTTAACTCACAAGGTCAATATCAACGTGGACAATATAATACAAGAAGGTCTAATTATGCACCAAGAGGAAGAATACAGTTCACAAGAGGACATAATAACCATGCAACTGGAGAATACACGAGAGGGCAAAACTATTCAAGATACGTACATCGAGGTAGAGGATTTAGAAACTTTCGAGGACGATATTATAATAGAGAAGTTAGAAATGAAAACGAAGGTGCTTTCATAGTAGAAGTAATGAATTCAGCTAATGAGTCAGAAGCAACAACGGATACGATATGGCTGTTAGACAGTGGTTGTACTCACCACATTACTAACGATGATAAACTATTTTGTGAGTATGAAACATTAGACAATCCAGTAAATATTAATTAGAGAAAATAGGTAAAATAATTATTCATTCTAAGGTTAATAACAATGTATGTCAAATTAAAATTGAAAATGTTTATTATGTACCAAGTATGAAAATAAATCTTTTAAGCGTCTCATGTATTGTTAATAAAGGAAATATGATTAAATTTCAAAATCAGGTAGCACTCATATTTAATTCGCAACATACATTAATAGCTGTAGCTAAGAAGAACAATAGATTGTATGAACTCGAAAGTCAGGTTGTAGATAATGAATAAATAATTGAACAGCTTACATCAATGAAAGAAAAAGAGAAATGGCATCTAATATTAGGTCACGTTAATTTTGCTAAATTAAAAACTATGTGTAGGTATAAACTGTTAGATGGATTACCGGAAAAACTAAATGAAAATTATGTTCAATGCGAAATTTGTTTACAGAATAAAATGACGAATTTACCTTTTGAAACCAATCGAAGAAGGGCAACAGAAATATTAGAAATTATACATACGGATGTAAACGGTTCGATTACTCCAGTAGGTTATATTGATCAAAGATATTTTGTAACATTTATAGACGACTATGGCAGATATGCAGTTGTATGTGTGATCAAGAATAAAAGCGATGTATTTGATTGCTTCAGAACGTACGCGACTGCAGTTCAAAATCAGACAGGTAAGCGAATAAAGGAAATTAGGTGCGATAATGGTTCTGAATACCTAAATATAGATTTTTATGGATTTGCTAAACAAAACGGAATTTATCTTAAACCAGGACCACCAATACACTCATCAATTAAATGGAGTTGCTGAAAGATATAATAGAACAGTAATGGATCGAGCTAGATGTTTGATGACGGAAGCCAATTTGGACAAAAATTATTGGCCTGAATGTGTATTACACTAGCGGCACGCTATGATGGCCGGTTTGACACCCGGTTTAATAAATAAATTTTGAGTCCTAAACCTAAAACTACATTCGATAAAATTTATGAATCTCTGCACATCACTATCGTCAATAAAGTAATACAATTATTTCCTTCAAAGTCGTTAGTCGTTATCAATTAATACGGAACTTCATGAGCGGACAAACGTCAAACCGGCCATCATAGCGTGCCGCTAGTGTAACTGCTACACATCTAGGTAATAGAATCCTTACAAATACAGTAGAGAAAAAGAGTCCTTTTGAAATATTTTTTAGGAGGAAACCAGATGTTAAAAATTTGAAAGTTTATGGTAGTAAATGCTTCGTGAAAATAGTTATAAGTCGTCATGTAATCTTTATAGACCCTGAAGCAGAAGTAGTAAGGTTTCGAATGTCTGATGAAGAAGAAAAATGTGAAGAAAACAGAATTAATGAAGAAGCTAATAAAAATGAAATAAAGAATAATGAAAATAATACATTAAAAGAAAAGTTTAATAATGAAAATGAAGAATTTTTTGACACTATTGAAGATATAAGAAACAAACTTAGAGTTGAGGAGGAGAGTGGACAAAGCCGTCCAAAAAGAGAAATAAAATTACCAAAAAGATTTGATGATCACGTAGTTTATGTAAATGTCTGTAATGCTACTATACCGGAAACTTACGAAGAAGCAATAAACAGTCTAGAATCAAATAAGTGGAAGAAAGCGATGGATGACGAGATAAATAGCTTAAAGAAAAATGAAACATTGGAAATTGTTGATGAACCGATGGATAAAAATGTAATTGAAGTTAAAGGAGTACTTCATGATTTAGATATTGATATTAAAAATCCAATTAATATATATGAAGATAATAGTGGCGCTATAGCTCTTTCTAAAAATGGTAAATTTTGTAAAAACTCTAAACATATAGATGTAAGTTATCACTTTATAACCGATTACGAGAAAAAAGGTGTTATATGTGTTACAAAAGTTAATACCTACTGCTGATCAATTAGCTGATATTTTAACTAAGGCTTTAGGTAAAAATAAATTTCAAAATTTAAGATATAAATTAATGTTTACTGAATAAAGAATTAGAAGTTTTATTTTATTATGTATAATTTTATTGAAATGTGAATGTTATTTGTTAAATGTGTTACGTTAATATTGTAGAAATTGATAAATAATAATTATCTGATAATAAATTAATAGTAATATAATATTATAGAAATACAAAACTCAAGGAGGTGTGTTAAAGAAAAGAGTTTTTGTTCGTTTTGTATTTAGTCTTTATTTATAATATTGTCTATTATATGAAATGTCATTTTCCTGTCTCCTGTGAAAAATGTAAAACATGAATAGGTATGGTTGCACAATATAGTGAAAAAGTGTTTAAAAGAATAAATCCAAGGCCTCACTTCAAGTACTATACCTATAACAAACTCGATGTAGAATGTTTAATAACAAAGCGTTGCTAGGCAACCGTCTGACAGCAGGGGTAACAAACATTTTTTGGAGATAATTTTTTTAAAGCAACTTAAGTTTTATCATCATCAATTTTATCTTGATTTTGAATAGGTATTACTAGTTGGTTCCCGCAGCTTCGTCTGCGTGGAGTTGAAATAGTAGTGCATTTCCGGTCAAACTATCACATCATTCCCCTAAATTTGATGGGAAATTTATAGATTTGGCAACACTACACTACACCGATAATTGTATTACGGTTAGTTCAATAATACGACTAAATTAGAAATGCGCCTATTAATCAGAGTACTGTAGGGTTCTTCTGGTATTTTTTACTTGATGACATAATACAAAAATTGAAAAAGGTTTTTGGCTACTTCCTAAAAAGCAAGAAACCATCAGGGATGTCAATAATATCAATCATGACAATTCATCATTAATAAAAATGTAATAAATGGACATTTACATGTGATTTTATTTGTGTATTGATCAATATTTATCTTTTGCTTGACTTTACGATTCATATTAAGAATAGTTTGATTGATTTTGAAGGTAAAGTGAATAAAAGTATGAAATTGTGAAATATTGTGAAGTGATAACCCTAAAAATCAGCTGTTGTGGTTTGTTTACAAACATTCTACATCGAATTTGGCTGGAGTAAATTTACTTGAACTAAACTTTAAGTAAATTACTTAGTTTTTTTACCCACTGGCGATCCAGTGAAAAATGGGCGGCCTTCAAGATAACATTTATCGCTGATTCTGATGCGTCTGCGTTCAATTACATATTTAGATGAGTTTTCCAAACTTAATATAGTTTCAAAGGTCTTCTAATCGACAAAAAAGGGAACGGCAGGGCGACCGCGTATCTTTTGCATCAATCATTGATACATCGCAATCACCTCTGATTGGTTAATACTCTTCCACTATAGGACGAAATCCATTGACGCAGCAAGAATACCATAAATCCAGCCAATCGGAGGTGATTGCGATGTATCAATGATTGATGCAAAAGATACGCGGTCGCCCTGCTGGTTAACTTGTCTCTGGATAGGAAGTAGGAACGTTCATTCAACGAACGTTCGTTCGCAGGATATGTATTGAAAAGATTTTTTTTAATTTAAAATATACATTTTTTTTAATTAAAAAATAAATAAATAATTAAAATATAAACCTTAAAACGAACAAATTAGTTTGATTACGAATGTAGTATATTTGTATTTAAGACATTTTGTCATGGGGCAGCGAAGTGTCGGTGACTGACGGGTGTCGGTCACGCGAATCCTCAACTTCAAGTTTACCCCTACCAAAAAGTGCTCAACACGCCTAAAGATTTCACTTAAAAAAATGGAAAATTCAAAAATGGTGTAATTAGAGCTGATAAAATACGAAAATCAAGACCCAAATAGTCCTAAACTACTTATAAGAAATGCCTTAAAAGACAAAGGTATTTGCATTTAGAAAAAACAATTGTGCATGTCTGCGGACCTCTTTAGTGGTCCGTGTTACGTGTTGAACTGTATTAATTTATATTCATTGTCTTAATTAAATTGTGGTCATATTAGATGTACGTATTTTCTGTAAAATTGTATGGCAATTTTCAATGTTCCCAGTACAAATCTCCAAGTACATTTGAAGAGGCAAAACCCTGGGTGAATTGATTTGCAGTAGTATTTTTCTTGCTGTTAGCAAATCTCCTCTCAATATATGGCAAACAGCTGCCTTTGCCCAAACAGAAACAGCTATCATATCTCTCATTTGATAAGGTAGAACCGAAACCAAGTCATGAATCATGGGAGGATGCAAGTGATCAACTGCATCAGAAATTTTATCAAGGTTTATAAGTGCTTCTGCAGCATAAATATGAGCCCATGCTTTTTGACCATTTGTTGAATCTGACTGAGCCAATACCTCATTAGCAGTCATGAGAGCTGATAGAGGATCTTGTAATTGCAGGAATATGTAGCTCTGAAGAACTAGGATTGAATTTTTCAAGTCACATCTCTGTTTCCAATTGATGGGTGGACCAGGTGGTGCTTGGATACAACTTGTGGAAGTACTTGATGATGGTTCTTGATCAGGAAGCAATGTGATTGCATTTTTTAAACAGAGGGCTGCAAATTCCAAAGACAGTGAGGGTATAGCAAAAGAATCACCAGATACAGGATATTTTTCCTTATTCTCTTTTGTCAGCAATATTTTTGTATGTGGGCCACTCCCTAATTTTTTTACTGTGAATGGTTGTGCTTCTTCACTGCAACATTTTTTTACACAGCATTCAGCAAGCCTTAACCAAATCCGAGGATTATTAGGATAGTGACGAGCAGCTTCTACTAAACACTCGAATGCACCTTCAGAATTATTAGCTGCAAGTAATGCTAGGCCCAGATTATAAACATAAAGTGGCCTATCCTTACACACAATCAACATGTCACTGTCATCATGGTCCATAGCTTTAAAATGCTCTTTTACAGCATGCTGAAAATATTTGGATGCCAGATATGGTTTCTTTATTGATAAATATATAACACCAAGATTATTATTAATAGCTGCCCATATATCTTCACCTTGAGTTTTGAGATCATAGTTATACTTCATTGTCCTGTACTGGCCGAGTGTGTTAGCAGCATCTATAATATCTCCATTGAGATACTGCTGTTGAGCTACAATAAACACATTTTCAATCGAGTCTGGTTTTAATTTGATCTTAAATCCCAAATAAAGTTGTGCCCTCGAAACAAGTCTTTCATATAATCCACTAACGTCAGTGTTGGACTTCAATGAATCACCATAAGTTTTAGCGATGTCGAGTGTTTTTTCATAAGTGCGCCTACATAGTGTAGCTTCCAGTAGCAGCAGTATAATTTGGTGATGCAATTTGACATCTTTTTTATTCTTACACGTCAATAGTTTTTCTAAAATAACTGTGCATTGATAGTAATACCTGGAGTGATATAGTACCACTGCATAATTGTATAGCAAACATGGCATGCTCAAGTCTTTTATGTCGATGTCAGTAAAGTCAAGATTTGTAATATGAGCGATTGCTTTTTTGAATTTGTCTATATTCTTAAGATCGCTGGCCGCAAATTCCACCACAGCCTTGTTGTGTTGAACTCTCCTCAATAATGTGTTGTTGTTGGGTATAATACCCTCTAAATCGTTTAGATTCTGCAATGCCGATGTAAAGTCTTTTTTCAAATAGTTCTGAAAAGCGAGAACTGCTAATTCCTCATTAGAATTCGACATGGTTCAGTTGTTATTTTATTATTAGTTTCGTAAACAAATAATCAGTATTCAGTGGTGAAAAAATTACGCTTTGCACCGATGACCGACCAAAAAGAAGCTTATAGTTGGGTGATGGGTCTTGGGATTGTCACTTGTCAATTGTCATTGTCAAATGTCAATAACAATCTTTTTCTTTTACTAACTGGCTTTACGGCTCTGGGTTCCAGCTCTTCTAAGGTTACAATGTCAATTCAATTCATTCACACAGATTTAGGTTTAGGCCACGTTATTATGTCTATGGTTTAGGCTGTGGGTTTAGCAAGAGAAGAAGAGAATATTCAATATTGCGGTTTCAAGAGCATTACATTTAGCTTTATAAAACCCCCTAACAGAGGATGCCGGGTTAGGTATATTTTTAAACGCAGAGTTAATAAACTGAGGTTCAAAACCAGTGATTAAGTATAGCTATACACTAAAAGCAAAGTAAATATTTATTGAATAGGTACCTATTTAAATTCTCATATTATGATATTATCATGTGATTAGCACATTAATAATATGATGTTCCTCTCCCTATTTCCTCGTCCCTTGAATGTTGAGTGTGTCCTAAATTCTAATATTAGTGTAACTTTGTAAATATTTTAAAATTAACAAACTTAAATTGTAATCTTACTAATATTATTTTAAATGCGAAAGTGTGTTTATTTGTTGGTTTGTTGGTTTGTCCTTCAATCACGCCGCAACGGAGCAACGAATAGACGTGATCTTTGGCATGGGTTTAATTGAGGTCCTGGAGAGTGCCTGGAAAATTAAGGAGTTCCCGCGGGAATCGAAAAAAACGTAAACCACGCGGACGAAGTCGCGGGCATTAGCTAGTCTGTACTATAATAGTAGATCCCTGTTATTTTTAAATTTATTTGTGTTTTAGTCTCTCAATTAGGCGCGTATAATATATATATATATATATATATATATATATATATATATATATATATATATATATATATATATATATATATATATATATATATATATATATATTTTATGTAACTACCGCATATCTCCGTAGTTTCCAAACCGATTTGTTTTTTTTTCCGAAAACCGAAAAAAAAACAAATGGGACCATCTCGCGAGCTTCCTCTAACCGTTAGAGGAAGCTCGCGAGATGGTCCCATAAAAAAATCTGGCTCCAAATCCTCAATCCTGGGCCCGTATTCTCTAACTCAGTGACTATCAAAAATGAAAGCCACTGACATATATGTAATATCCATTGAAGGTTTACTATGAAATGTTACTTTTTATTTCATAGTAAACCTAAAATGGGGTTAATAGGGATGCAGGGGTGAATAGGGATAAAACCAGGAAAGTATTTCGATGCTCAATAAAGTTAGCTAGCTGGTTACAACTTCTACCATTTTTTGTGACATAATAGTAGATATTTAGAAGTGCTCGTGGCAAAGCATGACATTAGTTGGAAATTGTCAAAAACTTGATTTGAAAATAAGGTCTGAGAGATATCAGTTTAAACAGTGATAAAAACGTCATTAAGTGATCCCGAACCGACTAGCTAAGCAATTTTGATCTGTAACTACATAAATAAACTTGATAAACGTACCTACTGATTTTGACTGATTGTTATTGCCTCTCAAAATAAGAATAAATCTATTTTTCATCATACCTATTCGAAAAACGAATATTGGCTTCAGAGGATAGCGGGAGCAAAATGTAATTTTTAGGCCCATGGGACTTTTCATTTCTCTGTTCTGATTGGTCCGCGTTCGTGCACGCGCAGCAGCACCTTGCCGATGTGCTTGCCGGCTGCCATGTAGCGGAAGGCGGGCTCCAGCTCGCGCTCGCCGAACACGGTGGCGGGCAGCGGCCGCCTTGTCGTCGCCCTCGCCCGCCACGCCGAACAGCGCGTCCAGCAGGATGCCGTGGAACGTGGTGTTCTTGAGGAACACGCTCATGCCGAGCGCGGTGTTGTTGGACAGGTCCAGCTTGCCGATCTCGAGGAAGCGGCCGCCCACCGCCAGGCAGCGCACCGATTGGTGCTTAAACGTATAGGTAATGTCCATACATAGTAGGTTGCTTTGATGCATATACTAGGTAGGTTGATAGCTTTTTCTCTTACGTAATGATGAAAAATAGTGTGTGTCACTCGGGGCCAAATTTTTTGTTCTCGGGCGGCGTATATTGAATTCCTCGCTACGCTCAGGATTCTACTTTAGAATCCCTCGCTACGCTCGGGATTCTACTATAGAATCCTTCACTTCGCTCTGAATTCAAAAAAGCGCCCTCGGGGAACAAAAATTTTCTTTGGCCCCATATAACACAAATAACTATTTTTAGGTTCCTTTAATTATTATTATATGTATTTACATTATTTTATGATTTGTAGAGATATTGTATTTATTCAATAAGTACTAGTTACTTAAATTTTAAATTACACAGACAAACTATAATTATTACTATTAATATTTAATATTATTAATAATTAATAAATAATAAGGTAAAGCAAATAGGTAGGGTAGGTATGTAGGGTACCTATAAAATGATTATTGCACTTATGCCAGCCCTGGTTAATTTCCCTATTGACTCTATTTTCGTCCCTATTAACCCCAATTTCCGGGTGAATAGGGATAGCATATATTTTAACTTTATTTTAGTAAATCTGATTGCTTATTGCATAATTTTATATTTTATATTAAAGATACCCAAAAGACAAACATTTCAATCCTGTTACACCAATATATCCTATAGGAACTACCTTAAAATTCTTCATGAAGTTGGGATTTGTCCCTATTCACCCCATTTTACGGAACCTTCAATGGATCATACTAATATTATAAATGCGAAAGTCACTTTGTTTGTTGGTTTGTTGGTTTGTTTGTTTGTCCTTCAATCACGCCGCAACGGAGCAACGGATTGACGTGATTTTTGGCATGGGTATAGTTGAGGAACTGGAGAGTGACATAGGCTACTTTTTATCCCGGAAAATTATGTAGATCCCGCGGGAATAACAAAAAACTTAAACCACGCGGACGAAGTCGCGGGCATCAGCTAGTATTACATATATGTCAGTGGCTTTCATTTTTGATAGTCACTGAGTTAGAGAATACGGGCCCTGATGCTGATACCTACGACTCAAAACTAGGGAGTTAGGTAGTTTTGATGGTGAATTCATATAGTAGGTATCAAGTCATGTGTATACGATTCAACTTCCAACCCTGATGCTGCAGGGTACAGAACTCCTTAAAAATAGCGATTTAAGATTTTTTTATTGGGAATTCACACTGTAGGTGTCAAGCAACGACTTCATACTTAAGCATACTTTCTTAAGCTACTTCATACTTTCCCAACTCCTCAACTCTGATGCTGCAGGGTACTGCACTCCTAAGCCGTGGGGATTAACTAAAAAGTGTAAAAAAAGTGGGGACTACACAAAAAAGTTAAAAATAAAAATTCTTTCAAAAAAACCGACTTCCAACGCCACTGTTAAGTATAAAATAATTTTGATTTCTACCCACTATGTTGAAGTCGGGCGAGTAGGTATAACAAAGATAGGCAAAGTTGACGCGTCAGGCTCGCCCGACTTCAACATATGTAGTGTGTAGAAATCAAAATTATTTTATACTTAACAGTGGCTTTGGAAGCCGGTTTTTTGGAAAGAATTTTTATATACAAAGCGTTTTCAGTAATTATTATGGCATAATGACACTCTGTAAAAGGCCAATCTCCTTTGTGTTTCCCTCAAGTTCCCTTGACACTGGCGAAGTGCATTGTGCTGTTTTGGCACTACTGAAAGCCAAATAAAAAAATGATAAAATAAGTAAAAACCGACTTCAAGAACCACTAAAAAAATATTTTAGCTTATTACCGAATATATTATACTTACAAAAGATAGTGCAGTTCAATAATAATATTTTTACATACTATCAAACAAAAAAGAATCATCAAAATTTATTCATAATTGGCGGAGTAATCGAGTAACAAACATACAAAAACATACAGCCGAATTGATAACCTCCTCCTTTTTTTTGAAGTCGGTTAAAAACACAAGCTTAAGTGAAACTTATACATTTAAAGGGAAGTGCCTTTGTGCCTTGCCTTCCCTTTGTATGTTTGTGGCTTTGTGCCAAAAACCAAGAAAAGAGAAAGAAAGCTCACTATAATCATATAAATATTATAGACTGTAAAGGTACAGAGTCAAAAGTTATATTTTAATACCTATGTAAGTAGAACAGACGTTTTACATAATAGGTATTATTGAAAAATACGTCATACCTATGTAATGGCTTTTTTAAAATCGATGATTATGTAAAACTTTTAATGAGATGCAAATCTATAAAATCAACCATCACCAAAATAAAACGTGAATGGTAAGTTGCTCCTTAAGAAACCACAATGAAACAAAACAGTTAATAAGTAGGTACACATATATTTTCTACTACAAACATTACAAAAAACTTAAGTACCTATGAGGAAATTCTACAGTTGTAACAGAATGGGCTTCCAAAGTTAAGGTCGCATGATTCTTTCCATTTTGCAAGTTGATATTTCGGGCGCTGCCGCTGTAAATAAATAAAAATAATATATTACATATATCTTCAACTAAGTATATTAAATGATGCAACATTCAGATATAATTTGTGAAGTAGACCGAGTATTAGGATTCGATTAGTTATGTACGAGTATTTATTAGATAGACGACCTGACCTGACGTGGCGCAGTGTTGAGCGCTGTTGTCTTAGCGTACGGAGGTCCGGCAGGCTGATTACGTATCATGCAAACGATTCGCGATGGCAAAAATTGTACAATATTTGCTGTCTAATCGCAAATTCGTATTAGGTATCGTCGATAGCTATTACGGATTTGCGATTATACAGCAAATATTGTACAATTTATGCTATTTTTCCTATCGCTAATCGTTGGCTGATACGTAAGCAGCCTGCCGGTTTCGATCCCCGACAGGGTCAATTTGGCAATTTATAATTTCTGAATTTTCCCTGGTCTGTCCTGGTGCTTCGGCCGTTGCTAGTGTAAGTATAATTCCAGAAGTGGGCAAATATTTAAAATTAGATACTTTTAAATATGTTTGTACCTACTCTCTTTAAAACTTCCACGAGCGAATGGTCACAACGTGTAGCGGTTTCACGAGAGATTTAATGTAAACAGTTGAGTATAAAACTTGGCCAAAGCATCACAACAACAATAAATTAATCATTTGATCAGACTGCAGTTGCTACTGCTAAGCTCTAAATCAAATTGCGATCTAAACACAAAAAAAGTATTCAATAATCGCTGAGTCTGCCGGTAGGAGACCAGAGACAAGTTAAGTAGGAGACTGACTTTCAAACGTCAAAATACCTACTCTATGTTAATTATTCCAATATGGCGTATCCCCGCCAAAGAACGAACCGAGTGAAATACATTGAGTCAAATATCAGCCTAATTAAACCTTCATCAATAAATAAATTAACAATGTTTTATCTTTTCTAAAATTACAATTCAAATTTAAACACAAAGCTGACACTAGTTTCTAATTCCGCGGGTCTTCGTTTGTGACACGTCTTACTAAATCTAGGTACGATTTTGTTAAAATTTACAGAAACTATGAAAGTTTTCGTGATGTAGGGTATTTAATCAGCCAAATGCAGCCAGCAAATATATGCTGCGAACTAACTACCTGTTATTATTATATAAATCTACTCACTCGTTGTAAATAACAACGACAATAGTGTTCCTCGGCGTTAGAAATGCGGTTTTGTATAAGCTCGACGAAAGAAAAGAATGCTGTTCTTTTATTTCTATCCTCACAGAGTCACGAGGGATAAATTTTGAGAAATGTCCCATAGCGTAGAACATCGGTTGTTTAACAAACTCCTGGCGGTCTTTGTCCACGATAATTGCAGAATCGACGTTGTTGCCGGACCAAGTTGGGCCTCCTTTCGTATCTAAGCACAGGTTCCAGTCAATCCACCCTACTAAATTGTAATTTAAGTCCTGAAAAAAAAATATCTTATAATAATGTTCCATTCATTAAGAATAATGGATGGCGGTTAATTGCATTTACGCGAGAGTAGTTCTGGCAGCAATACTTTAAGACCTATCAATATTAGTGAGGACAAGGGGCCATACTGCCATTAACTTTTTTTTATTTATAATGCTATAATGGATCTTTCTGGTGTAACACTTCGCAACCGCGCATCCAAGTCGCTCAATAACATCACAATTGAAGATATTTCTACAACTGAGAGTTCTGGTCTCTTCGATACCACCATACTTATAGTATGCCGTACACTTCTATAGATGACAGCCAAATTGATGATAACAAGGCAAAAATATCCCAGTTAACAGAGGAACTCCAGAGTTCCCTTCAAGAAATAGAAAACCTAAATTACGAGAACACGCCGTTAAAATCCACAGTTAAAATCAGAATTGGTGGATTGCCACAGAATCATAAAAACTTATAAAAAGGTTTCATTTGGAGAAAAAAAATTGCTACACCCTCATCTTCCAAAATTAAAAAAAGGCTACAAACTTCAAGTGCAACGTCTACTCCTTCAAAATCTTTAACTATTCCGACCTCATCTGTGAACAATGAGAAATTCCTTCAAACCTCGAGTGCATCTTTAACGCCCGCAAAAGCCAGTAAACCGCATTCTAACCATAGAAAAAATATGAATGTATCGCAAACAAAAGATTTGAAAAAGAAGACTACAGATCGTAAACTTGCTACGCCTCTATCTAATACAAAGGAAAAAATTCTACAAACCTCAAGTTTATCCCCTACACCAATTAATATCTGCGAAGATAATATATCACCTCAATCCGAGCTGCAAAATGAGACAACGACTGTACCAAATAAGACCGATAATATGCATCCATCGAATTCTTTACCACAATGTAACCTTGAAGCAAGAAAAACTACATTGAATCAGGGTAACGAAGTTGCACCAAATCTTAAGAATTTTGGAGGTTCTTTATTAATTACAGAAAAAATAAATAATATGGATTGCTCTACGGACACTTACTCGACAAGTTGCGTTGACATTAAAAAGCGTTAAGTAATTGTCATCGGAGACCAACAGGCGAGACAAATACAAAATACATTGCAATATTTGGGATCAGAGTATAATGTAACGTCCTTCTGGAAACCTGGTGCTCATACCAACGAAGTACTATAAAACTCCAAAATAGTTACACAAGCATGACAAAAAATGATTTCATCATTGTATTAACGGGATCTAACGATAGGAATCCTTTTGAATTTGAATGTTAGTTCGCTCACTTTCTAATACGAATGTTTTGATATGTAGAGTTCCACATAATAAATGTCTAAACGAATCTAAATTAAATTATGTGCTCGAAAAATACGATTGTGCATCATTTGTAGATATTAACTCCTAGCTGATGCCCGCGACTTCGTCCGCGTGGTTTAAGTTTTTTGTTATTCCCGCGGGAACTCCTTAATTTTCCGGGATAAAAAGTAGCCTATGTCACTCTCCAGGTCCTCAACTATACCCATGCCAAAAATCACGTCAATCCATTGCTCCGTTGCGGCGTGATTGAAGGACAAACCAACAAACCAACAAACCAACAAACCAACAAACAAAGTGACTTTCGCATTTATAATATTAAAGTATGACTCTCGATCTGTGCCTTACAATCTTGTCAATCACTTTTAAGAGACATTTTGCGCATTGATTATCGGACTAAATTCATTACCTATCATAATGACTTAAAAAACACACCAATTATAAAATCATTTAAACACAAAAGCACACAAACAGACTGGCACATGCAAACAAATAACGATGGTACGCCTGACATAGAGACGACTGCGTCCTCAGAGAACGTTACAAATGGGAATTTTTTCGTCCCATAATGCATCAAAATATTAATGGGTTAATAATATCAAAATCCGACTTATTAACAACTCACATTATTAAACTTGAATTAGATAAAGTCTCCTTAGACGTACTCTGCATAACAGAACATAATATTATGTTACATACCTACTGATCTAGATATTCTGGATATCCCAAATTATACTCTTGCATCTCAATATTCTAGTGTAAGAGACAATCCAGAAGTAGGTATTTATGAGACACTTTTAAATATATTTTGCAAATGAATTATTATCGTCAAAACACTCGCATTTATACTAACGAATTTCAATATGGCGTCCGTACCCGCCGAATAAATCGAATAACATGAAACGGGTCAAATTGACAGATATTATGCCTCGTAGCTTTAGTTTTAAGATACCTACCATTATTGATTATCACCATTATTATATATTATAAAAAACTCGACGTCAATAAGTGTAGTATACCTACCTAAATTGAATAAACGTTATTTGACTTTGACTTTGACTTTGACTTATACTTCCTGTTTCATGAGATATAATGACAAACAGTAATAATGCTTACACTAGGGAAAATAGACCTGAGAATACCTTAGGGCATCGACCTATCACAGAAATTAACAAATTTTGCGTGGCTAATATATTAGAATGCAGTGCTATTGAATTAGTTGACCATAATATTAAGATTATATGCATATATAGACCCTCCAAAACAGATCCCATTTCAATGGAAACATTTTTTCAGTACCTATCTTAATAATTTAGGTACTATCGAGATTTTGTTTAAGTACCTAAGTCGAAAGTAATTATTTGTGAAGATTTTAATATCAATAGATTAAAAGCAAACTCGATATCATTTCGCCTAGATCAACTGTTATGTACTTACAATATGAATCTAGAAATAAAGGAACCGACTCGTCTAAGTAGTGGTACTTGTATAGACAATTTTGCTCACAATTGCAGAGGTACAAAATATCGGATCCTAGAACTCGCGTTGTCGGACCATACTGCTCAATTACTTCAATGCAAAGTACAACATTCGTGTGCAATGGTCTTACTGGTTTATCTATAGGCGAGACTTGTGTCAAGAAAATATGGTAAAATTCCTAAACTAGGTACTTCAATTCTGTAACTTTCACAGAATGTTACACTACGGATGACCATAATATAGCTTTTGACATGTTTTTTGATCTATTTAAATTATTGTATGACTTGTGTTTTGCATTAATAAGAATTAAAATAAGTAGAACTAGAAAACCCAGGTGGATAACAAAATGAATTAAAAAATGTTTAATTAAGCATTGGCAGTATAGCCTGTAAAACTTATTTGACTGGTGTGGTGTCAGCGTCGCTAGTAGATATAAATGAAAAATAAAATAAAAATAAACAGGCATAAAAGGTTTTGGTAACTATCGCTAGAAAAGCTGATTCAGTAATAGGTGGGTGCTACACTCTCCACTGATGACGAAAGTGAAATTCTGCCCGCATGCTGATGGGCCTTTCACTAGATATGGGCGATCAAAGACGTGTAATGGTTACCAAAAATGAACCATAATTACAATAGCGGATTCTTGTACAGTATTAAAGTATGCACACTAAGTATAGGTAATTAGCGCACTAAGTAAAACATTATAGTGCCGCCCCTAGGGGACTTCTTTCGCGACACAAACTATAATAAGTAGTTAAATATTTTATGAATTCCATGATATAGGTAGTTAGTTAGCTAGAAGGTTTGTATCAGAATCTAAAGTCAAAATGCCAAGACCGTTTTTCGGATTGGTCGATCAATCGATTAGCAGTTTTACAGAACGGAATTTTAAAGAATAGCCAAGCCACTGTAAGTATTTGTAGTATACATATATAAGTAATTTGGTACATACTACATACCTAGTATAGCGTACAAGTAGGCCTTGGCTATTGTCACAGTCATCGAAATAGAATTAGGTACATTAAAATATATTATCAATGGCCACAGGGCACAGTGTCAGTGGTACTGGCGTACTATTACCTATTTTGTGGTACTGGTTCGAATCCCGCCGGTTCCACAGCTTTTCATGGCTAAGAAGGTGGCTAAGATAGGCACTTACCTCAAGTATATCTACAATGTACGATTTTGCTCTATTCCATGATCCTAATATAACTTTCTGTTTTTCCCAAGGGAAACTACCTGTAAATAAAGCAATTTATAAAGTTTTTCCGTGTAATGTTACAGCGTATGAAAAAATAATTAGGTATATTAGCTTGCTTATTTTTTTTATTACATTTTGTACATACACCTGTTCAAGTAACTATGAGTAGGCGGTATAGGTACTAGTTTACGTATACCTACTACTTATTATAGGTAGGTAAGATCAGCTAAGTAAGGTAAGGTAAGTCTAGGATTGCCATCTCTAAAATCTGACAACTAGGACGAGAAGCGTGATAACCCCGGATTTTGGAGCTTGGAACCCGGACATGCCACAGTGTGTTTTTTAAAGGTTTAGTACTTAGCAAAATAAAAATATGTCTTAATTAAAATAAATCAACTTTTTTATCGCCCGGTGGCGAGCGGTGGCTTGAAAACTTTTAAACCCGGACTACAAATGAAACCCCGCCCGGACGCTTCCCGGACAGCCTTTAACCTAGGACAAATCCGGGGAAATCCGGACGGATTGCAGCACTAGGTAAGTCACTTATAACTTTTTTTTTAATTTTATTTGATCTTTATCAGTAAATCAATTTTATTGCAAACCAATCAATTAAATTTATTACTTACCTTCACAAGCTTCAGTTGCCAAAATGAATTTTTCTGGATGTGTTAATGTCACCATATCAAATATCTCGGGGGGAAAAATTTTGTCTGTATAATAATGAACTCCAAGGCCGTCTATATACTCCAAGGCCTTAGGATGGAAAGTGAGCATCTGAAATCGGTGAACGTGTTCATGACAACGGAACTTACCACAGATAAAATTACCGTGTCAATTGTCATGCAACTTTGTTGTACATAATTTATGTAAAATTATTAGACTTTTTCGTGACACGGACTATAGCAATAGTTGGCGCGCGAGTTGAATGCAGAGCTTATCATGTGTCACCATTATACATAACCCCTATTCAACTCGCGCGCGAACTATATGTATTGTAGGTAATCTCAACCAATTATTTTGAAATACTTGCATAGCTGAACTCGATGTGGAATCTTTGTAAACAAACCATAAATCGTCACAGTGTTGTCATACTTTTAATAGTGAAAAATAATTTCAAAATATATTGAATCAAAATGCATTAAAATCTAAATTAAAAATTAAACATAAAAAATATCATCTAAGCCGCTGCAATGAGGAATTGCTTTAAGATTGCTTTACGATTGTAAAGCAATTGTTAAAGCAATCGTGCATTGTCGAGTGACGTCAACATCTCCTGAAGATGCTCCGGTATCGGAGTGAAACGTAGGTTGGGAATAATTTGGAAATTTTCTGGACTTTGAAAAGAATAATTTTAGGTAGGTATACTTACTATGTTAAACCAATAGGGTATTGTTAGCCTCTGGTCGTCGCCAGTAATTATTTTAACACTTTTAAACGTAGAATTACGTATTGTTGGCCCTAAATTTTGTTCAATCCATTTTCCCTGTAATTTTTCGTAAGTACGATTTATAAAATAATAATATCGAATATCGATCAATGTAATGAATATAATAATAATATTATGTGTTACGTTCAGTGAATATCAATGAACACAATAACAAGTTTCGTTTTCGAAAACTACGGAAACTCGTTCTAGGTATACCAAACTACAAAGAGATCTAAGAATATACCTAGATAAAACTCTTTATTGCACACACTTAAAACAAAGACAAAAAACAAAAAGATACAGAATGGCGCAAACTGAAAAGGCGCTAAAGCAATCTCTTCCGGACAACCTTTGGGGAGAGGAGATTATCAAACAAGAGCGCGGGATAGTGCAACATCTACACTAAAATCCATATCCATACTAATCCATCCACACTAATATTATAATTGCGAAAGTGTGTCAGTCTGTCAGTCTGTCTTCTACGCTTTCATGGCCCATGAAACCAACCGATTATGATGAAATTTGGTATAGCGGTAGTTTTTATATTTACATAGTTTTTATCCCGGAAAATTAAGGAGTTCACCCGGGAAACAAAAAACTTAATCCACGCGGACGAAGTCGCGGGCATCGTCTATTATATAATAAATATACATACCGCATACGTACACACGTACGTAGATAGGTACATACATGTAACATATTATATTAAACCGGGATACCGATGACGTTTTTAAAATATTATAGAATAAAAAACCCGACCACCAATGATATGATATTAAAACAAGTTAATAGGTACTTAGTTTAAATACATAATAATTTCCGGCTAATAGGTTTGATGAAAGGCAACGCCTCTTATTTGTATAAATTTAAGAGTCAAGTGCACCACTGATTGTTATGGTTAACGTCTTTGATCACATAAAAAATACCACCTTTGGGTGTAAAAGTCTACCTACTCTTCTACTTTTTACAATTTGAATTCATACTTAATATTTTTTTTTTTGGAAGTCGGTTAATAAATGCGAAAGTATGTCTGTCTGCTATGCTCTCACGGCCCATCTGATCAACCGATTTTGATAAAATTTGGTATGGGGATAGTTTGTACCTATCCCGGGGAAGGATATAGGCTACTTTTTATCCCGGAAAATTAAAGAGTTCCCGCGGGAATCAAAAACATCAATCCACGCGGACGAAGTCGCGCGCATCATCTAGTTATTAATAAATTGATGATCATTTTGCTAGCTTTTTGTTGATTTTAAACGTTAAAAATATAACCTGCAATATCTTTGGAATAATGCCACCTTTATTAGTTTCAAATGGAACCTATGACACGACTAAGAAAAAATGTAACGATACATAATTTTTATCAAAATGATATGATAAACATAATTATTGGAAACAATTATATACACTGCCAATATGCATAGCACTCCTGTGTGCTTAGCATGCGCACAACGAGATTATCTCGCGACGAGAGAGAGATGTCATTGCCAGCAAATTTTTCATTTAGGTACCATAACATGCATAAAATGCAGTATATTACAAAAAAAAAATAGTCGACATGTAAAGGTTCGTAGAGAAAAATACCACAGATAAGAAATACTACTTTTAACTCTACTTTTGACGTAACGAGATAAGTAACCATGCAGTTAGCTTCGGTAGACAAATAGAGATAACGGGTAGACATAATTTTACTCGTAGTGCGCATTCTAGCTATACTGGTAGCCTGATAAAAGTATGAAATACTTTGATAGACGTGCGTTAAGATCAGCAAAAATAGGTTACCATTTCTCTCACTGTCCACCCGAGACAGTTAATATTTGAAATGCCCACTAAACCATCCATAGGTTCATTGGTTGTTGTGATTCCCCAGATGGGAACACCTGCCGCATTGTACATCTCTATAAATCTGAAAATTAAATATTGAAACTGTATATAAACTGAAACGGAAGACAATGAACGTATAAACAACCAAAATGACTCTAAAAATGATTTTACTGCCGAAAGTAAGGCATACCTACATTAAGTCGGAAAATTAAGTTTTTTGAGTTCTGTGAGTATAGTTAGATAGGTAAGTAAATTCTCGAACTCGATTGCTTGAAGACATATTTTATGTTTTTAATTATAATGCTCGGTGATCACAACTTAAGTAGTCTACGAATTATCAATTAGTTCTTCAAGTTAAATTCTTACTTTAAATGATAATCAGCATAGGTTTGGTAGTATTCAGGCTTGAGTTGACTATAGCCGGTGTAATTATTGTTAGTTTTCATCCAAGTTGGCGGCGACCAGGTTGTAGCAACGATGTGTACAGGTGTCTTTGCTACTTCGAAGATTGATTTGAACATGGGTATCTACAATCATAGAACAATATTATTCCAAAAAATATTGAAGAGTATTTATTAGGTCGTTCTTAGCTAAATTCATCAATCATTCATTCATTCACATGCAGTGCGTCAATACTGGTCAATTTATGATCAGTTTAAAGAGCATTTACAATTAAATTTTAAGTGAAATCCGACTGATTCCGCAATATAGAGGTGCTGGATTGGCTTTCTACTTTTAAAATGATAAACCGTTGGCTATTTTACAAAGATGTACTTATATAATAAGAGATAGCTGCACTTTTGGTAACGATCCCCAGAAAGGCTGAAATTGCCCTGAATCCCAGAATCCCCAGAAATTGCTATTCAAAATTATGAAGGCGTAAGAATTTATTTAACAGCAATCAATCGGTGCCGGATTTACCATAGAAGTAGGGTTGCCAACATTTCTTCAGCGAAATATAGTATTTTTCAGACTAAGCTATAAAAAAATATAGTACACTTAAAAAAATATAGTATTTTATGGAAAACATAAAAAGTAGACGAAGATATATTTGTTACCTATTTATTTTTATAAAAATTTCTTTCCCAATCAGGTTTATATTTTTGGAGTCTTTTTTGTATTTTCAACCGACTTCAAAAAAAGGAAGAGGTTCTCAATTCGACTGTATTTATATTTTTAATTTTTAAGTTTGTTACCTCAGAACTTTTGACTGGGTGGACCGATTTGGATGTTTTTTTTTTTTTTTAAGGGGATTCTTCCCAAGTGGTCCCATATAAATTTTATCGAAATCGGTCGAGCGGTTTTTAAAATATCAACAATAAAATAAGTACTTTGTATAGCGTGTGCTTGTTGTTGTAAAGTTGGCGCGGGAGTTTGAAGTCGGTTGTTTAAAAATATTTTTTTTATATTAAATTATTCGCTTTTTAATCGCACTTGAACTTGACGCACGTTCGTTATCGCTATCATTTTTCATAACTAGTTTATTTAGGACTTCGACTTCTCAAAAGAAAGAACAAATACCTAATTGGAAATAATTAAGTACAAAAATCCCAAAACAAAAATAAAATAAAGCAGACCAATGATCAAACATTCGTTTGACTTTGTCAATTTGACATTGACAAGTTCGAGACGCAGTAAGATAGATACTTTCGGATACGCTACATGCTATTGCATTAGTCAAAAGTTAATGAAAAGCAAGATCATAATTTTAAAATTAAAAGATTTGTTTGTAAGATTTCGCTGTTAAAAATATAGTATTTTTGCGTACTATGTGCTTCTTCAACAGTATAGTACGCAGACCCGAAATACAGTACAATACTATATATTATAGTACGGTTGGCAACCCTACATAGAAGCTGAAAAAGCTGAAGCTTAGGGCGGCAAAATTAAGAGGGCGGTAAAATTGGCCCAAAAAAAATTGGGTACAGAAAAAAAGCAAAGCTGTAGACACGAGGTGGGACTGCGGCGGCGGCGGGGCGGCGGCAGCAGCCACTTCCCCACTCGTACCGCTTCGGGAGGGCCTGCCGCTGCCGCTTCGACTGTCTTCGTGTCCGTTAGGTACATAATATAACCTTTACCTACTTTACTGTAAAGTACAAACAAAACACAGATTTCGCAGTCCCCGCAAGAATCCGAGCATTGAATGAATACAAAAATTTACCCGTGTCTTGATAAATTCCTCAACTCTTTGTACTATTCCCATCTCGATCCCCCTAAAATCCTCGGAGCTATGGCCAAAAATACGTCTCAGGCGATTTGCATCTGATAACCATTATCAATGGTAAAAATAGGTATGTATGAAAAATTACTTAACATTATACTTAGAAAATATTATTCGTTATTTAAGAAAATTAAATGTATTTCTAATTTTAGAAGTCAGTAGGAGCGGCAAAAGTTGTATAGCTTTGGGGCGGCAAATGTGTAAATCCATCAACGTGACGACATAATAATTGCTAATATTTTTTAGGGTTCCGTACCTCAAAAGGAAAAAAACGGAACTCTTATAGGATCACTTCGTTGTCCGTGCGTCTGTGTGTCAATACCCTTTTTCTCAGGAACGCATGGAGGTATCAAGCTGAAATTCATACCACATACTCAGGTCTACTGTCCCTTGGAGCTGTGAAAAAATCAAACTTCAAAGCCAACACAATCAAAAGATAAAGGCGTTTACGCTGCAAATTTTCGAATTTTCTTGCACTCGCAAGGGAATCAAAACCTACAGGGTACTTCCCGTGAACTCAGAATCTTGAAACTTGGTACAAAGCAACGTCTTATAGCACAAATATAGGAAGAATTGCGAAAAACATAAATTTTTAGTTACATCATATAATAAAAATATTTTTATGCAAATTTTCGACACTCGCAAGGGAATCAAAACCTACAGGGTACTTCCCGTGAACTCAGAATCTTAAAACTTGGTACGAAGCAACGCCTTATAGCTCAGATATAGGAAGAATTGCGAAAAACATAAATTTTTAGTTACATCATATAATAAAAATATTTTTAATAATTAGGGTTTCGTACCTCAAAAAAAACTGAACCCTTATCACTTTGTTGTCCGTCAGTCTGTGTGTCAAGACCCTCTTTCTCAGGAACGCATGGAGGAGTATCAAGCTGAAATTCATATAAAATACTCAGGTCTAATGTCCCTTGGAGCTTAAAAGAATCAAACTTCTAAGCCAACACAATCAAAAAATACAGCCGTTTATGCAAATTTTCGAATTTTCTTGCACTCGCAAGGGACTCAAAACCTACAGGGTACTTCCCGTGAACTCAGAATCTTGAAATTTTGTACGAAGCAACGTCTTATAGCACAGATAAAAGAAAAATTGCGAAAAGCATAAATTTTTAGTTACATCATATTATAATAAAAATATTTTTATGCAAATTTTAGACACTCGCAAGGGAATCAAAACCTACAGGGTACTTCCTGTGAACTTAGAATCTTGAAATTTGGTACGAAGCAACGTCTTATAGCACAGATAAAGGAAAAATTGCGAATAAGCATAAACTTTTAGTTACATCATATAATAAAAATAATTTTAATAATTTTAAACTTACTACCCCTTTCCGCATGAACGCGTAGAGGTATTAAAATTTAAATTGAAATTAAAATAGATAAGTGGAATAAAAATACTATAACTTTTACTTATATTATACCTACAGGTTTGTACGGAAGCCTCGGTGCGCGAGTTCGACTCGCACTTGGCCGGTTTTTTTACAGTATGTATGTCCATAACGTCTTTGAGAGGTGATATCTAGTGAAAGTGAATAGCGTCAGTTCTTATACTATTTACATAGGTATTGCGCATACTTTAATACTGTACAAGAATCAGCCTTTCTAGTTATGGTTCTTTTTAGGCAACCATAAACCGTCTTGCAGCGGCCATATCTAGCGAAAGGCCCATCCGCATGTGGGCAGACTTTCACTTTTTTCATCAGTGGAGAGCCCTTCACCTACCTAATACTGAATCAGCCTTTCTGGGTATAATTACCAAAAGTGCAGCTATCTCTTAGTCTATTAAGGATGAAAGCTCACGCCTTAACAACAAACAAGCTACTATATAATAAGCAAGAGCGTTTTAAATCCTTTTACCCCCGGTTGCCAAGTATCCAAAGTGCGATTAGGAATGATTACAATTTTCTACATCCCACCATACTAACACTAAGGCATTTATATTTGTTTTAAAATGTTAAAAAATTACAGGAGTTTACTTACTTTGTATGAAACGTCCTCTGGAGAGAATGTAAAATTGGTGAGACGTAAGTCATCCAAAGGAAGCTCATTGTAGGCATAGGGTCGAATTGAGAAGTCAGTGCCACCGATAGGCGTCCGCACCATGTTGTATTCCAGGCCATTCTCGCTGAAGTATGACCTACGTCGATAGTTATTTGCTCGTAAGGCAACCCTAATTGATTGACCCAATGGGGAGGGACAGGCAAAGCTAATCTCAGTTGGCGCCACCCTCGCTGGTAACTGTCAGGTTCATTTGCGTACATATATTCGAGGTAATTAGGCGTCCTTTTTTAATTGTATCTGGGAAAAAAGCAGTGCATGTGCTCTCGCTATATAAATCATCAGGTCTAAAGTGAGCGCTACATAACCTAGCCGATGAACTGGGTTTCCAATTTTGTTGGCGCAAGGCTTTGTAAAATAGTCGTCAAATTTCCTCATTAGCAGGAAAACGGTGTGCGCCTTTATTATCACATTTGAATGCACAACATTTTGAATTAATCTAAGAAAATTAAACTATCGCGTAAAAAATATATGGTGTTTGACAGGTAAACAACACCAGCGACGATGTGACACCTAGCGGGATAAATTGGCAGTGCCCCTCCCCATTGATTAGCGCTGGTTCTCTGGGTCGGAGATGGGCTTTAATGATGTGCGTTGATAAATCGGCCTGTGGCATGTCAATAATGTCATGTCAGGGAAACGGAATCAAGAAAGTTAAAATGATTGAAACCGTCAAGCGTCGCCTTTCTCATCGAGAGTTACCACCACCGAGGTGAGAGTTACAAGTATTCTGTAACTTCTGCAGATAACGTGCAACTCAAATGACGCGTCCGCGAAGTCTGATTTAGGAGTAATAAGTAGTCTAAGATCCCGATATACGACGACCTTCACCGAGCCGGTTAATGGATGAAACCTACTTTTTATTTTTAATAATAGATAAATTTATTAATAGTAGCAAAATAAAAGTGTAAAAATTATTTAAAATTACTTTAAAATAATTTATTCTAATTACTAAGAAATACTTATTAAACGAACATATAAGTAGATAAAATTAAAATCTAAATTAAATCTAAAATAAAAACTAAATTAAAAACTAAAAACTAAACATTAAAAATATCATATCAAAGTGTAAATAGCTATAATTTACTGTATATAATATATATCCCTGCTTAAACCCCCCTTGTATTATATTGTGTTCATATTACCTAATTAATAAAAATTAATTAGGTAATTTAAAAATAGTCTGGACCGGATTTTGATAGGTAACCAATTTTAGGCGTGTTTATCTATTAAAAATAAAAATAAAAAGTAGGTTTCATCCATTAATCAGCTCGGTAAAGATCGTCGTATATCGGGATCTTAGGTTAGAGAGAAAGTATCTTAATTTATTGAGACATGTAGGTAAGTGTAAAATAATATTACTTGACTAGAGAATCCCGCAGCACGGGAGGGAGACTCATCCAATTGATAGCGGCTGCATCAGTTACAGATCCACCGAAGCCTTCAATGCGCTGATACTGTTTCGATGGATCCAATTTTAGAGTTGTTTTAGAAGACGCGACTGCAAAAGGAATTCAATATTTCAAAAAGGTTGACACTAATATTTTTTTAATAATTAATTTCTTCCTATGACTGGATTCCCATAATCAATTCGTCCAGAGTATCATCATAGTTAAAAATTACTCGGTCAGATTAGAAATGTGGCCAATTCTGTATATCGCAATCTCTACACTGAACTAAAATGACAGCTCTGAAATCTATTGACGAAAATCAAGCACTGCGCAGTGATCAAATTCCTTACAAAACAAGGAAAGACTCAAAAAGTTATTCATTAAGAAATGGTGGCTGTTTATCAAGATTCTGCTCCTTCATTATCTACTATTCAGAAGTGGTCTAGTGAATTTAAACGGGGTAGAGACTAGAGAGAATTAAAGACGACCCCCGTGCCGGAGGGCCGGTTAGTGCCACTTCTGAAGAAAACGTCAAAATTGTCGAGAAACTTGTACTGAAAGATGCCCGTACAAGTGTGAAAACATTAGCAGAAAAGACTAAGCTATCTGTGGGTACCATTCACACTATCCTTCATGAACAACTGAATCTTTCAAAAGTCAGTGCAAGATGGGTGCCGTGAATGCTCACGCCGCTTCAGAAACAAGTGCGAGTTGAGTTGCAGTATAGAGTTTTTGGAGCTCTGTAGTGAAAATCCGAGTAGAATTTTTGAAAGCATTGTCATTTGTCACCGGTGATGAAACGTGGGTTCATTACTATGATCCTGAGAGTACCTAAGCAAGAGTCCATGCAGTGGCATAAAAAAGGAACAGACCCACCGAAGAAGTTTAAAGTCTGTCTGTCATTGTAGTTGTCTTCTCGTATTGATAACTTGAATACGAATGATGACAATTACATGAAATTTTATATTTATACCCTCAAAGAGTGTCTTTAACTAATGAGGTAATTAATTTGCTCTTATCATTAGTTAATCACCCCGATACCGAGAATACATTGAACGCCCCTCGTAGCTAAATGAAAGAGGTACTTTATAGGCAGTGGCGTGCAACAGCTTTGGAGCTAGGGTAGGCATTAGTTAGTTATATTACCTATTTACCTACTTTTTTTGATGAAAAATGAGCATTAATGTATTTCCATATGGGTATGCAGTGCTTTTATGCCTCTATGCCTCTATGAATTGCACGCCACTGAACTTAGGTATATTATAAAGCAATATAAATAGAGTTTAGTTTAGAGATGGTGTATAACAGAATTGGCCTCAATGCTAATACAAAATGCAATAGCTAATACAAAATGCTTGGTGGTAGTAGGCAATTATTGATTGTTACTTGTCTGCAAGTGCAGAGTGCAGGCTCTGCAGAGCCCAGATAACGCATCGATTTTAGATTTTCATACAGTTTAACTTACGGTTTTCACTCCAACGACCAACACTTTTTTTAAAACGTAGCCCACTCTGAAAAAAATAATATTAATACAATACTTGCTTGATATAGGCATTTTGCACCACAGAAAATGATTTTTGAACCCTAATTTTATTTGGACAAATTAACGGTAAGCGTATAGTACGGGACTAATAAACATTGGCCCTTAAAAAAAATGTAAAGCTGATTTTTGGCCCAAGTGTTCCTTGGGGTCTGAGAAGTACCTCTTCAAAATTCCCAACTCCTAGGCCGCGGGCTTCCCCCCCTACCCCCTCAAACGTCTCCCTAACCGCAGCTTTTTGTAATTTTCTCATAAAATATTTGAGCTAGAAAAAACTTTCTACGGTGAAAATTATGTTCATTTAAATTATCTACAAAATAATACCTTTGTTCATTTCGGTAAGACTATTAGTTTAGAAGATATGTTAACCCTTTGTGCATGAAAAGAAAATATTTTGCATGTATGGCTTTTTGTAATGTAGTTTCTTGTTATTTCCGTAATAACTGATAGAGCTACGAAAATGTTAACTGATGCAAAATGAAAGGTAATTAAAATAGTTATAAAATGATATTTAGTTTATTTTGATAAAAGTGATAGTTTTGGAGATATGCCTACCTGTTACGTAAGATAGCGAAAATAATATGCAAATACCGTGTATGTTGTATTTAATCTTCGAAAAAAAAATGAGTTAGGAAAAACTGATTGAAGCAGTAATAAATATAGTTAAATTACCTACAAAAATTTTTTAGTTCATTTTGATAGCACTTATAATTTTTCAGATTGATACTACAGGTCTCAGATTCCGTTATATTTTAGAATTTTCACAGAAACTATTAGAACTAGGAAAAAAACTATCAGGAGCAAAAATGAACTACATTAAATTATCTCCAAAACAGTTTTTAGTATATTTTGATAGAACTAATAGTTTCGGAAATATGGCTGCCTAACTGTCATAAGAAACTAAACCTATAAACAATCGTGAATATATTTTGTAATTTCAAGAAAAAGTATAAGAGTTAGGAACAAAGCAGTCAGTACTTACAAATTTTATTAATTTACCTACAAAATAGTGCTTATAAAAATTGACCCCTTCATAAATAACGTATTTTTTATTTTAGGCACTAATGATGTCCTGCTTTTCCCCACTCCCACAACCTCCCACCAACATCTCGCCCATTGTGTTTTTTTGTAATCGAATTTTAATTCAAGTATCAAAACAAATAATTTATTCAAATAAACTTTACAAGTGCTTTTGAATCTACCACTGGTTCGGAATGCCGTTAACAGTTAAAAGTTAATCCATACTATCCATACTATAATATTATAAATGCGAAAGTGTGTCTGTCTGTCTGTCTATCTGTCTGTCTGTCTGTCTGTCTGCTACGCTTTCACGGCCCATCTGTTCAACCGAATTTGATGAAATTTAGTCAGTCAGGTATGTTTCCTGCTTTGTGGAAAACAGCTTATATTATACCCATCTTTAAATCTGGGGACCGGTCGCGCTGTGAAAACTACCGTCCCATTAGTATATTATCCTGTTTTTCAAAGATTTTGGAGTCAGTAGTATACGATAGTATTTATCATCATGTTTCTGCTATTATAACGCCTAAACAACATGGCTTCATTAGAAATCGTTCAACTACGACAAATTTATCTCTATCTCTAATATATATAAATCTCGTGTCACAATGTTTGTCCTCAATGGACTCCTGAACCACTTAACCGATTATAATAAAATTCGCACACCATGTGCAGTTCGATCCAACTTGAGAGATAGGATAGTTTAAATCTTAAAAAAACATCAATTCACGCGGACGAAGTCGCGGGCATCATCTAGTTAGAATATAAAAATTATATTTGCAGGTCATTTGCCAGACAAGGTCAAACAGACACAATTTATACCGACTTCTCCAAGGCTTTTGATAAGGTCAACCATGTTATTCTATGTCATAAACTTGACGCATATGGTATTTGTGGCAACCTTTTACGATGGGTACAATCCTACTTACTTAAGAGATCACAACTAGTGGCCATTAAGGGGCATGTATCGTCTTCAACCATTATAACGTCAGGAGTCCCACAAGGCTCTCTCCTGGGACCACTCTTCTTTAACGTATTCATCAATGATCTCGTCGACAGATTGAATTGTGAGAGCCTGTTTTACGCTGATGATCTCAAGATCTTCAAATCAATCGACAGCGTAAACGATGCCCTATGTCTCCAAACAGACTTGAATGCTGTTGATAATTGGTGCACCGAAAATCATATGAGCCTCAATATTGATAAATGTTTTGTGGTTAGTTTTACTCAACGTAAATCTAAGAAGATTGAATTTAACTATTCTTTGAAAGGGCAAACGCTCACAAGAAAGACGTCAGCAAAAGATCTCGGTATTAAATTCGATGATAAATTGTCATTTAGGGATCATTATGAATACATAATTGCCAAATGCAACAAATTGGTAGGGTTTATTTTGAGATCTACAAGAAGTTTTAAAAAACCATCTAGTTCGATAAATCTTTATCAAACCATGGTTCGGAGTATTATGGAATATAACTCTGTAATATGGTCTCCGTACTATGCAGTCCATTGCGATCGCTTAGAAAGCGTACAGAAGAAATTTTTAAGAATTTTATCTGTTCGGTATCACTTCGGTCACAGACGCACACCCTACCAAGATAGACTTGCACATTTTGCGATGCAAACTTTGGAATTCCGTCGAAAGTATTCTCATTTGATCATTTTACATAAGATTAATCATTCCAAAATAGATTCTCCCGTTTTACTCTCACTGATCAATATAAATTATAACTTCCGATTGAGAAATCCTAAACCGTTCATCCTTAGCGCCCACAAAAATAATACTTCATTCTACAACCCCATTGTTGGTATGTGCCGCCTATATAATGACCTTATTTTAATTAACCGTAATATTGACATTTTCAATAACATTCTACATCTATTTAAAAAACAAATTCATAATTTTTTTCCGACTTTATAATCAAGCATATTTTTATTAATATTATTACTCTTGACTACTGTAATTATTTTAAATTTTGACTTAAGTTTTGATTGTAATTGTTTTTAGACGTTTCATTATTTTATATTTATATTTTAAAACTGCACTCTAATGTCTAATTTTTATGTAATTTTAATAATATTAATGTTAACTATGTCTATTCTTGTGATTTTATTGTATGTTGTATTTTCTAGTTATAATAATGTTGTGTACACATCCTTAGGGTTGCTTGGATCCTGTTTTGAATTACTTGTATTTTGACGATGTTTTGGTGGCAACCTGTTTTGTGTACCTTTGCAATAAAATAAAATAAATAAAATAAAATTTGGTACAGGGATAGGTTGTATCCCGGGGAAGGACATAGGCTACTTTTAATCCCGAAAATTCAAAGGTTCCCGTAAGAATCAAAAAATTTATCTGTTCAACCGATTTTAATGAAATTTGGTACAGGGGTAGGTTGTATCCCGGGGAAGGACATAGGCTATTTTTATCCCGGAAAATTTAAGAGTTCCCGCGGGAATCGAAAAAATTTGGTCCACGCGGACGAAGTCGCGGGAATCATCTAGTCTCATATAATTATCTACAAGATGAATGTCGGATGTTGGTGGTTCATGCTATTATAGCACTGTTTTTGGACAAATGCATAGCTATGTCACCGTAAAATTGCAAAAGCCGTCAGATTGCATTCTAACGTTTTTTCTCGATCACACAACGGAACTGAACTGATCGAACTGTCGACAGATTGTGAACCGTTCAATGTTCTGAGTGTAAATTTTTGAAATATTCATTGTATTTACGTTTTCTTGTCTCTTTCTTTTAGGTTAGGTTAGGGTTCGACTTAAAGGCCGGGCTTTTAGGTTCTATCGGGTTAATATTCCTAACAGATTACAATCTACCGAAAAATAAATGCGTTAAATTGTAATCTTCCGACAGTTTACAATTTCGCTAGATAGATTACAATTTAACGGTTTTCACAATCTTACGGTGACAGTGACACATACATTGCATACCTACATATTGTTCAAAATATTTCGAGACGTAGGTATATGAGCATTTTGTTCAGATTCTTACTGCAGGACGTGAAAGGGCTCAGAAGTGAGATAGGTATAATGTGTTAATAAATATAAAATGACTAGCGGACGCCCGCGACTTCGTTCGCGTGGCATAAGTTTTTTAATTCCCATAGGCATTTCTTAATTTTCCGCGATAAAAAGGACCCATGAAAACAAACACGTCGATCCGTTGCTCTGTTGCGGCGTGATTGAAAGACTATTTAACTTCCTTTGTTATAAAATTTATAAAAACTCTGAATTATGTGTTTCATAATTTAAACCGGTAGCCCAAATATCAAGTTTCATGGCTATAACTTGAAAAACGCCCGCCTTTTACACCAACTGACAACCCCTATTTTACCCGTTTGGGGGTAGAATTTTTAAAACTGTTACACACGTACTTCTTTAAATTATACCGAAAGCCAAAATAACTAGTTTCGTTGTTATAACTTGAAAAATATCTTGATAAATGAAGGACATTCATCCCCTATTTCACTCCTTTGGGGGTCGAATTTTCAAAAATGGTGAAACTCGTACTTCTGCATATCTTCTGAATTTTGAAAATCTGTGCCACACGTACTTCTTTATTTATTACCTAAAGCCAAAATACCAAGTGTTCGCGCCCGATTTATGGTCGCGAAGTGACTTTCAATGTGCTGCGTAAAACTTAAAAATAAAACAAAACGTTAATGTCAAAGTCGCCGTTCTTTGGTTTTGACAGTTGTCGAATGTCGATTCTTTGCAGACAAAAAAAATGTAAGGTCATCGTTCGTACGAGTGAATCGAAAGTTGCTAAGAATTCCGGTTTTGACGGGTTGGTTTGAGCCAACCGGGAGAATTGGACTATTTTTGAAGTGCATAGCCAGTGGTTCGCCAGTGATTCGTCTTGGCCTGGCGGCTTGACGGTTATACGACCTTATAAAGTCCTTGTTAAATTTCACGTGAATAACGCTGCCGGGGTCGCGGCCATGTGCTTATGTGCCTAGTATAGAATTACACTGTTATTAATAAACTTAGACTAGAGCGAGATTAATTTTAATCCAAGCTTTTAGTCCCGTCTAACTAAATTCTGTATTAATAAATACAGAGTAAGAAGGGAGTAGCATAATCTGAATCTACTGTTGGAGTAAATTTTATTCCATGGCGCTACATGGTTTAACGACCGATTAGGCATAGACAAAGTGTGCTTTCGACGATTTTGACCATCTGTTGACCATGAGCATGCCTCAAAGATTGCCTTTTTTTTTAGAAACCCTTTGTTTTGTATTTCCGTATACACTGGACCCAGGTACTTTCTTTTGTTCAGATAAAGTCAGTTCGTAACCTACGTTATAGTTTTGTGCTGTGCAATTAAAAGGGATACATATTATTTTATTGATGATTTGAGGGCTATAGATGATATTAATGAGGTAAGAAACCAGGTTCCATTAATGAGGCGTATGAAACTTTACAAAATTCGTAAGAATCCTTTGGAAGAACTTCATGAAGGTGAATTTAAATCTAAGTACAGATTTTCTCGATCACCTGCCGTATTCATTATTGAAATGGTAAAAAGTTATTTAGTTGGTGATGCAAGGTGGCTTTATACAACCTCATCTGAAAGTTTTGGCTGCAATAAAAGAACCTGGGCCCGTGGAGAGGTAAATAAAACTTTTAAGTTGTACCTAATTGCCTATCATTATCATCGGCTGCGTTTTTGTTTTTGATTCATTATGATTTTATATGATAAATTCTCCAAAACCGTAAACTTATTTTAATTTTCCACCGAGCACTACCTACAACAAAGTTACCGAAAAAATAAAACCGCATCCCAGCTTGTCATTTGTCAAATTCAAAATATCGTACACACCACAGGCTATAGTTGATATAAGTCACTGTCATTAATGTCACATCAAGCATTGTTTTCATTCGTTGACTCGCTCTTTTTACATTTAAATTATGTGGGTTGCCATATCGCAAGCGTTAATTCCGGCGTAAGGACTGTATTGTTAGTCCAAGTTTACTCCGTGTTTATTAATAGCATTGTTAAGACGAAGTTAATACTCGATTACTCTGGGAATAACTAGTCTAAGTTTAGTTTCCGATTAAGCTTGAAGTATGCATTTTTTATTAATAAGGGTGTTAGTGTTTAGTGATGGACTAAGTGTTAGCGTAGGTGTGAAGACAGCGGGAAGCTGTACCAGTTGAGAAGCCTGGTTGAAGAGGAGGCCTGGAGCCCTACTGTCCTTGGAGGGAGTCATCACACCACACACCTTTCACAAACACTCACAAATAACCTTACACCACACCATAACTCCCCTCAGGACTCGTCTCGACGCAGCCACAGCTACCACAGGTAGGCGAACAAGTCCTAGACTCTGTAGAAGCTAGTTCACACAATAGAAAAGGCACAGAACTCAACGAACAGGGGTCACCTGTTCACTCATGGGCCCGGACCAGAAGGCCCCTGTCTTGCTTCGCTGAGCTGGCTTGTAGCCACAACACCAAGTTTCGTTGATACAAATTGAGAAATATCTTGAGAAATGAAGGACTTTCATATTAACTTTCATCCCCTATTTCACCCCTTTGGGGGTCGAATTTTCAAAAATCGTGAAACTCGTACTTCTGCATATCTAACTGAAAGCCCAAATGCTAAGTTTCATGGCTATAGCTTGAGAAATGAAGGACTTTCATACAAACTTTCAACCCCTATTTTACCCCCCTTAGAGGTGGAATTTTAAAAAATCCTTTCTTAGTGAGCGCATACGTCACAAAAGGAAGCTACTGTCAAAATTTCATGTCTCGAACCCTAGCGGTTTAGGCTGTGCGTTGATATAAAAGTCAGTCAGTCAGTCAGTCAGGACTTTGAATTTTATATAGTAATATAGATGAAATGATAAATAATAAATTAACGTGCGCGCCCGTCATTGAATTAATATGTACATTATACCTCAATGGCGCCCGTACACCCTTCGCAAGCCTATTCGTTTTCTTCGGTGAAATGGAGCAAGCGCATGTCGCAAAAAATTCATGAAATCATTTGTAAAAAAAATAATATTCACTTTTCAATACAAATGAATCCGCCAATGTGTTTGATTTAGAAATATGAATTTAATCTTATATTTCTAGACCTAATTATTGGTTTCAATAAGCAGAAAAATTGCTTTAAAAGGTAAATTAAGAGGTATGTTTAAAATAAATTTCAATGCAGATTTTTTTTAAAAATTGTGTTTTGAAATGTTTCAATGGCTGCTTAAAGGTCTTGAAAACAGCAAATTATTTTTACAAGCATACATTATGTCACCGTTGGATACACTGCTTTTAAAAACCCCCTGTTACGATACATATATATTTCTACTAACTGATCGTGATCACGTCACGTAAGTAGATAGGTACTTCGTGAGCCACCTGCCTAATAAATCATACTAATATTATAAATGTGAAAGTGTGTATGTTTGTTGGTTTGTCCTTCAATCACGCCGCAACAGTTGTATTTTTTATTACTTTTGTATGTAATTAAATCGATGATAGAGAAATGATCCGTTGCCGACTACATTTTACATCATCAAAACACGTTAAGATTTTTAGGTCTTGTCTATATTTTGCCGGTCGCAATCTGACGTTTAAATAAATCCTACATAGTAGGATGTCAAGAAACAATAAAATTTGCGCAAATATTAAGCAGCATGTTAGAAAAGCTTAAAAATGATTCGTTACAAACCGCTAGTTTTCGTAAACGAGAGGAAGCTAAGTTTTAGTCGCCCATTAGCGACCACCATTTATTTAAATAAATACGCATTTATGGATTCTAAGACATAATTTAATCAAATTCTGACGCTTCAAGCACAAAATGTATGCACAGATTTGAATAAAACATGTTTTACTCAAGGTTTAGGTTTGGCCTCCTCACTATTTTTAGGGTTCCGTACCAAAATGGTAAAATGGAACCCTTATGGTGCGACTTTCTCCGTCTGTCTGTCCGTCCGTCACACTCGATTATTTCAGTAACTACCGAAGCTATCGACATGAAATTTGGAATAGTTGTGTATATTAGTGGCCCAAAGACACTGGAATTAAAAAAAATGGAAATTATTTTTGTTCTTATTTAAAAAGGGGGGGAAATCTGAGGGTTGAAATTTAAAAGTGAGATAACTGTACTGTGTGGGGTATCATATGAAAGGGTTTACTTTGTACATTCTAAAACAGATTTTTAATTATTTTTAGTTATGATAGTTTTTGATTTATCGGGGAAAATGTCTAAAAAAATACCGTCCCCCCCCCCTTATCTCCGGAGTTTACCAATCGAAAAATTTTAAATAATTATGGTCTATAGGAATTTACGTATATTTTACAGGAAAACTATAGCCAATGCTCTAACTAGCATAGTTTTTTTGATATTAACAATAAACCTCTACAAACAAAGTTAGTCTTGCGGTTCATTAACAAAGGTAATTATTTATTAATAATGGTACGGAACCCTTCGTGCGCGAGTCCGACTCGCACTTGCCCGGTTTTTTTTACTAGCATTTTGTTCCAAAATCAATGTGTGTGCTCAGATCACATTCAGCTCAGATTCATCGGCTCACAGAGTTACACTGAAATATATTGGGTTGGCCAAATTTGAACCGAGAGCACAGAATAATATCTAGTACTACCGAGAGTAAGGGGTAGATAGAGCATGATCTTCAAGAAAAAAGAGTGATCGTTGCGTTGATATTACAACTGAATTTGGTTGTTTTCGGAAAAACAGTCGTGAACCGTCGGGGGGTGGTCGGCGAATTGACTTAGTCACCCTACTAACGCTATTACAAACGAATAAAAAGGATTTTAAACTAACCTGTGATGAAGTGTAGACGACGAACGTGCCGTTTGCAGGATCATTTCTGGTGATGTCATCGCAATAGTTTGAATTGCATACACAAACCACCGATTGATTTTCTATAGGTCTTATCGCACATGGATTGTCTATGGGGAAAAAAATATGAGAAATAGGGAGTGCACGCCTACCAGGAAAGAGTTGAAAATAAAGTTAGGTATTTTATATTACAGGTCTTATATTGCAGCCATTTTTAGTTAGGTAGGTAAGCCAGTGGAAACAAATATTCCGTCCGAGGTCAGGATCTAGCCAGGACCACGATCTTCAGCAATGTAGGAACGACCGAAGAGAGAGAGAGAGGTATAGGTAGCTACTTTAAAACTAAAATTCTATTATGTAGGTACCAACTTCCTTAATTAAAAAAAAAAACTCAAAAATTCACCCATTGTTACCGATTAAAACTAATTTTAGGAAAATCTTTGGATCTTTAGATGAAATATAATTTAAGGGTGCCTATCAACTATAACCATTTTAACCTTTGAACTTAACCAAAGATCTAAATGTACTTGCTTTGCTTACTTTTTACTACTACTGCTTTTTATGTGAATTTACCCCATGTGTAATTAAACCCAAAGCTAGCTGCTACTTTGACAGGATTCTCGTATGACTTTCTCAAAATTTTAAAATTCCTGGGTTAACCATACCTACTATTCTGTGGTTAAACGTAACCCGGCGTCTCTGCAAGCGGGCCTTGAGTACTTTAGTACCTAGTTAGGAACTCTTTGAAGGCTGGAGCCTAAGGCTGGAGCATTAATTATTATTTATTAATAATTAAATAGGTAATTATTAATAAAATGCTCCAATGTATAATTACTTAATTATTAATAGATAATTATATGTAATTACTTACCCGCACGAAGGTATTTAGTATGCGTAAATAATAACAAAACTAACGTAAGAAACTTCATGACCTCGCGTGTTTCATGTATCATCTAAAGGAACTTAGCCCGTCAACTGAGCATCGAACAATGAGAGCCGTCACGAAACAGCAGCTATCGGAAGTCTCTAATATCAGTTTGTTTTACCTACTTAGGGTTCCGCGAAAAAAATTTAAACAAATATCTGCCTGTACGGAAGCAGGTGATATGGCTCGACCGTAACAATAGGATGATCATCCTCCGAGCGGGTGTTGTGCTCGGGGACCACTGGTCCGACCGTTCATCTTTGGAGGTCGTATATATAGCGTAATTCTGAGAAAACTTCGTAAGCGTGAGTTGGGCTCTTCGTGGTCGCGTGCGTGTACTAGTAATTCCATCTATTGGATTATGTGCGGACTGCGAAGACCGCCACATCACTCCCCTTCGAGTCTGGAGGTCGTCAGCAATCAGTTGTGTGGTTGAGCGGAGAAGTGGCGTCGATGAGCATTCAGGTGTAAGCGCTGCGTCGGGAAGTACTCAGTGAAGCGGCGTCGTGTACAACCAGAGTAGTGGCGTTGTAGGCTCATACGACTCTGAGGCTGTGTGACCCACTTGTGCAGCTGGTACGGGGCGTCGACGGGCTGTGTACTGATATGCTGTTGCGAATCGACTGGTGCGGGCCGCCGAGCGTGTTGCTCTGTGAACGGCTGTGCTGCATTTCGTATGTCGCTGTTGTGCCGGAACATCGATCGGCTGTGTTGCGTTGCGTTGCTGTGCTGCGATGTGATGCTGTTGTGTCCCGCTCTGCGTACTGATGATGCTGTCCTTGATGCGATGACTGCAGGGATTATTATTGTGTCTGACGAATGAGGGCGTGACGTCGGCTTGATGTGCGTCGGCGGCGGCTTGAAGATCACGTGGGCTTTTCAGTCATCGTCGGCGGCGGCTTAGAGATCACGTCGGCGGTCACCAATGTACGGGAACAGGTGATATGGCTCGACCGTAACAATAGGATGATCATCCTCCGAGCGGGTGTTGTGCTCGGGGACCACTGGTCCGACCGTTCATCTTTGGAGGTCGTATATATAGCGTAATTCTGAGAAAACTTCGTAAGCGTGAGTTGGGCTCTTCGTGGTCGCGTGCGTGTACTAGTAATTCCATCTATTGGATTATGTGCGGACTGCGAAGACCGCCACATGCCTATCACTATTTTTACCCGACTGCGGAACGCACATGGTTATGTGTTCATCAGTCTATATATGTTTGTATGTTCCTTGCAGGACAACTACAGGCTACAGCCGAAACACGTGGACCGATTTTGATGATTCTTGCACCAGTTCATGCCGAATATATCATTAGAGTGTCACTGTGGAAGCCGAATTTGAGAATAAATCAAAATGGCGCCGTCTAGAAGCCATTTAATGTAACAAATTCAAAAATAAAAGTCGATAGACTGTTGCAAGTGGGGTATTGATGAATAGGTCTTGTAAAATCATAGTTAGGTTCCCTTGATCATTTTCTCATTTTAACGATCATTTAGGATTTACAAGGTTTCAAAGGTTCATTTTTGGTGTAGGTATTCCTTTGTGTCGCACTACAGGCTAAACGGCTAAACCGATTTTAATGATACTTGCACCACTAGATTTGTATTCCGAAATCTTCCGAGTGTCATAACAGAAGCCGAATTTGAGAAATAAAAAAGAAATTTAAAAAAAAACAAAAAACCCGACTGCTTGGATACCAAAATGTATAAAACAAGATATAATTTAATTATTATCAATTTCCATAGTTTAATACTTTTAGTGAAATAATTAACAAGATAATATACCTACTTAACAATAAAGTATTCTCACAGCTCACGTTTTATATTATTTTTCCCTCATAAATAATTTTGTAATTATTACAAGTTATAAAGACGCAGTCGCCAGTCGCACGTCCAAAAGCTAACATTGACGTGCGACTGTGTTTTTTTATTCGTCATCGATTGATGAAGGATCGATTATTTTATTGATAGGTATAGATTATCAAATTGCTGAAGTCTTATTTTCGACCGAGCGAAGCGAAGGTCTCTGAATCAACTTGAGTGAATTTGCACTTGTCCGTCCGTCCGTCCGTCCGTCTGTCCTTATAACTTCTGAATTACTGAACGTAATTACTTCAAATTTAAATATAATATGTAAACCGATGGTCTCCAGCCGAATATGGCTCTTATGAAAATCTTTATTCTTTAATTTGTACTTAAAATATGTAAAATGTCATCAAAAAAATATAAGTGGAACTTCCAACCAATATAATATTGTATGTTAAATCACATTGTATTCAGAATGACTTTAAGTAACAACTAGAAGAAAACCCGGCTTCGCTCGGGTGAAATGTGACTCATAATACACATAAAAATGTAGGTAGATATTTCTGTAGTTATCGGTTCTCAAGGTATATTAAAGGCAAAGCAAGGCATAGATTCATAGATTCATGCTTCGTTCATTGTGTTAAATAAATATATCTATAGTAAATTAAAAATGCAAAGGTTTTAAATGAATAATTTTAATCATTCTAAATCAACTTTCAAAATAAACTAACATTAATTAACAAAAAAAATAGCTTTTAAGGTTTATTCTCTGTAACCTTCTCTATTTTAAGCACTCAGTCTTTTTCTTTACTTTGATATCTAGATAAGTAGTAGGTACTTACTACTTTTGAAATTAAAAAATATTTTTTATACAAATTGGGTAAATCAAAAATAATATTGAGAAGCCAAGTAAAACAATTGCAATTTTGCAATGAGTACTCACCCGAGAACTTGGCAAAGGTACTTACTTATTAAGAAATAATCATAAATATTCTCTATACATCGCAGGTCGATTATTTATAACATTTAATATATAATCGTTTCCAAGTTTCGTTGATACAACTTGAGAAAAATCTTGAGAAATGAACGACTTTCATATAAACTTTCATCCCCTATTTCACCCCTTCGGGGGTAGAATTTTCAAAAACTGTGAAACACGTACCTATTTCTTTATTTTCAACCCGCAGCACATAATATACCACCAAGATTCATGGCTATAACTTGAGAATTGAAGGACTTTCATACAAACTTCCAACCCCTATATTACCCCTTCGGGGGTGAAATTTTGAAAAACTGTGACATACGTACTTCTTTATTTTTTACCAAAAGCCAAAATATCAAGTTTCGTAGAAGTAACTTGTAAAATAGGTATCTTTAGAAATGAACGCCTTTTTTACAACTTTCATCCCCTATTTCACCCCTTTGGGGGTCGAATTCTCAAAAACTGTGAAATTCATATTTCTTAATTTTCAACTCGCAGTTCAAATACCAAGTTTCATGGCTATAGCTTTCACACAAATTTTCATCCCCTATTTTACCACTTTAGGGGTTGAATTCTGAAAAATTGCGACACACGTAATTCTTTATTTTTTAACGAAATCCAAAATACCAAGTTTCGTTTATATAACTTGAGAATATCTTGAGAAATTAAGGACTTTCATGCAAACTCTCATCACCTATTTCACCCCTTCGGGGGTGGAATTTTTAAAAACTGTGAAACACGTATTTCTTCATTTTCAACCAGTAGCTCGTATACTAAGTTTCATGGATATAACTAGAGAAATGACGGACTTTCATACAAACTTTCACCCCCTATTTCACCCCCTCAGGGGTGGAATTTTGAAAAATCCTTCCTTAGTGAGCGCCTACGTCACAAAAAAAACCTACTGCCACAAGTTTCTAACTCCAGCGGTTTAGGCTGTGCGTTGATTAGCTAACGATTTTATATAATATATACTAGCGGACGCCCGCGACTTCGTTCGCGTGGCTTATAAGCTTTTTAATTCCCACAGGCACTCCTTAATTTTCCAGGATAAAATAAATATATCACTCTCCAGGTCCTCATCTATACCGATGCAAGAAATCACGTCGAACTGTTGCTCTGTTGCGGCGTGATCAAACTCTATTTAACGTTCTTGAGGATAAAATTTTCAAAAACTGTGAAACACGTATTTTTTATTTTTAACCCGCAGCTCATATACCAAGTTTCATGGCTATAACTTGAAAAACGACGGACTTTCATACAAACTTTCAACCCCTATTTTACCCCTTTGGGGATGGAATTTCGAAAAACCCTTTCTTAGTGGATACCTAGTCTTCACAAAGAACACACTCTCCAAATTTCATGTCTCTAGGACCAGCGGTTTAGGCTGTGCGTTGATATATAAGTCAGTCAGTCAGTCAGTCAGTCAGGACTTTGAATTTTATATATATAGATATATATATAGATAGATTGAGTAACAATTTGTACCATTGACTGACAATTTCGAAAGAGTTACTCAAAGGACCGTGACCGTTTGTTGCATATATGTATTTCAAGAATTTTCGACCTTTACTAGAGAACAATAAATGATGTATGAATTTATACATTAATTCAGTAGGTATTTACCTTCAAAAACCGCTGCTACTCAACGGATGGGTTATGAGCACTCACTCAAAATTGACAGACGCCGATTGCAGGAAGACTGATTATTTAAATAACATCGTAGCAGTCTTACAGCATTTAGTAATGTTGAAAGCAACTAATAAAATCTTCTGCAATAGTAGTAATTTTATAATTGCTGAGCAAAATAGCGCACGTCAATGGAAATTCCACATAGAGCCAAATTTGAGACTTTTATTAAAAACCGGCCAAGTGCGAGTCGGACTCGCGCGCCGAGGGTTCCGTACTCAAGAAGTAGGTATAAATACCTTTGTTAATGAACCGCAAAACTAACTTTGTTTGTAGAGGTTTACTGTTAATATCAAAAAATTACGTTTGTTGTTTGGGAGCCCCCCTTTAATATTTACTTTATTGATACTTAATTATTTATTTTGAAAGGTAATATACAAGTTAATATTCTGTGAAAATTTGAACCGTCTATCTGTTACCGTTTTTAATATTGAGCAAAAAAATACGAAAAAAACACGTTTATTGTATGGAGACCCCCCTTAATATATATTTTTTTTTAATTTTTAGTATTTGTTGTTATAGCGGCAACGGAAATACATCATTTGTGAAAATTTCAGCTTTCTAGCTATCACGGTCTATGAGATACAGCCTGGAGACAGACAGACAGACAGACAGCGGAGTCTTAGTAATAGGGTCCCGTTTTTACCCTTTGGGTACGGAACCCTAAAAAAATAATTAAAATCATCTGGTTAAGTAAATAAATTCATTCAATAAACAAATCAAAAGTACATAAAATAAGCTATCTATAATTATGGGTGAATCAATGAACTATCTATTATAGCTGCTTTGTTATCTCAAGTTGAAAGTTATAGAATGAGGTGAGGACATGGTAAAATCACACATTCATTTTTGTTAATAATGCTGTAATTTATTAAATTTATGTGAATCAATATGTTTATTGTAGACGGAAATATGACTGGATTAATAAGCGACGTAAAAACATAAAATATGTTTATTATTTTATGTTTATAGATCAGCATTATCTTAATGTGAGAAAAAAAATCTGAAAGTTGGTGGACAGGGCAAAAAACCTATGTACACTTTCAAAATTCGGCCATGTACCAGCTATGGGAAGGTACTGCTATAGACGTCTCCTTAGGGCAGGATTTCCGATTTGCGATCTGTGACGAATTTGAGAGTTTTCTTCGAAAGCGTATCGTCTCTTTCGAGATCTTTTAGCAGTGGCATAAATGATTCACGCCCGGTTCCTATATTCCAAAAACGAATCGTTTTGCTTACGGATAATCCTATTCGCTACGTGGCGTACGTCAAAACCGTTCTTTCAAAAATTAACTTACTAAATTCGAAAATCGGCTTATATAATGCCTTTAAGGACGGATGTACTGTAATAGGGGGAAACATCCTTTTCTGTTCCGACATTTTAGTATAGCAAAAATTAAAATTTCATTATCGAATAAATACCATTCGCTACTCATTGAGATATAGTATGATGTAATTAAAAAAAGTGGTCAAAAAATCGTATAGTAACGGCAGAAAATTATTGGGAAATTCATGGAAATCTCAAAAAAGGTCTTATCGCGTTCCGACTATTGTGATTTAATTTGAGACATTATTTAGACAAAAGTTATTTTAAATTGATCGTAAAAGATCAAAAAACACTTTAAATAAATAATATTTTCAATAAAACTTATAGTTTTTTTACAATCTGGTTCCAAACATCCCTCATTTTTACAGCACGAATTTTTCATACAAATTTAGTACGGGCGCGCGCATCACAAAATTTCGTTATATATTTATGAAATACGGCAGTCATTTCCCATACGCCTGCGGGCTCTCAAGGCGTAAGGTTGCGTCCCGTTGCTCCTGAACTGACGTTTATCACTGTTAGTATCCGTACACAAACGTCAATGCATCCACTACCATTGAACAAAACTAATCATCGATATTTATACGTATAAAAAATGTAACTGGACGATTTCTGTATATAAAATATTTATTTTGAAAATTTATATAGGTTATTTTATTATTCACTGAGCCCAAAACGGTATTTTATTCTCTGTCTTATTTTGCCTGTTTTGTGCACGAACTCCACTAAAACTAACTTTGAATGGGTATTTTGGTTCTTATAGCTTAGTCTAAGTAGATTTTTTTTCTCTTATAACAGTCGTCCGAAGGGGGAAACTGGCGAAATATCAATTTCGGGTCTATGGGGTACCTAATGCTGATGTTCATTCTGTTTTGGTCTCGCAGAAAAGGGCTGTTCGTGCCATATACAAAACTAAATTCAAAGAAGTTGAAATTATGACGGTCCACGACCAATACATAATTGAAAACTGGATGTTGCCCGCGACTTCGTCCGCGTGGATTTTTGATTCCCGCGGGAACTCTTTAATTTTCCAGGATAAAAAGTACCCTTTATCCTTCCCCGGGTACCCTATGTGTTATTCCAGACTATAACCTATCCATGTACCAAATTACATCAAAATCGGTTGAACAGATGGGCCGTGAAAGCGTAGCAGACAGACAGACAGACACACTTTCGCATTTATAATATTAGTATGGACTGAATGATGCTAGCGACTTCGTCCGCGTGGATTAAGGTTTTTGATTTCCGCAGAAACTCTCATTTTCCGGGATAAAATAACCTATGTCCGTCCCCGGAATACAACCTACTCCTGAACCAAATTTCATCAAAATCGGTTGAACGGATGAGTCGTGAAAGCATACAACCAAACAAACAAACAACCAACAGACACACTTTTACGTTTATAATATTAGTATGGATTATGGATATTATGGATTAAGTATAATATGTGTGTAGTAGGTCTGAAGACCTCCGTGCGGCGCAGTGCTTTGCGCAGCCTTAACGTGCGGAGGTCCCGGGTTGGATCCCCGGCAGGGTTTGTAAATTTATAATTTCTGAATTTCCCTGGTCTGGCCTGGTGGGAGGCTTCGGCCGTCGTTAGTTGCCACCCTACCGGGAAAGATGTACCGCCAAATGATTTAGCATTCAGGTAACATGCCGTGTAGTAACCCGCTACAATCTAAGACTGCATCATCACTTACCATCAGGTGAGATCGGAAACTAGGGCTAACTTTGTAGCAGTACCTAAGTATATAAAAATATCCATATCCATACTAATATTATAAATGCGAAAGTGTGTCTGTCTGTCTGTCTGCTACGCTTTCACGGCCCAACTACTCAACCGATTTTGATGAAATTTGGTACAGAGATAGGTTACATCCCAGGGAAGAACATAGGCTACTTTTCATCCCGGAAAATTGAAGAGTTCCCGCGGGAATCAAAAAAATGTATCTGTTCAACCGATTTTGATGAAATTTGGTACAAGGATAGGTTGTATCCCGGGGAAGGACATAGGCTACTTTTTATCCCGGAAAATTGAAGAGTTCCCGCGGGAATCCAAAAATATGAATCCACACAGACGAAGTCGCGGGAATCATCTAGTTCTATATAAATATTTTTGGGGTCTGTATACATAATAAACATTACTCCAAAGATTTATCATAAGTACCTATATAGATAGATAGAATGAAACATAACTTAAACAAAACAAAAGTCCTCATAAAGGCACAATTTTTCCAATCCTCTCTATTGTTTTGTATAAAACAAAGAAACGTGCGCACGCCGCCTAGCTTCATCCAATATTTTACTGAACGCGCAGAACTTGCTTCGCAGTTTTCAGTCACACGTAGGCTGTCAAAATAGCTTCGTCTGATCTGAAGTGATAATCTTGCTTTCTGTCGAGTACAAAAACAATTTACTTCTGCAGTGTGTGACTATTGTAAAAAAGTAAGTATAATTTGTTTTATTAGTTACCTACAGTAATAGTCAGTGTGATTATTTGTAATATTTGAAATAAAAGATCCCTTAAAAAAAATATTAATATGGCGTCGGCCGCGGTGATTTTCGTATTGTTGCGCTGATTGTTGGGTTTTTGGATTGGTGGGATTTGTATCATTGTGTGATTTCAAATTTGACGTTTGTTGAAGTAAAACTTTTACAGACACGTCACCACGTACTTTTACAGCCAGCGCATAATATAATGGAGAGTGCAACGCCAGTAAAACCCATGTACCGACACTTTAATTTTTTGACATAATGACGTAAACATACCTGAGGCTTTTATCAAAGCTCAGCAAAGTTCATCAGTCCATGTATTTTTTAAATTATCTAGACATGATCTAGAATGATTTATTGTGATTCATTATTTTTGCAGATGGAAAAACATAAAAGAAAGGTCTGCCTATTATAAAAAAGAAAATAAGCCGTTGCATTGGAAAAAAACCAAACAAAAAGTATACTCTTATTTCCTGAAATCTTGAAAGCTGTCATCTCATATCACTTCCACATAATATCACATGCAGATTGCAGAGAAGAAGCAAATAAATGCATTAGTTACCTACATAATTTCTGTACAAGTTTCGCGCTTTATCGCAAAATGCAATTATTCGTTTCTCAATACAAATCTACTAAATTTTCATTTCATTGTACAACACTTTTCCGCTAATTATCATAGCATCAGAGTTATACCATTTCATGTACCTACTCTCACCATAGTCTGTACACTAGTAAAAAAATATTAATTTATAATTAGTAGACTATACCAACAAAAGACATTCATCTTTCCTATCTAAACATTTTGGTTATTTACGTATTGCAGCTTTGAAATTCTAAACGATGATCAAGTTATACCTATAATATAAATTGGAGAGCTCTGAACAGCAAGGTAAAAAGCATTCGGCAAAAATAACTAAAAGGTAGGTAAATTACAAAACTAGGTATAAATCCTTATCCTTACTAATATTATAAACGCGAAAGCTTGTGAGTATGGATGAGTGGATGTATGCATGTATGTATGTATGTTTGTTACTCTTTCACGCCTGAACGGCAGAACGGATCTGAATGAAATTTGGCACAGAGATAGATTATAGTCTGGAATAACACATACTACTTACTACTTAATAAAACAGCTACTTTTTATCCCGGAAAATTAAGGGAACCAAAAAACCTCATTTTTTGTTGTTGTTTCCAAATTATATCTGTCGGTTTAGTTGATGGGTAAAATTACAATTATAAAGGTTTGAAATAAATAAAAGAGTACCTTTTAATTATTTAAAACTAGCTGCACTATTGGTAACTATCGCCAGGAAGGCTGATTCAGTATTAGGTAGGTGTAGGCTCTCCTCTTATGACGATAGTGAAGGACTGCCCGCATGCTGATGGGGTCTGACTACCTCTAAAAGACGTCTTATGGTTGCCTAAAATTAACAATGACTAGGAAGGCTAACACATCTTTGAGCGGCCATGTCTAGTGAACGGCCCGATGAATAGCGTCAGTTTTTATACTGTTTACATAGGTACTGCGCATACTTTAATACTGTACAAGAATCAGCCTTCCTAGTTATGGTTCATTTTTGGTAACCATAGTACGTGTTTGAGCGGCCATATCTAGTGAAAGGCTGATCTGCATGCAGGCAGACCTTCACTATCGTCATCAGTGGAGAGCCCTACACCCACCTAATACTGAATCAGCCTTCCTGGCGATAGTTACCAAAAGTGCAGCTATCTCATAGTCAGTACCTACATGATATTATAAACGTTTTTTTGCTGTCATAAAACTTCGGTTTGTCAAAATGTGACAAGGATAATTTTTATTTATATCAATTATATTAGGTACTTTATACTAATAAACTTTATATTGTAGTAATAAATTGCGGTTTTATTTTCCATTTCAAAGTGCTATAAAAGTTTCACATTAAAAACTAAATAAATAATGGAAATAGGTTTTTTGGGATGAGTTGTGTCATTTATGATGAATCAACGGGACTTTACCCAGCTTGAAAAGGAGATTCTACTGAGGAGAGATGACAATAACTCAGCAGTTTATAAAAAGAAAAAAAATTGCAATAATGTACCTAGAAAATAATACACAATATATAGGGAGCTACATAAATATATGTACATACATAATGTATCAAGTATTACTCTGATTTAGTGGGCTGTTAGTGGATAGTTTCCATGCAACATTAGGAAAATCATCAGTTGATGCTACGTTAGTTGTTACGGATATGTCTCAAACCCACCAGCATCAATTGATTTTCATAGCTTAGCTCTAGTGGAAAGGGGTTCAACTAAGCAACGAAGTTTTTCACATAATGAGGAAAGGAAACACGTCCTTCTAAGTATTTATTACGAGAGAGGGAATGACAGCATGACAGTCACGCAGCTTACTTACGTCCATAACGTTCCCTACATTACACATTATACTAGTTGAAGTATGGAACACAGAAGCTGACTAGTTACTTCTCAAACCACTTCATCTACATCGCACATCTCAGATGGAAATGGAATCTCCTAGTGCTGTCTTACACCGTTTTTATACTCTTCATGCAGAACTACTACTAATACTAAGCGCCATTATTAATTTAATTTATTTTTCTACCTAAGCATACAACCTTTATCAAATAAACACCTATCTTTACCTATACCTACTCATAGTTATAAATCAGTTAGCAGGAATCAGCCGGTTGGTATATTATCAAGAAGCACCTCTACAATCCATACTATGATATTAAAAATGCCACAGACGTGTAATTGAACGGCCCATTATTTCAACCAAGTTGGTATAGAGTAAGGTTACATCCCGAGGAAGGACATAAGTTACCTTTATCCCGAAAAATTGAGAAATTCCCGCAGAAATAAAAAAAAATTAACGAACGCAGACGAAGCCGTAAGTATCATCTAGCTATCAATCAATAAATAATATTATTTGTGCCATAGTGAGATAGTTGATCGCATATTGTGTGCTCCCGTGGTAGGGGCTGAATCCTTCTATGTGTGCCTGCACTGTGGTTGTATGTGTATAGAAACAATTGACAGCGGCTGACAGCTACGCCTAGATGTCGGCCAAGGGTAGGACCCTTAAGGCGGAACAGAGTTCGCCGGGTCAGCTAGTTAAAAATATGTATAATAAAAACCGGCCAAGTGCGAGTCGGACTTGCGCACCGAGGGTTCCGTACTCAAGAAGTAGGTATAATTACCTTTGTTAATGAACCGCAAAACTAACTTTGTTTGTAGAGGTTTACTGTTAATATCAAAAAATTACGTTTGTTGTATGGGAGCCCCATTTAATATTTACTTTATTGATATTTAATTATTTATTTTGAAAGGTAATATACAAGTTAATATTCTGTGAAAATTTGAACCGTCTACCTGTTACAGTTTTTAATATTGAGCAAAAAAATACGAAAAAAACACGTTTATTGTATGGGGACCCCCCTTAATATATATATTTTTTTAATTTTTAGTATTTGTTGTTATAGCGGCAACGGAAATACATCATTTGTGAAAATTTCAGCTTTCTAGCTATCACGGTCTATGAGATACAGCCTGGAGACAGACAGACAGACAGACAGACAGACAGACAGACAGACAGCGGAGTCTTAGTAATAGGGTCCCGTTTTTACCCTTTGGGTACGGAACCCTAAAAATGAATCCCTATTTCCCTTGGTTACGGCATCACGCGTGAACGGTTGGACCAATTTCGATAATTCTTTTTTTGTTGTGTTTGTTTGGATCTGGAGAGTGAGATAGGGTACCTACTTTTTATCCCGGAAAATTAAGGAGTTCCCGCGGGAATAACAAAAACTTAAACCACGCGGACGAAGTCGCGGGCATCAGCTAGTTCACTATAAATAATTATTGTAGTAGGTATATTTTGTTAAAGATAGTGAATTAAGTTTGAGTAGGTATTAGAGTGGAATAATTCAGATTTAGATGAAGAGCTTGGTTTTATGCCCGATTGCAATAATATTATGCAATTTGATTGTGGAATTTCTATATACCTACTTAACTACGTCGAAGTATAATTTATTTATTTATTTTATTTTGCTGTCGTCATCTTGTGTGTTTATTATTTTACAACAGGTGTCATCTTTGTGTACCCGCGGGAATCAAGGATAGACTCGCACCCGTGTTCCTACTATATTATTGTGTTTCAAGCATATTATTTTTTGTTCAAACGCTCTTGTAAAAGTTAGGTACTTACTCTGAATAACAAATATTTTCAACATGACTATTATCATTATTATATGTCGTCATGATTGCTTTTTTATTTACCTTTGCGTATTATTTTTTCGCTATTTTTAGATTATTATTAATCTACAGTTTTAGTTTTTCACACTAAACTATCCATCTGCTTGAATTACAAAAAAATACATGCCGGCCATCGACACGTTAAAGGGCATGCATGTTATACCTATCAACAACAAAAAACCGGCCAAGTGCGAGTCGGACTCGCGCACCGAGGGTTCCGTACAAACCTGTAGTAAGTTTTAAATTAAATGTTTTTTTTAAATATTTGAGTTGATTGAATGAAAGGTAAATTGCGGTTTACGATTTATGACGTATTAAAAAAAAACTACTTACTTGATCTCGTTCAAACCAATTTTCGGTGGTAGTTTGCATGGTAATGTACAACATATATTTTTTTTAGTTTTATCATTCTCTTATTTTAGAAGTTACGGGGGGGGGGGGACACACATTTTACCACTTTGGAAGTGTCTCTCGCGCAAACTATTCAGTTTAGAATAAAATGATATTAGAAACCTCAATATCATTTTTGAAGACCTATCCATAGATACCCCACACCTATGGCTTAGATGAAAAAAAAATTTTTGAGTTTCAGTTCTAAGTATGGGGAACCCCAAAATTTATTGTTTTTTTTTCTATTTTTGTAAGAAAATCTTAATGCGGTTTACAGAATACATCTACTTACCAAGTTTCAACAGTATAGCTCTTATAGTTTCGGAAAAAAGTGGCTGTGACATACGGACGGACAGACAGACAGACAGACAGACAGACAGACAGACAGACAGACAGACATGACGAATCTATAAGGGTTCCGTTTTTGCCAAATTTGGCTACGGAACCCTAAAAATGGATCTCGACGGATACGTCAGTACTATTATATTATTCTGTGACGGAGGGCAATGGGTAACGCGTAGCTGACGCTAATTAATGTTTTAGGAACGCACCAAACAGTTCGTATCCCGAGGCTAGAAAACGCGCAGACTTAATTGATAATATGTACTGTGACGATTCGTGGAATATAGGAACCGGGCATGAGTCTACTTGAGTGAATTTGCACTTCTCCGTCCGTCCGTCCGTCTGTCAGAGCCTTATAACTTCTGAATTACTGAACGTAATTATGTACTTCAAATTTAAATATAATATGTAAATCGATGGCCTCCAGCCGAATATGGCTTTAAAAAGTTATAAAATTCTTCATTTCAGGGGGGCTCTCATAGAAGCGAATGCGAAGTAAAATATTTTTATAGCGTTACATAGGGTTGCGGTAAGTATATCATTTTAAAGATAATTAGGAATAGAGTCCAAAAATATTTTTTTAAATTTTTCCCCTAAAATTGACGAAATGGGGGGATTTCAAAGTACAAGGGCGTAGCGAGGTACGGGCAGGGGGGGCAGCTGCCCTCCCCTACATATGCGTGAATCATATTATACATATGCGTGAATCATAATCAGAGAATTATTTCCGTTATTAAAGATCATCGCAGCAACGCAGATAGAGAGAGAATAGTTTAGACGTTTCAATTAGAACTGCAACTGCCATTGGCACTGATTTGCAAATCCCGCGTGTTGCATGTCACCAACAACATCGGTCCAATCACCCAGCTGAGAGTGTATGCAATTTTTGGAAGCGGTCACTTATCATTCCTTATTTAGATTCGCTGATATCCGCACTTGAACAGCGTTTTTCTAATGAACATTTTAATGTCTATACATCCCAGTTCAATGCTAAATATGTCGCTGATTTTAAAGAAAAATCGCAAGATTTCTATCAATACTATGATCTTCCTCTTTTTGAACATGAAGTAGAATTATGGTACAAACTATGGAAGGATAAAGGAATGGAAAGAGAAGATCTAGAAAAGTTAGATTTTACTGACGTATTAAAGGAGGCAGACACTTTCTTCCCAGCAACTAAAAAACCCATCCTTATTTCTTTGGCACAACCGTGTACAACAAGAAGGTCTTTTTCTACCCTGTGATGTGTCAAAACGTGGCTGAGGTCTACGATGGCCGAAAACCGTTTAAACGGGCTATGCATGTTAAGCGTACACAGGTTGTCAAAGAAAAAAAGAAGAGAAACTGAAACTGATCAATTATTTGAAGTTTATCCTGTACTTAAACAACAAATACTATAATAATTAGATAAATTTATAAGGAAACGAAATTATTTAATTTTTAATGAGCTTCAGTATTTTTAACAGAACTTCACAATGATGTCAATAGATGGCGCTCTGTTATGGCGATACCGCGAGGTCTCAGTTCGGGGCGAACCACTAGTATTCATTCTGTGTCAATGGATTTTGTCCAATAGTGGAAGAGTGTTACCCAATCAGAGGTAATTGCGATCGTTACACTGTAGCTGTCATTTTTAGCCGGTCGCCCTGCGGAAAGCCATAAGAATGTTCAGTAGGTAATGGACGCAAACGGCTGAAGAGCTAAAATGATAATGGTTAAAAGGAACGTCTAACAAGTGAATATAATTAAAATTATTAAAAAATACGACTGTTCTGCCGTAGCCCGTATTGAATTAATTAACTTTGGAATCTTATTCACATTTTTAGGGTTCCGTACCCAAAGGGTAAAAACGGGACCCTATTACTAAGACTCCGCTGTCTGTCTGTCTGTCTGTCTGTCTCAAGGCTGTATCTCATAGACCGTGATAGCTAGAAAGCTGAAATTTTCACAAATGATGTATTTCCGTTGCCGCTATAACAACAAATACTAAAAATTAAAAAAATATATATATTAAGGGGGGTCCCCATACAATAAACGTGTTTTTTTCGAATTTTTTTGCTCAATATTAAAAACGGTAACAGGTAGACGGTTCAAATTTTCACAGAATATTAACTTGTATATTACCTTTCAAAATAAATAATTAAATATCAATAAAGTAAATATTAAAGGGGGGCTCCCATACAACAAATGTAATTTTTTGATATTAACAGTAAACCTCTACAAACAAAGTTAGTTTTGCGGTTCATTAACAAAGGTAATTATACCTACTTCTTGAGTACGGAACCCTCGGTGCGCGAGTCCGACTCGCACTTGGCCGGTTTTTTTATTAAATTATTTTTTTGTGAATCACTGGATATTGAAATATAGTGTTATATATTTTTGGAATCTACTCATCATTTTCTAGATGATGATTATATAGTTAATCTTATTTTCGATTTTTTTTTTCAACTTTCGTCTTTAATGCGGGACTATGGTCACCCCATCAATTTTTTTTTAAAACTTTACTAGCTTATGTCACCCGGAATAAGCTAGAGATTCTAACGATACCTCATTTATCAAAATCGGTTCAGGCGTATAGAAGTTATGGTGGAATATACAAACTCACATACATACATACATACATGAACCCTGAAAACAATATACTCCCTTTTTCAGGCAGTTGTATATAAAGATTCAGTTTACTCATGTCGATCGATGTCAGATGTCGAGATATGCATCTGCAATCATTAAATCACTGCTTCAAAGACAAAATATTGTGATGAACGCTATGATACCTACTTAAATAAATATGAAGAGGGATGAAGGCCAAACATCATGTTTCATTGAGATTGGAGACTATCTTACTAATATTATAAATGCGAAAGTTTGGATGGATGTATGGGATGTATGGATGGATGGATGGATGTATGGATGTTTGTTACTCAATCACGCCCCAACGGCTGAACGGATCTGGCTGAAATTTGGCACAGGGATAGATTATAGTCTGGAATAGCACATAGCCTACTACTTTTTATCCCGGAAAATTTAAGAGTTCCAGCGGGTACCAAAAAACCTTAAACCACGCAGACGAAGTCGCGGGCATTCGCTTGTCATAGATATTTTAAAGGATAGATGTTAAAGTCTAAAGTTATGGATGTCAATTAAAATATTGTAACTATATTGAGACTGCCTCGTTGGTCTAGTGGTGAGCATAGTCGACTGCGGATCACGAGGTCCTGGGTTCGATTCCCGGTCGGGCATAAAAGTTAGGTATTATGGGTTTTTCAATTAAGAAATTCTCAGTGCCAGCCCGGAGTTTGGAAGTTGGCGGTGTTTCACCCCCGTGCCTCGGAGAGCACGTTAAGCCGTCGGTCCCGGCTATTATCACTAACAATATGATAGTAGTCGTTAAGAGGAATTCTCCCGGCGATTTCTCCATACAAAAACTCTTGTCTGTTTCCTCCGTGGATAATTACAATAGAGAAAATATTTTTGCTCTATAAAATCCATATGTGTCCGTGCCATGCTCCTATGTTTTGCTTTTTTCAATAAATTAATAATTATAAGAACAACGAACCTTTAAAAATTGCAAAAAATGGCCCAGTTTTCGCGCAAAAGTCAGACATCCTCCAAATAAATTTGACGGATATAATCAAAAAAAGAAAAACATACCGACATAGCCTGAGTTCTTCTTAAATTATTCGTAAAAAAATAATTAAAATCGGTTCAGTTTTGGAGGAGGAAACAGAAAAATACGAGGGTAAGAATTCTACTGTTTTTCATAGGTATTATCAGTCCTAGCTGCAGTTGTCCCTATCGGGTATTATCGGCCTCTATTCGGAGTGGTTAAATACGTATACACTCACACATATGTACACAGTTAGTGAGTTCAAGCGTAGTCGATATTTTAAATATCTTATCGATAATCTAGTGTTGTTTATCGATATCGATATTTTACTTTTTACTAACTAATAAAATAAAATATAGCTTATGTTACGCTGAAAAAAAAGCTTTCTATAAGTGAAAGAATTTTTAAAATCAGTTGTTTAGTTTTTGAGTTTATCCATTACAAACAAACAAACAATCAATCAAACAAATCTTTCCTCTTTATAATAGGTATTAGTTTAGACAAAAGGAAAAGGTGACTGGCTTTCTGTCTAATGACTAATCTATCAACGCACAGCTGAACCAACATCCACTGGACTGGACGGATCGGAATGAAATTTGGCATGCATTTTCCTCATTTTCCGTAGTTCATCTAGCCAGTCTTATCCCACAAATAGACAGTTTCAAACTCATAGTCCCTACTTTCTTACTTATTTCTGGGGGGAACCTTCGTCCGTACCGCAAATACGAGAGGTAATTAGTAAATTTAATCTATATATGAAACCGATTAGGTATGAGTATAACAACTAGGTTAGCCTGCTACCTACCATCTTAGACTGCATCATAACTCACATCTTATTTGTAAATTTATTATTATTATTAGAAGATTTTTCTATAAATATACCTACATAACAGAATGACTAAAGATAATATTATTATGAAAATAAAAATCCCTTGAAAATGATAAAAATACATAAGTCAACACAAGCAGAGTCGAGTTGTAACTTTGACGACCTCCCTGGCGCAATGGTGAACGCTGTGTCTCATTGTGTGAGGTTCCGGGTTCGATTTCCAGCAGGGTCAATTTGGGAATTTACAATTTTTAAATTTTCTCTTGTCTGATCTGGTAGGAAGGTTCCGCCGTGGCTAGTAACCACCCTATCGGCAGAGACGTACCTTCAAGCGATTTAGCGTTACGGCACGATGCCGTGTAAAAATCGTTATGGGTTTAATATACTTGCCGTATCCTAACAAGTTAGGCTGCTACCATCTTAGACTATATCATCGTATCAGGTGAGATCGCAGTCAAGAGCTAACTTGTAGTGGATAAAAAAGCAAAAAATAAAAAGAGTTTCCGACTAAGTGTTGTAGTGCGCGCACCACTGCGCCAGGGAGGTCTAGGTCACGGGTTCGATTCCCGGCCAAATTGACCCTAATTTGGTAATTTATATATCATAACTAGCGGATGCTCGCGACTTCGTTCGCGTGGTATAAGTTTTTTTAGACTTAGCCTATATCATCTCGAGGTCCTTGACTATACCCATGCAAAAAAAACGTTGATCTTTGTTGCGGCGTGATTGAAGGACGTATTCTCTATTTAACGTCATTGGGGATAAAAAAAAATTTTAATTTAACGCTTAGTCGAGTTGTATGCGGAAGGATGTGGGAACCCACCGCATTATTATCCCAAGAAAACTCCTACCATTATTTGATTAATGGAAAGGGGTCACGACCCTCAGTAATGAGGAATACGACGCAGACAGAGAGATGGCTTTGTAGCTAACTGCCTTATGCCTAACAGGTAAGCCCGCTATCATCTTAGACTGCATCATCACTCACTGTCAGCTGAGATCGCACTCAAGGGCTAACTGGTAGTGCAATAAAAACATTTTACGAACGGAGAAATAAGTCCAATAAAAGAAAGCCAGGGTCAAAGTTATTAGAGAGCAAAAAATATTATACGAAACACAAAACACACCTATATATCCATTTGCCGACTGCGAGGTGAAGCCTCATTAGCTCAAAGACATATTTTAATTTTATTTAGGAACTCGTTTGAGCGAGCGACGTACGTACGCATACATGCGCATTCAATAAGCGGTCGTTCGGTCTTCTTCGGGAGCAGCGCGACGGCAATATACCTACCTGAATACCTACTCTCAGCTTTGCCCGTTCATTCGCATTGCTCTTAAAGCCCGCCAACCCGCATTGGAGCAGCGTGGTGGGTCTAAGCTCTAATTCCCGCTCTGAGAGTGGAGGCCTGTGCCCAGCAGTGGGACGTTAATAGGCTGTAATAGTGATGAACTATATTAACAACTAGCAGATGCCCGCGACTTTGTCCGCGTGAAATAAGTTTTTTAAATTCCCACGGGAACTCCCTAATTTTTCGGGTAAATATATAGGAGTCTTACAAATAAAGTAGCTTTCTATTGGTACCAGAATTTTCAAAATCGATTCAGTAGATCCAGAGATTACCCCCTACAACGTCACAAACTTTGCCTCTTTATAATATTAAAGTACCTATAGATAATCCGAATATTAAGTATATACCTACTGAAGTAATTTGAACGAGTAATTTCCATTGTATTAAAATGTTTATTTTCAGTTTTTAAGTAGGTTAGGAGTAGGTATTAATCAAAGTAATTCATTTACGCAAACAATTAAATTAGTACCTATCCTAGGTATATTATGTTCTAACAGGCTGCGAAAAAATACGTTTGTTTGTTTATGTATAATCATCATTCTTCCGTTGACTACGGAATTAAACACAAGTATATATATATGCTTGGATCTCAAAACATTTATCTAAACTTCTAAACTAATAATGAAAAGAGGAATGATTTGTTTGTTTGTTTGTAATGGATAAACTCAAAAAGTACTCAACAGATTTTAAAAATTCTTTCACTTATAGAAAGCTACTTTATCAGCGAGTCACTTGAGCTATAAAACTAGAGATCCCTACGAAAATTGCAATAATATATGAATTTAGTTCGAAAAATCGTCTTATCTGAGAGCTTCCGTGGCGTGCGCTGCGTAATAAATATACTTACAGTAAAAGTTACACGGAAACATCAAACAATGTATGGTGGAAACTGGAATTGTTCCTCTCAAAAAGTTCTAAAAAAAAGTCCGCGATATCATAATATCTATCTGATAAGGTTGTCTCACAATAACCATTTTTATGATTTTCAAATTTGGTCTAAAACAATTCTATACATCCGAAGGTGTTTTTTACTGACATAGTACCTACTCATCCTTACCAAAATAATTGTTGGTCATCTCGAGTATTTAATATTGACCAAATTCGCCCTCTACACAATTTAATTTAGATGAATAGGTATTTTAGAAGATATCATAGAAATAAAGTAACGCGCAACAAAAATATACGCGGCCTGTGCTGCCCTGCAGGGCGACCGCGTTTCTTTTGCATCAATCATTGATACATCGCAATCACTTCTGATTGGTTAACACTCTTCCACTATTGGACGAAATCCATTGACGCAGCAAGAATACCATAAATTCAGCCAATCGGAGGTGGTTGCGATGTATCAATGATTGATGCAAAAGATACGCGGTCGCCCTGCAGGTCCGACTGGCTAATTCCTATAATTTATTGGGTTTGGATTAATATTATGATGATTAGTGCTACCCGTGCGAAGCCGGGGTGGACCGCTAGTTCAGTATAAAACAGTTCACTATGTATTTAAGACTTGAAAGTAAATACAGACATACACAGACGTAGTCTTTGATACAGACAAAGAAATTACATAGGTACCTAAGTAAGCAACAATACGACTTGAACATACACATTAAACATGAATAACACAATAAATTTTAATGGAATTACATAGTGTTATCAGAAAATCTTGTAAGCTTTGAGCCTACATAAAAATTATTAAATTGCTTTATACCTATTTGCGATTTCAAAACAATTATTAGCTAGACGTCTACACCAATGGTCTACAGCCTCTACACTATAAACCGAAAGCTTATCTGGGGTCACGGGAGTGACCCCACCAAGACGAACCAAAGGAACGGGGCACTACCTAACTACCTTTTCTCGAAGCGTTTCGTCGTATTTTCGAACCGTCATAGTCCGGATGACCCTAGAAAGCTAAAATTTACAGGATAAGATGTCTTTGGCAAACTTACGAAATATACCAAGTATCAATATTCACTGATGGTTTAAGATTATTTGATACCTGAAATACGTCGATTTCGTGACTGACTCACTGATGATCATCAACACCTATTGTGTACCTACTTCCTGAAGTGCTGAAAGACTGAAATTTGGTATTTAAGCTAGAATTTGCATATAAACAACAGGAAAATTAAGAAATCTGAAACTTTCTTCCTCCAACCCCTCGTATGGGGGGTGCAAATCTGACAGCATTTCCTCGTACTGAAATACCTATATACGTTTTTTTTTTAATTTTACTAAATCACATGGATATCAAAACCTATTTGTTACTTTCTAAAGTCCTAGAAAGCCTAAATTTGGTATTTAGGCTAAGAATAATTGCATGTAAACAATGGAATAATTAAGAAATCGAAAACTTTCTCTTCCAACCCCTCCTTTAGGGGGTGCATATATTTGAAAGCGTATCCACGTATTTTCCGATCGTCATAGCTTCGGTCTGGATGATGCTGGAAGGCTGAAATTTTCAGGATATAATGCTGTTGATAGACTTATTACCAAGTATCAATCATCTAGCATTTATGGTTTCAGATTTATTGGTACTGTAACGATTGTATTTTTTTAGACTTGACGTTTTACATATTCAGAGTGAATCGTCTAACTATTACTCATCTATGGTAATGTACCGATTACTACGTCCAAGGGTTTTTGTACCTAATCTGGGTAATGCTTTGATTAGGTATATAGAGAGGATGTGCCCTAACATATTTAAATTGAAGCTTCCTTTATACTTAAAATGGCGCATGGGCGGAGCTTAATGCGGGCATTAGGGCTGAAATTATCGATACCTTTGATTATGTCGATACTTATATACTCGATATAAAATTATCAAAATATAATCATATAATCATACTTATAAATGCGAAAGTCACTTTGTTTGTTGGTTTGTTGGTTTGTTGGTTTGTCCTTCAATCACGCCGCAACGGAGCAACGGATTGACGTGATTTTTGGCATGGGTATAGTTGAGGACCTGGAGAGTGACATAGGCTAATTTTTATCCCGGAAAATTAAGGAGTTCCCGCGGGAATAACAAAAAACTTAAACCACGTGGACGAAGTCGCGGGCATCAGCTAGTTAATAAATAATTAAACAATTTTTGAAAAACACTAGTATTCGTATTTTATAATGAACAAGCTGATGCCCGCGACCCCGTCTGCGTGAATTGAGGTTTTTTGTATGAAAAAATTTTGTATGAAAAAAAATTTTTTTACTCGTCGTTTCGTATGGAAGACAAAAATTCATTCGGAGGAAAAATACGGAGAGAGCTGATGATTGAGGATTTCGAAGACGGATGAAGAGCCGGGGTATTCAAGATAGGTGGGGTGTGCTCGACCAAATGTCACTCGAAACTTCGTCCAATTGACAGTGAGCTGAAAAAAATTCAAAATGGCGGATTTTAGATGGCCGCCATGAAAATTTCGTCGGTGTCTATCTCGGAGAGTATAAAAGATGGAAGAGTGGATGATCAGGACATGAAGGTCTACTTGATGAACAGGAAAAAATTCAAGATGGCGGAATTTATTTTTCCAAAGAAAATGTATGGCGAATATTGAAGAGGCTTACAAGTGTAGAACTATGCAAGACTTTGATGCGGATTTTTTACAAGATTTGTTCTGTATGGAAGAATTGTCGGTTTGCTGTTAGGAAAGCCAAGATGGCGAAGTTCAATTGCACCCAAAGGTACCCGATCGTCAGTGGTATGATATTGATATTAATCAACTAAGGAAGGTTTCTTTGTGTTTTTACTTCAACGGTCTCTTACACTCTATGCATGTCTGGAAAGTTTATTAACATTAAAAGGCCCTTTTAGATATTTAAGGGGTCTCTGTTTTATGTTTTCTTATGAGAATTTTTTTTACGTCTGTCGGATGCGTGGCACTCTGGCGCTTCCACTGTGCTCGCTAGTATAGCAGTGTGTTGTTTACTTCAGAACACGTAGGCAGTAAACACTAGGATAGACGGAGAGCAAGTAAGTAGACAGTGGGCCGCGCGGTGTACGCGGGCGGGTGCGGTTCCATTTCAAAATTTGTTTTTAAAGAAGAACTCTCCATAATGTTTCGGAGAAAAAATATATGGAGGTGTTTATTTCAGAAAGTACCTATACTAAATGGAAGAGTGGAGTGAAAGTACTAAATCGTTAAGGGATCGACGCACAGCCTAAACCGCTGGGTTTAGCAACTTGAAATTTTGACAGTAGGTTCCTTTTGTGACGCAGGCGCTCACTAAGGAAAGATTTTTCAAAATTCCACTCCTACGGGGGTGAAATAGAGGGTGAAATTTTGTATGAAACTCCGGGTTGGCAATGAGAATTTCTTAATTGAAAAACCCAATACCTAACTTTTATGCCCGACCGGGAATCGAACCCAGGACCTCGTGATCCGCAGTCGACTATGCTAACCACTAGACCAACGAGGCAGTCAAAAATAGTAATTAGTTAAAATGATACACAATAACTGCAATGAAGGGACCAAAAACCACTTGAATAGACACTGTAATTTTCGAATACGAGACACCATCCCGGAGATCGGGTGTCTTAATCACAAGGTTATCATCGCTACAGCCTATAATGAGTTTGGCAATATTATAAGTAGAAGCTGACTGTTCAATTTCATCTCTCTACCCCTCTGAGTGAGAAACAGAAAGAGTGAAACGCATCATCACTTACCATCTGGTGAGATCGCAGTCAAGAGCTAACTTGTAGAGGATTACAAAAAAAAAAGTGATATGAAATTTTAATTTTATCGATACTCAATTTTTTTGTAAACAATACAATCCCCACACTATATAAACACTCAAACAAAAACTAATGAAATAATCCAAATTATCGGGGATAGCGCAAAAATTTACGTGTTTTGTATTCAGTAAAGAAGAAACTAAGCTATAATTAGTTGAAATAACTTAAAATACTCGCCACAAAAAGAAAAATAAAAACAACTATGTTACTCACTTAAGAAATGAAATTCCTGGGCGTTTTACAATACTATTATTACGACACCCCACAACTGAGCACTTCACCATTGTTGATTACACAAAACTGCATAAAACTAAGCAAAAATACATAAAAATTTTATGAAAATATTCACAAAACTGGTAATTAGCCACAACCAAAACACCGGAAGCAATACAGACGCCATATAAAGGTACAAAAAAATTGGCTTCAATAGCAAAATTTGATGACGTCATATGACAATTGCCTGACACGTTCACGCAATAACATAATACACCTGTCTCATTCTAAAAACGTAGCTTTCAATAAGTAGGAATAGTCAAAACATAGTAGTACATGTTTTATTAACAAAATGCATCGTATAACTATAATTGAGTAAAATGTAACACATCCTCTCTATATACCTAATCAAAGGGGTAATGTGTCAACTAATGAGGCATTATTTATGCAAATATTCGTTGGTCTAAACTGGTAGTCCTTGACAGCTGCGGAAGCCTATTTAAGCCCGTGTCACTTTGACAGTGGTCTTTTGGCAATGGCATAATTTCATAAATGCATTAATCAAATTGGCGTCTGGCGATAAATTAGAACATTGTAGCGATGTAAAATATTATGTAAATTTTCTCAATTTATGTAAATTTCTTAAAATGTACTAAAATAAAGTGAAATTTTATTAAATACAACCCAAGATTGGCGAGTTGCATTTAAATTCTAATATTTACTTGTGTTAAACTTGCATATCTTCTATATATAAATATATATAAAAGCGAAATACCACTCACTCACTCACTCACTGACTAATCACGATATCTCAGGAACTATAAAGCGTACAGACTTGAAATTTGGAAGGTAGATTCCTTTTATGGTTTAGACGCCAGCTAAGAAAGGGTTTTGAGAAAATCCACCCCTAAGGGGTTAAAATAGGGGTTGGAAGTTTGTATGAAAGTCCTTTGTTTTGAAGTTAGAGACATGAAAATTGGCAATTAAATTATTAGTTATAAATAATAAAAACCTGTATAAGCAATTTCACGAAAATGTACTCCCAATAGGGGTAAAATGGGGGTTGGAAGCTTACATAAGGGTTCCAAGTTTTTGAAGTAAGAGACTTGAAAATCGGGATTTAGGTTATTAGTTTTAAGTTATAATAAACTGTATAAGCAATTTTAGGAAAATCTACCCCACAGAGGGTGAAATGGGGGTTGAAAGTTTGTATGAAAGTCATATGTTTCTGAAGTTAGAGACTTGAAAATCGGGATTTAGGTTATTAGCTTTAAATAATAATAACCTGTTTAAGCAATTTTACGAAAATCCACCCCAAAAGGGGTGAAATGGGGGTGAAAGGTTACATACAAATTTTATGACTTTGAAGTATAGACATGAAAATTAGCATTTAAATTATCAGTTTTAAATAATAAAAATACCTGCATAAGCTATATAAAGCCTCTATAGATAGGCTGTTTGCAGCGGGAGAATTTCATAATCTCATAGAAAATCAACAATTGTATGCGGACGAAGTCGCGGGCGACCTCTAGTATAATATAAAGGTGCCGTGTACCATTTCAGTGAGTCTTTATTCTATAATCATCCATATTGTGATATTATTTTGCTTGTGTCCCTCTAAAACTATCAAGAATTGCACCAAACAATGTAAATATATCTATTGTCTAGTTATATTTTTTTGGTAAATTACTTAATTCTCTTCTCTTCTTCTTATTCTAATTAGCTAAGCCTTAATTAAGTAGGTACTAACATCAAGTATTTAACCCTTTTGTTTTAATAACCTATAATTCTAAATATAGACCTTTCATTTTCTCATTGTAATCTCTAAAAACCTAGTTATGTTTATCTATCGTTCTGTCTGGGCTCTTTTTATCTCACCCGGAACCATGTGCTCTCTGTGGTACTCAACCGCTGGACAGATGGTTTCGGATGGATGAACCTACCAGACAGAAGGAGACTGGATACATCTTTACGTTGGAATACATACTACATTCCAGGGTTCCTACGCTAGTCGGCTACTCATCCTACGAGCTGATGTCTCCCAACTTCACCGGACACTAACCCGATGACGGACTGAGCTGAGCACAGCCTACTACCTACCTACCAGAGCTGGCGTCTCCACTGATCCATCGAGCCCTCTCGGCTCCGTACCTACCATCTTCAGCCAGAGACCCTGGACAGCGACCGCTCTGCGTGCCTACCATCAGATGAGTACATACTCAGCTGTTGCTGCTCTCACTGTCTACTGAGAATTCAACTGAACCTACTCAATGGAAGTTAGGGTTCCCTGTCTACCTAGAACCCCTTCCAAAATTAAATTAGTCTACAATCGCCTAACTGAGTACTCGCTTAAGAATCCGTATCCCCGCTAACCGAAATTTTAAGAACTTTTGATGAGCTTTGTGCATGATATATTAGTATTATAACAAAAAGAAAATTAAAACATTAAAGTTTAATCCCTCCTTAGTAGAATGTTGCAAAAAAAATATTAATTTTATTGAAATATAATAGTGAAATTCTCATTCTTGCGGAATACGATTACCATTTTTACACTTTTAGGCGATACTTTTGACCCATATAAATCCAAGAAAAATTGTAATAAATGACTTATAAAAAATATTAATACGATAAACACACTCTTAAAATTGGACTGTTGCAATTCGTTTTTAAACGTTCTATACAAAATTAATTAATAAAAAAATCAAATCAATGTGCACGATTTATCAAAATTTACGCGTCACAATAACCCCTATTTCTTAAAAGTTTGGCGAATTTACTGATAAAATAAAATTTCCCATGAATGTTTAGTATTTATATAACATAAATTGTACAAAAATATATTTCTGTAAAATACCTATATGACCAAAAAAAATATCAAAAGTCTTATAAATTTCACGTGTAAAATGCTACTGCAGACCGCACGACCGGCATACCGAGCCCAGCGCTCTTCGAGGGAGGACGTGTTGCTGGATGGGCTCTTTTGTATGTGTGCGTGAGCTCTCTCACAAGCCTTTGTAAAAACGTGTTGCTAACAATACATAGCGCGACTGCCTTAGTTTGATGAGCAGAGAATGTTAGGTTCTTGATCCGATTCAATCGATATTGAATGAATGCGTGATACGTATTTAATAATAAGGATACATTTTTTATAACTGTTAAATAATTTTGAACGATACAATATTATAATCGCATACTGTTTTTCTCGTATATCGGGATTTAAGTATGCGTAATATACGACTGCCTGAAAAACGGAGTATATTGTTTTCAGGGTTCATGTATGTATGTATGTATGTGAGTTTATATTTTCCACCAGAACTTCTATACGCCTGAACCAATTTTGATAAATGAGGTATCGTTAGAATCCCTAGCTTATTCCGGGTTACATAGGCTAGTAAAATTTTCAAAAAAAGTGATGGGGTGACCATGGTCTCGCATTAAAGACTAGAGTAGATTTTTTTTTAACTATAAATTCATCATCTGGAAAATGATGAGTAGATTCCAAAAATATATACTAATATAATTCAATATCTAGTGATTCCCAAAAAATATCATTTAATAAAAATGTGAATAAGACTCCATTGTTAATTAATCAATGACTGTGGTATCGTTACGTAGTAGATAGTTACGGGCTACGGCAGAGCAGTCGTATTTATTAATAATTTTAATTATATTCACTTGTTCATTGTTTGTATAGATTTTATTTATTGTTTTACCTTTCGACAATAGTACCGTGCAAATCGCACTGCCTTTCGATCAAAATACTAAACAATATTATAAGTCATAAAATATTACCGCAACGATTTGATATTCTAAAACCAAGAAGCCCATCATGAATACAATTTAATTTGTACTTTATCGTAAGCTGCATAAGGTATATATTGCAATACACATTTTAATACAATATCATTTCTTTTACAAATTTACTTAGAGTAACAAAGCTCAATGGTCATAAAGTTTTTATTTATAGCATATTGTTTCATTTGAGATACTCTGCTCTGCTCAACTGCTTCCAACAAAACCATACAAGTTTAGTGTTTTTGTTTTTCTGACCTTGGCATCTCTATATGGACTTTGACATTGTAATCAGTGAAAATAATATTTAGGCCCTTGCTTTGTAATTGGATTGGAGTATTCGCTTCTGGATTTGATTTTACTTGTTTTATATATCACAAGGTAAGATCAACATACTAATATTATAAATGCGAAAGCCACTTTGTTTGTTGGTTTGTCGGTTTGTTGGTTTGTTGGTTTGTTGGTTTGTCCTTCAATCACGCCGCAACGGAGCAACGGATTGACGTGATTTTTGGCATGGATATAGTTGAGGACCTGGAGAGTGACATAGGCTACTTTTTATCCCGGAAAATTAAGGAGTTCCCGCGGGAATAACAAAAAACTTAAACCACGTTATTTTATATTCAGTAACCTGAAAGTTGCATAGTCACTAGCCACGGCCGAAGCCTTCCACCAGACCAGACCAGAGCAGAAAATATTATAAATGCGAAAGTGTGTTGTGTCTGTCTGTCTGTCTGTCTGCTACGCTTTCACTATACAACTTAGTAGAGAAAACGAAGCTCTGCTGTTTAGGAACAGCTGGCTGAACAAGAAAATATCAAAATTGGAAGATGCGGCCCTTGGGACTCTGTTTTTTTTTGGGTGCCACGCCAGATGCATTGTATAGTAAAGAGATAATAGAAATAAAATGTCCCCAATCTGCCATTGGAAAGGATCCTGAGGAAGCCGTAAAGCAAAATCAAATAAAATAAAATGTGGAAAGCAGTAAATCAATCAATGACACAAAATAAGAGCTATGGTATTACCAAATTAGAGCCAGTTACACATAACTCAAAAAATTATTATACTTATTTACTTCCAGAAATTTTGGATTCCTGAAAAGCTAGATCTATGCCTCTCAGAGACACAGTTTTATGATAAAAATATTTATATAAGTTAATTTAATTATAGACTACCTAGATAACATAAATTTATTTAAGTCCATACCATGTACCCCTGAGGACTGTTCCTTGCATATAAAATCGAATAGTAAAACTATCAATATTGTCGTTCAAAATATTCGTAGTGTGTCATGTAACATATCCGGCTTTCAAGCGCTTTTAGCAAGAACAGGCATAGAACCAGATGTCATTGTGCTCACAGAATGTTGGTTGAAATGTAACAAAATAATCCCACATCTCGATAACTATATACATTGTAATTCTGAACATTGTTATAATCAAAATGATGGTGTCATAATATACACAAAACAATACATTAATTGTAACACATACGAGCCGCAGTTTTTGGAAGCAAATTGCCTTGTCACAACCTTAAATAAACATAGTTTAACACTTATTTCGATATACAGATCCCCATCAAAAAGAGACATTAATATATTCCTACAGTCACTACTTAACTTATTAAACTCAATTAAAACAAAAAATGTAATTATTGTAGGAGATATAAACATAGACATTAAGGCTGACTCGGTAGACCCCCGCGTTTCAAATTATTTAGATTTAATGTCATATTTTGGACTTCTGCCGGTACACACTTTGGCTACGAGACTTGGAAACTGCCTAGATCACGTATTTGTAAAAACTACTTATCCATCGACTGTGTTAATTATTGAAAACTCTTTAACAGATCATGACACGATATTGCTGTCAATGGAATTAAAAAATTCACTCAGTTTATCCGGCCCTACCTACTTAACAAAGTACAATTTTTTAGAGATCCGGAATGCTATAAAAGATCACGATTTTGGAGGCATTCTGAACTCTAAAAATGCTAACGAAGCAGCTTTATGTCTTGTTAATGAACTAAGTACAATCATAGACAAAAATTCTAAACACATAAAATTATCCCGACGGAAAACTCCACTAAAGCCTTGGCTAACTGCTGGTCTGTTAAGATGCCTCAGACACAGGGATAAACTTCATGCTAAAGTTAAAAAGTATCCGGAAAATGAAACTCTTAATATAACATATAAAAGGTACCGTAACTTCTGTAATAAAATTCTAAAACAATTAAAAAATCAACATATTAAACTAGAACTTAAAAATGCAAATAATATTAAGAAAACTTGGGACATTATAAATTCAGTCACTCATCTCAAGAATAAAAAGACAGTCGCTCATAACCTCCTAAACATCTCAAACACTCCAATCGAATCAGTAAATAAAGTAAACGAATATTTCGTAAATACGGGTCAAATGTTAGCCGAACAAATAGCCATAACTGCTGAAGATGACTCTCTAATAAACTGCACTTATGACCCCTCACATTCCCCTCCAAATTCGTTTGTACTTTTAGATACTGATATACAGGAAGTAATTTCAATCATAAACTCGCTCAAAAATACTAATTCTGTAGGAATCGATGGTATTTCAGCTAAGATCATAAAACAAAATAAAGAATCTCTAGCAGGTCTTTTGGTTTATATATGTAATTTATCTCTTGAAACAGGAACTTTCCCAGATATTTTCAAAAAATCAGTTATCACGCCTATCTTTAAGCAGGGGGACAAAAATATTGTATCTAATTACCGCCCCATATCAATATTACCCACCATGTCAAAAATTCTTGAGAAGATTATAAATAAGCAACTGGTAAATTTTCTTGAATCTCATAACTTACTAGCAAAGAATCAATATGGTTTCCGCAAAAAAAGATCCGCGACGGATGCGGTAGATGATCTGGTCGACTGTATTGTCAGACACATGGATGACGGTAAAAAGTGCATTACTGTCTTTCTAGACCTTGCTAAAGCATTTGATACCGTGTCCACACATATACTTTTACGCAAGCTAGAACAGATAGGGATAAGAGGTTTACCATTACAACTTCTGAAAAGTTACTTGTCAAATCGACACCAGTCTGTTAAAATTGGAAATGTTACCAGCAGGCCACTCCCAATCACACATGGCGTGCCGCAAGGAAGTATCCTGGCACCAACTCTTTTCCTAATATACATGAACCAACTCTGCAATCTCAAAATAACAGACGGAAAGATCATGAGTTTTGCAGATGATACAGCTTTAATAGTATGGGGAGAGAGTTGGGACGAGGTGTTTTCTGAGGCACAAAAGAACTTTGATTCTGTATCTCAGTGGTTAAGACTGAATAGACTAAGCCTAAACGCAAATAAAACGAAATACATTACATTTTCTTTAACAAATAAAACCCAACCATCTTTAAACTCACTTAATATTTACGCCCATTCGGGATCATGTCAAAGCCAGACATGCTCGTGTCCAACATTGGAAAGGGTTCCTTACATTAAATACTTAGGCATTCAAATTGATAAAAATTTAAACTTTGAACAACATATTAAAACATTAACCAATAGAGTAAGAAAACTGATAGCCATTTTTAGGAACGTTAGGGAGGTTGCAGATCATAAACTAATAAAAACAATATACATAACACTTTGTCAATCCTTGCTAACGTATGGCATTGATACTTGGGGGGGAGCAGCAAAATCTCACATGATACAGCTCGAAAGAGCACAGAGATTGCTTTTAAAAGTAAGCCACTTCTTACCCTATCAATACCCAACAGCATCACTCTACCGCGAAAGCAAGGTCCTAACAGTGAGACAATTATTCATTCACAAACTTATAATGAGATACCATGCTCAAACAAAAGGCAAAGCGAATAATTCAGGAAAGAGACGTCATCAACAAATATTCACAATCAAAAAATTTAAAAAATCATTCACGCAAAATTTTCCATGTTTTCTTGGCAGCTACCTTTACAATAATGCTAACAAAAATCTGAGTATAAATGAGCTGAGTACACGCGAATGTAAAATACGACTATTTGATTGGCTATCAAAGCTAAACTATGAAGAAACGGAGAACCTGATAAAGATTTTAAAATGAACAAAAACCATAGAAATCAAACACTGAATACATTAGTATTAAACACGTAGGTAGTATAATTAATATTAAACAATAACAGAAATACACACTCACAAAATTACACTTACACTTAACTCACAAACATACACACTCTTATTATATCTACTTATATAGATTTATAAAAATAAAAAAATAAAACACCTAGGATCTAAGATATGTATTTTATTCAATAAAAAGAAACAAAATATATGTTACGTCAGTCTATTAGATATATAATTTAAAATAATTTTTGTTAAACGTTACTTTAAATATTATTATTTTTATTTTTTTTTCGAAAAAGTATAATTGTATGTATTACGGGGATAGGGCCTGGTGACTTGAATCACAGGCATTTGCTTAGCTCAAGCACCAGTCCCCACATTAAATTATCGTAGCAAATAGAAATTTTACTATAAGTACTTGTATGTAAAGTAATGTGGACAAATAAAGAATTCATTGATATTGATATAAGTATACTATATAAGAATATTTAAAACTCAGCCCTTGACTGCTTTCTCACCTGATGCTAAGTGATCATGCAGCCTAAGACGGTAGCGGGCAAACCCGTTAGGGATGTCATATCGCTAATCGGTTATAACCCATAACCCTATAACCCATAACCCTTATCGGTTTCTAAACGATATCGTACTGGAATGCTTACTCCCTTGGCGGCTCATCTTTGCAGATAGGGTGATATATAGCCACGGCCGAAGCCTTCAACTAGACAATACCAGACAAGATTTGGAAATTGCAAATTCCGGAAATAACCTTGCAGTGGTCAATTTGTGAATTGAAAATAGGGTTAGGATTTATTTATATCTTTTAACTAATCATGATTACAATTGAATTTGTACTTTATCATAAACTGCATAAGGTATGTTTTGCAAAGACATATTTTAATACAATATAATTGGTAACATTTACATTACCTGATACCTGAGAGGGTCCGCGTGTTTGTGATATTATTTATGACCAATCCTCTGCACGTGCTAACTAATTACACCTGCGTAATACACAATACCAATCGCTTATCTGTGAGTTGTTTTCAAAATAACAATGGCGTTTTCGAGACAACTGAATTACTCTAATGACCCATGTAAATTTAAAAATCATAAATTTTAATGATAAGTAAATAAACGAAAAACTTGTGGGTGTATCTAGTTTTTAGTGTTACATTATGATACCCGTGTGCAAACTTATTTTATAAAAGTTTATGTATGCCAAATAAACATTTATCAAACGGGAAAATAATATTTAAGTGATAACTAAGATTATACAATTTTATTAACATGGTGAAAATATTACAAACTTGACTACACAATTTGACAAAGTATCAAAGTATCTTTATCGGCCTATGCCGTCTTTGTGTGAGTGCAGCTAACGGTCTTGCTGTGCGGTATACCTACAGATTCCAAAATTGGCCGAGCTCGCAATTAGGCGGGCGAGAATACGGACCCTTAAGAACTCACGACCCAGCTCTCCTTCTGCTCTGTATAGTAGGTACTTAACCTTGCTACAACAAGATTCAAAATTCTATATCTCTAGGTTATTGAAAGGCCTTCAGCCAGAGTAAACCTTAACTTAACCTTATTAAATTATCATCTAACCTATTAATTACTTCGCTACATCTAAATTCCAAATTCCAAATTCTAGAAGATTGTAAGGCCTTCAGCCAGAGAAAACTTTATCCTAACTTTATTAAATTTTACCTAACCTATTAATTAAATGAGATGGCGCGACCATCGCGAAGTAAACGCTGTGCACCGTTATTATAATCATAAAAATTGTATATTCTTCGATTTTTCTTATGATTTGCGTTGGAAAATGTGAATAAAACCCTAAATAAACAGTGGAAATGTTTGTGGCTGACGATAGTGTAAAAACAATCAGTAAATAAACTTTAAATGTGACGGTGGCAAAACGCTGACTTCGATGATGAAATTACTAAATTATAACTTTTAACTATAACAAACTGTGACATTCGTCAAATAAAATTCTACGTAACCTGATAGAGGTAACCACGAACTCCGTTAGATGGCATCACAAATTGACAACTATTCGTAATAGAGGGCGCTGAAATAAATAATTAAAAACTGACATGCCGTATACATTATCGACGCACTGACTTATAATACAAAATGGAACAAATGATGAATATTTTGTTAGAGCTATGGGAAGATATGCAGGGCCAAAAGGTGGCGATAGAAAAAGTACAAGAAAATCTACAAAAATTAAATCAAAATTTTACTGAAAAAATTGGAAAAGTTGAGTTAAAAACCAAAGAATTAGAAGAAAAATTTGGAAAGCAGCAAATGCATTTAGAACAATTAGAACACCAATTACGGAAAAGAAATATAATATTCTTCGGACTTGTCGAAAATGAAAAATATTACAGTGACTTAGAAAAAACCATGCTTAACTTATTAAATCATACTATGAGGATTCCATGCGAACAAAGAGACATAGAACTGGTGAGGAGACTAGGGAAGAGAAATGGAAACACTAGACCTGTTGTGTTGACAGTAACAACAATGGGGCTTAAAATAAAAATTCTAAGAAATAAAAAACTATTACAAGATTCTAATATTTATCTAAAAGAAGACTATTCGCCTAAAATCTTGCAAAAACGAAAGGAATTACAGGAAGAATTCTTATCTAGGAGAGAGCAAGGCGAAAAGATCATATTGAAAAGGGATAAAATCATATCTCTGGATAATAAGAGCCCCAATAAAAATTCATTAAAACCGACACAGAGACAGAGTCCAAAAGTGAGAAGCAACAAAAGGAAAACTCAATCTTCGCCAGAAACTCTACCACGTGACAGAAATAATCCTAACATTCAGAAAAAGAATAAAACTGCCATCGACTCCTACATGATACCTAAACAAGCGACATCAAGCTCTATAACCTCATCTCCCCGAACTCTATCAAACGCTGCACCACCAGATCGAAGTTAGCAACAAAAGGCCTCTCTCCAACCTCTTTGTTTAAATAAGAATTTTAATATATCAAATTGCATCTCTCTCAAGCCGACTAGTCCTCGTGAGAGTAGTAGACTGACACCCTCCATCCATCGCCTTTATATTGGCACACTCAACGTTAGATCACTGGTAGGAATTGGACGCCAAGACGAACTAGACTATGCTCTACGAAATATAAAATGGGATATTTTGGGATTATCTGAGGTTAAAAGAGAAGGGACCCATATTATAGAACATGATGGATATATTTGGATGTACACAGGTAAGAAAAGTGGCAGAAATGGTGTAGGATTTATGGTAAAAAAGAAGTTTAAAAATAATATAATTGATTTCATCCCCATTTCGGATAGAGTTGCCAGATTAGATATAAAAATAGAATGTATATCTTTTACCATCATTCAAGTTTACTCTCCAACGGAAAAAGCATCTGAAGAAGAGATAGAGAGTCTCTACCATGACATAATGCTAGCAAAGGAGAACTCTCTCTCAAGGATATTTATTATAGGCGATTTTAATGCAAGAATCGGCCAGGCAACCTCTGAGGAGAGCGCAATAATGGGCCCCTGGGGCTATGGAAGCCGCAACAGTAGGGGATCGAGACTTATAAATTTTTGCCTTGAAAATGAGCTCTACATTATGAATACACATTTTAATAAAAAAGCTAAACGAAAATGGACGTGGCGATCTCCGGATGGACGTACCCTAAATGAAATTGATTTCTTTATATGTAGAAGAAGCGACATTTATTGCATTCAAAACGTCGAAATCATTGGTACCTCACACCCGACTGATCACAGAATGGTCCGAGCAACACTTGCCATTTGTGCAAAAAAACAAAAATCAAGAAAAACATATAGAAACAAACAGTCTGGATACCTTCCTATTGAATGCGAACATTTAAAAAATTCTTTTATAGAGCTCTCAAGATCATCCGAGTGTACAAGCGACATACATCAAAGATGTACGGGTCTCATACACACCATTCAGCAAAGCGTGAATAGCCTATCCAAAAATACAAAAGAAAATAATAAATACTATGTGAGAACTGAAGATATTAAGAAATTAATAACTGAAAGAAACCAGCTAAAAGAAAAGCAAATAAAAACTGACTCTGAGAGAAAATGACTTAAATACTTGTATAAAAGAATTAGGAAAAGAATAAAAACAAACAAAGAAGACTATAACCTAAAAATATTTGAAGAAACATTAGAAAAATGGTCATCGATAAAAAGAGGAAATAGACGTGTGAATAACACTAAAGAGTGGATACCAATTTTAAAAGGTAAAACGGGTAAAATTTCGACAAATCGAGATATGATAATAAAAATAGCTACCGATTTTTATCAAAATCTATACAGCGAGCCACTTCAAGTCGAGACACAGTTTAAAAACGAAAATACGGAAATCAAAGAAATCCCAGAGTTTCTCGAATGCGAAATCTGCCCGATTTCGCATTCGAGAAACTCTACATATAAAAGACTACATATAAAATATTTACGAAAGTCATACTCGGCAGATTAAAACATGATTTGGAGTTTCAACAACCCCGAGAACAGGCCGGGTTCCGAAGCAAATACTCTACATTAGACCATATTTTTGCTCTAAAACAAGTGATTGAAATATATGTGGAGTATGGACAAACTCTTTACATCGCGTTTATAGATTATACCAAGGCCTTTGATTCAATATTTTACGAAGCGCTATGGATTGCCTTAAGAGACCAAAACATATCCAACAAATATATAAACATCATCAAAGAGATATACTCAAAGAGTAAAGCCACCATAAAACTAGAAAAACCAGGTAAACTGTTCGATGTAAGGCGGGGAGTGAAACAAGGCGACCCGATATCCCCAAGCCTGTTCACGGCTCTTCTGGAGCACATGTTTCGGAAACTGGATTGGACTGGCTTGGGTATAAATATAAATTGAGAGTATTTAAGCCATCTCCGATTCGCTGATGACATAGTCATTTTAGCACCAAATCAAAAACAGCTGGTATACATGCTTGAAACTCTGGACTCTGAAAGCAGAAAGTGTGGCTTGGAGATGAACTCGGAAAAAACTTACATAATGTCCAATGGAGAGCAATTTAAGGTCGTAATACACGGGAAAAATATAAAGTTCGTCGATGAATATATATATTTGGGTCAGAGTATATCCTTTAAGGGGCATTACATTGAAGAAATAAATAGAAGGATCAAAAAAGCTTGGGCGTCGTATTGGTCCCTTAAACATATTTTCAAATCAAAACTCGACATGAAACTAAAAAAGAAAGCAATGGACTCAGTAGTGACGCCAACTCTATTATACGGCTGCCAAACATGGCAGATATCTAAAGAAGTAATATATAAGATACAGGTTACCCAAAGAGCAATGGAAAGGAGCATGCTAGGCCTAAAAATTAAGGATAAAATAAAAAACCACACGATACGACAGAGAACAAAAATAATTGACGCGGCGAAACTAGCATGTCTCCTTAAATGGCGCTGGGCTGGTCACATTGCGAGGAGCACTGATGGACGGTGGACCGAGAAGCTGTTACATTGGTATCCTCGTGACAAATGCAGACCGAGAGGTAGGCCACGGCGACGCTGGCGTGACGATCTCTACGAGGCGGCAGGGACCACTTGGACTAGATTGGCAAGAGATCGGATTAAATGGAAGGGGATGGAGGAGGCCTTTGCCCAAAAATGGGTGTCCGATTGACATAAATGAACTAAATTGACATAAATGAACATGACATTGTATTATAATTTGGATATTGGAAATAAAGGCTTTATTATTATTATTATTATTATTATTAATTGCAAAATAATTATATAACTATATTTAGGGTTCCGTAGCCAAATTTGGCAAAAACGGAACCCTTATAGATTCGTCATGTCTGTCTGTCTGTCCGTCCGTATGTCACAGCCACTTTTTTCCGAAACTATAAGAGCTATACTGTTGAAACTTGGTAAGTAGATGTATTCTGTAAACCGCATTAAGATTTTCTTACAAAAATAGAAAAAAAACAATAAATTTTGGGGTTCCCCATACTTAGAACTGAAACTCAAAAATTTTTTTTTCATCTAACCCGTAGGTGTGGGGTATCTATGGATAGGTCTTCAAAAATGATATTGAGGTTTGTAATATCATTTTTTTCTAAACTGAATAGTTTGCGCGAGAGACACTTCCAAAGTGGTAAAATGTGTGTCCCCCCCCCCGTAACTTCTAAAATAAGAGAATGATAAAACTAAAAAAAATATATGTTGTACATTACCATGCAAACTACCACCGAAAATTGGTTTGAACGAGATCAAGTAAGTAGTTTTTTTTTAATACGTCATTAATCGTAAATCACAATTTACCTTTCATTCAATCAACTCAAATTTTTAAAAAAAACATTTAATTTAAAACTTATTACAGGTTTGTACGGAACCCTCGGTGCGCGAGTCCGACTCGCACTTGGCCGGTTTTTTTAATTTTACTCAATATATCTTGTCAACTACTTTGAATTTAATTAATCTCTTACCTACTAGGAACCCCTACACCTACTACATGTAACAAACTACAAACGTTACAGTACCTGAAATACGTAGTTTTGGGGGTTCTTATTATTACGAAATTACTTCAAACATCAAAACCTCTAGGATATTTCCTATAGTCCTAGAAAGCTGAAATTTGGTATGCAGGCAAGGAATCCATACTAATATTATAAATGCGAAAGTGTGTCTGTCTGTCCGTCTGTCCGTCCATCTGTCTGTCTGTTACGCTTTCACGGCCCATCTGTTCTAAGGATTTGGATGAAATTTGGTATAGGGATAGTTTGTATCCTGGGGAATAGGCTTCTTTTTATCCGGGAAAATTAAGGAGTTCCCGCGGGAATCAAAAAACGCTGACGAAGTCGCGGGTATCATCTAGTTGCATATTATGAGTAATGCAAAAATTAAGAAATCAGAAACTTTTCCATTCCAACCCCTCCTATATAGCACGCACCCTGCGTGCACCAGACTCTTTAATTTTCATAATAGGTAAATCGAACGCATTCATATTTTGTTTTTACATGCAAGAAATTACTCGAAAATAAGAAGGAACTTAATATTTAGGGATTCACCGCTCATTACATACCTACATGTGGGCAATGAAAAAAGGAATAGGTACCTGAAGTGCAAGAAATAGTCAAAAAATTAAAACAGCTGACTCTGTGTGATGTCGTCCATATAAATACATTATACAAGGAATTCAACCCGCCGCGTACCCGACGCGGCCCGCGCCCGCTCCCTGTGTGTTTTGTCCTTTAGTTATACTGTTCTATTGTTATTTTATTAGTTTGGTAAACAAATAATCCATGGTGAAAAAAATACGCTTTGTACTTTGAGGCACCGACCTGAAAAAGAAGCTTTGGGGCTTGGGCCTTGGGGTTGTGGTTGTCACTCGTCATTCATCATTGTCAATAACAATCTTATTAGGGTTCCGTACCTCAAAAGGAAAAAACGGAAGCCTTATAGGATCACTTCGTTGTCCGTCCGTCTGTGTAATATCCATTCATTTTTGATTTTTTCGCGGCAATATTTATAACTTTTTGTTATTTTGAATTTTTTAATTTATATATTTTTGTAAACCACTGTGGTTTTATACGTATGAGTGAGTACGTTTAAAAACACAATTCTCAATTTCTATTCATTGAAAAACAATTAATATTTTTCATGGAATAAACATAGTCATATTTACTATTGGTCCTATCTAAATAATTCACTAGACTTTTTTGTAGGAATTTAATTGCTCTTCGGAGGATTTTTTCCAGCTCTAATAGTTTTTGTGCAAAATGCAAATAAAACAGGATTCAGGATTCTAACTATTTTTTTATATTTTTTTTCGTACACAAACGTAATAATATGCGAAATTATTAGTCCTATCTATATGAACTAATTTTTTTTTAATAAGTGATTTATAGTTATTTGTTATACAAGAGTGAAAAGTTGTTTTTTAACCGCGTGCTCAATTTTGATGACCGAGCAAGCGAAGGATTCTAAAAATTAGAATCCTGAGCGTCAGAGAGGGAATCAAAAGAGCACGAGGTGAAAAATCTTTTCACTCGAGTGCAACACGTAACTTTTCATCCCACCTCAGCGAGGAAATGAAATACTTCTCGCGTGATTGTTGAGAGAGAAAGCTCATTTCCGCATTTTTAACAGTTTCAGTCAATTCTGTTGGCGTCAAATTAACTTCTTCGTCACTAGAATCACTCATTTTAGGTTTTTCACTTATTTTTAATTTTCTTGTTTTTAATCGGAGGTTTTAATTTTAAACAATATGACGTGAAGGAAAATGGTGCGCGCAAAGCAAATAAAAAAAAACCAGGCAAGTGCGAGTCGGACTCGCGCACGAAGGGTTCCGTACCATTATTAATAAATAATTACCTTTCTTAATGAACCGCAAGACTAACTTTGTTTGTAGAAGTTTATTGTTAATATCAAAAAAACTATGCTAGTTAGAGCATTGGCTATAAATTTCCTGTAAAATATACGTAAATTCCTATTGACCATAATTATTTCAAATTTTTCGATTGGTAAACTCCGGAGATAAGGGGGGGGGGGGACGGTATTTTTTTAGACATTTTCCCCGATAAATCAAAAACTATCATAACTAAAAATAATAAAAAATCTGTTTTAGAATGTACAAAGTAAACCCTTTCATTTATGATACCCCACACAGTACAGTTATCTCACTTTTAAATTTCAACCCAACAACAAAAATAATTTCCAATTTTTTTTAATTCCAGTGTCTTTGGGCCACTAATATACAAAACTATTCCAAATTTCATGTCGATAGCTTCGGTAGTTACTGAAATAATCGAGTGTGACGGACGGACAGACAGACGGAGAAAGTCGCACCATAAGGGTTCCATTTTACCATTTTGGTACGGAACCCTAAAAAGTGCACCAAGAAGGTTACGAGTGTGAGTTTTTAACAAATTAAAAACGGTTGTATGGAAATTCGGCACCATAGAGGTAGAAGTGAATAGGTTTTAATGATGTTTTGAATTCACAAACTTCATAGACGAGTGATATTTACTAACGTGCACACGATGTTCTAAATTCAATTTACTTTATCCTCAAGAGGATAATAACGGCTTTTGCATTCAGATATCGAAGATTAAAAATACTCTTTCCGAGATGGTGGGATGAAAATGGTGTTTAATTTGACTTTTGACAATTTTTGTCTAATAGTTTTCTAGAAATGACAGAATATGTGTATATTTTTAAACTAATGCGAATTTTAGTCAACTTTAACGCACCATAGCTTGTAAACTATAACTCCTATCATAATAAATGTTATGAACTTATTTGTAGATAATTTATTAAAGGAACAATATTTTCATTGACAGATTTGTCATAGCTTGTATAGTTTTCTTGAAAATCTAGTAAGTCTGCAAAATTGCACACTTTTCAAAGCGGGGAGGGGCGGAGGGGGCGGGAGAGTTGTGTTTTTAGGGTTCCGTACCACAAAAGGAAAAAACGGAACCCTTATAGGATCACTTCGTTGTCCGTCCGTCTGTGTGTCAAGACCCTTTTTCTCAGAAACGCATGGAGGTATCAAGCTGAAATTCATATCAAATACTCAAGTCTACTGTCTCTAGAGCTGTGAAAAATTCAAACTTCAAAGCCAACGCAATCAAAAGATACAGCCGTTTATGCTGCAAATTTTCGAATTTTCTTGCACTCGCAAGGGAATCAAAACCTACAGGGTAGGTACTTCCCGTGAACTCAGAATCTTGAAACTTGGTACGAAGCAACGTCTTATAGCATAGATATAGGAAGAATTGCGAATAACATAAATTTTTAGTTATATCATATGATAAAAATATTTTTATGCAAATTTTCGACACACGCAAGGGAATCAAAACCTACAGGGTACTTCCCGTGAACTCAGAATCTTGAAAATTGGTACGAAGCAACGTCTTATAGCACAGATATAGGAAGAATTGCAAAAAACATAAATTTTTAGTTACATCATATAAAAAAAAAAATTATGCAAATTTTCGACACTCGCAAGGGAATCAAAACCTACAGGGTACTTCCCGTGAACTCAGAATCTTGAAAATTGGTACGAAGCAACGTCTTATAACACAGATATAGGAAGAATTGCGAAAAGCATAAATTTTTAGTTACATCATATAATAAAAATATTTTTAATAATTTTAAACTTACTACCCCTTTCCGCATGAACGCGTAGAGGTATTTAATTGAAATTAAAATAGATAAGTGGAATAAAAATACTATAACTTTTTACTTATATACCTACAGGTTTGTACGGAACCCTCGGTGCGCGAGGGTTCCGTAACCTGTAGGTATATTTTTTTTTACTAACTGCCATTACGGCTCAGGGTTCCAGCTATTCTAAGGTTAAAATGTCAATCCAATTCATTCAATCACAGATTTAGGTTTAGGCCCGCTTGCACAAGGACTCAAATAGGTAGGTAATTTAGCTGTTACTTTTTGGCAAGAGAATATTGCGGTTTCATGAGCATTACAAAATTTAGCTTTATAAAGTCCCCTAGCAGAGGATGCCGGGTTAGTTATATTTTTAAACGCAGATTTAATAAACTGAGGTTCAAAACCTGTGATTAAGGCGCTGTTAGCTCACGAAATGAAAAACACAGGCGCGGGGGGGGGGGGGGGGGGGGGTGAAATCGAGCAAGCGCATGTCGCAAAAATGCATGAAATCATTTGTAAAAAAAATATATTTTTCATCCCACCATCTCGGAAAGAGTATTTTTACCTACTCTTCGATACCTGAATGCAAAAGCCGTTATCATCCTCTTGAGGTGATAAAGTAAATTGAATTTAGAACATCGTGTGCACGTTAGTAAATATCACTCGTCTATGAAGTTTGTGAATTCAAAACATCATTAAAACCTATTTACTTCTACCTCTATGGTGCCGAATTTCCAACTTTTCACTCTTGTATAACAAATAACTATTATGGTTTAAATAGATTTATTTTACAGAGCGCTTTCAGTAATTATGGCATAGTGGCACTCTGTAACCGGCAAATCTCCTTTGTGTTTCCCTCAAGCTCCCTTGACACTGGCGAAGTGCATTGTGCTGTTTTGGCACCACTGAAATCCAAATTTTTTTTATAAATGCGAAAGTCAGTTTGTCCTTTAATCACGCTTCAACGGCGCAACGGATCGACGTGATTTTTTGCATGGGTATATTTGAGGACCTGTGACATAGGCCACTTTTGATCCCGGAAAAACGAACAGTTCCTGTGGGATAGTATGCTCTTTTTCTCGCATTTGTTCTTTAATTAGGCGGCAACGGAGTTACAGATTGACGTGATTTTTTGCACAGGTATAGTTGAGGAGCCTGGAAAGTGATGTACCTAGGTATCTTTTAACAGTTCCTGGGGGATATTGTATGCTCCTTTAAACACATGTGTTCTTCAATTACTTATACGGTAACTAAGTTAAATATCGACGTAAGTATTGTTTAGGACCGGGAAAGTGACATATTAGCTATCTTTTTGTTCCGGGAATAATAACGGTTCCTGTGGGCTATCATGCTGATTTTCAAGTAATAAAAATTGTCAGTCATAGGGACTGCCGATAGAAGTGAAATAGAATAATTACAAAAAATTTAAATAACAACACAGCACTTTTAAAATAATTAAAAAGTTATCACTTCAAAAACTGTCAATTTATTCACATAAAACTCATTATTGTTCCCTTGAGCCACGCGAGCGAAGCCGCGGGTAATAGCTAGTTGATTCATAATTGGCGGAGTAATCGCGTAACACACATACAAAAACATACAGCCAAATTGATAACCTCCTCCTTTTTTTTGAAGTCGGTTAAAAACACAAGCTTATGTGAAACTTATACATTTAAACGGAAGTGCCTTTGTGCCTTCCCTTTGTATGTTTGTGCAAAAAACCAAGAAAAGAGAAAGAAAGCTCACTAGACTTTTTACCTAAGTAAAGTTACAGAGTCAAAAGTTATATTTTAATAACTATGTAGAACAGAACAGAGGTTTTACATAATATTATTGAAAAATACGTCATATGTAATGGCTTTTTTTAAATCGTTGACTATGTAAAACTTTAAATGAGAAAATGAAAATCTTTAAAATCAACCATCACCAAAATAAAACGTGAATGTTTAGTTGCTCCTTTAAGCCTAATTTACACGCATTAAGTTGTCAAGTATCTAGGTAACTAAATTTTAATTTATTCAATATTCAATTCAATTCAATATCAATTATTCAATATAGGTACACTGTAGGTACACTTATTGACGTTAAAAATTACTTACTTAAAAAAACACGATGGTGATAATCGGTTACGGTTTCTTAAAACTAAAGCTACGAGGGTTCCAAACGCGCCCTGGTCTGAGAAGAGCCCACAACAAACTCAGCCGGGGTTTTTTAGGGTTCCGTACCAAAATGGTAAAATGGAACCCTTATGGTGCGACTTTCTCCGTCTGTCTGTCCGTCTGTCCGTCTGTCCGTCTGTCCGTCCGTCACACTCGATTATTTCAGTAACTACCGAAGCTATCGACATGAAATTTGGAATAGTTGTGTATATTAGTGGCCCAAAGACACTGCAATAAAAAAAATTTGGAAATTATTTTTGTTCTTATTTAAAAAGGGAGGAAAATCTGAGGGTTGAAATTTAAGAGTGAGATAACTGTACTGTGTGGGGTATCATATGAAAGGGTTTACTTTGTACATTCTAAAACAGATTTTTAATTATTTTTAGTTATGATAGTTTTTGATTTATCGGGGAAAATGTCAAAAAAAATACCGTTCCCCCCCCCTTATCTCCGGAGTTTACCAATCGAAAAATTTGAAATAATTATGGTCAATAGTAATTTACGTATATTTTACAGGAAAACTATAGCCAATGCTCTAACTAGCATAGTTTTGTTGATATTAACAATAAACCTCTACAAACAAAGTTAGTCTTGCGGTTCATTAACAAAGGTAATTATTTATTAATAATGGTACGGAACCCTTCGTGCGCGAGTCCGACTCGCACTTGCCCGGTTTTTTTTCATTATCACCATCTCACAAATAATCTTAACTAAGGAACTATCAGAGCCATTAGAGCAAATTATTGCCAAGCTTCCTTGTCATTCAAGTAATCCTTCACATGGTAATAAGATTTTTCAATGAGTTTACGTTTTACATTAACTTTGAACTTATTCAGAGACATCTTCAACATGCCTTCTGGGAGCTTATTGTAGAAGCGGACACTGCTTCCCACAAACGAATTGCTAGTTTTGCAAAGCCTAGAAGCAGGCATTACAAGTTTATTTTTATTTCTAGTATTGACATTATGACAATCACTTTTCTTCTTGAATTTATCAATGTGTTTATGCACGTATACTAAATTTTCAAATATATATTGGTTGTGCACTGTCATAATATTAATTTCTTTAAATTTATCTCTTAGTGACTCTCGTGGTCCCATATTATATATGGCTCGAACAGCCCTTTTCTGCAGTACAAAAACAGAATTAATATCAGCAGCATTACCCCATAATAATATACCATATGACATAATGCTGTGAAAGTAACCAAAATAAACTAATCTCGCCGTTTCTATATCTGTCAACTGGCGGATCTTTTTAACCGCGTATGCAGCAGAACTAAGTCTGTTCGATAAGTCATCTATATGATGGCCCCATTGGAGTTTAGCATCTAACGTTATTCCGAGAAAAACAGCGGTATCCACTATCCACTAAATCTAATTCCTCATGATCAAGCTGTACAGTGGTTTTTACCTGTTTGACATTAGGTAATGTAAATTTGATACACTTTGTCTTTTTACCATTGAGTAGTAGGTTATTAGCTTCAAACCACTGTACCACTTTAGTGAGAGAATTGTTTACTTCGTCAAGAGTAGTTTCGTAACGATTTATTTTAAACAAAAGTGATGTATCATCAGCAAACAATACTATCCCATGATTATCCTTGGCAAGGTAAGGAAGATCGTTAATATAAATGAGGAATAGAAAAGGCCCTAAAATTGAACCTTGTTGAATTGAACCCCCATTTTTACAATCGATCCGGAAGACCGCTTTCCATTGACGTCTACCTTTTGCATCCTATTTTTTAAGTAGGAATTCATCATATCCAGTGCTACACCCCTAATTCCATAATGGTGCAGTTTTCTGACTAATGTTTCGTGATCAACACAATCAAAAGCCTTGGATAAATCACAGAAAACGCCAAGTGCATCACGTGATTCCTCCCAGGCTTCGAATATATTTTGAATTAACTCAACACCAGCATCGATTGTTGAGCGACCCCGTGTAAATCCAAACTGCTTACTATGTAATAAGTCATTATTACAAAAATGTTTAAGCAATTGAATTAATATTAATTTTTCAAATATTTTACTAAAAGTGGGTAGTACAGATATAGGTCTAAAGTTAGCGGGGTCATTGGTACTACCTGATTTGAATAGAGGAATTATTTTACTGTGCTTCATTAAGTCAGGAAACTCACCACAATCAATACAATTATTAAATATTAAAGCTAACTCGGGTGCAACGATATCAATCAATGATTTTACAACGTTAACGGAAATGCCCCACAAATCATTTGTCTTCTTATTGTTAATTAATTTGAAAGCTTTAATAACGTCAGAGCAGTTAACGTGACAGAATTTGAAAACGTTATTACATTCAGCCACGTTATCCTCCAGTAAAGTAAGAGCGGCATTTGGTGAGGAGTTCAACGATTCTGTGGTAGAAACAGGAATATCCGTAAAGAAGCCTTCAAAAACAGAAGCAACTTCGGAGTCCGAAGTTACAGGTGTATTACCGACATTAAGTTTAAATTCACAATTTTTCCGTGTTGCTCTTCCTGTTTCTTCATTCACTATGTTCCAAGTAGTTTTGATTACATTGGAGCTATTTTTTATCTTAGTTTGAATATGTTTTGATTTAGCCACAATGCAATCTCTTTTAAATTTCTTGGAAAACAGTTGAACATGCTGCTTGAACTCATCACTAGTATCATACTGTCGCTCCGCATACAATTCATATAATTTTTGCCTACTTCTGTGTAATTCATTTGTTGCCCAGTCGTTAAAAACGTTTGCATCAGTAGTTAAGACCGTTCTACTGGTGAATATTGATTTGAATATTTCACTGAAAGTATTAAAGAATATGTTATACATTTCATTAGGACTCAACCCATTTGGTAAAAAAGGGAGTTCTTCTGTAAGACTTGTTCTTATTTTTTCAATACGGTCCAACGTTACTGGTACAAAAGTTATTCTACGCTTTGATACATTTTTATTTAAATTTTCAAACTGAATTTGTTGTCCACAATGATCTGAATCTAATTTACTAATAATGTTTTTATTAACAGGTGTAAAATTTGTAAAAATATTGTCTATGCATGTGGCACTAGTTGCAGTTATTCTAGTTGGCTCCATAAACATATTGGATAAGTTATAGGATTTGAATAGATTCAATAACTTGCCACTTAAAGGGCTACTTTCCAATATATTTACATTAAAGTCTCCGCACACAATAAGCTTTTTATTTGATTTAGAGAGTTTAAATAGTACATCATCCATTACCTTTTCAAAAAGTTCAAAGTTAGACAAAGGTGGTCTGTATATAGACACAACAATAAATTGCTCCAATTCAACTGAAGATAGTTCTATTGTTCGCTCAACAGACAGGCTCACAATATCATTTCGGTTCTTAAATTTTAATTTTTTATTCAACAAAATTAAAGAGCCTCCATGGATGGCATTAGATCTGGTGAACGAACTACCAACCTGGTGGTCACTAAAATTGAACATGTACTCATGGTTTTTTAGCCAATGTTCAGTTACACATAAAATATCAATATTAAAATTATTTAGGAATAATTCAATCTCCAAATCCTTCCCTCTAATACATTGAATGTTCTGGTGAACCAGGTTGATGACATTACATTTTTTATTTTTTATTTGCTTTGCGTCAAGTGTGTGCAAAGCCTTATTATAACTTATACTATTCAAGCAAGAGGAAACCTCCATTGTCTCCTTATCTAGTTTAAAGTAAAGTTACTTGGACTTATATCCAAAATGTCAGAGTAAAAACACTGCTCAATAGAAGCAGCTTGTTTAGCCACATTTTTGGCTAGTGTTGAAAAAAAATATGATAGCGAAACAGCTATCTGTCCCTTAGCATAACATGATAGTTTATACCTATCTTGTTCCAAGTCATAATAAACTTTACCACACTGGGTACTTATGTCAATTATTTTAAATTTATTATTGTAGGTACATAAATTATATAATGTCATATTTAACTTATATCTATAGGTATTTTCTTGGTGTGGCAAATTGTCACAGTAAGGGAGGGTATATATTATAATTTTATTAACATTTAATTTTTCCAAGGTTTGATAGCATTTTTTCAAGTCATATTCATTAATTGTCCCTCTGTTTGCAACTAGAATCACTAAGTTTGTGTTTAAATCAAAGCTATTTTTATTTCTATAAATTGACTTGACAATAGAAATTAGTCCCGCATTAGGTGAACAGCAGTTCAAAACCGTATGTCCCTGTAGATGTGAATGAAGTAGTATGCCCATACCACTACCAATTCCATCGCTATACATAAATGTGTTTGTATTGCATGTACTAGGTTTTGTGAGAGTAAAGGAACTATTGGTACTTTGCTTGGGGAACCTGTCACACACCTTCCTCTTCTTTGAGGGTGATGATGCTGTAGCCACAGACTGTGGATGAACTGCACTATTATCAGAACACTGTTTTTGAGTGAAGTTAATATTTTCAATACTTTCAATACTAGTTAATGGGTCAAGCTCATCAGTTGTCTGTGTATACTGTGAAATCGTATTTTTTTGACATGAATCATACTTTGCTGACAATGAACGCAAAGAAGCCTGCAATCGAGCTATTTGAACCTCTAGGATGTGTGTGTCAGATTCATAATTTATTTTATAACTTTCTAATTCTTTGCTGCACATTTTAATTCTGCCTAATAATTCTAACCTATCCTTTTTTGGCTTCATCGTTTTAAATGAATAATTATGTTTATATATTAACTTTTGAGTTTTTCTAATATACCGGTTAATTTTAACATATTTCTTTAGTTTTTTACTGCTACAGGGATAAACCTTTGAGGGGGTTGTATAACTGACCTGTGGTATTGGATGGTCAGTACAGAAAGTGGGTTCATCCGTTGTAGCAGTAACCAACTGCGGGGCGCTACCAACTAATTCCTCGAAGAGACTCTGGGTGTGCTGTGCTGTGGTGTTCTGTGCAGCTGTTTCCAACTCGGAGATCTTGTCGTAAGCCTCATCTAGCTGCTGGTGGAGTGCGGAGATCTTGTTAAGTGTTGCCTCGTACTCGGCCCGGCACTCATCAAACCTATCCACGAGCTCCTGAAGGCGGTCACGCTCTTCGACTACGTTGTCGTACTGTATATGTAACGCAGATAACTCTGATTTCAACTTTTCATTACTTTTTAACATACCTAATAGTTCCTTTTCATTGTCATCTCTTTCACTATTCAATTGGGCACATAGCTCTTTACTAGCCTTTAATTCCTTTAAAGCCAGCTGAAGTTTAGATTCTTCCTGGCGTGCCAAAGCTCTGCGGGTCATCATATTGCAGTTGGTTCAAATGCAAAATAAGTACTTAATTACAGCAAAGAGCAACGACCCCAGAATGCGAGATGACAGTTGTATATTGAGATTGCAACTGGTGTCGTATTTTGGTATTAACGAACAATTGCAAACACAAATACTGATAACGCATGTATGGCGTAGATGTTTAATATTAAAACATCCAGCAATACGCAATACAAACACTAAAAAAGATACGTCAATTTTGTAAGTAAGTACTAACCTTTAACCGTTGTTAATTTTACATGTAATAAAAACCTAATAAGCACTCGAACTATTCAAATATCTTTCAAAATCACTTTTTGTAACATAAATAATTGATTTTACTTGAAATAGGGTGTAAATTAAGCGTTTAATATTAATTAAAGTTAAATTTCAATCGGGACAAATTTGAACAGCTGTTAGCCCGGGTGTTGCCACACCAAAAAAAAAAAAAAAATTTAATTTTAAGTTACTTAATTATAAGTAAGTGTTTTCACACATCCAGGCAAGTGATTTAGTAAAGCTCTCAAGTTCATTCCGAGATGAACAGCGAAGTGCGTGAAATAATAAACTCTGTAATTCTTTATGTGCTCAGCGAAGTCACAGAAGAAATTGGTATTTTGTGTTGTTTTTTGAAAGTGGTATTTTCTCGACATTTTTTCGTAAACTTTGACCCGCGCGAAGTCGCAACTAATGAACTTCCCTAAAATTAGACCTGTCCAAACGTGCTGCACTTATCGGCGGGGGTTGCGCGGGGTGCGGGGCGCGCGTCTACTTAACCGAAAAATAGACAAAATTCTATTCTACATGTTTACTTGCACACTCAATTTTGACTTGCAACTTATTACTAAATTCACTGTTTACATGCATTATGTCACATAAAATTAAGTTAAAATTTAGTTAACTACTTGACAACTTAATGCGTGTAAATTAGGCTTAAGAAACCACAATGAAACAAAACAGTAAATAAGTAGGTAGGTAGGTACTTGTATAGTTTCTACTACAAACATTACATAAAACTTAAGTATGAGGAAATTCTACAGTGGTAACAGAATGGGTTTCCAAAGTTAAGGTCGCGTGATTCTTTCCATTTTGCAAGTTGATAGTTCGGGCGCTGCCGCTGTAATTAAATAAAAATAATATATTAGATATATCTTCTACTAGCTGATGCCCGCGACTCCGTCCGCGTGGAGGTATGAAAAATAGATAGTAGCCGATTCTCAGACCTACTCAATATGCTCACAAAATTTCATGAGAATCGGTCAAGCCGTTTCGGAGGAGTATGGGAACGAAAATTGTGACACGAGAATTTTTATATATAAGAAGATATTAAATGATGCAACATCCAGATATAATTTGTGAAGTAGGTAGACCGAGTATTAGGATTCGATTAGTTATGCACGAGTATCTAATAGATAGACGACCTCCTGACGTGGCGCAGTGTTGAGCGCTGTTGTCTTAACGTGCGTAGGTCCCGGTTTCGATCCCCGACAGGGTCAATTTGGGAATTTATAATTTCTGAATTTTCCCTGGTCTGGCCTGGTGCGAGGCTTCGGCCGTTGCTAGTTTCTAATTCCGCGGGTCTTCGTTTGTGACACGTCTACTTAGTCTAGGTACGATTTTGTTGAAATTTACAGAAACTATCAAAGTTTTCGTGATGTAGGGTATTTAATCAGTCAACTGCAGCCAAAAAATATATGCTGCGAAACAAAACGTATAAATACCTGTTATTATTAATATTATTATATAAATCTACTCACTCGTTGTAAATAACAACGACAATAGTGTTCCTCGGCGTTAGAAAAGCGGTTTTGTATAAGCTCGACGAAAGAAAAGAATGCTGTTCTTTTATTTCTATCCTCACAGAGTCACGTGGGATAAATTTGGAGAAATGTCCCATAGCGTAGAACATCGGTTGTTTAACAAACTCCTGGCGGTCTTTGTCCACGATAATTGGAGAATCGACGTTGTTGCCGGACCAAGTTGGGCCTCCTTTCGTATCTAAGCACAGGTTCCAGTCAATCCACCCAACTAAATTGTAATTTAAGTCCTGAAAAAAAAACTTATAATAATATTCCATTCATTAAGAATAATAACTGCAATACTGTAAGACCTGTCAATATTAGTTAGGACAAGGGGCCAAACTGCCATTATATTATTGACTTTTCACACCACTCGCTCAACAACGCCTTATTACATACCCTGTTATCTAAGGTTAAAGTAAGACATTAAATCCCTAGGGTTATAATGTTGTACTGAAATCCATTATTCCCTAGGGTTATAATGTGATTTGAATTTAGAATGATCGCGCATCTGAAGCAAGATCTGAAGGAAATTCTATTCATTTCAAAGAGGTTTTATTCATAATTCTTATTGCTATATACATAAAGTCTAATTTCGGTAAACAGAATGTGTTCTCAGCAGGCGCGGCCAACTCGATTTTCGAAAACCGAGGCCGTGGCCCACTAGATTCGCACTGACGACATTTGTTTGTCAAATCGAGTAGGCCACGCCAGCTGAAAGAAGTGGTTGTATCGCGAGGTGTGAAAAGTAGAGTATTCACCGTAGGGGTAATGCTGTATTAATCTTGGGCGCCCCTAATTCCCGCGCTACTCTCAGGATTCTAGATGCAACACCCTCGCTACGCTCGGGAGTTACTCTAAAATCCCTCGTTCCGCTTGGGATTTATCCCGGCGCCCGTGACATAATACATCGCATTACCCTTTATTTAAAAAGTACTCTGTGCTTTCGTGTTTTAAAATCCTTATTTTAGGAACGTCAAGGTACGTGACATCAAACTGTCATTTTGAGTAATATAGCTTCTTAGCGTGGGCATGAGGTGTATAGTCTGTAAAACTTATTTGACTGGTGTGGTGTCAGCGTCGCTAGTAGATATAAATGAAAAATATAATAAAAATAAACAGGTATAAAAGTTGGGATAGTTCCAATTTTGGCCACCGGGTCAGATAAGTTTAACATGCACAGGTACTGTGCATACTTTAATACTGTACAAGAATCAGCTTTTCTAATTATGGTTTATTTTTGGTAACCATTTCACACCTGATCGGCCATATCTAGTGAAAGGCCCATCAGCATGCGGGCAGAATTTCACTATCGTCATCATTGGAGTCTGTAGCACCCACCTATTACTGAATCAGCTTTTCTAGCGAAAGTTACTAAAAGTGCATCTCTTAGTCTATAATATTATAGTCCGTGTCACGAAAGTAGGCCCGCGGTAATTTGCGCACTGAGTACCTAAGTAAAACATATTAGGCGAACGACCTTGGGCATGTAGTTTTCTCCGTGTAACTCTTCTTTACTGAGTGAATGTAAAATTACAGAAAAAATATATGTTGTTCAATATACATTAAATTTTAATTTGAACGTTTGAAATAATTATAAGTATATTAGTGGATGAAAAATTGTCCAATGTTAAGCCCCTTTTTGTTAGAATTTTTATAACTACTTCTAAACGGCATTGAGTTTTAGAATTTTTCTTTCGCACAAATATTTGTCAAGCTTTTTGTCACAAAGTGTACGATTGGCGAGTCAAAATAATGAAATATGAGGCTAAAAATATTTTTTTTTTGTTTTCTACATAAATATGAACGGGCGGATCAGTGCGCGGGCGACGGGCGGCACTCGGCAGTAGTGTTGGGTAGGACAAGCAATTTCGATGAGTTTGTATGAGTAACTCATTCAGTTTGGCGAGGCAGTACATTGTACCACTTCAAATGAGGTGGGACAATGTCACATTAATGGGACATTGTCCCAATAATGTGACATTGTCCCACCTCATTTTCGAACCCTTCACCCAAAACACATACGAGGCTTTGAGCTGAGCATAGAAGAATGGGGGATAATATGGGACAATATGATATGTGTTTTATGTACTAAACTTACATACCTCTAATTTTGCCGCTTCACTAATACAACGTAAATCGTAATTACAAAACAAACAAAAATGAACAATTTGAATTCGAATGTCAATTATTAATTCATTCATCGACCGACCGATTGATCGAATCGACACGGATAACTATAGACACGACACCGTCAGATTTTCACTCACAGCTCACTTCATTCAATCGTCCTACGAACGAAAGTAGTAGTACTCAACTACTCATAGAAAGGTCTGCTCTCTCAACCGCACACATTCGTTCGTGTGGCCGCGCCGTCTCGCTCACTCGCTGCGCTTTGTAGTTTGTAATGAAGCAGAAGGTGAACCAACGAGTCGAGCGAGAAGTGCGACTGCGACAGAAGATAGGACGACAACGACAATGACTTGCTTTGCTGTTACTTACTCGCTCCTCACCTCACGTCACCACTCACTCGTCAGTTCGAGATTCATTCATTTTTGCATGTCACAGTGAAGCGGTACAAAATATTTTTTTGAGGTGTTGGGACATTCAATCATTTTGTATGGGACATTTGAAGTGCCTCTTGTATGTCCTACCCAACACTACTCGGCAGTGTGACTCGGGCTGTCGGTGTGGAAGGTCACGCTTCTTGTTGCCCCGAAACCTGCAACCGTTTTTGGATTCGATACAAATTATTCTCTAGTTATCTAGTAATTTTAAAGTACTGTGATTCGCGCATCTCGCTTTAGAGACACTGTTTCACTTTCGTTTTATTATAAGGTACCATTTATTATTAGGTATTATTATTTAATAAAGTTTCATTCTGTTTTATTTTCCGCGCTTGGACGCTTGTTTACAAAATAAATAAAACTTATAATACATACTTATAAATTAATAAAACCTTTTTACAAAATAAATAAAAATAGGACCTAGGAATGAAGTAATGGAAACCAGATTTTATTTGTATTGCATATTACCGGAACTGATTGATCCAAGATATCCAAGAAAAATGGAGATTAGAGACCCTTCATTTATACAACATGCTAAAGAAAAAAAAAATGCAGTCAACAAAAATGTGCTAAAAAAGAAAGTATAATGAAATAACTAGCTTTTGCCCGCGGCTCCGCCCGCGTGAATTTCGTTTTTTTACAAATCTCGCGGGAACCGTGGATTTTTCCAGGATAAAAAGTAGCCTATGAAAATTAACCTATTAGTACGGGACTAATAAACGTTGACCCTAAAATAAAAAATGTAAAGCTGATTTTTGGCACAAGTGTTCCTTGGGGTCTGAGAAGTAAAAATTCCCCCCTCCTAGACCGCGGGCTTTCCTACCCCCCCTAAAATGTCTCCCTGAGCGCGGTATTTTATAATTTTTTCAAAGAATATTAGAGCTAGAAAAAACTTTTTATGGCGAAAATTATCTTCATTAAATTATCTACAAAATAATAGCTCAATTAGTTCAATTCAATAAGAGTAATAGTTTAGGAGATATGTTAACCCTACGTGCATGAAAAGAAAATATTTTGCATGTATGGCTTTTTGTAATGTAGTTTCTTGTAATTTCCATAAAAACTGATAGAGCTACGTAAAATGTTGTCTGAAGCAAAGTGAAAGGTTATTAAATTAGCTATAAAATGATATTTAGTTTATTTTCATAAGAGTAATAATTTTGGAGATATGCTTACCTATTGTGTAAGATAAAGAAAATAATATGTAACTACCGTGTACGTTGTTTTTAATTTCCGAAAAAAAAATAACATAGTTGGGAAAAACTGATTGAAGCAGTATGAAACATAGTTAAATTACCTACAAAATAATATTTAGTAGGTACATTTTGATAGCACTAATAATTTCGAAAATATACCTGTCATAGTTAACAGGAAAACAATATTTTTCAACATTTTATATGTTTTCTGTAATTTCTAGAAAACTATTAGAGCTAGGCAAAATACTTTCAGAAGTGAAAATAAACACCATTTAAGCACTTATAAAAAAATATTTAGTTCATAAAGATAGGACTAATGATTTCGAGTATACATCCATGTATAGTGTACGAAAAGAAATAAAAAAATTGCTAGAATCCTGTGTTATTTGCAATTGTCACAAAAACTATTAGAGCTGGAAAAAAACCTTGGCAGAGTAATTAATTTCACTAAATTACCTACAAAAAAATCTTACAGTGAATTCAGATAGGACCAATAGTTCGAGAAATATGGCAACCTATATTCCAAGTTTTTTTTTTTAAATCTAACAACCGTGGATATGTTTTAGAATTTTCACTGAAACTATTAGAACTAGGAAAAAAATATCATAAGCAAAAATTAACTTCATTAAATTATCTTCATAATAGTTTTTAGTTTATTTTGATAGAACTAATCGTTTCGGAAATATGGCTGCCTACCTGGAATAAAAAACTAAACCTTTGTAAAATCCGTGAATGTTTTTTTTGTAATTTCAAGAAAAAGTATTAGAGTTAGGAAAAAACCTGTCAGCACTTGGTACAAAGATTATTAATTTACCTTTAAAATAGTGTTTAGTTTATTTTGATAGGACAAATAGTTTTCGAAATATACCTTGCTGTTGTGTAAGTAATAGTATGTAACCTATCTCCATTCCAAATTTCAGCCAAATCAGTTCAGTAGTTGCAGCGTGAATGAGTATCAAACAATCAAACTTTCGCCATTAAGTGTGATGTGATGTGATGTGATTATACAAAAGAAGGGTTGATCTAGACATTTATCGTCACCAACTTAAAAGTAGACCATCCTACAATATAAATTACAATTATGTTAATGGTACCCTGTCATGTCCTCACTGTGCGCGTTTATTCCGTGCTAAAATAGGGTACATCAGACATCAGGGCACATGAGCGAAGCCCTAATTCAAACAACTAACAGAGGTTCAGTCGCTGTTGCTGAACTCGGCAGTGAACAAAAAATTATGAATGACTTATCACTTTAATTATAGTAAAAGCCAAACAAAAATATTAATAAGATCACCAGTTAGTATAAGAATTTTTAAAATAGGCCTGTTATATTTTACTTTAAAGTTTATAAACTTTGACATTGTCGCGTCTGTAACAAATTCGATCTCCTTGGCACGGCCGCGTCGCACGTCGCGTAAACGACCCTTAGGAAGTCCGCGGTACTTCGCGCGCTAGCGAACCCGCGCGAAGCGCCCCGCTAGCGCGGGGAGCGGTTCTTGGCTCCGCCCAAATGCCCAAGGTCGTTCGTCGATCTACAAGCCTTAAATATTTTATATAGTTAGTTAGCTAGTGGGTTTGTATCTGTATATATAAAATTCAAAGTCCTGACTGACTGACTGACTTATATATCAACGCACAGCCTCAACCGCTGGTCCTAGAGACATGAAATTTAGACGGTGTGTTCTTTGTGAAGAGAAGGTATCCACTAAGAAAGGATTTTTCGAAATTCCACCCCCAAAGGGGTAAAATAGGGGTTGAAAGTTTGTATGAAAGTCCGTCATTTTTCAAGTTATATCCATGAAACTTGGTATTTGAGCTACCGGTTCAAAATTAAGAAATACGTGTATCGCCATTTTTTAAAATTCTACCCCTAAAGGGCTGAAATAGGGGATGAAAGTTTGTATGAAAGTCTTTTATTTTACAAGTTATTTTTCAAGTTATATCTAGAAAACTTGGTATTTTGGTTTTCGGTAAAAAAATAAGAAGGACGTGTGTAACAATTTTTAAAAATTCCACCCCCAAAGGGATTAGATAGGGGTTGAAAATTTTATGAAATTTCGTCGTTTTTCAACCTATAGCCATGAAACTTGGTATTTGGGCTTCCGGTTAAAAAGGATGAAATACGGATTTCACAAATTTTAAAATTTCTATCCCCAAGAAAGTGAAATAGGGAGTTTGTCCTTCAATCACGCCGCAATAGAGCAATGGATCGGCGTGATTTTTGCATGGGTATTGGGTATAGTTGAGTACCTGGAGAGTGTCATAGGCTTCTTTTTATCCCGGAAAAGTAAGAAGTGCCTGTGGGAATTAAAAAACTTTTGCCACGCGGACGAAGTCGCGGGCGTGCGCTAGTCAGAATATAAAGTCAAAATGCCGGCACTATTAGACCGTTTTTTGGATTGTTCGCTAAACGATTAGCAGTTTTACAGAACGGAATTTTAAAGAATAGCCAAGCCACTGTAAGTATTTGTAGGTAGTAGGTATACATATATTTTGTGTAATTTGGTACATAGTAATTAGTATACCGTACAAGTAGGCCTAGGCTATTGCCACAGTCATCAAAATAAAATTATATTAAATATATCAATGGCCACAGGGCACAGTTGTACTGGGCGCGTACTATTACCTATTCTGTGTTACTGTGTGTTACTGGTTCGAATCCCGCCGGTTCCACGGCTTTTCATGGCTAAGAAAGTGGCTAAGATAGGCACTTACCTCAAGTATATCTATAACGTACGATTTTGCTCTATTCCATGATCCTAATACAACTTTCTGTTTTTCCCAAGGGAAACTACCTGTAAATAAAGAAATTTATAAAGTTTTTAACTTTTTCCGTGTAATGTTACAGCGTATGACAACATAATTATATTAGCTTGCTTATATTTTTTATTACATTTTGTACATACACCTGTTCAAGTAACTATGAGTAGGCGGTATAGGTACTTGGTTTACGCATACATACTACTTATTATAGGTAGGTAAGATCAGGTAAGGTAAGGTAAGTCTAGACTTACCTTACCTAACTAATCCTAATCCTAGGATTGCCATCTCTAAAATCTGACAACTAGGACGAGAAGCGTGATAACCCCGGATTTTGGAGCTTAGAACCCGGACATGCCACAGTGCGTTTTTTAAAAGTTTAGTACTTAGCAAAATAAAGTCTTAATTAAAATAAATCAACTTTTTTATCGCCCGGTGGCGAGCGGTGGCTTGAAAACTTTTAAACCCGGACTACAAATGAAACCCCGCCCGGACGCTTCCCGGACACCCTTTAACCTAGGACAAATCCGGGGAAATCCGGACGGATTGCAGCACTAGGTAAGTCGCTTATAACTTTTTTTTTAAATTTTATTTGATATTTATTAATAAATCAATTTTATTGCAAACCAATCAATCAAACTTATTAGGTACTTACCTTCACAAGCTTCAGTTGCCAAAATGAATTTTTCTGGATGTGTTAATGTCACCGTCTCAAATATTTCGGGGGGAATAAATTTGTCTGTATAATAATGAACTCCAAGGCCGTCTATATACTCCAAGGCCTTAGGATGGAAAGTGAGCATCTGAAATCGGTGAACGTGTTCATGACAACGGAACTTACCACAGATAAAATTACCGTGTCATGCAACTTTGTATATTTAAAAGTATTAATCGTAAAGCAAGCGTGCATTGTCGAGTCGAAATTCCTATGACTATGCATTTGTGGTGTGTAATCTGTGTGTGTAATAGATACATGTAAGTTTATAAAGAGGAAAGCTGTTTTAACTTAGTGTAAAATAATATAATAATTTTAAAAAAATATTGTAAAATCTATAATTATCGTAAAATTATATAATTTCCATTAATTTAACATGCCAATATTGATTAATATTTACATCGTTTGACAGTACAGTTTCTTATTAATAACTTTATGAAATGTAACATGAATGTAACTGATAATTTTAACTTGGACCATTATTTAATTATCTTACTAATATTATATAAATGCGAAAGTTTGGATGGATGTATGGGTGTATGGATGTTTGTTACTCAATCACGCCCCAACGACTGAACGGATCTGGCTGAAATTTGGCACAGAGATAAATTATAGTCTGGAATAGGAAAATTAAAGAGTTCCCGCGGGAACCAAAAAGCCTTAATCCACGCGGACGAAATCGCGGGGATTAGCTAGTTTTTTATATACCAGACATATTTTGAACTTAGATTTTATATTATTATATCTTAAAGTACCCACAATTTTGCAAAATAATTAATGATTTATGATTTATGATTATGATTCCTCTCCTGAAGATTGATATGATTTATCTCCTGAAGATGCTCCGGTATCGGAGTGAGTACGTTGGGAATATTTGGAAATTCTCTGGATTTTGAAAAAAAGAATTTTAGGTAAGTATACTTACTAAGTTAAACCAATAGGGTATTGTTAGCCTCTGGTCGTCGCCAGTAATTATTTTAACACTTTTAAACGCAGAATTACGTATTGTTGGCCCTAAATTTTGTTCAATCCATTTTCCCTGTAATTTTTCGTGAGTACAATTTATAAAATAATGTTGAAATCATTCTGTTTAAGAACATGCTTTGTACCTACGGTCACTGATGATTATTACCACTAAGAAACCAACCAATTCAGTAGTAATACCTAATATCAAATATCGATCAATGTAATGATTAAGTATGTCACCGTAATATTGCAAAAACCGTTAGATTGTAGGTCTAACTAGCGAAATTGTAACGACTGCTTAGATTTACAGATTTTTCGGTAGATTGTAATCTGATATGTAGGTATATATTAACCTGATAAAACCTAATTTTAATAAAAAAAATTTTGACAAGTTTATTGTAGCCAATGCTGTACCATCGCGATTTTATAAAATTACCTATATTTTGATATATATGTCACCGTAAGATTGCAAAGGCCGTTGGCTTGTAATCTAACTAGCGATATTGTAAACTTTCGATAGATTACAATTTAACGCATTATTTTTCGTTAGATTGTAATCTGTTAGATATATTAACTCGATAAAACCTAACTACCTGATTATTTATGTCGAACCATAACCTAACCTACCTAACCTAAATAGACAAGAAAACGTAAATAGGTACAGTGAATATTTCAAAAATTGACACTCGGACCATGAGTTTACAATATCGCTAGTTGGATTACAATCTAACGGTTTTTGCAATCTTACGGTGACATATATAACTCAAGCGGTTCCCATCCCTTGACCGTTAAGTTAAGTATTTAAGGACTATGGTAGGTATTGTTACCATAGTCCATAGGTAACTTAACGGATTAATTAAAATTAATTAATATACAAATAGCCTGGACCGGATTTTGATAGGCAACCTATTTTAGGCGTATTTATCTATTATTAAATAAAAATAAAAAGTAGGTTTCATCTATTAAACAGCTCGGTGTAGGCCGTGCCTATATCCGGATCTCTGACTATAAAGCGACTCTTCCAGACAACCTTTGGGGATAGGAGATTATCAAACAAGAGCGCGGGATAGTGCAACATCTACACTAAAATCCATGTCCATACTAATCCATCCATACTAATATAATAATTGCGAAAGTGTGTCAGTCTGTCCGTCTGTCTTCTACGCTTTCATGGCCCATCTATTCAACCGATTTTGATGAAATTCGGTATAGCGGTAGGTTACATCCTGGGGAAGGACAGGCTACTTTTTATCCCGGAAAATTAACGAGTTCCCGCGGGAATCAAAAAAACTTAATCCACGCGTACGAAGTCGCGGGAATCATCTGGTGGGTTATAAAAGGGGGACTACCCTTCTGTCAACAGAGCCCACGTAAACTCAGTTGCTTCAGGGGGCAGAGGGGGGTGCAGGGGTTGGAGGGGGGTGTGGGGTAGTTTTTCCCGGGGGTTGGGGTTGATAAGTGCCGGGCGAGCTGAATAGAATGAGCCCAAGCACGGGTAGTTTGGAGCGGGTGAGTATAAGGAGTTCCCTCGAGCTCACCTGGTTTCTGGTTTCTACGAGTTTCAGGTCTGGTTCCTAGTTCTATTCCTTTTTTTTTTTCTTAAAAAAAATTAAAACGTTATTGCGCCCCCGGGTGGGCTCGAACACCAACCTTTCGGTTAACAGCCGAACGCGCAGCCCATTCCGCCACGGAGGCGATATGCGATATATATTTTCTCAATCAAAAAATGGTAAAAAGTGTCGTTACAACTTTTGGAGAGGGTCGTTACAACTTTTTGTCTTAATTTTTTCCGTCTAGCCCCCTTTCGCAACACGCGATAAGGAATATTCGTTGACTCTATTCCTAATTATCTTTATTTAAATGATATACGGCAACCCTACGTAACGCTATAAAAAATATTTTACTTCGCATTCGCTTCAATTAGAGCCCCCTGAAATAAAGATTTTTATAACTTTTTGAGCCATTTTCGGCTGGAGGCCGTCGGTTTACATATTATATTTAATTTGGAAGTAAGTAATTACGTTCAGTAATTCAGAAGTTATGTGGCTCTGACAGACGGACGGACGGACGGATGGACGCACGGACGGACGGACAAATTCACTCAAGTAGACTCAGAGACCTTCGCTTCACTCGGTCAATTAAACCGGGATACCGACTTTCATCCCCTATTTCACCCCTTTGTGGGTCGAATTTTCAAAAACTGAAACACGTACCTACCTATTTCTTTATTTTCAACCCGCAGCTCATATTATACCAAGTTTCATGGCTATAACTTGAAAAACGACGGACTTTCATAGAAACTTTCAACCAATATTTTATCCCTTTGGGGGTAGAATTTCGAAAAACCCTTTCTTAGTGGATACCTAGTCTTTATAAAGAACACACTCTCCAAATTTCATGTCTCTAGGACCAGCGGTTTAGGCTGTGCGTTGATATAATATAAGTCAGTCAGTCACTCAGTCAGTCAGGACTTTGAATTTTATATAATATATAGATTAAAAAACTCGACCACCAATGATATGATATTACAAGTTAATACTTAGTTAAAGGTATATAATTATGAAAGGCAACGCTGCCTTTGTAAAAATTTAAGGTCAAGTGCACCACTGATTGTTATGGTTAACGTCTTTGACCACATAAAAAAATACCACTTTTGGTTGTAAAAGTCTACCTACACTTCTACTTTTTACAATTATTTGAATCCATACTTAATATAAATGCGAAAGTGTGTCTGTCTATCTGCTACGATTTCACGGCCCATCTGTTCTACCGATTTTGATGAAATTTGGTATGGATAGTTTGTACCTATCCCGGGGAAGGACACAGGCTACTTTTTGTCCCGGAAAATTAAAGAGTTCCCACGGGAATCAAAAAATCTTTATCCACGGGGACCATTGAAATAGAATTAGTAATAGAAAACAGGGTCACGAACAAAAATTATCGCAAAAATGTCCCAATTTACACACACATAAACATTTGTATTTCTGACTGGGAAATGTAGAAAAAGGTATTATATTAGCAACAACTTCAGTTAATTATACACCTTATTATGAACACATAAAGCTTCATTACGATTAGAAAATATTAATTTTCAACCGACTTCAAAAAAAGGAGGAGGTTCTCAATTCGACTGTATTTTTTTTTTTTTTTTTTATGTTTGTTACCTCAGAACTTTTGACTGGGTGGACCGATTTGGATGATTTTTTTTTATTTGAAAGAGCATACTTCCCATGTGGTCCCATATAAATTTTATCGAAATCGGTCGACCGGCTTTTAAAATATCAACAATAAAATAAGTGCTTTGTATAGCGTGTGCTTGTTGTTGTAAAGTTGGCGCGGGAGTTTGAAGTCTGTTGTTTAAAAAGTATTTTTTATATTAAATTATTAAGACGTTCTGTCATCAGAGAAAAGGTACGAATAACCTTTTAATCCAAAATAAAAAGTAATTTTTAAAACATGTACAAAAATATTTATTATTAAAATAAAACTTTATGTGTAAGCAATAAGGCTCGGCATACGCTGTCAAATTGGTACCTTTACACTATTTTGGAACTAGACGCAACTCTTAGCATCACATTGTCAATATCAAAAACGTCAATTTATTATAAACCTTAAAACTTAGGATTTAAGTTTAATTACGAATTTAGTATATTTATATATAAGACCTTTTGTCTTTGTAGAAAGGCAAAAACAAAAAATTCAATGGAACAAAATTCAAATAGAACAATGAAGACATGGAGTTGCAGAATATTTTTTGTTGTGTACGGTCGTGTATATTATTAATTACTAGCTTACGCGCCCCAGAAACTCACTTATGTGTTATACTTGTACAGTATGTTTTATTTATCAAAATAAAAATTGCTGCTACCGGATGCCCAATGAGGAGTTCCGCCTTCCATCTCTAAACTATTGGTCAAATCGTCATGGAATTGACATGAGACTAACCTGACAGCGGAAAGAAAAATAATTGTGAAAATCGGTTGGTATTTGATGGAGTTACGGAGTAAAACTTCATCCCACATTCCGAAGGAATCCTATCGTTAAACAATAAGAATAAATTGTATTTTAATATACTTGATTACAATTTAATAATTCATGATGATAATTCTATTTTTACGGATTGTTTGAACTTACTTGTTAAATAATTTGTCGAAAAATTTGTAAATAAATCTCAAAAGTAATTTATTGACAGACGACGCTCAGCTTAAGCTTGAGTCTAGTAGTCTAGTCTAGTCGTAGGTACAATTTTATTTCGATGTCTAGAAGCATGATATTTTGAACAGGATTTCTTTATTCAACGTATCTTGTTGTACGAAGAAATTTATATAATAATACAATTTTGAAAATTCACTCACTAAGAGGGTTAAATACGGGATTAAAACTTGATCAAAATTTACGTTAACACCGACTATCTACTTTCTCTACTCTACTGGCTTTGATGCCGATTCAGATTTAGGCTTTGCGGTTTTTATTCTATTTTATTACATTTTTTTATAAAATATTTATTTGAAGTACTTACCTATATAATATCTTTATGTACCCAATGTATATTATGTAACTACTAGATGATGCCCGCGACTTCGTCCGCGTGAATACATGTTTTTTGATTCCCGCGGGAACTCTTCAATTTTCCGGATAAAAAGTAGCCTATGTCCTCTCCAGGGATGAGACCTATCTCTGTACCAAATTTCATCAAAATCGGTTGAGTAGTTGGGCCGTGAAAGCGTAGCAGACAGACAGACACACTTTCGCATTTATAATATGGATGTAGGCATGTGTGTTTCCAGTAATGTCAATTTTATCAAAATTAATTTGAACATAATTTTTAATATGTTTTTTTAGATGGCTTGACTACTGCACAACGAAATTGATTGCCAGGGAATCTTCAAACAACAATACTTTTAAAACATAAATACTACTCCATGCATCCCCTGTTCTAGAACAGTCAATGTTTTTTACAATATTTGATGCATTGTCACAAACATTGGCCAAACAATAACAATAATATTTCCCAATAATTTAATTTACTGTTTGAATCTATTTTACTACATGAAAAACATTAATTGTTATAAACTTACTGAAAAAGATATTCCCTCCGAAGTTTTAGTGTTACGGTGGATATTATTAGCACAATTTTTAAATGAACACTACGACATTTTGACGCGTCGTTATGTTGGCTATGGTTGGCCCATACTTATAGCAAATAAGAGCACCTTCGTATTTAGTGCTGTAATTTTTCGGGAACATTTTTGAAGCGCTAATCGGACATCTAGTATAGGTAAGTACTAAAATTCTACATCAATGACGGGGACGCAGTCGCGGACATCATTAATAAATTGATGATCATTATGCTAGCTTTTTGTTGGGAAATTTAATCGTTTTACATAACCTGCAATGACTCTAATAATAACTAATGCCATGCCACGTTTATTAATTTCAAATGGAACCTATGACACGACTAAGAAAAAATGTAACGATACATAATTTTTATCAAAATTTAAGTGATAAACATAATTATTGGAAACAATTATATATGTCACCGTAAGATGGCAAAAACCGTTAGATTATAATCCAACTAGCGATATTGTAAACTGTCGACAGATTACAATTTAACGCAATCTTACGGTGACATAATACACTGCCAATATGCAAAGCACTCCTAGTAACCTGATAAAAGTATGAAACACTTTGATAGACGTGCGTTAAGATCAGCCACAAGTAAGTTACCATTTCTCTCAATGTCCACCCGAGACAGTTAATATTTGAAATGCCCAATATACCATTCATAGGTTCATTGGTTGTTGTGATTCCCCAGATGGGAACATCTGCCGCATTGTACATCTCTATAAATCTGAAAATTAAATATTGAAACTGTAGATAAGTTTGGAAGATAATGAACCTACGAACAACCAAAATATAATGACTCTAAAAATGCTTTTACTCCCGAAAGTAAGGCATAGTTCTGTAAGTATAGTTAGATACATTCTCGATCTCGATTGCTTTAAGACATACCTATTTTATGATTTTACATCTCTCATATTCGGTAAGTAGGTCCTTATTTCCCCCAAATGGGGCTTGTAGGTGACCAATTAGCGCTCTAGGGTAATAATGTAGCTAGAAAAGTCCTAGGGCGGTAAGTAATTTAAAAAAAACTCTGCACTCTTTCAAAAAGTTCGCGTACATCTAACCATCATACTGGCAATATACATCATGCATTCAGCCCAATGACAAAAGAGGTCGCTTCGCTATTCAGCCTTGTCTTCGTATGAGTATAATAGTCGTCAATTTTAAATATCGAACGGCGAAGCTCAATTTCGTTCTTGAAAAAAAAGTTTAATAAAAAAGATGAAAAAAGGCGGTAAAAGAAAACTTTTACTTAGTTTGCTTTTGGGGTTTTTTTATAATTACGTGCTAATTAGGAAAAAAACATGAGTTCTGCAAGTGATGAAGATATAAGCTTGCACTCCCGATTCACTGAAAATGGAAGCTGAAGCAGCAATTAACAATATTTTGCCTGAAAGTTCTTAAGAGAGATATTTGAAACCTTACGACGAGTTCATGAAGTGGCGAAAATAAAAACGAGTAAAGTCTTTATCTGAGGCTGATTTCTGCTTACCTCACAATCGAGATGTAAAGCAGAGTAGTTAGCTCGGGTGTAAGCATAAATATCTCGGGCTGCAATTGATGCCTTACAGCCCTTGGCTACTAATCTACTAATTCATTATAATGCTCGGTGATCACATCTTAAGTACCTACGAATTAGTTCTTCAAGTAAAATTCTTACTTTAAATGATAATCAGCATAGGTTTGGTAGTATTCAGGCTTGAGTTGACTGATCCCGGTGTAATTATGGTTAGTTTTCATCCACGTTGGCGGCGACCAGGTTGTAGCAAGAATGTGTACAGGTGTCTTTGCCACTTCGAAGATTGACTTGAACATGGGTATCTGCAATCAAGTAGCCAATATTATTCCAAAAAATATTGGACCATTAGGTCATTCTTAGTTAACTTCATCAATCATTCATTCATTCACATGCAGTGCGTCAATACTGGTCAATTTGCGATCAGTTTAAAGAGCTCATTTTAAGTGAAATCCTACTGATTCTGCAATATAGAGCTGCTGGATTGACTTAAAACTTTAAAATGATATACCGTTGGCTATTTTACAAAGCCGTACTTAAGGATGAAAGCCCACGGCTTAACAACAAACAAGCTACTATAAATAACCAAGAGTGTTTTATATCCTTTTACCCCCGGTTTCAAAGGATCCAAAGTGCGATTTTAAAGGAATGATTACAATATTCTACATCGCACGGCTACCATACCAAGGCATATAAATTTGTTTTAAAATCTTCAAAAAATAGAGGAGTTTACTTACTTTGTATGAATCGTCCTCCGGAGAGAATGTAAAATTGGTGAGGCGTAAGTCATCCAAGGGCAGCTCATTGTAGGCATAGGGTCGAATTGAGAAGTCACAGCCACCGATAGGCGTCCGCACCATGTTATATTCCAGGCCATTCTCGCTGAAGTACGATCTACGTCGATAGTAATTTGCTCGTAAGTTATCCCTAATTGATTGACCTAATTGATTGGCGCTAGTCCTCTGGATCGGAGATGGGCTCTAATGTTAAGAAGCAATGTGCGTTGATACCTACATCGGCCCGTGGCATGTCAATAATGTCATAACAGGGAAATGGGATCAAGAAAGTTAAAAAGATTGAAACCGTCAAGCGTCGCCTCTCTCATCGAGAGTTACCACCGAGGTGAGGGTAACAAGTATTCTGTAACTTCTACAAATATCTTGTAAGTAACATAGGTACTCAAATGACGCATCCGCGAAGTCGGAGTCAGGAGCAAAGAAAGTATCTTACTTTATTGAGACATGTAGGTAAGTGTAAAATAATATTACTTGACTAGAGAATCCCGCAGCACGGGAGGGAGACTCATCCAATTGATAGCGGCTGCATCAGTTACAGATCCACCGAAGCCTTCAATGCGCTGATACTGTTTCGATGGATCCAATTTTAGAGCTGTTTTAGAAGACGCGACTGCAAAAGGAATTCAATATTTCAAAAAGGTTTACAGTAATGATTTAATAATAATTATTTTTTTCCTATGACTGCGTTCGCAGGATCAATTATTCGTCCAGAGTATCATCATAGTTAAAAATTACTCGGTCAGATTAGAAATGTGGCCAATTCTGTATAACACAATCTCTAAACTGAACTAAAATGACAGCTCTGAAATCTAGCTAAATGTAAGAGTTTAGTTTAGAGATGGTGTTTAACAGAATTGGCCTCAATGTATAGCTAATACATTAAAAATCGACTTCAAACTCTCGCGCCAACTTTACAACAACAAGCACACGCTACACAAAGTACTTATTTTATTGTTGATATTTTAAAAACCGCTCGACTGATTTCGATAAAATTTATATGGAAGTATGCCCTTTCAAATAAAAAAAGAATTATCCAAATCGGTCCACCCAGTCAAAAGTTCTGAGGTAACAAACATTTAAAAAAAAAATACATTCGAATTGAGAACCTGCTCCTTTTTTTTAAGCCGGTTGAAAATGCTTGGTGGTAGTAGGTAATTCTTAATTGTTTAAACTTGTCTGCAAGTGCAGAGTGCAGGCTCTGAGGAGCCCAGAAGACGCATCGATTTTAGATTTTCTTACGGTGAAACTTACGGTTTTCACTCCAACGACCAACACTTTTTTTAAAACGTAGCCCACTCTGAAAAAAAATATATTAATAATGTTACTTGCTTTTAATAAGCATTTTGCACCACAGAAAATGATTTTTGAACCCTAATTTTATTTGGACAAATTAACGGAAAGCGTACGTAGGGGTACGGGACTAATAAACATTGACCCTAAAAAATATGTAAAGCTGATTTTTGGCCCAAGTGTTCCTTGGGGTCTGAGAAGTACCTCTTCAAAATTCCCAACTCCTAGGCCGTGGGCTTCCCCTCCTACCCCCTCAAACGTCTCCCCGACCGCAGTTTTTTGTAATTTTCTCAAAAAATATTAGAGCTAGAAAAAACTTTCTATGGTGAAAATTATTTGCATTAAATTATCTACAAAAGAATATCTTGGTACATTCCGATAAGACTAGTTTCGGAGATATGTTAACCCTTTGTGCATGAAAAGAAAATATTTTGCATGTATGGCTTTTTGTAATGTAGTTTCTTGTAATTTCCATAATAACTGATTGAGCTACGAAAATGTTAACTGAATCAAATTGAAAGGTTATTAAGTTAGCTATAAAATTATATCTAGGTTATTTTGATAAGGGTGATAGTTTTGGAGATTTGCTTCCTATTACGTAAGATAACGAAAATAATATGCAAATAACATGTACGTTTTTAATTTCCGAAAAAAAAGAGTTAGGTAAAACTGATTGAAGCAGTAATAAATATAGTTAAATTACCTACAAAATTATTTTTAGTTCATTTTTATAGCACTAATAATTTCGAGCATATACCTGTCATAGTTAACATGAAAACAATATTTTTTCAAAATTTTATGTTTTCCATAATTTCTAGAAAACTATTTGAGCTAGGCAAAAAACTCCCAGAAGTAAAAATAAACACCATTTAACTACTTATAAATTTTTTTTTCATAAAGATAAGACGAATAATTTCAAATATATTTCCATGTATTGTGTACGACAAAAAATAAAAAAAATGCTAGAATCCTGTGTTATTTGCAATTTGCACAAAAACTATTAGAGCTGGAAAAAAACCTCGGAGGAATAATTAATTTCATTAAATTACCTAAAAGTCTTATGGTGTATTTAGATAGGACCAGAAATACGCCAACCTTTATTCCGTGATTTTTTTTTCAAATACTGATAAATAAATAAATTAAAAAAAAAAAAATTTGATAGAACTAATAGTTTCGGCATATTTCCGAAACTATTAGTTCTATCAAAATATTGTATATTGCCTAACTGTCATAAAAAACTAAACCTTTGTAAAAATCGTGAATAACTTTTTGTAATTTCAAGAAAAAGTTAGGAAAAAACAGTCAGGACTTAGTTCAAAGTTTATTAATTTACCTATAAAATAGTGCTTAGTTAGGTTTAGTTTGATAGGACAAATAGTTTTCGAAATATACCTTGCTGTTGTGTAAGAACCGGTGGCAATCATGTTGACTTAGCATAATACTATGGAATGAATAGAAATTGACCCCTTAATAATAATAATAATAGTATTTATTTTGTATGCGGATGTGAGAGTTAAATTCATGTAGATAATAATAATAATAAATAATAAATAATAAATAAAATCATTTTATTGTATTTAATAAATAACGTATTTTTTATTTTAGGCACAAATGATGTCCTGCTTTTTCCCCACTCCCACAACTCCCCTCCCCCCTTTCCAACATCTCGCCGATTGTGTTTTTTTGTAATCGAATTTTAATTCAAGTATCAAAACAAATAATTTATTCAAATAAACTTTACAAGTGCTTTTGAATCTACCACTGGTTCGAAATGCCGTTTAACAGTTAAAAGTTAATCTGATAAAATTATCTGCAAGATGGTTGTTGGATGTTGGTGGTTCATTTTAAATTAGAACTGCATTGTTTTTGGATAAATGCATATGTCACCGTAAAATTGCAAAAACCGTCAGATTGCAATCTAACGCTTTTTTCTCGATAGATTGTAAACTGTCGACAGATTGTGAACCGTTCAATGTTCTGAGTGTCAATTTTTGAAATATTCATTGTATTTACGTTTTATTGTCTCTTTCTTGTAGGTTAGGTTAGTTTAGGTTCGACATAAAGGCCGGGCACTTAGGTTCTAACGGGTTATACCAGCTAACAGATTACAATCTAACGGTTTTCACAATCTTACGGTGACACATATATTGCATACTTACATATTGGTCAAAGGACCTAGGTATATCAGCATTTTGTTCAGATTCTTGCTGCAGGACGTGAAAGGGTTCAAAAGTGAGATATAATGGGCTAATAAATATAAATGATGAAAATAGGTTAAATAATAAATTAACGCGCCGCCCACGCACCCTTCGCAAGCCTATTCGTTTTTCTTTGGCCGACGCCTGGTCGTTGTTAGAACTATGAATGAATATAAATAACTATATGAAGTCCGCGACTTCGTCCACATGGATAAAGATTTTTGATACCCGCGGGAGCTCTTGAATTTTCCGGGATAAAAAGTAGCTTATGTCCTTCCCCGGGATACAAACTATCGTTTTACCATATTTCATCAAAATCGGTTGAACAGATGGAGACACACTTTCGCATTTATAATAATAGATTAGTATAGAAATATGGATCATAATATATTGTTTACTACGTGTGGTGTTGTTTTGTAGATAAAGATCATCATTATCAAGCATTGATCATTATCATTGAAGTGTTTTTCATGAATAAATACATTATTAATTATTAAAATATTATTAATATTATCAAATAAAATGAGTAGTAGGTACAAAGGCTAAATTATTGCAAAATAAGTTTCTGTCATGCACGTTTCTGATCGTTATATTTCCGAAAGTATTAAACTTATTGAAATCAAATAAAAAGCATATCCATTACGATATAAAATACCGCGCCTTGGGAGACATTTTAGGGGGGGAATCTGTTGTACACCATTTCTATTTTCTAAATATATTCCCCTTCTATATTCCCGTTTTCTTATGTGTCTCCCTGCGGAAAGGGCACTTAGTTGTAGAACTGTCATTTTGGTTTACTTAGTTGTGTTGTGTTAGAGTCCAACAAACTTATCTGACCCGATGACAGAGTCACCAGTAGTGAAAAATAAAATTAAAAAAAGACATAACACGCAATTAAAAATTAGTTCCAATTTTGGCTACCGGATCAGTAGCCGCCAAAGTTGGAAAATTGGCCACACTGTGACGAAACGCTTCATTTATACTTTATAGATTTTCATAAGAAAAACTTTATTACTAGGTACTTAGGGTGCTTAATTTTTATTTACTGATCGTGATCACGTCACGTTAGTAGAAAGGTACTTCGTGAGCCACCTGCCTAATAAATTACCTATAAATTTTATTAAAACATTACAGTTAAAGAACTAAAATTCTACATCAATGGTTATATTATATTATGAATAAATAGGTCTAATTCGTGAAAGATTGATTAGGTGCAATTAATAGGTAAATACCGTGTAATCCATGTTGGGATTTCTACTATCTACTACCTAGTCTACTTACTTTATTATTACTTAAGTAAGTATATACTTACTTATTAATGTGCAAAATGCAAGTTTCTAACTAGCTTGACGATTTCTTGGTAATGTATTGAATTAAAATTGGACATAGGTAATATTTTTGATTAAAGTAGGTATTTTAATATTTTTATATGTTTTGCTATAAGTATTTTAATGGGTAGTACTAGTGACCTGTAATAATATATTGTATAGAATGTTCGATAGTTTGAAAAACTTTTGATTATTTTTATATTAGGTAATCGAAAATTTAATGGAATATAAATATAAAAGGTAGTTAAATTTTGGCGTGATTCTCGAGGCATGCATTGTGCAAACTCGTGCTAGAGCCATTCAGAACGGTACCTACGTAGAGTCCGTGTCACGATCACGAATAAGTCCGCTCGCTGTAGTCACAATATTGGTATCTATAATATGTAGTCCCATTTTCATGCCAGTAGGTAAGTTTCTTTCGTATCACGGACTTTGCCTAACTACCTAATCTTCGATAAGAATTGGCTACTTGACAGCGGTAACTATAAAATATGAAATATGTTAGATTTGGTAGCTTGTAGGTTAACAATAATTATACATTATGTGTTTTGCATTAAAATAACTTGTAAATATTTGATTTTTTATCTGTGGATTACAAGAAGCGAAACGCGGGCGGTCATGATAGAGCCCCGTGTGACGTCACATTTAAAAAAAAAACGTTGTGTGTACTAATGTTTGCGTATTGCTGAGAAAATTAACACTAATATATTTCGATTTGTGATTGTGAGAGGAATGGAATGCTATACAGCTGATAGAGCAAATCTGCCTAAAGTCGATTCATTTGCAAATTTATTTGCGTGTAAACTTTTGCTCTGCCGAGTTTTCTAATGTAAGATCTTACATGTAATTGCCGAAATACAGGTACAATTTCTTAGGTCTCGTGTTTAAGACCTAAGAAAGTGCTACTGTAAAGTGACAGAAATATAATTTATGTTAATTTTATGACATGTTTTATGAAGAAAATGTTAGGTTAGGTTTAATTCATTTTTGCTAGATCAGAGTTTTTAGTTGATTTCTTTATTACACTAACATCAAAGTGGTCTTCACAAAGTAATATCGCAGATTTATCCGATTTAAATTCCTGGTCTCGGCAGATTAACGCAGATTAACTGTAGGTATCTACCTACTACTTTCGACCTTAATGACATGGGTATTATTGTATATAGGAATGTGTTTATACAATTTCACAGGATACGAATTAATTATTATTTATAGTATTTCTACACACGTCTTGTAGCTTGTAATTTTCACAATCGCATCAAAAAAGCTGTAAACTTTCCACTCAAAATCACTTATAACTCGGTGCGTCGTAGCATAGGTATAAGCATAGTACAAACAGGTCGTAGTTAGCTTTTAGACATGTGTAAGTAATGCGATTGATGCATTACGCGTAATATTACCCGACCGCGTACTGTAGCATTACATATTACACGACAAAATCAAGCATTACACATCACACTAAAACATGACGCGGACAGCGTTACGCGCTCCCTGAAATCTGTAATTCTGTTCGGTATTCGGTCATGTCATTCGGCATATCTCGGTGCGTGGTTTGAGAAACGTAAGTCGTGCTAGTGAGAGAGAGTGAGAGAGAGATACTCGTAGTGCTCGTATCGTAGCTCCATATCGTTTGCGATGTCTCGCTATGTAGTATCTCAAGTAATGTGAAATGTCTCAATCACACTCGAACATATTTTCATTTCATTACATTACATGGCGCACTAGGTGGCCGTCAGCACGTCACTAGCGCGCCAGCTCGGGTGATGTTCGGAGTGATGGTAAAATGTAATATTACTTAGTACGAAATGTAATGCCATATGACATCACTTTTTAAAGTACTGTTTTGCGCATGTCTATAATAGCTTTGTTTTTTGAGTTATGACGTCACAGCTAGCAAATGTCACGTGACCGGCTGTTTTCGCGCGAATTTAAAATTAATGTTAAAAATGTATTTTTTTCCAATAAATAACGCTTTTTTTGAGAAAAAGATAATTGGAGGTATTAAATGACCTCACGTACATTTTTATGTACTTTTCCGAAAACTGTCTAATAGCCAATTATACACAACTACTTACTTGTACTTACTCCTCAATGTTACCCAAAACGTCTTACGACTCTTATTTCACGAAAAGACATCGAATTTAGTTTTGGCATAGAGGTAATATATGACCTCTATGAGTTTTCGAAAAAATTGTGATGTTTACGATAAAATTCTTATAAAACCTATACTAACACTATTACAAACTAAAGGGCAAAACACACATGATACGGGTGCGGGTCGGGTCCGCGGCCAACCCGCGCCCGTTCCCTGTGTGTTTTGCCCATAATGAAAAGGATTTTAAACTAACCTGTGATGAAGTGTAGACAACGAACGTGCCGTGTGCAGGATCATTTCTGGTGATGTCATCGCAATAGTTGGAATTGCATACACAAACTACCGATTGATTTTCTATACGTCTTATCGCACATGGATTGTCTATGGGGAAAAAAATATGAGAAATAGGGAATGCCTACCAGGAAAGAGTTGAAAATAAAGTTAGGTATTTTATATATAATATTTAGGTATTTTTATATATATTAGGTATTTTATATGGTCTTATATTGCAGCCATTTTTAGTTAGGTAGGTAAACGAGTGGAAACAAATAATCGTTCGAGGTCAGGATCTAGCCAGGACCACGATCTTCAGCAATGAAGGAACGACTGAAGAGAGAGAGGTATACGTTACCTTAGTACCTATTTTAAAACTAAAATTCTATTCGTATTAGGCACTTACTAAATTTTAAAAAAAATCGCTTATCTACTGGGCTATTGCTTGAGATGTGAATTTAAGCCCGCTTGCAGAAACGCCGGGTTAACCTTTTAACCCATAATTAGCTGCAACTTTGACAGAATTCGTATAAAACTTCTGTCAAAATTTCTAATTTAATCCTGGGTTAGGAATAGAATACGTAACCCGGCGTCTCTGCAAGCGGGCCTTGAGTAGGTAGCTAGGTACCTACTCTTTGAAGGCTGGAGCATTAATCAAATATAAATATTATAAATGCGAAAGTTTGGATGGATGTCTGGATGGATGTATGGATGGATGTTTGTTACTCAATCACGCCCCAACGGCTGAACGGATCTGGATGAAATTTGGCACAGAGATAAATTATAGTCTGGACTAACACAATTAGGCTCCTTTTTATCCCGGAAAATTCAAGAGTTCCCGCGGGAACAACAAAACCTCGATCCACGCGTACGAAGTGGCGGGCATCAGCTAGTTTATTATTTATTAATAAAAAAGTAATTATTAAACAATAATAAATTAATGGTCCAATCTATAATGCTTTAATTACATAATTATTAACAATTATATTTAATTACTTACCCGCACAAAGGTATTTAGTATGCGTAAATAATATCAAAACTAAGTTAAGAAACTTCATGACTCTCACACGTTTCATGTATCAATAAAGGAACTTAGCCCGTCAACTGAGAATCGACCAATGAGAGCCGTGAAACAGCAGCAATTGAGAAGCTTATCGGAAGTCTCTAATATCAATTTGTTGTAGGTAAGTACCTACTTAGGGTTCCGCTAAAAAAGAAAAATATATACCTATCTGCTTATTACTCTTTTTATTCGTCATCGATCGATGAAGTTTCGATTATTTTATTGACCTAAATATATAGGTATGGATTAGCAAATTGCTGAAGGCAGCAGTCTTATTTTTGACCGAGCGAAGCGAAAGTCTCTGAGTCTACTTGAGTGAATTTGCACTTGTCCATCCGTCTGTCCGTCCGTCCGTCTGTCAGAGCCTTTTATCTTCTGAATTATACTTCGTCGCTTCATTCTTCAGATATAATCATAGACAACGTAGTTTCCTTTACGTAATAGCAACCAACCGCACAGACTTCAGAGGAGTTATAAAAAAGAACCCCCACTACCCGCCTCTGTGTCGCACGACAGAGTAGCGGCTTCGTTCGTCATTCCTTTTTCGTGCGTAGCAACGATCTCACGTTCCTACTTTCTACACACTTATAGATTAAAGATAATTTTCTCTTTAAATACTTACATATTTAATAATATTTAAAAAAAAAAAAAAAAGTGCTTTTTGCAGGTGACTCTTTAATCTTTCATTTTCAGCAATTTATTTCAGCACCACGTGTTTGAGTAATCATTATTTCATGCAGTGTTTTTATTTTACACTAAAGGTTTTCCTGGCGGTTGTCCGAGGGTCAACACGAAGGAGAATAAACCTTTCAGCATGACGCGCCTAATAAATTATACTTTCATGCAGTGTTTGTTTACACTAAAGGTTTTCCTGGCGGTTGTCCGAGGGTCAACACGAAGGAGAATAAACCTTTCAGCATGACGCGCCTAATCAAGCATACTTTCATGCACAGTTTGTTTACACTAAAGGTTTTCCTGGCGGTTGTCCGAGGGTCAACACGAAGGAGAATAAACCTTTCAGCATGACGCGCCTAATCAAGCATACTTTCATGCACAGTTTGTTTACACTAAAGGTTTTCCTGGCGGTTGTCCGAGGGTCATCACGAAGGAGAATAAACCTTTCAGCATGACGCGCCTAATCAAGCATACTTTCATGCACAGTTTGTTTACACTAAAGGTTTTCCTGGCGGTTGTCCGAGGGTCAACACGAAGGAGAATAAACCTTTCAGCATGACGCGCCTTACTTTCATGCAGTGTTTGTTTACACTAAAGGTTTTCCTGGCGGTTGTCCGAGGGTCAACACGAAGGAGAATAAACCTTCCAGCATGATGCGCTTAATCAATTATAGTTGCCGGAGAGTCAACATGAAGGAGAATAAACTTTTTAGCATGGCGCGCCTAATCAATTATATTTTCATACAGTGTTTATTTACACTAAAGTTTTTTCCCTGGAGGTTGCCCGAGAGTCACTGCGATAGAGAATAAACCATTCAGTACGACGCGCCTGAGGAATTGTGGTACAATACTATTACTATGTAAAATGTATGATTTCCTAAAGAGGGTACTTAAAATAAAAGTTAGTATTGAATCATCTATACGCGCTCATTACCTACAGGAATTATACTTTCATGCAATGTTAAAATGCAATAAGGATTTCTGGGAGGTTACCCGAGAGGTAACACGAAAGAATATAAACGTTTTTCAGCATGGAACGCACTTAAGAAATTACTCGTCCATGTAGTGTTTAATTGCACTAAAGGTCTTTCCAGCGGGTTTCCTAAAAGGTAACACGAAGGTTAAGCGTTTCAGCATGATTCACTTGAGTAAAATAGGTACTTAGACGAAGAAGTGCTAAGGTACGACAATGGTACACTGCGAGGTCACCCGCGAAGTAGCACGACGGAAATCAAACCTTTCAGCTAGACGCGCCTGGCGATGGCATCTGCTCAATTAGCAGTCCGGCGATGAAGAATTATTTGTCCACCAAATCAAGATAGCTGGCATTTAGCAAGCTGTTCACCGTTCTCTGAACAAGGGGGAAGGCGTTGAGGGTCAAAGTGGACCAACGATCGGATACGTCGCCAAGGCCCAGCTTAGTAAGCCTAACACAAATTGATTTCGACCAATACTTGAGAAGTAACCGGGACTCAGGTAAATACTATGTACTTACCATAAAGAAGGTTACCTTCTACTTTATTTATCCTCTGCTGTAAATTATTAACAATCTTCAGTATTTACTGGATCAAAGATTGTATGGATACTTACTTAATTCAAAATCAAAGCTAAAGCTTTAAAAGATCTTTCGTACCTAGGTGTTACCGCTAGTTATGGACATGATTTATTCAATCACAAGTACCTATCATGTAATATAATACATTATATTATTAGTGTTTGCATCACCTACCCTTTTTGCTTTGTCTTCATAGTTCATACACTATCACCGATAAGGCCAAGAAACCTTATACTAATGAGGTTCTGTTTTCAAGAATAAATCTATTAGCATGGGGGCACAATAAAAGTGTTTATTATTTACGGTGACAGATAAACAGAATACTTAGAAATATGTATGTATTTAATTTCTTTTAGCAAGTAAATGCAATTATTAATCTAATACCGTTACCACAAAGCCTTATTTTAAAATGTAAACCTATGGAACAGATTCCATGATATAATCTCTGGAGTACCGTCTTATAAAAAAGGTATGTCTAATCGACTATAAAGAAGACTAGTAAAATTCTATATCAGTGTTTTTACTTTCAATGAAACACTTGTGGTGGTTCTAGTCATTTCTGCAAACGTTACTTACATATTTGCCCGGATATAACATGAAAAGATCTAGCATTTCAGATTTTTATTTTTGAGACTGCAATATAGTAATATTGAAGCACTATTACCTACTTGGTAAAAAATATACACATAATATATATATATATATATATATACAGCGTAACACCGCTTCTTAAGTTTTCAGCTTTTACAGATTTCAGCGCCTTTCAGTCTATAGTGACTGCACTATATAGGTACCTAAAAGAAACATAAATGTTTCATTCAGTGTATGCAGACTCAAGATCTGGGGTTCAAAATGTTCAGATGTAATTGTTTGCAAGGCCTCTCGGTATCAAACTTACATACACCTGCGGAGTGGTAACGAAAGTTCAGAGAATTCTGAGGTAATAAATATCTTTATTTTTTTTATCAGCTACTTCAGCAATAAATCAATTTGTTTGCAAATACTCTACATACAGATACGTCAAATTTGAAATAAAATACCTGCTAGTATTCTACCCTCAGCGTGGCAGGGGTATGCAAAGAACATTTACGAAGGAAATGTGTGGTAAGATTGCAAAAATTACCCACAAGTTTTATGTTTTGTCCCTAACAACGTAGGTACTCTCGAGTTTTACAACTTAATAGTGCCCGGGAAGCATATATCATACACCCGCTGACGTGTAATACGGTTGATTATGCTTAAAACAGTTCGGAAAACCAAAAACTAACAAAGAACCTTCTGCTTTTTGGAAGTCGGGTTTTAAATAAAGATAATCTAACGGCGAATATTTTGATGACCGGATGTAGATTATATAACATAACGTAATAGTGTAAAATCTCCATCGTATTATTGTTTTCTTCTTTTAAAGATATTTCGTGGGCATTTGTTTCTGCAAACACAGTAAAACGCGCAGGTTGTCTTACCCGAAACGGGAATCCAAGCAGGATGCCAAGGGTCACTGGTAGCGATCTCGTATAGAGATTAGTGCTTCCTTGTCCACTATGTTTCTGTTTTTCTAAGTATTTTATAAGTTTTTGGTACAAAATAAAATAAAAAAGAATTTTAAGTTTAAGATCCATTCATATAATTATATTCATTATCCACATATTAGAAACAATCTTCGAAAACCCGTTATAAAACTTTCGTTATAATAATACGTACGATGTAGGCATCGTAATCATCGTGGCAAACATGGTAGGTTCAATTTACTCGCGTAAACAATAATATGCTCCCGCAACACTTGCCTAGAGCAAAATTAAAATTCTTGTTTAGTCGATTCAGACCCTGAATGAGAGTAACCAATTAGGACATTAATGAAAAACAAAAATCGGCATGGAGCAGCGGCCGCAAATGTAACATTTGGATCACGCTTACCTCACATAGATCAGCCGTGTCATAAAATATCAGGGAATTAATGCATCCATTCAAAAATTATTATGAATTGAATAGCTTATAATGATGTTTTAAAAAAAAAAAAAAAATTTAACAAAAATTCTACATTCAATGACCTGCACAGCTAGGTTATCCATCGTTGAAAATTATAGAAAGACTCCTTAAATAACTTACTTCAAAGCACCTAACGTCAGTGGGGCTAAAAAGTTCAAACCAATTGATTAACCCTTCAAAGTCGATATTAGTAGTTTGTCACAATATCGACCGAATATTCATTCTTCACCTATAATTTAGGGCTAACTTTTACGCGGATAGGAATTTATTAAATTCCATAACCTTAATGACGATATAATTGTTCGACAAAAATAATGTAATTATTATGTATTTTAATATAAAATTTTACTTAAACATATAGCTAAAACAATACCCGAAATACCTTCACAACAGGACCAGAATATACCTGTTCTTTTCCCGCCGCACTTCCAAAAAACAAAATATGCCTTCTTCTGCTACTGGGCAGGATTTCGCACTTAAGCGTCCCATTGGACGTCTGTTGGGCTAATTGTGCAAATAAAATGAAGTATTGTCCCTGCTAATTTACTTTGTAGTAAATCTTGCAGTATTGACATCAATAACTAGTTCCATTCGCTTGCATCGAAACTATAATACGTTTATGCTTGTTACTAGCAACTAAAGCAAAAAAGCGCAAGATTTTATTATTGGTAAATTGAAAGTTATTTAAATTGAAACTTAAGTACAATAAATACTTAAGAGAAATTTTAAAGTCATATTAAATGTACGTAGATAGACATCTCGGGAAATCGGTACATGATTCTAACCTTAAACATAAACTGTTTAAAACATTACAGCTCAAATAAGAGATAAGAAGAATATTTATAGAATCGGTATCAATTATATCAAAAATATCGGTAGAATATTGCGAAACATATTTTCGCAAGAGCTTTAAGTATAAGTATATCTCTAAACTAAATGACGAACGAAGCCGCTACTCTGTCGTGCGACACAGAGGCGGGTAGTGGGGGTTCTTTTTTATAACTCCTCTGAAGTCTGTGCGGTTGGTTGCTATTACGTAAAGGAAACTACGTTGTCTATGATTATATCTTCGAATGAAGCGACTCATATAATTATGATAGAACTTCACTTACAGGTAAGTTCGTTTAATCATTAATTATTGAACGTATTTACTTACTTCAAATTAAAAATTTTATATGTAAACCGATTGCCTCCAGCCTGAATATGGCTTAAAAAGTTACGTAAGTATAAGAATCTTTATTTTAGTGGGGCTCTCACAGAAGCGAATGCGAAGTGAAATATATTTCTCATCCCACCATCTCGGAAAGAGTATTTTTAATCTTCGATAACTGAATGCAAAAGCCGTTATTATCCTCTTGAGGATAAAGTAAATTGAATTTAGAACATCGTGTGCACGCTAGTAAATATCACTCGTCTATGAAGTTTGTGAATTCAAAACATCATTAAAACCTATTTACTTCTACCTCTATGGTGCCGAATTTCCATACAACCTTTTTTAATTTGTTAAAAACTCACACTAGTAACCTTCTTGGTGTACTTTTTTAATTTGCTTTGTGCGCACCATTTTCTTTCACGTCATGTCATTTCCTCGCTGAGGTGGGATGAAAAGTTAGTGTTGCACTCGAGTGAAAAGATTTTTCACCTCGTGCTCTTTTGATTCCCTCGCTGACGCTCAGGATTCTAATTTTTGAACCGAATCCTTCGCTTGCTCGGTCATCAAAATTGAGCACGCGGTTAAAAAACAACTTTTCACTCTTGTATAACAAATAACTATTTCACCTCTCATGCTCCAAAAGGTGTCATTATAGCTTAGCGTAGGCGGACTAGGTAAAGTTAGCATTTAGGGTCTAGGGATTAAAGTACTTTTTTTTAATAATTGCCGTACTATCCTCTTTCTGGTATGGGTGATATCCTCATTCGGTTATCCAAAATTTTTAGTCTGTAATTGTAATTGTAAATGTAATTACTTAGATGATGATAATTAATCACAGACCATATAACTCGGTGTAATTAATCCATTTCAAAACACAATACATGATACAAAGTGAAGGCAGGTAAACTGAATGTGACTATTAATTTGTTAATAACATCAAGTAAAATAAAGATCTTACTCCTAATATGAAAATATAACAGAAAGGCAAAGAAATAATTAAAAATCGTTATTCATTTTATTTTCTCGCAATCGAAGTGAAAAGTAGTGTTTACCACGGGACTTGAAAACATTCTACTCGTTTCTAAAGCATCCCTCGTTACGCTCGGGAAACTAAACACTTCGTATGACGTTACATCGGGTTGCGGTAAGTATATCATTTTAAAGATAATTAGGAATAGAGTCCAAAAATATATCTTCTTTAATTTTTCCCCTAAAATTGACGAAATGGGAGGGTTCAAAGTGGAGATTTTCTAACGTCCAAAGTTGACCTCAGAACTCTCAATTTTCTGAAAGGCTGCGCCTGAATTATACGAAATTATTTATTTTTTAATGAACTTCAGTATTTTTAACAGAACTTCACAATGATGTCAATCTTTAGCTCATTTGCGTCTGAAGTTAAGAGTTAACTATTAGGTAGGTAGGTACATATAAATTTTATTACCCGACTGCGGAACGCACAGGGTTATGTGTTCATCAGTCTAATGTTTGTTTGTTCCTTGCAGGACAGCTACAACCTAAACGCGTGGACCGATTTTGATGATTCTTGCACCATTTTATGCCGAGTATATTATTAGAGTGTCACTGTGGAAGCCGAATTTGAGAAAAAACAAAATGGCGCCCTCTAGAAGCTATAATATTGTAACAAGATAGACTATGGCAAGTGGGGTACCTATCGATGAATAGGTCTTGCAAAATCATCAGTTAGGTTCCCTTGATCATTTTCTCATTTTATCGATCACTGCCCGCGACTTCGTCCGCGTGGTTTAAGTTTTTTGTTATTCCCGCGGGAACTCCTTAATTTCCGGGATAAAAAGTAGCCTATGTCACTCTCCAGGTCCTCAACTATACCCATGCCAAAAATCACGTCAATCCGTTGCTCCGTTGCGGCGTGATTGAAGGACAAACCAACAAACCAACAAACAAAGTGACTTTCGCATTTAGGTATAATATTAGTATGATATATTAGTATGATTTAGGATTTACGAGGTTTCAAATGCTCATTTTTAGTGTAAGATTCCTTTGTGTCGCATACTACAGACAAAACGGCTGAACCGATTTTGATAATACTTGCACCGCTAGATTTATCTTAATCTTCCGAGTGTCACTACGGAGGGCGAATTTGAGAAAAACAAAATGGCGTCCACTAAAAGCCAATTAATAAATGAAATTCGATAGGCTATGGGGCATAGGCATGTGGGGTATTGTTAGATAGGTCTTTTAAAATCACACCTAGGTTCCTTAAACCATTTTTCCGTTTAAATGATAATTTAGGATTTACGAGGTTTCAAAGGAAATGCTCAAAGTTCCTACTCATATATTAGGATCATCTATCATAGGAAGGTATCTTTCAAACTAGGTGGATTATCTCAAAAACCACTCAACTAATTTTAAAAATTATATCACAAGAAAGTTAAATTATTAACAAGTAAAATAGGCTATATTTTATTTCCATAAAAAATAGAGATCCATATGAAAATTGCAATAATGTGAGTTAAGTCGGATAAAAACATCTCATCTGAGAGCTTACGTGGCGTGCGCTGCCTAAATCGTTAAAGTTACACGACAACAATGTATCTTTGAAACGTTCCTCTCAAAAAGTTCTAAAAAAAATCCGCGATAGCACATAACTATCTTCTAAAGTTGACTCACAATAACCGTTTTTATGATTTTCAAATTTGGTCTAAACAGTGCTTTACTTGCGAAGGTGTTTGTACCAACATACTATTAATCGTTAATTCCTTATCATAATAAATATCTTACTCATCTGAAATATTTAATTTAGACAAAAATTGTCCTTTACACCATTCAATTTAGATGAATATTTTATGAGATATCATAGAAACACAGTAGGTACCTAGGTAACCTTCAACAGAAAAGGACACGGCCGGCAGCGGTTAGGTAAGGGTGAAGGTGGGGTGTACTCTCACAATATAATATTACGGTAGTAACATATCATTGTATATAAGCTTAACGAGTAACATAACGAGTCTCAAAAAACTTGATGATTTGTACTTACTCCTTTATTCGATCAATCACTAAATTCATCAATGCCACATGCAGCGCATACCTATTCGACTAACATCCCATTAGCCCATCTTATACCTACATATATATGGATGGCTACAATAAGAGCTTATTACAACACGCCTGACACATCTAACTACATAAGCACTATTAATAAAAATGTGCTATTATATCATACTTGCTCAGTAACTAGGGATTACTGTGGTGGAAAGTCTCCTTGTAAGTTGGTGTTTGCAATTCAAGGCAACATTACGTCGCACTATGCTTGAATTGTAATGTTCACATTACAGTTCAAGCTATGCAAAACTCCTTGGTAAACAATCTCTTTTCTTATAAAATGGTAAGAAAACTTTTTACTGAAAAAAAAACACTGAACATGGCGGCATTTAATTTCCATACATTTCAAACTATGCAAAACTCTTTGGAACCCAGAGCCGTAAAAAAAAAGGTAAACTATTTACGAAAAAAAAATGGAAATGGCGGCATTTCATTTGATCTGAAAGTTTGTGAAGTTTGTTTGTAAAGTGATTTTGCATTACCAATGTTTTATTTACCTCGCAAGAATGATATAAAGTAGAATGCTTACCTCGGTTGCAAGTAGCTATTACACCCTCGAACTATATTCACCCTCGCTCGCTGCGCTCGCTCGTGTGACTAAATATCTCGGGTGCACGCGATCCATTAGCGCCCTATGCGAGCTGCGCTCGCACTGGCGCCAAATTGGATCTTGTTCTGTAATAGCTTACTTACGTCCCTTGTGTAACAATCTACTAAAATATGCAATTTAACGCTGTAAAAATAGCGTTTTATGCATTTGCATACCTATTCGAACATGCAAATGCATTATAGGTAATCCGATGTCTACTCATTAAGTAGGTATAGTGCGCGTCACGTAAAAAGAACGCTGAGGGACAGTGGAGGGGATGTGTCTGGGTACGGATACAGTCGCGTCCTAGCTTCCTATCGTTCTCTATATTACCTATTGTAGGTTTATTTTAGAATCGTAATAGGTACCTATAGTTCCTCCGTCGCGTCCCCTTCTTACCACCAACTAGATCGATAAATCGCTCAGTGCGCAGGTAAACGGCCAGCGTTCTTTTTACGTGACGCGCACTATAACTACAATGAAACAGTTATAACAGTAAGATATAATTTCTATTACAAACTGGAACTGCGATGCATTGTAGTAATACCTAAGTACTACAAGGCACATTACAAACAACTTATGTTCTACAGTGGAAATTCTACAGTGGTAACAGAATGGGCTTCCATAGTTAAGGTCGCATGATTTTTTCCATTTTGCAAGTTGATAGCTCGGGCACTGCCGCTGTAAATAAATAAAAATAATATAAGTATTGTCTTCTATAAGAAATGCTGGAACATCCAAATACCAGATATAATTTGTGATGTAGGTAGACCGTGTAGGATTCGATTAGTTATGTACGAGTATCTAATAGATGACGACCTCCGTGGCGCAGTGTTGAGCCAGGTTCGATCCCCGGCAGGGGAATTTATATTTTCTGAATTTTCCCTGGTCTGGCCTGGTGCGAGGCTTCGGCCGTTGCTAGTTACCACCCCACCGGCAAAGATGTGCCGCCAAGCGATTTAGCGTTCCGGTACGATGCCGTGTAGAAACCGAATAGGGGTATGTGTTCAATATAACCCATACCAATCCCAATTCCCTAACAGGATAGCCAACTACCATCTTAGACTGCATCATCACTTACCATCAGGTGAGATCGCAGACCGCAGTCAATGGCTAACTTGTAGTGGACATAAAAAATCGAACACTTACGTTTCCTTTACACACTTATCTAAAGCCAGCGCCCCTAAAAAAACCTTGTCAAATTGAAATCGTAAACTTGACAATAATAATATAAGTGTGCCACGATAGAAGTCCCGACGCAGCGCGGCGATAGTAGTCGCATGATTAGGTACCTACTCAGTTCCGCTAATTTTGTTAGTTTGAATAATTCCGCAGGACTTCGTTTGTGACACGTCTTACTAAGTCTAGGTACGATTTTGTTGAAATGTACAGAAACTATAAAAGTTTTCGTGATGTGGTGATAGCGTATTATTTATAATATTAAATTAATCTACTCACTCATTGTAAATAACAGCGACAATAGTGTTCCTCGGCGTTAGAAATGCGGTTTTGTATAAGCTCGACGATAGAACAGAAAGCTGTTCTTTTATTTCTATTCTCACAGAGTCACGAGGGATAAATTTTGAGAAATGTCCCATAGCGTAGAACATCGGTTGTTTAACAAACTCCTGGCGGTCTTTATCCACGATAATAGGAGAATCGACGAAGTTGTCGGTCCAGGTTGGGCCTCCTTTCGGATCTAAGCACAGGTTCCAGTCAATCCATCCTACTAAATTGTAATTTAAGTCCTGAAAAAATATATCTTGTAATAATATTCCATTAATTAAAAACAATGGATGGTAGTTAATTAAACTGTGCCCTGTGGCTATTGGTACCTATATCAATGGCCACAGGGCACAGTGTTCCTGGTTCGAATCTCGCCTGTTCCACGGCTTTTCGTGGCTAAGAAGGTGGCTAAGATAGGCACTTACCTCAAGTATATCTACAATGTACGATTTTGCTCTATTCCATGATCCTAATACAACTCTCTCTAAATCCGAACCTGTAGATAAAGCAATTTAGGTATAATGTTTTTATGCCTAATGTTACAACTAATGTTAATTGATCAACCAATCAATTTTATTGCAAACCAATGAATCAAATTTATTACTTACTTTCACAAGCTTCAGTTGCCAAAATGAATTTTTCTGGATGTGTTAATGTCACAATATCTAATATTACGGGTGGAGCGTATTTGTCTGCATAATAATGCACTCCAACGCCGTCTATATACTCCAAGGCCTTAGGATGGTAACTGATCATCTGAAATCGGTGAACGTGTTCATACCATACAACGGAATTTACCACAGATAAAATTACTGTATCATGAAATTTTGTATATTTTAGTACAATTATTATTAGTTCCAGTAATTGCCGTGAGATTTTTTTCGTGACACGGACTATACCTTGTACCTACCTACGTAATGTATTGCATCTCCACCATTCATTTTGAAATACTTACCTTCCTTTATTATAGCCGAACTCGATGTGAAATCTTTGTAAACAAACCATAAATCGTCCCAAAAAGGGCATACCTACCTATATCAAAATTGTATAATTTTATCACCATCTCTTAGTTGCGACGACGCATTACGTAACGCAACGCAACGCGCCGTGTGGAGGACTATACCTACTTATAGCTCTGACGCTTTTAATTATGGTTTTATATACTTAACTACATAATTGCACGATAAGCCTTCTTGTTTCGTCTGTTAGCTAATACGATTTTTGCTTAGGTTTTTGAAAAGAAGAATTTTAGGTAAGTATACTTACTAAGTTAGATAAGGATCCCTCATTGGGTATAGGCCTGTATATACTAACAAATAACAATACTAACATTAGGGTGCGAATACATTGTGTAGTTAAGTTTAGTCATAAGAAAATAATGTAGTTATAGATAAGGAAGTCAATAAAGGCTTAATAATAATAATAATACTTACTAAGTTAAACCAATAGGGTATTGTTAGCCTCTGGTCGTCGCCAGTAATTATTTTAACACTTTCAAACGTAGAATTGCGTATCGTGGGCCCTAAATTTTGCTCAATCCATTTTCCCTGTAATTTTTCGTAAGCACAAATAAAATAATGTTGAAATCATTTTGTTTAAGAATCATGCTTTGTACGGTCACTGGTGATTATTACCACTAAGAAACTATGTAACCAATTCATAGTAATAATACCGAACACCGATCAATGTACACCTAATAGTGTCATCCCATGCCGTGTAACCTATACACTGCTATGAATATTATAATAATATTAATGCGTTACGTTCAGTAAATATTGAACACCACTTTTTTGTAAAAACTTAAGGGTCTAGTGTACCTACCACTGATTGTTATGGTTAACGTCTTTGACCACATAAAAAAATACCACATTGGGTTGTAAAAGTTTACCTACGCTTCTTCTACTTTTACAAAAGTTTGAATTATTAATAATATAATTGCCGTTCATTTTGCTAGCTTTTTGTTGGTAAATTTTAACGTTAAACATATAACCTGCAATTCATTATCTTTGGAATCAACTAATGAAACCTTTATTAAAATAGAACCTTTGACACGATTATGAAATGTTATCAAAATGTACGTGATAAACAAATAGGAAAAAAGTTTGTGTGAGCAATTCACACACACTGAAGCATTTATGCAGAATAGTACCCTACGAAATAATGAGATAAATATAACTTGTATTCTATCTCATTCTCTCGCAGGCTTTATCCAATGTATATTATGTTTGTCTTTTTTTGGTGTCGCTTTTTCGTTTCATTGAATTTTCAAATCACAACGATTCTAAAGAAGTTTCTCTTCAAAACTTATATAGGTATGTCACCGTAAGATTGCAAAACCCGTTAGATTGTAATGTAACTAGCGAAATTGTAAACTGTCGACAGATTACAATTTAACGCATTATTTTTCGGTAGAATGTACCTACCTAAGTAATAATAAGTATGTCACCGTAAGATTGTAAAGGTTTTTGGAATCTAACGGTGACATATTATTATACACTGCCAAACATAGCACTCCTGGCAGCCTGATAAAAGTATGAGACACTTTGATATACGGCGATAAGATCAACACAAGTAAGTTACCATTTCTCTCACTGACCACCCCAGACAGTTAATGTTTATAATGCCCAACAATACACAGTTCGAAGGTTCATTGGTTGTTGTGATTCCCCAGATGGGAACACCTGCCGCATTGTACATCTCTATAAATCTGAAAATAAAATATTGAAACTGTATATGAACTGAAACGGAAGACAATGAAAGTATAAACAACCAAAATGACTCTATAGGTAAATGATTTTACACCCGAAAGTAAAAAATGAAGTAGGTATTTTGTGTTTTACTGTTTTCAAACATAATGCTCAATTATTGCAAAATTACCACAATGCGGTGACTTAGAACTGACTTAGACTTTAGTTCTTCAGGTTAAATTCTTACTTTAAATGATAATCAGCGTAGGTTTGGTAGTATTCAGGCTTGAGTTGACTGATCCCGGTGTAATTATGGTTAGTTTTCATCCACGTTGGCGGCGACCAGGTTGTAGCAAGGATGTGTACAGGTGTCTTTGCCACTTCGAATATTGATTTGAACATGGGTATCTGCATTCAAGTAGCCAATATTATTCCAAAAAATATTGGAAACTATAAATTTGGTCATTCTTAGTTAAATTCATCAATCATTCATTCATTCACATGCAGTGCGTCAATACTGGTCAATTTACAATCAGTTTAAAAAACTCATATGAAATCCGACCTATTCCGCACTAAAGAGCAACTGGATTGGCTTTCAACTTTAAAAACCGGCCAAGTGCGAGTCGGACTCGCGCACCGAGGGTTCCGTACAAACCTGTAGTAAGTTTTAAATTAAATATTTTTTTTAAATATTTGAGTTGATTGAATGAAAGGTAAATTGCGGTTTACGATTTATGACGTATTAAAAAAAAACTACTTACTAGATCTCGTTCAAACCAATTTTCGGTGGAAGTTTACATGGTAATGTACATCATATATTTTTTTTAGTTTTATCATTCTCTTATTTTAGAAGTTACAGGGGGGGGACACACATTTTACCACTTTGGAAGTGTCTCTCGCACAAACTATTCAGTTTAGAAAAAAATGATATTACAAACCTCAATATCATTTTTGAAGACCTATCCATAGATACCCCACACGTATGGGTTAGATGAAAAAAAAATTTATGAGTTTCTGTTCTAAGTATGGGGAACCCCCAAAGTTTATTGTTTTTTTCTATTTTTATAAGAAAATCTTAATGCGGTTCACAGAATACATCTACTTACCAAGTTTCAACAGTATAGTTCTTATAGTTTCGGAAAAAAGTGGCTGTGACATACGGACGGACAGACAGACAGACAGACATGACGAATCTATAAGGGTTCCGTTTATGCCAAATTTGGCTACGGAACCCTAAAAATGGCAAACCGTTGGCTATTTTGCGTTAGGGTAAAAGCCCACGTCTTAGAACAAACAAGGTTTTTAATAACCCCCGGGCCTTCTGGGTCCTTTTACCTCCGATTCACTTCTATTTTTTACCGCCATCTAGGTTGATAAGTATCCAAAGTGCAATTTTAAAGGAATGATTATTTTCTACATACCACCATACCAAGGCATATAAAAGAGAAGGTTCATTTTTGGTGGGCTCTTTGCACACTCTACCATGAATAGAGAAAAATACATAATAGAACCGTTTTCCCCCCGTAGGGTAGAAAACGGATATTTAGGTTTCAGCCGTAGCTTGAACCACATGAGATTACGCTTCCATGAATCCGCTGTGTCCTCTCTTTCTCCCATACGTACCATCGTATCTACTGCATCGGATATGTTGCTATCTCTTTCCCTCAGCGCAGCGCGGGTGTGCGGCGCGAGCGCCGCGCTCTTCAGTACCGTTGAAGGAGCCGGCAAGGAACCTGAAGTGGTGGTTCAAGCTACGGCTGAAACCTAAATATCCGTTTTCTACCCTACGGGGGGAAAACGGTTCTATTTAGGTGTTCGAGCCTATGCTTGAACCACATGAGACGTGTTTCTATTCTGCCGGCGCTGCTAGAGCGTACTGTGACTGGACATTATTAAGGTGAACGGTAGAAGAAAAGAGATCAGAGCAAAACCCAAATGTATATTTTCATATTTGAGATCATGAAGTTATGGAAATAACAAAGTAAAACATAACAAAATTAAATCACAATGAAAGAGGTAACAAATCAACCAAAGAACAAAAATGAGATCAGTCTGGATCTAAAAAAAAAACAAATAATAATTGTATCTTCTTTTCATAAAGTTGAGAAGTCAACACTTAGACTCGTCAAGGTGGAATCAGTGATATTATGACTGCCCCCCGCGGGTGCCTCCCTGAAATAATGTTTAAAGAACGTGTTTTTTGATCTCCAGTTTCCCATTCTTAGGATTTCGTCGATGTCGTATCTATTATTTGTCCAATTTTCGGAGGCAACTGCAGCCCTGAAGCTGCCTGCTGAAGCGGAAATTCCAGCCTCACGAAAAACAGTGCGAATCCATCCTGCGATAACGCTGCGTGATGCTTTTTTTACTGTACCTCTTGTTGTTATGAATAAGCTGTCCAGCGTTTTGTTAGCTCGACGCACTTGGGAAGCGGAGATAGATTTTCTAATCCACGATACAAGATTCAGGCGATCATCCATATCATTGGCTTTCAAGACCCAACCGGATTGCCTGTAGGTTCCCGAATCAGTTTTTGAACCGAAATCTGGCCAGAGAATGATTTCATTTCGGTTGTCGATGAGTGAACCTTGTTTTATGCTCAACAATGTGAGGTCGTGTACCCTTCTTCCCGAAGCTAATAGGAGAAGGACACAGGTGTGTCTAAAGGTTTGGAAAAGGCTGTTCTCGTCTACATTATAGGACTTAAGGAAGTCTATAAGGTCGTTCACTTTCCACGGTATAGGTTTTCTGATTGGAGGATTTTTGGAAACAACTGCTTTCAATGCATGTTTCACCAGGCCGCTCGAGCTGAGCTCTTCTGTGCGTTGGGGGTTGGCTAAGGTAGCAACAACGGATTTGTGTACAGCTATAGTCCGTGGTGCAAGTTTTACGTTATTATAAAGATGACATATATACCTTGCTAGATCTGCCGGACTAGGGTCATTTGTAGGTATTTTGTTGTTATTAGCCCAACTCTGCCATCGGGCCCAAGCAGGTTTGTACGTTTTTACCGTAGACTTCCTCCAGGATGCCTCAAGAAGGATCCGATCTTCCTCTGACCAATTTTTCAGGAGAGCTGTCCAGCCTGTACTTTCCAAACCAATAAATTTAGGCTCTCTACCTGTGGTGGCGGACAATTCGTTCGAAGGTCTATTAAATTCAGGTTCAGGTCTGTTATTCGCATTGGCTGGCAAAGGGCTCTCTTCTTGAGGTCGACCTCCCAGAATGCTTTGTTCCAGCTCGGAGCCACTATTAGGAATGTGCCCCTTGATACGTTCAGGTGGCGTAATACCCGGGGTATCAAGGATGGAGGCGGGAAAATCCATCCCAGCTTGAACACCCACGTCCTGCTGAATGCGTCCGTGAATAGGCTGTGTGTGTCCTTCGCATCTTCGCTGACATAAACTGGGACCACCGCAGATCTCCTTGACGCAAACAGGTCGACTACCGGGGTGCCTAGCTTCCGAAATATCTTCAGGGTTGCCTGAGATTTGAGGTGCCATTCTGGAAGACCTTTCTCCCGTGAGAGACCATCCGCCATCCCATTGTAAATGCCCGGTATGTAACGAGCAATAAGGTGACAGTGATGAGCCCGACAGAGTTCCAGGATCTTCCTTGCTGTTTCGAGCAGCCTCAACGATTTGGTTCCCCCTTGCTTCCTTATGTAGGCTACCGTAGTTTTGTTGTCCGTTTGCAGCATTATGGTCTTGTTCTTTAACATTGGTAGGATTCGGGATATAACTTCGTATACAGTGTGAAGCTCTTTCCGATTGCTGTGCCACTTTATTTGGGGTGCCGCCCACGAGCCCCAAAGTTTCTGACCATTTACTACGGCACCCCAGCCTCCATCGGCAGCATCTGTTGTCATGAAAATGGAGGGTTCCGGTATGAATATTGGTGAGTCCTTCTGTATATTCTTTCTCCACCAACATAGCTCTTGTAAGACGCGGGGTGACATCGGGAGCCACGATCTGGGTTTTCCCCGAGGTAAGAGGTTCGATTCTCGTTGGAGAATCCGACTGTGAAGGCGACCGAGAGGTACAACAAACGAAGCGAAGTTCAGTTTCCCTAAGATGACTTTTGCGCTGTGCCAATTCCAACGTCGTCTCTTTATTAAGCGTTCCAAGTGACTTAAAAGACGATCTGCCTTGTCCTGCGACAGTGACTTCCTGTTTAGTTTTGTATCCCACGTAATCCCCAGGTATTCTAATTTTGTTGTAGCAGTCTTCGATGATTTTTCTCGATTTATTCGCCAACCTAATTTCTCTAAGTATCTCACAACGTAACTGAAATGATTTTGTAGGGTATCCGGATCTTTGTGAATGATAAGGAAGTCGTCTAAATATACTACTACTGTTATACCTTGCCCCCTTAGTGTGTGTGCAATCCAATTTGTAACTTTCGCAAAAGCTGCTGGAGCACTGGCCAAACCGAATGGGAGGCACGTCATTTGATACACTTTCCCTCGATAGCTTAGAGACAGAAAGCGGCGGTGACCGGGGGCGACAGGCAGATGAAAATACGCCTGCGAAATGTCTAGTTTCATCATATAACTGTTTTCGTCCAGGTGTGTAGGAATCTTCTGGTGATTTGGGAGTCGAAACTTGGGCGCTAGCACGTACTCGTTTAAACCTTTTAAATTGAATATTGGGCGAAAGGTGCCGTCTGACTTCTTTCGAAGGAACATTTCGGATAGGAAACCACTTCGGCAATGACTTACTTGAATAGCGTTCGATTGCAAGAGCTCCTGTATCTGCTTTTCCATCACTGGCGAGACTCTGGTTCGAAATCGAAACATGTTTTCGCGAGAGAATTTCCGGATTGGTGGTTTTGATTTGAATGGGATCCTGTACCCCGTGATAAAACTTCGAACCAGATCTGGAGCTTCTTTCCAATATTCCGCAAAGTTTTGTAAGCGCCCCGCTTGGAATGAGTCATTTTCTCTTGACGTCTCCCCAGCTCTTTTTAGTTTGCTGTGATCGTTGTGCTTGGGAATGTCTCTGCGGTTGTGGTCTGTGTTGATACTGTTTGGAAGCGGAGTGTGCGATACCGCCCCCCCTTTTTGCGTGACCAAAGTGGCGGCCTTTGTCCCTCGAGGGTTGTTGTGATCGAGCACTTCTCTGTTTGTCTCCTGCCTGAAAACTGTTTGATTTATTTTTATTGTTGTAGGGAAAAAACTTCCGTATATCGCTATTAGAGCAGTCTTTTACGGCTTTAGACAAAGCCTCATCGGAAAAGAGGTGCGTCTCAGAGGGTGGTATTGCGTGCAGGATTTCATTGAGTGCTTTATTTTGCACTTTAAAGGCGCCTCTTCTCTGCTCGATAACTTCCGCTCTTCGGCCACAGACATATTGCAAAAGATCATCTGACTTTTTCCTAAACCCCGAGTCTGAGGTTAAAAATTTTGAGCCTATCCTATTCTTCATCTCCTGGGGCAGTTGATCTAACAACTCTTGGAATATTTCCCTCTGTTGCAGAAGGCCGTGCGTGACGGCGCCTAGCGTCTGATCAAACCTTTCTAGAATCGCGGCGGACTTCCACAATGGCGCTACCCCGGCAAGTAGGTTGTTAACTTTTAAGGCGCAGAATGCGGGAGAAGCCTGGAATTGTTTTTGCGTTTCTGAATATCTGACGTTTCGCCATCCCTCCTGATCAAATTTTTGACATTGTATACCCTGTTTTAGAAATTTTGGATCGGTCACTGCAACCTTAGGTTCGACTATAGTTGTACTCGGGCTAAGTCGAAGGATTCATTCCCCTTTGACTGAAGACTCGCCAGCTCCCTCTGGGCTTCTGATATCTTCGCTCGCAATTCGTTTTCTCTACTTAAACTACTATTAGCATATTCTGTCACACTGTTATTCTGTTCAGCTGGTTCGCCTTCGTCTTCGGAATGTGTACTGTCAGGTAATGACTCAAATGATGCATCCAAGACCGGGGGATTGGCGGCACTTGCGTCCCCCTGCGAAACAAAGTTAGAAAGAATTATTTCTATGTTCTTGTTTTGTTCGTTCTGAGTCTGCACAAAACGACCGAATAGCTCCATCTGCTGGTTCAAAACCGTGACCAGCAGATGATCGGTACTGCCTAGATTTGGTGAGGTAGAGGGACGTTTAGGTGGAATAACTTGGGTCGCAATGTCCTCCTCGAGGTGCCGCTTGCCTTTTGACGATCGTTCCGGAATTGATGTCCTTGAAGTCGACGATGCCGGTGAGGGGGCCGCTGACATTTGTCGTTCCTGTTGTAACTCCAAAGAGGCCCTGCTGCGATTAGCCAATCGCTTAGTACTCGTCTGACTGACATCCTCACTGTTGGACTTCCTCCTCTCCTTACCCCCCAACTCATAGGAGGCATCGGCTCTCTTTGTGAATAAGTGTTTAAGTTTCGCGACTGTATCCATAAAGATATTGTATGAGGGCGCGTGAATCTTCTCCATTAGGCTGTGGGGAGCGTACAGCAGAGCTCTGCCTAAAGGCCATCTCAAAATCTTCGACCTGATTGTCCGGTAACAGCGCTCTGATAATGAGCTGGTCGCTGGGTCAAACGCTCGAGCCATGACCACTGTGGGGATCGCAAAACGTAGTTAGGTTAGGTTATACCTACTTGTAAATTAATGTTCTGCCCGATCCGTTATAAAACTTTTCGCGCGTGCACACTGCACGAATATTGAAAGCGTACTGAAGAGCGCGGCGCTCGCGCCGCACACCCGCGCTGCGCTGAGGGAAAGAGATAGCAACATATCCGATGCAGTAGATACGATGGTACGTATGGGAGAAAGAGAGGACACAGCGGATTCATGGAAGCGTAATCTCATGTGGTTCAAGCATAGGCTCGAACACCTAAATAGAGTGTATTATAAAAGAATAGTAAAGTAAATAACGTAAAAAAATCTAGTTCAAGTTTTTGATACGTTTCCAAAATGGCAACCTTCAGCCATAGAGAAGGCAGTAGGCGCGAAATGTATTGTTCAAATGACATTTCTGATAGTCACTGTCAAAATAACGTGTTTTTCTTCTGAAAACGTCAAAAAATATTAATTCGCCATTGTTACCCACTCATGTTTAGTCTTGCTTATCATGGAAAATATTAATAATTTCACCACTGAAATTACGACGAATTCGTAGATTTGAACGATCAAAAGTGGTCTAGTATTTTTTCTTCTTTCACTTCTCTACTTGTAAAAGGACCAGACCCTTTGTTTTAAAATCTTCGAAAATGACAGGAGTATACTTACTTTGTATAAAACGTCCTCTGGAGAGAATGTAAAGTTGGTGAGGCGTAAGTCATCCAAGGGAAGCTCATTGTAGGCATAGGGTCGAGTTGAGAAGTCACTGCCACCGATAGGCGTCCGCACCATGTTGTATTCCAGGCCATTCTCGCTGAAGTACGACCTACGTCGATAGTAATTTGCTCGTAAGGTAAGACCTAATTGATTAGCGCTGATTCTCTGGGACGGAGATGGGCTCTAATATTAAGATGCAATGTGCGTTGATACACCGGCCCGTGTCATAATAATTAAATTAAAATGATTAAAACCGTCAAGTGTCGCCTCCCTCACCGAGGTGAGAGTTACATAATATTCTGTAACTTCTACAGATTACTTGCAAGTAACAAACTGAAGTCTGAAGTCGGAGTTAAGTTAAGAGTTAACCATTAACTTATTGTATTCCAAGATACAAAGTCTCTTACTTTATTGAGACATGTAAGTAAGTGTAAAATAATATTACTTGACTAGAGAATCCCGCAGCACGGGAGGGAGACTCATCCAATTGATAGCGGCTGCATCAGTTACAGATCCACCGAAGCCTTCAATGCGCTGATACTTTTTCGATGGATCCAATTTTAGAGTTGTTTTAGAAGACGCGTCTGCAAAAGGAATTCAATATTTCAAAAAACCGGCCAAGTGCGAGTCGGACCCGCGCACCGAGGGTTCCGTACAAACCTGTAGTAAGTTTTAAATTATTAAAAATATTTTTATTTTAAATATTTGAGTTGATTGAATGAAAGGTAAATTGCGGTTTACGATTTATGACGTACCTATTTTAAAAAAACTGCTTACTAGATCTCGTTCAAACCAATTTTCGGTGGAAGTTTGCATGGTAATGTACATTATACTTATATTTTTTTTAGTTTTATCATTCATTTTACCACTTTGGAAGTGTCTCTCGCGCAAACTATTCAGTTTAGAAAAAAATGATATTAGAAACCTCAATATCATTTTTGAAGACCTATCCATAGATGTCTAACACGTATGGGTTAGATGAAAAAAAATTTTGAGTTTCAGTTCTAAGTATGGGGAACCCCCAAAATTTATTGTTTTTTTTCTATTTTAGGAAGAAAATCTTAATGCGGTTCACAGAATACATCTACTTACCAAGTTTCAACAGTATAGTTCTTATAGTTTCGGAAAAAAGTGGCTGTGACATACGGACGGACAGACAGACAGACAGACATGACGAATCTATAAGGGTTCCGTTTTTGCCAAATTTGGCTACGGAACCCTAAAAAGGATTACACGAATATTTTTTTAATAATTAATTTTTGCCCATGACTGGATTCCCTGCATCAATTCGTCCAGAGTATCATCATAGTAGGCTTATAGTTAAAAATTACTCGATCCGATTAGAAATGTAGCCAATTCTATATTAACACAATTTCTAAACTAAACTAAACTAAAATGACAGCTAGTGCCTACCCCTTTCCTCAGTGAGTATGAAGAAAGGGATATAGAATATAGATTGAGCTGTAGGTATGTGCTTACAGAGCTGTATGCACAGAGCAATAAATAGAGCTGTCATATGACTGCAGAGTGCAGGCTCTGAAGAGCCCAGAAGATGCATCGATTTTAGATTACTTACGGTTTAACTTACGGTTTTCACTCCAAAGACCAACGCTTTTTTTAAAACGTAGCCCACTCTGAAAAAATAATTATATTAGGTAATACAAATACATACTTGATAGGCATTTTTCACACAGAAAATTATTGCCATTACTTGTGAGCAACTGACACGTATTTTTATGTGATTGAGGCCAAATCTACACCATCTCTAATTAAAACTAAAATGACAGCTCTTTTCTTATATTTCCCTGCGGGAGGCAACAACAGGTTTCAACAACTATCTCACTCCAACGTCCCTTACCGGTTGGGTAATTTTATCTGTTTTACTAATAGTGTGTTACCTGTATTAATAATAAAGAATAAGTAATAATAATAAGTCTTCTATAGTGGAACTCATGTCAATGACAAGAGTTCCGAATTCCGTTAAATTTTGCCGTGATTCTCGAGGCATGCTAGTAAGCTTCTTCGCTTACTAGCTTTGGTAAGAATTATACACTACTAGCTGATGCCCGCGACTTCGTACGCGTGGATCGAGGTTTTGTTGTTCCCGCGGGAACTCTTGAATTTTCCGGGATAAAAAGTGTGTGTTATGCGTTAGTCCAGACTATAATCTATCACTGTGCCAAATTTCATCCAGATCCGTTCAGCCGTTCTGGCGTGATTGAGTAACAAACATCCATTTGAGGTTTTTTGGTTCCCGCGGGAACTCCTTAATTTTCCGGGATAAAAAGTAGCCTATGTGCTATCCCAGACTATAATCTATCTCTGTGCCAAATTTCAGCCAGATCCGTTCAGCCGTTGGGGCGTGATTGAGTAACAAACATCCATCCATACATCCATCCAGACATCCATCCAAACTTTCGCATTTATGATATTTATTTGATTACTTGTACTTACTCCTCAATGTACCCCTAGTATGCTACACTGTCGTAATAATTTAAATTAAGTAAAAAGGGTTTGAAACGTCTTACGACTTTTATATCACGACAAGATATCGAATTATTTATTTGATAGTTACTTAATAAAAAGGATTTCAAACTAACCTGTGATGAGGTGTAGACAACGAACGTGCCGTTTGCAGGATGATTTCTGGTGATGTCATCGCAATAGTTTGAATTGCATACACAAACCACCGATTGATTTTCTATAGGTCTTATCGCACATGGATTGTCTATGGGAAAAAGTTACTTTTAAAAATATGAGCAATAGGGAGTGGTGTAGTGTGTCTACCAAGAAAGAGTTGAAAATAAAGTAAGGTATTTTTCATCCCACCATCTCGGAAAGAGTATTTTCACGCTTCGATATCTGAATGCAAAAGCCGTTATTATCCTCTTGAGGATAAAGTAAATTGAATTTAGAACATCGTGTGCACGTAAGTAAATATCACTCGTCTATGAAGTTTGTGTATTCAAAACCTCATTAAAACCTATTTACTTCTACGTCTATGGTGCCGAATTTCCATACAACCATTTTTAATTTGTTAAAAACTCACACTCGTAACCTTCTTGGTGTAAGTACTTTTTAATTTGCTTTGCGGGCACCATTTTCTTTCACGTCATATTGTTTAAAATTAAAACCTTCGATTAAAAACAAGAAAATTGAAAATAAGTGAAAAACCTAAAATGAGTGATTCTAGTGACGAAGAAGTTAATTTGACGCCAACAGAATTGACTGAAACTGTTAAAAATGCGGAAATGAGCTTTCTCCCTCAACAATCACGCGAGAAGTATTTCATTTCCTCGCTGAGGTGGGATGAAAAGTTACGTGTTGCACTCGAGTGAAAAGATTTTTCACCTCGTGCTCTTTTGATTCCCTCGCTGACGCTCAGGATTCTAATTTTTGAACCACGAGCGCATTCGCTTGCTCGGTCATCAAAATTGAGCACGCGGTTAAAAAACAACTTTTCACTCTTGTATAACAAATAACTATTACATTATTGTTATCTCTCATTTTTAGTTAGGTAGGTAAGCCAGTGTCTAGGATCCAGTGCCAGGATCTAGCCAGGATCACGATCTTCAGCAATGAAAGAACGACCTGAGAGAGAGAGAGAGGTATAGGTACTTACCTACTTTAAAACTAAAATCTATCACCTACTTACTTAATTTAAATAAAATACTCAAAAATTCACCATTATTAATTAAAATGATAATAAATGCTCCAGCCTTCAAAGAGTAGGTACCTAACTACCTACTCAAGGGCCGCTTGCAGAGACGCCGGGTTACGGTTAACCCAGGAATAAATTTGAAATTTTGACAGAAATTTTATACGATGTCTGTCAAAATATCGTAGCAGCTAACTCTGGGTTAAAACTCTGCAAGCTCTATTTAAGTGAATTTAAGTCCGCTAGTCAAGCGGGCTTTAATTCACTTATAAAGAGTAGCCCAGTAGGTAAGCAAAGTGAATTTATGTCTTTGGTCACACTCAAAGGTTAAATGCTTTAGTTGATAGGCATCCTTAAATTATATTTCATCCAAGGATCCAAAGATTTTCCTAAAATTAGTTTTAATCAGAAACAATGAAGTACTTAATCTTCTTCATAATAGGTATAAAACAAAGTCGGGTTTGTTCGAACACTTTACTTATCTCTAGAACGGCTGTACGGATCTGGATGAAATTTGGCACAGAGACAGATTATAGTCTGGAATAGCACATGGGCTTTTTATCCCGGAAAATTAAAGTGTTCCCGCGGAAACTAAAAAATCTCAATCCACGCGGACGAAGTCGCGGGCATCAGCTAGTTATTAATAAATAATAATAAATTAATGCTCCAATCTATAATGCTATAATTACTTACCTAATTATTAATAAGTATAATATTATATTAATATTTTTTTTTATTCCACTACAAGTATATAAGCCCTTGACTGCGATCTCACCTGATGGTAAGTGACGATGCAGTCTAAAATGGTAGCGGGCCAACTTGTTAGGGGTATGGCAGTTATATTAAACCCATACCCCTAGTCGGTTGCTACACGGCATCATACCGGAACGCTAAATCGCTAGGCAGTACCTATACGTCCTTGCCGGTAGGGTGGTAACTAGCCACGGCTGAAACCTCCCTTCAAACTAGACCAGAGAAAATTCAGAAAAATTTAAATTCCGAAATTGACCCTGCCGGGAATGACAGATCATCGTTTTAGGACATCCAACAGGTTACAATACGATAACAGAAGAAATGTAAATATGCATTATTGGAAACCTACTTTGAGGCTGCCACAGCTTGCAATGTAATATTAAATCATAATAATCCATACTAATATTATAAATGCGAAAGTGTGTCTGTCTGTCCGTCTGTCTGTCTGTCTGTCTGTCTGTCTGTCTGCTACGCTTTCACGGCCCAACTACTCAACCGATTTTGATGAAATTTGGTACAGAGATAGGTTACATCCCGGGGAAGGACATAGGCTACTTTTTATCCCGGAAAATTGAAGAGTTCCCGCGGGAATCAAAATGTATCTGTTCAACCGATTTTGATGAAATTTGGTACAGGGAGAGGTTGTGCCCCGGGTAAGGATATAGGTGGCTTTTTATCCCGGAAAATTGAAGAGTTCCGGCGGGAATAAAAAAAACAATCCACGCGGACGAAGTCGCGGGTATCATCTAGTAAATATTATAAATGCGAAAGTTTGGATGGATGGATGTATGGATGTTTTTTACTCAATCACGCCCCAACGGCTGAACGGATCTGGATGAAATTTGGCATAGAGATAGATTATAGTCTGGAATAGCACATAGGCTATAGTATAGTTCCCGCGGGTACCAAAAAATTTCAATCCACGCGTACGAAGTCGCGGGCATCAGCTAGTAATTAATAATTATTAAAATTACTTACCCGCACGAAGGTATTTAGTATGCGTAAAAAATAATAAAACTAATGTAAGAAACTTCATGACTCTCACATTTGTCATTGTACCTATTAGGAAGTTAGCCCGTCTACTGAGCATCGACTGAGCCGTGAAACAGTAGGAATTTATATATCAGACGTCTCTAATTCAGTGTTTTACTTAGGGTCCCGCTAAAAAAGTTAAATAAGTAAACAAATATCTGCCTATTTCTCTTTTTATTCGTCATCATCGATCGATGATGGATCGATTATTTTATTGTCCTAAATAAATAGGTCATGGTTATTATATTATGTTATAGGTTAATAAATGGATTAGCAAATTGCTGAAGGCAGCTCAGTCTTATTTTTGTGAGTTGACCTAGCCCACGTAGGGCAAATGCGGCTTTGGTCAACCTCCAGGCTGACCGGCTGTGGCGGGAAATGCGTAGGAAGGCGGAGACCCACGGTGCAGATTAAGTAATAAATACATAATATTATATAAATAGATACTTACTAAGAATTAGTGATCAAAGTTCACGTATTTGGAAGCGAGCTTTCGGGAAGCCCTAGGTGTGTTTAGTTAAAATAAAGAGGAATAAAGATTTTGATTATAGAAAATGTGAAAGCCCTTAAAGTAGCGTATAACCGTAGCCAGCGACTGATCAAGAGTTCTGACCGCCCTAGGCTAATTATGAGGACGCGCCCCCGTCAGGTGTGTTACGGGTGGCCGTAAAAGTAGTAAATGGGTAGAGTAGTAGTGGAAAATTTTAACATGGTTCATAATACCTATAAAAGTTTCCAGATCGATCTGCAAGCGAAACTAACGTTGTTCTTTAATCTGCATGACATTCAACCTTCAAAAATGGTAAAATCAGGGACTCTCAAGCACATTTAGTTTTAAATGTTTTGTCTCGGTCTAGTTGAAATATGTTGGGTAGATGCAATGATGCTAGATTAGTGCATGCGAAGACACGATTTCAGCGCGCCCCCTCCGATCCTCGCACCCTAGGCTGCAGCCTAATTAACCTAAGGGTTAATCAGGGCCTGACCGTAGCACACCGAAAGTTAGATGTGATGACACTTAAAGTCTATTCGTTTAGATACGGTTTGACCGGTTTCTGAATTTACCATTCAAACAAAAACAGCAAGTTTCAACTCTCTTGAAACCTTACACAATATCAATTCAGAAACAAAAATTTGCTTAATTAGTCCTTAAGTAGTCTTTGAGACAGACTCAACATGTAATTCTCAATTCAGAAACCGGCCGTCAGACTCCTATAGCCAAATTACTTAAAAAATCCTATCTCTAGTTTTTTTCCTACTGATATAAAATACTCACCAATTTAAAAACTTGACACTTGGCACTACAATATTTATATCAAACTCTAACCTAACCTATTGTTCTCTCGCGAGTTGAATGCAGAGTAAATGTATCGTGACACATAGGTACATTTACTCTGCATTCAACTCGCGCGCGAACTCTACAAGACTTTTTGACGACCTCCGTGGCGCAGTGTGTAACTCTGTTGCCTTAACGTGCGGAGGTCCCGGGTTCGATCCCCTGCAGGGTCAATTTGGGAATTTATAATTTCTGAATTTTCCCTGGTCTGGCCTGGTGGGAGGCTTCGGCCGTGGCTAGTTACCACCCTACCGGCAAAAGACGTGCCGCCAAGCGATTTAGCGTTCCGGTACGATGCCGTGTAGAAACCGAATAGGGGTATGGGTTTAATAAATATAACTTCCATGCCCCTAACAGGTTAGCCCGCTACCACCTTAGACTGCATCATCACTTACCATCAGGTGAGATCGCAGTCAAGGGCTAACTTGTAGTGGATAAAATAAAAAATAAAAAAAAATAAAAAAAAAGGAAAGAGACAAGACAACGTAAATACAATAAATATTTCAAAAATTAATACTCAGAACATTAAACGGTTCACAACCTTTCGACAGTTTAAAATCTCGCGGGACAGAAACCGTCACATTAATTTACAATTTTACGGTGACATGACGGTGGTGACATAATATATTGTACTAGCGGACGCCCGCGACTGTGAAACACTTATTTTTATTTTAAACCAGAAGCTCAAATACCAACTTTCATGGCTATAACTTGAAAAATGAAGGACTTTCATACAAACTTTCAACCCCCATTTTACGCCTTTAGGGGTAAAATTTTGAAAAACGGTGACATACGTATTTCTTTATTTTTTACCGAAAGCCAAAATACCAAGTTTCGTTGATATATAACTTATATCTTGAGAAAAGAAGGCCTTTCATCCCCTATTTCACCCCTTTGGGGGTCGAATTTTCAAAAACTGTGAAACACGTATTTTTTTATGGCTATAACTTTAGAAATGAAGGACTTTATCTTTCAACCCCTATTTTACCCCTTTGGGTGTAGAATTTTGAAAAACTGTGACAGACGTACTTCTTTATTTTTTAACGAAAGCCAAAATACCAAGTTTCGTTGATATAACTTGAAAAATAACTTGAGAAAAGAAGGTCTTTCATACCAACTTTCATCCCCTATTTCACCCCTTTCGGGGTCGAATTTACAAAAAATGTGTAGCACGTATTTCTTCATTTTTAACCCGCAGCTCATATACCAAGTTTTATGGTTATAACTTGAGAAATGAAGGAATTTAACTTCCAACCCCTATTTTACCCTTTTGGGGGTAGAATTTTGAAAAACTGTGACAGACGAACTTTTTTATTTTTTAACGAAAGCCAAAATACCAAGTTTCGTTTATATAACTTGAAAAATATCTTAAGAAAAGAAGGCCTTTCATACCAACTTTCATCCCCTATTTCACCCCTTTGTGGGTTGAATTTTCAAAAACTGTGAAACACGTACCTATTTCTTTATTTTCAACCCGCAGCTCATATACCAAGTTTCATGGCTACAACTTGAAAAACGACGGACTTTCATACAAACTTTCAACCCCTATTTTACCCCTTTGGGGGTAGAATTTCGAAAAACCCTTTCTTAGTGGATACCTAGTCTTTATAAAGAACACACTCTCCAAATTTCATGTCTCTAGGACCAGCGGTTTAGGCTCTGCGTTGATATAATTAATAATATAAGTCAGTCAGTCACTCAGTCAGTCAGGACTTTGAATTCTATACATAAAGATAAATCGAACATTTAAGTATTGTTTTTATTTATTTTTTGCTATAATTTTTTCACTTACTCTTGTTTTAATTAAATTATGTATGGTAAATAAAATAATGAAATGAATTTGTGAATGTTTAATGTTACGGAACCAATATTATGACTTGTAATAACTTAATATTACATATTATGTAACAATGAGTTGCATACTATATTATCTCTATGTGAGCTCGTTTTTATTTGTTGGGGAATAGATGGCTTATTTATTTATTTTATTTACCTACTTATTATGTCATTTATGCTTGAATGCCAAAAGGATTTATTCAGTACTGGATGATGCCCGCGACTTCGTCCGCGTGGATTAGGTTTTTTGATTGTCTCGGGAACTCATTAATTTTCCGGGATAAAAAGTATTAAGTAGCCTATGCCCATCCCCGGGATACAACCTGTCCCTGTATATATAATATTAGTATGAATAAAACAGTTTACTATATACATAAGACATAAAGACAATAATTAACAAAAGCATGTAAACACACGTTTTTTAGTTTACAACAGACAAAAGTAATACAGACAAAAATCACTACAGAATTAGTATTACGCCTTACACATCGACATGTATTAAAGATGAACCTAACATAGTTACATTCTCTAGCTAAGTCGGATATTTACGAAAATACTAATGGAAAATTTACGTAATGTTATCAGAAAATCTTGTTAAGGCTTTGAGCCCAGATAAAAATTATTAAATTTATACTATGCCATCAAAACAATTAGGTAATAAAGTAATTAAAGTTGGTATCTACTTACGTCAGCACTTTATACCGAAAGCTTATTCGTTAGCCAATATTGACACTTCCACCTTTACATGGCCCTTTAGTGGCCCACTCACTAATGAATAACTCAGCGCAGTGCGCTTGTGCAGGAGGCGCATCCTCGAACGCTGGTTGTCCAATAACACTGCTGGATTTAACGGCGCCGCCTGTGCTGTGATCGCAGTACCATTGGATGTCGCAGCATGATTGCTGCCGCACGCCGTTGTGCGCGCTTTGTATACGCTGCCATGGACCGGCGTCGCCGGTGCCGTGAACATGCGGCGTCTACGCCGTTGCAAACGCCGACGCACCGTGACTACGCGGCGCTGCAGCGCGTCCTGGTTACCGTGATGCTGGTGCTCGCACCGCTGGAGTCGCCGGGGCCAACCACACGGTTTGAGCATAGGGGTTGACTTCTTGTCGGTGACCTTTCTGCGACGTTACTCCTGGTAGGTACCAGCTGACGCCATGACGGAGGTCGATGATCCCTATGCAGCTGTAACCCGACCGAGGGACGATAACCTTAAACCGACGACACCTTGAGAGCATGTACCTATGAGGCAGTATAAATCGATCTGGTGATTGAGGCAGTGGGAATATAAACCTGCTCTTTTGCCCCCCGGTCACACATTATGTCGCTCCCTCACACATCGATTACTCAATCTTGCCCGCGCGGCTCATTCTGTCTCGGAGGCCGTACCTACCTATAGCTGTCCGCAACAATGATATTGTATTTTAAAGGGCGAGGTTTAACCATAACTACCCAGATATATAACCAAATAATATATTCTTGATACTTATTAGCTACTATAATCCTAATAGAAGTACGTACACTAAAATTATTACCTATCATTGGCTGTAATTTAAAGTCATGAGTGGCAATGACCAGTGACTACGACCCTGCATGTAAATTGAAACAAATAGTCTGGTAAAAAAATATTTTTATTTAATTTAGCAAATGCATACCATGATGCGTATTGCATATAAAATTTACAGTCTCGTTAAATTATTTACAACTTAATAACTATATATGGAAATAGTTAAAACTCTTCTAATTTATTATGTACAAATCTACCTAACAACATTCTCTGGCTACTATCCTCATTTTATTAGGGTAAAGTTCTATTAGTTATTATCTGTCGAATCTAAAATATCTTGAATACAAACCATTTTGCATTTGAAAGATTGATTATTATTTTTAAATGTTTCACCTACCAAACTAGTAGCTGATATGCTGGTATCAATATTATTGGAAGCTGATTGAGTTGCATCTAAGATATTTTCTTTTTGTGTATTTTTTATTCCAGTTAATCCAGGTCTTCTTAATTTTGAGAGTAGTAGAGTTGTTCTTTTATTTGCTTCAGTTGTGCTAGTGGAACGTCTATCGTCATCGTTATCATTTATATTCTCGTCAGGCTCGTCTGATCTTTCCGATTTCTCGAGAGAAAAGACCTCGTGTAATTTTTTTGACTTCCCGACTGCTACAGGAAGTGCTGATCTTGACATTGAAATTTCGCTTGCTAAAGCGTTCTGCTCATTGGATTTTAATTTCCACTTCGGAGTTGGTTTCTTTTTATCTTCTAAACTTTTCGAGAGCTTAGGTAATTTCGTCGAAATGCTTGCAGACCTAGACCTGAGATAATCCATTTCATGTGACGGTTTAAATCTGGATTTTAAGGTGTCGGGCCGTATCGATGTTGTAGCAAAAGATATTGTTACTTTATTTTCTTTCAGTGGTTTCATTTTACTTTTAGGAGTGTTAATAGCAATAGGTCCTTTTGTGGAACTTAATTTTTTTTGATTTTGTAGAAAACCTAACTTTTCCTTAATGTTAGATCTAAAGATATCTGATTTATCAGATTTATTAGCTTTATTTGATTTAGACACCGAATTAGATGATTTTGGCATATAATTTGACATTAACGTATTTTTCAAAGTTGGTGATTTGGGATTTTTATTTAATATTAAGTCCTGTAATTCGGCCCTGTTTTTAGAATTTTTCAATCTGTTTGAAGACCATAATGATCTTGATCCTTCAGGTGATGTTCTTGAGGATATTGAACTAAGTCTTTTATTAAGATCAGAGTGAAAAATTTGAATTTTGTCATTAAAATCATCATGACTTTTTAAAACAGTTCCAAGGAAATGATCAGAATTTTTTAGGGATTTACCCAAAAAATTATTTTTATTTATTGTAAATGGTCCATCTCGAGCCATATCTAACGAATCTCGAAAAGTGTTTAATGCGTTGTTTGCGTGAGATTTGAAACTGTCAGAAAGTCTTGGAGCTATAGAAGCAAAATGGTCTTGAAGCATCTTTGGCGTTTGTATTGACTTGAAGAGAGGATTTTCAAAGTTATTTCTTAATACATTTTTTAAATTAGTACTGTGTGGCATGTTTTGTGATGCGAAACCCAAGACATCTGCTTCATCATTGGAATATGGATGGGTTGGAAGTATTGAACTGATATCTAGAGATTTGGGACCTGCTACTTTAGCTTTGTATGAACTTAAATCAGAATCTGAGCTAACTTTGTGGGTGTTACCCTTGCTAATGCTTTTTGGAGAATCAATTTTCTTATAGTTGTTAGATCTGAACAAAGGCTGATTATCAAAAAATACCGATCTACTGTCATCGTTTGTTAAGTGGTCTGCACCAAAAGCTCTTAAATTATTAAAAAAATCTTTGATACCCTCGATAGGACGTCTAATGTCTTCAGGTTGTACTATAAAGTCCCTTTGTAGCAATCCCAATTTAGATGGATTCAAACCTTGCTGAGATATGCTATTAAAAACTGAATTGCTAGGTTGAGCAGTCATTTCATTTTCGTCATTATTTGCTTTATTGTAATCAGAGCTCTTTTGCATGCTATTCTCACTACATATGTTTTTTTCATTATTGGGATTCCTAACATTTAAATTTAATTTATCATTTTCTACGTTTGTAACATCATTTTTCTCATTCAAAGAAGACGGTGAAGTGATCATGTCATAAATATTCATCTCTTTTTCGACTTCCGCGGGTTTATTTTCCATATCATCAACTAACGCTTCCTTAATGTTTGAGGTCGTCGAAGTTTCAGCTATATCTTTCAAAGAACTTAGTTCAAGTAATGAATCTGACATTTTTTGCAAATCTTGAGTACTCACACTTAATTCATCACTTATGTTGGCAGTATTTGCATTATTTTGTGGTTGTTCCACAGAAAAAGCACGTATTTCACTTTGAGGCTCTGTAACTGTTCGGGGTGACGAGTGGTTAAGTTCATTATTAACTAGGTGTAAAGCATCTCGTACATTGGATCTTAATTTTTCCTGAATATTTTGATTTGTCTTTTTAAAATTTTCTAAAGTTTTTAAGATGTCTGCTTTTATATTTGGCAAAGTTTGACTTTTTGAATCAACAATATATTTTTCTGTAGAACTTGAAGATAAAAGTTCTTGATCTCTTACATCTTCTGATGTGGAGTGGTAAGTATTTATTAATTTTCCTTCATCTTCACTAGAAGATGTACATTCTGTTCTGTCGGGATCTTGCAAGTTTGTGACTATTCCTCTATTGATACTTGGTTCAGATTCCATATCTTTAATATTTTCTAAATGTTCTGTGGTACTATCAGTTTCAAAATCATTTGTTTGGAAATCTGCAACCTTAGAATCTTCTATAATTACTTCTGAGGCTTCTTCAACACCCTTGGAAAAGCTATTTTGCTGAGTTACAGATTCGAAGGTACTGACATTGTTAGTATCAGTATCCATATCCAATAACTTATCCATCTCACTTTCTTGTATATCAACATTCAGGCGTTCAATGATGTCTAGATTTTTCGAAGAACTTTTAACGACGCCTAAATCTTCCAAATTATCTTTAAATGGTGCGTTTGGTTCACTTACAGTTTCTGTACAGTCAGTGCTTTGAAGTATATTGTCTTCAACGGGCGCTTCTGCCTTCCTTGCGCTATTACCAAATGATACAGTGGCGTCTTTATTAAAACCAGGTATATTACCTGGTCCTATACCCGATTGTTTATTTCCTACAACATTATTTGCAAACATTTCCTTAAGATTATTTGCAGACTTGGATTTTATATTTTTTAAATAATTATTTTGCAGAATATTTGGTGAAGTTATAAAATCTCTGTTATCAGTGTTTGGTAATGTTTTTTTTAATGAATCTAATCGTGTCTTCATATTATCCCATAAAATATTTTTTAAAGGTGGTGCTATTCGTCCTTGCGGTTTACTGACACTGTCATCCATATCAATATGATTTCTATTTAAAATACTATTACTTGATATTTTCGGTGGAGTTAGAATTTGTTTTAGGAAATTTGTTGGAGTCCCTAGGCGCAAATGTTCAAAGTTATTATTCGTGTTTGAAGGAGGGAGGACACAAGTACTTCCTTGCATTTCTGTAGCCTCTGACATGATGTCATCATTTTGAACGTCCCCAGGGCTTACAATAATGTTGACAACATTTTTTGATTCGGTTTCTGGAATTTCTGGGTCAATAAGTTGTAATGCACTTCTTGCAGCGTCTCTGACCAATGCTTCATGATACTCTTGGTCTGTAACTTCCCTTAAAGTTTCCAAAACTGATGATGCAAGACCTACTTCTGGATTCAGAAGAGGTTTTGCCTCTTCCTTTTTTGTCACTGGTCTGTAAGCCAAGAAATTAATATATTTTTTAGAAATATTTTGAACTAGAGGTAAAAAAACTGTGTTTTGTACAACACATACAATAATATTATGTACCTAGTTAATATTTATAGCCTTATCAGTATTATTTATCACTAAAGGTCAAGCTAAATGGTGTCATAAATTTTTAGCGCACTAAAGCCAAATACAAAAATTTCATGTGTGTACGAAAATTTTAATGAACAATTCATAGCTAAAAAAATAACAGTCTATCTTGGGTGAGATATTATAAGGGATATTTTAATTTATAAGTAACGTTAGTATAGTCTAACGTTACGTTAGTATAGTCTAGTCTATAACGTTAGACTAAAATATAAACTGAGCAGGTGCATCTGTATCTTATTAAATTTTTGTCTATTAATATCAGCGAGTGAGTGAAACGAAACATGACTGTTTGTGTTTATTTGATTTGTTGCCTTGAAACCAAACATTGCTGAAAAACTCCCTTCTTGCTACCAAATACATAGACAATTCTCTATCTATTCCTTTTATTAATCTGAGTATTTCATTTTGTAACCTACCTACAACAACAGAAAATGAGAAGAGGTAGTGAACACATTGAGTACCTACTTCTATACCAATATTATAAATAGCGAAAGTTTGGATGTATGGATGTTACTCAATCACGCCAGAACGGCTGAACGGATCTGGATGAAATTAAGCACTGAGAAAGATCATAGTCTGGAATATAAGCTACTATTTATCCCGGAAAATTAAAGAATTCCTGTGGGAACCAAAAAACCTCAATCCACACGAATGAAGTCGCGGGCATCAGCTACTTATTAGATCAATAAAATTTATTTATTTTATGTTCTCGCTAAAGGCGTGCCATAGCCATATTGTAGAAGAGTGTTAGCCAATCAGAAAGATTGATATCATCACCTTGTCACGAGAAAAATCCGATTTTTTAGGGTTCCAACGGGTGCCACAGAGTCCTACTACTAAGCCTCCGCTGTCCGTCCGTCCGTCTGTCTGTCACTGGTCTGTCTCATGAACCGTAATGGCTAGACAATTGAAATTTTGACAGATGACAGAGTGTGTATTTCTATTGCCGCTATAGCAACAAATAAATGAAATAAAATAATTCAAGTAACGTGATTTTTTCGGTGTCTATTTGTTGTACCTATCTCTTGAACCGTAATAGGTAGGGTAGGGTTGACACATGAAATTTTCAGAGAGTAATAACTATAGCTGCTATATCAACAAATAGTTGGGTACTTAATGAAAATAAAATAAGGTTTATAAAGGGGGTCCTACAATAAACTGTATTTAAAAAGTAGGTACAAAGGTGACTGTTAAATATGGTATGGAAAACCTACCTACATGTGCGAGTCCGACTCGCAATTCGCCGGTTTTTAGATTAGACGAAACCACTTTCTAGTACCTAGCCTGATCGAAGTACGTTTCTACCTTGTAAATGGCTCCACCGCTCTGAAGGCAGGACGGTAGATGGATGACATGCCTTCGGAATCCGATGTCGACCTGCATGGACAACCTTCGTCATCATCAGCTGATAATGTATCTATACGCCGAAAAGAATTCGCCGAATCCTGATCTTGAAACGCATCTTGCCCTGGACATGGACAGCAATCGCCAACATTCAATTGTCTGGATGCACGTGTGTTTTCAGTTTTTTCATTTACCTCTGGTTCCGATGATATCTACAAAAAAATTAAATAATTGGTATGACAAGTGCTTTCTTATGTGCTTCTATAGGTAGGATATTTTTGTTTTTGTTTGGAATAAAGTATTCTATTTAGAAAAGAATATAAGTAAAAAATAATATTATAGCAATTCTTTTTTGATTGTCGTTTTCTAAATTTTGGTGCGACCTGTTGTATAAAGTTTGAGACGCAAACTATGTATCTCTCTACCTGAGAGTGCCTGAGAGTCTCAGGTGAGGCCATTTATAATGTAGATACTCTATAGTTTTATTAGCGGTGAATTTAGAGCCACTTTACGTATATAATTTACTCAAAAACATGTTTATCGGAATTTAGCGAACATAGCAAACTTTATGCAACATGCTTACAGGTTACAACACAAATAATGAATGAGCCAGATTTGTAGACTACGAGTAGGTATTATGTATTTTTAAACATCAGATTTGATTTTGAAATGATGACATTCACAGCTCACTTCCTATTAGAATTTCGTAAAATTGTATTTTTAAATTAGTCTATAAGTAGTATTAAATAGATCTAAGCTTACTAAGTAACTAAGAAGACGAAAAGCTTACCAAATGCCGTTGCGTTAACAACGTTAATACAAGAACTCGGCTCAACATTTTGCCACTTTCGCGTCCATGGGAAAGAACGAAATGAACCCAGTAGCTTACCATCATGCTTATAATATAGAGTAAATAATCTCCTCATGATCTATCTACTGATAATGGAGATCAGTATAGAAGCACGCATTGTCGGCCGTAAGAACAAATACGTGATCTAAAGACGTGCTGATCTCTATTTTTAAATATTAATTTAATCTTTATCAATTATTATCAAACGATTACTTATTATCGTTTATCATTTCACATCTATTGTCGGTATGTATGTTCGTACATACATTTTTTTTGTATCCACTACAAGTTAACCCTTGATTGCGATCTCACCTGATGATAAGTGACGATGCAGTCTAATATTCATGTTTAGTCGATTCCCATGCATAGCTTTTACTGGGTGAAGCAATCTTTGAATGATTTTAAAGACTCCATAGTAAACGCATAAAGTGTGCATTCCGTTTAACCGTTCTCACACTAATTTGATTCAGGAACATGCGGAAACCGTTTGGAGACGGTTCAGATTAGTATGGGGCGTAGGCCTAGTCTTGTACAAGTAGAGAAATGAAGGAAGATAAAATACTAGACCAGTTTTTATCGGCCAAATCTACGAATTCGTCGTAATTTCGGTGGTAAAATTATTTCTTTCCAAGCTAAGGAACACTAGACATGAGTAGGTAACAATGGCGGATTCATATTTTTTGACGTTTTCCAAAGAAAAACACGTTAATTTGACAGTGACTGTCAGAAATTACATTTGATACATTTCGCGCCTACTGCCTTCTCCCATCTTGGAAACGTATCGAAAACTTGAAATACATGTTTTATTTTTCTCTCGTTATTTACTTTACTGTTCTAAATTATTATATTTTAATACAATCTATGTATTTTGCTCTATTCATGGCAGAGTGTACAAGAGTAGGCCTAAAATGAACCTTTTCCTTTGTACAAACCTCCAGGCTTATACTGCTCGCCTAACTGTTAAGTAGGTAAGTATAGAGATTCAGGAACTGTTGACAGTGTAGGGACGATGATAGAGACCGAGCCAGGACTTCATGATTGAACTCCAGGTCCCAACTCCTTCACCCTGATGACGTACCTATATAAGCACTGGAACCATAGGTATTCAAGAACTGTTGATTGTAAAATAAGATTGTATGGGGGCCGAGCTTAATTATTATTATTGAACAAAGTCCCAACACCTCAATTCAAATGACACAGCGCACGGCACAGCACCGCTAAACCGTGAGAACTTACAAATAAGTCCGGAATTAATGAGACAAAAGGCCTAAAAATAAAATAAACTTAATTAAAAAAAACCGGCCAAGTGCGAGTCGGACTCGCGCACCGAGGGTTCCGTACTCAAGAAGTAGGTATAATTAATTACCTTTGTTAATGAACCGCAAAACTAACTTTGTTTGTAGAGGTTTACTGTTAATATCAAAAAATTACGTTTGTTGTATGGGAGCCCCCCTTTAATATTTACTTTATTGATATTTAATTATTTATTTTGAAAGGTAATATACAAGTTAATATTCTGTGAAAATTTGAACCGTCTACCTGTTACCGTTTTTAATATTGAGCAAAAAAATACGAAAAAAACACGTTTATTGTATGGGGACCCCCCTTAATATATATATATATATATATATATATATATATATATATATATATATTTTAATTTTTAGTATTTGTTGTTATAGCGGCAACGGAAATACATCATTTGTGAAAATTTCAGCTTTCTAGCTATCACGGTCTATGAGATACAGCCTGGAGACAGACAGACAGACAGACAGACAGACAGCGGAGTCTTAGTAATAGGGTCCCGTTTTTACCCTTTGGGTACGGAACCCTAAAAAAGACGTGTGGCGCTCGGAGCTTCTATCGCGGGCCTTGAGCGTGGAGACTGGAGACCGAATCCAGAAATTCCGTAACGAAAAAACCTAACACTTTGGTGTAGTCATAGCAAGTTGATAAAAATGCTATGCTATAGCTTTACCGCGGCAGTCTCCGAGTGCCACACGTCTTTTTTTTCTATCAGTCGCTAGAGGAAGCTCTAGAGGCGGTTCCATAAAAAATTATGACTCCAAATCCTTAACCCTGACACTATAAAGTTAAAAATAAAAATTCTTTCCACAAAACCGACTTCCAACGCCACTATAAAGTAGGTACAATAGTTATTTGACAAGAGTGAAAAGTTGTTTTTTAACCGCGTGCTCAATTTTGATGACCGAGCAAGCGAAGGATTCTAAAATTGAATCATGAGCGCAGCGAGTGGTTCATAAATTAGAATCCTGAGCGTTAGCGAGGGAATCAAAAGAGCACGAGGTGAAAAATCTTTTCACTCGAGTGCAACACGTAACTTTTCATCCCACCTCAGCGAGGAAATGAAATACTTCTCGCGTGATTGTTGAGGGAGAAAGCTCATTTCCGCATTTCTAACAGTTTCGGTCAATTCTGTTGGCGTCAAATTAACTTCTTCGTCACTAGAATCACTCATTTTAGGTTTTTCACTTATTTTCCATTTTCTTGTTTTTAATCGAAGGTTTTAAATTTTAAACAATATGACGTGAAAGAAAATGGTGCGCGCAAAGCAAATTAAAAAAGTACACCAAGAAGGTTACGAGTGTGAGTTTTTAATAAATTAAAAAAGGTTGTATGGAAATTCGGCACCATAGAGGTAGAAGTAAATAGGTTTTAATGATGTTTTGAATTCACAAACTTCATAGACGAGTGATATTTACTAACGTGCACACGATGTTCTAAATTCAATTTACTTTATCCTCTAGAGGATAATAACGGCTTTTGCATTCAGATATTGAAGCGTAAAAAATATACTCTTTCCGAGATGGTGGGATGAAAAATAATTTTGATTTCTACTATGAAGTCGGGTTCTGATGCGTCAACTTTGCCTTGTTATACCCGCCCGACTTCAACATAGTGGGTATTAATCAAAATTATTTTGTCATCGATATTTAAGTAGTTACTAGATGGGCCCTTTCGTAGAAAAGGGTCGTAGCGTAGTCACGGTCGCTCGTCGTGTAGATAAGTTGTTATTCGTAAGTTAACATCTAAAGTCTTATTAGTTTGGCACTGTACAATTTTTAATTTAAGGTAAGTGTTTCAATTCACAATTATAAATATCCAAAAAAACGTTATTTAATATTCCTATTTAATATTTTTATCCATTACGCAATCATTTAATTTCCGCGGCAAACTGTATGATATTTTTTTTTTACTAACTGGCCTTACGGCCAGTTCTATGACCGAGTCATACGTTTTCAAGCTTTCATTCAAGATGTTGCAAGCAAGTTCCCGCTTTTCGGACTAGATGGCGTTGATTGCGTTGCTAAAAATACGCCCACATTCTTTGTTCGACAGGGCCCGTGTATGTAAATTGAGGTCGCTGTATTTTGTACTTTACAGTGGCGTTGGAAGTCGGTTTTTTGGAAAGATTTTTTTTCAACTCAAGTTACTCGAGTCTACGGGAGAGGAACAATTGCGACCAGCGATCAGACTTCGGTTGCGACTCGAAGACTCGTGAGTTGCTGTCAACGACCTCAATTTACATAGACAGGCCCTGTCAAACAAAGAATGTGGGCGTATTTTTAGCAACGCCATCAACGCCATCTAGTCTGAAAAGCGGGAACTTACTTGCAACATATATTGAAAACGTATGACTCGGTCATAGATAATATAGGTCATGACCATAGATGCCGTAAGGCCAGTTAGTAAAAAAATATATATCATACAGTTTGCCGCGGAAATTAAATGATTGCGAAATGGATAAAAATATTAAATAGGAAGACTAAATAACGTTTTCTTGGAAATGTATAATTGTAAATTGAAACACTTACCTTAAAATAAAAATAATACAGTGCCAAACTAATAAGACTTTAGATGTTAACTTAATAACAAATTATCTACACGATGAGCGACCGTGATCGCGCTACGACGGGGACAAAGACAGGCTTATGACAGGTTATAGGAGCGCGCTCTCATAGTTGGTCGCCCGCCATTTTTCTATGAAAGGGCCCATCTAGTACTTACATATATATCGATGGTTGCTGTCAGCCGTGGGACTCGTCATTCGAATCTCATCTAAGACTCGAGTCTCGAGTTTTGCTGAATGTAACTGCGAGCTGCGGCTCAATTTTCGAGCTGAGTCGAGTATTAATAATTCCTTTGTGTCAGATATTGAGTTAATACTACCGCAGCAGTCGCAGTGCATTTCTGATCGTTTTAAAAACACAATTCACTATTGGGTACTCAATATTTTTCTAACTTCAATTCATAAAACAAATGCTAAGTAAAAGTCCTACTAAAATATATTTTAGTCATACCTACTAATAATAAAATAAAATGTTTAAACTAAAGTAAAGTCAGGGCTTAACCAAGTCCACTTTCTGTGTGGACGCTTCCTGAAGAAGGAGTTCATCATAAAAAGGCCCTCCTTCTCCATGAAGTCGGCCAGCATTTGGCCCAAAATAATGCGTCTCGTTCGCACAGATGCAATGGCATTACATCTGTGCGAACGAGACGCACTGTATTTACGCGAGACTGACCGAGACAGGTAGTAACAGTTCATTGTACGAAATTATTCCTGTTCCGCGACCGGACTTTAGAGGTATGTATGGCTCTTGAGATATCCTCATACAATACCTCCACCTCCTCGTCGGGTTGTGCCATTGTGCCGATGTCCGTGCGTATACCTGTGTATAACCTTCAGCGAATACCGTTTGGTAACTCTGAGTATAAGGTACGCTACCCTGCTCGACACACTCGACTTGAACTACTTTGTTAACGAGGGACTTGTGGACGATGAATCCGACACCACCCTGGGACTGGTCGCCCTCCCGGTAGTAAAACAAGTTGCCGGATTTGAGGATTATCGAGTCCTCCCCCTCTCTTCGGACTTCAGACAATCCTATAATATCCCAACGCAACTTGCTCACTGCTTCTTCCAGCTCGATGATCTTCTCGTCGGTCCTCAAAGTGCGTGCGTTGTATGTTGCCAGGTCTAGTCGTCGGGGTTGGCAGCAGAATCTCTGCCGGAGATTCTTTGCACCCCCTGCCCCGCCGTTACCATGGCTGCTGCCAAAGCCAGGAATAGCGGGGCCGCCGGGGACTAGGGGCCTTGGCCTTGTGTACCTATCCATGCAAGGTTTTGCCCATAATGGCCGAGCTGGGCAGGCGTGTTGGCCATCGCAGGGCTAGACCGTTCGCACCGGTGTCCCCCGCCGTTACCATGGCTGCTGCCAAAGCCAGGAATAGCGGGGCCGCCGGGGACTAGGGGCCTTGGCCTTGTGTACCTATCCATGCAAGGTTTTGCCCATAATGGCCGAGCTGGGCAGGCGTGTTGGCCATCGCAGGGCTAGACCGTTCGCACCGGTGTCGCTGCTGCCCGACACCAGCCTGAGTCATTTAACAGCACCGAGTAGTAAACCTATTGAGAGCTAATAGGCTAATTTTCGCTTTGAAACACATCTCACCACTTTCTGGCGGGGGACGGGGTAATAATGGGATTTCTTATTGGCTGGCTCAAGATCAACTATACACAGTTATATATGTTACCGCGGCACTTGGGCTGCCCGCTGCGCGACAGAAAATATATCGATAAAGTCTAATAGGTATATATTATTACCAGTATTGGAAAATCAATACAAATAATTTTATTCAAACAGCAAAATACCACCATATCATGTATAATTATAGATAACTAGCTGATGCCCGCGACTTCGTCCGCGTGTAGTAAGGTTTTTGGTTCCCGCGGAAACTCTTTAATTTTCCGGAATAAAAAGTAGCCTTTGTGTTATTCCAGAATAAAATCTATCAAACAACAAACTTCATCCAGATCCATTCAGTAGTTTTTGCGTGAAAGAGTAACAAACATACATACGTCCTTATTTACATACGTTTAAAATATTAGTACGGATTATCTGATATGTATAATTTATATGTTTAATTAAAAATATGCCAAAATGTATATTCTCGCATCACTTCAAAACGGCTGGACCAATTCTGATGGAAATTTTTGTGTGTTTTAGCCGGACCAGGAATGGTTTATATTCACAATTGAACCCAGTAGGGGGCGCTGCAATCGAGTTCTTGGATCTGCCGCGTCTTTCATCAAACCAAATTTCATACCAAATTTCATACCAAATTTCATACCAAATTTCATCAAAGTCGACTGAAGAGATAAATATTTTTGACTCCCGCGCGAACTCTTGAATTTTCCGGGATAAAAAGTAGCCTATGTCCTTCCCCGGGGATACAACCTATCTCTGTACCAAACTTCATTAAAATCGGTTGAACAGATGGGCCGTGAAAGCGTAGCAGACAGACTGACACACTTTCGCATTTATAATACTAGCTGATGCCCGCGACTTCGTACGCGTGGATCGAGGTTTTGTGGTTCCCGCGGGAACTCTTTAATTTTCCGGGATAAAAAGTAGCCGCTGTGCTATTCCAGACTATAATCTATCTCTGTGCCAAATTTCAGCCAGATCCGTTCAGCAGTTGGGGCGTGATTGAGTAACAAACATCCATGCATCCATCCAAACTTTCGCATTTATAATATTAGTAAGATTTGATAATTAATTAATAATAATAATATTAGTATGGATTAATATTAGTTTATTCTTCTTCTATGTCCGATTTTTACGAAATTTGGTACAGGGTAGGTTATATCCCGGGGAAGGACATAGGCTTTTATCCCGGAAAATTAAAATGTTCCCGCGGGAATCATAAATCCTAAACCACGCGGACGAAGTCGCGAGAATCATCTAGTTTTTCAATAAAGCGCATTTGGATACAGCGGTTAGTCTTAACTTTAATGCAGATGGATGGATGGTTTTAATTTATGATCAACATTATACCTACTGACACTTTTTAATCTTGAAATTATATCTTAGGCGCTTCTTTTTTGCATTATTATACAATACTAGATGATTCCCGCGACTTCGTCCGCGTGGACCAAGTTTTTTCGATTCCCGCGGGAACTCTTGAATTTCCCGGGATAAGAAAAAGCCTATGTCCTTCCCCGGGATACAGCCTACCCCTGTACCAAATTTCATTAAAATCGGTTGAACAGATAAATTTTTTGATTCCCGCGGGAACCTTTGAATTTTCTGGTATAAAAAGTAGCCTATGTTCTTCCCCGGGATACAACTTATCCCTGTACCAAATTTCATCAAAATCGGTTGAACAGATGGGCTGTGAAAGCGTAGCAGACAGACAGACACACTTTCGCATTTATAATATTAGTATGGATTAGTATGTTTACTAAAGAACTTAAGTTTTCAACAGAAACTTTTTAATATTAATAGTAAACAATCAAATAAATAATAAACCTTTAACCTGCTCTTTTACTTCAGAATTGTTCGGAATATAATGAAATATAAATTTTTACTAAATAAATTAATGTATTGGCATTCAACTATCGATATAATTTATCGATAGTTGCACAGGTTACACTGGGCAAGTGCGTGGAAGAGACGGAGATATGTAGAACTACATGTGAAAGACAAAGAAAAACTGAAAGACATTATTTTTATGCGTATTAATGATTTTTATTTATTATTACTTAACTACACTTAATTATGAAATGCTATCCCATCCTTTGCATAGCTGGAGGTATTGCTTCTCTTTCCACGCTATTTAATGCTGCAAAGAGGCATATTTTTCGTTTTTTTTCTCGATCAATTCCCGAGCACTGTCGAATACGGACTGAGGGCGACTATAGGCACAAAACGTAGCGTTAGCAGTCATACTGCTAACGTTTGGCTGGTGAGGCGGCCCGCTATGCTCAGTCAATTGGTTATATGGTCTGTGTTTAACAGCCTAGCCAGTTTTGAATGGTTATACCGCCATTTGTCGGTCGCCAGAGACTCGTTAGTAGACCAGCAGGTTGGCTGTTGGAGCGCTAGATGGAGGTGCGCACCCTTACCCCCCTAGCTTTGATTTTATATTTATAAAATCAAAGTTATTAAGTGAGTCTGAGGAAGTTGTTGGATTAAGTTGGCACAAGACCGCAGCATATGACAGACAAGAAACTTATGTCAGCATTGGACATCTATAGGCTGACAACGAGTTGAGACAGTGTCTCCGAAATTATTTAGCCTCAACTAGGATGCGACTAAAATCTGAATCTATCCAAATACATAAAGCCTAGTATAGTCGACTCGAACCTAGAGTTAGCGAGTCCTTACTCGAGTTATTGATTAAGGACTCGTTGCTCGCCACTAGCGTTGCCACAGACTTTTCTGCGTTTACTGTAGGGCGATTGTGTAAAACCTTGTATAATACGTCTATGAACCTGCATCAATCATTGTTACAGTATCAATTATTGTTGTGATTGGCTGAATTTATGGTATTCTTGCTGCATCAAGGGATTTTGTCCCTTATTGGGAGAGTGCCTATCCAATCAGAGGTGATTGCGATCGTTACACTGTTAACATTTTTAGCTAGTCGCCATAGAGTATGTGTCGACCAGCAGGGCGACCGCGTATCTTTTGCATCAATCATTGATGCATCACAATCACCTCTGATCGGTTAACACTCCAACACTATTGAACGAAATCCATTGACGCAGCAAGAATACCATAAATTCAGCCAATCGGAGATGATTGCGATGTATCAATGATTGATGCAAAAGATACGCGGTCGCCCTGTTGCTGGTTTCCCTGCATAGAATATATTAACCTCTAGAATCAATGTCAGCGTGTTACCGAAAGGGATAGGTAATAATAGGTAAAACACTGCAATGCACCATTGTTTAACTTTTATAGTCACTATTTTATGTAGGGCACTCTTTATTTTAGGATAAATTAGTAATTGAGTTAAAATATTACTTTTATCTTCGAAAAACTTTGAAACACTTCCCAAATGCAGTCTAGCACAATAATGTGCTTTAAGAACAAAACACACTAAGCCTGTGACACGCAGAAAGGGATAGAAGAAATCATATTTTGTTCTCATTACTTGTGTAACATCTCAACACTGCATCTCTTTCATGTAGGAGTGAAAAGGAGCTTGGCTTCGTCTATATTACTTTCTCTGTCTACGTTTCCTTGCGAACTCTTTCTTGAATTTTGATTTGTTATTTAGAGTTTTGACACTTTTCCATTCATTTTTCATTCACATGGCCATCAGGCTGATTCGGTCTCTCTGTCTGTACGACTCTGTTACACATTTCGTTGGACGCACAGCTTGGACCAAAAGTACTCTGTGGCTTGGACGTTGGTTCGTGGGACTTTGGCTTTGGGCTGGCGAATTTGAAAAAAGTCGGTTGAATTCGTTGAATTGTATTGTGAATTGTGATGACATTGTAAAACGCTTTACGCTAAGTATTTTTAATGCATTTTTGGTACGAATGTGTAAAAGTAGCAGCATTCCTTTCTTGTTAAAATTTTCCTTAAAATTACATTTACAATTTCCTAAAAAGGTCTTTCCGAACAACAATCCCGTATGCTTAGCGCCGGAGTTTTTCATTGAAACGTGTCTGGAAAAAAAACAAAATTCCGCCCTATACGATGGACGACTTCCTCAAAATAGAAAAAATTGGGGAAGGGACGTATGGAGTGGTCTACAAGGGTAAAAATAAACAAACTGGACAGTTTGTTGCAATGAAGAAAATCAGATTGGATTCTGAAGATGAAGGAATACCATCTACTGCTATACGGTAAGTAAACTGCTGATAACAACGTTCTAACAAAACGAAACTGACCCATTAAAACTAAATACTTTTTATAAACCGTATGATCATAATATAATAAGCATAACCTCACTTACCTAATTTTCTTACATTATCGTTATTAGCTTTGCTTTTAATTTGCTTATTAGTTTTGTTTTTTTTTGTCGTTATTGTTATTAATCACACATAAATAACTAAACTTACCTTCTGTAGTCATGAAGACTAATAAAATATGTATGCCTATGAATTTGTATGTTCTTAATGATATATATTAAGGCTCAGGTGTACATTGGCTCAATATATTATGTGTTAGTGTCGCCCAATATTTTGTAAATGCTGTTGTGGCAAGAAATATCAATGTTTGGAAGAAGCTATAGTCAACAAGCCAGGTCAGTCAGTACTGACCTAGCTTGTTGTTACCTGGCTGGCCTTATGTAGATTACATAATATGTAGTAGCCCTTTTATAGATGTTCATCGAGTCTATTGGCCAATTGTATTGGACAAATGAGTTCTAGGCACTTAACATCATCCTAATTTTTGTATTTACAGAGAGATCTCATTGCTAAAGGAATTGGAACACCCAAATATTGTGAAATTAGAAGATGTGTTGATGGAAGAGGCTCGCCTTTATCTCATTTTTGAATTTCTATCTATGGACTTGAAGAAATATATGGACTCACTTGGTTCAGGCAAGGTATGATTTTGCTACACTGTGATTTGGGACAGGTACTATAGGTGTATAGGTACTTATATACTGGTGTATACTTACATGAATAATGCATATATTGTCAGTGATACTGCAATACTGCATAGTTACACTTTTCTTTAAGTCTAATTGTGGACACATAACTCTGAAAATTAGATTATTAATAAGTCTTTATAAGAAAAGTATAAGGCAAATTCATTGACGAAGACTATGGACTTTTAGGAGCAAGTCCAGTTGGTAATAATTTTTGAATGCTTACTGAAATAATAAAATGTTTACCTACGTTTTCATGTTTTTTTTAAATGTAGGCATTATAGCATAGTGTAATTAAGCGGTATTATATATCACCAATTTCTATAGAACACTGAACTTTAAGTTGGTTGGTTGGTGCACATTCTACTTTCATAGCAGTCAAGGTTGTCAAAAATAATAAGAATGTCTTTGCAGTTTGTATGCTTATTTTTTAAGTTTCTTCTGTCTGTTTCTTTTGTTTTTATATGTAAGTGTGTATGTGTGTATGTGTGTGTGCAATATAAAGAATTCATCCTAGATTTTGATATTTTCCAGTTCATGGACCCCAGTTTAGTGAAGAGCTACCTGTATCAGATCAATAGTGCCATCTTGTACTGCCACCAGCGGCGCATTCTGCACCGTGACTTAAAACCACAGAATTTACTTATTGATAAGACGTCAGGAATTATTAAGGTGAAAACTGTTACTTGCTGTGTTAACAACTTTTAGTCAACCATACTTACAACACATATTTTGACATAGTACTGTCACAACAGATCTTAAGTGTGCTATCATCTTTCAGAATACCTTAAGAATACTCTTTACTCAAAAAGATATTGTGGTCTAAATGTATTGCTATCACTTTAAAAATGCTCCCTCCTCAAAAATATAGTGAAAGATTTAGTTGAGAGAGTACATTAAAATCAGTAAGTATTTTGCATGAAACCATGTTATAATGAGTGGATGCGGTTCATAAACCATGTTTACACTATTTTATAACCAGTAATACTAGTATGTTTCTACCCTTAAGTTTTGAAGATCCTCACAATTGCCTAAAATATAAAATATTCTGTTTTTTAACAATATTGTGATGCCATTCTATTAATTTGTACTCAGGTCGCAGATTTTGGACTTGGTCGTGCATTTGGTGTGCCAGTCAGGGTCTACACCCATGAAGTGGTCACACTTTGGTACCGAGCCCCAGAAGTCTTATTAGGGAGTCAAAGGTAAATTGCTTAAAAATATTTGCATGGATGCAATTTATCACCCCCATCTACAATGTGAAATGTAATTTTATATCATACTTGCTCAGTAACTAGGGATTACTATGGTGGAAAGTCTCCTTGTAAGTTGGTGTTTGCAATTCAAGGCAACATTACGTCGCACTATGCTTGAATTGTAATGTTCACATTACAGTTCAAGCTATGCAAAACTCCTTGGTAAACAATCTCTTTTCTTATAAAATGGTAAGAAAACTTTTTACTGAAAAAAAAAACACTGAACATGGTGGCATTTAATTTCCATACATTTCAAACTATGCAAAACTCCTTGGAACCCAGAGCCGTAAAAAAAAAATAGAAAACTCTTTAAGAAAAAAAAAATGGAAATGGCGGCATTTCATTTGAACTGAAAGTATGTGAAGTTTGTTTGTAAAGTGATTTAAGTTATTTACAACAATGTCAAGCACTTCATCAGATGATGAAAAAGGAGGAGAGCCTGATTTTTGTTTGCTTGAAGCAGAACATATGATGCAAAACCTTTTGCTTTCATTTTGCATTACACATGTTTTATTTACCTCGCAAGAATGATATAAAGTAGAATGCTTACCTCGGTTGCAAGTAGCTATTACACCCTCGAACTATATTCACCCTCGCTCGCTACGCTCGCTCGTATGACTAAATATCTCGGGTGCACGCGATCCATTAGCGCCCTATGCGAGCTGCGCTCGCACTGGCGCCAAATTGGATCTTGTTCTGTAATAGCTTACTTACGTCCCTTGTGTAACAATCTACTATTAATTCTTCAGCATCTCAATTGGATGCAATCTTATGACTGTTTTAGTTATTATGACAAATTATCATAATAAATAGTCTTGATAGTATTACTTTGTTTATTAAAAAGGGTCTCATTGCCAAACGATTTGTTTAGCAGTAACCTTTCTACACAAATTTGTACTAACAAATAATAGAAATTTATTTTTGGTGCAAGTCTTTGATCATATAATATTACAGGTACTCCTGTCCAGTAGACATCTGGGCAATTGGGTGCATTTTCGCTGAGATGTCGTCAAAGAAACCACTTTTCCAAGGAGATTCTGAGATTGATCAACTGTTTCGCATATTTAGGTAATCAATGTTTTAACATTACAATCCATACTAATATTATAAATGCGAAAGTATGTCTGTCTGTCTGCTACGCTTTTAATGGAGCCCCAAAAGTAGTAAATTTTAAATATTTTAGTTGGTCATTTTTCATTCCCAGGATGTTGAGGACCCCAACTGAAGAGATCTGGCCGGGAGTGTCCTCTCTACCAGACTACAAGCCCACATTCCCTAACTGGACCAGTTTCAATTTGCACAATCATGTAAGTATAAAATCAATTAAATGAGCTTCAAGTCGTCAGTGGAGTCAAAAATGTATAAACACTAGGTACATTGGCGTCAGGTAAAATAACCCTTTGGTACAGTAATTCATGCTAGACAGCTGGTTCATTTGCCCGTCCGATATTGGTCCTGGCCATTTATTCAAATTATTTAACTAGTTTTTTAATGGTTAACTAGTTTTAAACCCATGGACAAGAGAATGGTTAACAATCAATGCCAGCCATCCAGACTCTTAAGATGAGATGGTGGCTGGCAGTGATTGGGTGCAAAAAGAGGAAGACCACATAGAGCCACTTGGTAGAAGCCTATTGCCAACAGTGGATGCATATTGGCTAAGAATGACTCAATGATAAATGGTACTTTTTTATTATTATGTGTTGTAATAATGTCCTCTGTGTATGCCCTTTTTTATATGCAATAAAGTATATAATAATAATAATAATATTATAGGTGCAAAATTTGGATGAGAGGGGAATGGATCTACTGCAAAAGATGTTGGTATACGACCCAATGCGCCGCATCATTGCGCGTGATGTACCTCAGCACGGATACTTCACTGATCTCAAGCTGCCGGCCGGCCTCGCCTCGCGCTCCGCACAGTGACAACATTGCCCCAGCTTCCACTGTGCCAAGACTGCCTCACACTGTGTCAACACTGCCTCACACTGTGTCAACATTGCCTCACACTGTGGCCTTTCAACCAATGGCAGTTACAAAAGAAAATAGTGTGTTATCTTCATGTGCGGTTGTGGTAAAACTTGTGGCCAATTTTGGCGTTTGATTGTAACTACTACTCCGAAAAGGAGTATTTCTCAAGTTGCTCTTAAGAACTTATACTTTCCAAGAAGTGCAGTGCAAAGTATCATAATATGAAATTATCCTGAAAACTTTTATATCTCATATAAAAGTTTTCAGGCTAAGTTTTATGATTGGCTGATGTCTGATAGTTTAGTTGGCCTACCCCTTGGGTTTTTTAAACAACAAAAAAATTACTAGGGCTGCAACTTGAATAAGCTAACTATAACATGATGTTGTTCCTTAATCCAATGCGCGTTGTTGAAGTGAAACTTCTTTATCGGGGTTGGAAAAAAATTTAGTGTAACATTTTTTCGTTACGCGTCACATTTTTCCGTTACGCGCCATCTTTTTCTTATCCCTACCACGCGAAAAAAATTTAGTGTAACATTTTTTCGTTACGCGTCATGTCTGATAATAAAAGCCTTTTATTAAACTTTATCTAATTTAACTTTATTTACCAATTTCTGTAAAGTTGCATATAGTAAATTATTTTTTGAAAAATAACGTCATAAAGAAGTTTCACTTTTTATTTCCATGCAACATGCAATCGAGTATCAAAAATTTTGTCAATTGTAGATGATGCGCAACAATGTTTGTTGTGGTACTGCCACATTACTTGATGTTTTTTTTTCTATAATATTGCGGCTCATACTTTTCAGGCTAGAAATAAGGCTGCAGGCTGTTGCTATACTGAAAATTTTAATTGGACAACACGTTTTGACATCAGCTGATGGCAGATTGTATAATAATGATGCCATATGTAATGTAATAGTGATGTGGTTCAGTTGTGTCATCTATTTTTTTAATTGAGCCGTTGACTCAATGTTTGACACGTTTCTATAATTATTATCCATGACTATAAACCTAGTGAGTGAGGTGATTCATATTATCAATCTTTTTTATCCCCAGCACTATATATTTTCGTAAAAATCTGGTAGCACTGGCAAACTCCAAAAAATTTTGTGCAATTAAAAATTCTACTTTAGCTAATCAATCGATCTGGGTAAAGCAATGCAGGTTTGTTACAACTTTTTTGATAAATAACAATCTTGCTAAGTAATTATCAACAGATCATTGATTGTTTATAAATTTCGACCATAAGCAGCCAACTTAAACTATCAGCTGTTGATTCAAAAATTGGTTTTGGTTATTGTGTAAGAATGAAATATCTGTGATCTTGATTGAGACATTCTAGAGTTATTGTGTTCTGATTTAGCACATAGTTTCCCAAATAAATTAGTTATAATTATTACTACTCCACTGCCAGTGTTTTAAAATACTGATAAGAGCATTGCTGTAGGGACTAAAAGTAAAAGTAATTTATACTTAATTAGGAAAATTAATGAGGGTAAAACACTACCTTGGAGGGAAACTAATTTAAGATCCCCTTATTTTCTTTGCTTAATTATTATATTATTTTAATTTAATATGACATTGCATTTAGTTTAAGTTTTAGGTTTAATTTGCAATTATTATATTAATTCATTTTTTTGCAGTAGGTATGTTAATAATTTTATGAATTAAAAATAATATTTTACATAAATGTAATGTAATTTTATTTTAGCATGTGAATGAAATTAACAATCATAAAAAGATATTTATTATTCATCATTGAATACTAAACGGTTGAAATTAATAATAATTATATCAATTTAAGTTCATGTAAGTTATTGAATATATTATAATGTAATTTATAGATTCAGATACCTACAGATAGATCGATGATAATTATTATTAATTATGACCGTAAGATATTTAACAAACTTTTCAATACAACAGTGCAAAAACGATAGTAAATACTGTAGCTATTATACAAACTAACTTTTACAAATTAAATAGACAATAGGCATGATGACTTATTTTGAAAAATGGTCAGATTATGTTCGGAAGTGTTTACTATTTCGAAAAAATATCTTATTTCAGCAGAAAAATAAGGTTTGGTACATAAAATTGGCATTTGAAATTTAAATTTTAAAATTGACGCCAAAACGTTCGACGGTGTCATGGCGTCGTTTGTGACGTCACTATTGTTTTTACCCATGTACTCTGTGCAGTGTGCAGTAAACAATAGTGTGATTGTCATAGCTCGAAAACAAACAATTGTGACGTCTTTCGCTTCTTGGTGTTTTATCCAATATGGCGGATTGCTGTATTTTATAGTTTTATCTTATCAAAATAAATAGCAATCTCACTCGAAATAGAAAAATAAATACGTTTTCTATAATCCGTGAATCCTATTTCATTAGATAAATTCATAATTTCATTGATTCTTGGTTACTGTCATCATGCCTATTATTAAAGTTTGAAGCACTCTTTGACGGCTGAGAACAACTCGCCATACCGTATTTCCATGAAAATACGGTACCTACGGTTCTACCTGTTGCGGTGCAATAACATTTTGTAAGGACCTGTGCCACAGCTACGTCAGCGACAAACTACTAACGAGACAACACGATTCGATACGACGCGACAATATCGAACTAGCCTAACGCATAGATAAGTGTGTTTTCTATGGAGTCGCATCGCTTTCGTCGCTCATCTAGGACACCGGGTCACTCTGTATAGTCCTACAAATTTATCTGACAACTGAAAATTGCTAATTGCGAGGATTATTATCCTTGCAAATAGTAATTTTCAAGTTTCATGATTACCAAATTTCGCCAAATAGGTTGAACAGATAAGCGCAATGACAGACAGTTTAGCATTTATGTATAATATTGAGTATGAATCGCAGCATTTATATGTAACGCAACGCTAATCATGAACAGTATGGCTAAATAACATGGATGCGTTCAACGTGTGTTCCTGAACTAGTGGTGTATGGTATAGAGCGCGGGATGCGTCGCAGTGGGCTGCTGTAAGATGATTCGGTGCACGCCTCCCAGATCGGTGCCAACCTGCCCCAACCCCGATACCACTGCTCCTGGCTGCAACTGTAATACAACTTATGGTACAGTTCTTACAATAGGGATGATACCTACCTATGTCAAAAATAAATTATTTATTACTGACTAGCTGATGCCCGCGACTTCGTCCGCGTGGTTTTTTGAATGGGAAATGGTTTTTTGTATGGGAAAATCAAGGGAAAATGTTTTTTCTTTTACTTTATTTTTTCGTCAATTTTCCAATGTTTTTAATAGTTTTTCTGCTATTCGGGACGGAGACAGATACAACAAATGAAAAACCATGAAAATCGGTCCAGCCGTTAGTCATCATAGCGCCTCAATCAATAGTCATTACTTGAAATAACAATCACTTGTCGAGTAAGATAATATAGGTGCAAAGGTACCTGCAGTATATTGTTTAATAACTTGTATAGCATCTCGTTTCTTTTGACGTGCCTTTACTTCAAATATTAATCACTTATCGAGTAAGGTATAGGTGGAAAGGTACCTGCAGTATATTGTATAGTAACTTGTATAATATTTCGTTTCTTTTGACGTGCCTTTACTTGAAATAACAATCACTTGTCGAGTAAGATATTGATGGAAAGATACCTGCAGGATATTGGGCAGCATGGTCTGGCAACTCGACGTGGCCACGTGGAGTTGCTCCTGTTGAACTTGCTGCACGCCCACCGCCTGAGAGCAAGTTTTGTGTTTAATAATATAAGTACACATAAGCCTAATGCTATTCAATACCTAGTTGTTACACAAAAAAGCAGGCAAAGATGTGCTTATTTGACCAGTTATAATTTATGTCAAGGAACAAGAAAACTTTTGAAAACAATGCAAACCTATTTACTGGCCGGGCAAAACGAAAAATACTTTTTTTTTTATTCACTACAAGTTAGCCCTTGACTGCGATCTCACCTGATGGTTACATGATGCTGATGATGCAAGCGAGATGCAAGAAGATGGAAGCGGGCTAACCTGTTAGGGGCATGACAGTTAAAACAGGTACCCCTATGCGGTTTCTACATGGCATCGTACCGGAACGCTAAATCGCTTGGCGACACGTCTTTGCCGGTAGGGTGGTAACTAGCCACGGCCAAAGCCTCCCCACCATACCAGACCGGGGAAAATTCATAAATTATAAATGCCCAAATTGACCATGCCGGGGATCGAACCCGGGTCCTCCGCACGTTAAGACAACAGCGATCAACACTGCGCCACGGAGGTCGTCAAATATGTATTCAAATTCAAATTTAATTGATTTTTATTCAAATAGACTTTTTACAAGTGCTTATGAATAGTCAAATGAATCTACCACTGGTTCGGAATGCCGTTCCTACCGAGAAGAACCAGCAAGAAAATCGGTGGTTGCTCTTTTGAAAAAAAAATATGTTTACAATAATTGCAATAATTTACATACACATACATACAACACATACACATACTTAAGTAAACGCAGTCCTGAGCATTGCTGGAGCGAGTTAAATCCAGGCGCCTTTATCATTAATATAATCTTCGACAGTATAATAAGCTTTTTTAAGGAGGAGCATTTTTTAATGGTTATCTTAAACTTGTGTAAAGGCAAGTTTATAATAGGTTGAGGAATTTTGTTAAAGAAGAGTATGCTCATTCCCACGAACGACCTTCGGACTTTCTTGAGGCGGAGCGATGGAGTCACGAGCCTATATGGCGATATATTATTATAATCATGGTTAGTAGTGCTTTTACGCCTCTATGACCAGCACGCAACTGCACGTCATCGCTCCGCTCACTCTAATGCACAGGCACCCTTAGGAAAATATGGTATCACTTACATGTATTTGTATGGGCTGGTGTTGGGGGTGAATCTGTATCGTTTGCACCTGCAGTTGCGGCTGCTGCTGATCAAAATAAATGAAGTTATGTAAGTATACTATTTGTATACTTTATTGTACACCACAAACACACAAAAAAATACAAGATACAAACTTATAATATAATATCTATACTAATATTATAAATGCGAAAGTTTGGATGGATGGACGTTTGTTACTCAATCACGCCCCAACGGTTGAAAGGATCTGGATGAAATTTGGCAGAGATAGATTATAGTCCGGAATAACACATAGGCTACTTTTTATCCCGGAAAATTAAACAGTTCCCGCGGGAACCGAAAAACCTCAATCCACGCGGACGAAGTCGCGGGCATTAGCTAGTAGGTACAATGAGGCGGTCTTATCGCTAAGCAGCGATCTCTTCCAGACAACCTTAGCGCTAGGGAAAAAATGAAGAAGAGGACAACGGCAGAAGTTAGACTCGTGACAATGTAGAAAATTATTAAGCTACCTTCAGTTGATTAAAATTTTGACATTGAACCTGCGCAGCGGTTTGATTTGTTTATTTACGATACCCGCAACTTCGCTTGTTAAAAATACGTACCGTAAAACGGGGTGAATAGAAATCGGGGTCTGAATAGGGACAAAGGCAGGAATATGAATTGGAGTTACCTTTTTAAAAGAATGTAAACCATATAGATAGCTGTGAACTGTTTTGCCGAATAGTAGAATATTTAATCTATAATATGGCAACACCAAAACGATGTGACATTTGACATATTTGAAGAAAAATCGTTAAGTAAAACGGTCTTCGTGCTTGGATGTTTGATGGCCGCCAAAACTTAGATACTTACGTTATTTTACCGTACCAAACAGCAAAAACTTAAGCGGATGGGCCGTAAAGAGGTAGACAGACAAACACATACTTTCACAAATAATATTTATATGGATGATCAAGGTATATCATGCTAACACATATAGTTAGGACTAGACTAATGCCCGCGACTTCGTCCGCGTGAATTGAGGTTTTTTGGTTCCCGCGGGAACTCTTTACTTAATTTTCCGGGATGAAAAGTAGCCTATGTTATTCCAGACTATAAACTATCTCTGTGCCAAATTTCATCCAGATCAGTTCAGCCGTTGTGGCGTGATTGAGTAACAAACATCAATGCATCCATAAATCCATCCATCCAAACTTTCGTATTTATAAAGTACTAGCAAACCCGGCGAACTCCGTTTCGCCACCAGATGGCTTTCCCGCTAAAAAGACTTTCCCGCTTTTCTGTTGAATTTTTTCCTGAATTTTCTGCTCTAAACCTCACGGAGCCCGAGACCTTTCCAACGAATGCAAAACCGTGGAAATCGGTTCGTGCGTTCTGGAGTTATAGCGTCAGGAAGGAAAACCCGACTTATTTTTATATAGTAGATAGATATTAGGGTATATTAAGTTTGAGCTTTCTTTCCTAAGGTTTTCCTTCTTTACTTAATATATCAATTACCGTATTAATGTGTTGGTGCGTTTGTTGCAACTGCAGAGATTGTATTGAAGAAACTGAAGGATATTGTTGTCCCTGGAATTGAAAGAAAAATCATTAGGTACATAACTCATCTTTCACTTTTCACGTTCATAATTTTTATAATGTTAATCCACACTAATATAATAAATGGAAAGTGTGTCCGTCTGTCTGTCTGTCTGCTACGCTTTCACGGCCCATCTGCTCAACCGATTTTGATTTGGTACACGGGTAGAGTGTATCCCTGGGAAGGACATATGCTACTTTTTATCCCGGAAAATTAAAGAGTTCCCGCGGCAATCAAAAAATCTTAATCCACGCGGACGAAGTCACGGGAATCATCTAACTAGTGATATATATTTCTGTAACATTAACATCGATAAAAGTTTTGTATATCTGTACTAAATGTCAACTGCTGCAGGAGCTAGGAGCAAATCAGTTATAAATAATTATTATAGGTAGCTGATTTGCTCACAGCTCCTAATTTTTCTACAGAGTATTATTTTAATTAATATAAGGTAATCTTTATTTGCACACCACAACACAAAAATATAACACAAATAAACAGAAAACACAAAGAAAGAAGTAGAATACAAAAGACGGCCTTATCGCTTTGCAGGGATCTCTGCCAGGCAACCTTAGGATTAGGAGAAGTTGAGGAGATTAACTTGCAGTATTACTGCCAGATCAGAAATCTGAAAAGGTATGTGCGTTTATTTTGTTGTTACCTGCACTCCTGAAACAGTGATGCCATGCTGCGCGTGTATCGGCACCGCGAGCTGCTGCATGCTGCCCACTTGCAGCACTTGCTGCTGCAACTGCTGCATCTGGGGTTGCACTTGCAACTGCTGCTGCTGCTGTTGCTGTTGCTGCTGCTGCTGCTGCTGCTGGTGTTGTTGTTGCTGGAGCTCTTGTTGTTGTTGTTGCTGTTGCTGAAATGATTGAAATGTTTTTTATTGGTATTTGACTACTATTATAGTGAAAGAAATTATCTTTTAGTGATTATTAAATGACTGCCTCGTTGGTCTAGTGGTTAGCATAGTCGACTGCGGATCACGAGGTCCTGGGTTCGATTCCCGGTCGGGCATAAAATTTAGGTATTGGGTTTTTCAATAAAGAAATTCTCAGTGCCAGCCCGGAGTTGTAAGTTGGCGGTGTTTCACCCCCGTGCCTCGGAGAGCACGTTAAGCCGTCGGTCCCGGTTATTACCACTAACATGATAATAGTCGTTAAAGCCCGCATTGGAGCAGCGTGGTGGGTCTAAGCTCTAATTGCCGCTCTCCTATGAGAGTGGAGGCCTGTGCCCAGCAGTGGGACGTTAAATAGGCTGTAGTGATTATTAAATAAAGGATCTCCCAAAAGTCGTAATATCCACGTCCCCTGCTAGTTTTATGTTGAATAACCATTTTAAACTATCGATTAAAGTAAAAAAAGTGCGTCGAACTTTGATGATGTCACAATTCAAAATTTCATACAAAATCCATACCAAGCACGCGTTTTGACGTTTGAAAAAAAGTTGCTGATTTGACTAGTTGTCAAGTACCACATAGGCTTTTCTAGTTTACGAGTCTGGATTCCCAATGTCATAATTAATATAATGTCAAAAAAATGGTTGAACTATACTTAAAAGTTACTAAAGACTCGCTATTTTATAAAATAAATATCTAGAAAGGGAAGAGAGTGATTCTAGGCACTAAATTGTGCCCACATAGAGTACTCACCTTAAAAGCGTACAACTTTTCCGACCCATCGGGACGGAACACACACATTTGCACATGACTAAGCATGTGTTTCTTCAGACTGTGCAAGTATGTGTAACTCTTCACACAGAGACCGCATTTAAACTTTTTCTGCCCATTCTCCTGTGTTTGCAGCGCTGTATTGTCTTTTTCTTCCTCCACTTCTTGGTTCTCGTCGATTTTGTCTGGTTTTAGTTGAACCCTTTCCAGCATTTGCGGCGCTTCGCTTTCGAAGTTGGTATCCGTGTTGTCGTTGGTTGAATCGTCGTTGTCTTTTTTCTCTGCGTGCGTTTTTAAGTGTTTCTTGTACGCGCTGCTTTCGATGAAGCCTGATAATAAAATTAAGTTTAATTTAATCCACTGCTTTGTTATATTCGTGCGTCACATCGAAAACGCAAATGCGGGCGTAGAGGCGGATTTATATATATACATATATATTTAGAAATGCGTGCGGGTTATATGTGTGAACACTGTCACGCCTACCGGTTACTTCATACGATAGGTATTTGCGAGTACCTACGCGTCACATTTTTGAAATAGCCACCTCGCTCAAAAAAAAACAATTCATAGCAAAATCACAGAGACAAGTATTTAATTAACTTTTAAACTACCTATAGTTCGTGCGCGAGTTCAATGCAGAGTAAATGTATGGTAACACATACATTTAGGTATACTGCATTCAACTCGCACGCGAACTGTACAAATTATTATACAAAACCTCCCACCAGGACAGACTAGGAAAAATTCAGAAAGTATAAATTATTCCCAAATTGTCCCTGCCAGGGATCGAGCCCGGGACCTCCGCAAGCCCATCAAGAGCACAACAGCGCTCAACACTGCGACAGGGAAGTCGTCAATGTATGTATGTACGTATATTACGCTGTTATATGTACTGTATGTACGTATATTACGCTGTTATATGTATGTACTGTGTATGTGTGGGGGGTAAGGGAGTGCGTTTCCACCTAGCACTCCAACAGCCATCCTCACCTGCCCGTGGTGCCCCCTGCTGGTCTACAAACGAGGCTCTGGCGACCGACAAATGGCGGTATAACCATTTCAAAAACTGGCTGGACTGTCTAAATGACACAGGCCGGTGGCGGGCAGCAGCGACACCGGTGCGAATTGTCTGGCCCTGCGATGACCAACACGCCTGCCCAGCGCGGTCATTATGGGCAATATACTTTTATGGGTACAAAAACAAGGCCAAGGCCCCTAGTCCCCGGCGGCCCCGCTATTCCTGGCTCTGGCAGCGGTTATGGTGACGGCGGGGCAGGGGGTGCTAAGAATCTCCGGCAGAGATTCCGCTGCCAACCCCGACGACTAGACCTGGCAACATATAACGCACGCACTTTGAGGACCGACGAGAAGATCATCGAGCTGGAAGAAGCAGTGAGCAAGTTGCGCTGGGATATTATAGGATTGTCTGAAGTCCGAAGAGAGGGGGAGGACTCAATAATCCTGAAATCCGGCAACTTGTTCTACTACCGGGAGAGCGACCAACAGTCCCAGGGTGGTGTCGGATTCCTCGTCCACAGGTCCCTCGTTAACAATATTGTTCAAGTCGAGAGTGTGTCGAGCAGGGTAGCGTACCTTATACTCAGAATTACCAAACGGTATTCGTTGAAGGTCATACAGGTTTACGCACCTACATCGGCACAACCCGACGAGGAGGTTGAGGTTCTGTATGAGGATATCTCAAAAGCCATACACGCCTCTAAATCCTACTACAATGTTGTGATGGGGGACTTTAACGCGAGGTTGGGTGAGCGAAGCGGTGCAGAGTTGAGAGTGGGGCAATTTGGATATGGGCGTAGGAACCACAGGGGCCAAATGCTGGCTGACTTTATGGAGAAGGAGGGCCTCTTTATGATGAACTCCTTCTTCAGGAAGCCGCCACATAGAAAATGGACTTGGCTGAGCCCTGATGGTTCCACGAGAAATGAGATTGACTTCATCATGTCGACCAGGCGGCAAATATTCAATGATGTCTCTGTGATCAAAAGGGTGAAAACCGGTAGCGATCACCGTATGGTAAGAGGCACATTGAATATCAACATAAAGCTGGAGCGGGTCAGACTGGTGAAGTCAACTGTCCGACCTTTTTGTGCTCATGTCCAAAACCCTGAAAGCTTTCAATTCGAACTGCAGAACCGTTTCGATTGCCTAGCAGATTGCGAATCTGTGGATGATCTAAACAACAGGCTGGTGGAAACTGTCCAGACGGTGGGGTCTAAGTTCTTTAAGACCCACCGTACGCATAGAAACAAAAAGTTCTCAAACCAAACTCTCAAGCTTATTGAGGAGAGACAAGAGATGAGACTACAATCTTCAGCAGACGTGTCTGCCTACCGGTATATTAATAGACAGATCTCTAAAGCGCAAACGCGCGTTTTGCGAAATGCGAATACAGAGTATATTAAAGATACTATTGAGCGAAATAAGGGCTCCAAAGTGTTCGCAAGAGATCTGGCTATCGGACAGAGTCAGCTGACGCGTCTTAAAACTGATGATGGTAGTCTCATTTCTTCGAAACCTGAGATCTTGGGGGAGGTAGAGAAGTTCTATGCACAGTTATACACCTCAACGCAAAAGCCTGTTGAAGATTTGGCGAGAGATCCCAGAGCCAAACTGACCCGACACTATACCGAAGATATCCCGGACGTCAGCCTTTACGAGATTAGTATGGCTCTTAAACAGCTTAAGAACAACAAGGCGCCAGGTGAGGACGGAATCACGGCAGAACTCCTGAAAGCAGGTGGAAAACCGTTACTTAAAGTCCTTCAGCGATTGTTCAATTCCGTCATTCATCAAGGCACAACGCCTGAGGCATGGCACAGGAGCGTGGTGGTTCTGTTCTTCAAAAAGGGTGATAATACCCTGCTGAAGAATTATAGACCCATCTCGCTGTTGAGTCATATCTATAAGTTGTTTTCAAGAGTCATAACGAATCGTCTCGCCCGTAGGTTTGACGACTTCTAGCCTCCCGAACAAGCCGGATTCCGAAAAGGCTTTAGCACCATAGACCACATCCACACGCTGCGGCAGGTTATACAGAAGACTGAGGAGTATAACCGGCCACTTTGGTTAGCGTTTGTGGACTATGAGAAAGCCTTTGATTCGGTGGAAACTTGGGCGGTATTGAGGTCTCTGCAGAGATGCCGGATTGATTATCGGTATGTCCAAGTGCTGAAGTGTTTGTACGAAAGCGCCACCATGTCAGTCCGTATACAGGACCAGACTACGAGGCCGATCCGACTGCAGCGGGGAGTGCGACAGGGGGATGTTATCTCCCCGAAGCTGTTTACCGCTGCATTGGAGGACGTCTTTAAGCTTCTGGATTGGAACGGACTTGGCATCAACATAAACGGCGAGTACATCACTCACCTTCGGTTTGCCGATGACATAGTTATCATGGCAGAGACTCTGGAAGACCTCAATGCAATGCTCAATGACCTCAGCAGAGTTTCTCAACAGGTGGGCCTAAAAATGAATATGAGTAAGACGAAAGTTATGTCTAACGCTCATGTTCCGCTCCACCCAGTGATCGTTCAGAGCTCTGCACTCGAGATTGTAGACGAGTACGTGTACCTAGGGCACACAGTGCAGCTGGGTAGGTCCAATTTCGAGAAGGAGGTCAACGCCGAATTCAACTCGGCTGGGCTGCGTTTGGGAAGCTTCGAGATATCTTCTCGTCCAAAATCCCTTAGTGTCTGAAGACCAAAGTCTTCGAACAGTGCGTGTTGCCAGTGTTAACTTACGGATCCGAGACATGGTCGCTGACTATGGGCCTGATAAGAAGGCTCAGGGTCACTCAGCGGGCGATGGAGAGGGCTATGTTGGGAGTGTCCCTACGTGATCAAATCAGAAATGAAGAGATCCGTAGGAGAACCAGAGTCACCGATATAGCCCGAAGAGTTGCGAAGCTGAAGTGGCAATGGGCGGGGCACATAGTTTTCGGAGAACCGATGGGCGTTGGGGTCCCAAAGTGCTGGAATGGCGACCCCGCACTGGAAGGCGTAGCGTCGGCAGACCCCCCACACGGTGGACAGACGACATCAAGAGAGTCGCAGGGAGTCGCTGGATCCAGGCGGCGCAAGACCGTGGCTTGTGGAGGACCCTACAAGAGACCTATGTCCAGCAGTGGACGTCCATCGGTTGACGACGACGACGACGACGATATGTACTCACCCTTTCCACAAACGTCACACATGTACTTCTTCTCTCCAGTATGAGACCGCCTGTGCACCGCGAGATACGACGCTGAGCTGAACCGCTGAGGGCAAAGCTCACAACCGAACAGTTTCTCGCCTGTATGCTTGCTTGAATGCACGCGCAACTCCGCGCGAGACGTGCAGCCTTTGAAGCAAACAGGACAGATGAACCTGGAACCACGGTTAGAAACTTGTAGTTTGGTAAATCATTACTTAAGTTGTAGCAATAGTATTAATTAATAATTTATCCCCTCATGCCTCGGAGAGCTCGTAAAGCTGTCGGTCCTGCGCCTGATCTCTCTCCGGTCGTGTCGGATTTTCCGTCCCATCGGGATATGAGAGTAAAGGAACAGTGAGTGCACCCAGTCAGACAAATAATTTCCAGCAAAATTACCCCGAATTTCGGCACAAATTAGTCGACAGTATGAGTATTGGTAAAAACTGGCAGTTCTCCATCAGACACCAATGTGTTCTTTCCTCTCGTTCTTAAGTCATGCAGCACAGATTGCTGTGCGAAATGCCACTCAAATAGCCGTTCTTAAGCAACCAATTTCCAACTAAATGTCCCGGGTTACGGCACCAATGACGACGACCTGTAGGTATCAGTAAAAATGGGCCGTGCTCGATGAGCCGAGATATCGGGATGCCTTCTTCCCTCTCGCGACCCATGTCATACAGTCCATTTGGTAGCCGTCGTGTGCGTGCGCCGGTGGTAGATCAGCGCAGACTGCTGTCATGCCGCCCAGTCGCCCAGCACGTCTGTCAGTAGCCTGCAAGTACTCACTTCTTGTGTCCGGTGTGCGTGAGCATGTGGTTGTTCCTCGCGGAGGAGGTGGTGAAGCGCGCGCTGCACGCCTTGCACGCGTACGGCTTCTCGCCCGTGTGCGTGCGCCGGTGGTAGATCAGCGCAGACTGTTGGGCAAACTTGCGCTCGCAGAACTGGCACTCGAATGGACGCTCGCCTGTTAGTTACAAATGGGGGATTTTAAAGAAGTGAAGTTTTTTGCCAAAAGAATCTTCATCATATGCATATCGGTTTAATAATACCTATCCCGAGACACAAACAAGAAAGCAATTTCTGATTTCACTTGACTTTTTCTGACAGACTAAAATATGATCCGACCGGATCGCACCGGATTGGACCGGTCCACTCTGATCCAGTCCGGTATGGTCCACTGTGATCCAGTATGGTCTGGTCCACTCTGATCCAGTCTGGTCTGGTCCACTGTGATCCAGTCCGGTCTGGTCCACTCTGATCCAGTCCGGTCTGGTCCAATGGGACATTCTATCTTGGACATCAATTTTTTAAAACATAGGTAGGTACGACTGCCCTCTTGGATTACCTACAGAATAGACAACCTTTTCGTAAAATCATCACCATAGGATCAATTTCTTCAAACAGAAAAAAAAAACAATAAAAAGAAGCAGAAAGAAAAAATATAGGTAGGTACTTTAAATACCTGTATGAACTCTCATGTGGGCATTCAACTTGGAAACTTCATAGAATGCCTTGTTGCATATGCTGCAAACGTGGTTCTTTATGCCGCGGTGTTTCTTCATGTGCTGGCACAGTGTGGAGTGGCGGCGGAAGGTTTTGTTACATTCAGAACATTTTAGTGGTTTTTCTCCAGTGTGCAAGCGAAAATGAACCTAAAATAATTGAATTTTATTTAGAAAATACAAACAAATTGCAATGAAGTATAGGACAGTATGTCTGGATTGTACCTATGTTTGTCTGCTTAGTAAGCATTTTAATTCCAATAAGTCATGCGCCGGTGTCCTAGGTGCATGACGGAAGCGACGAGGCCAAACACGACGCGATACTACTGCAAAATTCTGAATCCTTTCTTTGCTAACATGGTAACCTATAGGTACTATATCGCAGGGAATATGATGTGGTCAATAAAAACTTATAAGTTTAAAAAAGTTGTTTATGTTCGAGACCGCTATTTATTATGTCAGACACAATCATTGATGTCAGAAATTAGATCCGACATTTTTCGACAAACGCAAACATACATTTTTGCTTGAAGGAATACATTTTTGCCTCAAATAAAACATCAGAAAAATTAATACAACAATTTCACGGCAAAATCAAAAATGGGTTTCGATTATTATGGAATATTAGGCGTTAAACGTTCTTGCGACCAGATTGAAATTAAAAAGGCGTACCGTCGACTCGCACTCAAATATAACCCCGAAAGGTACAACGACGATGAGGCTATGAAACGAATTTTTGCTCTGATAGCTGAAGCCTATGAAGTTTTAGTTGACCACAAGAACCGTGCTGTTTACGACCAGTATGGCGAAGAAGGACTGAAACGTGGTGTTCCAGGACCTCAAGAATATATTCAGCCCTACACATATCACGGAGATCCTCTGAGAACTTACCACGAGTTCTTTGGAACCAAAAACCCATACGCTGATCTATTGGATTACTATGAGAATCCACCACCAATGTTTGAATCCCCTCTGGGAAAAGGCTACAAGGAAAAGGATCAAACGATTGTTCGTCCTCTTGCTTTAACGCTAGAAGAAGTTTACAAAGGATGCTTGAAAAAGATGAAAATTCAACGTTTAGTTTTTACCGACGAGACTTGTTCGGAGCTTAGACTACGGGAGAAAGTGCTGTCTATTCCAATCAAAGCTGGGATATATCAGAACACTGAAATTAAGTTTAAAGAGGAAGGTGACCAAGGCCCTACTAGAATACCAGCCGATGTCATATTTATAACTGAGGACAGACCACACGAAAACTTTGTAAGATCAGGGTTGAGCGATCTCGTCATGGTTCGGACGGTTACTTTGCAAGAGGCCTTATGTGGTATTACGTTAACAATCACAACTATAGATGAAAGAATTTTGCGAATTAAAATAACTGATGTAATTACGCCCACTTATGAACACGTGATTGAAGATGAAGGCCTGCCGATACCAGCGTGTCCGAAAAGAGCAAAAGGAAACCTAATAATAAGGTTCAATATAACCTTTCCAACATATTTATCGAAACGAAGTAAAAAGGCTTTTGAATCAGCCTTTAGGGTTAAAGATGAAGAAGATGAAAGGTTTGAAAAGTTACCTTGCGGAACTTTGTCGACGTCTTCTATTTATAATTGAATGAAAAAAAAACTCTTGATCTCTTTATATTATTATTTTATTAAATATATTTTCAATCTCATTCATATTACATATTATTATTGGTAGTTAGTACTCACCTTTAAGTCAGTTGGGTTGTAGAAGCTCTTTGAGCATATACCGCACACGTAAGGTCTCTCACCCCTGTGCCGCGCCATATGCGACCTCAGAGCGTATCCGCTAAAGAACCTTTTCTCGCACACTGTACACTGATGGGTCTTTTGTTCGAAATGTGTTTGCCGATGTCGGTAGAGCAGGGTTTTAGTCGTAAACGTGCGTTGGCAAACTGAGCACGTAGGCTGTTTCGGCGGTCGCTGCTCATGGGTTCGCATGTGCATCTTTAGCATGCCAGGTCCCTAAAATTACAAATTACCAGCTGATTCCAAATCTTTTACCGAAAGGACACACTAACTCTCATCAAGTCTGGCCAGCATGTGTGTTGGCCAGACTAGATGAGAAATTATACTTATATTGAAGAGTGTTGATGTATCAGCTTACGTTGCCGGGAGAAGCGAACAAAAATTTTAAATTTTCGTTTTCGGCAGACCTTTAGACTTGATGTGAAAGATATAATAGCACTGCGGAAACAGAAGTTGCTTAGGTGCACGCACTATTTCTAAACTTGAAATCTCTTGATTTGCTGACAATAGAAACCAAAAAGGATACGTACCTTGAAAGTTCTTTCGCAAATCGGACATTTAGGCGGTTTCTTGCAGTTCGCCTTTATCCAGTTGGAATGTGAGCGCATATGGAGTTTCAACCATCTCGCATGCTTGAACTCCTTGTGACATAGGTTGCATACGTGGCGTCCGGGTGACACGGAGGACGTGGCTTGAAATACCACCATTTGTAGCAAATTCTCGTCGTCGGAGTTGAGACCTCCCTCCTCGGCCTTTCTTGCATTTTCTGCGTTGGGACTCAACTAAAATTAAATGTTGATTTTCGAGAGGGTCTCTGTTTGGTGAAGCAACGATAAGGTTGTGTGACGTACACTAGTATTAAATTCTGTCGATCTTTCTCACGCTAAGAAGCAATTTAGTATATTTTTTTAAACTAACATAACAACTAAGTACCTACTTAAGTAATTTCTTGCGCAACTCGTGTTGTAATAGTTTCACTTGCCTGCAGTTGGCCTTAACAAACTATACGAGAGGCGATCAACGTCACATATTTAGCTTCGCTCAACCTGAGTTTGGTGGACACAATAGTTTGACTACACCCTAAATAACAGCGAGTCACTAAAAGGCCTCGCCTAAGAATAAAGATTTTCCTTTTATCATCACTCGATGATTCCCGCGGGAACTCTTAAATTTTCCGGGATAAAAAGTAGCCTCTATACTTCCCTGGGACATAAGTTGACATAACCTACCCCAGTACCAAATTTAATGCGGGCTACCGTTTTTATGCTCACTAGTTGGCGCCACTTGCGAGTAAGGTCCTAAAATATAGCTGTAAATTCGGTAAACAAGCATATTTCTGAAAAAAAAATCCCTTTAAAAATAGTAAACATACAGGAATCAGGAAAATACTAACCTATGAATTAAGTAGCTGTTCTTTCAGCCCGCTTATTTTTGCCTCTTTTTCTTAGCTCCGCTGTCAAAGTACAGAGCACTGGCATTCATTGACACGTATCTTTACATCTTCCATAATTAATCGGTTATTGCTAAATATTCTTAACAATAACTAAATAATTAGACTCGCGTTAAAAGCCCAGTGATATTTAACATTTTGGAGACCTCACTCTACACTAGCGCCCCTAGCGGCGAATTTAAACGCGGTAGCCCTCATTAAAACCGGTTGAACGGCTGAACCGTGAAAGCGTAGCAGACAGACAAACAAACAGACAGACACACTTTCGCATTTATTATATTATACTCGTAGTATGGATTGTCTATTGTTCATTTCATAATTTGTATTACGTCTCTAGATATTTACCTTAACATCATCAAAATCGTCTTTCTGCAGTATTTCCTGCGTGGGAGGTTGATCCTGCGTGCTCTCCGAAAAGAATCCATCTAAGATTTCACTTGTACTATTGCTGCTCAAAGTGGGCACCTCAATAAATTGGATTCCTCTGTACGCCGAGTGTAGGTTTTTTTCTTTCTGAGAATAACGAAAAACCAACGGTAAATAGATAGAGTATGTTTAATTAAACTCCTATACCTAATTACCCTTTCCAAATTAGACTGATACATAGAGAGACTTAATTACTTAGTATAGAGGAAATCGAACGGTTTGACGAAATCTCGTAGCCATCTCTTCTGCATACCTACGAGTAGTAGTATGTGTTCGTCATGGTCTCTAGAACACGAAACTGTGTAAATCGTATAAATATTACATAATACTAGGCCTTTAAAAACACGAGTTTTTGTACACATACCCAACAAAGCTGAAGATGCGTGAAGGCAACACTGAACACTACCTACGGCAGAACGTACGACGTTGTACACGAGTGTGAGAGATCTGGCATTAAAGTTTATAGGTACACACAAACTGATACAGGTCTTACTCTTACACTTGGTCTTAGTGCCCTGACCTACGGCCTGAAAGGAACTCTCGCTCTCTCTCTGCGTCGTTTTCCACATTACTGACTCTTTTCTATTAATCAAATAATGGTAGGAGTTTTTTTGGGATAATAATGCGGTGGGTCCCCATCGTCCTTCCGCATACGACTCGACTAAGAGTATCTAAACTCCTAGTTTTTTGTAACGATTATTATCAGATGTTAGTGATAATAACCGGGACCGACAGCTTAACGTGCTCTCCGAGACACGGAGGAAATGAAAGGCGAACCGCCAAATTTGAACCTCCTAATTCGGTCACCCGTCCTGTTACCGACTTGCCGGGTCAACGTTGCTTAACCTTCGCAATCGACTGATATGCGTTGTCACAACTAAGCCACTCGTACTAGGTACTATGTCCTATTAACTCCTATGCCTTGAGTTTGTCCAGGTGAGATTCATTATACTTCAAGACCACACATACCTCCAAGGCTTCCTCAGCCATTGCCTTCGCCTGCTCGCGAAGTGTGACGTCATTTCTCTCTACTAAGCTCTTGAACGCGTGGCAGCGAGAGATCTGGTGTACGCATTGCAAACACAACTGGGACGGCAAGCCATCGCCGACCGCTACCTGGAAGAAAATTATCACCAGTGGTTGTTTAGTAGTTGTCGTCGTCGTCGTCTCAACCTATAGACGTCCACTGCTGGACATTATCATACGTTTACCGTGGTGTGGCAATAAGCGGATTCCCAATTCTGTGGTGTAGAATTATTATAAATAATAATTGTAACTGTCCGGCTGCTATCGTATGCCGCCGCATGTCCATGGATTTTAATACTGATGCGATGCGTAACGATGCGACGCGTTTGATAGTTTCAGACTCAATAGGCGAAAACCAGAACTTGAGTGTAAGGTATTTTCGCCAGTTTATAATTAGATTTTTATATCCCAGAGATCGGGTTCATGGCTGATAAAACAGATCGAGATCGCCCTTTAGATTCAGAACCCCGAAAATTCTTGGAGATTTCTCGTTAATTTCTTACCTAAAAATGGGCGTGAGTCTGACTCTGGAGTCGATTTTTTCATTCACACACCTCATTTGTTAAAATCTATCTACCAACCTGTTTAGGCTGCAGGTGATGTAATTTTAGATGCGTACCTCTATCATCCATATTCCATAGCATACCCGCTTATACCCGGATAAACATTACCTACTCTCCTTTCTGGTACAGAAGGTAGGGTAAGTATAAAGTAATACTAAACATAAATTAAAAAATAAGTATGTACTTACCTACTTACTTACAAGTTATAACGCTCGAGAACCTCCTCCTTTTTTTTAATTCGGTTAAAAATAGCCTCTATTCTATTGTAGAGGTCATAAATTTCGGGACGAACCACTATAGTTATTAGGTAAGTAGGTAGGTACATCTTATTTATAGTATACAGATGTTTTACAGAATTAAGATTTTTTTTAATTATTGCCCTGCAAGTTACTTAGTCCTTGACTGCGATCTCACCTGATCGTACGATAAGTGATGATTGTAAGATAAGATGGTTACAAGCTATCTAAGTTAAGGGTATGGCAGTTAAATTAAACCCATACGACTATCAGTTTCTACATGGCATCGTACCGGAACGCTAAATCGCTTGGCGGTACGTCAATCGGTTTGCCGGTAGGGCGCTCAGCCACGTCCGGAGCCAACCACCCGCACAGTTCAGACAAAATTCAGAAATTATAAATTCCTATATTTAACCTGCCGGGAATCGAACCTGGGGGCTGGGACGTCCCACTGTAAAACCACAGCGCTCACCACTAAGCTCAAAATATTTTTAAAGGTAGGTACCTAAATTATATGACACTAGATAATGCCCGCGACTGCGTCCGCGTACCTAGATTAACATTTTTTTGATTCCCGTGGATGCTCTTTAATTTTCCGGGATAAAAAGATAGCCTTTCTCCATCCCCCGGATGCTAAATCTCTGTACCTTTCGTCAAAATCTTTTGAAAAGACGTGGAGTAAAAGCGTAGCAGACAGACACGCGGTCGCATTTATAATATTATAAAGCATGGACCAAAAAAACTTATTAATTATTAACATGGACAGATTCATGAAATTTAAGTAATTTCGGCAAAAAAGAAAACGCAGCACATCTTTTAAAAGTAGGTACAACATCAAATGTCAGTGTTCCAAATTCCCAAATTGTATAGTGTTCACACCATCTCATTTACTCATAACTTAAACGCCCTTTATACAGAAAAGGATAGCAAGATATTTCACAATGAAATTCCTAGAATACGCAGCCCCCGAAATCTTTAGAATGACTATCCCATGCATGACTTGTAAACAAAGATGACTCGATGCGTCGACGACTGTCACCACTTCTACCTTACCCGCAAAGCTACGTGTGAGAAAGAGACGACATTACAATCCAAAACGTATCCAAAAATAATTTTATCAACATGTCATCTCACCTGTACTTTTGATATTCCCATTAACATCGTCGCAGTTAGCTGCTCAAATAAAGGTCGCATGTCCTTCTTTATTTGCAAACAAGCGCGACATATTTTCTCGAAATTATATTTCTGCGTTTTAGCTATGGCAGCCATTTTGAAGGGCAGCTATCGAGCTGTTTTTGTCCTTGTTATGCACCAATCATTATATTATTTTTACACAAGTTAAGTTTAAAGTTAATAACACATAAATTAGTATTCTTATTTTAATCACAGGATTAAAAGAACTATATTTGTAAACGTACAATTAAACAATTTATCTTTATTTTCCGTAAAATCACGTAAACACACGTACGCAAGGAAGACAGACATAGCTTTAGAAGTAATGAAGTCATCTCATCACTTTGGCGAACGGGCGTATTGGGAAGGGGAATTGAAAGCACGTAAGCAAGAGCGAGATAGATATAATTACCCAACCCTCATGTAAAACTGAGTACATATATTATTAATAAATTGAACTAAAAAATATTGTTTAAAGTATTTCTTGAAGTCTTTGAAATATTATGTTTATGTAAAATTGCACTTAATCGCAGCTAAGCACATTTTTAATAAAACTACGTTCCTAAACATTCTATAATTTTTACAGTCTATAGTCCATCTCTTTTTGTCTGCACATACGAGATGTAAGTAAAAAGAGATAGCTGGTTGCTTGAAATTGAAAGCTCATTCAAAAAATTGTAAAGGCGAGATATATTTTTGTTTTTCTTTCGTCCATAATCCTAATATTCATGTTCGGTTTCGGCTATACAGGTACAGTACCATAGCTGAACTGTACCTACGAGGTAGCTACCTACCCTGAAACCGATTAATTTTATATTTAAATATATTTCCTAAAATTCAAAAGGTACTTATGTAGACCGTTATAAATGCGAAAGTTTGGATGAATGGATGAAATGTGGCTCAGAGATAGATTATAGTCTGGAAAGGCTACTTTTTAACCCGGAAAATTAAAGAGTTCCCGCAACACCCAAAAAAACCTGAATTCACGCGGACGAAGTCGCGGGTGTCAGCTAGTACATATTATACATTCTATAATAATGTGTAGGTTAAGTAAATAGAATAAGCAGAAGTCACGATATTCTTGAATGCATAAATTATGCACTTATATCCATTTACTTGGTAGATATTGCGATTCTGATAAATATCTAGGCAATTAACAACTTTAAATTCACGAATGATATTATGTAAATCAATGACCTAAAGCAAATTTATTTTAAGTAAGTACCACGTTATCTGCGTGATTATTAAATAATTAATAACCCATGCTAAATTACAACTTTCTAGTACTAACAGCTTTTGAGCTAAGTAAGCACGGACCGGACAGACAGGCGGGCGGACATGGCGAAACTAAGGGTTCCTTCCTTGTAGAAAAGTTTCATAATTTGACCAGTTTTGTTCCGAGTGCTATTTCAAAAACGACTTTACATCAAACAGGCAAAATACTAAACACACTTATTGTGCGAGAGGGACACCAACTCGTAGAAGTGTTCTTTTGAGATTTTTGAGACTGTTTTTCCCTTTGATGTTTTTTCGTATATCTATTACACATCTATTAGTAATGCAAAAGGAACTTTATGCGTAATATTAAAGTTTGTTTTTATGTACTATATTTTAAACCATAAAGCAGTCCCAATATAGTTTATATTTTCTATATGGAGCTCCGAGGTATTGCGTAAGTTTAGCTCACAAATGTAATATTATATGGAAGTTAACCTTCCTTTGATTTATTCAGCCAAATGTTGATTCTATTTCCGTTCATGTTTGTGGTTTGACTTAAAGTTCGACTTTATTGCATGGAGGTATGAATTTAGTAATAGCTTGAATCCAGAGCCCATTAATAAATAAAAAATTTACAATGCTTGACATTGTGGTTAGAATTTGATTGACAACTTTGAGATCTTTTGAGTTTATGTAACTCACTAGCTTATGCCCGCGACTACGTCCGCGTGGATTGAGGTTTTTTGGTTCCCGCGGGAACTCCTTAATTTTCCCGGATAAAAAGTAGCCTATGTCCTATTCCAGACTATATTCTATCTCTGTGCCAAATTTCAGCCAGATCCGTGAAGCCGTTGGCGCGTGATTGAGTAACAAACATCCATACATCCATACATCCATCCAAACTTTCTCATTTATAAGATTTTTATATATATTATATTATATTTGATGGAGGTAACATATTTGTCTCTGAGTATATGTCTGGTTTATGTCAGAGACAAGTAAGTGTAACATATAGTTTGTCTATACGTGCATACGTGATTATGTGCAAGTAACAAGGATGACCTGATTATCCTCCTAAATAATAAAAAACCTAAATTAAACCATATCATAGCATAAACCATGAAATCTGATAAGTAAAAATTCGGACCACTACATAATAACATAACCAAATTTGTACTAAACCGTAAACGTCAAGACATAATCCGCCGTCCGCGGTCTGACCACGGTATGAATTTTATGATATTTTTAGTGCTCTAATAATCTGTTATTTAATAAATTTAGTTTGGATACAGCACTATTTACTGGGTTTCAGTGAGCTATGTCCGAGCTTTTGGAACTGCAACATCTCGTAGCTGATCTCTCTGTCGGAAGTGATGACACAATACCTAACCTACTGGAGAACAAGAGGCCACTCATCAAAAGATGTCCTTACCTCGGACTATTACTAGCTACACTTTCCTCACTTTTTTTCTCATTATGCTCTGTTATTGTTAAAAGCCTGGTAAATATTGACCCCATGCAATTAGCAATGTTTCGCTTTATAGGTGTCTTAATGCCTACTATACCAATTGTTATATACACAGAGAAACCTATATTTCCTGAAGGTAAACGAATACTTCTAGTTTTACGATCAATTGTAGGAACAGTGGGACTTATGTTAAGTTTTTATGCCTTCCGAAATATGCCCCTGGCTGATGCTTCTGTTATTGTATTTTCTGTGCCAGTATTTGTAGCTCTGTTTGCTAGGGTTTTCTTGAAAGAACCTTGTGGAATTTGGAATACAATCTCAATTGTATTGACTTTAGTTGGTGTTGTTTTAATTACACATCCACCTTTTATATTTGGTGAAAGTGAACCTGTGAGTAATCAAAAGTATTATAATAGTTTGAGGGGAGCCATTGCTGCATTTGTATCAACAATATTTGGTGCAAATGCTTATGTATTGCTAAGAGTCCTCAAAGGTTTACATTTTTCTGTAATCATGACAAATTTTGGTGCTATAGCCATTATGCAAACATTGTTTTATTCTTTTGTTTTTGGGGTCTTGTGTATGCCCAACTGTGGAACTGAGAGATTTCTAGTTGTTTGTTTAGCTATATTTAGTTATTTGGGACAGATTTTGTTAACAATGTCTCTGCAAATGGAACAGGCTGGACCTGTAGCTATAGCTCGTTCAGCAGATATAGTATTTGCCTTTCTATGGCAAGTGATGTTTTTTGATGAAATACCAAGTAAGTTTTCAGTATGTGGGGCTGTATTAGTTTTAAGTTCTGTACTACTTGTAGGTCTAAGAAAATGGGCTTTAGCTTTGCCAGAAGATTCACAGTTAAGAAGTAAGCTTGGAGTGCTAGCACAATAATTAACGATTTTCTGGCAATTTTTTATTGTTATAACCTGTGATCACTGTTTCTACTTTAAAGCATTCTTATACTTGGTCATCTTTCTTGCGCATTGTAAAATTATTAAATGCTAGATCCCCAAAGCTTTTACAACCTAGTTAGAATGTGCAGAAGACTAGTTTCCTAAAAGTTTTAGTGGGCCACTACTACATATTAAAATAAAATTACATTATGTTCTATTACATTTGAGTGTCTAGCTGACATTGCACTACAAGCAACCAAAGAAACGATAATACTAGATTGTTAACTAAAATCTCTCGGGTGGAATGGTTCTAATCAAAGGACTGATCACCCGCCTATTGACGGAGTGTGTCCCCTCTTTAAGTACACACAAATACAAACATCTGTCATCAGCAATAGTCAACCAACAGAACTATTTTGTTTTCCTATAATATTATAGATAGTTACAATTGTGTTTAATAATTACTACACTTGACTGCATATAGTTACAGTTATTAATCATTAAAATGTACTTAAATATTATAGGCACTTTGTGTATTTTCAAAGACTGTCCTATAAATCTACTTTTGAGTTATTAATGACAGCTGTTGTGTTGTGCTTGTTTGCCTTATCATATACAATTTTGTTCCTATTAACTTTTTATATAGTTTTGTTAACTAATTGCTATTGTAATTTATGATGTTATTCACATAAATATTATCTCTGTTTTATTATTGTAAACTATTCTAGTCAAAAGTATTTTAGAGTTAAGAAATCATAGTCAGCTCATAATCATCTAATTTAAATTTGTACTTATATTTTTTACTTATAATACCTACTTATAATTTAGTTATAATTAACAAGTACCTACTTAACTTACAATGTTTTAAAACTCATCCAACATTCTATGCAGTTTATAAAGTGGTTCAAAGTAGACTAATTATTATTCTCTATATATAAAAATCAAATGCTGTTTGTTTGTCTCGCTAAAACTCGAGAACGGTTTGACCGATTTAAATGGAATTTTTTGAGTGTGTTTGAGTGGGTAAAGGGATGGTTTATATTCATAATTGGAACCGGTAGGGGGCGGTGCAATGGTTTAGGGCAATAAAATGTCTGCCGGGCCCACTAGTATAGAATATAACAGGGCTTTTGTATTCAAAAATGTAATTTATTGAGTTTGGTTATGTATCTTAAAGGTATTCAATGATATATTAGGTGCCAATTATATCACGGTACCAATAACGTTGGTCGCCATATAACGACCAGCAAAAGAGAGACAAACATTTTCATAAATAGGATTAAGCTTGCGAGAGAATGGGATAGATTACAAGTTATATTTTACTGCCATGCCCCTAACAGTTTAGCCCGCTACCAAATTACCTACCAAATTTCATCAAAATCGGTTGAACAGATGGGTCGTTAAAGAGTAGTAGACCGACAGACGGACACACACTTTCGCATAGTTATAATATTATTTAATAGTATGGATTTTGTCATTTATCAATCTATTTGGTAGTGATCGGTGAATATATTGTGATATTAATATAATTTTTTATTTCTAAAAAAAAATTACTATTAACTAGTGTTTTTTTGTTACCTTACAAGTACAGAAAATACCTATTCTAAGTCGACTGGGTACGGTCCTACAGTAATCCTTAATCGCAAATTTGATCGTATAACGGATGAACTAGAAAAAAAACACTAGATAGTAATTTCTTTTTATTTAAAAAACACTACTATTAATATCTACTTAGTGTTTTTTATTTCTAGTTCACCCGACCATTTTTTTTTATTTACCGCCATTTTAAAACAGCTTCACTAGACAAACTTGTACCCTTACCATACGATTTCAAATTATACCGACGACGTAACCGAGCGTGGAGAAACTGGCGTTAGAGTTCAAGTTCGTCCATACAACCACATTCTGAATTTCTGAACACATTTGCAGCACACGCAAAAATAAATTTCAGGACTGACCATTGAACTTGGCACACTTCTTTTGTCGTTGAAGTCAACAACCAAGTCATAATCTTACTAATATTATAAATGAGAAAGTTTGGATGGATGTATGGATGTATGGATGTTTGTTACTCAATCACGCGCCAACGGCTGAACGGATGGCTGAAATTTGGTACAGAGATAGATTATAGTCTGGAATAGCACATAGGCTATTTATCCCGGAAAACTAAGGAGTTCCCGCGGGAATCAAAAAACCTCAATCCACGCGGACGTAGTCGCGGGCATCAGCTAGTATATCATAATACTGAACTTGGCTCTTATTTCACATTTATGTTTTTGATGGGATATCATTACTTTTTGTACAGAAATTATTAGAAGGTACTTAATCATAATAAAATTAATACAAATACTAAATTTTTTATTAACTTTTAATTTACACTATTGTATATTAACCATACCTACTTAGTTTACTAAAAGAATTGTAATAATAATATAACCACAAATATTCCAAGTATTTTGTAAGAAAATCTATGAATGGAGAAGTTTCCATATATTTTTTTTTAATTTATTATGAAAATTAAAACAAAATAAAACAAAAATATGAAAGTATCATTAAAATATCTCAACAAATGAAAAGTTATGGGAGTTTGAAGTTGCTCTTGCAAGAATAATTATCTATCTATATATATAAAATTCAAAGTCCTGACTCCTGACTGACTGACTGACTTATATATCAACGCACAACCTAAAGCGCTGGGGTTAGAAACTAGAAATTTTGACAGTATGTTCCTTTTGTGACGTAGGCGCTCACTAAGGAACGATTTTTCAAAATTCCACCCCTAAGAGGGTGAAATAGGGGGTGAAAGTTTGTATAAAAGTCCTTTATTTCTCAAGTTATATCCCCGAAACTTGGTATGTGAGCTACCGGTTAAAAATAAAGAAATACTACGTGTTTCACAGTTTTTGGAAATTCTACCTCTGAGGGGGTGTTCTAGCCAAGGAAACCTAGAACTTCTAAGGGGATGAAAGTTTGTATGAAAGTCCTTCATTTCTCACGACATTTCTGAAGTTATTTACGAAACTTGATATTTTTGGCTTTCGGTAAAAAATAAAGAAGTAAGAGTGTAACAGTTTTCCAAAATTCCACCCCAAAAGGGGTAAAATAGGGGTTGAAAGTTTGAAAGAAATTCCGTCATTTCTTATGTTATAGCCATGAAAATTGGTACTTGGGCTACTGGTTTAAAATAAAGAAATATATACCTATATTACACAATTTTTGAAAATTCAACCCCCGAAAGGGTGAAATAGGGGATGAAAATTTTTATAAAATTCCTTTATTTCTCAAAATATTTTTCAAGTAAATACCTATAAGAAACTTGGTATTTTGGCTTTCAAATAAAGAAGGACGTGTGTCACAATTTGTACCTAAAAATCCGTCCGTAGGACGCCCGCGACTTCGTTCGCGTGGCTTAGGTTTTTAATTCCCACAGGCACTTCTTCATTTTCCGGGATAAAAAGAAACCTATAGGTAGGTACTACTCAACTATATCCATGCAAAAAATCACGTCGATTCGTGATTTTTTGCATAGGATTGAAGTTTGAATGATTGAAGGACAAACTCTCTATTTGACGTTCTTGGGGATATAAATTTCAAAAACTGAAACCCGTATTTCATCATTTTAGACCGGAAGCCCAAATACCAAGTTTCATTGCTGTAGCTTGAAAAACGACGGACTTTCATACAAACTTAAAATATAAATACCTATAATATTTTTATTTTTTCCATATAATTATGAGGAACTTTCCAGCCTACGTTCCTTAGAAACATAATAGATGGCGCTCTGATGCACACTAAGGATATTATATATAGGAGTAAAATGAGATGATAATATTATTTAAGTACTATTGTCTAATGCTCTATGGCCTGATGCCTGAAAAAGTTTTTACGATGAAAACTAAGGCCAGGCACTCACTATTTCGTTTTGCAATACGGTTTTGGTTAAATTCACTTAATTTTTTCGCCTTTGCATTGAATTTGGACTCCGACACCACTACTGTATATGAAGACCTGCCTACGACATTTGGATACAGATTCTCCTGCATATTGAAGAACAAGGAAGTTTCCAATTTTTTATCTTAACTTTAAAATATAAAGCTGAATTACAATGAAAACTGGTGAGTTTTTTAAATTATCTTCATAAATGACAAAGTTATGAATCATAACTTCGATATTTTTTCCCTTGCGTTTCCAAATTGTCCGGCACGTGGCCGGTCGTCACTGCCGGATTCCACTAGCCGACGCGGGTTATATCGGGCAGTTTAAACTTTAAAATGGGTATAGTAAGCTACCCTTAAAATATAGTCATATGCCATCGCTTACTTTTCTGTAGACCTGTAAAACATCTGACATGGTGTTGCTGGGTCCAACGGCTGGTTCTATCAGGGAGTTACGTCAAACCTGCCAGAAATATGCTGCCAGGCATGGTTTAATCTATAACGTGGCTAAAAGTCAATACATGATCTTTAGGGCCCCCTGTAAGCAGGTGCAATACGAGCCAAGTATTGCGCTAAACGGGGTTGCGCTCGCACATGTGCGTATTTTAAAAGACGAACAATGCCATCATACATAGTTTTGTTTTATCTCAAAGAGATAAGGCAGCGTTTTCGATTAAGCTTCCAATCGACTTGATTTTTTTCCGACATATTCAACAAGTTATTATAATATAAGTACTCTTTATTTGTACCACCATAGAAAAAAAAAACAAAAGAAAAAAGGACTGCAGGTGGTGTCATCCTATAACATACATACATTCGAATAGCTACATACTAATACATAAACCAATAATAAACATTAATAAGACAATATTAAACAATATATATTTAAAAAATAGACTAATATATATATATACTATAATTCAGTTTAAATAAGAAAAATTGTTAATATAATTTTTAAAAATGTCTTCAGTTTGAAAGATTATAGTTTTTTACAGCATTTCTGAAAATGTCTAGTGATTTTACTGGCGTATGGTCAGTGGAAGTGCATTCCAAAGCTCAGTAGCTTGCACAGCAAACGAGTTAGTATAAAACTTCGTTTTATGAGGAGGAATTTTCAGTGTTAAAGTTTGGCATGGTCTTAAGTCGGATTGCACTCCAAGAAAACTGAATTTCTCCTTGAGGTAGGAAGGAGTATTTAAGTGAAATAGCACACAGTACAGAAGAGAAAGTACATGCAAATCCCGGCGACGGCGAATAGGAAGCCACTTGAGCTTTTGACGAAATTCGGATATGTGGTCATATTTACGCAAACCAAATATGAACCGTATGGCAAGATTTTGGAGTCGCTCAAGCTTGGTTTTAGTTAAATTATCCTCATACTAGCTGATGCCCGCGAGTTCATCCACGTGGTTTAAGTTTTTTTCATTCCCGCAGGAACTCCTTAATTTTACGGGATAAAAAGCCTATGTCACTCTCCATGTCCTCAACTATACCCATACCAAAAATCACATCGATCCGTTGCTCCGTTGCGGCGTGATTGAAGGACAAACCAACTAACCAACAAACAAACACACTTTCTCATTTATAATATTAGTATGATTTCAACCAATTTACAATCATTAATGAATTATACACGTAAACCTTTCTCTTGAATAACTCCGTCGATTGGTGAAAACCGTATGAAAATCGGTTCGGTAGTTTTTGAGTTTATCGCGTTCAGAGAGACAGACACGGAAGGAGGACTTTGTTTTATAATATCACAGTTTTACGATAGTAATATGACAGTGTGTAGTAGATCTAATTGCGTTTGGTGATGGATAGGGTTTTTAAGATGCAAACTAACAATATAATATTATATAATACACAGACTCGGTATTTATAATAAATATATAAAATTTATTGCAATGCAACAATATAACAACAACTAGATCTGTACGGTCCACAGTCCAACCGTACATTTTGCTCCATCAGCATTAACCTACTTTTCGTACTTTTCATTATACATTCAAACTAACAATCAATCAGTGCGCAAATCATCATCGCGACCAGCACGCGTGCCACTCTATCATTAGCATTTAGCATTTATCATTTAATTATAATTATTAAAATAGTTATAATTATTAGCATTCAATAAACTATATTTTTCCATCATTTCTATCATTCAACGGTTTTAGACCGAACAAGATCCTTAACTACTCGCAACCCAGGTAAAGATAGGTCTACTTTCTTGACATTTGTTGTTCAAGCACCGAGAAGTACCCCTATATTCAATGTACTCTGTGCCGAGAAGTTAGTGACTCGGAAATTGTTATAATGTAATATCCTAAAACAATATAGTTACGTCACGCCATTAAACATAGCTGCCACATGAGTGGGAACTTCTCTGATTGGCGGACACCTCGCGTAACGACTGCTTTGCCTAATAGGTCCAGCGCATCGAGCGGCGCTAACAAGTGATATGTAGGAAGTATGGATTTAGTTTCACACGATCTATACTTATAATTAGGGATGGGCCGAAATTCGTTTCACATTCGGTTTAACAGAATTTCGGCGTCTTTAACCGAATTTCGGTATTCGGCCGACATTCGGTTAAAATGCCGAACGTTCGGTACAAAAAAATATTGAAAAAAATTCACTATTTTGGCTAAAATAATAAAACAATCACTTCATAGTCATAGTAATTTATTTGTTGTCTGTAATCGCTTATTTATAAGTACTACAAAAATCTTTTTCTAAAAACAAATCAAATTAAACTGATATTCCTCTTAAATTATTTGCTACACTTTTTTATTGCTATTTGCTAGTAGGTACTTAAAATTTACCAAAGGCAGATTATGATGCAAGAACACCAAGGATTCCGCTTTTTCTGGCAGGAGTCTGTTACGTTTTTGCTCGTATAAATTTCCTACCTCCGATAAAAGTCGCTCAGAATATACTGAGCTTCCAGGAGCTGATAGAAATATTCGTGCCAAAAAACTCATGAATAACCACAGTTCACCCTAATATGATTGGTCAAAGCAGATGTAGACGCTGAACGGCCACTACCACCACGAGATATCAGTGAATCACACAAAATACATTTAACTTTATTTCTTTCATCAGTTTCTGTATAAAATGTCAAAATACTTGATTTTTTTCGTCCACTCATTGTATTTAACAGTTAACTTGAATATATTTAAAATTTATTACTTTAAACTTCGTTAGTCCACTTAAAATCATGCAAAAACAATAACGCATGTGTCGCGTAGATGACGTATTTGCTAGTGAGCACTGAGCGGCCGGCCAAGAGACATGCGGGGCTTGCGCGGGTTGCGGGTGGTAAGTACCTACGAATAATTCAAGTGAACGCGTAAACACGTTAGGAATTGTCGCACTTGAGAAAGCGCTTGAAAAGAACCGAAGTTCGGCCGAATTTTCAATATTAACCAATGTTCGGCCGAAGTTCGTATTCGGTTCAACCCACATTCGGCCCATCACTACTTATAATGAAACTGTAACTGGACTGAAGTCCCCCTGCCGCGTCTGTCTGAATGCGATAAACTCATAAACTACCGAACCGATTTTAAAGTTTAAACTGCCCGATATCGCCCGCGTCGGCTATTGGAATCAACTGCGTGACGTCACGGCAGTGACGACCGGTCACGTGCCGGACAATTTGGAAACGCAAGGGAAAATATACCAAAATTATGATTCATAGCTTTGTCATTTCTGAAGATAATTAAAAAAACTCACCAGGTTTCATTGCAAGCTTAGCTTTATATTTTAAAGTTAAAATAAAAAATTAGAAACTTCCTTGTTCTTCGATATGCAGGAGAATCGGTATCCAAATTCGACGCAAAGACGAAAAAATTAAATGAATTCAACCAAATCACGCAACCGCATCGCAAAACGAAATAGTGAGTGACTGGCCTTAGTTTTCTTAGTAAAAACTTTTTCAGGCATCAAGCCATATTACTATAGCATTAGACTATGGTACTTGTCATTTTTGAAAACATGTTATTTTTGAAAACGCCCACTCTTATAATATCCTTAGTGTGCATCAGAGCGCCATCTATGATGTTTCTAGGGAACGTAGGCTGGAAAGTTCCTCATTGTTGACATGCATCAGATGACAAGCCTGGCAGAATAGGTATACACTATACATTTTCGACTTTGTGAAGCTTCCCGTCTGGTCGGATATTTATACTCGAGTGACCTTATTGCAGACAAGCGCTAGGTATATATTATATTATATAGGTATATATAAAAAAAATTGACAGTCATTTTGGGACTGCCGATAGATGTGAAAACGAATACTTATTATTATTATTTTTCAATTATTTAATATTTAAAAAAAAATCATAATAATAATGTCGCGCCCCAAGTAGCGATGGTATCATGAAAAAAATCTCATCGAGCCGTACCCAATCGTGTCACACCGCTGGAGGGAATCCCACAGGTAGTGTAAGCAATCCCACAAGCAAAAGTAAGTAACAATTTTAATTCGTTAGTCGAAGTGGGATAGCGTATGTAGATAATAATTATGAACTTAACCCTAGAGTACTAATGATCGCCTGGGAGGCCGCGCTCTCCTAGTTTTTTCGCTATAATTTGAAATCGCGCGACAGGAAATTACCTTTCAACCGGCAGAATTTCATTATCAGTTTTTGCACGGGTCAAATAACAAATTTAGCGACCCGCGAACCGCCGCGCACCCCTCGCGCACCCCGCGTGCGTCGCGTTTTAGAAAAATGCCTACAAAAAAAATACCCAGACCACTTAACATGGTTCTGTAAACGGCATTGGCTTTATATATAATATATCTTTTTGAAGGTATAATTTATAGAAGCTGAAGTTTACAATCACTTGCATATAAACGGAAAGAATGCGTCAACGACCGCGATAACGATCGCGATTTCTCAAAGATATATTTTCCCGATAAAGTTATTACATTTCAGTGATAATCCAGTCTATTATTGCACTAAAATATATTTATAAACATATTGTATTGAGTTTTTATTTGTATTTGTCAACAAACAATAAACAACACAAAACTCAGACAACAAAACCCAAAAGTTTGGCACAGATTCAAATTACTTCTTACTATAGCTTTTTATTTATTTATTTTTTTTCGAACTTGACGGTTATAGTGTGGCAGTGTATAGATTATTTAATAGACTTGTCTATGATCCAAAGTTGTTCAAACAAATATAAACTCTTTCATAAAGAAAAAACAGTTTCAAATAGCTCGGACCGGCCGGACCCGCCGGCGGGTCCGTGCCTGTTTAAGCAAAAGTAGGTTAACAAGGCGGACCCGCCGGCGGGTCCTCTGCCGGTATAGAGAAACCCTTCCTCTGCGGTCTCAATTTAATTTTATCTTATCTTTAAATTTACTGAAGCTATGTAAACAAACTACGTCATTCAAATCGTTACGAACTACAGCTGTAGATTAAAGTTTGAAAGGTCTTCTTTAATGTTTACACAGAAAAATTACAAAATTATAGACCAAAAATTACCCTCTTTTTTTTTTTGGTACCAATAAAATAAACAATGTTACCCGTATCTATAGACTTTTTGATTGATGTGCACTATGGTCAATCATCTTAGAGTAAAAACACACGTAACAAAGACTCTGTCCCTTAATTCTTGCTCTAGAACAAAATCAAAAACGACAAAAAATTTGTTGGTGTAACAACAAAATAAAGTTGGTGTCCTCGCACAAAATTTCTACCCACCCATTGATTACAATTACAATAAGAACGTCAAAAAATTCCTACTGTGTCCTTGTCTATCCTAGTATTTAATACCAAAGTTAGAGAGGAATCGAGACAGTATTATATTTTTATGGGAAAAAAATGTGCGCATCTGCGGAGGACGCGTTCCGCCATACTAATTGTAACCGGAATCCGGTTACATGACAGATAACTCCGAAAACGCCCAGTAACCGGAATCCGGTTACTTGCCAGAGTACCATAAAAATTTTGATGCAAGTTATTAGTTTTTTAAAGTAATCTCAACAGACAGTTAATTTACTTTTAGAAAATGTTAAATTATTCAAATGTTTATCGAAAAAAATAAAAGAAATCATACTCATAAGATATCACTATTTTGCCAAAAAATGTATGTAGGTATTGCGTTAAGTTTATAGAACCATACAAGACTATTGAAAATATAATTTTTGTTAATTCATTTAAAAGGAAGAGGGTGCCCTATAAATAAATAATAAATAAATAAAATAAAGGGGTAATGCTGCCAGCATCTTGGGTACAATGCCTCGCTGCGGTGGTCTCGATGACGTTTTAGATTTAATTTAATTTAATTTAGTTTTAATTTAATGTAAATAGTTTTAATAAATAACATCAGTTATTGTATCTAAATAATTATCAAAATAACCAGTAAATAAAATAAATAATTTTTTTCTTAATTTTTTAATAAAGACATAAAAAACTACTTGTTTTTCAAAAAGTAGCCTCCCAGGCGATGAGTATTAAAATAATGAGCAGTAAAACATTAGTACTCTAGGGTTAAGCACTCCAGTCTTTATTCTAGCTTCGTGGTTGTATCATTCGTCTTTGGTAAAAGGTCCCAGAATCTAGAGCCGTAAAACAAGTGAAAAGAAAAAACCAACAGGCGTCAGCTGCCAATGTCAAGTGTCAACTTCTGAACTGTCAAGACCAAGAGTCAAGGCCATAGAAGTCTAAAACCAAGAACAGAAGAATTTCTTTAGAAATTAATGAATTAAAATTACGTAAATAAAACAGATTTATATATTACAACTTCGATTTCTTAGAAAAATACGAAAATTCAAATTTAACAATGGCGGATAGGCTAACCCAGTTGCAGGATACTATTAATCAGGTATGCTTATAAAATTACTTACAATACACATTTCTATGGTTGACAATTCCTTGTTGAATTATTTTGTGTTGTCACTTTTCAGCAAGCTGAGCATTTTTGCAACAGTATAGGTATTTTACAACAATTTTCGATACCTAGTAAATTCCCGGGGTTTGAAAGAAGCGGGTCACAAACACCACAGCAACAGCAGAATCAGGAGGATTATGCTATGTTATTTGCGACACTTATATCCCGCTGTGCTAAGGATATTGATACACTCATAGAATCATTACCTAGTGAAGAAAGTTCTACTGAACTTCAGGTACAGAGTTTGCGGCGTTTGGAGGCTGAGAATAAGGAGGCTGCAGAACAGTTGGAGGAAGTAAGTAACCTACCTTTTTACTAAAAAAAAATCTTGGCTTTTTCATGGCATGCCCATTTTTAAGCAATTTTGTATAGAGGGAGTTTGCACCCTAGAGACATAATATAGGCTAGTTCTTATGCTGGAAATCTAAAAGTTCCCATTGGAATTTTAATCAATTGATGCTGAAAGGATCTATCTATTTTGTTGAGTTGTGTTGGCTTAATACTCTGCTAATAAGATCTATCACATAACTAAATTAGCATTGTTTTAAGTATTAATAATTATCTAACAAAAAGAAAAGGTACTAATTCAGAAATTACTATGAAAATATAATGTAAGCAGTAGCTACTTTTTTATTGTTAAAAAATAACTTGAGCCATGAGGTCTCCATTAAGTTGTTTTATTTTTATTTTTAGGTAGTGCGCCAAGGTGAGATACTGCTGGAGAAGATACAAGGAGCCTTAAGTGATATCGCACAGTGTCAGCTTGATATGCAAAACCCTGCACTAATACTAAATAAGGATGTGAAACCTCAGTTATAGGATTTGAGATCTGTTATTTTTCTGCTGGTGGTCACCATGTTAATAATTAACATGGTGATCACTTAAATTATTTAAGTCTTGTTTAAACATAAAATAAGTTAAAATACATTGATAGTTTAATTATTAAGTTACAATATAAGGAAATTACATTTTTGGGCATAAAACTTCACAATTAAGATAAAAGTAATAAGTTATTACTAATAACTACCTTGAACCAGCCAATAAGAAATGCTATTATTACCTCGTCCCCCACCTGAAAGTGGTGAGTATGTGTTACAAAGCGAAAATGTGGTTATTAGCTCTCAATAGTAAAAACTGTTAGATTGTAATCTAACTAGTGAAATTGTAAACTGTCGACAGATTGTGAACCATTCAATACACTGAGTGTCAATTTGTGAAATATTGTATTTATATTTTCTTGTCTCTTTCTTGTAGTTAAGGTTCGACATAAACAATCAGGTAGTGCCACTTAGGTTTTATCCTTATATCGGATTATTTAAAGCGTGTCTGGCAAGTGGATATTTACCTCTTAACTGGCGGAAAGTCAAAGCGATGTTAATACCAAAGCCAGCAAAGAAAATCTACCAAGAAGCGAAATCATTTAGATGCATAAGTCTATCATCTTTCATTCTGAAATCTCTAGAAAAGATAATAGATGGGCATATACGGTCGAAACTAGACTTGAGTGTCATGCCACTGCATTCCAACCAACATGCATACATGACAGGCAAGTCTACAGAAACTGCCCTTCATAATCTAGTGGTACTTAAGGATTGAATAGAGAATTGGATTATGAACATGCTGCAGCATCGCTCGATATCATCTGAACTAGGTGGAGAGGAATACACTATAAAATCTACCAGAGGCTTCCCACAAGGAGGTTGCCTATCGCCACTGCTATGGTGTCTCCTATTATATTCATTGGTAGCAAAAATCAATGACATGAAGATTTATATGCAAGCATACTCCGATGACGGTGTGCTCCTAGTAACTGGCAAGGATCTGAACATAGTTAGAAACATTATGAGCACTGGTATTAAAACTACTATTAAATGGTGTCGAGAGAAAGGACTTAACCTGAATCCTTAATCTTTTTACCAAGAAAAGGAAAACAACACATCTGATACCAATTGTATTTGAAGGTGTTGAGATGGAACTGCCTCGTTGGTCTAGTGGTTAGCATGTTTGACTGCGGCTGACGAGGTCCCGGGTTCGATTCCCGGGTCGGGCCATAGTTAAGTGTTGGGTTTTTCTGACCAGAAAATTCTCAGTACTAGCCCGGAGTTAGGAAGTTGGCGGTGTGTCACCCCCGTGCCTCGGAGAGCACGTTAAGCCGTCGGTCCCGGTTATTATCACTAACATGATAATAGTCGTTAAAGCCCGCCAACCCGCATTGGAGCAGCGTGGTGGGTCTAAGCTCTAATTCCCACTCTCCTATGAGAGTGGAGGCCTGTGCCCAGCAGTGGGACGTTAATGGGCTGTAGTGGTGGTGGTGGAGATGGAACTGATTAAAGAAGTTAAATATTTAGGAATTATGCTAGACAACACACTTAGATTTAGAACCCACATAGTAGAACAATGCTCCAGAGCTAAAATAGCCCTTCTTCAATGTAAAAGAGCGGTGGGCAGAACATGGGGCATGAAACCGTAGTACTAAAATGGATATATACGGCCATCATACTACCCAGAATTCTGTACGGAGCAATTGTTTGGTGGCATAAAGCAACAATAAAAACAATTAGCAAAGAGCTGACGAGAGTCCAAAGGATGGCTATGCTGATGATCTCTGGGGCTATATGGACACTCCATCCTCGGCTTTAGTGGTTCTTCTAGGACTATATCCTTTGGACCTCGAAGCCAAGAAAAAAGCACTTGAACACTGGTGTAGAATGAAAATGTCTAAACAGTGGAAAGGCAATTTTATGGACAAAGGACATACTGATGTTGAGAGCATATATGGAGATATATCTCCATTTCAGCTAAATCCGTCCAGTAGGTTTTGCGTAAATGAATAGCAAACATACACACACAAACTTTCGCCTTTTTATTATTATTGTTGGAATATGCATGGATGGATATATGGATGAACTATGATGCCCGTGACTTCCTACGCGTGGATTGAGGTTTTTTGGTTCCCGCGGGAGCTCTATCATTTTCCGGGTAGCCTATGTGCTATTCCAGACTATAATCTATCTCTGCCAAATTTCATCCAGAATCCGTTCAGCCGTTGGGGCGTTATTGAGTAGGTAAGAAAGATCCATCCAAACTTTCGCATTTATAATATTTATTTGACTAGAGGTCGCCCGCGACTTCGCCCGCGTACAATTGTTGATTTCCTATGAGATTATGCAATTTTCCCGCTGCAAACTGCCGATCTATAGAGGCTTTTTAGGGTTCCGTACCAAAATGGTAAAATGGAACCCTTATGGTGCGACTTTCTCCGTCTTTTTTTTTTTTTTTGCTGCGATCTCACCTGATGGTAAGTGATGATGCAGTCTAAGATGGTAGCGGGCTAACCTGTTAGGGGCATGGCAGTTATATTAAACCCATACCGATATTCGGTTTCTACACAGCATCGTACCGGAACGCTCAATCGCTTAGCGGCACGACTTTGCCGGTAGGGTGGTAACTATCCACGGCCGAAGCCTCCCACCAGGCACTGGTCTGTCTGTCCGTCTGTCCGTCCGTCACAATCGATTATTTCAATAACTACCGAAGCTATCGACATGAAATTTGGAATAGTTGTGTATATTAGTGGTCCAAAGACAATGGAATTAAAAAAAATTGGAAATTATTTTTGTTCTTATTTAAAAAGGGGGGAAAATCTGAGGGTTGAAATTTAAAAGTGAGATAACTGTACTGTGTGGGGTATCATATGAAAGGGTTTACTTTGTACATTCTAAAACAGATTTTTAATAATGATACTTTTTGATTTATCGGGGAAAATGTCTAAAAAAATACCGTTCCCCCCCCCCTTATCTCCGGAGTTTACCAATCGAAAAATTTTAAATAATTATGGTCAATAAGAATTTACGTATATTTTACAGGAAAACTATAGCCAATGCTCTAACTAGCATAGTTTTTTTGATATTAACAATAAACCTCTACAAACAAAGTTAATATTGCGGTTCATTAACAAAGGTAATTATTTATTAATAATGGTACGGAACCCTTCGTGCGCGAGTCCGACTCGCACTTGCCCGGTTTTAAAGCTTATGCAGGTTTTTTTATTAATTTAAACTAATAACTTAAATGCTGATTTTCATGTAAATACTTCAAGTGCTTCAAAATCATAAAATTTTTATGTAACCCCTCACCCCATTTCACCCCTTTTGGGGTGGATTTTCGTAAAATTATACAGGTTATTATTATTTAAAGCCTAAATCTAAATAATAATCTAAATCCTGATTTTCAAGTCTCTTACTTCAAAAACTTGGAACCCTTATGTAAGCTTCCAACCCCCATTTCACCCCTATTGGGGTACATTTTCGTAAAATTGTTAACGCAGGTTTTTAATATTTATAACTAATAACTTAATTGCCAATGTTCATGTCTCTAACTTCAAAAACAAAGGACTTTCATACAAACTTCCAACCCCTATTTTAACCCCTTAGGGTCTCAAAACCCTTTCTTAGCTGGCGTCTACACCATAGAAATAATCTACTTTCCAAATTTCAAGTCTGTACGCTTTATAGTTCCTGAGATATCGTGATTAGTCAGTGAATGAGTGGTATTTCGACGTATTTCGACGTGTTGCGAAGCTGAAGTGGCAATGGGCGGGGCACATAGAAGAACTGATAGACGTTGGGGTCACAAAGTGCTGGAGTGGCGACCACGCACGGGAAAGCGCAGCGTTGGCAGACCCCCTACTCGCTGGACAGACGACATCAGGAGACTCTCCTGAGGAGAGTCGCAGGGAGCCGCTGGGTCCAGGCGACGCAAGACCGAGGCGTGTGGAAATCCTTGCAAGAGGCCTATGTCCAGCAGTGGACGTCTATCGGTTGAGGATGATGATGATGATGACGCTTTTATATATATATGTCACCGTAAGATTGCAAAGGTAGTTGAATTGTAATCTAACTAGCGATATTGTAAACTGTCGACAGATTACAATTTAACGCATTATTTTTCGGTAGATTGTAATCTGTTAGGTATATTAACCCAATAAAACCGATCAGGTATGCAAAAGACTGAGTTTGTAAAAAGAATGTCATGGTTTTAAAACAAAATTAATTTGAATTTAGAATACAGAGCTATTACAATTTTTTTTTATTTGAAATGACCAGTACTGAAGAATGGCAAATTCATAGGTAAAGACCTAATAATATCTTATAATATATAGAAGATTTGATTTGATGGATCAATGGATAAATTGTGTGGATTGGTTCATTTATGAATTTATGTCCAAACATGTAGGTACCTATATTAGCTGCCTACATCAGATTCTAAATTAAAACACAGCAACATAGGAAAAACCGGCCAAGTGCGAGTTGACGAGTACCTTGGAAGGATTTTGGTTTAAATTAGACATATAAATAAAAGAAGACGTTGATACAAATTTACAATAAATGAAGTTTAAAAAATACTCTTCTTCCTTTTATTTTTCCTGTAAAGTTTATAATAGAATCTGAAAAATCCCTTTTATTTTAGACCACAAAACTAAGTTTGTAAAGGTTTATGCCTGATTTCTTACAAACGATTCAGGATAGAGCCAAGCGTCAGGGCCAATAGTGGGATCTATGGCGGAGCAGAGCCGTGGCGCAGACGGTTGTCGCAAAAAGGCACGACTGTCGTATAAAGACACGCCTGTCGCAACCTAACAAATTTCCTTAAATATATTAGATAGATAGATAGATAGATAAATTCTTTATTGCTACACAAGACATAAAAATACATAGAAAAAACAAAACAAAACAAAGTGCGCAAGGGCGGTCTTATCACTAAAAGTGATCTCCAGCCCATTAATTAAGAACCTTTAAGATAGGAGCGGGATAGTGCAACAATATAGATAGCTATACAATATAGGTAAGGTGAACCGAGGCTATTGCATCTAAAAAGTGAAATTTTTTTGACCGAGGTATGTTTAAGAAGCTGTATTTCTGCTACAGAATAATTTACGGATAAACTCTTTAAATATTTGAAAAGATCAGATACTTAAGACTTAGTTTTACTTAATTGCATTAAAATACACCCAGTATATTCTTATTAAAATTGATGTTAATTCCAAGGACCGATTTTAGCCACATTAGCCCCGTATCGGGGGTAAATGTAACTTTTCACTCTTAATTCCTAAACTTAAGAGTTACAATGCTCAAACTCACTGAATATGATAAACAAAGGCATTTAAGAAAATGATTTGAGCCCTACCTCAATGTAGGAAGGTTAATTTCTCTTTAAAAATACTTTTTTGGTAAAAGAGGGGCTATTGTAGCTTTTTTTTTACTTTAGTGTTGGGAGTAGGCCTGATAAGTATGTAGTATCGATTATCGATAATGTTTTGAATGAAATACGTTTTCATATATCATTTAAGTAATATTTTTGAAAAGTTAGGTTAGGTATTAGGTGGGAAAATTTTCTAGCAAAAATTTGGGCGTTTTAACATATATTGGTTAAATTATAAAACAAAAGTTGGGTCTGTGTGAGCCGGGAGCTAATACTTAACCATCGGTGAAGGTAGGTAGCACGATTCAAAACTTTTACCTATCATCTTACAAATTCTGTTTTTAACTTTATCGATAAAAAAATACATTGGCATCACTAATACTTTTATTTCCATACTAAAATCAACAGGGCTATTGTGTCTTTCTTTGTAGATATAATAGCCCCGTGTCACAATTTTAGTGGGGCTAATGTGTTTTTATAAATAACTCCAGATAACTACGGCAGAGAAAAAAATAATTATCAAATAACAAGGAATTATTCATTATATTTGCAATTAGCGTAAAATTTTGTTCAAAAAAGCTCACAGTAAAATTTTGTCGACTAAAACAACACAGTAGGTTTTCAGCATACTCATCGAAAAATGACCGAAAAAAAGAAAGACGCCATGAATAAAACAGTAGACGAGATAAAAGCACACTCTATGATCGATTTTAATAAACATTAGTTTCTCTATCCACTAGTAGATGTCGTTTCCCGTAAATCTATTTGTAAAGGAAGATAAAATGATAAGATGCAATAGCCCCGAAGTTACAATAGCCTCGGTTCACCTTACCACATAAACTTTGCATACTAATAATACATAAATAATTTTATAAATACATTAGGTAGGTATTTACTTATTACTAATCGTTCACGTAACGCTTTGCATGTGTCCAAGGCTTTAAAATGCGACACACCTGCATTCAGCAATTCCGGGTCATCCGGAAAACCGGCTACTATGACATTAACTACGACTCTGTGGATATTCGATTTGAGACCTTTATCGGGTTACTATAAGGTTGCAATGAAAGATAGGAGTTAGTTGAGGTAGGTACATTGAAAGCGTTCCTTTTAAGATATAGAAATGTTTGTGCGATATGTAACATAGGTACGTAACTTAGGTTCTAAGTAAAATACCTGCATAGTAGAGATGAGCACCGATAAAATAAGTACCGATTTTCATCCGTTTTGTTTGAGATCGCACTAACTTAGGAACTTTACTTTAGTGAGCTTTTCAATAAAAATGTGATGGATGCAAAGATGTAGGTAAGTTATATGTTTAACTCCCAGAATTTCCCGAGTTTTTCATGATACTTAGGTTAGATCGTAATGTGTAGGTAATCCCCTTGTAATTGCTTTGAAACATAATAATTAGGTATAAAACCATTTCTGGTAAGAAAAACTAGCCTGTAGCCATGCGAAACGTTTGGTTTGGTTTATCTAGCTGCGCAATATTTTCACAATATGTAAAGTAGGTATACACATATTGAAGTGCGTAAGACATATAATTATTAATTATGTACCTATTCTACTAACTAGCTGATGCCCGCGACTTCGTCCGCGTGGAATAACTTTTTTCAATTTCCGCGGGAACTCCTTAATTGTCCGGGATAAAAAATAGCCTATGTATAATAGCTCCAGGTCCTCAAACATACCCATGCAAAAAATCACATCGATCTGTTGCTCTGTTGTGGCGTGATTGAAGGACAAACCAACAAACAAACTGTCGCATTTATAATATTAGTATGAATCAGTGCTCTATGTCAAAGTATGCTGTAGGATCCAAAGTTCTACAGTTTAAAAAAAATATATAGGTAACTACCTACTTAATATAGGCTAGCGCTTGGCTGCAATCAGACTTGCTTGCAATTGGTGATGCAGCCTAAGGTGGAGCGCGCATGCCTAGAAGATGCCTATTCACTCTTGACTTGAAGGTACCCATAGATATTAAAAGATGAGGGGAAAACGGAAGCCGGAAGTGCATTCCATATCCTAGCGGTCCGAACCAGAAAGAAGGAAGCAAACCGCTTCGTACGAGCCCGTTCGAATTTCGACTGCGTAAGGGTGCAGAGCTGCAGACTGCAGACCTTGTCGAGTTATTCAGAAATCAGAATAAATTGAGCTTTTCTCGCTTTTCCAGTAGACTTTCGAAGACGAGGTTTCGCAAACCACGCTTTGCTGATCTATGCAACCCAGCCTCTCGCCGGCTCACCGCGCCGCGCCTTCATACATACCTGTACAGTAGTTGACATAGATAATACACTATACCTAGTTGATAACCAGCCTTCTTAGCGTGAACACGTTGCAGCTCCGAAAGCGAAACCGCAGTCCGCATCGAACACTCGTTTGCGTCAGAGATTCGAATTTGTTTACAAAAGCATACACACTTTTTTGCCATCGTTTCGATAATAAACTTTGCTAACAGTGGACAGTGTAGACTAGATTGATTGTGTTTGTGATTGATTGGAGACGATTAATTTCACGAGTATGTGCAATTTTCTTGATTGAACCGGAGAAGTGAATGTGAAATCTTGAAAACTCCCGGAAGGACGGATCGGCTCTCCCTCTGTATTTCCGCAACAGGTATGCAGTTGACCAGTTTAGAAATTTTTAAGTACACTTATGTAATTTAATATAATATTCTAATTCAAAATATATTTATTTAATTTAGGTAGGTACACTGTATAGACCATTGACGTCCAATTACTTAAAGGTAAAACATGATGGTGATAATCGGTTATCTTAAAACTAAAGCTTTAAAGCGAGGGTTCCAAACGCGCCCTAGTCTGGTTTAATTAAGTGCCTAAATACATAATTTAGGTAAACTCAATTACCGACAAATTTTAGCTACCTTAGCATCGCTATAGATCTCTACTTTATGCGTTTTCTGACACGAACTTGACCTGGTTTTTACCCGCCTACGGCAAAGGAAGGGTTATGACTGTAGCAGTATGTACTTATTGGTATTTATGTAAGTTGAATGTTCCATCGTATCGCTTAAACTACTTAGCCGATTTTGATGAATGAGGTGTCAATTTCATCAACAATTTATTTCTGTACTCGAGCAGCGGGCTACAGTTTTTATACGACTGCCTGAAAAAAGGAGTATATTGCTTTCAGGGTTCATGTATGTATGTATGTATGTATGTATGTGAGTTTGTATATTCCACCATAACTTCTATACGTCTGAACCGATTTTAATAAATGAGGTATCGTTAGAATCCCTAGCTTATTCCGGGTGGCATAGGCTAGTAAAGTTTAAAAAAAATTGATGGTCCCCCATTAAAGATTAAAGTTGAAAAAAAATATTCGAAAATAAGATTAACTATATAATCATCATCTAGAAAATGATGAGTAGATTCCAAAAATATATAACACTATAGTTCAATATCCCGAGTGACACGGGCTATAAATTTTTGAAAATTCAATACGTGCTACGGTAGAGCAGTCGTATTTTTTAATAATTTTAATTATATTCACTTGTTTAAACTTTTTCTTGTTGAATATGTTTCTTTCCGTCATCGTACCGGAACGCTAAATAGCTTGGTGGCACGTCTTTGCTGGCAGGGTGGTAACTAGCGTAGGCCAAAGTTACCCAAGGGGCCAGACCAGAGAAAATTTAGAAATGATAAATTCCAAAAATTTAATCACAGAATGAGCAATGGATCGAACGCAGAACCCCCCACTTGTAAGATCACAGTACTCACTACTGTGCCAGGGAGGTCGTCTTAATACGAAATCTTGCTTTAATTTTATTCTACAGAAACAATCCTCGGCTCGTTCATAACTTTTCAGTTTCACTGTTTAATTTTTACGCCGTCTTTAACTGACTCTTAAGCAAAGTAATGAACACAAGTTTAAGGTTACCACTTAAAGCTTGGAGACTACTTAGATCTTAGGCGTACACTGAGAAAAATGGGTTGAAGTCGACGTAATAAAATATTATGCAAACATTGTAAAATACTCTTCTTACCACTAATAAAACAGTGCGCAATACTTTAAATAGTGACACGAATGTATAATTATTCTGCAGGGCATTAAACTTCATTGTGCAGGAAACCTCATCAAAACATTATGTTCAAATGTCTTATATTTTATCGTGCAAGAACTATATGCATAATAAAATTATGGATTAAGTATTATAATTTACAGTGATCAAAGCACAAAAAAAAGTGACGTCTTAAATGCACCATGTAATATAGTTTTTTGCATAGAAAATTACGGTTCAAAGAGTTGCACCATAGCATTCGATGCAATGCATTATTATATTTCAAACTACGCAGCTAATTTTGCACAATAAGTACATCAATCCCGAGGAACAATAAAATTCAGTGCGTATAGATATTATTTCACGTTAAAGAATCGTGCCAGGTTGAAAAAATATTGCTCAGCACAAAAATGTTTGAAAATTCATTAAAAAGTATGGTGCCTATGTACTTAAACATTACGTGCATTTTAAAAATTCATTAAAAAATATGTTGCGTATGCATATAAACATAACGTGCATGCAGCGAATCGGGGGATTCCGGTGCGGGCGGCGGGGGTCCCGGGACGGGGAGGGTAGGTGAGACGCCCGCGGGGGGTAATCGGTCACATCAAAATCAAACAAATCAAAATTACATCACACCATTCTGTGACCTCCGTGACGTGGGTAAGGGTGTGATGCCATGTTGTTCATTGTGTAATTAATTATAATACCTATTTTGTGTGAAAAATGAATCCTATGGGAGAACTACTGAGAAAATGGGGCTTTAGTGACGATGTAATAGAACATTTTCCCAGTAAGTACCTAGTTACCTATTTTTTTGTTTCGTCAGACGCCTTGGTGGTCAGTGTTGAAAAAAAAACCAGAAGTACTTAGGTTCTATAGATAGGTATAGATCGCGCCAAACTTCTAGTCCGACCTGAAGATTCAGCAGCTCTTTGCGGCGCAACGAGCTCCTGTACCGGTTTCTACACACGGGTGAAAGCGGGTAGCGGGGGGCTGCATAAATCAAACAACTTCAGGTCGGAGTAGAAGTTTGGCGCGATTACTGTCTGCTTATACGCAGTAAATAACGCAAGTGATCTCATTATACTATATATAGCTTTTAATTATACAGGGATATTTGTAATTCATAAAAAACTTCTTATAGACAGATCCTAGGCATCACCAGCCAACAACTTTTGTTCTATGACTTTACGTAACTCAATAAAAATACCTTAAATGTTTTTATTATATTGGGTTGGTTACCTATCCTTTTTATTATTATGATGATAATAATTTAAAAAGAACAAAAAACCCGACTGCTTGTATACCAAAAAGTATAAAACAAGACATGAATTGAAGTATTTCATTATTATCAATTTAAATCGTAATATTAATAAAATTTATCAAGGCGCAGTCGCACGTCCAATAGCTAACCTTAACGTGCGACTGCGCCTTGATAAATTTTATTAATAGTATACGATTTAAATTGATAATAATGAAATACTTCAATTCATGTCTTGTTTTATACTTTTTGGTATACAAGCAGTCGGGTTTTTTGTTCTTTTTAAATTACTTTTTTATTTCAAACTTTTTAGCTAAGCATTTACCGTAAACCGGTGACGTTTTATCTGCTCGAAGTAGCATCTATTATCTATTCTGTGGTAGCTAGCACCAAAGGTACTAATAAGTATTTTGCATAAGAAGTAGTAATAAGCAGCGGATTAATTCATTCGTAATGACGAGAGGTTGTCACCATAACCAGCATCAAATTTGCATATGTTATAATGCTAATATTAATTTGGTAAAGATTGTAAATCTGCTATTTTTCATTAAATATGAGCTCATTAATTTTCGAAAGTCCTATCGCATCGACGTCAGGAGACCTCGGCAATGAACGTCGGCTACTTACGAAAATGCCCGTAGACATATGCCTTCTCCCTTACCTATCCGCTGCCGGCAGCGTCAATTTCTGTTGAAGGTTACTGTATTTCTACGATATCTCATAAGATATTCATTTAAATTGAATGGCGTAAATGACAATTTTTGTCTAAATTAAATACTTGAGATGAGTAAGATATTTATTTTGATAAGGAATTATCGATTAATACTATGTTGGCAAAAACACCTTCGCAAGTAAAGCACTGTGTAGACCAAATTTGAAAATCATAAAAATGGTTATTGTGAGTCAACCTTAAAAGATAGTTATATGCTATCGTGAACTTTTTTTTAGAACTTTTTGAGAGGAACGTTTCCACCATACATTGTTGTCGTGTAACTTTAACGATTTAGGCAGCGCACGCCACGTAAGCTCTCAGATGAGATGATTTTTTCCGACTTAACTAACATTATTGCAATTTTCGTAAGGATCTCTAATTTGTTTGGAAATAAAATATAGCCTATTTTACTTGTTAATAATGTAGCTTTCTATAAGTGATATAAGTTTTAAAATAGGTTGAGTGGTTTTTGAGATAATCCACCTAGTTCGATAGATATAGATGATATGAGTAGGAGCTTTAAACATTTCCTTTGAAACCTCGTAAATCCTAAATTATCATTTAAACGGAAAAATGGTTTGAGGATCCTAGGTGTGATTTTAAAAGTCCTATCTAACGATACCCCACTTGCTTATAGCCTATCGACTTTCATTTATTAATTGGCTTCCAGTCGACGCCATTTTGTTTTTCTCAAATTCGGCCTCCGTTGTGACACTCGAAAGACTAAAACAAATCTATTAGTGCAATTACTACCAAAATCGGTTCAGCCGTTTTTTCTGAAATGTGTCACAAAGGAATACAACCTTTGAAACCTCGTAAATCCTAAATGATCGTTAAAATGAGAAAATGGTCAAGGAAACCTAACTATGATTTTGCAAGACCTTTTCATCGATACCCCACTTGCCATAGTCCATCGACTTTTATTTTTTAATTTCTTACATTATGGCTTCTAGAGGGCGCCATTTTGTTTTTTCTCAAATTTGGCTTACACAGTGACACTCTAATGATATATTCGGCACAAACTGGTGCAAGAATCATCAAAATCGGTCCACGCGTCTAGGCTGTAGCTGTCCTGCAAGGAACATACAAACATATATAGACTGATGAACACATAACCCTGTGCGTTCCGCAGTCGGGTAAAAATGAATACCTACTTTAAAGTACCTTGCCTTTTGTTTTAGGTAGTGGGAAAGGTTAATTTCTTAATTAGAATGGGCTACGCCAGAAGACTCGCTTCGTCGCCCCTGAATGGATTTCATGAAATCAATGAATTCAGGACCTCCTATGCGACCTTCTGGCTTCACGCTTAAAAAAAACACTCTAGGGGCAGGGCAGACAAGACTGCGTGGAGTCGGGGTGTGGTTCGTAGATTTTTTAAACTCGGCATTTGTATAGATTTAAATACTTATGTACTTTTGTGTGTTAAGTCACTGTGTAGTCGTCAAAAAAATTAAGACTTATGCCCGAATGCACTAAACTTAGGAAACACCTAAACCCTTGCCTAAACAATTTAGGAAGCTCCTATCAAAAAATTGTTTTGCACTAAACTAGAGATATTCTTAAATGCGTTAAGAATTTAAGAATTTCTTTAGTTTATAGTGCACAGCAATTTTTTGCTAGGAGCTTCTTAAATTGTTTAGGCAAGGGTTTAGGTGTTTCCTAAGTCTAGTGCATTCGGGCATGAAAGTTTTAAAGTACTTACATTATTAATAGTTTTTTTTTTTGTAGGAAAAGTTTAAGAGAAGTTTACTTAATTAGATTTTTTCGAAGTTATAGAATAAAATTTTCAATTATAAGTAAAAAATTAGCATATTTTTTTTATTTAAATCTAATTTTGTTTTTATTAAAGAAACGTGCTGATAGTTCCTTGTAACTTTTAAGTTTTTTTTGTTTTTAAGATATAATTTAGTTTAAAATTGTATTTTAAACTGAGTAACTTAAAATACTTTGTTCAAATGTCCGGGTTTTAAGCTCTGGAATCCGGGATTTTCACGTTTCTTGTCTTATATAGTTGACTGATTTTTGAGATGGCAACCCTTAGTGCAGACTGGAGACCTTGGCATTTAGCATTGTTTTATATTATGTTCTAAATTGACTGTTTATCTTTTTAAAAGTTTCCCAGGTGTGTTAATATTATTTTAATCTAGGCTAGGATTAACTATTCTTTGAATAATTTAATATTTATGGAAAATAAATGTTTGTATAATTTTAAGTTTTTTTTAAATTACATACCCTACACTCTGTGTGTGATTAAGTACTACCTATATGAATTTCAGCACATTTTTTCTGCACTGTAAATGTACCTACTTATATATCAGGATTAGTAACAAATATTTGCACGGTGTTTCCAAACGATGAAATTATAACTATAATCAGGTTAGTGTTTGGATAGGTATCTTCAGTCAAAATTGATAGGCCAAACAAAAAATTGGACGTTTTTTTACTCTTCCCATACAAATCGTTTACTAGTATTTTTAGGTAGAGTAAAAAAACTATCAAATTTTTTTGGTTGCACCTATCTATCCTACTTATCCTGCCTGACTCAAAATACCTCTGCGAACACTTAATTTTATTATAAGTACAGGGTGTAAGGGACAGCTTTCCGAAAACTTTAACAATGTCTTCAGCATACCATCATCATCATAATAATAATGTCGCGCCCCAAGTAGCGATGGTATCATGAAAAAAATCTCATCGAGCCGTACCCAATCGTGTCACACCGCTGGAGGGAATCCCACAGGTAGTGTAAGCAATCCCACAAGCAAAAGTAAGTAACAATTTTAATTCGTTAGTCGAAGTGGGATAGCGTATGTAGATAATAATTATGAACTTAACCCTAGAGTACTAATGATCGCCTGGGAGGCCGCGCTCTCCTAGTTTTTTCGCTATAATTTGAAATCGCGCGACAGGAAATTACCTTTCAACCGGCAGAATTTCATTATCAGTTTTTGCACGGGTCAAATAACAAATTTAGCGACCCGCGAACCGCCGCGCACCCCTCGCGCACCCCGCGTGCGTCGCGTTTTAGAAAAATGCCTACAAAAAAAATACCCAGACCACTTAACATGGTTCTGTAAACGGCATTGGCTTTATATATAATATATCTTTTTGAAGGTATAATTTATAGAAGCTGAAGTTTACAATCACTTGCATATAAACGGAAAGAATGCGTCAACGACCGCGATAACGATCGCGATTTCTCAAAGATATATTTTCCCGATAAAGTTATTACATTTCAGTGATAATCCAGTCTATTATTGCACTAAAATATATTTATAAACATATTGTATTGAGTTTTTATTTGTATTTGTCAACAAACAATAAACAACACAAAACTCAGACAACAAAACCCAAAAGTTTGGCACAGATTCAAATTACTTCTTACTATAGCTTTTTATTTATTTATTTTTTTTCGAACTTGACGGTTATAGTGTGGCAGTGTATAGATTATTTAATAGACTTGTCTATGATCCAAAGTTGTTCAAACAAATATAAACTCTTTCATAAAGAAAAAACAGTTTCAAATAGCTCGGACCGGCCGGACCCGCCGGCGGGTCCGTGCCTGTTTAAGCAAAAGTAGGTTAACAAGGCGGACCCGCCGGCGGGTCCTCTGCCGGTATAGAGAAACCCTTCCTCTGCGGTCTCAATTTAATTTTATCTTATCTTTAAATTTACTGAAGCTATGTAAACAAACTACGTCATTCAAATCGTTACGAACTACAGCTGTAGATTAAAGTTTGAAAGGTCTTCTTTAATGTTTACACAGAAAAATTACAAAATTATAGACCAAAAATTACCCTCTTTTTTTTTTTGGTACCAATAAAATAAACAATGTTACCCGTATCTATAGACTTTTTGATTGATGTGCACTATGGTCAATCATCTTAGAGTAAAAACACACGTAACAAAGACTCTGTCCCTTAATTCTTGCTCTAGAACAAAATCAAAAACGACAAAAAATTTGTTGGTGTAACAACAAAATAAAGTTGGTGTCCTCGCACAAAATTTCTACCCACCCATTGATTACAATTACAATAAGAACGTCAAAAAATTCCTACTGTGTCCTTGTCTATCCTAGTATTTAATACCAAAGTTAGAGAGGAATCGAGACAGTATTATATTTTTATGGGAAAAAAATGTGCGCATCTGCGGAGGACGCGTTCCGCCATACTAATTGTAACCGGAATCCGGTTACATGACAGATAACTCCGAAAACGCCCAGTAACCGGAATCCGGTTACTTGCCAGAGTACCATAAAAATTTTGATGCAAGTTATTAGTTTTTTAAAGTAATCTCAACAGACAGTTAATTTACTTTTAGAAAATGTTAAATTATTCAAATGTTTATCGAAAAAAATAAAAGAAATCATACTCATAAGATATCACTATTTTGCCAAAAAATGTATGTAGGTATTGCGTTAAGTTTATAGAACCATACAAGACTATTGAAAATATAATTTTTGTTAATTCATTTAAAAGGAAGAGGGTGCCCTATAAATAAATAATAAATAAATAAAATAAAGGGGTAATGCTGCCAGCATCTTGGGTACAATGCCTCGCTGCGGTGGTCTCGATGACGTTTTAGATTTAATTTAATTTAATTTAGTTTTAATTTAATGTAAATAGTTTTAATAAATAACATCAGTTATTGTATCTAAATAATTATCAAAATAACCAGTAAATAAAATAAATAATTTTTTTCTTAATTTTTTAATAAAGACATAAAAAACTACTTGTTTTTCAAAAAGTAGCCTCCCAGGCGATGAGTATTAAAATAATGAGCAGTAAAACATTAGTACTCTAGGGTTAAGCACTCCAGTCTTTATTCTAGCTTCGTGGTTGTATCATTCGTCTTTGGTAAAAGGTCCCAGAATCTAGAGCCGTAAAACAAGTGAAAAGAAAAAACCAACAGGCGTCAGCTGCCAATGTCAAGTGTCAACTTCTGAACTGTCAAGACCAAGAGTCAAGGCCATAGAAGTCTAAAACCAAGAACAGAAGAATTTCTTTAGAAATTAATGAATTAAAATTACGTAAATAAAACAGATTTATATATTACAACTTCGATTTCTTAGAAAAATACGAAAATTCAAATTTAACAATGGCGGATAGGCTAACCCAGTTGCAGGATACTATTAATCAGGTATGCTTATAAAATTACTTACAATACACATTTCTATGGTTGACAATTCCTTGTTGAATTATTTTGTGTTGTCACTTTTCAGCAAGCTGAGCATTTTTGCAACAGTATAGGTATTTTACAACAATTTTCGATACCTAGTAAATTCCCGGGGTTTGAAAGAAGCGGGTCACAAACACCACAGCAACAGCAGAATCAGGAGGATTATGCTATGTTATTTGCGACACTTATATCCCGCTGTGCTAAGGATATTGATACACTCATAGAATCATTACCTAGTGAAGAAAGTTCTACTGAACTTCAGGTACAGAGTTTGCGGCGTTTGGAGGCTGAGAATAAGGAGGCTGCAGAACAGTTGGAGGAAGTAAGTAACCTACCTTTTTACTAAAAAAAAATCTTGGCTTTTTCATGGCATGCCCATTTTTAAGCAATTTTGTATAGAGGGAGTTTGCACCCTAGAGACATAATATAGGCTAGTTCTTATGCTGGAAATCTAAAAGTTCCCATTGGAATTTTAATCAATTGATGCTGAAAGGATCTATCTATTTTGTTGAGTTGTGTTGGCTTAATACTCTGCTAATAAGATCTATCACATAACTAAATTAGCATTGTTTTAAGTATTAATAATTATCTAACAAAAAGAAAAGGTACTAATTCAGAAATTACTATGAAAATATAATGTAAGCAGTAGCTACTTTTTTATTGTTAAAAAATAACTTGAGCCATGAGGTCTCCATTAAGTTGTTTTATTTTTATTTTTAGGTAGTGCGCCAAGGTGAGATACTGCTGGAGAAGATACAAGGAGCCTTAAGTGATATCGCACAGTGTCAGCTTGATATGCAAAACCCTGCACTAATACTAAATAAGGATGTGAAACCTCAGTTATAGGATTTGAGATCTGTTATTTTTCTGCTGGTGGTCACCATGTTAATAATTAACATGGTGATCACTTAAATTATTTAAGTCTTGTTTAAACATAAAATAAGTTAAAATACATTGATAGTTTAATTATTAAGTTACAATATAAGGAAATTACATTTTTGGGCATAAAACTTCACAATTAAGATAAAAGTAATAAGTTATTACTAATAACTACCTTGAACCAGCCAATAAGAAATGCTATTATTACCTCGTCCCCCACCTGAAAGTGGTGAGTATGTGTTACAAAGCGAAAATGTGGTTATTAGCTCTCAATAGTAAAAACTGTTAGATTGTAATCTAACTAGTGAAATTGTAAACTGTCGACAGATTGTGAACCATTCAATACACTGAGTGTCAATTTGTGAAATATTGTATTTATATTTTCTTGTCTCTTTCTTGTAGTTAAGGTTCGACATAAACAATCAGGTAGTGCCACTTAGGTTTTATCCTTATATCGGATTATTTAAAGCGTGTCTGGCAAGTGGATATTTACCTCTTAACTGGCGGAAAGTCAAAGCGATGTTAATACCAAAGCCAGCAAAGAAAATCTACCAAGAAGCGAAATCATTTAGATGCATAAGTCTATCATCTTTCATTCTGAAATCTCTAGAAAAGATAATAGATGGGCATATACGGTCGAAACTAGACTTGAGTGTCATGCCACTGCATTCCAACCAACATGCATACATGACAGGCAAGTCTACAGAAACTGCCCTTCATAATCTAGTGGTACTTAAGGATTGAATAGAGAATTGGATTATGAACATGCTGCAGCATCGCTCGATATCATCTGAACTAGGTGGAGAGGAATACACTATAAAATCTACCAGAGGCTTCCCACAAGGAGGTTGCCTATCGCCACTGCTATGGTGTCTCCTATTATATTCATTGGTAGCAAAAATCAATGACATGAAGATTTATATGCAAGCATACTCCGATGACGGTGTGCTCCTAGTAACTGGCAAGGATCTGAACATAGTTAGAAACATTATGAGCACTGGTATTAAAACTACTATTAAATGGTGTCGAGAGAAAGGACTTAACCTGAATCCTTAATCTTTTTACCAAGAAAAGGAAAACAACACATCTGATACCAATTGTATTTGAAGGTGTTGAGATGGAACTGCCTCGTTGGTCTAGTGGTTAGCATGTTTGACTGCGGCTGACGAGGTCCCGGGTTCGATTCCCGGGTCGGGCCATAGTTAAGTGTTGGGTTTTTCTGACCAGAAAATTCTCAGTACTAGCCCGGAGTTAGGAAGTTGGCGGTGTGTCACCCCCGTGCCTCGGAGAGCACGTTAAGCCGTCGGTCCCGGTTATTATCACTAACATGATAATAGTCGTTAAAGCCCGCCAACCCGCATTGGAGCAGCGTGGTGGGTCTAAGCTCTAATTCCCACTCTCCTATGAGAGTGGAGGCCTGTGCCCAGCAGTGGGACGTTAATGGGCTGTAGTGGTGGTGGTGGAGATGGAACTGATTAAAGAAGTTAAATATTTAGGAATTATGCTAGACAACACACTTAGATTTAGAACCCACATAGTAGAACAATGCTCCAGAGCTAAAATAGCCCTTCTTCAATGTAAAAGAGCGGTGGGCAGAACATGGGGCATGAAACCGTAGTACTAAAATGGATATATACGGCCATCATACTACCCAGAATTCTGTACGGAGCAATTGTTTGGTGGCATAAAGCAACAATAAAAACAATTAGCAAAGAGCTGACGAGAGTCCAAAGGATGGCTATGCTGATGATCTCTGGGGCTATATGGACACTCCATCCTCGGCTTTAGTGGTTCTTCTAGGACTATATCCTTTGGACCTCGAAGCCAAGAAAAAAGCACTTGAACACTGGTGTAGAATGAAAATGTCTAAACAGTGGAAAGGCAATTTTATGGACAAAGGACATACTGATGTTGAGAGCATATATGGAGATATATCTCCATTTCAGCTAAATCCGTCCAGTAGGTTTTGCGTAAATGAATAGCAAACATACACACACAAACTTTCGCCTTTTTATTATTATTGTTGGAATATGCATGGATGGATATATGGATGAACTATGATGCCCGTGACTTCCTACGCGTGGATTGAGGTTTTTTGGTTCCCGCGGGAGCTCTATCATTTTCCGGGTAGCCTATGTGCTATTCCAGACTATAATCTATCTCTGCCAAATTTCATCCAGAATCCGTTCAGCCGTTGGGGCGTTATTGAGTAGGTAAGAAAGATCCATCCAAACTTTCGCATTTATAATATTTATTTGACTAGAGGTCGCCCGCGACTTCGCCCGCGTACAATTGTTGATTTCCTATGAGATTATGCAATTTTCCCGCTGCAAACTGCCGATCTATAGAGGCTTTTTAGGGTTCCGTACCAAAATGGTAAAATGGAACCCTTATGGTGCGACTTTCTCCGTCTTTTTTTTTTTTTTTGCTGCGATCTCACCTGATGGTAAGTGATGATGCAGTCTAAGATGGTAGCGGGCTAACCTGTTAGGGGCATGGCAGTTATATTAAACCCATACCGATATTCGGTTTCTACACAGCATCGTACCGGAACGCTCAATCGCTTAGCGGCACGACTTTGCCGGTAGGGTGGTAACTATCCACGGCCGAAGCCTCCCACCAGGCACTGGTCTGTCTGTCCGTCTGTCCGTCCGTCACAATCGATTATTTCAATAACTACCGAAGCTATCGACATGAAATTTGGAATAGTTGTGTATATTAGTGGTCCAAAGACAATGGAATTAAAAAAAATTGGAAATTATTTTTGTTCTTATTTAAAAAGGGGGGAAAATCTGAGGGTTGAAATTTAAAAGTGAGATAACTGTACTGTGTGGGGTATCATATGAAAGGGTTTACTTTGTACATTCTAAAACAGATTTTTAATAATGATACTTTTTGATTTATCGGGGAAAATGTCTAAAAAAATACCGTTCCCCCCCCCCTTATCTCCGGAGTTTACCAATCGAAAAATTTTAAATAATTATGGTCAATAAGAATTTACGTATATTTTACAGGAAAACTATAGCCAATGCTCTAACTAGCATAGTTTTTTTGATATTAACAATAAACCTCTACAAACAAAGTTAATATTGCGGTTCATTAACAAAGGTAATTATTTATTAATAATGGTACGGAACCCTTCGTGCGCGAGTCCGACTCGCACTTGCCCGGTTTTAAAGCTTATGCAGGTTTTTTTATTAATTTAAACTAATAACTTAAATGCTGATTTTCATGTAAATACTTCAAGTGCTTCAAAATCATAAAATTTTTATGTAACCCCTCACCCCATTTCACCCCTTTTGGGGTGGATTTTCGTAAAATTATACAGGTTATTATTATTTAAAGCCTAAATCTAAATAATAATCTAAATCCTGATTTTCAAGTCTCTTACTTCAAAAACTTGGAACCCTTATGTAAGCTTCCAACCCCCATTTCACCCCTATTGGGGTACATTTTCGTAAAATTGTTAACGCAGGTTTTTAATATTTATAACTAATAACTTAATTGCCAATGTTCATGTCTCTAACTTCAAAAACAAAGGACTTTCATACAAACTTCCAACCCCTATTTTAACCCCTTAGGGTCTCAAAACCCTTTCTTAGCTGGCGTCTACACCATAGAAATAATCTACTTTCCAAATTTCAAGTCTGTACGCTTTATAGTTCCTGAGATATCGTGATTAGTCAGTGAATGAGTGGTATTTCGACGTATTTCGACGTGTTGCGAAGCTGAAGTGGCAATGGGCGGGGCACATAGAAGAACTGATAGACGTTGGGGTCACAAAGTGCTGGAGTGGCGACCACGCACGGGAAAGCGCAGCGTTGGCAGACCCCCTACTCGCTGGACAGACGACATCAGGAGACTCTCCTGAGGAGAGTCGCAGGGAGCCGCTGGGTCCAGGCGACGCAAGACCGAGGCGTGTGGAAATCCTTGCAAGAGGCCTATGTCCAGCAGTGGACGTCTATCGGTTGAGGATGATGATGATGATGACGCTTTTATATATATATGTCACCGTAAGATTGCAAAGGTAGTTGAATTGTAATCTAACTAGCGATATTGTAAACTGTCGACAGATTACAATTTAACGCATTATTTTTCGGTAGATTGTAATCTGTTAGGTATATTAACCCAATAAAACCGATCAGGTATGCAAAAGACTGAGTTTGTAAAAAGAATGTCATGGTTTTAAAACAAAATTAATTTGAATTTAGAATACAGAGCTATTACAATTTTTTTTTATTTGAAATGACCAGTACTGAAGAATGGCAAATTCATAGGTAAAGACCTAATAATATCTTATAATATATAGAAGATTTGATTTGATGGATCAATGGATAAATTGTGTGGATTGGTTCATTTATGAATTTATGTCCAAACATGTAGGTACCTATATTAGCTGCCTACATCAGATTCTAAATTAAAACACAGCAACATAGGAAAAACCGGCCAAGTGCGAGTTGACGAGTACCTTGGAAGGATTTTGGTTTAAATTAGACATATAAATAAAAGAAGACGTTGATACAAATTTACAATAAATGAAGTTTAAAAAATACTCTTCTTCCTTTTATTTTTCCTGTAAAGTTTATAATAGAATCTGAAAAATCCCTTTTATTTTAGACCACAAAACTAAGTTTGTAAAGGTTTATGCCTGATTTCTTACAAACGATTCAGGATAGAGCCAAGCGTCAGGGCCAATAGTGGGATCTATGGCGGAGCAGAGCCGTGGCGCAGACGGTTGTCGCAAAAAGGCACGACTGTCGTATAAAGACACGCCTGTCGCAACCTAACAAATTTCCTTAAATATATTAGATAGATAGATAGATAGATAAATTCTTTATTGCTACACAAGACATAAAAATACATAGAAAAAACAAAACAAAACAAAGTGCGCAAGGGCGGTCTTATCACTAAAAGTGATCTCCAGCCCATTAATTAAGAACCTTTAAGATAGGAGCGGGATAGTGCAACAATATAGATAGCTATACAATATAGGTAAGGTGAACCGAGGCTATTGCATCTAAAAAGTGAAATTTTTTTGACCGAGGTATGTTTAAGAAGCTGTATTTCTGCTACAGAATAATTTACGGATAAACTCTTTAAATATTTGAAAAGATCAGATACTTAAGACTTAGTTTTACTTAATTGCATTAAAATACACCCAGTATATTCTTATTAAAATTGATGTTAATTCCAAGGACCGATTTTAGCCACATTAGCCCCGTATCGGGGGTAAATGTAACTTTTCACTCTTAATTCCTAAACTTAAGAGTTACAATGCTCAAACTCACTGAATATGATAAACAAAGGCATTTAAGAAAATGATTTGAGCCCTACCTCAATGTAGGAAGGTTAATTTCTCTTTAAAAATACTTTTTTGGTAAAAGAGGGGCTATTGTAGCTTTTTTTTTACTTTAGTGTTGGGAGTAGGCCTGATAAGTATGTAGTATCGATTATCGATAATGTTTTGAATGAAATACGTTTTCATATATCATTTAAGTAATATTTTTGAAAAGTTAGGTTAGGTATTAGGTGGGAAAATTTTCTAGCAAAAATTTGGGCGTTTTAACATATATTGGTTAAATTATAAAACAAAAGTTGGGTCTGTGTGAGCCGGGAGCTAATACTTAACCATCGGTGAAGGTAGGTAGCACGATTCAAAACTTTTACCTATCATCTTACAAATTCTGTTTTTAACTTTATCGATAAAAAAATACATTGGCATCACTAATACTTTTATTTCCATACTAAAATCAACAGGGCTATTGTGTCTTTCTTTGTAGATATAATAGCCCCGTGTCACAATTTTAGTGGGGCTAATGTGTTTTTATAAATAACTCCAGATAACTACGGCAGAGAAAAAAATAATTATCAAATAACAAGGAATTATTCATTATATTTGCAATTAGCGTAAAATTTTGTTCAAAAAAGCTCACAGTAAAATTTTGTCGACTAAAACAACACAGTAGGTTTTCAGCATACTCATCGAAAAATGACCGAAAAAAAGAAAGACGCCATGAATAAAACAGTAGACGAGATAAAAGCACACTCTATGATCGATTTTAATAAACATTAGTTTCTCTATCCACTAGTAGATGTCGTTTCCCGTAAATCTATTTGTAAAGGAAGATAAAATGATAAGATGCAATAGCCCCGAAGTTACAATAGCCTCGGTTCACCTTACCACATAAACTTTGCATACTAATAATACATAAATAATTTTATAAATACATTAGGTAGGTATTTACTTATTACTAATCGTTCACGTAACGCTTTGCATGTGTCCAAGGCTTTAAAATGCGACACACCTGCATTCAGCAATTCCGGGTCATCCGGAAAACCGGCTACTATGACATTAACTACGACTCTGTGGATATTCGATTTGAGACCTTTATCGGGTTACTATAAGGTTGCAATGAAAGATAGGAGTTAGTTGAGGTAGGTACATTGAAAGCGTTCCTTTTAAGATATAGAAATGTTTGTGCGATATGTAACATAGGTACGTAACTTAGGTTCTAAGTAAAATACCTGCATAGTAGAGATGAGCACCGATAAAATAAGTACCGATTTTCATCCGTTTTGTTTGAGATCGCACTAACTTAGGAACTTTACTTTAGTGAGCTTTTCAATAAAAATGTGATGGATGCAAAGATGTAGGTAAGTTATATGTTTAACTCCCAGAATTTCCCGAGTTTTTCATGATACTTAGGTTAGATCGTAATGTGTAGGTAATCCCCTTGTAATTGCTTTGAAACATAATAATTAGGTATAAAACCATTTCTGGTAAGAAAAACTAGCCTGTAGCCATGCGAAACGTTTGGTTTGGTTTATCTAGCTGCGCAATATTTTCACAATATGTAAAGTAGGTATACACATATTGAAGTGCGTAAGACATATAATTATTAATTATGTACCTATTCTACTAACTAGCTGATGCCCGCGACTTCGTCCGCGTGGAATAACTTTTTTCAATTTCCGCGGGAACTCCTTAATTGTCCGGGATAAAAAATAGCCTATGTATAATAGCTCCAGGTCCTCAAACATACCCATGCAAAAAATCACATCGATCTGTTGCTCTGTTGTGGCGTGATTGAAGGACAAACCAACAAACAAACTGTCGCATTTATAATATTAGTATGAATCAGTGCTCTATGTCAAAGTATGCTGTAGGATCCAAAGTTCTACAGTTTAAAAAAAATATATAGGTAACTACCTACTTAATATAGGCTAGCGCTTGGCTGCAATCAGACTTGCTTGCAATTGGTGATGCAGCCTAAGGTGGAGCGCGCATGCCTAGAAGATGCCTATTCACTCTTGACTTGAAGGTACCCATAGATATTAAAAGATGAGGGGAAAACGGAAGCCGGAAGTGCATTCCATATCCTAGCGGTCCGAACCAGAAAGAAGGAAGCAAACCGCTTCGTACGAGCCCGTTCGAATTTCGACTGCGTAAGGGTGCAGAGCTGCAGACTGCAGACCTTGTCGAGTTATTCAGAAATCAGAATAAATTGAGCTTTTCTCGCTTTTCCAGTAGACTTTCGAAGACGAGGTTTCGCAAACCACGCTTTGCTGATCTATGCAACCCAGCCTCTCGCCGGCTCACCGCGCCGCGCCTTCATACATACCTGTACAGTAGTTGACATAGATAATACACTATACCTAGTTGATAACCAGCCTTCTTAGCGTGAACACGTTGCAGCTCCGAAAGCGAAACCGCAGTCCGCATCGAACACTCGTTTGCGTCAGAGATTCGAATTTGTTTACAAAAGCATACACACTTTTTTGCCATCGTTTCGATAATAAACTTTGCTAACAGTGGACAGTGTAGACTAGATTGATTGTGTTTGTGATTGATTGGAGACGATTAATTTCACGAGTATGTGCAATTTTCTTGATTGAACCGGAGAAGTGAATGTGAAATCTTGAAAACTCCCGGAAGGACGGATCGGCTCTCCCTCTGTATTTCCGCAACAGGTATGCAGTTGACCAGTTTAGAAATTTTTAAGTACACTTATGTAATTTAATATAATATTCTAATTCAAAATATATTTATTTAATTTAGGTAGGTACACTGTATAGACCATTGACGTCCAATTACTTAAAGGTAAAACATGATGGTGATAATCGGTTATCTTAAAACTAAAGCTTTAAAGCGAGGGTTCCAAACGCGCCCTAGTCTGGTTTAATTAAGTGCCTAAATACATAATTTAGGTAAACTCAATTACCGACAAATTTTAGCTACCTTAGCATCGCTATAGATCTCTACTTTATGCGTTTTCTGACACGAACTTGACCTGGTTTTTACCCGCCTACGGCAAAGGAAGGGTTATGACTTTAGCAGTATGTACTTATTGGTATTTATGTAAGTTGAATGTTCCATCGTATCGCTTAAACTACTTAGCCGATTTTGATGAATGAGGTGTCAATTTCATCAACAATTTATTTCTGTACTCGAGCAGCGGGCTACAGTTTTTATACGACTGCCTGAAAAAAGGAGTATATTGCTTTCAGGGTTCATGTATGTATGTATGTATGTATGTATGTGAGTTTGTATATTCCACCATAACTTCTATACGTCTGAACCGATTTTAATAAATGAGGTATCGTTAGAATCCCTAGCTTATTCCGGGTGGCATAGGCTAGTAAAGTTTAAAAAAAATTGATGGTCCCGCATTAAAGATTAAAGTTGAAAAAAAATATTCGAAAATAAGATTAACTATATAATCATCATCTAGAAAATGATGAGTAGATTCCAAAAATATATAACACTATAGTTCAATATCCCGAGTGACACGGGCTATAAATTTTTGAAAATTCAATACGTGCTACGGTAGAGCAGTCGTATTTTTTAATAATTTTAATTATATTCACTTGTTTAAACTTTTTCTTGTTGAATATGTTTCTTTCCGTCATCGTACCGGAACGCTAAATAGCTTGGTGGCACGTCTTTGCTGGCAGGGTGGTAACTAGCGTAGGCCAAAGTTACCCAAGGGGCCAGACCAGAGAAAATTTAGAAATGATAAATTCCAAAAATTTAATCACAGAATGAGCAATGGATCGAACGCAGAACCCCCCACTTGTAAGATCACAGTACTCACTACTGTGCCAGGGAGGTCGTCTTAATACGAAATCTTGCTTTAATTTTATTCTACAGAAACAATCCTCGGCTCGTTCATAACTTTTCAGTTTCACTGTTTAATTTTTACGCCGTCTTTAACTGACTCTTAAGCAAAGTAATGAACACAAGTTTAAGGTTACCACTTAAAGCTTGGAGACTACTTAGATCTTAGGCGTACACTGAGAAAAATGGGTTGAAGTCGACGTAATAAAATATTATGCAAACATTGTAAAATACTCTTCTTACCACTAATAAAACAGTGCGCAATACTTTAAATAGTGACACGAATGTATAATTATTCTGCAGGGCATTAAACTTCATTGTGCAGGAAACCTCATCAAAACATTATGTTCAAATGTCTTATATTTTATCGTGCAAGAACTATATGCATAATAAAATTATGGATTAAGTATTATAATTTACAGTGATCAAAGCACAAAAAAAAGTGACGTCTTAAATGCACCATGTAATATAGTTTTTTGCATAGAAAATTACGGTTCAAAGAGTTGCACCATAGCATTCGATGCAATGCATTATTATATTTCAAACTACGCAGCTAATTTTGCACAATAAGTACATCAATCCCGAGGAACAATAAAATTCAGTGCGTATAGATATTATTTCACGTTAAAGAATCGTGCCAGGTTGAAAAAATATTGCTCAGCACAAAAATGTTTGAAAATTCATTAAAAAGTATGGTGCCTATGTACTTAAACATTACGTGCATTTTAAAAATTCATTAAAAAATATGTTGCGTATGCATATAAACATAACGTGCATGCAGCGAATCGGGGGATTCCGGTGCGGGCGGCGGGGGTCCCGGGACGGGGAGGGTAGGTGAGACGCCCGCGGGGGGTAATCGGTCACATCAAAATCAAACAAATCAAAATTACATCACACCATTCTGTGACCTCCGTGACGTGGGTAAGGGTGTGATGCCATGTTGTTCATTGTGTAATTAATTATAATACCTATTTTGTGTGAAAAATGAATCCTATGGGAGAACTACTGAGAAAATGGGGCTTTAGTGACGATGTAATAGAACATTTTCCCAGTAAGTACCTAGTTACCTATTTTTTTGTTTCGTCAGACGCCTTGGTGGTCAGTGTTGAAAAAAAAACCAGAAGTACTTAGGTTCTATAGATAGGTATAGATCGCGCCAAACTTCTAGTCCGACCTGAAGATTCAGCAGCTCTTTGCGGCGCAACGAGCTCCTGTACCGGTTTCTACACACGGGTGAAAGCGGGTAGCGGGGGGCTGCATAAATCAAACAACTTCAGGTCGGAGTAGAAGTTTGGCGCGATTACTGTCTGCTTATACGCAGTAAATAACGCAAGTGATCTCATTATACTATATATAGCTTTTAATTATACAGGGATATTTGTAATTCATAAAAAACTTCTTATAGACAGATCCTAGGCATCACCAGCCAACAACTTTTGTTCTATGACTTTACGTAACTCAATAAAAATACCTTAAATGTTTTTATTATATTGGGTTGGTTACCTATCCTTTTTATTATTATGATGATAATAATTTAAAAAGAACAAAAAACCCGACTGCTTGTATACCAAAAAGTATAAAACAAGACATGAATTGAAGTATTTCATTATTATCAATTTAAATCGTAATATTAATAAAATTTATCAAGGCGCAGTCGCACGTCCAATAGCTAACCTTAACGTGCGACTGCGCCTTGATAAATTTTATTAATAGTATACGATTTAAATTGATAATAATGAAATACTTCAATTCATGTCTTGTTTTATACTTTTTGGTATACAAGCAGTCGGGTTTTTTGTTCTTTTTAAATTACTTTTTTATTTCAAACTTTTTAGCTAAGCATTTACCGTAAACCGGTGACGTTTTATCTGCTCGAAGTAGCATCTATTATCTATTCTGTGGTAGCTAGCACCAAAGGTACTAATAAGTATTTTGCATAAGAAGTAGTAATAAGCAGCGGATTAATTCATTCGTAATGACGAGAGGTTGTCACCATAACCAGCATCAAATTTGCATATGTTATAATGCTAATATTAATTTGGTAAAGATTGTAAATCTGCTATTTTTCATTAAATATGAGCTCATTAATTTTCGAAAGTCCTATCGCATCGACGTCAGGAGACCTCGGCAATGAACGTCGGCTACTTACGAAAATGCCCGTAGACATATGCCTTCTCCCTTACCTATCCGCTGCCGGCAGCGTCAATTTCTGTTGAAGGTTACTGTATTTCTACGATATCTCATAAGATATTCATTTAAATTGAATGGCGTAAATGACAATTTTTGTCTAAATTAAATACTTGAGATGAGTAAGATATTTATTTTGATAAGGAATTATCGATTAATACTATGTTGGCAAAAACACCTTCGCAAGTAAAGCACTGTGTAGACCAAATTTGAAAATCATAAAAATGGTTATTGTGAGTCAACCTTAAAAGATAGTTATATGCTATCGTGAACTTTTTTTTAGAACTTTTTGAGAGGAACGTTTCCACCATACATTGTTGTCGTGTAACTTTAACGATTTAGGCAGCGCACGCCACGTAAGCTCTCAGATGAGATGATTTTTTCCGACTTAACTAACATTATTGCAATTTTCGTAAGGATCTCTAATTTGTTTGGAAATAAAATATAGCCTATTTTACTTGTTAATAATGTAGCTTTCTATAAGTGATATAAGTTTTAAAATAGGTTGAGTGGTTTTTGAGATAATCCACCTAGTTCGATAGATATAGATGATATGAGTAGGAGCTTTAAACATTTCCTTTGAAACCTCGTAAATCCTAAATTATCATTTAAACGGAAAAATGGTTTGAGGATCCTAGGTGTGATTTTAAAAGTCCTATCTAACGATACCCCACTTGCTTATAGCCTATCGACTTTCATTTATTAATTGGCTTCCAGTCGACGCCATTTTGTTTTTCTCAAATTCGGCCTCCGTTGTGACACTCGAAAGACTAAAACAAATCTATTAGTGCAATTACTACCAAAATCGGTTCAGCCGTTTTTTCTGAAATGTGTCACAAAGGAATACAACCTTTGAAACCTCGTAAATCCTAAATGATCGTTAAAATGAGAAAATGGTCAAGGAAACCTAACTATGATTTTGCAAGACCTTTTCATCGATACCCCACTTGCCATAGTCCATCGACTTTTATTTTTTAATTTCTTACATTATGGCTTCTAGAGGGCGCCATTTTGTTTTTTCTCAAATTTGGCTTACACAGTGACACTCTAATGATATATTCGGCACAAACTGGTGCAAGAATCATCAAAATCGGTCCACGCGTCTAGGCTGTAGCTGTCCTGCAAGGAACATACAAACATATATAGACTGATGAACACATAACCCTGTGCGTTCCGCAGTCGGGTAAAAATGAATACCTACTTTAAAGTACCTTGCCTTTTGTTTTAGGTAGTGGGAAAGGTTAATTTCTTAATTAGAATGGGCTACGCCAGAAGACTCGCTTCGTCGCCCCTGAATGGATTTCATGAAATCAATGAATTCAGGACCTCCTATGCGACCTTCTGGCTTCACGCTTAAAAAAAACACTCTAGGGGCAGGGCAGACAAGACTGCGTGGAGTCGGGGTGTGGTTCGTAGATTTTTTAAACTCGGCATTTGTATAGATTTAAATACTTATGTACTTTTGTGTGTTAAGTCACTGTGTAGTCGTCAAAAAAATTAAGACTTATGCCCGAATGCACTAAACTTAGGAAACACCTAAACCCTTGCCTAAACAATTTAGGAAGCTCCTATCAAAAAATTGTTTTGCACTAAACTAGAGATATTCTTAAATGCGTTAAGAATTTAAGAATTTCTTTAGTTTATAGTGCACAGCAATTTTTTGCTAGGAGCTTCTTAAATTGTTTAGGCAAGGGTTTAGGTGTTTCCTAAGTCTAGTGCATTCGGGCATGAAAGTTTTAAAGTACTTACATTATTAATAGTTTTTTTTTTTGTAGGAAAAGTTTAAGAGAAGTTTACTTAATTAGATTTTTTCGAAGTTATAGAATAAAATTTTCAATTATAAGTAAAAAATTAGCATATTTTTTTTATTTAAATCTAATTTTGTTTTTATTAAAGAAACGTGCTGATAGTTCCTTGTAACTTTTAAGTTTTTTTTGTTTTTAAGATATAATTTAGTTTAAAATTGTATTTTAAACTGAGTAACTTAAAATACTTTGTTCAAATGTCCGGGTTTTAAGCTCTGGAATCCGGGATTTTCACGTTTCTTGTCTTATATAGTTGACTGATTTTTGAGATGGCAACCCTTAGTGCAGACTGGAGACCTTGGCATTTAGCATTGTTTTATATTATGTTCTAAATTGACTGTTTATCTTTTTAAAAGTTTCCCAGGTGTGTTAATATTATTTTAATCTAGGCTAGGATTAACTATTCTTTGAATAATTTAATATTTATGGAAAATAAATGTTTGTATAATTTTAAGTTTTTTTTAAATTACATACCCTACACTCTGTGTGTGATTAAGTACTACCTATATGAATTTCAGCACATTTTTTCTGCACTGTAAATGTACCTACTTATATATCAGGATTAGTAACAAATATTTGCACGGTGTTTCCAAACGATGAAATTATAACTATAATCAGGTTAGTGTTTGGATAGGTATCTTCAGTCAAAATTGATAGGCCAAACAAAAAATTGGACGTTTTTTTACTCTTCCCATACAAATCGTTTACTAGTATTTTTAGGTAGAGTAAAAAAACTATCAAATTTTTTTGGTTGCACCTATCTATCCTACTTATCCTGCCTGACTCAAAATACCTCTGCGAACACTTAATTTTATTATAAGTACAGGGTGTAAGGGACAGCTTTCCGAAAACTTTAACAATGTCTTCAGCATACCATCATCCTGAACAACTTACAGCAATAATCTTTGTCGGAAAAAATATTCCACTCTCCATACAAATTGTACGAACCAGGAGAGCAGAATTTTTTTTTTCGCACAAAAATTTCTTGCTGTACGTTGTTCAGGATGATGGTCTAAAGACATTGTTAAAGTTTTCGGAAAGTTGTCCCAAAACAACCTGTATCATTTATTTCATCGTCCGGAAACACCGTGTAGAGATTTAGTGCTAATCCTGAAAAATATCAATGCCATTACGATATTAAATAGTGCGGAAAAAATGCTAGGGCACGTAAAAGGATCATGCCCAGCTAAAAAAGCACTATAACATTTAGTGCAGTCGCATAAAAAGATATGCTTCCAGCAGCAAATAATAACATGGGCAGGCACGATATATTATAGGGCACGATCTGGTACACATGAAAAAGTAATATGCAAACGCACATAAAAATATGCTTCGAGCAGTCAAATAATATCATGGGCAGGCACGATATATTATAGGGCACGACCTGGTATGCACCAACAAGTAAAATGCAAAAGCACATATTAGTATAATGAATGCATTATAATATAAAATGCCGTCAATTAGGTATTTTAAACAGTGCACTATATATTTTCTTTCATTAGGGTTATACATTATGATGTCTTGACCTATATCTTATAGTGCGAGCTGTAAATAATGTTGTGACGTCACTAAATTGTGGCGGAAACATAATTTTATGTGCACCCCCGGCAGAATAACTTTACATACTGGCACGATTGTTGAAAAAAGTGTGCATGCACAATAGTTTATAGTACCTCATTTTTCTCAGTGTATTGGCCTGGCGATCGTACCTTTGGCCACTGATGGTTGGGTGGAAAAACTGAAAAATACATTTAGGACAATAGTTATTTGTTATACAAGAGTGAAAAATCTTATCACTCGAGTGAGCACGTAACTTTTCATCCCACCTCAGCGAGGAAATGAGGTAACTAAATTTCTCAATTAAAATCAATTCAATTTACTTTATCCTCAAGAGGATAATAACGGCTTTTGCATTCAGGTATCGAAGAGTAGGTAAAAATACTCTTTCCGAGATGGTGGGATGAAAAATATATAAAGACGAAACTGTAAATATACCTATTTTTTTTTATTTATTTTTTTAACTTTTTATTTCAGGCTTCAACACCCATAACTTGTTACCTTGTTGTTGTTGTTGTATTGGCTATTACCTACCTGTATCAATACTAATTTACGTTTATCAACGTATTTTTTTTCCTTGAATTGGTTTTTTATTAAAAAATAAAAAAGATTAGTAAAATTTATACCTACGAATATCCTTTACAGGTATTTTTAGGGTTCCGTACCAAAATGGTAAAATGGAACCCTTATGGTGCGACTTTCTCCGTCTGTCTGTCCGTCTGTCCGTCCGTCACACTCGATTATTTCAGTAACTACCTAAGCTATCGACATGAAATTTGGAACAGTTGTGTATATTAGTGGCCCAAAGACACTGGAATTAAAAAAAATTGTAAATTATTTTTGTTCTTATTTAAAAAGGGGGGAAAATCTGAGGGTTGAAATTTAAAAGTGAGATAACTGTACTGTGTGGGGTATCATATGAAAGGGTTTACTTTGTACATTCTAAAACAGATTTTTAATTATATTTAGTTATGATAGTTTTTGATTTATCGGGGAAAATGTCTAAAAAAATACCGTTCCCCCCCCCCCTTATCTCCGGAGTTTACCAATCGAAAAATTTGAAATAATTATGGTCAATAGGAATTTACGTATATTTTACAGGAAAACTATAGCCAATGCTCTAACTAGCATAGTTTTTTTGATATTAACAATAAACCTCTACAAACAAAGTTAGTCTTGCGGTTCATTAACAAAGGTAATTATTTATTAATAATGGTACGGAACCCTTCGTGCGCGAGACCGACTCGCACTTGCCCGGTTTTTTTTTGAAATTATTAGTGCCATTAAAAATGAAATAATACTCTTTTATAGGTAATTTAAAAATGTTTCTTACTGCTTCAATTAGTTTTTCCTAACTCTGTTATACTTTTTTCGGAAATTAAAAACAACTTATACCTAGGTAAGTAGGTAATTACTTACAGAAAATTCTGGAAAATTACAATAGTGGCACGGGCCATATTAATTGCCAATTTCTAATCTCCAGGTCCTCAACTATACCCGTGCAAATATCACGTCGATCCGTTGCTCTGTTGCGGCGTGATTGAAGGACAAACCAACAAAAAAACAATTTCACTTTTATAAGTATACTAAGTATACATGTCAGGTCAAGAGTCAAGACAGTTAACCAAAACATTAAAACATAAACCCATCTTAGGTACCTAAATACCAACTAAGTTAGTAGGTATATCTTTACAATTAACGCAATTTAGCACGCGACGTCAATGTGAAAGTCCCATCAAAATTGTTATAGTACCTACAGCTATCAACTTTTGCTCTTTGCTCTGAAAAGTCTTGTGACCTAACGCGGCTAGAGCGAATAAGCAGATAGAAGATCTAGACACACAGACACTCCTAAGAACAGAAAAGGAAAAAAACGTGTGAAACGTCGGCGCGCACACTTTTACATGGGGTTGCACAGACCTGCGTGACTCGACGAAACGTTTTTCCCATACGACTTGTTGTTGTTTACGAATTTTTTGTAAATGTGTTCATAGATGTGTAAAGTTTTTCAGTCCTTATGTACCTAGTTTTCCGACTTTGACTTTGTTTAATGACTTCACTTACTATCTTCTCATAATAAGCGAATAAGAAACCTAATATTGACTTGGTATAGAATACCTATATTAATTGAACAGCTATCTACTTAGATATTTATCAAGTTTAAGTTTCTATTATGCCGTTATAGAAATCAGCTTCGAAGAAAGTTGATTATCCATGGAGTCAGCAGGTTGCAAGATGTTTGCAACATTCCTTCCAGTTCTTAGTTATTCTGTCAATTAAGTATATAAGTAGGCATCTCTTCCTTGTAGGTATGTAGGTAAACGATATTGAGTCAAGACCTTTCCATGCTATGAAATGCTTCAAAAAGTCGTTGCTGACGCATCTCGATGTTCTGAAAAGACGTGGATACTATGTATCAATATTAAAAAAATATTCCGTGGACCGTATCATTAACCGCAAATGGGTTGTTAAAATTCAATATTTAATACGAAATTAAAACCGGCAGAAAATTATGTTTGCCCTAACAGTTAAAATGCGGTCAATGATATAATTATTAAATGCCGGTCGTTAGACGCCAATAGCCATTTTTGCATCTATTTGTGGTTCAGTACTGGTATTGTGATAACTAATCATGAATTAATTAAATCTTAAAAATAACTTAGATCCACTATCCAGTATGAATGTATGTACCGTACCTATTTTCCCAAGAAAAATCTATTTTCGAAGAAGTACCTAGTATAGAGAATACTTAAAGCTTGTAGGGATATACCTATTTTTAAGCTTTTCAAGGGAGAGGGACATAAGTTTCTGTTGTTGTTGTTACCTACCATCTACTACCACTACTAAGTACTGGGTTCTAATAATTTCGAACTCAGGTTAACTAGGCATTCCTATGCATATCTACTTAGTACCTACTTACCTAACTTTTCTCAGAAGCTAGCCGTCGAAGGCGTCCAAAAGTAGAGTTATAACCTATTGTAAAGGCAATTGTAGTAAAAATAGCCTGTAAGTAGGTACATAGGTAAGTAGATTAGCAAAATCAGGTACCTACTCCCAAATTTTCCGGCATAAAAAGTACCCTATATCCTTTCCCGGATGGTCTGTGCTCCCCGTGATAAGGTTGCATCTTACCTCTATAGATGTCACCGTAAGATTGCAAAAACCGTTAGATTATAATCCAACTAGCGATATTGTAAACTGTCGACGGATTGTGAACCGTTCAATGTTCCGAGTGTAATTTTTTAAAATATTCATTGTTTTTACGTTTTCTTGTCTCTTTCTTGTAGGTTAGGTTAGGGTTCGACATAAGTGATCAGGTAGTGACGCACTACCCGAGGTTTTATCGGGTTAATATAGCTAACAGATTACAATCTACCGAAAAATAATGCGTTAAATTGTAATCCGTCGACAGTTTACAATTTCGCTAGTAAGATTACAATCCAACGGCTTTTGCAATCTTACGGTGACATATATATCAAATTTCATCAAATCGGTTGAAAAAAAGATGCGTGAAAGCGCAGCAGCAGACACGCTTTCGCATTTAGGTATAATCTTATTATGGAATGGATTAATATGGATACTAAACAACAATACCTACTACATATAAGTAAATATATAATTTAGGTAGAGTAAGTACTCCAAATAATGAAGCGTTATTATATTCAAAGTAACAATTATTTTAAATAACCTTTTTTAATTACCTACCCAGTAGGTAATTAAAAACGGTACTTATCAAAGTTTTTTCATAATTAGTACCTATGTACATATATTGTCTATTCTATTGCAATAAGTAATAATTATTATTATTACAATATCCTTTCTGTTGATGTGATGAAGAAATGGCTAAGTACCTACCTTGAATCTTTTTTTATAGTCTACTTATTGTATATCTTTATTTAATTATAGTTAGCTGTTAGGACAAGATGGAATAGTCAAAAGAGAGGCATCTAGAGCCGGTTTCGAAAGATCATCACTTTCTCGAAGCCAATGACGGGTATTTTTAATTTACTGCAATCTCTATGGATTTCATTTTTATGTCGCATTATGACTGGTTTGCGGATTTTATTAATAAGAATACAATTCTTAGGTAGTAGGTACCTACCTAAAACTTAATGAGTAGTTAGTAGACTTGTTATTTTTTGTAGAAAAGCTAAATTATACCTACCTAGGTACTCGTTTATTACTAGCTACCGCTTCTAAACCAGAGGTACAATCATGTAAGGATTGCCGATCAAATCGTCTAAATTCGGCTTCAAAGTAAAATAAACCATAATAGCATTGAATTAGAGCTCAATTTCGAGTATGAAGCTCAATTACTTTGATGTAAAAAGTAATTGACAGTTTCAATTTTCAATTTGTTGAAATTTTTAACAGTTTTAATTTGTTGATTCTTGGCGAGTTGCGCGACATTGACCCCCTATAAAAGCGCATGGTATCAGAATTTTCTTATCAGTTGGTTGTTAGAAGTTGATCTCTCATCTCCGCTAAATTCATGACCTTGGACCATAATGGATACCACGCCTACAGGAGCAGCACAAATCGTTGCCTTACTGCAACACGGGCTTAGCCAGCGGGCTGTCGCACGGCAGCTCCGCATAAGCCAGTTTTGTGTCTCGAAAGTGTACAAGCGTTTTCGGGAGACTGGAGGCTTCATTCCGAGACCAAGATCTGGGCGGCGCCAGTGCACTTCGGAGAGAGACGACCGTTTTATCACGGCAACTTCTCTTCGAAATCGCCATTTGACTGGCGTTGACGTCCAGCAGGAACTCAGAGAAGTTCGTGGGGTGGCTGTCAGTGAGTGGACAGATCGGCGAAGACTTAAGCAAGCGAACTTGACTCCAAAAAGGCCTGCCACAGGCCCAAAACTGACGGCAAGGCACCGACAAGCACGTCTTCAATTTGCTCACGAACATCTTGATTGGGAAGTCGAGCAATGGGGGAAAGTTCTGTTCTCAGACGAGTGCAGGATGTGCTTGCACGGTAGCGACCGAAGGGGCCGGGTCTATAGGCGGCCTGGAGAGCGATTTGCTCAGTGTTGTTTCGCTGAAACAGTAGCCTACGGGGGTGGTTCATGTATGATGCTGGTACTGCAAGCCAACACATTCACAAACACCAAGACATTGCGAGCTTTATACGAAGCTTTGGTGAAAAGTCAATTGGAATGCAACGCGGTCGTCTGGTCACCGAGCCAAAATAAATATAAGGTAATGTTGGAACGCATTCAAAATAAATTTTTAAGGTTTTTGTACCTAAAGTTGTATGGGGTGTATCCGGGCTATCCTTTGCTATATCCCACGTTGTTTGTTATGGGCATGGTGGGATATAGCAAACTGGAACTGAGAAGAGAAGTGTCCCTGGCTACTTATTTATTTAAGGTACTAAGGGGGAAGGTTCATGACCCCGCTATCTTGCAGGAGTTACGATTGTGCGTGCCGAACGATAGCTTTTCGCGCAGGCGTAGGCCACCGCTGCTGGCGCAACCGTGCGCTCGCACGTGCTTGTTGCAGAGAGCGCCACTGGTACGTGCGACTCGCACGCTCAACGCAGTGGCCGAACATAAGGACCTGTTCAGCTGCTCACTGAGCGAGTTCACAAAAGCCGCTTCATTTGTATTAAGTTAGTTAGGTTTTAAGTAGGTATGATATTGTAGTTAATTAAGTATATTTTTATAATTCGTTTATTTCAATTGTAAATAATGTAAGGCTTATTCTATCGCATTAGGTGACCTGTAAGGATAGAATTAAGTTGGGTGAAATAAATAAATAAATAAAAATAAATAAATGATGTGGGCCAGCATATCAGTTAACGGAAAAACGGAGCTTGTTTTCATGCCTGGTGGGGGACGAGGAGGCGGTCAGACGGATACATAGCCGACATTCTGCTGGAACACGTCATTCTTTATGCGGGATATGTCGGTGATAACTTCCTCCTGATGCACGATAACGCCCGTTGTCACACATCACGTGCGACAACTCAATTCCTGGCTGAAGTTGGTATCGCCACATTGGACTGGCCAACGCTCATCCCCGACTTGAATCCAATAGAACACTTGTGGGATGAGCTGAAAAAGAGGGTTCGTTCCAGAAATCCCGCTCCTTCAAGTGTTGAAGAGCTAAAATCGGCTTTGATAGAGGAGTGGGAAGGTATCCCACAAGATTCCATCAAGAAGCTGATAAGATCCATGAGGAATCGTCTTCGTGCTGTAATTAGGGCTAGGGGAGGCAACACTAAATATTGATAAGCACCAAATAAAGATTTTCCCTAAATTTTTGTTCTTTTCCCCAAATTTAAATCCTTCACTTTTCCTATCTCCTTTCCTTAAACCAGGATATCTCCTGAAATACGGGTCCAATTTCAATGAATATGGTATTAATTTAAAGTTTAGAGTATAGCCTTTAAAATGGTACCATTTTTTTTGCTTGCGAGTGTAGTTTAGCATAATAATATGATAGTAACTATAAGCTATCTATAGACTTGAAAATTTGAATAGTTTTAAATAATGCTTACACAACCTTATCGCAAATCAAATAAATCTAAAAATATTATTATTACAAAAGGGGCTGAAATCTGGGTGGCTTGAAATTTTAAATTGTTTTTTGTCCTAGATCGAGTGAGGTATCATACATATAAAAGGGCTTCATTTTGCACATTCTATATATAATAGTAGATTATTCACCACGGGGGTAATGCGATGTATTATGTCACGGGCGCCGGGATAAATCCCAAGCGGAATGAGGGATTTTAGAGTAACTCCCGAGCGTAGCGAGGGTGTTGCATCTAGAATCCTGAGAGTAGCGCGGGAATTAGGGGCGCCCAAGATTAATACAGCATACTACGGTGAATACTCTACTTTTCACACCTCGCGATACAACCACTTCTTTCAGCTGGCGTGGCCTACTCGATTAGACAAACAAATGTCGTCAGTGCGAATCTAGTGGGCCACGGCTTCGGTTTTCGAAAATCGAGTTGGCCGCGCCTGCTGAGAACACATTCTGTTTACCGAAATTAGACTTTATTGTTATAGCAATAAGAATTATGAATAAAACCTCTTTGGAATGAATAGAATTTCCTTCAGATCTTGCTTCAGATGCGCGATGATTCTAAATTCAAATCACATTATAACCCTAGGGAAGAATGGATTTCAGTACAACATTATAACCCTAGGGATTTAATGTCTTACTTTAACCTTAGATAACAGGCAATGTAATAAGGCGTTGTTGAGCGAGTGGTGTGAAATAATAGTAGATTATTCACCACGGGGGTAATGCGATGTATTATGTCACGGGCGCCGGGATAAATCCCAAGCGGAACGAGGGATTTTAGAGTAACTCCCGAGCGTAGCGAGGGTGTTGCATCTAGAATCCTGAGAGTAGCGCGGGAATTAGGGGCGCCCAAGATTAATACAGCATTACCCCTACGGTGAATACTCTACTTTTCACACCTCGCGATACAACCACTTTCAGCTGGCGTGGCCTACTCGATTTGACAAACAAATGTCGTCAGTGCGAATCTAGTGGGCCACGGCTTTGGTTTTCAAAAATCGAGTTGGCCGCGCCTGCTGAGAACACATTCTGTTTACCGAAATTAGACTTTATTGATATAGCAATAAGAATTATGAATAAAACCTCTTTGGAATGAATAGAATTTCCTTCAGATCTTGCTTCAGATGCGCGATGATTCTAAATTCAAATCACATTATAACCCTAGGGAAGAATGGATTTCAGTACAACATTATAACCCTAGGGATTTAATGTCTTACTTTAACCTTAGATAACAGGCCATGTAATAAGGCGTTGTTGAGCGAGTGGTGTGAAAAATATATTTTTATTTCTTATTTTCTGACATATATGGTGAAAAATATCTACCTACCGTTCACATCTTAGCTCCGAAGATGGCAAAGTGACAAATATGAAATAATTGATACATGTTAATGTTAACTAGCAGAAAAATATAACGAATTTTCTAGCCAGGATAGCTTTTGAGAAATCAGCATGAAATTTAATATAGACCCGCCCAGTTAATATTTTATGTGGGGTTTATAGTATCGAGTGGGGTATCATATAAAAGGGCTTCATTTGCACATTCTAAAATATTTTTTATTTCATTTTAAGTTTCTTACTATTTGACTTATGGTGAGAAATGTCCGAATTTCTACCATTCCTAAGCATAGGTCTGAAATAATTTGAGTTGATTGAAGTTGATGTTAACTTTACCTGAAAAATATAACGATTTTTCTATCCAGGATATTTTTAGAGAAATAAGCCATAAACCTTTACAAACAAACTTAGTTTTGCGGTCCGAAATAAAAGGGATTTTGTAAGATATTTTATTTATATATATATATATATATATATATATATATATATATATATATATATATATATCTATTCTAAGTAAACTTTACGGGAAAAATAAAAGGAAGCCTTTAGCTAGGATTTTTTTTATAAATCAGCGGTAAACCGTAGAATAGTACTGTAAAGTATTTCTGTAAACTTCATTTTCTTCATTCAGTAAAGTAGCACCGTCTTCATTATTTAGAAGAGGCATCGATTTACCAACTTTAGAGGTCTCTAATTAAAAAAAATATCTTCCAAGGTACCTACGCAAGTCGGCAGTCGCAACCCTCGGTGCGCGAGTCCAACTCGCACTTGGCCGGGTTTTATATAAGACTAGCTAATGCCCGCGACTACGTCCGCGTGGATTGAGGTTTTTTGGTTCCCGCGGGAACTCCTTAATTTTCAGGGATAAAAAGTAGACTATGTGCTATTCCAGACTATATTCTATCTCTGTGCCTTTCAGCCAGATCCGTTCAGCCGTTGGCGCGTGATTGAGTAACTAACATCCATACATCCATACATCCATACATCCATACATCCATACATCCATACACCCATACATCCATACATCCATACATCCATACATCCAAACTTTCGCATTTATAATATTTATATTTGATGGTTCTTTAGCATTAGCCGAAATCCAGGATCATTAAAAGTTAGTGGACGTGAGTTTTGTGTTCTGTAGATCGTACATTGCCTTCATTATCATATTTAAAGGTCGTTAAGTTTTTAAGCCCACGAATAAATTTGGTCTTTAACTCGAATTGAAAAGCGTGCGTGTAGGTTGTACCTTATTTAAAAATATACTTCGAGTTATTTTTAAGTAATACGTGTCATACGTAGGTACAAGTGTGTAAAAGTACACGAAGGAAAATACAAGGACCGAAAAAGACGTCATGCGGTAATGAAAATCAATAAGCTTTAAATATTATTAAGTTTTTGTCTAAGCTGAAATTGAAATCATACCTAGCATAAATGCGAAACTGCATGCTTGTTCGTCTGTTACCTTTTCATTCAGTTTCAACTTTTTATATCATATCATACTTACTTACTAATATTATAAATGCGAAAGTCACTTTGTTTGTTGGTTTGTTGGTTTGTTGGTTCGTTGGTTTGTTGGTTTGTTGGTTTGTTGGTTTGTCCTTCAATCACGCCGCAACGGAGAAACGGATTGACGTGATTTTTGGCATGGGTATAGTTGAGGACCTGGAGAGGGACATAGGCTACTTTTTATCCCGGAAAATTGAGGAGTTCCCGTGGGAATCAAAAAAACTTAAACCACGCGGACGAAGTCGCGGGCATCAGCTAGTATTATAATAATTATGTTGGTATGAGGTATCTGTCTATAAAATGACTTGTTTGGTTACAAATATCTTACTATTGATTGGGTAAAATAAAAACCTACCTCACTATTGCCTTTTTTGGTAATTTGGTATTTTTTATACCTATGCGTGATCTTGAATGTCTAAAAGCTTGCTTAGTATAGTAAATTTGAAGGCTTCTCTTTTTATAATGATGTCATATTATACATTCATATACCTAGGTTACATACCTATATATCGGTTACACGTACCTACCGTAACGTTATTTCTGGTTTTATCATTAAGCATCTAGCTACTTATGTAGGTACCTACACAGCATAATATCTTGCACAATAACTTAGCAATTAAGCGCCTGCGTCGTATAAAAATCGATTTAGCAAAAATATTAGAGCTCGTTTAAAATTTGAACCCTATGACTATGGGGCTAAATGCTGGTATTTATTAACAATCCATATATCCTTAAGGTGAGGGGAGAATGAAATTATTATAGTCAATATTCCTATTAGTAATTTTCCCTAATCGTACCTACGTTTTCTCTGCTGTTTTTTTAAATTTAAATTTGGAATTAGCATAATTTGCTTGCCGATCTAGTCTTAACAGAAAAAAAAAATACTTAAATAAAAATTATCGATTCTTTCTATTATTCGCGTGTTTTGATGACCGACGCAACGACTTGCCACTTGCCAGCTGGTCTGCCCGGTTTGGATATCTACATAATTAATAACATTCTTGGGTCGATTTCGATTAATTTATATATTTTATAGTTTTACTATTGGGTAACTAGCCGGGCTTTAATTGTGAACGGGACTTATAATTATAAGATAACAACTGTTGTTACCCACAATTTGGTAAAATAAAAATTATGAATTTGCTCGGATGAGTTTGAGAAATCACAGCAGAATACCTGAAAACCTTTATCCACGTTTTTTTAAACTATACCTATCGGATTGCGCTTGGCTACACTCATACCAAACAATAGATGACGGTCAATGGACGATGGCGCAGTCGATGTAGCGCGTCTGCCTTATTTCACAATTATTAATTCATCAACCACACGTCTCACACCCACGCTTTCATGTGGATAGATACTGCTACCTTAACTCGTTCTGCAATGCGACTCGACTCTCGTTACCATCAGCGATGAAAGAGCTGGACTAGGTACCACCATAACAATGAGTTGAGGCAATGTATAGTAGCGACTGGCGACGACCCGCGGGCACTCTTTAATTTTCCGGGATAACAAGTAATGTGTGTTATTCCAGACTATAATCTATCTCCGTGCCAAATTTCATCCCTGCAGATCCGTTCAGCCGTTCTGGCGTGATTGAGTTACAAACATTCATGCACCCATCCTAATTTTAGCATCCGAGACTGCATCCGCTCAGAAGATAATGGGTGAATGGCAGATATGCTATCTAACGGTCAAAAGTAGCAGGTATGGTTAACACAGAAAACTTTGCTTCATCTAGAACTTCTATAACATTGTCTATGTGAAACCATTCAGTAACGTCCGTTCAATTAGTTGCATTACAACTTCTAAGTTAGAATAATTAATTTTGCGAGAATCTTAGTAAGTACCTATGGAACCATATGGACGTTCAGTCCATTGTCTAATGAGGTCCTCAGCGTTCCTTGTTCCTATGTCGCCACCTAAAAGAGCAACCTCCTTAGCGCAGTTTTGAGCGCCGTAGTCTTAACGTGGGACCGTGCCGGGTTCGATCCGGCAGGATCAATTTGGGAATTTATAATTTCTGAATTTCCTGTCCGTCCTGGTGGGAGGCTACGGCCGTGGCTAGATACATTCCTACCGGCAAATACATGCTGCCAAGCGATTTAGCATTCCGGTACGATGTATACCTAGTGTTAAAACTAATGAGGGGTATGGGTTTAATTTATATGCTATGCCACTAACATGTAAGCCCGCATTTAAACAAGTTATTTTTTAGGTAGCCTTTTAGACTGCATCATCACTTACCATCAGGTGAGATCGCATTCAAGAGCTAACATGTAGTAGATAAAAAAAGCAAGATTTTGCCATTGATTCAGTAGATGTCTACTTCTTCCGTAGGTAAGTAGGTAGGTATAAGTAAGTACCTATAGGTATCTCATTAGATAAGCGTAGATGCTATTGAATTTTTAACCTGCTTCATTACAATAATCATCACCTAATATAAAGATGAGACAAAGGCAAACCGGTTAACGTAAATAAATGCTTTTATTTAATGTTCGTATTGCTCGTTAGTCCTTTCTTGATACTCACTGGCCACTTACATACCAGCAATTTTAATGCCCATACACACTTGCGCCGTTCGTGTTCGCACTTCGATGTCCGATTTTGTCCGCGAGAAAGAGACTGTATTTTTATTTCAATAAGTACCTATTATGTTGTCTGCTGTCTAATTTAAACACGCTAAAATTTTAATACTTGTTTTCTCGGCAGCTTAATGATTTTGTCTCGGTAGTAGGTATACCTAATCAATTAATGTATACAAAGTTTTTTAGAATCCAAACATTGTAGATTTACAGTCGAGAACAATCAAACTCGAAAGCTATCTCCAACCTAGTACCTAATACCTCGCGAGCTGGCCAGCTTGCAGGCTAGTTTATTTTTCTCTGAACATTTATGAAACGCTCTATACTTTGTGGGCAGCGCGCGGTCTACGTCTAGTGAATAACTATTGTTTCTCAGGCTTTCAAATGAATGAATATTTTTGAAAACAAAAACTCTTTTATATTCTCTATGTTTAACTATATATTTCGATAGTTCCACTAAGGGCAAATCATTCTGCCGCGGGAAACAAAACAACCACTAAAATTTCACGCTGAATGCCTACTAGGTACTTCAGTATTAAATTATCTATTCTGTGCTGCAGCATACTACTTATATATTACTAGGGAACATTACTATAATGAAGAAATTATATAATGGGTGATCCGTGGACAAAATTGACGACCACGATACACGAGAGTGTAGAGCGGCCTTTACATTCTATATACTTAAGTATAGTTTTGGTCAATTTGATCTTGTGGTTTGCCTTGACATTTAACGCATCCGAGATGGGCGTGGATCTTCTTAAATTTATTTACTTGCAAAAAACAAAATTAAAATGTCGATAATTACCTACTCCACTTCACCGCTGGTAGAAATAAATAATCCAACTTTTTGGAGTTTACCTCCTTAGGAAACTTTCATATCTAAGCCCGGGGTATAAAAAATTATGGGGAGTAAAATCAAACTTTCTCCGTTACGTTACGTTTCATTATGTTTATGTTTCCATGGTAACACTTTTCGTTCATAAGGAGTAAACTCCAGTCGTGCGTCGGAGCTGACACACACAATAATTTTTTTCGGATTGAATAATATGCTGCGTAGACCCTACTGACCGGCGACCGCTACCAGGGGGTAGGCGTCGCGTCGCCAAGAAATGAGCCCTAGGGCTCTACATAATCAATGCCTACCCGGGCTCCGAATACTGTACACGCAACTGGGCACTAGTAGGTACGTATTTAGTCATAGTGTGACCTAGTACCTACATAATATGGGAAATCAAGTGTAGACGTAGTAAGTATTTAAATAATTTTTCATCATACCTATTCGAAAAACGAATATTGGCTTCAGAGGATAGCGGGAGCAAAATGTAATTTTTAGGCCCATGGGACTTTTCATTTCTCTGTTCTGATTGGTCCGCGTTCGTGCTTCTGATTGGGCTTAAACGTATAGGTAATGTCCATACATGGTAGGTTGATACTCCTAGCTTTTTCTCATACGTAATGATGAAAAATAGTGTGTGTCACTCGGGGCCAAATTTTTTGTTCTCGGGCGGCGTATATTGAATTCCTCGCTACGCTCAGGATTCTACTATAGAATCCTTCACTTCGCTCTGAATTCAAAATAGCGCCCTCGGGGAACAAAAATTTTCTTTGGCCTCATATAACACAAATAACTATTATCTTCTTACTTTTTCATTGTTTATTATTTCTTGATTCATCTTTTAAGGCAAAATATGGTCCGTACCTACTTGAAGGTATTCCACAGTAGCAATGCCCAACTATATGTATACTTAGGTAAACAACATATACCTACCTACCTAAAAGGCACGTACTTACTTGAGTACGCGGCGTACTCAAGTAAGTTTATTATCAATTTTTATAAAAGGCGTACTGTACGCCTTTTATAAAAATTGCAAGAGGTACCTATATTATAAAAACAAGCCAAATTTGGGTTTCGATTAACGTTCTTATAACATTGAATTCAACTTATACAAGAAAGTTCAAGGTGCGTTTACCAAATGGGGTAATAAAAAATAATAATTCCCGCAAATGTATCTTTCCAGCACATGTTCAATTTCGTAGATAGGGTTGCTTTGTGTGAAAGGCTGCTATTTTGAAAACGGTCGATATAATTACGACTGCAATTTTATCACTAACAATGTCTGTAAGAAGTAAGGACGTTGGTAACAACGCCTCTGGCTTGTATTAATGGATCGGGAACATGTTCTCAAGTATCATTTTTATGATGATCATGATGAACATTGAAGAGACGTGACATATTTGAGAGTGAGACACGTCTCACCTTTTTATACGACTGCCTGAAAAAAGGAGTATATTGTTTTCAGGGTTCATGTATGTATGTATGTATGTATGTATGTATGTATGTATGTATGTATGTATGTATGTATGTATGTATGTATGTATGTATGTATGTATGTATGTATGTATGTATGTATATTCCACCATAACTTCTATACGCCTGAACCGATTTTGATAAATGAGGTATCGTTAGAATCCCTAGCTTATTCCGGGTGACATAGGCTAGTAAAGTTTTAAAAAAGAATTATGGGGTGACCATGGTCCCGCATTTAAGACGAAAGTTGAAAAAAAAAATTCGAAAATAAGATTAACCATATAATCATCATCTAGAAAATGATGAGTAGATTCCAAAAATATATAACACTATAGTTCAATATCCAGTGATTCACAAAAAAATATAATTTAATAAAAATGTGAATAAGATTCCAAAGGTAATTAATTCAATACGGGCTACGGAAGAGCAGTCGTATTTTTTAATAATTTTAATTATATTCACTTGTTGTTCCTATCTGATTTCGGTTTATTTATACGGGTCTTAGTAGGCATCGCATTTCTTTTGCTGTAACTGTTTAACGATTAACGAGGATTTAAGGATTTTAGTTATTTAATTATGTTTAGTTAGTGATTCAAGTTTATTTTATAGTAAAATTTAAGTTTTATTACCTACTGTTGTTTAAGAATTTAGTTTTATTGAAATTTTAGATATTATTTTTTCACTACAAAACTTAAATTATTTATTAATATTATTAATACATAAAAAGGGCTATGCACCTTTGGTGCAACCTTATGATGGTAATCTTTACCAAAATTAATACATGATATAGAATTTAGTGTTGTAGATACTTAGGTTAGGTCCCTATTTTTTACTAGTGCTGTAGTGTAGCGTGGCGCGTGCAAATTCTCATTATAGATCTACGTCTTGATACAAATCATAGAATAGTAGCCCTTGCGTGCTACAAACTGTTTCGTTCTTCGTGCTTGAGCTATAAGCGATAGGTAGTTTGTTAAAGTGTTATCCGTGCCTTCAAACTTTGTTTAGTATCGTCGAAGAAATCGGTGTCAAATAGGCAATCATTTCAACTTTACTAAAATGAAATTTACAACTTTTCGCCAATTTTATTTTATTGTTATGATTATAATTTGTTGCTACACACATATTAATGTAAAATTAATATTTTATAGTTGTTGCTATTTTGACCTGTTTACCTGTTTATCCTCATTTTTAATCGTGTCATTGTGCACATATATATAATAATATTTTACGTACAACTATTAATTCAATCAGTTTGGTGGAAGACAAAGATACACTTTATCTATATAAACTACCAAGAATTTACCAGGTAAAATATTTTGTACTTATTAACCTACTAGGCAGTGCATACTTGGTACTATATATATTGAAATGCTTTTTATATGGCAATTTTAAAGCCAAATAGGAAATAAGTACATAGATGCATACCGCCACATTTTAATAAACCTGACCAGCATCCGTTTAAATAGTAATTTACTTGAATATTTTTAAAGGTAGATTTTGTCACGATTATTTTTGTTTTATTATTGTATCATAAAACCAGTAGGTAGTAGATAGATTATTAAACTTATGTCGTTAGCTTGATGAATGGTAAGAAATAAGCAATTGCAGATAATAAACTGTTAGTTACACTTACATAAGACATTTTTCATAATGATAATTCTTAGATTAATGTTACATAATATGCAGTTATTCGTTACGATACTAAAGGCATATCTACCAATAACTGATAAAGATTAATATTTCCATAGAACTACATACTTACCTTATTTTATATTATCTTTATATATCTTTGTAGTGTTTGAGGAGGGCGATTATCACTGCAACGCAGTTTTTTACTTTTGCAGGATTATCGTTCGAGTTAATACTCTCTGGAGGCTGGTATAAGTACTCGTAAAGATAAGCATTGCAGAATATGGTCCATGAAGTGAATAATTAAGTACAATTCGTCATTTAAATTATTTCAACAGGTTTAATTGGGTGCCTACCTAAACATGTAGTGCGGAAAAGTCTAAATTCTAAATGATTGCTAAACTGTGCACAGATTGGCGCGATGCTTTGCCGAATAAGTAAGCAGTTTGAGCAACTTACCGACATTTTAGAATCGAAGTCAGTTACTTGTCGAGCGATGTTGAAATAGGGTAGGTACAGCTTGACACGTGTTAAAAGTGCTGTGTCCTATCATTTAACAAAAACAAATTTATTTAAAAATCCAAAATTACATCACAACAAAAAAAACACAGACTGCCGTTTGTAATTTGCAGCCCAAATAGGCCGTAGTCTGCGTTAGGGCTGACAAAATGATCAAATTATAATGTCAAATTTTCTTTTTATCGACAACCAACCTTTGGCAAAATACGATAAAAGGTAAGTACCTATGAATCAGAAAATTCATCTTTCTACAGTAAATTATTCATTTGACAAAATTACAGCAGACAAGTTTTAATTTAACAAAATATAATTTGACCAAAAAAATATAATTAATTAATGTGAATAATGAATAATTATTCATTATTCACATTAATTACAAAAACACATAGATTTAAGATTGGTGTCCGCTGCGCTTCGCAATCTTAAATCTATGCAAAAACAACGCATGACATAAAATGGTCAAAAGTCAAAATATTATGATCTTTTTAGGGTTCCGTACCAAAATGGTAAAATGGAACCCTTATGGTGCGACTTTCTCCGTCTGTCTGTCCGTCTGTCCGTCCGTCACACTCGATTATTTCAGTAACTACCGAAGCTATCGCCATGAAATTTGGAATAGTTGTGTATATTAGTGGCCCAAAGACACTGGAATTAAAAAAAATTGGAAATTATTTTTGCTCTTATTTAAAAAGGGGGGAAAATCTGAGAGTTGAAATTTAAAAGTGAGATAACTGTACTGTGTGGGGTATCATATGAAAGGGTTTACTTTGTACATTCTAAAACAGATTTTTAATTATTTTTAGTTATGATAGTTTTTGATTTATCGGGGAAAATGTCTAAAAAAATACCGTTCCCCCCCCCTTATCTCCGGAGTTTAGCAATCGAAAAATTTGAAATAATTATGGTCAATAGGAATTTACGTATATTTTACAGGAAAACTATAGCCAATGCTCTAACTAGCATAGTTTTTTTGATATTAACAATAAACCTCTACAAACAAAGTTAGTCTTGCGGTTCATTAACAAAGGTAATTATTTATTAATAATGGTACGGAACCCTTCGTGCGCGAGTCCGACTCGCACTTGCCCGGTTTTTTTTTAATATGACATGATTGCGGAATACCTACTATGACGACCATAGTTTTGAAAAGTTTTTTGCAAAATGATCTTTTTTTGATATACGTTTGTTCAAACCGTAAAAAATGATAAATCATAAATGTTAAATTTACATTTATATTGTAGTAAAATAAAATCATAAATGTTAAATGGTACTTAATTACAATTAAAAAGAGTAGGTACAACGACTTTGAGTTTGTAAAATGAAACTCTAAGTATAATAAGCTCTACGTTTTTTAATGAGCGTAATATTTATCAGCAATATTGGCAATATTGCTGATAAATATTACCTACCTACTTTTCGCTTTATGATAGTCGTTTGTATAGCAGGATAGGTTAGGCACGCTTATATAAACACTAGGTATTTAGCGTTACGCTTTTAAAATACATAGGTATGTGTATAACATTATAATTACCTATCAACAATTTTATCTTTCCGCTAACTAAATTCGAAAATTAAGATCATTTGTTGAATGATCTTAATTTCCGAACTAGATGATATTTTAATTTTTATTTCTGCTTTTACTTTTCCGGTTGGGCTACGAATCTACGGCATACTAGTTACTACCTACCTAATATTATGATCTACCACCACCACCACTACAGCCCATTAACGTCCCACTGCTGGGCACAGGCTTTTACTCTCATAGGAGAGAGGGAATTAGAGCTTAGACCCACCACGCTGCTCCAATGCGGGTTGGCGGGCTTTAACGACTATTATCATGTTAGTGATAATAACCGGGCTTTACGTGCTCTCCGAGGCACGGGGGTGAAACACCGCCAACTTCCTAACTCCGGGCTAGTGCTGAGAATTTTTAGTCAGAAAAACCCAACACTTATTATGGCCCAAACCGGGACTCGAACCCGGGACCTCGTCAGCCGCAGTCAAACATGCTAACCACTAGACCAACGAGGCAGTCTAATTAAAATAATTTAAGTAATCATATTTTGTTTCGTTTTGCGTCCTAACTACACATCAGTACAGCGGTGAGGATCATTTGAAATCATTAGGTTTTGTTAACAAATAGGTACAGCTCGTCGATACCTTCCACGATCTCTGTTTGTTTATCTACCTAAGTAGGTATATTATGTTGAATGGATTGTAAAATTGTAAGTATGAGTTAGGTATGACTTGGACGACGAAGAATATCACTTAGGTATAAAATAGATTTGTAGGAATTGCAGTTTGTCAATATAGTCACAAGCTGCAAGAAGGGCACAGAAAATCGCGTCCCATTTTTAAGGTACCTAGGTTAATTGTCGCTTAAATAAGTACCTATTCTAGCAAAGTGAAATTATATCTACGTCACTGCGAAGTACCTATAACGTAGCAAACAAAATGTTAATATCAATCAAACAAACAAGCTATACAGGTGTAACGATATGTACCTAATAGAGCGCTCGCGGTAATGTTTTGAGATACATGTCTAGATATTGTCCAATGCACATGTCCCGGGACAGTCAATAGCAAGAATTGGGTTTTTCTGATAAGAAATTCTCAGTACCAGCGCGGAGTAAGGAAGTTGGCGGTGTTTAAGCCCCGTGCCTCGGAGCACACGTAAAGCCGTCGGTCCTGCGCCTGATCTTTCTCCGGTTGTGTCGGATTTTCCGTCCTATCGGGCTATGAGAGCAAAGGAACAGAGAGTGCACCTGTGTATGCGCACACACTTGTGCACTATGATATCTCCCGCACAGATGGCTAATCCCTCTGGAGATAGGCCGCCGTGGTCGGGAGGACATTATTATTATTTATGTACTTATATTTAAAAACCATTTGGGTACCTATTTATCTGGTTTTATTCCCAATGCAATGTATATTCAAAAACTTGATATTATTCACTAATTAACCTGCGGAGACAATTGCCCATCCTGTATAATTTTATATTATCCACGCTGAATACCCTGAAGGTTAAAACATATACCTAGTAGTAATTAAACTTTAATGTCATAAAGACATCACCCGTTCGTAGCCGTGAAATTTGGGGCGAAAATCTAGTTTCTTTACATGGAACATGCTCGGTCACCGTTATTTACCCTACAATGGGGAAATTAGTGTTGCTTGTTATGATTTGTCACGGTTGTGATCTAATAGTTTACTTATTACTAGTTACTTAGTTAATTTTTATTTTATTGGCTGTTACTTTTTACTGTTGGATTAAATATGAACAAAGAATTCTGTCGAACTGATTCATTTGTGAACTGAAAGTTCATTTCTAGTCGTCGAAGAAATCGACTTTGTAGAGTTTGTAGTTTCTAATTATACCTAACATACCTAATAATATCCTTCCGAATTTGTATGGAGAATATGTTATTTATATTTGTATGAAGCTGAAATATATCTTGCACTTGCAGCTTGCGGTATTCACAGGGTGGTAACTACCCACTGCCGCAGCCTTCCACCAGACTAGACCATAGAAAATTCAGAAATTATAAATTCCCAAATTGAGCCTGCCCAGGTTCAATACCGAGGAGCTCCCATTTATACCCCGCTCACCACTGCACCAGGGATGTCGTCAAAGACAGAGCTAGTTTCCTTGCAGATAAAAATATCCGCTTACATTTTTACACAGAGTAACTAGATACTAGATACCGAGAATATTTACATTAAACGTATCTACCCAGGTAAGTAGTTACTTTTATATCTAAGTAGCGTTACGCACGAAACGAATGATTAGCCGGAATAATTATATCTAAATAGACATTATTAATGAATTAGGCACGAATTAACAATGGCCGATGAGAATCTCAATAAGGAATTCCTTTTATATTCCCATGCTTTTCCAAGTGTACGGTGTACCTACCTTCCGCTTGATTTCTCAAATACTTTTGCGCTAATCTAGACTTTATATCTCTGCTGAGTTAAGCTAAAAATGCTATTTAAGTTATGTTGTTGCTTGTACACTTGCTGCTTGTGGTTAATTATGAAGGCAAAGATTAACATAAACATGGATTTATTATGCATTTTTTGTTTGATGTAATAACGGTTATTACTTATTAGCTAAGTAGCTATACGCGGAGGCGGCAGGTTCTAAAAAAAGAATATTTTTACTAGACAAGAAGTGGTTTCTGTGGATCAACTACTAAGAAGACGTAGATATTTTTATACTTAGTAGGGTACTTGGTTAGTTTTAAGTTACTTTTATAAAGCTCGGCCTCGTTGGTTTAGACCCTAGCGGTTAGCATAGTCAACTGCGGATCACGAGGTCCTGGGTTCGATTCCCGGTGGGGCATAAAAATTGTTAGGTACGCTGAGTTTTTAGATAAGAAATTCTCAGTGCCAGCCCGGAGTTGGAAGTAGGCGGTGAGTCACCCTCATGCCTCGAGTCTGCCAACCCGCATTGGAGCAGCGTGGTGGGTCCAAGCTCTTATTCCCTCTCTCCTATGAGAGTGGAGGCCTGTGCCCAGCAGTGGGACGTTAATGGGCTGTAGTGGTGGCTCTACAATATACTAGAGTCTGTACATTATAGTCACGTCCCCTAAGTATAATGTGGCTATTTAAAGATTCTTAAATCGTTCCTACCTATACTTTAATTTTGAATACTCTCTTTAAAATTTTACAATTAGGTATATGTACTACAACCTACCTACCTAACCTACCTACCTAACCTACTTACCTCGGCTAACTTTTATTTGAAAATGGTCGGTATGTCACCAGGAGATAGAATAGAACGGAACACACTACGTTCTATTAAATCAGCTTTAACTAAAATATACTACGACCATTACTGAAGAATTACAGTGGATTTTATTTATTAAGACCTTGATTGTAGCAACCATTTACCTAAAGCGACGTTAAATCTAAGTCCCTTGAGTTTAAAGCATACTTTAGTACAAAATTCATGTGGCTATAGCGACTTTGGATGTAACGCCGAGTTCGGGTGTAGCGACTGTTTTCAACCGACTTCAAAAAAAGGAGGAGGTTCTCAATTCGACTGTATTTTTTTTTTATTTTTATGTTTGTTACCTCAGACCTTTTGACTGGGTGGATCGATTTGGATGATTCTTTTTTTATTTGAAAGGGCATATTTCCCGTGTGGTCCCATATAAATTTTATCGAAATCGGTCGAGCGGTTTTTAAAATATCAACAATAAAATAAGTACTTTGTATAGCGTGTGCTTGTTGTTGTAAAGTTGGCGCGGGAGTTTAAGGCGGTTGTTTAAAAAGAATTTTTTATATTAAATTATTAAAGAATCATTTGTAACAAATGCCTAGAAATCCCATGTAGGGCATGCTACCGGGAATTACCGGTATCAAAAGTACCGGGAATTCCCGAGACTTCTGAATATTTTCAGTCCCGGTTCTCCACACCGGTAACCGGTACTTTTGATACTTTCGAGACTCGAATTAAATAGATTACTTCTCTAATTAAGTGCGGATATTTCTGAATGTAACAAGAACTTCGTTCACTACACTGTATTTTATGATCACAAATTCGAGGTTTTAGTATAAAAAATCCTATTTTTACTTTGAGTACTTATTCTTTCCAAATATTATTTACCAGCTTTTTTGAAAATCAATTAATTGATGAATCTGTCACTCCAATAAAATTAGTTCTGCTTTAATGAGTTACAGTAGATTAATTATGCTACTCTGATAATCGTATTATATTTCAGTTCAAAGTTTAGTTTCAAAAAAAAAGAAAGAAAATTGAATGATTGGGTGTAATATAAAATATACCTCATAAGCACCAGGATTATGGCTGCTAAATTTTGATTTTTGACTCCACTGTCATTGACACCAACGGCAGAGGGGAAGAATTCATAATTCTCTGAAGTGCTCAGCGTTTTTCCGTTAAATCTTATATACCAAGATAATTAGTGAAAAAACCAAGACTGTGGTCAGTCCAATCTTGATGTATGGAACTGGATTCTGGACAGTAAACTGGAGGCTCTTAGTGGCTGATAGGAAACATGATAGGAAGATCCTATAGTGAACCACACGCACGGAGAGGACGGTGGTTGGAGACATAGAAATACTAAGAGGTACCGAACCCCCCAACCCACCCAGAACCCAGAATCGACCAACCGATCGACCAACTCATCGACCAACTAATCGACCAACCGTTCGACCAACCAATCAACCAACCGATCGGCCAACCAATCGACCAACCGATTAGGTCATGCAGTCGATACTGCTTCTGAGTACCGGGAATTTTTGGACCGATACTGGCATAGAACCGGGAATTCCCGGTACTTTCGATACTTTCGATACTAAAATAATGCCTTGTTCGATAATGCCTTGTTTTGTGATAAATTATCACAAAACAAGGCAAATACATTACAGTAAGTATGAAATAGACCAACTAGTTTGACATAATATATAAAATGTCGCGTAATATTTCCACACAGGATCATTCATGATTTTTAATGAACTTGTGCAATAATTCGCATCGTTCCAAATTTCAAACTTTTATTGTAGTTCAACGCGAAGGGCCGGCGTATAGGTTTTACAGTGATAGCGTGGGACATCTTGTCTGAAAATACACTTCGAAAAGCTGTTTTTTTGTATCGTGATAAGCAATAATTTTATTTTTATAGCAATTAAATGCCTCAATCAATTTATTACTACAAGCAGTTTCTAGAAAAAAGCCTTGAGGGACAGAGGGACAACAAAGTGATCCTTAAAGGGTCGTTCTTTTTAATATGGCATTAAGTAACCTCACCTCAACGAATAACAAATATCGTCAATAAATCAATCGTCAAATATGTCGTCTATCAATTGGTCAATTGGTTGGTCAATTTGTTGGTTGATTGGTTGGTTGATCGGTTGGTCGATGGTTGGTCGATTGGTTGTTCGATCGGTTGTTTGATCGGTTGGTCGATTAGTTGTTTGATCGGTTGGTCGATTGGTTGGTCAATTGGTTGGTCGATCGGTTGGTCGATTGGTTTGATCGATTGGTTCATTGGTTGTCCGATTGGTTGGTCGATTGGTTGGTCGATTAGTTGGTCGATATGTTGGTCGATTGTTTATCCGATTGGTTGGCCGATTGGTTGTTTGATCGGTTGGTCGATTGGTTGGCCGATCGGTTGGTTGATTGGCTGGTCGATTAGTTGGTCGATGCGTTGGTCGATTGGTTGTCCGATTAATTGGTTGATTGATTGGTTGATCGGTTGGTCGATTGGTTGTTCGATCGATTGGTCGATTAGTTGGTCGATCGGTTGGCCGATTGGTTGGTTGATCGGTTGGTCGATGGTTGGTCGATTGGTTGTTCGATCGGTTGTTTGATCGGTTGGTTGATTGGTTGGTTGATCGGTTGGGCGATCGGTTGGTCGATTGGTTGGTCGATAGGTTGGTCGATCGTTTGGTCAATGGTTGGTTGAACGGTTGGTCGATTCGTTGTCCGATTAATTGGTTGATTGGTTGGTTGATCGGTTGGTTATTCGATCGAATGGCCGATTGGTTGGTCGATTGGTTTGTCGATCGGTTGGTTATTCGATCGAAGGGTCGATTGGTTGGTCGATTGGTTTGATCGATCGGTTCATTGGTCGACCGATTGGTTGGCCGATTGGTTGTCCGATTGGTTGGTAGGTTGGCTGCTCGATAGGTTGGTCGATTGGTTGTCCGATTGGTTGGTAGATTGGTTGGTCGATCGGTTGGTCGATTCGTTTGATCGATCGGTTGGACGATTGGTTGGTTGATTGGTTGGTTGATCGGTTGGTCGATTGGTTGGTAGATAGGTTGGTCGATCGTTTGGTCGATGGTTGGTCTAACGGTTGGTCGATTGGTTGTCCGATTAATTGGTTGATTGGTTGGTTGATCGGTTGGTTATTCGATCGAATGGCCGATTGGTTGGTCGATTGGTTGGTCGATCGGTTGGTTATTCGATCGAAAGGTCGATTGGTTGGTCGATTGGTTGGTCGATCGGTTGGTCGATTGGTTTGATCGATCGGTTCATTGGTCGTCCGATTGGTTGGCCGATTGGTTGTCCGATTGGTTGGTAGGTTGGCTGGTCGATAGGTTGGTCGATTGGTTGTCCGATTGGTTGGTAGATTGATTGGTCGATCGGTTGGTCGATTGGTTGTTTGATCGGTTGGTCGATTGTGTAAGAGACAATCCAGAAGTAGGTATTTATGAGACACTTTTAATATATTTGTACTCTCATTTGGAACTTGCACGAATAAATGGTTAAAAAGAACTACATTTATTAAAAAGATGATAAGGATCACTTTGTTGTCCCTCTGACCAAGCCTCAAGGCTTTTTTCTAGAAACTGCTTGTAGTAATAAATTGATTGAGGCATTTAATTGCTATAAAAATAAAATTATCTTCTAAAATTATCTATATTGCTATCACGATACAAAAAACAGCTTTTCGAAGTGTATTTTCAGACAAGATGTCCCACGCTATCACTGTAAAACCTATACGCCAGCCCTTCGCGTTGAACTACAATAAAAGTTTGAAATTTGGAACGATGCGAATTATTGCACAAGTTCATTAAAAATCATGAATTTATGATCCTGTGTGGAAATATTACGCGACATTTTATATATTATGTCAAATAGTTGGTCTATTTCATACTTTCTGTAATGTATTTGCCTTGTTTTGTGATAATTTATGGTAGTATCGAAAGTATCGAAAGTACCGGGAATTCCCGGTTCTATGCCAGTATCGGTCCGAAAATTCCCGGTACTCAGAAGCAGTATCGACTGCATGCCCTAATCGGTTGGTCGATTAGTTGGCCGATCGCTTGGTTGATTGGTTGGTCGAACGGTTGGTCGATTAGTTGGTCGATGGGTCGTCCGATTGGTTGGCCGATTGGTTGTCCGATTGGTTGGTCGATTGGTTGGTCGATAGGTTGGCCAATTGGTTGTCCGATTGGTTGGTCGATTGGTTGGTCGACCAGTTGGTCGCTCAGTTGGTCGATTGGTTGGTCGACCGGTTGGTCTATCGGTTGATCGATTGGTTGAACGATCGGTTAGTCGATTGGTTGTCCGATTGGTTGGCCGATTGGTTGTCCGATTGGTTGGTCGATTGGTTGGTCAATCGGTGGTCGATCGGTTCATTGGTTGGCTGATTGGTTGGTCGATTGGTTGGCTGATTGGTTGGCCGATTGGTTGTCTGATTGGCTGGTCGAGCGGTTGGTCGATTAGTTGGTCGATGCGTTGGTCGATTGGTTGGTACATTGGTTGTCCGATTAATTGGTTGATTGATTGGTTGATCGGTTGGTCGATTGGTTGTTCGATCGACTGGTCGATTAGTTGGTGGATCGGTTGGTCGATTCGTTTGATCGATCGGTTGGACGATTGGTTGGTTGATCGGTTGGTCGATTGGTTGGTAGATAGGTTGGTCGATCGTTTGGTCGATGGTTGGTCTAACGGTTGGTCGATTGGTTGTCCGATTAATTGGTTGATTGGTTGGTTGATCGGTTGGTTATTCGATCGAATGGCCGATTGGTTGGTCGATTGGTTGGGCGATCGGTTGGTTATTCGATCGAAAGGTCGATTGGTTGGTCGATTGGTTGGTCGATCGGTTGATCGATTGGTTTGATCGATCGGTTCATTGGTCGTCCGTTTGTTTGGCGATTGGTTGTCCGATTGGTTGTTAGGTTGGTTGGTCGATAGGTTGGTCGATTGGTTGTCCGATTGGTTGGTAGATTGATTGGTCGATCGGTTGGTCGATTGGTTGTTTGATCGGTTGGTCGATTGTGTAAGAGACAATCCAGAAGTAGGTATTTATGAGACACTTTTAATATATTTGTACTCTCATTTGGAACTTGCACGAATAAATGGTTAAAAAGAACTACATTTATTAAAAAGATGATAAGGATCACATTGTTGTCCCTCTGACCAAGCCTCAAGGCTTTTTTCTAGAAACTGCTTGTAGTAATAAATTGATTGAGGCATTTAATTGCTATAAAAATAAAATTATCTTCTAAAATTATCTATATTGCTATCACGATACAAAAAACAGCTTTTCGAAGTGTATTTTCAGACAAGATGTCCCACGCTATCACTGTAAAACCTATACGCCGGCCCTTCGCGTTGAACTACAATAAAAGTTTGAAATTTGGAACGATGCGAATTATTGCACAAGTTCATTAAAAATCATGAATTTATGATCCTGTGTGGAAATATTACGCGACATTTTATATATTATGTCAAATAGTTGGTCTATTTCATACTTTCTGTAATGTATTTGCCTTGTTTTGTGATAATTTATGGTAGTATCGAAAGTATCGAAAGTACCGGGAATTCCCGGTTCTATGCCAGTATCGGTCCGAAAATTCCCGGTACTCAGAAGCAGTATCGACTGCATGCCCTAATCCCATGCAGATATTGCGACCGGAGTTGGCCGCCAAATACACAAAGATTTCTTTCTTTCACAAACAATTCTTATCTTTTGTTTACATCCACACAGATGGTCAGCGAGTGTTGAGACCTTTACCTTTTGTTTATAGATATCAGCTAAGTAGGTAGGGAAGCGTGTATGTTTCGGAGTAAAATTTATGGTTTAGTTAGAAAGTGATATTTTTTACCTTTGCCTGTAACGACTTCCGGATATAACGGCGAAAATAGAGTGGTTCCTTCATCCGTCGTAATACCCGAAATCCACGTATACGTCAAGCAGATTTCTTTAAAAAAAAATGTCCTCCCAACCGAGTTTCGAGCAATGAGGCCATTCTCCCTACAGATTAACCATCAGCGCAGGGGGATGATATTATAGTTCACAAATATTATGTACGTATGGGTGCACTCCACTACACTCTATTCCCTCACTCTCATAGCCCGATGCTTGAGCTATTAAGCGCAGCACCGAGGAAAGGTGATGAAACACCGCCAATATCCTAACCCCGGCATGTAACTAATCTGAATTTCATGAATGTCAGAAAAATCGCAAAGGTACTTAATTATGACCCGACCACTGAATCGAACCCAAGACATCATAACCCGTATTCGAACATGCCAACCACTACACTAATGAGGCAGTTAAAGATGAGAAGAGAATAAATTATGTCGTTACAAACTTACAAAGTCTACTCAGTTATAATACTTAACCTACCTATATATTTTAATCCCGATTCTCAGCTCACGCATTTATTCAAATACTAGCTGATGCCTGTGACTTCGTCCGCGTGGTTTAAGGTTTTTATTCCAGCGGGAACTTCTAAATTTTCCGGGATAAAAAGTAGCCTATATCACTCTCTAGTTTCTCAACTAGGTATACCCATGCCAAAAATCACGTCGATCCGTTGGTCCGTTTCGGCGTGATTGAAGGATAAACAAACACACTTTCGCTAATATTAGTATGACTAGCTGATGCCCGCGACTTCGTCCGCATGGCTTAAGTTTTTGTTATTCCCGCGGGAACTCCTAATTTTTCCGGGTTGAAAAGTAGCCTATGTCACTCTCCAGGTCCTCATCTATACCTATGCCAAAAATCACGTCAATCCGTTGCTCCGTTGCGGCGTGACTGAAGGACTAACCAATAAACCAACAAACCAACAAAAAAACACACTTACGCATTTATAATATTAGTATGATACCTAGGTACCTATATCTTTTAATCTCGATTCTCAGCTCACGCATTTTAGTAGTCCATTGAAATGTTACATTTTTTAGGCCTTACCTTGCGTTTTTTAGAGGACGCAAATTTATTTTTTTGATGTGTAGGGGGGGTCAGTGTAAAGCTAAAACCAAGTTTGTGGGGTCGCAACCCTTGTCCCACGGCCGCCATCTTGAAAATAGGGGTTGGAATGGTTTTTACGGTATATCTCTTAAACTATTTATTTGAGAAAAAAAATTTGTTAATATTTTTTGTTGCAAATTAAATTCTCTACAACTTTGGTCCAGTAACTTTTTATCGTAGAACTATAAATAAAAAAGTTATAAGCGAAAATCTTCAGAAATTCGAGAAAAAAATTTATATTTTTCGATGTAACTTTTTTTTTTATCATTTTACGAAAAAATGATATCTGACCACTTTTGTAGATCGTTTTTTGAGGAACAACTTTTATTTGCATCATTTTTTCATTAAGTCAATAGCTAAGGTTTTGCAGCGCTCCGAAGTGAGTACTATTTTTTAGTACTCTTAACTATACCTATATTATACGTGTGTACTAATAATATGTCATCAGTTATTTTTTTTTTTTTTATACCTTTTTTAATTACAAAATTTGCAATATTATTAATAATTAATTATTGACTCTTTTCCCCACCACCTACGAGGTAGAGTCTAGAGGCGCGTTTTTTTTTACGTGGTATCCCCAATAGGCATAATCCACGGTGATTTTCTAAATTATAACTATTCCGTCCTCAGTCGTTTCGATGGACCAGGCTGCGGCTCAGCATCTGATCGGCTTTCTGAATTAAATACCAGTGGGAGAACTGGCGAAGGAAGGGGTGTTAATGTTGGCGGTTCATCATCCAAGTCATTTTCATTTATTAATTCTGAGAGTTCCATTACGTTGCTGCAAGTCTCTCCAGAACAATGGAAGCACACTGCAGAACATTTCAGTCCTGCTTTTCGACATCCACACATCGCTCCACAGTTTCCTTTGCATTTGCAAAAGATCAATTTTAGGAGCTCAGGGGGTGCTGGAGGTTTAGAGTTCTGCACTGGCATCAATAATTTTCCACATTTTTTCCAACCCCAGTCTTCAGGATCATTATAATTACCAAGCCACGACTGGACCTGATGGTAGACTCGGAAAGTATGAAAGCGAGCTGTATCTTGTGTTGGAGGAAGTGAAGATAAGTTAAATGTACTTTTTGTCACTGCCTTGGCGAATTGTTTATATCCTAGGCTGTCAAGAGAATTATCATCTTTATTACCACCGTATAAAGAGATAAAAAAACGTTCACCAATTACAGTGAGCAAAGCAGGATCAACTCTCTTGTTGAGAAACAAAGCCGTTCCACTTGCAAACTCTAAATGTTTGTCCAGGGTTTTCACAAATTTCATTTTACCGATATTGTAAGGAGCTGAAGTTGTGTCACATCCGGAAAAAGCATGAAGAAACAGCAAGTTATCCGCAATGACATCTCCGTACATAAAACCTGACGCACTATATGACGTATGTATGACGTATAGTTAAGAGTACTAAAAAATAGTACTCACTTCGGAGCGCTGTAAAACCTTAGCTATTGACTTAATGAAAAAATGATGCAAATAAAAGTTGTTCCTCAAAAAACGATCTACAAAAGTGGTCAGATATCATTTTTTCGTAAAATGATAAAAAAAAAAGTTACATCGAAAAATATAAATTTTTTTCTCGAATTTCTGAAGATTTTCGCTTATAACTTTTTTATTTATAGTTCTACGATAAAAAGTTACTGGACCAAAGTTGTAGAGAATTTAATTTGCAACAAAAAATATTAACAAATTTTTTTTCTCAAATAAATAGTTTAAGAGATATACCGTAAAAACCATTCCAACCCCTATTTTCAAGATGGCGGCCGTGGGACAAGGGTGGCGATCCCACAAACTTGGTTTTAGCTTTACACTGACCCCCCCCTACACATCAAAAAAATAAAATTGCGTCCTCTAAAAAACGCAACCCCAAATGTAACTCAAATATTCACTAAAATAATTGCAAACTGTAGAGGTGAATGTGTCGGAGTAAAATATCACCTATTAATTAAAGACTTTCGCCGCCCTGTTACGCGCCGTTTTTATTACGTAACAGTTTGTTTGTGCGTCTGGGTGAAGCGACTCGGAACGCATGGCCGCTAGGTATCTGGGTAGGTTATCAGGTATATAATAAGCTCTTAATGGCAACTTGTCTACGTGATCTGATCTCTAACCTTATATTTTTATAAACAATATTCACGAAAAATATTTATGTACCTAACACCAGAGAGAAGAGTCTCTCTAGAAAGTAGGGAGTCGTCGATTGATAACCAGTCCGCCGATCGCGCGTCGCGTGGATCTAGTTCTAGAAAAACTAGAAGAAGGATTCGCAGAACAAGCAGTCCTATTATTGTTAGGAAAAGATTTTTAAAAGTAGTAGGATAAAAGACGTGCGATCATAATCTAAAAGGAAATGTCCAAATCAAAGAAAATTTCCAATACAAAAGTAAATGAAGCTCGCGGCTGTATCTGCGTTATTAGGTATTTATAAAAAATCTCAAGGGAATAGTACTTTGATTTTCCGGAAAAAAAACGGATGAATTTTTGTTACTCAATCACGACAGAACAGCTGAATCGATCTGAATGAAATTTGGTGCAGAGATACCTAGATTATAGTCTGTAATAACACATAGGCTACTTTTTATCCCGGAAAATTAAAGAGTTCCCGCGGGAACCAAGACAAGACACCTTAATCCTTAACATCAACTAGTATTATGGTAATATTCAGACACCAGAATTGGTAAAATGTACAGGATCCTAATATTGTTTTACTCCACCTAATTGTACATATACATTAATATTCAATTCATAATTCATTCATTCATTCATTCATTCATTCATTACAATAATTCATTCTATTCTACTATTCGTAGTTAAAGGCTGTTGCCTTTAACTACGAGTTTGCCTGGTGATTAGTGATAGTTAATCTTAATACAGTCCTAGATGGTATCGAACCAACTAGTAAAAGGGTACATAGGTATAAGTTTAATAAGATCTTATACATACCTACGTAGTACGAATACAGGTACGGAGTACCTACGCTTGGAGACACTGGTTCGCCTCCCACCATGCTTAACCAGAGACAATAGGTATCCAATTACCCCTGCCGGGAATCGAACCCGATAACTAAGGTAGGTATAACAGGCACACTACTTCACATATACAACTGTCTATCCAAAGGTGTGCCATCCGATTCCCATGAAGGCTTGCGCCATAAATTCCGCTTGACCAAACATACAAATTGGTCTGCTATTCGGTTTCGGCTATTCAGTAATCAGTATAGTGGTTTGTCCAGAGTGAATTATTAGCATAAATATAATTCACAACCTTCAGATAAAACCTAATATCAGGCCTGGCTCACTTTTCACGTGACCAATTATACAGTCCTTTTTTTAGGGTTCCGTACCAAAATGGTAAAATGGAACCCTTATGGTGCGACTTTTTTTTTTTCTTTATTGTCCTATTGTAGCGCGTCCGCGTCGCGTCGTAAGAAAGCTGTCGCAGGTTCAAATCTCTTGCTAGTAATTCGCTTATAGCATTTTTTTTCGAATAATCCACTTTGCATTATACCTATTATGCACGTATTTGCATATTAATTTTTATACCCATAAATAAGCTAGTTACAAATAAATGCACCTGTTCAATAGAGATGATGACAACTCATTCGAATCAGTATCAATTATCAAACTTAAAAACTGGCCAAGTGCGAGTCGGACTCGCGCACCGAGGGTTCCGTACAAACATGTAGTAAGTTTTAAATTATTAAAAAAACTACTTACTAGACAATGATCTTAGAAGAATAAAAGATTCTTTTTCTTCTAAGATCATTGTTACTAGTACTCGCGCAAACTATTCAGTTTAGAAAAAAATGATATCACAAACCTCAATATCATTTTTGAAGACCTATCCATAGATACCCCATATGTATGGGTTAGATGAAAAAAAAATTTTTGAGTTTCAGTTCTAAGTATGGGGAACCCCCAAAATTTATTGTTTTTTTCTATTTTTATAAGAAAATCTTAATGCGGTTCACAGAATTCATCTACTTACCAAGTTTCAACAGTATAGTTCTTATAGTTTCGGAAAAAAGTGGCTGTGACATACGGACGGACAGACAGACAGACATGACGAATCTATAAGGGTTCCGTTTTTGCCAAATTTGGCTACGGAACCCTAAAAACGTGCTTCTAGTATGGAAATTTGTATGAAATACATAGTAGTGACGTCATCAAATTTTAACGCACTTTTTTCTTTATCAAACTTAAAACTTAGAACTTAGAAGATGTGAATTTTAGGTCTTTTGGAAGATGCTCTATTTAACAATAAGTAAAAAATAATTTATTTTTGACATATACCTAGTCACCATATCTCAATTGCCCATAATATAAGTACATGTGTGTCTTTAATTATATTTCCTATAGGACTGCGATCGTAAAATCACGTCCGTCTGCTCTGAAATCGTCTAGTCCCTGCAGCCTTTAACTAAGATTAAACAAGTCGCATACGTGACGTTCTTAGAAATTAGGCTTAAATAAACATTGAGTAAGTACTTATATTATGAACAAATAAATGCTAACTGGGCTAATAGTGTTTACCATGCATGGTTGAAAATGAAATCTATTTTTACGATATTTGCTTGTACTTAAGCATAGGCACATCATTACTAACCATTAGATGAATTCGTAGTCAAGGGCTAACTTGTAGTGGAATAAAAAAAAAGGTGTTTACTTATTGGATTTTACATAAGGAACGCATTTTCACTGCCCTAAGCCCTATCTAGGGTTGCAACTTGTCAGATGATGAGATTTCCTATACCCACTTGTGCTGTGAGACCTTGCTTCTTACCAAATTTAATGATTCTAGGTCAACAGGAAGTACCATAATATATGTTTTGATTATTTGCGAGTGTCAGAATATGCAAATTATACAATTATTATACCTATACTTACTGCATAAACGGCCGTATCTTTGATTGCGTTAACAACTTGACTAAGAAGCTTGATATTTTACAGCTCCGAGGGACCGTAGACATTAGTATTTGATCCTAATTTGAAATTGATATCTCCACGCGTTCTCGAGACAAAAGAAGGTTGACAGACAGACGGACAACAAAGTGATCCTATAAGAGTTCCTTTTTTCCTTTTGAGCATAGATTAATTATAAACCAAGTATATATATTGTCTTTGTTTTGAGGAACGGAACCCTAAAAGTTACAAATTATTTTATGAAATACCTACATCTCCTTTAGCACATTTTTTTATTCAGGAGGACTTGACCTCTTTAATAAAAAATCGTTAACTCCTTAGACCGTAAGCAAGCCTAGCCCGTACGCACACAAAAATGCTGCGTGCATCTGTAAATGACTTAATAAATATTACTTGCGCATTTTTGCGGCGGGCCCAATGCTGCTGAGCTGATATCACTTTATTGTCCGAATTGAAAAATGCACATCGGTCTTGGGACTGAGAGACGGCCCTTTGCGTTTTCGATAATTTAAAACATAACTAGGTATAGTAACTAAAATTTGTTTTAGAAAATCAGAATGACTTTCGAATGAAAAATCCGGCAAAGTGCGAGTCAGGCTCGCGCACCGAGGGTTCCGTACAAACTGTGACATGGTAGGCCGTCTACGATGTGGTGGCCGGCCCTTGTGATAAACGCCGCTTAAAATTATTAAAAATATTTTTATTATATGATGTAACTAAAAATTTATGCTTTTCGTAATTATTCCTATATCTATGCTATAAGACGTTGCTTCGTACCAAGTTTCAAGATTCTGAGTTCACGGGAAGTATCCAGTAGGTTTTGATTCCCTTGCGAGTGTCGAAAATTTGCAGCATAAACGGCTGTATCTTTTGATTGCGTTGGCTTAGAAGTTTGATTTTTTCACAGCTCTAAGGCACAGTAGACCTGAGTATGTCATATGAATTTCAGCCTGATACCTCCATGCGTTCCTGAGGAAAAGGGTCTTGACACACAGACGGACGGACAACAAAGTGATCCTATAAGGGTTCCGTTTTTTCCTTTTGAGGTACGGAACCCTAAAAACAGGTATAGTAACAATAGCCAAAGAATACATAATAGTAGTGCACTATAGCTAAAATTACTACCGATACCTAGGTCTTAAGTTAGTAGGTAATAGTTTTTAGGAATTGACTAAATAAATAAATAAATAATAAATAATCATTTACCTATTTGCATAGAATGCTGTACAATAATATTTGATGATAAGAAATGTAGACTAGGTATGATGTCGAAATAAATTTTATGAATTTTAGTAACGAATTTTAAACTTAAAATTTACAACATATTGTCACGTAGCTACGATTATTTTATTTAGGCCCACAGATTGTATTGTTTCCATCCATTGTACTCACGTATATATTTAGGTACCTACTCATCTAGGTACTGCGGACTTAAGTCTACTATTCAATGGTTTCGAATTATTCAGCTTGTTCGAAGCAGTGTTCGAAGATAAGCTTAATATTGTTTGCAAAGTAGGTGAACGATGTTTGAAATCATTTTACGGCAGGTCAACGGGTTTTAGTGTTTTCATACGAGTATTTTATGTAAGCTTCTAAACAGACGGATACAAAATGGTACAATATAACGTTTGTTAAATTGTAAGATTTCAAAATCGTCCAAAAAGCGTTTGCCTTGTATTGTGCGATTTTGTTTTTCATGTTTTTAGTTTAAGTTTCAGTATTTAACGCACAACGATTGCGGTATCATACTTGTATCTTTATCTATTATCCTCTTCATCATCATCATCGTGTGCCTTCTTCAAAATGAAGTTTGGCGGTCATCATCCGAAAAACTTCTCTATTTTGAGCCGCATGTTTGAGCTTTGGATAGCAGCCCTGTCCACTCCCTTACATCTATAGGTGGTTTTTCCCACCTATGTGATGTGGAAATAATAGACTTGGTCCACGTTTACAAGTAAGTATATTAATAAGATACAATAGATTATGTAAAACTGTACAATAGAAATATATCAAAGGAAGCGTTGCGCTGAACGTCCAGCTATAGAATGGTGTGTAATGTACCGCGCAGCTCCCGCGTGGAGGACGCGTTCAGAACGTTCCAAAAGCAAGTTCGAATTCCGAACGCGAAGCTTGTGTGCGTTGCCAGCTAGCAAGGAGGTAACGCCACATCGTCCAACCATTTGCTCGTCCGACCTGGAGCTCTCTTGTCTGCAATTCTTCCTTCCAAAACTAATCTTGGAAGTGAGAATTGGGCTTCTCCGCATGATGGTGGATGAGTTCTCTGTTTTTGTGGACTAGTTCCAGTACCTTAGTGTTAGGTATAAAGCTGTTCCATATGTTATCTTCACACACATACTTAACTGTGCTTTTAGGCCCAATTAAATCACGTTAAAGTCACCGTTAATAAGGTCAAGTGACGTCACACGACCGTAACGAAATTATACTTGCAGTTCTATAAAGTTCCATAACTTTTTCATTTGTAGACAAATTTTAGTGATTCTTTCACCTTTTTGTTACATTTCACCTTATTTTTTTTATAATTAACTAGCGAATGCTACTTAATTAACTACTTCGTCTTCGTGGTTTGAGGTTTTTGGTTCCCGTGGGAACTCCTTAATTTTCCGGGATAAAAAGTAGCCTATGTGCTATTCCAGACTATAATCTATCTCTGTGCCAAATTTCAGCCAGATCCGTTCAGCGGTTGGGGCGTCATTGAGTAACAAACATCCATACATCCATCCATACATCAATCCAAACTTTCGCATTTATAATATAAGTAATTAGAATTTATAATAGAAATAATAGTAATAATATTAGTAATTTATAATAGTAGTAATTATATTAAAAATCGGAAACTTCTACATTGTAATGTAGAATCCTATCCCTATTATGGGTACAATTTCTTGTAGTGGTAGAATTTTTAACAAATTTTAGTTAAATTCTACTTTGGGCCTAGTTAATTATTTAAAGACCAGGAAGTTTTAATATTATGTATTTAGAAAAACCTACCTACAAATCTAATTAACCAACTAGTTACCAAGTACCTATCTAAGTACCTAGTTTTGCAGCTGTGTGGGAGAGGCGTTAATGCTAGTGAATTAATGACGTTTTTCACACCTGTTCAATATTCTTTCAATGCTATTGTTTTATAATCATACTGCGTTAAATGTAACTGCTGAATAAATATGCGTCAGTTTGCATACTTAATTTAAAGTTATTGTATAGAAGTATTTTATGTATGACGCTTCTGCTGCTTACGCAGTCAGAAGGATTCGACAGTTTACTGACGTTGAAACGGCAAGAATTGTATATTTTGCTTACTTTCATAGTATTATGTCTTACGGAATCTTACTATGGGGTAAAGCGCCAGACATTCAAAAAAATTTTGTATTACAAAAAAGGGCAATACGTGCAATTTATAATTTAAAACCGCGCGAATCCCTTGGAGAGAAATTTAAGGAAATAGGTATTCTTACAGTAGCCTCGCAATATATTTACAGTAATTTAATCTTCATAAAACAGAACATTCATAATTACAAAAAATTATGCGATCTGCATGATAGGCAAACTAGAGGCCGCAATAAGCTCGTGACTCCATCGCTCCACCTCAAGAAAGTTAGAATTTCGTTCGTGGGAATGAGCATTCTATTTTATAACAAAATTCCACAACCTATCTTAAACTTCCCTTTACACAAGTTTTAAGAAATCTATTAAAAGTATGCTTCTGAAAAAAGCTTATTATACCGTTGAAGATTACATAAACGACAAAAGAGCGTGGATTTGACTCGCTCCAGCAATGCTAAGGACAGCAGTTACATAGGTATTACTTAGGTCAGTGGTTCCCAATTAGTTTTTGCTGCGTACCACTTCAAAAAAGACCTCAAACCTGCGTACCCCTTATTGCAGCAATCACACTAATATTATAAATGCGAAAGTTTGTGAGTGTGTGTATGTTTGTTACTTCTTCACGCTCAAACACCTGGACCAATTTTGATGAAATTTGGTATACAGGTAGTTGTCACCCTGGATTAACAGGGTGACAACTACCTGTACCTACCTACTACTTAAACCGCGGGTAACACCGCGGGGCACAGCTAGTGGTAAATAAAAAAAATAAGTCAGTTTAAATAACATTTATTATTTACAAATTACAGTACAATAGTGAAAATCAAAATTATATGATGTATTGGCGTAGACGCTAATGTGACAAATGTGCACGCACGTTTTTCTTTGCACAGCTCTTGAAAATCTGGTTGTCCTTCAGTCAGCTTCAGTCTTAAATCGTCGATGTTTAGTTTTTAAGTTCGTCATGGCCGAAAATCCGCTTTCGCAAAGGTAGGTTGTGCAAAATGGCAGTAAATATTTTATTGCTGATTCGCTGATATGATAAATATCTTTTAAATTAGCCCAAAAGTCACCCAGTGATTGCTCTGCAAAACAACTCTTGAGTCTGCTGTTGCATGAGTGATGAGATGTCTACTAATTCCTCTTGATCAGAGATGGGTAGGTGGTCGACGGAATGGTTCGCGAAAGGATTGTTTACCCAGTTCCATTGCGGCGATATTTCTGGGAAGTAACTGCGTAAAGCCGCCGACAAATTTTGCAAGTGGCATTTTATGTCCGATTTTAAATCTTCATTTACTGTCGAAGAAGTTGTATCGAAAAAAAGTTTAAGATTCGGAAACTGGTCATATTTACACTTGTCAATCAAAGATGTCCAGGGGGATAGTTTTTTTATAGTGGACTCAACTTTCTCCTGCATAGTGAATATGGTTGTATCACGGCCTTGTAGTCCCAAATTCAACTCATTTAATTTTGTGAAGATATCTGACAAGTAAGAAAATTTTTGCACCCACAAAGTCAGTCAGCATCTGTTTGTACTCATCGTGTCCCTGCTCGACCAAAAATAACTCAATTTCATGTCTTCTCAAACATTCTCGAAACAACTCTCCTCTGGACAGCCAACGCAGTTCAGTATCTAACAACAGGGTCTCGTGTTCACTGCCAAGCTCTTTGCAAATAGCTGCAAAACTCTAGAGTTTGTGGCATGGGCCTTGATTAAGTTAACAATTTTTACAGCATTTTTGAGAGTAATATCTAAGCTGGCTGGAATTTTTTACAAGCCAGTGCCTCTCGATGAATTCCACAATGCGTCCATTTTGCTTGCGCGGGATAGCGCACGGTCGGTCATAGTGCTCGGTGCTCCGTTCTTTTAAGATGATGATCGTAATAAAATAATATTTTGGAAATTATTCTTGTTTTTACTGATAGCCGCACGTACCCCTTGATGCAACTTCACGTACCCCTGGGGGTACGCGTACCACTAATTGGGAACCACTGACTTAGGTACATTAATAAAATCGAAAATTAATTTTTTTTCAAAAGAGCATCCGCCGAGTTTCTTGCTGGTTCTTCTCGGTAGAAATAGCATTCCGAACCAGTGGTAGATTCACTTAACCACAGACCATACAACCAATTGACTGAGCATAGCGTGCCCCCTCACCAGCCAAACGTTAGCAGTATGACTGCTAACGCTACGTTTTGTGCCTATAGTCGCCCTCAGTCCGTATTCGACAGTGCTCGGGAATTGATCTAGTATAAAACGAAAATTAGGCCTCTCTGTAGCATTAAATGGCGTGGAAAGAGAAGCAATACCTCCAGCTATGTAAAGGATGGGATAACATTACATAAGTAAGTGTAGTTTTGTAATAATAAATAAAAATCATCAATACGCAAAAAAATTAAAATATTTACAAAAATGAAATGGAACCCGTTGATGTCTTTCAGTTTTGCTTTGTCTTTTACATGTAGTTCTACATATCTCCGTCTCTTCCACGCATAGCCCAGTGTAGCCCGTGCAACTATCGATAAATTATATCGATAGCCTTATACTACTTGAATTGCCAATAAATAAATTAATTGAGTAAAAACTTATAATTCATTAAATTCCGAACAATTCTGAAGTAGAAGAACAGGTTAGACTAGAGGTTTATTATTTATTTGATTAAAAGTTGTTGTTGAAAACTTTAGTTCTTTAGTATAGAACTTGGGCAATAAAAAAAATATATATATCAGATAATTATCTTTAATCATACATATGGTTGTATTTTGCTGTTTGAATAAAATATATTTGTATTAATTTTCCAATAAGTACCTACTGGTAATTTTTATCGATAATATAGGATTTTTGTCGCGCAGCGGGCAGCCCAAGTGCCGCGGTAACATAAACTTTGTACTTATAACTGTGTAAAGTTGACCTTGAGCCAGCCAATAAGAAATGCTATTATTACCTCGTCCCCCACCTGAAAGTGGTGAGATGTGTTTCAAAGCGAAAATGTGGCTATTAGCTCTCAATAGGTTTACTACTCGGTGCACTTAACGATTCAAGAGCACTTGTAAAAGTTTATTTGAATAAAAAGCATTTTGATTTTGATTTAGACTTTGTACAAAGTTCACTGAAATATTTATAACTAGCTAATGCCCGCGACTTCGTCCGCGTGGATTGAGGTTTTTCGGTTGCCGCGGGAACTCTACAATTTTCCGGGATAAAAAGTTTCCTATGTACTATCATTCCAGACTATAATCTATCTCTGAGCCAAATTTCATCCAGATCAGTTCAGCCGTTGAGGCGTGATTGAGTAACAAACATCCATCCATACATCCATCCATCAAAACTTTCGCATTTATAATATTTATTTGATTGATTTGATTGATTAATAATTACTAGAAGATGCACGCGATATCGTCCGGATTTAGGGGTTTGGAATATATATACCTACCGTTTTAGACGAAATTTTATATTATAATGTGTTGCATCCTGGGGAAGGACAGCTCAAAAAACCTGAATCCACGCAGGCGAATTGGTGGGTTTCATCTAGTTAGGAATAATAAGTATGTACAAGTGGTGGCTGGTACATACGGGCAAAGGCTACAAGAAGAGAGACTGGATGCCTAGCTAAGCCTAGTTGCAGTGCCAAATACCTAGCAGAGTCAAATTCATAGTAATCATTAGATACCCAGATGCACTACACAACACTTGATTGTTAATATCGGGTACACGATGCGACGGTCATGTAATACTTTGAAGTACCTCGCAGTTACGATATACCTATTGTGAAAATATGTGAAAGATCACTCAGCTGATAGCTAATAGAGTCCGTGTTTTTTTACATAATTTTCAATGTGTTTGCGTAATTCGCGTTGCGTGTCGGACTTACCTATTGCTTGTTTAATTACATTGCTTATTGGCATCTTTACATATTGCATGCGATATTTTCTCTTCTACTTTTAGTTTTGTTTGAAATTGTTTGTTTCTGGACATTTTAATACCTACGCAGTTTATGTAATAAAGTGCTACCTTGTTTATATATATACATATATATTTGCGTGTTTTTTACTTCATCGAAATCAACCGGTTTTTACAATATTAATAAAATCAACGCGGATCTTGGTAAGTAGGTAAGTACCTATTAGATAAGTAGTAAGTAGATAAATATAGACGTTCACAAAATAACGAGTCGTCACACTTCTATTTATCTTTTCAGAAGCAAATAATTATAATTTAAAAAGAAAAACAAAAACCAACTTCAAAACTATACCTATAAGTACCAATTTAAACTAAAAAGTAAAAATGTTGATTTTCTCAAAAAGCGCCTAATCAATTTCGATAAAATTTATATGGGACCACCTCTGAAGTATTATCTACCAAATAAAAAAAGAATCATCGAAATTGATTCATAATTGCCGCAATGATCGCGTAACATACGTACAAAATAAGAATCATACAGTCGAATTGAGAACCTCCTCCTTTTTTGAAGTCGATTAAAAAGTTGGGTCGTTCAGTAGAATTAGGAAGAGAATCATTTGAGACCGACAATGTAAGGTATAATCGTGATTATTTTTATGATTTCCACGCGACACTACAAAAAAACAAAATATTTCACACTTAACAATTAACGTAAGAAACGACTAATAAGAGGTGTAACATGCGGCGTGAAACGTAACCTGCGCACTCTACAAGTGTTCAGTGTATGGCCTTAGCAAGGTAAAAGGGAGCGCAACCACGGACCAACCATTTGTCAGGAATGCGGTCAGCTGGTGTAAACATGTTTTAGTAACCCGTACCTACAGATATTCTTTATCCTGCCATAGAAAAGATGAATGGATCTATGATGGATTTATCTCTGAACTTTTCAAATTCATTTATTTCCAGAAACATGTTTTATACAAAAGGTGGTAAACAGAATGACGGGGACAATGTTTCGCCTTAATAGGCATGCAAAAATAATAATTACCTATTCATAATATTACTTCTTCTATACTTCTATATTAATATTATAAATGCGAAAGTTTGGATGGATGTATGGATGTTTTTTACTCAATCACGCCCGAACGGTTGAACGGATTTGGCACAGAGATAGATTATAGTCTGAAATAACACATAGGCTACTTTTTATCCCGGAAAATTAAGGAGTTCCCGCGGGGACCAAAAAACGTCAATCCACGCGGACGTAGTCGCGGGCATCAGCTAGTTTGTACTAACATTATAAACATTATCATATCAAAATCATAGAATTAATGTTATAATCAATGCCAGAAAAAAACGAGAAACAAAATTAAATTTATACAATACAATCACAAAATTAAATGTATACAATCAATTATACATAAATCAATAAATAATTTTGAGTCAATGAATGCCGTTTAATCAACTCATGATACATTGAGCATGAAACTAAAGGTAGAATAAATACCTATACTACTTATCTCAAAATCTGAGGCACGATTTTCTAAATAAATTGCTATCCAAAAACGTACCATATATTGTACTTCGTGTTTGAGAAATGGCAAACTCGTACCTACTCTTGGAGCTCATATAATATGCTTTTCAATTTGCTAGCATCTATGAACTTCTAAGAGCGGGAAATGGCTAAGCCGGACGGGCTCTGTTTATAGACAAATCGGTTTACACTTCCAATAACAAACAGTTTTGATCTTCCACAGAAAAATAGAGATGAAAGAGAGGAATCAGCTAACGACCTCAATTTACATAGACGGGCCCTGTCAAACAAAGAATGTGAACTTATTTTACTGACGCCATCTAGTCTGAAAAGCGGGCCAGCGCTATGGCGGGGACAAGGACAGGCTTATACAGGTGCGGAGCGCGCTCTACTGGTCGGACGCCCAATTTTTTTCTATGAAAGGTCCCATCTAGTCCGTACATATATTATCGATGGCTGAGCTAAATGAAAAATGAAAAATTAATGGTTTAACTTTAAATGGTTACCACAAAGAGCGAATTAAGTAGCCGTTTGAATGACACAACTAATTACGATTTTCTTACACAATCGCTTTGATTTTAATATATTAAAATCAAAGCGCAATACTGATTTCAAATGCTTTGGATATTTCGTAGTATTGTATGAAGAGATCTATATAAGTATATATCCAACATAACAGCAAATAGTGATATTCGTCGCGTGCCTGTAATTAATTACGTATCATTTCCACGGCTCCAGTTTTCATCATTGTGTTGTGTTCTCATGCGGAGAAAGCGGTGCACTGATGGTTCGAAGAAACATAGGACAAGTTCATAGTGTTGTAAAACTAGAAAAACATTGCAATAATAAATAACGATCATCACATAGTGGGTACATTAATTTCTCTTATCTTTTTCTTATTTACTTTTGTTTGTTTTCAGGTAAGAACCATCGACGCCTTTCACGATCTGCCATGAGTACAGAGTACCTACTCATCGGCCATACTGAAGAATTTAAATTTCGAATTGGTAAGGTACCTCTCCTTCTCTAAATTATTCACGTAGTTACGTTTTCTTAAGGCACATCAATAAATAAATAGTTAAGTAGGTTGCTACAATATGAGCAGGTTATGTTAACTAAATTAGCCGTCTGTATATATATTATACTTCTATGTTAGCCGTATAAATGGGTAAAATTGTAGATTAACTCTATTGATATAATATATAAGATATTTCTAAAAATCATTAGTCTTTATTCACCGAAGTCCTGGACCGTGTAACTTACATAATTACCTACCTACAATGATCAATCTGCATATACGCAAATCCCTATCAAATAGAAAGCTGACTAAGCATTTTCCATTCATAAACAAATGAAATGATGGCCTTGTTGGTTTTATGTTTCTAACAATGAAAATAAAGGCTGCCTTGGTACCAACGGAATACGGATGTGGAGGGCTAAATTATTTTTCTGGATAATATTACAAGTGCTTTTGAATCGTCGAGTGAATCTACCACTGGTTCGGAATAACATTACCCAAAGTTCCCAACGTTGCGTTCTCTAATTAAGTCCTCCTTGCCCTTGGGAAGTTGGGACGCCAACGCATAATAGTTCCAATTGCCACTTCAGCCCCCCAATTATGTAAGAATTGTCGATCAAATCGTCTAAGTTCAAAGTAAAATAAACCATAACACTATTGAATTAGAGCTCAATTTCGTGTATCCATTCTCATACGTTTAGGTATGTAGAATGGATACACGAAATTGAGCTCTAATTCAAAGCTGTTATGGTTTATTTTACTTTGAAGCCGAACATACACGATTTGATCGGCAATCCTTACATGATTGCACCTCATGTTCTCGAATCGTTGAGCTATTTGGGGTAGATATTCTAGTTCTTCTACTGATCTCTTAATTTCTGATTAAATCAGTAGTTAAATGGATCTTTGCGTTGAGACCTGCAAGGAAGTAGATTGTATCTTAGATTTTGGCAACATTGCATCTTGATTATTGAGTTTGTGATCAATAAGATTAAACTCAAAATTGCCAAAGAGTGATATACAATTTTCTTCCTTGCAGTGTCGAGAACTATCAATATCTTGAGATCAAGAAAATCTCAAAATAAAATATCCCAGACTCTACAGAGTTGATCGTGAAACACATGGTACTCGTCTAATAAACAAATAAAAAGTCTAACAGCTTTCTCTCGTATAGACGAAACCTGTTCACGACAGGTTTATAGCGATTCCTATACCTATACACGTAAATACGTTTAGATAATCATCATAGATTGTTTGAGTCACTTTAGATTTTTAGATGTACACGCTTTAAGTTATGTAGCCAAGATGTTTTAGATAGATTCGAGCTTGACTGCTGTCCTACTTGATATTAAGTGACATGAGAATGTATTATAAATGTCATTGATTCCACCGAAATGTCTAGACTAAAATCTTTTGCGTTGTCTTCTATACAGTAATTCGGTTTTTGATGGTAGCTACCATGGAATATTTATATAAGGATGTGATAACCCCTGCTAGGTTTGGCATACGATAGGGGGATGGTATGCTAGGTAGAGAGACAAAACAAAAGAACATCTCCCAGAATTGCACTCGAGAAGAGCACGCAGAGAAGAGAGAGAACACCGCTCACCACTGCACAGAATCTATAAGTAATAATTAGATATTACTAGCTGATGCCCGCGACTCCGTCCGCGTGGAGGTATGAAAAATAGATGTTGGCCGATTCTCAGACCTACTCAATATGCTCACAAAATTTCATGAGAATCGGTCAAGCCGTTTCGGAGGAGTATGGGAACGAAAATTGTGACACGAGAATTTTATATATAAGAAGATAAATGCGAAAGTTTGGATGGGTGTTTCTTACTCAATCACGCCAGAACGGCTGAAAGAATCTGGATGAAATTTGGCACAGAGATTGATTATAGTCTGGAATAACACATACGCTACTTTTTATCCCGGAAAAGTAAAGAGTTCCCGCGGGAACCAAAAAACCTCAATCCACGCGGACGATGTCGAGGGTATCAGCTAGTAAATAATAATGCAAAAATCACTGAAAGGCGTTCACTTATAAAAAAGTTTTTATAATAATTAGAAAGACAACGTAAATGTAAAAGTAGGCTTACATAATAATCAATGTGTTTGTTGGCGTAGTCGCGACCGGCTATTTTGATCGTTTGATTTTTTACTTTCATAACATAATTATTAGATTTGTCCAGGCATACGTAACTAGTCTCGGACCTAGATCCATTTACATGTTATTTACTAGTTAAAATAGATAAGCAATATTGTTATATAATTTGATGTAAGCAAAGTGGACTATCTACCTACAAAAGCTATTTAAGAGCTCGCGCGGAAGCTTTGAAAAGAATATCATTGGTATCTCTTTTAGGGCGAAAATATACTACGGGCAAAACAATTTTGTTTGGCGGAGAACAAGTCCGCGAGCACAGTTTTATTTGAAACTCTGACAACTGCGACAGGACGAAATCTATTCTTCTCCGTTTACAAACTCTCCAGTTCCCGAGGGTCACTGGTAGAGATGAAGAGATAAGTGCTTCCCATAGATTTAGTATTGGGCTCGCTGGTGAAGCGCCAGCGAGCCCAATTCTAAATCTATGGTGCTTCCTTGTCCATTATTTTTCTTACGTATAAATACGTACGAAAAATAATGTAATAACGTAATACGTGTTACGTGTGATAAAATAACGTAAATTACGTTAAAACGTAGGTAGATTTTATAATTTTATGATAGCAAAAAAAATATATTATAAAGAAACATGTTTACCATACGACCCGCATTTTTTACGAGGTAGTCCTCGCAAAAAATGCGCGTCGCGCGACCGGAAGTTTGGTTCTTTCCGGTGCGTAGTGTTTTTTTGTCCTTTATGAACGGATAATAATAGAACTAATTTGATTATATCCGTTCGCAAATCCTATGAAATATACCTGTCCTGCAGGTATTGTAGATTAAAAAAAAATTGCATGCATGACAAACTACTATTACGAAAGTCAAACAAAGTGTCTATATAATATAGTTTGGAGGCCTATCTTTACCTTGAAAGAAAACGAACACCAAATAAAGTTATTTCTGCTAGAACCTTGCTAAATTTTGAATTCGAAATACTGGCTAGTACAATTTATTTGCTAAAATAGCTAGATAGTTAGCTCTAAAGAAAGTAAGTTTTTAAAGTGTTGACGGCTTTGGAATTAGCTTTTAAGTGGAAATTTCCCATACACCGACCTTTCGCAAGCGATTTCAAACTGCACTGTTTTTTAACTTAAAACGCGATGTAACTAAATAATTACCTATGGGCACGTACTTTTAGGTACCTATTCTGTGCTATGGGTAAGTTCTTGGACTTTTCAAAGGCGTACGCCGGAGTAAGGCTTACCTACATAGCTTTTGATTTTCGCGAAATTGATAATCGGGCGTGACTGCCATTTTTAATGTCTCGTATTATTTTTTACTGTTTTTTGTCACGATTTGTAGGCTTCCGAGTCGGTTGTGTCTATATTAATATAATACTTTACTCCCTTTATAAAGTTCACGGGTATTGAACTGGGTATTTCTGATAACCTAGATAATAAACTGGTAATGTATTGCTGTTTGGAGTAGGTCGGGGTTCACATCGTATGGTTGCGTGGCATGGCCCGCATGGGTAACATACCTATTAGCTACCTCTTAAGTTTATTATGTATAGGGAGTTATGATTCTTATAAAATAATCCCTACATATTATTACGATTCTTGAGTAAGAAAGGAATAGCAGACTGAGCCTAAGTTCTAACTTCTATTCTAGGTGTATAGAGCGTATTTTGACTTTGCTCAGATGTTAAACTAGCTGCAATGCCCTTGACTCGCACATTTACATTGGATTTTTAATCCATACATCAATAATGCGAAAGTCTGGAATAGCACATAGGCTACTTTTTATCCCGGAAAATTAAGGAGTTCCCGCGGGAACCAAAAAACCTCGATCCACGCGTACGAAGTCGCGGGGATCAGCTAGTATTCCATAGATTGAATACATATTTTTAATGGATTGTTAATTAAATCTAAAATTATCTTTGTCGGAATGTTTAACTGCAGTGCGGTATTTAAAGTTATAAATTAATGGGTTTCACAGTTAATATTGACGTTTAATTGTGAAGCAGGTAAGTACAATGTAATTTAAAGGGCCTGTTCCACTAGTCCCTACAAACGTGAGCCTGCTTTTCGCACATCTTTATACCTAATGTTATCTATATTAATTATGTGCTAGAAAGTTGAAGTCTAGAATAAGGTATAACTTAGGTAAGTATTTAATGGATTTAAAATTTTTATTTTGTAAAAAGCTAAACAATAAATATCTTCGAAAGCAATTCGTGAATTTAAGAGTTACACTAATTCATAAATCAATTCATACAAATACCTACCTATTTCCCTACCAATCAATCAATTGCTAGACTTCCCTGCAGCATGATGAAAATGATTTAGAACTTGGAACCCCAGAATTCAAAGAATCAGTGAAGTTCCATAGAATCTCTCTATCTGAGTAGATAAGGAAATTGGAAAAACCGACGCAAGGGTAGTACAATCAAATATTAAGATAATGTAGCTAAAAAAAAAGTTAAAAATAATCAAATAAAATAAATTCATTTTTAAAGACAAGACCTCAACAACAACAACAACAAACAACCTCGTAAGAAAAACGATCAAAAGCGACTAAAGATTCACATCCTTTCACTTTCCAGTTTCTTTGCCGTTGCAGTTCCGTTGTATCCCGGCTTTTATTATTCCAGGTAGAGTTCACAGGTTGTCAATATTTAGGGATCAAGTATTCATATTTTAGTTTCGGAAAAACTCGAAAATGGTTGGACCGACTTTGATGAATTTTTAACCGACTTCCAAAAAAGGAGGAGGCTCTCAATTCGGAGCGTTTTTAAAAAAAAATCTGACTCAAAATCCTCAACCCTGACTCTAAAAAGTTAAAAATAAAAATTCTTTCCAAAAAACCGACTTCCAACGCCACTGTAAAGCACAAAATAATTTTGATTTCTATCCAGTATGTTGAAGTCGGGCGGGTATAACAAAGATAAGCAAAGTTGACGCATTAGACTCGCACTTAGCAGGACAACGTCATACTTTTCCGTTAATTGATAAATATTTGTACCTACCTACGCTTAATTAACACTTCTTTCATTCTTTTTTTTATTAGGTACTTATTCAAAAAATCCAGACAAGTTCAAAGCACAAAGTTCAATAGCTCTAAATATTTTGATATTTTTTAATGTGTATTTTCGATAGATTTTGTTGTACAAAAATTACATAGGTATTTTTGCACAGTGCACAGGTAAATTATAACCAGCCTATACGAGGAAGCCGATGTATCCATCCATGAGGAATGAGCATGTCGTATGTATCCATTTGGTTACAAAGTAAAGGGCTTTTCTTCGTGGATTTAATTACTATGAACGCTCTATTAAACTAAGGTCGCAATCTAAGAACATACGTTCTAATAGTGTTGACCGATCTTTTTTCATGATCCAGTCGTTACAAATTAATGTCTTGTCGTTTCTGTCAATGGAGACAAATCGAATGGTTACAGGCTGACCTGCAATGGTAGTTCCGCAACTTTTTGCCGGCGGCTTCGTTGAAATCAAAGCTGTGGGATTCGCTTGCACCACGCGCAAATTACACTTCCTCACTGTATATACGGAACTTTAGTGCGCTTCAGTTTGAGTTTTATAACACGTCAGCCGCGCCCTTATTACGCAATTTTGATACGATGTAATAATACAATAGGGTTTGGGTGATTTGGTTGATATGACCACCAGTAAGTATTTGATTGGATGTGATCAGCATTTAATGTGATGTATTGGCTATACCAAGTTATTAAAGCAAGAAAACTAGTAATAATGGAATTGGATAATATGAAAATGATTAATTAATGTTTTTCCTGTAACGTAGTAAAAATGGATTTTAACAAATGCTGCCAAAATTGATTCGGACAAACTCATATAGCGTAGCAATAGTATGGTATAGTATAATCTATATTAGCGTATTTAAATATTAATAATATTTTAGTCAAATAAAATTAGGGATTTTAAAAATAACAGTTAATCCACGCGAACGAAGTCGCAAGCATCATGTCATTAATCCACCAGCCTGTATTAATCCATTGCGAGACATAATAAAATGACTTTTGGAGAACACGCCAACACCACGTACTACGTTTACTGGTACACGGTTTCCAGACTCCACTCCAGGACGCATAGCATTAGATTGAACATAGAAAATGGACGTTGGAATAGTGTCATATTCTCTGTATGTTTTCTTGGTAAGAGTATGCTTCAAAGTTCAAACACAGTCGATGTCGGTACAGAGATGTTTTCGTCGCGTTGTACTCGTAATACGCCCATCGCATGTCACGACGGTCATTCAACGCGAATCGTGGTTACGTGCATTCGATTTATTCACGTAACCATTGATGTATTACGTTCGGTTAAATGTCACTATAGCTCAACATATAATACAAAAGGGCAGAGCCATTCAAACTTAAAGTTCTCTCTAGCCCTATAGGCGCGGCACGTAGCGGCAAGTATTCTTTGTACAATAATTATTATGTTGCAGTGCATCTCCGTGCCACGTCGCTCCGCTTCATACAAACTCATACAAATAATATTTGTCTCGCCGCGACATGCACCCCTGTAGTTGGGCTAGACCATAAAAGTTACCATTATTTGCCCTTGCTTTTGAAAAGCTTCGGATTTTGTGGATTACCCTCATTGCCCATTGGCAGATTTCTCAAACACAAGCTTCCGCACTTATTTTACCTAAGAAATGCTGAGGTGGTGAGGTGATCTGGTAAGGTCCAAACACGATCTAATGTTAAACGTAGGTACATCGTCTAATTAGTTCAATGATAAATTCTATGTTATATTTTATAGCCCAAAGCTGAATTGCCTACACAAAGCGAATGACTGATGACCAGATTTCATTCTTATTCTTAAGGAGCGGCTAGGCTCCGCAGAAATGAGGATGATAATCAGAGCACTGAGTATAAGCCCTAAAATTCAGTTTTGAAAGGCTTTTAAAAAAATTCCATCATAAACCCATTCGAAAGACGGCGAAAAATTCTATTTTCCCAAAATTTTTGTCTTTAGTCCTTTAATTATTGTTTATTATGGTCCAAAGTTTTCAAGAATAGGACAATAATTTAATGGCAACCCTACGCACACCTGTAATGTTATAATCCGAGACCGGACTCGCCTGGGAATAACTTTCATTGTGAAAGTAATCGATTATTTACTAATTATGTTATGTAAGGTCTCGTGTGGTCAATCACCCTTGGGAGCTTATTAATACAAATACCTAATGCCTTATATAACTCAGGTATACAAGGTATAGGCACGGAGTAACACTACGTAGTACCTATAGTTAAAGGTAAGGTAATCCACCACCACCACCACTACAGCCCATTAACGTCCCACTGCTGGGCACAGGCCTCCACTCTCACGCCTTGACACGAATGAATGAAGACTACACTTACATCATTGTAGGTAATTTCAATGTAGGGCACTGGGCAAATGTTAGGGCTGTCATAAATATTATTACCCTCGACGAAACGGAGACGGTATAATGTGTTTGCCCTAAGAGTTTGTGTGTTTGTTTGTTTGTGCACTTTTTTGTTACCGTTTTTCTGGTAAACTACTGAACCGATTAATATGCGGTTTTTTGCATTGGATAAGTATAACTTCTGGCAAGGGTCTTAGATATGTTTTAGGCCCATAGATAACCAAGCTGAGCTGTAGTCTATGATTTAAAATTTTCAATATGTTACCATTTTTCTCAAAAAGTACTGGGCCGATTGAGATGCGGTTTTTGGCATTAGATAAGTATAGTTCGTGAGAAGGTTCTTAGATATATTTAAGGACCATAGACAATCAAGCTGAGCTGTAGTCTATGATTTTAATTTTTCAATATGTTACCATTTTTCTCAAAAAGTGCTTGACCGATTGAGATGCGGTTATTTGCATTAGATATGTATAGTTTGTGAGAAGGTTCTTAGATATATTTAAGGACCATAGACAATCAAGCTGAGCTGTAGTCTATGATTTTAATTTTTCAATATGTTACCATTTTTCTCAAAAAGTACTGGGCCGATTGAGATGCGGTTTTTGCATTAGATATGTATAGTTTGTGAGAAGGTTCTTAGATATATTTTAAGACCATAGGCAACCAAACTGAGCTGTAGTCTATGATTTTAATTTTTCAATATGTTACCATTTTTCTCAAAAAGTACTGGGCCAATTGAGGTGCGGTTTTTTGCATTAGATATGTATATCTTGTGACAAGGATTTTAAATATATTTTAAAACCATAGACAACCACGCTGTAGTCTATGATTTTAATTTTTCAATATGTTACCATTTTTCACAAAAACTACTGTGTTGACTAAGATGCGGTTTTTGAATTAGATATTATTTAGCTTGTACCTAGATGCTGCCCAAGGTCTCATGATGGAGACAGGAGGTGGTCATAGGAACTCCTTAAGTTCTCATTGTAAACCCGTCGTGCTTGGACTCTTTTGATTTGTCTTGACTTGCACTTTGTACCTAGATGCTGCCCAGGGTCTCATGATGGAGCCAGAAGGTGGTCATAGGAACTCCTTAAGTTCTCATCGTAAACCCGTCGTATTTGGACTCTTTTGATTTATCACTTTTTTTTGACAAGCACTTTAAACCTCGTTAAGTGATCACAGTTTGGTTTTTAATCCATGATATTTTATTTACGTATTTTTTTAACTGATATATTTTTTTAACAATTATTTATCAGAATATTAAAATTTAACACTATTTGACACCTCTACTAAGCACAAGTCTTATCGCGAAATAAGAAGAGTTTGGCCATAGTCCACCACGCTGATGCAGTTTTGTGTTTTAGATATTATGTTATATATACTTTTTCTAAGTTCTAATTGTTGTTTTTCAAAGTTATAAAGGCCATAATGGAGCTCTACAGTTCATCGTGGGTTTTTTAATTTTTTTAATTTTATTACTTGTGTAGTATCTATATAGTAATGTTGAAGAGCTGCGAAGATCAAGTGGCAATGGGCGGGGCACATAGTTCGGAGAACCGATAAACGTTGGGGTCCCAAGGTGCTGAAATGGCGACCCGCACTGGAAAGCGTAGCCCATGCGGTGGACGGACGAGTGACGACATCAAGCGAGTCGGAGGGAGTCGCTGGAACTGGATCCAGGCGGCGCAAGACCGTGGCTTGTGGATGACCCTACAGGAGACCTATGTCCAGCAGTGGACGTCCATCCGCCATCGGTTGACAATGACGACGATATAGTAATGTAGTAATTTATATTATTACTGTCAAAATCAAAAAGTTGCAGGCGCGATCAAATATTATCAAATAATGCAACCACTTAGTTTTTTCTGATATTATGTAAATCGATTTAAATGTAAAATAAAATAATATTTTATTAAGTTATGAAAGCAACGTTTTAAAATAATGGTGTTTCCAATCTTGCAAAATTTTGTACCAATTGGCATACCTACATATCTAACGTCTCGAACATATCTATTATACCACAATAATATACAAATAAATTAAATAAAATTTCTCCAATAATAGTCGATTATCGTCAAGTCTCGATCATTAAGCGTGATTTATCTAACGTCGATGCTCGCTATCGTCACGTGCGTACCTACCTACTTGCTTGTTGTGACAGTCGATTCAAGATTTTAGTACGCACGTCCCATGTGTATTTTTCCTGGTGAATTCGATTTTATAATACTCTTTCGAAACTGCTCGACCGCAGAGGCTATATAGCACATAGCACCAAAAAGTTCAAAAAGCAAGCTATTGCATAGGAATATTAGGTAGGACTGCCTCGTTGGTCTTGTGGTTAGCATAGTCGACTGCGGATCACGAGGTCCTGGGTTCGATTCCCGGTCGGGTATAAAAGTTAGGTATTGGGTTTTTCAATTAAGAAATTCTCAGTGCCAGCCCGGAGTTGGAAGTTGGCGGTGCTTCACCCCCGTGCCTCGGAGAGCACGTTAAGCCGTCGGTCCCGGTTATTATCACTAACATGATAATAATCGTTAAAGCCCGCCAACCCGCATTGGAGCAGCGTGGTTGGTCTAAGATCTAATTCCCGCTCTCCTATGAGAGTGGAGGCCTGTGCCCAGCAGTGGGATGTTAATAGGCTGTAGTGATGTGATGATGATTAGGTAGGTACGTGACTTGCCAGAGCCCAAGAAGATTTGGTGCTCGTAGAAGATACTTCAACTGATACTGTAGTGGTACCATTTCTTTTATTGGCTATTTGCATACATTCATAGACATAATTGTAATTTACAAGAAAAAAAATAGGTAGGTTCTAAGACTTCTAAGTACCTATACTAAAAAATAAAAATGCCTTTATGATAGTAAAAGAAAGGAGAGACGATAGACCACTCAGCAGGTTAGTTTTTTTATCCACTACAATTTACAATTTTAGGTAAGTTTAGTCCTAAGAGTACATCATCCATCCATCCATCAGCCTGTATGCATCCACTGCTGGACATAGGCCTTTTCGAGAGCGCGCCACCAAACACGGTCCTCCACCTTCATCATCCACCCGCTTCCCGCCACCTTCTTTAGGTCATCGGACCAGCGGGCTGGAGGTCGTCCTACACGTTGCGCTTGCCGGTACGCAAGTAAAAGAACATACTTACAGTAAAAGGCTAAAGACAGTTTCGCATCAGCAAAATCGTAATAGTAGGAAGGTACTCGATGGTCGTAATCGTAGGATGTAATATTAAGATAACAATAGACAGTTCACATGTTTGTTTATCTTAGCATTATTTCAATTAAAATAATTTTAAGAAATCTGAAAGCATCTTCGTTATATAATGAGTTACGAATTTTGACACAGTGAAACTCAGGTGTTTAACATATTTCTGGCATTATTTTTGTAATGCAAACAACTTAATACCTACTCTATTGTTTTAAATAAGCGTCTTTCTGAAGAGTTTTATATCTTGCAACTACCTACTTACCCATATTTAAATGCGATATTATTGTGTTTGCTTGTTGGATTGTTCAATGACGCCGCAACGGGGAAAATAATAATCAAAGTAATTTTTTTCAATAATAAATAATAAGACCATGAGACTGCCTCGTTGATCTAGTGGTCATTATGTTCGACTGCGGCCGTCGAGGTCCCGAGTTCGAGTCTCAGGTCGGGCCATAATTAAGTATTGGGTTTTTCTGACTAGAAATTTTCAGTAGGTAAGACAAGCCTGGAGTTAGGAAGCTTGTGGTGTTTCACCCCCGTGCCTCGGAGAGCCTTCGGTCGTTAAAGCCCGCTAACCCTCATTGGAGCAGCGTGGTGGATCTAAGCTCTAATTCAATTTAAGCTAAGCTAAGCTGAATTTGTGCCCAGCTGTGGGATTTATGGGCTGAAGTGGAGACGATTAGCTTCCGTGACATGGGTTCAGGTACACAGGCCTTTTATATCCCCGAAAAACAAAGACTTCCCACGAGATCGTTAAAAACTTAAACCCACCAATTCGTGGGCATCAAAATATTGTTAAAGAGTTGTTTATTTGTTAAAGCAACCTTTGCTTAACCTTCATGACAAATTATGATGTATACGATACGCTATGTTAAGTCTGTTGTCATTTCAACCTTGAGTATTGACGCATTGTGCATCATCAATACAATAAAATATTTAGTACCTTCATATACCTACGTCTTACCTGCCTAAGCACCTATAATATGAGTCAAGTAACTATTAACAATAAGGAAAAATAACGATATTTGATTCAGCAATAACAGCGTCGACCAGTTTACCAATCGACCCAAAGAGCTTCGAAATTTTCGATATCTAAAGCCTTTCCACAAGCCGAGGCTTTCAATTTGTCTTTTGTATCGTCTAAAACGTCTCTTTCGAACATTCCCTGATCTTCGGACAAATGTTTCTTTACCTACTCCAGTTTGAATATCTTGTCTTAAATGCTGTTCATCATTAGTTATTCTTTTCTATTTGTCAATGCTGCAAAATGTTTATCTCCATCTGGCTTATAGATTTTGTTTCTAGTACGTATTGACTATTGTCTCGCAATCCATAACGGCTTATCCGATTTGCCTTTGAGTGTCAATAAAACACACATGACCCTTAATTGGTTTAGTATTTATTCCGTCTGCCTAGAATATAAAATACTACATGGTGCCCATGCCAGTACAGTATTATAATATTAAATGTCTTTGCCATAACATCGTCACGTGGATGTAGGTTTTCTGCAGATCCTGTGGGAATTCTATGAATTTCCGGTATGTTAGGTAGCTTTAGTTTTAAGATACCGTAATCACCGTCATCATCATATTTTATAAATAGCTCAATAAGTGTAGTGTACCTACCTAAATTGAATAAATATTATTTGACTATTGACTATTGACTAGGTATTTATGTCCTTTCCGGCGATGCAAATTGCAAACCTATCTCTGTCCCAAACGTGAAAATCGGCTAAACAGCATCAGATAGGCCGTTAAATCGTAGTAGATAGACAGATAGATAGATAAATTCTAACATCTGTGCGAACGCACTGCTGACGATGACACTGGTTTGACCGCAACCGGTTAGTAACAATTGGTGAAATATTAATTGCTTTCAAGATGGCCAAAAGTAGGTCAAAATCGACAGTGTTAAAGGCGTTACTGAAGTCTAAAAGTGCAATTACAGTAAGGAGCTTATTATCAACAGTATAACTGATATCATCGCAGACCTTGACAAGGGCTGTTGCTGTACTATGCACCCGTCGAAAACCCGATTGTAAATTTGTTAAAATATTATTTGATATTTCTAGTTGGATAGACGCTTAGTTGTTGATCCACAATATATAAAATATCGCTGTTGGACAAGAAAGGTAGAATTAGAATATAAATACATAGGTCGAAAATGAAAGAAGAGAGACAGATAAAGATAGACAGCTCCAATTTCGCATTTATTTTTATTTAATGAATGACTGCGGTGGTGTTATACTTAGGCCCACATAATGATCATCATGATAACATCAAACGAAAGTGAACTATAGAAAAAAGTAATCAAACTTTCATTTTCTTTTATTGTGCTTGTAACCGGTAGTTATTAGTTATCTAAGCTTACCAGGCGATAAGTATTAAATGTATTTTTGTATTGACTGTATGAGCAGCGCAAATAAATAATTAAAGAGAAAATGAATACATAAAGGGATAAGGAAAAGTATTCCCTATTAGTTATTATAGTTATGTAGTTCTACCGATGCCTATGTATTTTAAGGGTTTTGCAGGAGAATGGAATATAAGTAGGTACTTATCGATCTATATCTATATCTTTATATATTATATAGAAAATATCAATTGCTGTTCGTTTGTCTCGCTAAAACTCGAGAACGGCTGGGCTGATTTAGCTGATTTTGGTTTTGACATTTTTTTCGTAGTCCAGGGAAGGTTTAAACGCCGAGAAAATATGGAAAAAATGCGAGAAAGATAGGGCAGGACAAAGTCTGCCGGGCCCACTAGTCTAAACTAATATTATAAAGAGGAAAGATTTGTTTGTTTGTTTGTTTGTTTGTTTGTTTGTTTGTTTGTTTGTTTGTTTGTTTGTTTGTTTGTAATGGATAAACTCAAAAACTACTCAACCGATTTTAAAAATTCTTTCACCTATAGAAAGCTACTTTATCAGCGAGTAACATAGGCTACATTTTATTTTAAAATAAATTAAAGATCCCTTCGAAAATTGCAATAATGTGAATTAAGTCGCAAAAATTCAGCTAAAAACTTTTTACGTTAAACCTCTATTCGTCTATTAATTCAGACTGTCTTTTATGTCATATTTGTCAAGACACTTTTATTTCATATTTGTCAAGACATACATAATAAATACAAGAAAACATACCAACATTTTTTGTAAACATTTTAATATCTAACTGCTGTAGAAAGACTGCTAAAAGCCTAAAAGATCAAGTCTCAACTTAGTTGTTAGTTCTAAACATAGTTCCCAGGCGAGGGTGCTAGCGAAAATACGTCGTATTGGAGACTCAAGTGCCAAGCGTTCACAACGGTTTGCTGAACAAAATTTGAGAACGTATGGTGGAGTCGTTCGTCTCAGTGCCGACTGACCATTATTGGGTATGGACTAAATTGATCAAGTATCACCCGTGCGAAGCCGGGGCGGACCGCTAGTATTGTAATAAATAATGAAGGATGTTTAGGATTTACACAGAATTTTTAATTAAGAATAATATCTCTGTGAAAACCTAATTAGGGAATGACGAGTAACATCACTACCTTGACCAACTCGCTGGTCTCAGAACGCAATCAATCAATCTCGCTGCAGGTAATCCTAAACAATGAAGATTTTTTTTGCTACTCATCACCATTGTTCTGTGACCAACCACAAAGAAAATGAGTTTTTTTTTAATCTATTGAAAAGTGAAATTGGTAAGCCTTTCGACTCATACTTTACTTGTTCAATAACAATATAACCGATTCAATTTATTGATTCATTAACAGAAGAAACTGACGTACAGCTGAAACCCCTAGAGAGGTCTAGAAACACAGAATAGGTAACAGTAAGCTAGAATCTTGAGATTTCGCTTGTAGGTAGAAATAAAGGTACTTACTTGCTATAAATTTTATAAACAAATTCCTAGATCCAGAAATCAGATTAGGTACTAGTGTAGGAGACTGTGATTTTAATGCTTGTTAACATATTCATATGTGCCTTTGAATATAACATCTTGGTGTAAGTGTATTTATCAACTGACTTAAAAATAACAACTAACACAATTGGTTGTACATTCCAAGAGACTAAAATAATAGTCCCAATATATTCATTCCTAAACCTTGAGATTTACACGATTATTTTGTAATCTAAGTTCTACACCCTCTCTCACGAAACTGTTAAAGGCCAATGACTTTCATATTATGCGTGAAATACTAACAGAGGCATTACATAACGTAATGTGCCATCCAAAGCTAACAAAAACAACAAAGGTACAGGTACCGGTGGGAACGGACCACACAGGTGATATGCATGCATCAATTTGCGCATGCTTTGACATTTCCTGTATTGTAGCCGCATAAACTACGCTGATTTTCCGTTAGATGTCCCTGGAAAACGATTTAGGCGGAAAAGGCGTTTCTTCACCCAACTGTGGATAAGTGTACAATATGCCATTAGGAGACGATAGAACAGCAGCCATTTACTTGTCACTTATTTAGGCCAGCCACTTACTATATCTACTGCTCTTAGAACTGGTATAATACTTTAGATACTCATAATATACTTAAATATTTCTTTGCTTTCGAATTTTTATGAGGCGCTTTTAAAATAAATGTCCACAGGGACTCATTGAGCAATGGATAGTTAGATATTAATGTTCTGCTCTGTCAGTGTGAAATCAACATCTGGATTAGATCCAAGTCTTCTAGATCTGAATGTTCTCGGATTCGGATCGGATGCAGTGTGTAAAGGCCCTAACCGACAAAGCTCAACAGAACGCACCCCAACATCCATCGAGGATATTGGTCCAAGTTGCTAGAAAGGGGACCCCTCTCCAAAGCTATGGGTATAGTGGTAATTATGGGTAGAACTACTAGACCTACCAGTCTGTGTAGTATGAAAATTGTCTATCGGTTGTGACAACGATAAAGTGTCTAATTTCTTAGGCGATGCTCTATCAAGACAAATAAGCTTCAACTTGAAGTTTCAACACGGGTTAGGTACATGGAGATACTAAAGCAGCGTGGGAGAGTATTTAGTAATCCGACGAATCGTGTTGCTCCCCGACTTTCCCGATTATCTAGGAGTTAACATGGAAGTAACGCGATATTACGGAACTCGTCTTTAAAGTTGAACTTTCTTGTTGATGTAGTTAGATATTAATAATGCTATGCTCTGTTTAGATATAATTAAAGATGTACCTTATAATTGATCGAGCACCAGCTTTCAAGCGCTTCACAATTCCATATAAATCCTACTTAGTTAACGTTGCCACGATCAAATGGAAAGAAAATCTCCCTCTAGGCACTACACTATTCCTTAACATTGAGCGTTAAGGAATGTAGATAACAGCTTAATAAAATACCTAGTTTGTACTCTTGTCTAATTGATATGCTAACTAGATGTCAAGGTGAAAGGATTTTGTTTAAAGCAGAGAGATTGGCATCGCTCCAGTCAGAACCAAGCTAAGCGGTCAAGTTCATTCTTGGTAGAGCCTGATTACCTAGATAACTTTATCAAAATATCACTGGCATGATTAAGGAATATAATACAGGTACCAAGATAAGACCTAGTGGTCGAACCCAAATTCAATAGGAGAGGCTAAATCTGTGGAACTTCGCTGGATTAAATACCTAGAGAAGATAGGACTTGGGAGAGCATGTGCGGTGAAGAGAGCTTTTTGGGTCACCATATAGGAAAACGCCCTGTTCAACGCTTCGGGTATCGCTGGTTTGACTGGTTTTAATACTTTACTAGCATCATCATCACATTTTCCGGCATAAAAAGTAGCCTATGCTATGTGTTATTCCAGATAATCTATCTCTGTGTCAAATTTCATCCAGATCTGTTCAGCTGTTCGGGCGTGATTAAATAACAAACATCCTTCCATACAACCATCCAAACTAGAGTTATGGTCTTTATTTAGTTTTCTCACATTCGATATGAAAAGAAGTATGTTTACTTTACTTTACTTAGTTTTTTACTTAACTATTACCAATTTTGTGGTCTGAGTTGTCGCATAGCACGCTGCATATGTATATCGTGGGTAGTGACTAGAGAATTTCTAAATTAGCACGTATGTGGAAAACATGGTGCAAGTGTTATTTTTGCTATTTACCATCAATATAAACATAATATATCCGTGAACTGTGGTAAATATGTGGTATGGTAACTTAGCATTGATATTTGGGTGCAAACTCATTGCTGCGGCCTGCGAATCGCGTGCGATGTTATTGGCTTGTGGCTTGCCGATTTACGAAGCGTTACTAAGGGTTCCGTACTCACAGTTTGTCGCATTGTTTGTCAGGCGCTACTATGTAGTTTAGTGCCGTATGTAAGCCAGTTATTTCACAGCTGATTATATGTTGCTGACATAGGTATTCTTTGTTATTTATCAAAGTAATTTATAATGTGTGGTGGTACGGAACCCTTTGTTCGCGAGTCTGACTCGCATTTGACCGGTTTTTTCATTTAAAAAAATCACATTTTGATGGCTGATCACTCTTCGACCCATTACGATCGTCGATTGACACAATCCATGCTTTTTTTATTATTATTATATTATAAATGCAAATGTGTGTCTGTCTGTCTGCTATACGCTTTCTTGGGTACCTAGGTACCAGGATGTGTGCTTAATAATAATTATTATCATATAAGACGTCGAAAATTGGAATTTATAACGAAAATAATATGAATGCATGTCATTGACCTTGATATTCGTGATGTATGGCAGTCACTAAGAAATCATATAAATATTCATAAAATAGTTTTCATAAACGGTAAAATATCGTGTCTGCAAAAAATACGATATCACAAAATTATGTCTGATAGAGCAAAGGTGAAAACGTTCGCTGCATAAAATAGCTAGATTCTGCTTAGATAAGTTTTTAGACTTTAGGTACGCCCGCATTTATACCGTGCGAATTGAAGGATATGTACAGGTACTTTAAATAGGCATCCATTTTCTTCTTTTCTTCAAATTTAGCATTCTAGCGCATCGATTTACCTAAGTCAATGTTCTAGCGTAATCCATACTGTCTGTCTGTCCGTCTGTCTGTCTGTCTGTCTGTCTCTACTGCTTTCACGGCCCAACTACTCAACCGATTTTGATGAAATTTGGTACAGAGATAGGTTACATCCCGGGGAAGGACATAGGCTACATTTTATCCCGGAAAATTGAAGAGTTCCCGCGGGAATAAAAAAAAAATCCACGCGGACGAAGTCGCGGGTATCATCTAGTATAAATATATATAAAAGGTAAAGGTGTCTGACTAACTGACTGATCTATCAACCCACAGCTCAAACGACTGGACGGATCGGGCTGGACACACAGATAGCTATTATGAGTAGGCATCCGCTAAGGAAGGATTATTGAAAATTCAACTCCTATGGGGGCAAAATTGGGGTTTGGAATTTGTGTAGTCCACATGTGGACGAAGTCGCGAGCAAAAGCTAGTATATTATATTCCGTTCCTATAGGTTAAAAAGCAGTAAGTAAAGTCAATGAGTAGTATTAATCAAGAAACTGTAACCCGACTGCGGAAAAAATCAGGGACCCCCTACTTTCTTGGATGTAAGCACTAAGCACAGTAGGTACCTATATAAATATTTAAAAGGATCGTTGGATGTAACATTTATCTATCATATCGATTTTGTTCCTATACCTTCCTATAGCCTATGCTACCCGGACCGTAATTTAATGAATCGATTGACACCTCATTCATCAGGATCGGCTCAGTATTTTCAGGCACTGTGGTGGAACATACATAAATCAAAACATAGTTACCTACATTTTTATTTCTTTATCCACTACAAGTTAGCCCTTGACTGCGATCTCATCGTATGGTAGTTAGTGATGATGCAGTCTTAAGATCGTCTAGCGGGCTAACCTGGCATGGCATGGCAGTTATATTTAACCCATTCCCCTGATCGGTTTCTACACGGCATCGTACTGGAACGCTCAATCGCTTGGCGGCACATCTTTGCCGGTAGAGTGGTAACTAGCCACGGCCCAAGCCTCCCACTAGGTCAGACCAGGGAGAATTCAGAAATTATAAATTCCCAAATTGACCCTGCCGGGGAACGAACCTGTGACCTCCGCACGTTAAGACAGCGCTTTTACACTGCGCCATGGAGGTCGTCAAATATGTACATAACATTCATTATACTATGCTAAGATAGCATACCTAGCATAGCTTCCGTTTAGCTTTGCCACTGTCGGGTAAAAATAAACCTTTATATGTTTATATTGTCTTAGTAAGATACGTGTAATACCTATATTCTATACCGGTTCCGCAATTTTTGATAATATGTATTTAAGAATATTTAAGATAATGTGTAATTGCATGATTTTACTATGTTAGCATTTCATTTTCATTTTGAAATCCAAATTGAATAAGTCTTTATCTCATGTAAACACAGAATTTCTCTTGCTAGCCATCACATGTTTCTCAAAGACATCCATGGAAATCTTATGTATCTCTTATGTGTAAGAAAATAGAGGTTATTACAGTATTGTCTAGCGGCAAATGTATGTTTGCAGTTACACAATGTGTATTGTGTGCATATTCACATATTATGGCCTGAAGTCCCAGAGATAGTCGTGAAAGTTAAGATTCAAGATTCACCCATTACATAGTACAATCCGTGAGCAACTATGTAGTTTGTTTAATGTTAATAATGTGTTCTAAATAAATATGTCCCTATACCAATGATGTCTATAATCATATTAATATTATAAATGCGAAAGTATGTTTGTTTGTTGGTTTGTCCTTCAATCACGCCGCAACGAAGCAATGGATCGACGTGATTTTTGTCATGGATATAGGTATATATGCTACTTTTTATCCCGGAAAATTAAGGAGTTTCCGCGGAAATCAAAAAACTTAAACCACGCGGCAAATTGCGGGCATCAGCTAGTTTAATATATTATTGTCCTATACCATGTTAGAGTCCGTTTGGTTTACATAGGGGTGAAATTGTTTCAGAAACGATCTTACTATAATTTGATGTACCTACCTCATGGCACTCATGAGTCAATCTTTTAATATGACACGAGATATCTAGATCATATCACATTTATAAATAAAGCATACATCATATTTTACTCAAGGTGGACCTACAGTGACCATTTAAAGACTTACGTGTGACAGATGCCAAGGCGATTCGGCGTATTTATGTATGTAGCCTTTAAATACAAACTCGGAAGTGATCTACAAGAACAACAAAAAACAACTTCCACTTTCGTTTTGCCATTGACCTAGTAATTATTTATATGTCAGTTCATACAAGTTTTTTGCATTTCTTTCCTATCATAAAAATATATTTATTTATTATTTGCATTGATTCAAATGATAGAAGAAAAGATATAATTTCCAAAACAAACTTTTTATGTTAATTGAACCGGGTGTTGTATATTTAATTATGTATTCAATATTCAAAATATATATATTATGTACTAGATGATGCCTGCGACTTCGTCCGCGTGGATTGATGTTTTTTGATTCCCGCGGGAACTCTTCAATTTTCCGGGATAAAAAGTAGCCTATACGTCCTTCCCCAAGTTACAACCTATCCCTGTACCAAATTTCATCGAAATCTATTATCTTTTATTGAATATTGAAATTATAAAGCTCCCTAAACTTACATTAGGTATGTACTTAGGTAGTTGTTATAGAATATTAAACATTTTTATGTCCAAGGAGAAATCCAACAATCGATTACAAAATCATATAAGATGTTACTGAATTTATTAGCAGTAATAAAACATTTCAGTTTTCTATAGAGTTGAACTTTTTAGGGTTCCGTAGCCAAATTTGGCAAAAACGGAACCCTTATAGATTCGTCATGTCTGTCTGTCTGTCTGTCCGTCCGTATGTCACAGCCACTTTTTTCCGAAACTATAAGAGCTATACTGTTGAAACTTGGTAAGTAGATGTATTCTGTAAACCGCATTAAAATTTTCTTACAAAAATAGAAAAAAAACAATAAATTTTGGGGGTCCCCATACTTAGAACTGAAACTCAAAATTTTTTTTTCATCTAACCCATAGGTGTGGGGTATCTATAGAGAGGTCTTCAAAAATGATATTGAGGTTTGTAATATCATTTCTTTCTAAACTGAATAGTTTGCGCGAGAGACACTTCCAAAGTGGTAAAATGTGTGTCCCCCCCCCCGTAACTTCTAAAATAAGAGAATGATAAAACTAAAAAAAATATATGTTGTACATTACCATGCAAACTTCCACCGAAAATTGGTTTGAACGAGATCTAGTAAGTAGTTTTTTTTTTAATACGTCATAAATCGTAAACCGCAATTTACCTTTCATTCAATCAACTCAAATATTTAAAAAAAACATTTAATTTAAAACTTACTACAGGTTTTTACGGAACCCTCGGTGCGCGAGTCCGACTCGCACTTGGTCGGTTTTTTTTTCTAAGTTGCCATTTAAAGTTACGACGAATCTTTTAGAAATGTCACATGTATTATTATCGTGATGCCCCCTTTCTATTTAAAGGTTTAAGAGAGCATAAACTAGAGTATAATTATGTGAAAAACTATTGTGGTGTCGGCTAAATGTCTTTGAGAACCTGTGATTGTACTGATGATAACTCGTTGAGACGGTTGTGTTTTTACGTATCTATGAATGTACCTACTTATAGTAAGCGTTTGCAACTTGAAGCATTTCCCTTTGCTTTTGCTAGGTATTTAGTAGGCATACTATTCTTTTTAAAAACCTTTACACATTGATGTAGAATTTTAGTACTTACCTCCTTTAAAATTTAGCCTTTGAATGCGTTAGGGTTATGGCAGTAAACTTATATCTACTTGTGTATCTTCTAACTACTTACTCGTACCTACTAATCGGTTTCTAGTATCACACCGGAGTCCGGAAGATCATACATTTGAGTAATATTTGATTTGATAATATCCCTACTCTATCGAAATAAATTAGATGTAATTTGATATCACTGTAAGTATGTGTGTCTTGAACTGCCTCGATGGTCTAGTGGTTTTTTTTAATTACTCCAGGTTTTCTGGAGTCTGCTGCAATCCTTCGACTGGATCGGAGACCTTTTCTAGTGGTCTAGTGGTTAGCATGTTCGACTGCGGCCGACGTAGTCCCGGGTTCGAGTCCCGGGTCGGGCCATAAAAAAGTGTTGGGTTTTTCTTGCAAGAAATTCTCAGCACTAGCCCGGAGTTAGGAAGTTGGCGGTGTTTCACCCCCGTGCCTCGGAGAGCACGTGAAGCCATCGGTCCTGCGCCTGATCTCTCTCCGGTCGTGTCGGATTTTCCGTCCCATCGGGCTATGAGAGTAAAGGAACAGAGAGTGCACCTGTGTATGCACACACTTGTGCACTATAATATCTCCCGCGCAGATGGCTAATCTCTCTGGAGATAGGTCGCCGTGGCCGAACTTCGGTCGGGAGGACATTAAGTACCTATGTGTATCTACATACCACCGAAGAATGTATTTTATAAATTGATCAGCCATAATAGAGAACAAACAAGCTGTTTCAGTACCTATTTCAAACTTTCTTTCAAACAGACTGCGGTTTGTTTAATTATGTAATAGTTGTGTGATGATATTACATACCTACTGGAGATTCATGCAAGACTTAGGTGAAAGTTGTTAGCACATACGTACCTACACTATTAATAAAAAATAAGTATAAGGCGGTACAAGCTCACCTTAAACCTAATGTGATTCATCGTCGTACACGACTGAGTTGCCACACATCCTCGTTTTTTCCGGATACGTCCTCAATTCATTCATAATCTAAATAATCATTGACAGATAACTAATGGTAATACTTGTTGAAATTATATTTTTCGTCGGTGTTAAAGAAAAGAGTTAAAAAAAATTGGAAATTATTTTTGTTCTTATTTAAAATTTTAATTATAATATTTGCTATCATAATATTTTTAAGTACCTACAGGTTACAATGTCGATAGTAGGTATGTAATCACTAATATTATGCTTGCAGTTTTTTTATGGTTACGGCATTGGATTTTTAAATTTATTGATACAACAAACATTATATTATTATGACGTCTAATTACGCTTTTTTCAAGCTACACACTATTTCTTAGACGTTTGTTTATAAAAAATTTATAACACTACTAATCATTCGTAGATTTAAACAACAACCCTTTCCAAAACAAAGTTTTGGTTATTAGTAGGTAAGTATGTACGTTTAATGATGAAATACCAAAATCCGATACGACAGTAAAAAAATAATAAACATTAAAAAAAACAAAAACCAATCGATCACATTCATTCGAATGTGATCGATTGGTGAGTTTTTTTTTATAAGTGACTGCCTGAAAAAAGGAGTATATTGTTTTCAGGGTTCAACATGTATGTGTGTATGTATGTGAGTTTGTATATTCCACCATAACTTCTATACGCCTGAACCGATTTTGATAAATGAGGTATCGTTAGAATCCCTAGCTTATTCCAGGTGACATAGGCTAGTAAAATTTAAAAAAAAAATGATGGGGTGACCATGGTTCCCCATTAAAGACTAAAGTTGAAAAAAAATATTCGAAAATAAGATTAACAATTTAATCATCATCTAGAAAATGATGAGTAGATTCCAAAAATATATAACACTATAGTTTAATATCCAGTAATTCACAATAATATATCATTTATTAAAAATGTGATGATTCCAAAGGTAATGACTGTGGTACGTACGTAGTAGTACGTAGTACGTACGTACGTAGTTACGTAGTAGTCGCAGTGGTAGCCGTACTTCCATTCAAGGGGGATTTTATATTACACGACTGCCCAAAAAAGCAGTGTCATGTTTTCAGGGTTCGTGTATGTAAGTATGTGTCTACGGCAGAGCAGTCGTATTTTTTAATAATTTTAACTATATTCACTTGATTCAATTTCAATTCAAATAAATTATTAAACCGCTGTCATTTGTCACTCAAACTGACTCACACAAAAAGTGGTTGACGATAGTTGATAATAAACCAATGCTGGGAAGCTCATTCTTTCTTCTCACGCCTGTTCATCTATTGTTCAAAGTTAAAGAGTTAGGTACTTGTGCTTTCTAACTTATACATATTATTCTGCTGCTATCTAGAATGCACACAGAAAAAATTACATAGTTTAAAATCTTCAAAAATATGAGGAGCATAATGTTCTAAAGTTCCCATGTAGGTCATACCGGGTACTAACATGTTGAAATTAATGCAACTATTATCATCAAATGCGAATTCAAGGAAATACTGTGGCCAATTCTGTATAACACAATCTCTAAACTAAATTAAAATGACAGCTTTAAATCCAGTTCTGTCCCTTCTCGAAGGTAGTAATATGAAAGGGTAAGCAATATTTTTAATGCTGTCATTTTAGTTTAGAGATTGTGCACTACAGATTCAGCCCCACTGTTGTATTATTGTTCATTATTAAGAAGAAAAAAGTTTATAACATTCAGATTATTTTATAAAAGCTAATGTTTTTAATCCATTTTTAAACCTTAAATTAACGAACTCTTGAAACAAATTACCCATAAGACAATAAATTTTATACTCGTCTGCTTATTTCTTCTTCGAATTTATGCGATCTTCATACTCAAGAATTGTTAATTTTGTAAAATTCTAGGCTCATATAAAATATTCTTGATAGTTAATACGTTTGAATTTGATTACCATTTACCAAAACGATGGAGTATGGTCGTGAGCATTAGATAGGGGAAAGTGAGAGTCTCATGAATGCAGTCGATTATAAATTATTAACAAGTTACCGTTGAGAATGGAAAAGATAGGAATTTATTAAGTTTAGCGATCAAATTCTAGTCATTTCAATAATTTTAATAGATACCTCGTGAAATGCGTTTATACGTATTCTATAAAATCTCATACAAAAAAGGAAGTCCTTACTCACTCAACGACTTCTCATAAATCTCAGATTGAACCAAGAAAGCTGTAATAATGCACAGAAGTTCATAATGTAGGTATCTAGAGTCGAAATAAGGCAAGTTTTGAAGTACCCACGGAAACGAAGCCACGTACGCTCGCTATTATGAAATAAATAAATATTCACCTGGAACATTTTTAAAAATAAAATAATTTAACTGTTTTTTTTCTTTTACAGATTTATAATGACTGTGAAGAAAGGAAGTCGAAGTGGAGGCTTAGCATCAATAATTATCCGACAAAAGCTTCACAATTCTAACCAGCAGTTAGATATAGGAAGCGTAGGCAAGCCTGCTGTACACAATTATAACATCGTCGTTGGATTCAATGAAAAAGATCAACTACAATTAATAACAAAAGATGAGAGTAATGAAGATGATACACAAAAACTCATCAAAGATACAAAGACTGGCAAGCACGAAAATATTTACATAGACGATATTGATGACTGTGCTAATATAGATAACTATCCAAATTGTGAAAACACACTAGTCTTTTATATAAATAAAAGTCCAAGCAAAGAAGCAATTGCACTAAGGTTTAAAAACGAGCAGGATTTTAAGAGAATATATTTCACCTACAAATACTTCAAAATGCGGAATAGACTAACGAGAAATTCGACTCCTTACTCTAGTACCGATACATTGTTTTTGAAAAAGAAAAACGCTGACTCATACAGAATAAATAGTATCGATGATTATAACCAATATGATAAGCCACGTTCCGATTTCGACTTGATGCAAACTACTGATAACGATGGGGTAACCCATTTATCCGTGCATCAAAAAGGTGCACGTTTCGACCAACCGTTGAGCCTTATAGGGCTAAGAAATGAAAGGGAGGCGGGTGAAATAGACAGTGTAATTTATACAGATATAGAAATACCGAGTAAACCTGAAAAGAAGCGCCTGTTCCATAAGAAAGCTAAAGCTCCTCTACCGCCTCAATTACCACTAAGTAAAGAAACTTCAAAAGTTCTTAAAGGAGAGTTTGTAAGGGTAAACGTTGAAAGGTCGCCAGATGTCATACCGAAAGAAAATAAACAGAATAAAGTACCCGATATACTTATGTTTAAAGATAATAAATCTAAAAAGGCAAGTCCGAACAGCAACTTGTGGACGGTTAGCAATAAAGGTAAGGAACTTATCTCTATCCTTAGATTCCTCGATACAACTTACGTAATATTGTAGGGTGATGTTGGTAATAATAAGGAAACAATTTACCGGTAAAGCAAAATTATTTATGCAAGACTTCAAACAACATTCAATTCGTTAGATCATCATCCGGCACATTTAATTAATGAGATATTTTAAAACCATCTGATCACCAAATCACTGTACAAGAAATAAGAATAAAGATTATGCCTATCTGTTAATATTTTATCTAGAATTTTCTTCGAAATAAAATGATTTATCTTACAAGACAGGAAACAATAATCTAATAATTCTTTTCCTTTAAAGAGAGCAGTTGAAATAAATACTTATCGCGTAATTGATCATAATCGAAGTAATGATGGGTTATGGAGTCTGCCGCAACAAGGCGGAAGGAAGGTAATTGCAACCACAACTGTAAAGCCCTCAGACAAATGTAATAAATACCTACAACTCGTTATAGTCTAATCATGGTAATTAATTCCCCTTTTCAAAAGAATGCGTAGTAACTTGAGCATTTTGGTATTAACAATATTTAAAAACTAAAATAACAATAAAATCACCATATTTAAAAGACTTCGTTCGAACTTCGAATGATGTAGAGTTCGTAAACGATATAAGATAGTTTGAACAAAAAGCATCTCGGGGAGGTTCTTATTAACAATTTTTTTTATATTCTTAGAGTGCATATCGAACTGCAAAAATTAGGGTTTTGAGTAGGACGCCTGTATTATTTTAAAATTATACTGAGACTAGATGATGCCCGCGAGTTTGTCTTTTTTGATTCCCGCGGGAACTCCTTAATTTACCGGGATAAAAAGTAGCCTATGTCCTTCTCCGGGATACAACATATCCTTGTACCAAATTTCATCAAAATTGAATTGATGGGCCGTCAATGCGTAGCAGACAGACAGACAGACAGACGGACAGACAGACAGACACACACACTTTCGCATTAATATATTAGTATGGATTTCTGTATCGTTTACAAAAATATTAGCGCTTCTCTTGCTGTTTTTTCATTACTAAAGAAATTACTCGTAGATAAGACGTTTCCGTAGATAAGGTCCGTGGGGTAGGCAATCACTTTTTGTGATAGCTAATTGAATTAAGTATTTTTAAATCAGAATCAGTTATGGATATCATATCTGATTTACAAAGAAAATTGCTTTCATTGTTGGTAATAGGTATATAGCGATTGTTCATTGTTTATCACCATTTAAATGTAATTAAAAATTTCTTAGATATTTCTTTCTGATGGATATTATTCTAATTTGAAAATTGAAATCAAACAAAGTATCCTATTTTAACGTAATTGTAATGAGTAACTACAAAAAAATGACAAGTGTAAACTTACAGATCATGCGAAAATAAAAATGTAAATCATTCATACAACTACATATTTAAATTAACTTAGGTAGGTACAGTTTCACCTCCTTTGAGCGCAAATGTACAGGTTAATACATTATTACAACAGTCCGCAATATTATGTAGTTTCTTACATATTTCTGAAGCATGCACATGCACTACAATTAGCTAGTTTGTCAATAGAATTGAGTTCTAACTTCTAATGACTCTTTACTTTTATGTTAATTTTATACAAGCTGAATATGAATGTAAAAACTGATTTCAAGATCCAAACCAGTGCTCCCAAAATTGTTATTAGAATGCTCGTCACTATAAGCACCAGTTTGACTTCATAGTATTCAATCCACGACATGTGAGCCGCTGGTGCCCGGAGATGACTTCCACCATACTTTATGATATGCTCCGTCCACCAAACTGCATGGTCCAAAGGTTTAATTGGACGTTCTCTCATCAGTGTTCTCAGTCGCAATATGTTGTTCTTAAAACTTCAAGAAAAATAATTTATCCATATAAACTGTTCTAGATTTTGATTCTAATAAGAAGAATAGACATAGCTATTAGTTTATGATATCAATATGTCCCGGTAAAATATTTGAAAAATTAAAGGCTAACTGAAATAAATTATAATTTTAAATAAAGCATCTTTTACCTCTCATCCAGAATTACTCTGTCGACCGTTTCCTTGAATTATTTCTCAGTCAACGTCATCAGATCCAGTTGCAATCCAATCCCATGACGGACATACTTCTGGACATTATACCATTGGTCGCCTGACATTGGAATACCAATCATAGGTACCGCAGCGTTAATAGATTCGTCGGTTGATTGCAAACCCCCTTGAGTTATAAATAATTTGACTTTGGGATGTTCTGAAAAAATATTAAATTCACTGTACTTATTGTAGAGTACGAAGATTATTTTGCGTGACATTAATTACCTAATTCTAGCAAATTGTATTACTTACAAGTACCTACTGTAGGATCAATGGTACCGTACCGTACCTGCTCAGTCTGTATAATTAATACAATCTATAAGAATTTAGAAAAATAGCTAAGGTCCAATTTGTTGATATCGATATCAACAATTGATTGATTTGTTGATTTGTTGTTATGTAGATATATTTTTTCAAATAAATCAGTTTATTTAGTTGCTTGATATTTTAGTTAAAACGAAGAAAAATGCAATCAATTAAAAATAATCACTCACTTAGAAGATCCGATTGAGGCAACCATCTAGATAGTTTTATGTTCTTTGACTGGCCGGGGAGAACATCTTTATCGTATTTCCATAAAATATCATAAGGCAGTTGAGAGAAAACTTTTGTCATAATTTCAATTTTTTCTGGAGGGAGCTGAGATGGCAAAACATTGGTGCCGAAGCTAACATATATAACACCGTGCTCCGAAGAGTTTAAATAGTTTTCAAGATCCTGTTCAGAAACAAAATATGAGTTATTTTTGAGCTGAACAAATAATAAGAGCTAACTTTACCCCGCGACTTCAATCGCAGTGAGTTGGAATTTCTCAAAATCCTTTATTACTGCAAGAACCCTGCATGATCCGCGATTTGATAAATTTATTATATCAGTCACATTTACATTTTACTAGATGATGCCCGCGACTTCGTCCGCGTGGATTAAGATTTTTTGATTCCCGCGGGAACTCTTTAATTTTCCGGGATAAAAAATATACTTCCCCAGGATACAACCTATCCCTGTACCAAATTTCATCAAAATTGGTTGAAAAGATGGGCCGTGAAAGCGTAGCAGACAGACAGACAGATAGACAGACAGACACACTTTCGCATTTATAATATTAGTATGGATTGTATCAGGATTTGAAATATATGAAATTGAAAGACTGCTTTCGCTTGATTGAGCTTATGCGCTGTCACACAACTAATAGATGGACGAAAAATTATTTTTATAAAAATATCTCTTGTCAGAGAAAATGAGAAACAATACTGAAAATGTACCTTAGGTAGATCTTTTTCGGGTGGTTGATGTATACCGCCGATATAAATAATGTTTGGAGGAACGGGACGATTATCTGCCCAAATCGGATGTTCATTAAGAAACATCATGACGATCCTCTTGGCTAATGTCTCAAAACCGGGAACTTGGTCACCAAAATTCTTCCTTATTATAGTTAAATCAAAGTCTTCTGCGCTTGAAATCACATAATCTAAAACTATATTGTTAAAAATTTCTATACCCTTTTCAACAAGAGATAGATTATATAATTTTTGTTGTCCTGGTGATGGATACAGCAGTAGATGCACAGGTGCACCTAAAGCACTATATTGGGCTGGAACAGCTCCCAGGGAACTAATTAAAATAACTGGTGCATCGAACTTATCAACTAGTCCCAGGAGCGGACGGTTAACTGATTCGAGAAGCAATATATCGAAATAGCTTTTGTCTTTGTTCAAAATTTCCTGTACACCGGGTGTTGCTAGTTGTGCATCGAATATTAATGCAAACTTTTTGAACATTAATATCACTTCTTGCACGAAATCTTCTTTAACTCCTCTATGGTAGATAAATATTTCCTCCCAATTTTGGTATGATACATCATGGACATCAATTTCAGTCAAATTAGCTGGAGCAGTATCTCTTGAGAATGCTGGATTAGGAGTGACAACGATGACTTCATGGCCACGTGCAGCTAACGCTTGTGTGAGAGGACGAAAGACCACTTGGTGGCTTATTGATGGTGTAGCCACGTATACTAATATCCGTGCACATCTGATAACAGGGAATACTAACACAAATAACGTCAAAATAGTAGCTCTAGTTATTGCCATGTTGATGTAAAATGCACGACTGGTGAAATTAGGTACTCACAATAATAATCAAATATTAAGTGTCGATGCATATCAGTATTTTATCGGTAAATAAGTAGGTTGATTTTGTAATGATTTTTAAGTGATAAAATTTCCCATTTTAATTGGAATTTCACAACGAGATTTTGGCTTAATATATTTTACAGAAAAACTAACATCTAGAAAATGCTCACGTACGCAGCATCGCAGAGCAATATGATCAATTTATCTATATAGATTGAGTATAACCATAACGTTTTTAACGCTCTTTTATAACTTTTAGCGTATCGGTGCAACTCACTCACTCGTACCTATTATAACTTAATCATTGACAAAAGCTTAAAGTAGTTGTAAAGAGTCATTTCGTCAGATGCTGCGAAGGATGTCACTATTTTGGCGCAGGAGTGAACAACCTTTGCGAAAGTGATTGCAACTGCGACCTTCATATGAACACGCAGATCGACGCGACATCTCTTTAGTATGGGCCGGCTTACACCGCAACAGCTGATTGCTTTTGGGTTCCGTAGTCAACATGGAACTGTTATAGTTTTGTTATGTCCGTCTATCTGTCTTTCCGCGGCTTAACTTAGAGGCTTTTAACTTACCTACTAGAAAGTTTTTATAGTATTTTGGCATACACATTAATTACGCCGACAACGTGGTAAAGTAAAATTATAAAAAGAAAAGTATTTTTAGGGTGCCTCTCCTAGACGTAAAATGCGGGTGATTTTTTTGTCCCATTTATCCACTAAGTCAATGCATTTATCCCATGGCGTGGGATAGATGGTGATAAATGGTGTTGGGGTCATGTGTGTCGTCTTTCAAAGATGCGGGAGCAACATTTTTCGATTCAGGGATCCGTTTCCGATCCGATCCCCCTACTGCCATCTCGGTGTGGATATGTGAAATGATAGCTCTTCCAGAGGGGCTGAGCTAGGTACCATATTAATTTCCATAGATTTATTATCTCAAACGAAGCAGACAAACTGTCGTTAAATTATTTTTGTCATCGTCACGTACGTCCTAGAATCCTCAGAGGGCCTCCTAGTTGGGTAATACTGGCACGAACAACACACAAATCATTTAAATAAACACAAAATGTTTGCCTCTCCGTCGTCAGGTCACGTGTGTTTGAGATGCGATCTAAAATCAATTTAGTCTCGAGAACCTGACAAGCTAATTAGCATGACTTTTCTGTAGGTAGAAAGAATTGCTCGATTGCTCGATCGTAGAAATGCCATTCAAGACAAGACTAATATATTAATTAGTCTTGTAATGAGATTATATAATTAGGTATTTGACAACAACAACAAGTCAAATCAGCAACTTTTTCAACGTCAAAAAGCACGCTTAGCTTAGGGAATTTTGTATGAAATACTAGCTTGTTACGTCAAAAATTCGACTCATTTTTTTTAATTCTAATCGATTTAAAATGGTTATAAAACAATTAAAAACTAATAGAGGAAAAGGATATTACGTCTTTCGAATTTCGATATTAACTCCACTAGATGATGCCCGCGACTTCGTCCGCGTGGATCGAGGCTTTCTGGTTCCCACTTCCCGCGCGATTTCTTTGATTTGCCTGTTTAGTTTTTTTTTTTCATTTAAACGAGCGACGCTGTCACCGGGTCATTTAAATTTTTGGGACTATGCAATCGATCAAAACTTTCATCCCCTATCCCGAACGAACCTTATTGTTTGCCACTACAGCCCATTAACGGCCCACTGCTGGGCACAGGCCTCCACTCTCATAGGAGAGAGGGAATCAGAGCTTAGAGCAACAAAGGTGCTCCAATGCGGGTTGACGGGCTTTAACGACTATTATCATGTTAGTGATATAAATAACCGGGACCAACGGCTTAACGTGCTCTCCGAGGCACGGGGGTGAAACACCGCCAACTTCCTAAATCCAGGCAGGGGCTAGTACTGAGAATTTCTAGTCAGAAAAACCCAATATTCAATTATGGCCCGACCCGGGACTCGAACCCGGGACCTCGTCGGCCGCAGTCGAACATGCCAACCACTAGACCAACGAGGCAGTCACCTTATTGTTTATCTGGATAAAAATGTCCTATTAGGTTTATCCAGAGGGTTTGCTATAAAGTGTACCTACCAAGCATAAAAATCCGTCCATAAGTTTCGGACTAGTTTACTTGCTCAGATATAAAGTGTATGTTCTATTAACCGGTTGGTGCCTTAACCATATCATTACTGTAACATTATTCCACGTGACCTCAGTGGGTAACAAGATATCTGTGACACAATCCAACCATGAAGGGCGGGTTCGATTCCCGCGCAGTTCACTTTGCAGTTGCACCTAATATCGGTACTCGTACGTGCTTTGCTTCCTGTTATAACTGAATGAGCAATAATGCGTATGTGTGTCAATGAATATTACATTATTGTAAGGTACACTTGTAATTAGATAACAAATCTGTAACTAGTGTACTGATTTGAGTACTAGCTGATGCCCGCGACTTCGTCCGCGTAAATTGAGGTTTTTTGGTACCCGCGGGAACTCTTTAATTTTCTGGATAAAAGGTAGCTTAAGTGTTAAATCCAGACTATAATAATCAATCTCTGTGCCAAATTTAATTTAGGCCCGTTGAACCGTTCTGGCGTGATTAAGTAACAAACATCCATCCATCCATCCATCCAAACTTTCCCATTTTTAACCCACTTCCAAAAAAGGAGGAGGTTCTCAATTCGGCGCGTATTTTTTATTTAATGTATGTCGGTGCATATCTCCGTGGTTTCTAAACCTTTTTAGTGGCTAGAGGACGCTCGCGAGGTGGTCCCATAAAAAATTATGACTCCAAATCCTCAATCCTGATGCTGTAGGTGTACCTTACTACATGAAATCCTCAAAACTAGTGAGTTAGGAAATTTTGATGGTGAATTCATATAGTAGGTATGAAGTCACGTGTATACGATACAACTCTGAGTCCCAACTCCTCAACCCTGATGCTGTAGGGAACAGAACTCCTTAAAAATAGCGATTTAGGATTTTTTTATGGTGAATTAATATTGTAGGTATCAAGCAACGACTTCATACTTAAACCCGATTTCCAACTCCTCAACTCTGATGCTGCATGGTGCTGCACTCCAAAGCCGTAGGGATTAAGAGTAGGTACACTAAAAAGTTAAACATAAAAATTCTTTCCAAAAACCGACTTCCAAAGCTACTGTAAAGTAATAAATACTTAATTTTGATTTCTACATACTTTGTTGAAGTCGGGCGAGTATAACAAAGATAGGCATAGTTGACGCGTCAGGCTCACCCGACTTCAACATAGTGTGTAGAAATCAAAATTATGTTTTACTTTACCGTGGCTTTGGAAGTCGGTTTTTTGGAAAGAATTTTTATTATTAATATTAATTTTCCGGGATAGAATTAGTATAAGTAGTTAAAGATCTCTGCCTCTCTACCTATATATTTCATTGCTTGGTATCACGAATAGGTAATGGTAATAATAACCTCTTCTGGTAATGGCTTTAGCTCTATTAGCTGAGTTTTGGCAAGGAGTTTCAAATCCCGGACCCCCGAATATGAGAAAGATGTCTAAACCACTTCAGCCTATACTGAATAGCTATTATACTAATGTTATAAATGCGAAAGTCTGTCTGTTCATCCGTCGTTCTGTCTGCTATACCTTGTCATGATCCATCCGATTAATAAAATTGATTTCGACGAAATTAGATACAGAGATAGGGTAGGTACCTACTTTTTTAATCTGTAAATTGAAACATCAAAGATAACCTAGGAATTAAAAAAAATTGAATTCCACACGAACGGTGTCGTTTCTAGTATTTTTTAATTATAAATTTATCTAGATCGGAATGCATGCGAGACTCGAGTTTATTAAATAGTTTGAGTGAAATAAAGTTTAATCATTAATCATTTAATAAATGTTACGTTGACCCCGAAAGCAGCGCCATAAGCTAGGTGAAGAGTTACGGATTTAGCCTTGCCATTTCGTCGATAGTCCAAGTCCCGTATCTTGCTTAAATTTCAAAAATCTACGACTATCAACGTTATATAGCTACACTGCATGACGTCTTTTGTTATAATAATACCTACTGCGTCATTATAACACGTCGTATATTATAAGACGTCAAAGATTAGGAGTAGATAATTGTGCTCTCTCTGAGCATGCTCTTGCTAAAGGTGGATACTAATTATGTTGTTTAAATTTAAATTGATCTAGATCTACCTATTCTCTCTCTCTCTGAGTAGTATTCCTCATTGCTGAGGGTCGTGACTCCATTCCATTAATCACATAATGGCAGGGGTTTTCTTGGGATAATAATGCGGTGGGTTCCCAGGTCTTTCCGCATACGACTCGCTCGACTAAGAGTAGGTACTATTTCAAATCTTGGGTTTCTAACGATTATTATCAGCTGATGTTGGTGGTAATAACCGGGACCGACAGCTTAACGTGCTCTCCGAGGCACGGAGGAAACGAAAAGGCCAAATTCGGACTTCCAAATTCGAATTTGGAAATCCGAATACCGTCCTTTTTGTTACCGACTTGGGTCAGCGTTACTTAACAATCGCAATCGATTGATATGCGTTGTCGCAACTAGGTCACTCGTCCCTCAAATACCTACTTATCTTACCTGAAATTAGGAAGCTAGGAATCGTATGGAAATTTCATCACGTTATAGTAGAATACAAAGCAAATATTGACCTGTATTCAAGGTTTTGACATTTTCCTGCAAATATGGCCTTGAGCAAAGTTTCTAGGTCAGATAAATACTTACCTACATGCTAAATTTTCAATTTGTATGGACAGGCGCGCGGAAGACTCCGTGGACAGATTTAACAAGACGCGTTGACTGAATCTGATGTAATATGCTAATGCTACGTGTATTTTGATTCGTTTCTATTTTGTACAACATCGCCTATACTATATAAACGTTTAATTTCGAAAGGTTAAAAATGAAAGTTGTTTTTTTACTTATCACTAGCTAGTTATTAGGTACGGGTTTTATGATTATACCTTTAAACTACTTAGGTACTTACCTATCGATATAATATTCGATTATTTTAAAGAATATCTGATATAATATATTTTTGTCCCTTATAAGATCCTAAAGACATTCATACAATTGAGTTGAACAGTTAATTATTGTTGGTTTGCTTGGCTTGAAGGGTTAAATTAATAATTTATATCGTAGTAATATTGGGAACAACGCAGATACCAATTTGTCCAAAAGTGTTCATGAGCGAAGTTGAACAGCGGTCAATTCTACAGTGGTATATTTTCAAATGTCTAAAATCATTTTTTTTTCTTTAATTTCAGTAAACAACGGCTATGAATCGGACAGAGAAGAATGGGGTAGCAGTCGGTCACAGTTCTCCACAAGAGCTTTCGACAGCCTCGCGCGTCCTACTAAAATAGCGATGGCACTCACACTCAAAAAGCCCCAAAGACTAGAACCAGCTCCGCAATATTTTCGCCTGACGAGTGAATCGAAGCCGAAACTTACCCCGCTGTCCTTCAGACCAAACAACTTCCTGCAAAGACCACCAAGATTACCTCGTCCCAACACAGATGTCAAGAGAAACCTTAGCACAGACCACAGAAAGTATGCGTCGTTACAACATCTAGAAATCCCAATGAAACTTAGTGAACCCAAAAAGCAGAACGATAAAAAAACTAATTATACAAATATCTCGAATAGAATAACAGGTTTAACGAATAAATTAAGAGATTTAGGCAATGGCAACACTATTGGCAGGTTCAAAGCACAATCTCAAGGGGATGTAGCTAATTTAAAACCAGTATTGAAGGTGAATATGCACGACGGATCAAAAAGGTCTGTTGTCAGGACTTGCAGTGCTGAACCACCAAAGAAAGTTACTTTTAGTGCCTTTGCCACGGTTCAAGTGGTTTAGAATACCAGAGTTGCCTTTTTCTTACTTAAGTTAATATTTCTTCTCGTACATTACTTAGGATGAAATAGTAGATTATTCACCACGGGGGTAATGCGATGTATTATGTCACGGGCGCCGGGATAAATCCCAAGCGGAACGAGGGATTTTAGAGTAACTCCCGAGCGTAGCGAAGGTGTTGCATCTAGAATCCTGAGAGTAGCGCGGGAATTAGGGGCGCCCAAGATTAATACAGCATTACCCCTACGGTGAATACTCTACTTTTCACACCTCGCGATACAACCACTTCTTTCAGCTGGCGTGGCCTACTCGATTTGACAAACAAATGTCGTCAGTGCGAATCTAGTGGGCCACGGTTTCGGTTTTCGAAAATCGAGTTGGCCGCGCCTGCTGAGAACACATTCTGTTCACCGAAATTAGACTTTATGTATATAGAAATAAGAATTATGAATAAAACCCCTTTGGAATAAATAGAATTTCCTTCAGATCTTGCTTCAGATGCGCGATGATTCTAAATTCAAATCACATTATAACCCTAGGGACTAATGGATTTCAGTACAATATTATAACCCTAGGGATTTAATGTCTTACTTTAACCTTAGATAACAGGCCATGTAATAAGGCGTTGTTGAGCGAGTGGTGTGAAAAATAAGTTTCACTGCTTTTATCTTCACTAATTAGGTATCCCGCATTATGACTTAAACCAAGCTATAGCCTCTCTAATGTATTTACGCTCGTATGCTAAATAGGTTTAACTAATTAGATCAATTCGAACCGAAATAATGTCAACATTGAGTGGCATGTTAAGTGAGGTGCGTTCATTTTAAGGGTTCCTTACCAAAAGGGTGCTAACGGGACCTTACACTATTACTAAGCCGCTGTCCGTCCGTCCGTGTCTGTCTGTCAGGGGGCTGTATCTCATGATGATGTATGTGTAGGTAGACAATTGAAATTTTCACATAGCGTGTCTTTCTATTACCTACCATTTACCGCTAAGGCAACAAATAATAAAAATAAAATTAAAATAAACGTATAAATGTGATTTTTGAAAGGTCCACGTGTCCACGAGAGGTGTTTCTTTTACGAAAGTATTTAAAAGATGGAAGCCTTCGTGTTCGACTCGCACTTGTCCAGTTTATATAAGACGGCCTATATATTGGTGTAAAAGTTAAAATGAGGGATACTTAATTAGTGAAAGAGGCTTTGTCTGCAAAGTTCCACTTTATCCTCCATAGTCACAAAGGAGAAGGACACTAATAAAAATTTCATGTATGAATATTTCCTAATGGTTTTAAATTTTAAGTGAAGAACAGGCCGGGATTGTGTAAATACCTACTTACTGTATTTAAAAATATATTATGTAAAAATGGAATTGGAAAAGTGTAAATGCATGGCAAATGTTAGTACAAACTTTGCTGTAACCTTTTCTGGAAATTACCGTAAGTACCGAAAAACCTTTTATTTATATTTTATATTACAAAATTTACTTTCGGGAGAAGGTTACGATTTAACATCTCCAAAAATTTACACAAGAAATTCTGGTGTGAGTTGTCACCTTTTGTATTCGTTATCCACCGAAAATCTTTGTTAATTACGTAGGTACAGGGGCCTTATCACTACAATTGAGATTGTAAAAATGATTTTTGTGGGTTTTACATAATAGGACTGTACTTTTTCTGTATGATAAAATATATTTTTATAATATTGTGATTTTCTAAATTATGTAATTACTTACCTACTTATATGTATATTTTATCTTAGCATAACTTACCTACCTATTAAGGTAATGAAAAACTCAAAATGAACAACTAAATACTAAAGCCTAAACCATTATATTTTCGATTGTTATAAATTTATCTACTCAAAACCCAGACTCTATTTCGGACGCTGTCTCGCGAATATAGGTCATCTTTCTCACTATGGTGGAAAAGAGTTCAACGAGCTCAGCGATGAAAACCAATCCCATCTGCACACCCAACCCACGTACCTTGCCTAGCGTTACTAAAATAGTCATGGTGAAAAGGCACTCTTCAAGGTCTTTTTCTGAACATTTACGTGTACAAAGGACAATATGAGTAAAGTGCAATTTATAGAAGGTGGTCCAAGAGCGGAAGATATCGCGGATTTAAAAAAATAAATAGATATTATGTAAGATACCTTTGCATCTAAAAATCGCTGGGACAGATAATTATGCACCATTTGCTTGCTTTTAGACAGTGCATTTAGACCACAATAAGCCCTTTGATCAAATAAATATTATAAATGCGAAAGTTTGGATGGATGGATGGATGGATGGATGTATGGATTGATGTTTGTTAGTCAATCACGCCCCAACGGCTGAACGGATCTGGCTGAAATTTGGCACAGAGATAGATTATAGTCTGGAATAGCACATAGGCTACTTTTTATCCCGGAAAATTAAAGAGTTCCCGCGGGAACCAAAAAACCTCAAATGGATGTTTGTTACTCAATCACGCCTGAACGGATGAAATGATCTGGATGAAATTTGGCACAGAGATAGATTATAGTCTGGACTAACACATAGGCTACTTTTTATGCCGGAAAATTCAAGAGTTTCCGCGGGAAAAACAAAACCTCGATCCACGCGTACGAAGTCGCGGGCATCAGCTAGTTTGGCATAATTATGTCTTGCTAGCTAATGCCCGCGACTTAGTCCGCGTGGATTGAGGCATTTTTGGAAATCTTTAATTTTCTGGAATAAAAAGTAGCCTATGTGTTATTCCAAATTATAATCTATCTCTGTGCCAAATTTCATCCAGATCCGTTCAGCCGTTCTGGCGTGATTGAGTAACAAACATTCATCCATCCATCCCTCCAAACTTTCGCATTTATAATATCAGTATAAGTATACAAGTATAGATTGATGACGGCTCTTTTACTGAATTTGCCCACAGTCCATTTCCTTAGTCTTTAGCTCTATAAATGGTGTACCTACCTAATATTCTGTTGTTCACAATCTGTATACTAAGTTGGCAGATCTAAATCGATTGCTATGAAAATCTTGTCATTTTAACTGTTTGAGATTGTATACCACTGAATCTTGTTAATATGTTGGAATGGTATTTTTAAGTTTTCCTATGGGCGGTTTAAAAATAAATTTACTTGAAGTTTTCTGAATAGGTATAGCAACTTCCCATACCATTATTATGTTGAAATCACATTATCACTTAGGATAGAATTAAAGGTTGATATTTACATTGCAGATGATTTATTCTTATTTGTCTTTAAATATCTTATTGATTAGACACCCCAAAGACTGGACTGGAAGATGAAATGCCACCAATCTTTTGTAGATTGCTGTCGGTCAGTTTCAGATGTACCTACTATAATCTAAATAGAATAATAAATATTTATTTTATTACAAAGATAAAAAATATATTTAATGATTAACTATAATATGTTTATGAAACTACAGTTATCATAATATTATCATAACCCTAATTACATATTTTAAATATCGACTGAAAGTTTGATTTTAACTCCATTCAAATCGGAGTTAACTTTATCGCGAACGAATAGGTAAAAATATCCAACTACATCGGTCGAATAGGTAAAAAAAACTTGGCTCCCTGTTTACAGACAATTATCACGTCTGACTAAAAATATTAATATTTAATACACAAACTGTACCAAACGACATTTTGACCGAACGACTCGACGACCAAAAAAATACACTCTGGTTTGTAAAATACAGGATTCTTCTGCTTTTTACAAGACTTTTAAAGTATTGACTCGTGCAAGTCACTTTGCGAACTTTTTGGTGGTCTCTAACCTGTAACCATAGTCCATAACCATCGCCTTAATTAATAAGTTAGTGTCTGTTAAATACTTACCTATATTAAACGTTAAATTATTTGTATCATAAGGAAGGCCATACCATAGGCAAAATAAAACGAATGCCTATGTTCTATGTCATAAATTATGGCCATGCTTAAATCGCTTAGTGTGGGTGTAATTAATATAAGGTAAGTCCTGATGATAAAATGTAATTAATTAGTAAATGCTAGCCCTAGTTCTGGCACTTGTTACTTATTTTGTAAAAATCATTGATGTAGCATTTTAGGTAAAAATAGAGCAGATATATATTTTAAGTACCCAATTTACGTAATATATAATATAAGAGAAATTTAGAACTGTAGCTTTTAGGTGTATAGTGATTATTGTAATTTTGTTGTTGTTTTTGATGCCCTTGTTTTTAAAATCATTAAATCAATTGTTTGCCTTGAAATATTTACGTACAATTATTTAAAATCCTTTTCCCCTAGAATCCATTAGCTGTAATGTGTAAAAATTGTAATTACCTACCAATTAATTACCTAACAACCTAATTAAATGTGTAAATATTATAATTACCAATAAATAATATTATTCCAAACCATTCACGGGAGAGAGCTTGTAAGCATTACGGTTTAGGCGGATTGAAAAATCAAGATTTTTGTTTTTTAAATTTTTTCGAAAATGTTTGTAAGTATAGAGAAAATTTCATACTATTGTTTCTCTGCCAAATACCCTTTACTTGACCCTAAAACTTTACAGGAAAAATAAAAGGAAGTCTTTAGCTAGGATAGCTAGCTTCCTTGCATTTCCGTTGCATTCTTTGGAAGGATTGTAATCCTTCCAAAGAATGCAACGGCCTCGGTGCGCGAGTCGAACTCGCAATCAGCTCGCAATTCTTTTCGAAGTTAGAGACATGAAAATTGACATTTATTTAAGTTATTAGTTTTAAATAATAATAAAAACCTGTATTAGCTAATTTACGAAAATCCACTAATTCATCCATCCATTTTACTTTAAATGTCTTTGACACCTACATAGGCGTAATACTGCTTATTAATCTCATAGGAATTTAGGAAATCAGACATTGTACGCAGACGAAGTCGCGGGCGACCGCTAGTACATTAAAGTACAGAAATCTTATCTTACTAATATTATAAATGCGAAAGTTTGGATGGATGCATGGATGGATGTATGGATGTTTGTTACTCAATCACGCGCCAACGGCTGAACGGATCTGGCTGAAATTTGGCACAGAGATAGATTATAGTCTGGAATAGCACATAGGCTTCTTTTTATCCCGGAAAATTAAGGAGTTCCCGCGGGAACCAAAAAACCTCAATCCACGCGGACGTAGTCGCGGGCATCAGCTAGTGTATTTATAAAAGGAATCGCGGTGTATCGTTGTGAACTGGAGCAGATGCTGAATGATCTAAACTCGGCAAGCCTTGAGGTTGGACTGAAGATGAACGTGTCGAAAACCCAAGCTTATGCCTGATAGCACGAAGAGGAGGATAGAAGTTTGTTTTGACGACCTCCGTGGCGCAGTGTGTAGCGCTGTTGCCTTAACGTGCGGAGATCCCGGGTTCGATCCCCGGCAGGGTCAATTTGGGAATTTATAATTTCTGAATTTTCCCTGGTCTGGCCTGGTGAGAGGCTTCGGCCGTGGCTAGTTACCACCCTACCGGCAAAGACGTGCCGCCAAGCGATTTAGTGTTCCGGTACGATGCCGTGTAGAAACCGAATAGGGTTTATATGGGTTTAATATAACTGCCTTGCCCCTAACAGGTTAGCCCGCTACCATCTTAGACTGCATCATCACTTACCATCAGGTGAGATCGCAGTCAAGGGCTAGCGTGTAGTGGATAAAAAAAAAAAGAAGTGGAAGGTGGTAGAATTGAATATGTCCAGGAGTATATTATATCTTGGCCAAATAGTTTCTTTTCAGGCACGCCAAGATAAAGAGATCACAAGAAGATGATGATGATGATTGGAAGACCAATAGGCATGATGACTGATTTAGAAAAATGGTCAGATAATGTTCGGAAGTATCTACTATTTCGAAAAAATATCTTATTTCAGCAGAAAAATAAGGTTTGGTAGATAAAATTGGAATTTGAAATTTAAGTTTTAAAATTCACGCCAAAACGTTCGGCGGTGTCATGGCGTCGTTTGTGACGTCACTATTGTTTTTACCAATGTACTCTGTGCAGTGTGCAGTAAACAATAGTGTGATTGTCAAAGCTCAAAAACAAACAATTGTGACGTCATTCGCTTCTTGGCGTTTTATCCAATATGGCGGATTGCTGTATTTTATAGTTTTATTTTATCAAAATAAATAGCAATCTCACTCGAAATAGAAAAATAAAAACGTTTTTTATAATCCATGAATCCTATTTCATTAGATAAATTCATAATTCCATTGATTCTTGGTTACTGTCATCATGCCTATTGAAAGGTGACCTTCCATTGTGTCTGAAACGAAAGCTCATGGACATGTGCATTCTACCGACTCTCACATTCGGTACTCAGACTTGGTCCCTGACGAAATCTCAAAAGTCCAAACTCATGGTTTGCAATAAAGAGCCCTTGAACGCAGCATTCTATAGGTTTAAAACTAGATCGTGTAAGAAACTCAGACATACGATCCAAAACGCTAGTAGCCGACGTTGGCCTTGCAGCAGCTTCACTCAAGTGGGACTGGGCCGGTCATGTGAGCCGTATGCCAGATGACTTGTGGGCTAAATCCGCTGCCTTCTGGACCCCCCCAAAATCATCAACGCCAGCGTGGTAGGCCGAGGCTACGATGGCGTGATGAATTAGATAAATTCCGAGTTGAGCAAAGGCTAGATTAGATTAAATTAGATTATTTATCGGTGTGAGTAGTGTAGAGGCGATGTAAGACGCGAGTAACGAAGTGAATTTTTTTCGTGGCTGATTTGGGAATGGTCATCATTGACTTACCAATACCTCATAAGTATTACGGTCAATGGTCACACGTAGTTGGTAATAATTCGAATACACACGTTCCATTGCCAAGGTAAGTTTTTTTTTCTTATTTATTTTTGTTTGCAATTTATTTTATCAAGTACTTCTAAAAATAGATAAAACATCCATAAGAACTGTAGTAGGTACCTACCTACCTATATCAGCTTATCACTTAAAGGTCTACGTCATCTACGTGATTTAACTACGTAGGACTAGTTAAGTATTTTAGGCTACTTTTATAATATTTCTATAGTTTCTATTATATGCTAGGGAATGATCGCAATACAAGCTAAGTTAGTTTAATTAAAGAGTTGAAAGAACTACCTACTCGTTAGTATAAACTTAAGCGTATCATCTAAGTAGGTACCTACTTACTTATTAAATTTAAATAATATCTTTAGGTGCGTATTTGTAATTTAAAGCTTAATATTTTTTGCATTATCAAATTGTTCCAGTTACCATGTCAGCGTCAAATGCGTTCAAGGCCAGTAAAATTGTACCCGATGTAGTGGAGTCTCCACCCAATGATATCATAAAGGTAAATGATTTATCATCGATGTACCTATGCTGCATGGGAATTGGAACGCTAAGTAGTACCTATGCAGTATGCCTACGGACTCAGTGGCGTGCAGTTCATAGAGACATAAAAGCACTGCTTACCCAAATGGAAATACGTCTATGCTAATTTTTCAGCAAAACAGTAAATAGGTATTCTGACTAACTAATGCCTACCCTAGCTTCAAAACCCATGCACGCCTTTGTGCCTACCCTATTTAAAAGAGCTAAAAAAATATGGGATTATAGTTATTAGGTGGATGGATCGATGGTAGAGCCGTAGAGCGTGTTTAGGAAAATGTTCTTCTAGAATCTAGGTCATTGACGTACCTAGTATTAAATATCTAATTTGAATATCAAGTTAGTCAATCCTCTTAATCCATGCTTTACTGTTACATTATTATAATAAAGATTACTAAACTTCATTAAAAATCTGCAGTCAAATGTTAATATTGCTATGTTAATTTTAATAGAAGACCAAATATACGATCTTATAAAAGTTAACACAATTTGCTGCTATTTGAATATTGCTGCGAAAAATGAAGGTACATGGTACAAGTACACAAGGTACAAGGTACAAGCTTAAAGCTAAATCAATTTTTTTCTAATTACAGCTCAGTTACCCAAGTGGAGCGACAGTCGAACTCGGCAACGAACTTACTCCGACCCAAGTTAAAGATCAACCCACCGTATCCTATACAGCTGACCCTGACTCATTCTATACCCTTATCTTTACTGGTGAGTAAAATGAATGGTAAAATCTAGGATAGTCAAATTATAAGAACATTTAATTTATTCGCAACAACATGGTGCCCGCGAATTCGTCCACTGGATAAAAGATCCGTCTCCGGGTTCGAACAATCTTTGTATAATAGCCGCCGCGTAAGTTGAACTCTGCGCTGAAACACAGTTCAGGTTCAAACGAAGTGCGGTATGAGGTGCGCCGCGAGGGGCCGCTCCGCTCGGCTCTGTAGTACATTGTACCTGCGCAGACGACCGCCAGTTTGGCTCAACTTACATACCTACAGTTGTCGTATCCTAAGTAAGTATACCTATCTGTCTGTATCTATCTGTCCGTCACGAATGGGCCATGAAAAGGTACAGACAGACAGATAGATATACTTACACCTTCGTAATAGGTACATTTAACATTATTAGATCCGTGTGTTATATACTTACCCATTTGACTAAGTTAAGAGTCAAATGGTAAGCATGCCTTAAGTTAAGGTCCTGCGTTTTTACATTAAGTGTACCTACTTACTATTGGGTATTTATTAGGTATCTATTCAGATTCACCAAAGAACAGGTTTTTCGAAATATTTTACTTCTTACTATACTGTATCGATTTTAATGTGATTTGCAGTTCACAAAATTATTATCACTTAATTTAAATACCTCGGCATGTTTACCTATAATGGTTGTAGACTTATAATGTAGACCACCAAGAAATGCTGCCGCTGTAGGCTTATGTTTTGTTTTGAAGATCCGGACATCTATGATAGTCCCGAGCTCACAAACCGCGAATGTCAGCACTGGCTCGTGGTCAACATCCCCGGAAGCGACGTGACAAAGGGCGAGGTCCTGTCCGGGTATATCGGCTCCGGTCCCCCTGAGGGCGCGGGGATCCACCGCTATGTCTACATACTATTCAAGCAGCCGAAAAAATTTTCCTTTGAAGAAAAGAAGCTTGATAACAAGTAAGTTTTTACGCGACATGAACCCTCGAAAGATTTTTGATTTTTGCATATAATAGATATATTTTTACCTCACCTGATGGTAAGTAGTGATGCCAGCGGTCTGAAATGTTAGCGAGCTAACCTGTTAGGGATATGACAGTTAAATATATTAAACCCATATGCCCAATCGGTCTCTATACATGGGCATCTTTCCTTGATTAATTACCAAATTGACCCTGCTGAGGATGGAAAAGAGGAGGTCTGACAGGGAAGTCGTCAATTCGTTTCGCTAAAACTTAGACATGTTTTGCTAGCCCTAATCTAAAATCATGCCCGCGTGCAATGTTATAGCAAGAATATTCTCACTGCATTTCCGTGTTTTATTTAATCAACTACAAGTTAGCCCTTGACTGCGATCTCACCTGATGGTAATTGACGATGCAAGATGGTAGCAGGGTAACCTGTTAGGGGCATGGCAGTTATATTAAACCCATACCCCTATACGGTTTCTACATGGCATCTTACCGGAACGCTAAATCGCTTGGCGGCACGTCTTTGCCGGTAGGGTGGTAACTAGCCACGGTCGAAGCCTCCCACCAGGCTAGACCAGGGAAAATTCAGAATTAGGCATAAATTCCCAAACTGACCCTGCCGGGGATCGAACCCGAGCCTCCGCACGTAGAGACAATAGCGCTCAACACTTCGCCACGGAGGTCGTCGATGCGTTGAACATGTGCGCATAACATGAGCCTGCTCTTTTGTCACCTGAGTCAATTAACCGCGGTGCAATGTCTCGCAATATTTTTTTTGCAGACTCCATAAATAACTCCAGGGCCTCCACGGCTAACGGAACATGTATGTAACCCTCGGTGAGAGAGCCATATATTATGTAGGTACATTTATATAATATTATATCTCATTCTTCAGGTCCATAAACGGTCGCGCCCCCTTCTCCACGAAGAAGTTCGCTGAGAAGTACAACCTGGGTGCACCAGTTGCTGGCAACTTCTACCGCGCACAGTTCGATGACTATGTGCCACAATTATATAAGAGCTTGGGTGTCTAACCATTGTTAATATAGTATTTTTATAAACTTGTTACTTTTACATTTTTATTAGTTTAAAAATAATAATAAATTTATCTGAATTATTTTCGCAATTTCGTCCGCGTGGATTTTAAGGGTTTTGATTTCCGCGAGACTCTTTTCGGGATAACAGTAGCCTATGTCACTCTCTACTATACCCATGCAAAAAATCACGTCGATCCATTATTTATTACGGGTGATGGAGGACAAACCCCAACAATGAACAAACCAGCAAACAAACACTATCGCATTTATAATTTTAGTATAACAATAATCATGCAAAAAGTCACGCTGACCCGTTGCTAACTTGCGGTATGAAAAAATTAAAATAAAAGATAAGCTTTTTAAACATCAAAGCCTCTTTAAATTTTATAACATAGAAAAATGAAACCAGCCATCACAAAAATAAAATGTGTACCCACCATAGAGCTACGACACAGACATAGAGATACGTCTTAGTGTATTACCTACTTAATTAAGTATTTGTAAATTGTATGTAGCTCATGGAATTATACCTCTTTTTACTGTGCCATGGTAGAGAGTTTATGATTTATGATGATATAATAAATTCTAAATAAAGTTTAATAATAATATAGTAAGATTGTGAAACCGTTAGATTGTAATCTGTCTAGCGAAATTGTAAACTGTCGAAAGATTACAGTTTAACGCATTATTTTTCGGTAGATTGTAATCTGTTAGGTATATTAATCCGATAGAACATAAGTGCCCGGCCGCATAAATTGACACTCAGAACAACTGTCGACAGTTTACAATCTATCGAGATAAAAAGCGTTAGATTGCAATCTGACGGTTTTTGCAATCTTAGGGTGACAAATATATTGTAATTTCGGTAAGTAGATATAGGTGTAGGTACTAAAATTACAGGCATCTCATCATACCTCACTTACCGACCCACCCTAATACGCCTCCTAACACACCTCCTGTCGTCTTAAGAACCTGTAACAATACAAAGAGCAAATAGTCGTCATCATTATCTCACCGCGCCACGCAGCTCACTTCTGAGCACGTATCTCCTCTCAGAATCAGAAGTCTTATGGTTATAGCTACCTTACTGGCCTTTCCATAGGTGTCAGGTGTTCGCGCGATATTTAAATTCTCCCGCCAAGAAGCGCGGAAGCGGGGGTGCGGGCAATCACCGGTGGTTGAAGTCGGTTGTTTAAAAATATTTTTTTATATTAAATTATTAGATTAAAACGCCATGTGTGTTTTGATCCAATATAATTTAATATAAAAAAAGACATGTGGCACTCGAAGACTGCCGCGGTAAAGCTATTGCATAGCATTTTTTATCAACTTACCTAACACTTTGGTTGCTATGACTCTTACTTGTGTTGTTGACTTCAAAGTATTGAAAATAAAAAGACTATTTTTATGAAAAGATGATTTGGAATATAAAGGCGAAATAATTTTAAAGAATTATGTTTTGAAACAACCAACCAAAGTGTTAGGTTTTTTGTAACGGAATTTCTGGATTCGGTCTCCACGCTCAAAGCCCGCGATAGAAGCTATGCAATAGCTTAAAAATTCTTTTTAAACAACCGACTTCAAACTCCCGCGCCAACTTTACAACAACAAGCACACGCTATACAAAGTACTTATTTTATTGTTGATATTTTAAAAACCGCTCGACCGATTTCGATAAAATTTATATGGGACCACATGGGAAGTATGCTCTTTCAAATAAAAAAAGAATCATCCAAATCGGTCCACCCAGTCAAAAGTTTTGAGGTAACAAACATAAAAAAAAAAACAGTCGAATTGAGAACCTCCTCCTTTTTTTGAAGTCGGTTGAAAATACCACTTGCTTGTTCCGAAGATTAAGAATTCGTCGGCCGACGAATAGTAGGCATATAGCACTAAACTATCATTGCTTACATGGTAAAAATGATTTTATTATGAGTAATAAGTAAATATGTACTTATTTTGACTTAGCTACTTATTAATATGGTGAGATGAAAGATAGAATGCCAGAATTTTTCTAAATACTGTGACCTAGTTGCGACAGCACACAAGTAACGAAGACCCCATTCGATACTGGATGGGTCACCACAGACCTGCAGGCGTGACTTTGGCGGTCCATTTTCAGCCTTCTGGTGATGTCTTGGAAAACATCTTAAGCTGTCAGTCCGGTTTATTATAACTAAGGTCTGATAATATTTCATCACACCTCGAGCTGCCGACCATTCAAATAGGGGGTCGACGTCATCACTAGGTTATCACCGTTCTCCACTAGGCTACGTTCACCCGTAGATCACCTTCGCCCGCTTACCTGTGTAGGAATCTCCAAATAGGTTTCGAGCATAAAGTTTCCAGCTATTGGATCGCCAAGATCATACTTCTCGGCGAATTCGGTGTAGGAGAATTGCAGACGACTGAGAAGGAAACTGAAACAAGCAAAAAACCGACTTCCAACGCCACTGTAAAGTACAAAATATCTAATTTTGATTTCTACCCTCTATGTTGAAGTCGGGCGGGTATAACAAGGACATAAGTTTTATTTTTAACTTTTTAGTGTCAGGGTTGAGGATTTTTGACTCTGAATTTTTTATGGGACCACCTCGAAAGCTTCCTCTAACGACTGTTAGAAAAAAATTCAAATCGGTTCAGAAACCACGGAGATATGCACCGACATACATTACAAAAAAAATACGCGCCGAATTGCGAACCTCCTCATTTTTTGGAAGTCGGTTAAAAAGCGGCAAAGTTGGATTTGAATGTCTCATGTCCGGAAAATAGGCATTCTTTATCTAATCTGCGGGTGGAAAGTGCTACATTTCCTTCCAATGGAAAAAAGGATTGAGTAAAAAATCAGTTTTTTTGCTCAATCCTTCTAGGTACCTGTATTTTTTAGCTAATGACAATATTATTTTTTCTGTCGCAGATTGTGGTCTGTTCTGGTTTATAATTGCAAAAGGCGGCAAAGGTGGGTAACACGTCATATTATTCACTTAGTCAACTTTTTTTTACATTGTTCTTGGTCCTTATTTACTAGCCTCATATTCGATATAGATTCGAAAAGTAGTAGGTAAATACGTGTTTACCTCGACAAAACGTCCATTCACACCCTCAGACTATGTTGACTATGACTCGCTACGGTCGTGCGTACAAATAGGCACCAACCTCGGGTGCGAATGGGTAACTTTTTCTGCCCCATGGTAAAAAATATGTGCTTAATGAGTAATGACAATTAACAATGTTATCAAACCTCTGATCCGGAACTTGACTTGTATCTAATGGTCCATTTTGCTTGAAGAGAAGGAAAATGTATGGAAATCCATCAGGGTACGGCGTTGGAGGAAAATATGTTGCAAATGGTACCCCCTTGCTTATGTCTTGACCGGGAATGTTGTAAACGCCCCAATGGATTAACTGTGTTAATGGTGGATTGCTTGTTAGCTTAGTAGAAGGAGGCACGTCTGGTCCTGTGGGTTTAAAATAACGTATTTATAAGGAAACTCTTAATTCATACTATCTTAGTATGTTAGTAAGCCATCACGGAGTATATTGCCAACTGTATAACTATTAAACAGCGTGAAATATTAGTGATTGTTTTGTCGTGGCAGAATGATTTGTCTTCATTTTATAAAACTGTTTTGGAATATTAAAAAAAAATCATCAACCCGAAAACGTGAGAATCAATAGAAAATCACTAGACAAGACAGGTTCTAGGTACCTATCACTTAAGTACTTGAATCGTACACGCTGCGCCACTGCCTAGTTTTTATAGTCCATAGCTTCTACATAACTACTACTGGTTGAATGGTCTGTGTACTACACTGACCAAGGTATCTGCTTATTTCTTTTGTTCTGTGACATACTACATATTATGTTCTGTGATATAATATATAGGTATTGTTAATGTGTGTACTACTTGGATGAAATAATACTTTATCAGGCCATAGCTTCGAATTTCGATTCCCCATAGGATTCCTAGAGGTATTTTTATAAATAAATTTATAAAAATTTAGAGGTCAAATATTAAAATTAACAAAATATATAGCAGATATACGCCAATGGCACCAGCTTTTTTTAGGTTTGGATGGATGTATGGATGGATGTATGGTTGTTTGTTACTCAATCACGCCCCAACGGCTGAACGGATCTGGCTGAAATTTGGCACAGAGATAGGTTATAGTCTGGAACAGCACATAGGCTATTTATCCTGGAAAATTAAAGAGTTCCCGCGGGAACCACAAAACTTCGATCCACGCGTACGAAGTCGCGGGCATCATCTAGTAAAAAGATTAATATTTGAAAACTTCTGATTAAATACGTTTTTTTTTACTATGTCCCGCTTTCGACGAAAGAATCCCGCTGTTTTCACTCAAAAAGTTCCAAAATCCCGACTTGGCAAAAAAAAACTGGCAACGCTGCTCCAGATGGAATCTAGTTGGTTAAATTATAGTATAGCCACTTTAAAAGCACCTACCGTAAAACAAAAGTGTGTAATGCTCGACATCTTTCGCTTCGTAGGACACTTGCGGTTGCGTAAGCGTCTGCAATGGTTGTACCCTAGTTCCTTGATAGATCGATGTGCTTGAATCACAGACCATACAACCAGTTGACTGAGCATAGCGGGCCGCCTCACCAGCCAAACGTTAGCAGTATGACTGCTAACGCTACGTTTTGTGCCTAAAGTCGCCCTCAGTCCGTTTTCGACAGTGCTCGGGAATTGATCGAGAAAAAAGACGAAAAATATGCCTCTTTGCAGCATTAAATGGTGTGGAAAGAGAAGCAATACCTCCAGCTATGCAAAGGATGGGATAGCATTTCCTAATTAAGTGTAGTTAAGTAATAATAAATAAAAATCATTAATACGCATAAAAATAATGTCTTTCAGTTTTTCTTTGTCTTTCACATGTAGTTCTACATATCTCCGTCTCTTCCACGCATTTCCCAGTGTAACCTGTGCAACTATCGATATGTTATATCGATAGTTGAATGCCAATACATTAATTTATTTAGTAATTCCGAACAATTCTGAAGTAGAAGAGCAGGGTAAAGGTTTATTATTTATTTGATTGTTTACTACTAATATTAAAAAGTTTCTGTTGAAAACTTAAGTTCTTTAGTATACATACTAATCCATACTAATATTATAAACGCGAAAGTGTGTCTGTCTGTCTGCTACGCTTTCACGGCCCATCTGTTCAACCGATTTTGATGAAATTTGGTACAGGGATAAGTTGTATCCCGGGGAAGAACATAGGCTACTTTTTATCCCAGAAAATTCAAAGGTTCCCGCGGGAATCAAAAAATTTATCTGTTCAACCGATTTTAATGAAATTTGGTACAGGGGTAGGTTGTATCCCGGGAAATTCAAGAGTTCCCGCGGGAATCATCTAGTATTGTATAATAATGCAAAAAAGAAGCGCCTAAGAAATAATTTCAAGATTAAAATAAGTGTCAGTATAATAAAATAAATATTATAAATGCGAAAGTTTGGATGGATAGATGTATGGATGGATGGATGTATGGATGGATGTTTGTTACTCAATCACGCCAACAGCTAAATGGATCTGGCTGAAATTTGGCACAGAGATAGATTATAGTCTGAAAGAGCACATAGGCTAACGCGGGAACTTTTTAATTTTCCGGGATAAAAGCCTTTGTCCTTCCCCGGGATATAACCTACCCTGTACCAAATTTCGTAAAAATCGGACATTATAGAAGAAGAATAAACTGATATTAATCCATACTAATATTATTATTATTATTATTAATTAATTATCATCAAATAAATATTATTATTTATGGATGTTTGTTACTCAATCACGCCCCAACGGCTGAACGGATCTGGCTGAAATTTGGCACGGAGATAGATTATAGTCTGGAATAGCACATAGGCTACTTTTTATCCCGGAAAATTAAAGAGTTTCCGCGAGAACCAAAAACCTTAATACACGCGGAAGAAGTCGCGGGCATCAGCTAGTTATCTATAATCATACATAATATGGTGGTATTGTGCTGTTTGAATAAAATGATTTGTATTGATTTTCCAATACTGGTAATATATACCTATTAGACTTTATCGATATATTTTCTATCGCGCAGCGGGCAGCCCAAGTGCCGCGGTAACATATATAACTGTGTATAGTTGATCTTGAGCCAGCCAATAAGAAATCCCATTATTACCCCGTCCTCCGCCAGAAAGTGGTGAGTTGTTTCAAAGCGAAAATTAGCCTATTAGCTCTCAATAGGTTTACTACTCGGTGGCTTGAATCACAGACCATTTAAGCCTGCGAACAAATCCATAGGTAAGTACTAATATTATAAATGCGAAAGTGTGTCTCTATCCGTCTGTCTTTTTTTGTTCCACTACAACTTAGCCACACAACAACTTGACTACGTTCTCAGTTCTCACCTGATGATGCCCTCACTCTGCCAGATAAACGCTTGGTTTAGGATGTACCTACGTGAAAAAATGCATGGCAGTAGTGTAGGTATATAATGAAGTTAAAAGGAAAACTATCACAGCTAGGTAGACTGTACAAGTTAACGAGTAATGACCGAATATTGTTTTATTGGGCTAATACGGAATCCTACACTGCGCGTGGCCCCACACGCAGATGGCCGGTTTTTTATTTATTACCTACTCACCGAAATAAGTTTTGTCGGCGGCTTTGGTACAATATCAGGCAAAAATGCAGCATTCATAAAAGCCTCAGCCACTTCGGAGTTTGTAGTGACCCCTGATAAACCAGCTTCGAATAGCAAACTCGTCAAGCAAATCACAAAAAACATGGTGATCTGTAACAAAACTTTGTACTTTTACCGAACAGTTTATTCATGTTATAATTTGGTACTTACCGTATCTACCTGAAGGTGGGTTAACGTTTGTAGGGTGAACTCATGATCTGCTATAAAACAAAGTAGGTAATAATTACGTCAAGTAGGTACTTACACAAGTACCTAATTTTTTTTTTTTTATTGTGAGATAGTCTTGCGCTTGACGACAATCATGCTGAGTACAAAGCAATGATGAGGTCTAGGTCGGACTGGTTGGAACGCACTTACCTAGAAGATGCCTATTCACTCTTGCCTTGAAGGTACTTAAATTATACGTGGCAGGAAACACGTGCGCTGGGAGGGTGTCCCACACATCTCGGGGGCGGGAAGGATAGGAATAATATAAATTCCGTGATGATGGAGGTTTTTTGGTGCCCGCGAGAATTCTTTAATTTTCCGGGATAGAGTCCTTTCCCGGGAAGGAATTGCTATTTGTTTATAGACAAATAGACGCTCTATCTGAAGAATATAATATTTTATTTCCCTATTATACCTATACTTACCTATTTAAAACGCGTGCGCCGAATGACTCTAGACAAAATATAAAAAATCGCTGTTTGCATAAAATCCCAAAATTTTACATCGTGAAATTTTATACCTGATGATCATTGTAATTCTATTATTCTAGTGGTTATCACTTATCAGAAATCGTTTCGTTTTGGTTATAGTTATGGCTCATGGAATGGCTTCTTTACTTACCCATGAACCACATACCTATTTACTTACATAGTTTTATAAACACAGAACCTTAAAATCTTTACTTATAATTAAACTATAACACGATCAATTCTGTACCATGAAGATATTTTGAAAATTTTTTTGGAGGGCACTCTATAATCGATGCTGAAGCCAAAGCTCCATTTTCATTTTTGTCTGTCTGTCTGTCTGATTGTAATTTGTATCTTGGCCGCGCATCACGCTGAAACTACTAATTAAGACTATACATTTGAGCTGCAAGGGTAAACCCTTATATTTAGCTTTTTTGCCCCCTGATATTTTATTATTCACTGCATTAACTCAAAACTTATTCATACCAAATTGTAGGGAATTGTCTGATCTACCATTATGACTGACAACATTTTGAAATTAATTAATAGATTTTTCCTTATTACGAAAATACCAAGAGGCGATTATTCAATCTTGATTTTTGTGTAAAGTTTGACGTTAGCGAACGTCCAAATTTACTCGTTGTGGTCACACAAAGAGATATTTTTATTGAGTATAAGGTCCTGAACTACCATAGTTGAAGATAAAAATTATTAATTAGCTATTCTTTGTTTTATAAAATTCAAAACAAGGAAGATTTAATTTGACGAAATTAAGGACACATATAACCGTCATTTTAGGAGGTTATTTGGCTTAATTTGTAAAAATAAATTAGTACTCCTAAAAGTAAGACATATTTTCAATTATATAAAGCAAAAAAAATATATAATTAACAATAATTTACATCTGAAAATAAGTTTGTAACTTACTACAAAACTGCGTGATCAAGCGCTAGTAAAACTAGTCGTAGCTGAGGCTTCCCAGAGGGTGGACGTAACGCCTTTTGTCTCCGCAACTCAAAATGATATACGTAGCATATACCTGAGTTTGTAGTGTGATTAAGACTTCTCGATAGTAGGCATTTTTAATACTGGCTGCTTTTTCTTATTGATGGATGATTTTTTTTAATAGTTTAAGGTTTATATACTTTATACTGAACATATATGATATTTATGGTAATATTACTTAAATAAGAATTTGAATATTCCATTCAGACAAGGTCGTGTGTATCAGACAGTTATTTACTTTACTAAACTTGTGGTTAGATTAACTACTATTTAAAAACTGACCAACAATCTCTACCTAGACTGGCAACTCCATCCCTTATAAATATTAATCCGACTGTCACATATTGAAATGATAATCACTCTTTTATTGTCTTTCATGGCATATTAGCGCGGTATTTTGTGTTCGGTTGTGAAATTGTCTTTCCTTATTACTATTGGTGTGATTAGCATTATGATAGATATAATTTATGACCATAAAAATACAGTCTTCACGGTAGCAAAAGCAGGTAGCTATGCAAACAATTGGGTAGTTATTATTATTAGCTGCGCTTACGGACCTTTTTGATGAATAGGTTTTGTTTTATGTTTCATGACTTGGGGAATGTTTATTCCTTAGCAATCATGTATGTACATGTGATTTTGTTTGTTGGTTCCCGTTGACTGCCTCGTTGGTCTAGTGGTTAGCATGTTCGACTGCGGCCGGGCCATAGCAAGTATTGGGGTTTTCTGACAAGAAATTCTCAGTACTAGCCCGGAGTAAGGAAGTTGGCGGTGTTTCATCCCCGTGCCTCGGAGACCACGTAAAGCCGTCGGTCCTGCGCCTGATCTCTCTCCGGTCGTGTCGGATTTTCCGTCCCATCGGGCTATGAGAGTAAAGGAACAGAGAGTGCACCTGTGTATGCGCACACACTTGTGCACTCTAATATCTCCCGCGCAGATGGCTAATCTCTCTGGAGATAGGCCGCCGTGGCCGAAATTCGGTCGGGAGGACATTATTATTGCAAAACTACATATTTTGAACACAGATATTATATTATGACCATAGTATGACGTCATAGCAAATCCATAATCCATAATCCATAATCCTATACTTACAATCATGCAACCTTCTCTTTATATGAATGCACTTTATATTAAAAAAGTTTACATGAAACGTATGTAAAGTGAATTAAAAACAATTTTTTTTTAAATATTGAAAAATAATTGCCTGTTTGAAAATGGGATTAGGATCAAAACGGTTCGCCAAACTACTTTGCACCCGACGCCTTCTGTTCACTCGCTTTAACAAAGGACTATCCGAGACAAAGGATTTACCCGAGATAAATACCTAAACTTGCTTAGCGGCTCAAGTTATGAACGCTCTTAAATTCAAATAAAACTAAGGTGATTTGAGTTCATACTTCGAGGAGGGACATAGGATACTTTTATCCCTCCCGAAATTCAGCACGGTTCCCTTGAGATGAGGGGATGAAAGTCAAAATGTGTTCTTGATTGTAATTCATTAACGCGTTGTCTGATTTCATTCATTCTTTTTTTATTGGAAAGGAGGTGCTTTAAAGTTTGCCCCGTAGTTAAATATTTCGAGTTCATCGGTTTTGCAGTTTCAGAAGTTACAGACATGAGACATCACATCCCTCAGTAGGTATAACTGGCGCCAATAATTTAGTCGCGTCTGAAGTCTGAAGGGGGATTGTTCAGAACCTGGAGACTGGCATAGGCTACTTTTATCCCGGAAAATCAAGCAGTTCCGGTGGGATTTAAAAAACTTATTCCACGCGATGAAGTTGCAGGCATCAGCTAATAAATAAATAAAAAAGCCTTTTATTTCTACACTTAACTTTTTTTCACCGGACTTGTATTGCTCTTAAGAAGCCTCATAAGGTCCGACCTGGGAATGGAACCCAGGGAATCGGAATACGCACTTTAGGTACGCAGGAACATGTTAACCACTAGAGACCATCGAGTAACTTTAAATCTGTTTGTAGTCTTACCTACTGATTTTGTCTTGGTAAGTATGTAGGTAGGTACTTACCTAATATTATTCTTGGAAAAGGTAGGAAAAACTTACCGGAGCCAATGTACCTACTTGTCTCCGAGTAGAATCTATAATTTCTGTGTCCATACTCACCCCGTTTTACCGTATTAATATTGATAATTTGTTAGTACAGTTGCTGACTTAAATAAATATTTTTTTGGTAGGTAGACTAGGTAGGTATTAACTTTAACCCTTTAATTCACAGTGATGAACCTGACCAATATTATAAGTACAAAAATCCTGATCATTTGTTTCTATCTATTTTCATGAATTTTTTTACATACCTACGTCATAGCAAAAACAAAATGTAATCGAATAAAAATTATAGCTGGCAGAATTTATTAGGTACTATAAATATCAGTTTTTCATAAGATGTCGTCGAGACGACTTGAATCGTGTGGATTGAAGGTTAATAATTTTTTTTTATCCACTTCAAGTCAGCCCTTGACCACGCCTGTGTCACTCCGCGTGTAGGTATTAAAACATACCTACAGGCGGCGGCCATTGCGCAAGGGCCAATCTAGTAGGCTGCCGTAAGCGATAAAAGTCACGCGCACGCGATATTTGTTCGACCACGTTCAACTTTCTCGATAATTGCAAAATGGACACAAAACGAAAAAAAGCAAAAAGATACTGTGCAGTATTTAATTGTTTAAATACGGATCGAGATCGAAAATTAACTTTTTTTTGGTTGCCTAAAGACGCTGACAGGTAAAATCAACTTTGATTGGATTACATTATGTTCCTATTTGAAATGAAATTAATTCAAAATACAAACCCTTTCTCATCTTGTTGAACAAAGTACTATTCCAATACGCTAAAAGTATTTAAAAGTACAATAAAAAGACATTTTAGTCGTTTCATTCGAGTTGCATTTCATTTGTCGTATTCATTTACGAACGAATTTATTAGTTAAGTAACAATGATACAATTATTATGTTTCGTCCGAAACAAAAACGATTCCAGATATTTTTACACATACATAACATCTATTATTCTTTTGTCTATTTAAGTCTAATGAACAAAATGTGTTTTATTTTATTACTTCATTAAATTAAATCTTTGGCAATAATCGTATAGCATATACAATTATGCAGCTATCTTAGACTACATGAACGTACTCGGCGCTGCCTGCTGCGCGTTGCCCGCTACAAGTAGGAGTAAACGCTCGTGCTGTGCGCTAGATGGCGTAAGTAGTTTCTCGAAGTAAGCAACCCTAGTCCGCGGCTCTTTCAATACCTACGTATAACCACGTATAACTTATTATGAACCGTAGTCCAGTGAATTAAGGCCCATATTCCCTCAAAAAAAAATTGGTGGGTATGAACACGTGCTCGACTGGAACGCGTGCTAAATTAAATCATATTGTTTATCAGATTGAGTGCATATTTCTTTGAAAACCATTGCGAAGTAAAGCTTCTGTACCTAGTACTAGTTATTATTCTGTGCCTTGACTTCGATCTCACCTGATGGTAAGTGATGATGAATTCTAAGATGGTGGCGGGCTAACCTGTTAGGGGCATGGCAGTTATATTAAACCCATACCCCTATTCGGTTTCTACACGGCATCGTACCGGAACGATAAATCGCTTGGCGGCACGTCTTTGCCGGTAGGGTGGTAGCTAGCCACGACCGAAGCCTCCCACCAGCCCAGACCAGGGAAAATTCAGAAATTATAAAATTCCCAAATTGACCCTGCCGGGGATCGAACCAGGGACCTCCGCACGTTAAGACAACGGCGCTACACACTGCGCCACGGATGTCGTCGATATTTATTGAAATTATGCCTTTCGCGCTTTTTTGGAATCTGCACGTTAGCATTATCTTCTAAAATATACATTTTATTGACACCAATGTAAACAAATCTACTATTATTCATAAAATAAGGATTTAGGATGTTGCAAACACGTTGTTTGTCACCAACACTGCGATGTTTCCTGAGCTTTAATGTCGTTCCCAAACAGCACTGCTCATAGAGTAGTGGTTTAACAATTATTTTTATTTTGCAGAAATTTATATCACTACCATACTTACTTCTGAACTTATCTGTCTGCGATTTTCTGTGATAGTAAGGACTATGTACCTACGCAATATTTGATAAATTCGGTATTTAATGTAGCATTTAGGTACTTTTTGGATATAACTGGAATGCGGTTTTGAATATTTATCAGTATTTGCTTGCTTCAAATAACGGAACGAATATGATCAATTATGGCACTTGTACCACCAAATTGTACCGTCAGATAGTAGGAGCGATGTTTCTGAACATCAAGGCCTGCTTCAGCAGCCTGGGTTAGAGTATAATTCCACGTTATTAGAGCTTTGATCGAAAGACATAATACCATATTTGGACAATCTGGACATTTTTGGAAATTCTTGATGACAATATCATACCCGCTAAAATTATTTAGATATATAAATAATATATGTGTTTTTCAAGAATTTCGCATTAATTAGCTTAACATATTTTATAATTATGAATTCCTAAACTGTATACCTACACGCCGCAGTGTTGGTAACTTACAACATAAAATATGTTACCAAAATCATTGTATGTTTAGCAATGTTGTACCTTACCAACATAATGTTTTCTCAAAAACTATAATAGTGGGATTTTTCTTTAAATTTTTTAGGCATAGGTACTTATACTTATTATGTACCTACCCCACAAAACATTAAAAAAAAATGTTTTTTTTTTCGTCTGCAAATTAAAGGGTTAAATGTTTGATTTTGCTTCAGCAATTATTTGGTATAAATGTGGTTTATTTATTGGACTTATCACGGAAAAATTTTGGTGTTGATAAACAAACATATTATTTTAGTTTTATATACGTATCTACCTACTTAACATTTTTATTTACATTTTAACTGCCTCGTCGCGTTGGTCTAACTCTGGTGCATAGTGGTTTAGTGTTATTAGGTATAGTGCAGGTCAGCTGGTTCGACTGCGGCCAACGAGGTCCCGGGTTCGTGTCCCAACTCCCAGGTCGGGCCATAATTACTTAACTATTGTATTTTTATGACTAGAAATTCTCAGTATTAGCCCGGAGTTAGGAAATTGGCGGTATTTCACTCCTGTGCCTCGGAGAGCACGTAAAGCCGTCGGCCCTGCGCCTGACCTCTCTCTGGCCGTGTCGGATTTTCCGTCCCAGCGGGCTATGAGAGTAAAGCACCGAGTAGTAAACCTATTGAGAGCTAATAGGCTAATTTTCGCTTTGAAACAACTCACCACTTTCTGGCGGAGGACGGGGTAATAATGGGATTTCTTATTGGCTGGCTCAAGATCAACTATACACAGTTATATATGTTACCGCGGCACTTGGGCTGCCCGCTGCGCGATAGAAAATATATCGATAAAGTCTAATAGGTATATATTACCAGTATTGGAAAATCAATACAAATCATTTTATTCAAACAGCACAATACCACCATATTATGTATGATTATAGATAACTAGCTGATGCCCGCGACTTCTTCCGCGTGTATTAAGGTTTTTGGTTCTCGCGGAAACTCTTTAATTTTCCGGGATAAAAAGTAGCCTATGTGCTATTCCAGACTATAATCTATCTCCGTGCCAAATTTCAGCCAGATCCGTTCAGCCGTTGGGGCGTGATTGAGTAACAAACATCCATAAATAATAATATTTATTTGATGATAATTAATTAATAATAATAATAATAATATTAGTATGGATTAATATCAGTTTATTCTTCTTCTATAATGTCCGATTTTTACGAAATTTGGTACAGGGTAGGTTATATCCCGGGGAAGGACAAAGGCTTTTATCCCGGAAAATTAAAAAGTTCCCGCGTTAGCCTATGTGCTCTTTCAGACTATAATCTATCTCTGTGCCAAATTTCAGCCAGATCCATTTAGCTGTTGGCGTGATTGAGTAACAAACATCCATCCATACATCCATCCATCCATACATCTATCCATCCAAACTTTCGCATTTATAATATTTATTTTATTATACTGACACTTATTTTAATCTTGAAATTATTTCTTAGGCGCTTCTTTTTTGCATTATTATACAATACTAGATGATTCCCGCGGGAACTCTTGAATTTCCCGGGATACAACCTACCCCTGTACCAAATTTCATTAAAATCGGTTGAACAGATAAATTTTTTGATTCCCGCGGGAACCTTTGAATTTTCTGGGATAAAAAGTAGCCTATGTTCTTCCCCGGGATACAACTTATCCCTGTACCAAATTTCATCAAAATCGGTTGAACAGATGGGCCGTGAAAGCGTAGCAGACAGACAGACACACTTTCGCGTTTATAATATTAGTATGGATTAGTATGTATACTAAAGAACTTAAGTTTTCAACAGAAACTTTTTAATATTAGTAGTAAACAATCAAATAAATAATAAACCTTTACCCTGCTCTTCTACTTCAGAATTGTTCGGAATTACTAAATAAATTAATGTATTGGCATTCAACTATCGATATAACATATCGATAGTTGCACAGGTTACACTGGGAAATGCGTGGAAGAGACGGAGATATGTAGAACTACATGTGAAAGACAAAGAAAAACTGAAAGACATTATTTTTATGCGTATTAATGATTTTTATTTATTATTACTTAACTACACTTAATTAGGAAATGCTATCCCATCCTTTGCATAGCTGGAGGTATTGCTTCTCTTTCCACACCATTTAATGCTGCAAAGAGGCATATTTTTCGTCTTTTTTCTCGATCAATTCCCGAGCACTGTCGAAAACGGACTGAGGGCGACTTTAGGCACAAAACGTAGCGTTAGCAGTCATACTGCTAACGTTTGGCTGGTGAGGCGGCCCGCTATGCTCAGTCAACTGGTTGTATGGTCTGTGGAGTAAAGGAACAGAGAGTGCACCTGTGTTTGCGCACCACTTTTGCACTATCCCCCGCGGAGATGGCTAATCTCTCTGGAGATTGGCCGCCGTGGCCGAAATTCGTTCGAGAGGAGATCACTGACATTACTTAACGTTTTATTGTAATAATAAATAATTAATTAATATGGGCCATATCTACCTTTTTTTATTGTTGACGGGGGTGAAATCTTCTTAAGATACCCCGATCTCCTATGGGGGAGACCGGGATTAGATATTATGCGGGATTGTACCCACTAAAACCCCCTCGGTGACCGAAGCAACACAAGGGCACACTTCGAATGTGTGCTGCGCCGTGTCTTGCTCCTCATCGCAGTGATGACACTGCTCGCGACCAATCCGACACCGATAGGTACTCACCGAAACAACCATGTCCGGTGACTGGTATCAGTCTGAAGGTCACATTGCAACTCTTTCTCTCAAGCCACGCGTCAAAGTTTGGCAATAGGTACCTACCTAGTGGGCCATATTACCTACCTAGTGAAGGATTTTTTATAGCATAGTTAGTTGTTTTACCTGGTTAGTCAAAGTCAAAGTCAAAATAACGTTTATTCAATTTAGGTAGGTATACTACACTTATTGACGTCGAGTTTTTTATAATATATAATGGTGATAATCAGTAACGGTATCTAAAAACAAAAGCTACGAGGGTTCCAAACGCGCCCCTGGTCTGAGAAGAGCCCACAACAAACTCAGCCGGGTTTTTTTTTTTCATTATCACCATTTCACAAATCATCTTGACTAAGGAACTAAATAGGTAGATCAAATCATTGCCAAGCTTCCTTGTCATTTAAGTAATCCTTTACATGGTAATAAGATTTTTTAATGAGTTTACGTTTTACATTAACTTTGAACTTATTCAGAGACATTTTCAACATGTCTTCTGGGAGCTTATTGTAGAAGCGAAAGCGTCTGGTCATAAGACCAGGAGACCAAGGTCTAGCTACTATAAAATCTTAGGGCTCCGGCTATTTACAAAGAAAATAGAAAAAGAAGAGAACGGTAGAAATCTAAATTATTTTGTACTTTACAGTGGTGTTGGAAGTCGGTTTTTTGGAAAGATTTTTTTATTTATTACATTTGGTTTATTTATTTATTACGAGAAGTACCTACCTACAACTTGGATGAACTTCTACGCACAGTTCTATGATTATTATGTAGGTACCAATAATAAGTACCTATTATACATAAGCTTGGGTGCCTAAATATTGTTACTAAAGTAATTTTATAAACTTTTAGGTACTTTTACTAAATTATAATAATCAACTAGGTACTTAGATGATTCCCATTTCCCACTTCCGCGTGGATTTTAAGGGTATTGATTTCCGCGGGATCTCTTCAATTTTCCGGGATAAAAAAGAAAGCCTATGTCCTACCTTATTCGGTGCACGTTCTTGAATGCTTATAGGTATAAGATTAAATTAATTCAATATTTGGACGTCGGTGACGATAAAATATGCTTGTAACTAATTGTATAATTAATCTAATAGGTAACATCTTGATATATTTTTCCAAATAAATATTTACTTACTTCCCTTGGATGCCACTTATCACTATAGAAAATTTGTTCAAATCGTTATAGATTTATGTTTTAAAAAATTTCGGGGGAACTCTTTGATTTTCCAGTCCCTCAACTATTACACGGTAAGTATAATCATGCAAAAAATCCTTAAATATCACGTCGATCCGTTGCTAAGCTGCGCCGTGATGAAACTTTGAAAGACACGTTTTCGCATTCATGATATTATTATTATCTATTAGCATTAGTACGGATATCTTCATGTAAAATGTTCATGAAAATATGAAAATAAAACATAAGTTTTTGAACATCAAAGCCTCTTTAATTTTTAATAAACGTTTTGCTACCATTTGTAGCACATGAAAATATACCTATAACTACCTCTTTTTTCTTAGCCATTGTTTAAGATTTATGATATAATAAATTCATATTTATTTCATATTCATATACCTAATATTATATTGTACTTCGGTAAATATATATACCTACTTATGTAGATGTAGGTGTAGCAAAACAGGCTTCTCATGATAGGTACCTCACATACCCTACCTACCCTAATAAGCCTCCAAACACAGCTCCTATCGTGCCAAGAACCTGTAACAATACAAAGAGTAAAACGTCTGCATCATCATCATCGCACCGCGCCAGCTCAGTGCTCACTACTGAGCAGTTATATCTCCTATTAGACTAAGAGATAGCTGCAGGTACTTTTAGTAACTATCGCTAGGAAGGATGATTCAGTATTTGGTGGCAGTAGGGCTCTCCACTTGTGGGAAAAGTGACAGTCTACCCGCGTGCGGCTGGGCAACTGGTTACTTATCGCCGCTCAAAGACGCGTTATGATTACCAAAAATAAACAAAAACTAGGAATACTTTAATTCTTGTACACTATTAAAGTATGCGCAGTACCTATGTAAACAGTATAAAAACTGACGCTATTTATCGGGCCGCTCACTATAATAGATATCGCCTTTCAAAGACGTGAAAAACTTAAACAGAAAATAAACAGTTACTTAACTACTTATTAGCTCAAGCGTCGTCGCGTTGATTGCTAATAAATATGATGAAGGCGTAAAATTAATTGCTGTCCTATTCTTATTACACTTGTTAATTTATGGCAGTTTACCTATTTTATGTTAGTATTTGTGTGTAGTATTTAAATATCTCCTTACTATTAATTATCCTGTTTCAGATTGTATTTACGATTTAAGTACGTATTTCAAAATAACATAGGTATATCACCATATACATCACCTGTGATTGTACTAAAATCGTTTATACTAAGCTACTTATTAATATGGTGAGATGAAAGATCCTCCAATAATATAATACTGGGAATGAATTCCAAAGTAGGTACAGACAGCGCACTAAGTAACGAAGACCCAATTCAATACTGGATAGGTGTCCACAGACTAGGGGTGGCTTTGGCGGTCCATTTTTAGCCCTCTGGTTCTCGGAGAGCATCATAAGCTGTCAGTCCCGGTCATTATAGTTAACTATGGTTTGATAATATAATTTAATTATACCTCGAACCGTCGACCATTCGAATAGGAGGTCCACCGTCCACGTCACCGCTCTCCACTAAGCAACGTTCACCCGTATCACCTTCGCCTGCTTACCTGTATAGGAATCACCAAATAGGTTTCGAGCATAAAGTTTCCAGCTATTGGATCGCCTAGATCATACTTCTTGGCGAATTCGGTGTAGGAGAATTGCGGACGACTGAGAAGGAAACTGAAACAAGCAAAGCTGAACTTAAAGGTACGGAATACTTTCAGGTCACACTTCAGAAGTACCTACTTCAAGAATAAAAAAAACCGGCCAAGTCTGAGTCGGACTCGCGCACCGAGGGTTCCGTACAAACCTGCAATAAGTTTAAAATTATTAAAAATATTTTTATTAAATGATGTACCTAAGTAACTAAAAATTTATGCTTTTCGCAAGTTTTCCTTTTCCTTTATCTGTGCTTGGACGTTACTTCGTACCAAATTTCAAGATTCTGAGTTCACGGGAAGTACGCTGTAGGTTTTGATTCCCTTGCGAGTGCCGTTTATGTCGAAAATTTGCAGCATAAACAGCTTTATCTTTTGATTGCGTTGGCTTAGAAGTTTGATTTTTTTACAGTTCCAAGGGAAAGTAGACCTGAGTATTTGATATGAATTTCAGTTTGATGCGTTGCGTTCCTGAGAAAAAGGGTCTTGACACACAGACGGACGGACAACAAAGTGATCCTATAAGGGTTCCGTTTTTTACTTTTGAGGTACGGAACCCTAAAAATAGGTACCTCGGGTTACTTTTTCTGCTCTATGGTAAAAAATCTCAGATCCGGAACTTGACTTGTATCTAATGGTTTATTTTGCTTGAAGAGAAGGAAAATGTATGGAAATCCATCAGGGTACGGCGTTGGAGGGAAATATGTTGCAAATGGTACCCCCTTGCTGATGTTGTAAACGCCCCAATGGAGAAACTGTGTTAATGGTGGCTCGCTTGTTAGCACAGTAGAAGGCGGCAAGTCTGGTCCTGTAGGTTCAAAAGAACGTATTTAAAAAAAAATGTTTTAATTCATAATTTCTTAGTAAGTAGGCCATTAAGAATGGAGTATCTTGCCAACCGAATTGAAATTTTTATGATTGTTTTCTCGTGGCAGAATGATTTCTCTTCACTCTTCCTACTAGTTAAACTTAACAAATAAAACTGTTTTTGTTTTGGAATATTTAAAAAAATATTCATCAACTCGAAAACGTGAGAAACAATAGTAAATAAAGACGTAGGTAGCCACTAGGTAACTAACCACCTACAGGTGAATCGCGCGCGCTGCATAGTTTTTATACCTAGTCCATAATCCATAGGTATCTACCGTCTAAGTACACTCTAAATTAGTAATGTACACACAACCAAGGCATCTGCCTTACTACATAGTGTCGAAGGTATCGTTGATGTGTCAGTAGGTACAATCAGTGTGCGATTTCAACCCTGGAGTTACGAAAATCCGAAGCCGATGATGAATTTTAGCATCCGTAAACTTACTTTGTCAGGCAATAATTTCGATTATTGCCTAATTATCTCCTAATTTCGATTCCTCATAGAGGTGATTCGTTCATTCTGAGGAATAAGTTCGTTCATATCGATCACTTTTCAATTCAATTTTGGGTCAAATATGATGATGACATCATCATAATTACGAAGGTATGTACCTAACCTTTTTATGGCCCTCTGATTTGGCAAAATTTGGTAGGTACAGAGTATAAGACCTACAGCACGAATAGATTGCAAGTGCATCAAAAATTGTTAGTAATAACTAGCTAGTGGAATAGACGTGCCACATGTAATAATTTTACGCATGTGACTTCGCTTAAATGGTGTAATTTCTGAAAATCTTTTCTTAGCGCCGGGTTACTTGGGGTGTCAAAATCTCTAAAGGTAATCTTGCGCTTTACAGTTCAGAGACGACATTCCATCATCTTGGGACTCTAACGGCTATGCGTTTCTCGAACTATGCGTGCCGCCCAATAGACTTTTTTTTTTAATCCACTACAAGTTAGCCCTTCACTGCGATCTCACCTGATGGTAAGTGATGATGCAGTCAAAGATGGTAGCGGGCTAACCTGTTAAGGGCATGGCAGTTATATTAAACCCATACCCCTATTCGGTTTCTACACGGCATCGTATGCCGGAACGCTAAATCGCTTGGCGGCACGTGTTTGCCGGTAGAGTGGTAACTAGCCACGGCCGAAGCCTCCCACCAGGCAACACACACACACTTCGCAATCCCTCGAGCTATGTTTCTCTTGTGGATCTCAATACCGATTAGGTTACCTAGAGAAGTAGAGAAACTCCGAGCTTAAAGCTCTCTCCATCGCCCGCTTAGTGACTCGTCTATGAGCTTTCTTACGAATCTCATGCGACCTGAGCGACGGTGTCTATCCTTATGTCATGTCATCAACAGGTCATCACTGGTAACACGTCTAGGTGACACAATTGTCCGTCCGTCCGTCTGTCAGAGCCTTATAACTTCTAAATTACTGAACGGAATTACTTCAAATTTACTTGTACGTCTTTAAATGTACATCTTTAAATAGGTTGCACGTAATTTCAACGGCAACGGATCAATAAGGATCTGTTTATAACGGATTAAAGAATAACGGATCTGTTGTTGAATAAGGACGGCAATTATTAAAAAAAAATACTTCAATCCCTAGACTAGACCCTAAATGCTAACTTTAGTCCGCCTACGCTAAGCTATAATGATCCTTTTTAGAGCGTGCAGAGGTGAAAAAAAAAGTAGGTATCTACTTACTTAGGTACTTATTTATTTTAAATGTATAGTATCTATAGCGCAGTGTTGCCAATTTGCCAAAAAACTAGTTCAGGTAGGTATGTTAAGAGGATCATTGCCAAACATTCATGTAGAATTTTAGTAAGTACTCATTCTATTTCAATGTTGCCAAATAACCAACTCTCAGCTTTCACTATAGGCAGACTCTAGTAGATAAGTAGGTACAATATAATATTATTTTACTAGTAATTATCTACAGCCTCACACAGCCTTAAAGGTGGAATTTAATTAAGTTAGTTGGATAAGAGTATACCTCCCTAGCAATATTCATAAAGTACCTACCGAAAAGCATAAGTGTGTAATGCTCGGCATCTTTCGCTTCAGTTCGTATTATGACACTTGCGGTTGCGTCAGCGTCTGCAATGGTTGTACCCTAGTTCCTAGATAGATCGATGTGCCTGAATAGTTTACCTGCAAATAAATCCATATAAATATAAGTAGGGTCAGGTGGGGTGATTATAAGACACTCAATATTTTGGGTAATAATAAGACACTTAAACAAACCTAAGAAAATGCTTAGATTTTAAATCCATTTTCAGTTAATAACATTCCTTAGGGCTTATTTTATAACGTCAATAATTTTTATGACTGTACCTCATAGTTGTGTTAGACTTTTATTATACTTTATATTTTGAACTATGGAAGTTAAACGCCGTCTTGTTTTTACACTGGTGTGTCTCATAATTTACCCCAAAGTAGCGGAAAAAAATGAGACACACATTTTATTATTTTGTGTTACATAGATAGTACTTATAAGAAAACTGGTAGCAATTTACTGTAGGAAATTAGGGAATGCAAAATACAATTGCTTGAAAGATAGATAAAAATAACTTTATCAACTTTAAAACTTAAAAGTTTTCATTTTTGACTCATATTTACCCCACCTGACCCTAGTGCAGTGCTTTAAAGTAGGTACTAATTTCTGTTAGAGTCAAGTGAAGTCAGCTAACCTATGTCAGCTAAAGTACCTAGACTTTACAAGTTAATAATAGTAGACAAACTTATATGAAACTAGCGGATGCTCGCGACTTCGTTCGCGTGGTATGTTTGTTTTCCCACTGGCACTCCTAAATTTTCAGGGATAAAAAGTATCCTATACCACTCTCCAGGTCTACCCATGCAAGAAAACCGTTTCTCTGTTGCGGCGTGATTGAAGGACCAACTCTCTATTTCACCCCTTTGGGGGTAGAATTTTCAAAAATTGTGAAACACATATTTCTTTGTTTTTAACCGGTAACTCACATACCGAGTTTCGTGGCTATAACTTGAGAAATGAAGGCTTTTCATACAAACTTCCAACACCTATTTCACCCCTTCGGGGGTGGAATTTTGAAAATCTGTGACACACGTACTTCTTTATTTTTTACCGTAAGCCAAAATAACAAGTTTCTTTGCTATAACTTGAGAAATGAAGGACTTTCATACAAACTTCCAACCCCTATTTTCCCCCTTCGGGAGTGGAATTTTGGATAATCGTTAGCGTGTTCCTGTGACCGCCTACGTCACAAAAGGAACCTACTGTCAAAATTTCAAGTTACTAACCCTAGTGGTTTAGGCTGTGCGTTGATCCCTTAACGATTTTATATAGGTACATAGGTATATGAGATGAGATGAGATGTCCGCATATTGTGCCGGACAATTACGGAACCCTACAATACGTTTCGTGTTTTTGTGGTGTACCTACAATCTATATCTATAGGTACTTATACTAAAACTGTAACTGGAAAATTTCTGCACATTTAATATAATCTGAAAATTTTAATCGGGGTAAGGTGAACCGAGGCTATTGTAACTTCGGGGCTATTGCATCTTATCATTTTATCTTCCTTTACAAATAGATTTACGGGAAACGACATCTACTAGTGGATAGAGAAACTAATGTTTATTAAAATCGATCATAGAGTGTGCTTTTATCTCGTCTACTGTTTTATTGATAGCGTCTTTCTTTTTTTCGGTCATTTTTCGATGAGTATGCTGAAAACCTACTGTGTTGTTTTAGTCGACAAAATTTTACTGTGAGCTTTTTTGAACAAAATTTTACGCTAATTGCAAATATAATGAATAATTCCTTGTTATTTGATAATTAATTTCTTTCTCTGCCGTAGTTATCTGGAGTTATTTATAAAAACACATTAGCCCCACTAAAATTGTGACACGGGGCTATTATATCTACAAAGAAAGACACAATAGCCCTGTTGATTTTAGTATGGAAATAAAAGTATTAGTGATGCCAATGTATTTTTTTATCGATAAAGTTAAAAACAGAATTTGTAAGATGATAGGTAAAAGTTTTGAATCGTGCTACCTACCTTCACCGATGGTTAAGTATTAGCTCCCGCCTCACACAGACCCAACTTTTGTTTTATAATTTAACCAATATATGTTAAAACGCCCAAATTTTTGTTTTGAAATGTGCTCGTTGTGGTTACTATTTTAACCCACAAGACGATAAAATACAATCGTTTATTTGCTAGAAAATTTTCCCACCTATTACCTAACCTAACTTCAAAAATATTACTTAAATGATATATGAAAACGTATTTCATTCAAAACATTATCGATAATCGATACTACATACTTATCAGGCCTACTCCCAACACTAAAGTAAAAAAAAAAGCTACAATAGCCCCTCTTTTACCAAAAAAGTATTGTTAAAGAGAAATTAACCTTCCTACAGTGAGGTAGGGCTCAAATCATTTTCTTAAATGCCTTTGTTTATCATATTCAGTGAGTTTGAGCATTATAACTCTTATGTTTAGGAATTAAGAGTGAAAAGTTACATTAACCCCCGATACGGGGCTAATGTGGCTAAAATCGGTCCTTGGAATTAACATCAATTTTAATAAGAATATACTGGGTGTATTTTAATGCAATTAAGTAAAACTAAGTCTTAAGTATCTGATCTTTTCAAATATTTAAAGAGTTTATCCGTAAATTATTCTGTAGCAGAAATACAGCTTCTTAAACATACCTCGGTCAAAAAAAATTCACTTTTTAGATGCAATAGCCTCGGTTCACCTTATATGCTTTACTATCGATACTGAGCCAAAACAGATTTTTATTTAATTTGTGTCTGTCTGTCTGTCTGCCTGTATGGCCGCGCATCACGCGAAAACCAATGAACGGATTTAAATGAAATTTGGTATAGCGGTACCTAGCTGATACTCCGGGTCAATATATAGGATACTTTTTATCCCGATAGAAAATAAGGTTCCTCCAGGATAGTGGTTTTTTGTTGATTTTACTCCATAACTCAGTCAAAATCTATGGTCAAAATCGAACTGATTTGAATAAATCTTTCTTTATTAGAAGGTATGTATCATCAGGTAAGTTTTGCCAAATTTTGGTGAAGATTTGATAAATATTATCAGAGATAGAGGACAAAACAGCAGTTCACTTGATTAGGACTTAATAATATATTTTTGGTGGCGTTTGTAGGAAACAAAATTAATTATAAAAATTGCGACCAAGAGAAAACATGTCAATTCAGCCGTCAACATAATTTACCGTTTACATCGGTATTTCTATAATATTTCGATGCCATATTTTGCCTGTTATATTATGTGGACTTAATTTTGTGTATTAAAAATGTTTAAGTTGCTTGAAAGGGCAGATAAAAAACATGGCTACAGAAGTGTTATCTGCAGCAGTATCTTCTGGAACGGAATCCTCAGTAAAGAAGCTCGAAGACAAATGCCGTAACCAAGAGCTTGAGGTAGTTTATGCAACCGTATATTATTACTGTGGCTATAAATGCGAAAGATTGGATGGATGGATGTTTGTTACTCAATCACGCCGGCTGAACAGATCTGGATGAAATTTGGCACAGAAATAGGTTATAGTCTGGAATAACACATAAATTACCCGAAAAATCCCCCGCAGGAACCAAAAAACTGTAATCCACGCGGACGAAGTCGCAGGCATCAGCTAGTAAAGAATATAGGTATAATTACATACATATATTACATACCTACTGCGCGTGGCCCGACACACACATTTTTATTTTCAAAAATTCAATTTTTTCACTGGTTCGGAATTTTATTTATTACTAGCAGATGCCCGCGACTTCGTCCGCGTGGTTTAAGTTTTTTTCCTCACAGGTACTCCTTAATTTTCCGGTATAAGAAGTAGCCTATACCACTCTTCAGGTCCTTAACTACCTGTGCAAAATACCCATTGCTCTGTTGCGGCGTGATTGAAGGACCAACTCTCTATTTCACCCCTTTGGGGGTAGAATTTTCAAAAACTGTGAAACACATATTTCTTTGTTTTCAATCGGTAGCTCACATACCAAGTTTCATGGCTATAACTTGGGAAGTGAAGGACTTTCATACAAATTTCCGACCCCTATTTTACCCCTTCGGGAGTGATAATGTTAAAAACTGTGACATACTACATTATTTTTTACCGAAAGCCAAAATACCAAGATTCGTTTAAAATATCTTGAGAAAGTAAGGCCTTTCATACCAACTTTCATCCCCTATTTCACCCCTTTGGGGGTCGAATTTTCAAAAACTGTGAAATACGTATTTCTGAGTTTTCAATTCGCAGCTCATATACCAATTTTCAACCCCTATTTTACCACTTTAGGGGTTAAATTCTCTAAAACTGTGACACACGTAATTCTTTATTTTTTAACGAAAGCCAAAATACCCAGTATCGTTTATATACCTAACTTGAGAATATCTTGAGAAATTAAAGATTTTCATACAAACTCTCAACCCCTATTTCACTCCTTCGGGGGTAGAATTTTGAAAAACTGTGAAACACATATGTTTTCATTTTCAACCCGCAGCTTTTATATAAAGTTCCATGGCTATAACTTGAGAAATTAAGGACTTTCATACAAACTTTCAACCCCTATTTCACCCCTTCGGGGGTAGAGTTTCGGGATAAAAAGTATTCTATGTCCTACCTCGTAGTATGGGCTCAAATCGTGCCAAGTTTCGTTTGAATTCATTCAGTAGTTTCGGCGTGATGCGCGGCCAAGATACAGACAGACAGACAGACAGACAGACAGACAAAAATGAAAAAAAAATACAGATTTGGCTTCAGTATCTAATAATGAGTGCCCTCCAAAAAAAATTTTCAAAATATCTTCAATGTACAGAATTGGACCTGTTACAGTTTTATTATAAGTATATAGACTCACCGAAATAAGTTTTGTAGGTGGCTTCGGTACAATTTTGGGCACGTATTCAGCATTCATAAAAGCCTCAGCAACTTCGGAGTTTGTTGCGACCGCAGTTAAACCAGCCTCGAATAACAAACTCGTCAAGCAAATTACAAAATACATGGTGATCTGTAAGAAAACACTAATATGTTCTAATAGGAATGGAACCCAGGACCTCGGAAACCGCAGTTCAACATGTTAATTGTTAACAGGCCATCGAGTAGGTACCTACTTAATCTACTTCGTGGTCTTACTGAATTTTTTTGGTAAATAAACTATGTTATTTTTGGATAAAAATTATTTCCAAAAAACCGACTTCCAAAGCCACTAAATCCCTACGGCTTAGGAGTGCAGTACCATGCAGCATCAGAGTTGAAGAGTTGGAAAATGTCGTTGCTTGACACCTACAATATTAATTCGCCATAAAAAAATCCCAAACCACTATGTTTCAGGAGTTCTGTACCCTGCAGCATCAGGGTCGAGGAGTTGGGACTTTGGGTTTAAGTATGAAGTCGTTGCTTGACACCTACAATATTAATTCATCATTAAAAAATCTTAAATCGCTATTTTTAAGGAGTTCTGTACCCTACAGCATCAGGGTTGAGGAGTTGGGACTCAGAGTTGTATCGTGTACACGTGACTTAATACCTACTATATGAATTCACCATCAAAATTTCCTAATTCACTAGTTTTGATGATTTAATGTAGTACGGTACACCTACAGCATCAGGATTGAGGATTTGGAGTCAGAATTTTTTATGGGACCACCTCGTGAGCTTACTCTAACCAATGAAAAAAAATTTGTTCAAATCGGTTTAGAAACCACGGAAATATGCACCGACATACATTAAAAAAAAAAAAAGATACGCGCCGAATTGAGAACCTCCTCCTTTTTTGGAAGTCGGTTCAAAATCAAATCAAATCAAATTATTTTTATTCAAATAGACTTTTACAAGTTCTTATGAATAGTCAAATGAATCTACCACTGGTACGGAATGCCGTTCCTACCGAGAAGAACCAGCAAGAAACTCGGTGGTTGCTCTTTTGAAAATAAAAAATAGTATATGGTATGTTTACAATAATCTACATACAACATATACAGATACATAAGTAACCACTGTCCTGAGCATTGCTGGAGCGAGTCAAATCCATGCGCCTTTATCATTAATATAATCTTCGACAGTATAATAAGCTTTTTATAGGAGCATTTTTTTAATGGTTATCTTAAACTTGTGTAAAGGCAAGTTTATAATAGGTTGAGGAATTTTGTTAAAGAATAGTATGCTCATTCCCACAAACGACCTTCGGACTTTATTGAGGCGGAGCGATGGAGTCACGAGCCTATGACGGTTTCTAGTTGGCCTATCGTGCAGATCGCATATTCTTTTGTAATTCTGAATGTGCTGTTTTACAAAGATTAGATTACTGTAAATATACTGCGAGGCTACTGTAAGAATACCTATTTCCTTGAATTTCTCCCTAAGGGATTCACGTGGTTTTAAATTATAAATTGCACGTATTGCCCTTTTTTGTAATACAAATATTTTTTGAATATCTGCCGCTTTACCCCACAGCAAGATTCCGTAAGACATAATACTATGAAAATAAGCAAAATATACAATCTTTGCAGTTTCAACGTCTGTTAACTGCCGAATATTTCTGACAGCGTAAGCAGCAGAACTGAGTTTACCAGCTAGATTTGATATATGGGTGCCCCATTGAAACTTAGCATCTAAGGTCACCCCCAAGAACACGGTGGCCTCTTCTATTTTTAACATATCATTATTTACCACTAGATTAATGTTACGTGTATTCTTGGTATTGGGCAGTGCGAACTCAACACACTTAGTTTTTTTTGCATTTAAAAGTAAGTTATTTACAGTAAACCAGTGAGTGACCTGAGAAATGGCACTATTTACGTCGTCAAAATCATCCTTATTTCTATCGACTTTAAAAATTAAAGACGTATCTTCAGCAAATAGCACAATATCGCAAGTATCCTGGACAAAATATGGTAAATCATTTATATATACCAAGAACATGAAGGGACCCAGAATGGAGCCTTGAGGGACACCCATTAATGAGGCTGATCCGGATGATTTCACATTGTTTACACATACCGTCTGAATACGGTCACTAAGATATGATGCAATGAGACTAAGTACAGTGTCTTTGATTCCATAGTGGCTCAATTTGGTCAACAGTGTCTCGTGCTCTACACAGTCGAATGCCTTAGACAAATCACAGAAAATACCAATAGCATTCTGTGAGTTCTCCCAAGCATCAAATATATGTTTTAACAGCGCCGCGCCCGCATCGACTGTTGACCGGCCTTTCGTAAAACCATACTGCTCGGAGTGAAGTAATTTATTTAAATTAAAATGCCGGAGCAGTTGGTTAAGCATAATTTTTTCAAATATCTTGCTTAGGGTTGGCAAAATTGAAATTGGTCTGTAATTATTTGGATCACTTTTGCTACCTGATTTAAAAAGAGGAATCAATTTACTACATTTCATGAGGTCAGGAAAAGATCCCAAATCCACAGGTAGAAAAAGGTAGAAAAACTTACCGAAGCCAAAGTGCTTGTCACCGAGCGGAATCTAATTTCTATGTCCATACTCACCCCATTTAACCGTATTAATATAGATAGTTTGTTAGTATAGTTGTTAGGTTATTTAAATAAAATTTTAGGGTTTATTTTTGTTTGATTTTGCTCCAGTAATTAAATATTTGGTTGTTTGAAATGTGGTTTATTTGATAGGCACCGAAAATTTTCCGCGATAAGTCCTACATATTTTAGTAAATACTTGCCTTACTACCTTCTTAACATTTTATTGTACCTACTTAATAATAATAAATAATGCATAGGCAAATATATTCTTTATCCACCTAGTGAAGGTTTTTTTATCATAGTTGTTTAACCTGGTTATTCAGTAGACCAAGGTCTAGTTACAATAAATTAGTAGGGCTCGGGCTATTTCAAAGTTCAATCAACGACGCAGACGCGCCTCAGTCTTTATTTATTGCGACGATGCAGGCGCCATAATACCACAGAATAGGTAATACATAGCTGATAGATATTATAGATAATTCTTCATCAAATAGAAAATCAATTGCATACATATAGGAAAAGATCCTTCAACATAAAAATATTAGGGTAAGGTTGCAATCATTGGGCCAGTGCTTTGTTTGGACCACTTAGATTTCTTGAAAATAAATAGTCCTAAAATTGTCCGTTATTGACGAGACGCTAGCTATTGGACCCCGCACCCTGCCCCTCAACCTTCAGTGTCGCCGCAGGCTTCCAAAGAGTATAAATCGTTGAGGAAGGACGTACGTCGGGTGTGTTTTACAAGCTCCCGTATAGGTATAGGCCCTAAGAAACCGACGAATCATATATCCATATACTCTTATACTTTTAATGTTTGGCAGTTTAAAGTTAAGTGGTCCAATAGTGGCAACCTTACCCTATGTACATTTATTTTTGTATTGGAAACGTCTATTTATGACGTAATCCGTACCTTTTGATTTGATTTTTATGAAATTTGGCAAAGTTACATCCCGGGGAAGGACATCGGCTACTTTATATCCCGGAAAACAGAGTTTCCGCGGGAATCAAAAACATCCACGCGGACGAAGTCGCGGGCATCATTTAGTAAGTAATAAAACAACAATTTAGCTAAAAATATTATACATGTATTGGAAAGAAATAAAACTATGACCTTAGGCAAACCGTATGTAACAACAAAAATATTAAACCAGACCATAAAATTATAAACAGAAAACATTTTATTCAATCCACAAAATATGAAAATTGACATCCAAGTCTGCAAGTTGATAATTCCAGTCTTTAATAATATTTTTATATCTACATAATTTAGGTCGGTTAGTCGCGGTCTGAAAATCACATTAAGGCTCATAATTACATGCACTCCGCGGCCTTCTGGCATGAGTGGTTTGATTAGGCATAGATTTTTGTAAATGTATCCGTCGCTGTTAGATAGGAATAGGATAGATGTAGAAAACCTTATAAATAATTGAAATTAGGAAATGAGTTTTATTATAAAAGTATCAGAATACTCTTCTTGTTAAAATCGATGCTTGAAAACCTATTGAAATCCGAAACGTAATAAACACCTTGAAATACGTTTTAGCCCTTACTGCACGCAGTGTTAAAATAGTTATTTGTTATACAAGAGTGAAAAGTTGTTTTTTAACCGCGTGCTCAATTTTGATGACCGAGCAAGCGAAGGATTCTAAAATTAGAATCCTGAGCGTCAGCGAGGGAATCAAAAGAGCACGAGGTGAAAAATCTTTTCACTCGAGTGCAACACGTAACTTTTCATCCCACCTCAGCGAGGAAATGACATGACGTGAAAGAAAATGGTGCGCGCAAAGAAAATTAAAAAAGTACACCAAGAAGGTTTCGAGTGTGAGTTTTTAACAAATTAAAAAAGGTTGTATGGAAATTCGGCACCATAGAAGTAGAAGTCAATAGGTTTTAATGATGTTTTGAATTCAAAAACTTCATAGACGAGTGATATTTACTAACGTGCACACGATGTTCTAAATTCAATTTACTTTATCCTCAAAATAACGGCTTTTGCATCCAGATATCGAAGATTAAAAATACTCTTTCCGAGATGGTGGGATGAAAAGAACATTATTTGAAAACTGGTAAACATTTTCAGAACGCGACTGTACTTTAATAGAAATTATTACAAATTTTATGCGTGCACAAGTTAAAAAAAAAAACAATTTTATTTTTACACATAGCTTCCCTTTAAATTATTGCCATTATGCCAGATTTATAAATATTTACATTACACTTCTTATTAAAATTCGCACTTTTTGATGCAGTGACCATAGATGTGTTATCATTTTATCAATAAAGGACACAAGAGATGAGCGGTAAAATCCGCACGCGCTGAAAGCCGACGTAGACATATTTATATACAAGTTTTGGACCATTTCTTAAACTGAGAATATTATCGCCTACATTTAACATGTCCACTCTGCCCCCCGATTGTGTAAAGAAAGAATGTTTGTCAAACGTATAATTCGACCTGTTTAAGTAGTTCTCATATGCTCGCACGTCAAAAAGCATGTATGACCTCCTTAAACAGTTCGAGTAATACGTTTTAAGCTGATTACGATTTTATTAGACAATTGGGCCTCTGAACAGCTATTATATTTAGGCTCCAAGCTGCTTATAGAGGATAGGCACATAGTCATCGTACTCCGCTTGGTAGAAGTTTCCGGCGATGGGGTCACCCAGGTTGTACTTCTTGGCGAACTTTGAAATGGAGAACCCTCCGCGCTTGTCACCGGAACTGCAAAAGAAAAGGGATGATGTCTATATCAAAAATAAATAATTTCGAACTGATTATTAAATAGAGGGTCTTCCAAAAGACCTAAAATTCACATCCTCGGTTAGTTTTAAGTTTGATAACCATTTTAGAATATATAGATTAAAGAAAAAAGTGCGCTGAAATTAAATGACGTGACAACTGTGAATTTCATACAACTTCCATACTAGAAGTGCATTTTTAAGTTTGATAAAAAGTTGCTCGTTTGATTGAGTTGTCATCATCCCTATTACAAATGTTTAGTATCGGTTTGGAGCAAAGGCTCGAAGCACCGATAGAAGTTTTGCTTCCAAGTGGTCTGGTCGATTAACTGTTGCTCGGAGCAGTCTAACAAACCGGAATCTTTTTCCAGATTTTTCGACCAAGCGAACTTACCAGTCTATTAGATCGGAATAGACCCCGCCTTTGATGGACGGGTGACAAGCGAGTTGCAAGGGGTCGCTGGATCCAGGCGGCGCAAATTTATCATTGTTGGAGATGCATAGATGACCAAAATAACACTTTTTTTGAACTTCAATATTAAATGACGCGTAACTGCGTATTTGATTTTAACAGAGCGTAGAAAGAACAAAGGAATTTTCTACCTATCTATCTATCCATCCATATCTATACATTCAGTAATAATAATGATTGTTTTTTAGTAACATTGATTTTAAGTAAATTCGTATCAATCGGTTAGAACAAAAACTATTGGCTGCTGAAGTGCTGCAGGTGCTGTCATCAAATGCTGCAACAGTCGCTGGGATTGATTTATTGGGACTTTGAAAGTGAGCTCCTTGCGTTTGATTTACGGAAAATTCTGGATTTAACGGCTAGATATTATGATTAAAAATACTATCGAACTATATAAAACAATCTAAAATGTATGTAATCCATACTAATATTATAAATGCGAAAGTGTGTCTGTCTGTCTGTCTGTCTGCTACGCTTTCACGGCCCAACTACTCGACCGATTTTGATGAAATTTGGAACAGAGATAGGCTACATCCCGGGGAAGGACATAGGCTACTTTTTATCCCGGAAAATTCAAAGTTTCCCGTGGGAATCGAAAAAACTTGGTCCACGCGGACGAAGTCGCGGGAATCATCTAGTCTTAATATAAAACAAAGTCGGGTTTGTTCGAACACTTATAACTCTCAGAGTTTTAACGACTGGACCGATTTAATTTCATGGTTTTTGATTTGTTGTATTTGTATCCGTCCCGAATAACTATTAAAACATTAGAAAATTGTTAAAAAAATAAAATAAAAGAAAAACATTTCTCTTGACTTTCCCATAAGCAACTTGATGTCAATAAGTGTATGTAAAGTGTACCTAAAGTTAATAAATATAGGTACTTTGACTATGCAAGGTTTTGTAATCATTTTCGCTAAAGCGTTAGTCCGAGCGAATATGCTGCCCCGCAGGTTTACCCGATGTACAGAGGCTGTGAAGATAACTCTTTTCAGAGCCTACTGTACATCCTTATACTCAGCGAGCCTATGGTTCCGGTATACGCAAAGGGCTTACAACGGACTCGCAAGTCCAATATAATAATGCATTCATGGTGCTGTTGCGGCGACCTAGGTTCTGCAGCGATGTTTTCCCAGACGCGGACAGATAGCTTTGATGCTATCTGGCGCAAGAAAACCGCATCACTGCTGTCCAGAGTCCGTGGAAGCAGCAACAGCATCCTGAATAGCATAGCAGGGAAAATGTATAGTCCTCTGGTGGGGAAACTCATACAGAGGACTTTTAGTTTTTAGGTACTAACATAGATTAAGTTTAAATTGTTACTAACACCTTAGATTCTAAGTACTAACATAGATATTAGGATTATATTGTTACTAACAATAATGGACCATAAATGTTGTCTGTATTAAATAAATGAAATTGAAATTGTTAGCGATTATAGAAAGAAAATAGACACGAAACGTATGTAACTTGGCTAGGGGGGCATATACACGTAGCGGTGCAGGCCGGTGCCGGCTGGCGGACCAGAGTCGATGTATGTAGCCGACTGTAACAATGACACCACTCGCGTCAGTCATACATACTTGTTGGGGAGGCGATGCTCGTCGAAGTCAATCTTCCCGGGTTGTTTGTAGACCAGGTATACGTAGCGGTGCAGGCCGGTGCCCGGCGGCGGGCCGGAGCCGATGTAGGCGGAGAGCGTCTCGCCGGACTTTACTTCGTTCCCGGGGATATTGCCAACCAGCCAGTGGTGCCACTCGCGGAAGGTCGGCTCCTTACGGGACGGCGCATCTGGGTCTGTAAAATAAAAGGTCATTTCAGCGCTGCTCATGTACCCAAGTGAACCGCTTGAAAGTGGTTGAAACTTTTTGAAGGAAACTGCGCGCAGAGTATTCTCCAAAGAATATTGTACTATTCTGAAGAATAGATTAGACAGAGAATTCTATGAAGAATCTCATAGAATACTCCGCAGTAGGTACAGTAAAGAAAAGTAAAGGCGAAGCGAGATTACTAAGGGCCACGTATGCATTTTATTTCTGCCAAAGAAGTTACTTTATAGTTATAACTATATACTAGAAATAATTCTAAATGATAAGGAAGCTTGAACTCCTAACAGCTTTGATAGAAGCTTGAATTACTCCTAACAGCTTTGATAGAAGCTTCAATTACTCCTAACAGCTTTGATAGAAGCTTGAATTACTCCTAACAGCTTTGATAGAAGCTTCAATTACTCCTAACAGCTTTGATAGAAGCTTCAATTACTCCTAACAGCTTTGATAGAAGCTTCAATTACTTCTAACAGCTTTGATAGAAGCTTGAATTACTCCTAACAGCTTTGATAGAAGCTTGAATTACTCCTAACAGCTTTGATATTTTTTTATAAGTGTTGGTCATTATAAAAGTAAAATTATCCGGCTGAGTTTGTTGTGGGATTCAGACCAGAGCGCGTTTGGAACCCTTGTTGCTGTTTTAAGATAATGATTAATGATTTTTGACGCACCAGTCATCGCCAAAGTATAAAAGGTGTTTGGCTCGGCGGGCCAGCTAACGCTCGGGACATCCTTAACTTGAGTTGGTGTCAACACGTTTCCACTATTGACTTCGACGCCGCTCTCAAATTTCACCTGCAAGAATTGATAATTATGTTGTTTATTAATACATTGTCACAATCACACTAATATCATAAAGGTGAAAGTTTGTACGTGTGTATGTTTGTTAATCTTTCACGCAAAAACTACAGGTGAATTTGGTTGAAATTTGGAAGGAAGATAGATTATACCCTGGAACCAATAAGTATTATAATTATACGCTGGAATCAATTACTATTATAATTATACCAGTGTTGAGCGCTGTTGTCTTATCGTGCGGAAACCCCGGGTTCGATCCCCGGCAGGATCAATTTGGGAATTTATAATTTCTGCCCTAACCTAACAAGCTAAATTATAACTACCATGCCTCTAACAGGTTAGCCCGCTACCATCTAGACTGCATCATCTTTTACCATTAGGCGAGATCGCAGTCAAAGGCTAACTTGTAGTGGATAAAAAGAAACCTGATACTATTTTTTTCACTCTGTATAAAATTAATTATTAGGTAATTGCAAAAAAATGTATTAATCGAAGATAGGTAAACATGCCATTATTCAAGGCAATAGGGTACGAGGTCGGTAACCAATTATACAACAGAGTATAGGTATACCAAACAGCAAACTTGAAAGTTGTTTGGTTGCTGATTTCTAGTACATATTGCATTTCTCTTTAACGCATTGACCATAGGTATAAGTATCTAGAGACAAAAGCCGCGCGTGCCGGCAAACCTTTTTTCCATGTTTTTTTATAATGTGTGTTTTTTATAATGTGTGTCCTCCGACATGGTCATCGGAGACTTTATATAGCTTAATACAGCTTTTTTTCCTTATTCTCTTTTAATTGCCATGAAACAAGTTTTTTTTTTCATTTAGCCATTTCGATAATGTTTCACCTTCTTTTAGTAAATGCCAAACACAATATGCTAAGTATACATAGTTCCCTACGTTTCTCCTTTTAAATTGATGATAAATTAAAATTGAATATCATGTGAAAGCTAAGAGCAGATTATAAGCGTTTTATGGAGGGGGCAAATTCCTTGACTGGCAGAGTTCGTTTGGGGGTCGTTAGTAGGTAAACATACCAAACCCCAACTTTTACAACCCCGAACTTAAAAAGTTTTGATTTTTTTTTCTTTTCGCTTCTACAAGTTTCTAAGACGAAAACCTACAGAAAAATACTATTGTTTTTAGAAGTTGTGATTTTTTATCCAAACAAATAGTTTCTGTCTTCAATAGTTATCAATTTCTGAAAATCACTTCCATGCACTCTGTAGTCGTTTAATGACTTGCGCCTAACAACAAAACCGTAAATGTAATACGAAATTGTGTCTGCTACGTTTTCACTGTCCTTTTGTTCAACCTACTTTTAAGAAATTTGGTACAGAGATAGGTTGCCCTGGGAATGGGAATTGGGATACCAATTACCAACCTATTTAAGTACAAATTTTGATAAAATCAGTCATAAATTAGCAGACTGTTAGATGGGGTTGAAATAATAGTATGGATCCAAAGAATTCGTACTAATATTATAAATGCGAAAGTGTGTCTGTCGTCTGTCTGTTGATGAAATTTGGTATAGCCGTAGCTTACATCCGAGGAAAGGACAGGCTTTTTTTTAACCCGGAAAATTAAGGAGCTCCCCCGGGAATCTAAAAATCTAAATCCACGCGGACGAAGTCGCGGGCATCATCTAGTGTCTTATAATATAATCTTTCTCACATATTCAAAAAATACCTAGTTTATTTTTAACGCTTTAGTATAAATAGAAATAAAAATATGTTCATCTCACCGTAACCGCAGCTTCCGGCGCCTTGAAAACCACGTCAGGCACCACGGCGTTCGCTTCGAAGGCTCTCGCAATCGACGACATGGCTCGCGCAAGCACCCTAAAATTGACCATAGTGCTGTCTGCTAGCAACAAAACAATCGCTAATCTCAAAATCCGCCCCATTTTGTTATCCAACTAATCTTAAAATACTGAATGGCTACGCTTAGTTTAATATAAAACAAGTTGTGCATGAAAACTACAACGGTTGGCGTGAACCGTCCGCGAGAACGGCCAGTCGGCGAATGATTGCAAACAGATTAAAGCAATGCCAAGGGGTAATCATAATAATAGCAGGTTTGGCTTTGTTGAATAATTGAAATCCACTCAAATGCAGGTACAATCGTACAGCGTACTGTTAAAATGAAATCAATCTACACTATCTAATCTAAAATATATAAATGTGAAAGTTTGGATGGATGAATGGATGGATGATTGCTACTCAATCACGCCAGAACGGCTGAACGGATCTGGATGAAATTTGGCACAGAGATAGATGAAAGTCTGGAATAACACATCCGCTACTTTTTATCCCGGAAAATTAAAGAGTTCCCGCGGAAACCAAAAAACCCCATTCCACGCGCACGAAGACGCGTGTATTGGGGTTTTTATCTCGATTGTTATGATGAATCTATGTTACAATGATGGATACAGTAGGTATGAAAAGCCGCAGCATATCCCGCCAGGCAACCCTGACGTACCTACCTAGTTAAATAATATTTAAATAACATAGGTAGTGTGGCGTTACCTCCTTGCTAGCTGGCAACGCACACAAGTTTCGCGTTCGGAATTCGAACTTGCTTTTGGAACGTTTTTGGATTAATTGGAACGTCCTGCGCGCGGGAGCTGCGCTGTAGCAACAGACGACACACCATTCTATTGCTGGACGTCCAGCACAACGCTTCTTTTCATATATTTCTATTGTACAGTTTTACATAATCTATATTGTATCTAATTAATATAGGTACATGTAAACGTGGACCAAGTTTATTATTTCCACATCACATAGGTGGGCATAAGCACCCTATATTGGTGACCCCGACGTGATCGCCCGAGGTGACCGAATTGAGGTGGTGATGTGTCCACCTCGTATGCAAATTCCACCGCCTAGCCAGGGCTAAACACTAAGTAAATGATAAACTGTAGGTACACTGGTAATAGGCATGATGACTGATTTAGAAAAATGGTCAGATTATGTTCGGAAGTATCTACTATTTCGAAAAAATATCTTATTTCAGCAGAAAAATAAAGTTTGGTAGATAAAATTGGCATTTGAAATTTAAATTTTAAAATTCACGCTAAAACGTTCGGCGGTGTCATGGCGTCGTTTGTGACGTCACTATTGTTTTTACCAATGTACTCTGTGCAGTGTGCAGTAAGCAATAGTGTGATTGTCAAAGCTCGAAAACAAACAATTGTGACGTCATTCGCTTCTTTGTGTTTTATGCAATATGGCGGATTGCTGTATTTTATAGTTTTATTTTATCAAATTAAATAGCAATCTCACTCAAAATAGGAAAATAAATACGTTTTTTATAATTCATGAATCCTATTTCATTAGATAAATTCATAATTTCATTGATTCTTGGTTACTGTCATCATGCCTATTACATACATTGATGTAACTTTAAATATTACAATATTAATATACAAAATATAAAGCAGTGTAGTTGCTCGGAGAACTACCAGTTGCTTTCTGTTCAATGGTTTGTGTTGTAATGTGTGGCGATCTTGTTTTACAGCGCCGTTTTCCTGCGCATGTCGAACTTGAATATTTGAATATAGATTTGGAAGTATTATTTGTATGTTCTAGTATAATAGGGTAGTACCTACCTTAAAGAAATTACATCTTGAATAAATAAACAAATTACAAATAATGTCAGGTTTTGTAGACCAAGGAACAGTCAAATTACCTACTGTACACATGATTACAATGATGGTTGAATGATTACATTAGAAATTCGAAAGCTATTTGAATAAGATGTAAGGAGAAATATGCACACCAAAGGTTGCTTTGACTTACATCACACAAGAACAAGTTGTTCTCTAGTTGACTACTGGAAGCACTAGAAGAACTAGTACTAAAAGTTCAGAGCACGTAATTTAAAATAAAGTAGCTTGAACCCTACCTAATATGGTACTACCCACAGACCATACAACCAATTGACTGAGCATAGCGTGCCCCCTCACCAGCCAAACGTTAGCAGTATGACTGCTAACGCTACGTTTTGTGCCTATAGTCGCCCTCAGTCCGTATTCGACAGTGCTCGGGAATTGATCTAGTATAAAACGAAAATTAGGCCTCTCTGTAGCATTAAATGGCGTGGAAAGAGAAGCAATACCTCCAGCTATGTAAAGGATGGGATAACATTTCATAAGTAAGTGTAGTTTTGTAATAATAAATAAAAATCATCAATACGCAAAGAAATAAAAATATTTACATAAATGAAAAGGAACCCGTTGATGTCTTTCAGTATTTCTTTGTCTTTCACATGTAGTTCTACATATCTCCGTCTCTTCCACGCATAGCCCAGTGTAGCCCGTGCAACTATCGATAAATTATATCGATAGCCTTAGACCACTTGAATGCTAATAAATTAATTTATTGAGTAAAAACTTATATTTCATTAAATTCCAAACAATTCTGAAGTAGAAGAACAGGTTTCTTATTTATTTGATTAAAAGTTGTTGTTGAAAACTTAAGTTCTTTAGTATAGAACTTGGGCAATTAAAAAAAAATATATAAGTATCAGATAATTATGCATAATCATACATATGGTTGTATATAGCTGTTTGAATACAATTATTTGTATTGATTTTCCAATAGGTACCTACTGGTAATTTTTATCGATACATTTTTGTCGCGCAGCGGGCAGCCCAAGTGCCGCGGTAACATATACTTTGTACTTTTAACTGTGTAAAGTTGACCTTGAGTCAGCCAATGAGAAATGCTATTATTACCTCGTCCCCCACCTGAAAGTGGTGAGATGTGTTTCAAAGCGAAAATGTGGCTATTAGCTCTCAATAGGTTTACTACTCGGTGGTACTACCATATGTATCATACTCGTAATAAAAATAGGCATGGTTTAGAATGATGGAAAAATGTCCTATGCCTTTTCTAGTAATAGTAACACAAAGAACTGAGGAATGGCAGTCAATCTCCATGGAGATTAGCCATCTGCGCGGGAGTAATAGTGCACTAGTGTGTGCGCAAACCCAGGTGCACTCTCTGTTCCTTCACACTCATAGCCTCATGGGAGGTTAAATCTGACACAACCTGAGAGAGATCTGGCATAGGACTGATGGCTTTACGTGCTCTTTGAGGCACAGGGGTGAAACACCGCCAACTGCCTAACTCTGGGCTAGTACCTACTGAGAATTTCTTATCAGTAAAAACCCAATACCTAATTATTGCCCAACCTGGGATTCGAACACGGGACCTCGTTAGCAACAGCCGAACATGCCAACAACTAGACCAACATAGCAACAAACTAGCATAGAGGCCGCAGTGTTATTGTTGCATGGTTGTTCTTTGCAGTTCAGTTCCTTTTAGTACAAATGGTCCAATAGAGCGCTGTGTTTTGCTGCTGCTAACATATTTTAATGTAACCTTTTGCAAAGTATGAGTTTACTCAACCTCACACATAATTAATACTATGTAAACTGAATGCAGCAAACTGCAGATAAAAACTTGTTTTGATAAACATTCCCATAATGTCTTTTTCCATGTACCTACTATTAAATGCAAACACTGGCTATTCACTCAATGATTATTTATTCCTTATTTAATCATACAGACACGGGTGCCATTCTATTGAATTCAATCTGTCAATGTTAGTCTAACACTACCTAGTGTTTCTACTCGTAAGTTTGGTAAAAGAGATGGATGTGGTTTCATGGCCTCTGGCTCATGGGATTAAACAGGGATACCTTATTTTTAAAAGTTCCTATTTGACACAGATTTTATTATAGAGAATTTAAAGGTTATATTTTAATTTATGAACCAAAATTAAAATTGTTAATATTGTGGATTTATGTATAAGGTTCAAAGCTTGTCTTCTTTCAAACTTCAACCTTTTTATTCAAATAAACTTTTACAAGTGCATTGAGTGGTGGAGTGAATCTATGTCTACCTAATCTAAGATTTCAAATGAAAATATTGTTTTGAATGCATGAAATTGGTAAGTAAATGTAATGTTATACAGATTTACTTACCAATTTCATGCATTCAAAACAATATTTTCTTTTTAACTTTCTTTCTTTTCTTAATACCTAGACCACAGAACAATTAAGTAATAATACTTAAACATAAAGTAGGTAACTAATAATTATTTAAAAAAAATAAAATACTTATATCCATGTATAATATTAAGAACTATCCTATTCTTCTCAAAACCCAATGAGGCCCGCTATCAAGCATAGCTTTCCTGTCAGACTGTCACCAATGATGTGATAACTTGCAATGCTATTACAACAGGAGGCTAGCTAGGTAAAGGCACAGGACGTTTTACCTCAATACATAGCCTAATAGCCTAAATATAAGAAAATAGGAAGAGTATTAGGTCATACAAAATTGTATAAACATCTGGAACCATCGATCTTTTAAGGCTATAGTAGGTATTCCTCAAATACGAATAAACCATTACGTAACATGTTGACTGTTGTTGAAATCTATTTATCTATACTAAATAGATTTCAACAACACTAATAAATAGGTTATGTTACACTTAAAAAAATAAATACTTTCAATAGAACTTACCTAACGTTTGGCTATTGAAAAAACACACAACACAGTGTAACCCCAATTGTGGTGGTAATACCTACCTGCCCAACTCAACGAAATGAAGATAATTTGCTATAATTCAAATTAAGTAAAGGGTAAAGAACTAAGAAGTTACAAAAGAGCCGGCACAGATTAGTATAGAATACTACGTATTAGAGCCGGGGAGCGGATACCGGTCATTGGTCAAAGTCTAAAACGTCAACGTCAAACAATGAAAAAAGTGACATCACCATGTGAGTGTCAAACTGTAGTGCTAGAGATTGTTAATGTATATCCGCGGATACGGATATTTGGTGACAAGATCTACGGATAAGGATCTTAACTTTCTCACTCAATTAACATAAAAATTTCCTATGGTAATTGTTTAAATATATTATTATTTTAAGATTTAAATCACAAAGATTTGTGATTGATCTCTTTACTATTACTATTGCTACCTAATCACTAATACATAGAATTTCATCTATGTATTGAAAAAGGTAAAAGATCCGTCAAAAAAGTAACAGATACGGATACGGATCTTTCTACTCCCTGGGAAATCCGCGGATACGGATATCCGGCACATCATACCGTAAACAGAATACTTAGTACTTACTCTATGATTTTAATTTACATTGATTCTGTGGGTAGCCCAGAGCCGTAAAGCCAAATAATAAAGTTAAAAAAATAGTCTCTGGTGACTTCATAGATAAATAAGTACAACCCACGGATTTACATACAACTTCGTGTAAGCATAGGTACTTCGTTTATGTATAGGTTCATGGTACAACCTGAAAGGTGACTTGTGTTTACTTCACTTCACAGAGTACTTTATTTATATACTTGTCTCTGGTATAAATAGTCCGCCAGGAGTATAAGTGTTCTGTGGGTTTTACTCAGAAGAATTGTTTATGCTGAATAATATTGCTGATTACATTATTACATTTAAAAGATTTTACATACAAAGGTTTTTGGACTCATACCAAGGCATGTTATGTGATGTACAGCTGACAAAACGTCTAATAGTTATCGCTTTAATTCTTGGCATTATTTTGGTTTTGAAAGAATACGTGTTTGTTTTGCCGCAATGACCCAACACAGGGTTGCATACTTTTACAACCCCGACGTGGGGAACTTTCACTACGGCCCTGGGCACCCCATGAAACCGCACAGGCTAGCTGTCACCCATAGTCTGGTGCTGAATTATGGACTTCACAAAAAGATGCAAATATACAGGCCTTACAGAGCAAGTGCGCATGATATGTGCAGATTTCACAGTGAAGATTATATAGAGTTCCTTCAAAATGTCACGCCCCAGAATATACAGAGTAAGTAGCATAATGTCACTCCTCAGAATATACAGAGTAAGTAGTAGAGTAAGTGGTAGATAGAGATGCTGTCAGGTAAAAGAGATCTGATTAACCGAGAAGGGTATGTGTGAATTGGTGCTATACCTTGCTACAGTGCAGGCAGCAAAAGTTTACTGCTATCACCACAGCTACCCCTATTCCAATCACAAACTGTGCAGCTTCAGTGAAATCTTTGAAATAGCTGGCTAAGGGCAATTTTACTAACTATAAATAATATAATATATTTAATTTTACTAGCTATAAATAATATTTTCATCAGGGCTATTGAAAGTCGTTATCAAACAATTACTTAATTTTTTGTAACGTAACTGATGTGACAAATCTATTGTTTGTCTCAAACTAAAATGACAGGTCTAAATGTATTTTTTTGCCTGCGAAAAATGCATTTGAACTTGTTCTAGTTTAAAGAATGTGTACCACAGAATTAGCCACATTATATTTTGTCTTTGTTTTAGCCTATTCAAAAGATCTACTCCACTACAATGTTGGTGATGATTGCCCAGTTTTTGAAGGCCTATTCGATTTCTGTTCAATGTACACAGGGGCTTCCTTGGAGGGTGCTATAAAATTAAACAATAATGCATGTGACATTGCCATCAATTGGTCAGGAGGGTTGCATCATGCTAAGAAGTTTGAACCTTCAGGTATGTTGCAAACAATATGAATGTGACAACCTACTGCGAACGGAAGAGCTTGAATATCTTTTCAAACTAAACATAACTGTGTAGATCAAATAAATATTATAAATGCAAAAGTTTGGATGGATGGATGTATGGATGAATGTATGGATGGATGTTTGTTACTCAATCACGCCCCAACAGCTGAACGGATCTGGACGAAATTTGGCACAGAGATAGATAGTCTGGAATAGCACATAGGCTACTTTTTACCCCGGAAAATTCCCGCGGGAACCAAAAACCTCAAACACGCAGACGAAGTCGCGGGCATTCGCTAGTAATAACATAAACTACTACTACTACTACTACTACTATGAAGAAAAGAAAATGTATTATGAAAATCAGAAACTTGACTGGGATTATTGATATTTAGTAATATAATATCATAATTTACTATAGTTAGGACCAATAAATAAACAAAGAATGTATACTAATATCATAAATGCGAAAGTTTGGATGGATGTTTGTTACTCAATCACGTCAGAACGGTGGAATGGACGAAACAATCCACGTGGATGAAGTCGCGGACACAGCTAGTCTCTAATAAATACCACCCATTCAAATTTTATCAAAATTAGTTTAGTGTTTTGGAAGAATTTGTGGAAGACTAGCTGATGGGCAGGACTTCGTCTGCGTGGATTGAGGTTTTTTGGTTCCCGAGGGCACTCTTTAATGTTCCAAGATAAAAAGTAGCCTATCTTTTGTCCCAGACTATAAAATCTGTCTCTGTGCTAGATCCAAGAAAAGGAATTTCATCCAGATCCGTTCATCCATCCATCCAAACTTTCGAATTTATAACATTATTATAGAAGTAGTATAGCCTAGAAAGAAATAGAAGAATACGTTTCACTTAGCATGACATTCACTGACTGACTGTTGTTTTTTTATAATCTAAAAATAACTCAAAAATTTATGTTTTTTTCAAAAATTATGTTTCAGGGTTTTGCTATGTAAATGACATAGTGATTGCAATTTTAGAACTTTTGAAATACCATCCCCGAGTGCTCTATATAGATATTGATGTTCACCATGGAGACGGTGTGCAGGAAGCATTCTACTTGACAGATAGAGTGATGACTGTGAGCTTCCACAAGTATGGAAACTACTTCTTCCCGGGAACAGGAGATATGTATGAGATTGGTGCTGAAAGTGGGAGGTACTTTTCTGTTAATGTGCCACTAAAAGAGGGAATTGATGATCAGAGTTATGTGCAGGTAAGGGTCCATTCATACGTGTGTTTGTTGTCTATCTGATAAGATTAACTATATATCTTTCTTTGAGCTGTGTCACATCTGTCTCTGAATCCTTCCTTAACATTAGTTGTCGCTTGGAGAACTTAATAATACTAGAACTTGATCACAAGTCGGCTTTATCATCATATCATACTTCATATGGTTTGTCCTTCAATCACGCCGCAACGGAGCAACGGATTGACGTGATTTTTGGCATGGGTATAGTTGAGGACCTGGAGTGACATAGGCTACTTTTTATCCCGGAAAATTAAGGAGTTCCCGCGGGAATAACAAAAAACTTAAACCACGCGGACGAAGTCGCGGGCATCAGCTAGTATTAAATAATTAGCATCAACCAGATATTTTTCCACATCTGTGCGTGTGGGTGTGTGTTCATATTATAAGTGTGAAAGAACAGAGCAATTGATCTGTTTTATATCAACACTTTTTTTATGGGTATAGTTAAGGCAGGCTGTAGGCAATAGTCTAAATAACACAACAAACAGTACTTTATCCCAGAAAATCAGAGTTCCCCTGGGATATTTAAAACCTAAATCCATGTGAACAAAGTCATGGGCATCAGCTAGTCACTAAGTTATTTATTAGTAGGCATATTATATGTTTAACACTCCTTATACTCATTTTCTGTACAGGTATTCAAACCGGTGATATCAAATGTCATGGAGTTCTACAGGCCGACAGCTATTGTTTTACAATGTGGTGCTGACTCTTTGGCGGGTGATAGGCTTGGATGTTTTTCACTGTCAACTCGGGGTCATGGGGAATGTGTTAAGTTTGTGAAGAATCTAAATGTGCCTACACTTGTGGTTGGAGGGGGAGGGTGAGAATATATCAATTATTATAGTACTACACGATTCCCGCGACTTTGTCCGCGTGGATTAGGATTTTTTTATTTGAACACTTTAATTTTAATTTTAAGTAGTCTATGCCTTTGGGATACAACCTACCCCAAATTAGTACCAAATTTCTACAAAATCGGTTGACCGGATGAGCCGTGAAAGGGTAGCAGACCTCGTTTTAAATTAAGCAGAGTTTAAAGGTACTATAAGTTACTTTGTTAAATTGTACTTAGATAATGTGTTGGTCACTAAAGATGTATTTATTTAGATCAATGACAAAGGTATACTCAAACCTAATGTAACATTTTGTTATTTATTCCAGATACACCCTGCGTAATGTCGCTCGATGTTGGACATTCGAAACATCACTTTTGGTTGATGAGAACATTTCAAATGAGCTGCCTTATACAGAATACCTTGAATTTTTCGCTCCCGACTTCCAGTTACATCCAGAAATAAGCAGGTATTGTGAAATTAATAGCTCATACTTTCCTACTACCTGCCTACATACTACTACTACTAACTGCCTCGTTGGTCTAGTAGTTAGCATAGTCGACTGCGGATCACGAGGTCTTGGGTTCGATTCCCGGTCGGGCATAAAAGTTAGGTATTGGGTTTTTCAATTAAGAAATTCTCAGTGCCAGCCCGGAGTTGGAAGTTGGCGGTGCTTCACTCCCGTGCCTCGGAGAGCACGTTAAGCCGTCGGTCCCGGTAATTATCACTAACTATATAATAATCATGATATAATCATGCGCCAACCCGCATTGGAGCAGCGTGGTGGGTCTAAGCTCTAATTCCCGCTCTCCTATGAGAGTGGAGGCCTGTGCACAGCAGTGGGACGTTAATAGGCTATAGTGATGTGATAATGATGATGTGACTTTCCTACTTATATTATAAATGGGAATGCCTGGGTGTTTGTTACTTCTTCACGCCACAATGACGGAACTGATTTGGCTGAAATTTGGAATGGAGATAGCTTATTTATTATCTGAACTAAACTATAGGCTGCATTTTATCCCAGAAAATTAAAGAGTTCCTGCAAGAAACCAAAAGTAAAGTAGGCATCATCTAGTAGTTTATGAAAATGAATGAATATTTTATTTGAAAAGGTTGCATAATAGGGGTTATTATAAAATGAGTAAGAATTTTAAGATATAATCATGATTGTTAATACCGTTGTTCCGTTTCAACAATCTAATGAAATTGAACAGACAGGCGAAAATTAATTCTTTATCTTTTTGAAAATATTAATGGTATTGTATATGCTTCATCTATAAAATACACAAATACATAAAAACTGTAAAATAATTACAGTACATCAAATGCTAACAGCAAACAGTACTTGGAAGCTATTACGAAACATGTATATGACAATCTGAAGATGTGCCAACATTCACCTGCTGTCCAGATGACACATATACCAGGTATTTTATATGCTTTCTATCTATTCTATTTTTTTCAAAACCTTCTAAATATTTATAAAGCTGTTTCTGCTAAAGATGGAACATAATATTTAAGCCGATTAAATGTTGCATAACATCACTATAAATGAATGTATCCATACTAATATTATAAATGCGAAAGTGTGTTTATCAAATTCAAATTTAAATGTTTTATTATTCAAATAAACTTTTACAAGTGCTTTTGAACCATCAAGTGAATCTACCACTGATTTGGAAAACCATTCCTACCGAGAAAAACCAGCAAGAAACTCGGTGGTTGCTCTTTTGAAAAAAAAATTATAATTTAATTAATGTGTAGATACATAAGTAACCGCTGTCCTTAGCGCAAGTCAAATCATATCAGATTGTCGTCTGCTACACTTTAATGGCCCATCTTTTCAACCGAATTTGATGAAAGGAACTAAGGTAAGTTCCTCCTGGGGAAGGACATAGGCTACTTTTTATCCCGAAAAATTACGGAGGTCACTCGGGAATTAAAAAAAACTTAATTGTAAATGTAACATATTGTGTTGAGAGAATTATTTTGTGTTATATAACATTATTTAAACCATGTGGTTTGCGTACCAAAACAACATCCAGTGTAAAACTCAATTAAATTATTTTTCACAGGTGACTTTCTACCTGAAGAATATAGGATAAAGGAGGAACCAGATCCTGACATCCGGATAAGCCAAGAAGAAGCAGACAAAATGGTTGAACCCAAAAACGAATTCTTCGATGATGAGAAGGATAATGACAAGGAAATGGTGCTAGAAACCAAGGAACCATAGCATACGGAGGATGCGGCTGCGAAGACGGCCACTTGACATGAACTTGCATATAAAAAATATAAGAAAAGGTTTATATTTTGAACACAGTGAATTGATGTGAAAATGAAAGTGGGAAACAGTGACTGAAAATTGCTTTGAATGCAAGAGTGACTCCAGATTATGTAACACAATATGTTAAATAACATTATTGTTTAACATTTTTTACTATAGTGTGGACACCATATTATTATGTTACTAGCTGATGCCCGCGACTTCGTCCGCGTGGATTGACGCGGGAACTCTTCGGTCCGTTGAGCCGATCTGGCGTGATTGAGTAACAAACATCCATCCATCCAAACTTTTGCATTTATAATATTAGTATAGATACAATTATATTATTAGTATAGATACAATCATATTACATAACATTGTAATGTGGAAATATTTTTCAATTCAAATATCTATAGCTCAACTGTAGCTAGATCAGAAACTTCTCATCTTTTGTACAAACGAACGTGTATGTCAGGCCCGTATTAATAAACCGACAACAAGCTAAGAACGCGTTCTCAAATATGGTATCAATCTATGCTTAAGACCAATACCTACTCGAGATCCTGTTCTTTGCTAATATCGGTTCATTAAGACATGGCTAATATTCTTTTAAAAAAATCGTAGATTTGCTCAGTATGCCATTTCAAGAGAACTTCTGATAACTTGTGATAGGTACCATCTAACTAGATCGTGTTCAAGTTAAACTGATATATCTAATAAACTGATATATCTAAAAAGAAATATAATGGAAAATGCATTTAACAAAAAAATGTTCATTTTAAAACCCTTCAGATCTCAGATATTATAATAATTGACATGTGCTCGTTAAATGTTGGATAGCATGTTTTCCATTTACTGTATATTGTCTATTTTTAAAACAATAGATAATATAATCATAAACTTTAGAATATTAAACTATAAATCTGTGAACTGGACGTAATGGGGATGTTGCCCATGACAAAAATAAATGCTTTTTTCGGAAGGATTTTGACATGAGCAACATAACATACTCTTTGGAGTGATATTTAGAGTATCTTTACAAAGACGTGATTATACACGTCACCTGTTAGTTTTGTCTGATAACTATTTTAAACTATCGAATAAAAAGTGAGTCGAATATTGTGGGTCGAACCACTTGAACTCGCGGGTTCGACTCGAGTGGAAAAAAAACATTAAACAATTGATTTGGACTTTCCTAAGTGTTAATCTTTTTCTTTTTGAAGTCAAATTGGTAAACTAATATATAATAATTAATTAAAGAACTACAATGTGCTTACAATCATCATCACTTAATTCATTACTATAATATAGGTATTTCTAGTATCTAATTAAATTATTTAGCTACATAATTTAAATATGTACTTACCTAAAAATCATTCCTACATTAATGTGTTGTCTGTATGATAAAAGGATGAACGCAGTTCCTAACATTATTTATTTAATTATAATAAGCCTTCCACGAGTTAGTAGGCATGCTGAGTTAAGTAAGCCTGGGGTATTGCTGCCAAGTGCCAACACTTAAGCCATTGTTTCATTATTGTTGACTTTCGTGCTTTAGAATAATTATTCTAATTTAATAATTATAATCCTTATTTTAGGATTGTTAGGTACGTGACATCAAACTGTCATTTTGAGTAATATTATGTAGGTTTTGCATTAAGCGTTGGCAGTATGGCCCCTCTGCTAGTTGTGTATTTGGAATTCTCAAGTTAAATTATTATTAAATAGGTATCGTCGCTTAGATTATCGCCCTTCAAGTCGAAAAATGGCGGCACCAGTTTTAACGTACGGCTCAATTTACGCAGACGTGCGTCAAATTCAAGCATAAAGCAGCCGCTATTCCAATTAATAATGTATATAACACAGCGTAAGTGCACGTCACCGCACAAATCTCATTCCGCCTATCGCCATATTAGTTTTTCCAGTTTTAGAAGCTGCCGTTTGCCAAAACGAGTACCTACATTTTGACTTTTTACCCAACAGTCCTTTCCGATAGTTCTTTATTGGCGAGTGTTTGCATGCAGTTTTCTACTGCAATATTCTGCAGTGTCTGATGGAGCTCGCTCCGCTCGCGGTGGAAACCCCGCGGCCCGCACTAATAGTCGATGACTGTTAATGAACATGGTGAATGACAGTACATTTTATGTCTGTCGCTACTTTGCATGGCACACTATGGGCACGTTATTTGGAGGTGTGTCCATTTTTAGATTTGATGACTTCTGCCTGCATTCTATTAATTTAATATTGAATTATATTAAAGTGAAAAATAATACTGAAGTGATAAGGAGCAGGTCGTTTTGTAAATACTGCCATGTCACATGTCAGGAATTTGTTTTTGTAATATTGTTTAAAACGTTGTAAATAGTATTCTTTAAAGTAGTGCTACAAGTAGGTAATATGTATAGATAAGGTTTGGAATTGTAAGGTCATAAAGGCGCAAACAAGTAAGGTAGATTAGAATTTTTACTTTCACAGCATTTTTTACGTTTCCAGTGCTACCACATTTTTATGAAAAATAAATTACCTAGTGCTGGGGACAACAAAAACTGATAATAAAATATTATCAATCTTTTTTGTGCTCGGTACAGTAAGAAGTCCCGGGTAGGTAACTAATGTACCAGAACTCGTTACTTGCGGACCTAAGTTTGTTTGTTTGCACCTTTATGTCACCACTATCATTTCACCATTCAAGTGTGATCAAATTTAAGTCGAAATAATAATATTCAAATTTGATGCTGGTTCAGTCAACATCGATGACAATTTGTCATTGACAATTTGAACCTCACTTGGTTTATTAATTAGTATACTATTGTATAATAAAAATAAGTAAATATCTTCTGAGATCTTTAATTTATATTTTGCCACAATAGTTGAGTCTCTTTGTTTCGGGAATATATTATAGGGTATATTTATAAATTATAATTAACGTGACAGGAATATCTTGGCCCAAGATATCCAAGATTCTTATAAGGGGTTATATATATATGTCACCGTAAGATTGCAAAAACCGTTAGAGTGTAATATAACTTCTTCTTCTTCTCTTATCTATGGCCTTTAGTACTGCGGTTTAGTGGTCCGCAGTAATTCCGCCAGTGTCAATGTTAACTTGGAGAAAACAATGTGTAAACGTGTAAACGTGAGATTCTTGAGAGACTTTTCCGTTGTTAGACCTAGTCACCACCAGGACAACACAAATATAATTATAATTTTTTAGACATATATATAATTAGTATAATAGACAGCTGTTAGTAGGTATAGATTAGCACTGATCAAGAAAATACAAAATGTCAATCACCGGGGCTACTAAACATTGAACATAGATGTTAGAAAATTTCCTACAGTTTAATATCATAACAGTTTATATAGTTACATAAACTTCTCAGAACTGAAGGGTCTGGGAAAGAAAGGAGATATGGGAAGTAGATTGGGCGAGGGATACTATAGGGTAGTATATCGTACAAAGATGTAGGATGTTTGGTACAATTAAAGAATATATTATGTTCCACTGTGCCCTCATCCAGACCGCACTCACAAAGCGAGCCATCTCTCACCCGAATTTTAATAAGAAACACCGGAGTACAAACGTGTCCCAGTCGTAGTCTACATAATACAGATATTGTCCTCCTGCTCAGCTTTTTAAATTTAAAAAACCAAGGTTTGCTGGGAATATCAGGCTGAATATGTCTATAATGTTTAGCTGTATTTAACTGTGTATTTTTCCACCTTGTATTCCAGTTTTTATACATGTAGTTTTTAGCCAAAGGAATGATATCTCTTGCAAAGATTTTATTATGAGTTGGAGACCCGCTTTGGGATGCTTGCCTAGCCCACATATCAGCCTGTTCATTCCCATGTATACCTTTGTGTCCTGGTATCCAAGCTAATACTACATCTAAGCCATTATAATGGCAGTGGTGGAGTGTCTCTTTAATATTTAGTATTATTTGGAAGTTCTGAACTTTATTTTTGAAAATATTACCCGTTATTGCTTGTAAGCAGCTCTTAGAATCTGATAGAATCAATACCTTATTCAAGCTGTGGGATTTAATGTATAGTAATGCTTCGAGAATGGCAATGGCTTCTCCAGTGAAAACTGATGTTTGAGGAGGACTTCTGAACATGAGGACAATATTGTACTTGGGGATCCAAACTGCCGAACCAACATTATCATTCTCCGTTAATTTAGAGGCATCAGTGAAGACTAGCATCCATTCTTGCCAGTCTTGATCCAGAGTTTGGCATAGTTTCCTATTAGCTTCATTTTCGTTTTTGGAAATACCAAAATCCAGTCTTATATTAGGTTTGAAAATTAGAGCATCGAAATTGCAGTCAAATAAAGGAAAAACAGGTGATTGAGATATTTGATGCGGCAATGCTTTGCATCTTCTGTAGCTTTCTACTAATCTAGGAGGGTCTTTATTTGCCCAATAGTCTTCAGTGATGACCTTCTGAGCCATTGAGTCAAGGCAAGGAAGCAGTGGGTGGGATTCCACTTGTATAAGCTTGAAAACAAACCGATCTGATAAATATTGTCTCCTTAAATCTAAGGGAGGTTCTACACACTCTGTCATCAAAGCTATTTTAGGGGAGGATTTCATAGCTCCCAGGATGATACGTAGACATTTTGCCTGAATTTTGTTGAGCTTCTCTAAGCCCTCTTTATTGCAGGGCTCAAAGATAAAGGACCCATAGTCAAAGTGGCTTCTAACTAGAGCATTGTATAGCAGTTTCTGGCAGTATGGATGGGAACCCCACCACACTCCAGAAAGAGCTCTCATGATGTTGACGCCTTTTTCACACTTTTGGGCTATTTGATTGAAATTGTGAGTACCTGTCAATTTTGAATCAAGTATAACACCTAAGAATTTCACTGAGGAGTCAGCTTGGTTTGTATGACTTTCATACCTTATTTCTATATCTGGGATGGTTCTTTTCCTAGAGAAGACTACAGTTTTGCTTTTAGACGGGGAGAGACTCAATCCATGCTCATCTAGCCATATGCTAAGATGGTAGGTACATGGCGGAATTTAATTTTATTGCTGCATCCTGAATTGAGTTACTTGAAACATATAATGCCAGATCATCTGCATATTGCAGAGTGTCACAAAAGCTGTTCACGGCCAGTTCTAAGTCATATGTATAGATATTATACAAAAGAGGGCTAAGTACAGATCCTTGTGGGAGCCCCTTCCATATAGTCCTAGGTGACATGAGTTCGTCATTTATCCGTATTTTGATAGATCTAGCCATGTACAGATTTGTGACAAAGTGTACAATCCTCTCAGGAATACTCAGATTGAGCATTTTGCGCCTGAGTAGTGGAAGATTTACACTATCATAGGCAGCGGAGATGTCTAGAAAGACCCCTACCAAGTAATCTCCCCAAAGCAAGGCGTATGTTGGTAGCCAGCATGCTAAGACTATCCATGGTGCTTCTACCCTTTCGGAAGCCAAATTGGGTTTTTCCCAAAATATCCCTACTCTCCACAAACCATTCCAGCCTATTCTTAACCATGTGTTCCATCACCTTGCACAGAGTAGATGAAAGAGCGATGGGGCGGTATGAGTTCGGCTCTGAGGGATCCTTCCCCGGTTTTAAGATTGGCAACACCACCTGAGTTTTCCAGGACTCTGGTATGTTGCCAGACAAAAAAATTTTGTTTAGTATTTGAAGAAAATATGTCTTACCAAAAGTATTCAGGTTTTTTATAAATGAGTAGGGGATGCCATCTTCCCCCGGTGAAGAGTCCCTCAGATCCCCTAACACGGTTTGTAGTTCATCAATGGAAAAAGGTTCATCTAATCTATGCAGAGATGTAGGTAAAATTGTTGTTGGGAGGTGTTCCAGGTCTGGAACAAAGGGTGGGGCTAGCTGCCCTTCAAACTTATATAACCATGGGGATGGATCATTGGAGGAGGAGGGTCCTGGATTCCTTGATCCTCTAAACCTCCTAACACTCCGCCAGACTGTGGCAGAGGGGGTCCTGGGTGATAAGCTCTCACAGAAACCTTTCCAGCCCTTAATTTTTTTTTTGGATAGGGTCCTTCTGGCTTTGGCAGAGTTTTTTTGAAAAGTTAGAAAATTTTCAATGCTCATGTTGCTGTTATATTCTAGTTCCGATTCATCTCTTAGCCTCACAACAGATGTGCACTCTGAGTCCCACCAGGGAGGAGACAGGAATTTTTGTCTAATTTGTTTATTGGGGAAGTGTTTGTCAGCAGCAGTCTCAAGTGTCTGTTGGAAGTGGTTGTATAAACCATTTTCCAAGTTCAGTGGTTCTAGTTGGGATAAGAGGCCATCCACTGTATCAGAGTAAGCACTCCAGTCTACATTGTTGAGCCTATATTTTAAGAGGGGCTTTGGAGTAGGTGCTGGAGATATGTGGTGAGTTATATGGAGCAAAATTGGGTAATGGTCGCTCCCATGAGAGGTCCTGAGGATCTCCCAAGACATATTGTTTGCAATGCTAGGTGAGCAGAGTGAAAGATCTGGGACTGATTGGGGGTTTTGTCCAGGGTAAACTCTATGCGTTGGAGATCCATCATTAAGAACACATACGTTGATCTTGTCAAAAATATCAATTAGGCAATAAGAAAAAGAGTCACAGTGATATGATCCCCATGAAGTATGGTGGCAGTTGAAGTCGCCTAGTATGATCAATGGGGCAGGGAGTTGAGACAGAAGGGATAATAGCTCTGCTTCAAGGTCAGGGTTAGGGTGAGGGATATAGATGGACACAAAGGTTTTATTTAATACTCTAGCAGCAACAACATTGATTTCTTGTGAGTGCTGTGGTAAAGGAAGGAGAGAGTATATTAGAGTTTTTTTAATAAGCAGAGCACAACCACCATATCCATCGGCTCTGTCCTCCCGGAGGCAGGCGAGGCTCGGTATCCTAAAAGTGGACTCCTGCCTCAGCCATGTCTCTGAGACAGCAGCGATGGCAATGTGGTGTTTTCTGAATAATGTTGTAAGTTCATGCTTTTTATTTTTGATGCTTCTACAGTTCCACTGTAGGATTGGGGTTGACTGTGGGATTGTGTGTTTTTGATAGGTCTGTTAATTTTGCAATTTTTTCAGCAACGTTGTTCGGTATGTTATTGTTTGGTTTAAGTATACAATTGTTAAATAATGCCAAAAGAATTTCCATAAGATCTTCGTTGGTGACAGATACTGAGTGATTTTTGAGGGCACATCCGTTTGCAGAGGAAGAGGGCGGAATACTGATAATAGAATTGTGTGTTTGTCTGTCAAAACCTTTAGAGGGTGCTGGTCTAGGTCGTGGGGAAGGGAAAACAGATTTTCTATGAGATCTAGGTGCAGAAGCAGCAGGGTTCCTTCCAATAGGAACTTCTAACACTGGGGTGAATATTTCATTTGATAGGTACATCTGAATAAGGTTTGCGAGTCTGAGGAACTTGAATAGAAGCCTCTATGTATGAGATATTGTTTTCAGACATAATCAATTTGATTTTATGTTGTCTTTGGTGTTCAGGGCAATCCTTGAGTGTGGCTAAGTGTTTTCCCTCACACAATATGCAAAATGTTTCGGCTTGGCAGCTGTCACCGGTATGATCTTTGCCACATCTGAAGCATCTGGGTTTGCTCCTGCATATATTTTTTGTGTGGCCAAATCGGCAGCAATTGTGGCATTGAATAGTGGGGAGGAGATACTTTTCCACTACCAAAGAGGTATAATAAGCATATACATGTTTAGGTAGGACTTGTCCTCTGAAAGTTATTACAACAGATTGGGTGGGGACCCATGATGTGATGCCCTCAGTAATTACCTTGCGGTTTAGTCGTCTTGCTTTCAATACAACCCCACAGTTATCTGGGAGCTCTAGGGCCTCCACCAGTTCGGTCATGGACCATTCCCTGGGAACTCCTCTAATGAGTCCCATGCGGGTAACTTGATATGTAGGTATGGACGCATTGAGTTTATTTCGAGTTAAACAAGGGTGTTGGAGGAATGCATTTGCATCTCCACTGGTTTTAAATTCAACTGCGATTCGGTTCCTACCTACTGCCTTTACACCATCTCGAACTATATTGCTTATGCTGTTTCTAGTTAGTAGCAAGCCTATTTTAATTGGTCTCAATGTTAGTCCGGCAGCAGGGTCCGGTTCCACTCTTGTGATGTGAACAATGAAAGGACCTACGTCATTTAGGCCGTAAGTTCGGTCTAGAATAGCCAGCGATGGGTGAGTGTAAATATTTTGGATTGAATCCATCGACGATTGGCTGAGGTCAGTATCAGCTCGCTTTGTGGGTTGGCTTACGGGTTCCGCGGCACGTTTTTTAGGCCGTTCATTTGTTATGGAGGGATCGGGGCCTGTTTGATCCAGAGGATTCCCTAGGCTATCCACCTCCATCACTTTCTCCTCTCATGCACATAGTACAAATACAACACAAATACAACTCACCAGAAACCACCACCAAGTCTCAAATAGAAACGAAAATCAAAAACCACACAGAGAACACGTGCTTTCGCCAGCTAGCTAGTCCCAATCGTGTAATATAACTAGCGAAATTGTAAACTGTCGACAGATTGTGAACTGTCAATGTTCTGAGTGTAAATTTTTAAAATATTCATTGTTTTCTTGTCTCTTTCTTGTAGGTTAGGTTAGGGTTCGACATAAATAATAGGTTTTATCGGGTTAATATACCTAACAGATTACAACATACCGAAAAATAATGTATTAAATTGCAATCTGTCGACAGTTTACAGTTTCGCTAGTTAGATTACAATCTAACGGGTTTTGCAATCTTACGGTGACTTATACTTTAAAATATGTGACATCATGATCAAATCACTATGGCGGATGATCAACATGAATGAGTAGGAATATAATTTTATAAAGCGGTAAAACTTAGAAAATATCCTACCTAGATATCGAAGATAAACTTAGATGATATTATTACAGGATGGTTTTGGTATACCTATAGTGCAGGTAAAATGAAACTAGGCACACTTAAAAGTTAATTATGTACTTTATTTAAAAAAATAATAATATCACTATTATAAAATATGTAATACAAGAGTAAAATATACAACAGTTAAAAACTTAATAACCACCTAATCTTAGATCAAAGTTATTTTTATGGATATACTGAAGAATTTGAATCACGTCATTAGCTACTAGGTCTACCGTTAGATTAGTTAGCTTATTGCATGACTCTATAATTTGAGTTACGACATCCTTAGAAACTTCAAGAGTGATATCCAACCATAAGTTACTGATGTTACTCAAATAACCCTTCTTTAATACATATAGTAATAACTCATCCACAACCAATTTGGTTTGATATTTTAAAACAAGTTTCGACAGCTTTTTTGTAGATTCCAGGAAGAAAAGCATGATGTCTTCCAGTTTGAAATTTTCATTACCTAATGTTAAACTTTGTAATTCAGAGAAAATGTTATCTGGTCGTCTATAGAAACGTGGTATGAACAAATTATTTGACTGAGTAATGAGGCAAAGACTGACGAGGTTGGGGCAGCAAAGGCCTATGTGTGCAACAGAGTCAATGTTTACAGATTGGTCTATATCCCAAAGCGAAAAATGAGTCAAATATTTGCCTTGAACTTGTAAAAGTCGTTGCAATGACTCGGTGTAAGAGAAAAACGACATGTTTAACACGTTTAACCTAAGATCGCTAACAGTAATTTCTTCTATAATGGACTCCTTATCATTGGCTGACAAATGTGTGACAGATAGTTCTTTAAGACGGGGGCAAATCTTAATCAATTTCCGAATACCTTCGGCTGAAGCAAAATGGCAATTGGCTTTCCGGAGGCTTAGGGGTCCAATGCCTATTTCTGCGCCTATTAGAGTGGAACCGATGTCGCAGGACTCAATATTTAGTTCTTCGAGATAGGGAAGCTCGCGTAGTAGCTTAATGATACCAGCTTGTGTGACACATCGACCCACTCGAGTAGCTCTTTCGTTTCTGGGCGGATCCATCGATAATGTGCGCAGCTGCTTAAGATTTCTTAAACAGCATAAACCAACATCCGAAACATTCCTGATTAATACGGAAGCATTTATAACGGACTTGCAAACATCAACCCTAGAAACAATATTGAGCTCTTCAAGCAGATGACACTTAGTGGCGATTACTTCAAGAATTTCATCAGTACAAACGAATCTCAAGTCAAGGACAACTAAACGACTAAACCAGGGGACTGTTTTGATCCAGAAATGTTGCGATATGCCATTATCAACATAAACTTTGCGAAAGATAGTCATCTTGGGATGTATCAGTACTTGGAGTTGGATATGAGGGTCACCACGGTAACTGCAATTTAATCTTTCTAAACAGAGTGCATCAAAAATCCTGAAACAAATAAGAATATTATTAGCATAGTCCTCAGGCTAGAATTTCTAGATATAAAAGTATACATAGGACAATAATAGGTGATGCTCGCGACTTCGTCCGCGTGGATTGAGGTTTTTTGGTTCCCGCGGGAACTCTTTAATTTTTCGGGATAAAAAGTGTTGTTCCAGACTATAATCTATCTTTGTGCCAAATTTCATCCAGATCCGCTTTGCCGTTCTGGCGAGATTGAGTAACAAACATCTATTTGAGGTTTTTTGGTTCCCGTGGGAACTCTTTAATTTTTTTTATACCATATGTCCGGACTATAACGAAAACAAAAAAAAAGAATTATCCTTTTTGGTGCAGTCGTTCGGAATTTGATAATGCCCGCGACTTCGTCCGCGTGGATTGCGGTTTTTTAATTCCCGCGGGAACTCTTCAATTTTCCGGGATAAAAAGTAGCCTATGTCATTCCCCGGCATGTAAACTATCTCTGTACCAAATTAAAAATTAAATGAAACGCAATTTTTTTAAATATATTAAAACATTCTGTGGAAGTTAAGGAACATACGAAAAAAAAAATTGCCGTTTAGCAACATTCATTTTTTATTTATATAGAATATAGATAGATTACTTTATCAACTAAATAAAAATTTTTGGAGAGAGCTCTAGCAATTATCAAGCTATTTATAATAATGATATCCTTAAATTAGGTATAGAAATTAATGTTAATTATTTATGTTGTGTTGCATTTGCATGTGAAGTTGTTATGGATACTTGGGGCAATAAAGCTAGTCGACCCCAACAATTCCTCAGGCGACGAAACTTTACAGTATGATAAAGTATCATGAGTAGGTACGTATATTTGACCGAGCGAAGCGAAAGTCTCTGAGTCTACTTGAGTGAATTTGCACTTGTCCGTCCGTCCGTCCGTCTGTCAGAGCCTTATAACTTCTGAATTACTGAACGTAATTACTTCAAATTTAAAAATTATATATATAAACCGATGGCCTCCCGCCGAATATGGCTTAAAAAGTAATAAAAATCTTTATTTCAGGGGGGCTCTCGTAGAAGCGAATATGAAGAAAAAATATTTTTATAGCGTTACATAGGGTTGCGGTATATCATTTTAAAGATAATTAGGAATAGAGTCCAAAAATATATTTTTTTTAATTTTTCCCCTATAATTGACGAAATGGGGGGTTCTCAAAGTGGAGATTTTCTAACGTCCAAAGTTGACCTCAGAACTCTAAATTTACTGAAATGCTGAGCCTGAAACTTGGTCAATTATTTGACTTATATCCTGTCCTTGAAAAAAAAATACTAAAATTAGATAAATATTATATGGAAACGAAATCGTTTAATTTTTAATGAGCCTATTATTTACAACAGAACTTCACAATGATGTCAATAGATGGCGCCGCGAGGTCTCAGTTCGGGGCGAACCACTAGTATAAATATCCAATAAAAAATCGTAAAGGAAGTAAGGGTATTTATTCTATACTTAATTGTTAAAGCAGGAAGGTACCTACATTATCGCGTAAACGCAGTTTACGTTTGATAATATAATTTAATATAAAAAATACTTTTTAAACAACCGACTTCAAACTCCCGCGCCAACTTTACAACAACAAGCACATGCTATAGAAAGTATTTATTTTATTGTTGATATTTTAAAAACCGCTCGACCGATTTCGATAAAATTTATATGGGACCACATGGGAAGTATGTTCTTTCAAATAAAAAAAGAATCATCCAAATCGGTCCACCCAGTCAAAATTTCTGAGGTAACAAACATAAAAAACAAAAAAAAATACAGTCGAATTGAGAACCTCCTCCTTTTTTTGAAGTCGGTTGAAAATCGGTTTAAATATCGATGTTCTGCACGATTATTTCGATTTTGAGTGTAAATATAGGTACGCTACTAATATTTTAAAAAGAAATTGATAAAATATTCAGTCATAAATTATATTAAGTAACTTCCGGATGGATTTTTGTTGGATATTTTTGTATAAGTATTGGTTCATACCATACTACAAGCCTGGCAAGTTTCAACAACTGAGAATTTAATGCGGGGGTCTCCATTTAACAAACCGCCCCATTGCCTAGAGCTAGACGAAGGTTTGTGACGTAGAACTATCGCGTAAAATAGACAACAAAACAACACTGCCAATACCAGGCATAACAACTGCCAAAATACTTAACTAGTTTTTTTTACAAAATCTAGTATTTAGTACCATTGATTAAATGCAGCATGTGTGGCCACAGCTTGGATGCAAAATATGCAGTGGAATGGATGTTAGCCTTAATAAGTAAAACCAGTATCAATCATTGCTACAGTTGCAATTGACTGAATTTATATAGTTACTAGATTATTCCCGCGACTTTTCCGGAATAAAAAGTAGCCTATGTCCTTTCCCGGGATACAACCTACCCCTGTACCAAATATTAGTAAATCTGTTGAACAGATAAATTTTTGATTCCCGTGGGAACCTTCAAATTTTCCAGGATACAACCTATCCCTGTACTGAATTTCATCAAAATCGGTTGAACAGATGGGCCGAGAAAGCGTAGCAGACAGACAGACAGACACACTTTCGCATTTATAATATTAGTATGGATTCTAGCCATGACAATGGATTTGGGCTAATAGCGGAAATGTGTTCACCAATCACAGGTGATTGTGATCATTATCACGTAATAAGGCCCCAGATCGCGGCGGCATCCGAATATGTACATAAAAAACAGCGAATGTGCGCTACAGTATGTGCTACATTCCCCTAAATCAGTCTGTATCAACTGGTGACATTTAACATTATTGTGGCTCTTTTTTTATTATAATTGTCGTTTATTTTGGGCACTGACGACACCCAAGCGCATGTGGCGGCATCCAAGCGTATATAGTAGCAATATCCAAGCATACATGGCACATCCAGTACATCCGAGTTCACTATAGTAGAATTTCTAATTGCACAACAATTTTTGACATTTCCAGTGGTACCAGATTTTTATGAAAAAATATATAGTGCTGGGGATAAAAAAGATAAGATTGATAATTTATATGAATCACCTCACTCACTAGGTACAGTAGTCACGGGTAACTATAGAAACGTCTCAAACATTGTGAGTAGACGGCTCAATCTAAGAAAATTATAGAGCATGAGAAACTGGTAATGAACCAGACTCATTCACCTGACACAACTGAACAACATCACATCACCTTCATATGGCATCATTATTTTACAATTTGACATTAGCTGATGTCAAAACGTGTTGTCCAATAAAAAATTCGAGTACAGTAAGTATCTGCTAATAGTAAATTTTCCAGCCATTATAACGTTCAGTCAAGATGTAGCCACCATGTTCTGTGGAATATGCGAGTATTCCCAGTAACTAATACAACATTCACATGCAAATATTCTGAATATTCAACATCAAATAATACATAATTATTTACAGTTTTATAGAATTACTGCATTATCACTTGCTGCACTTAGTCTGAATTATAACCTTGATAACAAATATAAAAGATTGTTTGAATTTTAAAAATTATGATTATTAGGCTGCAAACTACATAATAATTTTTTTATTCATAGATGGGCCATGTTACCGCACTGCACAAATGCACAAACATATTGGTGACCCCCTATATTGGTGACCCCAACGTGATCTACAACCGCCGCCGACGTGATCTACAACTTTAACTGTGAAAGCACCTAGTAGTAGTAGGAGACAAAGAATATCCTGGTCAAAAATCTGCTGTTGTTCTTGGCAGCAAAGTTTTAGTCAGAAACTATAGAGATGGTGATCACAATATTATACCAGCAACAGTCATACTAGGTCTCCAGTAGTAGTATAAGAACGTTATAAACGAAGTCTTTGGTGTACATACCTGGCCGGTAATGTATCCATCAAGAAACATTTCAAGTCATATATTTTTTGTTTCTTGCACTCTTTAAATCCGACTTCTGGATACATTTTTTCGATGGCATAACAACTTTCATTTATCAAGCTAAGGGAACTTTTTATACATAATTGGTACAAATTAATAGGCTGTTTACGAGGCGACATTATTCAAACAAAAGCTGAAATAGTTGACTAAGACCTATGTGATAAATAAATGAAAAATATCTTACAGTGCTACTTTGAGTAAATTTTATGAAGTAAATTACAAGGATTCACTTTAAACATTCACTTCACTTTTTTATCTAAAATTGCCCATTTGTGGTTTTGTAATTGTACGAATACATTTTTTTTGTTTGTTACGAAATAAACTCTGAAAGAATAATAAAATCACAGCTCAATCAAAGATCAAAAGTAATATTTATTATTTATTTACGACAATGTCAAATCACAATTCACATAATATAGGTATATGTTCCGATATACACTGAGAGCACTGTTCAGTGCTCTTACTGGGGAGAAATTCGTCCCATTATGGACTGACAGTATACTGCCGCAGTATCCTAGGGAAATATATGACGTCATAAATCGTCGCCATTTTTGTACTGTGAGCACTGGCGTTTTCGAGGTAAGGTGCTCTCAGTGCTGGCTGCGTTCCGTTTTAAACAGTGACCAGTATAGCTAACTATAAAGGAACGGTTTCGCAGTATACTAAATTGACGTCACACCTTACCGTGCTCACAGTGTATTTCGGAACATACCTTAAAATATTACCAATGTACTCTGTGCCCTAGATCACCAACACTGACCAGAAAAAAAATCATCAATGACGTCTCGACTCTCGAAGACAGTGGTACCAACTCTCGAAAATATTTGTCCCTAAAACAGTCAAAAAGCTTTTTTTTTACAGTACTTTCAAAATTATGATTCAAATTCTTTCTAATTAAAATAGCCCTAAAAATATAAGGGCCCTAAAAGAAGCCCTTTGCATTTGTTTACGCCATAAGGGCCAAAAGCCCTAAGGCGGGAACTGTGCTCGAAGAGACGAAGACGTCTCTATGGTTTTTCTGATCAGTGTTGCTATGTGCAAAATCTGGTTGACTCACAGACATAATAGCTTTGATTAGGTATAATATAAGGATGTGCCCTAACATATTTAAATTGAAGCTTCCTATAACCTTAAAATGGCGCATGGGCGGAGCTTAATGCGGGCATTAGGGCTGAAATTATCGATACCTTAAATTTATTATGTCGATACTTATATACTCGATATAAATTTATCAAAATATAATTACTTAATTAATAATTAAACATAATTTTTGAAATACACTAGTATTCGTATTTTATAATGAACAAGCTGATGCCCGCGACCCCGTCCGCGTGAATTGAGGTTTTTTGTATGAAACAATTTTGTATGAAAAAAAATTTTTTTACTCATCGTTTCGTATAGAAGACAAAAATTCATTCGGAGGAAAAATACGGAGAGAGCTGATGATTGAGGATTTCGAAGACGGATGAAGAGCACAGCCAGGGTATTCAAGATAGGTGGGGTGTGCTCCACCAAATGTCACTCGAAACTTCATCCAATTGACAGTGTGCTGAAAAAAAATTCAAAATGGCGGATTTAAGATGGCCGCCATACAAATTTCGTGTCTATCTCGGAGAGTATAAAAGATGGACGAGTGGTTTCTTGGCAAAAGATGATCAGGACATGAAGGTCTACTTGATGAACAGGAAAAAATTCAAGATGGCGGAATTTATTTTTCCATAGAAAATGTAGTATTGAAGAGGCTTACAAGTGTAGGACTATGCAAGACTTTGATGCGGTTCCTTTTAAATATTTGTTTTTAAAGAAGAACTCTCCATAATTTTCCGGAGAAAAAATACATGGAGGTGTTTATTTCAGAAAGTACCTATACTAAATGGAAGAGTGGAGTGAAAGTACCTATACTAAATCGTTAAGGGATCAACGCACAGCCTAAACCGCTGGGGTTAGCAACTTGAAATTTTGAAAGTAGGTTCCTTTTGTGACGTAGGCGCTCACTAAGGAAAGATTTTTCAAAATTCCACCCCTACGGAGGTGAAATAGGGGGTGAAATTTTGTATGAAAGTCCGTCATTTCTCAAGTTATCTCCAAGAAACATGGTATTGAAATGAAATGAATTGAAAATGAAGAAATACGTGTTTCACAGTTTTCAAAAATTCTACCCCCGAAGGGGTGAAATAGGGGATGAGAGTTTGCATGAAAGTCCTTCATTTCTCAAGATATTCTCGAGTTATATAAACGAAACTTGGTATTATGGCTTTTGTTAAGAAATAAAGAATTACGTTTGTCAGTTTTTCAGAATTCAACCTCTAAAGTGGTAAAATAGGGGTTGAAAATTTGTATGAAAGCTATAGCTATGAAACTTGGTATATGAGCTGCGAGTTAAAAATTAAGAAATACATATTTCACATTTGTTGAAAATTCGACCCCCAAAGGGGTGAAGCAGAGGACAAAAGTTGGTATGAAAGCCTTCATTTCTCAAGATATATTACAAGTTATAATAACGAAACTTGGTACTTTGGCTAACGGTAAAAATAAAGTACGTGTGTCACAGTTTCTCAAAATTTCACTCCCAAAGGGATAAAATAGGGGTTGAAACTTTGCTTCATACAAATTTTCAACCCCTATTTTATCCCATTAAACTTAATATTTGGAATTTTGGTTTGAAATAAAGAAATAGGTACCTGATTCACAGTTTTTTGTAAATTTTATCCCCAAGGACGTTTAATAGATAGTTCGTCCTTCAATCACGCGCAACAGATCAACGTTAGTTTTTGCATGGGTATAGTTGAGGATCTGGTTAGTGATTGGATAGTCATAGGCTACTTTTTATCCCGGAAAATAAAGGAGTGCCCGCGGGAATTGAAAAAAACTCATGCCACGCGAACGAGTGACGCTCAATCACACCAGAACGGCTGACCGGTTTTGATGAAATTTAGTACAGCGATAGATTATACAATAACACATAGGCTACTTTTTATCTCAAAAAAAACCGGCCAAGTGCGAGTCGGACTCGCACACCGAGGGTTCCGTACAAACCTGTAGGTATATAAGCAAAAGTTATGGTATTTTTATTCCACTTATCTATTTTAATTTCAATTTAATACCTCTACGCGTGCATAAGTTTAAAATTATTAAAAATATTTTTATTGTATGATGTAACTAAAAATTTATGCTAACAGCAGAAAGCAGAAACAGCAGAAAGATGATAGTCTGGAATAGCACATAGGCTACTTTTCATTCCCGAAAATTAAAGAGTTCCCGCGGGAACCAAAAACCTCAAATGGATGTTTGTTACTCAATCAGCCAGAACGGCTAAACGGATCTGGATGAAATTTGGCACAGAGATAGATTATAGTCTACACATAGGCTACTTTTTATCCCGGAATAAGTCCTTAATTTCTCAAGTTATAGCCATGAAATTTGGTATGTGAGCTACCGGTTAAAAACAAAGGATTGGTCCTTCAATCACGCCACAACAGAGCAACGGGTATTTTGCACGGGTAGTTGAGGACTTTATCCCGCAAAATTAAGAAGAACCTGTGGGAAAACAAACTTATACCACGCGAACGAAGTCGCAAGCATCCGCTAGTGAATAATAAAAGTAGACAGATAATAAAAATGATTTATTTCTAAAATTTATAAAAATGCAGACATGTTAAGAAAATCTCAATTGCAGCGCAGCGTTGAGGACTCTGAACATAAAATATATATATCTATAACTATACACATCCAATGCAAAAAATCGCATCTCAATCGGCCCAGTACTTTTTGAGAAAAAATGGTAACATTGAAAAATAAAAATCACGATTGCAGCTCATCTTCATGGACTAAGATCCTACATACCTATTACCTAGGAACCTTCTCAGAAGAAAACCGCGTAATTATCGGTCCAGTAGTTTTCAGGAAAATGGTAACAACAAAGTGCACAAACAAACGCACACCTCTTAGGGCAAGTACATATTATACCGTCTCCGTTCCGTCTTGGGTAAAAAATGATTACTCAAAAATTAAAAACCGGCCAAGTGCGAGTCGGACTCGCGCACCGAGGGTTAATTAATATCGTTCTCCGCAAAATGATAACTACATATTATTTTTCCATTTGTAGGCTTGAACTCAGGTCTGTTTTGTTTTTAGCATTTAGCCATTTCATCCTTAATTTAAGATTTTTTGGGAATCTGAAACAATTGTAAAACATTAGTTAAAATTATACACAATAACTGCAATGAAGGGACCAAAAACCACTTGAATAGACACTGTAATTTTCGAATACGAGACACCATCCCGGAGATCGGGTGTCTTAATCACAAGGTTATCATCGCTACAGCCTAAAATGAGTTTGGCAATATTATAAGTTGAAGCTGACTGTTCAATTTCATCTCTCTAGCCCTCTGAGTGAGAAACAGTAAGAGTTATATGAAATTATAATTTTATCGATACTTAATTTAATTGTAAACAATACAATCCCCACACTATATAAGCACTCAAACAAAAACTAATGAAATAATCCAAATTTTCGGGGATAGCGCAAAAATTGGCGTGTTTTGGATTCAGTAACGAAGAAACTAAGATATAATTACTTGAAATAACTTAAAATACTCGCCACAAAAAGAAAAATTAAAACAACTTTGTTACTCACTTATGAAATGAAATTCCTGGGCGTTTTACAATATTATTATTACGACACCCGACAACTGAGCACTTCACCATTGTTGATTACACAAAACTGCACAAAACTAAGCAAAAACACATAAAAATATTATGAAAATATTCACAAAACTGGTAATTAGCCACAACCAAAACACCGGAAGCAATACAGACGCCATATAAAGGTCATATAAAAATTGGCTTCAATAGCAAAATTTGATGACGTCATATGACAATTGCCTGACACGTTCACGCAATAACATAATACACCTGTCTCATTCTAAAAACGTAGCTTTCAATAAGTAAGACTAGTCAAAACATAGTAGTACATGTTTTATTAACAAAATGCATCGTATAACTATAATTGAGTAAAATGTAACACATCCATCTCTATATACCTAACCAAAGCATAATAGTGGATTGACTGCCCGTCGAAATGCATTAAATTGGGGGCGCCACCTATCATCAGGGTAAATTTAAAAGGAAGCGCCAAATATTATTAGAGTAGGTTTGAGAAATAAACAAGGAAATAAAACATTCATCATTATTTTGTACAACGTAAGTTGTTGTTTAAATAACTACCTTATTCGCCAATTATAATAAATTTAACTCACTTCATCAACAAATTGTTACATTCACACCATATCCTTTGCCTACACCAGCGCCACTGTTATATATAGCAACCACTCACAGCAACCACTGGACACTTTTTCAACTTTTCTCCCATAGAGATGACAGTCCTCCAGTCCTTCTACTCTATAAATCTGTGACTAGGTAGACTGATTCTTAAGGAAATTCAAAGTTATCACAGTTATATTATGAGGTTTATGTATTCTATGTACTCTACCCTTCATAGAATACGTAAAATTATGACGTTAGGGCCTAGTTTTTAAAGTGTATTATCTATGGTTTGGGCCATGCAATTAACGTTGTTATAATATTAGTTACGTTTAATAATTTTTCTCAATTTCCATATATTTTGGACTTAGTAAATTTTACAAATTTGTCCCAAATTTTCCGACTCGGGCAAAGCCTGCACGTGAGCGATCGTGCGCGCGCCGCTGTACGACCGGTTACCGGGTTTCGGCGATTTTTCGCTCTAAAAAAACGCTTTTTCGTGTCGTCGTGGTCGTCAACCGATAGACGTCCACCGCTAGACATGTCTATTATCTAAGGACATAGGCAATGAATTTGTATATTATCTAAGGACATAGGTCTCTTTACGGTCTCCCACATGCCGCGGTCTTGCGTCGTCTGCTATTTAGAACATGAAAATAATAGGAATATCTAGGGTAGACCGGGGTCAATTAAAACGGGTTATAATTGAAACAACCCACATATCTTGGGAACCATGATACCTATACACGCTTATGATGCAACGTTCGTTGCTTTGGCGGCCATGATGAGTTTGGAAGCTAGTAGCCTCCTTGGAGTAAATGTATTCTATGCTAGTAGCACTCGAGCCACCGAGCGACGCAGTCGTGTACGAGTACCGAAAGGATTTTGCGCCAAAAGTAAGAATTTACGATGTTTTTGTTTTTGTGTTTACTTTTTTATTCATTATAGTTTGGTTAATGTTATTATTTTAGTGTCTTGCATAGCTATTTAGGAGTGATTCTATTACTGTAGATTAACGTCAGAGTAAATTTAAAAGAAAATATTGACGATTTTAGTAGAAAATGAGAGATGGGTACCTTTAAAACAATTTACCTGTGGACGGTTGAAACGTTTCAATCGTCCACGTGTTTCAACCGTCCCACTTTTTATCCGACTGCGTAGAAAGCGGTTAAGTATATTTTTTTTCAAAGCATTAAGATGTAAGTATGGCTATTCTTTTGGCACACACTTTATTCTAAAGGAGAAAATTAACACAATTTTATTCTAGAAAAAAATTAGTTAATAAATCTTATCTACTTTTTTTTTACTTTTGTGCAGTTGTTCACTGCGTCGGGTATTTTTTTATTAACCGACTTCAAAAGGAAGGTATGTTTGTATGTATGTATGTATGTATGTATATTATTCATTATATTTTCTCGGAAAACAATAGACCTATTTTAATGATTTTTCACTATGATATAATATACGTACATTCAAGAAGGTTTAATATATAATACACCTAGGCGTCTTTCTTATGTATGATGATATTAGCTTTCTTTTTGATTCTGAGACATTAAGTTAATTGATTTTTATTTCGTGTATTGTTTCAGATGCCCAGAAAACGTAAACTTGTTGCGGACAGGAGCTCCAAAAACATTTTTCAATACCAGCAAGCATATGAAGAACTATTAGCTGGAAAATCACTAAGAAAGGCGGCCGAAATGTTTAGTTTAGACCACGTCACATTGAGACGTTATAAACAGAAGCGAGAAAGTGCGCCTCAAAACACACCTGTTGAAAACATATGTATGGGTTACAATTCGGCAAAAAGAATTTTTACATCCGAACAAGAAAAAGAAATCGTAGCATATGCTATTAGGTCTGCTGATATTTACTTTGGACTGACGACAAAAGATATGAGAAAACTGGCATACGATTTAACTGTCCGATACAACCTCAAAAGGCCACCCTCTTGGGATGAAAATGAGATTGCTGGAGTGGAGGGGTTTCGGGGATTTTTAGATCGTCATCCGGAATTGTCAATCAGGTGTGCTCAAGCTACAAGTCCAGTTTCAATAAGAAAAATGTGGATGAATTTTTTGATAATTTGGCTATGGTACTTAATCGCGACAAATTTGAACCAAAGGACATATACAATGTAGATGAAACTGGCATTACGACGGTGCAAAAACTAAATCGAATTGTGACAAAGAAAGGAACTCGACAAGTCGGTGCAATAACATCGGCTGAGCGTGGAACGCTAGTAACTGTTACCGTCGCAGCTAATGCGATTGGGAATGTAATTCCACCAATGTTTACGTTTCCAAGAGTCCGCTTTCAGGAAAATTTTTTGAGACATGGTCCTGTTGGTAGTATTGGAACGGCCAATAAGTCTGGGTGGATGCAGGAAGACGATTTCCTCGTCTTTCTTCAACATTTCCAAAGACACACCCATTGTTCTACAAATCATAAAAAGCTGTTACTTCTAGACAACCATTCTTCGCATGTGTCAATTAAAGTCATTGATTTTTGCCGTGAAAATGGTATCGTCATGCTGTCTTATCCTCCACACTGCAGCCATAAGCTACAGCCGTTAGACCGTTCTGTATACGGTCCTCTCAAAAAAGCTGTGAATACAGCATGTGATGGGTGGATGAGAACAAACCCGGGAAAAACAATGACCATTTACGACATTCCAGGAATAGTTGCCATTGCTCTTCCCCGGGCTGCGACTTTGGATAACGTACAAGCTGGGTTTCGGAATTCTGGAATTTGTCCATTTAATAGACATATATTTAGTGATTTAGATTTTGCACCCTCATATGTTACGGACCGGCCAAATCCAAATGTACAGGATTCAGAAGTTTCACCGCCAAATTCTTATTCTATACCTGAGTTGGAAATTCAGCACGACCTCACCACTGCGATATCAACACCGGAGCCAAACTTTTCTACAGGACTTACAGCCGTTACTCCATCTTCATTAAGACGCTCACTGACTCCACAGCCAAGTTCCGCTGCCATACCCGAGTTGGAAATTCAGGATGACCTAACCACCCCAACAACAACACCGGAGCCATTTTTTGCTACAGGATTAACAGCCCCTACTCTATCTTCTGTAAGACGCTCATTAACTCCACATCCAAGTTCTTCTGCCATACTTGAATCGGAAATTCAGCATGACTTCACAATCAACACAACAACGACCCCGGAGCCAACTTTTACAACGGGACTTGCAGCCGCTACTTTATCTTCTGTAAGACGCTCATTGACTCCACAGCCAATTTCTTCTACCATACCCGAGTTGGAAATTCAGGACCTCATCACCCTAATAACGACACCGCAGCCAAAGTCTGCCACAGGACTTGCAACCTTTCCAATTTCTTCTGCTATACATAAATCGGAAATTCAATATGAGTTTACCAGCCAGACGACGCTACGCATGAGTCTGCTTTAGGACTAGAAGTCGTTGATATAGAACCGATTTCGAAATTCACTGATACTCCGCGGCCATTGACTGCTGATCCTCTTGATATTACGAACAACAAACAACATTTTATGAGTGAATTTTCACCTGAATGCTTCAGACCGTTACCCAAAGCACCACCAAGAAAAGTTCTAACCAATCAAAAAAAAAGGAGATCAACGGTGTATACCGATACTCCAGAAAAAAACAACATTAAAACACAAACTGAGGAGAGAGATAGAAAAAGAAATGCCCGAAACCGAAAACCAAAAATAAATTTAGAAGTAAAGAAGCGATATAAGACAACAAACAAGAAACCAACAAACACTTCTAGCTCAGAAGATGAAGACATGATAATGCCGCAATCTCCTGAATCTACGTATGATGTCGCAGAAGATGATTTTGATGACCTTGAATTAGATTCATCTACTTGTGAATCGTCTATATCGGAAAATGGGGAAAGGTCTAAAAATCTTCAGCAAGAAGACTGGGCGATTATCAATATATTATCCATGAAAAATGTGGTACATTGCTACGTCGGACAGATCAAATCTATAACTAAAGTTTTTTTTTTTTTTTCGTGTCTTAACTTATAATTAAGCTTAGATAAGGAATGAGATTGCACCTTCTAGATATGACCACAACATGCAAAATTAAGCTGTTAAGCTGTCGCTATACTAACAAGCTAATAACAAACACAATTAAATATCACTCGCATAATAGCAACTCCAGTACGAAGAGTAGGCTTAAATGTAAAATACATTGAGAAAAAGATAAACAAATTACTTGAAAATATGTTTTAGCTGTTTTTTAAATGAGGTCAAAGAACTATTAAATATGTCGCAACTATTTCTGTGAGCATTAATAAAAGTGCAAATGCGGTAGACAGGCGCATGTTGGCCTGCATTGGTACGACATGATGGCAAATGAAATGGCTTGCGATTTTGCAGGCGACTACAAGACCGCGGTACACAAAACTTTAGGCGCTCTAATATCTCCGGTGAGTCAATATAGCCATTGATAATTTTATAAAAGAAAACCATGTCCAGAATTTTACGTCTGTCCCTAAGTGATAAAAGATTATATGATCGTAAGCGCAAATCATACGAGTCTAATTCTCGACATTTGTTATTATTGTAGGTTAGGTGGTAAATGAAGCGTTTCTGAATACGTTCCAATCTGTCACAATGAACGTTACCTATACGATGGGCTCCAGACTGGGCTACAGTATTCTAGGATACTCCTCACAAGAGAGTTATAAATGGTAACGGACAGATTCGGATCGCGGAACAGTTTCATCTGACGCGATATAAAACCAGATAATTTAGATGACTTTTTTGCAATAGCGTCAAAATGATGGCGAAAGGACAGTGAGGAGTCTATGAGGATCCCCAAATCTCGGACAACATCAACTTCCCTCAACGGAACGTTATGAGCATAATAAAGACAATCGGTTTTAGACTTTTTCCTGGTGAATTTTATAAGCATACATTTATCCAAATTTAAAGCCATTCAAAGCGAAGCCAAATTCGGATATATAGTACGTTTTGCTAAAAAGATTGATAACCATAAATTTAAGTGGCCTGTCAAAGATGACATTTCGGAGATAGCTCGGTTTCAAGTTGTAAAAAAATTTGACAGTCCTACTATTAAGTCTAACAGCAGGCGTGTAATAATACTTGAATTTAAAAAATCTTTGCAAAAGTTTAAAATCGAGTAAACTTTCAAAATTCTTTTATGTTTTTAAACTTTTTATTTTAACAATCCCAATTTTTACTTTTCATTATAATGTCGATTAATTTATAATTTCTAATATCCATATTTTTAGCAATCCCAGTTAGGGGGTTTGAGTTCCTAATTTCTAATTTAAGACACGCTGATTTGATCTCCATTTTTTTTATTTTTCGTTCTAATGTAGATTAATATCTATAATACATATTTGAATATATGTATTTTTAATTACTTTTAGCAATCCCAGTTAAGGGTTTTGAGTTAATAATGTTTAGTTTTAAGAGAAGCTGATTTGATCTCCATCTTTTTATTTTTCATTCTAATGTGGATTAAATTATATATTTGAATAGATACCCATATTTTTAACTACTTTTAGCAATCCCAGTTAAGGGTTTTGAGTTCCTAAATTTTAATTTAAGAGTCGATTAATTTATATATTTGTAAACCCATATTTTTAATTCTAGTTTTAGCAATCCCAGTTTGGAGTTCCTAATTTTTTGTTATACCTAACTGATTTGAACTTCTCTGAAATTTTATTTCATAAGAAGATGCACTCCTATAATTCAGGTCAATAAATAATTGTTATGATTGAAACATTGTTATGATTGAAACATTGTTATGATTGAAACAAGCTGTGTTGTATGAGAAGAGATTTTTCTTATTTTTTGCCGTTAGGTGCCATTCTAGCTTATAAGCACATTAAATTTATGCTAAATATGTGAAATACTATTCATTAGTACAAATTAGAAAACTTTAGTCACACAAATAAAAGAAATATTGAGTTGTTTATGTTAAAAAAGTTTTTACATTAATAATTTTTGAAATATTTATGATATGTTAACTGTTATGTCTCGATGTCAATAAGTAGTTTTGCAGGAAGTAAAATTGCTAAGACTGATTAATAAAGCTTTAGTAGTTACAAACTTATTAGAGCGTTTCAATTAACACTATATTATACTGTTTCAACCGTCCTTGGGGTGGGGTCAATAGAACCATGTTTCCTGGTCTTCCTTAATTGTGGATTGCAGCTGAACTATTTGAGATAGAGTTACAAATAATGTTTTTAGGGTTCCGTACCCAAAGGGTAAAAACGGGACCCTATTACTAAGACTCCGTTGTCTGTCTGTCTGTCTGTCTGTCTGTCTGTCTGTCTGTCTCCAGGCTGTATCTCATAGACCGTGATAGCTAGAAAGCTGAAATTTTCACAAATGATGTATTTCCGTTGCCACTATAACAACAAATACTAAAAATTAAAAAAATATATATATTAAGGGGGGTCCCCATACAATAAACGTGTTTTTTTCGTATTTTTTTGCTCAATATTAAAAACGGTAACAGGTAGACGGTTCAAATTTTCACAGAATATTAACTTGTATATTACCTTTCAAAATAAATAATTAAATATCAATAAAGTAAAAATTAAAGGGGGGCTCCCATACAACAAACGTAATTTTTTGATATTAACAGTAAACCTCTACAAACAAAGTTAGTTTTGCGGTTCATTAACAAAGGTAATTATACCTACTTCTTGAGTACGGAACCCTCGGTGCGCGAGTCCGACTCGCACTTGGCCGATTTTTTTAGTAACCAGATAACAATCCTTTCAACTATATAAATATGAGATATTTGGGCTTTAATGATACTTCACTGCACAAGGTTTAAGTAAAATTGTTTCAATTGTCCCCGGTCTACCCTACTTAACTAGTTTAATTACTATCTTGACAATAATGAATTTCTTCTTCTTTTTCTGAATAAATTTATTTTGTCAAGTGCTCAAAGAATAAGACAATGACGATGGCAGACGCATACCTATAATTTCCACTCTGTCTATTCCACCAAAATCTACCTACTCCTCCTTTCTCAGTGCGGGTTTGAATCTCAGGTAGGTATTCTCATAAATAAACTGAGCCACCTGCCACAATAATATTTCAGGATTTGTTTGTTGTTTCATAATAATACGATATTGGTTCATACTTACCTACTTAATTTTATAAATGCGAAAGTGTTTCTGTCTTCGCGTATGTCTGTCAGCTATCTTTTCATAAACTTGCGTAGGTACTTCTTGTTGATAAAAAGTTGCATCCCGGATGCACCTTCATACCTACTTTAACAATTGGGTGTAGTACCAATAAAAATACCTACCAACCAACTTACCAAAACGATGTTTGTAGGTAATTTGGTTCTCTTGTGATCTAGTGGTTAGCATGTTCGACTGCGGCCGACGAGGTCCCGGGTTCGAGTCCCGGGTCCGGTCCAGAATTAAGTAGGTACATATTGGTTTTTCTGATTAGAAATTCTCAGTACTAGCCTGGGCCCCGGACAATGAAATATTATCTAAGGCCCCGGAGTTAGGAAGTAGGAGCCACTTTACAAGTAAATGTATGAGTACCTACCTACTTATTTGCGAGTTGCGACGCGACTTGCACGTACGTTTGACTTGAGGAATCGGATTATCGGAGAGGTTCTGAATAGAAAAACAATGAAAATCGTTGAATAAACATTTTCTTTAATAATTTTGATCAGTATTAAATTAGACGAAATTAATAATTATTTACTAACTATAGGTACAACTTTTTTTGGGATATCTACTTAGGTAGGTATAATCAACGAATAAAATTATATTTCATTCGGTTCTTAGCCATAAAGTAATACTGTAAAACTACCTACCAATAACTAATTTTAAATTAGCTATCTGATTTAAGTATAACAATATTATATCTATTAATTAATTTCTCTCTAGTAAAATCTAAGATAAACTTTATCTAATCTAAGTCCCTATAATAGGTAGGACTTAATCACCTTTCCATAATATCCTAAGGTATGTTCTATGTACCTACCTATCCTGCCCTAAATATAAACCTTCATTCTTTTTAAATCCAACCACTAAATACAATAGTATTTTTGGCACATATTTATGTTGTTATATTGTTTATTATTTTCAGTGAGTAGATACCTATTTTTAATATTTATATTTTTTTACTCCTAGCTTTATTAAAGAATTGGACATACTTACTAATATTATAAATGCGAAAGTGTGTTTGTTTGTTGGTTTATTGGTTTGTTGATTTGTCCTTCAATCACGCCGCAACGGAGCAACGGATCGACGTTGATTTTTTGCATGGGTGATAGTTGAGGACCTGGAGAGTGACATAGGCTACTTTTTATCCCGGAAAATTGAGGAGATCCCGTGGGAATTTAAAAACTTATTCCACGCGAACGAAGTCACGGGCATCAGCTATTATTTTATTAAATGTAACTACCTATATCGTATCATTATTTTATTATATACTTTATTATTTTAATTTACCTACTTTAACTGCCATAGAGCTTACATTACTATATAAATATAAATCATTGTGCTTCATTTGATGAATGTTTAAACTAGTTACTTACCCTAATTAAAAATAAAAGTTAACGAATAATTACTATAGTAGGTACCACTTACCTACTTATGTAAATACCTATATTTTGATGTTTACATATATAAGCAAAAGTTTATAATAATTAGATAGGTAATAATAATAACACGTATAAATAGTAGGTAGGTATATTAATTTACCAACTTTTGTTAATAAAATATTATGGGTTGTTGAAAAAGAAGAAATTATTTAGTATTTTAAATCTATAATCACATAGCAAAGCACAGACATCAAAATAGTTATTTTTACTGAAGATATTAGGTATTAGGTATGATTTGTGCAATAGAAATATCTCGATTTAAAATGATTTTTATTCAAACGACTATGAAAACTATCAACACAAGTCAATTAAATACATAAACTTACCTACTTAATGCTGAGATTACAATGGAAAATAAATTACTATAAAATGTGAGTTATCATTCACAATGACAATAATTATAACTAATTGACCTCCAACATCAAGTCTTCTTTCGAGATCACGTTCTACTACTGACCCACTAGGTTTAAACTGTTTATCCAATCCATTCCTCAGACCGGAATTTACATTAAAATGTTTAAAATCTACTTTTTGTCTGTTATTACTACTAACGCTTGGACCAGATTTATTATTTTCTACGTTTACAGTTTCATGATTTACAGTGTTATTATTACAACACTGCATTTTGGTGTCGTATTCAGTAATTTCAGCACATAGCGGGTCTCGAATCGTAGCGGATCAGAGTTTTTTATGAGAATCACAACTTGAACTTTTCAGAGAGCCATATCGCCTGTTTCCAGAGATTGTGGATGGAGTATCGCGGTCCAAACTCGCTGCTCGTAAAATGAGGCCTCTTGAAGTTAGCAAAGATGACCCGGGTAGTGTCTAGAAAAATACAAAAGAGAATGATTAAACCACATTAGCAAAGATAGATTTTTGATAGATAAGAGCATTGTACTATTCAACTCACAAATATTTAGCTGTTGTGTTCGGCTAGAAAAAAAAAAGATTCAAGCATACTCAATAAAAAAAATCAGTGAAAAGTGTGGCAGATGTCATCACATTTTAAGCGTCTGTATATGAGAGTCTCAGCAGCTTTAATAGCAAAGTGATTCCAGAACCAAGTAAGGTTAAACTTCAACAACGATTATTATTAAAGTTAAAAATGGTAGAGATAACTACACGAAAGATTAGGTAGACCCGAGAGCACAAGCTTCTTGGGTCGGAATCCGAATAAACAGTTAAATCATTGCTTCTTTTACTTCAAAGTTAAAAAAATAGTAAACTCTACTCTAGGACTTAAGGTCGTGTTTAGAAGAGAAAATAAACAGTTGGTCCACTTAGAATATTTACTACCGTGTTGAACTTTGAACAATTTATTCCAAGACTACGCATGTGCTTAAGTACCTATCTAAGTATTGGTGTCGAATTAAGTATGACCAATTTCGGTTTTGATTTAGTTCTTTATTGTTCCAAAAGAACAATAGAAGTTGAGTAAACAAGAAGTAATAAACCTGTTCTCCAATGGATCCACCGCGATGATGCCGTCTTCCAGTGTCCGTGAAGGAGGTTTCTAATGACCGGTGTGAGATGTCGCTCGCCTGTGACAGCAGTTGAGTAGTGGAACTCGAATCTTCCATATTGGAGTCGTCAGGGCTGTCTTCACGCTGTGGGGTATCGGATTCCTGTACACCAAGCGTTTTGAAAGACTGTTGAGAACGTCTAAAGCTTTTAATGGCACTTTGACATTCATTATCTTTTCCAGCAGACTTGTTAATCAACATTGACATGACATTTAAAACCCTAAAGACCCAGTGAAGTAATCAATATCAATGGTATCAATACTAATAAAAAAATATTATAAATGGGAATCCTTCACGGCCCCTCTGTTCAACCAATTTTGATATAGAGGTAAGTCTCATCCCGGGTAAGATATACATTGTTAGGCTACTTTTTATCCCGTAAAATCAAAAAGTTCCCACAAGAAAATCAAATTATGTAGGTATAAGTACATACCAACGTGCTGAGCAATAAACCGATAACCAGTTTGTATGGAAGTAGGTAAGATTTACGAATTTGTTGTGTAGTGTTTTAATTTCTGTACCTCCTCTAAGTCCCTCAAGGGTGAAGGGTAATGATGTCTTCTGTTGTCTTCTCTTTCCTTCTCTCGCTCCCTCTTTTCTAATTCATCTGCCAGCATCATGACTTCCCAATCGCTTCCACTGCCAGCAAACGCTGGAAAATTGTTAATTCAAAATAAATAATTTTCTATATTCTTTCTAATTTGAAAATTGCTTTTGGATTTTGTATGATGAATATGAAAACTTCTTCCTAAGGATATAATTTTTTAAGGTTGTACGTAGACCGTGCAATGTTTTTATTTTCAGAGCTTTAATAGGGCTGCCCAGTTTTTAAAGGGTATTTTGCTGAATACTAAAGAACCTCCCACCCGATTGTGTAAGAAAATCGTTGAAGTAAACGTTTGTCAAACATGTTAGTTTGAACTTTTTAAGGACTTCATACGAGTAGATGGAGGGACAAGTGGCCTTGAGGGACGAGTGGCCTAGTTGTGACAACGCATATCAGTCGATTGCGAAGGTTAAGCTACGTAGACCCAAGTCGGTAACTGGATGGGTGAACGAATTTGGAGGTTCAAATTTGGCCTTTTCGTTTCCTCCGTGCCTCGGAGAGCACGTAAAGCTGTCGGTCCCGGTTATTATCACTAACATCTGATAATAATCGTTACAAAAACCTAAGAGTTTAAATAGGTACTCTTAGTTGAATCGTATGCGGAAGGACGTGGGAACCCACCGCATTATTATCCCAAGAAAACTCCTACCATTATTTGTTTAATGGAAAGGGGTCACGACCCTCGGTAATGAGGAATACGACGCAGAGAGAGAGAGAGAGAGAGAGACGAGTAGATGCCTGCGCGTCAAAAAGTATGTGTGAACCACCTACTGAAACAGTTCGAGTAATATATTTTAAGCTCTCAAATGATTAAGATTTTCTTAAACAATTGGGTCTCTGGTTCATTTGGATGCAGGCTAGTGCTCCTGTAAGCCAGGACATGAAACGATCAAGTCAATCGTGATGACAATAATGTGAACTTCTGCTGTAGTAATAAATATTTTTTCTTAAAATAATTAATGCAAATTATTTGGCCATATTACTACGTATGTTTATAAACTTCAGTTAAGAATATAGTATAGTAAGAATATATATATGTCACCGTAAGATTGCAAAGGCCGTTGGATTGTAATCTAACTAGCGATATTGTAAACTGTCGACAGATTACAATTTAACGCATTATTTTTCGGTAGATTGTAATCTGTTAGTTAAATTAACCCGATGAAGGCCGGGCACTACGTATTTATTTATGTCGAACCCTAACCTAACCTACAAGAAAGAGACAAGAAAACGTAAATACAATGAATATTTCAAAAATTGACACTCGGAACATTGAACGGTTCACAATCCGTCGACAGTTTTCAATATCGCTAGTTGAATTACAATCTAACGGTTTTTGCAATCTTACGGTGACATATACCTACATACCTCTAATGGTTGATTCATCCTCATAGCTAGAGAAACTTCGTCCCCGTTTTGAGTTGTTGTCGATGAACTCTTCGAAGACTGGCGTACGCGGTACGCACTCAGAGTCGCTACTTGATGATGTTGAAGTACTAAAAAAATTGCACTCTTATGTAATATTGTTAGCTAAAGACAATATAGGTAGCGGAAAAAGTTCCATGCATCTCCAGTTATGCAATATTATAAATACGCGCTTATCTTAACGTGATAATGATAAATTAGGTACAAAAAACAATTCGCTTGACTAAAAAAAAAATACCAATCTTTGGCGTGACGATGAAAATTGACAAAATGAATGTTTAATACCTTTCACTCCAGCTAAGATCACTGCCCATATCGAGCACCACGTCATTGCAATTTGCAGCCTTTGGAGTAGCACCTCGGTTGTAGCCGAAGAAAGATCCTAAACTGAACTTGCGTTGTTGTCTGTGCGATCTTTGTTCTGTAATCAGGCAGATTTATACACATTAATAGGCACGAGGTAGGTTATATAGGTACATTATGCACTCAGTACTATTAGTTAGTAGGTGTTTTATTACGCTCACTTATATCTTTTCTTCCCGTATGATGCATCCCTGTGTCTACCGATAGAGTCTTCTTTATTTTACTCCTAGTGTTATCGAGATGTGTGCCAAAAAAGTGAAATGGATGTATTCCTCGTCTGCTTGTACGAAGACTTGACTGTTCTGGACTTAGGAGCGAACGGTCTTCGGAAGAAGTATGGGGTGATAATGGCCTGAAATATAAACATAATTTGGGATAAAATAATAATGAAATATCAATTGTTGAAAAATTTTATCTTCCATTTATTATATTCCACCTTGTCATATCTTGCAACTCTAATGTCTCTTGGTTACTATGGTCATCCCAAGATTTTCTAAGTTTCAATTTCTCGGCTCGTTTCCTCGAATACGTTCCAGCTTTCCCATCCAAATTTAAATCTAGTCGTTTTGATTTGCTTACAGTCCAGTCCTCTTTACTAGATGTTTTACTTGCTCTGTTTGATAAAGAATCTGCTAAACTTTGCAATTCTGAATAAGAAAGCTTAGACAATTCTATTCCTTCAGTAATTTCTGTAAGTGTTTCTTCTGTCAGTTCTTCGCTGGTGGCTGATTCTTCAGGCAATTTTGGTGAGATTTCTAGATCTACGGATTTAGGATCTTCATCAATTGCTTCTGGTGGCGATGTTGTAAACACCGTATCTAAAGAGTCACCTCTCTAAAACATAGGAACATTGTTAAATTTAAATTTATAATCATGTTGAAATAAATGACCAATGAGATCATTATTACCATAAATCCTTCATCAACGCCAGATATGTTATCATCACTTCCTGAGCTAGTATTTTTTGACTGCTGTTGGTTTAGTATATTACTCCCATTAAACTGTTGTGCATCTAATTCTACTGTTTCTGTATTAGATGTTACTGCTGGAAGACCGAGCCTTTCAAGTTCTTGTATACGCTTTTGAAGCTGACTAATTATTTCATCGCGTTTACGAACTTCGTTTTCTAAACGGTTAAACCTGTAGTGGAAAAAACATAATTTTTTATTCCATTCAAACCAAAATATTTATGTTTTTTTTTTATGAAATCGTGTAAGAATCACTGTTATGCTATGTAATTGTATAGTTTGTATAAACTGTGAGCAGTTCGCATTCTACCTTTCCTGAAATTTTCCTTGAACTTCATGTAAATGACCCTGTATTACTTGTTTAATTCCAAGGAGCACTTCTCCAAAATATTCTTGTTCTTCTATTGAACCTGGAAAAATAAATAAATATATGTGTTCATACATATTATATATTTAAATAAAACACAAATATAACATAAATAAATTATTATTAGCATTTACCTCTTAATAATTTCCTTTGGTTAGCTACTGCTGATATAATTGTTATTTTGGATTTTTCCGATGGTACTCGAATATCCTCCGGTCGTAGTGATTTATAATCATACGGTAGTTCGACATTCTTTTGTGGAAGACTTTCCGTCTTGGGAAGTGGATTCGTATTATTAAGTTGATTTTGAGGAATTGGAGTACTTTCTTTAGTATCTGATATAGTTATTTGAGGAGTAGTTGATTGAGATAACGATGAAACTAACGGAGTAGTCATGGTAAAAACTTCATCAGTATCATCTATGGGCACACTGGAAGGTGGCGACGGTAACGTATGCCGGTGAAATGTGACACTTTTTGCAAATTTAGAGTGTCTAGCAGCATATCCTTCTAAGGTTGGTGCACGGAATAATTTTTTTAGTTCATTACTTTTTTCAGGACTCTCTGTGGGAGTGACATCTTCAGACAATTTCTTTAAAATTGACTTTAGAGTGCGTCTCTCAAGGGTTTCATTTGACTCGTGACTTTCTATTGAATCCGTAGATTTTCGTTTGAATTTTCTTTTGTCCATTGTACTACCTTCGGAAAGACTTCTAGTAAGCGTGTCGGATATTAAATCTTCTGAGGAACCAGTACAGTCAAGACTTGAACTTCTGATTTTAATAACTTTTTCAAGCTCTGCTAACTTTTGCCGTTCGTTAAGAATTTTTAGCTTTTTTACAAATGGTAAACCACCATACTCTGGTGATAGATCATCAATAGATCTATATTTTTTATCTTTCGATAATAACCCAGTGACTATGGTTGTGGCTATTCTTTCATCTGATCTAGTAATACAACTAGCCTTTGGCGACATCGTTAGCAAATCTAAAGAGCTCTGTTGGACGGATTCCACATGGCAAATCAAAGATTTATCCTCCTTGTCATTATCACTTTGAACAACTCTGTTATTATTGTCTATCTTAACAAGTTCTGCTCTATCAATTAAAGGCTCTCTAATATTTACGTTTGATTCTGAACTGGGAAGATCGATGATGGTCCCTTCAACTGCAGTGTCTAATTGATATTTCTCTTCAAAAGATTTGCTATAACTTTTTGATTCTCCTAAAATTGCCGCTTTTTTCAATTTATTCCAGGGCTTTTTGTTTTTTGTTTCCTCTTGAGATTCTTTGGTTTGTAGAGGATTAATTTCAACAGTGTGTTTTTCAGATGCTAAAGTTCTGCATTTTTCTGTTGAAGATGTGTCATTTTCTTTTGCCGAAGTTCCACTTTGCAGTAGTTTTAATTTATCTCGAAAAGTTGATCCCATGGATTTTGCAGGTGATTTGATTTTACTAACAACAGATTGGGGTATTGATATTGTATGCACTTCAGTTTTTGGTGTTGGCTCAACAAAAGCGGCAGGTTTTTCACTGATATCCTTGTTAAGAGGCTGGCATACTGCTGTCCCATCACTTTGCACTTGTAGTATTTTGTCTCTAAAACTAACTTTAGGTTTAGACGCTCCATCACTTGATCCTGATGAGTTTTTCCTAGACATTTTTGCGGTTGGACTTTGAAGTTTACCAGGCGAACTCGATTCGGATCCCTTTCTAAACGGACTCAAATTTCTTACAGTTGGACTTAATGGGCTTTTTATTGAGCTAGGACTGATTGTTTCTGAGCTGGATGGTTGGTTACTAGTAGAAGGTGTTAATTGATTCTTATCTCTTTCCTCTTTCGCTTTGAGGAGCAATAATCTTTGTAACAAAGGGAGACCTGCTCCAATAACCTCTGGTTGTATATCAGGTGCAGAACTTGTAGAAGGCGTTGGATGCGACGGTGGAGGTGAAATTATTGAAGATGTTGAGTGTCTTTGTTTTGCTACTTTCTCTTCGCGGTCCTGAAATGTTTTTAAATATTGGTTATTTTACATGGCTTTAATTGAATGTGCAGAAAATAATTTATAAATCTAATCTATTAAATTATAATATGTAAGCACCTGTTTCTCTTTAAGTAACTTTAGACGAGATAGTAATGGAAGTCCGGCTCCTATCGGAGAAATAATTTTTTCACCTCCTTTGCTTCCTGAGGTTGTTTCACCATTACCCTAAATTGAAATGACAATGAGTGAGATTTAACAATTTTATATATTATCTTCTTCACTGAAAAATCTAACCCACTAACTAATTTAGTCTCCCTCTGTCTCTAGACGTCTCTCAGGTTAACTAGATTTAAACAAATACTTACATCTTGGTTTTGGTGTTGTGAATCATCGCTTTGGACCCTCTGCATACGTCGTAATTTGGGTTCGCTGCTAGCTAATGTCTGCAGTTCTAGCGATTCTCCTGATCTACGTCCGACTCGGGATCTACTGCGTATTGCATTACGGATACCCTGTTAAAGAAAAAAATTACGTAAAAGCCTCTATTTAATTGAATTTATTCATTCAATTTAAATTAAAATCATAAAAACTAGCCTTCACATCAGTTTTAAGCTTGTGGACTATTCGTTTTGAAGTGCTGTCTTCACCTCCTTTGTCGGGGCTTACTTCGCCTGTAAAAAAAAAGAAACAATAAATTATAGCACCTGACCATAAAAATTTTGAAGGTATTCTCTTATTTTATTTTTGAAATTTTTCAACACCACGATAACATATTTTACATTTTGGATTAAATAAATTCACAATGTAATCCAGATTGTAGTTGTTTTAAATATAAAAGGATACTAGTAACAGTAAATTATTGTGGACCCACCTGCCACCTTACTTTTGACTTTATGTCTGGACATATTCTTCGCCTCCTGCAGTCGCTTCCTGCCTAGTGTTTGTAATATATCTTGAGCTTCAGGATAGTCCTTCATAGCGGCTAAAACGTCTTCTCTCGAAAGTGAGAAGAGTTCAGAATAACCAACTGATCTAACATCCGCTGTGCGTCTACAGAGAAGAATTAAATTGTTACTTGCACACGTTTCATTACAATTTCAATTCAAATTAAAATAGTTATGCCCTGATTCGGGTAATAACATTTATTCCTATTTAAATATTTGTACCTAGCCTTTAGATATTTAGGCCTGGCAGTAGGTGGAATAGGTATTATGTTGGAAAAACGTTTTTATTGGTATCTCTCTGCGTCGTAGGTAGGTATTCCTCATTAATTACATAATGGTAGGAGTTTTCTTGGAAAAACAATGCGGTGGGTTCCCACGTCCTTCAGCGTACGACTCGACTAAGAGTATTTAAACTCTTAGGTTTAAGTAACGATTATTATCAGATGTTAGTGATAATAACCGGGACCGACGACCGACGACCGACCGAAACGAAAAGGCCAAATTTGAACGTCCAAATTCGGTCACTATCCAGTTATCGATTTGGGTCAACGTTGATTAACAATAGCAGTCGACTGATTTGCGTTGTCAAGTCACAGCTAGGCCACTCGTCCCTCATTTTCAACCGACTTCAATAAAAGGAGGAGGTTCTCAATTCGACTGTATATATATATATATATATATATATATATATATATATATATATATATATTTTTATTTTTTTTAATGTTTGTTACCTCAGAACTTTTGACTGGGTGGGTGGGGTGGGTGGGTGGGATTTGGATGATTCTTTTTTATTTGAAAGGACATACTTCCCAAGTGGTCCCATATAAATTTTATCGAAATCGGTCGAGCGGTTTTTAAAATATCAACAATAAAATAAGTACTTTGTATAGCGTGTGCTTGTTGTTGTAAAGTTGGCGCGGGAGTTTGAAGTCGGTTGTTTAAAAAGAATTTTTTATATTAAATTATGTAGGTACCAAGTACCAACTGAGTATAATTCAAAAGTCCGTCTTGAAAAATATGATATATTAAAGGTATGTTATTAGGAAAGTATAATCAAAATAACACTGTGCAATATAGTATGTATTAGATACCTAATGTGCTACCATCAAAACCTTAATAGCCGTGATATTTTCGATCTGGTAATCTAAAGCTATGTGAGTTTTAACAGCAAACCGAATATCACATAAACATAAAAGACGACGTGAAGGGAGCAAGAACCATAAAATCTTTATGCGTAAAGTAAAATACTTCAAAATATTTATTACTAGCTGATGCCCGCGATTTCGTACGCGTGGATTGAGGTTTTTTTGGTTCCCGCGGGAACTCTTTCATTTTCCGGGATAAAACGGAGCCTATGTGATATTCCAGACTATCTATCTCTGTTCCAAATTTCATCCAGATCCGTTCAGCCGTTGGGTATTGAGTAACAAACATCCATCCATACATCCATCCATCCAAACTTTGATATAGGTAGACCGAGGTAGGTACAGTAGATATTCGTTATTTGACAGATGAATGACTTGCTATTATTATGTACCATCCACCATTATGTGGCCACTGGACGGAACATAGCGTAGGCATCCGTCAAGAAAGGATTTTTGAAAATTCAAGCCCTAAGGGGGGTTTAAAATTTGTATGTGAATCGAATCGAACCTAAAGAGAGCGAAGCCGCGGGCAATAGCTAGTACAATACATAACACTACGCATAAAATTAATGTTTTAAACTAAATGTTTTAATGTATGATGAGATAGTATTAAAACTTACTTGTTTAGGCCATCGAGATTCAGTATGCCGATTTCACCAAAAAAATCACCCGCTTTCATTGTAGTTAAAACCCGGCCGGTCTCTGATATAACTTCTAAAATACCATCTGCTATTATGAACATCTCTCGAGCTACTTCACCTAAAACGATAAAGTACTTGATATCACCAGCATAGTTACTTTCTTCTTTCTTTCTTTAAAAAATATATAACTATACTAAGGTGAGTATAGTTATATATTTATTTGGGGTAAGATGAAAAATGGGGGAAGATAAAAAAAGGGCAATAGCGCCGAACATAGAGGAATTATTTTAATACAGGCAAAATCGTTGCATACACCCTTTAGTCAGGTCCCGCCCTGCAGCCTTCATCAGTCGCTTAGTGAAAACGCGCGTGTGTTACGTGGTGATTTTTGTGACGACACATTTCCCGCGAAAATTTGGGATTTTCAATCTTACCCCACTTGTTGTATCTTTTTACGCAGATAAGTTACATTGTTTTTGTTTAGATATTGACAATTATATTTCAAATGTAATATTTGCACTATATAGAGATAATTAGTAAATTTCTCATATTTAAAGATTTATCGTGCCTTTAAAACTAGCCCCGGCAAAATTTAAAGGGGTAAGATGGTAATATTAATCATTCCGTCTTACCCCGGTAACAAAATACATAGAAAAAGTCACTGGTTCTCAAATTGTAGTAAAAGAAAGAATAAAGGTTGAAACACATGTAATTTATTATTCTTTTGTATAAAATACTAAAAATACTAATATCAGCTAATACTCAAATATAAATAAAATAAACACACTTATTCTTTGCAGAATTTTCAGATATAAAATTATAAGACTTGAGGCTAAGTACGGTGGAACCAATAGTTTTTTTGTTTCAGGAAGAAAATGACTCGTAACTATTTCACGTAATCCTTACGGGCAACTTATTGTATCTACTGCAACTGCCATACGGAGAGTGGAGATCAAAGAAATGATAATGTACGCAGTAGCTTAGGAATATAAGATAATATAAAGCTAGTTCGACTACTTTCGTTACCTGAGATTTATGCTTCGAGGCTTTGAAGTGTTTTGTTAAATGGTTAATTTTGTGTTATTTTTGTATTTTTAAAAATGTATGTTCTATGATAATGGCCATAAATACTATTCTAGTAACTATATCAATCTTACCCCACTGTAGTTCCATCTTACCCCTGATATTTTTTTTCTAAAATGCAAACTTTGCAACCTTTTTTTAAATCAAATAATGTTTCAAAATGATTTCTGTCAACTCTAGTATAATATTTGTACTATCCTTTTTCACTAAAAACAAAATTTTTAGCATTTAACATGAAACTCTATTATTTAAAACAGTTTCAAATCAACACTATTTATCTCACCAAAAAACCATTTAGACTGGCCCCCACTCACCGTCTAGGTCTGTATATTATTCGCCTTAAAATAATTATGTAAGTAGGTATTTATTTTACCTTTTCTGCATATTGAGTCTCCCGGTGTAAAAATGTAGGCCTTCATTTTCAAAACCAAGTCATGAAGAAACTCTGGTTGACATTCTTGGAAAATTGTTACCTGAAAATAAAACAACCACATACAATTATGTGTTTACACATTCTCTAAACCAAACTAAATTGACACCGCTAAATTCATTGCTGTCCCTTTTTCGTATGAAGTATGAAAGGAATAGCAATTTATTTAGAGCTCTAATTTTAATTCAGTTTAGAGATGCCACAAGAGAGTAAAGCCACATTGACATTCATTATGTTAATTTCAGTTGAATATTATAATACACATACGCTTGTACCCACTTTCTATTTACATAATATTAGGCAATCTATACTTCTATACTAGTCTATACTAGTATTATAAATGCGAAAGTTGGATGGATGAATGGATTTTTGTTACTCAACCATCCCAGAACGGCTGAACGGATCCGTATGAAATTTGCCACAAAGCTAGATTATGGTCTGCAATAACACGTGGAAAATTATAAAGTGTTCCCACGGGAACCAAAAACCTTCAATCCACGCGGACGAACTCACGAGCATCAGCCAGTGCATAATTATATAAAAATTGCTTCTAAATTCTTACACACCTTTTTCAATACACTCAAGTTGACATGTAGAGCGAGTTCAGTCTTGAGTTTATCGGGCAAAAGGCCAAGGGCAGTATTGATGTCACCACCGCCCTGGATTCTCCCTCGTGACCACGAGTAATCGTACCAACGAAGTACGCGTCGCTTCATACCTCCTGGGACCTGCATCATTGAAAACGTCTTGATATTATTTGTTCCTCAAAATAGTATAACTTTCATCTCTTTTGTGAAATGACTTTTGAATCTATTTGATTTTTTTTTATCAACTATGTACAAGTTAGCCCTTGACTGCGATCTCAAATGATGGTAAGTGATGTTGCAGTCCAAGATGGTAGCGGGCTAACCGGTTAGGGGGTAGTTACATTAAACCCATACCCCTAATCGGTTTCTACACGGTATCGTACCGGAACGCTAAATTGCTTGGCGGCACGTCTTTGCCGGTAGGTTGGTAACTAGGCACGACCGCAGCCTCCCACCAGGCCAGACCAGAGAAAATCCGGAAATTATTAATTCCCAAATGGGGAATCGAACACGGGACCTCACCCGTTAAGATAACAGCGCTCAACGCTGCGCCAGGGAGGTCGTCAAAAAGTTCGTGAAAAAGTTTTCCCTTTATTTAGCCACATTTTCGAAAATAAACCAGCCTGAAGCGGATTTACCTTATGATGTCGCATGTATGTTTTTGCGCCGTCTAACAGCCGTTCAAACTCGAGCCTGTTAGCGTTTCTATTGGTGATTACATTGCCGACTTGCCCCACTATAGTAGCAAATATGAACACCCCGATCAAGTAACTAACAATCGTGAATATGTATCTGTAATAGAAATTCAAAATTAGCCACCAAGAATGGAACGCCGTTGATGTTTTGTGACAGTAAATTTGTAGGCATTCAATTACAATATCTAATAACTCTTGAGTAACAAAATAAATTATAACAACAAATTATACAAGAGGATGAAACTCAGTAAAAAAAAGGTGCAAAGTTTTCGAACAGTTGCAGCAAAAACATGTCAAAATTCAAAAAAGTAAAGGAAAAAGCGTCAAATATTACCGAATGGCGGTTTCAAACAATGAAGGCTGTTCGAAAACTTTCAAATAATCCCCGTAAACTATCAATCGATGAAAAACAAACGCAAAAGGAACAAATAATTAAAAAAACAATTTCATGACAAAGGAAAAGTTTTATTCACATCAATTGTTGTTACCGGAAGTTTTGTCGCTGCGAAGCGAACAGCCCCCAAATTTTCGCCGCCGCCATTTCAAGTTTACAAAATACGCGTCAAAATGGCTGTTTTCCTCCAAAGAGTTTTCACAAACAATAGCCGTATTAGCAGTGCTTGTGTTGTTTGAAAAAATTAGTTTATTAGTATAATTGTTAAGGAAATCATTGATTTATTATATTTACTATTGAAGAATGTAATCATTTTTGCCAAAGAATTGGGTATTTGACTACCATTCGAATAAATTATTTTTTATTGATTTTTAAATAGAGGATCTCCCAAAAGTCGTCATATCCACGTCCCCTTATAGTTTCTTATTGAATAACCATTTTAAGTAAAAAAGTGTGTCGAACTTTAATGACTCACATTCCAGATTTTTATATAAATCCCATAGGTACTAAGGGCGCGTTTTGACGTTTGAAAAAAAGATGCTGATTTGACTATTTGTCAAATACCCAATTAATTCCAATCTATTTTGATAGACAGCTGACTGAAAGAGCGTTATGATTGCCTTAGAGCCAGTCCAAAAAATTAATTTTGGAATGTTAGATGCGTTAGAATTGGAAAAAACAAAATAATGCGCATACGTTGGTACTTACTGATAATAATAAAATTTAGCAAGCTTAATATTTGTGAAGGTGCATTAAAAGAGTAGCTGAGTATTTTTAATGAATAAACTTACCTTAGTTCTGCCTTTGTGTGTTGAATTAAAATTTAACAAACAAAGTACAATATTATCTAGATTTTCGTCGGAGCATAATAACATATAAACAACACAAGCACTGTATGTTACTCTTTAACATTGAATCACTCGTTCGGGTAAGTTAAGAGCAAATAATCACAAACCTAATTATTGTAATTTAAACCGTACGCAATTGGTCAGATAATGCTATTTAAATGATACTCATAGAAAAAAAATTAAGTCCTTTAATTTTTTAATGATGATTCTATTGTATAGAATTGAAAATACCCATGAAATCCTGTTATACTGTGATATTCTGTTACTTTTCACTGTTAAACCATTGAACCACCGGATACCATGAAAATGGTCGTCGTTTTCTTTGTAATATACATTTTCAGGATTCAGTATACAAATATATACCTAAGTAACTATGCGATGTAAATAGGCACGCTTATGATATACAAGTAACACCGGTGTTTTATTCTACTATGTTCCATAAATTACCTGAACATTATTTAAATATCTACTTAAACGTACCTATTAAGCAAAACATTAAAAACTCATTACCCACAACACTTCTTGTCTTATGCCTTATATTCATTATGAAGTAAAAAAAATACAGTTGAATGTGATCTATTACATTATTTCTTATATAAGCTATTATTTTATCTATTACTATCTAAATCCATCACAATATTTTCTTGTATCTAAGTACTTCAGCGTTAATTTCATCTTTATATTAGACCATAAAACTTTATTTGGTACACAACTCCCTATATGGCTGCACTACTACTAGATTTCATCGCCCGAGAAGGTTTTTTATGTCTTCAATAGCTTTGCCCTTGCCCACGCTCTCACTTTATATTATGGGAATTCGAGGCAACGAGCAGGTGGGGTCACCTGATCTTAAGTGATTACTGTCACCTGTGTACCTATTTATAGTTTGTACCACCAGTGAAAGCGCCAACGTGTTCAAGTCGATTTTTAAAGGATTTGTTAATCTAACTCTGGAATAGACCTTTTTTATCTACTTAGTGGGAACTAGATCCACATTTTGTGTGCGTGGAATGTAATTTAATATGACAGGAGATGAGAAATTCACTAACTGGGTAACATAACCTTTCCGACGCGTATACATCTCAGCATATAAAACAGTTTGCCATGCAAAACGACGCTAACAGGTGCGTTTTCTAGGTGTCGTGACTTGATTACTCTAAGATACAATTATGGTACAGTTATCATTAAAAGTTATTCTGTAGACTCAGGGTTCAGATGGTAACAGAAGCGGTACCCTTGCCTACAATAAATTGAAAAAGCCATGAACGGAAGTAGGCGTAGCTTCGAGCAGTCATAAAAGAAGAGATCGGCGTTGCTACGTTCGTCGTTATTGCAAATATTCGCCTAGAACTCGTGATTTCGATAATATCATATTGACTTTCTCAGGAATCGGTACCTACGCCTTACCGGCTCATTATACGACTGCCTGAAAAAAGGAATAAGTATATTGTTTTCAGGGTTCATGTATGTATGTATGTATGTATGTGAGTTTGTATATTCCACCATAACTTCTATACGCCTGAACCAAATTTGATAAATGAGGTTTCTTTAGAATCTCTAGCTTATTCCGGGTGACATAGGCTAGTAAAATTAAAAAAAAATATGGGGTTACCATGGTCCCGCTTTAAAGACTAAAGTTGAAAAAAATATATTTGAAAGTAAGCTTTAACTATATAATCATCATCTAGAAAATGATGAGTAAATTCAAAAAATATATAACACTATAATAGTTCAATATCCAGTGATTCACAAAGAAATATCATTTAAAAAAAATGTGAATAAGATTTCAAAGGTAATTAATGACTGCGGTATCGATATGTAGTACCTAGATAGTTACGGGCTACGGCAGCAAGCAGTCGTAGGTACTTTTTAATAATTTTAATTATATTCACTTGTTTAACATTAATATAATATACCTGTATGCTAATAGCGTCTGGTCCTCACTTTCCTCGGTTGTTATTATATTATATTATGCTTTTCAATAAAGGCTTAATAAAATTAGAGGCTGCGGGTTCAAATGGCGCAAAAGAGCAGTTTAAGTTCGAGGCAAACTAAGGCTGTTAAATTTGGTAAGTCGGCTGCTCTGCCTCCAATAACGTCCAGTTCAGACTAAAGCTCGTTTGAACTACAAACCGACAATTTGATAATTGTAGGTCGAATAAATTAGTCTTCGTTCATCTGCTTTAGCACTGCGTGATACATGGTCAGATGCAGCTTGGATCAGTGTTTTTTTTCTTCAAGCCGAGGCTACTTTTACGTGAATACGAAACTTTAGTATGAGATTTCAGTTTTCCATTTGTATTCAAGTTCAAAAAGGTGACTTCTAGATTGATATTTATTTTTGTGTATCGAATTGGCTGATAAGTAATAAACTAAAACTAAGACAGTGATACTTAGGATTCCGTAGAACCCTGATGATATAATGTAAAGTAAAAGTAAGTAAGTAAAATATACTTTACTGTACATAAAGAAATTAAATGACAAAAACAAACATATTAATGGATACGGCACAACAGGCGGCCTTATCGCTTAAACAGCGATCTCTTCCAGGCAACCTTAGGGCAGAGGAAACTTTTAAAAGAAAGCGGGAGGGGTGTACTGAAACATAATATTAATAAATGACTCCATGCTATTGGTTTGAAAATTGAAATTGTGTAAAGATGAATTTAAAAAATCGATCGAGATCAAAATTGGAAGTTATGCTAAAGTGACACATAGCAAACCAATAAATCTGATCCAAAAATAGGATTAGTTAGTAAAGGCATAAGGGAATTGGCGAAGGTTTACGGTCCCAAGCAAATAAATGGTTTTTGTTTTGAGATGGTCGATTTTTTTTCTGAATAACAAATTTACAATTTTTCTTGTTGGCATCTTTTATAAAATTATTTTGATTGAGGCTTCCTGTGCAGCCTTATCTCGTGATTTATCAGGCTTTTCATGATTTTATTCCATTTTCGTAAAAGTAATACGGATAATGGAGTCTGGCGTCTCTATCATTACTCTTCGAGAATAAACGGTTAGGTATATAAAGCGTCACTTTCATAAAAGCTTCAATTTAATATCCTTTTAAAAGAGATAAGCTGAAACACACTTTAGTAGATCATTTGTACCAGATTGTGCTTTTAACAGCTTGCTTTATGTGCTTACTTATTAAACTAGATAACATAAAAATAGTATGTTATCTATATATATAAAATTCAAAGTCCTGACTGACTGAGTGACTGACTGACTTATATATCAACGCACAGCCTAAACCGCTGGGGTTAGAGACTTGAATTTTGACAGTAGCTTCCTTTTGTGACGTAGGCGCTCACTAAGGAAGGATTATTCAAAATACCACCCCTAAGGGGGTGAAACAGGGGTTGAAAGTTTGTATGAAAGTCCGTCCTTTCTCAAGTTATATCCACGAAACTTGGTATATGAGCTACCGGTAAAAAATTAAGAAATTTGTGTTTCACAGTTTTTGAAAAATTGACCCCCAAAGGGGTGAAATAAAGGATGAAATTCGGTATGAAAGGCCTTCATTTCTCAAGATATTTTGCAAGTTATATCAACGAAATTTGGTATTTTGGCTTTCGGTGAAAAATAAAGAAGTACGTTAGTCACAGTATCTCAAAATTCTACCCTCAATGGGGTAAATAAGGGGTTGAAAGTTTGTATGAAAGTCCTTCATTTCTCAAATTAGAGCCATGAAACTTGGTATACGAACTGCGGGTTGAAAATAAAGTAAATAGCTGGTGTGTGTGTCACAGTTTGTCAAAATGTTACGCCCAAAGGGGTAAAATTTTGGTAAATAAATAGGGGTTGAAAGTTTGTATGAAAGTCCTTCATTTTTCAAGTTAATAGCTATGAAATTTGGTATTTGGGCTTCTGGTTTAAAGTTAAGAAGTACCTACGTGTTTCGCCATTTTTGAAAATTTAACCCCCAAAGAAATAGGGTAGTATTTTATTTAACAAGATATTATTCAATTTAAATGTACGAAACTTGGTATTTTGGCTTTTGGTGAAAATACAGAAGGATGTGTGTCACATTTTTTGGGGTTCCCTCAATGGGGTTAAATAGGGGTTGAAAGTTTGTATTAAAGTCCGTCGTTTTTCAAGTTGCTATAGCCATGAAACTTGGTATTTGGGCTTCCGCTAATGATGAAATACGAATTTTACAGATTTTGAAATTTCTATCCTTAAGGACGTCAAATAGAGAGTGTGTCCTTCAATCACGCCGCAACAGAGCAACGAATCGACGTGATTTTTTTTGCATGGGTATAGTTGAGTACTTGGAGAGTGACACAGGCTTCTTTTTTGCCGGAAAATTAAGGCGTGCCTGGGGGAATTAAAAAACTTTAGCCACGCGAACGAAGTCGCGGGCGTCCTCTAGTATAAGTATACATGAAGACGCCTGTTGTTGATCGACATTCGACCCATAGTACTCGTAAAGCTGCAGTATGCCGAGAGTTTATGAGAGAGAAGTTTATTTGAGTGCAGAAGCATTTGGTTGAACATAATTAAATTATAATAAACTGTATTTAAAGCAATTTTACGACAATACACCACAGAGGGTGAAATGGGGGTTGGAAATTAGTATAAAAGTCCTACCATGTTTTTGAAGTTTGAGACTTGAAAATCGGGAGTTTTCAAATAATAGTAACTTAATATAAGCAATATTAATCCATCCCAAAAGGGGTGAAATGGGGGTGGAAGGTTACATAAAAGTTCTAATAATTTTGAAGTATAGACATGAAAATTATCGCTTAGGTTATTAGTTTTTAATAATAAAATTCTGCATAAGCTATTCAAAGCCTCTTTAAATAGCAGGCTTCTTGCAGCGGGGTTTCATAATCTCATAGGAAATCAGCAATTGTACGCGGACGAAGTCTCGGGCGACCTCTAGTTGGTCTATAATTATTTGGGCTACTTTTACTAGCCGATTTAAAAAGTCTACATTTCATAAGGTCTGAAAAAGATCCTGAATTTACAAACTCATAATAAATTAGAAATTAAATTTAAAAGCGGTTCCTTGCTATGGAAGGCATACTCGACATGGTAGAAAATTAGATAGACCGATCAATTAGTAGCCGTCGCAGAACCAAAGTGAACTTATACAGAATCGATTTAATTTCCTTTGCTAGTAATTAATCGGAAATCAAAAGATTGAAGATTGAATTGATATAAGGTAAAATAGGGATATTTTTATTCCTATAGGCACGCAGGCGGAAGAATTTAAAAAAACCCTCGATAGAGATTATAATAAAGATATGAGAATGAATAATAATATGAATCGTGTCACCATCTGAATTAGATAATGAAGCAGTGATAGCCAAGTGGTTTAGACACCCGACCTGCTATACGGGGTCGCGGGTTCGATTCCCGGGCATCCACCTCTATAACTCAAACTTGTCGGAGTTATGTGAGTTTTAGGAAATTAAGTATATAAATATATATCACTTGCTTCAAATTGGTGATTAGTTAAGGAAAACTTGCATGCCCTAGAGTAATTCTTCGTTGTTTTCGAAGGTGTGCGAAGTCTGCCAATTCGCACTTGGCCAGCGTGGTGAGATATGGCCATTGGCCAAACCCTTCTCATTCGAGAGGAGAATCGTGATTATGTAGTAGTGAACCGCCAATGAGTTGATGATGATGCTCTGAATAAGGAAATGGAATGTTGCGATCCGCACTGGAAAGCGCAGCGTTGGCAGACTCCGGAGTGGGAGCCGCTTGATCCAGACGTCACAAAAACGCTGCGTGTGGGAGTGCCTGCAAGAGACCTATGTCCAGCAGTGGACGTCTATTGGTTGACTTGCTCAGTCTCTGCGTCGTACTTATATTTAATTGTTGAAGCTGGTGACTCCTTCCATTAACGATAATATAATGGTAGAAGTTATTTCATAATTATGTATGTACTTGCATTAATTTTGGGGTGGATTCTGCGAAAAGTAACCATACATAGTATCTACCTGAGAATTAAGCTGAAGTGGCAATGTGCGGGCCATGTTTATAAATTGAAAATAACGATATTCGCTTGGGCAGACGTGTTGAGTGGGTACCGCGTACCGGTAAGCGCCGTAAGGGACGACTTCCAGCTTCCAGAAGCTGGAAGTCGTCCCTTACTGCGCTCGGTCTACTCGGTCCAGACCGAGTAGATTAAGCAAGTGAATATAATTAAAATCCATATCCATACTTCCATCCATACTTAATATTATAAATGCGAAAGTGTGTCTGTCTGTCTGTCTGTCTGTCTGTCGGTCTGTCTATCTGTCTGTCTGTCTGCTACGCTTTCACGGCCCATCTGTTCAACCGATTTTGATGAAATTTGGTACAGGAATAGGTTGTATCCCGGGGAAGGACATAGGCTACTTTTTATCCCGGAAAATTTAAGAGTTCCCGCGGGAATCGAAAAAATTTGGTCCACGCGGACGAAGTTCCGGGAATCATCTAGTTATTAATAAATACGACTGCTCTGCCATAGCCCGTAACTATCTACTACGTAACGATACCACAGTCATTAATTACCTACCTAATATGGAATCTTGTTCACATTTTTTATTAAATTATATTTTTTTGGGAATCACTGGATATTGAACTATAGTGTTATATATTTTTGGAATCTACTCATCATTTTCTAGATGATGATTATATAGTTAACTAATCTTATTTTCGAAAAAAGAATTTCAACTTTAGTCTTTAATGCGGGACCATGGTCACCCCATAATTTTTTTTTAAATTTTACTAGCCTATGTCACCCCGAATAAGCTAGGGATTCTAACGATATCTCATTTATCAAAATCGGTTCAGGCATATAGAAGTTATGGTGGAATATACAAACTCACATACATACATACAAACATACATGAACCCTGAAAACAATATACTCCTTTTTTCAGGCAGTCGTATAAAAAAAGGTGGCGAGATATTATGGGCGGTAGTAGAAGACGGAGGACCGTGCGTAGTGGCGCGCTGTCTAAAAGGTCTTTGAATGATGAATTTAGGTTGATGGATGGATGCATTATATTTATATATTTTTTTTTTTATATATATATTCATTATATTTTTTTTTTTTTTATTGCTTTCATGTACAATGCTCATAATACAATTACATAGACATGAGGCCCCGTCAGGGCATTGCAATATTGAATATTTTATACAATCAATTAAACGTACTTATATACTTAATAAAAATGTCAACTTAATTTATAAAAAATTTCAAATCGAAAATTAATTCCATAAAAATTATAAAAAAAAAAAAAAAAACAATTATAATAATAATAATAATAATAATTTGAATAGTTATAATTTTTGTACAAAATATATTTATATATCTATCAGTATCGTGCTATTGAGGTCTATGTAGTTAGAAATTCTTGAATATTATAAAAACATTTTCGTATTAACCAATGTCTCAATTTTCTTTTAAAAGTGGTCTCTTTGTTTTCTTCTTTTATAGTATTTGGGAGTTTATTATAAATAATAATTGATAATAATTGATAACTGATATATTTTCAATATTATGAAGAGAATTTTAATATTGTAATTGTATCGTAATGTATGTACCTACTATTACTCGTAGATGATGCCCGCTACGTGTGGACTTAGGTTTTGGGAAAATCCTTGGGAACTCTTAGATTTTCCGGGATAAAAGTAGCCAGCCAGTGTCTCTATAGGCCGGCCTAAATAGGTAGTTATGTCCATGCAAAAAGTCACGTTGATTCGTTGCTAGTTACAGCGTGATAGAAGGATAAACTAGCAAAACGACAAACAAATACACTTTCGCATTTTAAACAGGTATTATTAGGGCTTTTAATGGTGATAAGTGATACCTAACCACCACTATTTTCAGAAAATACATATGTACTCATTTAAACAAGACAAAAACCGTAAAACCCATTCGTTAACTGAAAGAAGATAACTAATGGTTCCCATATCTTATATTGGTGGTGCTGTATATGCTGCTAATGTTTATGTCAAATGCCAGGGATAATGATAATGTTGAAAATCTCCATAATGACATAAAACAGCAATTTAGGAGTACCTAAACATTCGAATGCCCAATTCAGCGGAATACTAACTATTTTAGAGCTATAAAATCAAAACAATAGCTTAACAGTGGCATACCACTACATTCTACAACGCATTAACGTCCCACTACTGGGCACAGGCCTCCACTCTCATAGGAGAGAGGGGAATTAGAGCTTAGACCCACCACGCTGCTCCAATGCGGGTTGGCGGGCTTTAACGTTTTTTTTTATCCACTACTAGTTAGCCCTTGACTGCGATCTCACCTGATGGTAAGTGATGATGCAGTCTAAGATGGTAGCGGGCTAACATGTTAGGGGCATATTAAACCCATACCCCTATTCGGTTTCTACGCGGCACCGTACCGGAACGCTAAATCGCTTGGCGGCACGTCTTTACCGGTAGGGTGGTAACTAGCCACGGCCGAAGCCTCCCACCAGGCCAGACCAGGGAAAATTCAGAAATTATAAATTTCCAAACCCTGCCGGGAATCGAACCCGGGACCTCCACACGTTAAGGCAACAGCGCTCAACACTGCGCCAGGGAGGTCGTCGACAATTATCATGTTAGTGATGATGATCGGGACCGGCGGCTTAACGTGCTCTCCGAGGCACGGGGGTGAAGCACCACCAAACTTCCTTACTCCGGGCTAGTACGGAGAATTTCTAGTCAGAAAAACCGAATACTTAATTAAGGTCTGACTCGGGACTCGAACCTGGGACCTCGTCGGCCGCAGTTGAACATGCTAACCACTAGACCAACGAGGCAGTTACCACTATTAATTGAAGAGCTATTAAAATCAAAACAATAGCTGAACAGTGGCTTAATCATTATTAACTTCGAGGCAAGCCGCAAGGCTATAAAACAAAAGTGAATTTCTTATAGCTTATACCAAGACGATATTTTATAGGTGTCGAGAGAAGCATCCCAGCCGTAACTTAATGATATATATAAGACCGGACAATTTCCATTAGGTACCACCCACGCTATTTATTGCGTTAAGCCTTTAACCGTATTATAATAATTTCATTTACTTTTGTGTGTAGTGGCTAGTGCTTGAAACTATTAGGTCTTCTAACTGCTTCCCTTTTCAACTGAGATTATCTCCACTATTCAACGAGTCTTATCGTAAGCTGAATAAGTATTTGGCCCATGAATTGCCAGCACGAACATTTCCTAGGCGCTTCTATTTTGAAGTGAAACTGCTTTAGAATCGTTGTGATTTATAAAAAACGCTGAAACGAAAAACCGACACCAAAAAGAGACAAACATATTCATAATAGGATTTAGCCTGCGAGAGATTGAGATAGAATACTAGTTGTATTTATCTCATTCTCTCGTAGGCTACGTTTCTGAAGTTTCACTTCTGCCGTGTGTGAATTGCACACACACATTTTTTCACACACTTTTTTTCCTTTCATCAAGCAAATCCATCGGTTGAAACGTTTTTCTATAATTTCGCTGCGCTTAGACAAATGACTCGACGAGTCACCGCAGTGACTCAAGTTACCTGCTAGAGTGAAATCGGCCATGATTATCAAAAATACAGTTCTGTGCAGTATGCCGATGCAATGCCAGGTTATTTAGAGCCCATTAACACCGGCTACGGTAACTAGGACGCGGAGAGAGGACCGTTAACCTTCCTTGATTGATCCTTCCGTCAACTTGACTTGATGACTTGATAAAATTATTGCGTCATCGATCTCTGATTGGTCTGTTTAACACATCCCCGTTTCCTCCCGCTTCAGTGGACAGGCACACTAATAGTTTCGTGAAAATAATAATATCTCTGAAGTTTGAATATCTTGGGAAAAAAATCGTTTTCCAAAATTCTCCTACTCTAGATAATTACGCACGATATTTGTCTTTGCTTTGTAACAATAAATGGTACGTATTTAGATATCGGTCTAATTGTACCTACAATAAATGGCCATAAGTACTTTATCGTTTAGCAAAGAAAAAAAACAGTGCTCTTTTGGCCTAAGACTTTATGTTTGCGTCGTTGTAATATTTTATGGATTTGGTACACAGTCGAAGAAAATGATAATATGACTCCGACTGACTGGCGCTACCGACCGTCCAGACAGGTCTATTTAACATTTTTTTATAAAACTTATAGAAGTTGTTTTGTTGAAAAAACTACTTAATTCTACTTAGTTTTATCTTGGAGCATCTTTTTGCTATGGAAGTAGAGGTGTATCTTTTTGCTATGCTGCTTTTTTACGTTAATCTTTACAAACAGCTTCTTTTTCCGTTATAAGTAGGTAAATAAAATGATTTAATTATTAATTTTGCTGTCTTGAGTTCCCTTTTGCAATGAGTTCAGACCCAATACCGTGTAAGTACCTACCTACTTAATCTCGTATATCTTTTAGAAAAATAACTACATTTAATTTCCACATTTTGGATTCTGTTTCGAATTCTTTATATACGAATTCGTTTACGGCCTTGATATAAAAGGAAGGTTGGATACGGGAAGAACTATTATCATAATTCATAACGATCTTGTGTTGTTGCGAAAAGCTAAGAAAACTCGTAGGCCCGGGTGTTTAATATTAAAAAAAAACATACTTACCAATATTTTCTAAGATAACGTTAGGAGTTCCTCATGGACGCGAATTCCTGTACGCTAACTTAGTCTAAGTCTTTACTTTAACATTTTATATTGTAAAAACTTAGACTAAGCGTACATATCGTAAGACGTATTAGCACATAGGTACATATTGCCAGTAATGCTTTTGTCGAGGAATATTCATACTAATATTATAAATGCGAAAGTTTGGATGGATGGATGTATGGATGGATGTTTGTTACTCAATCACGCTCGAACGGCTGAACGGGTCTGGATGAAATTTGGCACAGAGATAGATTATAGTCTGGAATAACACATAGGCTACTTTTAATCTCGGAAATCTAAGGAGTTCCCGCGGGAACCAAAAAATCTCAATCCACGCGGACTTAGTCGCGGGCATCAGCTAGTGTAAAATAATTAGCTACCTTATCCTACAGAAAATAGTAGAAAATAATCCTATTTTATATATGCGCATAATATTAAAAAACTTAGGTCCTATCCCATATTTCAGTCGTATTGGCCAAATCCGTTTACACACCATCTGAGAGTAGAAGGCGCAAATATCTGTTTTTATATTAGAAGGGAATACGAGTAGCGTACCTACAGCCGAAAATATGTTTCACCTCGTGAAGAATAGAATGGACTTCCAACCTGTCCTTTCCTAGTCGAAGATGCAGCACCCGTAGAAGAATGCGCGAAACTCAAAATTTCAAACATTTACGCATACCGGTACGCCGTACGACTCTAATCTGTTAGTCACTCTTAGATTACTGGGTTCAAAGAGTCAAATTGCGGTTTAGAAAGGCTTATCGGGAAATGTGAAAAGGAAAATCCATGATTAAGTTAAGTCGGGACTTTCCGTTCTGATATGATCAATTCAATCTCCTCCGAATACAAATTACGCCTGAAAATGGAATTTGAATATTAATTAAAACGATCCTCAGACTTGTAGTAAATCTGAAACACTGATTATAAGTCCATATATTCAGAAAAAAAAGGAAATGAAACTTGGCTAGGTACCTACTTGATTCAGTTTAATTTGAATTACTTATTCGTGATAATTTTGTTGATAAACCGTACCTATGACTCGATTTTTTTTTTAACCGTGATTCGTATTTTTTTATTATTACTAAATACCTACTATGTCCAGGGTCTCAAGATGGAGGTCTCTAGGGAAAGGTAATAGGAACTCCTTAAGTCGTCGTAGTCGTCAACCGATGGACGTCATAGGTCTCTTGTAGGGTCCATCTTGCGCCGCCTGGATTCAGCGACTCCTTAAGTACAGGTACTCAAAATAGCTCCGTCATGTTTGGGCTTACTAAATTTTTCTCGCCAGCTAATTAGCTGATAGTGTTCGGAGTTCAGATTGCTGGAGAAAAGCTTGTTTTAAAAAAAATAATTAATGCTAATAATAATAATATAATATTATATATTTAACGTAACAAGCAGAAGTGTCTTTTTTTAATTCAGCAGTTTTTAGGTAACTACTTACGTTTTAGGATTTATTGAGCCTGTTACATACATAATATTATTTGTTCTCTCACGGGAGAAAGCCCGGACTCATTATAGTAATTAAAATATGGAATAAGTCGTGGGTTATCGCAAATTAAACCACAAAACAATACTACTCTTTGGTAAAATGTAAGCGCTTGTGATTTCATTACCTAACATAATAATATTATTTTATTCCGCTATATATTATTGTTGTGGGGCTTGTGGGCTTCTGCTCAGCCCCAGGGCGCGTTCTAAATTCTAATGGATAAGAAATATATTCAAAAAAACTTATTTTTGTATACCATAAGATTTTAGGTTATTTTTAGATACCAACATTACAATTACAGAACGGAATTTTAGATTCTTTCATATAGATATATTATATTCTTTGCGTCGTGGGTGAAAAATAACGAAGGGAAAGTATTAAGTTGTTGTGTATAATTAAATCAAGGGCTTGTGATATCAAGTGGTTCAATGGTAGAAGAAATAAACGCCTTAATTTTTTATACTTATATTTTTTTAACATTGAAGTTAAATGGATCGTATTTTATCTATTAATTCATGTTGCGAAATATTATTCAAAACTTTTATTAGGTACCTTTTCTATAATTTATTTTTCTAGAACATGATCTGACCAATTGCATGCAGTTTCCAACGTACCCCCGGTTGGATCTGAACTGAAGAAGTCGCGACTTGAGTCCTCGACGTGGCAAAAATTTGGGACCTCCATGAGTGCTAGTAAATATAATACATAGTTATACACACATGAAGCTAAGGTTAGTAATAACTACGCACACTCCTTATTTAATGTTATTTCGTGCTTTTCTATGAGTTAATTAGTAACTGGTACCTTTAACTAACATAACTGATAGTAAGTAGTATGTAGGTAGTATAGATTAATATATATATATATATATATATAAATATATATATATATATATATATATATATATATATATATATATATATATATATATATATATATATATATATATATATATATATATTATATTATATATATATATAAATATAATAATGTTAATTCAATACAGCCTATTAACGTCCCACTGCTGGGCACAGGCCTCCACTCTCATAGGAGAGCGGGAATTAGAGCTTAGACCCACCACGCTGCTCCAATGCGGGTTGGCGGGCTTTAACGATTATTATCATGTTATCTAGTGATGATAACCGGGACCGACGGCTTAACGTGCTCTCCGAGGCACGGGGGTGAAACACCGCCAACTTCCAACTCCGGGCTGGCACTGAGAATTTCTTAATTGAAAAACCCAATACCTAACTTTTTATGCCCGACCGGGAATCGAACCCAGGACCTCGTGATCCGCAGTCGACTATGCTAACCACTAGACCAACGAGGCAGTTTTGTGAATTCAATTGTTCATAAATCTCGAAACGAAATTAACAAGTGTTAAAAAGTAAGTACTAACATCAAACTTGGTAATACCACAAGGGACACTGTGTAAATTAACACTAGTTTTAGAACAGAAGCACGCCACAGACAACCAAAATTTATTTGGCGGAAAGTGTGTTTTTGCCCTTACACCTGTGAATTTAGTTTAGTTTGGAGATTTGTGTCTCACTACAAAATATAGGAATTATGTAGTATCAAAATGAAAACTTCGAAAAGTAGTAGGAACGCCGCAGAAGTACGTTTCATAAATGGTTGTTACTAATGAAAGTTATATTATGTCCAACGATTTAAGGAAATCAATTTATCAAGTAATTCTATAAAAAGTATTTACTACGCAGCTAGGTACCTACCTAGCTAATGAGTATGCATGGTAAACAAGAATCTATTTTCTTATCACCGAAATGCTTCGTTTGCAAGACAATTTATTTATGTAGGCATCCTTAAGTAGAATTAAATCTTGTAGAGCCGTATTTCGTGTCAGCTTTGTTGATTGGCATATTTGTAACTCTTGCTTGAGCTTTGAATTAAATTCACAATGAGAAACTTGTTACAAATTCAATGTAACGTACGTACGAGTATAGGTATGTCAAATGCGTGTAAAGTTTCAGAATAATATTATCATACTACTTATTTTATTTCGAAACGAGTAATGACTTTCTGACTTTTCATATTACTGTCGGAAATGGATTTCAGCAATCTTGAGTAGTTTGATATGGGTAATATTATGTACTTTCCTATCGTTAACTAATAATATTTCCCAGTTTTAGTTTATTTATTGTTTTCAATGGTGGTGTGTAGCCTCAATTTATTTACTTTGAAATCTTTTTGTGATCGTTCCCTTTAATAAAATTTAAAAAAGTAAATCTATTTAATTAAATAGATTTAACGCATAATTATGCGTAATTTTCTAGTCATATTTTAGGTAGCATTTATTTTTATTTTAGAAAATTAGAATGCGTTGTCGAGTTTGCAGAAATAGTCTTATAAATTTAAAAGTTTCTAGAGTTTGTTTTCATTGCCTACCCGAACATACAGAGAAATATATTAATGCAAGCTGTAAGTTAGGATCAAGAATTCGTTGAGACTTGGAAGTACACAAAGTGCACGCGCTAGGGCAACTGCGTGGTAGGAAAGTACACCGAACCTACCACTGAACGCGCAAGAATATGTGTAAGATTTTATAACAATAATATTAATTGCAATTGTTATAGCTGTGCAGTGTAACGTACGCATACCTAGACAGTTCCTGGTATAGAGCGCGATGGAAACTGCATACCTACATCTGCAACAGCGCGGATTCTTGTAAATAGTAGATTCGCCTTTACAGAGTTATTCGAATTTTATGACCTAAGGCCGGCCATACACGGACTGCTCGTTAGCCTGTTATCAACATACACGGACCGCTCTTGCAGTCATAGTCGACAGCTTGAAGCCACCACTGATAACTGCTGCCAACTGCCCGAAGCAGTCGCAACTGCTCGAGCGATTCCATGTGTATGTGTGTACGTAGAAGACTGTAATTCACTATGCAGTTGTATCTTGAAGCAGTCCATCTTGTCTGCTTCAAGCTGTTTGTGTATGACCGGCCTAAGAATTACAAAGACACGATTCCGTCGCGAGATTTATGTATCCAAGCATTTAGTTTAATATCTCAACTTTCTGGTTTCACATACTGCAAACATTACTTGAAACACATAAAATTGATTCATGCAAATACTTACTCAGCGTTTGTTTCAGGCGTTGGTAAATCCCCGATCGTGGTCAGCGTTAATGTTGACCAATAGAGGGATCCGAGATACTTCCGGGTCAGTGTTGCGTAATCACCCGGCCGGTGGGGATATGCCCAGTCACCCTGAATTGAGTTATGTCATCAGCAACAGTACATAAAACATATCATCATCCATATCAATATTTTAAATGCGAAAGTGTGTCTGTCTGTTACACTTTTTCGGCCCGTCTGTTCCACCGATTTTGACTGCACGTTTTCCCTGTAGGACGTATTTTAATATTTTATTGACGTTCAAAAAGTGTACTGTGTATCTTTAAAGCTTGTAATTGGGTACAGAAATAGCTGGTTGCACCCCTGGGACAGGTAATTTTTATCCCGGAAAATCAAATAGATTTTCAAAAAACCTCAATCCCCGCGGATGAAGTCGCGGGCATCATCTAGTTAAGAAATAAGTCAGCCTGTTCGAGGGATGTGCGACGATGCATAGCTATGATAATACATAGGGTGTGTAAATCTTCGTGCGTATTGTTTTGCTTCCGTGAGTTAATTTACAAAAGAAAATAAAACAAAGGACTGGTAATTTTTCTTTCCTTAGCTCAGTATGAAAAGCGCCTTCTAAGCTATTTAAATGAAGCTATCATAATTGGTGGGATTAAGAGCTTATGCACACGGCGTAGTTACTTTGTTCTACGTGCAGACAACGTGCGTTTCACGAAAGCTCGTTTAATGAAGGAACTAGAACTAGAACAACGATAAATTGTTAAATCCCAACAATGTAGGAACTAGGAAATAAAAGTTCAAAGACAAAAAAGAGTCTATTATATTATTCTTCAACTAGTATCGATCGTCTGAAAATTTTCGTTTCAAATATTTAGTTGCTTTCACTTCTTTCCATAAAAACCTATATAAGCTTACTCAATTATTCTGTTGACATGCCAATTTTTTGTTTCAAGACGCATGTTGTTTTCGTGGGGCAATTCTCCTTGAAACTTATGTTAGCTTGAATAAAATAACATAATATTAGATACATAAGCACTTCTCTTGTGCAAATCGTTTTTTACGTGTATATACTATAGATCCCGGGAAAAAGGATTCTGCCTTGCAAAAGCCTTTTCAATAAATCATTGATTTATTGAACATTCGAACGAAAACAGACTTAAATTCAGAAAAGTTAACTTGGATATGTCTTTTGGTAACATTTGATTGACCAAAGGCAGGTAAGTATTTAAAATTTTCCGACAAACACTTTCAATTCAGTAATTCATTAGATGTAATAAAGTACTTATCTGATTCTCACTTACCTGAAAACCTTCAGCTTCAGATAGCAGGAAGTAAAAGCAGCCAAACCAATGCGCTAATATCAGTAGAATATGAATGAGATTTATCACCCTCCAGAAGTTAGGGTACACCGTTCTGGATTCCACCATGTAGTAACAGCTGACTGCTCTGTAAACCTGTGGACGTAATAATTTGTTCCATAGAACCTACAAAGGAACAAGTGCTTACAAAATAGGTACACATATACGAGGGAATCGATGAAAGCCTTTCCGTACGTGGTGTACGTGACGTACAACTTCTCCTGTTATGACCATTTCCCGGCCGTGTAGTTAAGTGGTCACATCGGGAAGTGGTCATATCAGGAAGTGGTCTTATCCCGAATTGGTATGACCATTTTCTGATAAGATTACTTTCTGATAAGTAATATCGGGCAGTGTTCTTGGCAGGAAGTGGTCATACCGGGAAGTGAACATATTGGGAAGTGGTCGCTACGATCTGAAGGAGGCTTTGAAGGGTTCTTCGTTCAAAGTAACTGTGAATGATTTCATTCATTCTTTTTTTTTGTTAGAAAGGAGGTGCTGTAAAGTTTGTCCCGTAAATATTTTAAGGTCATTGGTTTTGTAGTTACGAACTTACAGTCATCACATCTTTCAGTACAGCTGGCACCAATCATTTTCTGAAGTTGACCACGGGACTGCAGTTGAGAAGGCGGTTAGGGGGAAGCGATGGGTAAGACGCTTCATACATCAATATTATAAATGCGAAAGTGTGTTTGTTTGTTTGGTTTGTCCTTCAATCACGCCGCAATAAAGCAACGGATCGACGCGATTTTTTGCATAGGACCTACCTGTAGTTGAGGACTTGGAGAGTGATATACTTAGGCTACTTATTATCCCTGAAAATTTAGGAGTTACAGTGGGAATTTAAAAAACGTATTCCATGCGGACGAAGCCGCAGGCATCAGCTAGTTCAAATCTAAGATCCCATAGAAAAATACGCTTTAAAAGCACAAGTCAAGCGAAGCCTTAGTTCGGGGCGAACCATTGGCAATAATAATAATTTCAGGAATATTTTTACAAATTGGTAACCTGGGGGGGAAAATATTATGTCTATTATTTATCAGCTGAGACATGAGAAAAAAAATGTACGAGTATTTTTACGATAACAGCCTAATGGGACACGACACGAACAAATGGCTGGTACTGTGCCTAACTACCTACTTAGATGAAAAAAAGGAAAAATTTAATAATGGCAGCATGAATTAAGAATTAGGTATTTACGCCTTTTTCGTGTTCATGCGTTGCAGAGAGCATTGATGTTAGTATAATTTTTCGATTGTCGAGAGTTTTGACTTTTGAGACGATAATATTTTCAAATTATATTCAATTAATTTCAAATTGTACCTATTTGTTGTTCATTTTTCGAAAATTGAATGAAAACTTTTGTTCATCTCTGATACGATGAAATATGAGAAGCCAGCGTCTTAGTGTAATTACTCGTATGAATATTCATCACATGCCTAAGATATTTAAGAGGTCTGACGCAGCATCGTATGAATTAATTGATGTAAATTAAGTATATTTGATATGGGCATGGAAATTAAACGTATTGCTCAAGGCATTTAGTGTCTTGATGTGTAACTATAACCGAAAAATAGAACTATGTAGTTACGAGTATATAATAATATAAATATTATATGAGATTAATTTTTAACATTTGTCATTTTTGTAATGTGATTGTATTTGCAGCTATGGAATTTTGCATGTTGCGTTTACTTTTAAATGATTTTTACACATTGTGAAAAAATCTGCATCTTTCATCTTACATGTACCTAATAATATATATTATAACGATGTAAACAATCGCTAGTAAACTTTAAATAAAAAATAAAATAAATTACGGTTACATACTGCGAAAATCTTCTCCTATCTATCATTATGTATACAAGTGAATATAATTAAAATTATTAAAAAATACGACTGCTCTACCGTAGACACACATACATATAAAACATTACACTCCTTTTTTAGGCAGTCGTGTAATAAAAAAATCCCCTCGAATGGAAGTACGGCTACCACTGCTACTACGTAACGATACCACAGTCATTAATTACCTTTGGAATCTTATTCCCATTTTTTTAATGATATTTTTTGTGAATCACTGGATATTGAACTAGTTACCTATATATTTTTTGAATCTACTCATCATTTTCTAGATGATGATTATATAGTTAATGTTATTTTCGAATATTTTTTTAACTTTAGTCTTTAATGCGAAACCATGGTCACCCTATCAATTATTTTTTATATTTTACTAGCCTATGTCACCCGGAATAAGCTAGGGATTCTAACGATACCTCATTTATCAAAATTTGTTCAGGCGTATAGAAGTTATTGTGGAATATACAAACTCACATACATACATACATACATACTTACATACATACATACATACATGAACCCTGAAAACTCCTTAAATAATACATACTCCTTTTTTCAGGCAGTCGTATAAAAATGAATGTACTTTCATCGTCCCGTATGCTTTCCTATAATATATTTAGTTGAATTTGAAAGAATTTTGTATATTTGTGGTTTGGACTTGCAGGCAGGCTTCTGATATCACCATGAACCTAACATGCCACGTGTTCCACGACTTGTGAGACTCGTGAGTCTCTCTTACAAAGCGCAATTGTAAGTTGTAATACATGCCGGACATTAGTTAGGTAACAATAATTTCCACCCGACAAGGCGGGTAAGTACCTACATAGGCTCTGCCTGTAACAGCTTTTGCTTGACGTCGCGGCGCAACCCATAATTTAGTGCCGTAGTAACCACAACATTCATACAACTGGGTCGATCTATCGATAAATAATAAATAGTTATCGTAGTATGGTAACTATGAGCCTGTTATTTATATATTACTAGATGATTCCCGCGACTTCAACCGCGTGGATTAAGTTTTTTTGATTCCCGCGGGAACTCTTGAATTTTCCGGGATAAAAAGTACCCTATGTCCTTCCCCGGGAAACAGCTTATCCCTGTACCAAATTTCATCAAAATCGGTTGAACAGATGGGCCGTGAAAGCGTAGCAGACAGACAGACAGACAGACAGACACACTTTCGCATTTATAATATTAGTATGGATATGAATATTCTTTCTGACACTACAGGCGCAGTGAAATATTTTGAAAATCAATGAGGGGGCAGGCTATTGAAAAATCATAAAACACGTTCTACTACATTAGGTAAGTACATGTTTAAATGAACAAAAGGCCAAAACCAATTTGATTGGTAGCATTCATTCAATTCAATCAAGATACTAGATACTAAAAATACAACTTCATCAAGGAAGGTTTAAGTTTAACTTTACTAGCTAAAACGGATATAATTAAACTAAAACTTTTACGCTAAATATCACCAAAGTTCTTGTTAGAGAAATTGTTACAAGGATTAGACCAATTATTTGTTACAAACTTATTACCTACTTTCAAAGGTCAACAAAAAATAAGAAAAAAATTAATTAAGTGGGAAGTTACCTTAAGAAATCTTGGAAAACGAATGATAGGGTTTGTTCCAATCTTCAGCTGTAGGAGGTCTAAAGGCGTCAACGCTGCGATGTCCAGGAGAAAGGCTCTTGATTTCAGGTAATGCTTGGCCAGCTTCTTTGAATCATAAACCTGAGAATATAAAAGCATTGTTTAGATGGTGAACAGATATAATATGTACCAAATAGATGAAAAAAAACCATAGAGATACAGAGATGTAACTAGGAAGGGTATACTCGTATAATATGATCTGTACCAACAATATTTAGAAAAAGCTATTTACTATTGAGCTCTAAGTTTTTTCGTAACATTTCCTATTGAAAATAAAACTACAGTTAAAAAAATCTAAACAAATCTTTTTTAATGACGATACCATGAGTCCTTGTTCAAGGTATCCAGTCCGAAGTTGCACTACGAGATCCAGAGCAAACACCACATCTCCAATACCGTCACACGTCAACCAGAAGTAGTGGCACATTATCTGTGGACGGAAAATAATACTGGTTTATCAGGCTATTGCCTTGTATCTAAGGCTAGGACTTGTATCCAGGGCCGTAAAATAAATAAAAAAGAAACTGGTTCATCTCGATAGAGGAACACATTGAAATTGGGGAAAATATAAAATAAAAATATATCGTATAACATAATATTACGTAATAATACATAATAATTACATAAGCATAACATATAAAATAAATATCAATTTATATAAATTAAAAAAAAAAAAAAAAACTTTGAAATGAAATGTCCTTTTAAACATTTCTCTATTATTTCGTGCAGACGTGATATCTCGTGAAAACGGAAACATTTGGTTTTTGCGGTGAATGGATATTGCTTTGATAAAGTCCTGACCGGAAACCTGTCATCGATAAAAAATAGGAAGGAATAAAATGTAACGCCTCCTTGTAAGATAAAGGAACCTTTTTTTATGTGGGTAAAGAGAGGAAATATGGATTTTTTATGTGACCCGTGGTATTATTTAAAGGTATTTTTGTAAGTACATAGTTTGTTTTTGTGTGCTTCAATTCAACTGCCAAAGAGTTCTATTTCAGAGTTCTGCATTCAACTTTATACTATACTAGCTGATGCCCGCGAATTCGTCCGCGTGGATTGAGGTTTCTTGGTTCCCGCGGGATCTCTTCAATTTTCCGGGATAAAAAGGAGCCTATGATTTATCTCTGTGTCCAATTTCATCCGGATCCGTTCAGCCGTTCTGGCATGAAAGAGTAACATACATCCATACATCTATACATTCATACGTACAAACTTTCGCGTTTATAATATTAGTAAGGATAGTGTTGTTTGAATAGACGTGGACTACTACTTTTGTAGAATTATAAAGAATTATAAAACAAGGGGTAAATGGTTTCATCCCAGGATACAAAGGAAAAGAAGAAGAGAAAGAGTAAGGTAAAGTAAGGGGGGTTATAGAGTGTTGTATGAAAGCATATGGGGTCGACTACTGATTTTGAAGAGACATGAAAACTGGCGTTTAGGTTAATAGTTTCAAATCGTAAAAACATGAAAGTTTTTCTAATTTGGCTCTCAAGGGTGGTAAAACGTGGTAAAAGAAGATTTAGGTGACGTGTATGAGGAGATTTTATTTATTGTTTTTATTATTTATTTGAATTTTTTGTAGTCTATGCAGACGAAGTCGTTGCCAAAAGCTAGTAAGTAATGCACGAGGAATATCTAAACATCCCTTTAACCCCCCGAAAAGTTACTCAATTCGATACGCGAGCAAAGTGATAAATTCAATTACTAAATACTGCGTAGCGCCGCTACAATTGTGTTTACGCTTCGAAGGTCTACGTCTTTTCGTAACCGACTACATGAAGTCGACCGAGGCTTTATTTTCTTTCTCGTGTCATAAAACGTTTCACTACAAGTTTTTTAAGGCGGTTTATGTTATTAGCTCTTGAATGTAGTTTGTAATTTTATTAAAAAATTTACAATTTTTTATTGAAAATTAATGAAATAAAAAGTGTTATAAAACATCAGCACTTTATCGAATAGACATCATATTTTATGTTAAATTTATGAAATTAGTAACACTTTAACGCAGCCACGAAAATCTAATCTTGGGTGAAGTTTATGTTCCGATCAAGATACATACCTAGTTAAGCATAATTAACAATTACAAATTACAACATAATTGTTGTCGACGTTCTATCCACACGTACTAAGCGCTTTGCGTCTTCATTTCTAATTCGCATGGCTATAGCTCTGGAATACTCTACCTAAAACTGTGTTTACCACCAATTACAATTCGGGTATCTTTAAATCAAGAGTGAATAGGCATCTTCGAGGCAAGCGCGTCCCATCTTAGGCCGCATCATCACTTCCCATCAGGTGTGATTGTGGTCAAGCATAAGCCTATATGAGTTTAAAAAAAATTGACCACACGAAATTCAGCTCCGGGCGTTAGTAGTCATATTAATTGAAAGTTTAATTGTGATATTCTCAGCGTTCATTTGTAGGAATACAGAACAGTAATTATAAAATTGTTGTTCACGTCTACATGAAATGTGAACTTGGCCTCATTATTTTTAATAATTTACGTAACATGTAACCTCAAAGGTGTAAACGACATTATGGTAACGAATTTTTTACTCGTGTAAAAATATTCAAAAAACAAAACAGTACCTTTTTTAATGGATAATAGGATCCTTACTAATTCATTGATTAAAACGATAATAACCATTATTATTATCTTTTTAATTAAATAAAACGATAATAACCATTATTATTATCTTTTTAATTAATAAATTAAAAAGATAGTAATAATGTTTAGTGAGTCAGCTATGAGACTCATAGATAAATAAAGCGAAAGTTCAATGCTGAGGCACTTCTGCTGCATCATACAGTCATTGCTTTACGGTAGTAAATATTATTTAATAAAGGACACGGTTCAGATTTGTATGGGGCGTAGGCCAAGTTTTGTACAAGCAGAGAAATGAAGGAAAATAAAATAATAGACCAGTTTTTATTGGTCAAATCTACGAATTCGTCGTAATTTCAGTGATAAAATTATTTAATATTTCCCAGTTAGAGAACACTAAACATGAGTGGGTATAACAATGACGGATTCATATTTTTTTGACGTTTTCAAAAGAAAAACACGTTATTTTGACAGTGACTGTCAGAAATGACATTTGAAACATTTCGCGCCTATTGCTTTATCTATAGCTGAAGGTTGCTATCTTGGAAACGTATCGAAAACTTGAAATACATTTTTTACTTTACTTTTTTAAATTATTATATTTTTAATACAATCTATGTATTTTCCTCTATTCATGGTAGAGTGTACAAGAATAGGCCTAAAATGAACCTTATTCATTGAAGGTTATTGCAATAGTCTGCTTAACATAAACCTATCATAGCGATAAATAGAGACATCGCCCTTGCGGTTTTCCAATTTATGGTTTTCGAGTTGCATGGTACAGAACTTCTAACTTCTAAAAAAATTCTACATCAATGGGTAACATATGGCCATCAAAGTTATCGTAACTGTGAAGGCAAAATTATGTTATCCTACATCTTTGGAAAGCGAACCTTGCTAAATGCTTCAGTTATTTAAAACTTTTGCAGTACACATCTAACAAGTTCTTATGTAAGGAGTTCGTCAGTGTCAATTTATAGCTGTTTTAAAAATCCATAGGAAGTTTTTGTTATATATCAGAATTCAAAGTACTTAAGCTCCTTAGTTGAGTTCTTAAGCTACTTAGTTATTGTCACAAAAACTTCCTAAACGCTATGGAGGTATCTAATTAGATACCATAACAGCATAGAGTTATATCTCTATGCATAACAGGCTGATTGACAGATTGTTCGTGTTTTAACTCACTTGCGTAATTAACTGGGTACTCGTACCTACATTAAAATATACCAAATACATAAAATACAAAATTGTAATACTTTTATTATACATGGCCTTACAAAAGAGGAGGTTCTCGTTTTGGTGTGTATTTTTAATTTATTAGGCAAATAAAAAACTGTTATTCCAAAATAGCAATCAATCATCTCCATTTTATTTATTTGATAAGATTTTAACAGACTTTGCGATGTAGGTTCAGATATTGTGTTGGCGTGTTAGTTTGCGGTGCTTCCTAGTAACGAACTCTTAAGCTGTAACAGCCAGATACGTCAGTCGTTACTCGCAGTGAACCTGTTGGTAAATGCCGTTCACAATTATTGGAGTTCATTGACATTCTCTGTGCAGAATAAAGTATTTAAGTGTGAACTCTGAGCGTATGAGTAGAGCATTTTTTATTTTATCCACTACAAGGTGGCCCTTGACTGCGATCTCATCTGATGGTAAGTGATGAGGTAGGCTAAGATGGTAGTGGGCTAACCTGTTAGGCATGGCAGTTATATTAGACCCATACCCCTGTTCGGTTTCTACATGGTAGCCTACCGGAACGCTAAATCGCTTGGCGGCACGTCTTTGCCGGTAGGGTGGTAACAAGCCACGGCCGAAGCCTCCCACCAGGCCAGACCAGGGAAAATTCAAAAATTATAAATTCCCAAATTGACCCTTCCGGGAATCGAACCCGGGACCTCCGCACGTTAAGACAACGGCGCTCAACACTGCGCCACGGAGGTCGTCAGAATGTCATGATAAAATACTTAGTAGGCTAAACACATGCTCGTAAAAATATGTTTATAAAATAAATTTTCCATAAGTAGTTTCAGAAGGTGGTATATCTACGCAAGAGAAAAATGAATGTAAAAATTAATAGGCAATATACCTAATTAATATCGCAGTTATGGAACGACCTTCTTATAATGAGATTGTTGACCTCTGGGAAAAATGTTGAGTTTCAGAATTTCTTTTGAAATAGTGAAACCTTCTTAGCATTTTTGTGAAACATAAGACATCGCGAAAATTTATCAACCATTTTACATATTCCGTCCTGTAAAAACTTCTCTTTTGCTGATCTAAAAAATATAATAAATCTTATCTCTGTACCAAATTTCATCAAAATCGATTGAACAGATGGGCCGTGAAAGCGTAGCAGACAGACGGACAGACAGACAGACACACTTTCGCATTCATAATATTAGTATGGAAGTATGGATTAGGTACTTCTGAAGAAAAACATGGACTAAATTTTTTCCCAATTTGATCTCTAGTGGCAGACTCGCTTTCCTGTTTTAGAAATAAATCGGTAGATTTTGATTTGAATTAGTTCGATAAATTAGTAGCAATACAAAATGTACATAAGCTTGAAATTACCTGTAATTCGGGGAAACTTTGTCTCACGATGAGGGTCCAAAGGTTGTACAGAACGCAAACGGTGATAACCCACAGCCAGTAGAAGTAGAAATTCTCGTCTGGGTTGACAACAGTCCGAGGCACTCGAATTTTTCGTCGTCGACGGTTGCTTACTCTATGCTCCCCTGTTGCCCCTTCAGAACCGGTATCTTCTACCTGAAGAAAAAGTTTATTAAGTGACCTACTACTATTACTACTAATTATTGTAAGTAATTTTTAAAATTTTTAATATGATCTAACCTTTTAATTTTCTGTGAAGATATGTATAGCTCATTTGTAAAACTGATGCGAGATTAATGTGTTAGTTTTTCTAATCATGCAAGTAAACTGTTTGAAATATAGTGTAAAATCCATTAAATTCTACATATTTTTCATCAATAAATAAGGGATATCTATTTATTAAAGTAATCATACTGATATCATAAATGCGAAAGCGTGTTTGTTGGTTTGTCCTTCAATCACGCCGCAAAGGAGCAACGGATCAACGTGATTTTTGGCATGGGTACAGTTGAGGACCTGGAGAGTGACATAGGCTAATTTATCAGGCTATATAAATAAGGCTTTTTATCTCGGAAAATTAAGGAATTCCCGGGGTAATTAAAAAAAACTTAAACCACGCGGACAAAGTCGCGGGCATCAGCTAGTTATTTATAACTTGTATTGTCTCTCACAGTTTCCTGAGTTTCTGGTATTTGTCGCGTCGAAAACCGTTTCAGGAAGGAATCTTCTCTCTTCAATGGCGGTTTCTTTTGGATCGCAGAACTCAACTGCACCGTCGTCCTTAGCTTCATCCATCGTTGGTTCGACTTTGTTCTGAATAAGGTCACCGCAACAAAATTAATCAAAACTATACTCACGTAACAAAAAGTCAAAACTTTTTTAATGTTATCCTTGGCTACCTTATAAGTCAGTTGAAGAACTTTTCTCATTGTTTGGAAAAGGGTTTGCAGGAAAAGTTACAGTATAAATTAAGGCTTGACTTTTTGAATAAGCCACAAATAAAAATCTTTATTCATCGATGTCTACAGAGACAGTCGACTGTGTGAAAGTAATGGATGAATAAAGTTTGTTATTCAGTTCCATATCTGTTTGGTGATATATTGCATGCACAAAGTCCGGGAGTTTTCAATGCTAACCTAATCTGTATGAATCATTATTGATAAGTAGATATTATATTTCGTCCCGAAAAGTAAGGCTTACTTCATTGAGCGTGCTTCACCAAACAGAGTAAACTTTTAAATATATATATATTTTAACTAGTGTATTCTTGGACATTTTAAGTGTAATATTTAATTTTATTTACGTGCACAAAAAGAAACACATAATTCTACCTTTATTAACATGCGGCATTGCAGTATTAAAAAAAATTCAGTCCACGCAGATAAGTATTAGTCTGTACAGTGAAATCATTGAGATCCTATGAAACGAGAAATCTAAAACTAAGTTCTAAATTGAATCTAAAATCAGGACCGCTAAGACTTATAAATCTATTTCAATATAGTAAATATTAAACGACCAGGATGCAGAAAATTATAACAAACATGAAATTAGACTTAGATAATTTCCCAAGAGACAGTAGAGTAGAGAAAGTAGAATTATTCGTAGTAACACTAGTTTATAGACACAATAATCACAATAAAAACACAATAACCAGTAATAAAGTACCATTCTCGAAATCCTAAACACAGAGGAATAGCACATGAGTTTGAAATTATAAACAAACACTCAATAAATACAGTATAACAATGGACAACGATGCGGCGTTACCGTCGTCTTCAATCTCATCGAACCTCTTAATTTTCCTTAGTGCCTGGTAGTATGCCATAACAGCTTGGACGTGTCTCCATTTATGTCCTCGTCTGTCTGAGTCAGAGCCTGGTCTCTCTGAGTCCTGGATGGACTTGTGAGAGCTTGACGAGCTCGATGCAATGATCGGTCGCCTATAAAGGGATGCTTGTGTTACACGAGGCAGTGGTGTGGTGTCGTGAGCAGTGGTTGCTTTGATGAGCTTCGCACCACAGATTATCGAGAATTTTATTTACTACCCATCCGTAATGTAAATAAAAATAAAGCAGTGACCATGTCTCATTCCTTAATTGGGTATTTGATAACTAGTCAAATCATATGGGATTTCGTATGAAATATTGAATAGCGACGTCATCAAAGTTCAACGCACTTTTTTATTTTAATCGATAGTTTTAAATAATTATTCAACATAAAACTAACAGGGGACGTGGATATTACGACTTTTGGGAAATCCTCTATTTAATAATCACTAAAAAAGAATTTATTTGAATAGTTGTCAAATACCCAATTCTAAATCTGATTTCATGAAACTTCTTGTTTTGATGGTATCACTTGGATTGGACCATTTTAATACAATGCGAAAACGTGACGTGAAACTCGATAAAATGGGTGCGAAACTCAACCTTTCAATTTAGTTTCAATGTAAGACGCCACGGAAATAAAAATGAACATGCAGAATATACAAAAATATCAGCCTTACTAAATAACCTTTTGGGACTATATCTATCGTACCTACATGGTATACTGTAGCATTGTGTTATCCACATTAGCTGTGCAGGTCGTGTTCTAATTAAAATAAATTACTAGGTATGCATTAACGCACATTGACTCTTGTGAGCACCAATTACGTTACTTTTTATCCGAGAAACATTGGTACAGTTTTCAAAATCGACTTGACAGAATTGACTCTTAGGCTGATATTACACTATCATATACATATATATGATCATAGATGTATGAGTCATTTTTATATGAAGAACAGTGTAATATCTACATTTGTCTATGATCATAGTTATGGGATCCTATTTGAAAGCTAGCGTACAAGTAGGATCATATCCGATAAGTGTAGCATCTCTACTTAGTCTGTGTATCCGTCTAATCAAAAAAGATGGCGTCTTTTTTGTAAGACTTTTTATCTTCCAATCTAAGTTCTTCAAGTAAGGTGTTATGGATCCCTCTCACTGATCGCCTTGCTACCCATGATCTAACCCAAATTCGTCTTTTATTTCTAGTTATATTTTTCACCCTTTTCTTTTTTTATTGCAATTAATAAAATTGCACTCATAGCAACGGAAAACACGACTAAATCCTTATCCATCTTGATAGTATGTGACGTTTATATGATCATAGGTGGGTCAATAGTATAATATGTAAAAATGAAGAACTGCATCATATAAATATGATCATAGAACTTGACAGATATGACATCATATATATATGATGAATATATGATAGTGTAATATCAGCCTTAAGGTATCTTCCAAATCAAAACCTATTGGCAACTTGAGAGCTATACCAATAAAATTCGCGTACGTAATCGACGTTTACGTGCTTCTCTATCGACAAGCATTTGTAAAGCAATTGATGCCTTTTCCTTGAGAACTTACATATCTTCGGGGGCCTCATTAGTAGAGAATGGTGACAACTTGTTCAACAACCTATATCGAGAAAACGGTCTGTTTAATTTGTGCTGTATATACAGATGCTAAGTTGCTTTAATAGTAACATGGTACCTATTCCGGCTAATATATATAACTAACTTAACTTTACGATTTATGTTTGCTTTTTCTACAACACAACTTATTTATAAAATACATATTAGGGTAAGGTTGCCACTATTGGACCACTTAACTTTAAACTGCCATAACATTAAAAGTATAAGAGTATATGGATATATGATTCGTCGGTTTCTTAGGGCTTATACTCAGGTATTCACAACTATGATTTTAGATTTTTTACTTTAAGCATAAATACATATATTTACAAAAAATCATTTTTGGGATGGTTGTCTTGTATGGACCACTGTTTCCTTGATTGAACCACCTAGTTGCTATAATCGGACTTAGGAAGTTTTATCGACTGGTCCATTCATTGCATCCAAGAAGTTTTAATAAATAAAAGGCTAGATTATTACTAAATTCAGTCTTTTCAATTGAACAGTCGTTTAAAGTAATAGGTAATAAATTAATAATCAACTATAATAACTTTTAACATATATTTTTAAGTTTAGGAATCCATAATACGATTTTTTACCGGCCATTTCTTTTACTTTATTGAATCTGTGCTTTAAACCATTATTCTCTGCTATTTTGAAAGCCAAACTTCTGACATCCAGTGGTGTCATGCCGTATAAACAACCTTCCATCTCTAAAATTTAATCTACTAATTTTTTTTCCAAATCGGTGTGAGATCTCCTTCAGGGCCTACAATCTGTTTTTCCCCTTTAGCTTTGACGTTTTTATTGTCAAATCTTCTTTTTAATGTTGCTTTTGGCACACCATATATCCTGCTAGCTTCATTTAAACCAACTTCTTGCTCAAAGCTAACAACTCTAATGTCATGCTGCCTTCATTCCACTTATAATACTGGCCTCGCTTTGCCATGCTAAAACAAAAAAAAAAGTTTAAGTGACGACAAAAACTTAGTTCCTTTGATTGGACCGGTTCAATGAAAGAAACTTGCATGAGTTCATTCATGGCAACTCACTGTGATCCCAATCAAACCATAACTTTTAAAAAAGTATATAATTTTTGTGACATGTTATTAATAGGTTAGCTGAACGAATAAATATGCAATCTTACCGAAAATAATTGGGTAGAAATACCTTAAAAATCTGTACTTACATGGTAAAGAATGACGCACACATTTTATATCGGGAGCTTGTAAAACACACCGACGTACGTCCTTCCTCAACGAAGCCTGCGGCGACACTGAAGGTTGAGGGGCAGGGTGCGGGGTCCAATAGCTAGCGTCTCGTCAATAATGGACAATTTTAGGACTGTTTATTTTCAAGAAATCTAAGTGGTCCAAACAAAGCACTGGTCCAACGATTGCAACCTTACCCTACAGTATAGGTAGTAGACATTTCCTTGAAGTCAAATTGTGTTATTTACAAGTATTTATAAGGACTTACTTAAATTAAATAGACGTTTTAATAACAAAAAAAAGGAGATCAACTTTAAATGATATTTATATGGTTTTTTTTATTCGATGATATTCCGCGCAATAGTTTTGCAGCTTTTTAAATACTATACTATACTATAATCTTCACAAAAGTAAGCAGAAAATATAGATAAAAGGTGAATCTTTGTACTTAGAATATACAACTGCAAACCGATCGATTCTGTAATTTAGCTGTTTTGCCGAAAGCGATTTCCAATGCTGACAAAGCGGGGACGGCGGTGACTCAACGAAATTCTCTGATAAATAGGATAGGTACTGCTAATGACAGACGTAGGGAGAGGGTACATAATAATTATGACTAATGACTCGAAATAATGTGCGATTTTAAATTAAATCACATAAGCTATTATATTTTGTGCCTATGTAGCAATTATTGGCATTACCTACCTACTACTTACTTCTCTACACCTAGTGACGTAAAGTTACTCTAAAATAACAAATATAAAAAACTTTTTCTTTTTATCTTCATATTAAGATTTTATGTGGCGCTAAGGTATTATAAATGGGAAAGTGTGTCGGTCTGTCTGTTTGTCTGTCTGCTACACCTTCACGGCCCACCTGTAAAACTGATTTTGATGAAATCTGGTACAGTGATATGTTTTACTCCGGTGGAGGAAATTTTTACTTTTTATCCCGGAAAATTAATAAATTAATTAATTCGTCCACGCGGATGAATTCGCGGGCATCATCTAGTATAATATAATTGTACCTACCTACTTGTTTTTTACATTTAGTATTTACTCACGACTGCAACTAATTGTCTTCCATAGTATTAAGTAACTAGTGCTAAATAGGCAATTAAGTGTCGAGTCACACACGAGGTAAGGTCATAAATTGCCTTTCCGTTAACAAAATGCGAGTGTGGTGGTCATGAAGATGTGGTATAATTATACTAATTTGGTGATTGGTTGTTGTGAGTTACTGCTTTTCATAAGCACTATTGTTATTCTTATAATAAACTAGCTGATGCCCGCGACTACGTCCGCGTGGATTGAGGTTTTTTGGTTCCCGCGGGAACTCCTTAATTTTTTGGGATAAAAAGTAGCCAATGTGCTCTTCCAGACTATAATCTATCCCTGTGCCAAATTTCAGCCAAATCCGTTCAGCCGTTGGCGCGTGATTGAGTAACAAACAAAATCTTGTTTCTTGAATAATTACTGTTTATTCTTTCAACTTTTGTATTCGTTTTAAAACTCTTATCTATTTATTCAGTTTAAAACGTATTTTACTAATATTATAAATGTGAAAGTTGGATGTTTTTAAGTTTGTACGTTTGAATGTTTTTACTCCTTCACGCCAAAATTACTGAACCGATTTGGCTGACATTTGGAATGAAAATATGGATTGGAATTGATTTACTGAATAAACACATATAGGTTACATTTTATTTTTGAAAATTCTAAAGTTCGTGCATGAGCTATACCCACCGCTATGTTAATTACCGCTATACTATACATCTTATTAAACTTACTAATATTATAAATGCGAAAGTTTGGATGGATGTATGGATGAATGGATGGATGAATGGATGGATGTACGGATGTTTGTTACTCAATTACGCCCCAACGGCTGAACGGATCTGGCTGAAGTTTGGCACAGAGATAGATTATAGCCTGGAATAGCACATAGGCTACTTTTTATCCCGGAAAATTAAAGAGTTCCTGCGGGAACCAAAAACCTCAAACCACGCAGGCGAAGTCGCGGGCATTCGCTAGTTAACTATAATTCCACGTGAACGAAGTCGCGGACATCACCAAGTTCAGTCCTAAATTACAAACTCAAATCCATGCTCTGCTCTTAATAGTTCGACACTTGTCTATGTTATTGATTTATCGATTTTTTTTTGAGGTTATGACATCATACTAATATTAAAATAGCGAAAGTGTGTTTGTTTGTTGGTTTGTTGGTTTGTCCTTCAATCACGCCGCAATTTCTGGCATGGGTATAGTTGAGGATCTGGAGAGTAACATAGGCTACTTTTTATCCCGGAAAATTAACGAGTTCCCGGGGGAATTTAAAAAACTTAAACCACGCGGACGAAGTGACGGGCATCTGCAGCTAGTAGGTATAATATGATAAATCAGTTTTATGTTATGACTAGACCGTGAAAAATTGTGTCAATGTCAGCAGTTGCCCTTTTTACAAGAATAAACTCAATCGATAGACTGAATCGGCTTCTTCTATGAAATATGTCTCAAAGCATAGGTGGTCTGTTTTTAGATTGGGTAACTAATTTAAGGGACTAATTGGGTGGGGTGACAACTACATAGTCAAATAAGCATCGTCTTTTACTTATTTTGTTTTATGGCTTTTAAAAAGCGCTTTATTGTGTGTGTTGTATGAAATACTTGCTTGTGATGTCATAAAAATCATAAAATATTAAACATAAGAGTAGCTAGGGACGTGAATATTACGTCCTAAGTTAAATAGAGACTCTGTTTAATAATCACTAAAAATAGTTATTTGTTATACAAGAGTGAAAAGTTGTTTTTTAACCGCGTGCTCAATTTTAATGACCGAGCAAGCGAAGGATTCTATGGTTCAAAAATTAGAATCCTGAGCGTCTGACTTGATTATATTTATGTCGAACCCTAACCTAACCTACAAGAAAGAGACAAGAAAACGTAAATACAATGAATATTTCAAAAATTGACTCGTAATACATTGAACGGTTCACAATCTTTCGACTGTTTACAATCTATCGAAAAAAAAATCGTTAGATTACAATCTTACGGTTTTTACAATCTTACGGTGACATATACATTTAACGCTGTTCTACCTAAACTATTCTTTTAAAAAAATATCCAAGATGAATTTTTAAATAGACCCATTGACCTATAGAATTGTGATATTGTGGCTAAAGATGTGAATGAACTGGCACCCTGAACTGAAGAAACCTTACAAACGGCATTTTTACCCTCTATTGAACTATGTATGTTATGTAAGCATATTATATTGATCGCAAATAGGAGCTATGTTACTGTTTGTGCACGTTCAGCAAATATTATATTCGTGAAAAATCCTTCTTGTGAAAATATAATGTTATATGTTTTATTTGCTTGAATATGGGAATTGAAAGTAAATTATTGTTCTACTACAAGCAAGCCACATGATCACGAGACCCCAGATATTACGAGTATATATACCTACTCTTCGCCCTTACCGCAGTGCCTGAAGACTAAGGTCTTCGACCAGTGCGTCCTACCAGTAATGATCTATGGTGCCGAAACGTGGACACTGACAGCGAGACTGGTACACCGACTGCAGTCTGCAGGTCGCTCAGCGTGCTATCGAAAGAGCTATGCTCGGAATTTCTTTGAGGGATAAAGTCCGGAACGAAGTGATTCGCCAAAGAACTAAAGTGACCGACATAGCTCGTAGGACTAGCACGCTGAAGTGGCAGTGGGTCACGTGTGTCGGAGGACCGATGGACGTTGGAGTCGAAAGATCCTCGAGTGGAGACCGCGTCTTGGTAAACGGAGCGTAGGGCGCCCCCCAGCAAGGTGGAGCGATGATATCCGGAGGGTGGCTGGCATCGATTGGATGCGGAAAGCCGAGGAAAGAGCACTTTGGCGCTACTTAAAAGAGGCCTAGGTCCAGCAGTGGATGCATAATGGCTGATGATGATATACCTACTACGGCGAAACCCGTCGACGGCACTCGTGTCAGTCGAATGTCGCGCGCGCACTTTGAAATACATTTGACTTTACACGTTCTCGTTACTCACAGATGAATGAAATAAGTGTAATAAGCGATATTGGATCACTTTTTGATTGTTTAACATCTAATAAAGATGATAGATACGGACTTATTACTAAGAGGACAACTACAAGAAGTTAGGAGACAACCCTAATCATACACGCGCCGCGTCAGTAGGGATAAGAGTTATGCGATAGAAAAAGAATAAGGGATGTGCAGTTAGTACTTAAGTAATGTCGCTCGCAGTGCTGTGCGAGCTGAACCACATCTTATTGCGTCATATCAAGGACCGCTAGATATTTATTTACACGTAGTGGAGTAATTACTCTGTACCTAAAAGGAACTATTAAGTATTTTGTGCTAAAAGCTCTTTTGTATGACACAAATTGTCTGGTGGTATTTATCAATATTTGTTTCGATAATTACAGCTAATATTCGGAGGGATTAGCAAAGTTTAATAGCGCTTTGTGGTAAACTTATTACAAGTTAAACACCGTCAATTAATTACCTGTAGGTATTTTAGGCAACGCTCCTATTAAGGCGCCTTATACAAATTTCATACTTTTCCAGGTACACTTTAAAGAAATAGGAATTCTAGCTGTGGGGATATCATGGTATCAAATTAAAGGTCATGTATTCAGCGTTCGTTTGACCATATAAAAAATGCACACTCCATACAAATTTTCTGCATAAATACGTAATATCGAACGCATGAATCGCTTAAAATGACGAAAAATGGGGTCTGTTCAGGAACCCTCAGTTATGTATCCGCTGCATATTTTAATTAGTAATTTATAAAAAAATGATGGCATATATAGTCCTCTATCTAAACTATGCCACATTGTGCGTCCAAGTGAACTACGTAGTCATTTATGCGTCCCACCATATTTTTTTCATACTTTTTCTAAGGAAAATATCCGAGGACTTGATTTTTCGCCTCAGTTTGCGCTGAAACGCGCTCGTGAACGGACGGGTGTATCACTTTTTGTCAAAATTTTTATTACGATTTCGCGAGTGCAGTGTTTGTATACTGCGGATGGAAAAAATTGATATTTTTATTTAGAACCGAAATAAAAGTAATTACAACACCAAAATTTATTTGGAAAAGCTATATACAATTTAACAACTATTTTTGACCGACTTCAAAAAAGTAGGAGATCCTGAATTCGACGAGTTTTTTCTTTTTTCAAAGCAAGTAGGTAGGTATACCGATTTCTACGAGATTTCTAAACCAGTTTTCGTAAAAGATCGAGGTTCACGAAATGTTTCATAAATATTTCTGAACCAAAGTACTTAATCAACCGAGTTTCTCTGACCAACTCCCGATTCCATCATGAGACCCTGGACACCAACTACTTTCTAGGTCCTTAGTACCTACTTGGCAAGACAAATCCAATGAGCCCAAACACGAAGGAGTTAAGATGAGTATTTGAAGAGGTCCTGTGACGACCTCCCGATTCCATCATGATACCCTGGACGCCAAGTACATTCTTGGTCTTTAGTACCTACACGATAAGACAAATCCAATGAGCTCAAACACGAAGAAGTTACGATGAGTATTTGAGGAGTTCTCCACCATGAGTTCACCCGTGAAGTTGGTCATGTGTTCATATTTCAAATATCAGCTAAATCGGTTGAACTCTTCAAGTTCAATTCTTGAAAAATTCCTTTCACATTCATAGTAATTATAATATTATTACTAGCTGATGCCCGCGACTTCGTCCGCGTGGATTGAGGTTTTTTGGTTTCCGCGGGAACTCCTTAGTTTTCCGGGATAAAAAGTAGCCTATGTGTTATTCCAGACTAAAATCTATCTCTGTGACAAGTTTCAACCAGATCCGTTCAGCCGTTCGGGCGTGATTAACAAACATCCATCCATACATCCAAACTTTCGCATTTATAATATTTATTTGATTATTATTATATTATATATTATATTATTATATTATTTGATTAGTAAGACTAGCTAATGCCGGCAAGTTCGTCCGCGTGGTTTTAGCTTTTTTGATTCCCGCAGGAACTCCTTAATTTTCCGGGATAAAACGTAGCCGATGTCACTCTCCAGGTCCTCAACTATACCAATACCAAAAATCACGTCGATCCCTTGCTCCGTTGCGGCGTGATTGAAAGACAAACCAACAAATCAACAAACCAAAAAACAAAAACACTCGCATTTATTTTATTAGTATGATTATGTTACTATAGTTACCTACTAGGTACCATGGGTTGCGGCCAACGCGCAACGACACAACAAAGGAAGAATATAGAAGGCGAACACTTATAGGTAATTTTCTGTGGGAACAAGTATTGCTAAACTCACACATACACATGTTATCATTATTACTATTTGTCATTATATCTCGCTAGCTAATGCCCGTGACTTTGTCCGCGTGGAATGCTTTTCGTAAGAAACGTTTTCGTTCGACCGTTTCTTAAAATTTCAGCTCTATTTCATACAGATAAGAACTTTTATAGCATACTAGCTGATGCCCGCGACTTCGTCCGCGTGGTTTAAGTTTTTTGTTATTCCCGAGGGAACTACTTAATTTTCCGGGATAAAAAGTAGATTATGTCACTCTCCAAGTCTTCGACTATACCCATGCCAAAAATCACGTCGATCCGTAGCTCCGTTGCGGCGTGATTGAAGGACAAACCAACAAACCAACAAACCAACTGACTTTCGCATTTATAATATTAGTATGATTTCATTTATCATCATACTAATATTATAAATGCGAAAGTCAGTTTGTTTGTTGGTTTGTTGGTTTGTTGGTTTGTCCTTCAATCACGCTTCAACGGCGCAACGGATCGACGTGATTTTTGGCATGGGTATAGTTGAAGACCTGGAGAGTGACATAATCTACTTTTTATCCCGGAAAATTAAGTAGTTCCCTCGGGAATAACAAAAAACTTAAACCACGCGGACGAAGTCGCGGGCATCATCTAGTTTATTATATAATATTTGAAACGCAAAAAAGAAATAGGTATAGGTAAACGGTTTTAGGTTTTCATAAAAGAAACAGGTATTTAGATGGCGTGTATTATACAATTTTATGTGAAAAACTGTGTGTGACCCGGATAAGTTTTTCAATTATTTCCGTACTAGATGATGCCCGCGATTTCGTCCACGTGGATTACGGTTTTTTGATTACCGCAGGAACTCTTTAATTTTCCAGGGTAAAAAGTAGGTACCTAGCTTATGTCCTTACACCGATACATAGTACATACAACCTTACATTTTACGAAATTTCATCAAAATCGGTTGAGTAGATGGGCCGTGAAAGCGTGGCAGACAGACAGACACACTTTCGCATTTATAATATTAGTATGGATGCCTAGAGACAGCTTTGATTATTTACTAATGGACTGTATCGAAAAATGCAAATATGAATTGTGTACGAGAGCCACGGGGGCGCGGGGGCGCGGGGGCGCGGGGCGGGATCTCTGATTCGGCGACGCTGGCAGCGACGCGCTAAGTTACCAACTTACCTACTTAGCGCGTCGTCGCCAGTGGTGCGCCCAGGGTTGCCAGGTGTTCGGTATTTTAGCAAGTATAACAAAAATGCCGAAGTATGAGTGATTCGGTTTATTCAGTTTCATACATAATGAAGTATAAGATTTGCCGCAATATAATAAGTGACGTTGCCGGTTCGTACACGCGCACTTCGTGACGTTTTCCATTTCTTTCTTTCGAATCGTGTCGAAACGTGAGCGAAGGTCAGTCATTTGTGATTTTTGATTTCAAATCAAGCGTAGACATGGTGAAGCCTAAATTATGCATACCTGTAACTTTTAATGCCCACTGCCATAATATGTGTAATTTTATAAAATAAATCTAAGTATACTAATATTATAAAGAGGTAAAGTTTGTGAGTGTCATAGGCTATATATTAACCCGAAAAATTTGGGAGTTCCCGTGGGAATTTAAAAAACTTATTTCACGCGGACGAAGTCGCGGGCATCTGCTAGTATTGTGTAAAATAATTATTATCAGTTGTGTTTGTTCCTATCAACGGTCTCGTCCTTGTTCGGTAGATTTCAAAACCAAATTTGGCAACCCTGGCCGTGCCGCGGTCACTCCGGCGGACTTTTCTATTTTTATATTTTACGATTATTCTTTTTTAGGGTACCGTACCCAGAGTGTGCCACCGGGACCCTATTACTAAGCCTGCGCTCTCTGTCCGTCTATCTGTCAGCGGGCAGTAGGTATCACATGAATCGTATGAATGAGAATGAATGAAATTACACTTTTATTGTAGGTAAACCACATAAAAATACACCAAAAAAAAAAAAATACACCACAATGAAAACCTGTCATGTGCGAGTTGGACACGAAGGGTTCCGTACCATTTAGTTTTACATTTGACATGTATGACACGCCCGATCATTCACAAACACTAGGTACAGTGTTCTTCTATGTACCTATAGTATGCGCGCGAGTTGAATGCATCGTGTGTCACCGTACAATATTAGCTCTGCATTCAACTCGCGCGCGTACTATAGGTACATAGAAGAACACTGTACCTAGCGTTTGTGAATGATCGGGCGCATACATACCTAATCTATCTATATTAGTAAGTAGGTAGGATGTCAATCTTTTTTCTATCTATTCTATATATATAAAATCGTTTGTCCTGACTGGCCATCAACGCACAGCCTAAACCGCTGGGGTTAGAAACTTGAAATTTTGACAGTAGGTTCCTTCTATGATGTAGGCGCTCACTAAGGAAGGATTTTTCAATATTCCACCCCTAAGGGGTTGAAATAGGGGTGAAAGTTTGTATGAAAGTCCGTCATCTTTCAAGTTATATCCATGAAACTTGGGGTTTGAGCTTTTGGAAAAAAATAAAGAAGTACGTGTGTACATGACTGCCTCGTTGGTCTAGTGGTTAGCATGTTTGACTGCGGCTGACGAGGTCCCGGGTTCGAGTAAGTACCGGGTCGGGCCATAATAAGTGTTGGGTTTTTCTGACTAGAAATTCTCAGCACTAGCCCGGAATTAGGAAGTTGGCGGTGTTTCACCCCCGTGCCTCGGAGAGCACGTTAAGCCGTCGGTCCCGGTTATTATGACTAACATGATAATAGTCGTTAAAGCCCGCCAACCCACATTGGAGCAGCGTGGTGGGTCAAAGCTCTAATTCCCTCTCTCCTATGAGAGTGGAGGCCTGTGCCCAGCAGTGGGACGTTAATGGGCTGTAGTGGGTACGTGTGTACGTGTGTGTACTGTTTTTGGGAATTCCACCCCCAAAGGGGTAAAATAGTGGTTGAAAGCTTGTATGAAAGTCCTTCATTTTTCAAGTTTTAGGTAGCCATGAAACTTGGCATTTGGGCTTTCGGTTAAATATGAAGAAGTACGTGTGTTACCATTTTTGAAAATTCGAACCGCAAAGTGGTGAAATATAGGAGGAAAGTTTGTATGAAAGTTCTTTATTTTTCGGTTTACATTCATGAAAATTGGTATTTGGGCTTTCGATTAAATATAAAGAAACACGTGTTACAGGATTTTTGGATATTTCACCCCCAAGGAATTTTTAAAAATTTCACCCGAGCGAAGCAGGGTCGCGTCCGCTAGTATTTACTGTAATAATGTGGCGCGGAGGCATAGATATTAGGTAAGTAATGTAGTAAATAAATAATAATCAAATATTTCAAGTAACAAAATTGGTTAGTTGGCTGTAAAATCGAGCGTAGAGCGTAGTGCTATATATGCGTACAGATATATGGTGTAGTGTGGCGCGTTTTATACCTACAGTTGGTTGCCGCCTGATTGTATATCGGGCCTTAATTTTAAACGAGAACACCGCGGTCTTCCATTATCATTTTGTTCATTTCCAAATTTTGTTTGAATAGTGATTTTAAAATAAAACATACCGGGGTAGCTTAGCAGACTTAGCAGCAAACTTAGCAGTATTATTGCAAAATGACAGGTTTATGTCAAGTACGTACCTTGATCTCCCTAATATAAGGAACATAATTCTTAAAGGTGACGTTCGTTTAAACAAATAATACGGTTTTAAGGTTTATATGAGCCGGAATAAATATTTTTATTAAATCGGTCGTCCTTCTATTTTATTTATCAAATCGTATTATTAATTCAAAAGGTTCGTAAATAAAATAGACTTCGTTTGCGACTTCGAATAAATATTTGCGTTCTGCTTATTAGCAAATAAATATGTTTTCATATTATTCATATTCAACGTTACCAGTACGAGTACGAGGTAGTACGAGGTACTGTACAATGCTCATATGTACTTCGACTTAACGTCACATATTTTTATTTTTGTTAGTTGTTTTAAGATTGTAGGTCTGTCTAAATAATTTGTTATATATTTGTAAAACTTATTGTCTGTGTATAAAAAACGCGATTAAAATGTGACATCGGAGGTTAGGAAACGCATAGAGTGGCAAACGCACAAACGTTTCTATTGACGCGGCTCCGAATAAATTAATTTACCATCCATCCATAATAATATGCTTTTATAGTATATTATACCAGCCAGTATATGAAATTAAATACCTAGTGCAAGACAGAAGGGGCTGCTTACCGTCAAAATGGTCTGACAAGTTCAGAAGTTTCAATTAATGGAAATCCATGCAATTGAGAAAACCACCAGACAGATTATGAATGACGATGAATTCGAGTCAGGGATCTCTCCTGACCACAATATTCAGCAATGGTTAAACAACCAAAGCGACAAGAAAGGCAATAAATCAAACAATAGCTTTATTACCACAAAAACGCTAAACAAAATGATATAACCAAATTATATAATGATTGATTATTAAAAAGGAGGAGGACATCAGTTTAAAGCAAACCCTTTTAATTAAAAAGATACCGATTACGAATTGTTGAACATTTTTCTTGATGATAAAGTCCACAATAAGAGCCCTGAAAAGGTTTCAATTCTATGAAATATAGGCTTAAAAACTTTAAATACCAATGTAAACTAAAATATGGAAATTTTTGTACTGAAAGCAGCAGTGCGAAATTGTTGGAATTTTAATGGAATTTTAAATGAGTCGTAGGAACGTGGCCTTTAATTAATTATATTTTTATTGATCTGTCGAAGTTAAGTTGTACATATTTTACAGGATTAGGTAACCTACGCAAAGGAAAAAGAAGTAAATTGATTAGTAATTTAAGTATTAGATAATTGCGTACCGACATGTTTGACGCAAAATGTACCTATACCATGATGATGATGGGTTTAAAAGTATTACAATCCAAACAAATTTTACAACTTGAATGTTATTTTGAGTCTGATAGATTAGATGAACTAGAGTGCACGTGTTAAAGTACACGATAGACAGAAGTGAAGAGTGTTCTAGACTGACGGTGATCAATACCTACATAATACATTGCAGATTGGACCAATTCATTAAACAAGTAGAAAAGTATATGCATGGTTATCTGAAGAAGAAGAAGTGCATAGTATTAATATATCACTAGTCGCATCTATCATTCATTTTACGGAAGGGGCGGGTATTGTAATCACCACCAAAGTCCGTATTTCCAGTTCTTTAAAATGCAAAACTGCAGTTGAAATACTCACTACTCTCAACATGCAAACTATCTTTTCGTAGAACCGCAGATATACCTCTTATAAAAACTTTAACATGAAATTGTTTTTCTTTTACATTTTGGAACCATACATCTAGTCTAGGTCAGATACACACTACAGTGTAATCTTAGTCAGAATTATATGTGGTGCTATAAGGACTTTAACGCCTTTTTATAAAGCTTCATTATTTTATTTTTAGCTTATCTTGTAAGCAGACTAAGATCTATTAAGTCCTTTTTTTGTATTCACAAGACCATACCTTTGCCCAGGGCTTTTGCTTTCATTGCTTGTTGCGTTGTTACTGGAGTCATCATCTTCTTCTCTGGAGGTTCCTGCAGACAAACCTCTTGAAGACCCTGCATTTGGATCACTGCCTTCGTTGTCATCTCCATCTGGTGTTCTGGTAGTGCCTTCTTCAGCCTGAAACAAATGATACAATCATTATTGTAACATTATAGTGGAGCGCCTGGGGGTTTTAACCTCGTTTTTTTTTTACAGTGAATGAATTTAGATGGTCGAGGGGGTTTTTGTTTTTTATACTATAAAGTGTAAATTTTACCCAAAATTTTTTGTGCATTTGTTTTTTTTTATTATTGAAACAAAAACTATAAAAAATTAATATTCCAGCATATAATTTTATTTAAAACTAGATGATGCCTAGGGATAGAGGGATGAACTAGGGTTTTTTTTCCCGCGGGAACAAACTCTCTATTTACATCCTTAGGCATAAAATTTTCAAAAACTGTGAAACACGTATTTCTTTATTTTAAACCTAAAGCCCAAACTTGAACTTTCATGGCTATAACTTGAAAATTGAAGGACTTTCATGCAAATGTTCAACCCCTATTTTACCCCTTTGGGGGTGGAATTTTGAAAAACTGTGACACACGTACTTCTTTATTTCTTACCGAAAGCCAAAATACCAAGTTTTGTCGATATAACTTGAAAAATATGTTTAGAAATGAAGGATTTTCATACAATTTCTTTTTTTTTTTAAATCGAGACCACAATTTTTTAATGGGTTAACTTTTTTGTGTATATTATAAGCTAAATGTTCCACTTTGAATTATTAAATTTCATTCACTGTAACTTAAATCCGAGGTTTTCATGTTTTTAACGCCCTAGGCACTCCACTATCAACAGTGTTATTAATTGTGACATGCCAAAGGTCTAAAATCTAATTATATGTTAACTGAATAATAAGTTCAGTTATCAAATAACAAAAACTAGTAAAAAGGATAGAGGAAATAGAGAAAACCCAATTCATAATAATCATCTAAATAGTGAATTTTACTTAATTTAACGGCCAAGTTAAGGAGGAGGTTAGGGTGAGGTAGCTAACCCGTGTCAGAATCAGTTTGCAGCAAACATTGCAAAAGATTAGCACTAGGATAGAATAGTTTTTGTTTGATAAATAATGTGGTATGCAAAATAGCACCAACGAAAAATTGTTATAATTTTACAGTATTTATATTGAAAATTGTCAGAATTACGAATCGTTTGCAATGAGTTTTATTCTATCTGAAATTCTGATATCCGGCTTGAATCTCGTTTCCCTTAGATTTCATGTCCGGAGGCTTCTGTCAAGGTAAATATTGACCTTTAGGTAAGGAATTAAAGTAGCGATGTCGGAATTTTATTTTTTTATTGCAAATACCTCGAGTGGATACAAGGTGTTATTTTGAGAACGATCAGGGCTTCTTTAAATTGAGATTGCTCTTAAAACAACATACCCTATATCATAGATATATTTCATACTTATGTGTACATATTATGGGGCCAAGGATGTTTGCGTTTCATTGCTTACCTGTATTCTTATAAGTGGAATTCGTTCTTCCATATTACAAGAAAACATGACGTATTGTTATATTTAGTTAACGGTCAACGGTAAGAGCTTTTGCTCGTTAATTATTATATTTTGTATTCACACTTTACAGGACTTTACAGTATCATGAATGAATGACGTTAATTAGTGATGTCTACTGAAAATTGAGCTGGTGTTAGATATTATTATGATATTAATGAGGGTTCCGTTCCAAGTATTATAACCCCTATTACACTGCACTTTTCACAGGGCCCTGTGGAAAGGGTGGGCGTGGCCGCTAGTTTTGGCGTCGGTATTACACTGCACTGACTATTGGGCCCTAACTCTGTCTAAACGAGAACGTCAAGAGAGTTGTACATGTATCTTTATATTAATTATCGTTTACTAGGCACCCATCTTATCGAACGGCTGGACCGATTTTCATGGTTTTTAATTTTTTGTATTTGTTGCCGTCCCAAATAGCAGAATAACTATTAAAAAAATAAAATAAAAGAATAAACATTTTCCCTTGATTTTCCCATACAAAATGTTCATGGGTTTCGTAACTGTCAAACTTCAGATTATAGTCTGGAATAACACACGTCAATCCACGCGGACGAAGTCGCGGGCATCAGCTAGTCCTACATAAAATTTACATTTCATCACTTTTATCCCTGAAAACTAAAGAGTTCCCGCGGGAAACAAAAAGACTCATTCCAAGCGCACGAAGTCGCGGGCATCAGCTTGTCCTACATAATATTTGCGAAAGATTTTGATAATTTTTCCTTTGGACACGAATAATTGACAAAATGCTCGCGCGAGCCGGAGAAACGCGACTTCTGAACAGTACGCTGGTCGTGCGACAACTGAGCTCCCTACCGCCCTTAATGTTATTACATTACCCTGACTGCAGGGCGCAAAGGCAGCTAGGCAGATCGGGACCACCCGATCTCCCACCCTGTGGCTTATTACACTACACTGATTCAAGGGAAGGGTCCCTGTGGAAAGTGCGGTGTAATAGGGGTTTAAGCGTTAGTTTAGTATCAGAAGTTATCCATTTTAATAATAATATTCATGAGATATCGTTTAAATATGATGAGGCAGTCCTTGGCAGTCTATCTTTGTGCAATCAGTGATGATTGTAACCACATGTCAGGTTTCAATGCACTCATACTACAATGTTGTTTGTAGTGGAAATTAAACCTCTCTGTATAAAACTTCACTATGAGGGATCGGTCTTTTAGCCGATGGCAGGTCAGTATACTTAATTTCACTTTTCGTTTTAATTGTAACTAATACACAATATAATACATTTAATATATGTATAGTATTAGTAGGTATAGGTATGTCATTAGATTTCAAACTTTAAAAAAAAATGTTATCTCTTTATAAATTATTTTAAGGAATTCTTCTTAATTTTTTATACCAAAAATGAGAAAAGAAATAGTTGTTTTATGTTAAATGTTTTAAGAAACGAAACTCGGATACGATATTGAACGCTTCATCCTCGTGGTTTTAGATTATAATGGGGCTGACATGTACATAAGTATAAAAGTCCCTAAACAAATAAAAAGAAAAAAAAAAAAAAAACCTCGTGGTTTTTTTTAAATCTTTTCGCAGATGAGATACCTACATTTGTTTCGAAAAAGGACATTAAGTCCGTTTTTGATCCTTTTTTGTGATCTATAATTTTAAAATGGATTGTGAGTTGAACAAAATAAAAATATTATTGTTTCTTGTAAATGTCTACAAAATTTGTAGAGAATAAAGGAAAAAGCGGACTTAATTTTTTTTTTGTGGCAGAGAAATAGCCTTTAAATATATTTTCTGGTGGGAGGTTTCAGCCATGGCAACCACTCTACAAAGACGTGCCGCCAAGCGATTTAGCGTTCGGTACGATGCTTTAATATAGCTGCCGTAACAGGTTAACACTTACCCTCTTTACCATTACCAATTAGGGTGATCAGCCAAGGCTAAACTAGTAGTAGAATTGAAAAAATATACTTTTTGTCGCTGAAGACAAGTGGTAGGTACCTACATGACTGCGGAATGTGGAAATCTCTATCGAGGGACGTCTATAAGTTGATAGCGAATATTTATAACGTTTATTTTACTATAATTTTATTGTAACGAGGCACATGACCTCTTCAAACTAATTGTTTAACGTACTTTCATTGAAAAATCTTTCAAGAACTCTTTTCGTTTGAAATTCACTATAATCCTCAATTAAACTGTCACTGTCCCTGAGTATAAAAATATTTCCCATTTCGCAATATTTTCTTGTCTCCACCGGGACAGGACGCTGGCATTCCAGGTAATCCATTTTGATATCTCGTTTGAAGTTTAATTGCCTTTGCTATGTTCCGACGTGTTGACAGATTTGAAGCTTGCATTTTTCGTATTTTTTTTAACAAACTCCGATACAGTAGCCCAAGCACGACCAGGGTTTCTCGCGTTTTGCAGAACATAGCTCTTTTTGAGAATCAGGCCCGGAAAAATGTTACGTACCTACGAGTATATATAATTATTTTAGTGAATGTTGAACATTTTGAAAACGTTCAAGGAGCTCAAGAACAGCCGCATTGTAAGCAAGATGTCCTAAGTTCGAAACCCACTGTCAAAATAGGATAGTGAATGTAGTGAGCTCTATATTCTTAAGGGGTGTCCGACAAAACCACATGGCTTATTTATCGAAAAACGTTGCAAGCGCCGTGAGAAAAAAAAAAGGCTGATTGTGCTCGGGCTAAGGGTACGAATTATTGCCTTTCAGAGTTTCGGATTAGATTTTCAATTTGTAACTGTCACTTCACTTCCGGATTTTGCGTGGATTTAGGTTTTATCGGCTCTAGGTGCGAAGGCTCTTTACGAAAAAGTACTTAGTACCATATAGTACCTACAATTACCTACTTCTATGATCCTATATACATATTGCTTGCTGATGAATCCATTTATACTAAATATTTCCAACGGTTCTTAACGAACCAATTGTTCAATTCAAAACGTTGTTAAAACCCACCTTAGTCCATCCACTGTGCCTGAAAATTATGCTAGTTATATGCAAGTTACGAAAATTTGACTCATCTATCGTTCCGACGGACTAGCATGATGAGCTTCTTACTCTTTCATACTTAATCGTAGTTGGGAAATAGAATAATTTTAAGTTCTTGTAATATAGGTACTTATACTAATAGGCAAATTCTAATTTGAAGATGAATAGGCCCATTTGAATTACGTCTCTAGCCCTAATTATAAGATTTCAAAATAAAAACGTGACACAGTTTGTCGCGTTTAGGTACTGGTAGGTAGGTTAACAACCATGCTGAGTTGGCTGAACTTTAAAGCTCTTCCTCTTTAACTATACATAACTACCGGATAAACTCACGTGTTATCATAGTAGCGGTAGGTACTCTGAGTTTTTACATTGCAAATTCGATTGATCGTAGTGAGCGTTCGATCACATTGATGTGATCGAACGGAAAGTAAAATAAAATGTAAGTAAAATGGACCCAAAAGCTCTTGATTGAAAGTCAAAAATTTAGTACAACCGATTTTAATTTTGAAATGTATCAATTGGAGCGCTGGCTGTGAATGCATAAACTAAATTGAGCTCTAAACCAGTTCAGTTAAGGTTCATTTTACTTTAACGCTAATGTGATCGAACGCTCACTGCGATCATCTAATTTGGAATGTAAAAACTCAGAGTAAGCGTACAGAATAGGTAATGTCGGAAAAATGCCCGACTAGTTTCGAACCCGTTCGGGGCCCTTATTCATGAGACTGTTCTCGCGACGCGGCTGCTGACTGACACCTCTCCTCTTCCTCTCTCTCTTCCTCTTTGGAAGTCGGTTAATAATTACAAACCTTCAGTTGCTTTGTATGGTCACTGTATTCGTCGCGAAATGACTGAAATTTTGAGAAACTATACTGTCAATAGACGCATTGAGTGGTATAAAGCCTAATAATAAAAGAAAGACACCTAAAAGATTGAACGAGCCAGATCAAATTGGAGCTCGTTGATATCGTCTTACGGAATCCTTTGCTTTATATATAATAGGTAACTGGTCTATAGGTACTCAATCAAAGGATTTAGCGCGCATTTATGCTTTTAGACGCTCAGGTTAGGTCCTGTCTAGGACTTAGTTAGGTATCTTACGTAAACGCTTTAAGGGTCATAAAACAAATAAAAAAAATTAAAAAATGTATATTCTTCAAGAATAATCGAACAGAAAAATGTATGAAAGTCGACCTATGCATGTGCGCCTTAAGATATATTGGCTCTGGGTATTCTCAGTTGGACGCCATTTTTTTGTTTGTAGACAGTGGGATATGGAATTGTCTAGACTCTAGAGGGATTTATCTTGGATTATTTTCAGAATATCTTGTAACTAAAGCAAATACCTACCCACTGAAAGGTTTTATAGTTACAGGCTTGTTTTTACCCGAGTACGGTAAAGTCCCGTAAGGAAAGGTTATGATTTTGACAGTCTATGTAACTATGTAGGTATGTTTGTATTTATATATGATCCATCGTAGCGCCTAAACTACTGGGCCGATTGAGACGAATGAGGTGTCAATCGATACTTTTTTATGGGCCGGGTAACATATAGGCTACATTTTGTACTAATAAAATCGATAGACGGATTGGACATCCATAAACGTGGGGATCTCAAAAGGATTTTTTGAAGTGAAACTTCATTAGAATCGTTGTGATTAGAAAATTCGATGAAATGAAAAAGCGACACCAAAAAGAGACAAACATATTCATAATAGGATTTGCCTGCGAGAGAATGAGATAGAATACAAGTTATATTTATCTCATTCTCTCAAGGCTACTTTTCTGAAGTTTCACTTCTGCCGTGTTTCACTTTTTTGCTATTCATAAGTTTTAATATTTAAGTTTTAAATTTTAAGTTTTTAAACCTTTTTATTTTGTTATCACTTACTGATTGTTCAAAATTAGATTGATTTTACAGTATAAATATTTCTACTAAGACAAAATTATTAGTCACTTAAACACCGCATGCACTTTAGTGATAAGATCATTTACAACTCAAAGTATAGGTAGTTACATACACAAAATCAATTCCATGCATTACAAAAAAAAACTAAATCATAATTACAATTATTTAATAAATCAAATCCTTACTAATATATATTAATATATTATTAATATTATAAATGGGAAAGTGAGTTTGTTTGTATGTTTGTTCCGCTTTCACGCCGTAACTACTGAACCGATTGCTTTGAAATTTTGCAGACGTAAAGTTAGAAGTCCGGATTAAATAATAGGGTACTTTTTATCCCGGAAAATTAAAGAGTTCCCGCGGGAACTAAAACTCCTCAATCCACGCGGACGAAGTCGCGGGTATCAGCTAGTAAATATTATAAATGCGAAAGTTTGGATGGATGTCTGGATGGATGTATGGATGTATGGATGTTTGTTACTCAATCACGCCCTAACGTCTGAACGGATCTGGCTGAAATTTGGCATAGGGATAGATTATAGTCTGAAATAGCACATAGGCTACTTTTTATCCCGGAAAATTAAAGAGTTCCCGCGGGAACCAAAAAAACCTCAAATGGATGTTTGTTACTCAATCACGCCAGAACGGCTGAAGGGATCTGGATGAAATTTGGCACAGAGATAGATTATAGTCTGGAATAGCACATAGGCTACTTTTTATCCCGGAAAATTGAAGAGTTCCCGCGGGAATCAAACAAATGTATCTGTTCAACTGATTTTGATAAAATTTGGTACAGGGATAGGTTGTATCCCGGGGAAGGACGTAGGCTACTTTTTATCCCGGAAAATTAAGGAGTTCCCGTGGGAACCAAAAAACCTCAAACCACGCGGACGAAGTCGCGGGCATTCGCTAGTTATTTAATAAAATTAATTTACCTATAATGAATATTTTTTGTGGATACTGCAGATGTAATAATAGATAAATTATGCTCTCTTTCTATCAAGAAATGTTGAAGTCGTTGACGTTGAAAAGAAGATGCGTTGAAGTTAAAATCGTACGAAGAAGACTGAATCTCATTTCAAAGGAGTTGTTTCAATATTCAAGCACATTTTCGTAGACACATATTTTTTGGACTAGGCAACAATTTATTCAGAGTAACACTGTTCTACGAAAAGGGTATTTATTAAAAAAAGGTAAAGGACAGGATATTCAGGACAAGAAAGATACCTTCCAACTACCAAGCCTTAACCCTTATGAAATCTCAACATCAATTCCTGTCAATTTCGTTTCGACGTCTTAAGCTCGCATGGATACGATGTTAATGCAATTTATACCATCAAATGTTTGCTTAAAGTTCAAAGTTATCTGCTTAGTGACATTTGAGTCGATCTAATATTATCATTTTATGTCGATCGTGGCAATCCGCGATAAATTTAGAATTCGTTTAGAAATCGGAAACTCGTATAATAAAATATTAGGTGGATAAGAATTATAGATAGTGAAGTGATTTGTACATGCTGTACCTATCTTGGAAATAAAAAAATATACATTATGTAGGTAGGTAGGTACGTATCTGTAAGAATGGAGAACATTAGGTAGTTAAGAACAGAAAGGATCCTCATGGATCCACGTACTATGTTCCACCGAAGCGCTAAAGCACTGAACCGATTTTGATGAATGACCCGAAAAAAATTGATGTGACGGATTTTACCTGGATTTTACATCCAAAACAGTGGAAGCCTTTGAATTTTTTTCCGTAGTCGAGTTACAGTTTTTAGGGTTCCGTACCAAAATGGTAAAATGGAACCCTTATGGTACGACTTTCTCCGTCTGTCTGTCCGTCCGTCACACTCGATTATTTCAATAACTACCGAAGCTATCGACATGAAATTTGGAATAGTTGTGTATATTAGTGGCCCAAAGACATTGGAATTAAAAAAAATTGGAAATTATTTTTGTTCGTATTTAAAAAGGGGGGAAAATCTGTGGGTTGAAATTTAAAAGTGAGATAACTGTACTGTGTGGAGTATCATATGAAAGGGTTTACTTTGCACATTCTAAAACAGATTTTTAATTATTTTTAGTTATGATAGTTTTGATTTATCGGGGAAAATGTCTAAAAAAATACCGTTCCCCCCCCCCCCCCCCCCTTATCTCCGGAGTTTACCAATCGAAAAATTTGAAATAATTATGGTCAATAGGAATTTACGTATATTTTACAGGAAAACTATAGCCAATGCTCTAACTAGCATAGTTTTTTTGATATTAACAATAAACCTCTACAAACAAAGTTAGTCTTGCGGTTCATTAACAAAGGTAATTATTTATTAATAATGGTACGGAACACTACGTGCGCGAGTACGTGCCCGGTTTTTTAAATTAATATTGCTGCTTGTTAAAATCTTGGTCTCATAAAATGAATACTTACCGGGATAAAGTACACTCTGAAGTTTTGAAGTTTCCGGTCGTTAATGGTTGTGATAATATTATAAACTTCAGGGAAGAGCTTGCAATTAATTATATTATAAACTAGCTCATGCCCGCGAATTCGTCTGTGTGGAATAAGCTTTTTAATTCCTACGGAAAATTTAATCTTCCGGGATAAAAGTAGCCATCTCATTCTCCAGTTCCTCAGCTGTGCCTATGCAAAAATTACGTTGATCCGTTGCTCCGTTGCGGTGTGTTTGAAGGACAAACCAACAAACAAACAAACACACTTTCGAATTTATAATATGAAGTACGGGTAAGTTTGCAATTTAATTATTTAGGAAAATGTTTGATCATCATATCCGAATGTTATCAGGAATTAGGTAAGTAGTCGGTCTGGAATTCTGGATCTATGACTGTAATAACAATGAGGTTCATCCATACGTCCATGGGTTTTCTGAAACAAACTATGGATACCACAAAATAAGAATGGAAATAATTACATTTTGCAGTAGGTAACATTTTCATGTTAAGTGTCCCAAACTCCCGACTCTTCAATCCTGGTGCTGCAGGTTTGAATTCCATGTAAAGCGGATGATCTATTGATGGTTATTAACCTTTTTTAATGTTACGTAAAAAGTCTCATTAAAATACCGACCTCAACCTATATTTAGCAATTAAAATTCTTATGCACATGATCGTAGCAAAACATGAGGTAAGTATGCCTTAATCTAAAATTAATTACTCAAGTAATTAATATGCAGTTAAAAACTTTTCCTATATGACAAGCAAGTTTGCTGTAAGTAGGTACTCGAGTAATGAGAACTGGTGGTTTTTCAGGTAGACGTTGGCCGGCGTTTGTTTTCTTGTACCTATAATGCTTAGAAGCAACTAAGAAGATTCCCAATTTCATGGAAGTAACAAAGTAAAGAATTGTAGGTAGTGAGTTCTAGTTTTTTCATGTATTTTCACTAGTTTAGATAGCATTAAATAGTTTCAAATTTTGATAGTTAGTTGACGGAAGAGCACGCAATTTAATCCTATAGGTATATACGTGGTTTTTCGCAGTGCAACCCATAAAAAATTGTAACAATTTTTATTTTAATAATAAATAAATGAAACACTAAAGGACAAACTTAATTTTGTGGAATTGTACTTTGTACAAGAAAACTTTTAAAGCCACCGACTCTCGTGGTTCAAAATCATACTTGAAAGAAACTTTACGAATTGTGGAACAGATATTTGAGCATATTATGTATTATGTTTTACTGAAAGCCTTTATTTATGTTTTGTTTAAGTCTTCATGCGTAGCGCTATAACAGCTTTTTTAACCGACTTCCAAAATAGGAGGAGGTTCTCAATTCGGCGCGTATTTTTTTTAATGTATGTCGGTGCATATCTCCGTGGTTTCTGAACCGATTTGAATTTTATTTCTATCAGTCGTTAGAGGAAGCTCTCGAGGTGGTCCCATAAAGAATTCTGACTCCAAATCCTCAACCCTGACACTAAAAAGTTAAAAATTAAAATTCTTTCCAAAAAACCGACTTCCAAAGCCACTGTAAAGTGAAAAATAATTTTGATTTCTACACACTATGTTGAAATCGGGCGGGTATAACAAGGATAAGCAAAGTTGACGCATCAGGCCCGCTCGGCTTCAACTTAGTGTGTAGAAATCAAAATTATTTTTCACTTTACAGTCGGAAGGAAGGGTTTTTGGAAAGAATTTTTTTTAACTACTTCAAGTTAGCACTTGACTGCAATCTCACCTGATGGTAAGTGATGAGGCAGTCTAAGATGGTAGCGGGTTAACCTGTTAGGGGCATGCCAGTTATATTTAACCCATACCTCTCATTGGTTTCTACACGGCATCATACCGGAACGATAAATCGCTTGGCGGCACGTCTTTGCCGGCAGGGTGGTAGCCACAGCCGAAGCCTCCCACCAGGCCAGACCAGGCAAAATTCAGAAAGGCTACACGAGAAATGAAAGATTTGACACATCATGCTGTTTTTTAATTTTATCTTACGAATAGTCTATTCGAATAATCTGTGGTCATATCATAAATGCGAAGTTGATCTGTGGTAAGTACGTTTTCATGACGAATTTTAACGAATTCAATCGGACGAATTTTGGTAATAGTGACGGACTCAATCGATTATGAGGAATTTTGGTATATAGGCTGGTTCGTAAGGGACTCTTGATAAACCTTAATCCATGTCGCAGGTATGATCTAGTATACTAGATCATACCTGCGACATGGATTAAGGTAACAACAAACAAACAGACGGGTTAGGAATACCTATAGGTATTCCTAACCCGTCTGTTTGTTTGTTACTTCTTCACTCGTAATTTTTTTTGTTTAAACGCTACATCTAGAAATTTTTAAATACCTACCTATTCTCAGAATACCTACAGAAATCAAAAACAAAACTAACCCAGACTTAGGCTGCATACAAAATATATAATGGTAATCAAAAAAGTTTGTATGGATGGATGTTTTTTACTCAATCTCCAGAACGTCTGAACGGATCTGGATGAAATTTGGCACAGAGATAGATTAAAGCCTGTAATAACACATAGGCTCATTTTTATCCCGGAAAATTAGAGAGAAAATCCTCAATTGACGCGGACGAAGTCGCGGGCATCAGCTAGTGCTATAGCTATAATACATACATACGATAAGCTGTTTTAAAACAATAAAGCATTCGTGAGCGTTGAAGTGTTCGCAGCAGACGCCAAATATTTATAATCGATAGGGTAGCCTCAGAATCCCGTTTTAAATCCGACCCAATTTTGCCAGCAACAGACCGACTCACTTCCTATAAAAGCGGTCAGATAGAGAAAGATCGCTGAAAATCGTTTGTGTTTTCAGACATACGACAGACTATATAGCATAGAGGCAGCTATATAGCTGGTACTTGTGAATATAGCTAGTGTGGAAATATGAATTAAACAGTGTTAAAAATATTGGATACTAGCTGATGCCCGCGACTTCGTCCGCGTGGAATAGGTTTTTTTGATTCCCACGGGAACTCCTTATTTTTCCGGGATAACAAGCCTATGTCACTCTCCAGGTCCTAAACTATACCCAATACCCTTGCAAAAAATTACATCGATCCGTCGCTTTGTTGCGGCGTGATTGAATGACAAACCAACAAACAAACACACTTTCGCATTTATAATATTAAGTAGGTATGATATTTAAAAGCGCCATACCGAATTCTAGCAATGCGTATTTGCGGTGCTACAAATCATGGTGGAGAGTGCTTATCTCACATTCGGGGGATGAATATTTCGTGATTGGAGTACCTACTTTCAACGTGGAGTGTAAATTGGCCGTACCTAGCTACCTGAAGGTAACTGGTCCAGATTTTACTGACTGTTGAAAAAAAATGGGGATGATAAAGTTTATTTCTTCCGGGGCTGTGGATCTGTGAGATTGCGAGTTTCGCTACAAGATCCAATTCGAATTCTACCATCTATTTAAAAGTATACTTAAGTGAGATGTAAGTAAAATTAAAAATATTTTTTGACGAGGAGCAAGAGCAATAAGGACTGGATAATAAGCTCGATATTGATATAAATATCGACGTTACAGTTCGGCGGTGGTAATATTAGCGGTCATTCAGTATAAAAATGAATAAACATGATCTCATCGATCATATTTTGTCAACCTCCCCAGTGCAATGGTCTTATATGTGGAAAGTCCCGGATTCATTCCCCGCTGGATCCGTTTGGGAATTTTTAGTTTCTGTATTTTCTCTAGTCTGGCCTGGTCGAAGTCTTCGGCCGTGGCTAGTTACCACAAGGACCGGCAAAGGCGTAGCGCCACGCGATTTAGGTATGGGATTAATATAACCACAATATAACCAATAAGTACCTTAGACTGCATCATCTCTTATCACCAGCTAACTTGTGGAGGAATAGGTATAACAAAAAAAAGCTTGTTTACTCTATCTACTACTAAAAATACAATTGCGAACCATAGGGCAACTAGCACAAGGACTCTTAAATTGATTTACTTAGTTAAATATTTTAATGCTGTCCCTTTTTGGCAACTACAATATGCATTTGCCAAAAAGGGATAGGTTTGCCAATTTTAACTAAATCTGTTTATACGTCCTGCAAGCGGCCCTTAGATATTAAAAAGAGTAATTTTTCAATCGTGAGATTAACAAATGATACAAATACTTACTAGTCTGAATAATATCGTGGGTCTGAAATAAATCTTTATTTTAATATTACCCGAAGAACCTCATACAATATTGAGTTAAGATTAAAATAAATAAAAAGAATATCACATCTATTCACCTGAGCCGTGAATCTCATCAGAATGTTATCCGTTATTCAAGAGACATTTTGAGAAAATCTTCCATTTTCGAATAGGTTCTTTATTATGCGCAATGTTACGCGCTGTTGAAATAGCGCTTTTATTTCGCGGTAATTAGGAGCTGTTTTTCCGTGTTTCGTTCGTTTTTTAACAGCCACCTTTATTGCCTTTAGGCGCGAATGAGGTAGTATATATCCATTTGTAGCTGGATATATATTTTTTTCTGAGATTAGGTAAGGTTGCGACTTGCGAGTGTGAAAATTGTATCCACCACCACTGCAGCCCAATAACGTCCCACTGCTGGGCACAGGCCTGCACTCTCATAGGAGAGAGGGAATAAGAGCTTAGACTCACCACGTTGCTCCAATGCGGGTTGGCGGTCTGTAACGACTATTATCATGCTAATGATAATAACCGGGACCGACAGCTTAACGTGCTCTCCGAGGCACGGGGGCGAAACACCGTCAACTTCCTATATCTCCGGGCTAGTACCTACTGAGAATTTCTAGTCAGTAAAACCCAATACTTAATTATTATGGCCCGACCCGGGACTCGAACTCGGGACACGGGACCTCGTCGGCCGCAGTCGAACGTGCCAACCACTAGAGTAGACCAACGAGGCAATTTAAAAAATTTATACCAAAAATCAATACTTAGATGCTCAAAAGGTGTAGAATCATAAATAATTGGTTGAGCAGATGAGCAGTGAGAGCGTAGTAGACTAAAGAAGGCCTATTATATTAATGTAAGATTCGTTGTTTTGTTTTTGTTGTGATAATTAGACCTAGTTTAGTCTAACAGCTAACTGAAATAATAAATTATAGTGTGACACGCAAGTGATTTATTAAGCCCATGTGACGAAGCACTTCGGCGGATAAAATTTTGTCTATCAATCTTTTACGTTTTGACGCGTAAAACTAGAACACTTAAAGGATGAAACAAACAGAACGCGGTACTAGCATAGTAACTATGGTACTAGGTGCTTTCGTTTTTTGGGTTCCGTGCCAAAATTTATTTATTTATTTATTTATTTATTTATTTATTTGTTTATTTCTCCACTTAAAATGGTAAAAAAGGAACATCTGTAATGATACATTCGTCCCTCTACTTGGTTTATTATTAATCTATGCTCATGCGTAATATTATTACTACTTTAATACTACTATGCGTAATATTATAACTACTTTAATAGTATCAACTTGTAACAGTTTTAAAATAATACTTCTCCTTATCCTGAAATTCAATAAATATAATTGTAAGAGTTAAAAAAGCGACTGAAAAGAGGGAATTAAATTTTAAATCGAGAACTAAGCCTCTTTACTTTTCACATCTGACGATAAAATTACAAAAAAAACCGGCCAAGTGCGAGTCAGACTCGCGCACCGAGGGTTCCGTACAAACCTGTAATAAGTTTTAAATTAAATGTTTTTTTTTTAAAATTTGAGTTGATTGAATGAAAGGTAAATTGCGATTTACGATTAATGACGTATTAAAAAGAAACTACTTACTTGATCTCGTTCAAACCAATTTTCGGTGGTAGTTTGCATGGTAATGTACAACATATATTTTTTTTAGTTTTATCATTCTCTTATTTTAGAAGTTACGGGGGGGGGACACACATTTTACCACTTTGGAAGTGTCTCTCGCGCAAACTATTCAGTTTAGAAAAAAATGATATTACAAACCTCAATATCATTTTTGAAGACCTATCCATAGATACCCCACACCTATGGGTTAGATGAAAAAAAAATTTTTGAGTTTCAGTTCTAAGTATGGGGAACCCCAAAATTTATTGTTTTTTTTCTATTTTTGTAAGAAAATCTTAATGCGGTTTACAGAATACATCTACTTACCAAGTTTCAACAGTATAGCTCTTATAGTTTCGGAAAAAAGTGGCTGTGACATACGGACGGACAGACAGACAGACAGACATGACGAATCTATAAGGGTTCCGTTTTTGCCAAATTTGGCTACGGAACCCTAAAAACATGTCCCATCCTGCAGACTTTCGAAGGATGACCCCTGGTAAGTTAGTTTAAGTTTTTTATTATTACCTACCCTCGGAAGGAAGTGGTTTCCGCACTAGTTCTAAGCGAAAGCATTGTGATGATTTTTGGAACAAATAAAATAAATGAAATGAAAATAAAAAATAGACAAGCTTTTGCCTGCGGCGTTGCTAACGTTAGATTGATTAACGTTAGCAACATTACTCCCCAAAATACTAATAAATACTCCAAATAATCCTAATCCTAAATAGTAATAAAACTCCAATAAATCCACTCTGTAGGTATGTGTGGTGTTGTGTACTCCGCTTCGCCTAGGCAGACACATAATATATTTGTATATGTCACCGTAAAATTGTAAAAACCGTTAGATTGTAATCTAACGCTTTTTATCTCGATAGATTGTAAACTGTCGACAGATTGTGAAACGTAATACCTATACTGCTTATAATTTAACGCATTATTTTTCGGTAAATTGTAATCTATTAGGTATATTAACCCAATAGAACCTAAGTGCCCGGCCGCAGTATGGTGACACATACATTTACTCTGCATTCAACTCGCGCGCGAACTGTACAAGAAAGAGGCAAGCAAACGTTGATACAATAAATATTTCAAATATTAATACTCAGAACATTGAACGGTTCACAATCTTTCGACAGTTTACAATTTCGCGAGATAGAAACCGTTAGATTATAATCTAACGGTTTTTACAATTTTACGGTGACATATTACGAGTAGGTACATATCTAAACGTGTTTAGATTAGATAGATAATATAATATTATTTATACCTAAGTTGTTTAGAGCTGATTGCACATCTTATAGTAGCAACGTGAATGCTTAAAAGTGACTTAGGTACAAATAGGTATTTCTTCAAATGATATTCTTAATAGGTACCTACTCCAGTTATGACGACTGTAATCCAATATTCAGTAGTTTTTTAAGGTTTCAAGACGTTGTACAACGAAGTAATATTGTTTTGATAGAACCTGCAGGGTTCCGTACGTTACCTCGTAATGCAAATATGGAACTCTTAATATTGAAGACTTTGTTGTTTGTTTGTCGGTCTGCGTGACTGCATGTTACGGTATTTTTTGTCAGAACGGGTTTAGGTATCGACTTGCGGAATACCTACTAAAGTAATTATACCAATGGTGTCTAAAACCTGTAAAAAGTTCCAGTTTCTAGTTTAACTCAACGAAAAGTTACAAGATCTTGAAAGCGTTGTTTCATACCTCCTACACCTGAAACCGTAAAAATTTCCGAACATTCGTATGAAATATACAAAATAATCTGAAAATTTTACAGAAACTACTACTCACTCACTAGCTTATTTTCGATAGATAGCTATTAGAATAATAATGTGTTTTCGGCAACCTTTTTGATTCCTGCAGATGTTTACAACATCAAAGAAAATCGGAAAATTTGTTATTAAAATTTTTAATTATAAAATTAATCCGTACATTCTTCTTTATTCCAATTTACAAAAATATACCTACTTAAATCTTTTTCAATTAAATTTTTATATTTAAAACATTTATACTATGTAAAGTTCGATTTTGATTGTTAGATAAATTTCAAACCCCAATCTGGGGGTTTCGAAGGAGAAAAAGATTTTCGAAAATTAACCCCTAACAATTTAGGGGTTAATTTTCGAAAATACTCTTTTAACGAATGCGTACGTCATCATACTAATAATATAAAATACTAGCGGACGCCCGCGACTTCGTTCGCGTGGCATAAGTTTTTTAATCCTCATAGGCATTCCTCAATTTTCCGGGATAAAAAGGACCCATGAAAACCAACACGTCGATCCGTTGCTCTGTTACGGCGTGATTGAAGGACTATTTAACTTTCTTTGGCATAGAATTTAAAAATTCTGAAAAACTGAAAAAAAACTGGGAATTATATATTTCATAATTTAAACCGGTAGCCGAAATATCAAGTTTCATGGCTATAACTTGAAAAACGCCGGGCCTTTTACACCAACTTACAACCAATATTTTACTCGTTTGGGGGTAGAATTTTGAAAAACTGTTTCACACTTACTTCTTTATATTATACCGAAAGCCAAAATACCAAGTTTCGTTGTTATAACTTGAAAAATATCTTGATAAATGAAGGACATTCTTCCCCTATTTCACCCCTTTGGGGGTAGAATTTTGAAAATTCCTTCCTTTGTGAGCGCCTACATCACAAAAAGAAGCTACTGTCAAAATTTCAAGTCCCTAATCCTAGCAGTCTAGGCTGTGCGTTGATATATAAGTCAGTCAAACAAAGAGTTTTTTTGATTCCCCTTGGACACCCGGACTATTGAAAACATAATTCTTTAAAATTATTTCGCCTTTATATTTTCAACAACTTGAAGTCAACAACACGAATAGTCATATAGCAACCAAAATCATCTTTTCATAAAAATATTTCGCCTTTATATTTTCAACAACTTGAAGTCAACAACACAAGTAGTCATAGCAAGTTGATAAAAAATGCTATGCAATAGCTTTACCGCGGCAGTCTCAGAGTGCCACACGTCTTTTTTTTAATTTTGTTTCTGGAGCCAAACAAATCAAATAAATATTATAAATGCGAAAATTTGGATGGATGGATGTATGGATGAATGTATGGATGGATGTATGGATGGATGTTTGTTACTCAATCACGCCCCAACGGCTGAACGGACCTGGCTGTAATTTGGCACAGAGATAGATTATACTCTGGAATAGGACATAGGCTACTTTTTATCCCTAAAATTAAGGAGTTCCCGCGGAAACCAAAAAAACCTCAAACCACGCAGACGAAGTCGCGGGCATTCGCTAGTAAGAAGATAAATAAAAGTTCGGTTACAGTCTACTGACTTGACCACTAGCCTATAAACATGAGGGTACTCTATCGACTGGTTTTGAATTGAGAATTTCATGTTGAGTCTGTCTCAAAGACTACTTAAGGACTAATTAAGCAAATTTTTGTTTCTGAATTGATATTCAATTCAGTCCATCTCGTTTTGTCTCTAAGCAAAGTCTGAGCCAAGCCAAAGTACGCTCTATAGATCTCAGCATATTGTGTTTCTAATCAAAATAGGTGTATCCAGAGGGCAAATAAATTCATTAAGCCACGCGTCCACCAGAAGCGAACCGAGAAGAGCTAATTGAGTCGCATTTCATTATGTAGGTAATAATCATAAATTCCATTCAGTTACAGGTATACTCATTTGCCCCCAGATTTGTGCCCCGTTGCATCTTCAACTTTATTCTCATAGGGGTTCTATGATATATAAATGTATGCCGCTTCAGGGGGCGATGATTACACAAAATTGCCTAATTACGTAATCAAGTTATATTATGAATTCTTTAGTAAATTATTTTTAACTAATTTATGCTTTAATATCCATAGATCCACAAACTAAATTATAAAGAATATGACATACCTAACCGTTCGACTCACCAAAGAATTGCGGTTATCTATAGTAGGTAGGTACCTACTGAACAGTTGCATTATGAGGACTAATTATTATTAATTGGAGATCGAATTCGCATCCAATCGTGATTTACTCTCCAGTTATGTCTTAAAGCGTCTAAACATTGGCCCCGAACTCAATTAGTGTCGAATCGAGCCAACGTAAACATGTCTGCGAAAGAAATTACTTCCAAAGCTTTTGTAGCTACACAGTAAGAAACGTTTGAGACATGTTATGTAACAATAATACAAATCTAGAAATAAGAAGTTATTATAAATCACTAGGGTTGGCAACACTTTGCTCAATAATCAATAATTTTCCTTAAAACAAAACAAAATGCAATTTTGCTGTACTAAACATATCAGGCTGGCCATACCTCATCTAATTAAAAGAGCCTGTTTAAAATTGGTGGTTGAGGAAGTTGCTTTCATAATTTTCGTAGTAGGTATGTACTTGATGTTAATTGGCAACTCCGTCTTTTCATTATGCTTCTATTGCAAAAACAATGTCAATGGCAATTGTGTATTTTTCGGTGAAAAACTCCATTCTGCTTTCGTGAAACTTCTGTAATGATACCTCTAGATTGTTTTGCTAGGCAGGTGCGATTCTGATAATAATAGAAGGGTCAATTTAAGTTAGTTAACAGATTATAAAACTTTGTTTTTCAAGTTTGAAACTTTGTATACCCGGTTTGTATAAAGTAACTTAAGTTTATGGTTGTGTTAACACTAGTGAGAAAGATAAAATGTAAGAAAAATATTGAACTTAATTTGATTGAACAATATACTGCGTTACATTTTACTCTAATGGTGTTAAATTACAATCTCGGTCACAAGATTCAATCATTAAAAAAAAATACGACTTTTGCTCACTGGTTTTAAATTCAAAATACTTTTTCTCACTGAGTGAGCAAAAACGATATTTGTTCACTGTTTTTAAGCAAGTGCACCCTTTTTGAGCTAGTGTGGTGAAAAAAAAATGTCATTGGCCATAATAATAATAATAATAGAGCAGCTAATGGCATTAGGTAAGCTTTGACAGCGTCCATTATTCTATTTCTACGGAATTTGTTCTCGAGTAACCTCGGCTTGTAAAAAAGTTAGCCTTAACTTTCAGCATTTTAAACGACACTTCAAATACTTATGGCTTGAGACTTGGGACTTAAAAATAACTAATAATATTTTATGAAAACTTTGACTGCATTTGAATTTGAAAGATGCATTAACGGGCCGGCGGAGGGCGAATTGCCCATACAAACGTAATACCAAAATAATTTGTAATTCGAAAATATTTCCACCATATTATGCGATTATTAAGATTGAACTTGTATTTATCTAGGTCCCTGGATAATTATCTTTTCAAAATACTTTCCCAAAATTAAATGTAAGCACATTGCGTTTCGCATGTTTTTACGACATAAATGACATGTTTTCTCCTTATTTGTTTCATATTAAAACCAACGATATCTCACGTACTAATTGATCAGGAACATAGCCTATATTGTCAAGTTACAGAATAACAAACACAAAGTTAAAAACACAACAATTTTTCATTCATCATTTTTGGTATTCACGGAACAAGACCAAAATGTATAACAAACTCTGTACGCTCATATTGCTATCGCGCTTGCAAGCGATCATATGTCATCAGCCAAATAGAGATAGCAATATAACCGGCAAATTTATATTTGTGGTTCGAATAGAAGTTGCGAGCGCCGCTCCCCGGCCTCTTGCCTATTAAAACTTATCTTCTATATATTTAAAAATCAATTGCTGTTCGTTTGTCTCGCTAAAACTCCAGAACGGCTGAGCCGATGTAGCTGATTTTTTTTTTAAATGTTTTCTGTATTCCAGGGAAGGTTTAAACGGGGAGAAAATATGGAAAAATTGCGAGGAAGATAGGGCAGGACAACGTCTGCTGGGCCCACTAGTTTTTAATAATAAACTGTTTATTATGTCATGTATTACCATTTACCATTTACAATTAGCGGTCAGGCGTACACGACTGCATGTTGCATAATATTTTAGATGCATACCTATGTATACCTAAATCGTAACGGTGTGACTCATTCACATTTAAGGGTTTCCAAATAGACTTTTTTTCCAGGACAGTCTAATTTTGTACTAATATAAACTTAATTTTCAAAAACAAGTTAGGCCTTGATATCAATCTCACCTGATGGTAAGTGATGATGAAGTCTAAGATGGTAGCAGGCTAATCTGCTAGTAGGTTAAGCATCATCATCATCATCAATCACCATCATCTCAGCCTTCGGACGTTTACTGCTGAACATAATCCTTTCCTAAAGAACGCCGCCACAGCTGGTCCTAAGGGCTCACTCTTTAGGTATATCATCGGTCCATCGTACTGGAGGGCACCCCACACTGCACTTACTTGTAAGCGGTCTCCACTCTGGAACTTTCCGGCTCCGCGGTCTGCCCACTGCCACTTCAGCTTACGAATGATTTGGGCTTAGTCAGACATTCGTCGTTAGGCATTGAGGTAGCGCAGTGTATTAAACCCCTAATACCCCTAGTATGACCATGCAATAATACAATTTTTTGGTCACACTATGAAAAATTATTAATTGCTGATCTTATAAGACCGTGACCAAAATACTCCTTTCACATACAAACGGTAGTATCTGAGAGTTTTGCCCTATTTGGCGATATCGAACCGTTAAGGATATGGCAAGGTCATGTGGCATTTGACCGCTTTTTAAACGCATTTTAATTACCTTTTAGGGCCTAACCACGTATGTTAGGCTTCGATTTATAACTACTTATACCTTACGTTACACTGTGACTTTAAAATTGACTTGTAATCTAATCTTCTTTCTTTAAAAAAACAATTGTGACAAATTCATACCAAGATAGAGTTGGAACGTCTATTTTTGTATTACCTTGTATTATTTACTTAGTTTACATTATTGAACTTTTTTTATTTTATTTGTTAACACCGTACGAACTTCGCCAAACGAAATTCGTAGATACCTACTCAAGATGATGCGAACTCCTAAATCTAACTAGGTACTTAGTCATGATGCTACAGATGTAAATAGGTAGGTGCTACTGATATAATACGTATAATGTATATGTGGCATATATACCAACAATACGTTTATGGATTATGGATATATAGAACATAGACCCCACAATATAGTCTATAGGATTTAGTGAAAACTCCATAAGTTTTACCATCGATGATAATGTCAGTCAACTTAATATATTGGCCAGCAGGGAGACCGCGTATCTTTTGCATCAATCATTGATACATCGCAATCACCTCCGATTGGCTGAATTTATGGTATTCTTGCTGCGTCAATGGATTTCGTCCACTAGTAGAAGAGTGTTAACCAATCAGAGGTGATTGCGATGTATCAATGATTGATGAAAAAGACACGCGGTCGCCCTGCTGTTCCACTAGTCCCTACCAAAGTATCCCCAGCAGGCCGAGCATGGGAGGGGACAAAAATCTTATTCCCCGATTATATCCACTGACAAGAGATAAAATTATGCTAGAAAATGGCAACAGGGGAAAGGAGAAGTATATCCCTGTTTGACTTGTGCATAGGACGTGTGTTTAAGTTTATATTCATACCATTAAATTATAAAAAAGATGTCTCGAGCCTACTGGGACATCTTATCCTTTCCCCGTGGATAAAATCTCCCCGCCCATGCTCGGCCTACTGGGGGGCAAGGGTCTAACCTTTTTAGGGTTCCCCTTATATTTTTTGGCCAGTTTTATAAGTATTATATTGGTTGTACGTATGTGAAATGGGAACAATGTAGTTCCAATCATTATGTATATATATTTATTGACTCTATTAGATATATTCCATTATTCGATACAACCACATAGCTATAGGTAAGTGGCTGAGAGGGAGGAAAAACAAGAAGTACTTACTAATCTTTCAAAAGTTTCAAGGCTGCTCGTAAATATTGCTGGGAAACCTTATAATAAACAATCCTCGGAGTGCCTACTGGCAGCTAGTTGGACAAGACGTACTTATTCGTACTTAGATTGATTTCAAATGGAAAAGAAGAGGTAAGTAAGCGTAGGTATTTAACAAGGTTTCTGACTTCTACAGACTGTGATATTGATCACACTGCAAAAATCATACATTTTTGCACGGATAATAATATTATTATAGCTTTTAAAGACTTGGAGAGTGATAAAGGCTACTTTTTATAATATGGCAATCATTACTTATTCACTAGACAACGAGACCAAAACTACAAAATGGCATGAGCTGTTACGTCACAGATTAAATATAAAAAGATGTGGTGTTGCGAGCTTTAGGTACTTTGTTTAAATTTTTAACCCCCGATGCAAAAAGAGAGGGGTGTCATAAGTTTAACGTGTCTGTTTGTGTATATGTCTGTGGTATCGTAGCGCCCAAACGGATGAACAGATTTTCGTTTAGTTTTTTGTGTCATAGATAATTTTATCCCGAGTGTTCTTAGTCATGTTTCATGAAAATCTGTTCATCCGTCTGAAGGTCATCAGCTTTTTTCGTAATCTGTTACTTCCATATTATGTCAGGGTTTGTTTTAAATATGTAATTTATAATAATTGTTAAACCGTCCCAGTCGGGCATCATCTGACAAAAACGTGAGTTTAACCGTTACTACTTTGTTGTTTAAAAAACGAAGAAAATATAAATATTGCATTAAAGGTGAACGCACACTTATCCGAGCCGAACGCGTCGAACGAATCGAAGTCAAGGAGGCCTCGCACACTAATCCGCACCAGAAGAATCGACCGCGCCGAAAGAATCGACCGCGTCGAAGAAATCGTTTGTATTTCCTTTACGCCTGTCGCACTGTTATTACATGTGAATTGTGATGGATCTTGACGAGGTTTTTATTGTTTATTAATGGAAGATGAAGAAAGTGAAATAAGTCAAAGGGAAACCAGAATGTGGGTTCATAATATCAACTTAAAAAGGCAGTGGTTTGGAGAGTATTAAAATTGAGTGATTCTAATTTAATATTCAATTAAATTAGAATCACTCAATTTTAAAACAATGAAGATACAGTACTCTCGCGTTGCTCTGTCATACGCAACTGATAGAACGCGAGCGCATCGGTCGAGTCGACCACATAAACCGCGCCGAATCTGATGACGTCATCCGAATTTGTCTAGGATTACTGGGGTTCTTGAAGATTCGGGCGATTCGACGCGGAGAAGTATGCGAGGTTTCATGAGATTTCATATACAGAATTCTAAAATTCGTTTAGTTCGACTCGTTCGACGAGTTCGGCTCGGATAAGTGTGCGTTCACCTTAAGAATGATTTTTCCATGTTAGTTATTATTTAAAATCCGGTACAACTTATCAAACTCTCCTCTAGATCCTCTAGCAAATTTTAATGGCTTCGCGAACTATTCTCGGTTTGAAGCCATCAGGGTAGACAAATTAAGGGTTTTAAAATTCTGGTGTAGAAAGTTAACTCCGTTTTGTGTTTTGTGATTTGCGCGAAATCAACTCTATTACTTTTTTCCGTATCCTTTATAGGAGTTCAGATGTAACTACTATTTAATATCAATTAAAAAAAAAAAAAATCTATTTGTCGGGTTATCTTTTGAAAATTATGGAGGGTAGAGGTAAGGAGTGTTATCTCTTTTGGGAGAAAAATTGAAAAAGTGTCCAGTGGTTGCTGAAAATAGCAGTTCAAAAACCTTCCACAGTGGCGTTGGTGTGGTTATATACAGAGATAACACTCCTCTACTCTACCCTCCATAGAAAATGCAGAACCTATTATGACAAGACTTGCAGATAAGTATACATCTATGTTAGGCGGACGCAGCCAGGGGCAAAAACCAAAGCTAGTGGATCTATATAGGTATATTTCTTTGCTCGTATACCTAAATAAAACAACTGTCATAATGTCAAAGCCATTACCTGCCCTGTAAAAGGTCAGACATAATCTAAAAGACTGAGATATCTAGAATAATAGATAGGTACCTACCTGATGAGATCTTTTACATAACTAGGTATATTACGTACACGTCGTATTTCCAAGACTGCTATTTGTTAAGCTAAACAGATCTGGACAGTAATTTTTTTATTTTATTTATTTACTAGATGATGCCCGCGACTTTTTCCGCGTGGATTAAGTTTTTTTTAATTCCCGCGGGATCTCCTTAATTTTCCGTTATAAAAAAGTAGCCTATGTCCTTCTCCGGAATACAAACTATCCCTGCACTAAATTTCATCAAAATTGGTTGAACGGATGGGCCGTGAAAGCGTAGCTGCCAGACAGACACACTTGCATTTATAATATTAGGTTTACTAACAATCACTTACAAAAATAAAAACAATCATGCTTGTAATCTATGCTAACTCATTATGTTTATTTCAATTAAAGGATAGAAAGTGTGAGCCAAAATAAATAAGAGAAAGAGGAAGTGTATAAGGGGGAGTATTTGATAAAGTTGAAAGCTTCTCCATTAAATAGGTTTATCCCATAGACAGCATAGAGTTCGTCTTACTGACGTGAATAAATCTGTAGTTTATGTGTTTACCCTAAAGTATAGCAGCTTTGTATTCTTGAATCTCGAATAATTGGGTATTCTACTGGGTGACTACTATTGAAATAAATTATTATTTTGTGTTATTAAAAAGAAGATCTCCCAAAAGTCGTAATATCCACGTCCCCCTGATAGTTTTATGTTGAATGACCATTTTAAACAATCGATTAAAGTAAAAAAGTGTGACGAACTTTAATGACGTCACATTTCAGAATTTCATATAACATGAAAAAGTTTGTGATTTGACTATTTGTCAAATACCGAATTATGTGAATCTGTACCGGACGGACCAATTATATCAATTTTGGACGGATGGATGTTTGTTACTCAAATAACGCCAGTACCTACGGCTGAACGAATCTGGATGAAATTTGGCACACTGATAGATCATAGTCTGGAATACTACTTAGGCTGTTTTTTATCCAGGGAAAAAAAGCAGCCGACGTGATCTACAACCGCCGCCGACGTGACCCCCGACGTAAGAAATACATACGGAAACTATCATCGCTGACGACGAAGTGCATTTCAGCATACAAGCAGCCGACGTGCAAGTTTTAATTTTTTGCCCGGCTTTTAAAGTTATCTTTCCTGGACGTCGTCTCTATGCAAGGACCCTATGGAGAAGTAATATGAAGAAATGACGCATTATATCCAGTGATATTGTGATATTCCGTCGATCAAGCATTCGAGATTATTTATTGCAAAAGGATAAACAACAACGTTGTAAATATTGGATGACATGTGACATTGCAAGAAGTTTGTTCAAAAAATTGAATACTCGTGATAGTTTTTTTTTTATGGACGATAGTTTTTATTTTTCAATAGGTTTTGTTTTCTGTTTTTGACAATGACTGACCGACAACTCCAACATTGTAAACATTGTAATATTTTCCGTGTATTTTTCTTTTCATTTCAGCTTAATCATTTATTTCAGATTATCTATAGTGATAAATGTGGTAACGTTTTAGATTTTATACAGCAGTTCGCATAGTGAGTTTCTTAAAGCCAAGTTAGCAAGCGCCACAGCAATTTCCAAAATTTTAGAAAACAAGAAGAAGCAGATTAAGGCTTTGTAAGCTCCTGATGGGTTTATCAGTCGTGCTCTTCTTTGCTCAGGGTATTCTTCGCGTCGGTTCTGCAAAGTGACGTCGCCGCATTACTCATTGCGCTGCTTGACGCCCCGTCGGACGCCTTCACGCCCAACGCTGTGTGACTCTTCCGACGTTCTTCCGTGCCCATCGCTGCACGACTCAACCCGACCGACGCGACGCCCCTCGTGCCCAACGCTGCACGAGCTTTTGGAAACGGTCGCGCCCATACGCTTCGTGATCTGACCGACGCCCCTTCCGCAATTAGCGATATGCTATGCGATTATCGACTGGCGATTTTTCGCGCTCAGCCTTATGCTGCACTGCGCTGCTTCTGCACGTCTCGACGCCTTTTCGTGCCCAACGCTGCACGAACCGTCTGACGTGGCTAGCTCGCCTCAGTCGCTTCGTCATGGTCTTTGTTTCCTTTTTACCCTATTGCCAAATTTTATTTTATTTTTCTCCCCTTGTTTTCTTTTCTCTCCGCAGGGGGGTGATGTGGCGTTACCTCCTTTGCTAGCTGGCAACGCACACAAGCTACGCGTTCGGAATTCGAACTTGCTTTTGGAACGTTTTTGGATTCGGAACATCCTGCGCGCGAGAGCTGCGCTGTAGCAACAGACGACACATCATTCTATTGCTGGACGTCCAGCACAACGCTTCCTTTGATATAATATATTTTCTATTGTACAGTTTTACATAATCTATTGTATTTTATTAATATTATACTTGTAAACGTGGACCAAGTCTATTATTTCCACATCACATAGGTGGGCAAAACCACCTATATTGGTGACCAAATAAATGGCTTTGCATCTTTACCTTGAATAGCTGACAGAGCATCAATGAGTGGCGCTTGATAACGTGCAATGTGAGGAAGAAACCTCCGATAAAAATTTACCATACCAAGGAAACGTCGGACTCCGTTCGACAGGCGGGCTGATACCAACGCCACATCACCCCCCTGCGGAGAGAAAAGAAAACAAGGGGAGAAAAATAAAATAAAATTTGGCAATAGGGTAAAAAGGAAACAAAGACCATGACGAAGCGACTGAGGCGAGCTAGCCACGTCAGACGGTTCGTGCAGCGTTGGGCACGAAAAGGCGTCGAGACGTGCAGAAGCAGCGCAGTGCAGCATAAGGCTGAGCGCGAAAAATCGCCAGTCGATAATCGCATAGCATATCGCTAATTGCGGAAGGGGCGTCGGTCAGATCACGAAGCGTATGGGCGCGACCGTTTCCAAAAGCTCGTGCAGCGTTGGGCACGAGGGGCGTCGCGTCGGTCGGGTTGAGTCGTGCAGCGATGGGCACGGAAGAACGTCGGAAGAGTCACACAGCGTTGGGCGTGAAGGCGTCCGACGGGGCGTCAAGCAGCGCAATGAGTAATGCGGCGACGTCACTTTGCAGAACCGACGCGAAGAATACCCTGAGCAAAGAAGAGCACGACTGATAAACCCATCAGGAGCTTACAAAGCCTTAATCTGCTTCTTCTTGTTTTCTAAAATTTTGGAAATTGCTGTGGCGCTTGCTAACTTGGCTTTAAGAAACTCACTATGCGAACTGCTGTATAAAATCTAAAACGTTACCACATTTATCACTATAGATAATCTGAAATAAATGATTAAGCTGAAATGAAAAGAAAAATACACGGAAAATATTACAATGTTTACAATGTTGGAGTTGTCTGTCAGTCATTGTCAAAAACAGAAAACAAAACCTATTGAAAAATAAAAATAATAAACTATCGTCCATAAACAAAAAACTATCACGAGTATTCAATTTTTTGAACAAACTTCTTGCAATGTCACATGTCATCCAATATTTACAACGTTGTTGTTTATCCTTTTGCAATAAATAATCTCGAATGCTTGATCGACGAAATATCAAAATATCACTGGATATAATGCGTCATTTCTTCATATTACTTCTCCATAGGGTCCTTGCATAGAGACGACGTCCAGGAAAGATAACTTTAAAAGCCGGGCAAAAAATTAAAACTTGCACGTCGGCTGCTTGTTTGCTCGTATGCTGAAATGCACTTCGTCGTCAGCGATGATAGTTTCCGTATGTATTTCTTACGTCGGGGGTCACGTCGGCGGCGGTTGTAGATCACGTCGGCGGCGGTTGTAGATCACGTCGGGGTCACCAATATAGGTGGTTTTGCCCACCTATGTGATGTGGAAATAATAGACGTAGTCCACGTTTACAAGTATAATATTAATAAGATACAATAGATTATGTAAAACTGTACAATAGAAAATATATTATATCAAAGGAAGCGTTGTGCTGGACGTCCAGCAATAGAATGATGTGTCGTCTGTTGCTACAGCGCAGCTCTCGCGCGCAGGATGTTCCGAATCCAAAAACGTTCCAAAAGCGAGTTCCGAATGCGAAGCTTGTGTGCGTTGCCAGCTAGCAAGGAGGTAACGCCACAAATTAACGAGTTCTCGCGGGAACCCATAAACCTCAATCCACGCGGACAAAGCCGTGGCCATGAGCCATTACTGTTAATCCTAAAACTGACCCTATATGGCTTGAACTTTACAAGAAAGAGAAATAAAACTCATGAAAAAGCCTAATTTAATATTTTTGATGTGGCTATTCATATAGCTTGTTTTGTGTTAAGCACAGACCACTCAGGTGTAAAGTAATGCTTTCAAAATTGAAAATAAAAAGTGTGTGTGTGCAATTCACATAGGTACGGCAGAAGTGAAACTTCAGAAAAGTAGCCTACGAGAGAATGAGATAAATATAACTTGTATTCTATCTCATTCTTTCGCAGGCTAAATCCTATTTATGAATATATTTGTCGTTTTGATGTTTCTTTTACGTTTTATCGAATTTTCAAATCATAACGGTGCTAAGAAGTCTATCTATCACTTCAATAATAATAATTGTGAAATACATGAGAGAAGCACTTCAGAGTAAAGCTATTTTTTGCATGAAAAGGGTTTCAGTTGAGTGCAGTCTTTTCAATAGACATCTTTATTCCCGTTCCTGAATTATTCAAACGTTTCAGTCTAGAAAAGGGTCACGAAACGCTAAGCCAAGATAATTCACGCGAGGCGGTGGTGTGCAGGGGGCTGAAGAAACCTTTTACTATTTTAAAACCTAGCCAGCTCAAAGGTTTTTTTTTTTATCCACTACAAGTTAGCCCTTGACTGCGATCTCATTTGATGGTACGTGATGATGCCGTCTACGATGGATTAAACATAAACGGATTTCTTTATTGTATCTTTCTATGTACTTGTATGTCTATTAAATTAATTAAGCTTTTGAAATAACTGTCTTTTATTTATTACAGCTGATGCTGTTTGGGTGTGATGCTCTTAGTGGTTTGAGTAGTTTGATTCCCGCGGGTATTCCTTAATTTTCCGGGATAAAATGTAGTAGCCTATTTCACTATCCAGGTCCTCAACTACGCCCAATGCCCATGGCAAAAATCACGTCGATCCGTTGTTTCGTTACGGCCTGATTGAAGGATAAACCAGTAAACCAACAAACAAATACACTTTCGCATTAATTTTAGTATATAACGGTATATACTAGATAACGCCCGTAACTTTGTCTGAGTGAATTAGGTGAATTGTTTTAATGAAATCCCGAGGTACTGGTTGACTTTCCAGGATAAGTAGTAGCCTATGTCATTATCTAGATTCTAGGTCTTAATTCTTAGCTAAATCCATGCAAAAAATTCATGGCTATCGCAGAACCCAGCAAACAGCCACTCTCGCATTTTTAAATTTTGGTAGTGACATTATGGTTATTTTACTATACAAAATTCATACTAAAATTATATTAATGAAAAGGTAGGTAACTTATATCTTTCAGCTCTGTGTTTCTACGCTTATTTCACATTTCACTATAGTTTAGGGCTAAAGCAAACAGGGTCAAAACTTTGTTTGGCAGACAAAAATTCCGCGCGCGCACTTTTATACGGAGCTGCACATACTTCCGCGATTGGACAAAACGGGTTTTCCAAGTGATACCTACTGGTGTTTTGCATGGACGTTTAATTCTACCCTTAGAGTGTTTCCACCCTTAGGGAAATCCTACAAAGATGGTTATTTATACAGTAGTATCTGGAAATGGCAAGCTCACCCTTGCGAATAGGGGATAAGATAGTAATTTATACCTACTTGTTTTCCTTATAAGTACCACCGAAAACGCCGTAACATGATATCATGTTCAGTCCATTACTTTGATAGTCTCCAACCCCATGTGAAAATAGCTTTATGTACAGACTAAAATACTTAACTATGTAAATAAAAAATTGACTAACACAAATACAAAATATGATAAATACAATTATATTTCGTTTACACCAATTAATCTTATACTACGTGTGGTCAATGGGCAATCTCCTCAGCCCGTGCCACAGCACGAGAGATACGTTACCTTAGACCTACCTAACATACTGCAATTATTTGTATTTTTCTACAAATAAGCACTTCACTATAATCTTTCCTCACTGTAGCTGGCTAGCTCGGTAGAGGTATACCCAACCTATATAAATTAATTGGTTTCTACGCGACATCGTATCTACACGTTTGGCGGTACGTCTTTGCCGTAAGGGTGGTAAACTAGTCACGCCTGAAGCTACTAATGGCTTCCACCAGACCAAAGAAAATTTAGAAATTATTAATTCCCCATCGCCAGGAACGAACCTGGGTCCTCCCACTAATAAGACCACAGCGTTCATCACTCACCGTCATAATACAATATAATAATATTATTAACGTACAAGTTCCTATACTGCTGGGTCTATAAGCCAGAGATTTAGCAGTTAAATTTTCTCTACAATGTAGACACTATATGGAGTTGGATAGCGAAAGAATTTTCAGAATTTTTACCTCAGTGAAGCTGGGTTGGGTTAGCGAGTCCATAGTCATAATAATATGATTATACGCATGCTGTTTATATCGGTTCTAACAATATCTAAAACCGTTACTAGTTCAACTTAAACTTGCGGGTTTCCATGGAAGTTTGTTTATCTATACTTCCATGTTTATATTATAAATGCGAAACTGTTTATTGTTGTACGCTACGCTTTAAAGGCCCATCTTTTCAACCATTTCAAGATTTTTATGAATTTGATGGAATTTGGTATCGAGATAGATTGCATCACGGGGAAGCATATATAGGCTATATTTTATCCCGGAAAATCAAAGAGTTTCCATGGGACCATAAAAACTTAAACTTATGAAATGAAAGATTATGATATAAAATAAGGCAAAAAAAATTTACTAATTGTTGGCTGTTGTTGTAATGGGTGATAATGATGAGCAGTGACAAATAAGTTTAGTGAATAATTATTTTTGTATTGAAAGCTTGCAATTTTTTACACGCGCAAACATGCATCAGTATATCTACCAGATGCATCATACAGTTGTACACACATAAAAAAGCGAAAAAGTATAGAAGAAATACGATTTATGGTGCATTATGTTTATAAAAGTAGAGATAGACTAATATTAACATATTAACATAATATCATAGGATAACTATTATGAAAATAAATGAATAGGTGTTTATTTCATGCGATGTTGGCAATATGTAAAAACCTGTAAACATGCTCATCCCAATTTGCTTTTTACACATCAAATCTTACCACGGACGGCAACCGAATAACTTTTTTTTTGTTTGCCATTAAAATGACTGGCAACCTATAAAAATTTCATCATTCCTTTTTTGAATCACTGTAACATTGGCACGTAGATCTATACATTTATTTTAGTAAAGGTTGGCACACATGTTTTTTTTTTGCGCGAAATTCGACGATACAGTTTGAAGGGACAGACAGCCACGTGCGACGGAAATACTGCCTCCCTTCGCGACTGACGAAGTACTGAAACGTTCGAACAGACGCGGCGTCTAGCATCGTAAATGATTATAGAAACTGGAACTTGGAAGCCTTAGTTTTCATTGGGAAACATTTGTTTTATATAATACCTATAAGGTTCATAATATAATATAGTTTCTCTGGTTTTATTAACTTTATATGCTATTTTCGAAAACATTTTATATAAGCGCGTCTCGTGAAGCATAATTTCAGCACTCAGCGAAGTAACGACAACAGAGGAAAAACAATATAATATTTTGAAAAAATAAAATATATATACGTATAAGTGTACTATATTCATTATTATTCAGCATTTATTTTAGTAGGTTACTATCACAGTAGGTAATCCTAAAAGGCGTGGCTTTGCTTTTCAAGATCAAAGATCAAGTTTGTATTTAAATTTAAACACAATGCGACTTGTTTAAATTTAAATACATATCAAAGATTGATTAAAAGATGGTATTCTTTCGATAGCTCGTTTATTGGTTCACTGGTTACACGGTCATTTACACTTTATTCTAATTAAAAATTATCTTTCACAAGGTTACATTGGTATCGGTCAAAAATGGTGGAAGCAAGAGCCCGGAAAAAAGGTGAACGATTTTAACATTGAAAATTTTGACGTTTGACATATTTCACATGACAGAACCACAGACAAAGAAAATAATATAATTTTGAAGCGAGTCTTTGATAAAGTAAATTATTCTATGGAAACAACATGGAATCTATTTAAATACTAACATAACCGCCCCCCAAGAACGGAGTTCTTAAATGAACATAAAATGATTAAAAGATGGTATTCTTTCGATAGCTCGTTTATTGGTTCACTGGTTACACGGTCATTTACACTTTATTCTAATTAAAAATTATCTTTCACAAGGTTACATTGGTATCGGTCAAAAATGGTGGAAGCAAGAGCCCGGAAAAAAGGTGAACGATTTTAACATTGAAAATTTTGACGTTTGACATATTTCACATGACAGAACCACAGACAAAGAAAATAATATAATTTTGAAGCGAGTCTTTGATAAAGTAAATTATTGGAAACAACATGGAATCTATTTAAATACTAACAAAGATTAAGGTATATTTTAACAAGATGAGACTCGCGACTTATTCCACGTGCATTTTGGTTTTAACATTAATTTTCCGGATTAAAAAGCCTCAATTAATTCCATGCATAAAATTATCTTGCTCTGAACGAACTATCATGTGTACATGATAGTTCGTGATGATTGTGTATGATGTATCATATGACATCTAATAAATCCGGCCCAGCGTCCGAAATTCAAGAGCTCAGTGGTTTGAAATTTGAATCTCCATTGCAGTGTCATCAAAAAAGCACAAGCTTTATTTGAGCAGCAAAAGGGGAGGAATATGTCTCATTTTTATTTAATTAAATGATAACGTAACAATGTTTTATTTTATACAAGCTGATGCCCGCGACTTAGTCCGCGTGGAATATGTTTTTTTGATTCCTACGGGAACTCCTTAATTTTCCGGGATAAAAAGTAGCCCATGTCACTCTCCAGGTTCTCAACTATATCCATGCCAAAAATCACGTCCATCCGTTTCTCCGTTGCGGCGTTATTGAAGGACAAACCAACAAACCAACAAACAAACACACTTTCGCATTTATAACATTAGTATGATATTCCACTGTGATAAAACCTAATGCGAGTACAACAGCTGCAAATAAGACCCATGATATGCAGGACACGAAAACTCGTTAGCTCGCCTATTATTTAATCTGTGGCTGTAGAATCTCTCTCCTAACAGTCGAGGCACATCTCTTACAATGCTAGAAAGCTTATTCTCCTAAGTATTTGCAATACTTTTACGAATGTCTAGCGAACGTCTGAGGCTTCGCTCCCGTGGAAATTTGGAAAAATCTGGCCTTATTCCTTCTCTATTCACATTATAAAGGGAAACTCTGTGGAAAATTATAGCTAACTAGTGATGCCCGCGACTTTGTCCGCGTGAATTGAGGTTTTTTAGTTCCCGCCGACACTCTTTAATTTTCCGGGATAAAAAGTAACTTGTGTTCTCTGTGCCAAATTTCGTCAATATCTGTTCAGCCGTTGGGGCGTGATTGAGTAACAAACTTCCATCCATACGTCCATCCAATTCACCCATCCAAACTTTCGCATTTATAATATTAGTACAGACTTGCAAGGGTTTAGTCAGAGGTGCTGATAAGCCAGTATGAGAGTGTGTCGGGACGTTTCTCTTTTAATTTGTAAAAAGAACAGATAAGATTAATAATATTATCAACAGGACAAACTTTTAAATGAACGTTCACCGCAAAAACAAACTTTAAACTAATGTTAAATGTTAGAGATTATCTATAGTCTAGACGGCATTAAGTACTTACATGGAAGGGATTATCCGGTTAATATAGGGTAATTACATTCACCACATATCCCAATCTTACCTATTATAGAGGTGGGTTTTTGAACTTTTAGTCTCAAAGTACAATGACATGAAATTGGTAATTATAACCATTTCAAATCGCGAAAAAATTTGACGAATTTACAGTTTTTACAGAATTTACAATTTACGACCAAAACGTCAAGTGTATTTCTCAAAAACTCGTTTTTGAACATCATTTTTCATACTCATATTCTCTTTATAAGCCTCGAAACAAATATTCTTACATTTTAAACGTATTAAAATCATATAAGAAACCTCGGTCAGTGCCACATGGCGCAAATTCAGGAAAATAACACTCTGACACGGTATAGTATGTCTATACCGGTATATTGTCTCTGATTTACTGTTCTACTGATCTGCTACTACTGATCTGCTAATAACATGGCGCCATAGGACACCACGAAACCAGTGAGCTAGGATAGTACCATAGATTTAGTATTGGGCTCGCTGAAGCGCTAGCGCCCAATACTAAATCTATGGATAGTACCTACTTACTTACCATATTTAAATATCATTGTACAAAACAGTGATAGGATAAAATGCAGCCTATGCTAAATTCCATCAAAATCGGTTGAAAAGGTTGGCAGTAGCAAACCGGCAGACAGAAAGACACATTTTCGCATTTCTAATATTACTTAGTATGGATTTGCTTGAAGAGGTTTTCGCTTTTCTTAACGCAAGCGGCGGTTAGCGGTGTTTCACCCCCGTACCTCGGAGAGCACGTTAAGCCTTCGGTCGCGGTTATAGCCCGCCAACCCGCATTAGAGCAGCGTGGTGGGTCTAAGCTCTAATTCCCTCTCTCCTATGAGAGTCCTCCACTCTCACTGTGCCCAGCTGTGGGACGTTAATGGGCTTTGCGGTAATAAAGGCAGTCTTCACACTTTGCGGTGTCCGGAAATTCTTGCTTTACTACTTTTCCGATAGTGGAAACAAATTGAAATTGTCTTAAGTAGGTATACCTATATAGGACATCGTTTGCATCTAGTACTTTATTTAGATTAGGACTGACGACCTCCGTGGCGCAGTGTGTAGCGCTGTTGTCTTAACGTGCGGAGGTCCCGGGTTCGATCCCCGGCAGGGTCAATTTGGGAATTCATAATTTCTGAATTTTCCGTGGTCTGGCCTGGTGGGAGGCTTTGGCCGTGGCTAGTTACCACGTAAAGACGTGCCGCCAAGCGATTTAGCGTACCGGTACTGTAAGGAAATCCATCCAACGAAGGCTCCACAATAAAAACACCAATGCTGTAGGTACTCTTCCATTTTATTTTCCGTAAACAATTACTAACAGTTTGATATATGGAACCGTCTGTCCCTGACTCGTGCTTCAGATAGTCACTCGCCAACTCGCCGCTCGATAAAACCACGACCTGGGTGCCAAGTTAATAATTTTATATTCAATCAATAATCAAACTAATAGCAAAATATAACTCGAAACCTAACATTACGATGCCGTGTAGAAACCGAATATAGGGGTATGGGTTTAATATAACTGCCATGCCCCTAACAGGTTAGCCCGCTACCATCTTAGACTGCAGGATCACTTACCATCAGGTAAGATCGCAGACAAGGGCTAACATGTATAGTGGATTAAAAAAATAATTGGTATTTATTAGTACAAAACTTTAATCTATCCTATTTATTGGTTTGCATGAAAGAAGGTGTCATGAAGTGCTTTTAGAAGGTTTTTGTTTAATTTTAAACTCGATTTTGGACTTCCAACCCCATCGATTCATTTACAATCCTTCTCCGTGAAAAGAAAAACAACAGGCGAAAAAATTTTAAATTGCACGCGAATGAAAACGGTCTAGGTAAAGATTTCTCAGTTGCATTCATTTCCCAGACAATAGAAACTGTCTTAGCAGGAAGGCAAACTTTCTATTGGAAGCTTCAAGCTTTGTTCACCCAACAATTCAACAACTCCGATTTCCACTTCCAATTGGTTCGCCGATTGACATGACAATGATAGTCACCCGTTGTACCATTGTACAACTGACAGATATTGCCAGAGTACTGTGTTACTAATGGGCGTACCTAGCTACCGTGTTTGAATTATCATAACCTTTCGCCTGCGCAATAAATAAAAATAAATCGCCGAAATGTATCATGTACGCGCATAGCTTCCGAACGACTGCACCGATAGGATAAGGATAATCCTTTTTTTGTGTTCGCTACTGTCAAGACAAGGTTCGTATTTTATTATAAAAATTTGAGAGTTCCCGCGGGAACCAAAAACCTCAAATGGATGTTTGTAACGCAACTGTCTTTAAAAAACAAAATTCAGGGCATTTTAGGCTCAACACAGTAGAATCTGCTAGTTCCGAATTTCGCCACGGGCTGGCTGATTAGAATAGTTTGCAATTAATCAAACACCGCAAAATAACTTTCAACTTTTATCAAGTACTTACCTACTTCTTCATAGCTGCAGGAGCATGGGTTTTATCTATTACTAGCTGCTGCCCGCGACTTCGTCCGCGTGGATTGAGGATTTTTGATTTTCCGGGATAAAAAGTAGCCTATCTGCTATTTCTGACTATGATCTATCTCTGTGCCAAATTTAATGCGAATCGGCCCTTCTGACGTGATTAAGTAACAAACATCCATCCAACTATCCATACATCCATACGTTGTTGGCTGAACGGATCTGGATGAAATTTGGCACAGAGATAGATTATAGTTTGGAATAACACATAGGCTACTTTTTATCCCGGAAAACTAAGGAGTTCCCGCGGGAACCAAAAAAACCTCAATCCACGCGGACGTAGTCGCGGGCATCTGCTAGTATTTTATAATATTAGTACAGATTTACAAAATCGACAGTTAGGCGTCCGTTGAAAAGCTTTCTGGTTTGAGTGGCAATGTTATCGAATCTGTATAACAAGCTTGTCCGGTTGACGTCACAACCACAGTCGGGATTAATCCTTTCCAATAAGGGATTAACTGTACCTATCTGGTATAATAGAAGACAAACTAAGTGCTAAATCTATCGAGATGATAAATTTGATGATAAAATTGCTTCTATAATTTTAAGAACATAGACTACATTTGTAAATTTATCGTACACTGATTCTGTTGGAAGCGATGTCAACGCGTTGAATGGTGACAGGGGAAAAAAAACCGGCCAAGTGCGAGTCGGACTCGCGCACCGAGGGTTCCGTACAAACCTGTAGTAAGTTTTAAATTAAATGTTTTTTTAAATATTTGAGTTGATTGAATGAAAGATAAATTGCGGTTTTCGATTTATGACGTATTAAAAAAAAACTACTTACTAGATCTCGTTCAAACCAATTTTCGGTGGAAGTTTGCATGGTAATGTACAACATATATTTTTTTTAGTTTTATCATTCTCTTATTTTAGAAGTTACGGGGGGGGGGACACACATTTTACCACTTTGGAAGTGTCTCTCGCGCAAACTATTCAGTTTAGAAAGAAATGATATTACAAACCTCAATATCATTTTTGAAGACCTATCCATAGATACCCCACACCTATGGGTTAGATGAAAAAAAAAATTTTGAGTTTCAGTTCTAAGTATGGGGACCCCCAAAATTTATTGTTTTTTTTCTATTTTTGTAAGAAAATCTTAATGCGGTTTACAGAATACATCTACTTACCAAGTTTCAACAGTATAGCTCTTATAGTTTCGGATAAAAGTGGCTGTGACATACTGACGGACAGACAGACAGACAGACAGACAGACAGACAGACAGACAGACAGACAGACAGACATGACGAATCTATAAGGGTTCCGTTTTTGCCAAATTTGGCTACGGAACCCTAAAAATTCTAAACCAGCCACGTACCAGCCACTGACCGAATTCGCGTGTTTGAAAACTCACCCTCAACATTCTAAGAAGTTCCAGCGCCACCCGTTAGGTGGCGTTGTATCTAATAATCTCTGAATACCATTTCTCCAAGACGATCTCTAGGGGAAAAAGGTTTTATTTCTATTTCCGTATCGGTTGAGAACGTCCCAATAAACAGGTTTCGATCGGGTTATTCAAGCCTATTCTTTGGAGGATTCTTTTGTGGAAGCAGTATTCTCTCTTTTATCTGAAAATGCTTGACAAAGAAAGTATAATAAAATTGGTAGTTAGGTACTTGATACATCCTTGACTCGGTGAAGATGTTATTTTAGCTTAATTGAATAAGAAAGATGAATACACTGCTTTATTATTCCCAAAGCATAAGTTAGGACAGTAATATTTTTATTAATTACTTAGTTACATTAATACATTTTCAGTAAAGTGGCTGGAATAGACATTGTACCTATCTATAAGGAGTAGTGTAGTCTGTCTGTTAAGTACCTATTTACGGCCCATCCGTTTAAAACCGATTTTGACGAAAGGTTAGACAGGTGAATCACGGGGACGGCCATAGTCTATCCTGGCTAATCAGTGTTTCCATGGGTTTTAAAAAACTAAAGTAGCGCGGATTAAGTTGCTATATAACTACTATTATGAGGTTTTAATACTTATGGGTTGTTTTTTTATTTACACGTGTATAAAACTTCAAATGTAGGTACCTACAAAAAGTACACTCGCGATTTCGCACCCGTGGAAATTTTGAGAAATCCAAACTTATTCCTTGTCTACATTACAAAGGAACCACTATGCAAAATTTCAACTTTCCAGGTCGACAGGTTTGGGCTGGGCGGTGATGAATCTAGGGCACGCACTAGAAGCTTTTCTGAGGTTTAAGCAATTGAATGGTTAGTCATACATTGTAAAGAAACCTCTACGGTGCAGAGTTCATGATAATGTTATGTTATCAAAAATATGTGAAGTCTGCAATAGTCCAGCGTAGTGAACTATGGCCAAACCTTTCTCACTCTGAGAGGAGACTCGTGCTGGAGTACTTAGTGGGCCGGCGATGAGCTGAAACGGAATGAATGAGTGGTTTCTGTCCGTTATCATAATACTGGAACCCAAAATCTTAATTGTAGGGGATTTTTTATCAAAATTCTGAAACTGAAAGGAAAATACACGTAAACGAAGATATCTCAACGAACGATATCAAAAAGATATCTTATAGCTATTTTCGGTTGGTTATCGCTACAATTACAATACTTTTGGTTAGTAAACTAATAGAAATATTTTATGAATCATAAAAAAAATGCATGGTGATGGTACGTTATCACGTTCACGTTACTTGAAATGTTATTTTTAGTGCGTATAAAAAAGCTTTTATTGCAACATTTTATCTAAACTTAGGTACAATAATACTGTAAACAGGTCCAATTCTGTACATTGAATATATTTAGATTTTTATTTTGGAGGACTGTATAACTGAAGCTAAAACATTAATTTTTTTTACTGTCAGTAATGTCTGTCTGTCTGTATTAAATACAGAATTTATATATCAAATAATCAAATACATTGGTATCTATTATAAATGCGAAAGTTTGGATGAATGTATGGATGTATGGATGTTTGTTATGTTATGGATGACTATAATCTATCTCTGTGCCAAATTTTATTCAGATCCGTTCAGCCGTTCCGCATTTATAATATTAAGTAAGATAAGAGAGATATATATATATATATATATATATATATATATATATATATATATATATATATATATATATATATATATATATGTATAATATATATTATCAAATCACCAAATAAATATAATAAATATTATTAATGCGAAAGTTTGGATGGATGTATGGATGTATGGATGTTTGTTACTCAATCACGCCCCAACGTCTGAACGGATCTGGCTGAAATTTGGCATAGGGATAGATTATAGTCTGGAATAGCACATAGGCTACTTTTTATCCCGGAAAATTGAAGAGTTCCCGCGGGAATCAAACAAATGTATCTGTTCAACTGATTTTGATAAAATTTGGTACAGGGATAGGTTGTATCCCGGGGAAGGACGTAGGCTACTTTTTATCCCGGAAAATTAAGGAGTTCCCGCGGGAACCAAAAAACCTCAAACCACGCGGACGAAGTCGCGGGCATTCGCTAGTATAATATAATATTAATAGTATAGATGTGCAAAATAAATATAATGAGGTTACAATTTTTTATCCGCATATACATTATTATTGTCCTTATTGAATAACGGAATAAAGGAAAAAGGGTCCGGCGATTTAAAACTCATTTCACATCGTCCGACTCCAAGCTTATCCAATAAAAAAATTCAAGATTACTTACCTAAGTATATTTTGTAAGTAAGTATACATATTTTATAGTGAACTATATTTACAATATTGAAACTTACTTGGACATGTATAAAGTCCAAATGATGCCTAGATCCCGTGGGACTCTTTGATTTATGGGGTTTTACCTAAATTTACCATGTACTTAGTTCCGTCTTCGAGACGATATTTTTGTACCATTTTTTGACAAAAAAGTCCACGTTCTAAGTTCCAAGCCCACGGCCCATCTTAATCGATGAACAAATAGAAAAGCACAATTTCCTATTCATTCTTCTTTCTAAAATCTGACTATCTATTGTGGAGTAGGTACAAATTGGCACCTTGGGACTTTCTGCCGGTTGAGCTGTGACGGCAACTCTGGCTCTTCCAGATCTCATTACTGATGTGATCACGTAGATAAACTTGGAGCATAAATAGTATCTTCATCGCGATGCTGTCTATAGTATCTCCATCTCATTTGTTACATCAGGCAGCGAGCGATGCACCGCTCACTACCTGATGTTACAAGTGAGAAAAAGCACCTTTTCAAAATTTCTCTCCAGTCGGTCGTAATTTGAGTCATGATAGGATCGTGATCACCATTACGTAGCTTCTGGTAATTACGATCTCCACCGAGTTCTATCGCTGGTTCCATCGCAGTGCTTCATAGAAGTTTTGAGCATCGGGTTCTTTTAATTGGTAAGACTACCGTGTTGGCCATCTCCCTCGTGGCCTTCTTGCTTCAGTTTTTCACAACTTTTAATTTTTCTATACTTTCATCCCCACGTCATAGTCCGGAATTGCTGAGGATGCGCTGCAGACATTAGGTGGAAAGACGTTTTTTTCTCTTGAGTTGTGAAAGAATCGATAGATTTGTGCATTTGGTGGTCTACTGTATCCGCAAGACGCCACATTTCGAACGCATCAATGCTCTATCTTTCCCTTGCGAGTATATGGTCCATGTTTCGAGTCTAAAATGTAAGAATATACTATGAGAGACAATTTAGTATTGTTAGTAATGTTCCAAAATAATCGAGTTCAAATTATGCAAATCCTCGTAGGATGCAAAGTAAAATGTTCGATTCTAGAAGCAGCTACCAACTAATGGCCCTGAAACGTACTATTATGTACCTATTCTGACAATTCGCAATAATGACTTGAGAGTTGATCCGATCGGCAGTTCTTTCAATGTGCTTGCCATGCAAACTGACATCCCCACAGACCAAAGTTACGATCAAGTTGGCATGATCAAGCCACATGCTAAATGGACGATATTATAGGTATTTTGATGTGTGGCCGGCAATACATTATTGCTACCTACCTAGTCCCGGGTCGGGCCATAAAAAGTATTGGGTTTTTCTGACAAGAAATAATTCTCAGTACCTACTAGACGCGGAGTTAAGAAGTTGGCGGAATTTCACCCCGTGCCTCGGAGAGCACGTAAAACCGTCGATCCTGCGCCTGATCTCTCTCCGGTCGTATCAGATTTTCCGTCCCATCGGGCTATGAGTGTAAAGTAACAGAGAGTGCACCTGTGTATGCGTACACACTTGTACACTAAAATACCTATCTCCCGCGCAGATGGCTAATCTCTCTGGAGATAGGCAGCCGTTGCCGATACTCGGTCGGGAGGACATTATTATTGCTACCTATACAAGGTCGCGTATACATATAATATTGTATACCTAACTAAGACCTAACTAGATGATTCCCGTGACTTCGTCCGCATGGATTAAGGGTTTTTTTATTCCCGCGGAACCTGTTTAATTTCCCGGGAATGGGCCAAAATGGAAAATTAGCCAAAATTCGTCAAAATCGGTTGCAAAGATGGGCCATCATTGATAGCGTAGCAGACTGACAGACAAATTTTTACACTTAAAATAATATTATTATGGATATAAAGCACATTCGGGTAATCATTGGCATTTATGGACAATGTTGTCACGTTTTGACATTCATTTCCTCTAAATTCCCTCAGAGTCCATTTCATGCCATATATACTTATATATGGTATGAAATGGACTCTGTAAAAGTAAAAGTAAGTAGAGTCAGAGTAAAGTAATGATATGGATTGGATGCGAAAAGCCGAGGAAGAGCACGTTGGCGCTACTCGATGCCTATGTCCAACAGTGGATGCACAACAGCTGATGATGATGATGAAGAAGAGTCAATTTATATGTTGAAACTCGTGTCCATTTTTAGAAAATGTCACCGATTTCAGCGTACTAGTACATTGTCGTGATGCATTTTAAACGACAAACAAGTAGAGTTTGCGAGGATGGTTGAGGCTGGGGGAAGGTGACTCTGAAGCTGCATTGGATTCTTCCTACCTGCTGACAGACTTAGTCAGTTAAAATATGTAAAGGTATGTTTCGATGTATGAATATTTTTCACCCTGCATTAAAGTCTAAACTAATTTGAATGAAATAAGACAATCGCAGTGGTCACGTCCCGGATAAACGTTATTATACGATACCTTTTATCTCGGAAAATGAAATGATTTCTCCACTATTTACAAATACCGGATAATATATTTAACCCAATTTATTTGAATCGCGTGTGGATCCAGCGATAGCTTAAATATGGTTCAGAAAAATAGTCGCTATGATAAGCTGAATGGTTCACCCAGCCGACGCAGAGTTGTGGGCGAAATATTCCTATACAAATCCGTGATCAAATCAAAATAAGGAGACCCGTAAGAGAGTAACCTAGAGTAAAGGGCATGCTCTCGACCAGTCGCGAAGCTAAAATGTCAAGTGGAGGGGTACATAGAACCAATATGCGTCCAGGTCCGAAAGTGCTTTAATGGCAGCCTCGTATTGGTCAATGCGAGGACAGGACTTGAAGGACGCTAGAAGGACGGACGACATCAAGCGAGTAGCTGGCAATCGCTGGAAGCAAGCTGCAAAAGACCGCTTTCTATGGAGATCCATGCTAAAGCGTTACCTACACCCGTGGAAGTCTACAACGAAACGACGAAAAAGATGGCGATCTAGCCAGTAAAGCCTCCAGAAGAACCCAGTTAAATACTACAGCTCATTATCTTATATATAAAATTCTCGTGTCACAATTTTCGTTCCCATACTCCTCCGAAACGGCTTGACCGATTCTCATGAAATTTTGTGAGCATATTGAGTAGGTCTGAGAATCGGCTACTATCTATTTTTCATACCTCTACGCGGACGGAGTCGCGGGCATCAGCTAGTTATTATGTATGTTACTACTAAGTACAATAACAAAAGTTTGTTTACAAATAACCCGAGGCAGAGTCCATGAATAATACATTATTTGCACCTCGTCCTATGTAAATAAATAAAACAGGCAGGTATCTATCGCGGGACCGAATTATATTTAAATTCACCTTTACTGATTCCCTAAGAATAAGGAAAAGTAACTCAGTACGTGTAATGGTGCCTCCCTGGTTATAAACAACATTATGTTGACAATGTATAGAGATCGTTTTATTCGTACTTACTCTAAGTGAGTTTGAATAAACTTTTGTTTTAGGAAAACATTAACGTGCATGTACTTTCTCTTCTGTACTGTGTGCTATTTCATTTTAAAACTCCCTCCTACCTTAAGGAGAAATTCAGTTTTTTTGGTGTGCAATCCGATATAAGACCATGCCGAACCTTAACGCTGAAAACCCCAACTCATAAAACGAAGTTCTTTAACAATTCGTTCAGTGTTCGAGCTGTTCAGCTATGGAATGCACTTCCACTGACCATACGCCAATCTAAGTCACTGGACATATTCAAAAATGCTGTTAAGAATCATTATCTTGCAAACTAAAGACGACAACAAAAATTATTCTTTTTGCATAGTTGAAATACTTACCTATAGGTATGTTATATTTCATATATATTAGTATATTTTATAATAAGGTATATTATATAATATAATTTTTTGTATGTTTATCATTGGTTTATGTATTAGTATGTAGTTATTTGGATGTAAGTATATTATAGATCCACCTGCAGTCAATTTTTACTTATTTTCTCCTTTTCCTAAGGTTGCCTGGTAGAGATCGCTACCTAAGCGATAAGGCCGCCTTTTGTATCCTACTTCTGTCTGTGTTTACTTTTTTTTCCAATTTTTATCTATGTTATTTTTACTTGTGGTGGTACAAATAAAGTGTATAATAATAATAATAATAATAACGTGTAATTTAATCAAGTAAGTGTTAGAGTTAAAAATTAACCATTTAACGAGACTTTAATTAATTAACATGATTATCCGCCGCGTCGGTGTATCCCTTGCTATCTTGTAACTTTTTGAAACTATATTTCGTTATAATTTTCTAAAAGCTTTATGACGATGCGAAAATTCGACTCTATGAATAGGTAAGGTGTATATACCTTACACTAATTAATGTAGGTTCAATGTGTAGTCTTTCGAAGAGGCCTAATATTATGAAGGACGTATAAGCTTGTCAAGGGGATTCATTAAGCTAATTTCATGATAAGAGCACCTTAAATAATGCACAGAAATCATAATATCAGCTAACATTAGTTTATTAGTAAGGAAAAAATTGGCCAAGTGCGAGTCGGACTTGCACACGAAGGGTTCCGTACTAACATACAAGATTTACCACTATGTACTTTTTAAATATTATGTAGATACTTACTTACTTTCGTAAAAAAAACAAGAGAGCCGTTCAAAAATCACGTTTCTTGTATTAGGGCTTCCTTTATTTTTAATTTTTATTATTAGGTGTTATAGCAGCAAAAGAAATACACACTCTGTGAAAATTTCAGCTGTCTACCTATTACGGTTCATGAGATACAGCACACTGACAGACAGAAGGTGTGTCAAACCAAACCCATCAATACAAAAGGAGCGCTTGATTTTTCTGAGTTTGACAGCTGAAAGTCTGAAAAATTTATGAAAATGTCGTTTAACATACTTAATATTATAAATGCGAAAGTGTGTTTGTTTGTTGATTTGTTGGTTTGTTAGTTTGTCCTTCAATCACGTCGCAACGGAGTTACGGATCGACTTGATTTTTGTCATGGGTATAAGTTGAGGATCTGAAGAGTGACATAGGCTAAATGATAAATGATAAATGATAAATGATTTATTTATTTCACATAGGACAACTTGTGTCACTTATGATACGTCAAGACTCTACCACCGGTTCGGAAAGCTGGTTCTACTGAGAAGAGCCGGCAAGAAACTCAGCAGTTGCTCTTTTCTCAAAAAAAGAAAGAGGTTACAATATTTAAGCAATACAATACATACGCAACGTTACAAGTATTACACCGACTTGTGGGTCACTGGATTCGAGGCCGGTTGCTTCCATGCAACTTTGTCGTTAATATAATCGTCGATAGTATAATAAGCTCGACTTAACAAATGCTGTTTGACACAGTCCTTAAATTTATGTAATGGCAAATCTATAAACTCTTTTGGAACCATGTTATAAAAACGTACACTCGACCCCACAAAGGATTTCTGCACCTTACGCACACGATATGACGCTGTTACTAGCTTATGGCGGTTTCTAGTACATAGATTGTGAGTATCAGATATTTGTTTATAATTATTAATGTTCTGCCTAACAAAGACTATATTATTGTATATATATTGTGAAGGCACCGTAAGAACACCAATCTCTTTAAATTTTTCACGAAGTGATTCGCGTGATCCGAGTTTATAAATAGAACGAATGGCTCTTTTCTGCAATATAAAAATTGATTGGATATCAGCGGCTCTGCTCCACAATAAAATGCCATACGACATAACACTGTGGAAGTAAGAAAAGTAGACAAGCCTAGCCGTTTCAATATCGGTAAACTGTCTTATTTTCCTAACAGCAAAGGCAGCCGAGCTAAGTTTTCCCGCTAGTGTATCTATATGAGCGCCCCATTGAAGCTTGTTGTCCAAGGTCACCCCCAAAAAAACTGTGGAGTTCTCCATTTTTAGTGTTTCTCCATTTATCATTATAGTTTTGTTAATATTCTTTACATTAGGTAGAACAAACTCTAAGCACTTGGTTTTCTTAGCATTCAATAATAAATTATTGATAGTAAACCAGTGTGATACGTGTGATATTGCATTGTTTACATCGTCAAAATTGTCCTTACTTCTATCCACTTTAAAAATAAGTGATGTGTCGTCAGCAAACAATACGATGTCACAGACATTATTGACATGGTATGGTAAGTCATTTATATACACCAAAAATAGAAATGGACCTAAGATCGAGCCTTGTGGGACACCCATTAATGCAGTTGAGCCCTCTGACTTCACGTGGTTTACGCATACCCTCTGAGTTCTATCATTTAGATAGGAAGCAATGAGATCGAGTGCAACATTTCTCATGCCATAGTGGCTTAATTTCAGCAATAAAGTTTTGTGCTCAACACAATCAAATGCCTTAGACAGATCACAGAAGATACCAATAGCATTCTGTGAACGCTCCCAGGCATCGTATATATGTTTTAATAGTTTTGCACCCGCATCAGTTGTATTACGACCCTTAGTGAAGCCGTACTGCTCGGGATGCAGTAAGCTGTTTGTGTTAAAGTGATTTAATAATTGGCTCAATATAATTTTTTCAAAAACCTTACTGAGAGTTGGTAAAATTGAAATAGGTCTGTAATTATTAAGATCGTTTTTATTTCCTGACTTAAATAAAGGAATGAGTTACTACTTTACTGGCTACTTTTTATCCCGGAAAATTAAGGAGTTTCCGTGGGAATAAAAAAAACTTAAAACACGCGGACGAAGTCGCGGGCATCAGCTAATTATATCATATTTTCACGCGAATAAGTCTAAGTCCAAGAAGTAAGCACATACCAACAGCCATGCCAACAGACAACGACCGCAATCTGCATATTTTACTCTGTTTGTCATATAAAAGCACTCAAATTTAACAGCGCTTTATCGCTTATTAGCTGTCGCCCGCGACTTCGTCCGCGTCAGTTTCTGTTATTATGATCGCGAGATCCAGTCGCGGACATTTTTAGATCATTTAAAGAGGAATAATTCTTTCATACATATTTTTTGGGTAATTTGAACCGTTTACGCAGCGCACGCAACGGAAGCCCTCAAATATGGATAATTTTCCCCGTTGTTGCAACATTTTTTACTGATGCTTCGCTCCTATTGGTCGCAGCGTGATGTTATATAGCCTATAGCCTTCCTCGATAAATGGACTATTCAACACAAACATATTTTTTCAATTCGAACCAGTATAGTTCCTGAGATTAGCGCGTTCAAACAAACAAACTCTTCAGCTTTATAATATTAAGTATAGATTTTAAATAATGATTGAATTTAATAATTAAGACGCGTTGTTTATTACAAGCGGAAAGGCTATTTATTTACATACCGTATAAACCTTTTTACCTGCCGTAATAATGGAACCCACATTTCGACGCCGAAACGAAACACATCGAACGGAAAATTTTATATAAGTAGGTATTTTTAGAAAACGTTACCTGTTTCTATCTCATGGAAATTTATTCAGTTCTGGAATAAATTGGTCTCATTTTTTAAATCCCTTGCATAGTTACATGCGAAGCCACAACGAATACATTTTTTTAATTACCATTGTAAATCGTATAGGAAGATTGTAAAGATACTGAACATACCTAGTAAAATATACTTATTAAGTATAGTTAGCAAAATTATTGTGAGTAGTGTAGGTACCCGACTAAAACCTATAAAAGCGGGCAGGAACGTGTATAAAAAGCGCTCTCTGTATTACCGCGTGGTCATTCTTTATTCGCCTTTTGAGCTAGCATTTTGTTAGTTGAGAGACTCACAATGAGTCATAATTGTGTTTGGATTAAAGTGTGTTCCTTTTTGATTATTTTAATTGTGATATGTTAAAATCATTTAGTAGAATAAATTGTGGTTTGTTATATTTGCTTAGTTTCACTTTACTCCACTTCTGTTTCCTAAATTCAGAAGTGGGATAAAGGACCGCTAAATAGGCCCACATACGAGATGAACCAAAAAGGAACATACCCAAATTTAAAGTGCTTAAAGTTGATCACGTGACCGATCAAGATATCTCTCGAAGGGTGACTCGCGTAATGTGCAGTGTTTATTTGTGTGCTAAAGTTGTGTTTTGTTTTCATGTGATTGGTAACGCTGGCTCGCGGAGTGTGGCCGAGCTGTGGTGTTGCACAGCTCGTGTGCTTGAGGCGCCTCACGAGTGCGCTTGGGTGTGCAACTGTGCATGCCACGTGGGCGCTCCGGGCAGCGTTCACGAGGGCAATTCAGTCTGCGCGACACGCTGTCGTGCCTTGCTGCGTGCCTCGTGCGTGTTACGGCTGGCATTTGCCTGGAATGGTGGTGAGGTGATGACACCATCGAGCCTCTGGTGATATGACGTAATATGCGACATCGGTAAGACCGTTTAATTTATTTGCTTAAGGATGTAATACCCACCAAGCGTAGCCACAAAGTAAATGAACAGTAATTCTTGTTACTGAATTGACTGTTAATTGTGATAAGAAAAGGTTTAGACCCCAATTGTATTTACGCGATTTCCATTTTATGATAATTTCCCACTAAATTAGCAAGCTGTGTTGGCTCAGTGGTTGTTATTGGCATAACGCATACATTTGAGTCCCTAAACCGCCCTGAATGCTAGTTTGTGAACAGTATAAAGTGTCTAGCAGAAACATTTTGTTCAAAAGTGGAACCTTTGTGGGTACCGACCGGGTACAAAAATATTTTTGTGAAAAAGAGGTGACTCATACCCTAAGTTTGACTACATAACTTGAAACCTCTAAGTTTGTTAAGTTTTGAGTCATAAAGTAATGTTTTGCTAAAACATGATGCACGGATAAATTGTTTTTGCGTAATTTAGTTTTTTGTTTTTAAAATGAGGGTTGTTATTTAAAACTCTTGACCTAGTTACGATCGGATACCAATCATCCGCAATTTAGAAAGTCAAATACGTAATAAATGCGTGATGGTTAAAAGGCAGATTATACCCACTTTACGATTCAATTAAACATGCTGTTTTTATAAAAAGTGTCTCTTAATAACGCTCACTGTGTTTTCGAATGATGCGATGCATTCGTGATGTTAGACAGCGGTTTAAGAAAACCTGTTAAACCCGCTTGTATCCCTTGGGGTTTGTTAATGCTTCTGTGATACTTTTACAAAGGAATAGTGCTTGTACACAAAACCATAATTGTTGAGGTCAGGTATGGACGAGTAAACATATTTATAGTTCTGATAAACGTTAAAATTAACTTGAGTTTTACAGGTTAATATTACCGAACCAGGTTACGTAATTTGTTGTTGAATGTTGCATTCTATTTTGATTAGAGAAGTTTTGTTTTTCTACTCTCATGGATAGAAAGTTTGTTTTCGTTTCACCTGCGGTCAAGTTTTGGGTGGATCGATTACGAGTCTACATACCTACCTACCTGTCCTGATAATATGAAACCGTTAAGGGGTTTTTGTGAAGTTAAATTGCTCGTTAAGGTTAATTTTCTGTGTGTTCTATGTTAATTTCGTCTTCGGCGCTCACCACATGTGAGGCGTTCTGGTCGCGCCGGGCTGCGCGCCCGCATGCCGCGTGTGTGAAGCGCGTCACTGCGCGTCTGCTGGTCGCGCAGGGCTGTGCGCTAGTCTAGTGCGCTGTGCTGCGCACTCGCCTGCCGCGCTTAAGGCGTGACACTGCGTGTCCACTGGTCGCGCAGGGATGCGCGCCCACCTAGTGCGCGATGCTGCGCGCTCCTGATTGCGCATGGCTGTGCGCTTGTCTAGTGCGCTGTGCTGCGCACTCGCCTGCCGCGCTTAAGGCGTGACACTGCGTGTCCACTGGTCGCGCAGGGATGCGCGCCCACCTAGTGCGCGATGCTGCGCGCTCCTGGTTGCGCAGGGCTGCGCGCTCGCCTAGGGTGCGATGCTGCGCGCTCGCATGCCACGCTGTGAGGCGTGACACTGCGCGTCTACTGGTCGCGCAGGGCTGCGCGCTTGTATAGTGCGCGAGGCTGCTCGTTAGCCTACTCGATATGGTTGAACATAACTGGTATGAGTAAACTTTCTTCATTTTCTGTGTTCATCGATGATGATGTTTGATGTTTTGAATGTTCAAAGTTGTTTCGACATGGTACAACTGTGAGTTTGTACTATGGTTGAGCGACCTTTAGTGAGGGCTCTACCAGCTCTACCGACTCTTGTTGCTCTATGAGCTCAACTGACTCGTTATGCTCTACCAGCTCTACTGTCTCTTGTTTCTCTACGAGTTCTACTGTGTCTTGGTACTCTACCAGCGCTACTGTATCTTGGAGCTCTACCAGCTCTATTGAGAGCTCCACAGGTTCTGTGAGTTCTATCGGCTTTGTATGTATGAGCTCTGCTGAAGCAGTCAAATAATTTTGTTGGTACCTGTGCTGGTACTGGTAACTGTGCTGGTAATGAACTTTTAAGTCAGAGAGCTTGTGAAGGTAATTGACTATGCGTTGACTACCTGCTATGTATGGATAGCCACGATGATCACGTCGTTTCGTGATAACGATTTGGTTTTAATTTCTGTTACATGTTTGGCGCCATGGAGTGGTGCCCTGGATCGGGGCCCTGGAGGTGTGCCCTGGAGTGGTGCCTTGGAGCGGGGTCCTGGAGCGGTGCCTTGGAGTGGTACCTCGAAGTCGTGCTTCGGACTACGCGGCACGTTCTTCGGTGACAGACACTTTCAACTTAATTTGCATAAACATTGCCTATGGCTCTGCTTGTTGTCATCCAATTTAGTTACATGCTTTCTCTAGTAAAGTTAGGTTAGTCGTTAATCAGAAGTTAGGTCAGTTGTTAGGTCAAACGTTAGGCTACTTATTAGTTCAGTTGTTAGGTCAAAATGTAAGCTTACATGTTAGGTTAGGTTACTTTAGGCTCTGTTAGGCTAGTGGATGACAGCGGACAGCGTTGTATGTAGTGGGCAGATTGAGAAGAAGGTTATGTCGGCAGACCTGTGAGGAGTGTAGCATAGCACTCTGTCAGGTGGGTGGTAGAATGGCTACCACCGACAGGGAGATGCAGCACGAATGTGTGTGTCGGACCTCGGGTCTGGTGTGGACCCGGTTCATTGTGAAAATCACAATGGTACCCATGGTTTTGGGTAGGTGCGTGAGCGCACTAAAGACTTCTGCAGCTCAGTACATGGTTCCTTGGAAAGGAGAATGGTGTCCCGAGAGTTGCGCTGCATTTTTTGAAAGTAAGATTCAACCGAACGTTTTAATGTTTTCTTATGATTACAGTAGCACGTTTGATGTATTTGGGTGTGAGGCGAATTGCCTTGCTGGTCGAGCTGTATGACTGGTGTTGCCCCGATGCAGCGTGCTTCCGAGGCTGGCGACCTAGAGTGGCTGGCTTCGAAAGTCGCGTCTCTTAGATGCGCATCAGGCTGTGTCCTGGCAGGCTGTGTCCTGGGAAGTCGCGTTCTCTGAATGCGCATCAGGCTGTGTCCTGGCAGGCTGTGTCCTGGGAAGTCGCGTTCTCTGAATGCGCATCAGGCTGTGTCCTGGCAGGTTTTGTCCTGGGAAGTCGCATTCTCTGAATGCGCATCAGGCTGTGTCCTGGCAGGTTTTGTCCTGGGAAGTCGCGTTCTCTGAATGCGCATCAGGCTCTGTCCTGGCACGTTTTTAACGTGGTGTGTGTGTGAACTTGCAAGTTCAGGTATGAGATTAACTGAGATGTAATGTCTGGAGAAGTATGCATACTTTTGAATGTGAAGCGTTTTATTTTGTGTAGCGAAAGTTGTTATTTTGAATGAGGGCCTCGTATGCGTGATGAATGTCAGAATAGGCAATAGCGTGCATCGTCATGAATAATCAACCATTTGTGTCTTATGCAGGTTCTGATGACAGTAACTGTGACGAGGCGGGTGAATCTTTGGGTGCCCTCACTAGTTCAGGAGACACCGCAAGAGGGGGAGCTTATGAAGATGGCATACGCACACCAGCCCTTCCTGCTTCTGATGAAATTGTTTCCGGTGCAGCCGAGGGCGGCGCACAATCAGGATAGGCCGAGTTAGCAAAATTATTGTGAGTAGTGTAGGTACCCGACTAAAACCTATAAAAGCGGGCAGGAACGTGTATAAAAAGCGCTCTCTGTATTACCGCGTGGTCATTCTTTATTCGCCTTTTGAGCTAGCATTTTGTTAGTTGAGAGACTCACAATGAGTCATAATTGTGTTTGGATTAAAGTGTGTTCCTTTTTGATTATTTTAATTGTGATATGTTAAAATCATTTAGTAGAATAAATTGTGGTTTGTTATATTTGCTTAGTTTCACTTTACTCCACTTCTGTTTCCTAAATGTATTTATTTGCTTCTAGAAATTACTAATATTACGAAATTAATTACTACCACGGAGATCTACGCAGACTTTTAGTGCATACATTGCTTCTGCTAAAGTCAGCGTCAGATAACACGACTACACGCAATTGAATGTGCAAGTTGTAGTTGTTAATCATCGTTAACTTGGAATAGAAGAATAGAATGAACTTGTACTAAACATAAACAAAAATCAGAATCAAAATGTTTTTTATTCAAATAAACTTTTACAAGTGATTTAGAATCGATATGATATTTAGAATGATTTAGAAAGAATATTTCCTTAACCAAGTCATACCATAATAACTATCTTATATTTCTATCGTAATTCGTTACTATGTTTGTGTAATAATTAATAATTATTAGATATGTCACCGTAAGATTGTAATCTAGCGCTTTTTTTCGATGGACTGTAAACAGTCGAAAGATTGTGAACCGTTCAATGTTTGAATATTCATATTAAATTAATATTCATTGTATTTACGTTTAGGTTAGGTTAGGGTTCGACATAAATAGGGTGGATGCCCGCATACGGGGGGAACACCCTTCGCCGGCGCAAGATCGCGCCTGGCGGCGGCTGGCGGAGCCCGATCTCGCCGCTCATTGGCGGAACCGACTTCTGGCGCCGACTGCCGGCAGGCGGACGATCGAGGCGATCCGGCCCGTCCTGGAGCTCTGGACCGGCCGGACGCACGGGACCCTCTCCTTCCACCTCGTGCAGGTTCTCTCGGGGCACGGCTGCTTCGCGAGATACCTGTGCGGAGTGGCGAGATGGGAGCCCACCGAGGTGTGCCACGAGTGCGGCCACGCGGAGGACACGGCGCAACACAGGCTGGAGTCGTGCGCCGAGTGGGCGCCCCAGCGCGCCGCGCTCGCGGCAGTTGTGGGGCCGGACCTCTCGCTGCCCACCGTCGTCCGAGCCATGGTGGGCAGCGAAGAGTACTGGAACGGCTGCGTGAGGCAGACGCCAACGCGGACCCTCTCCGTCGCCGAAGGGCCGGGCGCAGGAGGCGTGCGCAAGACCGGAGACTTCCACCCTGACGAGGGCTCCGGGCGGCCGACCCGTCGTAGTCGTCGTCGTCGTTGTCGCCCGTCGAGCCTCAGTCGCGGAGGAACGCAAGGGGGAGTCGTGGCAGCATGCCCCCGGGGGAGGATCCGCCTGGGCGGATGTCACTGGCTGGGTCGCGGATGATTGCGCAAGTGTTCCCGTAACCCAGCCTTAAGGCGAGGCGCAGGAGCACCGCTGGGTTTTAGTGGGTATTCTGGAGTCCCAGTGAGTCCCGCATACCCTCTCGGAAGCATTGCAGTTTACGCTGCCTTGCTTCGGGAGGGATGCCAAAACGCATTTCCCAGCGATAAAAAAAAAAAAAAAAATAAGGGTTCGACATAAATAATCAAGTAGTGCTAGGTTCTATCGGGTTAATAAACGTAACAGATTACAATCTACCGAAAAATAATCCGTTATATTGTAATCATTCGACAGTTTACAATTTCGCGACTTACATTATAATCTAACGGTTTTGACAATCTTACGGTGACATATATCTGTGTAATTTATGTATGCATTATATATGTACTATTTAAGTATGTTCGTTCGTTCGTTCGTTCGTTCGTTCGTTCGTTCGTTCGTTCGTTCGTTTGTTTGTTTGTTTTTTTGTTTGTAATGGATAAACTAAAAAACTATTGAACCGATTTTAAAAATTCTTTCACCTATAGAAAGCTACTTTATCAGCGAGTAACATAGGCTGCTTTTTATTTTAAAATAAATTAGAGATCCCTTCGAAAATTGCAATAATGTGAACTAAGTCGGAAAAATTTACCTAACATAACTTTTTACGTTAAACCTCTATTCGTCTATTAATTCAGGCTGTCTTTTATGTCATATTTGTCAAGACAAACATAATATATACAAGACAACTTACTAACATTTTTTTGAACATTTTAATATCTAACTGTTGTAGACAGACTGCGAAATGCTTAAAAGAGCCAGGTCTCAACTTAGTTGTTAGTTCTAAACATAGTTCACAGGCGAGTGCAGCGAAAATACGTCGTATTGGAGACTCAAGTGCCAAGCGTTCACAGCGGTTTGCTGAACAAAATTTGAGAACGTATGGTGGAGTTGTTCGTCTCAGTGCCGACTGACCATTATTGGGTATGGACTATTTTGATCAAGTGCTACCCGTGCGAAGCCGGGGCGGACCGCTAGTGTATAATATATATTGTTATCTGTATTTATTTATAAGTATGTAATCTGTAAATATATAATACGTCTATTATGTTTTATATTATGTGCTTACCTACTACATAACAATAACGTGTATTCTATTGTGCCACACTACTCTACACATCTCGTTCAATCCTCTCACCAAAGGTTGCCTGGTAGAGAATGCTCAGTAAGCAATAAGGCCGCCTTTGCGTACCTAGTTTTTAGTTATTACTTTACTTTGTTTTCTTTCTTGTGTGCAATAAAGTATTCATCTATCTTCTATTTATCTATCTATCTATCTTAGAATCATTAAGTGGATCTACCACTGGTTCGGAATGCCATTCCTACCGAGAAGAACCAGCAAAAAACTTCGATGACAAATATGATAATTAACAATATCGCATAGTCGCTCACAACCTTTTACTTTTATAACACCGCGAAAACCCCAATAATGAAACGTTTTCCATTGATCACAACCTTCGGGAATGAGGAAAATAATTCGATGCTGAGGAAGAAAACACGCGGTTAAAAATATACAACCAAATGCGAGTCCCGCACAAGAAGGGTTCCATACGAAGGGTATACGAGATTTAACGCTATAAGTATACTTTTAAATACTTTCGTCACAGAAACAAGAGAGGCGCTCAAAAATCACGTTTCTTGTATGTGGCAAGGGGCAATTTTATTAATTAGAGCTAGTTGAAAAGTTTGTCATTTCACCATACCGACCTAGTTATTGGATAGTTGAACGATCAAAGTGTGGTTGACGTGTAAAATTAATGGTTTCTCAGTTCACGTCGCCACACCGCATCATGTTTAGGATCTTGCGGTGTTAAGTTTGTAAATTAATCAACAAGTTGGGGATTATTGTTTACGATCATGTTTTATGTTGTTGACATGAGCGGATGGGATGAGTCACTGTGGAATTAGAGCCTTCGTAACGGCAGCTGTAAGGCAGACATGCATATGATATGAGTATGCGTCACAGCAGCAGCTCCTATAGATTTGTATTAAAATTATGGCGCGGTAGTTCCCACGACAAGTCAATTTTCTTCCTGATCAAATTTCCGCCAAGGCGGCCAATCTCTTCTGAGGGTAGTCATCTGTGTGTGCGGTTATATACCTAATAAGTGTGCATGATTTTCCGAAGGAAAACTAGAGAACTAGAGTGACCGACATAATTCGAGCTACGTCTTTTAATGTCGATAATAATAAATATTTTTTATTTCAGGCAATTTTACAAACCCATAGTTAACAAAATAGAGAACAGTAATTACAATGTATAAAATTAATAATTTATAAATAAAAATAAAAATAGGGTAAAAGTAAAAAATATTAAAAATACGCCAATGAAACAGGTAACTAAAATCTACTATGTTAAAATCTAAATGAAACGTTGTTCTCGCATCGATGAAGGCCAGACCACTATTTGGCAAAAGGATGGCTTAAATCCTCAATTACAGCACGCAAGATGGAGTTGGTACTGGGTCTAAGTCTTTCCCAGAAAGAAGCCGTCCTTGATCTGAGAATGGCGAAGAAGTCAGGAAATCTCGCAGCAGCAAATATGGCTTAAGCACTGCGGAAACATGGTTGCTTCATTAAGATGCGGAAAGCGTTGTTGTACTGTATCCTAAACGCATTATAACTTCGCTTGGTAAACCTTGTCCACAGCTGGCAGGTGTAAAAGCATTGACAAAATGCTTTGAAAAAGGTCACCTTTGCGTCATCGGAGCAGCGCACGAATCTGCGCGCTATCATGTTGGCCCGCACTGAGAGAGCCCTGCGCTCTCTATACATATCTCTGTCGCCTTTTGAGTCTTCTGTCAATATATGTCCCAAGTACTTAAATCTTATGTCGCACTCTATGATACTTTGTTTATTTCGGTGTCTATCCCAAAATTAAGCAGGGGAGTATCACGAGGTATGAAAATATAGTTATTAGGAAAACAGATCGTATTATCTATGGGTTGGCCTTAATAACTAGTGGTTCGCCCCGAACTGAGACCTCGCGGCGCCATATATTGACATCATTGTGAAGTTCTGTTGTAAATACTAAGGCTCATTAAAAATCTCTATTTTCTATCTAATTCAAATCTAATTTTAGTATTTGTTGTTCAAGTATAGGATATAATTCAAATAATTGATCAAGTTTCAGGATCAGCATTTCAGAAAATTTAGAGTTCTGAGGTCAACTTTGGACGTTAGAGAATCTCCACTTTGAAAGCCCCCCATTTCGTCAATATTAGGGCAAAAATGTAAAATAATATATTTTTGGACTCTATTCCTAATTATCTTTAAAATGATATACCGCAACCCTATGTAACGCTATAAAAATATTTTTTCTTCATATTCGCTTCTGTGAGAGCCCCCCTGAAATAAAGATTTTTATTACTTTTAAAGCCATATTCGGCTGGAGGCCATCGGTTTATATAAATTAAAAATTATTATTAAATTATTTAAATTTGAAGTAATTACGTTCAGTAATTCAGAAGTTATAAGGCTGACAAACGGACGGACGGACGGACGGACGGACGAACGGACGGACGGACGGACGGACGGACGAACGGACGGACGGACGGACGGACGGACAGTGCAAATTCACTCAAGTAGACTCAGAGACCTTCGCTTCGCTCGGTCAATAAATACGCTACTGTTGGCACGTATCGAGTCGATCACACGAAAATATTGGCAATGGAAGGCTGTTTTACGCTCAATGAAGATGATAATACCAAACGGGAATAATAGTTTCTATATTTTATTTTATCTGTTCTGAATTTCAAAGATTGTCGTCGTTGAACCACCAATGTTTCGTGTTTGGTTAAGTATTTACATTTATAATGTTATAATATAGTAAACAACACCATTTTCTCATGAAAATAAAATAACTTCAGTACTTATCTATAGTTATTTTGTCTACCTACGTAGTACCTACTATGTAAAAAAATTGTCTAAGTGTTTAGAACAACGTAATTTCAGAAAATTTTACTATAATTTCCCTGTTTCAATCATAAAGATAATATAAAATTACTTATAACGCCAATTCGTCACAGTATCTTCATTTTGACGCAATACGACTTTATCTCGTTCTAATGCATCTAACTCTCCACTCTGGTCCATTAGTAATAAAATCTAAAACCCTTTATCTTCGTTTCATAAATTGCATTGTGGCACGAAACCCACTTGCGAATTTAATAATATAATGAGCTGCAAATAGCGTAGATATAGCAGCTGCTACGAAAAACCCATTAAGTTTGAATAATTTTGTTCAATTTCATAAAATACTTATACAGACTAAGGAACTCTACAATACTTCTTCTAATCTGAAGGTACAGATTGCTCTATTTTATGGCACAGAACATTGAGCAATAGCCGAAGCTGACTTATTACAAGTTTTCTGTAGTTTTACTTATTGTATGTATGTAGTACCTATCTATGATTATGTAATAACATAGTTACAATATGTCTCCAGCATTGTGGCGACAGGGTCTTAAAAATCCTCTATTCCTTCCTGTTATACTATTGGATCGGTACTGAGTTTGATTCTCAGCAGCTAAGTCAATGCTCAGCATTGGGAATTTATAAAACTCCCTTTAAAATCAGTTCATCTCTTTATGTGGAAGAAAATCAGGAAAATGGGCAAGAAAACAGTTTTCATGTTGATAAAGTGCAATAATTATTATATGAGAATTATTATGTAAGGTGGTAGTTGTTTCAAAATCAGTCTGGCACTAAAATCAATTTTATAGTATTTAGAAATAAATTAGTTCTTATTTAGTACGAAGTGCTCGTCTAGATTAATGCCAGCTGCTTAGAAAATCCCTATTCAGTTGCCTTAAAGATATTTTGTGAATAGACGGAGGAAATGGTAGCTGAACGAGGCAGTGCATTAACGGCTGAATGCAACCTCAACTGTACTTCAATACACTATAAATTATCTGTATAGAGTAGGTAACTACCTATAAATAAGTAAGTACTAAAATGTATTAGTGTATAGGACTGTAGGTAATCCTATAGCTCATTAAGGTGTACTTTTTGATCAGACTGACTGACCTATACACCATGCCTATTTTAATAGGCCACATTCGGCATTTTCTCTGCGCTGACACAACATGATGTACATTGTACAATATAAAATATGCCTACAGATATGAGGACTCTAGATCGTTACTAGCGTATTGGAGCTAGATGATGCCCTGGTCTAAGTTTTTTCGATTCCCGCGGGAACTCCTCAATTTTCCGGGATAAAAAGTCTAAGGCCTAAATGTAAAAGCCTATGTCCTTCCCCGGGATACAACCTATCCCTGTACCAAATTTCATCAAAATCAGTTGAACAGGTGGGCCGTGAAAACGTAGCAGCAAGACAGACAGACAGATAGACAGACAGACAGATAGACAGACAGATAGACAGACAGACAGATAGACAGACAGATAGACAGACAGACACACTTTCGCATTTATAATATTAGTATGGAAGTATGGATGGATTGTGGCACAAAACACACACTTGTACTACCTAAAGGTAAGAAGCTCTAAAAACACCGCACTTTGAGTATTTGGGTCATTGCTTCATTATGGAACTCTTTTATCGACCTTAGAAGTATGTGTCCTGTCTAATCTCATAATCACGTCCGCAAATGTCGATTAATTTTGCTGTTATCTTTGAATGTCCGCATTTCTGATTTGATTTCGTGAGATAATCCGCAAGCTTGCCCTCCAGTGAGTGCCACGGAGATTTCTAATCAAGTCCACACCTATATCACAACTGTAATATAATATTTCTCTAACGTAATTGAAACAGACTAGAGTGGTTGGGACAATAGATAGTTCTGTCAGATTCCTATATCACTTTGGCAATCGGAATATACGAGTATATCCAATATAGAATTTGTATCGACAACACACGAAATGTTACGTGCTAGACTGTAATATCCCTTGTTGATTTGTTCCAATCATCGGTTCTAATGTGCTATGACAATAAACACCTATCACCACTCCCAAAAAAACATTTTTTTTTGTAGCTTGTATAATATTATAAAGAAGGTTTAACATAGATTTAGGAAGCCGCTTATTATTAGGCTCATATTATATGATTTGTAAGTGCTGAACCAATTTAATTTGAATAGTTGACCGAGCGAAGCGAAGGTCTACTTGAGTGAATTTGCACTTGTCCGTCCGTCCGTCCGTCCATCTGTCAGAGCCTTATAACTTCTGAATTACTGAACGTAATTACTTCAAATTTAAATATAACTAGCTGACCCGGCAAACGTTGTTTTGCCATATAAATTAAGATGTAAGCTATCCTATCTTACAACTAGTGGGATCAAACTGCACACGGTGTGCAAATTTAATTTAAAATCGGTTAAGTAGTTTAGGAGTCCATCGCGGACAAACAACGTGACACGTGATTTATATATATTTAAGAAGAAGATATGTAAACCGATGGCCTCCAGCCGAATATGGCTTAAAAAGTTATAAAAATCTTTATTTCAGGGGGGCTCTCATAGAAGCGAATGCGAAGTAAAACATTTTTATAGCGTTTTAAAGATAATTAAGAATAGAGTCCAAAAGTATTTTTTTTTAATTTTTCCATTAAAATTGGCGAAATGAGCTTTCAAAGTAGAGATTTTCTAACGTCCAAAGTTGACCTCAGAACTCTCAATTTTCTGAAAGGCTGAGCCTGAAACTTGATCAATTATGTGAATTATATCCTGTACTTGAACAACAAATACTAAAATTAGATAAATATTATAAGGAAACGAAATTATTTAATTTTTAATGAGCTTCAGTATTTTTAACAGAACTTCACAATGATGTCAATAGATGGCGCTCTGTTAAGGCGATACCGCGAGGTCTCAGTTCGGGGCGAACCACTAGTTATTTTTAGTTGATAACTTAAGCAAGGGTGTTTAATTATGATTCTGTCGCTCATTAGGAAAATGGTCCTCAAGTCGGGAAGCACACGTTGGTGTTCCTGGTGTGCCTCAGACGGTGAGAAGGGAATATTGAAGTCCCGCGGGAAGGGTTGATCAGACGACGCTGGTGGCTGGGTTGCGCGAATTCCCCGGTCTCTATTCAGCCAAAGCGTTGGGAGAAACACCGTGGGGTTTTAGTCGGTAAGAGTCCGACATAACCTTTGCATTTCCCTAGATGCAAGGGTATCTATGAGGATTTCCCCACGAAAAAAAAGGGTGTTCAATTATAATTTGGATAAAAATTCGATCAACGTGGCGTTTTAAGCTACTTAACGTAGGCAAATAGTAGTCTCAGCCTTTTTTACTTTTTTTGGTTCTATTAACAGAACGCAGAATCATACTAATATTATAAATGCGAAAGTGTGTTTGTTTATTGGTTTGTCCTTCAATCACGCCGCAACGGAACAACGTGATTGCATGGCATGGGTATAGTTGAGAAACTGGAGAGTGACATAGGCTACTTTTTATCCCGGAGAATTAAGGAGTTCCTGTGAGAATCAAAAGCTTAATCCATACGGACGGGGTCACGGATACCTATCAGTTAGTGCTAAATAAACTTATAGGTACCTAATGAATACAGCTCCACAGATTCGAAAGAAGAACATTTACTCAACTGAGCTGATTATTGTTTCGGAAAATTACCTACACGTAAAATGAAATGGCTTCTTCATAAACGCAAAATGGTTTTTTCATAAATGTGACCGTAGCCCTACACTAAAAAACACTCATAATAAAACGGCCTGTAACATAAAAAGTGGAAGCTAGTACTTACCTACCGTCTAATATAATGTAAGACCCTTTAGGGGCTGTACATTGAGTAAACGAGCAGTAACTGATTTCTGTCGGTTGTAAAAACTAGGTCATCTGATGCGCGACATTATCCATAAAAAAACAAGGTATCTACAGTATTATGATAAAAAGAAGTAACGTGGAAGATAATATAATAATGGAACATACAGGAGTTTGTGTGAAAGTTTTATAATTGTAATGATAAATATGGCAAGGATGAAACGCCTAATTAGCTAAGAAAATATTAAATCGAAACATACAAACCTTAACACTCTTATGTCGCTATTTACTTCGACCGACAGTGATTATCACATAATAGGCGCAGGTTTAAATATTATGATTAAAGATCATTTTGCAAGCATGCCTTAATTATCTGGGTACACAGAAATTAAATGGAAAAGGTTCATGGTGTCAGTGCGGTGAAATATATATGACGAATAGTATATAGTAAGTATCAGCTGGCGATAATTTGAACATAGAATATTTGGAAAGCGGGATAATTATTATTACTTCGTAAGGTTATTTATATTAAAATAGTTTGAATGATGTCCATACCTCTATACCTAATCAGTTTCGGAACGCTTAAGCCTAGAAGCCTTTAATAAATCCAAAAAGTAAGTATAGGTACGCCGTACTTTAATAACACAGTAGTAGTAACCTATAATTTATATATCTTGTATACTCGTTGTGGATTATGTGTTTTTTTATGTATGTGTGTAAAATGAGAAGTTTGTATTCATTAAAATCCGTTGTAATTTGAGAGATCCAATTTTTGTACGTTTGAAGGCAGGTGTACAGCTCAGATTTGCATTATGAAGCCTCGCCAGAGCAATTTCGCCGGCATTGAAGTGGTAATTTTAATAAATTACATTTAAGACCTCCGAGTTACTTCGACACCTTTTCCTTTCGCTATTGAATTTAGCATTGAATAATAAATGAAAATGGGCACGTATAGATTTTACAAGCAGTTTCATGGACACTCAAGCACATTTTAATGTAGAAGTGCCTACTCATTTACTTACAAAACTGTATGAGTTCAAAGAAGTTTGAGTTAGCAGCTTTGACGCAAGTACTGCATGTATAGAAACTAGAAAAAGATGTGTCATTGGCGTATGACTGAAAACTGCGAATTAGGTTGCTTATACTTTTTAAGTCTAAGGAAAACGAGTTCCATGAGGATAACAAATGACAATAAATTAGGGTTAATCACATTTTTTCATACATTTTTTCCGAAAAACTATTGATTCTTATTTTTATAATTTCTCAAGATTCTCTTTTTTCGTAAGGGTGCTCACCGAAAGATTTACGTCATTGAAAGTATTGTCTTGCTTTTCTGCTAACTTTATAAAGGGACGAACCACTTTATGATACTCAAGACACTTTATAAACACCAATATTTTGTTCAACCTCAAGGTGAATTTATTATTCTTCAACTTCCAAGTAACTCTCGAAAATTTTAATATAGGCTGGAAAAATCGACGGTTTCGAGCAATTTCGATTTGGCTCATCTAAATAAAAGGTGGAGATTCTGCTGCCAAAATTACAACGAATGACAGTGCATATTGCCAGTGCTGATATACGGATCCGAGACGTGGTCACTATGAACTATGAGCCTCGTAAGAAATTTCAGAAACAATCAGCGGACAGTGAAAAGTATTATACTCGGAGTTTTGGTCAAATCAGAAATGGGGAGATCCTTAGAAGAACAGAGTAACATAGCGTGGGGACCCACATCTGCATATCAGGCGGAGCAAGACCGCGTCATGAAAAAAAAACTGAACAACTCTATTTTTATTTAGTCATGTATATGCAATTTGCCGCAGAAGAAATAGGAAGTAGACAAGGGAGTTGAATTACTTTTTTTGTGGTCATAAATTCCTCAGATAATTTTCAAAAGATTACATTTAGTGTAAAGATGAGAATGGGTGGGGCAGAATCGGGCATTGTCAATATGACGTCCCTAAAATAAGGATTATTTTCTGTAACAACACCGTCATCAATATTAAAAGCCCCCAGCACCGAATACCTACTAACTATTACTATGCCATCAGTTATTATGCATAAGGACATGGACACTGGAACTGACAGCTCGAGATTTACTGAGGGTATGTTCCGATATACACTGCGAGCACTGTTCAGTGCTCTTACTGAGGAGAAATTCGTTCTGTTATGGACTGACAGTATACTGCCGCAGTATCCTAGGGAAATATATGACGTCAAAAATCGTCGCCATTTTTGTACTGTGAGCACTGGCGTTTTCGAGGTAAGGTGCTCTCAGTGCTGACTGCGTTCCGTTTTAAACAGTAACCAGTATAGGTAACTATAAAGGAACGGCTTCGCAGTATACTAAAATCTAAATTGACGTCACACCATACAGTGCTCGCAATGGTATATCGGAACATACCCTAAGTCTTTAAGCCGCTTCAAAGTAGAAACTGCGTACATGGATACGAGTATCTTATAACTTAGACATTGCAGTAAAGACCCTGTTTATTATGCACATAAATTATGGTATCTCTTAACTGCAGAACGTTCAGTTCAGTTTAAAATATAGATTTCAAGTCTGAAATACACACTGTGCCCCGACAGCTGTCCAAGCAACTCTTAGAAGTTGAAATAATGTAATACGTGTATTTAAGATCCCTAATAAAGAGATTATTCAAAAAGAGAAAAAGCGATGAGCTGAGACTTCTCAAACTGCAAAAGATGCAGAAGACAAGTGATTTCAAATGTATCATTAAAATAAGCCTAATATCATGTCACATTTTGGACACTAGTTTTTATTTTTAAAAGAAAGATAATTGATTTTTTTATGTTTAAAAATAAGTAACTCTCTCTCTAACAAACTTATCTTACAACTTATGGTTTAAGTACGGCTTATATATAATAAGGCTCCCTGACCAAACGTGATAGACAGACAGACAGATATCATATCATACTAATATTAGAAATGCTAAAGTGTGTTTGTTTGTTGTTTTATAAGTCTGTCCTCCAATCACGCCGCAATGGAGCAACGGGTCGACGTGATTTCTGGCATGGGTACAGTTGAGGACCTGGAGATTGATTTAAGCTACTTTTTATCCCGGAAAATAAGGGATTCCCGTGGGAGTAAAAAAACTTAAACCACGCGGATGAAGTCGAAGCTAGTATTATATAAAGGCACACAGTTAGACAGTCAGACAGACACACTTTCGCATTTATAGAATGAGTATTGTTAACAATCCTTAATAATAGTACAATACACTGAAACAGAATTAGTATATCCCTTGACAGTTTGGCTTTAACGTTAGGCCGTTACTATAATTTTATGCTCACAAAGGATTTCTCAGGATCCCGTCCCTCAAATCAGGCTTGAAACTCCACATAAATCCTTAATGATATCAAAGATACATGAATACTTGATAAGAAGATATGTGCCGTCGTCGGGCTTGCGTTAAAAACCTTACTTCTTATCTTACTTCTTACTTCTTACTAATATTATAAATGCGAAAGTTTGGATGGATGTATATGGATGTTTGTTACTCAATCACGCCCCAACGGCTGAACGGATCTGGCTGAAATTTGGCACAGAGATAGATTATAGTTTGGAATAGCACATAGGCTTTTTATCCCGGAAAATTAAAGAGTTCCCGCGGGGACCAAAAAACCTCAAACCACGCAGACGAAGTCGCGGGCATTAGCTAGTGTATACTAAACGTAAAGTATGAGATTGATGTTCGTTTCCACCAGAGATGTGCTAAAGCATTCTACAAGCTACGGATACGTGTAACTCACCAACAGCGCTTGATCTCACACCTAGCGTAAGCTATGAAAATCATGCGCTCACACATCTTAGCAACATAAGCATATCTCTGGTGGAACACCAACAGTCCGAGCGCTTGATCTCACATCTAGCGTAAGCTACGAAAATCATGCGCTCACACATCTGTAGCTTAGCAACATGAGCATATCTCTGGTGCAGGAAACGCACTCTTTAGATGCAGGCTGAGTCATCTGACTCAATCGCATTTCTGGTGGAAACGCACCCTTATCAGCCGATAAGGTGCGTTTCCACCAGAGATGCGATTGTTACGTTGCGTCAAACCGAGAACAGAAACGCACCTATATTAATGAACCGATTCGCTTTCAACCGATTTAGTGGGTACAAATGAAAACTTAAATTTGAAAGTAGAATCAAATGGAAATGTCAAATCATGACTTTAGCACATATTGTTATGAAATCTTACTATACGAGGTATTGATAGATTTTGCCCAATTACTTAATAGCCTATAAATAATTTTACCTTTAAAATATTAATAATTGGTTCAGACCACGTAGGTAATAAGTAGGGTAAGTAGGTACATTGTAATAATAAATACTAGTTTAACCGATAATATAATTACAAGGAAGAAGTGTTTAAGTATTTGGACAAACATGCTGCTAATTGAATTGCCAACATCGGCTCAAAAATAAAATGGTTGACGTCAGCACAAGTGTCGGCCATTTTAAGTCATTAAAATGTCACGACCAGCGTCCACTTCGTCCCATCTCGAGTTGATAATAACAGAAGGGTTTACGATCGGAACATATGTGCCAGATGCTTTATGAGTCGTTATGTGAAGGATAGAAAGTGATATTGGTTCGATGGGTCGACAGGTCTGACAAAATAATAAATATTTTCCCATAATTTCTAATAGGTATTTTGGTTTGTCCTTCAATCATGCAACGGAGCAACGGATCCACGTGATTTTTGGCATGTTTATAGTATAGGACCTGGAGAGTGACATAGGCTACTTTTAAAAAAAAAATATAAAAAAAAATTTGTTTATTTCGGACCCTTATTCTTAGTCCATATGTTGTTAGTACAGTATTAAACTTAAAAGCTATGTTAGTAAAACACACAATAGAAAAGACAAAGTAACTAATTTAAATATCTGCGTATGCATGCTGGGGCACTAGGCACATAGACATGCGTATGTATCCAGTGTCTCAGCATGGGGCAGTCAGGCTTATCACTTAACACCCTCAAGATGACGTTGCCACTCCCCCTAACTCTGCGCATCAGCGATGCGACTCGTTTGCGCATGACAGCATAAAAGTCGTCCGTGTGCGCGTACGCAAACATAGCTGAGGCACTACAGTGTCGGGGGAGCCCCAACATCACCCTGAAGGCGTTATTGTATTGCACCCGGAGCGCATTGTACGTCTTCTGCGTATAGTTGGTCCACAGGCCGCACGTGTATAAGGTCTGGCAAAACGCTTTAAAAAGTGTTATTTTGACGTCTAACGTGCACCGAGCGAACCTGCGAGCCAACATATTACATCGGACCGCAATGGCTCTCCTTTCCCTTTCCATGTCCAGGTCATCCTTCAGATCCTCGGTTACCACATGGCCAAGGTATCTGAATTCTGACACTCTCCGAAGATCGAACCCTCCCAATGTCACTGGCGGTACCTGCCTTGGTTTCCGTGCCCTCGCCCGAAACACTAGAAGTTCGCTCTTCTTCACATTATATTGCAGGCCGTGTCTCCGTGCATAGCTCTCACAAATCCCCAGCAGCTTCCGGAGTGCACTCACCGATGGACTCAACAACTCAACAACACCATGCCGTCCGCGTAACTGATACTGTTTACACAGCGACCATCAATAGAGCAGCCGACACCGGTGCTGCCGAGCTCTACAATTAGCTGATTTATGTAGAGATTGAAGAGCGCCGGCGATGTCAAACCACCCTGTCGCACGCCGCACCTCAACCTATACTCATCCGAAAGTGCACCCCCCCCCACTTGACCTGGTTAGTCTGATGGTCGTACCAAAATTTGAAAATGTTAACCACCTCTTGTGGGATACCGGCATCTGTTAACTTAGACCATAGAATGTCATATCTAACCAGATCAAAGGCTTTAGAGAGATCGAGAAAGGCAGCATATACAGGTGTACTCCTATCTGTGTAGTATCTGACGGTATGCTTGAGCGACAAAATCGCACATTCCGTTGAAACACCCGGTCTAAATCCAAATTGTGCGTCATGAATTTGCTGATATTTATTGAGCTGTCGCTCCAACAAACCGTCAAACACTTTCGCTATAACTGTTGCCAATGAGATCGGTCGATAGTTTCCTTTATCAGTAATGTCGCCTGTTTTATTTTTAACAATAGGCACGACCACCGTTCTCATGAGCTCCGCAGGCAGATAAGAGTGCCTGATACACATAGTGAACAGCAAAGCCAAGAGCCTCGGGAGATGCAATCCAGCATGTACAAGATGTTCTATGCTAAGGCCATCGTCTCCAGGCGTCTTGCCTCTCTTCATTCCTTTTAATATTTCACTAATATTTTTTGCTGTTGTACGAGGAGGCACTCCCGACACGACGACGCTATCGCTGGCACTCTGTACAGGATGCGACAGTAATTGTACCTGAAATTGCTCTTTGAACAGATTTGCTATCTCCTTTGGCTCTTTAACACCCCCGACGCTCACAGGAACCCCCATCTTAGGGCTTAACTTTTTCGTTTCCTTCCAGAAACCCCCAAAGTCTTTATTCTTATGGCGCGCGGCTATAATGTCCATTTTAATTTTTTCACGATTGTTTTGGCAGTATTTTAATTTTTGTTCAAAATATTTCCTAGATTCCGACATATCCTTATATATTTGACCATACCTCGGTTTCCCATATCAAACCCAATTCAAGAATTTTTGTCTGGCGTCCCGGTGAGCGTCGCGTACGTGCTTATTCCATCCCAATATATTTTTATCCCGGAAAAAAACTTAAACCACGCGGACGAAGTCGCGGGCATCATCTAGTTGTATACATTCGAGTACGTCACCGTAAGGTTACAAAAACCGTTAGATTGTAATCTAACTAGTGAAATTGTAAACTGTCAAAAGATTACAATTAAACGCATTATTTATCGGTAGATTGTAATCTGTTAGGTATATTAACCCGATAAAACCTAAGTTTGGTTAACCACTACCTGGTTATTTATTTCAACCCTAAATTAACCTACAAGAAAGAGACAAGAAAACAAAAATGCAATGAATATTTCAAAAATTGACACTCATTGAACGGTTCACAATCTGTCGACAGTTTACAATTTGGCTAGTTAGATTACAATCTAACGGTTTTTGCAATCTTACGGTGACTTAAACATATTTCAACCGTTTACTGCCTGGTAAAATAGTTTCCCTGAAAAGCTATGGAATGAGGAAACTATGGGACATTTAGCCCAAAATTATCACAATTGATAAATTTGTCGTCAGTTACCTTAAAATATAATTTAACAAGCGCTGGTACATCATCATTATCATATCAGCCCGTAGACGTCCGCTATTGAACATATGCCTAGTATAGTAGTTAACAAAATCTGTAAACGTACATAAATAACATCTATACAATCAATTATAAAAAATTCATTTTCGTCTCCTTTTATCATGGTTGGTGTACTTTCTTCATTCTTCTTTCTTGCTCCACTGATGCAATTGCTCAATTCTTCAGGTCATGGAGGCGAGAGAGTACACGGATGGCTGCACATATTCCTTCGCCTACATAACCCGAAGAACTGAGCGCTGGTATCCCACAATTCTTCTTAACTCTGGAAACTTGTTCCTTCTTAGTTTCCTGATTTGCTTCTTTAGAATATTTATCAAGTAAAGAGGATTTCGTGTTAACACATCTACCTACTTAAGTTAGTTTACTTACAGTCCGACAAACTTATCTGACCCGGTGGCCAAAATCGGAACTATTTAGTTTTTATACCTATAAAGTTTTTTTTTAATTTTATATTTTACCGGCCGGTTTCTGAATTGAGAATTTCACGTTGAGTCTATCTCAAAGACTACTTACTTAAGGACTAATTAAGCAAATTTTTGTTTCTTAATTGATATTGTGTAAGGTTTGAGAGATGGAGCTTGCTGTTTTTGCTTGAATGCTTAATTCAGAAACCGTCCCAATTCCCAAATTCAGAATTAAGTATTTCCCAATTCCCAAATTCAGAATTCAGAATTAGTCCTTAAGTAGTCTTTGAGACAGACTCAACATGAAATTCTCAATTCAGAAACCGGCCGTATATCTACTAGCGACGCTGTCACCGGGTCTGATAAGTTTGTGGCACTATACTTGCTTCTATATGACAAATACGTATGAGCTACGATCAAATATGTAGCCCTGTGCCCTAGAAGCTAAATCAATCATTGTAACAATCTCAATGATTGTGATTAGCTCAATTGATGTGTAGAACCTATTCTTGCTACTAAAATTCTGGCTTATTAGCCATTACTCACTATTGCGAAGTGTTAGCCAATCAGAGATTGCGATCGTTACACTGTAGCAATCATAAATACGTAATAAGTCTCCTGATCGTAATGGATAGGGAAGCGCGCCAAGGGAATAGGCGAGTATTGATAGTTTGTGGTAAACACATAACCTTATCTGTTTATATGGGGTAACCATACAAAGACGCTATATCACTTCGCCTAACTCAATCTGGTAAGCCATAAATTTAAAATTCAAACATTTAAATGAAATATCCTACACCTTTCCATATTTTAGATACCAACTAGTGCCCGCGACTTCGTTCGCGTGGCATAAGTTTTTTGATTCCCATAGGCATTCCTTAATTTTCCGGGATAAAAAGAACCCATGAAAAAATACCCGTCGATCCGTTTGCTCTGTTGCGGCGTGATTGAAGGACTATTTAACGTCCGTTACATAATTTACAGTTTTTAAATTTATAAAAACTGTGAATTATGTATTTCATAATTTAAACCGGTAGCCCAAATATCAGGTTTCACGGCTATTTAACTTGATAAATGAAGGAAATTCATCCCCTATTTCACCCCTTTGGGGGTCGAATTTTCAAAAATGGTGAAACACGTACTTCTGCATTACTAACTGAAAGCCCAAATGCTAAGTTTCATCACTATAACTTGAGAAATGAAGGACTTTCATACATACTTTCAACCCCTTTAGGGGTGGAATTTTAAAAAACTGTGCCACACGTACTTTTTTATTTATTACCTAAAGCCAAAATACCAAGTTTCGTTGATACAACTTGAGAAATATTTTGAGAAATGAAGGACTTTCATATAAACTTTCATCCCCTATTTCTGCACCGCTTCGGGGGTAAAATTTTCAAAAACTGTGAAACACGTATTTCTTTATTTTTTTACCGATAACTCATATACTAAGTTTCATGGATATAGCTTGAGAAATGACGGAAATTCATATAAACTTTCAACCCCTATTTCACCCCCTTAGGGGTGGAAAAATCCTTCCTTAGTGAGCGCCTACGATACAAAAGGAAGCTACTGTCAAAATTTCAAGTCTCTAACCCTAGCGGTTTAGGCTGTGGGTTGATATACATATAAGTCAGTCAGTCAGTCTGTCAGTCAGGACTTTGAACTTTATATATATAGATATATTTTATATCAGTACTACTTAGCTGATGCCCGCGACTACGTCCGCGTGGATTGAAGTTTTTTGGTTCCCGCGGGAACTCCTTAATTGTCCGGGATAAAAAGTTGCCTATGTGTTAGTGTGTGTTCCAGACTATGTAATCTATCTCTGTGCCAAATTTCATCCAAATCCGTTCAGCCGTTCTGGCGTGAACAAACACAGAAAGAAGAAACAAAGAAACATACATCCATTCATCCATACATCCATCCAAACTTTCGCATTTATAATACTAAGTTAATACTTATAGATAGAGATAATAGTTATAAATCGCGTTTAGGACCACGACAAGAATAAGATGTAATTCGACTCGGAATTTTGCCAAGTTGGATAGCTGGACAGAAATAACAGTCCGAGGCTGTGTTTTGTGGAAAGTTTGTGGACTACACAACCGCTTATTTTGTTTACCTCAATTTATGTGGCAGATGCCTCGACCTTAATGGTACAATTCGTACTTTTAAATCGCGTGTAACAATGTGTATATATACAGTGAGTTAGTTTTTGTATATAGTATTTACTATATTATAAAGTATCTACTTTCTTACTAAAATATAAATTGAAAATAGTAATTTTGTCATTATTTTCATAGGAGGGAAAGTCACTGCGGCCTAAACCACAGGGTATCAGAGACCGACCATACAATGTATCAGTATACACATAAGACTTACTTTTGTAAATTATGGAACCATTAAATAATTATTTATTTATTTACTTAAGTAGGTAATATCAAATTGTAGCAGCACGCATCATTTTTTTGCATAAAGTTTGACTTGAAGTGAAGAAAATCTCATCTTAATTTTAATGATTCTCCACCTAAAAAGAGTCGTAGAAACAAATTTTGACACCTTATTACACTGAACTTCATCAAAGCTTTAAGTGAGTATTTTACAATCTTTATAATAAATACTTGTAAATCCTTTTACATAATCTATACCTACTTTGATTATATAAATGCGAAAGTTTGGATGGATAGATATATGGATGGATAGATGGATGTTTGTTCCTCAATCACGCCTGAACTGCTGAACGGATCTGGATAAAATTTGGCACATATATTATATAGATTTATAGTCTGGAATAACACGTAAGCTACTTTTTTTACTGGAAAATAATTTAACTATCCTGGAAAATTATTAATTATTTTTTGGTTTAAAACCAAAAAACCTTAAACCACGCGGAGAAAGTCATGGGCATGAGCTAGTAATTAGATAATAGTAAAAATACAAGCACTGATCGGGGGATCCTCTTACCTTCGGATATTATGTGCGTTTTTTAAGTAATTAATAGCAGTTGCTTTAACTGTAAAGGAAGGAGAGTTCAAGTCTTTATTTCCTCCTTGTTTAGTCTGCCGATCTGCACTTGGCCAGCTTGGTCGATTATGGTCTAAATCCTACTCATTCATCCAGACCCATGAGCAGTAATTGGATGGCGTTGGGATCTAGTAATGATGATGAAGATAGAACCTACTGTAATAAAGATTTAAATAGAAATCTACGCTACACCTACCACACACTGAATATTTTAGCAGAATGATCACTCATAACGCTTTCGATTTCAATTCAGCGACCCCTGGTTTATAGGTTCAACTAGATTAGATAGCTGGGATAAGAGATTTGCGTAAATAATTTAACCTTTACGCTTGAGCGCCCGGAGCCTTTGGGGTTTTTGCCTTTCTAAATAATTTGTTTAACAGTATTATTTTGTTTACTGAAACTAAATCAGAGGACATCGAAACCGCAGTTAACTTTGATGGAATCAATGTGAAAATAACAAATGGGTACCTACCTATCTATAACTAAGTATAACACATACTATGTTTAGCCGTACATATATAGCCTTCATTTTAGGTATCTATTATCTCGATCACCATTAGCACTGACAGATCTCCTCCTTGCGTCGTATTCCCCATTACTGAGGGTCGTGACCCCTTCGAACAATAATTCTTTTGTGGACGATGTCCCGCCATGTTGCTCTATTTTTTGCGGCATGCAGGGTTTCGTGGACCTTGCTATCGAGAGCGGTGCGGATTTGATCTGACCAACGCATCAGGTTACGTCCACGAGGTCTCTTGCCACTGACAGATCTAAATAAATAATATTATTTCCTCCAAACTGAATTTTGACCACGGCGGCCAATCTCCATAGAGATTAGCCAGCTGCACGTGAGGTATTATAATGCACAAGTGTGTGCACAACACTGGTGCACTCTCTGTTACACTCATATCCCAATGGGACGGAATATCAGACACGACCGGAGAGAGATCAGGTGGCGGACCAACAGCTTTACGTGCTCTCCGAGGCACGAGGGTGACACACCGCCAAGTTCCTAACTCCGGGCTAGTAATGGAATTTCTTGTCAGAAAAACCCAATATATAACAATGGGCCGACCTGGGACTCAAACCCGGGACCTCGTCAGTAGCAATCTCAGACCTAGAAGTCTTTTCGCTATTTTATTTTATTTATTTATTTTTATTATTTTTGTACAAAATATTGTCTTAAATCTAATTTTAAAAAAGTGGACAAAGGTAAAGCTTATCTGTAACAAGAAATCTCTTCCAGCCTTCCTTGAAAGTGAGTAAGGTGAAATTGTTAAGTGGTATAGGTACAAAAATAAAATATATTGGAAAAAAAAATGTAAGTACAATATTTATTAGCTATTATTGTGAGTCTATAAATTTTCTCGAACTAAGTAAAGTTATAGGTGTCTAGAGTTTTAGAGCCCTTAATTCCTAGTAGATTCTATCTATTACAGACTAAAGAACTTAGGTTGCAAGCTATCTCCGTACAAAATTTTGTCAAAATCGGCTTAAACAGATAGGCCGTGAAAAAGAACAGACAGACATATACTTTCGTTTTTATAATTTTAGTGTGGAATGTAGATATTATAATCATAGGATTAAAACTGAACAGATTCAGAGATACTCAATATTATAATCATAGGATTAAAACTGAACAGATTCAGAGATAGAGATTCAAATGACTTTTTACCATAGCTTTTATTTTTTTGTTTTCGCACTTGACAATTTTACTGTTGTAGTGTAAAGACTACATTATGGACTTCTCTATGGTCCAAAGTTGTACAAACCAAAATAAACTCTATCATTAAGATAAATCAGATTATAATGGTCTGGACCGGCGAGCCCGCCGGTGGGCTCGCCTGTTTATCTAACGGAAACTGCCCTCGCGCGCGCGAGGTGTTTTTCTGCGACAGTTTTTTTCTGTGTTTTTATTGTTTGTTATGACAAGTGGTGACAAATACAAATAAAAACTGAATAGGTACAATAAGTTTATAAATATATTTTAGTGCAGTGTTAGACTGGATTATCACTGAAATGAAAAATCTTTATCGGGAAAATATATTTTTAAAAAATCGCGATCGTTATCGCGGTCGTTGACGCATTCTTTCCGTTATATGTAATTGTTTGTAAACGTCAGCTTCTATAAATCATACCTTCATAAAGATGTATTATAGATAAAGCCAATGCCGTTTACAGAACCATGATAGGTGGCCTGGATATTTTTTTGTAGGTGTTTTTCTGAAACGTGATGCCTGCGGGGTGCGCGAGGGGCGCGCGGGTGGTTCGCGAGTCGCGAAATATGAGCCGTGCAAAATCACAAGGTCAAATCAATCGTGGTATAAAGGGAAAGGGTAATTGTTAGGTATTATTTAGCTATTTAGCTTATAATAATATATTTATCGACATGCAGGTTTCCGAAATACGTTAGTAAATATTTATAATATAGATAATTATTTAATTTTTATCTTTAAAATGAAAATAATTGTTTTGTTGTGTGAGTCTTCTCCGTTTGGCCCGTAAGGGCCAAGCGGGGGTACGGGCCTCGAGGCTGAGCCTCCTTACCCGGGCGGGGCGCGGGGCAACTCTGTGCCCCGGTGTGTATCTTTAAGCCGGGTAGTTAAACCGGCTAGGGCCTGCCTTGTAGGCTACGGGCCCCTAGGTTGGATGTCGTTTCCGGTGTTGGGTCCGCACTGTGGGTGACGTCGTCACCTCCGCGTGCGGGACCCGTGTCTCGTCCAGGGATCACGGCGCTGCGGGCAGTAGGGTTGCTCTCGCGCGCCGAGATGGTGTCAAGATCGGTGGACTCCGCGTCGTGGGCGATAAAGTCGCCGCTGCGCGCGGAGTCGGTGTCAAATCCGGTATGGGTCGCGTCGTCGTCGTCGCTACGGTCGCCTGCGTGCCGCGCAGGTGATGGCGATCGTAGGAGCTCACGAGGTAGTGGACGCCCGGTCGGAGGTCGGGTGGTCGGCGGTGCGATCCCGTGGAGGTGTTCGTACGGTCCGTTGTCCGCGCGCGCAAACATGCGCCGCGCGAGTGTACGGACGTACCCCTCCACGGTGGGCGTCTTGAGGTCGCGATGGATCACGTCGTTCCTCACGTACCTCGGAGCTCCCACGATTTGGCGCAGGCACTTGTTCTGCCGGACCTGTAGGCGGCTCTTCTGGTATGCAGAACACAGCGCATACCAGGCAGGAGCCGCGTACGTCAGCCGTGAGCGGACATAGGCTCCGTAGATCCGGAGCTTGGTCTTCGGTGAGAGGCTTGAGGTGAGGACCTGGTGCAGCATCGACGCGGCAGCCGTGGCGTGGTTCACAACATGATCAATCATGGGAACCATGGCCAGGCCGGCGTCAATGTGGCACCCCAAATAGCGCACCGAAGTCTGCCACTCTATGTCCTGTCCTCGCAGTTGGAGCTGACGCATGTGCTTCCGGGCGCCGAACAGAATGGCGGCCGTCTTCCCCACGTTGACGGCCATTCTCCACTTGTCCAGCCATTCCGGAAGCAAGTCCAGCAGACGTTGCATGCGGTTTGTAGCGACGATTTGGTGGTACGACGACGCGAAGTACGCGCTGTCGTCGGCGTAAAGCGACAACAGCACGTCTTCCTCTCCCTCGCGTAGGTGGTCGGCGAGGGTAGGGATATCATCCGTGTACACCGCGTAGAGACACGGGGACAGGCAGCTGCCTTGGGGTACTCCGGCCCTTATCGGACGCGGCTGGGAGTCCGCGCCCTCAACGGCCACTCGGAAGGACCTGCCTTCCAGGAATGAGGCTACCAGCCGCACGATCGCGGGTGGTAGGGTGGTCGAGAGGAGTTTCGCCAGGAGTCCATCGTGCCACACACGGTCGAAGGCCTTCTCGATATCGAGGAAGACCCCGACGATGAATTGGCCACGATTCCTCTCACTGGCGATATAGTGCAGTCCTCTCGCCAGCTGGAGCGTCGTTGAGTGGTTGCTGCGAAAGCCGAACTGCTCGGCACGCGGATGAAGGTGCGGGGCAAGTCTTCGCAGCAACAGACGCTCAAACAGCTTGGCGATGTGCGGCAGGAGGGTGATGGGGCGGTAGCTTCCTGGTAGGCGGCGGTCTTTTCCCGGTTTGGGGATAGTAATAACTTTCCCCAATTTCCATGACTCCGGGAAGTGAGCGGTACGGAGTACGCCGTTGAAGAGTCTCGCTAATGCAACGAGAGCTCTTCTCGGCAGCTGCTGTAGGGCGGCGATCGGGATCCCGTCGTAGCCTGGCGCCTTCTTTTTAGGAAGTCGGAAGACGGCCTTCCTTAGCTCGGACGGGGAGATAAAGTCATCTCCCCGGAGCGGAGGAGTCGGGCTCGACAGGAAATCTTCTACCTGTTGTACGATCGCCGCATGGTGCCTGGTCACGGTGTCGTCGGTGGCCGGTGGGTTGGGGGTAAATTGTCCTTCCATATATTCCGCCATGATCTCAGCTCGATCCATGGCGGGGTATCTTCGTCTGCCCTGTCCGTCGAGTAGAGGGTAGACGGGTGAGTCGGAGCCGGTGAGGGTCTTGCACAGGTGGTACAATGATGTTTCAGACTCAGACGCCGCGTCAATGGTCTTCTCCCAGTCATCATCTTCGCGGGCGCCGAGTGCTTGTGACACTTCCTGTGCAAGACGGTTGAGGTCACGCTTGACCCTCGGACAGCGAGTGCGCGCCCATAGTTTGCGTAGGGCGCGCTTCTTCTCGAGCTTGTCCCGGAGCGAGCTCGAAAGCAGGTCCCGTCGTCCAGCGTGAGGCATAGTGGTAGTGGCCTCACTTTTGGCCTGTTGGATGGCCGCCGTGATGGAGCTGGCGGCTCTATCCACGTCGGCTGGGGTCGAAATGGGTCCTGCGAGCTCAAGCTCCGACAGTGCGGCTGCATACGTCTCCCAGTTGATTTTGGTTCTGGGAGGGCGTGGAATTGTGAAGTCGCGCTGGAGGTTGAGTGTGACCATTATAGGTAAATGTTCTGAATTGAGGTCGTATAGTGGTTCGACACTGATGGGGTGGTCGATCCGGTGGTGCAGCACGATGTCCAAGACGTCGGGTGCATAGTTAGGGGCGGTTGGCACGTGGGTCGGCGCTCCAGGGCCCAATATGCCGTAATTATGGTGTTCGCTGTCCTCGAGTAACGCACGTCCGGCCGGGTTGCTAGTTCGCGAGCCCCAAGCTTGGTGCTTCGCATTCATGTCCCCCACGACCAGTGTAGGGACTTGCGACTCGAGGAGTGTTTGGACATCTGTGCTGTAGAAATTCGTTCTCGGTGGTCTGTAGGCGGCATATAGGTTGAGCTCTTTTTCCCCGGCGTGGACACGCACTCCCTGCGTACGCAAGGATCTGTAGGGAGCGTGTTCCAGTTCCTCGTGTACTAGGTCTCTCCGCACCAAGGCCGCCGTTCCTCTGTAGGCGTAACCCCGGGGTGAGACCTCGTCGCGACGGTACACGAAGAAATTCGGTACTCGGAGCTCTATGTGGGCGGCGAGCTTGGTTTCGCCCAGGAGGATGACGTGGACATCCTGCGACTGGGCGAGTGTGGCAAGCTCGCGAATGTGGCCCCTAATGCCGCCTGGGTTCCAGTATAATATTTTTAGTGAGAATAGTTGCGTGTGAGCACAGCCATTCCCACTACTAGGGCTTGAATTGCGCCCTGGCCCTGCAGGTACGCCGTCAGTCCGGTGTTGAGCGCCTCGATCACAACCCGGACTATGGCCATGATGTCCGGGTTGGTCAGCGCTTCCCCCTGGGCTGGTTGGCTTGCAGGTCGGACGTTGGTTGGAGCTTGGGCAGGTTGGGCAGGTTGGCGAGCCGGGCGTGGCGCTGCGGCCTGGCGAGGGCGCGGCGCGTCTGCCTGCGCCGAGCTAGGAGCAGCCTGTTGCATGTGAGGCTGTTCTGTAGTCGGCGTCGGCGCCTCGGTCGGTGCGGTCGAGGTGGTGACTGGTGGAGCGGTTTGTTGGTTCGTGGTTGGTGCCTGGCGTGTGGGTTCAGCCGGTGGCTGTCGGCCGGCGGCGGGCTCCGGCCTCTGTTGTCTTGGCTGCGGAGTCGAGGCCGCCGTCGGTTCCGTGCGGCGCGGGCGAGGCGCTCGGTTGCGGCGGCGCCTTCTTGTCCGCACCGGTTGTCCACGATCAGTCGGAGGGTTGGCGGCCGCTGCCAGGGTTGATGTCCTTGGGGCGGCCGCTGGTTGTGTGGCGCGAGGCTGGGTGGCACGAGGTGCCGTCGTGGGTCGCGTACCGGTAGGTGCCGACGAAGACGCAGGTACAGATGGTACAACGGTGGGTGGTTGTGTTGTGGGCGGCTGCGTTGTGGGCGGTGGTGCAGTTGGTGGTGCGGTTGGTGGTACGGCAGATTGCGTGGTTGGCGGCACGGTGGTGGTTGCGGGGGCAGTGGCCATGCCCCGCTGTTGCTGCCTGGCAGCTGCTCGAGGCGGTGGTGGCGGCACGTTAATGCCGCGTCTGCGCGCCTCCCGTTTGTAACGGCTGCAACGCCGGTCGTTCGCTGAGTGCCGTTGCCCACAATTGGCGCATGTGGGCTCGGCATCTTGTGGGCGTGGGCAGTCTCTTACGCTGTGTTCGCCGGCACAGCGAACACAGCGGAAGGGCCGGTGGCAATTGGCCGAATTGTGGCCAAAAGTTTGGCATCTGTGGCATTGGGGGGGTTTGGATCCCCCTCGCCACGCCTCCACAGTGATCTGTGGCATGAACAAGAGTTCGGTCGTGGCGTATAATTGGCGCAGCTCCTCCTGTGCCATATGCGCCAGTCGCACATAATATGTGCATCCATGTCTACCTCGAGGAGGTGGGATGGCTCGCGCTGCCTCGGCCGGAAAACCGAGATCCCGAAGCGCGGCGACCACCTCCTCGACTGGGGTATCCAGTGGGAGGCCTCGTATGGCCACCTTTGACGGCACTTCAGACGCCGGGCTATAACAGTACCAGGATATGGTACTGTCTTGGGCAGCGGCGTCTGTCAGGTACCGCTGCACGGTCCGGAACTCTTCTGCGTCGCGAGGTAGAAATCGTACCCCGCGTCCCAACGGCTTCGCACTTGGCGCACGTCCGAGTATACGGCCTATCGCTTGGAAGTGCCTCGTCCAATTTGGGAGGCATTCCACGACTAGCGGTGGATAGCCGGAGCGCGGCGTTGGTTGCGCGGGATCGGTGGTTGCATTTGATGCAGAGGTTGGCGCGGTCGGCGCGGTCGGCGCCGTCGGCGCGGGTGGTGGCGTGCGGCGTGGTGAGGGCGGTGCGGCGGCGGCCTCAGCATATGAGGTACTAGGCTGGGGCGAGGCCATGTGCACGTCACGGGTGGTGGGCGAGGGTAGGTCGGCATAGCTGGTCGAGTCCTTCGGCCAGCTAGCCGATTCAGTCTGCTCTCGCGGTTGTTCTGAGGACGGCTGCGAGAGCGAGTGTGCCGCGCTCATCGCTGCCTCCTCAGAGTGTGAGTGGGGCGGCTGGTGGGCAGGCGTTGGGGGTGCGGTGCGACGTGCGGCGACAGGCGAAGGAGTCGCGTGTCTAATCGCAGGCGAGGGCGAGGGTACGGGCGGTGGGGTGGTCGGCGGAGCGGCCGTCTTCGGTTGCGGCTGGCTCTCGGTGCGGGGGGGTGGGGGGCGCACCTCCTGCAGTGGGGAGCGCCTACTTGGGGTTGACGACGAAGATGATGACGTCGATGAGGATGACGAGTCCTGGTATTCAGGAGGCGGCGGTGCGGGTAGGGCTAAGCTAAGCTTAACCCGCTTGTCTTCTTGATTACCGGACGATCCTGAGGAGGAGGAGCTCGGGCGTGCGCGCTTGGCAAGCTCGAAGCCGGGCGTAGGTACATCTACGCGGGCTACGATGGCAGGCGTGTCGTCGTCGCTGTCCTCGCTTGAAGCCGATTCTATCGGCGAGGTGGTGGTGGCGGTAGTGGTGGTGGTGGTCGGAGGACGTCTGGCGGTCTCGATGGCAGGGAACGGGGTAATGGTTTGGTCCATTATATTCCGGCGCACCACTGCGCGCGGAATCCCCGTTCGTCCTCTTCCCTGTTTAAGCGGCCTCTGGTCGAGCGGTTGTTTGTCGGCCATGGCAGCGCGGTTGTTTAAAGGCAATTAAAAACGATAAAACAGTAATTTAAAATAAAATAATAAAAACGGAATAAAATTAGTTAAAACTAGTTAAAACTGCTGCCCTTGCAGGGCGACCTGCAACTCCTCGCGTGCAACCCAGCCAGGTGAGACCCCAAGGGGAGGCCCAGCTTAGGCGCCCGCGGACCGGAGTATACGGGTCAACCCTGCGTGGTGTGGAGGGCGTAGGCAGAAGGGTTTGATCCCGTGCACCTTTTTCCTCACGAAAAAGGGCAGTAGGGATACGCGGCGTTTTCGTCCCGGTCGGGGGCAGTAGCTAACGCGAGATCGACCCGGCCGCTTCCTCAAACTGCAAGCAGTGAGTACAACTGGCACCAGGGACCAAGGTAGCTAGGTACGCGGAACCGAAACTAGACGCGATATACCTCAATCGGATGTAAAAACGCTGGAAGCAAACGGCGGCGTTTTTTTTTTCCGTTCAAAACAAACCGAGAGATATGATAAAATAATTGTTTGCGTATTAGTTAATTTAGTTTACTTTGTACCGTCTAGATGGCACCACTTGTACTCTAGCTCGCGGTAAAGCTAGCGTAACGCCATCTAGTGGCACAAAGCAAACTAAATTAACTTATACGCATACAATTATTTTAATTAAAGCTAAGAATAAAATAAAATAATAACGTATTTCGGAAACCTATATGTTGATAAATATATTATTATTAGCTAAATGGCTAAATAATATCTAATAATTGCCAAACTTAACCTCAAAACTTAAAAGTCAGATTACTCCAAACTCCCAGTTAATTAATATCTTAATGATTTTTTTATTATATAATCCTGAGTATATTTCCAATGTTTTACCGTTAATTTCATTAAGACGCAAGAATGGCCCAAATCTCATACAAAAATGGTCAAGATCCTTTCTCTTCAACCGAATTTAATGAAATTTGGTATAGGGATAGTTTAATACCCGGGGAAGGACATAGGCTACTTTTTATCCCGGAAAATTAAGGAGTTCCCGCGGGAACTAAAAATCCTTAATCCACGCGGACGAAGTCGCGGGTATCATCTAGTAATTAATATTATGGTATGTTCTACCGTAAGTTTACCCGTATAACGATTACACTCAATTTTTTTTAAATAATTAAAAACAAGCTTCAATGTCTAGTTTCTCTCATGTAATTTTCTAGATTAATTAAAACAAAAAATATAACCTTAGGTTGGAGCATAGAGAAAGAGAAAATAACAGGAAATCATGACTCTTAACTATACAATAATATGCAGTTTAACCACAAAATAGATAATTTTCTATTATCTTGTTTACCCCCTCATTAGTACTCGTTATACCTGTACTATTACCTATTCTGAGGTAATATTTACTAGACTTAATTGTGCGAGAGGTCACAACGGATTATAAAATTAAAATAGTAACGAATACGCGTAATTAGATCATATATCTTGCTTGCACAAGGACATTTAAACTGATTTAAATACAGGTTACCCTAACTGGTTAGCCCGCTACCATCTTAGACTGTATCATCACTTACAATCAGGTGAGATCACAGTGAAGGGCTAACTTATAGTGGATGAAAAAAATGTTAAACTTCTAAATGCTGACATCACTTTTTCGCAATATCTAGTATTGCGTTTGCCAAAAAGTGACAGCATTAAAATGTAATTAAATAAATTTAAGACTCCTTGTGCAAGTGGACCTTAGTTTTTAATACAAACCAGACGACTTTTGCATTAATAAGGGTAGTGAAAATACAGATCTTAAAAAATCTAGAAAGGACAACTACCATTGATCTCATTACTAATTTTTGTTATTTTCATTTGAACACTGAATTGTGTATTGTAATAGTAATAGATCTAACCATTTGAACAATGTATATATGCATGTATGTGAGAAATAAATTTGATTTGATTTGATTTGATTTGATTTGATTTGATTTGATTTGAAATAGACCTAAAATAAAATGTAATAGATTGTACCTACGGGAGCAGGTGATATGGCTCGAGCGTAACAAAGGATGATCGTCGTCCGACCGTTCATCTTTGGAGGTCGTTTAAATAGCGTAATTCAGAGAACACTTCGTAATCGTGAGTTGGGGTCTTCGTAGTCGCGTGCATCGTACTAGTAATGCCATCTATTGGATTATGTGCGGACTCAGGACTGCGAAGATCGCCACAAGATAGTATAGCGGCAGAAATTAATAGTTCAACAATGAGTTTATCTATTGATAGTTAGCAGTTACCTTCACGGTGTAGGAACTCTTCATTCCCTATCTATCTACCTTTTTATTTTATTCCACTACAAGTTAGCCCTTGAATGCGATCTTACCTGATGGTAAGTGAGGGGCAGTCTAAGATGGTAGCGGGCTAATCTGTTAGGTGTAGACAGTTATATTAAACCCGTACCCCTAGTCGGTTTCTACACGGCATCATACCGGAACTCCAAATCGCTTGGCGGTACGTTTTAAACTACACTTTCTTTACAAGAATCAGGTATATCCAGGTATTCCCTCTTGGATCTGACTCTACAAAATTACTACTACTCGTTGTAGTTGCTTCGCATTTATTCTATACGCCATTCCAAACTTGCGTTTTAAGAACTTGAGAGTGAAAGCTCCAATAAATACTCCAAGCACTAAAGGATGACTTTAGACTTTATTTAATAGGTAATTTAGGTCATTTGTAACGCCCCGATGTATGAGAAAGTTCAGGTCAACGGATACGTACCTCGAAAACAAATGTAGAGCTAAATTCGGGGCTGTGTTCTATAAATCTCGTTGGACGGCGACCTATCGAAGCTGTGAAAGGATGAAAGCTCAAGATATTGCACGGTATATTGGACACGGAATTGCGCATCCGATCGGAAACGATTCATATTATAAGTTATTACTTTTACGGAAGATAATGTGACCAATAACACGAATTGCGGAGAGAGAATTTATTTATCTTACTTATATAATATTAGTATTCGTGTGATTTTTAAACAAAGATAATTCGGTACGATCCTGACCTCCTCCTTACTTATATATGAACACCTACCTGTTCACAACTTTTTTTCTAAGTCGTAGCACCTCGACTCGTCCACTCTCGAGGAAACCTCAAGAAGAACGAACGAACCTAGGTACGATCTTTCGGATTGCTTCCCGAACACTGAGTTTACTCACTCACGTAGCTATACTTAAGTTTTGGCAAAGTGATTGTGTGTATGAACCTCAACACAACAAGTAACTTATTTATAAACTTTATCAGAAGCCCGATTAACTTGTACCAGCAACATAGCAGTAAATTCAATATAGAGGTCGAATATAATATTATATCTTAAAACAAATGTAGGCCAAATCTCGGGATTTAGTATTTCATAAAACTCTCTAGACGGCGATCTATCGCATCCTGGAAGTTGGAAATATTCAAGACATTGAATGGTTTATTGGGCGAGGCCATCGAATCGAAGCCGCGGCATGTACAACTGATGAGTATGGAAATTAAATTGAAGTACGGCTCAAGAAGATAGCTTTTTGCCAGCAGAAAATTTTCTTTTTATGCCCATTAATTTTATTACTTAGTATACAAAATGATGATCGGAATTTGCAAGCATTGCTAATATGGCCTGGCAAAAGAATTTCTCATTTTGCGCTAACTGTTACGAACTTACCTAGTTATAGTTAAGTAGTGTTATTTGAAGTTTTTTCAGCCTGGGTATTTAATTTAGAAGTAAGTAGATATAAGTTAAAAAAATTTTTTTTCGCTTTTAAATGGTTTGGTTACAGCAGTGCGCTCGCCGAGACGAGCAACAGTATTTCAATGAAAGTTATAGAACTTTAAATTGCTATACCTAATCCGCCACAGTAAGTAAATCTATGTGGTAGTTACAGTGTGTATCCTGGCACTTGCAGCCTGCGACACTCACCACACCACACAAATCGTCCAAATTATAATTCTCAACGTACGTTTCACTCAGATCTGCAAGGAGATGTTGACTCCATAATGCATGATTTTAAAATCACAATCTTTTACAGTTCTAGTTCTTTCATTATCATGGACTTCCGCAAAGTAACGCCTTCTTCAATCCAATAACAGTATTTCAAATATGGCAAGGCTTTTTACTTGAAATGCATACATTTATAGGTATATTTGAATAGCTACCTGTGGTGTGAATGCCGTCGGGTGCAAAGGGTTAGACGACGGCGCTGCGGTACTCCCATAGTGCTGCTGGTAGGAAGAAGTGAGGATCTTTTTGTGCGCCGCCGCATGAGCACGGTACGCACTTACACTAAGCTTCATCACTAAAGTACACTTAATACACTTATTACACGAGGGATTATATATCGATTTTAGTCTTTGATAAATAATTTTATGTTGCACTGCATGTTATAGTGTTAGATTAGTATTCTTCCTGTCTCCATTGAAGGTTTTTAGGAATGTTTAAGCTTTACTACTTTTTATTTTATTTACGCATATTCTCACTTTTTGTTTCATTTATCTAACTATATTAAAATTGGTGTCTCGACGTCTCGATTCTGAAAAAAAGAAACATATTCTATTAGGTTTAGGTACCTATATAATATGTGCTATCTTTAAAGAGATAAACTGACTGACTTTCATACCAGCACTAAGCTCAAAACTGATAGGTCTAGAAACTTAAAATTGTGTCTTCATAATCCACTAAGAAAGGCTTTTCAGTAATTCGTCCAAGTGAGCTCGACCGGGTCAGCTCAGTTCAGTCTAATTGAATAGTAAAAGTATTTAAAGTAATTCCACATACTATCAGTAATTTCAATCGAGCATTTCTACATAATATTACTTTGTAAAGATCATTTTATAGGTACTTGTTTCTCAACATGTACCAACAACTTGACAACTTGATTTTTAAAACCGGGAAATCTCATCTGATTGACTTTACATGATCTATCTATGTAGTCTGTTTATATTATACTAGATGATGCCCGCGACTTCGTCCGCGTGGATTGATGTTTTTGATTCCCGCGGGAACTATTCAATTTTCTCGGATAAAAAGCCTGTCCTTTCCCGGGATGTCACCTATCTCTCTACAAAATTTCATCAAAACGTAGTAGATAGAACTCTTTCGCATTTTAATATTAGTATTTAGTATGGATGGATTATAGGTAAATTTTTGAGTTTTCTAAGCTTAATATGGCAGACTAGAGTTCTCTTAAGAAGAAATAAAAATTTATTTGCCTACTTTTCTTGTCATTGAGAATATTATTAATCGTCACCTTCATGATGCCTTCAAGGTAATATATGTATATTTCGATTTCAATGCAGTAGGTACTTCACATCGAACAAGGAATTGCTTTTAAATCTTGCCTACAAGTTTGAAATTGAATCTGCAAAGTAAATATTATTTGAAATTTGAAATACATTTCCAGAGCTTCTTAGCAAGTGTTAACTTAGTAGTTATGTGCGTTTTATATCGATAAATAGCGATCGATAAATATAGCGATAAATTGTATTCTTAAAAATACTTACCTCTAGGTAAGTATGATTAAAGTTCATTTGAAAAGGATTTCACGCCTTTTCCTTTGAAGCTTCCAATCATAATTTATTATTTTTAAAATATATTTGCTTTTATTACATAACCCCATAGCATATGTAGCAGCATAGGTATAATCTATGTCATAATTGTTAAAAAATTAAGATTAACGATCGTCCGCTACATTAGTCGGTTGGAACTTAGCTAAAGCCTCCATAAATCCTTTTTAATGGTTATTTATGTTCTCTACTTGCTGAGATCAGATATCCTCGAGTCACAGCTATTACCTAGGATTTTCCGGGATTAAAAATATTATGTCATTTTAAAAGACCTAACCTATAGATGGAAAAAAATAATGTTAATCCGGTGCTACATTACAACGTGATTGAAGGAAATACCATCAAAGCAACATAAAAACAAACACTCCTTCCCGTTAAAAATTTTTAGAAACATGAAAATTCTTGGGAAATATGTGTTTTTATTATATTTCAGATGTTCTTTATACATACATCTTGCTTTAAATTATCACTGTAGGTATCTTAGAAACAGCTATGCAAAATCAAAATCATACAGTAAGACGTAGTCATAAAGCAAGTAAGCAGTGATAGTTTATAACAATCTCATTTGATTCGATAGCTATAACAAAAAATATATCATAGGTATAGATTTATCGATGTGATCGTGGTGCAACACTAGGCGTAACGGCGCCTTCGTGTCGAGAGTGAATGCCTGACGATTCAGGAGGGCCAAGTCAACATAGCGGCACAATTTTATTGATCTTTTTTAGATAAGACTTGTAGTACCTCATTTTTTAGGGTTCCGTAGTCAATAAGGAACCCTTATAGTTTCGCCATGTCCGTCCGTCCGTCTGCGGTTTAGCTCGCATGCTATTTGTCCTAGATAGTGGGTATACCTACATATTATTAATTACGCCGACAAAATAGTCTATAGTAAAATTTTGAAAAATATTTTGTTTAGGGTACCAACCCTTTTTTTCGCTGGAAAAATGCTACACGTAAAGTGGGGATGAATTTTTTTTCCTAGTCTAGACCATGTTGTAGATAGGGTGTCGTTGGATAGGTGTTTGTAAATATGGCGGCTGTGGGAAGACCAATTTTCGATTTCGGAACCCATGAAATTCATGGTAGGTATATGAAAAAAATCATATTGTATTGGATGGTGTATTGAATAATTGTATTGGCCGGGCGAGTAGATTTTTATGGGTTTCCTACATAGCGTTTTTGTCAGTACCAAGAAAAGCCCTGGTGTGTCGCGGGAGACCCAACAGTAACAAAAGTAGTGGTAAGTAGGTAAAGAAGCTTCTTTCGCAGCTTATATGAAAACTTGTACTCGTACCTACAGGCAAAAAAACTGATCTGCCCAGCCAACAAAGTGAGTTTTATCACCGCAATCATTCGTTTAGCAGCTTAGTACCAAAATAATAAAGGCAACATATCAAAGGTTTCATCTAGCCAATGCGCTACATCCTTCGAGGTGAACTGGAGCGTATGAGATTCTTGACGGATTCATAACGTACGAGAGATGAGATAATTTATGCTCTAAGGATCATTGCTTAGCCAGAGACGCGGAAAGTAAACCTGCATCGCATGGTAATTTATGTTATCTGCTTGTTATTGCATTTTTATATCCTTTGAAGTGTTACTTAACTTTATTGAGTAGGTTTTTTTTACCTAAGTAATATTATTTTACATAGGTACTTACTTTAAGCTCGAGTAGACGTTGGTGCCCATTAAAAAAATTGGATTACAGTTTTAGTTTATGGCAGAAAATTTCGATTAGGTACTTTCACCGAGTAAAGTCTCTTGAAAATCCTGTAGAGTTATGATTAGACAGTTCCAGTTGTGTAAACTGATATTTTGAGCATGAACCGTGGCGGTAAGAATTAAGATACTCCGTCTGATCACAAAACTATAATAGACGGTTCACAGAAGAATTATCGCGATTACCTTATTGCAGAAATAGAACAGAAAAATATTTTTTAACGATCTTATCATTTTTTTTCAATACTACTACAAAATCTAACTCTAACGTGGTGTGAGTATGACAGTTAGGTATATTAAACTCATGTTAAGCTTAATTAGTTTATACATGTCATCTAACCGGAACACTTCGTATTTTGTTCATAGAGTGGTAAAGTCCAACCAAACCCTCCCGGACTCTCTTGACTTGAACAGAACAAATTAGAAATTATAAATTCCCAAATTACCGCGGATCGAACCCAGGACATCCCACATAAACACCGCCGACTGCGCCAGGCAAGTCATCGAAAGGTTATCAGTACGCTGTCAATAAAAATATGCGCACGTAGAAATACTGCTCTACTTCGCTACGAACTACTACGTACGTTCCATTGTTTGTAGCACACCGGTCGCTTATTGCAGCGCCGCGATGCGAGGAACTTTGCCCGCATCGCGTCTGTTCGAAGCAAATAATCTACGGTTGGATCCGCGTCTGTAGATTTCCTTTAGTAAGTACTTAAAAAAACCGGCCAAGTGCGAGTCGGACTCGCGCACCGAGGGTTCCGTACTCAAGAAGTAGGTATAATTACCTTTGTTAATGAACCGCAAAACTAACTTTGTTTGTAGAGGTTTACTGTTAATATCAAAAAATTACGTTTGTTGTATGGGAGCCCCCCTTTAATATTTACTTTATTGATATTTAATTATTTATTTTGAAAGGTAATATACAAGTTAATATTCTGTGAAAATTTGAACCGTCTACCTGTTACCGTTTTTCATATTGAGCAAAAAAATACGAAAAAAACACGTTTATTGTATGGGGACCCCCCTTAATATATATATTTTTTTAATTTTTAGTATTTGTTGTTATAGCGGCAACGGAAATACATCATTTGTGAAAATTTCAGCTTTCTAGCTATCACGGTCTATGAGATACAGCCTGGAGACAGACAGACAGACAGACAGACAGACAGCGGAGTCTTAGTAATACGGTCCCGTTTTTACCCTTTGGGTACGGAACCCTAAAAAGACTCGATAGACAGACTGTTAGGAAATGGACAGAAATCCAACGTTTCGACAGTTCAGACCCCCTACTTAACTTTGGCGTGAGTACCTGTTCCTAACATGAATTTTACTTTTGGTAGGAGGAGAACCTATGGCTGTGATAGGCTGGATTTAAATTACTATAGTAACTCGGACTATAGTAATTCTATTATGAGTAACGACAGTGGCGAACTTAAGATTGCCCAATATCGGAAGGCATTCCACCTGCTGACCGCCAAACTTAAAGACGGCACGCGGTGATGACGAGTACTTACCTCCCTAATAACTCCGACATCGAGATTAGTAGGTTCATCCCATTCCACTTGTAAGGTAAATTGATTTTGATGACACTCAATTTGCGTAATTAGGGCATTTCTATTTTCGAAGTGAAGTGAAAATCTGGAGAAAACAAACGAGGGACCGGATTACCTTTAGGAGAAGTAGATATTTTGTCCTGCCGCGCTTATATAGAGTGCAAGTGATGACGCGGATTTTTCGTCAACCCTACAAATTTTTTTTTAAACACACGTAATGACACACGTCTTGCACAAGTAAATTATAACATCCGTAAAGGTCACTCGAGAAAATTAGTCAATATTTTTTAAGCTATTGCATAGCTTCTATCGCGGGCCTTGAGCGGGGAGACCCGCTACGAAACTACTAACGAAAATAAACATGACAATTTGTCAATACGAAGGTAAATTTTGCCACCACCTACAAGGTTACAGTAGCTCAGGTGGGAAATGGGCGGTCACGATACCAGAAGACCCCGGTTCGAATCCAGATGTCTCCAGTCCGATTTTTTTTTTCTTGGTGCATTTGCTATCGCACTACCTAAACACCAAAAAGGTTATAAGCTATCTCCATTCCAAATTTTAGCCAAATCGGTTCAATCGTTACGGCGTGAAGGAGTAACAAACATCCAAACTTACAAAGATCCAAACTTTCAGGTTTTTTTTTTTTTTTTTTTTTTTTTTTTTTTTTTTTTTTTTTTTTTTTTTTTTTTTTTTTTTTTCTTAAACATGTTAACAATAATTGACTTACAAAGTAACTTAAATCCTACAAAACTGTTTTCACAGTTTGACTGTAGGAATACAGTCTCAGTTTCTATATTTAATACTGAATACTATACATAATAATTACTTAATGCTTACTTCTTAATACTATACAATACTAAATAGGTAGGTACTTACTTACTTAATAATATATTAGTATGTTTTCGACACTCAGTTTTGCTAAAGATCCCAAAACTTAAACAACCGAAGTGTACGATATATGCCGTATATTTTATGAGCAGTTTCATAACTGCGACTTAAACGAAACTTTCGCTCTCAGAGAAGCATGTGCAAATATAACCTTACTTCGCATGGCAAGCTATTGTTTGAACTTCGTTGTTCACGTTTTGAGGGCGTAACGTCTTGAAGGACTCGAGATGTATTGTTTCATTTAAACCAGTAAAATATTAAAAGATGCCCCTTCGGCGTTCTCGTGGAAGAACATGTAAACACATTAAGTATATGAAATTTTTGACTCATTCATACTCAGATCAAGATGGATCTGAATTCAGTAAGTAGGTATTAATAAACCATTTAAGCGCAAAATCACTCTACGGATTGGACAGGGCAGATATATTCCTTAGCATTCGGTTTTACATGGAGTGCGCAGACTGGGTGACCGAATAAAATGTCGTTCCACTTCAACGCGGACGTTTTGAAGCTGTGTCGGTTGTGCTGGTCTAAGTAAGTACTTAGTGTTGGTTCGCTCTGAGACTTGGTTCATACAGCGGTAGTGTGGACTAGCAGCTTTGTTTACCGCTTCAGCCAACCTCGGCAAATGTGAGTTTTTTTTAAATCTACTACAAGTTAGCCCTTGTCTGCGAACTCACTTAACCGTAAGTGATGATGCAGTCTAAGATGGTAACGGGCTAACCTGTTAGGGGCATAGCAGTTATATTAAACCCATACCCCTAATCGGTTTCTACACGGCACTGTACCGGAACGCTAAATCGCTTGGCGGCACGTCTTTGCCGGTAGGATGGTAACTAGTCACGGCCGAAGCCTCCCACCACGCCAGACCAGGGAAAATTCAGAAATTATAAATTCCCAAATTGACCCTGTCGGGAATCGAACCCGGCACCTCCGCACGTTATGACAACATGCGCTCAACACTGCGCCAGGGAAATTTGAAGTTATTTAAAAACCGCTTTAATGGAATAAATACTAGAAGTATTCCTAGTTAATGTAAGACAATATAGGTACTTCTCGTATTTATTCGACTCGCGTGGATTTCGCGGCTCTTGCGGGCCCTTACGTCTCAGACTTGTTCTAAAGTGTAAACTTTCTATATTATACGAAGTTCTAGGCATGAAGGACAGCGGAAAGCGCGTGCAGACACTTCGCCGAGAAAGTTTTAATTACATACAACTCAACGGCGCCTTTTGCGAGACCAAACACAACAAACAAGCAGGTTCGTCCCTTATTATCTTCTTAAGTTTTATCTTATCAAGTTCATAATATATGACTGCGCATTTAAGCGGAAATAATCCGCCTTAGAATCAAATGCAAGTGCGAAAATTGCGATTTTTGGACGGATCTTTTGATTAATTCTTCTGAGCCGATTCTGCACTAAATTATAATTGAACTAAAATAAAACATCAACTTATTTTTTTAACATCCGAATGCAAGACTTCACTAGTATAATGGCTCCAATAAATTGCAATTCGAACTAATTTGCTTCTCGTGCAATTCGCTTTGCGGTCGATCCCCATTAATGGAAATAGAAACGATTAAAGGGTAATCGAATTATTTATCTATCTGCTAGTTCTACATCGCTATAAATGTATCGTAAAATAGAGAATACAATCTATACCATGTATTAGGTATATTACAATAATACAAACAACCCAATCCAGATGCTATTAGGATATTACAATAAGTGTATCTCTTTTTCTCTTATGATCCTACAGTCACTTGAGAGAAAAGGATAGAATGCTTGCACCCATACACTAACTGATTGACTGAGATGATGACGTTTAATTCGCGCGCGAGCCTAAGTATGGTGACACATACATAAGCTGCATTCAACTCGCTCGCCTACTATACCTACATATAGCTACCCAAAACTAGAGGTACGTAGTCCGTGTTATATAGGTTGATATTTAATAATTGTGTCGCATGTTGTTCTCTGTCGTATCGCGTCGCGTCGTGTGGCGTCACTTTTGTCGCTCGCCTAGGTGAACGACAAGCGCGGTAATGCGACGAGACGCAACAGAAAGAAACGGTAGCTGACCCTCCACGTGGCCTACGGTGTCGCGTAGATAAGCTTATCATTTTTAACCGACTTCCAAAAAAGGAGGAGGAGGTTCGGTGATATAATATATCTCCGTGATTTCTAAACCGATTTGAACAATTTTTTTTTCGTTAGGGGAAGCTCGCGAGGTGGTCCCATAAAAAATTCTGACTCCAAATCCTCAATCCTGATGCTGTAGGTGTACCGTGCTACATGAAATCATCAAAACTAGTGAGTTAGGTATCAAAGATAGGCATAGTTGACGCGTGAGTCTTGCCCGACTTCAACATAGTGTGTAGAAATCAAAATTAATTTTTACTTTACAGTGGCTTTCGAAGTCGGTTTTTTGGAAAGAATTTTTATCTATGGAGTCGTATCGCGTTGCGTTGCGTCGTCGTATCGCTTTTGTCGCTCACCTAGGACAACGGATAAAGCTGAACTTCCATTTGAGAAGAATTCACAGAATTACCATTCAAATAAACTTTTACAAGTGCTTCTAAATCGTTCAATGGCTGCTCTTTTTAAAAAAATCAATTTACCTATTTTGTGTCAAAATATGGTCATATCCATTTCCGGAAGAACCAGTCAAAAGCCCTTAATTTACGGCAGTGCACCTACGTGCGAGCTTCGATGATTTTAGGTAACTAAAACACTATTTTCGGCGATGTCATAAAACTTTTACCTTTTTTAAACTTTTAAAAGAAGCAGATATTAATAGTTAACTTTTGATTTTTCAATGTCAGAAGCAACAATGGACCCGCACGTATTATTTAGGTTGCTCCAGTTTTATTCAAACTTTAATCACCGCGACCAAGCCCGACATGACTGTTTGCTTATTCTTTACATACATTATGTATGCAGAAAATCACTACCTACCAAAGTATGAGTATAAAGCTACAATTAGTCCATTTTTACAAACTATCCATATCCATTCTAATGTTATTTTATTAAATACCTATTTCAAAGTGTGTTTTTTTTTGTTTTTATCCATTACAAGTTGGCCCTTAACTGCGACCTCACCTGATGGAAAGTGATGATGCAGTCTAAGATGGTAGCGGGCTAACCTGTTAGTGGCATGGCATAATTAACCCATACCTCTAATAATCGGTTTCTACACGGCATCGTACCGGAACGCTAAATCGCTTGGCGGCACGTCTTTGCCGGTAGGGTGGTAACTAGCCTCGTGTGTGTGTTTGTTAGTAGGTGTGTCCTTAAATCATGCCGCAATAGAGGAACGAATCGACGTGATTTTTGCGTGGGTATATAGTAGAAGACCTGAATAGTGTCACAGATTAGATACTTTTAACCCGGACAGTCAAATGTTGGTAACATTTGACTGTCCGGGATCAGAAACGTTTGTTTTTGAAAACGGCTGGGACAAAATGTACGGTCCACAGTCCAACCGTACATTTTGCTTCATCAGCATTAACCTACTTTTCATACTTTTTATTATACATTCAAACTAACAATCAATCAGTGCGCAAATCATCATCGCGACCAGTCCGCGTGCCACTCAATATCATTATCATTCAGCATTTATCATTTAATTATTATAATTATTATTAAAATAGTTATAATTATTAGCAGTCAATAAATCATATACCTATCAGTCATCTCTATCATTTAACGGACCGAACAGATAATGACAAATGAACTTGCCAAAACGTTTTCAGGGTTTCTTGTATTTATATCGTATACTTACTTAAAAACGTGTCAAAGCAGCCGGGTATAGATTCCAAGGCGTATCGATGACACCAATGCATTTCCCTACGGCATCGTTCGCTGTATTGGATATTCAATTCCTCTTGTAAGGAGTCGACATCGGCAATAAGAACAGAGTACTCAACCTAAGTGCACTCCCAATTCCGATTTGTTCGAAAACTCTAAACACACTCAATGCGATATACCTACCTGTTGTTTCAAGAGTTACTTCTTGTTTTAGTGTGATGACATTTTTATTTACCTACCTCAGAAATAGGACATGCTTACTGGTCAAAGAGCCGGATATATAACGACCTTCAACGATCTGTTTACCAGATGAAACCTACTTTTTATTTTTATTTAATCATACTAATAATTAATAAATTTATTATTATTAAAATTAAATAATTAAACTAAATAATTAATAATAGATAAATACGCCTAAAATAGGTTACCTATCAAAAGCCTGACTACTACACTATTACCTATTTTGTGCTACTACCCAGTTGTAGTAATAGTGCCTTTTCATTTGGTTAACTAAGTACCTATTGAAAAACTTAACTAAATTGAAAAAATAGATATTATCATTTTTAGCTTGTTAAAGTAGATAACGTTGTTAGGCATTGTATTAACTGATGCATAAAACAATAACAGACTGCCATCATTCATCAACTTAATTAAATAATATCTAAAAAACAAAGTTGTAAAAAGGATCATATTTTTAATTTTGTGATATTAATAATTTTCTTTTAATAAATCAGTTTTGTAATCCTAAATCCATGCCAAAATAATAAACAAATGCAAAAATATGGCTGTCTGTTTGTATCTGCCTATCTTCCAGGCCCCTTTCATTTGACCCATTTTGACGAAATCAGACGGAAATAGGTGACAGAGATCTAGGTTGCATCGGGGGGAAGGATGCGTAGGCATAGCCTTTTATTTTTGTCTTGGACAATCAAAAGATTTTTAAAAACTTCAATCCGCGTGGATACAGACGTGAGCGTCATGTTTTTAAACATGAAATTAATGATTTTTTGTATTATATAATTTAGATCATTGCTAACTATGAGTTATGTTTAAATGTAGGTACGCCCCCATTTTTTTATACAATACATAAGTACATTGCTGTAGTTAAAAATGAAAATAGGTACGTGTTTCTGTACGTAAAAGCAAGGATTAACTACTCCGGAGGTCAGACAATTGCCTGGACGACGTCCAACTTTTAATTCCTATTAGAGCAATAGAAATTACGAACTTAGTTTTAATTTTAAACTGCATGCAATTCTTTTCTTTATCAAAGATCAATTTATTAAAGCGCAATTAAAAGCACAAATCATATTTCAGCATATAAATATGTAGAAATATAAAAATAAGTAAAGGTCTTTTTATTTAATACTAGCTGATGCCCGCGACTTTGTCCGCGTGGTTAAGTTTTTTGTTATTCCCGCGGGAACTCCTTAATTTTCCGGGATAAAGAGTAGCCTATGTCACTCTCCAGGTCCTCACCTATACAACAAAAAAAGAATTAGCGCAATTGGTCCAGCCGTTCACGCGTGATGCCGTGACCAAGGGAAATAGGGATTCATTTTATATATATATATATTAATTTTATATATATAGATAATAATAGATAGATAGAAGAAACAAATTAAACAAGGACACAAACAAATAAATTGATAAGATTCTAGGCTGAAATTTGGAAATAAGAAAGCTTTTAACCTTAATACTCGTATCACTTCAGCTACATTTTATTCTGGGCAATAAAAGAGATTCCCTTCGGAATCAAAAAACCTTAATCCACACGGATGAAGACATCATCCAGTTGACGAAAACGAAAATGAAACACACAGATATCAGGTGTGCCAACTGAGATCCGAATGTTTCCCTTGCATACTAATCAGGCAACATGTTGTGCCTTCAGCATTAATCAGAGAAAACACGCCTGTAAGCCCCTGTTTTGCATATTCGTGTAAAACATTGCCAGATTGAGAATATTATGATGATTAATTTTAATTAGAAGAAGTTACATAATATTAACGCGTTAAGTTGCATCTTCTGTCTATAGAATGGTAGGTACTTATCAGGAGCATTTGCTTTGAAAATTTGCGTTTGTGAGCATTAGATGCGCGTAGTTGGGCAAGCAAATTCTTTGGCGAATCAGGAATCCTTCGCGACCACATCTGCCAAAACGAAAATCTCTTTTTAACGACCTTCCAGGCGCAGTGGTGAGCGCATAGTTTCATAAGCGGCATTTTTTTTATTGCCTTAAAGGCTTGCGCTTACGATAATCATGTTAAGTGCAAAACAATGATGAGGTCTAGATTAGGCAAGTGCGTTCCAACCTAGAGCTCATCATTGCTTTGCACTGGCCTTTTGTGCCAAATTTCAGGTCCAAGCATAGGTTGCGCGTTGATAAGTCAGTCAAGATTGTTCTATGGGACTTTTTATGGATCTTTTGTATGGGATAGAAAATTATTATTTAATGTAGATGACTAGCCCTGTTAACTATGATAATTAAGACTGTTCAACAAGATCTGCGTTACAATTGCAAGCCGACTGCAATTTTTTTTTGGTTTGGATGCAGCAAGTATGTTGAGGTTATGTCAATTGCAGTAAAATTGCATTCCAGCTGCAAAATTGCAGTCAAGCACTATTCTACTATTCACGCAAACTTTTGTGGGGCTGACTCCATTATCGGTTGTCTGCACCAGCTCTTACTCGTAGGTAACTATGAGCGTAAACTCTTATCACCAAAGTCATTAAACTTTCTCGATTAAATTAGTAGGGGCTTAAGTTATAAACTTGTTACACCTCGCAGCTTGAAATAATTTATTACCTACTGTTGTAAAACTTCAAGGTTTAATCTCGCAAAATGGCACTCCATGTAGGCAAAACGACATTGTACGTACATTGATCCTCAAATGCGGCACATTTGTCATGCGGTTGACTGAGGTTAATAACGACGAGGTTTTACCAACGTACTTTTACTTAATCTGTGGTTAGACTCCATAGAGACTTGAAAAGAGAGTTTTTAAGCTATTGCATAGCTTCTATCGCGGGCCTTGAGCGTGGGGACCAAATCCAGAAATTCCGTAACGAAAATAACCTAACACCCCCCACTCCGACCGGCACAGCGGTGATACTTTTTAGTTTTGCCATCTATCGATGAATATCGGTCACCACGCTCAAAAAGTGTAACTTGAATTAATATCAAAGAAAATCAAAGGAAAAAAATACTGCGTAAATAAAATAAATAAATAGTTATAATTACATAAGTTGATAAAAAATGCTATGCAATAGCTTTACCGCGGCAGTCTCCGAATGCCACACGTCTTTTTTTTTTATATGGAGCTTAGAGATGAAAAATTTTTTAAGCAACGAATTTGAATGATGATCTTTGAAATTCCTATATATCCACGGGCAAAGTCACAAGAAAAAGCTACTTATTAGTAACGATCAAGCTCTAATCACAAAAAATTGAGAGTTCATCCAAACTGCTGTATAATAGGTTACTATACAAACCGTCAGCAGTTTGGATGCTGTCCAAATTTTAATTCCAATCATTCCGCGAGTCTGGCAGCAATAAAAATTGACTGAACTTTTGTTCTGAAAGCCGCAGACTTGAGGCTAGACAAATAGCTTTTGTGAATAGTGTTACGAAGGTTACATACTATAACTTTATATATAAGTATATCATAACTCAACACATTCTCTTCGAAAATAGAAAATAGTGGTAAATATATATACAATGTTCAAGAAAGTTAAAAAACACTATAATTCTTTTTTATCGTTTGTCTACATTCACACAAACAAGCTAGGTAAAGTACCCTATAGTAAAACTCGAGTTATATAAGTGGTGAATTAATTATTTTCATCTATTGAAGTACCTACTAAATCACATTACCTATATTTTATTGATTGAAAAGTTCGCGGCCTCAAGAAGAAAACAAAATAATTTACTTACAAAAACATTTTTATTTCTCAACATAATCTCCACCTAACTCAATGCATTTCTTCCATCTGGTTTGCAAGGCTTCTAAACCGGTTTTAAAAAATGATTCTTGAAGGTCTGCAAAATACTGGTTCACAGCGAGTTCAACTTCTTCATTTGAAGAAAATTTCTGCCCACCAAGGTGTTTTTTTAAGTTAGGAAACAGATGAAAGTCGGAAGGTGCCAAATCAGGCGAATAAGCTGGGTGGGGCAGCAGTTCAAAACCACAGTCGCGAATTTGAGCCATCGTTTCGACAGACGTGTGAACGCGTGCATTATCCTGGTGAAACAACACTTTCTTCCTCAGTAATCCCGGACGTTTTTCCTTAATTTCTTCACGTAGACGACGCAATAAGGTGCAATAGTACGCTGAGTTTATTGTTTGGCCTTTTGAAAGATAGTCTACCATTATTATTCCACGAACATCCCAAAAAACAGACGCCATCACCTTGCCAGCCGATAAAATTGTCTTTGCTTTCTTTGGAGTCGGTTCATCTGATTTTTTCCACTGCTTGGACTGTTGTTTGGACTCTGGCGTATAGTGGTGAACCCAGGTTTCATCCATAGTGACAAAACGTTTCAAAAAGTCCTGCGGATCAGCTTCAAACATCTCTAAACAGTCGCGAGAAATTGTTAAACGAACTCGTTTTTGCTCGACTGAAAGCAGTCTAGGCACCCATCTAGCGGATACCTTAGAATATCCGAGTTCATTGATAATGATGTTTTGTGTTCGCTCATATGAAATGCCTATAGTGTCTGCTATCTCCCTTATAGTCAATCTGCGGTTTTCCAATATGAGATCGCACACTTTATGGATGTTTTCTTCGGTCGTAGACGTTGTAGGGCGGCCGGAGCGAGGGTCATCTTCAACGCTCTCCCGTCCACGTTTAAATTCTGCTACCCATTTTTTTACAGTGCTATACGATGGAGCAGATTCCCCTAATGTTTTCGTCATATCATCATGAATCAGTTTTGGCGTTAATCCCTTCTTAAACAAATATTTGATCACCGCACGTTGCTCAATTTTGTCCATTTTCAAAAAACTGCACGTTTGGCTTCGTTTAGCACGTTATAACTCAGAAACCACGAATACTACGATAACAAATTTTTATACTGTGACAGCTAAAGAGTGTGTAGACCTAATGAGGGTAATATTGTAAATATAAAATACACGTAAGTATATCAGGCCGAGAACTTTTCGATCCACGTAGTATTTATGTTCGGAAAATAGGCATTCTTTATCTAAACTGCAGTTGGAAAACGTTACATACCCTCCCAGTCCCTGCGTTAGAACTTCCAAAATACTTTTATTAAAAAAAGAAAGAAAAACACACAAGCTTGAAATAGTAGCCAAAGTCCTTCTTAATTTTTGTAGAACAAAAATCGACAGTTAGTCCAGTTTTAATGGATGAAACAGGATAATGGGAAAAGTAAGAATTCACCCATTTTCTGTATTACCAGTCCAACCTGCCCCTAATTGGTCCTGCAGCCCCTATTGGCCTACGACCGTTCAATAGACCAAGCCCAGCACGAAGGCAATATAAGTATTAAATACCCATTCTTCTGGCCATCTTAGTCTCTAAAAAGGGAGTTGGTAGAAAAGTCGTCCATTAAAGATTGACGTATCACCTCGCTAGGGTTGCGTAACTGAAAGGTAAGTTTGCAACCTTATGGTACGCCTATGTCCGTCCGGTCACATTTGGCTATTTTAGTAACTACATATTAGCTACTGACTTGAATTTTTGAATAGTTTTAAATAATGCTTACCCAACCTTTTACTTTATGGTGAGGCTACTTTACTTAGGTAAGTACTAAGACTGATTTTTGTATTTTTACTTGTACGAGAATGCTGTTCAGTATAGTAAATATTTGCTTTAACTTCTAAAATAGCACCCGTTTGAAGAACCCAATGATGAATAACCAAAGCTTTAATTCCAACTCATTAACACGCTTTGGAGGAAATAAGGGTTATATTCCTTTTGATCAATAAGGTTAAGGTTATGTAACGCCCGTAACTAAAGTAGGTACCACCTGTGGACCACACAGATTAAACCTTTTGAGCTTTTACTCAAGTTTGTTCATGTGACCCTTTTACTTGGGTCGCATAGGTAAATGAAAACGTTAAGCGAAAAGGTGCTTCGGTTGTAATTGATTAATCTTCATTAAGGCTATCACAAAGTTAACGCCCTTCAGCTGATGTTATAATTACTATAAAAATTTTAACAATAAATCAAGCGCTTTTCACTAAAAATCGAAATTTGCGAAGAGCTGCATGCCGTAAAGAGTGTGAATATAAAGGTTGTACGCTGTACACCGGCAATTAGTGACATTGCTTTTCGGTAGTATAGTTTTTAGGGTTCCGTACCCAAAGGGTAAAAACGGGACCCTATTACTAAGACTCCGCTGTCTGTCTGTCTGTCTGTCTGTCTGTCTGTCTGTCTGTCTGTCTGTCTGTCTGTCTGTCTGTCTGTCTCCAGGCTGTATCTCATAGACCGTGATAGCTAGAAAGCTGAAATTTTCACAAATGATGTATTTCCGTTGCCGCTATAACAACAAATACTAAAAATTAAAAATATATATATATTAAGGGGGGTCCCCATACAATAAACGTGTTTTTTTCGTATTTTTTTGCTCAATATTAAAAACGGTAACAGGTAGACGATTCAAATTTTCACAGAATATTAACTTGTATATTACCTTTCAAAATAAATAATTAAATATCAATAAAGTAAATATTAAAGGGGGGCTCCCATACAACAAACGTAATTTTTTGATATTAACAGTAAACCTCCACAAACAAAGTTAGTTTTCCGGTTCATTAACAAAGGTAATTATACCTACTTCTTGAGTACGGAACCCTCGGTGCGCGAGTCCGACTCGCACTTGGCCGGTTTTTTAAATATCCACTACAAGTTAGCCCTTGACTGCGATCTCACCTGTTAGTACGTGATGATGCAGTCTGAGATGGTAGCGGGCTAACCTCGGTTTCTACACCGCATCGTACCGGTCCGGAACGCTAAATCGCTTGGCGGCATGTTTTTGTCGGTAGGGTGGTAACTAGCGACGGCCGAAGCCGCTTACCGGGGACCTCCTACACGATAAAGAGGCTGCTAGTACCAATACTTTTTGTCATCGTTAAGCAGTCTATAGAACTAAGTTGGGTGTCTCTAAAGGTTCCTACACACTATGCCGGCGGCACAGCCGGCGGGTTTTTGCCGCACGGGTATGCCGCCGGCATAATGTGTAGGAAACTTTAGAGAAACACTTCAGAGCACCATTTCAGTTGTGACAGCCGGGTAGTCAATATCACTCGAATGCCGGGAGCAAACTGACACACCGGCAAGCCCGGCGGCTCAAATACGCGCCGGGAATGCCGCCGGGCTTGTTGGCGGCATGGCCGCCGGCCGGACCGACGGCATAGTGTGGATGAGCCTTTAGAGATACTAGAACTTATTGACCAACTGCATAGCTCAATAATTAAACGATTAGTAACTGAAGTGGCTATGGGTAGGTCGATGGCTGTAAAGGTAAGAATAATCCAATAATCAAAAGTGTTAAAATATTGCAATTTTTTGTGAAACATGCATAAATATACACTTATCTTACCCAACGGTTTATAGTAGCAGGATATACCAGGGAAAAATCTATCGGCTTCGTTTTTACCATAAAAAATCTGTGAGTCAAGACATTTCCATTTCGTGTTATCTCATATTATTAATATTGTAACAAACGAAAATCCTCGCGCCAAACTCGTTTTTACACGAAGGCAATAAAAAAGAAAAAAACAATTGATATATTGAACTTTGTAAGTGGGAACATTTGTTTGGTAAAGTTATTTTCCATGGTGGCTTGTGTACATATTTATAGTACAGCGTTTATTTACTCTTGTAAATAGCATTTCGTTTGGAACGTCTACGTTGCGGGTTTGTTTACTTTCCGAGAAACAACACCAACAACAACTACATATTACCTATTTGAGCGGTCGGTAGTTACAATTATAGAAACGCAATACATCATACTAATATTATAAATGCGAAAGTGTGTTTGTTTGTTGGTTTATTGGTTTGTTGGTTTGTTGGTTTGTCCTTCAATCACGCTGCAAACGGAGCGACGGATCGACGTGATTTTTTGCATGGGTATAGTTGAGGACCTGGAGAGTGGCATAGGCCGGAAAATTGAGGAGTTCCCGTGGGAATTTAAAAAACTTATTCCACGCGGACAAAGTCGCGGGCATCAGCTAGTTTAGCATTTAGCATAAATATTAAACAACTTTCTTGCTTTGTAATTCATCCACCAGGAGAAAAATATTCTTCTAATAACCAAATGTAGCCCACGGCAATCACTGATTACAATGGAGAATGAGCCAACTAATCAAAACAAAAAAAACTAATATTAAAAATGCGAAAGTGTGTTTGTTTGTCCTTCAATAATGCCACATCAGAGCAAAGGATTCGCGTTATTTTTTATACGACTGCCTGAAAAAAGGAGTATATTGTTTTCAGGGTTCATGTATGTATGTATGTATGTATGTGAGTTTGTATATTCCACCATAACTTCTATACGCTTGAACCAATTTTGATAAATTAGGTATCGTTAGAATCCCTAGCTTATTCCGGGTGACATAGGCTAGTAAAATTTAAAAAATAATTGATAGGGTGACCATGGTTCCGCATTAAAGACTAAAGTTAAAAAAATATTCGAAAATAACTATAACTATATAATCATCATCTAGAAAATGATGAGTAGATTCAAAAAATATATAACACTAGTTCAATATCCAGTGATTCACAAAAAAATATCATTAAAAAAATGGGAATAAGATTCCAAAGGTAATTAATGACTGTGGTATCGTTACGTAGTAGCAGTGGTAGCCGTACTTCCATTCGAGGGGAATTTGTATAACACGACTGCCCAAAAAAGGGGTGTTATGTTTTCCAGGGTCCGTGTATGTATGTGTGTCTACGGCAAAGCAGTCGTATGTTTTAATAATTTTAATTACATTCACTTGTTGCATGGGTATAGTTGAGAACCTGGAGAGTGTGAGAATGTCTATACATCCCGGATATTAAAAGAGTTCTCATGGGCATTAAAAAAAACTAAAATCACACAGACAAAGTCGCGTAGCTGATGCAGCTAGTAGAATAAATAAAAGAATAATCTTTTTCTATTCTCTGAGATGGCAATCTGACTCAAATAGAGAATGGAGAGAATTTAGACGCAGTAACAAGCGCATAGAACAAAATATTATGTCAAATTATTCAGTTGCAACATTTAACCAAAACAAACATACAAACATTGCAAATTAAGTATAAGTTTGTAATGAAAAGTGTGTACACCTGTATTTACACGTACCTACGTAGGTATGTGATCACCTTTATAGAATGGAGGAGTTTCTTGAACTGATACCTACGTATTTTCTATCACGTGAATTGATCGATACTCCGATACAAAGACTTCTGGATTGATTTGCGTGATTCAACGACCTCTAAAATATTAAGAGACTAGATGATTCCTGCGACTTCGTCTGTGTGGACTACGTTTTTTCGATTCCCGCGGGAACTCCTTAATTTTCAGGGATAAAAAGTAGCGTATGTCCTACCCCGGGATAAAACCTATCCCTGTATCAAATTTCATCAAAATCGGTTGAATAGGTGGGCCGTGAAAGCGTAGCAGACAGACAGATAGACAGACACACTTTCGCATTTATAATATTGGTATAGATTCATTTTAAACTTGGCAGAGGAAGATCTCGGTGGCAATCAAAGCTCTTTAGACTGTTTTTACTTTCGTTTTGTTATTTTACTAAAATAATTATTTTTATAACAGTGAAAAAATTCTTTTTAAACAACCGACTTCATAAACTCCCGCGCCAACTTTACAACAACAAGCACACGCTATACAAAGTACTTATTTTATTGTTGATATTTTAAAAACCGCTCGACCGATTTCGATAAAATTTATATGGGACCACATGGGAAGTATGCCCTTTCAAATAAAAAAAAGAATCATCCAACTCGGTCCACCCAGTCAAAAGTTCTGAGGTAACAAACATAAAAAAAATAAAAAAATACAGTCGAATTGAGAACCTCCTCCTTTTTTTGAAGTCGGTAACCCGTAGCTCATTTTCACTGTATCAAAGTCAAGCAGTTACAATAGTTGTTACCACTTTTGTAAAGTCCCACCAACTTAACTGGCCGGTGGCCAAAATTGGAACTATTTTTTTTGTTTAGTTTTTGTTTTTATTTTACTTTCAATATTTATTAGCATCACTCAGCGACGCTGTCACCAGCAGGGCGACCGCGTATCTTTTGCATCAATCATTGACACATCACAATCACCTCCGATTGGCTGAATTTATGGTATTCTTGCTGCGTCAATGGATTTCGTCCAATAGTGGAAGAGTGTTAACCGATCAGATGTGATTGCGATGCATCAATGATTGATGCAAAAGATACGCGGTCGCCCTGCTGGTCTGATAAGTTTGTGGACTGTTAAAAAATCTCAATCCAGTTACTGATGTACCTACGAAAACTAGCTAGGAACTAGAGTAGACACAAGAAAACGTCTGCACGAAACGTCTGCGTCCGACAGGAACGAAGTTTTTTCCTATCACGCTAGTGTGAGCGTAGTTATGAAGACTTCTTGTTCGTCAGACATTTTTGGTTGCGAGTGTGTATTTAACCTTACGTTAAGGTACTTAACTATCGTAATCGTTTCCACTCCTTTTCAGTAGTCGCTTAATTTTATCTCTTTTAAACGATGTAATATTTTATGCTTAAAAATAAATTGCTCATAATACTGTAATGGGCATCTAGTATCCGCTTTATTATACTGAAAAGCCATTTTATCAAGCTATAATTGCATGAAACCTTTTAAAATTAATTTTTAAGATGGTGCAAAATCTATTTTATGAAAATTTGTTTTCCCATTACGGCAACGTATACTTGTAGGTGCTTCGCGCTGGCAGTATGAGAGCCGGTCATTGCTTTTAGGAAATGCTTTATTAATAGACTAATTACTGATTCCCGCGACTTCGTCCGCGTGGAATAAGATTTTTAAATCCCACGGGAACTCCTCAATGTTCCGGGATAAAAAGAGCCTATGTCACTCTCCCATGCAAAAAATCACGTCGATCCGTTGCTCTGTTGCAACGTGATTGAAGGACAAATAAACAAACAAACTTTCGCTTTTATAATATTAGTATGATATAATAGATGCATTGATCATAGCCGCTCCTTCTACATAGTAATAGACGATCCCGAGAATACGGTAGCTCTACATCACGCTGCTAAGCATATTATAACAAGAGGTTTGGGGGATCACCTCCCTTGGAATGAGCCCAAAATGAGAGTCACGCAAGAGAGGCACCGGCGTATGTTCTTAGAAGTTCCCGGAGCCTCTCATCATGAGCTGAGGATGGTCACCGAGGGGATTTTAGTGGGTAGTAACCCACCCCACATAACCCGGCCCCTCCTCCACGTGGTCGGGTATCTCTGGATGATTTTCCCCCCGTTAACAAAAAAAACAGGTAGACTCGTTGAGTTATAGGTAGTGTATCCTACTTAGAACGTCAAAAAATGGACTCTGTTAAAAGGTACCATTACCTATTATGTGTTGAAAGCATGCTAAGAACACGCAATTAGGTTTCAAAATACTTATATTAACCATTCGGCTTCATCCTATCGACAACATTAATTCTTGATGTACTTACGATGAAAAAGTCACTGCATTTGTTACATTCAACCACCTTGTGTTGCAAAGAAGAGCGGGATATGAGTTGTAATATTCTTATTTACCTAAACAAAGTTTTTCTCTTGCACTTTAAGTATAGCTTTTGTAAGATGACAAGAGTTTTCACTGTTTCATTTTTTGAAATGAATAAAAATACTATTGTTTCTAAAATATACTTTTATCCTTGGTAGCTTTGTTAGGTAAAAATAATATCTGGATGACCGCTCCTGGTTTTTTTTTGGTAAATCCTGTTTTTTGGAAATTATATTTAAATACGAATTAAATACTGATAAGTAAATAAAGAAAATAAGAAAAAAAACGGTACTGGAGACTTCTGGACTCGAACCGGGGTCTACTGCTTTTATGATGTATTAGATAGATAGATAGATAAATGTGGTATTCTGAATTCAAATAAAAAAAATCGCTCTATATCTCGCTCTCCAAAGAATCGTAGGTTCGGTCCAGTAAAAGTAACTGCCTAATAAAGTCCCTCTGGACGTTATTACTCGGAAACGCTGAGCCGCGCATTATTCAACGAAATACGGCCAGAAAATATCATTAAATTTGATTGTTAGGTACCTACTGGGACAAATACTAGTACATTTACATACAAACATATTAAGTATAAAACAAAATAACAATCCATAATTTTGTCTTTGTATTCGTTTAGAAATTCTAAAATTCGATGTTGATTTCAGTGGTCAAATGGTGGCATTTGGAACATTTCAAAGGGATTTTCATGATACGATATAATATGTAGATAATATAAAATAATATACTAAAACAATTTCATACATGCTTCATTACAACATGAAACTTAATAACAGACTAGAGGCTGTAAATTATTACAATAAAAATACGGGGTGATTTAGGCTAACAACGTAAATATCCATAATAAAATATTATAAATGCGCAAGTGCGTCTGTCTGTCTGCTACGCTTTCACAGTCTATCTGTTCAACCGATTTTGATGAAATTTGGTACAGGGATACGTTGTATCCCGGGGAAGGACATAGGCTACATTATATCCCGGAAGAGTTCCCGCGGGAATGAAAAAAAACCCTAAATCCACGCGGACGAAGTTGCGAGCATCATCTAGTTTAGATATAGCTGAACAACTGCAACAGTCTGATAGTGCTAATTAAACAATTTTCAGCATAAATTAACTATAATTATTCTGAAATGATTAACGAAAGTTATTAGTAATTTGCAGCAATGTTTATGTATTAAAATGAAAACAAAGGAGTCAAATCATTATCAATCATTATTTATTACATGCTACGGCATCACACAACATTAATTAATTACGTCGGCATTAGGTACCTGCATGGTGTCAGGGGCGGCCTTAGCCATTGCGAGTCTCTGGACGGTAGATATTTGCGAGGCTCTGGACGATAGATATTTGCGAGGCACTGGACGGTAGATATTTGCGAGGCTCTGGACGGTAGATATTTGCGAGTCTCTGGACGGTAGATATTTGCGAGGCTCTGGACCGTCTGGACGGTAGATATTTGCGAGGCTCTGGACGGTAGATATTTACGAGGCTCTGGACGGTAGATATTTGCGAGGCTCTGGACGGTAGATATTTGCGAAGCTCTGGACGGTAGATATTTGCGAGGCTCTGGACGGTAGATATTTGCGGGGCTCTGGACGGTAGATATTTGCGAGGCCCTTAAGCTTTGCGGAGTATAGTCCATTCTTTTTCGTCCACGTTTTTTTACCTTTCGCAGTTGACAGCACTGGCATCTCCGATCAATAAATATACCTAGTAAAAAGTGGATTGTGTACTTGTCACTATGTAGTTTGTCACTAGTTTAGATCTCCCTAGCTCGCTTCCTATTGATAGATGGGACTTTTTCTACTTGGGCTGTAGCGCAAGGGCATGAGGCCCCAGCAAGAGCGAGGCCCCGGGCGATTGCCCTGCTTGCCACCCCCTATAAGGCCGCCACTGCATGGGTGTCTATTAGTAAGAGCGAAAACACGCTACGCACCGGATAGCACAAAACCTCTTTGCGAAGCTTCCGCTTCCGAAGGTAACGACTTTTTGTCATGTCACACAAGTGTGCGCGCTCCATATTAAAATGTCACGCGGACTGAATGTCGGCCAGAAACTATTTTCGAATAGTTACTACACAGATTTCTTTATAGGTATAGTTAGGGTCTATTAATATTGATTTGTGCAGGTAATTAATGACATTTATTGTGCATTATTACCAAAAAGCTTATGAAACATGGCAGGAACTTTCTAAATAAATATAATTTAATAGAAAAAAATATTTTTAAACAACCGACTTCAAACTCCCGCGCCAACTTTACAACAACAAGCACACGCTATACAAGTACTTATTTTATTGTTGATATTTTAAAAACCGCTCGACCGATTTCGATAAAATTTATATGGGACCACTTGGAAAGTATGCCCTTTCAAATAAAAAAAGAATCATCCAAATCGGCCCACCCAGTCAAAAGTTCTGAGGTAACAAACATAAAAAAAATATACAGTCGAATTGAGAACCTCCTCCTTTTTTTGAAGTCGGTTGAAAATACACAAAAACCATAACTTAAACCACAGAATATACTTTATAGTACCTTGTTCTACTATTCTATTGAGGCCGGATGTGCTTTTTAACGCACCTACACAGCTGTTCCATTAATTTACGTTATGAACAATGGTAGCTTAAATTTTTGTTTCATGAGTTAAGTACTGTTTAAGTGATAGGGATGATTAAAACTATATTTAACTCGCTGATGCCCGCGACTTCGTCCGCGTGGATTGAGGTTTTCTGATTCCCGCGTGAACCTGTGTACTATTCCGGATTATATAATCTATCTCTGTACCAAATTTCATCCAGATCCGTTCAGCGAGATTGAGCGGCGTGATTGAGTAACAAACATCCATCCATACATCCATAAATGATACAACCATTCAAACTTTCGCATTTATAATACTCGTGTTAGTATACAAAAAAAACCGGCCAAGTGCGAGTCGGACTCGCGCACCGAGGGTTCCGTACTCAAGAAGTAGGTACTGAAGCAAAACAATCAGGCAAAAACCAATATGTTTATTTGACGACGAGTACGAGGTTTACTGTTAATACCAAAAAAACTATGCTAGTTAGAGCATTGGCTATAGTTTTCCTGTAAAATATACATAAATTCCTATTGACCATAATTATTTCAGATTTTTCGATTGGTAAACTCCGGAGATAAGGGGCGGGGGGGGGGGGGGGGACGGTATTTTTTTAGACTTTTTCCCCGATAAATCAAAAACTATCATGACTAAAAATAATTAAAAATCTGTTTTAGAATGTACAAAGTAAACCCTTTCATATGATACCCCACACAGTACAGTTATCTCACTTTTAAATTTCAACCCTCTGATTTTCCCCCCTTTTTGAATAAGAACAAAAATAATTTCCAATTTTTTTTTAATTTCAGTGTCTTTGGGCCACTAATATACACAACTATTCCAAATTTCATGTCGATAGCTTCGGTAGTTACTGAAATAATCGAGTGTGACGGACGGACAGACGGACAGACGGACAGACAGACGGAGAAAGTCGCACCATAAGGGTTCCATTTTACCATTTTTGTACGGAACCCTAAAAAAGCGCCAAATAATTTAATACTCATCATAACTTTTTGGGTATGTCTTTGGCAACCCACCAACTTTTCATCCCTCGGAACTTCTTGTAAGAGCATTAGTCTTGACGATTCTATACCTGCTGAAAATTTCTCACTAAGTGCCTTTCGAATTCCCGCAATCTGCCGTGTAAGTAAAACGCCTGAAAGTACCTATAAGTTTTTAAGAGCAAAAAGTTCATGCATTATGAATTAAGTCATTAGGTATATTTTATTTAAGTTATTATTATATTGCACATTACAAATATTAGGCTAAAGTCCTAATGTCGATTTCTGACTGTGTTTCTTTCTTAGAAAAAAAAACATGAATTGCTGTCATTGTCTGGGAAAAGTCTCTAAATAAATTATTATTTACTAGCTGATGCCCGCGACTTCGTCCGCGTGGTTTAAGTTTTTTGTTATTGCCGCGGGAACTCCTTAATTTTCCGGGATAAAAAGTAGCCTATGTCACTCTCCAGGTCCTCAACTATACCCATGCCAAAAATCACGTCAATCCGTTGCTCCGTTGCGGCGTGATTGAAGGACAAACCAACAAACCAACAAACCAACAAACCAACAAACAAAGTGACTTTCGCATTTATAATATTAGTATGAAGTATGATGATATGATAACGCACGAATCCATACTAATATTATAAATGAGAAATCTGTCTATCTGTCTGTCTGTTACGCTTTCACGGCCAACTACTCAACCGATTTTGGTGAAATCTGGTTCAGAGATAGGTTACATCCCGGAGAAGGACACAGGCTTCAAATTAAAAAACATCTATCCTCGCGGACGAAGTCGTGGGCATTATCTAGTTAAGAATATATAAATAACTAGATGATGCCCGCGACTTCGTCCGCGTGGATTAAGTTTTTTTCAATCCCTGTACCAATTTTCTTCAAAATCGGTTGAACAGGTGGGCCTTGAAAGCATAGCAGACAGACAGACAGACACACTTTCGCATATACAATATAAGTATGGATAAAGAACAATGATGATATCAACTGAACGGTTCAAATCTTCGCCATTTCCATAACTTTCGTTTTATGTAAGCTACCCGCTCTATATTATTGCATATTTGTTTCAATACAATCGAAAGGAAATTGTGACCTACACAATTCCTGTAATCCTGTATGTTGCTTTTGATACGTACATTTGGTTTTGGTAGCGTTGTTTGAGGGGGGGAAAATCTAGTAGGTATATTGGATAGAGGCAGGCGTTACTTTGCGGAAGTCCATCATAATGAAGGAACCAGAAGTTTAATTCGCTATAATACGCGACATAAGGAAAATCTATGAAAATCTATTTGGTAAAGTGATTTTAATTATTATTATATATATATATATATATTGTTTATATATTATATAGATTATATACGGAGTGAAACGTACGTTGAGGGTAGTTTTTGGGGGAATTGTGTGGTGCGATGAAAAAATATAAATATATATATATATATATATATAATTAAAATCACTGTACCACATAGATTTTCCTTTTGTCGCGGATTATAGCGAATTAAACTTTTGGTTCCTTTAAAATCTAGTATGTTCTTACTGCTGAAACATATTGTTACAACAAATTCCTTGAGCTGAAATATTTTTGTTGTTATGTAGAAACTACCATGTGAGTATGACCATGGGATCCTGTGTGTAGATTTTAGACAATTGCTACACTAACTGCTGCAGTCACGTGTAAAAAAATATCAGTTCTGGTGATTAAGACACGCGTTTTAGCGATAGCCTGTCCATCTTTATATTTTACTCGTTATTTCTTATTCGGATAACGGATATTAGTTGACAGTTGCTCCTAGTGAAAACGTGAATTAACTTGATGAATTGGCTAATAATAAAAAATCTAGCATGGAAGTTAAAAGTATCAAACTACCTTCTATTTTCTTTAGAATCGTTCCATGAATCATGCAGTTAAATTCAGCTAAACTTGAACTTTGAAAAGAGTAATGTCAAAAACAGTTAACATCGTGGAACTAAATGAAGGAAACTCCCATAATATAGGGTTGAAGCGCCGAAGCAAGTTCACGTGAGTAATGACAAATTCATTGCGAAGTGATTTCGTACTCCACTGTTGGGTACAGGCCTCCACTCTCATAGGAGAGAGGGAATTAGAGCATAGCCCCACCACACTGCTCCAATGCGAATTAGCGGGCTTCAACGACTATTATCATGTTACTGATAATAACCGGGACCGACGGCTTAACGTGCTCTCGGAGGCACGGGGGTGAAACACCGCCAACTTCCTAACTCCGGGCTTATACTGAGAATTTCTAATCAGAAAAACCCAATTTTTAACTAAGTTTGGCCCGACCCGGGACTCGAACCTTGGACCTCGTCAGCCGCAGTCGAACATGTTAACCACTAGAGCAACGAGGCAGTCAATTTCTTGACAGAGAGATCAATTGAGGCAGAGATTTCGTATTCATATCTATGGAATACATGCCACTGGGATGCATGTATAATTTTGAAGCTATGGAGTCTAAAGGTTGCATTGAGCTTGGCGAACACGTTTTCATTGTTGCGACTTGCGTGGCTCTGAACCCAGTTTACGTTAGCTAACATCCATTCAATGGAAATCACATATATCTTGGCTTAAAATTAGCCGGTTACATGCATGTACATGAATCCCTGTGATCACATTCTACAGTGGAAACATGAAATCATGAGCTTTGCGTCTGTAGCCCACCGTAACCGTGATTAAATCGTAGTGATGCATTATCTTTTAACCGACTTGCAAAAAAGGAGGAGGTACTCAATTCAGCGTGTTTTTTTTTTAATGTATGTCGGTGCATATCTCCGCGGATTCTGAACCGATTTGAGATTTTTTTCGTGAAATAAAGTGAGGGAATCTACAAAATATTCGATGAAAACTTACTATGGCCAGCAATGGGCAACGATTGAGACGACGACGACGATACCTTTGTACCAAATTTCATGACATTCGGTTTAAAAGATAAGCCGGGAAAACGTAGCATACAGACAGACACACTTTCGCATTTATAATATTAGTATGGAAATATTAATATGGATATGCGGTGTATCCCAAACTTTGCATCCCAGGCACAGCAACTATGTAATAGTGCCTTGCCTTCTTCCCTCATTACGGCGATTATTATTGTTACAAAAGCAAAATTCGCGTCTCGTTAAGTCGTCTCTACAAAGGTGAAGATATAGGCCAAAAGCTTTTCAGTTTTTGTCTTTATTATCTCGGGCGAAGTCCTGAGAGTATGTGGCAAGTCAGTTTGCCACTCAGTAAATACCAAATACAAATACAATACTAGTACCAAATAAATCGCTAGTTTACAAAATAGCAAGCAAACAAATGAACGGAGTTTTGCCGGCCTATTCCACTATCAATCGGAAAAAAAAATTATACACTTCTCCTAAGTGTATATATTTTTTCCACTCATCCCTACCAGTAGGGATCGGTGGAAAAGAAAAAAATCCACTCTTACCAGTTCAGTGCCTTGAAGTTAAGTTCAGTTATGTTCACTTATGTAAGACTTTTTATCCCGGAAGGCGGAAGCGGAAAATCAGTCAATCAAAACCTAAAACCACGCGGATGTAAATAAATAAATAAATAAATCCTTTATTTGCTAGATTGTAGGTATACAAAAGAGATGTTACAGTTATATTATACAAGAAACAAAGCCACAATCAGCCATAAAATGGCATGCAAACATTACTTCTGTCACAATGAATGAATGAGAATGAATTACATTAATTTATATTAACTACAGTTATAATAACTTTTAAAATGTCAATAAATTTGATGGCATTACACTACATTGTCACAATCAGTATTTTTACATTTTTATGATTAATCATTACATTATTATAATAAAATCAACAATTTTATGTCCAATTACCATATTATCTGTTTATTTTACAATGAAAAATAGTCATTCACTGAATAATAACATTTATCCAGAAGCCAAGCGAAAAGTCGATTTTTGAAAGGCACTAAAGGCAATTTTTTTAGTTCAGCTGGTAATTTATTGTAGATTTTGACACTCATAGCATCACTACTTTTATTGTAGTGGCAACTCCTTGGTTGATGTCTCATGACCAAGCGATCTCGATTTCTGCTACTTCTTGGATATACCTCAAATGCCTTTGTGAACAGATATCCGTGAGTCTTAACAAAAACGCATATTTCAAAGATGTATAAACAGGGTAACGGTAGTATACGCAAATTTTTGAAGTACGGTTGACATGATTCCCGATAAGTGGCCCCTGTCATCGCACGTATACATTTTTTCTGTGCTATAAAAGATCGATTTATTTCTACTGAATTCCCCCATAGGATCAGCCCATAGCGTAAAACAGATGAAACGTAGCTATGGTAAGCTGAAAGAACTGTACACGGAAAAAAATGGGGTCTGGCAAAGTTTTCATTCAAGAATAAAATTATTCTCAAGTATATTGTTTAGTCTCAAGCATATTTTTACTCAAGGTAACAATAATATCTTGAATAAAATAAAATGGAATTCTTCTAGGTATATAATATTATTCTTCATTTATTTATTTACATCAAGAATATTTTTTTGGATCAAGACGATATTTACTCTTGACTGTAGAAAACATTTGCATTTTGAAACAAGTAATTAAGAATTTTTACTCTGAATATAAAACAATTTAGCTTAAGAAGCTCAGAGATTAGGGCCAAGAATAAAAAGAAATTATTGGTTTAAGAAAATGTGTAAATTCGTTCAACAATAATATTATTGTGACAAAAGTTTTATACTTTTGATTCAAAATACGTAAAATACTCATTTTAAATAAAGTCTACTATTTAAAAACAAGAAAATTATTGTTTCATTAATGCTCTCAGAGATACTTCAATTTCTTAACCTAAGAGTATGGATTTAAATATCAGCCAAGAACAAAGATTTTATGTAAAGAAACATTTTTATTCATTGAAGATTGATTGATTTTACAGTAAAAATCTGTCTATATTGATTTGAATACTTACTGTTCTTCAATTACGAATTATAACTGTCTGCCATTGAGATCTCTTTTTCTTGGCAAGACAAATTCAACAGCTTTGCTGTGAGTGCAATGGCTCTTAACTGAAGAATATCGTTTTTAAAATTGATGAAGAATCAACATTTTAAGTCAAGAAAATATCTTCTTCGGTGAATATGGTTATCTTTTACAATCAATTATATGTCTGTGTTAACTGGAATACTTCAATATTCTTTCGTGAAGAATTACCTAAAGTTCTTTATCTAAGAATAACTTATTTATGACTGTACAAAAAATACTTTTTTGCTTACAAGTCCAGACAAGAATGATAAAAAATTGCATTAAGAATTTATGTATACATACTTCAACAATAATATTGTTTAGACAAGAGTTTTCTTTACTTTTGATTCAAAATACGTTAAAGAAATATTTTAAGAATCTATTATTTAATAACAAGAATATAATTTTTTTATAGCTCTCAAATGACAACTAAATTGTCTCTTAACCTAAGAATATGGATTCAAACATCAGCTAAGAATAAACATTTTAGGTAAAAAAATATTTACTTCATTGAAGATTGATTTCTTTGACAATTAAAAATTGGTCTCTATTGATTTGAATTCTTACTGTTCTTCAATTAAGAATTATAACTGTCTGCCTTAAGCGACCTCTTTTTCTTGGTTAGACAAATTCAACAGCTTTGCTGTGAGTACAATGGCTCTTAACTGAAGAATATCGTTTATATAATTGATGAAGAACCAACATTTTAAGTCAAGAAAATATCTTCTTCGGTGAATATATTTATCTGTTATGTAATTGATAACAATTATCAATTATATGTCTGTGTTAACTGAAATACTTCATTATTCTTTCATAAAGAATTACCTACAGTTCTTTATCTAAGAATAACTTATTTACAAAAAATACTTTTTTGCTTACAAGTCCAGACAAACAAAAATGATAAAAAATTGCATTAAGAACTCATGTACCTATATTTTACGGGTAATACTAGAAGATGTAATAAACCTTGGTTTACACGGGTTTACTTAGTATTACCCAAACGTTTTGGGTAAAGTTCGAATAATAAGTAAAATAAATTTTAATTCGGAATTTACCCATACTCCTAGGTCTACCTAACTCTGGCTGGATAATGTCAGGCGAGCGAAGCGAGCTCGGAACTGGGGCACTCCGACTCGGATAGTGTAGGTGTACGGTTATTTCCTTTTTATACCACCCATAAATAAGACCGTCGACCGGACCTTAGATGGGGTGAGAGGAGAGGGTGAAGTCTAAGGAGTTTTCCTAGTTTTAAAGAAATGTTCATTCATGAACCTATAAAAAAAAACTTCATTGAAGATTAATTTCTTTGACAATTAAAAATTGATCTTTATTGATTTGAATACTTCTACCACTAAAGCCCATTATCATCCCACTGCTCAGGCACTGGCCTCCACTCTCATAGGAGAGAGGGAATTAGAGCTTAGACCCACCACGCTGCTCCAATGCGGGTTGGCGGGCTTTAACGACTATTATCATGTAAGTGATAATAACCGGGACCGACGGCTTAACGTGGTCTCCGAGGCACGGGGGTGAAACCGCCAACTTCCTAACTCCGGGCTAGTATGTACCTACTGTGAATTTCTAGTCCGAAAAACCCAACACTTATTATGACCCGACCCGAGACTTGAACCGGTACCTCTTCAGCCGCAGTCAAAGACCACACAACCAAACTACTCGGCGCAGTCAAACATTGAGTCAAGTCAAAAGTTGAGACCTCTTTTTCTTGGTTAGACAAATTCAACAGCTTTGCTTTGTTAAGCAAACCGTGAAACCGGGCCAGACTAAGTTGAGGTTTCTTGGTTTTGAATGGAAATCAAGAAAAATATATTTAAGAACAACAGTTTTGAATGTAAACAATAATTTTCTTGTATGAAAACTAAGTACCTATGATACAAACATAGGATACAAATAAGCGTTTTAAACCAAATTCACGTTTCTTGGTTGTAGCTTTGAAATCTTGAAAAAATATTTAAGAAAAGATGTCTTGAGTCTAAAACAATAATATTCTTGAATTCAAACTATGATTCAAATATGTGTTTTGAACCAAATTCACGTTTCTTGGAATTAGTATGCAAAACAAACTACCTATAGGCTATAGGTTAAGCTTTTGTTCGGTGTTGCAAATGCAGTATTTCTCCCAAGGTATAGGGAAAATAATTGAACATTCCTCCCTTCACTTCGTTGGGCTATAACCGTGTGAAGTCAGGTTTGCAGCTAATAGTGATTATATTATAAAATACATATATACTACACATGGGAGGCCCTATGTATCACATAATCGGTATATTATCACTAAGTAGCTATTCTGTTCGTTTTACATATTTGTTGTGAGTAAGTCCTACTAATTAATATTGACAAAATAAAAATTAAATAAGAATAGTTCGGAAGAAGAGTTATTAGATTTTACGCCGCCAGAATTAAAGGAAGCAGCAAAAATAATTTCTTAAAACCTATTACCACTTAAATCAAGAGATAAATATAAAAAATTGTTTTATTGTTTCCTCGCAAATTAGAGAAAAGTACTATACCAGCCTCGGCCGGAATAGCAATTAACGGTCTCGTTTAGTTAAAAAGGCCTACTACCGACTAGCGCCTCGTCCTTCCAATATTACTCACCGTGAATTGCTTTATTTTCAGCCTCGGCAGTAATGTTCTATCTTATCTTACTTCTTACTTTAATATTATAATTATAAAAATATTATAAATGCGAAAGTTTGGATGGATGGATGTATGGATGTATGGATGTTTGTTACTCAATCACGCTCCAACGGCTGAACGGATCTGGCTGAAATTTGCACAGAGATAGATTATAGTCTGGAATAGCACGGCTACTTTTTATCCCGGAAAATTCAAGAGTTCCCGCGGGAACAACAAAACCTCGATCCACGCGTACGAAGTCGCGGGCATCAGCTAGTAATATTATAAATGCAAAAGTTTGGATGGATGGATGTTTGTTACTCCATCACGCCCGAACGGCTGAACGGATCTCAATAAAATTTGGCACAGAGATAAATTATAGTCTGGAATAACACATAGGCTACTTCCCGCGAAAACAAAAAAACCCTCAATTTATGCGGACGTAGCCGCGGGCATCAGCTAGTAATATTATAAATGCGAAAGTTTGAATGGATGTATGTATGGATGGATGGATATGTATGAATGTTTGTTACTCAATCACGCCCCAACAGGTGAACGGATCTTGTTGAAATTTGACACAGAGATAGATTATAGTCTGGAATAGCACATAGGATACTTTTTATCCCGGAAAATTAAAGAGTTCCCGCGGGAACCAAAAAACCTCAAACCACGTAGACGAAGTCGCGGGCATTCGCTAGTGTCCTATTATGTATGCATAATGATACGTATGCATGATGATTATTAATAATAATTAATTTCGTAAGTAGTAAGTCAATGTCAGGAAAAATAGTGGAGACGTAAAAGATTCGGCCTTATTTTTGGTAATTAACATTTCGTAGCAGGCAACACCCTTTTTGTCTTGTGTCATGTGCCGGCGCAGTATACGGCATCCGCATTTCGTCTTCTCATTCTGCAAGTGTTAGGTCGTGGTGATTCTTTTGCGTTGTTGTTAGATTGTGTTGTGTTGTGTGTGTTATAACTTATAAGGTAAGTGTTTAATTGGAATATAGATAATAAGTTATTGTATTTTAAAGATGTACTGACACACGATGAATGACATGGCGGCTAGGCGCCATGTTGTGAGCAAAAATACCTGCCTATTCGGTTCGATTATGGTTTCACTTGTGAAATGATAGGATGGTAGTAGCTGCTTTTTACGTCCAGGATCTAGGCAGACCCGGCCGGTAGATGTAGGTATCTATCTAGCTGGTGAAAATACCACCAGCCGCCTGACCGTCAAGTTTGTGAAGTTCATCGAGCTTAGGCAACTTCTGATTCCAATCAATCAGCTTCAAATCTTTGCGGCAAGGCGGCAAACTGGTCAGAATCAGAGGTGTCTAAGCTCGGTGAACTTCACCAAACTTGGTGGTCAGGCGGCTGGTGGTATTTCCACCAGCTAGATACCTACATCTACCGGCCGGGTCTGTCTAGATTCTGGACGTAAAAAGCAGCTTCGTACTTCGCTGGACTGCCTTTAACGTTATGTTTCTGGGTGATGGAAATATATGTACCTAATCACTACCTACCTTAATGAGCTAGAGGTTCTTGTTACTGTAATATAGGTACCTACCTTATCTACAATGCTAAACCTGCTGAATGCTTATTCTTCCCGGCTGTTATTACATAGTTACCTACTAGATATTCACTAATTTATGTTCTGTCTATTTGCAGATTTAAATTAAAACCTGTATCAGCACCTATCCTACCTACTATCTATCTATAATAATGATGGAGTTGCTTCTTAGGGAATGGAATATCCCACAGGATATAATCACAAATTTTAACGGTAGGTGAATATTTAGATTAACATTTTGTCTGGAAAAGGCCATCAAATGAGTACTCTACTGTACTACCTAATAATATTACTATTACAAAAAAAATGTGCAAAGTTGTAAATAATAGCATAGTGTCATAAACACAATTTTAGTGTGTTAATGAACTATAAGCTGATTAACAGTCGGTACCTTTTCGGAGATAGGTGGGAACAAACATATTCTTCAAATCCCAAGCTTTCTCATTTATAATATTAAGTAGTAAACACGCGTGCTTTGGTTGGTATGTTTATCAATTTTGCAATTTTTATATGTTTGCTATTGTTTTCAGAATCCTGGAGATATACAAAAGAAAATTGAGGAAGTAAAAAGTAAAGGCTCTACGCAGCAAGCAAAGTGTTCAACCGTACCTAATTAAATGTGGTGCTGGTGATGATGGTTACGATAACTATTATTTGGTAATAGACAAGGTTATGTGGAAGTTTACCTCGCCAATGACACAAAACAATTAATTATTCTCCTCATTACATGGCGTATTTGGTCAATTGTACAAGTAGTTTTCAAATTTCCTTACACGTTTATGCTATAGCACAACACCGAATATAATTCATAAAATAGTTATAAATCAGTATGTTGATTTGAGAAGTTAATTCATTATTAATGATTAGTAACAATACAAATGGTACTTATAATGATGGTATAGGTAATAATAACCTGCGCCAATAAAGGAATGAATTAAGTTTCGTTTCTTTATTGGGGCAGGTTATAATAAAGTAAAACTCACATAAGAGTGAGCTATGTTTATTGGCGTTCATAATATAATTATAATTAATACCATAGATGACCTTCTCGTTTGCACATTTTGAAAGATATAAAATCACTTTATGTGAAGTTTAAGTTAAGAATGTTCATGATAAAGCGATATTATAAAGATATTAAGTATTGAATTTAAGATGATAATTATTGAATTACTAGGTATTACTGGGTATAAAAATCTGATGGTATAGGTCCAATTAAGAAAAATCTTAAATGGCGGCGCTAATCTATACTTCTCACGAGTGAAGCTAGGCAGCTAATGTAAGCAATAGTTTGCGATGCCCCCTTATGTAATATCACAGTAATAACATTATTAGGTAATATTATTAATACCTAGAATATATTTAAATAAAATGATCAATACTGTTGTTTCAGGAAGTTTATTTTTTAATAAATGATTTCATAGAATTGAATCTATTGTATTATTTTATCTATTATTAATTTGAGTACTTACTTATTTACCTACCTCTATTTTCAGGCATGAAATGGCACGCGGAGATCAGATTGAAAGATGTGACGGTGCATCAGGCTCGAAATTCTTTAAGTGAGTTTTAGTGCTTTTTTTTGTTCATTTCATGTTTCAAATGGTACTCAATAATCATGGTATTTTAGTGAAGCCGTTTCAGTTCTATGTACAGCGGATTTAAGAGCTTTGTTATATACGGAGTTAAGATTGTCTTATTTGAATTACAATAGTCTTGGTTCAATGGATAAGATGCTTTTCAGTAAATATTTTTCAGTTCATCGTTCGATTTATTCAAGCTAAAGTTTAGTCAGAATCTGACTGACTAAACTTCAGCTTGAATAAATCGAACGATGAACTAAAAAATATTTACTGAAACGAATATTAACCATTGAACCAAGACTTTTGTTATTCTTCTAATAAGACAGTCTGACCTTCGTATGAAACATGCCATGATTTGAATCAAGAACTGAATATTCTTACAATAAAATACTTTTATTATTGAGGCAAGAGATTTCTGATCTCCGTATGAAACATGCAATGAATTAGATCAAGAACTAAAACTTCTTTACTGAAGTACAGGGTTTTTAGATCAATAATAATGACATTATACGTTGGAAACAATCTGATCTTCGCATGAAACATGACATGCATCGAACCAAGAACGATTTCTTGCAGTGAAATACACTATTATTGAGCTAAGAGATTTCTGATCTCCGAATGAAACATGCAATGAATTAGATCAAAAACTAAAACCTCTTCAGTTAAGTACCTGCACGTTCTTAAATCAACAAAATTAACATTATTGGTTGGAGAAAATCTGATCTCCGTATCAATTGCTTATTGTTTTTGAATTAAGAACTGGGCTTCTTCACTGAAATACGCATAAATATTGAACTAAGAACGTTGATATTATTCTTTCTAGACAATGCAACTCTCCGTTTAAATTAGATAATATTATTAAATCAAGAAATAAAACTTCTTCACTAAAAACGCATGATTATTGAACTAAGAACATTGAGACTATCTTTTTAAAACAACGTGATCTCCAAAGAATAACTTATAGTTATTGAACTAGTAGCTAAAACTTCTTCACTCAAGAGCATCAACTAGTAACTAAGATTGTTGGTATTCTTCACTATAGATAAATTGTTCTCAGTGTGAAAATAGAATTAATTGATGCAAGAGTTAAAGCTGCTTCACTGAAATATGCTGTAGCACACAGATAAATAAATAACATTCTTCTTACAAGTCATTTATTTTTCATACTGAGAATTTATTTTCTTGTAAGAAAACTCCGGGATCCGTTTTACAATGTGTTCAACTGAGAAAAGCACTATTTTCAAATATATTGTTTAATCACAAGTATGTAAATTCTAGAAAGAAGACACGTATCTTAACTTAACTATTTATTTACTAGCATTGAAAATAATTGTGTTTTGATACAACCATTTATTGTTTTCCCCATATATGAATCACGGAAATTCTTGACCAATAGAATTATTCTTGATCAGAAACAATGACATTTCTTGTCCAATAAATATATTCTTGATAAGAGATATTACTCTTCATACTCGAAGGAGTAATCGGAGTAATCAAGCGTAAATTCGAAGAGTACATTCTTGATTTAAGACATAATTGTCTTAAATTTGAGAGTTTAAGATTCTAGACTTAAAAAATAATAATTACTTATGCAAAGAAAACGTTGCTTTCTCATTGCAAGAATAGATATTGCCTTGGTTAGTGAATATATATACTTGGAAGAAAAATGAATAACAAGACAAATATTTACTAATTTTAAGAATATAATGTTTTCCCCATATATGAATCACGCAATGTCTTGACCAAGTGAAATATTCTTAGTTTAAAACAATTTTTTTTTTCCGTGTATGCGGTAATGATATTTTACGCAACCTATATAAGACGAATACATAGCGATGTATTTTTTGGCATACCATATTAACATGTTCTTTCCAGTTTAAGGTTTTGTCTAGTTGCAAACCTAAAAACTTAATTTGTTGAGCTTCCGCTATTGGAGTATTATCATAATTTATATTAAGTTTTGGTTGAGGTTTTCTACTACAAATGCAAAATTGTATGTATGATGTTTTAGTGATGTTTATCTGTAAATTATTATTTTCTAGCCATTTTACTATTTTTATTATTTCATTATTGATGTCAGTCTCTTATTGGTCAATTTTATTATTATCATTTGATGTCATTATTATTGAAATATCGTCCGCAAACAAGAAGCATTCATTGTCAACCACAGTGGGCAAGTCATTTATATATATGATGTAGTCGCAGGTATCACCTTATCTAGAATATTTTTGTATTAGAAATATCTCTGCTCTTCCCTACTTGATTGTCTTTATCTTGCCTATACAGTATAATTGCTACAGAATGACCAAGCGCCTCTCTGGCTTCACACTTCACACAGCTATTTTCTTATCAAGATGAACTAGATTGTAACGCAATTTAGTTTTAGAATTGTTTATTGTACATCGAGAAATTGTTAATAAATGTAGGTAAATTTGAATTGGGTGTTCTTTTCTTTTTATTGTGTTATAATAATATTATACTAAATGATGCCCGCGACTTCGTCCGCGTGGATCACGGTTTTTTGATTCCCGCGGTAACTCTTTAATTTTCCAGGATAAAAAGAAGCTTATGTCCGTCCCCGGGATACAAACTATCCCTATACCAAATTTCATCAAAATCCGTTTAACAGATGGGCCATGAAAGCGTAGCAGACAGACAGACAGACACAATTTCGTATTAAAAATATTAGTATGGATTATGTAACGTTATTCTTTTGAAAGTAGATAAGTAATAATATAATTATGCTCTTTGTTTGCCAAAATATATGTAAGAAAAACTCCCACGTACGTAAGTGATACTTGATATTTTATACGACTTTTTGGGCAAAAGCCTACCCCTTTGTTTCATATCTATAAGCTTACCTTACCCTATTAGTATAATATGCGCACGTGGAGGGTGGATGAACCGTCTAGCCGGGCCGAAACGGCGCCGGCCTGACTATACCATCGTTAGGGGAGAAGAGATAGTAGACATTTTAATTAATAGCCTTTGTACGGCTTAACTACAATACAACACATAATAATATTATTGACGAGTGCACCAACAACACTCTTCAAGTCGAAATATCTGCTCTAATAGGTTAGTAAAAGCTAACCTATAATTAATGGTTTTTTTTTTACTAACCATAAATACGTTTTGAAATACGTCAATTTACTTGCAAGCAAGTCTGATTGCAGCCGAGCGCTTATAGTATATAAATTTAAAAAAGCACTGTCAAGTAGAAAACGTTAGTAGAGAAGGGGTGATATTTAAAGCTACTTTTTATGCCGGATACGAAAGGGTTTTACGGGGTTTTTAAGGGCAGTCTGGGGCAAAAGTAAGTTTGTCATAAAAACTATATTATTTAGACCTGTTATTTTCTGCTGTTACCTACACAATTTTTTAGTTAGAGGTTCTACTAATTGAACAACTTGCCAGGCTGTTACACTTACAAGCCATGTTGCAGTAATTGGAAGTGTGGAAATATCCGTGACCATTTTTAGGGTTCCGTAGCCAAATTTGGCAAAAACGGACCCCTATAGATTCGTCATGTCTGTCTGTCTGTCTGTCCGTCCGTATGTCACAGCGACTTTTTTCCGAAACTATAAGAACTATACTGTTGAAACTTGGTAAGTAGATGTATTCTGTGAACCGCATTAAGATTTTCTTACAAAAATAGAAAAAAAAAACAATAAATTTTGGGGGTTCCCCATACTTAGACCTGAAACTCAAAAATTTTTTTCCATCTAACCCATACGTGTGGGGTATCTATGGATAGGTCTTCAAAAATGATATTATTGAGGTTTCAAATATCATTTTTTTCTGAACTGAATAGTTTGCGCGAGAGACACTTCCAAAGTGGTAAAATGGGGGTTCCCCCTCCCCTGTAACTTCTAAAATAAGAGAATGATAAAACTAAAAAAAATATATGATGTACATTACCATGCAAACTTCCACCAAAAATTGGTTTGAACGAGATCTAGCAAGTAGTTTTTTTAATAATTTAAAACTTACATGTTTATACGGAACCCTCGGTGAGCGAGTCCGACTCGCACTTGGCCGGTTTTTTTTTAGTACGCTGCGAAACAGTCACTTATAATTTGGCACGCTCTTTTCAGTAATAGGATACCGAGTTCGGCAGTAGGTATCTAAGTAAGTTACGTGTATAAAGGCGGCCACACACTAAAGCCGGTGGTAACGTGATGGTGGAGCAATCCATATTTAATATTATTAATGCGAAAGTGTGTCTGTATGTCTGTCCGTCTGTTTGTCTGTCTTTCTGTCTGCTACGTTTTCACGGTCCATCAGTTCAACCGATTTCGATGAAATTTTGTATAGGGATAGTTTGTATCCCGGGAAAAACACATACTACTTACGCTACACGCTACTTTTTATCCCGGAAAATTAAAGAGTGTCCGCGGGAATCAAACAACTTTAATCAACGCGGACGAAGTCGCGGGCATCATCTAGTTGTTAATAATTAATTCAATTGGTAAATGGTAGACAACCGTAGCTCTGTGTCGATAGCCAATGCGCCGACCGATTTATTCTCTAATCATTAAATTAATGTAACTAATTATATTAACTGAGAGTCTGAGAAATATATTTTACTAAAAATTAATTTAATAATACCCTATTATTAAGAATCCACACTAATCCATATCCATATCCATACTAATATTATAAATGCGAAAGTGTGTCTGTCTGTCTGTCTGTCTGTCTGTCTGTCTGTCTGTCTATCTGTCTGTCTGTCTGTCTGTCTGCTACGCTTTCACGGCCCAACTACTCAACCGATTTTGATGAAATTTGGTACAGAGATAGGTTATATCCCAGGGAAGGACATAGGCTACTTTTTATTCCGGAAAATTGAAGAGTTCCCGCGGGAATAAAAAAACATAAAACCACGCGGACGAAGTCGCGGGAATCATCTAGTAATATTATAAATGCTACCGATAATAAATAAATTATACCGGGTGGTAACTAGCCCCGGCCAAAGCCTCTCATAGGACTCAATTAATTAAAAATATGTAAATTCCCAAATCACCTAATTAATATTAATAATTAATATTAGTAGCGTCTTAAATTGGGACTTTCTATCGAGTATAAGCGAACACTCCCGTGCCCCCAAATGTGTTTTTTCGGATCCAACATAACTTAGTAAAAGAACACATGACCAACTAGTACTACGTATAAGTATTTTGTCCCACATTAATATGGCACTTTCCTCCGGGCACTGAAAAGGGATTTCTTACATGATTAATGACATTTCTTTCATAAATCGAGCCTTGGAAAGATATGCCCTTCGTAAAAAAGTGATAGCATCGGTCGGGTTATTTATCAAATACGTGTTTTATGTTTCTGCTACCAATTTGTTTATGTTGAAGAAATATAAAATATTAATATTATAAACAAAGTCATGTGGTTCAGCAACTTATTATATTCTTAAATTAATATACCTAGTTATTACGTACGCTTACGTACCCATTACGTTTCATTGATTTGATTTATTTATTTTATTTTATAGCATAAGAAGTACATGGGCTTTCTTATGACTAAGATTAAAAAATGCCGGACTATTACCTATTCTGTGCTATAGGTTTAGGAACTAGTATCACAGAATACTTAATATTACCTTGCTAGTATATCAGTAGATACTTCAATAGTGGGAATAGATATGACGATGATGGGGCTGGATGCGTGACCGACGTTCATGTATAAGGCTGGGTTGCAGCAACACATTTTGGGACACGTAATCTTTAAAGAAGGCGTTCATTCACCATTTTTACCATGAAGCAATACTAGAAATTTAACAGACGTTAAAGTTTTTACGTGTGGTAAATTTTAACGAACGTAAGTTACGATAACCAATGGTTTAAATCAACCGGCCCTTAGACTCTCAAGTCGCGCTAAGGATTTACGTACGATTACGACATAGTACCTACGTCTTCTCTCGTAAGTTTATACGTGGTCGACGTGATGCTCTGGGTGTCTAATGTGAGAATTTCTTCCCATTTGATCACAACAACGCTAAATAAGATCGGTATGGAATTGTCAAGTGCTTGACACCTGGCGCTCGATCAATTCCATATACTTAAATGGTAGTTTGCGTTGTCGTGTTCGAATACGTAAAAACTCCCACTCGACCTGCTGTGAGCGAGGGTAAAATAATTTTAATTTAGTAGGTACAAGACTTAATAGGTTTTATAGCACGTCAAACCGCAACACGCGTTGGCGACGACGAGCAATTATTTTTTTGAAGAGAAGAGAATTAAAAAATATTTAAATTTAAACATCGCTTCTCACCAACTTAATTAAATATCAACTCAATCAAGAGATTTAGCCGTAATTTAACATTTTCGGATCAGCTCCTTGACAAACCTTAATTATTGGTTAACAAACGCAATTAAAGAGAGGTTCGCGCCCTATCTTAATTAAGCAGCGGGTTCGTCGGTGAACGACTTTACCAAAAGGTTTCTTAAGCTTCCCCCACACCTGTGCCTTGGGATTTCTATAAAAGATAATATATAGCTTACGATATCGACACCTTTCGGGAATATGAAGCGATCGCATATCTACAATTGAAAGACCCCCAATAATACCCTTGCAAATCTATAATTGAAAGACCCCCAATAATACCCTTCTTTGTTATATCAACAAGGCGCATAATTTCCACTACAGCCCATCAACGTCCCACTGCTGGGCTCAGGCCTCCACTCTCATAGGAGAGCGGGAATTAGAGCTTGGACCCATCACGCTGCTCTAATGCGGGTTGGCGGGCTTATCACGACTATTATCATGTTAGAGATAATAACCGGGACCGGCTTAACGTGCTCTCCGAGGCACGGGGGTGAAACACCGCCAACTTCCTACCTCCGGGCTAGTACTGAGAATGGCTAATCAGAAAAACCCAACACTTAATATTAAATAATTACATTATTATTATTTCCTCCTGAACATATCTACGTACACCCTCGACTCACTAGGCTTAATTCCTTTAAAGCGTGGTTGCCTGGAAGAGCGATACTCAAGCGGTTCCTATCTGTTAAGTTACCTATGGACTATGTTAATTGTTACCATAAAACCACCATTGTCCATAGGTAACTTAACGGATCGGAACCGCTTGAGCTATATATCAAAATATAGGTAATTTTATAACAAACGCGATGGCTGTAATAAACTTGACAAAAAAAAGTTAATTAAAATTAATTAATTTAAAAATAGCCTGGACCGGATTTTGGTTAGCAACCTATTTTAGGTGTATTTATCTATTACTAAATAAAAATAAAAAGTAGGTTTCATCCATTAAACAGCTCGGTGAAGGTCGGAGTTATATACGTATCTTAGACTATTACTCTGAGTTTTAACATTGCAAGTACGATTGATCGACGTGAGAGCTCACCACGCCAAGCGTCAAAGTAAAACGAACCTTAACTCCATTGGTATAGAGCTCATGTCATCATTTCGTGTATTTATTCACAGCCAGCGCTCCAAACGCTGAATTTGTGACTTTAATGTAAGAGCTTTTGTGTCCATCGATCGTGATCGGAGATCTGGAGACGGACAGAGGCTACTTTTTACCCCGGGAAATCAAACAGTCCCCACTGGATTTAAAAAAACTTGAATTCACATGAATGCAATCCCGGGCGTCATCAAGTGATTAATGTTTATATAAGCATGTAACAGTTATGATTTTGAAAATATTTGTGCTCTTATAGATCCATAGGTAATAGCTAAATACGCATACATTCGAATGTAGCAAGCATAGGTACATTTTCCATATTATATTCTACTGTATGAGTAAATCTTTTAAGCATTTTATTCGATACAGGACTTCCAATTTTCCATTCCGTTAGTCCTGAAAAATGTTACATGATCCATTTGAAAATTTTTTTTCCCAGATTATTTTATGTATGACCCTTAACCTCAACGTAGTGAATAAAGGTAAATGCACTTCGCTTATTGTTTTCAATATAGTTAGCTAAAGTAGTTATAGCTGACCGGAAATAGACGCTTGATCCTAGAATGGCATTACGCCGTCTAGCGATTCGAAAAAAAATGAGGCTGCAAAGAGTTTCGTGCACTAAATATGTTGGAGGTTGTTGGAATGCTAATCAGTATAGTAATTAAATCCTCACAGTGCCTTGAAGAAAAGAAACGGCCAAGTTGGTTCAAATGATTGTGTAATGTGTTTTTTTTTCATGTATAGGACCACTTGTGTCATTTATGATACGATAAGGTGTAGGATCACCTTTAAGTGTAATCTTCTGTTATGGTTCAGTACCAAAATAGTAAGACAGGAACACTTAGGATCTTATGTCTGTGCGTGCGTTCTATCATACTTGCATTTTTTTTTAATCCACTACAAGTTTGCCCTTGACTGCGATCTCACCCGATGGTAAGTGATGATGCAGTCTAAGATGGTAGCGGGCTAACCCGTTAGGGGCATGGCAGTTATAATAAACCCATACCCCTATTCGGTTTCTACACGGCATCGTACCGGAACGCTAAATCGCTTGGCGGCACGTCTTTGCCGGTAGGGTGGTAACTAACCACGGCCGAAGCCTCCCACCAGACCAGACCAGGGAAAATTCGGAAATTATAAATTCCCAAGTTGACCCTGCCGGGGATCGAACCCGGGACCTCCGCACGTTAAGACAACAGCGCTCTTGCACCTGCGAAAAGCCAGGGCGGGTTGGTATATTGTGAGCGTTTATACTTATTATACTTTGGCAAAGGCAATTTTTTTCTAATAGATCTTGACATCTAGCCGCATATTAGGTACGTGGGCTGGTTTGTGGGCGGAAATGGCACGGTGTTGTCTCGACCGTAAAATTCGATAACAGTTATAATTGCCGAGTGTAACATGAAGCTGCAGTCTACCTGCACGGATAGATTGCGAAATTCTATCATTTAATAGGTATCCGTCTCAGTATTTATTTATTTATTCATTTATTTGGCAACTGTAAAATATCTACGCGTTGGGAATCCTTCACACTTTTACATTATTACACACCCTCTCTTAAAGTTTCACATTACCTACTCACACAATAGAACAGACATGCACCTATATTTTATTATTTATTCCAGAGAGGTTCAAATATTTTATATATGTGTATTATATGATAATAAATATAATAACCAAATTGTATGCTAGAAAAACACTAGGGGAGTCGGCACTGAAGCTGAAGCACAGGTTCACCTTAGTTCAGCCTCAGAAGCCCAGATTATAAAAAAATAAAATAAAATAGCAACTGGATAATTATATTAGTACTACTTACATATATACTTATTTTTACAAAACTTGTAATGTATCAATACAATTAATTAGCTGTTATGTAAAAAATGTAACCTAAAAAAATTATGTAACTAGATATATTTTTTGGCATAAATAAATATTATTATTATTATTATTATTAACTAAAACAGATTACAATACTGATCGAACCTAAAGTCTTAACTAATTACATTTTAATCTTAAATGATACCTATTAAGTAAAGCAAATACAGTATTATCCTGCTAAATATATTAAACAATTTATTTATGAATAGAGACAACCTTGAGTTAAAAATATCAATATCATATTTTTCAATTTCATTATACAATCGACACATTCATTAAGATAGGATTGTAATATGAAGTGTTATTTCTACAAACTTCGAGTGAAAATGTTTTTGATCTACGGCATATTATGAATGAATGAATGAATGAATATACTTTTATTGTACACCCCAAAGGAAAATAAACAATAGTAAACTTAGCTAAAAATAAAGTAAGTATACAATTTGGCGGCCTTATCGCTACACAGCGATCTCTTCCAGGCAACCAATGGTGTAAAAGGACATAGCTACAAACACAACCGGTAGATGGTGCAGAAATAAAAATATTTATATAAAGCTACAAATTATAATACATATATATATATATATATACATAATATATATACGAGTATATAAATAATAAAACGTATATATTATAATTAAAAATACATCAAAGTCATAAATACTACACGTATAATACATAAATAACATAATATAATATATGCCTGGTGTTTAATTTAATCTGAGATAGAAAAAATCGGCCAAGTGCGAGTCGGACTCGCGCACCGAGGGTTCCGTACTCAAGAAGTAGGTATAATTACCTTTGTTAATGAACCGCAAAACTAACTTTGTTTGTAGAGGTTTACTGTTAATATCAAAAAATTACGTTTGTTGTATGGGAGCCTCCCTTTAATATTTACTTTATTGATATTTAATTATTTATTTTGAAAGGTAATATACAAGTTAATATTCTGTGAAAATTTTAACCGTCTACCTGTTACCGTTTTTAATATTGAGCAAAAAAATACGAAAATAACACGTTTATTGTATGGGGACCCCCCTTAATATATATATTTTTTTAATTTTTAGTATTTTTTGTTATAGCGGCAACGGAAATACATCATTTGTGAAAATTTCAGCTTTCTAGCTATCACGGTCTATGAGATACAGCCTGGAGACAGATAGACAGACAGACAGACAGACAGACAGACAGACAGACAGACAGACAGACAGCGGAGTCTTAGTAATAGGGTCCCGTTTTTACCCTTTGGGTACGGAACCCTAAAAAGGGGGAGTCTATATTTGCATGTAGTATTTTATGGAGGGTCAGCAAATCTTGCCTTCTAGTACTTCAGTACCTTTAGCATAAAAAGTTGAATTCAAACACACATTCAAAAGCACCCACATAACAGTACAAGAATATGAATATGAATTTGCCAGACATAATATGCCAATTGCCATTACCAAACTAGGTACAAGTATTACCAATATAATTATTCGCTTTCATCTATAATAAAAACCGATTTCAAAACTATACCTAACTTAAACTAAAAAGTAAAAAACATTATCATCATCATCATCATCACTACAGCCTATTAACGTCCCACTGCTGGGCACAGGCCTCCACTCTCATAGGAGAGCGGGAATTAGAGCTTAGACCCACCACGCTACTCCAATGCGGGTTGGCGGGCTTTAACGATTATAATTATCATGTTAGTGATAATAACCGGGACCGACGGCTTAACGTGCTCTCCGAGGCACGGGGGTGAAACACCACCAACTTCCAACTCCGGGCTGGCACTGAGAATTTCTTAATTGAAAAACCCAATACCTAACTTTTATGCCCGACCGGGAATCGAACCCAGGACCTCGATGATCCGCAGTCGACTATGCTAACCACTAGACCAACGAGGCAGACGGAAAACAAAGTGATCCTATAAGGGTTCCGTTTTTTCCTTTTGAGGTACGGAACCCTAAAAAAACATACAGTCGAAATGAGAATCTTTTTTGAGGTCGGTTGAAAATAGACATAATATCTCGCGGTAACTGTTTAAACCAGTGATATCTAGTTGTAGGCTTGTGCAAATATACTATAGGTACCTAGGTATGTTGCTTGTATGCAAATATTAAACGTGTAGGTAACTGCACTGTCTAGCGCTTGTGTCATGAGCTAGTGTTAATCCGTTTATCTCATTGTAAGCTAATCCCGTAAGCGCTTAACTCTATACAGGGTTTCAGAGGATTTCATGGTCCAATTCAATCTGTTCTGTCAGCTTTACAATTTGGTGTGGAAAAGCCTTGGGCAAATACAACGCGTAACTATAGCAACCACGTCAAGGCCGCGACAGTGGAGTTTAAGAGTAGTAATAAAAAAAAAAAGGTACAGTACGTGTCCGAACTGAATACATTCGAGCCTTGGGAAGCAGTGAGAACCACGTTCCAGCTACCAAACAGCTCTCTCGCACTGTTGCATTGTGCTATCGCAGACGCTTAACTATAAAATGATTACTAAACGTTGGAACGAGGAGACCCGAATGCATTCAGTTCGCGTGCGTGTATGAGGTTTTATAACAGTTCACATTGTATGTTACGCTGCTATAACAGTTCTACAAACAGTATTATTATTTTTGACGCCACCGCCACACGTCGTTGCTGTCACTTATTAACCGACTTCCAAAAAAGGAGGAAGGTTCTCAATTCCACGCGTATTTTTTTTTAATGTATGCCGGTGCATATCTCCGTGGTTTCTGAACCGATTTGAAAAAAAAAATTCAGTCCTTAGAGGAAGCTCTCGAGGTGGTCCCATAAAAAATTCTGACCCCAAACCCTCAATCCTGACACTACAAAGTTAAAAATAAAAATTATTTCCAAAAAACCGACTTCCAAAGCCACTATTTCTACACACTATGTTGACTTAAACATAGTGTGCAGAAATCAAAATTATTTTTTACTTTACAGTGGCGTTGGAAGTCGGTTTTTTGGAAAGAATTTTTATTTTGAGTGATCCAACTTAATTCTGGTAGGTATTAGTTATTACATATTGATAACTGCAATACTTGACTTTAACTTTGAAATTATTAAAAAATTCTCCGTACCACTATGTACAAGGCTGTGCTAATATCTAGGTATTTCAGGTGGGTTAACTCAAACTGATTTATTTGATAACGTTATGTTCTAACCTTTAATAAATAGCACCACCATAATAAAAATACCAATAAAAACCAAAATATTAATGTCAGTGTACAACAAAGTATATGTATACAAAGTTAGCTAAAAATAAAACTGCACTTAACAGTCGAAAGCTGAGCAGACAGACGACGTCACAAATCCAATCCGGTTTAAACTTTTCTCATTTGAACCACAATTGTCTGGATCGTATTGTGACGAACACATAGGACGATGCGAAATTAGTTTTTATGAGTTTACATACAAGCGGTATTAAACTTTTAATAGAACATTGGCACTTTGTTATATAATAACATGCCTTTAAAATACGATTTAACAACTCTGTCTTCCGGAAAATTTCCTAGCTAACCAGAAGCGAGGATAGTGGTCTACCTCGGACCTCGGGTCTACAGAGTTCTCCAAGAAAGTATGTCTGTCTAATAAATAATCTGTCAGTCTGCTACGCTTGACACGGCCCATCTATTCAACCGATGTTGATGTTTGGTATAGCGGTAGGTTACATCCCGGGGAAGGACATAGGCTACTTTTTAATCCGGAATTAAAAATTTAAAATTAAGGATCTAGTCTAGTATTTTAGTGAAATGTAGACGCCAGTTTGTAGGTGGATGATAGTTTCCGAAAGAATAAAGTAAAATTTTCTATAGGAAACTCATTCAGCGATGCCGTCCCGGGCCTCCGATGGTCTAACGCTGGGTAAAGTCAAAAGAAGAATCTAGGTGTTAAAGAGCTCTCACTTACCCAATATGCTCGTAATTATTGAAGAAATTGAATCGGCACGACTCCACTAGCTTCGGATAGTCATGGATCGTACCCTTATGAGACGATCATATTATTAATTAGTATATTACTTGCATCGCTACGCTATCAAGAAGTATCATAAGTGATACAAGTATGTTCTAGAAATGAAATTTGCTGCATGTACGAAGCGAGGAAATACTTGCATGCCCTAGAAATTACCGATTGGCGCAAAGTGTATTAGTGCAACTATTACCTACCTATAATATTATATTAGGTTTACATAAATTGGTCGTTGATACAATAAATCGTATTTTTTTCGTAGTACTTAAGGCTTACCGCTAAATATTTCGTAACAGTTTCATTTCTATTAGGTATAATTACTTTTGTAAATTATTATTGTTATAGTTATTTGTATTTGTGTGATTCACAACTACAATTTCACTAGTCACGACTATTCAACGACTTCAAGTTGAAGTTAACGCTTTGATCTATTACGTCAACCTGTGGCCAGATATCTATTTGTTGTTGTTACTTGAGACATCTGGTTCATTTGCAACTAAAACTAGGCTGGATTTGGCATCAAGTTTTGCTAGATAGCATGATAAAGGGTTTAATAAAGACAACAACTCAAGTACCTATCTGAATCGACGATGTCTTTTAACTATGGTAATGAAAGCTTTATTAAAACCCATTCTCCCTTCGTTTCAATCTACTGTATTGTCACCAACACAACAACATTGCACCTACATAGCTACCACATCATAGTAAAAGATAATTAATTCTCTTAGATTTTACTATGTTAGACGCGGTAGCATGCACCTAACTTTTGAAGAAGAAAGAAAGAAGAAGAAAATGTTTTTTTAATTGATCACTACATGAAAGAAATAAAATGGTTATAACTAGCTGGCGCCAATCAAATAGTCGCGTGACGCGTCGGTATTTAGGACCCTGTGTAGCGTAAAAGGGGGTTTTTAAAAGCAGTGAATCCATCAAACGGTGACATAATGTATGCTTGTAAAAATAATTTGCTGTTTTCAAAACCTTTAAGCAGCCATTGACGCATCTGAAAACACAACTTTAAAAAAATCTCTGCAATGAAATTTATTTTAAACATACCGCTTAATTTACCTTTTAAAGCAATTTTTCTCCTTATTGAAACCAATAATTAGCTCTAGAAATATAAGATAAAATTTGTATTTCTAAATCAAACACATTGTCGGATTCATTTGTATTGAAAAGTAAATATTAATTTATATAATTTTTTTATTATTATGCGCTATATGGGCCCCCCCCCCCGCGCCTGTGTTTTAGCTCACAGTGCCTTACCCGCTAGACGCGTCGCAGTAGCATATTTTCAACCGACTTCAAAAAAGGAGGAGGTTCTTTTATGTTTGTTACCTCAGATCTTTTGACTGGGTGGACCGATTTGGATGATTTTTTTTTATTTGAAAGGGTATACTTGTCATGTGGTCCCATATATATTTTATCCAAATCGGTCGAGCGGTTTTTAAAATATGAACAATAAAATAAGTACTTTGTATAGCGTGTGCTTGTTGTTGTAAAGTTGGCGCGGTAGTTTGAAGTCGGTTGTTTAAAAAGATTTTTTTTTTATATTAAATTATCGCGTGATGTATGTACCCATGCACGTTGAAATCGACAGTTTGTTGAGAGCTGCGCAAACAAGCTCAGAGACGACTAAAATGATTGGGGCGAACTATACCGGCTCTTTTTTAACCGACTTCCAAAAAAGGAGTTTCTCAATTCGGAGCGTATGTTTTTTTTTTTATGTATGTTACCGCATATCTTCGTGGTTTCCAAATAACGGATTTGATGTAAAATCACTCTCGATGAAAGCTACGAATGTTCACCAACTAGAACGGGAGAGATTCATACAATGTCAAAACAAAATCCTACTCTTAAAAGACGAAATGCATTCAAACAGTCTCATATTTTTCTATACCGAGATTCGATATAAAAGTGAATTATTCATAGACACATTGTCCATCCTTGACAAATTTCAACTCAGTATTAAAACATCTCTGCTTAAATAACAAACAAACAAAGTAAGCTCAAACTTGTCTGCAACATCACGTCTATTTACCTATACCTACAGGAAAATCCACAGTAACATTGCGACATTGTATCATACTTACTAATATTATAAATGCGAAAGTCAGTTCGTTTGTTGGTTTGTTGGTTTGTTGGTTTGTTGGTTTGTCCTTCAATCACGCCGCAACGGAGCAACGGATCGACGTGATTTTTGGCATGGTTATAGTTGAGGACCTGGAGAGTGACATAGGCTACTTTTTATCCCGGAAAATTAAGGAGTTCCCGCGGGAATCAAAAATCTCAAACCACACGGACGGAGTCACGGGCACCAGCTAGTAGACTATATTGTTCAATTTGTGACTCCTCTGCGATTTTCTTCGTGGACGTAGTAGTTGTTCAAACCGATATTTTTTGACGGTCCCGAAGAACATATTATAGTCGTAAAGCACGATATGACGAAAATGTTTTTATTTCATACTAGCGTTTGCACGCGATTTCACCCGCGTGGAATTAGGTTCTAAAATCTGTGAAAAACATAAAATTCTTAATTTTTCACCGAAAGCACAAATACTACCAAGATTCATGGATATAACTTGAACCGCATATTGAATCTCCTTGGGGGTGGAATTTCGAAAATTTCTTCCTTTGTACACCTTTAAGGTACTCAAAGGAATATTTTCTCAAATTTCCTACGTTAAGACGTTTGGTGTAGTGTAGGTTCAGGCTATCTGTCAGTCATTCAGGACAAAGTTAACAGAACTTGTAAAGCTTGTATAGTTTTAATGATTGAAATAGAGAATTCTTTTAAGCTAGGTACATGACCATTTTTTTTAAATCTAGCTGTTATTTTAGAGAAAACGAAATCAATATAGTCGTATTTGAAATTCAATCCAAGGTCCGTCCGTCCATTGGGCTATTCGGACCACGTCACAACGGCCGCGCCGTGTGCTTTTGTCATCTTACTAATATTATAAATGCGAAAGTTTGGATGGATGTATGGATGGATGTATGGATGTTCGTTACTCAATCACGCCCCAACGGCTGAACGGATCTGGCTGAAATTTGGCACAGAGATAGATTATAGTCTGGAATAGCACATAAGCTAACCAAAACAACAACCAAAAAACCTCAAACCACGCAGACGAATAGCATTTACTATGAATGATACATAGGCTACTATTATCTCCGGGATAATAGTAAAAATTAATGAGTGAACCCACTGGAACCAAGAACCTCAATCCACGCCGATGAAGTCGCGGGCATCAGCTAGGCTTCTTTGGCTATCTCTAATTGATGATACTCCTATTTTTTTTAAAGACAGAAATCTTCATTTTAAAAGTTTAATGAAACTATTTTATTATGTTGTATTTAAAAGATACGTCCAAAAGGTCTTATACATAATTGTACTGTGCAGTGGCGGCCTTAGGGGGTGGCAAGCAGGACAATCACCCGGGGCCTCGCTCTTGCAGGGGCCTCGTGCCCTCGCGCTACAGCCCAAGTTGAAAAAGTCCTACCTATCAATAGGAAGTGAGCTAGGAATATCCAAACTTGTGAGAAACTACATACATATACAATCCACTATCTATTCTATTTATTGATCTGAGATGCCAGTGCATTTATTGAACTGTGAAAGATAAAGAAATCGTGAATGTACTATACTCCACAGAGCTTAAGGGCCTCGCAAATATCTACCGCCCAGAGCCTCGCAATGGGCGCTTCTTCATTGGACGGCCCGGCCCGGCAACGACACCGACACCGACAGATAACAACGACACGGCACCGGCACCTACATTCTTCATTGGACGACACCGGCACCGACACGGCAGCTAGGTATATGTACCTATTTTATAACAGTAGGTCGTGAACTCGAGAAGTGCGAACAAGAGCGATGGCAGCGTTTAACAAATTATATTTGTTGTATCCATACTAATATTATAATTTATGCGAAAGTTTGTCTGTCTGTCTGTTTAACGGCCCATCTTTTCAACCGATTTTGATGAAATTTGGTATAGGCTTTAGGGGTAGGTAACATCCCGGGGAAGGACATAGGCTATTTACTTTTTATCCTGGAAAATTAAGAAGTTCCCGCGGTAATCAAAAAAAATTAATCCACGCAGACGAAGTCGCGGACATCATCTAGTTTATTGAGACGCAAAAAAAGAAGTAGGTATCATTAAATGGTTTTAGGTGCATCCAACTATAAAAGAAACATATCTATATATGGCGTGTATTAGAATTTATGTGAAAACTAACCGATGACCCGGTCACCCGGATAAGTTTTTCAATTATTTCCGTACTAGATAATGCCCGCGATTTCGTCCACATGGGTTACGGTTTTTAGATTCCCGCAGGAACTCTTTAATTTTCTAGGATAAAAAGTCCTTACCCGGGATACAACCTATCCCTATACGAAATTTCATCAAAATCGGTTGAATAGATATGCCGTGAAAGCGTAGCAGGCAGACAGACATACTTTCGCACTTATAACATTAGTATGGATTAGTATGGATGCGTAAAGACAGCTTTGATTATTTACTAATGAACTGTATCGAAAAATGTAAATGAATTGTGTACTAGAGCCACGGGGGCGCGGGGCGGGGTCTCTCATCACGCCACTCGCACACCCACATGGACGTTTGTATGCGTACACAACACATGCATAAAAATGTCGTCCCGACACCAGTGGGAGACTTGCTAGCGACGACATGCCGGTGCCGGCGACGGCATGTCGTTGCCGGGCCGTCCCAGTGAGACAGCGCGCCATACAACTTCATACAATTATGCCTCCACTGATGTCGGTGTCGTTGCCGGGCCGGGGCCGGGCCGTCCAATGAAGAAGCGCCCAATGGCTAAGGCCGCCTCTGATACTGTGTATAAGACCTTTTGGACGGAGACATAATATGTAAGCTAACCGGGATTTCGCTGCCACTGCTGTGTAAAATAAACTTTCCAGCATACCAACATCACAAAAGAGCAACTTGATCGATGAGGCCCTAATCTGTTGAGAAACGAATTACACGGACCCTCTTGTTTCGGTGTAGGTAATTTGTTTATAAAAAGTTAAAGAAAAATATTGTGTTACTATAACATGTACTTAATAATGTCCTCCCGACCGAATTTCGGCCATTGCGGCCTATCTCCAGAGAGATTAGCCATATGTGCGAGAGATAATATTATAGTGCACAAATGTGTGCGCATACACAGATGCACTCTCTGTTCCTTTACTCTCATAGCCCGATGGGAAGAAAAATCCGACACTACCGGTGAGAGGTCAGGCGCAGGGCCGACGGCTTAACGTGCTCTCCGAGGCACGGGGGTGAAACACCGCCAATTTCATAACTTCAGGCTAGTACTGAGATTTTCCTGCCAGAAAAATCCATTGTTATGGCCCGACACGGGGCTCGATTTTTGGGGGGAAAATTTTTGATTCCCGCGGGAAATCCTCCATTTTCCGGGATAAAAAGTAGCCTATGTCACTCTCCAGGTCCTCAACTATACCCATGCCAAAAATCACGTCAATCCGTTGCTCCGTTGCGGCGTGATTGAAGGACATACCAACAAACCAACAAACCAACAAACAAAGTGACTTTCGTATTTATAATATTATAGTATATAGTATATATATAGTATAGTATGATTTAAAGGTAAACTACGTATAATAATAATTTACTTACATCGTATTATTAATATTTTTGCAAAAAGCTTTGATACGCAAAATAAAGAAAAGTTAATCATATGAAATTTTAATCGGTACATCATACTAATATTATAAATGCGAAAGTCACTTTGTTTGTTGGTTTGTTGGTTTGTCCTTCAATCACGCCGCAACGGAGCAACGGATTGACGTGATTTTTGTCATGGATATAGTTGAGGACCTGGAGAGTGACATAGGCTACTTTTTATCCCGGAAAATTAAGGAGTTCCCGCGGGAATAACAAAAAACTTAAACCACGTGGACGAAGTCGCGGGCATCAGCTAGTAGATTAATAAAGGTCAAACAAAGTATCAAGGTCTCCGTAATTAGTAAGCAGCAGAGATAAGTAACTTTCCGGGCGAGTGAGTTTTATGTAAAAAGGGCCTATCTAACGTGTTTTTGTAAAGCGGTTATCTGGTTGTTAAAAATATCGTTCAAAACATAACAACCTGGTATAATGTTAAAATTATGCATTACTAGCTGATGCCCGCGACTTCGTCCGCATGGATCGAGGTTTTTTGGTTCCCGGAACTCTTTAATTTTCCGGGACAAACAATAGCCTGAGTGACAAAGAGATAGATAATTACAGTCATATGCCTAATTTAATCAAGATCCGTTCATATCAGCCGTTCTGGCCTGATTGAGTAACAAACATCTATCCATCGATCCAAACTTTCGCATTTATAATATTACGTATAGTATATACCTTGGTACAGTGAGAACAGCTGTCAAACATTAAAAACACTCCGTTCAAAATTTGACTAAAATGGTTAAATTGTTATTTCTTACGGGCCGTCATTTAACATGTATGAAGTTTCGAGTTGATTTCAATATATTTAGTTACTCACGAAGATTCAGGAGAAAAGACTTTCACAAGGACTGAAACTCTTATTATTTTCTTCTCTGAAAAGTTTTTCAAGTGAATGCAAAGTGTCCAACTTTGAAGATGTGAATTTCCGTTTCTACTTTTCTTTCAGAGCGTTTTGAATACATGAAAACCTGTAGTGTCGAGCACAAGCTATTCCGGAGTTCTAAGTTCTGTGTTCCGCTGAGTGAATGAATCAATTTATAGTATAGAACTAAACTATAGATATATTGTAGTGTATAGGACTAAATAGTTACCTGTTTGATAATTGCATTCATCTACGTTCCTTTTTCATACTGATAGAGAACCCGTACTCAATCATATTTTATTCTATTCTATAAGGTAACCTAGACGGTATCAGGATATTTCAGGGTAATATTAAAGAAAAAAAGGTTGCAAATGACTAGACAATCTTGCATTGTAAGGTCGACATCTCCTGAAGATGCTCCGGTGTCGGGACGAAACGTGCGTCGAGAATAGTATAAAAGTCTTGTGTGGTGGTGCATGTGAGTGGTGGTGGCATTGCTTGCTTGGGAACTTAGCTTTCTTGCTTGGTTGGGAAGGTAAACGGTGCTTCGCTTGTAACTGCATGCTTGACCATACAGAATTTTTTTTCTGTTGGCGGATTATATAGCAAAATAATTGTATTATTTGCTTGCTATTTCACACGTAATCTATACTAATATTATAAATGCGAAAGTTTGGATGGATGTATGGATGAATGGACGGATGTTTGTTACTCAATCACGCCAGAACAGCTGAGCGGATCTAGATGAAATTTGGCACAGGGATAGATTATAGTCTGGAATAACACAGCTACTTTTTATCCCGGAAAATCAATGAGTTCCCACGGGAATCAAAAACCTCAATCCACGCGGACGAAGTCGCGGGCATCATCTAATCCATACTAATATCATAAACGCGAAAGTGTGTCTGTCTGTCTGTCCGTCTGTCTGTCTGTTTGCTACGCTTTCACGTCCCATCTGTTCAACCGAATTTGATGAAATTTGGTACAGGGATAGGTTGTATCCCGGGGAAGCATAGGCTACTTTTTATCCCGGAAAATTAAAAAATTCCCGCGGGAAACAAAAAAACCTTAATCCATCTAGTATTTATCTAAATATAAAAAAATCGTCTGCACCATATTCCATCCTACGTGAAGTAGGGCGTTAGGTTGTTATGATTAGCGATGCAAATGTATGAACAGTCGATAACAGAATATAACGGTCCGATGGTTGCCAGGAAGTGACCTCGTTTGCATCATCCGGGAAGGCATCCAATATTCACTTAAATTAATTCGAATCGGCAATTAAATGGGTCGAATGTTGTTAATTAATATGTAGTTGACTTTTACATGAGTGATTGTTAATTAATTTAATAGTTCGAGCCTTATTTTCATGAAGAATGTTTCAAATAATTGACCTACTAACCACTATAAAGCTAAGCTAATCTAAACTAATATTATAAAGAGGAAAGATTTGTTTGTTTGTTTGTTTGTTTTTTTGTTTGTTTGTAATGGATGAACTAAAAAACTACTCGACCGATTTTAAAAATTCTTTCATCTATACAAAGCTACTTTATCAGCGAGTAACAAAGGCTATATTTTATTTTCAAACAAATAGAGATTCCTGCGAAAATTGCAATAATAATTTGATTCTTTCAACTTCTTACGTTAAACCTCTATTCGTCTATTCATTTTTTTATTATATTCAAATTCTGACTGACTTTTATAGGTATCATGTTTGTCAATTGCATGTCATAATAAAAACAAGAGAACTTACTAACATTTTTTTAAGCATTTTAATATGTAACTGTTGTAGACAGACTGCGAAATGCCTAAAAGAGCCAGGTCTCAACTTAGTTGTTAGTTCTAAACATAGTTCCCAGGTGAGGGCAGCGAAAATACGTCGTATTGGAGACTCAAGTGCCAAGCGTTCACAGCGGTTTGCTGAACAAAATTTGAGAACGTATGGTGGAGTAGTTCGTCTCAGTGCCGACTGACCATTATTGGGTATGGACTATTTTGATCAAGTGCTACCCGTGCGAAGCCGGAGCGGACCGCTAGTAATTATAACTAATATGTAGGGTAGTTCCGACTATACTGCTGTAATATATATAAAATGAAATGTTTATTACCATTTCATGTAGGACAACTTGTACCACTCATGATATCAGTACTCTACCCACTGCACCGGTGCACCGATCTGCACCGATTACTGAGAAGAACCGGCATAGCATATAGCAACGAATAAAAAAAAATGTAACAATTGACTATATGTACCTAGCTATAATATAGCATTGTGTGTGTGAACGTGCACTGTATAAAATAATATATGCTGAGTGATACTATTTTGCTATATAGGTAACTAGATGATGCCCGCGACTTCGTCCGCGTTGATTAAGGTTTTTTGATTCCCGCGGGATCTCTTTAATTTTCCGGGATAAAAAGTAGCCTATGTCCTTCCCCGGGATACAAACTATCCCTATACCAAATTTCATCAAAATCGGTTGAACAGATGGGCCGTGAAAGTGTAGCAGACAGACAGACAGACAGACAGACGGACAGACAGACACACTTTCACATTTATAATATTAAGTATGGATGCAACGTAGTCTGAACTCAGCTTTCTATGTTAGTAGGCACTTTTGTAAGTCCATCTCAACTCGCATAATCAGATAATTAATGGATACTTTGACTTTCAAACTTTAATTAAATATTAAGTGTGAGAATTTATTATACAGTGGCAAATATTTATTGAAGTAAATCAAAAAAAAACTTAGAAAGTTGTCTTACTGTAGCAATATTATCATTTTATATTTTAGACGTTTTATTTCAAGTCTCAACATCAATCACTACGAGTTTCAATTCATATTTTCCAAAGTTTGTCATCACTGTTTCTTGCCAAATATTTTTTATTTACCAGAAATGGACTATTGAAGTAGCTCGTTACAATTATTATAGATAAACGTAGGTATCATAGTGAAACTGGTTATGATTTAGGACGAAAGCGCGCTATGGACACGACTGGCCGCGCAAATACCGCGCGTAATACGGGAAATACGTTTTGTTCACGTAGGTATCATAGTGAAACTGGTTATGGTTTAGGACGACAGCGCGCTATGGACACGAGTGGCCGCGCAAATACCCCGCGTAATACGGGAAAAACGTTTTGTCCAGCTCTCTGAAAAAATGCATGCGTGTACTCTTTGTCCACCAAACATTTTTTTGTCCGTTGTGGGTTTTCGCCCTAAAAACGGTGGATGCGATGTTTAGTTAACTTACGTTCGGTTTTTATACACCATTGTCATAAAGATTGTGTTAAATACAGCACTAATTGAAAGTTTATTGGATGAACCCAATAAAGAACACAATAAAAGTAGCGCGTAAGCAACGAAATTCAAAATTGCACAATAGCTATTTATGCAACTGTATCGTAATGAGGGTCATTTTAATTCGAGTGCTGTTTTTTGATACGAGGCTTGCCGAGTATCAAAATAGGATAGTACGAGAATTAAAATGACTAATTACGTACAGTTGCATACAAGATTTTATCTACGACAAGGACGTCTTTATAATTTTTTTTAATATTGGCAGTAAGAGTGGCAGTACCAACCATAGAGTGGGTAGGGTACATAGAGTATAGAGTAGGTGGAGATGAAATATATAATGTGTACATATTCAATGACGGGTGCCACCATCCGCCATGATGTAGGTATGGCTCCTCTACATACTAAGAACTCTGTGGTTGGGAAAGTGCCAGAACCCAGAGCCGCTAAGCTATAGGTATCCTATTTATGAAGATAACCATATCGATACAGCTACGACTCATAACGATACAGCTCCCATACAACGAACTGTATCGTTATGAGAAGCAAACACGAAAAAGGGTTCAATTCGATATAGTTGTCAAATTCGAAATTGGAACTTTTCGATGCTGGAGTAGATAAACACTATTTCACCCTTCCTCGGCGTTATATTGCACGCGCGAGACGCAAATTGAACGGATACGACCTCATTATTTTATTTTCCCTGGCTCGAATCGCATTTGAATTCATGCATCGTGTAACCAACCTGACGGGGTCCCTAAGCATCTACACCTCTCTCTACTTATAATATTCAATATTTCTTTAAAATGGCACGTAATACATCTAGCAGTAAGACCCTCACAACATTGCTGTGTCCATAATAAACCAAGATCTTTTAGAGTTTCGGAAGCCTCGAATTCAATCAACCCAACGACTAAGTTATATACAGATTTTAGATGTAATTCAGTTAACTTAAAACAGGCATTAAGTAACGTGATCGCGAAGAGATAAATCTCTTCGGGATATTTACGAACTAACCCAAGTGGTAGCACCTTCCTTTTATAACCTTTTACAAAGAAAAGGAAGATGCTTTGTATGGCATCATTTATATTTCTAAAAAATAAATGATGGCTGGCTGGCTCCTCCCCGCCACCAACGGTAGGCTTCTTCCCTCTCTTGGTACCCCTAGAGGCACATCAATACATGGACTAATACATCTCTAAGAATACCAAAAGTCAACAGCCCCCCCCCCCCTTTTAACCACTTGGTCATCAATCGCGAAGGCCAGCGCAACGTATGTACGAGCATACTTTAGAGTGGTGCGTTCCACTTATGTCAGCGTATAGCTGGATAATTGCATTTTTAGAGTGGTGCACTCCCACATATACCTGTAATAGGTTTCAAGGATACACCGGACGCACTGCAGGGTCGTTCGTCGCAACGTAACAGAGCCCACAGGCGTGATGCACCCTTCAGTAATAGTATGTTATACCAAATATAGCGCGGAACCACCATGGGTGATAGAATGTCGTTTGTGCGTAACATGGTTTTTAGCCAATGTGCCGCAGCATAGGTCGTGAAGCTATGCTTTTACAAGTAACATGGGTTGTGAATCCATGAAACTATGAAGTGTCGAGGCTGATCAAGCGTAGTGCAAAACGTAGTAAGATATCAGGCGCAACGTACGCATAATCCAACCTTCGGCAATAATAAACAGCGTCCTTCCAACCATGGTCAGTTATCGTTCGAGTATTGCGAACGACGTACGTAATTTAGATAAGTAGATCGCAAGGTAAAGTCAGACGTTTTGTGGAACGTAGAAGTATACTCGAACTGCACTGCGCTCAGAAAGCAAGCTCTCTGATTCAACAACAAACCAATCCCATCTGAACGTCCAACCACGTAGACATCCAGACAGAACCAGCCGTGCTGAGGCATCGCTGAAGCGAGACACCGTTACGCCCCACAGCCTGACCCGACCTGCGATAATAATTGTTTTAGTAATATACGTGTAAATATGTTGTAGTTATGATATGTATATAAATCCACCAGAGGCAGATAAGATTTCGTCGGATGCTCTCAAGCTAGGTCCGCTAAGGGTCCTCACATTAGACAGCATCCAACAACACAGTGCGTTCAAACGATCTATTGCAAATATACCTGCTCAATATATTAATTTTATGTATCGCCCCACGCGCACACACTACCACACGCAGTTGACAACATTGCGATTGCGACTGCTTGATTCCTCCTACACCACCGCCATACCCACCCTTGGCGAGTGGTCGTAACGACGGGAAACTTCCCCGTAAGCCTTTAGTTGCGCATTCATATACACCCATACTATACTACCATTCTATTATCGTTTTAATATTACTTTACTATTATTTTATTATTATAATATATATATATACATAATACATATACATATATATATATATATATATATATATATATATATATATATTTATATTTTTTTTTTAATTAATTATTACCTATTTTCCACTGAATAGTAAGATACGTATAGTTACAATCGATACTAATATTATAAACTAGATGATTCCCGCGACTTGGTCCGCGTGGACTAAGTTTTTTTGATTCTCGCGGGAACTCCTTAATTTTCCGGGGTATACAACCTATATCAAAACCTAAATAAACGCTGATCAAATCACGGGCATCACCTTGTACTTTATGACAGTTTCAATCGAATTTTAAAAAGATCGACTAAAAATAAAACCTATAACAATATGCAACGAAAATTCATCAACCATCAAATCCTACCCACACAAAACTCAATCAATGAATAAATACGTACCTACGCAGACGTACCAGCAGACTTCAAATAAACCCGTAAAGGTCTAGCCCCACTACAGAGGCGCGGTGCAGCATGTAGCGGCAAGTATTCTTTGTACAATAGGCATGATGACAGTAACCAAGAATTAACGAAATTATGAATTTATCTAATGAATTAGGATTCATGGATTATAAAAAACCTATTTATTTTTCTTTTTCGAGTGAGATTGCTATTTATTTTGATAAAATAAAACTATAAAATACAGCAATCCGCCATATTTGATGAAACACCAAGAAGCGAATGACGTCACAATTGTTTGTTTTCGAGCTTTAAAAATCACACTATTGCTTACTGCACACTGCACAGAGTACATTGGTAAAAACAATAGTGACGTCACAACGACGCCATGACACCGCCGAACGTTTTGGCGTGAATTTTAAAATTTAAATTTCAAATGCTAATTTTATCTACCAATCTTTATTTTTCTACTGAAATAAGATATTTTTTCGAAATAGTAGATACTTCCGAACATAATCTGACCATTTTTCAAAATCAGTCATCATGCCTATTATGTCGCAGTGGATCTCCGTGACGTCGCGGTAGGTTCAGCTCCATACAAACTCATACAAAGAATATTTGCCGCTACGTGCAGCGTCGCACCGTGTATCTGTAGTGGGGCTAGACCTGAAGTCAGCCACACAACGCGTAGGATGCATCTCTCTCTTTTGATACAATTCGTTTATTGAAATCTATTTATTTGCTCGGATCCAAGAAATGCCACAATAGAAATCCGATTTACACGAAATTATACGATTTTGCAAAAAAAACGAGGAGTAGAGACGGATTGTCAAGAGAGTCCAGCTGAAACACGACTAGTCTGCCAAGACTGATCCTAGGTTCTTCAGTTCTTTGGAAGAAGAAGGAAATTTTCACCAAGCAAGGTTTACGAATTTGGAGTGATATTTTACCCCCTTCTATATCAATTTTTGTATGATTACCTATGTCCAGTCTTTTACTTATAATGACTATTCAATTTCGAAGATCCAAATATGGGCTTAATCCTTTTTCCACGTTGATGAGCAGATAAGCCCACCGGTTTCTTATAATAATCACTAAGAGTATATTCAATAAGAGTAAAAGGGGATTGGATAGGACTTAATACCTGCGCAAAACAACTGCATCAAAGGGGAACGAAGTATTATCCGGTCGTGTCGGTGTATGCGGCTCCATATAAAAATGAGTTATTTTTGTCCGCCATACTAATGTGTTTTCCGTAGTGTGTTTATGTTCTTTTATCTGCTTATTAATAATTATTGTTAACTTAAACGCCTCCTAATCAAATATCTCCTTGCCACGTTGGTCTAGTGGTTAGCATAGTCGACTGCAGCGGATCACGAGGTCCTGGGTTCGATTCCCGGTCGGGCATGAAAGTTAGGTATTGGGTTTTTCAATTAAGAAATTCTCAGTGCCAGCCCGGAGTTGGAAGTTGGCGGTGTTTCACCCCCGTGCCTCGGAGAGCACGTTAAGCCGTCGGTCCCGGTTATTATCACTAACATGATAATAATCGTTAAAGCCCGCCAACCCGCATTGGAGCAGCGTTGTGGGTCTAAGCTCTAATTCCCGCTCTCCTATGAGAGTGGAGGCCTGTGCCCAGCAGTGGGACGTTAATAGGCTGTAGTGATGATGATGATGATGAATCAAATCTCAAGCGGGAGCGTTGCCTCAACAGCATCCTGGCCTCCGGGTACCATTAGAGAATGAATAAAGGGTGCCCAATAAAATTAAACATTAGGTGCATTGAAATAGAAATAGGTACTAAAATTCTACATCAATGATTAGGTGTTTGTGGACTGTGGCCACACAAATTTATGAAAGCATTTTTGAGCCTATGGATCGCTGTATCATACTAATATTATAAATTCGAAAGTGTGTTTGTTTGTTGGTTTGTCCTTCAATCACGCCACAACGGAGCAACGGATCGACGTGATTTTTGGCATGGGTATAGTTGAGGACCTGGAGAGTGACATAGGCTACTTTTTATTCCGGAAAATAGGGAAAGAAAAAAACTTAAACCACGCGGACGAAGTCGCGGGCATCAGCTAGTCCGAAATAAAAGTTTTTTTTATAAGTAATAATATTAATACGACGCATAGCTAGAGATCGCTATTTCATTAATGTTTCCAGTACATTTCAGCACTATTCAAAATCATATACATGCGGTTTAGTTTAGTCTTCAGGATGTGTCATGTGACCTCGATATGGGCACCAGCGGCACGGCCAATATTCCGTTAAAATCAATCTTCCTTCGAACTGGGTCGACTGTCTTCTGAGACGGGAGTTTTGTTGATCAAAAGTAAAGACTATTCAATTTAAGATCCGATAACAAGCCTTAGCTGAATTGTTTGATGTCTAAGTTTTACAATAAACTGACAACTGTGAAATTCTTTTACAAAGTTGTTTACATACCAACATTTTGATTATAGAATTCGTTAAATAGGTACGCCTTGTTCTGGAAAGTCTATTATCGTAAATTAATTCCTTAGAGTGTATCTTCTAAGTATTCATTCTACTTATCTTAACGCTAAAAATATTATAAATGTTAATGAATATGTGGTTGTTCACGCCGCAACGCGTTTTTTTACATAATATATTATAGTTTATGTGCTTAACTAAGAGTGACATGAGCTACTGTTTAATCTGGAAAAATGCACGTTTCCCGTGGGCTGGCTTTAGCCAGGGAAAAGAACAAAACAAGATGATGCGCGCCACTTCGGCAATGCGGAATTTTGTTACAGTGAACGAATGAATGAATAAAGCTTTATTTAATTCCATACAAAGTAATAGTTAAGTACACTTCATTAATAATTACATTAAATTTTTTAAAAATAATTATGATTGGTAAAGTCAAGAAAGCCAGATTAAAAATTTAAAAAAAATATATTACATGACTTATAATGTTAATTATTTTGTATGGACCCCCTTCGGATGAAAGCGCCCTCCAAGTATTTCCACTATAGCTCTATCCCTAGCTGAATCTAGCCATCTTTGACCCGCTATCACCATTTTTTCATCTGACCATCTGGCATATGGCCTGCCTCTCGTTCTAGTGCCTCTGACCATCTGGCATATGGCCTGCCTCTCGCTCTAGTGCCTCTGACCATCTGGCATATGGCCTGCCTCTCGCTCTAGTGCCTCTGACCATCTGGCATATGGCCTGCCTCTCGCTCTAGTGCCTCTGACCATCTGGCATATGGCCTGCCTCTCGCTCTAGTGCCTATGACCATCTGGCATATGGCCTGCCTCTCGCTCTAGCGCCTCTGACCATCTGGCATATGGCCTGCCTCTCGCTCTAGTGCCTCTGACCATCTGGCATATGGCCTGCCTCTCGCTCTAGTGCCTCTGACCATCTGGCATATGGCCTGCCTCTCGCTCTAGTGCCTCTGACCATCTGGCATATGGCCTGCCTCTCGCTCTAGCGCCTCTGACCATCTGGCATATGGCCTGCCTCTCGCTCTAGTGCCTCTGACCATCTGGCATATGGCCTGCCTCTCGCTCTAGTGCCTCTTGGCCCTGGCCATTTAACTGTCCTTATGGTCCATCTATCGTCGATGTATCTAGCCACGTGACCTGACCACTTCCATTTTCCATAGTGCTGGAACTTAATTCAGGATATAAGCCATTCAATATATCAAAAATCTCTATTCCGAATCTCAGCAAAATCGGTTCGGTCTTTGTGGCGTGAAGGAGTAACAAAAATTCAAACATTCACATTTATAATAATAGTAAGATAAGACACACACGTACAACACACGTTTTTAGGCCCACTTGCACAAAGACTCTTTAAATTCATATAGTTTAATTTTTAATGCTAAATATCACTCCATAGCAACCGCATTACAAAATTTTACCAAATATGTTTAAAGCAAGCGGCCCTTAGAAGTTAAAAAAGGCTATGGGAATAAGTTAATCACAACTAATTTTACTTTTATTTTAAAGAAATCCTTGACCGATGACGTGAACTGCTTCACTAAAGTTCGACACAAAATTTGGACATTCAAAGAGGGTCTCACGAATATTAATAGGAGTCAATCTCCCCTTAAATTTTACTAATTGAATTTATTTCGAGCTACATTTGAGGAAATCTATTTCATTTCTGGTAAGTTATACCTATTTTGACTATGGAGGTATATATTATTATTATGATTGTAACTTAAAATACCTATAAGATAATACACATTTTATTTAGCTTCAATTTTGTTTATTTGTTTCAAGTCTTGATATGGACTTATTTTAGAATAGAACGCGAACGAAGGTCTCTTACAAGTTGCAAGGATCGCCGCAGAAAAGTCTGCTGCTGTCTCGCTTGACGAGGTCCACCCAGTGGGGAACTTCCAACGCTGCGCTGCGCTTAATGATGCCGGGGCACCAGAAAGCGCAGCGTCGCAGTTTTGGATCGCTATTCAGGGACCTTGGGACCCCAACGCCAAAAGTTTCTTCGAGCTTTGTGTCCCGTCAATTGGTCTACTTTAGTTTCGCAACTTATGTATTTAAGTTTAATTATACGACTGCCTGGAAAAAGGAGTATTTATACGACTGCCTGAAAAAAGGAGTATATTGTTTTCAGGGTTCATGTATGTATGTATGTAAGTATGTATGTGAGTTTGTATATTCCACCATAACTTCTATACGCCTGAACCGATTTTGATAAATGAGGTATCGTTAGAATCCCTAGCTTATTCCCGGTGACTAGGCTAGAAAATTTTTAAAAAAATTGATGGGGTGACCATGGTTTCGCATTAAAGACTAAAGTTGAAAAAAATATTCGAAAATAATATTAACTATATAATCATCATCTAGAAAATGATGAGTAGATTCCAAAAATATATAACACTATAGTTCAATATTCAGTGATTCACAAAAAAAAACATTTAATAAACATGTGATTTTTTATCACACGACTACCCAGAAAAGGAGTGTTATGTTTTCAGGGTTCGTGTATGTATGTGTGTCTACGGCAGAGCAGTCGTATTTTTTAATAATTTTAATTATATTCACTTGTTTTAATCTAAGAAATGAACTTGAATATATTATATATATATATATATATATATTTTGACGACCTCCGTGGCGCAGTGTGTAGCGCTGTTGCCTTAACGTGCGGAGGGTCCCGGGTTCGATCCTCGGCAGGGTCAATTTGGGAATTTATAATTTCTGAATTTTCCCTGGTCTGGCCTGGTGGGAGGCTTCGGCCGTGGCTAGTTACCACCCTACCGGCAAAGACGTGCCGCCAAGCGATTGAGCGTTCCGGTACAATGCCGTGTAGAAACCGAATAGGGGTTTAATATAACTGCCATGCCCCTAACAGGTTAGCCCGCTACCATCTTAGACTGCATCATCACTTACCATCAGGTGAGATCGCAGTCAAGGGCTAACTTGTAGTGGATAAAAAAAAAAAAAAAAATTACCTGCCACATGAATTTTATAATGCTCCAATAATATAACATTTCGAGATCTGTTATCTATTGTAATTTGCAATAAAAATTAATGAGTATGATTCCCCACAATAAATTGTATTATTTTGCCAGACCATTGTTCTCATCTTCTCGACAATATGGTTATTATATTATTGTTCACTTGAAAGGTTTCGAGGTTCTTCAAAATGTTTTATTGTACAGATCTTTTTATAAAGCATTGAACGTATTCCAATAGCTATGACGAAGTCCTTCTCCTCACGGGGAGGAAGTGTGAGTGTGAAGAGAGTGTGACTTTAATGTCCTTTGTATCTTACTAACTATACCTAATGTAAATTTTTTTATCCACTACTATCCCTTGACTACGATTTCACCTTATGGTTAGTGATGATGCTGTCTAAGATGGTAGCGGGCTAACATGTTTAGCTTTAATTTAACATTTTTTTCTCCACTCAGTAGAAGTGTAAGCAAGTTACACAAATATTTTTCATTGGTGTTTCACATAAAATTTCTGTTCACCAATATCGAATTCACAATATTATCATAAGTCAAACTTTACATACCTACTGTGTATAACAATTTCGTTGCTATAAAACTGAAAATACTGTCGAATTTCACACAGCGGAAATCTGGTTAACCTGCTATTTGTGTGATATATGTACATTTATATAAATAATTAGGTATCTACCTCATAAAGACTAATGGTAACTACATACGCCATCAATTATAATGTCATCCCGACCGAATTTCAGCCACGGCGGCCAATCTCTTGAGAGATTAGCCATCTGCGCGGGAGATATTAGTGCACAAGTGTGTGCGCAAACACAGGTGCACTCTCTGTTCCTTTACTCTCATAGCCCGATGGGACGGAAAATCCGACACGACCGGAGAGAGGTCAGGCGCAGGGCGGACGGCTTAACGTGCTCTCCGAGGCACGGGGGTGAGACACCGCCAATTTCCTAACTCCGGGCCAGTACTGAGAATTTCTTGTCAGAAAAACCCAATACTTGTGACCCGACCCGGGACTCGAACCCGGGACCTCGTCGGCCGCAGTCTAACATGCTAACCACTAGACAGTCACGCTATCAACTAGTTAACGTCATTAATTAGTTAATGCCTGTCTGCCTCCATAGCCAATCACATTATTCAGGATAAATGTTTTTTGTTGCCTGTCCTCATTCCTTAATCCAGCTATCACTTAAATACTCACTCGTACAAGCAAAAAAACTGACGCCACGCTTGGACACGCTCATCCAATAAAATCCGATTGTATATAAGTCGTCCAATAGTGATGTAGCGGAAACAAGGCAATATTAGTCGACTGTCTCTGATTTTGGTGATGTTAAAGTATGCGATTCTACCAGGGAACATAGCGAAGGAAGTGTGTAAATAGCAGTAACATGTTGGCTTCACTTCCGTAGCATAGCTCATCGTAGCAATGGTGGGTAGATCACATAAGCTTTGAAGACCTCACTTAACCACCTCGTACTTTCTTAATCCTACTTCGCTACGTCGTTGGTGAAAAGGCATCCCCATTCACTATTTATTCTACGTGTATTACATATTGTATGAAAAATAGCCCATGTTATGTCACAAAATCAAAGTACTTATTGGTCACAGAATTTTCAGCTTAAATATATGGGGACCTGTTTATCAACAAAAGTTATGCGAGTGAAATATCGTAATAGTTTGGGCTCAGTTGAAGGCAATGTTACTTAAATTGATTACATTATGCCGCTCCATCAATGTTTACTTCACCACAGCCTATGCCACAAACTCTCTAGCTTCTCTTATACGTTATGAAACAATGTTCCTCCGACAATATTTATAGCTTTCTAGGCGCTGATTCAGTATCTCGCCATGGATAATAAAATGGTTTCGAAACACAACCAATATTTATTTGAAAATTTAGTATACGTGCATAAACACATTGATAAATTCAAGAAGAAAAGTGATTGTCATAATGTCAATACTAGAAATAAAAATAAACTTGTAATGCCTACTTCTAGGCTTAGTAAAACTAGCAATTCATTTGTTGGAAACAGTGTCCGCTTCTACAATAAGCTCCCAGAAGACATGTTGAAAATGTCTCTGAATAAGTTCAAAGTTAATGTAAAACGTAAACTCATTAAAAAATCTTATTAGCATGTAAAAGATTACTTAAATGACGAGGAAGCTTGGCAATGATTTGATCTATTGGCTCTGATAGTTCCTTAGTTAAGATGATTTGTGAAATGGTGATAATGAAAAAAAAAAACCCCGGCTGAGTTTGTTGTGGGCTCTTCTCAGACCAGGGCGCGTTTGGAACCCTCGTAGCTTTAGTTTTAAGATACCGTTACTGATTATCACCATTATATATTATAAAAAACTCGACGTCAATAAGTGTAGAATACCTACCTAAATTGAATAAACGTTATTTTGACTTTGACTTTGACTTTGAAATAAATTTATACTTGTAGAAACTTACCAGTTAAAGTCTCTAACCATCACAATAAACCTGATACGCTTAACTAAGCAGAGCATTAAGGAGTCGGCCATTAATCTCCGCTTGATATATAAGATATCCGCTCGCAGACACAATGTATGTCTGCGTTGAGAACCTTTTAAGTAGCTCAAGGTCTATTTGTACCTTTCAGATCCACGCTGACGCTGCAACAAAGTCACTCCAGTATTACACCAATATTGCTTCTTTGTCTACAGGAAGTGTTACTCCGGACTCCGGAGTCCCAAATAATAGATTCGAGTTTTATTCGTTTTCTAGGAAGTGTCTTCTTAAATCATTCTTTTCTTCTAGTTTTTGTTGAAGTTTTGCCCGGATCAATTTTGGTGTTTTCTTATTATTCTTGATATAATCATTTTATTAGGTACGTGTCTCTGCTTATTTATGCACTCGATGTAAGTTATGTTAGACAACTTTTGGACTCTTATATACTTCAAGTCACTTTTTCGGAAAGAAGATTCTTATGAGAGGAACCGGCAGTTAGATCTTTCAAAATGCAATTCGTGTATCCATGCTACTTTGTCACTAGGAAACTCTACCAATTTCTAGTAAGTCACTTATGTATCCTCTTTTATTTTAAGTTTACGGTAAAGAGTTCGACTTGTTATAAATCTACGTTGTTGTTGTAATACAAATCGATCTAATGTCTTTGAATCAGCCCAGATCAATTCTTCTCTGTAGATTGTGTCCTTGATTATTATAGGACCGCCTAGATCGCTGTGGTTGACAAAGATCGATATTGCTGCTAGCACCCAGTGCTTCTGACAAACATCAGTCAATGGCTGGATAATTGATGTATAACAAACGTGGAGGGTGCATTTTCTCGCTAATAAAGATTTTATATTCTGTTCGACAACAAGTTTGTTAACAGCGCGAATATATTTTTAGAGACATTACCATAAAACAATGTTTTTTTTTGGGAATAATACTTAAATTTTAAAGGGATATCAGACCACAGTAACGTTCCCAGAGAATAGATAATGACTAAAGTTCTAATTCACGAACATTCAACGAACGAACCTGTGATGGATGGAAAAAGGGATAGCACTATTTTAGTACTGTCATTTAAATTTACAAGTGTATATGAGTGTTGTGCAGAATGCACTAAATACCAGTCATTTGCTAGAAATTTTAAAGGGATATCAGTACACAGTAACGTTCCCAGAGAATAGATAATGACTAAAGTTCTAATTCACGAACATTCAACGAACGAACCTGTGATGGATGGAATAAGGGATAGCACTACTTTTAGTACTGTCATTTAAATTTACAAGTGTATATGAGTGTTCTGCAGAATGCACTAAATACCAGTCTTTTGCTAGAACTCACTGGAAAAAATTATTAGCTCTAAAAATGTGCCGTGATGTATATCATCATTAAGTATAACATACTTATATAATAATTATACAATATGCACCACCACGGTTGACCGAAGGACAACGCACAGGCCACAAACCGGTGGACCTAGATAGTTGAAAAGGTACATTCCTCGTGTACCCTAGGGGTGTGAGACAGATTTCGATAAATTATTATTACATTAAAGATGATGAGACCGCTCCCAAAAACTTGGATCGTGCTCCGAAAACTTTATATTTATACCGTAAAGTCATTAAAGGGTCACTTCACCTTTTTAAAGGGTTAACAGTTTGTGTAATGTTGTTTTGGGTCAGTTAGAATCACGGGCAACAAATCTTAAAAGCCACCTGGGATTCAATTGTCCTTTGTAATTAATGAAGGTTTCTTTTGAGAAGTCTATCTCTTCTTACCTATACAGCATTTTTTTTGCTACGCCGTTTTCAAGATTTATATTATACTTGTGTATTGTGTATTGTGTATGTAGTTTATATTATAAGATCTATATTATACTTATATCGTTTTAATGAAGCACGATTAGTATTCATATTTAAGTAAATCCTTAATATATTATTATATAACTAGCTTATGCCCGCGACTACGTCCGCGTGGATTGAGGTTTTTTGGTTCCCGCGGGAACTCCTTAATTTTCCGGGATAAAAAGTTGCCTATGTGCTATTGCAGACTATATTCTATCTCTGTGCCAAATTTCAGCCAGATCCGTTCAGCCGTTGGCGCGTGATTGAGTAACAAACATCCATACATCCATCCATCCAAACTTTCGCATCATATATATACTAATATTATAAATGCGAAAGTCACTTTGTTTGTTGGTTTGTTGGTTTGTTGGTTTGTTGGTTTGTTGGTTTGTCCTTCAATCACGCCGCAACGGAGCAACGGATTGACGTGATTTTTGGCATGGGTATAGTTGAGGACCTGGAGAGTGACATAGGCTACTTTTTATCCCGGAAAATTAAGGAGTTCCCGCGGGAATAACAAAAAACTTAAACCACGCGAGAATCATCTAGTTTATGATATTTATTTGATTTGATAAAATAAAACTCCTCCATACGACGAATAAACTAATTATTGGCTAGTCAACGAGGAAATAGTGCCAGTGTTTTGGGCACCATGCCCATTAACGATTACTTGGAGGGCGTATATTTTTGTAAATATAATTAGTAATAGTTTATTCTTAATTTATCATTTCTTTATTTAATTTTTTGAATCCTAATCATAGGTTAGTAAATTATTAGTGTCAAAAACTGGTCTTAATTTATTTACAATTATTTTTGTAAACCAGAGTAACCACTGTTGAGACAATTTCGAAATAAACTAGCATTGTTTTTCATCAACAAGAACTATAGGTACTTAATGGACTTCACCAAGTCCATTAGGTACTAGTTCTTGTTCTTTCTACCGTCCAATCTTTAATTCAATGAAGTTAGGTGCACTGAATCTTATTATTCAACTAGATGACGCCCGCGACTTCATCCGTGTGTATACCTACCTAAAGTTTTTAAATTCCCGCAGCTGTTTTAACCCGACTACGGCAAAGCCAAAAGCAGGTGCTATGATTTTAGCAGTTTATGTATGTATATTGTATGTATGTTTGTATTTATGTTTGTTCCCACCGTAGCGCCTAAACTACTGAGCCGATTTTGATAAATGAGGTGTCAATCGATTCGTTGTTACGAGTTTAGTCCGGGTAACATGTTTAGGTTACATTTTACACGAACAATAGCGACATGACGGATGTTACATCCAAACAAGTGAATATAATTAAAATTATTAAAAAATACGACTGCTCTGCCGTAGCCCGTAACTATCTACTACATAACGATACCACAGTCATTAGTTACCTTTGGAATCTTATTCACATTTTTATTAAATGATATTTTTTTGTGAATCACTGGATATTGAACTATAGTGTTACATATTTTTGGAATCTACTTATCATTCTCTAGATGATGATTATTTAGTTATACTTATTTTCGAATATTTTATTACAACTTAAGTCTTTAATGCAGGACCATGGGTCACCCCATCAATTTTTTTTTTTAATTTTACTAGCCTATGTCACTCGGGATAAGCTAGGGATTCTAACGATACCTCATTTATCAAAATCGGTTCAGGCGTATAGAAGTTATGGTGGAATATACAAACTCACATACATACATACATACATACATACATACATACATACATACATACATACATACATACATACATACATACATACATACATACATGAACCCTGAAAACTCCTTCCTTCAGGCAGTCGTATAAAAAGTGGGGTGCTCTGAATTTTTGACTGTAGGTAGTTGGGTTACAGATTTTTAATTAATACTTTGTTCTTTTTTTTTCTTGAGTTGGGCTGTTTGTGCGTATCAATAATTTTATCAGAGAAACATTTTGGAAACAGATCGTAATAAAATATGTATTAATTAATCATTTCCGTTAACTCAAAAATAACGTTCCTCATTGTATAAGAGCGAAGTATTAATTTTCCTAACCTAAATTTAAAAACCACACTCATTTGTGAATAGTTCGTTTAAATTCAATTTGTAAGGTAAATAAACAAACCCGAAACATTTGAATTTCTCTCAAACAGCTAAATATTCATGAGGAATACTGTGAAACCACTTTGCTCTAATACGAGTAGGAATATTTTGATAAGAAATACCCATATATTTGCATTAATTAAAAACTGTAGGTAGGTATAACTTAAGGTCAGCGAAAATTTGTCGAAAGTGAAATTCAACTCGAAACTAGTAACTAATCGATTTTCTTTATATCTGTCACCGTAAGATTGCAAAAACCGTTACATTGTAATCCAACTAGCGATATTGTAAACTGTCGACGGATTGTGAACCGTTTAGGTTAGGGTTCGACATAAATGCAGGTAGTGCCCGCATGATGCCCGCGACTTCTTCCGCGTGGATTAAGGTTTTTGACTCCCGCGGGAACTCGTGAATTTTTCGGGATAAAAAGTAGCCTATGTCCTTCCCCGGGATACAATCTATCCCTGTACCAAATTACCTCAAAATCGGTTGAATAGATGGTCCGTGAAAGCGTAGCAGACAGACACACTTTCGCATTTATTATATTAGTATGGATTAGTATAGACTACATTCGTAATTAAACTTTAATTCCTTAGTTTTAAGGTTTATAATAATATCTTTACAAGTAAAATTTAATTAGTTTTCACTTCTATCGGCAGTCCCTATGACTGGCAAATATTTATTTTATTTTTCACACCACTCGCTCAACCACACCTTATTACATGGCCTGTTATCTAAGGTTAAAGTAAGACATTAAATCCCTAGGGTTATAATGTGATTTGAATTTAGAATCATCGCGCATCTGAAGCAAAATCTGAAGGAAATTCTATTCATTCCAAAGAGGTTTTATTCATAATTCTTATTGCTATATCCATAAAGTCTAATTTCGGTAAACAGAATGTGTTCTCAGCAGGCGCGGCCAACTCGATTTTCGAAAACCGAAGCCGTGGCCCAGTAGATTCGCACGCGACATTTGTTTGTCAAATCGAGTAGGCCACGCTAGCTGAAAGAAGTGGTTGTATCGCGAGGTGTGAAAAGTAGAGTATTCACCGTAGGGGTAATGCTGTATTAATCTTGGGCGCCCCTAATTCCCGCGCTACTCTCAGGATTCTAGATGCAACACCCTCGCTACGCTCGGGAGTTACTCTAAAATCCCTCGTTCCGCTTGGGATTTATCCCGGCGCCCTTGACATAATACATCGCATTACCCCCGTGGTGAATAATCTACTATTATCGCAGGTGAACACCACCATAACACAATATTTTAATAATAATAACACAAACTTAAAGAAAATACCTATAAGAAGGTGAAGAGAAGGAAGAATACAAAAGTGGGCTAGCATCTCATCAGTAAACGCGCGTTTTTCGAGCTAGATAGGTGAAAAAGTGTTTTTATAAGTACCTAATTCCTTTAGTATGTGAAGATGAAAAGGAAAAAAAATGTCAGTAGCTATATTAAAAAAAAAAATCTAACAATTTCTTCAGGCAGGACAATAGATCTTTGACCGCAATCGGAAATAAGGCCCGAAATCCGGTGTTATCGGATCTCCCTAGTCGGCAATATTTTCTATAGGTTCCCATTAGAAAAGTAAACATCTGTAAAAACACCCTAAATGGCTTTCAACTTCTTTATTTGTGAGCCATTTTGCTCGTTATTTGTGAGAGGACGCTGAGAAAGATGGATTGCGCTGCTTAAGGCCAGGACAAAGATAAAATGGTGGAATTTAGGAATGGATTTGTCCCAAAATTACCTCAATCTGATAACGTTTTGAGGAATTTACTTCCCGCCTTATTGGCTTTAGAACCTATCACTTAATACGAGAGGATGTTAATCTAATATTAACAATTTTAAATTATTTATACCGTACTTTTTATTTCATGCTTTTCCTTAAATTGTATAAAATGTTCATACATTGTAATAAAATTAAAATCTTAATTAAATCTAAATTAAAAACTAAATTAAAAACTAAAAACTAAACATTAAAAATATCATCTATCCCGCTGCAATGAGGCAGTGTACCCAGAACGCTGTATACGCTTTATACCGTACTTAATTAGGTTGTTTGAAATCCATAATATCCATAATCCATTATCCATACTTCCACACTTATCCATACTTCCATACTTATCCATCCATACTATATACTATATATACTTACTATATAATATTATAAATGCGGAAGTGTGTCTGTCTGTCTGTCTGTCTATCTGTCTGTCTGTCTGTCTGTCTGCTACGCTTTCACGGCTCATCCGTTCAACCGATTTTGATGAAATTTGGTACAGGGGTAGGTGGTATCCCGGGGAAAGACATAGGCTAATTTTTATCCCGGGAAATTAAAGAGTTCCTGCGGGAATCAAAAATCCTAATCCACGCGGACAAAGTCGCGCGAATCATCTAGTAATATTATAAATGCGAAAGTGTGTCTGTCTGCTAAGCTTTCACGGCCCATCTGTTCAACCGATTTTGATGAAATTTGGTACCTACAGGGATAGTTTGTATCCCGGGGAAGGACATAGGCTACTTTTTGCCCGGAAAATTCAAGAGTTCCCGTGGGAATCGAAAAAACTTGGTCCACGCGGACGCAGTCGCGGGAATCATCTAGTATTTTAAATGCGAAAGTGTGTCTGTCTGTCTGCTACGTTTTCACGGCCCATCCGTTCAGCCGATTTTGATGAAATTTGGTACAGGAATAGGTTATATCCCGGGGAAGGACATAGGCTAGGCTTTTTATCCGGGGAAATTAAGGAGTTCCCGCGGGAATCAAAAAAAACTTAATCCATCGAAGTCGCGGGCATCATCTAGTTTCTATAATGCAAGAAAACAGAGAAAACAATTTGAAGTCAAACACTTCTTAATCAAAACTAGATAGGTAATCTCATCTTGCTCCAGAAATAGTTTTACTTGCCCTAGGTATTAATTATTCTCGAATTACAAAACTGATTTCAATAAGGAAAACGGCTTCATAAAATACTGTAACACTTAGTTTCCTACTCGCACGAAATTCCGAAAAACTAATAAACCTGAAATATTCCATTACCCTCACTGTAGGCATGCAGACAAGATGAGTAGCCCCACATTACAGCTTGACATAAGAATTTTATTATCGGACATCCCGAAGTTAGGTAAGTAATTAAATTTCATAAATATTTTAGTCACAAAGAGCGAAACAAACGAACCGAAAATAGACCTCTTCGCCAAATCAAATTATTTGTTGATTATATACTTTTTAATTTGGCTGACTTAACTACTTTACAAGCCAAATTAACCGACACGGACAGTAGAAACCACCGAGAAGGTAACTCAGTGGTTGATTTTAAAAAGCAGACACGAAATTACGATCTTTTGTGTTTAAAATTCAAAATTATTCTTTTCATGATGTCGTCCATAAAGATAAGTAAAAAAGTAAAATATACTTTAATGTACACAAATATATGAAAAGACAAAAACAATCATCTCATCTATATATCTATATATATAAAATTCAAAGTCCTGACTGACTGACTGACTGACTGACTGACTGACTGACTTATATATCAACGCACAGCCTAAACCGCTAGGGTTAGAGACTTGAAATTTTGACAGTAGCTTCCTTTTGTAACGTAGGCGCTCACTAAGGAAGGATTTTTCAAAATACCACCCCTAAGGGGGTGAAATAGTGGTTGAAAGTTTGTATCAAAGTCCGTCATTTCTCAAGTTATATCTATGAAACTTTTTTTTATTTCATCTATCCATACATATGGTTTACATTTTTAAATATTTACACAAAACAAAAATGAAAAAACATTTAAAAATATAAAAAATAGCGTTCCACCGGTCTCGGGAACAGGGTCCAAGAAACCGGCGGTCAGGGCCCCAGAGAGAGGAACCTCCTGACGATGCGAGCCGTGTCCAGGAGTACAGCCTTCTGGATCTGGCCCTTGACCTAGCTACCCAATGAGAGCCTGGAAAGATGTTGGTCGAGGCTCTTGGCTATAAGACCATTAGTAGTCACGACTATCGGTACAATGATTGCTGAGTCCACATTCCACATGGCGACAACCTCGTGAGCCAAGTCTAGATACTTGGTTAGTTTCTCTTTCTCAGCTTTCACTAGGTTCTCGTCATGCGGGACAGTAATATCAACAATCATTGCACGGCGTTCTGATCGGTCTATCACCACTATGTCAGGCTTATTGGCTACAATAGTCCTGTCATTGATTGTATTTCAAGGCCAGTTGTTGGTGGATAATCCTGGCCACTTGGTTATGTCTGTGTAAGTATTCGCCGTTAGCCAGATGAGAACAACCAGAGACAATGTGACGGATAGTTTCTCCAGGACGGCGACACGCCCGACATATGTCTACCGTTCTATCCTTCATTATGTATTTTCTGTAATTGTTCGTCATCATGACCTCGTCCATAATTGCACATACAAACCCTTCGGTTTCCCCAAAGAGGTCACCGAAGCGCTGCCAGGCCACGGACGCTTCAAAGTCCACATCAGGTCCGTGGAGGGCCCGATAAAAGCGTCCGTGAAGGTCCTTACCTTGCCATACAACCCTGCGGTCATTGGTACTGAGCACTACAGGTATGCGCCAGTTCTCATTAGTCAAGGGGAGCGGCGTCAGCCCTGTCCACCGTGACCACATCGCGGTGCATCTCCGCCTCGGTGTGGAGAAAGTACTCCCTGAGATTGCACACCTCGCGGTTGTGGAGGTTTTTGGCATTCAAAAGGCCTCTACCCCCACATTTCCGCGGGATGTATAGCCTCATCACCGAGGAGCGTGGGTGATGCATCCGATATGCGGTCAGCAGCGTACGAACTTGTCTGTCCAGGGCGTCCAGCTCAGTCTGAGTCCACCTGAGTATGCCGAAGGAGTACATCAATACCGGCATGACCCAACCATTGAAGGCGCGCACCTTATTGCCGCCCGACAAAAGGCTTTTCAGTACTTTCTTCAGGCGGCCAAGGAAACGCTCCCTCACCGATCGTCTCATGTCGGCCTCTCTGATACCTAATGCCTCCATCATGCCCAGGTATTTGTAGGTTTCAGTTGGGGAGAGCGATCTGAGGTATATGGAATCCGAGAGCTCAATACCCTCAGATTCCACAATCTTCCCTCGCTTTACATGCATGACCGCATATTTGTCCAAACCAAATTCCATCCTAATGGAATCACTAAAGGTTTTAGTTGCCTTTAGTAACTCTAGTAGATGTGATTTGTTGGGGGCAATGAGTTTTAGGTCATCCATGTAAAGGAGGTGTGATATAACCTGACCTCCTTTCCTCAACCGGTAACCTAGCCCTAAATTCTCCAAGAGAGTACTCAGAGGATTCAGGGCCAGGCAAAACCACAAAGGGCTCAGGCTGTCGCCCTGGAATATGCCTCGCTCAATCTTTATAGGCTCCGCGCTCCCCAGGGTTCGGCGACATCCCGGATAGTGAAGGACCGTCCTCCACTGCCCCATACAGGTCTGTAGGAAGGTGCGTAGTACTGTGTTTACTTTATACAGTTCTAGCACCCTCCTAAGCCATGTATGGGGTACAGAGTCGTAGGCCTTCTTATAGTCTATCCAACATGTTGACAGATCCCTTCGGGAGCGCTGAGCCTGTTGTCAAATGGCCATATCAATGAGGAGAAGCTCCTTAGTACCACGAGAGCCATTCCTACATCCATTCTGAGAAATAGACATGATAGAGTTTGTATTGATATGATCGTTAATTTTTGTTCTCAGAATGGATGTAAGAAGTTTATATAGTGTTGGTAGGCACGTAATCGGTCTATAATTTTTGGGTTCCGTGGTACTACCTGACTTATGAAGCAGGAGGGTAATACCTGTTGTGAGAAACTGGGGTAACGACTCTGACTCTAGAGATGATTGGAATTGGGATGCCAAACGAGCGTGCGAGCTGCGTAACCACTTTATCCAAAAGTTGTGTAGCCCATCCGGCCCAGGAGATTTCCAATTGGGCAGGGGACGGGCTGCAGAAGCTACGTCTTCAGGGGTCATAGTAACAAGTCCCATTTCTGGGATTTGATCGCACGCTTTCTCTACATCCATAGTCCAACCATCATCAGTGTGAGCGACAGGTACCGACCAGATGTTGCGCCAGAATGAGGTCATGGCTTCATCATCCGGCAGGCACGTATCGTTGACACCTTGGTCAGGTTGTTCCCAACCTCGATATACCCGCCTCTGATCGCTTTGGAAAGTGCGATTCAGAGTATATCTCTCAACCCGGCTCTTGTATCTACGAATACGGCTAGCCCATGCAGACCTTCTGCTTCAGGAAGTCAATCCGCTCAGTGACGCGCGCCATATAATCTTGAGGCCTGATATCAGTCCCCAAAAAAGCGCGCCTCACAAAGCGCATGACTCTAGGACGCGTGTTACCCTCCCTGAAGCAGAGTAGTTTTCCAATGAGTGCCCTAGCTCCATCAACACGACGCTCGATCCTACACTGCCAGGCTGGTGCGGCAGGCTTCGGTCTTGTTGTTGTATCATTATTAATAAACTTTACATTAGCAACACGACATGCCGCAACAGCCGCACAGTACAGGATCGAATGTGTGTCGAGAAGGTTTTCGCTGCTGTCAAAATAATTCGGCAGCATCGAATCCAGTGCACCCATTAGCGCTTTGTTCTTATTTTTCCATGAAACTTATTATTATTATTATTATTATTATTAGTATAAGAGTTATCGGTAAAAAATAAAGAAATACGTGTTTCACAGTTTTTGAAAATTCTACCCCCGAATGGGTAAAATAGGGGATGAAAGTTTATATGAAAGTCTTTCATTTCTCAAGATATTTCTCAAGTTGTATCAACGAAACTTGGTATTTTGGCTTTAGGTAATAAATAAAGAAGTACGTGTGGCACAGTTTTTCAAAATTCTATCCCTAAAGGGGTAAAATGGGGGTTGTAAGTTGGTGTAAAAGGCCGGCGTTTTTCAACTTAAATAGCCGTGAAACTTGATATTTGGGCCACCGGTTTAAATTATGAAATACATAATTCACAGTTTTTATAAATTCTATCCCAAAGGACGTTATATAGTCCTTCAATCACGCCGCAACAGAGCAACGGATCGACGGTTTTTTTTTAATGGGTTCTTCCCGGAAAATTAAGGAATGCCTATGGGAATTAAAATACTTATGCCACGCGAACGAAGTCGCGGGCGTCCGCTAGTACATATATATAAAATCGGTAGCTAATCAACGCACAGCCTAAACCGCTGGGGTTAGAAACTTGAAATTTTGACAGTAGGTTCCTTTTATGACGTAGGCGCTCATTAAGGAAGGATTTTTCGAAATTTCACCCCTACGGGGGTGAAATAGAGGGTGAGAATTTGTATGAAAGTCTGTCATTTCTCAAGTTATATCCATGAAACTTGGTATACGAGCTACTGGTTCAAAAATGAAGAAATACGTGTTTCACAGTTTTTAAAAATTCTACCCCCAGAAGGGGTGAAATAGGGGATGAGAGTTGGCATGAAAGTCCTTCATTTCTCAAGATATTCTCAAGTTATATAAACGAATCTTGGTATATTCGCTATCGTTAAAAAATAAAGAAGTAGGTACGTGTGTCACAGTTTTTCAGAATTCAACCCCTAAAGTGGTAAAATAGGGGTTGAAAATTTGTATAAAAGGTATAGCCATGAAACTTAGTATATTATGTGATGCGAGTTGAAAATTAAGAAATACGTATTTCACAGTTTTTGAAAATTCGACCCCCAAAAGGGTGAAATAGAGAGTTGGTCCTTTAGTCACGCCGCAACAGAGCAACGGGTATTTTGCACGGGTATTTGAGGACCTGGAAAGTGGTATAGGCTACTTTTATCCCGGAAAATTAAGGTGTGCCTGTGGGAAAATAAACTTATACCACGCGAATAAAGTCGCGAGCATCCGCTAGTAATAATGAATACGGCACAACAGGCGGCCTTAATATTACAGCGATCTCTTCTTATATTATATACTAACTAATATTATAAATGCGAAAGTTTGGATAGATGGATGGATGGATGGATGTATGTTTGTAACTCAATCACACCAGAGCGGCTGAACGGATTTGGATGAAATTTGGCACAGAAATAGATTATAGTCTGGAATAACACATAGGCTACTTTTTATTACGAAAAATTGAAGTTTCCTAGATCCACGCGGATGAAGTCGTGTGCATCAGCTAGTGTGTTAATATGAGATAGCGATCTTTCCGTTAAATGATACGTTAGCATGTCAAATGTGGAATAGATATTAGAATATTAAGCAGATCTTAGTTAAATACCGACTAGATGCTACGTCTAAGGAGATAGGCACCACATCCGCGTAACATGTTTATTATTAAAGTAATATGTGGTGAACATACGACGAAGAATCCCCACAGAATACTAATGATCTCACAATATTCGCCTAGAATATGAATCATCGAAAAAAGTATATCACTTGAATATAATATTTTCGTGAAAACTTTATTACACAACTGCCCATAGAAAAGAGTAGTTTTCGTTTCTAACGATACATACATAGTAGGTACATACATGTATGCATGAAACCTGAAAGCATTACACTCCCTTTTTTGGGCAATCGTGTTTTTAATTTATTTTAATTATTTATTATTTATAGCTTGTTTTTCGAGTGTAATATTCATAAGGGTCCACCATTCACATACCTCGTCTTCGCGTTGCTATACCTTCTTTTCTGATAACACCTTCTTTATTATTCTTCCAGCGCATTTCTTCCAGCACACATAAGGGTCACTATTCACATCCCTCGTCCTCGCGTTGCTATACCTCCTTTTCTGATAACACCTTCTTTATTATTCTTCCAGTGCATTTCTTCTCTGCTATGAGATAAGTCCAGTGGATGCCTGTGTCAAGTACTTCCTTGATCAAATGAGTCCAAGTTTTCAGGCTATGTCCGCGTTTCCACATTCACATAACACCTAGTTGATAAATATTTCGGGTATGGTTTCGATGGTCAAGTTTTGGATTTCTCGGTATGAAGATTCACTTGGCGCAAATTATATAAGCTAACATTTAAATTAATATTTTTTTTTTTCTATTACTGCTCACTACGATTATCACATTAGCTTTATAAGTACTTATTTCCTGATTCCTATAGACTTCAACAACACCTCTTTGGCGACCTCCCTGGCGCATTGTTCAACGCTGTTGTCTTAGCGAGTGGAGGTCCCGGGTTCGATCCCCAGAGTCAATTTGGAATTTTCTAAAATTTCCCTGGTCTGGCCTGGTGGGAGGCTGCGGCCGTGGCTAATTACCACCCTACCGGCAATGACGTGCCGCCAAGCGATTAACCGTTCCGGTACGATGTCGTGTAGAAACCGATTAGGCGTATGGGTTAATTATAACTGCCATGCCCCTTACAGGTTAGTCCGCTACCATCTTAGATTGCATCATCACTTACCATCAGGTGAGATCGCAGTCAAGGGCTAACTTGTAGTGGATAAATAAAAACTTGTACAGTCCGTATAGGTACTTACTTTGCTCATACGAGTGTAATGTTTGACTATCTCCCGAGTGTCAGCCTAATTGAGCGCTATCCTTTGTCAGCCTGTGTAAATAGCTTTGGCTTTGTAAACGTGATCGCGTTGATCCCATCATTTAATGGGTTCAATACATAATAAGGTATTTACCTCAGCAGTGATGACTGATGACTCTTACCTATCTGTTTCTACGGGAAATACCTACTGAGCCGTACAATTTTAGTAATATAAATTTATTATAGGACGAATATGTATCAATTTTATTGCAAAATCGTTACATTTTATCTTTTCAATTATTATTCATATTTTATTACAATTATAATATATTCTCCTATTTATTTGTACACATTTTTATAAAATTATTTCTAAATACATTTTACATATTATATATAAAAATACTATACAAAACACATTTAAAAATAATCCTATACAACTTCCACCCACTGCGGGGCCTTAAAGACCCAAGCAGCCGGTGGTCAGGGCTCCAGAGAGAGGAACTTCCTCACAATTCGCGCCGTCTCAAGGATAACCACCTTCTGTATCCGACCCTTAATCCAACAATCAAGCGAAAGCTTCTTGAGGTGTTGATCGCAACTTTTCGCAATAAGACCGTTAACTGATACAACCATCATCGGTACAATAATTGTTGAGTCAGCATTCCAGTATTACAATTATTATTATTTATACCATACCAGATGACGCCTGTGACTTCGTCCGTGTTGATTAAGGTTGATTTTCCGCGGGAACTCCTTTATTTTCCGTGACAAGAAGTAGCCTATATCCTTCCCCGGGATGCAACCTATCTCTATAATTTCTTTTTTCCGAAACTGTTTGTATAGATGGGCCGTTAAAGCGTAGCAGACAAGCGGACAGACAGACATAATATAATATTAGTATAGATATGAATTTATGCAATACAATATATTATTATATCCCTATAAAGACATCAACCCTTAAAGCGGGCATAGGACGGTAGGAGCGGAATTCGTGCAATAATGTTCCGTTTGCATACATCGTCGCTTTTCCTACGAAAGGACCTAACTGACATCGAGTTAATTGTTCAGGGCAAGCGTTTTTCGGTTTCGTGCTCAACTATATTGTCCACAGCTTGCTCAAATAAAGCTATATTAAAATTAAAAAAATATTCTTATAATCTGTGAATCAAGGCCTTTTTGCAAGTAGGAATTGTCTTATTTAAATGTGCGTATTCATTTAGGTAAAAATATTTAAAACAGTTACGCCACTTCATGAGAACTTTGTTTTTCTGAAAAATTAATTACTTAGGAGATACGACTGTATTTTTTACTGAATAATTAAATCACATTTAATTCAAAATAATTTGTTTTTTATTTCTTTATATATAATAATAATTAGGATAGTTTTAAATCATTTTTTTAACTGAAAGTTTTTGGATTCGTACTATTTTGGATTTTTTTACTGCCCAAGGTTTTATACATTTTTTGTCACCAATTTACATACATTTTTAACTCTATCAGTTAATGTCTAAGGTATTCCGTCGCAATCAAAATTCAGACGTAAGTGAAAACCCCATTTTTATTCAATATAGTCTAGTTCACACTAAATGACGTATTTTCAGTTACGTCATAGTTGATAGATTTTTATTTAGCTGATCACTGAATAAAAATCTTTCTAATAGCCCTAAGTATAACATACGCCACTTAGTATGATTTCCTTTTCGCAAATGAGCATATACGCCATACTTACCGTTTGTCCTAGCCAGTAAACGGTAAAAGATATGAAAAAGTCGATAAGACAGATCGACAGAGAATCAAAAGTACATTATTATGATGTATTTAGTGCAGTTACGTCAAAAGTGTCAGATAGGTCCTTTCGTAGGAAAAGCGACGACATGATAGGTACTTTATTTTTCCTCTTGTCTTATATTTGATTCTACTTTGTCCCAGTAATATTACGTTAAACCACAACTTCAAAAAGGAGTTTATGAAGCCACTTTTGAAACCTCAACTTAGAGACTGGTTGTAAATAAAACGACGCAAAGGAAATAAATGCGCAAGCATATATTTCTACTAAGTCACTTTGTACGAGAAAAGTTGAATTAAAATTACTTACGTCGCAATTACTGAAACAATAAAGTCGCGCGAATGTTGTTATATTTTGTAACCGCTTGTATTATATTCCCTTGTTGTGTGCGTGCAAAATGTTCGGAATAAAAATGTACACACACACACATTAGTACACAGATTGTTTATCAAATAAGTGTTATACTTATTATTGTTGAAGTGAAACTCCTTTAGAATCGTGATTTGAAAATTCGATGAAACGAATAAGCGACACTAAAAAGAGACAAACATATTCATAATAGGATTTAGCCTGCGAGAGAATGAGATAGAATACAAGACAAGAATTTATCTCATTCTCTCGAGCTACTTTTCTGAGGTTTCACTTCTGTCTTGTGTGAATTGCACACACACTTTTTGTGTTGTAGTGAGCAACAACAAAAGATGTTATTCAAATAAGACAGCTGTTGCTAAAAGCTTTTAGTCCTACTTATAGTTGGATCTCGGAGTCTGATTGAGTAGGTAATCTGAATCAAACGCAACTGTAAAATCACGTATTTATGGAAAGGTATCAATTGCCTCTATTAGAATTAACATTTTAACGTTTCTTTCTTTTCACCGACTCTTTTTGTGGAGCAGCTATTGTGAAAGGATATCGTCCATTGGTGATAGGCCTATATTACTAACAAGATGATTCCCGCGACTTCGTGCGCGTAGAATAAGTTTTTTCGATTCCCGCGAGAACTATTTAATTTTCCGGGATAAAAAGTAGCCTATGTCCTTCTCCGGGATATAAACTATCTCTATACCAAATTTCATCAAAATCGGTTGAATAGGTAAAATCGTAGCAGACAGACAGATAGACAGACAGATAGAAACACTTTCGCATTCATAATATTAAGTATGAATATGGATTTAAAATTATTAATTTAATATTATCTCGAAAGATTATAGCCTATGTCCTTTCCCGAGATACAACCTATCTCTGTACCAAATTTTATCCAAATCGGTTGAACAGATAGGCCGTGAAATCGTAGCTAGCAGACAGGAAGATGGACATACAGACAGAAACACTTTCGCATTTATAATATTAGTATAGATGGATATGGATATGGATTAACGTCCACCTACCGTGCCATAAGGGACAGAAATCTGAATATATAATCAGTATTTGGAGCCCCTAAAGTTTAGATACTGTATGTGTTTACGTTACAAACAATGTAAATACCTACATTCAGTTGCAATACATTGCATTATTGTTATCCAATGTAAGCAAACTCTGTATAATTAATCATTTATTTACCCTTCGCCTATCTCTTTTGTATAAACAATAATAATATCGGAAACATTATATTTTATATTGCAAAGTACGTTATCTCTAAAAATCATTGGGTAGAGCACAGTGAATCTGACAGAGTTACTTTCCTCATATTCGATATAAAAAGAAGTATGTTTAACACGGCAAAAATACTCATTCACACCTTTACAAATACCTCAGGTGTGGAAGAGTTACGTTTAACAATGTATTATGGGTATAATGGGCCAGTTTTCTATTCATCTATAAGTCTAGACTCTGATATCATCGGTAGCAAAGGTAGCAACTTATTATGAAGAAAGGGTAACTACAGCACTTTTATAAAAAATAATTAACTTTCGGTTGTTCAAAATTAGGTACATTAGGTAATTGTGGTATTTTTATTTTTTCACTATGCCCATTAGGTACAAAGTTTAGGTATATGCGACAGCCGGCACTGTATTCCGCAAATCTAAATCACTGGTGCCTTTGCTAAGAGGGGGAAGGAACTATGAATTCTCAAATATTATTGTCACCGTAAGATTGCAAAAGCCGTTGGATTGTAATCCAACTAGCGATATTGTAAACTGTCGACAGATTACAATTTAACGCATTATTTTTCGGTAGATTGTAATCTGTTAGGTATATTAACCCGATAAAACCTAAGTATATATAATAGATACAATGAATATTTCAAAAATTGACACTCGGAACATTGAACGGATCACAATCCGTCGACAGTTTACAATATCGCTAGTTGGATTATGATCTAACGGTTTTTGCAATCTTACGGTGACATTATCAAAACCAGCCGAAAATGGAACCGGGGCTCTCCCACTAATAACTCAGGAAGATCCTTAAAATAACTCAACTGTTTCCACGATAAAATCAAATGTAAATTCGTACGTAAGCGTATCCGAGTGCCTAGTTAGAGATAGTCATCCCATTGGATCGCGACCAGTTTTATTGTATAGAATATCGTCAAGCACTTGAACTTGACTGGCGCTCGATCAATTCCATATCGATCGAATACGTAAACAAGTGAATATAATTAAAATTATTAAAAAATACGACTGCTCTGCCGTAGACACATTCATACACGTAACCCTGAAAACATAACACTCCTTTTTTGGGCAATCGTGTAGTAAAAAATCCCCCTCGTATGGAAGTACGGCTACCACTGCTACCACGTAACGATACCACAGTCATTAATTACCTTTGGAATCTTATTCACATTTTGTTAAATGATATTTTTTTTGTGAATCACTGGATATTGAACTATAGATATATATATATTTTTGGAATCTACTCATCATTTTCTAGATGATGATTATATAGTTTTTTTTATTTTTTTTTATCTACTACAAGTTAGCCCTTGACTGCGATCACACCTGATGGTAAGTGATGATGCAGTCTAAGATGGTAGCGGGCTAACCTGTTAGGGGCATGGCAGTTATATTGAACCCATACCCCTATTCGGTTTCTACACGGCATCGTACCGGAACGCTAAATCGCTTGGCGGCACGTCTTTGCCGGTAGGGTGGTAACTAGCCACGGCCGAAGCCTCCCACCAGGCCAGACCAGGGAAAATTCAGAAATTATAAATTCCCGAAATTGACCCTGCCGGGGATTGAACCCGGAACCTCCGCACGTTAAGGCAACAGCGCTAAAAATCTAATCTTATTTTCGTTTTTTTTTTTTTCAACTTTAGTCTTTAATGCGGAACCATGGTCACCCTATCATTTTTTTTTTTTTAATTTTACTAGCCTATGTCACCCGGAATAAGCTAGGGATTCTAACGATACCTCATTTATCAAAATCGGTTCAGGCGTACAGCAGTTATGGTGGAATATACAAACTCACATACATACATATACATCACATACATGAACCCTGAAAACAATATATACTTACTCCTTTTTTCAGGCAGTCGTATAAAAACTCGATAAAACGATACCAAGTTTGTGGGTGAACAGAGCGTGTATAAGATTAACCCAAACCTCCGGATAAGCTTCATTTCCACGTTGAGCAAGATAAAATTCCTTGCAGATTATTATTTTATCTTCTGACCCCATAAATTAATTAATAAAGTCATCTCAAGGTAGATGAAGGATTAAATGGGAAAGGACGGTACAGTTAAGATCAGAAACGCTTAAAACGAGTTAGCGTTATACTCAGTAGGGAGATTTCCTCTCGTTTATTTAAACATAGAACCAAATACGACATTGTGTACATCTCGGCGGAAGCAAAGAGCGGAACCAAGGTGCGGCGTCTTTCTTGATAACAACTCAAAGTAACCTTTATTAACTTTGCCATAAAGTCCTTGATTGTAACCCTGCATAGTTAACTTGAACACCAAACAGATTGAGTCCATTTTGAGGGAATTCGCTGCTCTAGTTTTTGGCAACTCTATGCCTATACCGACCTAATAGCATAATAGTTAGTATTCTGTGCTAATAGGCTTTAAGGTATCATCGCTACCATCAAAACGAATGTTACTATTAAACCTTATAGTATTTTCATTCTAATAAGCTATATTATGAAAGCCAAGAAATTACAGCTCTTTTTTATTTATATAAAAGTAAAATAGAATACCTACTTACTTTGTAAAGCAAAATATACTTCTCGTATATTTTGTGTATGTGTCACCGTAAGATCGTAAAAACCGTTTGATTATAATATACCTCGCAAGATTGTGAACTATCGAAAGATTGTGAACTGAACATACTGATTACAATATAACGCATTATTTTTCGGTAGATTAAAATCCATCGAAGTAAAACCGTCAAATTGTGAAATACCGTGCGACGGAACGCACCTAGCGCGCTGATTGGTTGAACGGCACAATATGCCATGCGTCGCCATATTTGTTTGATAATTCATTTCTGATTCATTTGTTGTCGAATGTAAACAAACAGTGTTTTGGTGATTGTAAATTGATTTCGTGTTGAAAATAACTCACAGCTTTAGAATTCGTTACATAAAATTGTTGTGGAAGTAAAATGACTCTATGATTAACCAAAGAAGTGCAGTTTGAATGATACTAGATAAGTTAGTATTCGTCACTGAGCATAGCCTTAAATTACAGAAATTTTGCGTGTTTTAATATTTTTTATGCGCGTGAACCTATGTGATCTCATTTGATAACATTTACAATGTCGGATATTGAGCCTATCTTTCAACACCGACCAATCAGGGACGGCCTTCGGACAGCTGACAATTTAACGCGCGGCAGATTGTGATTTAACAGTTTCACTTCGATGGATTATAATCTACCGAAAAATAATGCGTTAAATTGTAAGCCGTATGTTCGGTTCACAATCTTGCGAGGTATATTATAATCAAACGATTATTACGATCTTACGGTGACATATGCATGCCGATGAGCTACAGTTTAGGTAAATAGGTACATGATTTCTGTTGGCCTGAAAAAAAGAAATGTTCTATTGGCCAAAAGAAATTTCCGAGTTGCGATTCATCTGACACACGCGGAACTCGGCTGTTGATCTCTCTACAGCTTGGGGAATGAGGGAATAGAGACAGCATCCATGTTTGCACTTACACTCTTGTTACAACCGTACCTAATTGGATGTCAGTAAGTGTTGTGCCCACGAAGTTATAGGTAAAGACCTTGTAAAGACTGAATTGCTTATATCTCTCAGACCAATGGGATTAATCCGTGTTATATCTACTTGAAGAAAATACCTACTTATCGCTATCTCACTTCGACTAACAAATTTGAGCGAGAGGTCGGTCACCAGTGGTGTTCAATCTCTCGTTTTCGCTCGGCAGTTGAAATGGGATAGCGATAAAATGAGATTGGCTTCAAATAGGTATTTAGAGTGCGCACTCCATTTACTTTACATAACTTTGTGTTTGTGCCTAACAGATCGTTACATAAAAACCCAATTTGTTGTGGTTTTGGCTAACAGATCGTTACATAAAAACTTAATTTTGTTGATACGAACGCGAGCTGGAGTCATGGTCTTCTTAATTACTTATTTTCAAGAAAAAAGGTTAATTGAACAAATTTGCGAGACAAGAATTTGCGGAAACGGAAAAATGAAAGGAGGCGAAGTTTGGGAATTTTTTGTTGGATGGGTAATTAATGAACTCTCGTAATGGAAGATCTCGTCCGCTAACGAGACCGACGACTGAATATTAAAACGATCAGTTTTCGATGAACCTTAAATTCATGTACTTTATTTTCCTGAAAATAATTGCCCAGCATATGCTAATGTCGGTTGAGTTAGGTTAGTGTGACGTATATATGTCACCGTAAGATTGTAATCTAACGCTTTTTTTTCCATAGATTGTAAACAGTCGAAAGATTGTGAACCATTCAATGTTTTAAGTGTCAATTTTTGAAATATTCATTGTATTTACGTTTTCTTGTCTCTTTCTTGTAGGTTAGGTTAGGGATCGACATAAATAATCAAGTAGTGCCAGGCACTTAGTTTCTATCGGCTTAATAAACCTAACAGATTACAATCTACCGAAAAATAATCCGTTATATTGTAATCATTCGACAGTTTACAATTTCGCGAGTTAGATTATAATCTAACGGTTTTTACAATCTAACGGTGACATATATATTCGAATACCTACGTTGTTTTTTAAACCAGTACTGACACCCGCATTTGAATTACTTACCTTGCCCCGTTTTTGTACGACTGCCTGAAAAAAGGAGTATATTTATACGACTGCCTGAAAAAAGGAGTATATTGTTTTCAGGGTTCATGTATGTATGTATGTATGTATGTATGTGAGTTTGTATATTTCACCATAACTTCTATACGCCTGAACCGATTTTGATAAATGAGGTATCGTTATAATCCTTAGCTTATTTCGGGTGACATAAGCTAGTAAAATTTAAAAAAAAATTGATGGGGTGACCATGGTTCCGCATTAAAGACTAAAGTTGAAAAAAAATTTTCGAAAATAAGATTAACTATATAAACATCATCTAGAAAATGTTGAGTAGATTCCAAAAATATATAACACTATAGTTCAATATCCAGTGATTCAAAAAAAATATCATTTAATAAAAATGTGAATAAGATTCCAAAACAGTGGTATCATTACGTAGTAGCAGTGGTAGCCGTAGGTACTTCCATTCGAGGGGGATTTTTTATTACACGACTGCCCAAAAAGGAGTGTTATGTTTTCAGGGATCGTGTATGTATGTGTGTCTACGGCAGAGCAGTCGTATTTTTTAATAATTTTAATAATATTCACTTGTTTACTCCACTACGTGTAGCCCATGACTGCAATAATTTTACTAGGAAATGGTATGGTAAGTGATGACGCAGTCCAAGATAGCAGGGGGCTAACCTGGTAGGTACAGAAACATTATTTGGATGTGTAAACAATGATCTTTCGAAATAGTCTCTCGATGAAAACAGGTAGAAATATCTGGACGAAATGTATGCTTACATAATTAATTAATTAAAAGCAAATTGTGTTTATCGTAAATAAGTGAAACAAAGAAGAAAAAAAGATAAACTTACTTACTGTAAAAATTATAAATGGCTTCAGTTTTCTTGTTTCCCGAGGACAGAGATAAGGATTAGGCGACAGGCGAGACGGGTTTTCGTACAACGTGATATACTTAGTAATATATTAAACTAGATGATTCCCGCGACTTCGTCCGCGTGGACCAAGCATTTTCAATTCCCGCGGGAACTCTTGAATTTTCCGGGATAAAAAGTAGCCTATGTCCCTCCCCGGGATATAACCTATCCCTGAACCAAAATTTCATCAAAATCGGTTGAACAGATGGGCCGTGAAAGCGTAGCAGACAGACAGACGGACAGACAGAGAGACAGACACACTTTCGCATTTATAATATTATAGTATTATAGTATGGAATGGATGTACTTACATCTTCACGTAATACCACAGAATAGGTACGATGTAGTAATACACCGCAAGGAGCATTAATAGATTTAAGGAGTTAACCGTCTTTTAACACTAGAAAGATTCAGAGACTCAGTTCGCGAGTTAAATGCAGAGCTAATGTATGGTGACACAAACAAAAGCTCTGCATTCAACTCGCGCGCGTACTATAGTGGCAGCACAGAATAGGTAATAGTACGTTGTGGCAGCCGGAAATTGTTGGTTTTAGAATGATATCGCTCGCTCGCTAATTTGAGCATATTTATGATATGCTCAAATTATTTATAAGTACGTAGTAAGCAGCCTTACTTAGAAATAAAAGACTAGCAAAGAACTTGGGCATGATGTTGATCTCAGTACCTACTTTAAATGGCCAATGTTATTAACAGGAAGTTGGCTATATAATTTCAATTTTTTTTTGGTTATGGTTATTATCACTTACATGATAATAGTCGTTTTAGTCCGCCAACACGTATTGGAGCAGCGTGGTGGGTCTAAGCTCTAAATCCATCTCTCCTATAAGAGTGGAGGCCTGTGCCCAGCCGTGGGACGCTAATGGGCCTTTAGATTTGGAATACAGCGCGCACAGCGTGCTACAAACCAGTCGTTCCCCTCTGAGCGTGGACGTTTAGCGCAAACGCTTTGTCTTGTCCGGTCCCTTGTGTGTAGTCTATCCATAGATAGCCATCACACTACAAGCTTTTATTAATATTGATAAGTCGGTTCAGAAACAAAAAAACTTGAGAGGTGTCATAAAAAGGGTCGTTACAACTTTTGGTCTTAATTTTTTCCGTCTAACCCCCTTTTGAAACGCGCGATAAGGAACTTTGTACCAAAAAAATTGGGACTACCGATAGAGGTGAAAACGTAAGGTTTATATTTAAAAAAAAATTAAAATATAAACCTTAACTCTGAGGCATCAAAGTTTAATTTCGAATGTAGTATATTTATATTTAAGACCTTTTGTCTTCGTAACAACGCGAGCATGTCGGTGTTCGCGAGCATGTCGGAGCGAGCTGGTGTCGGTGACGCGAATCCACAAGTTTACCCCCTACCAAAAAGTGCTCAACTCAGCTAAAGAAGTTTTCACTTCAAAAGCTTGCTCAGCACCATGGGCTACTCAAGGAGAGCTCATTCGATTTCATTTGCATATAAAAGGCAACCTATAAAAAGGCCTTGGATGTTATACTTAATGAAGCTCGAAGTAGATAACTTGGCTTTGTGTCAAATTCAGTAGCAAGCCTTGGTCTAGTATGAGTAAAAGTTATATTTTAGATTTACCTATCAAATATCAAATAAATATTATAAATGCGAAAGTTTGGATAGATGGATGTATTGATGGATGTATGGATGGATGTTTGTTACTCAATCACGCCGCAACTGCAGAACGAATCTGGATGAAATTAGGCACAGAGATAGATTATAGTCTGGAATAGCACATATCAACATAGACTACTTTTTATCCCGGAAAATTAGGGAGTTCCCGAGGGAACCAAAAAACCTCAATCCACGTGGACGAAGTCGGGGGCATCAGCTAGTATCATTTAAATTTCAACCGATTTGAATTTGGGAGCAGTCGTGTTAACCTACTGATCTCAGTGGAGACCACAGGTGGAGACCAATCCTAAATCTATGCATGCACTATGCATGCGATTTCGATCACGTGAATTTAGGTTTTTCAAAAATACCGTATCAGTTAACCTTCAATTTCTCAGCATAAAACTTAGCCTATGTTCTTCTATATATGCCCACAAAAAAAACACGTCGATCCGTTGGATCGACGTGTTTTTTTTTGTGGGCACATTTGAGCACAAATAATCATACCAACAAACAAACACATTTAGCACTTCGCAGTTATGATAATATAGGTAGTCACTATCAAATCTGTCCATCTGTCCATCTAATTACTTAGTACAGAGTTAATTGGTTGGCCTCGCATGTTCGTTATCTTATCTTCTACGTATCGACATAGATAAATAAGTTACTGACAATACATAATATTATCGTTGGTAAATCTCTGTTACAGATCTATCTAGCTGAAATATTTTTATTTATCCTACTGCAAATAATATTCTTCCGAATCATTTTCCGATTTCAATTATTGTTCTTGTAATTCTTTCCGAATGTAACTTGACGAAGCGAAACGAGATCTCCGACTTCATTTGTATATAGAGAATAGCGAGCTTTCCGTCTATCTGTCTATCTCAAAACCTTATAATTGTCTTTTTTAATTTATCTGTAACTAGATGATGACCGCGATTTAGTATGCGTGGATTTTTTTTAAATTAATCCACGCAGACGCAAAATATAGCCTCTGACCTTCTCCGGGATGCAACTTATCTGTAATACCTTTCACCAAAATCGGTTTAAAGGATGGGTCGTTAAAGCGTAGCAGACAGACACTTTCGCATTTAAAATCTTAGTATAGATTGATTAAAAAGACAAATCTTTCAAAATAAATAACCACCATGAACTGAATTCTCAGATTCCAATTATTTACTTTTTATTCCACTGAGCTAAATTAAAAACAGAGTTATGTTTTTTACACTGATACACCTACCCAGGAATACATATTTCTTGTCATTAAATAAACACCAGATTCTTGTCATGTCTTTTAATATGAAGCAATGTAAACCGCAGTCGAGTTGGGAATTAAAATTAAATCAAAACTTGTTTATTTGAGTAATTCAGAATAATCCAGACAGAAAACAGCTATACAATTTAAAATTGTATTCTGCCTATGTCAGACTAATTAGCCAGCCGCAGACCATCGGTCCCCCACTGGCACGCCTACAGCTTCAAGCTTATTTTAGCTATGTAGGCTTCAAGATTAATTTCGCCGATTAGATCTGTGGCATGAATGACGAAAATTGAAAATTCTTAAACTATTGCAACTGACCCTTTGTCTTTATTAAAGCATTCAATATCAACAGTATCGACTGCTCAAGCAGTTTCAGTAGCACCTGACGCTTGAAAATAACTGTTTACTTTGCATGCATACATTTACGGAAAAAATATGCACTGTATAGTTACGTTAGTTTTGGATGGATATAAGTTGAATAAGGGTATGTAGTTAAACTATACTTAAACTATACGTTTACATTATTTATTTAATAATTTAGAGAAGCGACTCAAAATTCATTTAAACATAAATCCACACACATCTATTTACATTTTCATTTTGCGGGATGTTTATCCCGGAAAATTTGTTGTCCATTTCCGGTATGCAACCTACCCAAGCGTTAAAGTTGAAATGGCTGTGAAAAGGTACCTAACAAGCAGACAGATAGACGGACACACTTTCATATTTATAATACTCCATAATTCATGTAGGTACCTTAATTCCACAATAATGTTTAAATTCATGTAGGAGTATGTTAGTAAGGTTAGGTTATTAAGTCTTCTCAGTAGGACCGTTCAGAAGCTCATAACAAAAATATTTTATTGATTCGTCTCGAGGAAATTTTCCTTTCAACTTTGTAGCATGTCAATACTAATTTCGCTTTTAGATACAAATAAACAAAACGCCTACAGCTATAGTAAGTATCTCTTAAGATAATGTGGGCGTTACACGTGGACTAAATAAACTTCTGAAGCATAAGGTTACAACAGAGTTGAATTGGTAATTGTACCTATCATACTAATATTATAAATGCGAAAGTGTGTTTGATTGTTGGTTTATTGTGTTAGACGGAAATTCAAAAGGGATTGCATATGGTATCACTTCTATGGTTTTGTAGAGTGGCAACACTGGTCTGGGACTCTATGATTGATTGTATTAATATGGTGGATGTGTTGTTCGTGTAAATTGCTGAATAAAAGTATATTAAATGGTTATCCAGTGTTTGGACTTATTAATTGGTTTGTTGGCTTGTTGGTTTATTAGTTTGTCCTTCAATTATGCCGCAACGGAGCAACGGACCGACGTGATTTTTGGCATGGGTATAGTTGAGGACCTGGAGAGTGACAAAGGCTACTTTTTATCCCGGAAAATTTAGGAGTTCCCGCGGAAATCAAAAAAACTTAAACCACGCAGACGAAGTCGCGGGCATCAGCTAGTAGCTAATATTTCTAGATTTATTTCTGCACAAAAATAACTATGTTTATAATAAATCAACACATGGCATATTCGGTTAATATCGAAGATACCTAACTCCTTTAGGCCAGGCTTTGGTTTTACTTTTCAACGATTTTGTTACTCAAATATGAAAAAACATTTGAAATGGCGTTTTAATCAAGATACTTTTACGACAAATTTGGCCTTTGGATTTATAATTTCCTGTATGCCACGGTGACACAGTCCCATTGCGTCATTATACTAAGAAAAGCCCCTATCAATATGATGCAGTGATTTATGGAATGGGGTAACAACTAGCATCCGCACCAATGAGCAATACGGCGTAGAGAAACAATAATAATTCAGTACGAAACGTTTATTTTCAATCTCATCGTATTAAACAAAAGGAAGAATGAAATTCATGAAAATGGGCCATTGTTACGTCATAAAAGGTACATGGTATCAGATAAAATATGCGCACCACCGCCCTCTCAAATTGCTGAAAAAGAAAAGCCGCTGACACAATGCATATTAGTATAAATAAAAACCCATCGATTTACCAACTAAGGATACAACATTAAGTACAAAATAATACTCAAAAAGCGTCCACAGTCGCTTATACAAACACAGCTATATATAATATAGACTGAGACACCAAACGGTTTACAAAAACCAACCATATGAACTCATTATTAGGTTACATTTTGTAATAAAAGTTCGACACATACGACATTTTGCAATGAATCAGTGGAAGAATTTCTTTATTCCGAAGTAAAGTGCTATAGGAGTCGCCAATTTTTTATTTGATATTTTTATTTTTTTTAATAGTATTGGTGATAGGTGATTTTATAAAAATTATCTTTATGTATTTGTGTGTTTCGGTGTTACGAGTATTACGTATTAAATATTTTATTTACGTATTTTAAATATAACACAGTTTCTTCTTGGCAGGATAAAAATTTCATAAAGTAGTAAGATATCGCGGGTTCGAATCCCTCACGAAATTCACGAATTGAAATCCATACTTAATATTATTATAAATGCGAAAGTGTGTTTGTCAGTCTGTCTGTTTATCTGCTACGCTTTAACGGACCATCTTTTCAACAGTAATAGGGATAGATTACATCCCGAAGAAGGATAAAGGCTGCTTTTTAACCTACTTTCAACAAAGGAGGAAATTCTCAATATGGTGCATATTCAAAAAAATTTATGTACAACGATTTAAAAGATGTTTCTTAACCGATTTGAAAAAACTGCCTGTCTGTCTGCTACGCTATCCCGGCCCATCATTTCAACAAATTTTGCTGAAATTTGGTATGAATGTAGTTTATATCCCGGGGAAGGACATAGGCTAAGTTTTATCCCGGAAAAATAGGGAGAATCTAGACTAGTTCTTAATAAATACAAAACCTGGCGACAAAAATGAAAAAAGTACCTTGAAATAAATTACACTTATTATAAACCAGTCTTTTAGAAGTATGCTTTTTAGGGTTCCGTACCCAAAGGGTAAAAACGGGACCCTATTACTAAGACTCCGCTGTCTGTCTGTCTGTCTGTCTGTCTGTCTGTCTGTCTGTCTGTCTCCAGTCTGTATCTCATAGACCGTGATAGCTAGAAAGCTGAAATTTTCACAAATGATGTATTTCCGTTGCCGCTATAACAACAAATACTAAAAATTAAAAATATATATATATTAAGGGGGGTCCCCATACAATAAACGTGTTTTTTTCGTATTTTTTTGCTCAATATTAAAAACGGTAACAGGTAGACGGTTCAAATTTTCACAGAATATTAACTTGTATATTACCTTTCAAAATAAATAATTAAATATCAATAAAGTAAATATTAAAGGGGGGCTCCCATACAACAAATCTACAAACAAAGTTAGTTTTGCGGTTCATTAACAAAGGTATAGGTAGGTAGGTAATACCTACTTCTTGAGTACGGAACCCTCGGTGCGCGAGTCCGACTCGCACTTGGCCGGTTTTTTTTCAATGTTTTCTATCTTACACATGTAGTGTAGACATACGTCTATATATTTTTCAATAATAGCCTTGCTCAAATCATATATAGTTCGCACGCGAGTTGAATGCAGAGTAAATGTATGGTGATATACATTTACTCTGCATTCAACTCGCGCGTGAACTGTACATGGTGAAATTATGTTCTTGTTGTGGGCATCGGTTTTTGGAAATAAATTCATATTTACAAGAAGCTACAATATTTTAAAAGTTTGTGATATAATTACCCAATAATCGATAAAAAAAAATTGTCCAATAGAAAAAGAATATGGCATCGTACTTTAAAAGTTAACAACGATTTCTTTTTCTATGATGATTATAATAAATGCCAGATATCGATTATGATAGATTATTTCTTATCTAAGGAATTCGAAACGGTTTTTAGGGTTCCGTAGCCAAATTTGGCAAAAACGGAACCCTTATAGATTCGTCATGTCTGTCTGTCTGTCTGTCCGTCCGTATGTCACATCCACTTTTTTCCGAAACTATAAGAACTATACTGTTGAAACTTGGTAAGTATATGTATTCTGTGAACCGCATTAAGATTTTCTTACAAAAATAGAAAAAAAAACAATAAATTTTGGGGGTCCCCATACTTAGAACTGAAACTCAAAATTTTTTTTTCATTTAACCCATACGTGTGGGGTATCTATGGATAGGTCTTCAAAAATGATATTGAGGTTTGTAATATCATTTTTTTCTAAACTGAATAGTTTGCGCGAGAGACACTTCCAAAGTGGTAAAATGTGTGTCCCCCCCCTGTAACTTCTAAAATAAGTGAATGATAAAACTAAAAAAAATATATGATGTACATTACCATGCAAACTTCCACCGAAAATTGGTTTGAACGAGATCTAGTAAGTAGTTTTTTTTAATACGTCATATAATAAAAATATTTTTAATAATTTAAAACTTACTACAGGTTTATACGGAACCATCGGTGCGCGAGTCCGACTCGCACTTGGCCGGTTTTTTACATTACTTACCGATTTTAAACATACCCATATTAATTTATCAAAAAAACCGGCCAAGTGCGAGTCGGACTCGCGCACCGAGGGTTCCGTACTCAAGAAGTAGGTATAATTACCTTTGTTAATGAACCGCAAAACTAACTTTGTTTGTAGAGGTTTACTGTTAATATCAAAAAATTACGTTTTTTGTATGGGAGCCCTCCTTTAATATTTACTTTATTGATATTTAATTATTTATTTTGAAAGGTAATATAAGTACAAGTTAATATTCTGTGAAAATTTGAACCGTCTACCTGTTACCGTTTTTAATATTGAGCAAAAAAATACGAAAAAAACACGTTTATTGTATGGGGACCCCCCTTAATATATATATTTTTTTAATTTTTAGTATTTGTTGTTATAGCGGCAACGGAAATACATCATTTGTGAAAATTTCAGCTTTCTAGCTATCACGGTCTATGAGATACAGCCTGGAGACAGACAGACAGACAGACAGACAGAGAGACAGACAGACAGACAGACAGCGGAGTCTTAGTAATAGGGTCCCGTTTTTACCCTTTGGGTACGGAACCCTAAAAATGGGCACTTTAAATGTACCAGTTTACAACTTCAATATAAGAAAAAAAAAATTAACTACTCCATATTTTTTGTATCCATTTCGCTCCGACGCGCCTCTATCGCGTTCTCTATTGGCGCGTAAGCGTGTGAACGTGATAGCTGCACGATTGAAATATTGTAATTATGATGACAAAATAATTAATTTAGGTAAGATTGCGTGATTATTTCGCTACTATAACGTAAAGTAAATGTATATAAAGACTTTTCCTACCTAAAATATGATACTCCATCTCTTTTTTCGCATCTTTCGGATTGTTTTAGTACTTTATTACGGAGCAAAACGGCATGTTGTCGCTTGGTGTACTCATGCGTGACTGAGGTGAGGACTGTTCAGAATATCTATTTATGAACAGTTTGACCGTGCCGTTTTTAGCGTTTCGATGGTGCGTCTAAGGTATTGGTAAGTCAATGTAAAAACCGGCCAAGTGCGAGTCGGACTCGCGCACCGAGGGTTCCGTACTCAAGAAGTAGGTATAATTACCTTTGTTAATGAACCGCAAAACTAACTTTGTTTGTAGAGGTTTACTGTTAATATCAAAAAATTACGTTTGTTGTATGGGAGCCCCCCTTTAATATTTACTTTATTGATATTTAATTATTTATTTTGAATGGTAATATACAAGTTAATATTCTGTGAAAATTTGAACCGTCTACCTGTTACCGTTTTTAATATTGAGCAAAAAAATACGAAAAAAACACGTTTATTGTATGGGGACCCCCCTTAATATATATATTTTTTAAATTTTTAGTATTTGTTGTTACAGCGGCAACGGAAATACATCATTTGTGAAAATTTCAGCTTTCTAGCTATCACGGTCTATGAGATACAGCCTGGAGACAGACAGACAGACAGACAGACAGACAGACAGACAGACAGACAGACAGACAGACAGACAGACAGACAGACAGCGGAGTCTTAGTAATAGGGTCCCGTTTTTACCCTTTGGGTACGGAACCCTAAAAACGATATTAGAATTATTGTATAGTAGGTACATATAAAAGCGTTTCTGCATGCAAATATAAGTATGCAATAAATACTTCCTGAGAACACCGCCGCAGAAAATTTCATATATCTGTATTTTTCACGTACGCGGAAGTAATAATCGCGAAATCGGAAACTAGATGTGGCCTGCTAAGTATTTACGTGCATAAAATTTTTGTACGCTTCAAGTAAAACGTTTTAAGTGGCACAGTCGTACTCGTAATTATATGATCTTTAGGTATTTAACGTCCCGTTATAATTTAAACCCGTAGCCCAAACGTCAAGTTTCATGGCTATAACTTGAAAAACGCCGGCCTCTTACACCAACTTACAACCCCTATTTTACCCGTTTGAGGATGGAATTTCGAAAAACTGTGACATACACGTATTTCTGTATATTACACCGAAAGCGAAATACCAAGTTTTGTTGTTATAACTTAAAAAATATCTTGATAAATGAAGGACCTTCATCCCCTGTTTCACCCCTTTGGGGGTCGAATTTTCAAACATGGTGAAGTACTTCTGCATATCTAACTGAAAGCCCAAATGCTAAGTTTCATGGCTATAATTTCAGAAATGAAGGACTTTCATACAAACTTTCAACCCCTATTTTACCCCTTTGGGGGTGGAATTTTGAAAAACTGTGCCACACGTTCTTTTTTATTTATTATTTAAAGCCAAAATACCAAGTTTCGTAGATACAACTTGAGAAATGAAGGACTTTCATATAAAATTTCACCCCCTATTTCACCCCTTCGGGGGTAGAATTTTAAGAAACTGTGAAACATGTATTTCTTTATTTTTTACCGGTAGCTCATGTACCAAGTTTCATCGATATAACTTGAGAAATGACGGACTTTCATACAAACTTTCAACCCCTATTTCACCCATTTAGGGGTGGAATTTTGAAAAATCCTTTCTTAGTGAGCGCCTGCGTCATAAAAGGAAGCTACTGTCAAAATTACAAGTCTATAACCCTAGCGGTTTAGGCTGTGCGTTGATATATAAGTCAGTCAGTCAGTCAGTCAGGACTTTGAATTTTATATATATAGATAATCAGACAGCTATTTATACACAACAGTCTAAAAAAGAAACGGTCAACTCTCGTAAAGTTTTGGTCGACGAATGCCCGACCGTTTCTTAAACTTTACTTGGGCAATATACAGACTCAGCTTAGCGCAAATTAAGTGGTTTCCTTTTTTAGAGATATGAACTACCAATGGTTAAAACAACTCAATAAGCAATATCCCTTCATTAATAGGTGTTATAAGTAAGGCAGCATCGCCAAAACTCTTCACGCACGCACAACGATTCATAAAAGAAGTGACAAATATTGGATAGAAGCAGGCGTTACTTTGCGGAAGTCCATGTCCATGTGTGAAGTCCAAAAAAAAACTTCTTAACAATCGTGCATCGAGGTTAAAATGGAGGTGGGCAGGGCATGTCTGTAGGACCAAAGATGATCGTTGGACCCGTTTGCTACTAGAATGGAGACCACGTACCGGCAAACGAAACGTAGGAACAACCATCTCGTTGGTCGGACGACATTACCTTGACATGACAAGCTTGCGGGGAAAACATGGAGGAGGCTTGCCCAACATCGGGAAGTGTGGCGTGCACATGAGGAGGCCTATGTTCAATAATGGATGAAAAAAGGCTTATAAAGAAGAAGAAGAAGAAGAAGATTGTAGGGGCAACCCGGCCCAGCTCCGGTGTCGGAGTGAGGCGTGCGTTGGGGGTATTTTTGAGGGTTTATGTGGTGTGGTGAATGTCACGGGCATCGTGTTCGAGATACGCACTGTACCACATAGATTTGCCTTTTGTGGTGGATTGGATCGGGTTGAACTTCTAGTTTTTTCATTAGAAGTGACAAAATAAAACATAGAAAATACACATTATACTAGTGGCTGCAATACGGTTTCTAATCTAGATAATCTTTATGGGTTTATACGTCAAAGAATACATCCACAAAAGAAAAATAACTTCTTTTACTTTTACTGCGTATTGAAGCCGAAGGCGGTTTTATACTCGTATAAATCAAAGAGATTAATTTAAATATTTTCTTTTATTACTTACCATTAATGGTTTGTTTTATCGAATATTACATTTTGTGGTAACGGATATTAACTTAATGGTAACATTTAAACTCATGTTGGGTTGAAAACAATGATTGTATGTGTCTGCTTAATTTTAAAAAGAGTTATTAGTAGCAACTTAGAGACTTACTGCATTTATACATACTAAGTACAAAAAGTTTTGAAAGGAAACCCTTTTTCTCAGTGTTAGTTTTTTTTTGTCATATCAATTTGTCTGCGTGGAATAAGTTTCTTTAATTCAAACGGGGACGCCTTAATTTTCCGGGATAAAAAGTCTTTCATCATGTCATTCTCCAGGTCCTCAACTATACGCATGCAAAAAATCACGTCGATCCTTTGCTTTGTAGCGGCATTGAAAGACAAACCAACAAACAAACACACTTTCGCATTTAAAATATTAGTATGATATGATAGTACCCAATCTCTAAGTTGAGACTCTATTAAAAGGAAATGTCATTCAGAATTAGGTACAATGTAGGATTCTAAACAGCGATAAATCACAGAATCGTGCTTGATTGGTATTATTATAAGACAGATCTAAATATTATCTGACGAAAAACCTCTTTAAACACTTTTTCCGACGAATCTTAATTGTAGTATGATATTTTATTATGTACCTAGGGCACGTTAATTGTTTTAAGTCGCATAAGAAATATTTGTGGCTCATAATGAGCAAAACTTTGTAAAAAGTCGGTTACATGGGCATCTTGTTAAGAGACGACTATTTACAGAGCGGTACCCGAGCTCATCAATCAAGATTAGAATCATAAACCGAACATGGAACGTGGAGCTAAATAAAATTCTTCAAAAATCAAGGGAACTGAACGCAAAGGCTTCAAAGGCAACATAAATGAAAAAAACAGGCGTTTGTGATTGCATAGCAAAAAGTTGCCTTTTGTTCTCTCTGGCACCAGATGAATGCCTGAAAATGGTCAGAGGCATAACTTAAATACAAAAAACTAGAATCCGGTTCGATCCTCAATAGAGGCGATTTTTTTAAAAGAGCACACATGAACGCTGTTATGGTTGTATCTCTTTCCACCAGCAGGTATGTTACTAACCACTGTCGAGCTGAGTTGATAATATTAAATCGGTTCCAACCGAATCTCTTCTCTGTCTCATAACCGCGTCTGTATTTTTGTGAGTTTAGTTCAAAACCATTCATACTAATATTATAAAGCAGATGATTCCCGCGACTTCGTCCGCGTGGACCATGTTTTTTCGATTCCCTCGGGAACTCTTGAATTTTCCGGGATAAAAAGTAGCCTATATCCTTCCCCGGGATACAACCTATCCGTGTACTAAATTTCATCAAAATCGGTTAAACAGATGGGCCGTGAAAGCGTAGTAGACAGACAGACAGACACACTTTCTTATTTATAACTAGATGATTCCCGCGACTTCGTCCGCGTGGACCAAGTCTTTTCGATTCCCACGGGACTCTTGAATTTTCCGGGATAAAAAGTAGTCTATGTCCTTACCCGGGATACAACCTACCCTTGTATCAAATTTCATTATAATCGGTTGAACAGATAAATTTTTTGATTCCCGCGGGAACCTTTGAATTTTCCGGGATAAAAAGTAGCCTATGTCCTTCCCCGGGGTACAACCTATCCCTGTACCAAATTTCATCAAAATCGGTTGAATAGATGGGCCGTGAAAGCGTAGCAGACAGACAGACAGACAGACAGACAGACTTTCGCATTTATAATATTATTAAGTATTAAGTATGGATATTAGTATGGATGCGAAATTGTGTCTGTCTGCTACGCTTTCACGTGCCATCTTTTCAACCAATTTAGATGAAATTTGGTTTAAAGTATCTTTAAAATTTAATCCCGGAAAGGGACATACTTTCTTATCCCGGACAATAGAGGAGTTACTCGGGAACTTAATCCACGCGGACCAAGTCGAGGGCATCAGCTCGTTTATTATGGTGCATGCATATTATATTCTACGACAGTACAAAAAAGCGATATTTTGTAATCAACTCGTAGAGAAAATATTGGGCGCTTACATTGCTAAAGCTATGCTGGCGAAACCGTTGTGATTTATGAGACACATTCAAATAATGAACTACCGACTACAGAATGTTATATATCTAACAAAAATTATACTCGAGTGAAGACGGGTTGCGACTTATATCCAACATTCTCTTCTAGGCTCCTAACATAACATTTCGAATACATCGATTATATCATCGACATCATAGAATCTTGTTAATCCTTAATGTTTTTAATTGTTATATAACCTTAAAGCTTCCTCTAGCTTATATAATAGCTTCTATTACTGCTTCCTCCAGTTGTAATCCAAAAAAGGTATGTGTTACATGACGTTGGATCTTCTAAGCTAAGAACAATATGCGGATCGCTCGCCAATGATCCCTTTTATCCGCACTTCCCATTTCTCTCTGCATTATATCACTGACGGAAGTTGACATCCGCTACTCAAGGGGATTTTACAGTTCAGATAGATTTTTATAGATCTACAGTGTAGATGAAATCATCATCTAGTAGTGAGAGTGTAGATTCTACACTCTCACTACTAGATGATGATTTCATACCTCACTTAAATTCTCTAAGATCATACCTGACGCCATGTTTTATAAATGTTAGGATAAGTTAGCCTCCTAGTGTAAATTGCTTTCACAATCCCTGATCTCTTCTTTCCACACCTGCCACCTGTGCTGCCACTTATCTCTCTATAATAAATCACTCGAAAACATGCATCTACCATGATATATGAGTCAGCATATAAAACGTTTTCACGTGTCAAGTTCCTTGGTCAATGAAACTGTCTCTATAAGGCGCTATAATTGTTCGACTAAAAATGTCACATAAGTTAGCGATACAGGGTAAACTCTGGCAATCCCTATGATCACTTCTTTCCGCATTGCAACTTATCTCCCCGTGATAAATCACTCGGAAACAGGCATCGTCTGCGACACATGAACCCGCATTAAATACGTTTTAGTATAAGTTTTATCAACCCTGGTAAAAGAAACTAGTCTTTAAAAATGATCGTCTAAAATGTTGCAATAAGTTAGCTAAACAGTATAAATTGCTCTCGCAATCCCTATGATCTCTTCTTTCCGCACCCGCCACTTATCTTCCCGTGATAAATCACTCGGAAACATGCATCTACCATGACGCATGAGCCAGCATCAAACACGTTTTCAGGTCTTTGAAACTGTCTCTATAAGGCGCTATAATTGTTCGACTAAAAATGTCACACAAGTTAGCGATACTGGGTAGACTCTGGCAATCCTTATGATCACTTCTTTCCGCATTGCCACTAATCTCCCCGTGGTAAATCACTCGGAAACAGGCATCGTCTACGACACAAATGAACCCGCATTAAATACGTTTTAGCATAAGTTTTATCAACCCTGGTGAAAGAAACTAGTCTTTAAAAATGATTGTCTAAAATGTTGCATAAGTTAGCTAAACAGTGTAAATTGCTCTCGCAATCCCTATGATCTCTTCTTTCCGCACCCGCCACTTATCTCCCCGTGATAAATCACTCGGAAACAGGCATCGACCACGACACATGAGCCCGCATCAAATACATTTTAGGATCAAGATTCGAAAAGTGCCAGCTAAGTTTTATACCAAGTACTTAAAAATATTTTTTAAAAACTATTCTATAAGTTTTGCCTCACACTGCAACTCAAGCATTAGATAAAACTTTTTGATTTGTTTTTAACTTTAACTCTATAACAATAATGAAGGATTGTGAGTCTAGAAAGGGTCTAAGTGCCAAAAAATCAAAAATCATAATACAATTTAAATGCCAAGCCTAATAATATCCAAAGGGATCCAAGTGCATGGTTCTTTTCAAATTTAACACTCACAGAAATAAAGTTGCAGCGGGCCATAAGCGTCAACGATCTTTCGCTCAAAAACTTTGTTTTATCTCTAATCCCCTTAAAACTTAAAAAAAATCTCTAGACGCTTTAATCTTACAACTCTTCAATATTGTTCTTCCATATAGTTACTTGTTCATGATTTTGTATACTCGTTGGTTAGTTCATATGACTCGTACGTCTTAAAATATTCACATAAGCTTTGCGAAGTTTTTAGAAAGAAAGTAGAAGTTATAGCTAGGTATACTACTACTAGGTACTATTCTAGATTATGTTTTCTAAGCCAGTACCATACCTTAACCACCATATCTCATAATAGATTGAAGAACACTTCAAATTATCTTTTACCTTCTCTATTATTTTCTACCAGTCTCTTTCTTTCTCTCGCAAATGAAATAGAAAATACTTGAGCCAAATAACAAAACAGTATCGCATAAAATTCATAAAAAGCTTATGATGATTACCTTCACTACATTGCGCTACATTCACAACATTCGTTTCAAAGAGCAAAAGAAAAATTATTATACTCGGCTTCACTTTTACTAAAGGTCGCGTCGAGCTTGCTAAGACTATCATTATGAAAAGGTTTAAAGTGTTGGTTGTATTAAAACGTGGTCATTTTAACCTAAATAACAATTAAAAATTTAATAAAATATCTTTGAAGGGCTGTTTAGTTTTTAAACAAATTATATATTTCACCGTAAGAATGTGAAAACCGTCAGATTGTAATCTAACGATTTTTAACTCGATAGATTGTGAACCGTTCAATGTTCTGAGTGTCAATTTTTGAAATATTCATTGTATTTACGTTTTCTTGTCTCTTTCTTGTCGGTTAGGTTAGTGTTCGACATAAATAAGCAGGTTCTATCGGGTTAATATACTTAACAGATTACAATCTACCGAAAAATAATGCGTTAAATTGTAAGCAGTTGTTACGGTTTACAATCTTTCGACAGTTTACAATCTATCGAGTTAAAAAGCGTTAGATTACAATCTAACGGTTTTTACAATTTTACGGTGACATGTATATTGCTTATTTACGCGTAGATATGCTACGCTCGTAGAGGTCTAATTGTGATCCTACGCGATATGAGCTACGACGTAGAGTTGCTAAGTGCTAACAGCAAAAGCAAAGTAGAGGAAATAACTTAACGGGCACCAGAAAACCTTAACCTAAAGTGAAAAATTACTAAAAAAAATTGGCCTTTATTGTGAGAAAAATATATAACCTTAGAAATACATAATATAACAAAGATAACCTATTGGATAGAAGCAGGCGTTACTTAGCTGAAGTCCATGATAATGAAAAAACTAGAAGTTTAATTCGGATAACTGTAACACATAAATTATAGCGAATAAAACTTCTAGTTGCTTTCATTAAAGATAACCTAGTTAGGACCCGTTTAGAATCTACGAGTATTTCATTTGTCTAACGACATATTTTATCCAATTGAAATCGGCAAACTCTAGCAACTTTGTTTATTCAAAGGTTTTGTGTTCAGCACAGTTGGTGCCATTTTTGGAATACATATTAGAATTACACTGCAAAATCGACGTGCTATCCGTGCGTCTCGAATTAAACTGTAATGCCAATGAAATCGTCCAATCGACTGAACCTGATTTGGTACGAGTATTTACCCATTCATCACGAAATCTTCAATGTGGCAACCTGCAATTTTGAGATAAGATTCTGTGACATTTCAACCTTCCTTAAGAGCGAAAACACACTATGGAAAAACAGTATTTTTTATTATTTTTGTACAAAATATTGTCTTAAATGGAGCGCGCAAGCTAGGTGCCAGGTCAAAACGTTGTTCCCCTCCAAATCATTCTTTTGGTGACGATGTTTTGTTCTGACCGGTCCGTAGTCTGTTTTCGCTCTCAGAGAGCGGGTTATGGGGGGTCTTTGATTAATGCGGTACTTGCCCAGCAGTTAACTGTACTTTTTCCGACTCAGGGTACAAATAAAGTAATAAGGAGGAACTGTTGGACTAACGCCAAAAAGTCAAGTGTTTAACTGTCTATGTTTTTGGGTTCATCGGCACTACCGTAATTATCAAATTACTAGTTATATTTTGACGAAAATTAGTAGGTACCTGTAGTGTTTGGTTAAAATAAAAGGTCTCTGCTGTTCTAAAACAAGATGATGCCCGCAATTCTGTATTTGAGAATTCCCTTGGGAACTCTGTTTTTGCAGGTTAAAAAAACCTACGCCCGGAATGCACCCTATCTCTGTACCCGTCATGGAGTCGTAGCATAGACAGACACACTTTCGTATTTATAATATTAGGTAGTATGTATTTATGTTTGAAAATAGGTTTCATATTTTGTCCGTGGCGGAATTTCTACGAGTATTCGGTTTTTGAACATTATCTGGATAAGTGAAGTGATTATAGTAAAGCTGTATCAGCCTATGCTATATTCAAGGCAGAAGTAACTTATTGAGACCTGTTTAAGCAAATTAATTTCATTTGTAAAAGATTAGTAGCCCACTGTAGCTAAAGGAAGATAATACTTGTATGTTTTTATGAAAATCAAAAGTATAATATTTTATTTCCTAAGTCGACTGTGTACCTATTCAATTTTATATTCCGTATCCGTATTTTTTACGAAATTAACACAAGGTATTAGGGGAACAACGTCAGCGTCGGTCTCATAAAAAATAAATAACCCTTATTTATTATTTATGAGATTCAGAGAGTTTATATAATGTCGCGCATACGAGAGGACTGACGAAAGGTTCTCGTTTACCCAACCTTTTCTCACACGGCGAGACCCAAAGAGCAATTTTCAACAATAGTCTAAACTGGACTCTTATACAAAAGTCCTACACATGTTTTACAAGCAGGTTTCGTTTACACAACGAAACTCAACCATATATAAAGGTGTAACAAAAAGCTTAGGTATACACGCAATAATGATACGAAGGATACAGCTATAGCAACGAGCAAATAATAAATGGTCTGACAAGTTTTCTTTTGAATTATTAAACAAGAAGTAAGTATTTGTTAACAACTTGCATAAAAATACCGTTTCACGTACGCACAGAATCTGAGCGATACAAAGGTATAAAACGATTTATCAAAAAGAAGATGACTTCTGCTATGAAATATTTTCGCGACAAAACTTCCAACGGAATGCCAGAGACCCGGTGAAAAAATGTTTCTATTCGACGCGCGATCATAGCTGACATGCCCGCTTTATAGATGACGGGTAGGATTACGTACACAAGTTTGTAAGTGACAAAACATTCTGAGACAAAAGGTATTTTTTATCTGGTAACTACTGCCTGATACAGTGAACCAAGGGGTTTTGATTCGTACCTTCTCTCAGCCATGGAATGTATGCTTAGCATGCGCACGAGATATCTCGCGACGGGAGAGAGATGTTGTCGTTGACGACTAATTTCTCGTTTACTCTAACATGCACAATATCCGGTAGGTATATTACCAAAAAAAATAGTTGGCATGTAAGGGTTAGTAGAGAAAAGCACCACAATTAAAAATATTTTCAGGTACTTACCTTTATCTCTACTTTTGGCGTAAAGAGACAAGTCATATGTGTAACCATGTTAGCTTCGGTAGACGCGAGAAAATTGGTAGACATAATTTTACTCCTTGTGCGCATGCTAGCCCTGCTGGTCTGGTGAGAAGAGTAAAAATTGAAGCCATCCAATTGTTGGGTCAAATTAACATCCTCGCTTTGCTGTTGTGCATATCTGTCGTGAAAATCCAAACCACATAATGTCACAGTTTGACCATGCCATGAAACCGTGAGCTTAGAGGTGGTGTGGATTAGAGCCAGTTTATATCAATTTTAAAACTTCCACTTTTGATTATATCAAGTGTTAATAGTAGTATAATCAAAGTGTCGTATCGTTACCGTCCATAAGCTCTGATTATAATACGTTGGAGGGGCCAGGCCAGGAGCATCGAGGCCTTATTGGTGCCAAGTGTGGAGCCGAACGATCTCTATCCACCATTAGTAACTTCTCTGTGTACTTATCCATTAGGTAGGTACACTTAAAGGTTTGAGGGATGATAGCAGGGAACCAATCTCGCAAATATAATTAATACAGAAGCTTTTTGGGGAAAATCCATGGAACTGATAAGCCTAAAACATTACATTATCTTGGTAGGCATGCTGAGAAGATGAGTGGCCTCCAATTACAACCCGGCGCGGAAATTGTATCGTTTCTCTCCCATAATTGAGTAATAAACTTACGCCTTCACAGCCAAATATTCCTATTTTATATTTATTATGTACCACTAAAATGTACAAGCATCAAACATATTATTAACTAGGTAAACATTGATAAAGCAATAATAAATAATAATACTATGCAAAACAAATATCGATAATTTTATCAGAAGAGTTTTTATTGAAAACTAGATGATTCCAACGACTTCGTCTGCGTGGACAAAGTTTCCCGCGGGAACTCTTGAATTTTCCGGGATAAAATGTCCTTCCCCGGGATACAACCTACCCAAATTTCACTAAAATTTCCTTAAAATCGGTTGAACAGACAAATTTTTGATTCCCGCGGGAACTCTTGAATTTACCGGGATAAAAAGTAGCCTATGTCCTTCCCCGGGATATAACCTATCCCTGTACCAAATTTCATGAAAATCGGTTGAACAGATGGGCCGTGAAAGCGCAGCAGACAGACAGACAGACAGACAGACACACTTTCGCATTTATAATATTACTATGTGGATGTTACACTGAAACCTTTTTAATTATTACCTTATCTGAAACTGTAAAATGATACATATTTCCTTGCTGAAAAGCTAGAATTCTGATTAATGTGCGAAAAAATTTAACTAGACCTTCTGAGTTGCTTCTTCTATCGACTTCAAGTTTAATCAAAAGGATCAACGAATGATCAATTGAAGTTCAAAATTCAAATCATTATTTCCATTAGGAAAGCAAGTGGGCCATGGGCCTTACATTCAATAATTGTAGACTGTCATAAATCTATTTTCACGTGGAGCGCAATCTATCTATAAAGGGGATCTAGTATCACAATCGCATAAAATTTTTATAGTAATCGATATCGACAACATTGGAAGTCAATTTTGTTGTTTTCAATAACCCAACATCCTAGAAATATGAATTCCTAATATCCTTAGCTCAGACCCGTGTAAATATGAGACTTAAATGTGAGCACTTTATGGCACTGCCCTCTTGTGGGTTCTGTAAACAGAAAACTGAGTGCCGTTAAGTGAGTGTTGAGCAGGATTTTCGATATGCTTGGCAGTGTTCTTGAAATAACGTGTGATAGCCAGTGAAAGACTGTATTATATTTTATAGTAGGTGGTAGCCAGCCAAGAGTTTTGTTTTCATTAAAATGTTTTGTGATTTGACGGTAGTTCTTTACTTAAATTGAAAGATTGGCTAGAGCAAACACATCAGGCGTCTAGAAAGCGCCCCCTTAATGATTACAAAAGCAATAATAAAAATTCCAAACATAATATACTTGTTTTATTTTTAATGTTGTAACTCGTAACACTATTGTAAGAAGTGACGTATGAAAAAGGAATATTATTGATAATTATTTAACTAAGTCGTCTCGTGCCAATTTATTAGCATAAGCGCACAATGTCAAAGCACGCCGGCCGCTGATCCCTCTTATCTTCGAGCATCTGCTCTTATATTCAACTAGCTGATGCCCGCGACTCCGTCCGCGTGTTTTAAGTTTTTTTGATTCCCTCGAGAACTCCTTAATTTTCCGGGATAAAAATTAGCCTGTATTACTATCCCACGGTGTAATCCCCTTATAATGGTGAAACACGTACTTCTTCATATTTTAACGAAATCCCAAATGCTGTTTCATGGCTATAACTTGAGAAATTAAGGATTTTCATACAAACTCTCAACCCCTATTTCACCCCTTCGGGGGTGGAATTTTGAAAAACTGTGAAACACATATGTTTTCATTTTCAACCCGCAGCCCATATATCAAGTTTCATGGCTATAACTTGAGATATTAAGGACTTTCATACAAACTTTCAACCCCTGTTTCACCCCTTCGGGGGTAGAATTTCGGGATAAAAAGAATCCTATGTCCTACCTCGTAGTATGGGCCCAAATCGTGCCAAGTTTCGTTTGAATTCATTCAGTAGTTTCGGCGTGATGCGCGGCCAAGATACAGACAGACAGACAGACAGACAGACAAAAATGAAAAAAATTACAGATTTGGCTTCAGTATCGAATAATGAGTGCCCTCCAAAAAAAATTTTCTAAATATCTTCAATGTACAGGATTGGACCTGTTACAGTTTTATTATAAGTATAGAAAGATAGATTGCGTTCATTACTGAGACCCACTTGCACAAGGGCTCTAAAATTGATTTAGTTAAATATTTTAATGCTGTCTCTTTTTGGCAACTACTATATGCATTTGACAAAAAGGGAAAGCATTAGATACAAAATTTAACTATATCAGTTTAAATGTCATTGTGCAAGCAGCCCTGAATCTTCATGAGTATTAACAGGTCCTATTTCTATAACGAGTAAACGACTCTACTGCAAACTTTGACTATGAGTCATAAATGAATGACCTCAGTAATAATAGTTATTCTGTAACCTCAGTATGATTAGAAAAAATCACATTCTACCACATTTCATTTTAAACGGGAACATAATAATATGTTACTGTCACCGTACAATTGCAAAAACCGTGAGATTGTAATTTAACTAGCGATATTGTAAGCTGTTGACAAATTGTGAACCGTTCAATGTTTCAATGAACAATATGTCAATTTTTGAAATATTCATTGTATTTATGTTTTCTTGTCTCTTTTGTAGGACAGGTTAGGGTTCGACATAAATAATCAGGTAGTGCCCTGACATTATTGGGTTAATATACCTAACAGATTACAATCTACCGAAAAATAATGCGTTAAATTGTAATCTGTTGACAGCTTACAATATCGCTAGTTAGATTACAATCTAACGGTTTTTGCAATTTTACGCTGACATTACCATCAAATAAGGTCGTAGTTTAAATGATGAAACTATGAAGAACATTCTTGCTCATACATGGAACTCCTTTGGGAGAGTGCCAGGATGTAATAGCGAAGAGAGCCCTATCGATTTATATACATAAAAAATCTATATTACCTATTCGCGAATATTGATGAGCCTATATCCAACCTTATATATCGGCTGTGTAATTCATAAGATTCTTTATCTACTCCAGCATCGAAAAGTTCCAATTTCGAATTTGACAACTATATCGAATTGAACCCTCTTTCGTGTTTGCTTCTCATAACGATACAGTTCGTTGTATGGGAGCTGTATCGTTATGAGTCGTAGCTGTATCGATATGGTTATCTTCATAAATAGGATACATAAAGCTTAGCGGCTCTGGGTTCTGGCACTTTTGGTTTTTATTAATTTATAAAGTAAAAAATTATAAAGACGTCCTTGCCGTAGATAAAATCTTGTATGCAACTGTACGTAATTAGTCATTTTAATTCTCGTACTACCTATCCTATTTTGATACTTGGCAAGCCTCGTATCAAAAAACAGCACTCGAATTAAAATGACCCTCATTACGATACAGTTGCATAAATAGCTATTATCTAACTTTTGGAATTTCCGAATATTCGGTTTATTCCCTTTGTACAACTCAGCTCATGTTTTGATACTTTTAAAGTTATTCTTGCTTTTACCAACAAATATGAAACGGAAATTCGTTGGAACTGGAGCATGATTCCACACTCCGTGGAACACAATATTTGAAGTGACAACGTCTGCTGCTACGTTTAAAAAACCTCACGCTCTAAATTACAAAACAACAGGTATTACAGATTGACTTAACAATTTACATTATGATGTTGCCATACTAAAATACTACATCGATGGATGTTGCAAATATATTGCAAATCGTACACAAGTATGCGCGGATTCAATGTGTTTTTTATCAATATTGCCATTGGTACTACTTTGCAAAGTTTCAAATCGAATAGAAAATTAGATATTTTTAAGTTAGTTAGCTACAGTTAAAATTAATATCGTAAACGGAAATTATATCTATCAGCACCTCATAGAATAATTTGTCTGAGATCATGTCTGAGTTCAGCACGAATTACCATTTCATTAGGTTTCCCGTTGTAATATTTTCCCTTGACAATAGACTTCCGATGAAGACGAAGATAATATCGCCACACGCATCCGCATCATTATTCAGAATTGATTATTACTCTGTGCCTTTAATATGTCAGCACAATGTTAGTTTATAGAACGTATTTCCTGGTTTTATTCGTTTTCCTAAGCATACTAACAATCAGCTTTCATCTATCAGTTTTTCCCATGTTTTCATTAAGAAAAAAACGGTAAAATCTTGTTTGTTAGTCAATTTTACAAGATATTTCTCTCATCCTCATTTCCTTGTACTCCAAACTACTAACTACTTTGTTGGAACCTATAAAGACGGATAGAGAACTACTATGGAGAATTGCTAACAATTTTGTTGGAACCTATAAAGACCAAACCAAAGATATAAACCACTATCGAAAATGCAAATAATATGTTCAAGCACTGGTTAGAATTGAGATGCATTCCGTATTCTACCTCCATTTACTTTAACACTGTCGTACGATTCGTAAAAAGAAGGGTGAATATCTTACAATATATCTTCGGATCCTAAGGACTAGGTACTCGAAGGTATGTACAGTTTCACAAAAGAATCTAATAATTGGGGTGTGGTATTTTTACATTAGAATATCCACATGTCGACACTGGTCTTACGTGTAATATGATTACGAACGCAAATATGTGACGGATAAACTTTTAAATAATTATTTAGCGCAATAGCCGAAAGCAGTCACTAGCAAGAAACACTAAAGGTCAGGTTGTTAAAGAATAGTTACCACACTTACTGACTTCAGGCTTAAATCTTTGTTTATTCAAATAGACTTTAACAAGGGCTTTTGAGTCGTCGAGTGTATCTACTATACGGCTAGTTTGGAATGCCGATTTCGTAAGATTTAGAACGTAATACACGCCTAGGACCGCCACGCCACATACATTCGGAATTCCGCAATTCCGATTCGGGATTCCAAACGCATCAAATCCATATTAAATCTATGGGTCTGTCACACACGCACAGTAGTTTTCCGTCCAAATTTATTCGGAATTCCGAAAGGGAGCCTGTGCGTTCGGAATTTCGAACGGAAAAAATGGCTGACGTATCTCGTTTTAAGGGGATGCACCCAGTAACGGCGCCGTATTTCATCTTCTTAGCTAGATACAGCAACAATGCAATCGCCATGAGAAAATCGTCGACCTAATCCGCTGACAGAATATCTGAATTCAGAGGATTGCGTCTCCCAACATTTGAGCCCTATTATTCCGAACGGAAATAAACGTACGTGTGTGATGTATGTTCGGAATCCCGATTCGATATTCCGAATCGGGATTCCGAAACGGAATTCCGAATGTATGTGGCCGGCCTTAGTCATACTAAATCCCCGTTTTTAAATCCTAGTACATTTCGCAATCATGGAAGCCCTATACGAGACACGAATGTAACTAAATTTGTTTTTGGACTACTTTGTTTCCGTCTCATAACGTGGTTTCGGATTATTAGGATGTGTATGTAACAAATAGGTCTTGCACAACAAAATGTTCTACGACAATACTACTAGTAACTTCCTTTACAATGATAGTCCTTTTGACTTGAAACACACTCTTGCATCATACGTCTTACTTACAATGCCCGCGACTTCGTCCGGGTGGATTAAGGTTTTTGGTTCCCGCGTCCCCTCTTTCATTTTCCAGGATAACAAGTAATAAAATTAAAAATTTTAAAAAAACCCACGACGAACTGCAGAGCTCCATTATACCTTTGACCTTTATAACTTTGAAACAACAATTAGAACGTAGCAAACGTATATATTACATAATATCTAAAACACAAAACTGCATCTTTGACAGCTCAGTAGTTTTTTTTGACCAGTGTGGTGGACTATGGCCAAACCCTTTTCAAATGGACAAATCAAAAGAGTCCAAACGCGACGGGTATACGATGAGAATTTAAGGAGTCCCCATGATCGCCTCCTGACTCCATCATGATACCCTAGGCAGCATCTAGGTACAAGCTAAATATATCTAAAACAAAAAGCCCGCATCTAAATCAGCACAGTAGTTTTTGAGAAAAATGGTAACATATCGAAATATTAAAATCATAGAGACAGCTCAGCTTGGTTGTCTATGGTCCTAAAATATATCTAAGAACCTTCTCTCAAGCTATATATATCTAACTAGTATTTCGCCCTGTGCGCGAGCTGCTAAAGCAGCTCAAGGGTTGTGGTTAGACTTACAAGTAGTACAGATTTTACTGTACTAAACTGAATTCATTTATTATGGTGATAACAAAATAGATAAAAATGGCGCTGATTTTTTAAAACTTTGGTAACAGTTTCCTGTTTCGTAACCCCAGGGAGTCCTAAATATCGATTTTGAACGAAATTGGTCAATTAACAAAGAATTTCAAAATGGCGCTGATTTTCTAAAATTTTGGTAACAGTTTCCTGTTTTGTGACCCCAGGGAGCCCTAAATATCGATTTTGAACGAAATCGGTCAATTAACACAGAATTTCAAAATGGCGCTGATTTTTTAAAATTTTGGTACCAGTTTCCTGTTTTGTGACCCCAGGGAGCCCTAAATATCGATTTTGAACGAAATCGGTCAATTAACAAAGAATTTCAAAATGGCGCTGATTTTTTTAAAATTTTGGTACCAGTTTCCTGTTTTGTAATCCCACGAAGCCCTAAATATCGATTTTGAACAAAATCGGTTAATTAACAAAGAATTTCAAAATGGCGCTGTTTTTTTAAAGTTTGGTAACAGTTTACTGTTCTGTAACCCCAGGGAGTCCTAAATATCGATTTTGAACGAAATCGATCAATTAACAAAGAATTTCAAAATGGCGCTGATTTTTTAAAATTTTGGTACCAGTTTCCTGTTTTGTGACCCCAGGGCGCCCTAAATATAGATTTTGAACGAAATCGGTCAATTAACAAATAATTTCAAAATGGCGCTGATTTTCTAAAATTTTGGTAACAGTTTCCTGTTTTGTGACCCCAGGGAGCCCTAAATATCGATTTTGAACGAAATCGGTCAATTAACAAAGAATTACAAAATGGCGCTGATTTTTTTAAAATTTTGGTACCAGTTTCCTGTTTTGTAATCCCACCAAGCCCTAAATATCGATTTTGAACAAAATCGGTTAATTAACAAAGAATTTCAAAATGGCGCTGTTTTTTTAAAGTTTGGTAACAGTTTCCTGTTTTGTGACCCCAGGGAGCCCTAAATATCGATTTTGAACGAAATCGATCAATTAACAAAGAATTTCAAAATGGCGCTGATTTTTTAAAATTTTGGTACCAGTTTCCTGTTTAAGTCCTAAATGCAATAAACCGCATCTCAATCAGCCCAGTACTTTTTGTGAAAAATGGTAACAGTGGTTGAAAAATTAAGATCATAGACTACAGCTCAGCTTTGTTGTCTATGGTCCTAAAATATATTTAAGAGCCTTCTCACAAGCTATACACATCTAATGCAAAAAACTGCATCTCAATCGGCCCAGTAATTTTTGTGAAAAATGGTAACATATTGAAAAAATAAAATCATAGACTACAGCTCAGCTTTGTTGTCTATAGTCCTAAAATATATCTAAGAACCTTCTCACAAGCTAAACATATCTAATGCAAAAAACCGCATCTCAATCGGCCCAGTACTTTTTGTGAAAATTTTTAACACATAGAAAAATTAAGATCATAGACTACAGCTCAGCGTTGTTGTCTATGGTCCTAAAATATATCTAAGAACCTTCTCACAAGCTATACGCATCTAATGCAAAAAACCGCATCTCAATCGGCCCAGTAGTTTTTGTGAAAAATGGTAACATGTTGAAATATTAAAATCATAGACTACAGCTCAGCTTGATTGTCTATGGTCCTAAAATATATCTAAAAACCTTCTCACAAGCTATACGTATCTAATGCAAAAAACCGCATCTCAATCGGCCCAGTACTTTTTGAGAAAAATGGTGACAAAAAAGTGCACAAACAAACAAACAAACAAACAAACACACAACCTCTTAGGGCAAACACATATACCGTCTCCGCTTCGTCGAGGGTAAAAAGTAGCCTATTTGCTATTCCAGACTATAATCTATCTCTGTGCCAAATTTCAGCCAGATCCGTTCAGCCGTTGGGGCGTGATTGAGTAACAAACATCCATCCATCCATCCATCCATAGGTACATCCATACATCCATACATCCATACATCCATACATCCATACATCCATACATCCATACAAACTTTCGCATTTATAATATAAGTAAGATATGAAACTGTGTTTGTTGGTTTATGGGTTTGTTGGTTTGTCCTTCAATCACGCCACAACAAAGCAATGGATCGATGTGATTTTTTGCGTGGATATAGTTGAGTACCTGGAGAGTGTCATAGGCTACTTTATATACTGGGAAATCAAGGAGCTCCCGTGGGAATTTAAGTTGCGGGCATCAGCTAGTTTATAATAATTAGTATGATGATACGTCGAGATCCAATCATAAATGGAGAAAGGGGAACAAACTACTCTGAACTCTACTTTCATTTGGTTCTAAGTGGATCGCGCTTCCGTAGAAGATTTCATCTTGATTTGAAGGAATTTAATTTATAAGTGGAGCGGAAATCAGAAGCCGGAAGAGCATTCATATGGCCTTCCGTTTTCTCTAAATGAGGTGCGAGCAGCGGTACGTGTCCTCTTGAATCTTAGATTTATTAGTAAAAATGCAATAAACAGAGTCGGTGAGGAAAAATATACCACTGTTTTTATAGGGTCAGTTTATTTATCGACTGAACGTGCCTGCAGCTTGTTGTTTACAAACCACTGAAACTGATAGGTACTACAGACTTTGTGAATAAGATTGATGGAAAAAAAGATTTAGCATATGAAAGCAGTGAGTAGCTCAGAAAAACGCGCGTGCAATGCGTACTATCAGGCCCTTAAAAAAATTGGGTTTTGTCATGGTAATTAAACTCAGGGTTCCACCTGGCCTAGGTATTCTGAAGCTACAGCTCGCTGCATACGATGTTCACATAATTCATGAAGACGTAGTAATTGACATTGTAAATTATAGGTAGAATGGAAAAATACTTAACACACTCGTTTAAGAGTCAATCAATACGCCTTTAATATTCTTTCTAGTTAACTTCTAAAATCTTAAATTATTCTGTAAAAGCTGTCTTGAGCTGACCTGGTTCTACCTGATGTTTCATTAAATATAAAACACCAATTTACCAAAGTCATACGGCAATCGATAAACACTATAGCACCATACTAACTAGTATCTACTACCTATATACTTAGTCAAGTTAGGGTATAACTTTTGCAATCGAAGTTCTGAAGAAATCCTATAGGTACCTATATTCAATGTGTAGTTTGATATAATATTATGCTCATATCTACTAGGTGCAAACAATATTATGCAAACTTTACAGATTACCGGTATAACAGGAATAGTGCTTAATATACCTACCTACGTGTATAAAGCGTTATATTATAGGTATAGGTCTCTTTGCAGCATTGCCATCGCATTTTATACATTTGACTTTGCTGCTGGCTTTAAAAGCTTAAATGCATTTGTCACCGTAAGATTGCAAAGGCCATTGGATTGTAATCTAACTAGCGATATTGTAAACTGTCGACAGATTACAATTTAACGCATTATTTTTCGGTAGATTGTAATCTGTTAGATATATTAACCCGATATAACCTAAGTGCCCGGCCTGGTGCCGGGCACTACATGGTTATTTATGTCGAACCCTAACCTAACCTACAAGAAAGGGACAAGAAAACGTAAATACAATGAATATTTCAAAAATTGACACTCGGGACATTGAACGGTTCACAATCCGTCGACAGTTTACAATATCGCTAGTTGGATTACAATCTAACGGTTTTTGCAATCTTACGGTGACACATACACTACATAAAGAAAAAAATTGCTAACGTGAGTTGCTGTACCATTTAAGAGATTAAATGGTACAACGGCTAGGTTTGAGAAAAAGGTTTCAAAAACACCAAATGGATTTTAAATTAGGTCAGTAACCTTCTACTATTCTAGAAATCGATATAAAACAATTACCCGCTGGCAGTTCTAGCTATTCAACAACAATTATTGTGTCAACAGACGAGCTAATCGGAAACGCAATCGACAGCCATTAATCTCTATACGTACCAGGGTTGACAAACGGAATATAAAACAAAGAGTGGAACACAAAAGTAAGCCGCACCGTCCATGGAAACTACCTAATACTGATCACAAAACAGGAACGATCGTAAGCGTTAACCGTCGCATGAGCTATGCGTAGGTATCACTGATTATAATATCAGCTTACTAGCTGTTGCCCGCGACTTCGTCTGCGTCAATTTCTGTTATTATGATCGCGAGATCCAGTCGCGGACATTTTCAGATCATTTAAAGAGGAATAATAATCTTTCATACATATTTTTTGGGTAACTTGAACCGTTTACGCAGCGCACACAACGGAAGCCCCCAAATATGGATAATTTTCCCCGTTGTTGCAACATTTTTCACTGATGCTTCGCTCCTATTGGTCGCAGCATGATGTTATATAGCCTAAAGCCTTCCTCGATAAATGGACTATCCATCAAAAAAGAGTTTCGAACCAGTAGTTCCTGAGATTAGCGCGTTCAAACAAACAAACTCTTTAGCTTTATAATATTAGTATAGATTAATAAGCGTGGGTGTCTGTCTGTTGAACAACAGACAATATTAAAAGATGAAGAAAGTCCAGTCTAGAACTATCTACTGAACGTGATCAGTCAGTATAGATCACTTGATAATTTTATCACGTCATCCGCTAAACCCGTCTTTGCTCTGCTCCGATTCAGTTCACAGGCGCATGAATGTATATTTCGCGCACGAGTTGAATGCAGAGCAAATGTATGGTGACACACACATTTACTCTGCATTCAACTCGCGCGCGAACTGTAGTTTTCAACACACCGAAGCATTGTAACTCCTAAGGCATACAGGAAAGTGCAGCATTTTCAGACCCCCCACTGGGTGGACAGAATAAAGTATTTCGCAGGGATCCGCTGTATACAGCTGGCGAACATCCACGTCATATGGAAGTCCCTGCAAGAGACATGTTCTATAGTGGACGTTTATCGACTCAAAGGCGTAACTAGTATGTCGCTTATACCTGAAATTACTTTAACATTCCCATTTCAGTCAGGAAACTGACTTATAACCTTTCACAGCTCTGCAGTCAGGAATGTACTGAAATGGAAATGGTTACAGCCCTATAATTTGTAACGTCTGCTCCTGGTAAAAGCTCTAAAATTATGCAAAGGATAAGAAAGCGTTTTTACTTACTCAACGTTTTTGATACGAACAGCTATAGAAGTTGGAACGCCATTCTGCGTCCGTGTTTCCGGCCACGGTTATATTCTAAAAGTAAGTCTCGATGCAAGCGTAGAATAAACTTTAGTGTGGATATAAAAGATCTTGCAGTCAAAGTTGCATTAGGCTAACATAATAATATATACACCATGGCTGCAAGTTTTATGACTGCAAATGGATCTTGAACTTGCTTCTGATACCTACATAATAATATTTTATAGACATATTTAAGGTTCGTTTTAAGTGCAAACACAGCTTAATTTGCGAATGGAATTTAAATTTTTGGTGCACTTTGCTCTATGATAATGTATCTACTTATATCTAGAATCTAGATCTTACAAATATCTATAGTATGTTTCAAAACGTAGGATTTAACGCAGGTATGTGGGAAAACCCATGAATCGATTCCCGGAACCATTTAGGAATTGATATTTTTTTTTTACTATCTTCTGATCTGATGGGAGACTTGATAGATCATGTCTAGCTACCACCCCATCGATCAAGTTATGATATGGGACGATGCTACTAACTTAGAAACTAGAACACGATTAGGATGGGTAGATTAGATGGTTTTAATCAATCGATGGGATTAAAAGTGCCATCGTCTTTATCATCTCTTAGCACCTGGATTTTACTTGTCATCGAATTAGAAAATATATTAAGGTGTAGTAAGTTTTACTTTTCATTCACATACGAGAAACCGATTTTATCTAAGCTTGGTTAAACACTGAACAAAAGTAGGTCTAGGTAGGTATATAATATTTTGATCAACAGCTCTGACTGGACTGTAAATACCTAACACTTTTTAATAAGAAATCGGACCAGTTTTAAGATCAAATATAATATTTTTTACTCTAGTATACTTTTAACAAGTGCTTTTGAATAGGCGAGTGAATCTACCATTGGTTCGGAATGCCGTTCCTACCGAGAAGAACCAACAAGAAACTCGGTGGTTGCTCTTTTGAAAATCATAAAGAAGAGTTACGGTGGTCATGTTCAAAACATTAGGATAGATATCTATCGGTAGATGTTTTACACGTTCCCGAGGCCCATTATCGTGCACCTATCAACCCTGACCCAGATTCAAAGCGAAGGCGATCTCATTGGACGTAAACAGACTTTATTCTCACAGGATTTGCCTAGTTTCACTCAGGTGTGTCAAGATAAATAGATAAAACGCTATAGGTACGAAGGGTGCAAACGCGGTCTTATTGCTAAAGCAATCTCTTTCAGGGGAGAGGAGATTATAAATCAATAAGAGCGCGGAATAGTGCACTGTGCAACATCTTAGTAATCTTTATCTATACTAATATTACTAATATTATAAATGCGAAAGTTTGGATGGATGTGTGGATGTATGGATGTATGGATGTTTGTTACTCAATCACGCCCCAACGTCTGAATGTATCTGGCTGAAATTTTGCACGAAGATAGATTATAGTCTGGAATAGCACATAGGCTACTTTTTATCCGAGTTCCCGTTGGAACCAAAAACCTCAAACCGCGCAGACGAAGTCGCGGGCATTCGCTAGTAATATTATAAATGGGAAAGTTTGGATGGATGGATGGAAGTTTGTTACTCAATCAAGTCCGAACGGCTGAACGGATCTGGATGAAATTTGGCACAGAGATAGATTATATATAGAATAACACATAGATATCACTTATACGGCAAAATAAAAAGTATGCTCAATCATGAAAGCTGTGTGAAAAATAGCGACAAATTAAAAAAAAATCGTGTATCTTCATATTAAACTTGTAATTTGTATTATGTATTTATTAAATAATTTAATATAAAAAATTCTTTTTAAACAACCGACTTCAAACTCCCGCGCCAACTTACAACAACAAGCACACGATATACAAAGTACTTATTTTATTGTTGATATTTTAAAAACCGCTCGACCGATTTCGTTAAAATTTATATGGGACCACTTGGGAAGTATGCCCTTTCAAATAAAAAAAGAATCATCCAAATCGGTCCACCCAGTCAAAAGTTCTGAGGTAACAAACATGAAAAAAAACAGTCTAATTGAGAACCTCCTCCTTTTTTTGAAGTCGGTAAAAAAATGGATTGAAGCAATGCAAAAATATTCTAATAAGATTAGAATATTTTTGCGTACGTGTAATACGTTTCGGTTTGGGCGGTGAAATGGAATCTGAAAAGTCTATACAATCAAATCCCGCCCATTGCGATACTTTCATAACTCATATACATAAAAAGCTTTGGAATTAAAATAATATACAAAGGTTTTAGAGATGGAATAAAATCCGCAAGGACTAAATCCCATCCGTTGTGTATTGTCGTCGCGTAGCTAGTATATATGTCACCGCAAGATTGCAAAGGCCGTTGGATTGTAATCTAACTAGCGATATTGTAAATTGTGGACAAATTACAATTTAACGCATTATTTGTCGGTAGATTGTAATCTGTTAGGTATATTAACCCGATAAAACCTAAGTTAGTACCTGATTATTTATGTCGAACCCTAACCTAACCTACAAGAAAGAGACAAGAAAACGTAAATAAAATGAATATTTCAAAAATTGACACTCGGAAAATTGAACGGTTCACAATCTGTCGACAGTTTACAATATCGCTAGTTGGATTACAATCTAACGGTTTTTGCAATCTTACGGTGACTTACACGATTTACGAGCTCTCGATATTATATTTATGTACAACGGGTTTAATAGGTGGAAAGAAATCTGAAAGGTCAGGTTGGTCCTACCAAATCATGTGCCAGTATTATAGGTTGTATTTTTATTACAGACTAGCTGATGCCCGCGACTTAGTTTGCGTGGTCTGAGGTTTTTTGGTTCGCGGGAACTTTTTCATTTTCCGGGATAAAAATAGCCTATGTGCTATTCCAGACTATAGATATCTCTGTGCCAAATTTCAGCCAGATCCGTTCAACCGTTGGGGCGTATACATCCATACATCCTTACATCCATCCAAACTTTCGCATTTATTATTTATTATTATTCGACATTTATTATTATTCGTAATTAGTAATTTATTACAGATTTACAAACACTTCCTACTAAGGAAAGAAAATACCTATATTCCACAATGGTGACACCTGTGGGTGACACAGACAAACGTTTAACATACAATTGTAGTTAAAATATATTTGCCCGTGACATCACCCAGAATGGGTGTACAGCTCAGCTTTGTTACTACAAATATTATATTTTTCATCTTTGGCACATAATATGTATTTCGCTTTCCTCTCTTACATCAATATTCGTCGGGTAGGTATAGACTTTACTTCTTGAGGCTTCAAAGATCACATGCTGTAATTTTCAGTTAGTTCTGGAATATTTTAAATACGAAAGTCGAAAATATTTGTCTGTCAGCAGTCTCCTACACTTTCACGGACCATACGAGTACATTCGACTGGTTTTGTCTAAGCTTGGTACAGACTGTGGTACAGAGATGGGAATTGCATCCCGGGGAAAAACATAGGCTACTATACTTTTCCCGAAATATCAAAGGGGATTAAGGGGATCAACTTTCCTCGGGATTATTCAAAGACTTTAATCCGGGCGGAACAAGTAGCGGGTTTCATCTAGTTCCTTATTTCTTGTATTTTATTTCTGCGATAAATATGAGTAAGTGTTACCTACTCTAAACAAAATGACCGCTCTTTACGTGACCGCTCTTTATGGGGACTTATTCCAATATTAAGGACAATCTTGAGCTTTGAGGCTCTTATAAGACTTCGTATATTATTGAAGTTAATGTAGCACATATTTTATGGTATGTTTACTTTTGAAATCAAATAGGTATATAAGAGAAAAAATTACGAACTGTTACGAGGCAGCAAAGGTCACTTGTGGGTATCAAACTCCACGCTCTTGCTATTTAAAACCAAAATTCAAGTACATAATGTTAATTAGTACTTATATTAAAAATGGAAAGTGTGCCTGTATGACTTTCTGTCTGTTATCATTTCGTGGCCTATCCAATTTCGTGATATCGGAAGATAAAAGACTCAATAAGTTTTAAAAAACCTAAATCCATGGGATACAATTGAGCGCGTCACCTAGTAATACTTAAACTAGGTGACGCGGAAACTTCTTAACGGGACAAAACGTAGCCTTTATCCTTCCCCAGTATGCAACCTACCTCCGCACCAAATATTATCAAAATCTGGTGAAAAGATGGGCCGTGAAAACGTAGTCGACAGACAGACACACTTTCGCATATAAATATTAGTATAGATAGTTTCCAAATCTGCAGCCACAAGATTTTATATGAAGCGATATCCATTCAATTGTCTCCGCATTGGAAAAAACCGCTCAAGTGCGAGTGAGACTCACGCAAAAAAGGTTCCGTACTACATACAATATAAATTGTTTTAGTAAATAACAAGAAAGATGTCATAACAATACGTAATCAGCTGTGAAATACCTGGCTGACATATTATGGCTTAAACTGGTCAGAATACAAAACAATTTTCGGATTTTTTCTAGTAATTGTGCCGTGAGACCTGGCTTCTTGCCAAATTTCATGATTCTAGGTCAACGGGAAGTACCCTATAAGTTTTGATTTATTGGCGAGTGTCAAAATATGCAGCATAGCAAACTACCGTATCTATTGATTGCGTTGACTTAGAAGCTTGATTTTTTTACAGCTCCAAGGGACCGTAGCAATTTATATTAATTTCAACTTGATACCTCCAGGCATGCCCGAGAAAAAGGTGGTCGACAGATAGACAGACAGGCGGACAACGAAGTGATCCTATCAGGGTCCCTTTTTGCTCTTGAGGTACGGAATCCTGAAAACGACATTAGGATTAGGATGTATGAGGCAATTAAAGCTGCGTAACGGATGTTACAACCATGAAAGAACTTACCATAATGTAGTCCGTGGTACAACCTAAGGTGTGATTGTGTAAGAATCGCCGATCAAATCGTCAAAGTTCGGCATCAAAATAAAATAAACCATAACAATATTTAATTAGAGCTCAATTTCGTGTATCCATTCTCATACGTTTAGGTATGTACGATTCCATAAATGGATAAGAATGGATGGATACACGAAATTGAGCTCTAATTCAATGTTTTTATGGTTTATTTTACTTTGACACGACGACGACGACGATTTGATAGACAACTTTTAGACAATCGGGGGGCTAGCCCCTTCCAGCCGCAACTGTGTTGGCAATGCCCATCACGTGCATTGTCAAATTATGATTTAGTCATTTGACTAAATCAAATAAGTTAGGTGATACTAGCTAATGCCCGCGACTTCGTCCGCGTCGATTGAGTGGCAACTCTTTAATTTACCGGGTAGCCTATGTGCTATTCCAGACTATAATATATATCTGTGCCTTTCATCCAGATCTGTTAAGTCGTTCTGGCGTGATTGAGTAACAATCCATCCATCCATCCCTCCATCCAAACTTTCATATTTATAATATTAGAACAGGTAGTATAGATTAAATTAACTCACAGCAGGTAGTTCAATACTTCAATATATTTTAATGAAAGTTTATAACTAAAGGAAAGCTCAAGTTTTTAAAAATGGAGAGAGTAGTCTAAATCAAATATAGAGTTGAAGAACTTTTGTGCTCTACTTCTAGTTAAATAACTTATATTTTTGAATTACAAAGTTGTCTGCTAAGCTTGCGATCTAATCAAACTTAAGTCGTCATATTGCTCCGATGTTAAGCTAAGAAGCTATACTTTTTAATATGAAAAGTTTTTCATTCCTCTATTACCGGTGTAATAAAGATCTGATATAATAAAAGTTTATCATTATCAAGTATTATTATATTTACATTTCATTGAAAAGCTTTCGAGCGCTCGCAGATTTATTAATTAATGGAATTGTTTTTTTTTTTTATTTTTTTTTACACCACAGAAGTATTTCTAGTTTGCTTATTTCGCGTTATTATAATGTCAAGTACCTAGAAACTGAGTACATTCTACCATCGCATATAGCCGTTTTGTTTAAATATTGTTGACGTTCGTGTTTTAGAATTATCATCTTTATTTTAGGGACGTCAAGGTGACATAAAATTTTTTTTTTGAAATAATACTGCTTTTAACGATGGTACTTAGTAACCCCTCTGGTTTGAGCTTTACGTTAATATTACGTCAGTTTCTCTTTTTACGTAATATTATAGTTCATACGAGTTAATTCCTGCGAACTGCACTTTGACACTAGACCTCTGCGCTGATCCTTTGAACAATTTACGAGCGAGCCCTGGTTCTCGATTCTTTTTTCCATACAGAAAGAACAGTGATTAGATTGTACTTTTAAAATAGCCCTTTCATATAAGACCTTTTAAGCTTTCAGCTTTCACTCAACTGAAAATCGCTTACGAAATGTTAAGTACATAATAATTATTTGACTGACTTCAGATGCGGCTACCTTTACAATTTATAAGTGTAGTTGAAAGCATAACATTAATTCGTGATCTGTAAAATGTAAAAGTCGGTAAAAATTTATTAAGTATACCTCTGTAATAACTTTACAGTTAAGATGAAATAAATATTTTCATTTTTTTTTTACCTTGTAGTACGACTTCGCTGGCGCAGTGATGGTGTGCATTGGAAGTCCTCGGCTCAATTTTCGGTTATAAAAAGAATAATTTAGCCCGTTAGCATCTTTCTAGTCTGTATCGTCACATACCACGGTGAGATTGTAGTCAAGACTCATCGATTGAAGAAAAATTAAACACTAAAACTGACTTTGCAGATAATAAATCACATACATACCTGCTATCAAATTAAATAATAGTATGTATTTATATGCAGGGCACGATGACCTCGTAAAATAACTGTAAACAAACCAATGAAGATCACGTTTTACGATGTTACTTTATGACATCGATAATCTCAGCAACCGAAACCGTTTGTTAAATTTGTTCGATTCATCGTCTAAGGCCTAAGCAATTTCTGCTGAACTTTGTAGGTAATCACTTTCCAGGTAGTTTTACTAAATTCAAACTAAAAAGCTTTATCAAGTTGCAAAGTCATCACGGCATTTAAATAAATCCAGAAATGACAATATTACCACAGAAATATGATACTTATAATACCTACATAAGGTCGCATGGCAATCTTTGGCGGATCATTCTTTCATGGATCTGCAATGGCGTCTTTACTCATAGACGCATAGTTCTGAAGAGGTGGTTCTAATAAGGTACATTCTTATCAAGATTAATATAGTGGTGAAAGCCTAGTGGATTTGTTTAGTGGAAGTCCGGCCTCCTATACGGATGGTCGGGCAATAGGCAAGCACCTCTAACTTTTCAGAGTTACGTGCATTTTAAGAAATGAAATAGTTCAAGAGTTCTTTATAATGTTCTCAAAAGTGTGTAAAGTCTGTTTATCCGCCAGCGTAGTGGACTATGGCCAATCCTTCAAAGCCTTCTCATTCTCAGAGGAAACTCTTGCTATATACTTCTAACTTAAATTAACCCTCGGTCCTCAACAATCATAGTTCATGACAGGTGTAGCTATAACTTTCTGTACACTTTGTATAACTCCAAGAGAAGTAATATTATTGTTCTGAGCTTTGAGGGCCGTCGGAACTTAGCCTGTAACTATAACATTAACTTCATCCCCCTCAATCTTATAACTCGGGGTCGAAATAATTTCTGCCTGCTAGCCTCTCACTAAATCATCCAATAAAACTATAGTAGGAAGACTATTCCGACTTAGTCTTCAAAATTCTACCTTACTTTAATTTTAGATGATTGTGACTCTTTCTTGTCTACCTAACTTATTATATTCCTCTTCTCTAAATAGTATCTACTTATGGCAGAAAGCGTAAACGTTATCCGCATTTCTTTGACAATTAAGACTAAAGACTTTCATTCGTGATTCATGAATGAACTTGGAATACTAGACGCGATTTGTTAATTTCGTACAATTCTTTAAATAATTTACTTATAAATAAGGATTTTCTGTAATACTGTTTTTTTATGATGAAAAGCAAAATACTAACGGGAAAATCGCTGTAAAATTAATATAGAATTAAATAAACTTGTTAAGAGTTGTGTTGTTGTTGTTGTATTCTTTGTTTATTAAGCTATCAACCGGCATTAATGTAATTATGATAATAATTTGCCAAACTGAGTAAATTACTTAACGTTTTTTAAAAAAGTCGCTAGGCGCCTGGTTGCTTTACACAACTCTAACGAAGTGTCTATTTTTTTTATTTAACTGGTTTAACGGCTCTGGATTCTGGTCCTTCTGAATCGAAGTTTACCTAGTTGATCGAGACAAAAGCTAAAAATGTCATCATACGACGGATCGACTCGTGTGAACGCACTTCACAATGTACCTAGCAATTTTTTAGCAGTGTTTTCCGGATACGTCGTAGTACCTAATTGCGTCATTTAGTACCTACCTTATTCCATAGCTGTCTGAAGATACATACTTACCTGTAAATGATGGGAAACGTCCTTGTTCTACGAGTAATTGGTAAGAAAACAATTAATGTACGAGTTTATGGGGGAGCAATAAAGAGCAACATCTCAATGTTTACGACAGCTCCGATTAGGGCTAAGATTGGATCGTTGTTTCATTGCCAATACCTTTTTTACCGTTGAGAAGAAAAGTGATTTTATGAAACTTCTCATACACAGAACAGGTAGTGTTTAGAATTTTTTGTCCTAAATACTGAAGAAATCTGAAGAATCTGTAAGGGTACTTACAACACAATTGAGTCCATAGCATGTAATGTTATATGAGTATGTTTAGAAATGAACCGCCCCATTGTAAATATGAATGTCAAGATATCAAACTCAAACTCAGGATCAGAATAAAATCTGAGCACACCGATACCACGCGGTCTTGTCTGTCTTACCACTAAAGTGTTTTTGTTAAGCGCGAAGCCGGAAACACGTAAAGAAGATCCTGAATGAAACCCAACTCGACCTCCGTAGTGAAACGAAGGTCGAGTTGGTGAAGCTGAATAAAGGGGTGACGAAGCGAGTTTTCTGGCGTAGCCCATTTATTTCGTTAGCATATATTCACCCTTTTTTTTTTTTTGTTGACGGGGGGAAAATCTCCTTAAGATACCCGACTTCCTGGGGGGGAAATCGGGTTATGTAGGATTTCTACCTACTAAAACCCCCCCGGTAGCCGACCTTAGCGCATGTTGGGAGGCTCCGAGATCTCTTAAGAACGCATCGGTGCCTCCCTTGTGCGATGCCCATACGGCTCATCCCGGACTCCTGGAGAATTCCCCTCATTACCCGGACCTGTTCATGAGGTATGGCAGCTTGATGGCCACAACAAGCTGCCATCTTCCCTGGGTCGTGTTGTTAGGAGTACGACTAGAGCCCCCACTCCAGCCGAACTCGACCCTGAGGTCCCTTCTCCAGGGATTATCACACGGACTGGGTGCGGTGTATACCACCACTCCGATGCCTACGCCTCCGAGCCGGGTCGGCTCTTTCCCGAACTCGCTCAGCGGTCTCTTTATTAACCATAACGGTTTCGCAGAAAGAGACCACTGCTCTCCATGATTCTTCTTTTCTTAGCATAGCCGCTATCACGGCCGGCGGGGACAGGTCTGTTCCCACGTGGCGGATTAGGATGCTGCGTTCGGAATCCCAAGCAGGGCACTCTTCTAAAGTGTGCTGCGCACTGTCCCGCTCCTCATCACAATGATAACATCGCGGGGTAGCCTCGCGACCAATTCGATACAAGTACTCGCCGAAGCAACCATGTCCGGTTAGCACCTGCGTCAGCCTGAACGTGATGCTACCACTCTTCCTTCCCAACCAAGCCTCAAAACTCGCATATTATTACAGCATATTATATTAGCATATTCACCCTACAACGCAAATGGATTACAAGGCAGCCGTATTGTACAAACGGCGGATTTTCCGAATTGGCGGCGAAATATACACATAAGTATGTGTAGAGAAATCTGAAATAGATTTTGCTTCACACACCGACTTATGTTGTAGCATCCTAGAGGATCAACACCTACCTACAGACTGCCCTACGAACTCCGCTGAAGTCACCTAAAGTTAACAACTAAATAAAACCTTGAAGTTAACTCAAGTCGATAGAAGATTAACGTCGTCCATACATTTTATATTTCGGAAACAGCTTCTACTAGCAGGTGCACTCTCTGTTCCTTTACTCTCATAGCCCAATGGGACGGAAAATCTGACAAGACCGGAGAGAGATCAGGTGCAGGGCCGACGGCTTTACGTGCTCTCCGAGGCACGGGGGTGAAACACCTCCAACTTCCTAACTTCAGGCTAGTACTTTCAGAAATTCTGTCAGAAAAACCCAATACTTCACTATGGCCCGACTCAAACCAAACCACCAACCAAAAAATCCGCAGGGTGATTACGTATCAGCAAACGATTTGCGATACCAAAAATAGCAAAAATTGTACAATATTTGCTGTCTAATCGCAAATTCGTAATAGGTATCGACGATACATAATACGAATTTGCGATTAGACAGCAAATATTGTACAATTTTCGCTATCGCGAATCGTTTGCATGATACGTAATCAGCCAGCCGGCTCGTACGTACCTACATAATCCCATTTAGATTGAAGTTTGAGCTGCTAAGTAGACACTTAAATTCCCACTCAAAGCTATTTTAAGCGAAACAATCTCGGTAAAAGCTGTGATAAAAGCAAGATTTCGAAATAAAACTGGTATAACTTACGTGTTTAGAATCTTATTAAGACTAAGCGGTCACCGTCTTCGTATAAAATACAAAACGAGGTTTCGACGACCTTTCTGGCGCAATGGTTCCCACTTCGCTACATCAAGGCCCAGGTTCGACGTTTACTGTTGTTATTTTAAAAGACAGACCTGTTCTTGATATTATCCACACTATAATATTATAAATATCCAAACTAATATTATTAATGTGAAAGTGTGTCTGTCTATCCATCTGTCTGTCTTTCTGCTACGCTTTAACGGCCTATCTTTTCAGACGATTTTGATGAAATTCGGTATAGAAATAAGTAGGTTGCATCTGAGGGAAGGATATAACGCGGACTAAATCGTGGTCAACATCTAGTAATATTATAAATGCGAAATAGTGACTGATTGTCTTATTATTGTCTTGTAACTATCAATTTAGTAGTTTCGTTTAGAGCTTGTATAGAAGTAGCACCACTGAAAAAAGATTAGTAAGGCAGACAATCAGACAGGCATTGCTTAATATTTGTAAATATTATAAAATCAACCTAAGAGTTGGATCAGATTTAGCAACAATACCTACCACGTCAACGAAACTGAAAGTTAGACAAAATCTAATTAGTATCTTTTTAACTTCATAAATTGTAAATTTGTAGCGTCGTCTTCATTATTTAGAGGTCTAATTTAAAGCAAATCCTTCCAAGGTACGCAACCCTTGGTGCGCGAGTCCAATTCGCACTTGGCCGGTTTTTTTGCTCGCAATCAACATTTTTTTTCATATTGATATTAGTATGTTCACGAAATACAGTTAGTATTACAGTACTAATACAGTACTTAAACTATATACAATACCTACGAATTGTCTATGGTCTGGTGGGAGGCTTCGGCTGCACGGCTGTTATCACCGTACTGGAAAAGACGTAGCGCCTAGTACGATTAGTCTAGGAGTACAGAAACTATGCCGCGTAGAAACCGATTAAGACCCTATGTAGCGTAAAAGGGGTTTTTTAAAAAGCAGTGTACCTATCCATCAAACGGTGACATAATGTATGCTTGTAAAAATAATTTGCTGTTTTCAAGACCTTAAAGCAGCCATTGACGCATCTCAAAACACAATTTAAAAAAATCTCTGCATTGAAATTTATTTTAAACATACCTACCTCTAAATTTACCTTTTAAAGCAATTTTACTTCTTATTGAAACCAATAATTAGCTCTAGAAATATAAGATAAAATTCATATTTAGATATCAAACACATTGTCTGATTCATTTGTATTGAAAAGTTAATATTTTTTTTTTTACAAATGATTTCATGCATTTTTTGCGACATACGCTTGCTCGATTTCATGTTTTTCATCTCGTGAGCTCACAGCGCCTTAAGTAGAGGTATGGGTTTAGGTAATTTACAAACATTCCTGTATCAGGTTAGCCCTCTACCAATGTTTATATCTTAGGCTGCATCATCACTTACTAAAAGTTGAGTTGAACTGCGATATAATAGTCATACTAATATTATACATGCGAAAGTGTTTTTGTTTGTTGGTTTATTGGTTTGTTGATTTGTTCTTCAATCACGCCGCAACAGAGCAACGGATCGACGTGATTTTTGGCATTGGTTATAGTTTAGGACCTGTAGAGTGACATAGGCTTTTCCCCCGGCTTTTTATCCCGGAAAATTAAGGAGTTCCCGCGGGGATTCAAAAAAACTCAAACCACGCGGACGAAGTCGCGGGCATCAGCTAGTAAAAGTATAAAAGTAGCTAGTATAAGTAAGTAATATTGATACAAACGGCCGGTTTCTGAATTGAGAATTTCATGTTGAGTCTGTCTCAGAGACTACTTAAGGACTAATTAAGCAAATTCTTGTTTCTGAATTGATATTGTGTAAGGTTTGAGAGTTGTAGCTTGCTGTTTTTGCTTGAATGCTTATTGCTTATATTGTATTTGTATTCAGAAACAAAAATTTGCTTAATTAGTCCTTAAGTAGTCTTTGAGACAGACTCAACATGAAATTTTCAATTCAGAAACCGGCCGAAAATGATCAAAGTTATCGGCTGATACTCAACAGCGCTATATAATGTGCCAATATAGTGCTAATAATGTTGTCAGTCGAGCAAATAGTGCTGACGTGTCGTCATTCACTTGAGGGTTGACGTCTTATCGATGCTTTGTATCTGCCTGCACTAATAAGGGATGAAAATATGCTGACTATGTCACGTAGTTTTCTACAAAGTAGTATTTATTAAATACTAGCGAATGCGCGCGACTTCGTCTGCGTGGTTTGAAGTTTTTCGGTTCCCGCGGGAACTCCTTAATTTTCCGGGATAAAAAGTAGCCTATGTCAATCTCCAGGTCCTCAATCAGACTCGCCCAACTTTAACATAGTGGGTAGAAATCAAAATTATTTTATGTTGGAAGTCGGTTTAGTGGAAAGAATTTTTATTTCGTTTTAGATCCAAACGCCGTTTTCTAACGAATTCCTAACGAAAATACCTAATCACGGTCAACAGTAGAATCCGTCATAATTATATCTGTAGGTACATTACATATGGTTACTATTAGAAAAATGATTTCTTATGCAAGTACCTACCATGGTCTATTTTCACAAACAACGTTTTGAGAATATTATTAATTAGGTCACTAGTTAAAAAATCTCAAAAAGTTATGATCAAAATTTAGTTTTATTTTCCAAAGAAAATAAAGGATTAAGTTAGCAGCAAGGGGTTGCTGCAAATAGTTTCTGGAAAAAACCTTTTAAACTTGTCTTATTGCAAAAGAGAAGAAGAAGAAGGTACTCAGTACCTACCTACAATTGAAATCAACTTTCACTAAACGACATTTGTGCCCAACTTTGCCAATACATCCGATATTAAGTTTCAAATGTTTGTAACATGGAAACTGTCCTCCTAAATGAAAAAAGTTAATATGAAAGTTGTCTGGGATCCATGTCTAGGTTCAATGACTATCTATTAAATACGAGAAGGTAAATCTAATTCATTTTACGAAGGTACTTATTGGTGCTAGACAAGGAAGTTTGAAACATCTGCAAGCGGATGAATGAAATGAAACAGTAGGTATACCTATACGTACCTATCTACATAACAGGTTTCAACTGTCATTGCAACATAATAATAATGTCCTCCCGACCGAATTTTGGCCACGGCGGCCAATCTCCTGAGAGATTAGCCATCTGCGCGGGAGATATTATAGTGCACAAGTGTGCGCGCAACCACAGGTGCACTCTCTGTTCCTTTTACTCTCATAGCCCGATGGGACGGAAAATCCGACACGACCGGTGAGAGATCAGGCGCAGGACCGACGGGTTAAAGTGCTCACCGAGGCACGGGGGTGAAACACCGCCAACTTCCTAACTCCGGGCTAGTACTGAGAATTTCTTGTCAGAAAAACACAATACTTGTTGTGACCCGACCCGGGACTCGAACCCGGGACCTCGTCGGCCGCAGTCGAACATGCTAACCACTACACCAACGAGGCAGGCATTGCAACATACAGTAGGTATAACTACTCAGTGTTGCAGCTCTATGGTATTAATATTTTATTCACTGTTCTAACTTTGGATCTCTAGGATTTTCGCAGGCTAAATAGCTGACTTTGGTGACGTAACTAGACGCCACGATAACATCTTCATTGAGCGTCTGGTTGTTCAAGGAAGAGTAGAGGGCATCAGGGCACGTGGCAGATCACCTATCTGAGTGATCTGCCACGTGCCCTGGTGCCCAGGATCTGGGGACCAATTGCAATATGTTTCGACTCCAGCTTAGTAGGTACTTACGCTACCCCTACATAACAGGCGTGTGAATTTGTTCATAGGACGCGATATATTTAAACAAGTATCCATAAGTTTAAAGTGTATACCTACTAGATTGAGGATATTTTTGTATGGTTTAGCTTATGAGAATGCTTAGTAAGCAATTAAACTGCTAAGTACTTAAATCCTAAGTACTCTTCATGTGTGTGGTTACCAGTTATTAATGAGAAATTCGAAATTACGCAAGTAAAACAGAGTAGCCACAGTAGGTATTTGCCTAGTGCCTCTGCCCACGCATTTCGGACAACGAAAATCTCGGAACCATTCGGAACTGATGAATGTAATAATTAATTACGTAACAATAATAATCCTCTCGCACAGATGATATTAAGGCCCGAGCAGAAGCTTTCAGAGACTTAAGCTTTGTCAAATATTTTAATCGTTTAATTATAAGTAACTTAAGTAGTATACTTACAAGTTTAGCAATAACGGGCTTTGTTGAAAGATTTTATTACCTACTTTAATGGATGAATGAAAATGGTTAATAATGGCGAAACTGAATCGGCCTGTACCTACCTGACCTGACTTCTGAAACTGTTCAAACGAACTTAAAGAGTAAGTAATTCTCACCTTAAATTTCTAAAATCACGAAAATAATATTTTCAGCGGAAAGGAAAGATTAAAATTGTGCTACTAAATACATAATAGATATTATGTCACAACTGAAACCATAGAAATATCGACTATATCGATGTTTGAATCGGGCCTTACTATGTAGGTTCTACATAGTAAGGCCCGATTCAAACATCGAATAACATCCAACATATCATCGGATTATGTTAAGGTATAATACCTACTCTTACTTATAATACTCACTTGTCTACGTACCCTAGGTACCTAGTTAGTATTCTGTGCTGTATGTGATAAGTGGATAACAACATCAAAATATTGTTACACTTCTAACATTACTTAATAACTAGGTACCTGAGTGATTTTAATAAAACAAAGTCGGGTTTGTTCGAACACTTAGATATAACTCTAGAACGGCTGGACGGATCTGGATGAAATTTGGAGTAGCACATAGGCTACTTTTTACCCCGGAAAATTAAAGAGTTCCCGCGGGGACTAAAAACCTCAATCCACGCGGACGAAGTCGCGGGCATCAGCTAGTATACCTATAAAAAGAAGTCCTTATTCACTGACTGACTCAAACCCTTGGACCTAGAGAGCTGAAATTTTGCTCGGTTTCCTTTTAATATACCTAGACAAGGAATAAGGCGAGATTTTTGGAAGCTTCTACGGAAGCAAAGCCGCAGTCGCGAGTTTTAAATAAAGCAGTTTTTTTTGCAGTAAGTAGGTATTTCTGGTTTCAATTTAATATGCTCTGTGCCTTCATTCAATTATTAAACTAATTATTATTAAACATTAAAGTTATAAAAGTTGGTTTCTACGTCAGCACTATTTATTAACTACCGAATGTTTCTTGATTTACATATATATTATGTCTGTAATCTGTGACGAAGCTAACACACTGTTTCAAAATATCTACGACCACATGGAGATAGGATTAGAAATATGAGACCCGACTGTGGAGTTATGAGCATAATCCCCTAGAGGTCATCATTTAATTACCGTTCGTAGTTACACGATACATCACAATAAATTATTTATGCAATCTTTGCTGCTATTAGTAATTAGGTAGGTAATTGTGAACCCTCCCAGGGTTTAAGTTCCACGAACCTGCAGGTTAAAACCTGGGCGGGCGGGGGCGGTAGAGGGCGTCACTTTATCATCGATCGAACATACAAATTTTAATTATTTGGTAGAATACAGCGCAGTGAGCAACAGATCTTACTAAATGTATGGCTTTACACAACATACCTAAATTGGGACACCCAATGGCAAATACCACCTGAACTATAATTTACTTTTAATAATAAATTTAGACTACGGCCGACGAGGTCCCGGGTTCGACTCCCGGTTCGGGCCATAATTATTAATTGTTGGGTTTTTCTGACTAGAAATTCTCAGTCCTACTAGCCCGGAATTAGGAAGTTTAGTTTAATTTAATTTATTTATTTATTTAAGGACAACCAAACCAGTTGAGTGAAGTTGGCGGTGAGTCACCCAAGTGCCTCGATGAGCACGTTAAGCCGTCGCGTTGGTCCCGGTTATCATCACTAACATGATAATAGTCGTTAGATAAAGCCCGCCAACCAGCATTGGAGCATCAGCGTGGTGGGTCTAAGCTCTAATTCCCTCTCTCCTATAAGAGTGGAGGCCTGTGCCCAGAAGTGGGACGTTAATGGCCTGTAGTGGTAGAGATGCTGTTTTTAGACCCTATACGATTGCCGGAGAGGAGACGCTCAGACGATAGTCACCCAAGCAATGCTCTTGTTCGTGGGCGGCTCCAAACTATAGTCTATACTTAAGTGTTTTAACTAAGATGACCAAAACAAACACCATATTTGAATAATTCTAATTTATAATCAAATTGTAAAATTTCTTCGACTCTTATTTTTAACTAGATTATGCCCGCGACTTCGTCCGCGTGGATTAAGTTTTTTGATTCCTGCAGGAACTCCTAGATTTTCCAGTTTAATTCCCCGGGATACAACCTATCCCTGTACCAAATTTCATCAAAATCGGTTAAACGGTTAGGCCGTGAACGCGTAGCAGACAGACAGACACACTTTCGCATTTATAATATTAGTAAGTAGGTATGGATAGTATGATTATTATAAAACTGTTTGAATTGCATATTTAGTGTTATTACCAGAATGATATAAAGTCCAGAAGGGAGTTTTATTGAAATAGGTGCGTATTGAGGTGATAAAGTAGAACCGAAAACGTAAGAAAAGGAGAAAGGGCTGACTAATATAATAAAAGCGACCGTCAGCTTCACAAAGCGCTATGGGATGGATAATAAAGGATTCTAGAATCCTCGATAGGTCAACGGTAAAATGGCGGACTGAAATCGACAAGGTCATAAGTTCGAACTTAATCAATCAGACTATTTATCGTTTCTATCTTAGCCGTCTAGATGTATTATATACGGATGCTATAAGAAACCTAGTACCTAGGTACCTACTTATTTGAAAGTTTCAGAATGCGTATATCCAAATCGTCAGTAGGAACTCCATTTCTAACGAAGAAAGTGTCTTATCGAAATGCTTTGTAAAGCACTGCTTAATTTAAGTAAATAGGTACGTACCTGCTTTATAAGTTATTATTATTGACAACAGCTTATGTCTAAACTTACCATAAGAAGACAGCAATTAGGTAACTATCCCTTCACTAAATAATTTAACTGTTTAGTTTATAAAATTTATGTTAAATCGGATACTTTTTACAAACTTTTACAAACCACAATATCAACACTTTTAAAAAGTAAACTGATAATCATTAAAAGTTCACTTAAGTAATATTTTTTTCCTATTTTTTAACAGATGAAAAACATATTTTACACTTTTAACAAAGTTATATATTTTTTGGATAGTTTAATTAAGTATTTTAAAGTCTACTTTAACGCAATATTTGCGGTGGCACCAGGTTTGAATTTTCCTCATGGCGGGAGAGGAACGCGAGGCACTCTCCCTCAGTCCGCCCGGTACACTTTATCGCACTGAATGGTTGCAAAATCTGATATAGTGCTGTCACGATGTTGTCGATATTTATTATTGTCTGATTTTACAATCAAAAATCAAGTTACACACTTATAGAGATGTTCAAATCTTTATTGTGAGTTGTAAAGGAAAATATTATCCAAATATCAATTGCATCTGATATACACATAGTTAGGCTAGCTAGCTTTAAGTTCTATTGCATTGTTTTCAACATAGAGGGACTTTAGTGTTGTAGTTAACGTGTAATAGATAAATTTATTACCAACACCATTTTAGGTAGGTAATTTTGCTCTAGGATGTCTAGATTCATCGTCATACCTAATAACTACTAGTTAGGTACCTACCTACTCCTAAAGTTATTTAGGAGAGAGGCATTTTATACCTGAGTGACAAGCAACTATCTTTAATTAGGTAAAGTTAAAGTACCTACATACGTATAAAAGGCTTATTTATTTATTTAAATTAGGTACATACGTAACATCAAACCAATAAGAGCTTTTTGCTTGTCTGATTACTATCTTTTGGCTTAAAAGAAAAGTTTCTCATTTTTCATTAATGGAGTATCGACAACTGCCAACACGTTTCCTTGCTTATCACATCTCACTTGCAGAGAGGACCGCACTGGTTTGGTTGGCACATGCGCAGATCGTGTTTTTCTGGATTCGAAACTTGATCGTCTTAACGTCTAGCCGAGCCTAATAAATCTACTGAGGGGAGACTATTTGCCTTCTTCTTAACTGTATTGTTAAGGAAAACACGGTCATAATAGCCTGGGGTTGACTTGTATCAATGGTGTCACACAGTTTAAAAAGGAAAATTGTTCACTTGGGTACACGTGCATTGCTTGTGTACTTTGAATTTGGAGAGCCAGTGTATCTAATTTGACAGGACCTAAATACGCCATGATTGTTAGATATTGGTAAGTATTAAATTTATAGAAGTCATTTGTAAGGGTAAGTAAGCCTGCACTACGACATTTACCCCACGCGAATTTTTTCGCAGAATTGAAATTGTATGAAGCCGTTTGCGTGTATAATTTTCGTGAGTGCGGCAGCTTCTAAAAAGTTTATTTTTATATGTTACAGATTTCTGGGCAAACATTCACGCGATAGAATTTTGCAGTGCAGTTCTGCAGGCTCACCCTAAGACCTCACTCATCCCAGCTTAACTCGGGTGGAGTTTCTTTGGTGTCCTCCTTCCATCTTTTATAAAGAAATCCTTTTTAGGGTTCCGTACCTCAAAAGGAAAAAACGGAACCCTTATAGGATCACTTCGTTGTCCGTCCGTCTGTGTGTCAAGACCCTTTTTCTCAGGAACGCATGGAGGTATCAAGCTGAAATTTATATCGCATACTCAGGTCTACGGTTCCTTGGAGCTGTGAAAAAATCAAGCTTCTAAGTCAACGCAATCAAAAGATACAGCCGTTTATGCTGCAAATTTTCGAATTTTCTTGCACTCGCAAGGGAATCAAAACCTACAAGGTACTTCCCGTGAACTCAGAATCTTGAAACTTGGTACGAAGCAACGTCTTATAGCACAGATATAGGATGAATTGCGAAAAACATAAATTTTTAGTTACATCATATAATAAAAATATTTTTATGCAAATTTTCGAAACTCGCAAGGGAATCAAAACCTACAGGGTACTTCCCGTGAACTCAGAATCTTGAAACTTGGTACGAACCAACGTCTTATAGCACAGATATAGGAAGAATTGCGAAAAACATAAATTTTTAGTTACATCATATAAGGTAAACACCCCAATTATGGACACTTTAAGAACAATTTTGTAGTATTTTTTAAGTTTCACTAAAACTTGTGAAAGATTTAAAATAAAATGTTTTGTAAGTGGAAAGTCCTATGTTTATTCTTTAGATCTGCTGTGTTTTATTTAAGATACTGAAATTGGTTTTAATATAATAAACAAATAAAAACTACGATTTTTTTAACCAGTTATGGACAGCCAAAATCTACCTATGGACACCCAGTAATGAACATGAACTAGTCATGGACACCTAGTTATGAACATGAACCTAGTCATGGACACCTAGTATTGAACATGAACCTAGTTATCGACACCTAGTATTGAACATGAACTAAAAAGTATTGTGTAATAAAACAAAATTTTATTTTGAATCAGCTTTTAATATAACTATGTTACTTAAAAATTAACAATGAGATCCGCATGAAAAATATTTATTATTCTCTATACTTAATAAATCATTCTGGAAAGTTCACAATGTACTGTAATGTATGTGTAAGTAAAAAGTTAAAAGGCGGTTAAAATTAATGTTAAATTAAAATGTAAATATTTTGGTGGTCTAGTAATTTGACGATCATTTACTATTTTTAGGCTAACAATGATTATTTTGCAGTCATTTTACAAACAACAAGAAGTTATATTTGGTTATAAGTGCACATAAAAATTGGATTTTAATTTTGGTGAACATTTTTTTTTTTTGCAGTATAGTGTTTTTTGGCGTCATATTTTACTTTATCTTGAGATCATTTATACATAAGCCTATAATAATCACAAATATAACTATTAATATCTTTAAAGGTAAAAAGAAGTAAATATATAATTAAGAAGTAAAAATAGAGTATTTTTCCATTTCTTTTACTGTGTAAAATCCTCTTTTGTTCATCAAGATCGGAGGTTGGATGGTCTCCACAACATCTTTTCCTTGGTACCACATTTTGTCAGGTTTCTCTGGCCATTTATAGGTGTTTCCCGTTGAAAATGTCATCGTGCTAACTTCAAACTCGTTTTTATTTGTATTTTCAACAACTCCAGGAAAATGTTGCCCTTCGTATAAAACTATCACGTAACTACCCTTTGAGAGTTTCTGTCGTGAAGAAACCAAAGTTCTCATTGACGCATCCGATCCTTCAGACAGGACACTTTCATCGCTTTCGGCGTAAATTATTTCAGTCTCACTTTCAGACGATTCAGATTTTTTGTTTTGTTTTTTTGATACCTTTTTTTTCTTATTAAGTTTCTCCAGTTTTTTTTCTTCTCGTTTTTTTGCTCGCATTTCCTTCTCTTCTATTTGTTTCCTTTTCTCTGCTTCCTTTTTGTTATTGTAAGCCTTCCATGCAGGGCTTGTAATTGTAAACGGAATTTTCTCTTTTAATTTGCGTTTCTTGTTTTTAGTTATTTCATCTGCTTCTGGCCAAAATAAGCTTCGTTTAAAAGGCGACGGTATCACATAATTTGAAGTTCCAGGATTAAAACTCTTAATAGGTGTTTTGAATTTTGGTAAAGAATTGTCGGTGTCTGGTAAATCTCCCTTGCCTACGAGTGAAGTATTGAGACCAGAAGTTTCTTTGGATAAACAATGGGTTTTTGAAGAAATGCTTGTTTCGTAATCGTTCTTATTGTGAGAAAAGACAGCAATATTTTCGTTTTCTTTTGAAAAGTCGTTGGCATTTTGAGTATTAGTTTCTGGTAATGGATTTGATTTTTCAGCGAAGGAATCGTTTTTATTGTGAGAAAAGACAGCAATATTTTCATTTTCTTTTGGAGGATCGTTGGCATTTTGAGTATTCGTTTCTGGTAATGGATTTGATTTTTCAGTGAAGGTAGTAGGTGCTGATACTTCATTTTCTACATCATGATCGAAAGTTTGCTTACTACTGGCCCAGATCAAATACAGTGATGTATCTTCACTAGGCAAAAGATTTTCCAGTTCAAGACGACTTTTGTAATAAAGGTCTTTAAAAAGCTTCAATTTGTCACTCGACAAAGTTGTTTCAATCTTATTTTCTAATGTTTTCAAAAATTCGCTTTGGCAAATACGATCGATTTTCTTTTTATTTTGTGACTTGATTTTACTCATGTCTACATATTCTGGACCAAAAGGATACAGCCCTCCCGCTCGAAATCCATTTTTGACTGTCTCGGTAGTAATTTTTTCGATTGCCGTCTTCAAAACTGGAGCGAAATGGTGTTTTTTGAGGACTTGTCCTAAATTTTGCATTTTCCAGGTCTTAACCGCTTCTCGCCATGAAGCCTTCAACGGTCTAAAGACAGCCAAATCCATTGGCTGTAATATATGTGTGGAATTAGGATTAAGTGCTATCACCTCTATGCCATTTTCAGCACAGAAATTAGACAAGTGTAAAGTTAGATGAGACTTGTGTCCATCCAAAAAAAACAACACTGGCTTTTCAATGTTTTCGTTAGTCAACCAAGGACTAAATACATTTGTTATATATTCATAGAATGTGCCTGCACACATCCATCCACTTTCTGAGCGACCAATAGCCCAGTCACTGGGGAAAGTTTCTGTAATTGATGACGGTATCCTTACATAATTGTAAACTACCAGAGTAGGTGCCAGATCTCCTGCGGCATTTCCAGTAACCAAAACTGTCAAATTTTCTTTGTCGTCACCTGAAGAAGCATATATATTTTTGTCTCCTTTTTTGGCAAGGACACGTCCTGGTTTTGGATTTAAAAAAAACGCACTCTCGTCTGTATTGAAAATCCTTTTAGGATTTTTCAGTATTTCAATCAGCCCTCTATTTTTCAAATCATATTCAACTTCCAAAAACCATTTTTCAATGTCATCTTGAGTAACATTATCTCTTGCTGTACATAAATTTTGAGCAGTACGTTCAGCAATCGTAGGGTGTCGTTTCATAAATGAGGAATACCATTTTTTGCCGGGTCTGTTGTTGGTGAAAGGAGTTGCTCGGTTTCTGTCACATATTAAACGTTGGACACTGTCTAATAACTCTTCTTTCGTTATTGGGATATGTTTATCTGCCATATCTTTAATCCAGACTTCTAGAATATTCTCTTCTTCCTTCGACAATATGGTACTGGGACCCATAGAGCACTCTAAAGGACTTTTCCCCGTTATTTTATTGTGCAAAGTTATTCTAGGTACATTGAATTTTTTTGCTGCATCAGATATTTTTAAGCCTTTTCTAACGGCTTCAATAGCCCAGCCCATTTGTTGAGGTGTGTAATCTTTTTTAGGCGCCATATCTAAAATAAAAAGAAAACCTCTTTTCAATGTCCATAACTAGGTTTCTATGCGATACCCAATAATGGACGCATACGTCCATTACTGGTAGGTATCAATATTTTTATGTTTTTCAACTAGCTTGTGATAGAGAATAATAAAGAAAGTGAAATTAAATCAAAATCTAAATACACAATAATAAAAATAAGTTTGGACATTTGTCCATCACTGGAATCATTCAACTTTAGTGCACCAGTAATAAACATTGGCAAAATATCAAAAAATATAACCGCTTTGGAGTAACAACACGGTGTGTTTTCGTCTTAATTTTATGGTTAAACCCACAAACAAAATACATTCTGGTTACATTATAGCAATACCAAATTTTCAGGTAAACTTTCTACTTACCTCACTAAGAATTTCCTTAACAAAAACCACCAATTTATTTTTTCGAACTCACGAGCAGATTTCACTTTACGCCATTTGTAATCAAAATGACAGAAGTGAAAAATACGTCAAACTTTGACAGCTAGATGACTTTTGCCTGTGTTAAAATGTTGCCAATATATAAAAACTAATTCCTGTCCTTATTCTGCAAGATTTGTTTTTTTTTCGTCCAATACTGGTTCCATGTCCATTACCGGTGCGTTTACCTTAATAAAAATATTTTTAATAATTTTAAACTTACTATCCTTTCCTTATGAGCGCGTAGAGGTATTAAATTGAAATTCATATCAAATACTCAGATCTATAATACATTTAAGCTGTAACAAACTACTGTCCCTTGGAGCTGTGAAAAAATTAAAATTCTAAGCCAACGCAATCAAAAGATACAGCCGTTTATGCTGCAAATTTTCGACACTCGCAAGGGAATCAAAACCTACAGGGTACTTCCCGTGAACTCAGAATCTTGAAAATTGGTACGAAGCAACGTCTTATAGCACAGATAAAGGGAAAATTGCGAATAAGAATAAATTTTTAGCTATATCATTTAATAAAAATATTTTTAATAATTAGGGTTCCGTATCTCAAAAAGAAAAAACTGAACCCTTATAGGATCACTTTGTTGTCCGTCCGTCTGTGTGTCAAGACCCTTTTTCTCAGGAACGCATGGAGGTATCAAGCTGAAATTCATATCAAATACTCAAGTCTACTGTCCCTTGGAGCTGTGAAAAAATCAAACTTCTAAGCCAACACCATCAAAAGATACAGCCGTTTATGCTGCAAATTTCGACACTCGCAAGGGAATCAAAACGTACAGGGTAGGTACTTCTTGTGAACTCAAACTCTTAAAATTTGGTACGAAGCAACATCTTATAGCACAGATAAAGGAAAAATTGCGAAAAGCATAAATTTTTAGTTACATCCATATCCATACTAATATTATAAATGCGAAAGTGTGTCTGTCTGTCTGTCTGCTACGCTTTCCCGGCCTATCTTTTCAACCGATTTTGCTGAAATTTGGTATGGAGGTAGGTTACATCCCGGGAAGGACTTTTATCCCGGAAAATTAAGGAGTTCCCGCGGGAATCAAAAAACCGTAATCCACGCGGACGAAGTCGCGGGCATCATCTAGTCATAGAGGAGAGTAACTAAATGTGGGCTAGTGCTTTAATATGGGCTAGTAACAATTCTCGAAAACCTACAATCGAAAGACACAACAAACGACGATCGTCTATCGCATTCATTCCCTCTAACATCGCACTCACTCATTCTCGTCGTCGCGCGCGAGCTGTCGCCAGTATCAGCCATACTTGTGTTGCTGCTGTCGAAAAATTTTCTGCGGTACGTATCAATGTGTTATTTAATTAATGAAAATTAGGTCTATATACTGTAACTATGTGTTTTATTGCAGAATATAATATGTTTAATTTTATGATTTTCGGTCGATTTATTGCTTGCTATATATGATTTGTAAAGTAGGTACACGATCAAGTTGATTTTAGTAAAGAATTTCAAATATGGGCTATGACTATGGTCCTGAATATAGGCTAGCCCATATTTAGGAATCACCGGACTTGAGGTCTAGGTCTGAGACTCAAACAGAAGAATCTACTTCTGGAACTTTCACTCTTGCCTTGAAGGTAGGTAGGTACTTAAGTTATACGTGGCAGGGAATACATGCGCTGGAAGGGCATTCCACATCCTTGCGGTTCGAATCAGGAACGTAGAGCAGAACCGTTTCGTTCGAGCTGACTGGACGTCAACCACATAAGGATGCCAACGCAAACGATTTCTTGCTGTTCTGTGGTAGAATGTGAAGGGGGAACAAGATTGAAAAGTTCCTGAGCACACATGAACTGGACATGAACCAACGTATGACTGTCAACCTTTGTCTTCCGGAATTGATCGTAGCAGTTTAGGTCTAGTATCTCCTTATGACATAAGTCCCGTGGCAAAAAAAAAGTCAGAAAGACATTACAGAACAAGACATCACAATAGAGGTAGAAAAGCTGCTGTGGCCTTGGTTATAACTTCGTCTCCATATAAAAATGACCTTATTGTAACCAAAAAGAAGAAAAACAAATGAAAAAGAAAATAAAACAAATGATAAGAAACCCAAGCAAAAGAAAAGAAGTATAGGAAATAAGAAAGCCAAGACCAGGGACGAAAGTGAAGGTGAAGAATTTGATTGATTTAGATACCACCTAAAGGTCCTAAAGGAAGGAACCAGATGCCCCTATAGGAAGAGAGGCTCCTGACACTGCCGATGCAGCGTGTATGTTTTGTCAGGAACTTTTTTCCGAAAACGCAGCAGGAGAACACTGTGGGACAGATGTTTAATGTGTCAGCTCTGGGTACATAATGACTTTGCTGGGCCAGAGTTTGACACCTGGATATGTGATTTTTGTAAGTAAATGATGTGATTTCTTCCATCTTCCAAAGTAGTTTGATCTCTTATAAGATAAATATTTATAATTGTTATTTTCGTACAAGATATTATAAGTTTTTATTTGTAGCCCATATTTGAGTAGGTACCTGTTCCATATTTAAAGCGTCTATTTTGATATTTTGTTTAAAGCTCAATTTAATAATATAATATAATATTATGAACATAAGATTGTTACTTAGCTCTTTAATTAAAAATGTATGTGTGATTATTTTGACGTCAATAAATGCTTAATTTTTTAATAGTTTTTTATTTATGAGGCAAAAACAAAATGGTAGCCCATATTTTTTTACTCTCCTCTATAATAAAAATATTTTTAATAATTTTAAACTTAAGTATTATACCCATCGATATATATGTAGGTATTAGATGGGCCCTTTCATAGAAAAAGGTTGGGCGACCGACTATGAGAACGCGATCCTATCCTGTCTTTGTCCCCATCGTAGCGCTGTCACGGTCGCTCGTCGTGTAGATAATTTGTTATTCTTAGGCTAACATCTAAAGTCTTATTAGTTTGGCACTGTACAATTTTTATTTTAAGGTAAGTGTTTCAAGTCACAATTATACATTTCCAAAATAACGTTTTTTAGGGTTCCGTACCCAAAGGGTAAAAACGGGACCCTATTACTAAGACTCCGCTGTCTGTCTGTCTGTCTGTCTGTCTGTCTGTCTGTCTGTCTGTCTGTCTATCTGTCTCCAGGCTGTATCTCATAGACCGTGATAGCTAGAAAGCTGAAATTTTCACAAATGATGTATTTCCGTTGCCGCTATAACAACAAATACTAAAAATTAAAAAAATATATATATTAAGGGGGGTCCCCATACAATAAACGTGTTTTTTTCGTATTTTTTTGCTCAATATGAAAAACGGTAACAGGTAGACGGTTCAAATTTTCACAGAATATTAACTTGTATATTACCTTTCAAAATAAATAATTAAATATCAATAAAGTAAATATTAAAGGGGGGCTCCCATACAACAAACGTAATTTTTTGATATTAACAGTAAACCTCTACAAACAAAGTTAGTTTTGCGGTTCATTAACAAAGGTAATTATACCTACTTCTTGAGTACGGAACCCTCGGTGCGCGAGTCCGACTCGCACTTGGCCGATTTTTTGGAAATGTATAATTGTGACTTGAAACACTTACCTTAAAATAAAAATTGTACAGTGCCAAACTAATAAGACTTTAGATGTTAGCCTAAGAATAACAAATTATAATCTTCCTATTTAATATTTTTATCCATTGCGCAATCATTTAATTTCCGCGGCAAACTTTAAGATATTTTTTTTTTACTAACTGGCCTTACGGCTTCTATGGCTATGGCCTATATTATCTATGACGGAGTCATACGTTTTCAAGCTTTCATTCAAATGTTGCAAGCAAGTTCCCGCTTTTCAGACTAGATGGCGTTGATGGCGTTGCTAAAAATACGCCCACATTCTTTGTTTGACAGGGCCCGTCTATGTAAATTGAGGTCGTTGACTATAGCCCTTACCGCCTGAACGCGTAGAGGTATTAAATTGAAATAAAATAGATAATTGGCATAAAAATACTCTAACTTTTACTTATTTACCTACAGGTTACGGTGTACGGAACCCTCGATGCGCGAGTCCGACTCCCACTTGGCCGGTTTTTTATGACAGCACCACCACCGCGAAAAACAGCTCGGGCCACCACGAGAAACAGCTCCTCCCACCAACAGAAACCCATCCACCCGAACACATCAAATTACTGAACGATCATTTTGGTAACGTACCTACTTACTAGAGTGTTACCTACCGTACACCAAGCAAGTACCTACCGTATACAGTCAAAAGTTCAGAACCCAGTCAATTGTGTGATTCTGTTGAAATTTCCACAGTAACTAATTAGGTAGCTGCTATGTATTTCAATTGCCGCTTTAAGACAAATCATAAATACCCCTTTATGGGTAGAATTTTCAAAAACTGTGAACCACGTATTTCTTATTTTTTTACCAGTAGCTCATATACCAAGTTCCATGTATATTACTTTAGAAATGACGGACTTTCATACAAACTTTCAACCTATATTTCACCCCCTTAGGGGTGGAATTTTGAAAAAGGAATACCTACTGTCAAAATTTCAAGTTTCTAACTCCAGCGGTTTAGGCTGTGCGTTGAATTTTATATATATAGATTATAAATGCGAAAGTTTGGATGGATGGATGTGTGGATGGATGGATGGATGGATGTTTGTTACTCAATCATGCCAGAACGGATCTGGATGAAATTTGCCACAGAGATAGATTATACTCTGGAATAACACATGGGCTACTTTTTATCCCGGAAAATTAAAGAGTTCCCGCGGGAACGAAAATACCTCAAAATGGATGTTACTCAATCACGCCAGAACGGCTAAATGGATCTGGATGAAATTTAGAATTTATTTTTCATCCCGGAAAAGTAAAGAGTTCCCGCTGGAACCAAAAATAACCTCAATTCACACGGACGAAGTCGCGGGCATCAGCTAGTAATAAAATAAAATAAGGGAAACGTATACATACAAGAAACATGATTTTTGAGCGCCTTTCTTGTTTCTTTTGTAGTAGTTTGTGATATAAGAGCGGTACGTAGATTTTTACATACGAGTGGACTCATATCAGTCTGATGCCGCTAGGCGAGGGCCGACCATCGTCACGAGTATGTAAAAAATTATAATGGAATTAAAAATGAAACAAGGATAACTACGTTATTGGTACTTTATTATATTTACTTATATCCGTAATATGCCTTAAATTAACTTAAACTATATAGTAAACTACCACTCTATTCGAGTCTGTGAGTAAATTATATACCCAAGAACTTAATACATTATAACTTAATATAGAAAATCATTAAACATAATTAATTAAAGTTTGAATTCAACCTACGGTTAAGGTAAATCAGAGGAATAAGAAATAGAGGCAAGAAAAAGGAAGAATTCGTGGTATAGTTCACGCCAATCAAATACCTACAGTGCGTCCGGGTGGTCAAACTGAGAGTCAAAAATAGTCGTCTCTGAGCTGAGGTGCAAGTGACGCCGGCGATACACGGACAGCTTGAAGCAGTCAGGATGGACTGCTTCAAGCTGCGACTGCATAGTGAACTACAGTCTTCTACGTACACACATACATGGAGCCGTTCGAGCAGTTGCGACTGCTTCGGGCGGTTGGCAGCAGTTAACAATGGTAGCTTCAAGCTGTTGACTGACTGCAAGAGCGCTCCGTGTATGTTGATCACTGGCTAACTGCTCGAGCAGTCCGTGTATGGCGGGCCTAAGGTGCAAGTGCTTGATTACGGAGCCCTCACACTATTGATGGCGAACGCGAGCACCTAAAAATATATGCTACTGCGACGCGTCTTGCGAACAACTTCAGATGAGACTATTTGATTGGCGGCAGCTATAACGAAAACTAATGGAGTAGCAAAGAGAAATTACAAAACTGATTTTACATAGTGTTTCTATAACATTGTATTTTTTTAAGTTTTAAAAATTATGCAAAAAAACTACATGTATATATAATGATTTTATCGATAACCAACCAAAATAGCTTTTAAATACCATAATTTTTTTTTCTTTAGACTGATTCCGCCCTAGCCCTATTGGAATCCGAGAATAGAAATATCTTACAAAAAAATAAACGTATTCTCTTGATTTAGAACATACTTAATCAAAATACATTAAAATCAGTCCACATTTTCTCCCAGTAAAAAGAGGAACAATATGGAACGGAATCGCGATCATGCAATTAAAAACTAAAGAATGTTACACACAGAAACCGGCCCGGGAAGGTTGCCAATCCATAGTCCGGGTCGTTACACGACAGCGGCAGAATACAATATGTGATGTTTCATTACATATCAAACCATGTAAAAAAGTCCGCCATCGCCATAGCTCAACCCGACTTCTATGTGTTTAGGGCTGAAGGATATACTGATTATTGGTACTCCGATGATTATATCTTTTTCCTCCTCTTCTCGGGCGTGGTCTGGAACAGAGCTTCGTCCGCCCGGATCAAACGGTTCACGGCGCGGCTCAGCGATACATCTGCCACCAAAAATTATGTGTCAAAAACTACGCCTTCTGCCGATTATTATAGCAACACCAAAAATTTCACTTGAAATGTGGAAGGTAGGTTTTGAGAAAATTCACCATAATAGGGATTGAAATGGGGGTTGAAAGTTTTTTATGAAAAATCCTTTGTTTTTGAAGAATAATAAAAACCTATTTTAGTATTTTTACGAAAATCTACCCAAAAGGGGTGAAAGAAGGGGTTTTGAAATGGGGGTTAAAAGTTTTTTATGAAAATCCTTTGTTTTTGAAGAATAATAAAAACCTATTTAAGTATTTTTACGAAAATCTACCCAAAAGGGGTGAAAGAAGGGGGTTTGAAGTTAAATATTGCAGCGGCAAAAACTCATAATCTCATGGGAAAACAGAAATTGTACGCGGACGACCTCTAGTATACAATAATAAAAGGACTACCAACCGGGAGTAGTGTTGGCAAGTCGTCGCATGCGCCTCGTGTTCCGGTCTTGATCTCGAATCTTCTTCTCCATTTCGGCGTTGGTGAGCGTCTCGAGGTACGGAGCCCACTGCTCCGCGTCTGATGGCTGACGGTATGGCGTCTGAAAATAATGTATGCATTGTGAATAAAAATAGATAAATCCATATGAGGTTACTAGCTGATGCCTGCGATTTCGTCCGCGTGGATTGAGATTTTTTGGTTCTTGCGGGTACTCTTTAATTTTCCGGGATAATATAAAGAAGCCTATGTGTTATTCCAAATTATAATCTAGCTCTGTGTCAAATTTCATCCAAATCCGTTCAGGCGTTCTGGCTTGATTGAGTAACAAACATTCATCCAAACTTTCGCATTTATAATATTAGTATAGATGGTCGGCTTATGTCTGACAGGTTGTCTCTCGAAAGTCAAACAGGATAAAAAGTTGGAGAAATCATCAAAGGTTTTAGCAAGCGAGTATAATATACCATATTATGATCAATAACAGATAATTCAATATATTATTATTGTACACTTTATTTGCACCACCACAACAAGTAAAAATAACAAATATAAAAAGTAAACAATGGATAAAGTCATGAAATGAAAATAAAACAATTACCTACCTCAACAACTGGCAGGGGCGCTTCACTGAATGCAAACGTGCGCTGATGCCAGCTAAGTTGTCCCCTCACGCTGTAAGCGATGCCTGTGACGAACTCTCCTCCCAAGCCCAGTTCAGCACACAGTCTCATAGCAAACTGTTCTGGGTTGTTCTCCTTTTCTGACATGTCCCATTCCACCTACAATTTGAATATACCACTTACATCTCATACAAGCAAACTGATTTCCATCCATCCATTATCCACTACAGCCCATTAACGTCCCACAGCTGGGCACAGGCCTCCACTCTCATAGGAGAGAGGGAATTGGAGCTTAGACTCACCACACTGCTCCAATGCGGGTTGGCATACTTAAACGACTATCATGTTAGTGATACTAACCAGGACCGACAGCTTAACATGCTCTCCGAGTCACGGGGGTGAAACACCGCCAACTTCCTACATTGGGCTAGTACTGAGAACTTCTAGTCAGAAAAACCCAATACTTAAATATGTCCCCGACCCGGGACTCAAACCCGGGACCTCGTCGGCCACAGTCGAACATGCAAACCACTAGATGATTAGACCATCGATGCTAATTTCTGAGGCGATAAATATTTAATAAGCGAGGAAACTGATTTAATTACCCTTGTGAATGAATGTGTGAAAGTCCTTGCAAAAGACCTATGTCAAACAGTGGAAGTCTATCGGTTGATGACAAAGACTGAAATGGACAACACTATACTACAAGGCGTAATGCTTCATTGTGGGTAACAATAAATTGGCAGAGGCAATGTGTGATCTTCTTTTATAGTCAACATTCCTTGGTTTTGGTATAGGTGTTATATTTAGGTGCAGTTTTGCACTTCCTGCAAACTTCAACTGCAAGTTCTTAAAGTAACATTAGCAGCAGGGGGAAGCCATGCTTGTTTGCATTTGCAAAGGATCGGAAGATCAACTTCAACCTTACCTCCTCACCTTGGAAGGTAGCAATGCTCTCAGTCATTAAAGCTAACTTTGACAATAATCTACCTAAAAGACGAAATCATTTTTCTAAATCAGCGTTACTCATTTATCCTCTTTTCATGCTACAATGAACAGAAAAATAATATGCATAATGGAAAAAAAAAATCACCTGATCAACAAGTGAAGTATTTCCAACATGTATATTCAACTTGATGATAACCCTCTGATCAGACTGCTCCTCCAAAATCGGGGGTGGTTCACTGGGATATGCATCAATTTGCTGGCGGATAGAACTAGCTATAGCTGGTATGAATGTGCTTGTATTAAGTTCCAGATCATCACATAATACTTCTGCAAACTGCTCAGGTGTAATGATTGACTCTGCAATAGTATATTTCTTTAATGCAAATAAACACAACATTGAATTGATATCTATTCATCTAGGTTTTTTTTAGGGTTCCGTACCAAAATGGTAAAATGGAACCCTTATGGTGCAACTTTCTCCGTCTGTCTGTCCGTCTGTCCGTCTGTCCGTCTGTCCGTCCGTCACACTCGATTATTTCAGTAACTACCTAAGCTATCGACATGAAATTTGGAATAGTTGTGTATATTAGTGGCCCAAAGACACTGGAATTAAAAAAAATTGGAAATTATTTTTGTTCTTATTTAAAAAGGGGGGAAAATCTGAGGGTTGAAATTTAAAAGTGAGATAACTGTACTGTGTGGGGTATCATATGAAAGATTTTTTATTATTTTTAGTTATGATAGTTTTTGATTTATCGGGGAAAATGTCTAAAAAAATACTGTTCCCCCCCCCTTATCTCCGAAGTTTACCAATCGAAAAATTTGAAATAATTATGGTCAATAGGAATTTACGTATATTTTACAGGAAAACTATAGCCAATGCTCTAACTAGCATAGTTTTTTTTATATTAACAATAAACCTCTACAAACCAAGTTTGTCTTGCGGTTCATTAACAAAGGTAATTATTTATTAATAATGGTACGGAACCCTTAGTGCGCGAGTCCGACTCGCACTTGTTTGTATTTAGGCTAGGTGATGCAGCCTAAGGTAAGTAAAGTAAGGTAGGTAAGGTAGCCTAGGCTGTTGCCTGAATGAATGAAATTTAGGGTTGATTTGAAGATACCAAATACCAATATAAGTGGAGGGGGAAAATGGAGAGAAAATGCCAGAAGGGCATTCCATATGCTAGCGTTTTGCATTAGAAATGAGGAAGCTAATTGTTTCATACAAGTATGTGGAATTTAGACTATGTATAATGTATATGTTTAGACTTTAGACACCCTAAGGCTCCATGTACATGCAAGCCGGAGCCGTACCGTAGCCGCGCCGATGCCGCTCATATGCGATTTTTGTTTGTTCACACTAGCTTCCTGTCCAGCGCGGCGCCTGTGTGGCTCCAGCTTCATAAACACGAAACACGATGCCTCGCCGTACGATAGTATAATAGTTAGAGGGGAACAAGAACGAAGGAAGAACATAGACACCAATTTGGTAATTGGCCAATTTTGTACAGGCACAATGAATGAGGAGCAATTAAATCAACAAAGTAATGCAAACATTTCTACCGGCGAAAATGAATCTAAATTATTTTCAAATCGCGCCTACAGAAGTTTCACTTCTAATAAACTATATAAATAGAATATATAAACTTCTTACCATTTTTATTCCATGTAAATGTATCTCTCAGTTTTTGGCCCTCAATCTCCATGTCCAACCTGATTGGCACAAGTATCTGCTTCTGAGAGGCATTCTCAAGCATCGCCGTCATATCTGTATCGTCAAAGCAAAGCGGAAAAGTGCGAACCTAAAAATTGATGTAATTATTTAGGTCTTAAGTCCATGTATAAGTTTCTTTGATTGCAATTTTCTTACAAAGATTTATGGCTTGCTTACAAAGATTCCACATCAAATTTGGCTATAGTTTTACTTTGAATTTTGTCCATACATCATTAATTATAAACTTATTAGAACAAAACATTTAAAAAATACTACTTTTCTACTAAAAATGTTTTATTAGACAAACAATACACTTAAAATACAGAAAAGAAAAGCAAGAAAAGAAACAAATAATAAAATCCCTTTATTCAGATGTGAATGTTCTTTCCAATTCATTTACTTATTTTCTAGTAAAAATAAAATAATAAAATTAATAAACAAGCAAGTTAACCTTTTTATTATGAACTCTGGTCCTGCTAATAGGTGTGGCCTGGGGAACTGCATCCAAGTGAGAGGAGTTTGGCATAACAGGCATCCATGATGGATTATGTGGCTTCTTACTCTTGCTCTCTCTAGGCGTTGCCATCTCTTGACTAACGGATATGGCTTTGTATCTAAAAAAAAAGTAAGTAAACTAAGTAATATATATCAGCAATAATATTATGTACTTACAAGGAGTAAAATATATGTACATTGTTTAAATATTCATTAATATTGTTTGTTTTAAATATTATTTCTAAATTTTCTATCTTAGTTTCAAGTAAACCTATTTTCATAAAAATTGGAGCAATATTTAGGCTCATAACTATATGAGCTTTGAAATGTAATAATGCTATTGAATGGCAGTGGCATCTTTGCACATTGTAGAGGCATAAAAGTATGGCTCACTCTTTTTGTTATGCCTACTCTAGCTACACACCCTGTTACACTCAACTGCTGGGTGTGACTGTGGTTGTTTTTAATTTAAAAAACTTTTTCCAAGTAGGCAAAGTTACACTGATTTCAAAATTATTAAATTATCTGGAATATACTTCTCATCATTTCCTTCAATGATATCCTCCACTTCAGATGCTTTCAGCAAAGACACAGAGCTGGTCAGAACATGAGGGCCAAGCCCATTGTCAACTAAGCGTTTCCTCTCCTCATTGGTAAGAGTCCTCCTGGCCATGCCAGGGTACTTCTTGTAAAGTGACCCACGAAACAACCGTAGGTAATTTCCAACCTGAAAGGTGAATTTTCACTTAGTAGATGATGTCCACAACTTTACCTGTGTGGACCTAAATGATTAAAAAAATGTATCAATTATAAGCATAGCAATGCAGCCGCACTACTGACGCGCTCTTACTCCTTAATTTGAAAGCAATCATTAAGGAACTCAGTTGGAAACAGCGGTTGGCCACTAAGAGCACTATGCTTTTTCTTTTATGTTTGAAAATTCTTACCTCGGATCCAACACAGTAGAAATCTCCGCCCTCTTCAATTTGGAAGCTTATCGGCTTATCGCCGTAAGTTCTCAGAGCCATTTTTGCTGTTTTTAGCAGCACCCCTGGATTAACCTTTGATAACCTGGAGAAAGCACTCCCTACGTCAATCGAATACGCATTATCTACAGCTTAATCATTCCAATTTGGAATGATAGGGATCACTCGTAAGTCGTATTCATATAAATTGATATTTTATTTTATCAAAAACAAATCAAACAAAATCTCGGTTTAGTTAGTTAATTAAATACATGTTAATATTATATCTCTGTTTTTTAGAGCTATCCTGGCTTGTCTCTGAGCTATCCTTATATGTTACTTGTCTCTGGTTTATAGGTGACAGATGTTCCTTGAACAAAATAAAATAGACAAAGTAAAAGCAAAGTAGGTACTCTGTGAATCATAGACGCTCAAACCACAGACATATTAAACCAAAGAATCTGTGGCTCAAACGCGCCACCGCGATTGCGTAACTTCTGCATCAATCATTGTTACAGTATCAATAACTGTCGTGATTGGCTGAATTTATGGTATTCTTGCTGTGTCAATGGATTTTGTCCATTATGGAAGAGTGTTAACCAATCAAAGGTGATTGTATCAATGATTGATGCAAAAGATACGCGGTCGCCCTGCTGATCATAGCCATGAATGACCAATTTTTAACAGCAGAAATCGCTTTCATTCTTTGTTCAAAATTCAAGGGTATGTTCCGAAATACACTGCAAGCACTGTAAGGTGTGACGTCAATTTAGTATACTGCGAAACCGTTCCTTTAGAGTTAGCTACACTGGTCACTGTTTAAAACGGAACGCAGTCAGCACTGAGAGCACCTTACCTCGAAAACGCCAGTGCTCACAGTACAAATATGGCGACGATTTATGACGTCATTTTCCCTAGGATACTGCGGCACTATACTGTCACTCCATAGCGGAACGAATTTCTCCCCAGTAAACGCACTGAACAGTGCTCTCAGTGTATATCGGAACATAGCACTAGTTTCTTCTATTTGTCAATTTTCATTCCCATTCAGTTGGTGTTAAAAATTCACAGAGGTGGTGTGTGAGCGCCGCTGTCGTATATATATATATATATATCGACAAGTGCGATATTTACCATGTCTTCAAGATCAGGAAACTTCAAAAACCCCTTTTCTAGACCATGGATGACGGAAACTGGTGCAGCAGCCACGGCAGGTGGGCCAGGGTCTATCGGTTTGAAAGGAGTGGTTGCCGGCGGTATAACAGGTGGCATTGAAATTTGTATAACATTTCCAACCGAATACGTAAAAACACAGCTTCAATTAGACGAAAAAGGTCAGTATTCAGTATTTATTCAATCTTTCATTCATAAACTTATATTCTTTTTTTCTGAATTAAATATTATGGCCATAGACCGAATGCATGTTTTACTTTAATTGGGAGGTTAAACTGTATGTATTTTATAATTAGAGTCATATTCCATGACTTCCACGAGTATCGTCTTCGAGGTCAAAACTAATAGGCATTATTACCTTGATCAATACACTACTTATCCAAACTTGATTATTGTTTAAGTCTTTTTCTATTTGATGCAAATTCGATATATGAGGTACTAAAGCCTATAATCATGTTATAAGCTTTTAAATCAGACATATCATTCATTTGATTTTTTAGCCTTTACCCCTGGCATGACAAACATGACAAACATGACAAACTTGTTTTGTTTTGACTTCATCCCTATGTTCCGATATACACTGACCCTATGTTCCGATATACACTGAGAGCACTGTTCAGTGCTCTTACTGGGGAGAAATTCGTTCCGTTATGGAGTGACAGTTATATAGTGCCGCAGTATCCTAGGGAAATATATGACGTCATAAGTCGTCGCCATTTTTGTACTGTGAGCACTGGCGTTTTCGAGGTAAGGTGCTCTCAGTGCTGACTGCGTTCCGTTTTAAACAGTGACCAGTGTAGCTAACTAAAGGAACGGTTTCGCAGTGTACCTACTAAATTGACATCACACCTTACAGTGCTTGCAGTGTGAGCACTGTTCAGTGCTCTTACTGGGGAGAAATTCGTTCCGCTATGGAGTGACAGTGTAGTGCCGCAGTATCCTAGGGAAATTTATGACGTCATAAATCGTCGCCATTTTTGTACTGTGAGCACTGGCGTTTTCGAGGTAAGGTGCTCTCAGTGCTGACTGCGTTCCGTTTTAAACAGTGACCAGTGTAGCTAACTATAAAGGAACGGTTTCGCAGTATACTAAATTGACGTCACACCTTACAGTGCTTGCAGTGTATTTCGGAACATACCCCATATCAGCATTTCAAAATAAGAAGGAACAGAATGTTTTGATTGTAATTAGTGATAAACTATAAGAGTGATCAGTGAAGTAATGAACTATTAAACTCTGTCCAATTATTTATTTTACTTTTGGCAGATGGAGTCAATGTTGTTCTGACCCGTTACTGATTCGATTTTTGATACCAGTCGACTTTCTTTATTAAGAAGTTTTAATCGATTTGACACATTGATCTTTGAGATTGATTGATCTTTGCTCAACATTATTTTTTGTTTTATAAACAAACCCAAGTGTTCAAATTACTAAGTATATTAAAGTATGTATTAAAATAAATCATTTATTACAACAGTACACTAAATGTACGTGTATCCGTCAGGACATAGAAACCATCCATGGCCAAAGATGTAGTGCTTAAAAGACTATCAAGAAAGCTAGTGTTGAAGCTCCGTGACTATTTCCTTTTCAAAATAGTCACGGAGCTTCAACGAAAGTAGTACTTGTAATTACTAGATGAGTATACGAGTTACGAAATATCAGATAAAAGGGCACGTCGCTTCTAAAGAACACTAAAGAATGCTCCAAACAACTGTCCGCATGCTCTAGTGCCGTTTACATATCAAGCGAGCAAGCATTCTTAGAATATGAATATTCCATATAATCATCGCAAACACAGACAGAACAACAAAAGAATGCTCTATATCTGTTTTCATTATAAGAATTTGATTGTGTGGGGATAGACACTTGGTTAATGTAAATGCTCCTTTATTAAAATTAAAACATCTGTTGGACAGTGGACTTTGATTTATGTGATTATATAAGTAAATGCTGTTGCTATCCCATCCAAAATTAGATTAGGTTGAATAAAAGTAAAATTATTGTTTGTCTAATTGATTATCTAGTATTGTTGAGTATAATTTGCTTGACATTTCTATTGACATCATTTTCAAGTTATTAACTTTAATCTTATTGTTAGATGGCATTGCAGGGTTTATTAAGATTGACAATTAACAACTTAATAAGTTAATACCTAAGCTTGGTCTACCGAATAAACCAGGTACTAAAATTATACATCAAAGAATACACCAAAATTAAATTTAAGTACCCAGGATTAGAATTTAGATATAAAAAAGATACAGAATAAAAAGACATATTTCTTATAAATTAAAATTTTGTTTTCTTGCCAACAGCATCATAAATACATTGCATCATAGTGATAAACTGTTATCTAGATTTAAATTGGTCCGTGTGACCCAAATTATCTATTTTTTATTATTTCACTACAAGTGAGCCCTTGACTGCGATCCCACCTGATGGTAAGTGATGATGCAGTGTAAGATGGTAGCAGGATAACTCGTTAGGGTTACGGCAGTTATATTAAACCCACACCCCTATCGGTTTCTACACGGCATCGTACCGGAACGCTAAATCACTTGGCGGTACGTCTTTTCCGGTAGAGTGGTAACTAGCCACGGCCGAAAGTGGTTGTGGGAAGCACCAGGACAGACCAGAGAAAACTTGGAAATTATGAATTCCCGAATTAACCCTGCCGGGGATCGAACCGGGGACCTGTCGCTTCCCGTCTGATCGTTCGATTTTGACGAAATTTGGTACAAGGATAGGTTGAATCCCGGGGACGGACATGAGTTACTTTTTATCCGGGAAAGCCAAAGTTACGTGGGCATCACAAGAGACAGTTATGTGCCTTGGTATTTTTAGGCATTGCAAAAATTAGTGCCTGATCTATCAATTTTGAATACCTATGTAATAGTGTTTTGATAAACTATACTGCCATATAAAGTCCATTCTGTGTACTGACCTGAGTAATAAGTCTATTCTTGACCTTGAAATTACCTTGGTATTTATAAGGAATCTAAATATAGGCGCTTACATAATTATTTATTTTTTATTACTGCTACAGAGAGGTACATAAATTTGGCTTCTATTCACGTCTATAACCAAGTATAGTTATTTTTAAGATAGTGATAGGTAAGTACTATCTTTGGAAGTATGTTCCATAAATAAAAAATAGATAATAGTGTATATTTAATTCCAGGCGGCACCAAAAAGTATGCGGGAATCTTGGACTGCGTGAAAAAGACTGTCAAAGGACATGGCTTCCTCGGCTTGTACAGAGGGCTTAGTGTATTGCTATATGGATCGATTCCGAAATCTGCTGTTAGGTAAGTCACTGAAAACATCAAGATTTCGTGATTATCATGAGGTTAACACTCACAAACATCGATTAGAGTTCAGCGATAAGAATTCAATGACATTCCGGACGATCGTTAGCCCAGATAACTACTTTATTTTAAGTTGCGCGTATGAGGAGATATATTGTTTTATCGTCCGAGAAAAATACTACTCTTATGTAATATTATTATTATTACAAAACATTTGATCTTGACCGCGAATTTATATCTAAAGCGCGGACCTTAACTTACTTTATAGAAATATTTTATTTATTATGGATGCTAGGTAATCTCTCTTCTATATAATATAAAAATCAATTGCTGTTCGTTTGTCTCGCTAAAACTCGAGAACGGCTTGACCGATTTAGATGGAATTTTTTGTGTGTATTTGAGTGGCTCCAGGGTTGTTTTATATTCATAATTGAACCCGGTAGGGGGCGCTGCAATCGGGTTTAAGGTTCAGGGCAGGACAACATCTGCTGGGCCCACTAGTCTTCTAATATAGATACGAACAGTTATCACGGTCCTATATTCCGTTAAGTACCTATACCTAATGACTCTACATTCTTATCAACCTAGCATTCTATTCTTAATTAGCTTATTAATGTGTTGCTACTTGCATAATTCGTTCTCCCTAGGATCATAAATCATAATTTATCTTTCGGAATATGGCGTATTGCTAGATTAGATAAAGTTATAACGTATAGTATAACAATATAATTAACCCAAACACTAATCTATCAGATTTCCTGTGATAAGATAATATTTTTATAAGACGATCCAAGACGATATCCCTGGCGCAGTAATGTAAGCGGAGGACTCACGTTCGATCCCAGCAGGAGCCATTTTAGTTACCACCCTACTCTAGATTTAGCGTTCTAGAACTATGCCGCGTTGAAACCGCTTGGAGATATGGGTATAAGTTGGGTAAATAATTCTTCCAAGTAAGTCGGCTTACATCTTAGAGTCATCATCGGTCATCACTTAGCACTTGGCTAGGCGACATCGCAGTTCGCTAACTTATCAACAAATAAAAACACAATAACACTGAAAGATATTAGCTAAAAAGACCTTATGACATTGTAACTGTACTAAAGTACCTACCTATAGTACTACCTACTTCGGCGCCTACTCATAAAAAGTTTATACACTTCTTAATCTTGAACTATAAACTGTCCTTTGGAATTTTCCGTAGACTTACAATTTCATACAATCTTACGCAATTCGACCTCCTCCACTTCAATCCACGACTTCGTACTTTGTACCCATGCGAACGGTACTGTACAAGCTGAGCTGACGAAATGCAGTCAAATTACTTACGAATATTGATGTTTTGTTTTGTGTATAATATGAATTATCGTATCCCGTATTATGTTATGGCTTTACCCATTTGAAGGAAAATCTACCGGTTATTATACCGCATTTACCTTGTTTAATAGGACTTAAACATTATTTGACCTAAATGCATGTTTTTTTTATTCCACTTAGCCTTTGACTGCGATCTCACTTGATGGTAAGTGACGATGCAGTCTAAGAAGGTAGCGGGCTAACCTGTTAGGGGTATGTCAGTTATATTAAACCCATACCCCTAGCCGGTTTCTACACGGCATCGTAGCGGAACGCTAAATCGCTTGGCGGTATGTCCTTGCCGGTAGGGTGGTAACTAGCCACGGCCGAAGCCTCCCACCAGACAAATTACATGAATGGCTATGTTTAGTATAGAGTACTAAACTCAATATGGAAAAATTCAAACAAATGTAAACGCGGTATACCTATGTACAACAAACAAATTCGCAATGCCTTGTTTGTTATCTTGTGTACCTATTATAACTTCTCTCAAATTCTTAATGAGCTCCTACAAAGTGTTCACTATCATTTGGCACATTTTGCAAGGACGATATTTTATAATTTTTTAAAAAACAATTTCACAACATAGGCTAGGCCAAAAAAGAGGACATCTAGTTGAAATAAACCTTTTTGCGATCCATTTCAGATTTGGTGTATTCGAACAAGCAAAACTATACATGGTAACAGAGAATGGTACTCTAACGAACACCGGCAAACTCGCTTGCGGGCTGGCGGCTGGCGTGGCCGAAGCAATATTTGCCGTGACGCCCATGGAAACAGTTAAGGTCAAATTCATCAACGATATGCGTATGGAGAAACCACGGTTTAAGGGTTTCTTCCACGGAGTCAGGACCATTGTTAGGGAAGAAGGTATGAAATTAAAATTATCTTCTAAATATATGAAAGGAAAAGGACTGACTGACTGATCTATCCACGCACAGCTCAAACCACCGGACGAATCGGACTTATGCAGATAGATACCTTTGCGTAGTCTACGCAGACGAAGCCGCAGATAAAAGCTAGTTCCCTTATAAACATCAACTAAGATAAAAATATAAAGCCGCAGACTATGCAACACGATTTGGTGAAACACTGGACCACTCCGGCCGCGCCTCCTGCGTGCGCGATCGATAGTCTATTCACGTCTTCATAATATAACATCTATGATTGAGGCCACCTATATCTTGTCACAGCAAACTGAAGGAACTAGCAAACTTCCGCAAAGTAACGCCTGCTTCTATTCATTACAGCAAACTGATACTATAACTGGTAGCAGAGAGTAACTTAATGCTCTGAAGTGAACAGAAATACTCACAAATATTTGCTTAACTGTTGTGAGACACCTGGGAGATGTCTTGGATCCAGATCCACCAATTCACCAGAGACTCAAAATCCTTAAAACCCAGAGTCATAAAGCTAGTTTAAAAAAAGAAGATACCTTCATCTTAACCTTTTTTAGGTATCGGTGGAGTGTACAAAGGCGTATCAGCAACCATCATGAAGCAAGGCAGCAACCAAGCAATAAGATTCTTCGTTATGGAGTCGCTTCGGGACTGGTACAAGGGTGGTGACAGGGACAAGCCTGTGCCAAAGTACATCGTCGGATTGTTTGGTGGCGTTGCTGGTAAGTATTTTATCTATACTTCTATACTATACTATTAATTACTATTAATACTATTATTAATCTTATTAATGCGAAAGTATGGATGGATGGGTGTTTGTTACTCAATCACTCCAGAACGGCTGAACGGATCTGCATGAAATTTGGCACAGAGATAATATGGTGATATAGTCTGGAATAACACATAGGCTACTTTTTATCCCGGAAAACTAAGGAGTTCCCGCGGGAACCAAAAAACCTCAATCCACGCTATTACTATACTATTACTTATTCCATATTAATAGGGTACATATTCGATTTGGTGAGATATAGCATAGGATGTTTTATTAAGTTTAAATGACCCATCACGTTTGCGCAGATTCTTTTACTTTGCAAAATGAAAGAACAACAAAAAGACCGAAATCGTCAAATAAGGGATAAATCTGACACATTTTGCCATATCATTGTACTTAACAACAAAGATTAGTAGATTAACCTACTACTCAATAAGCAAATAATAATATTAAAGTCATACAATATTAAGGATAAATGTATCACGTTCCGGAAGACAAGCTTTATTTCATTTAGAAAATAATATCATCATTATATTACACAAAACTTAACACAACTTAAACATACACAGACTTCTATTTTAATGTTTACTTGTTACCCATTTTCTATTTGTTTCATAATATCAATATGTTCATTATAGGTGCGGCCTCAGTTTTCGGCAACACACCAATAGACGTAGTCAAAACCCGTATGCAGGGTTTAGAAGCCGCCAAATACAAGAGCACCTGGGACTGCTTTATCAAGACCTGGAAACATGAGGGACCGCTTGCCTTCTACAAAGGTACCGTACCACGACTCAGTAGAGTAGTATTCGACGTCGCTATTACCTTTACTATATACGATAGTATTATGGATATGTTCAACTACGTTTGGAAGTAAAGTTAGTGTTGCCATACATTTTTTCAAATCTACCATAGTGGTAGAAAATGTCTTGTAAGGTATTATTTATGGCCGAATACTTCCCGCTCTTCCTGACTGATTTTTAACATGTAACAACTCCAATCTGATATTCTGACAAAATCTGCTAGGTCGCGAAAAGCAAACGGCGGTTAAACAAATTTTTTAGGATATACAAATCACTTTTTACTGCGATATTAATATTTATTGTCAATGGTATTTTTGTAAATGATGTGGATCAAGTGTTTTTTTTTATTAGCAGTTAAGTAAAAGATTATGATTGTATTCGTGTACCAAGAAGTTTTTTTACAGTTGCCATAGTTTAGACTTGTAGTTTGAAATATTTATAATTTTTATAGAAGACGAAATGAATGTTCCGTACGTACCAATATTAAAATAATGCTATAGGTAATCTAATATTACATGCAGATTGCAGACATTTGTGAAAAAAAAACTTATTTACTGTCAAGTGGTCAATGAAAACTACTAGCTATCTAAGTTAGCAATTGATGAAAAGGAAATTATGCCCCACACCTGTTAAAACTGGCAAAATAATTCGCAGGTCGGATTTTCCTGATGACAAAATTTGATTTTTGCAAAAATATTGTATTTCACAAAACTAAAGAAATGCTAGGTAATGAGATATATTTAAAGTTCGTCAGTTCTTCTTGAGTGTCGGTGTCAAGAACAAGTTAAGCGGTCTTTTTGTGATACGAGCAGTATATCAATAATTTATACTCGAATTTCAACGAGGTGCACTTCAGTGATGCTATCGCTTTGATTACTACTATATTGGTAGAATTTAGAATATTAAAATTTTGTCATTAATATAAAATTAGATGTGGGGCACAAATTAGGTAAAATAGTTATTTATCATTCTAGAAATATTTATGTACAAATCCATGGGTGATAGTTAAAAATCATGTTATACATATATTTTTATAGCACATAAAGAATGGAAGCTTACTATTTTCGTGTTGTTAGAATTATTATTTTAGATAGATATTATTTATTCTCTTTTCAATGGCTTTTATTTATTGCAGGGTCTTGATTTAATTCCATTATAATTGCATTTTTGTATACTTTCAAAAAGCATTTAAGAGTTCTATATCATTTCGATTTAAATTTCATATTTTATTTTTATATTTTTGATAGGTAATATGAGAAGAATAATGATGATGATTTCTGTGTAGCAGAATTTTTTTTTAATAAGTGATAAGTTTTATATTCATGAATATAATTTAAAAATCAATTCAAATGCACCAATCGTGAACTACTCGTATGTATAAGCTACTGCTCCAACAATGCATCAATTCTATAGCTTAGACTTAATTCTAGCTGGCCTAGCGCTCAAGTTTAAAAGCTACAATGTGACTGTCACCCTCACGTCTGATTGGCTGACTGTCTCGCTATTGGCTGAAATACACAGTTGCAGCAATAATGCTAGACATTCAGCGAATCACAACAATGACGTGGTAATCATAACCACCTTGTACTAAGACTACTAACTGGTCACATAAGACTACTACAGTCCGCGAGGTGTAAGACGAGCTTTGAATTTGTGTGAGTGTGCATCAATAGTATAGTATGGATTGTTTACTGTTTTTAACATAACATAACACACACACAAATGCAAAGCAAAGCACATACATACAGTCTTACACCTTATCTCTGTAGAATGTTACTCAAAACCAATGTATGATGTTGATGTGTGATGTCTTTTCTTGACTTACACATATTATTTTTAAACTTTTTTTTTATTGCTAAGCCAAAACCAGAAGCTTCGAAGTAGTAGCTATAAGTGTTTAACCAAAAACTATAAAGTGTGTTTTAGTTTTTTAAGTGACTTCTATGTTATTTTAATCAAGGAATTGCCTTCAAATTATTATTAATTTTTGTATTGATTTGACAAATACGCTGAACTTGCGTCTGATGCGTTTTAGATTACTTAATTTATAATTTCACATAAAAATCTGACGATATAGAATACGAATAAAAATTATTTATTTTGACTACTGTACCATTCTCAAGAGATCTTAGTTCATTCCGAATAATAATTAATTATCTACTTTTGTAATTCTCTTTTATGTTTTAATAATTTATAATAGAGATTTATTGTTATTAATGTTTTTGCTAAAATAGATTATTGTAAACAACAAAACTTCTTTTATTTTTAACGAACCGAGAGTGAGAGAGGCCCTAGCGTAACTTTTTAAATTTAACAATCCTAATGCTGCTGTTTTTGTGTGGGGCTGTGCCTCACGAAGCTATAGGTAAAGGATGGATTGGTTATTCATGATCTATACTAATACTATAAAGCGGTAAAGTTTGTGACGTTGTAGGGGGTAATATCTGGAATCTGGATCTACTGAACCGATTTTGAAAAATCTGGTACCAATAGAAAGCCACATTACTTGTGAGTGTCATAGGCTATATATTAACCCAAAAAATAAGGGAGTTCCCGCGGGAACCAAAAAACCTCAACCCGCGCGTACGAAGTCGCGGGCATCAGCTAGTTAAGATTAATTAATTACACACTAGTGGTTCGACATCGCTTTCGCTCGGCAGTTGAAGTGAGATAGCGATAAATGGTATTTGTTTCAAATAGGTATTCTCCGTCTACTTTATATACCTTCGTGGGTTGCGCTACACAACATCAAGAAAAACGTCCAACTAAATTAAAAAAAACTTTATTATCACAAAACTAATGTGGTACTAAGTACTATATTTTATAATCTAATAACACTCTTTACATTTTCATGAGATATAATAAATATAATAGGTATGTCATTTATAATGCAGTTTCTGTCGTAATTACATACATCTTTAAAGTGATATCTAATCATTTTATTAAAACCGAGCTGTGATATCATTAGATTTGTAATAATGGTCTTATGACTGAAAACTGCGTGACCGCTAAGCGTAGTGTAGGACAACCTCCGGCCCGCTGGACTGACGACTTGAAGAAGGCGATGGAAAGTAGATGACGGAGGATTGTATAATTATGGTGGTATGGTACACTCTCGAAAATAGCCATGTCCAGCAATAGACGCTGCTGATGAATTGACTCGATTGATATTGAGAATTTTTGAATGTTCTACATAAAGCCGCAACACCGTACAACGTCTACTTAGTTGCGTAGCAATGTATGTAGTTATATTATGTAGTAGGTACACTAATATGGGTAGTATGCATATTTCTCAAAACCTTTCCCTGGCACGCAGCGATGGTTTAAATTATAGCCGTCGACAATCGCCATTTCTTCATCAGTCAACTCGAAATCGAAGACGTTTAAATTCTCTTCAATCCGAGATTTTGTAAAGGATTTTTTTTGGTATTACTGGTATTCCACGCTGGATCTAAAAAATAACGAAATATTTGAAAAACTTATAATATGTCAATTGATCCGTGTTTATAACTGACTTCACAAAAGAGGTTCTCAAAACAGCGCGATTTTATTTTGAGGTGGTGGGTGGTGGTGGGAGGCTTCCGCCGTGGCTAGTTACCAACTAGCCACGGCGGAAGCCTCCCACCACTACTCGAGCGTAAATATCTCAACGCTATTTGCGCTCGAGTTTTGCCGTACCTACCTACTTCTTAGCAATTTCTCCCAATTTTGGGTCAGTTTTTAACCCCCGACGCAAAAAGAGAGGGGTGTTATAAGTTTAACGTGTCTGTCTGTGTATCTGTGTATCTGTGTATCTGTGTATCTGTGTATCTGTCTGTGGTATCGTAGCTCCCAAACGGATGAACCGATTTTCGTTTAAAATTTTTTGTGTCATAGATAATTTTATCCCGAGTGTTCTTAGCCATGTTTCATGAAAATCTGTTCATCCGTCTGAAGGTCATCAGCTTTTTTCTAGTCGGGGGTTTTTTAAATTTGTAATTTATACTTGTAATAACATCTTTCCCTGCAAATTCCGGCCTAGCTGCTGATATCAGGCCCAATGGTGTGTACGCTACAGGGATTATAGATAGCTTTTTGCAAAGATTTACAAGCTGATGCTGGGTTAGAGTTGGATTTATCTGAAAAATAGGTAGGTAGATAATTGTGAAAAGAACTAGTAAGAAACTCGGATCCATAACCGCATCGATGATAAAGCGCAGAAATAAAATCGATTATGGCATCGAAATTGTTTTAGCAACTGTTTCGCGTTTTGACGACTCGTGAGTCGGTATTCTAGTAAACTTGAAAACTTCCTGTACTTAAAATCAAATGTGCGAAGTTAAGAATTCAATGGCAGCTTCGAGCTTTCGCAAAAGCTTGAAGCTTTATGGAAAGTTTCGGTAGATCTTCTCAAGCACTACTAAGTATAATACTATGTCTAAGGTAGGTAGGCACAATTCTTTCTTACCTCTATTTGGTTGACAACAGGCTTAATTACTGCACTGTCGTATAATTCTTGAATCTGTTTCTCATTAAAATTGGAAACTCCTATGGATTTTGCAAGGCCCAATTTTACAGTCTCCTCCATACCTTTCCGTTTCCAGGGAGCTTATCGACGTGTCAACGCCATTTGCCTGCAAAAATTTCAGTTACGTATGGAGTATAGATAAATTCTTTATTGTGTGGAGTTTCCTCTATCTCATGGCCCTTATTATCTAATTCAGATTTTCAAGTATCGGTCAATCTATGCTAAGACCGGTCTTTACCATAGCTTGAACGATACTCGAGACACGTTCTTAGCTGATTTCAGTTTAATTTACAGGCCTTACCTACTGACTTCATGTAGTAAGGTTAGTGCTAGGTAGGTATATTGATTTACATACATTTACAGAAATGGGCCAATGTATTAAGTACAAGTCAATGTAGTCCAACTTCATTTTCCTCAGCGAGTCCTTTAAAGTTTCCACCACTACATCTTGGGCATGACAATCGTTCCAGAGCTGGAAAAAGACAAGACTTCTGAAAATAATATATTTGGCTAAATCATAGATACTTTAAGGTTTGTTCATGCCGTGCAAACCATTTAGCAAAAAGCTGAAACGTTTACCTTATTAGTTATGAATAAATCCTCCCTTTTCACCAGTCCTTCATTAATTTTGTTTGCAATTCCTTCTCCAACTTCTACTTCGTTTTTGTACGATGACGCCGTGTCTATATGCCGGTAACCTAGCTCTATAGCCCATTCAACTGCTTTCCGGAATTGCCCTGGTTCTGCCTTGCGCTAAAATATTTAAATAACCGATGATAAGGTCGAATCCTTTGTAATTTTCAAGCCTTGGGTTGGGCAGAAATAGCGCGTGACGACATGAAAGGAATGCGTTCGTCTTGCTACGCAAAGTTGCTACCTTTGCACCCCGCATTGCGACTCTTCTCATATAGGTACATATTGTTGGTTGTAAATATAAGTAGGTGGCGAGCGAAGCGAGCCAGCAACCTCCGTAGCAACGCGTAGGACGAGTAGGTGAAACTGAATGAAGGGGCGACGTAGGGAGTCTTCTGGCGTAGCCCATCCATTTTACATCTATATTTTTATGGACACCCTACATTAATGATATTTGACCATATTGTGGTCAAACGTCCTTAAACAAATCGACAAACGTTGAGCATTCATTGATAATAATATGGTCGTCGAATTTCGTGAAACGCCACTATTTCATGTAATATTCGATTATTTTATGATATTCATATTTTTGATTCCTGGAGGAACTCTTTTATTATCCGAATAAAAAGTAGCCTATGTCCTTCCCCGGGATACAATCTATCCCTGTACCAAAATTCATCAAGCAAGCGAAAAATATTTGACTAGTATTGGGATATAATCATCTACTTACCGCATAGGTGCCCAGTCCCACCATTGGCATTGCTCGACCATCGTGGAATTTAACGTTTTTTACTTTTGGAAACATCCTCAGTCGAAGGCAGGCCTTGTTCTCTAAATTCGGTAGTTGGTTGATGACTTATATAGAGAAGAGAGCTTTTCAATTTCGCTAATTTAAATGCTTATCTGAAACAGGTACTTTATCTTGAACAAATAATGCATACTAACTTGATGTTAAACCCTAATTTATAAGTTTAAAATTAACGTCAAAAAGCATTGTAGTCTTTGATAACAGTAGGTAACAGCGGCATGTTTATTTTTCTTTTGTAACTATATTTATTTATGTACTAGCTGATGCCCGCGACTTCGTCCGCGTGAATTGAGGATTTTGGTTCCCGCGGGAATTCTTTAATTTTCCGGGAAAAAAGTAGCCTATATGTTATTCCAAAATAATAATCTATCTCTGTTCCAAATTTCATTAAGATCCGTTTAGCCGTTGGGGCGTGATTGAGTAACAAACATCCATATCCATCCATCCAAACTTTCGCAGTTATAATTTGCAGAAAGAGCCAAGAAGCGCAAGTATGAAATTATTGAAAATAATTTCATTTTTGTGCCTTTTGGTGTGGAAACCCTGGGGTCGTGGGGCGAAGATGCTAGATCCTTTTTTAAGGATCTATCTTCTTGTCTCATAGAGTCCACTGGTGACCGGAGGGCTGGCAGTTACCTCGGCCAACATATAAGTTTGGCTATTCAGCGGGGTAACGCAACCAGCGTTCTGAGCACACTGCCTCATTGTAGCGGGATAGATGATATTTTTAATGTACATATAGTTTTTAGTTTTTAATTTAGTTTTTAATTTAGATTTAATTTAGATTTTAATGTGTATTAGTTTAAGTTTGTTTATAATTATATCTAACTAGATGATACCCGCGACTTCGTCCGCGTGGATTGTTTTTTTTTATTCCCGCGGGAACTCTTCAATTTTCCGGGATAAAAAGCAACCTATGTCCTTCCCCGGGGTACAACCTCTCCCTGTACCAAATTTCATCAAAATCGGTTGAACAGATACATTTTTTTGATTCCTGCGGGAAGTCTTCAATTTTCCGGGATAAAATGTAGCCTATGTCCTTCCCCGGGATGTAACCTATCTCTGTACCAAATTTCATCAAAATCTGTTGAGTAGTTGGGCCGTGAAAGCGTAGCAGACAGACAGACAGACAGACAGACAGACAGACAGACAGACAAACAGACCGACAGACGGACAGACAGACAGACACACTTTCGCATTTATAATATTAAGTATGGATAGTATGGATATTGTGACGCGGATTAAATTTTATATTAAGGTCTTTGGATTTAAGATGGCCGCCATACAAATTCCGTCGGTGTCTATCTTGGAGAGTATAAAAGATGGAAGAGTGGTTTCCTGGCAAAAGTTGATCAGGTCATGAAGGTCTACTTGATGAACAGGAAAAAAAATCAAGATGGCGGAATTTATTTTTCCATAGAAAATGTATGGCGAATATTGAAGAGGCTACAATTTAATAGTGTAGAACTATGCAAGACTTTGATGCGGTTCCTTTTCAAAATTTGTTTTCAAAGAACTCTCCATAATTTTTCGGAGGAAAAAATATACTTATGGGGAGCGATGCGATGATGATCGAGGGTTGGAAAGATGGGTGAGGAGCACGGCCAAAATTTCATAGGTGTCTATTTCAGAAAGTATACTAGATGGAAGAGTGGAAGTAGGAAATATGCATGACTTTGATATGGTTTTTTTACAAGATTTGTCGGTTTTTATGGAAGAATTATTGTCGGTTTGCCGTTAGGAAAGCCAAGATGGCGAAGTTCCATGGCACCCAAAGTACCCGATCGTCAGCGGTATAATATTGATTGTATGCATGTCTGGAAAGTTTTTTTTACATTTAAAGGCCCTTTTAGATCCTTAGGGGGTTATGTTTTCTGTTTTATGTTTTTTTTTATCCCATCCTGTTTTATTTTTTCTTATGAGATTTTTTTACGTTTGTCGGACGCTTGGCACGCTGGAGCTTCCACTGTGCTCGCTAGCATAGCAGTGTGTTGTTTACTTCAGAACACGTAGGCAGTAAACACTAGGATATAGAAGGAGAGCAAGTAAGTAGGCACGCGCCCTACTAGTGTGTTATGTAGGTATATAATTTAATATAAAAAATACTTTTTAAACAACCGACTTCAAACTCCCGTGCCAACTTAACAACAACAAGCACACGCTATACAAAGTATTTGTTTTATTGTTGATATTTTAAAAACCGCTCGACCGATTTCGATAAAATTAATATGGGACCACATGGGAAGTATGCTCTTTCAAATAAAAAAAGAATCATCCAAATCGGTCCACCCAGTCAAAAGTTCTGAGGTAAAAAAAAAAATTAAGTCGAATTGAGAACCTCCTCCTTTTTTTGAAGTCGGTTAAAAATAATATAAAAGCGAAATATCACTCACTTACTCACTGACTGACTATATAAAGCATAGCGACTTGAAATTTGGAAGGTAGGTCTCTTCTATGGTGTAGACATCAGCTAAGAAACGGTTTTGAGAAAATTCACCCCTAAGGGGTAGAAATGGGGGTTCGAAGTTAGTATGAAAGTCGGAAGTCCTATGTTTTTTAAGTTAGAGACATGAAAATTGGCAATGGGGATGAAAACTCAATCAACTCTATATCAAACTTTAAAACGCGCTTCTAGTATGGAAGTTGTATGAAATTCACAATACTTAGTGACGTCATCAAATTTCAACGCACTTTTTTAATTTAACCTATATTTTAGAATGGTTATTAAACTTAAAACTAACCGAGGATGTGAATTTTAGGTTTAGGTGTAAGTTTAGATCTTTTGGAAGATCCTCTATTTAATAATCAGAAATAATTTATTTTTGATATATGCATCGTCCCTATTAAGTTATTACTTAGTTATAAATAATAAAAGCCTATATATAAGCAATTTTACGAAAATCTATCCCAAAAGGGGCATATGGGGGTTGGAAGCTTACATGAGAGTTCTAAGTTTTTGAAGTAAGAGACTTGAAAATCGGAATTTAGATTATTAGTTCTGAATAATAATAACTTGTTTCAACAATTGTACGAAAATCCATCCCAAAAGGGGTGAAATGGAGGTTGGAAGGTTACATAAAAGTTTTTTAATTTTGAATTGTAGACATGAAAATCAGCACTTATTATTAGTTTTTAATAATAAAAACCTGCATAATAAGCTACACAAAGCCTCTATACCTAGATAGGCTTTTTGTAGCGGGAAAATTTCATAAACTCGAAGTAGGTACATCAGAAATTGCACGCGAACGAAGTCTCGGGCGACCTCTAGTTATGTATATGTTGATATGTCTATTTAGTCTTACTATGTCTATTATACCTAATTATTTTGTATATGTATATCATATTAGTGTATTACATGATTATGTTATATATTGTATTGGTTAGTTTATTTAGATATTAGTATTAAAGTTTATTTTTATTTCTGCACCACCTCCCGTTGTCCTCCTTTTCATTTTCTTCCCTGCGCTAAGGTTGTCTGGAAGAGATCGCTGCTTAGCGATAAGACCGCCTTATTGTACCTATATTTTGAGTTTTCTTGTATCTATCTTGTTTCTTTTGTGTTTTTGTGGTGTATCATAAAGTATGTACATACCTACATACATATTATAATTAATGCGAAAGTGTATCTCTTAATGTCTTATGTCTATCTGTCTGTCTGCTACGCTTTCACCTCCCATCTATTCAACCGATTTTCATGAAGTTTGGAACAGAGACATGCAGGTTGCATCCCAGAGGAGGACAAAGTAGATTATACTTTTTATCGTGAATAAAGGTTTTTTGATTTCCGCCTTTAATTTTTGGAACCCTCCGGGATAAAAAGTAGCCTATGTTGTCCCCGGGAATGCAACCTATCCCTCCACCAAACATCAAAATCAGTTGAACAGATGGGCCATGAAAGCTTACCTAGCGGACAGCCCGACACACTTGCGCATTATAATATTAGTATGGATTTAAATCCAATAAGGCTCAAAATTCGAATAAACTAAGTAGGTACTTCGTCTGTGCGAAACCCCACATGATATATATGTATAGGTTATGCATTTGATAATTGATTTGGTGCATTGTGTACCTACCTATACAATATATCTACTTATCGTTTATCAAGTGCGTTTTGTATCGACTCTGAATAATTATTACAACATGAAGTGTAATGAACTGGCAAGGTTAATAGGTACATATATCCAGTGTATTATCTATGCATATATCTACCTACTTAATTAAAAAATTTAATTCCTATCATCAATAACAAAATTTAAAAATTGCAGCGCCCCTTTGTGGGCTATGGCCGTTTTATTATCACAAAACGCATTTGATACTTCTATATTTTATAATCCATTAAGATGAGATGAGATATTAAGTTAAATTTTATTTCAAAAAAAACGAGCTGTGAATTGTGATATCGTTATCTATATTTTACGACTGTCTGGTCTCTAGTGGAAACTGCTAAGCGTAGTGTAGGAGAACCTCCAGCCCGCTGGAGACGATTTGAAGAAGGCGGAAAAGTGGATGGCGGAAGATTGAATATGGCGGTACACTCTCGAAAATACCCATGTCCAGCAGTAGACGCTGCTGATGAATTGACTCGATTGATATTGAGAATTTGGGAATGTTCGACATATAAGCCGAAACACCGCACAATATGTACTTAGTAGCATTGCTATAAATAGGTACATAGTTATATTATAATATAGTATACTAAAATGGGTAGTATGCGTATTTCTCAAAAGCTTTCCCTGGCACGCAGCGATGGTTTAAATTATAGCCGTCGACAATCGCCATTTCTTCATCAGTCAACTCGAAATCGAAGACGTTTAAATTCTCTTCAATCCGGGATTTTGTAAAGGATTTTGGTATTACTGGTATCCCACGCTGGATCTAAAAAATAATAAAATGATTGAAATACTTATATGTCAGTTGATCCGTTTTTATAACTGACTTCACAAAAAGAGGTTCTCAAATATTTTTTTTGGTACAAACGCGATTTTGAGGTTGCTGAGGTGGTGGGTGAGGGTGGGAGGCTTCCGTGGCTAGTTACCACCCTACCGGCAAAGACGTGCCGCCAACGATTAAGCGTTCCGGTACCATTCTATATAGGAAGTAGAAACCAATAACCTCCCCTCGGCCTCAATCGGGGCCTCGACTCTTAAGTAGGACAAAAAAAGCTATTCAGCGCGTTCAGAATGCATGTGCCAGGTTCTGCTTTAATATCCCACCGCGCTCACATGTCACTCCTTTCATTAATGAAGCAAATATCTTGAAGATGGAAGCACGTAGAAAGTTACACCTTGCCACCCTACTTTTTGGCGTACTTAAAAACGGTATCCCAGAATACCTGCGCAAAAAATTGATTTGGTTTGGTGACAAGGCAGCACGCATAACACGGAATTCCTACCTCTTTTTGTCCACCCCAAGGCATAAAACAGCAGCTTTCAAGGGAAGTTTTAAATTTGCGGCCACTAAGTGCTGGAACGACCTACCGCCACCGCTAAAATCGTCACAAACTATTGGAACTTTTAAAACTAAATTAAAAAACTATTTACTAACGCAACAAAAAGTTACAGCTTGAAATTATATAAATTATTGAGTTATAGTGTATTTATCGTTTCAGCACTTATGTCGCATTGTGCCACCAATGTCGTTAATTTCATTATGTTTGTTTTTTAAGCTTTAATTTGTCATTTAACTTTATTATAATTTTAGTTAGTTTCCCTTTATATATAGGTATATATTTAATTCTCATATAGTTGCTTTGATTCAGATTGTATTTTTTAAATAATGTAATATTTATATGTGCTTACTACTTAGACTAATAGATTTATAAATATATTAGAATAGATATTGTATTCGTAGTTCGTCCGTGACTTCACCAATTAAGGTTTCCACTGAAAACCAGCGCTGCAGCCTGCTGTAGCATTAGGCTGAGATGGAGACCTGTATTTGGTCACACAACTTTGTTTTTGTATCTGATTTTATAGTTTTAGATTAGACTTAGATTGTGATCAAATAAAAAATATTTTCTTTCTTCCTTTCTTTCTTTCTTTCAATAAATAGTATTTTAAATAACAGGGTTTACTAAACTTACCAAATATCTCAACGCTATTTGCGCTCGAGTTTTGCCATACTTCTTAGCAATATCTAACAATTTTGGGTCAGTTTTAATAACATCTTTCCCTGCAAATTCCGGCCTAGCTTCTGATATCAGGCCCAATGGTGTGTACGCTACAGGGATTATAGATAGCTTTTTGCAAAGATTTACAAGCTGATGCTGGGTTAGAGTTGGATTTATCTGTAAAATAGGTAATTGTGGATAATGTAAGGTAGGTTCCGGTAGATCTTCTCAAGCACAGCTTTAATATGTCTAAGGTATGTAGGTACAATTCTTTCTTACCTCTATTTGGTTGACAACAGGCTTAATTACTGCATTGTCGTATAATTCTTGGATCTGTTTCTCATTAAAATTGGAAACTCCTATGGATTTCGCAAGGCCCAATTTTACAGTCTCCTCCATACCTTTCCACGTTTCCAGGTAGCATATTGACGTGTCAACGCCATTTGCCTGCAAAAATTACATTTATAGAGTTTCCTCTATATCTCAATAATCGAATGCGGAGATCTATAGTGCGAACTAAAAGACTTTACTCAGGCTTAACTTAGAGTTAAAACGAGATGAACTTATGTGATTAACATAAATATGTCTCGTATTAACCATAAGTCTTAAGTCTGAGCTAAGTCAAACTTCTCTCTATAAATCTCTTACCAAGGCCCGACTTAATAAACCGGCGCGGTGCCAGCGAAGAACAGAGGTGCGATTGTTTAAGAATTGCTGGTCAAATCGTCAAAGTTCGGCGTCAAAGTAAAATAAACCATCAGCATTGAATTAGAGCACAATTTCGTGTATCCATTCTCATACGTTTAGGTATGTACGATACCCTAAACGGATGAGAACGGATACACGAAATTGAGCTCTAATACAATTCTGATATGATTTATTTTACTTTGACGCCGAACTTTGACGATTTGATCGGCAACTTTTAGACAATCGAGGGGCGTTCTCAAGTATCGGTCAATCTATACTTCAAACAAGACCGGTCTTTACCATAGCTTGACCGGTACTTGAGCACGGGTTCTTAGCTGATCTCGGTTTAATGGCCTTACCTACCTCATGTGGGTAGGTACAACTGTATTGATGTACATACATTTACAGAAATGGGCCAATGTATTAAGTACAAGTCAATGTAGTCCAACTTCATTTTTCTCAGCGAGTTCTTTAATGTTTCCACCACTACATCTTGGGCATGACAATCGTTCCATAGCTGGAAAAAGACAAGAGTATTAAAATTATATTTGGCTAAATCATAAATAGGTACACATCATAACTACACGCCGTGCAACCCTTTTAGCGAAAAACGGAAACATTTACCTTATTAGTTAAAAATAAATCCTCCCTTTTCACCAGTCCTTCATTAATTTTGTTTGCAATTCCTTCTCCAACTTCTTCTTCATTTTTGTACGATGACGCCGTGTCTATATGCCGGTAACCTAGCTCTATAGCCCATTCTACTGCTTGCCGGAATTGCCCTGGTTCTGCCTTGCGCTAAAATATTTTAAAAACTGATGATAGGGTCGAATCCTTCGTAATTTTCAAGCCTTGGGCAGAAATAGCGCGTGACGATATCAAAGGAATGCTTTCGCTTTGCTAAGCAAAGCTGTTGCTACCTTTGCGTTCCGCAATGCGACTCTTCTCTTATTATATGAGAACAGTCGCACTGCGGAACGCAATAGCTGTTTGTGTTACAAAATATAAGTAAGTGGCGAGCAAAGCGAGCCGGTAACCTCCGTAGCGACGCGAAGGACGAGTAGGTAAAGAATGAAGAAGAATGAAGGGGCAACAAAACAAGTCTTCTGACGTAGCCCATCCATTTTACATCAATATATATATGGACACCCTACATTAATGACATCTGACCATGTGGTAAAACGTCCATAAACAAGTCGACAAACGTTGCGCATTCATTGATATAGTTATTATGGTCAGTAATAGTTGACTATTTCGTGAAATGCCACTATTTCATGAAATCTTCGATTATTTTATGACTAGCTGATGCCCGCGACTTCGTCCGCGTGGTTTAAGTTTTTTGTTATTCCCGCGAGAACTCCTTAATTTTCCGGGATAAAAAGTAGCCTATGTCACTCTCCAGGTCCTCAACTATACCCATGCCAAAAATCACGTCAATCCGTTGCTCCGTTGCGGCGTGATTGAAGGACAAACCAACAAACCAACAAACCAACAAACAAAGTGACTTTCGCATTTATAATATTCAATATTAATATTCATTATTAATATATTAGTATGATATGATCAATTCTACAACTAGAATGAAGGGGCGACAAAACAAGTCTTCTGGCGTAGCCCATCCATTTTATATCAACATTTTTATGGACACCCTACATTAATGACATTTGACCATGTGGTAAAACGTCCATAAACAAGTCGACAAACGTTGAGCATTCATTGATAATATATGGTCAGTAATAGTTGACTATTTCGTGAAACGCCACTATTTCATAAAATCTTCGATTATTTTATGATATGATCAATTCTACGACCTTACACGACATAATATTTAGATAGTTTAGCCCGCCATCATCTTAGACTGCATCATCACTTACCATCAGGTGAGATCGCTGTCAAGGGCTATCTAGTATTGGATAACACAAAAATCTATAAGTATAGGCTAAAGCTCCTGGCGTAATCGAAAGGTCGCATTGGTCGCATCGCTACTATGAGACGCCCTTCCGTATTACCCTGCACGTAATATTGTTCTGGTTGACCATGATTAATTAATTTAATCTTCGTTCTATTCTTCTCTTTCTTATTCGCGAACATAGATATGTTCGCGAATAAGAAAGAGAAGAAATATATCTACTTATAATATTTTGAATAAGTATAAAGTATTGGGATATAATCATCTACTTACCGCATAAGTGCCCAGTCCCACTATTGGCATTGCTCGACCATCGTGGAATTTAACGTTTTTTACTTTTGGAAACATCTTGAGCGCAGACTTATTCTCTAACTTTCGTGGATTATTAACGTAGAGAGCTTTTCAATTTCGTTAGTTTAAATGCTTTAACTGAAACAGGTACCTACTTAATGTCTTGAACAATATAATCAATAGGTAGCTACTTAGTATTATAATTATTGCGAAAGTGTATATTATGTTAATCATACTAATAATATAAATGCGAAAGCGCGTTTTTGTTTGTTGGTTTGTCCTTCAATCACGCCGCAACGGAGCAACGGATCGACGTGATTTTTGGCATAGGTATACTTTTTATCCCGAAAATTAGGGAGTTCCCGCGGGAATCAAAAAACTTAAACCACGCAGACGAAGTCGCGGGCATCAGCCAGTCTAATCTATAATACTTTCGAGCAATACCTACTTGTATACATAAATCATATACATACATACCATCTGAATCTCAGAAACGGCTCCAACGATTTCATGAAATTTAGTAGGTACCTATGCAGGGTGTTTCGGGGGCGATAAACTACTGTAACTATAATGTACCTAGATACCTACTTACGTAAGTCCCACAAACTTACACCACAGAATAATATAATAGTACTGACGTACTTACACGGTGACAGCGGCGCTAGATTATATCTACTTACTAGCGAAAGTGTGTCTGTCTGTCTGCTACGCTTTCACGGCCTATCTATGCAACCGATTTTGATACAACCTACCCCTGTATCAAATTTCATCCAAATCGGTTGAACAGATGGGCCGTGAAAGCGTAGCAGACAGACAGAAACACTTTCGCATTTATATTAGTATGGATATGGATTTTGGCCACCGCACGCCGGGTCAGATAAGTTTGACGGACTAACCTACCTACCTATAAGTTCGCGCGCGAATTGAATGCAGAGTAAATGTATTTGTGCCACCATACATTTACTCTACATTCAACTCGCGCGTGAACTTTGTAGGTATAATACAAATACAAAGACAGTTGAAGGTCAATTCAGTCACTAGGTACTGTAGGTAGGTGTACGCACTACGCATAGACCCACAAACTTATCTGATCCGCTGAAAGCGTCGCTAGTTGACATGAAAAATAAAAACTACAACTAATTAAGTTCCAATTTTAGCCACCGGGATCTTTAAACTCTTGATCTTGATCTAACATGGATATAACCAGCTATAAAGAGTATTTTTCTAAGAATCATCTACCTTATCTGTCTTTAGTTCCAAACTACAAAACTCTCCGTTGTCTGTGACTACGTCCGAGATGTTACTTGTCTCAGCTCACCAATCTTTTTTTTCTGGTCGGTGTCACCAATAATAATAAATAGGTATCTCTTGTGTCTAGAAAATATATATTAAATCTATGGTCTAGACCTCAGATCAATAGACTCTATCTCCTTAACAATACAAGCTTTATACAAGCTTTATAAGTTGGTCTCCAAATCTGTGTTCTCCAGTCTCCACCATAGATAAATGGTCTCCACTGACACCCCCCCTACGCCAGCCTGCGAATTTGGGAATATTGAATTAAATAAAAATACGCATAGATATATTTTTAATAGCACTTCTCAAAAATGTTTATTAGTTAAAAAGCACCCCCGTAGTTTAGTGCTATTAAAAATACATCTATGCGTATTTTTATTTATTTCAATATCCCAAATTCGCAGGCTGGCGTAGGGGGGGGTTCCACTGACGCACAACATTATTTTAGGTAACATCATAGACTATAGAGTAAGCTACAGTGTAACGATCGCAATCACCTCTGATTGGTTAACACTCTTTCACTTTTGGACATCTATTGGACAGAATCCATTGACGCAGCAAGAATACCATAAATAACTCAGCCAATCGCAACAATTGATACTGTAACAATGATTGATGCAGGTTTTACACCATCATACTACATAGATAATACAATACTTGTTTGTGGTAAGTGGTTGTTGTATGTCAATTATTGTCATTGTGATTTGTGATTGTCACTAGTCATTTTTGGACAAAAACATAACCAAAAATTCGTTTGACGAGCAAATCACGGCACCGACCAGAAAAAAAAGGAGCAAAATATCCTTAGTTACTTGTCTCTGAACCTTATATTGTATGAAAATAATAGTAATTGATACGATTCAGATTGCAGTTAGTCTTAAAAATATGTCTTCTCTCGAATCAATCAAAGATGAAGCTTCGATTTCAGTTGTTAAGTTTCTGAAAGCAAATGTACCAAGAAGCGACCACGACAAAATAGAATATGAGTTGAAAAAAGATTTTTTATTAGCTAAGAGAAGGAGTAAAGAGCAAAAGGTAAAAAAGAAACGAAAAAAGTCTCATGTTCTTACACGGAAAGAGAAGAAAGCTCTGGGTTTTTATACTATTCCGAAAAACAGTGTTAAGTACAGTGACGTAGTGCCTTTAAATCATATTTGGTCTGATTATATCAGTCAGATGCTAGAGTTAGAGAAGCTTACACCTGACAGTACTAGCAAAGGTTGGGAACAGTTTACACAAACGATGTATAAAGCTGATTTTCATGGCAGTATGATACAAGTGGTGCGCTCTAAATGTCCAAGCTATATCGGTAAAAAAGGTATTTGTATTATGGACACCAAAAACACTTTTAAGATAGTATCAATTAACAATCAAGTGACTACTTTACCTAAGAAAGACTGTGTTTTTGAAATGTATGTAAAAGATATTAAAATGTGTATTTTTGGTAAACATTTGTGTGTTCGACCAGCAGAAAGATCAACAAAGAAAGTGAAGACCTGTTTGCATCCTGACCTTTAAATAAACTACAGTTGTAACATCCTCTGTTGTTACGACTTTTTGATTACTCTTGAATTTAAAGTATACTTTCAGAGGAAAATAATGAAGCTGTACCGACTTTGGATGTAATGCTGATTTCCAAACAAAAAGCAACACTAAATAGAGACAATCATATTCATAATAGGACTTAGCCTGCGAGAGCATGAGATAGAACATAAGTTATATTTGTCTCATTCTCTCGCAGGCTAGCCTAATAGAATGATAAAATAGAATACAAGTTATATTTATCTCATTCTCTTGTAGGTTACTTTTTTGAAGTTTCCCTACCTTCTGCTGTGTGAATTGCACACACATGCTTTGATTTCTTAAGAATATTATTTAGTAGACCTATTATAATTATAAGAGCATTGTGTGGCTGCATTGACTGACAATAAATGTTTTTTTCTTTCATTATTTCTTGCTTTCTTTCTACCTTCGTATTTAGCAAATCCCGGATAAAGTGAGGGAATTATAATGGTCCCGTCATTGTCATTACTAACAAAATCCACTGCATATTCTTTACCTACTTACAACAAATTTTAATCTTTTTATCTTTAGGCCAACTGTCCACTGGCAAGTAATGTGCAAAAATTTGTTAAGGACGGATGTACTGTAATAGGGGGAAACATCCTTTTCTGTTCCGACATTTTAGTATAGCAAAAATTAAAATTTCATTATCGAATAAATACCATTCGCTACTCATTGAGATATAGTATGATGTAATTAAAAAAAGTGGTCAAAAAATCGTATAGTAACGGCAGAAAATTATTGGGAAATTCATGGAAATCTCAAAAAAGGTCTTATCGCGTTCCGACTATTGTGATTTAATTTGAGACATTATTTAGACAAAAGTTATTTTAAATTGATCGTAAAAGATCAAAAAACACTTTAAATAAATAATATTTTCAATAAAACTTATAGTTTTTTTACAATCTGGTTCCAAACATCCCTCATTTTTGCAGCACGAATTTTTCATACAAATTTAGTACGGGCGCGCGCATCACAAAATTTCGTTACATATTCATGAAATACGGCAGTCATTTCCCATACGCCTGCGGGCTCTCAAGGCGTGAGGTTGCGTCCCGTTGCTCCTGAACTGACGTTCGGGCCGTCCAAGGCCCAAGCTAGGCTATGAAAATAGGACGAGGTACATTCTAAGTACATGTCTTTTATCTCATATTTTTAGTATGGCTATACATTTTTGTTCTCGCTCTTTCCACACAATCACAATATTTGCACACATATACATTTTCTTATTACTATATGCATTATAGTTATTTTTATTGGCCGTTCAAACAATGTAACCAACAAAAGCTTTCACCCTAAATTTAGGGGAAAAAATTTGCTGAAGGCTCTTTGGAGAAAAAGTAAAAAATGTATTATTTATTGGTGTTTAATTTAAATCTGGAGCGGCCAGATTCCGAGAAGCTTTTGAAATCAAACTTTACTTTTATAATTTAAATAAAATTGCAAATTTATGCGCGAAATTACGATTACGTAGTAAGATGTTAACTATTTTTTGATAAAATAATAGAACAAAGTGTAGGTGCCATATAAGTGTATATTAGGAAATTTAAACTTTCTCTGTACTTTCAATTTTAGTCCAGTGGATTTCTCATCTCAGGTATAATTAAAATCTGAATTTAGGGAAAAATAAATCAAAGGCTTACAACACCACATTTTCTTACAAAAAAATGGCGTAGTCTCAAGATTTTTTAAACTTAACTTTTTTTATTAAAGTTTTTAATGTTTTGAGTTTTAGTTAGTGAGTGAAGAAGTGAGTGTTGATCATGGACCTATAATTACTCGTATCATGCTTATCTCATCCGCGACACCCGCGGCTTGGAATTTAAAGATAACTATTCCCTGATTCTGACTTCGAAACATAAACGCCGAAAACGGCTGGCTACGCTAACTAATGGTCTCTCGGGTACCAGTAGGTAAACCTACAGGAGTGGAGACCGCATATACAATTATCACGATCGGTATCGGTGGCATATCGGTAGCCAAAGCACAGCGTGGAAGTACCAAGTGTCCACGCCATTCGAAAAATGTCCCTCTGGACTCTGGAATCAGGAAAGTGGTTGGATGAGAAAGGCTGGCGATGCCTTATGAAAACGCGCTCTCCGGAGAGTAAGTTCAGCTGTGGACTTTACAGGCACGTGGGATCTTACCTACTTCAATGCAGCTATCGATTATAGTTTTTGTCCTCACTGAGTAAGTAAGTAACAATTTATGTTAACAATAAAGCTCTTAAAAATAGATTTAGATCTGTACATCATACTAATCTTATAAATGCGAAAGTGTGTTTTTTTGTTGGTTTGTCCTTCAATCACGCCGCAACAGATCGACAGATTTTTGGCATGGGTATAGTTGAGGACCTGGAGAGTGACATAGGCTACTTTTTATCCCGAAAAATTAAGGAGTTCCTGCGGGAATCAAAAAAACTTAAACCACTTGGACGAAGTAGCAGGCATCAGCTAGTTACTCATGCATTAATCCTAGTAATGTTGTAATAAGGTTTTCTTTAAACCCATGCATTGGATCTTTTGCTTTAGTTTTAAGATACTGTAATTGATTATCACCATCATATTTTATATGTACCTAACTGGACATCACATTAGTGTACATTGTACCTAAATTGAATAAATATATTTTGATTTTGACTAGTTTCTCCCTCCTTCTTCTTGAGAAACAATAATGGAATAATATTTTAGACTTTAGACACTATTTGAAACTTGTTTCGATTATTTTTCCACTGCATTATTCGAATAATTTTTACATTTGAATTTTGAAAATAAACAAACGGATACAATTTTTCATTTATGTTAAGTAATAGTATGAAATAGACCTATTTGTTTTGTTTGTAGAGATGAGAGTTCTATCCCTAGGCAATTAGTGGAGTTTGGTGTGTTTTAATAAATTAAATATCACTTGCTTTTATGGTGAAGGAAAACATCTTAAGGAATGCCTGAGAATTATCGATACTGTTCTGAAAATATGTGATGTCTGCCAATCAGTACTTGGCCAGTGTGGTGGACTATGGCCAAACCCCTTCTGATTCTGAGAGGTAAAGTGGTGCTCATTCGTGAACCAGCAATTAGTTGATATTATGATGATGATTGAGTTTGTTATGTTATATGCTAATAGCTTAGTCTAAAGAGTCTTAGTCTAAATATAAGTCTTTTGATGGAGGGGTCTAGACATAGCAATACTGCGGGGTGACAGGGCCATGATGGAGGAAACTGGCAGAATTTTCATTCTAATGTGAAATTAGTATACAGTTTCCTATAGGAACTACTCTCTCAACCATAAGTTTTTATATACTGGTCACAGTAGCCGGGTCTGTCATTTGTACGGGCATTGGCCCTCTGTATGAATTTACACTAACGCTATGCTAATATTATGATGTACCATTTACTTAAATGTTTCTGTTATAATTTTCAGAATAAGAAGTTGACCATCAGAATTGGTGGGCAGGGAAAAGTTGTACAATAAACAGGATTTCAGATGTTGTGAGGCTGTAAAACTGAAAGCGAAACATGTTAAAACTATACAATTTCTAAAAAAATTAAGGCAAGTACAAAATATGTTGTTTTAACGTCACACCAAGCTGCTGATCAGCTAGCTGACTGATGAAAATTTACTAGTATTCCGTTCCCAATTATTATTAACAAAGAAATTTAATTAAATAGTGACCAGAAATTCTAACACCTAAATGGCTAGCAAGTTATAATTTCCACCTAAGGGCTTTTTAATGTGCATTTGTCTTCGATCTATAATCAAGTACCTATTATGTACAAGTAAAAGGAGAAAACTGGTGCCTAAAGTCCTTACCATTTTGACATTCTTTGTTATTGTACTGATTTCGTTCAAAATCAATAACTGACGTTCCCTGTGGTCATAACAGAGGAAACCGGGCCATGAGCCCATGACAGATCTAGATGCTACAACTAACTGTAGTCTTATGAGAATGTAGTTATACTGTGACAATACCTTATGATAGTGAATGTTAATAGAACAAGGTTAAACACCTAATAGAGATACAAATAAATGGTAGTCCTGTACTTCAAGGGTGTCCTACACTTCTTAGTTTTCGGTGAACCACTAATTCAATATGCAACTAGTATGTGATGATGCAGTCTAAGATGCACCTGGGGCTAGCTGCCATACTAAATGTATGGCAATCATGATTCCATTTGTATACTCCTTATCTGTTTTGTAATTAACAAATCTTTTTGAATGAACTTGGATGACATTTTGAAATTATTATCTGGCACTGTTCCCTGTGTTTGTAAAAGATGGAATTGTTTGTCAAAATTTTAATAAGAACTTGCATTTTCTTTATTATTGGAACAATTTTCCTCACAAGCAATATCTGAGTGTATAATGTACATTTCTATATTTATAACAAACCTATCTACATAAACTTGGTTCAATTTATAATTTTACTTTTCAGGTCAAATTAGCTGCCAAAATTTTCAGCAGAGATTTGGCCCACGCCGTGTCCATGCTGATGAAAACATAATTGTACAGATATTCTTGCAATACATACATGATTATTTTAAATTATCTGTAAACATCGATAATGGCTTTTGCATTTCTGAGATAATTTTATTTATCAATAACTTGTTTGATAGCTTGAACGGTTCTGGTCATTCTAAAAGCAGTTTAAAAAATGCATTGTCCTTAAATTCCAACCAAGTTTTGGAATGAATCTCTGATAAAGCTAGAATCGATGAAATTTGATGCCAAAGACTCACAAGAAAGTAAGCCTCTTTGTTTGCGTAACTTCATTCACAACATACATCTTTGGTCAGAATTGAAATCAATACCAGTGAGTCTTGCGCGCCTAATCCAGGATCCACTGGATATTTTTTTTGGCCAAATTAGAGGACATGTTGGATGGTAGGTGGGTGGTAGCACACATCCAGACTGTCATCAATTTGTTGAACTGTACAAAACAATATTGATTAATGACATTTCGACTGGTAAATCTTTGTATGCCAATTGCACCAGCGATAATGACAAAATGCTGGGTACACTGAGTAAATTCATAAACAAGCGAAAAAGTACCTAATACTCAACCTAGTGAGCATAGTATAGATTACAAATTTTAAATTTTATTGAAGAATGTATTCCTGCTGAAAATGCATTGAAGACTCAAGCTGTGTCTTACATCGCCGGTGCAATCTGCAGATATTTATTAGCAAAACTGCATAGTGTAGACTGCAGAATGTTAAAATTGTAGAAGTGCACTATTGTCTAACGAAATTCAACCGTTTCATTATTTAATTGAAATGGGGGAATATGATCCCAACAACAAGAAATTGTTCTATCCATCAATTAAATTTCAGGCACTAATTTGGCACTGTATACAATTGAACAAACTTTTCAAAAATTTGTAAGGTTTGCATATTCACAGATTTAATTTGTGAATTAAAAGGTCTTGACACATCATTGACATTGAATTGTGTTGAACACAAATCAGACTTTCTGAACGCTCTTTGGCTCTTTATCATTAGAATGCAAGTTAAACAATGGTTCACTAACTTCAATAGAAGAATTCATAATATCGATTCACGAAAAAAGGGAACGGAAATGGAAAATTTGATTGACACCAAGGTTACCAAAGGTGCGAGCTATAGATCTGTTCGACGTCGAAGCTAATTTGTATTACGTAGAAGGTTTTAACCACATTCATTCCACTTGAATTGAGGATCTTTTTTGGTTTATTTTAGTTATATATTGTGGCCAATTCTATATGTATAACCACCACCACTACAGCCCATTAACGTCCCACTGCTGGGCACAGGCCTCCACTCTCATACGAGAGAGAGAATTAAGAGAAGCTTAGACCCACCACGCTGCTCCAATGCAAGTGGGCGGGTTTTAACGACTATTATCATGTTAGTGATAACAACCGGGACCGACGGCTTAACGTGCTCTCCGAGGCACGGGGGTGGAACACCACCAACTTCCTAATTCCGGGCTAGTACTGAAAATTTCTAGTCAGAAAAACCCAATCATATCCCGACCCAGAACTCGAACCCGGGACCTCGTCGGCCGCACCACTAGACCAACGAGGCAGTTAAAGACAACACTCTTCCTCAATTTTTCTTGGTTTTACACTTTAGGAATTTTGATTTTTTTGTTGTGTCCCTTTCCGCAGGGAATACTATGGGTTAGCAATATTTTTAATGCTGTCATTTTAGGTTAGAGATTGTGCACTACAAAATCAGCTCCAATCTATGACTTTTAATAGGTAGATTTTTATAGGTATGCAACTGGTATTGTAAAATATATGATTATATTTTACAATACCAGTTGCAGTACCAATTACCAGTTTTTAAGTAGGTAGTATGTAGTAGGATTAACTTTTTCATTGCTAGAATAATTTTATTTATCTCAGGTTGGGTCAAGCTTGTGACCATTCACAGGCATAATTATTTGAGACTGTGTAACATTGGAATTAAGCTTTGAAAAAAGTTACAATTGATGGAATACTATGCTTCCTCAAGCGAAAGTAAGCTTTATTTGCAATTGTAATTATTGATGAAATATTAGACGTCACGACGAGCAATTTATTCTGCTATATACTTTCTATTATTGTTTCATACATCAAGCAAAAAGTGCCTATTGTTCTTGTTATAATTATTATAATTAAAATCTTTTTTTCCAACCTTTTATATTCTGAGTACAATAGTGGCTAACTAACCTTAGAAACTTTGTTGTATATATACAGTCAGACTTTAAAAGCTATTTGGTTTATGATTTATCTATTATTAGAATGAAATATTGTTTAGTGGATTATTGTTGCCTGGCTTAGCATTATAAATATTATATTAATTATTTTACTTATTGTATTCTCTGACAATGAAAATAACTCGTCCCTGCTTCTCAGTATAATCGGGTTTTGCGTCTTGCGTGATTCAACCAAGAATCACACAAGACATTGAATTTTGTTCAGCATGAAACATTGGTCAGAAAACGACAAAAATGTAGTAATTCATTCAAAGGTACCCATGTTATTGGATAGTTCTCAAAACATGGTAATATTATCTGAGAGATGTCTCTAAATCTAAACTTTTTAACTTATAATTGAATACATGATAAACATAACTATGAATGAATTGCTCAGAGTAGTTTATGTATTATTGTGAGATGGTGATGACAAAAATAATATCCGGCTGAGTTTGTTGTGGGCTTCTTTCAGACCAGGGCGCGCTGGAATTTAAGCTTACTAGCTTATTATTAAAGTTACGAGGGTTAAACATTTATCCCTCGTAACTTTATCACCAAACGAAAATAGTACAGGTTTAATAAAAAAAATTAAAAGCTTTTTGTTTTATTTATAACCTTAGAATAGAAAAATAAATAATTATTGCTTGGTACCTGTAGTAAAAATCGGTATTGTGTCGAAAACCGATTAAAAAAAATCGATATTTTACAAAAAGGACAACACTATATTTTTGCTATTAGTTCCGATTTTGCACAACAGACTCGAGGCCCATCCCTAAATTTACTACGCCACAGTACTACGCTATTACGTTACCCATTCATGCCTTTCACATCTATAGAAATTGTGGGAAAGAGCACAAAAATGTATACCTATTCTAGTGTCATAAGAGGGTGAGACAGACAATCAATCATGAATGAAATTGAAGTATAGGTAGATATTGCTTTTTATCTATAGATATAACGTGAAATAGGCATGATGACAGTAACCAAGAATCGATGAAATTATGAATTTATTTAATGAAATAGGTTTCATGGATTATAAAAAACGTATTTTTTTTTCTATTTCGAGTGAGATTTCTATTTATTTTGATTGAATAAAACTATAAAATACAGCAATCCGCCATATTGGACAAAACGCCAAGAAGTGAATGACCTCACAATTGTTTGTTTTCGAGCTTTGACAATCACACTATTGTTTACTGCACACTGCACAGAGTACATTGGTAAAAACAATAGTGACGTCACAAACGACGCCATGACACCGCAGAACGTTTTGGCGTGAATTTTAAAATTTAAATTTCAAATGCCAATTTTATCGACTAAACCTTATTTTTCTGCTGAAATAAGATATTTTTTCGAAATAGTAGATACTTCCGAACATAATCTGACCATTTTTCAGAATCAGTCATCATGCCTATTGTATAGCCTTTTCGTTTCTCAAAAATGTCTATGAAGTTTGTTCGTCTATCTCTGGTTAACTTGTCTCTGCTGACGTTTGTCACTGTTAGTATCCGTACACAAACGTCAATGCATCCACTACCATTGAACAAAACTAATCATCTATATTTATACGTATAAAAAAATGTAACGACGATTTCTGTATATAAAATATTTATTTTGAAAATTTAATTGGTGGTTATTTTATTATTCACTGAGCCCAAAACGGTATTTTATTCTCTGTCTTATTTTGCCTGTTTTGTGCACGAACTCCACTAAAACTAACTTTGAATGGGTATTTTGGTTCTTATAGCTCAGTCTAAGTAGATTTTTTTCTTTTATAACAGTCGTCCGAAGGGGGAAACTGGCGAAATATCAATTTCGGGTCTATGGGGTACCTAATGCTGATGTTCATTCTGTTTTGGTCTGGCAGAAAAGGGCTGTTCGTGCCATATACAAAACTAAATTCAAAGAAGTTGAAATTATGACGGTCCACGACCTGGATGATGCCCGCGACTTCGTCCGCGTGGATTTTTGATTCCCGCGGGAACTCTTTTATTTTCCAGGATAAAAAGTACCCTTTATCCTTCCCCGGGTACCATAAGTGTTATTCCAGACTATAACCTATCCCTGTACCAAATTACATCAAAATCGGTTGAGTAGTTGGGCCGTGAAAGCGTAGCAGACAGACACACTTTCGCATTTATAATATTAGTATGGACTGAATGATGCTAGCGACTTCGTCCGCGTGGATTAAGGTTTTTGATTTCCGCAGAAACTCTCATTTTCCGGGATAAAATAACCTATGTCCGTCCCCGGAATACAACCTACTCCTGTACCAAATTTCATCAAAATCGGTTGAACGGATGAGTCGTGAAGGCATACAACCAAACAAACAAGCAACCAACAGACACACTTTTACGTTTATAATATTAGTATGGATTATTGATTTTATGGATTAAGTATAATATGTGTGTAGTAGGTCTGACGACCTCCGTGCGGCGCAGTGCTTTGCGCAGCCTTAACGTGCGGAGGTCCCGGGTTCGATCCCCGGCAGGGTTTGTAAATTTATAATTTCTGAATTTCCCTGGTTTGGCCTGGTGGGGAGGCTTCGGCCGTGGCTAGTTACCACCCTACCGGCAAAGACGTACCGCCAAGCGGTACAATGCCGTGTAGAAACCGAATAGGGGTATGGGTTTAATATAACTGTCATGCCCCTAACAGGTCAGCCCGCTACCATCTTAGACTGCATCATCACTTACCATCAGGTGAGATCGCAGTCAATTTAAAAAAAAATGTGCATAAAAACATCAATAAATTCAAGAATGAAAAAAGTAACCATTCAAGAAAATATATGAATTTTTAGTGCTTCTAGACTCTGTAAAATTAGTTAGGTATTCATTTGTCGGTAACAGTATGCGTTTTTATAATAACTCCCAAAAGAAATATTTGAGATGCCAACAAGTTCAAAGTTTTTGTAAAACGTCAACTATTGAAAAGTCCTATTACAGTTTAAAGGTGTATGATACCTACAGGGCGCGTTTGGAACCCTCGCAGCTTTGATAGCGTTGTCCATCACGTCTTATACTTTGTAAACGTGACGTTCAGGTGTACTGTGTAGGTACCTACTTATCTATACTTAATATTATAAATGCGAAACTTTGGATGGATGTATGGATGGATGGATGGATTGAAATTCAAATTCAAATTATTTTTGTTAGGTAATTAATCACGCCAGAACGGCTGAACCGATCTGGATGAAATTTGACACAGGGATAGATTATAGTCTGGAACAATACATAGGGTACTTTTTATCCCTGAAAATTAAAAAGTTTCCGCGGGAACCGAAAACCTTGATCCACGAGGACGAAGTCACGGGCATCAGCTAGTTTTTAATAAATATATTATTAGTTTGAGTTTATGTCGTCGTCAAATGTTAATCACTCCATGATAAAGTTGACTATTTCATCAAATTTTCGATGACTTCCATGACGCAGTGGTTAGCGCTATAGTCTTCTAGTGGGAGGACCCAGGTTAGTTTCCTAGCAGGGTCAATTTAGGAATTTATAATATCTGGAATTCACCCTGGCCTGGTCTAGTGGGAGGCTTCGGCCGTCGTTAGTTGCCACCCTACCGGGAAAGATGTACCGCCAAATGATTTAGCATTCAGGTAACATGCCGTGTAGTAACCCGCTACAATCTAAGACTGCATCATCACTTACCATCAGGTGAGATCGGAAACTAGGGCTAACTTTGTAGCAGTACCTAAGTATATAAAAATATCCATATCCATACTAATATTATAAATGCGAAAGTGTGTCTGTCTGTCTGCTACGCTTTCACGGCCCAACTACTCAACCGATTTTGATGAAATTTGGTACAGAGATAGGTTACATCCCAGGGAAGGACATAGGCTACTTTTCATCGCGGAAAATTGAAGAATTCCCGCGGGAATCAAAAAAATGTATCTGTTCAACCGATTTTGATGAAATTTGGTACAAGGATAGGTTGTATCCCGGGGAAGGACATAGGCTACATTTTATCCCGGAAAATTGAAGAGTTCCCGCGGGAATCCAAAAATATGAATCCACGCAGACGAAGTCGCGGGAATCATCTAGTTCTATATACATATTTTTGGGGTCTGTATATATAATAAACATTACTCCAAAGATTTATCATAGTACCTATAGATAGATAGAATGAAACATAACTTAAACAAAACAAAAGTCCTCATAAAGGCACAATTTTTCCAATCCTCTCTATTGTTTTGTATAAAACAAAGAAACGTGCGCACGCCGCCTAGCTTCATCCAATATTTTACTGAACGCGCAGAACTTGCTTCGCAGTTTTCAGTCGCACGTAGGCTGTCAAAATAGCTTCGTCTGATCTGAAGTGATAATCTTGCTTTCTGTCGAGTACAAAAACAATTTACTTCTGCAGTGTGTGACTATTGTAAAAAAGTAAGTATAATTTGTTTTATTAGTTACCTACAGTAATAGTCAGTGTGATTATTTGTAATATTTGAAATAAAAGATCCCTTCAAAAAAAATTAATATGGCCGTCAGCCGCGGTGATTTTCGTATTGTTGCGCTGATTGTTGGGTTTTGTATCATTGTGTGATTTCAAATTTGACGTTTGTTGAAGTAAAACTTTTACAGACACGTCACCACGTACTTTTACAGCCAGCGCATAATATAATCGAGAGTGCAACACCAGTAAAACCCATGTACCGACACTTTAATTTTTTGACATAATGGCGTAAACATACCTGAGACTTTTATCAAAGCTCAGCAAAGTTCATCAGTCCATGTATTTTTTAAATTATGTAGACATGATCTATGATTATGTCTCTCACCATAGTCTGTACACTAGTAAAAAAATATTAATTTATAATTAGTAGACTATACCAACAAAAGACATTCATCTTTCTTATCTAAACATTTTGGTTATTTACGTATTGCCGCTTTGAAATTCTAAACGATGATCAAGTTATAGAATATAAATTGGAGAGCTCTGAACAGCAAGGTAAAAAGCATTCGGCAAAAATAACTAAAAGGTAGGTAAATTACAAAACTAGGTATAAATCCTTATTCTTACTAATATTATAAACGCGAAAGCTTGTGAGTATGGATGAGTGGATGTATGCATGTATGTATGTATGTTTGTTACTCTTTCACGCCTGAACGGCTGAACGGATCTGGATGAAATTTAGCACAGAGATAGATTATAGTCTGGAATAACACATACTACTTACTACTTAATAAAACAGCTACTTTTTATCCCGGAAAATTAAGGGAACCAAAAAACCTCATTTTTTGTTGTTGTTTCCAAATTATATCTGTCGGTTTAGTTGATGGGTAAAATTACAATTATAAAGGTTTGAAATAAATAAAAGAGTACCTTTTATTTATTTAAAACTCGTTGCACTATTGGTAACTATCGCCAGGAAGGCTGATTCAGTATTAGGTAGGTGTAGGCTCTCCTCTTATGACGATAGTGAAGGACTGCCCGCATGCTGATGGGGTCTGACTACTTATCGCCTCTCAAAGACGTCTTATGGTTGCCTAAAATTAACAATGACTAGGAAGGCTAACACATCTTTGAGCGGCCATGTCTAGTGAACGGCCCGATGAATAGCGTCAGTTTTTATACTGTTTACATAGGTACTGCGCATACTTTAATACTGTACAAGAATCAGCCTTCCTAGTTATGGTTCATTTTTGGTAACCATAGTACGCGTTTGAGCGGCCATATCTAATGAAAGGCTGATCTGCATGCAGGCAGACCTTCACTATCGTCATCAGTGGAGAGCCCTACACCCACCTAATACTGAATCAGCCTTCCTGGCGATAGTTACCAAAAGTGCAGCTATCTCATAGTCAGTACCTACATGATATTATAAACGTTTTTTTGCTGTCATAAGACTTCGGTTTGCAAAATGTGACAAGGATAATTTTTATTAATATCAATTATATTAGGTACTTTATACTAATAAACTTTATATTGTAGTAATAAATTGCGGTTTTATTTTCCATTTCAAAGTGCTATAAAAGTTTCACATCAAAAACTAAATAAATAATGGAAATAGGTTTTTTAGGATGAGTTGTGTCATTTATGATGAATCAACGGGACTTTACCCAGCTTGAAAAGGAGATTCTACTGAGGAGAGATGACAATAACTCAGCAGTTTATAAAAAGAAAAAAAATTGCAATAATGTACCTAGAAAATAATACACAATATATAGGGAGCTACATAAATATATGTACATACATAATGTATCAAGTATTACTCTGATTTAGTGGGCTGTTAGTGGATAGTTTCCATGCAACATTAGGAAAAACATCAGTTGATGCTACGTTAGTTGTTACGGATATGTCTCAAACCCACCAGCATCAATTGATTTTCATAGCTTAGCTCTAGGGGAAAAGGGTTCAACTAAGCAACGAAGTTTTTCACATAATGAGGAAAGGAAACACGTCCTTCTAAGTATTTATTACGAGAGAGGGAATGACAGCATGACAGTCACGCAGCTTACTTACGTCCATAATGTTCCCTACATTACACATTAGACTAGTTGAAGTATGGAACACAGAAGCTGACTAGTTACTTCTCAAACCACTTCATCTACATCGCACATCTCAGATGGAAATGGAATCTCCTAGTGCTGTCTTACACCGTTTTTATAATAATCATGCAGAACTACTACTAATACTAAGCGCCATTATTAATTTAATTTATTTTTCTACCTAAGCATACAACCTTTATCAAATAAACACCTATCTTTACCTATACCTACTCATAGTTATAAATCAGTTAGCAGGAATCAGCCGGTTGGTATATTATCAAGAAGCACCTCTACAATCCATACTATGATATTAAAAATGCCAAAGACGTGTAATTGAACGGCCCATTATTTCAACCAAGTTGGTATAGAGTAAGGTTACATCCCGAGGAAGGACATAAGTTACCTTTATCCCGAAAAATTGAGAAATTCCCGCAGAATTAAAAAAAAATTAACGAACGCAGACGAAGCCGTAAGTATCATCTAGCTATCAATCAATAAATAATATTATTTGTGCCCATAGACTTATTATTTGTGCCATAAGATTGTGAGATAGTTGATCGCATATTGTGTGCTACCGTGGTAGGGGTTGAATCCTTCTATGTGTGCTTGCGTAGACTGTGGTTGTATGTGTATAGAAACAATTGACAGCGGCTGACAGCTACGCCTAGATGTCGGCCAAGGGTAGGACCCTTAATATTCACAGCAAAATAATTTGACCGGACAAAGCAACAGTCTCGTCTACTTGGGTGAATCTGCACTAAATAAGCCTGTGACAGACAGGTGGACTGTCTGTCACAGTCTTATATCTTCTGCATTAATGAATATAATTACTTCAAACTCATGTATTGTAATGGCCTAAAGCCGAAAAATACATAAAAAGTTTAAAACCCCTTATTTATGCTCATAGAAGCTAATAGGAGGTATTTTTTTTTCTTAGCTTTACCTAGGCTTGTTTTTCCTAGAACAATTTTTCTTTGGTCAATCTTAAAAATTGTATTCGTAGATGGCGCTACATCGGCAATTTTAAATTGTGGCTGTTTTGGGCAGAATAAAATTAATCAAATATCGTAAAATTTAACAAAACGTAAAAAAATAGATTCTATAATATTGTACGTCTGTTCATAGGTCTTAGTTGTTGTCTAGTTTGTCCTCAGGGGGGAGTTCTTTCGCCTCTCTTATGGACCCTCGCGGTCGATGAACTTCTGAACAGACTGGCTAATCTCCACTTTGACGCCCAGGGCTATGCCGATGACCTGGTAATCACTGTGAAAGGTAGCTGCCAGGACACCATCTCGTACCGCATGCAGGAAGCACTCTGCACCATTGAAAAATGGTGCAAAGAAAACGAGCTGAACGTCAATGCGGGTAAGACCGTATTGATTCCATTCACCAAGAGGCGTAAACTCGACAAACTTGTGCCGCCCCGGTTGAATGGTATACCTAGAAATACCTTTCTCATCTGAGGTTAAATATCTGGGGGTAACTCTGGATCAAAAACTCACATGGAATCCTCACGTAAAGGGTATTACCAGTAAGGCAAAACAAGCCTTAGGTATCTGCAGTCGGCTAGCGGGGACTAGATGGGGAATCAAACCCAAAATAGCCCTCTGGCTTTACACCGCCATTGTGAGGCCGACGTTATCGTACGCCTCCGTGGTCTGGAGTAGGAAAGCGACTCAGAAAACTACACAAAGCAAGCTAAGCAGCATTCAAAGAACTGCTGGTCTGCTTATCACAGGAGCCATGAGCACCTCCCCGGGAGCTGCCCTGGATGCATTACTGAACCTGCCGCCACTTCACATTTATTTGGAAAAGGAGGCGAAGGCTAGTATGTACAGGATCGTCAGCCAGAGGGAGGTGATCTGGCTATCACAAGCACTGAGAACTCTCCATGACTCAGTGCTTGAGATACCAGTTTTGGGGATGGCTTCAGACAGCATGACCCCAAAATATCACTTCCAGAGGAATTACTCTGTGGAAATTCCCGAAAGGGACAAATGGTTGAATGACCAACTGACTTGGAAACAGGGCAGCCAAAAGTGGTATACCGATGGATCCAAGTCAGGCAGTGACGTGGGCTGTGGAATTTTTGGCGAACGACCCAAGGTGCGATTGCATCGGAACCTTGGGAAATATGCCTCTATATTCCAAGCAGAGGTGTATGCCATAATTGAATGTGTGGAAACCCTACTGCAAAGCAACACGGTCAACAAAACAATTTATATCCATTCGGATAGCCAAGCAGCTCTGTCAGCCCTGTCCTCAGTGGTCTTTAGCTCGAGGCTGGTTGAAAACTGCTGGCAACTACTGAACACCTTAGCCAACGTAAATAAGGTGATCCTCCGTTGGGTTCCAGGGCATGCGGGTATTGGCGGCAACGAAAGGGCCGACGAACTCGCAAAGCTAGGAGCTAGGGAGCGGCAAACTGGACCTGAGCCGGTGTGCGGCATACCTAGGAGCCTAGCCAACCTTACCCTATTGACCTATTGTTACTACGAAACACTGATTCGCTGGCGAGATCTACCAGGAATGAAACATTCCAAAGCGCTAGTAAAATCCTTCAATAAGAAGGCCGCCTCTGCGGCACTAGCGCTTAGCAGGAAAAACTTGTGCATATTAGTGCGGGCACTGACGGGGCATTGCGGACTGAACAGACACATGTTCAACCTAAAGCTCCGTGAGGCAGATCAGTGCAGGCTCTGCTGTGAGGCGGAGGAAACGCCTCTACACCTCATCTGCTTCTGCCCCGCTTTAATGCACAAACGCAGCCTCATTCTGGGGAAACACACGTTAGACCCTGAGGAGGCAAAGAACATCCCGGCCAAAAAGCTGCTGCTGTTCTTATCAGCAAGCAGTATTGGTCAGGAACTTTAGATGGTGGCGATCACAAGATCACAAGTAGATCGGAAACGGTCAAAGTGATACTGGGCCTCATAACAGAGCCCTGCAGAGCCACATCACCGAGAAGAAGAAGATAGGTCTTAGTTTGGGGCGAACCCATAGACTTATTATATTAGGCGAACCACTATTATTTGCCTGCGCATGCTGTCCTTAGTAAAATCATCTGCAAAATGATGACGAAACATCATCATTTCAACTCTTATCTGGTCTCCTGCTGAGCACTAACTGAACTGTCATTTGTCAACATATTATAATTTTGGCTATGTGAGCATCTGTTCATAGCCAAATACCTTCTTTTTAAAGTTGGTAATAAAGGAGTTTGTATTAACAAAATAATAAGATGCATTGGAGTGTTGCAATAGTAAAATTTATTATTCATATACAAACAATAAGTATGGAATAATATTTAATTAATGTTACACTGGTTTCTTTAAAATATGACTCTATGATTGAGCAGTTGTATAGTAGACACATTTTGCTTACAAAACTTAAAATTCATGAATATTATGCATATTTTATCTATCTAGCAATTGTAAATTTTTTAATTAAATATACTTTTTGACATACATAAGAGATAGATCTAGAGAGAGAATCAAATGCGGTAAGTAAATGCTAGAACAGATAAAACAATTTAAAAAAATCACTTCATCTCTGCAAATTATAAAAATAAATAATGCAACAGCAGATTTCTAAGTGGTTTTATTTGAATTAAGGAGTACACCTCTCCAAGAAACGTGGGTAGAGGCACACATCACGAATGTGGTATCTGTCGAGGAGCCAGCATAGGAACCTCTCCAGGCCAAGACCATAACCACCATGAGGCACAGAGCCAAATTTACGTTGATCCGTATACCAGTAGTATGGGGTAGGGTCGATCCCCTCGCGCCTGTATCCTGGAAAAGTCATGGACATTATTAAAATGGCTTTACCATAAATTGTGCATAGATATCAATAGTTAGAATATCTGAGGATGCAGACAAGTCTCAGGAAGTTACTATTATTTACTACGCTTTTTTTTAAATTCCACTACATATTGTTAGCCCGCGAGACTGTCCTTGATCTCATCTGGTGGTAAGTTAATATGCAGTTAGTGGAGGGCTATGGCAGGTTTTATTAAACCCTCCTTACAGGTGGCTGGTGAACCAATAGTGCATCTGAAAAGACACCTTTGCCATATTTCTTCGCTTGATAACACTGATTAAATAGATTGATAAACCAACCCACTGCATAGGTTCAAAGAAATTCGAATTTTAGTAGTTTTGACAATGACAGAATTTTATACTAAGACTTAGAGTAGTCAAAATCATACCTTCCAACAATTCCTCGTGGTCCCATATCCTCATGGATCCTCCAACAATTTCCCCTACTCCTGGCATCAGCACATCAACAGACTCAGTAAGGCGCCGGTCTTCGGGGCAGCGTGGCATGTAGAATGACTTGATCTCTGCTGGAAACTTGCACAATAGAATCGGTACTCCAATTGCATCCGTCATTTTCCGCTCAGGGCCTTCCGGAATGTCCTGGAAAGATGTAAGTATCATACTAATATTATAAATGCGAAAGTGTGTTTGTTTGTTGGTTTTCCTTCAATCACGCTACAACGGAGCAACGGATCGACGTGATTTTTGGCATAGCTATAGTTGAGTGACATAGGCTACTTTTTATCCCGAAAAATTAAGGAGATCCCGTGGGAATCAAAAAAACTTCAACCACGCGTACGAAGTCGCGGGCACAAGCTAGTTTTTAATATTACCCTATGAACTATACAAATGTACTAGTAAGGCCAGATTGGCAAACCAATTTACAAACTTACATCTCCAAATTCGTAGAATGTTCCGTCATCCTTGGTAATGTTGTTCTCTTTCAGGTATGCAATGGCTTCTATGTAAGTCATTCTCTTGAAGGGCTTTTGTGGTCGCTGACAAATGAAGAAACATTAAAAAATCAAAACCTTCAAAGTATATAATATTAATTAACAGTTGCTTCCTTTCTTTCATCTATACTTCTATACTAATATATTATAAAGCTGAGGAGTTTGTTTGTTTGAACACGCTAATCTCAGGAACTACTGGTTCGAATTGAAAAATTCTTTTTGTGTTGGATAGTCCATTTATCGAGGAAGGCTTTTAGGCTATATAACATCATGCTGCGACCAATAGGAGCGAAGCATTAGTAAAAAATGTTGCAACAACGGGGAAAATTATCCATATTTGAGGGCTTCCGTTGCGTGCGCTGCGTAAACGGTTCAAGTTACCCAAAAAATGTGTGTGAAAGAATTATTCCTCTTTAAATGATCTAAAAATGTCCGCGACTGGATCTCGCGATCATAATAACAGAAATTGACGCGGACGAAGTCGCGAGCAACAGCTAGTCATAAATTATAAAGAACGCCTGAACTTGGTCCAGCTAAATCTTTTTTTTATTCTATAAAAATAGGTCATACAATTGGCCATTTTGGCACTTGCTATATGGAAGACTCAACAACAACACCCAAAAAAGCTTCCGAAAACTGCAAGGGAAGTACTCTTAGCACAAGTTCTGTTTTGTTCATATGAGGGCTTACTATCTATAGGAAGTTAAAAAGCAATCTAGTCATAAATACCTTAAACTTTGGATTAAGTTCATACACAAGATGGCTTTCAGATGAGGCCAGCACTCGGTCTACTACGTCCACCACCATATCCTCGATCCTGTCCAGCAACTCCTCGAATGTAATGAAAGCAAATTCTCCTTCCACATGGCTGTATCTGTTATACAAGAAAATACATTTCTAGCTGACCAACCTAAGCTTTTACTTGCTTAAATAATCTAATATTATAAATGCGAAAGTTTGGATGGATGTATGTATGGATGGATGTTTGTTACTCAATCACGTCAGAACGGCTGAACGGGTCTGGGTGAAATTTGGCACAGAGGTATAGTCTGGTATAACACATAGGTTACTTTTGATCCCAGAAAATAACTGAGTTCCCGCAGAAACCGAAAAACCTCGATCAACGTGGACGAAGTCGCGGGCGTTAGCTAGTTATTATACATATACATTTTAAGGTTCCGTATTGATGCTAGATAGGTCGAAATAATAGCCCATCTTAGCTAAGAAAAATAAGCCCAGATATAGCTTGCAACTTAGGAAGGAACATCAAATGTTCTAGGGTATAACCATCGATATATATTTTAAGGTACTAGATGGGCCCCTTCATAGAAAAAAGTTGAGCGTCCAACTTGTAGGGCATGCCCCTCACCTGAATAAGCCTGTCCTTGTCCCCGCCATAGCGCTGTTCCGCTTTTCAGAATAGATGGCGTTAGTAAAATATGTTCACATTCTTTGTTTGACAGGGCCCGTACGGCTATGTAAATTGAGGTCGTTGGAAAATACAATAATAGATTGTATTTTATGGGAGCAAAATAGTATTTTTACGGCGAAGGCGCTTTTTTGAATCCAGAGCGAAGTGAGGCATTCTAGAGTAGAATCCAGAGCGTAGCGAGGGATTCTTTAGTAGAATCCTGAACGCAGCGAGAGATTCAAAGTACGTCGCCCGAGCCCAAAAATATTTTGCACCCGAATGATACACTCTACTTTTCATCACCCTCTATGAGAAAATAAAACTACAAATCCATCAGACATCCTCTTCCGATACGCTATTAATTTCGAATATGTGTCCAGTTTTACGTCGTTATTAGAACTGACTGTTGATTTTAGCATTGAGTAGGTACTCCAAAGAGTGGAAGGTTGTTCAGTTTTGGCTAAGTACTGGAAGTAGGGCAAAACACAGATTCTGAACAATTCTTCTCGCCTCTTGCATTTCTCCATTCAATAAAATTACCATAGGCTTTCATATATTTCTACCGGGATTTTGCAAGTAATAGATCACATTTCTTGCGTCAGTTCTAATACTTTCAGGAGTTAATTCTATACTTTCACTGTCATTTGAAGAACCCATTTTTCAAAATAAAACCATGAACTTTAAATCCGTGAAAATTTACGAAAACGCGGCCTGTAGTTCGCGCATTTTTAATTTGGTTTCCCTTTTTTTATTAAAAAAAAAGAAAACCAAATTAAAGCCGGCGGCGCGACTATGGGCCGTCGTACCATTCAGTCTCTATTCAAACAATATTTGCGTTCGATTTCTTTAGCGCTCAACAAGATGTTCCAAATTCAAAAAGTGCGCGGAAATAGTAGATTGTATTATAAGGGAGCAAAATAATATTTTTACGGCGAGGGCGCTTTTCTGAATCCAGAGCGAAGTGAGGGATTCTAGAGTAGAATCCCGAGCGTAGCGAGGGATTCTTTAGTAGAATCCTGAACGCAGCGAGGGATTCAAAGTACGTCGCCCGAGCCCAAAAATATTTTGCACCCGAATGATACACTCTACTTTTCATCACCCTCTATGAGAAAATAAAACTACAAATCCATCAGACATCCTCTTCCGATACGCTATTAATTTCGAATATGTGTCCAGTTTTACGTCGTTATTAGAACTAACTAACCAACACACAAACCACACACACACACAAAACACAGATTCTGAACAATTCTTGGCACCTCTTGCATTTCTCCATTCAATAAAATTAACATAGGCTTTCATATATTCTCCCGGGATTTTGCAATACTTTCAGGAATTAATTCTATACTTTCACTGACATTTGAAGAACTCATTCAAAATAAAACCATGAATTTTTAACAATCCGTGAAAATTTACGAAAACGCGGCCTTTAGTTCGCGCATTTTTAATTTGGTTCCCTTTTTTTTATTAAAAAAAAGGAAACCAAATTAAAGCCGGCGGCGCGACTATGGGCCGTCGTACCGTTCAGTCTCTATTCAAACAATATTTGCGTTAGATTTCTTTAGCGCTGAACACTAAGATGTTCCAAATTCAAAAAGTGCGCGGAAAAGATAATTGCGGCGCACTTTTTGAAATAAAGAGGATTAAAAGCTCATTTCTGCCCGCTAAAAGTTCCTTATAGAAAACACCACCTTTGGGCGCACTTAAAGGCGAACCAAGTCGTCCTTTTCGAATAGTTGGGATGAAAAGATAATTGCGGCGCACTTTTTGAAATAAAGAGGATTAAAAGCTCATTTCTGTCCGCGAAAAGTTACTCATAGAAAACACCACCTTTGAGCGCACTTAAAGGCGAACCAAGTCGTCCTTATCGAATAGATGGGATGAAAAATAATATCTGGGTGACCGGTATTTTTTTGGTAAATCGTTTTTTTTGGAAATTATATTTAAGTAATATATAGTTAGCAAAATTATTGTGAGTAGTGTAGGTACCCGACTAAAACCTATAAAAGCGGGCAGGAACGTGTATAAAAAGCGCTCTCTGTATTACCGCGTAGTCATTCTTTTGTCACCTTCCGAGCTGTAAACTGCGTTATTGTGAAACTCTTAATGAGTCATAATTGTGTTCAGATTTAAGTGTGTTCCTTTTTAGTTATTTTATGTGTGATATGTTGTAATCGTTCACTAGAATAAATTGTGGTTTGTTATATTTGCTTAGTTTCACTTTACTCCACTTCTGGTTACCTAAATTCAGAAGTGGGATAAAGGACCGCTAAATAGGCCCACATACGAGATGAACCAAAAAGGAACATACCCAAATTTAAAGTGCTTAAAGTTGATCACGTGACCGATCAAGATATCTCTCGAAGGGTGACTCGCGTAATGTGCAGTGTTTATTTGTGTGCTAAAGTTGTGTTTTGTTTTCATGTGATTGGTAACGCTGGCTCGCGGAGTGTGGCCGAGCTGTGGTGTTGCACAGCTCGTGTGCTTGAGGCGCCTCACGAGTGCGCTTGGGTGTGCAACTGTGCATGCCACGTGGGCGCTCTGGGCAGCGTTCACGAGGGCAATTCAGTCTGCGCGACACGCTGTCGTGCCTTGCTGCGTGCCTCGGAGCCGCGGTGCTGCGCGCTTTTCCGTGTTACGCCTGGCATTTGCCTGGAATGGTGGTGAGGTGATGACACCATCGAGCCTCTGGTGATATGACGTAATATGCGACATCGGTAAGACCGTTTAATTTATTTGCTTAAGGATGTAATACCCACCAAGCGTAGCCACAAAGTAAATGGACAGTAATTCATGTTACTGAATTGACTGTTAATTGTGTTAAGAAAAGGTTTAGACCGCAATTGTATTTACGCGAGTTCCATTTTATAATAATTTCCCACTAAATTAGCAAGCTGTGTTGGCTCAGTGGTTGTTATTGGCATAACGCATGCATGTGGGTCCCTAAGCCGCCCTGAATGCTAGTTTGTGAACAGTGTGAGGTGTCTAGCAGAAACATCTTGTTCAAAAGTGGAGCCTTTGTGGGTACCGACCGGGTACAGAAATATTTTTGAGAAAAATTGGTGACTCATACCCTAAGTTTGAATGCATAACTTGAGGCCTCTAAGTTTGCTGAGTTTTGAACACATAAAGTAGTAATGTTTTGCTAAAGCATGATGTACGGATAAATTGTTTTTGCGTGATTTGGTTTTTTGTATTTAAAATGAGGGTTGTTATTTAAAACTCTTGACCTAGTTACGATCGGATACCAATCATCCGCAATTTAGAAAGTTTTGTGCGTCAAATACGTAATAAATGCGTGATGGTTAAAAGTCAGATTATACCCACTTTACGATTCAATTGTTTTAAACATGCTGTGTTTATAAAAAGTGTCTCTTAATAACGCTCACTGTGTTTCGAATGATGCGATGCATTCGTGATGTTAGACAGCGGTTTAAGAAAACCTGTTAAACTCGCTAGTATCCCTTGGGGTTTGTTAATGCTTCTGTGATACTTTTACAAAGGAATAGTGCTTGTACACAAAACAATAATTGTTGAGGTCAGGTATGGACGAGCAAACATATTTATAGTTCTGATAAACGTTAAAATTAACTTGAGTTTTACAGGTTATTTTCTTTAATATTACCGAACCAGGTTACGTAATTTGTTGTTGAATGTTGCATTCTATTTTGATTAGAGAAATATTGTTTATCTACCCTCGTGGATAGTTAAAGTTTGATTTCATACAAATCGATTACGAGTCTACATACCTACCTGTCAGAATCCTTACTTTTTCTCGTTAGTAATTTTACATACGAGGCTTTTATAAACCAAATGGTTGTAATCCGCACTAAACAAGGATTACATAAAGTGCAATGAAGTTAAAATTCAGTTGTGAATGTGTGAGGCATAGTGGCAGCTGGTTAAGACAATTGATCGTCTATGATATAAATTGCTCGTAAAGGTACTCAGAACCTGTGATGGACATGACGTGTGTGCTGTGACCTACTGGTCACAGGTTCATTTTCTGTTCTATGTTCCTTTCGTCTTCGGCGCTCACCACGTGTGAGGCGTTCTGGTCGCGCCGGGCTGCGCGCCCGCATGCCGCGTGTGTAAAGCGCGTCACTGCGCGTCTGCTGGTCGCGCAGGGCTGTGCGCTTGTCTAGTGCGCGTTGCTGCGCACTCGCCTGCCGCGCTTAAGGCGTGACACTGCGTGTCCACTGGTCGCGCAGGGATGCGCGCCCACCTAGTGCGCGATGCTGCGCGCTCCTGGTTGCGCATGGCTGTGAGTTCGCCTAGGGTGCGATGCTGCGCGCTCGCATGCCACGCTGTGAGGCGTGACACTGCGCGTCTACTGGTCGCGCAGGGCTGCGTGCTTGTATAGTGCGCGAGGCTGCTCGTTAGCCTACTCGATATGGTTGAACATAACTGGTATGAGTAAACTTTCTTCATTTTCTGTGTTCATCGATGATGAAGTTTGATGTTTTGAATGTTCAAAGTTGTTTCGACATGGTACAACTGTGAGTTTGTACTATGGTTGAGCGACCTTTAGTGAGGGCTCTACCAGCTCTACCGACTCTTGTTGCTCTATGAGCTCTACTGACTCTTTGTGCTCTACCAGCTCTACCGACTCTTGTTGCTCTATGAGCTCAACTGACTCGTTATGCTCTACCAGCTATACTGTCTCTTGTTTCTCTACGAGTTCTACTGTGTCTTGGTACTCTACCAGCGCTACGGTCTCTAGGAGCTCTACCAGCTCTATTGAGAGCTCCACAGGTTCTGTGGGTTCCATCGGCTTTGTATGTATGAGCTCTGCTGAAGCAGTCAAATAATTTTGTTGGTACCTGTGCTGGTACTGGTAACTGTGCTAGTAATGAACGGAATGAATAATTTTAAGTCAGAGAGCTTGTGAAGGTTTGGCGCCATGGAATGGTGCCCTGGATCGGGGCCCTGGAGGTGTGCCCTGGAGCGGTGCCTTGGAGTGGTACCTCGAAGTCGTGCTTAGGACTACGCGGCACGTTCTTCGGTGACAGACACTTTCAACTTAATTTGCATAAACATTGCCTATGGCTCTGCTTGTTGTCATCCAATTTAGTTACATGCTTTCTCTAGTAAAGTTAGGTTAGTCGTAAATCAGACGTTAGGTCAGTTCTTAGGTCAACCGTTAGGCTACTTATTAGTTCAGTTGTTAGGTCAAAATGTAAGCTTACATGTTAGGTTAGGTTACTTTAGGCTCTGTTAGGCTAGTGGATGACAGCGGACAGCGTTGTATGTAGTGGGCAGATTGAGAAGAAGGTTATGTCGGCAGACCTGCGAGGAGTGTAGCATAGCACTCTGTCAGGTGGGTGGTAGAATGGCTACCACCGACGGGGAGATGCACACGAATGTGTGTGTCAACCTCGGGCCAAGTATGAACCCGGTTCATTGTGAAAATCACAATGGTACCCATGGTCTTGGGTAGGTGCGTGAGCGCACTAAAGACTTCTGCAGTTCAGTACATGGTTCCTTGGAAAGGAGAATGGTGTCCCGAGAGTTGCACTGCATTTTTTTGAAAGTTAGATTCAACCGAACATTTTAATGTTTTCTTATGATTACAGTAGCACGTTTGATGTATTCGGGTGTGAGGCGAATTGCCTTGCTGGTCGAGCTGTATGACTGGTGTTGCCCCGATGCAGCGTGCTTCCGAGGCTGGCGACCTAGAGTGGCTGGCTTCGAAAGTCGCGTCTCTTAGATGCGCATCAGGCTGTGTCCTGGCAGGCTGTGTCCTGGGAAGTCGCGTTCTCTGAATGCGCATCAGGCTGTGTCCTGGCAGGTTTTGTCCTGGGAAGTCGCATTCTCTGAATGCGCATCAGGCTGTGTCCTGGCAGGTTTTGTCCTGGGAAGTCGCGTTCTCTGAATGCGCATCAGGCTCTGTCCTGGCACGTTTTTAACGTGGTGTGTGTGTGAACTTGCAAGTTCAGGTATGAGATTAACTGAGATGTAATGTCTGGAGAAGTATGCATACTTTTGAATGTGAAGCGTTTTATTTTGTGTAGCGAAAGTTGTTATTTTGAATGAGGGCCTCGTATGCGTGATGATTGTCAGAATAGGCAATAGCGTGCATCGTCATGAATAATCAACCATTTGTGTCTTATGCAGGTTCTGATGACAGTAACTGTGACGATGCGGGTGAATCTTTGGGTGCCCTCACTAGTTCAGGAGACACCGCAAGAGGGGGAGCTAATGAAGATGGCATACGCACACCAGCCCTTCCTGCTTCTGATGAAATTGTTTACGGTGCAGCCGAGGGCGGCGCACAATCAGGATAGGCCGAGTTAGCAAAATTATTGTGAGTAGTGTAGGTACCCGACTAAAACCTATAAAAGCGGGCAGGAACGTGTATAAAAAGCGCTCTCTGTATTACCGCGTAGTCATTCTTTTGTCACCTTCCGAGCTGTAAACTGCGTTATTGTGAAACTCTTAATGAGTCATAATTGTGTTCAGATTTAAGTGTGTTCCTTTTTAGTTATTTTATGTGTGATATGTTGTAATCGTTCACTAGAATAAATTGTGGTTTGTTATATTTGCTTAGTTTCACTTTACTCCACTTCTGGTTACCTAAATATATTATATATAAAAAAAACTGAAGTAAAAACTAAACATTGAAAAAAACTTATATTTAAAAAAAAAAGGAAAAATCAATCGGACTGGAGGACACCTGGACTCGAATCGGGGTCTTCTAGTTTCGTGATCGTCCTGTTTTCCACCTGACCTTGTAGATAGTGGCGAAATTTACCTTCGTATTCTAGTGATATTTGTTTTCATAGCCTGAAAACGCGGATAAAACGACATTTTCTAAAAAGGCATTCTAGCTAGAACGATTTATCGCCCCCGAAACCAGCTGCATACTAAATTTCATGGAAATCGTTCGAGCCGTTTCCGTGATTCCGATTATAATATATATATATATATATATACAAGAATTGCTTGTTTAAAGGTATTAGATAGATAACTTGTGGATACTCACTCAGCAAGATGTCTCCTAGTTCGCGATTGTTCCGCGCGGTACGATTGCGCAATGCAGTACACATCGCCAAGCGCTGCCAGGCAGGTCTCCAGGTATAGCTGCGAGCTCTGGGTTAGGTACGCTTGTTCTCTGTACATAAATCATACTAATATTATAAATGCGAAAGTGAGTTTGTTGGTTTGTCCTTCAATCACGCCGTAACGGAGCAACGAATCGACGTGACTTTAGTTAAGGACCTGGAGAGTGACATAGGCTTCTTTTTATGCCGGAAAAATAAGGAGTTCCCGCGGGAATCCAAAAAACTTAAACCACGCGAACGAAGTCGCGGGCATCAGCTAGTGGAATTATAAGAATAATGTGCTCAATATACGTAGTGTTGGAATGATTTGTTGCCTGCATCTAAAATGATATATTACTAGTAGACTAAGAGATAGCTGCACATTTTGTAACCATCCCCAGAAAAGCTGATTCAGTAATAGCTGGGTACTACACTCTCCACTGATAATGGTAGTGAAAGTCTGACCGCATACTGTTGGGCCTTTCGCTAGATATGGCCGGTCAAAGACGTGTTATCGTTACCAAAAATGAACCAAAATTAGAAAAGCTGATTCTTGTACACTATTAAAGTATACGCAATACCTATATATAAACAGTATGAGAACTGACGCTATACGCTAACATACATACTGTAAAAAAAATATTAGCAATTATTATGTCGTCACGTTGATTGCTGATTGATAAATTCATACGCCTTCATAATTTGTAATAGCAATCAACGTGACGTGAATAATTGCTAATATTTTTTTCCAGTATGTATGTTCATAACGTCTTTGAGAGGTGATATCTACTGAAAGGCCCGATGTATAGCGTCAGTTCTCATACTGTTTATATAGGTATTGCGTATACTTTAATACTGTACAAGAATCAGCTTTTCTAATTATGGTTCATTTTTGGTAACGATAACACGTCTTTGACCGGCCATATCTAGCGAAAGGCCCAACAGTATGCGGTCAGACTTTCACTACCATTATCAGTGGAGAGTGTAGTACCCAGCTATTACTGAATCAGCTTTTCTGGGGATGGTTACAAAAAGTGCAGCTATCTCTTATAATATAGATGATGCCTGTGACCATGTGGATTAATTTATTTGATTCCCTCGGGAACTCTTGAATTTTCTGGAATAAAAAGTAGCCTATATCCCACAACCTAAACCTGCACCAAATTTCATAAAAATCGGTAGAACAGATGGGCCGTCAAAGTGTAGCAGACAAACACACTTTCAAATCCATGTACTAAAATTATAAATGCGAAAGTGTGATCGTCTGTCTATCTGTCTGCTAAGCGAAAAAGAAAACGTTTTCTTTTTCTCCCGGAAAATTATAGAGTTCCCGTGGGAGTAAAAACACTTCAACGCGGACAAAGTCGCGGGCGTCATCTAGTTTATAATATTAGTATGGATGCATCAATTAATTAATATGGTTTTTTTTTAAACTTACCCAAAGTAGTCAAATTTGAATAGAGTGGAACCGCCCTCGCACTGAGTCTGCACGAGTGTGGGCGGCTGCACTTCTGTGTAATGGCGAGACGCGAAATGATCACGGAAAGCCTGCGTGACCACTGCACGCATTCTCAACACCTTTGTGGTGTTCTCGCCACGAATCATTATGTGCCTGGAATACAACAAAACTTATGATCGATCTATAGAGAAGAAAAAGATGTAAACTGATAAAATGAGACAGATGCCTCATGCCAAGGACAGGAACTCTATAATAATTAATTTCAAATATTTTATTTTTTTAACTTATAGTTGGTACCAGAGATGGTCCATGACGTTTCGGCCCTTAAGCCCCTCCTGAAAATCAGTGTTGCAGTATGTTAGGTAGGTACATACCTAACTTTCATAATGTGGCACAGGCTGAGGTGCATTGACCACACTTAAGTTGCATACTTACAAAGTATGTACATAGGTACAATAAGTAACGAATTTGTTAAAGGTGGTCAATAAATGTTTATTTACTTATTTAGTAATGAGCTATGGAATAATAATCTGTAGTGATCCTTAAATAGACTAAAATTGCCTTGAATATTTCACATGAGAACACAGAAATCAGTTTTTATCTTTGTGTCTATTAATTTCTGGCAAATATATTACATTACATAGAAGAAAAAGTACTTAATAAATAATATTATTTCTACAATTATCTTACCTGTTGTCCAATTGGACGTCGGGAAGAGCATCCTCATTCAGAATTGCGTCTGCACCTCCAGGTGGGGCCAGGCCGATAAGCTCCCAGTAATCTACTGTCAGCTCATGACCTCCTGGTGCCTTAGAATTGATGATACATACTCAATTAATTATATCTACCATAAGCAAACACTGAAAGCTTATGGTAATATGCAGAGCAATCAGACACCACTTCATGCATGTTGAGTCAAATCATATTAATATTTATATACAAGGTGTAAGGTAATTATTATAACATACCCGCGGCTACCCATGTTAGATGGTGTATAGATATATTGGAAAAATGTCATAAGACGTGTAGCTCATATCCTGGGGAAGTTATGTGGACTTCAAAGTTTTAGCATAAATGTTAAGGTGGCATCCCTTAAAACAGCTGATTCAATATCAATGAACTGCGAACAATACGACGTATGTTAAGCCTCGTTGCCAGTGCGAGCGTTGCGATAAAATCCAGTCGCGATACTAAAGTTATCATTATTCGGCATGCAATTAAATTCTCAAAGCAAAAGACCGGCTAGAACTTACATATTGTTGTAAAAAAATGCCCGACTAGTATCGGACTTCGTAAGTCGAAGTCAGTCACTTATCCTTACTTTATGAGCCGCCTTTCCCTGTGATTAATTTCTCGACTTACTTTGTTTAAGTTTTGATCAATAATTAATTATTCTGTGTAGTTTGTTCTTTCAATGATTTGCAAATTGTAATGATTTGCCAAATTGCATAACGATACAATAATAATTATTATTATCGCTTGCAGTACAGTTCTGACTTTAGGTGTAGAAGGAACAAAGGACTCCACAGGGTTGCCAAAATTTATTTTTCATAATTAACTAATTAATTTTGTATGCAAGTTTTTGATAATTAATTTTGACTTTTTAACTCTACCATAGTGTTTATAACGTCAAAATAGCATGGGTAGCCGCCGGTATGTTATACCATTTACCTTACACCTTGTATATGTTAAAACTTACGATTTTTCCCTCAGGCACAGCTTCAAGCTTTCCATACAAAACAACAGAGGATTCTGTAGAAAGTACTAGGGCGTTATATGTTTGGCAGAGAATGCCATGCAGAACACACTGCAAATATCCTGTACCATCTCGCAACGTTAGGAAGGCTAGGGCTTTGCCTTGACGCCGCAACCTATGTACCCAACCACGTACGCATATTCTTTGGCCACGGTTTTCACTGGCTTAAACAAAAATGGGAATAAGTGTTAGAAAATAGAACTTATTAAAAGGAGTCATTCTTTTAATTAAAAAAAAATGCATACAGAGGATGTTAGTTACATTGATTGATTATAAATTACAATCCATACTAATAATAAAACAGAAAGTGCTGTTACATTCCACAGTTCATCCATTAAACTGATTTTGAGATAATTTGGCACATAGGTAGATTGCATAGAGAGAAACCTGCATGCCTGAGAGTTCTTAAGTTCTCAAAGGTGTGTGTAAAGTTTTGGTCAGTGTGATGGACTATGGCCAAACCCTTCTCTATATTGGTTGATAAGATGCACTGCTGTACTTTCCAATTATTGTCTTAACTTAAAATGTGAGATCTTGCCCAAAGGAGTCAAATACAAAAAAAATACAAAAATATATATTTCTATAACTAATAATTTAAAAAATTATATAGTGATTGGGGCCATCCACAGTGGTCAAATTTGATTATAAATTACAATCCATATCAATAATAAATATGAAATTGTGTTTGTCTGTCTGTTACATTTCACAGATTATGTGTTAAACTGATTTTAAGGATATTTGCTTCAGAGGTAGATTGCTTATAGACATAGGCTAATTTCAATTCCTGAAAATTAAACACCAGATTATTAACATCCAGCTGAACATGGGATTTTTTATGAACCTTATTCCAAACAGAAGTCGCAGGCAAAAGCTAGTCAACAATATGGGTAATATTGCTTGTTATTTATTTTATAACTTCAGTCTCAATGCTGAACTTTGTGATAGCTACTACATCAAATAGTAAGTACTCACTAAAGTTATGTTTCCAAAGTATATAAGAACAGAATAAAGTTACAATAAATTATATGCTAGTGAAATACAATTAGTGATTTTGAACAGAATGGATACCAACACAATATTTAAGCTTACCAGCCAATATCTTTATTGTCTTAGCTTTGGGTAGAGAGGGATCTTGTTCTAAGACAATCTTTTTTGCCTCTTCTAAGTTCTGCACCCTCTTTTCATCTTTTTCCTCCTCCACCTTGGCTTTATCAGCAGCTTTGTAGTTCTCCCTCACCCACATTTTCTGAATCTTCTTCAACTGTGATTTAGCAGCTACCTCATACACTTTGCTATCATCTTTGGAATCAACGTATATGGTTGGGAATGGTTCCTTGCCTGCATGACGCATAGCTTGCAATATTGTTTTAAAAGGTTTATCTGAAGAACCATCTCCAGTCTCATCACTGCCATTTTTTTCAGAGGTGTACAGCTCTTCTAAAGACAACAGACTTATAAAATTAGCTAAAGAATAATACTGTGCAATTTTTTTTTATTAATTCATTCAAGGATTTTTTCTATTCGAGTGGTTTTAGGAGCAAGTATAAAGAATACAAAAGGGTTGCAATGTAGCCGCTCAGGCAAGACCCATGTGATAGATAGAAGAAGCTAGTCATCTTGGGGATGGAATAAGATCTGTATTAGGTACTTAATAAAATAAATATAAAATTAGGTACTCTTTTTCCTGCCCTTGTCCCATGCTATATGGTGTCGGCACAACATGTTCTCTTCTTCCACTCACTTCTGTTATCCGTCAACCTATCATTCATCCCTTTTTATACACATATCCTCTTTCACACAATCCATCCATCTTTTCATTGGTCTCCCTCTACTCTTTTTTCCTTCCACATGCATATAGCTATCATTCTTCTCGTAATATGCCTTTCTTCCCTCGGCATTACATGCCCATACCATGCTAGCCTATTACTCCTCATTTTTTCTATCACTGGCGCTACTTTCAAACTTCCTCTTATATATTCATTCCTAATCTTATCCATTCTAGTCACACCACACATCCATCTCAACATTCGCATTTCGGTCGCATGTACTTTTCTTTCATCCGTCCCTTTCATCGCCCAATATTCTGAACCATACAATGCGACAGGTCTAACGACTGTCTTATGGATTTTCCCTTTTAGTTTAAGATACTTAATAATAGACAAGTTGCCTAAAAAGTTTTACCTGTCTCGTAAAAAGAAACTGGCAAATTCAAGGTAGATAGATAATAAGAAACAGCTGGATCCTTTACGCAAGCGTATTAGCCGATTACGTCAAGTTACCTAGGTCTATGGAAGAAACTAAATTATTATCCAACATTTTATTGAAAAAAAAAATACATTTCGTGAAAATTTTTGTTATTTCTTTTTTGACTGTTTTTTAGATCATAAAAAATCTTGAAGTAGGCACTATGACAAATTATAGGTTAGTAAAAATGTCTTACTCACCAATCGAGAGCTTTTCGATGTCTGGCATTGTTAAATAAACAACGAATTATGCTGTACTTTAAAATCTATAAATATTGACTATTATTACCTAATTATTACTATAAAAAAATATTTCCTGACCACGATTTTAGACACGCCGACAATAATGATTAAATTTAGACCTTGTCTCTGATTTAGACTGAAAATGAAATTGTCAATCACACCACAGTGACACTGACAGATCGCTCATTTATCCGCAGGGCGACCGCGTAACTTTTGCATCAATCATTATAGGACTGCATCAATGCCAAAACATGGTTTTGGTTTCGCGTATCATTGAGACTGTCCGTAAAGGATCGTTGAGGACAAAAAACGTTTTGACATTGATGCAGTAACTATCGATAAAAATAATTGCTGAAAATTGGTGTCGCGTAAGGCTTTTGAAGTAGGATGTCGTTTATGGACCACGACAAACGTTACTTCAAACTAGGCTTTCATTGATACACCACAAGAGGTGTTTTTAGCGGTGACATAAGGTGTCCGTTAATCGTTTTACTACTCATTAAACTAAAATTAATATATTTTAAGGATTTAAATAGCTCGAATACATAGTTAGTTATGTAAAAATAGAAAATACTATTATTTCAAGCAAGTAGGTATGGTAGATTGGAATGACTTCAAAAATTATTTAATTTATGACCTACTATTGATAATTTAGCTTTACCATGGCTATACCTATACCTATTTACCGTGCGGTCCCGGTATAAGAATAGGAGTGAGGACCGCTCCATATCTTCCCGGGGATGTCGTAGAAGGCGATTAAGGGACTTTGGCGATTAAAAAGGGTGTACCAACTTAATCTAACCCTATCGAACCGAAAGGTGGCGGTTAAATACAAGTATACCACCAACAAAAGCATTCCCAAGGAGGGTTGACGTCAGACAGGCGGCCGGTCGTAAAACTTTATGCCAAAACCACCCTACAACATGAAATGTTTGAAAAGAGTGTATGACAAGGTTAGGGCGTACCCCCGAGGCGACGCGCAGGGGCAGCACCCGGCACCTGTGGGAAATGGACAAGGGTTGTTGCATCAGGGACGGGTGCAACGTAAGAAGCAAGTCCGAGAGGTAAGAATGAGAATGATAAGCTGGAATGTAGGAACGATGACTGGAAAAGGAAGAGAGGTAGCAGATGTTTTAGAAAGGAGACGAATAAATGTTGCCTGTTTGCAAGAAACGAGGTGGAAGGGTATGAAAGCACGAGAGATTGGGGCGGGATATAAATTTTTCTACAGTGGGAGTGATGGTAAGAAGAATGGTGTGGGAATTGTATTAGATAATGAGCTGAAAAAATGTGTGACGGATGTAAGAAGAGTGAATGACCGGATTATAGTTGTTAAGCTAGTCCTACAAAACTTAGTAGTGAACGTAATGAGTGTGTATGCGCCGCAGGTAGGATGTGATGATGCAACGAAAGAGAAGTTTTGGGAGGATTTTGATATGGTTGTGATGGGTCTCCCACAAAACGAAGACATTTATATAGGAGGGGACTTTAACTGTCATGTCGGAAGAATGAATGGAAGTTTTGAGAGAGTGCATGGTGGTTGGGGCTTTGGGACCCGTAATAGAGAGGGGGACACACTTCTGCAAGTGGCATCCTCCTTCGACATGGCCATAGTCAATACATTTTTTGAAAAAAAGGAAGAACACTTAATTACGTACAAAAGCGGCTCCCACAGGACCCAAATAGATTATTTTCTGGTTAGAAGAAGCAACATTAACACAATTAAAGACTGTAAAGTTATACCAGGGGAACCATTAGCACCGCAACATAGATTATTATTAATGGAAATAAAATTAAAGGTCCAGTCTTTAAAATCTAAAACTAAAGCCCTGCCCAAAATAAAATGGTATGTGATAGAGAAAGAGGAACGCGCAAAAGAGTTTCGAATGCAAATTGTGGATAAAATGATTGAGATGAATGGTGATTTTCAAAAGATGTCGGTAAATGAATGCTGGAATGAAATGGCTGCATGTATGAGAAGGGTAGCGAAGGATGTATTTGGAGTGACAAAGAATAAAAGGAAGATAGATAAAGACACGTGGAGGTGGAGTGAGGATGTACAAAAAGTTCTGAAAGAAAAGAAGGATGCTTTTAAAGATTGGAAAAGTGTTAGTGATAGTGACACCATGTTAAAACAGAATAAAAGGGAAGTATATGTGAAGAGTAAAAGGAAAGCTAAGAAAGCTGTTGCTATTGCTAGGGGAAATACCCAGGACAAGTTGTATGAGTCCCTGGAAAGCCCCCAAGGACAAAAAGATTTGTACCGACTAGCGAAAACGAGAGAAAAGAGTGCAAGGGATATCATACATATCAAATGCATAAAAGGTGATGATGGGAAGGTTTTAATGAATGACGATGAAATAAAAGAACGTTGGAAGGAATATTTTAGAAGGTTGATGAATGAAGAAAATGACTGGAGCAGAGAGTTAGACGATATACCATCCAATTTGGGTGTGGTGAAAGAGGTGAGTATAGATGAAGTAAGAATTGCAGTGCAAAGTATGAAAAATAGTAGAGCGACAGGGCCAGATAGTATACCAGCTGAAGTATGGAAGTTTCTAAAAGCGGATGGATGGAGTTGGCTGACTTTGTTCTTCAATAAGCTATTACTCGAGGAGGCGATCCCAGAAGAGTGGTGCAACAGTACGCTGGTGCCCATTTTCAAAAACAAGGGTGATGTAAGGACTGTAATAACTATCGAGGAATAAAGCTCATGTCACATAGCATGAAAATTTGGGAGAAAGTGATAGAAAGAAGAATGAGAGAGGAGAGTGAGATCACAAAAAATCAATTTGGGTTTATGCCGGGAAGAGGAACGACAGATGCAATATTTGCACTTCGACAACTGTGCGAGAAGTACAGGAGTGCACATAGAAACTTGAATATGGTGTTTGTCGATCTTGAGAAGGCATACGACAGAGTTCCCCGAGAGGTTTTGTGGTGGGCTATGAAAGTGAAAGGAATACCTGAGAAGTATGTGAGGCTTATGAAAGTGATGTACGCAGAAGCGAGCACAAGGGTCCGGTCAGAAGCTGGCGTTACAGACAGGTTCAATGTGGAAGTGGGCTTACACCAGGGATCGGCTTTAAGTCCTTACCTGTTTCTCCTGGTAATGGATGCTCTCACATCAGACATACAGGAGCAGGCACCCTGGTGCATGACGTTCGCTGACGACATTGTACTTGTCGGGGAAGAGGCGTCTGAGGTCCAGAGCAGACTGGGAAAATGGCAAGAGAGATTGGAGAGTGTTGGCCTGAGGATCAGCCGAACGAAGACAGAACATCTGTTCTGTGACTTCGGTGGCCCCTCCCGTTTCCATAAAATTGCCTTAGATGGTGTATCCCTACCGGTCTGTTCCGATTTCCGGTACCTTGGTTCGCTCTTTCAAAACGACGGCAATATTGACCGAGACGTGAACAAAAGAATGAATGCGGGATGGATGAAATGGCGACAGGTCTCGGGTGTAATATGCGACCCACGAATGCCCCTTAAACTAAAAAGGGAAAATCTATAAGACAGTCGTTAGGCCTGTCGCATTGTATGGTTCAGAATGTTGGGCGGTGAAAAGGACGGATGAAAGAAAAGTACATGCGACCGAAATGCGAATGTTGAGATGGATGTGTGGTGTGACTAGAATGGATACGTGGATGGATGTGTGGTGTGAATAGAATGGATACGGCGTGAAAGCGGAACAAACATACAAACAAACTCACTTTCCCATTTATAATATTATATTATATTATTAGTAAGGATAAGGAGTGTCAGAGAAAACTGTAACAAGAATGACAAAAGAAGGTATAACAGCGGCGAGTACTTCGAAAAAAATTGTCACCCCGGGGAAGAGTCGCCCGCATCCGAAAAAGTTCGACTTAGACGGGTTCGATTTGTGCGCTATCCGGCAAAAAATTCACAGTTTTTACATTGTGCGTAAAGAATTACCAACATTGGCTAAATTATGGGCAGCTCTGAGAGAAGACATCAATTTTCAGGGAAGCATTACAATATTGCACAGGATATTAAATAAGATTGGTTTCAAGTACAAGCGATGTCAATCCAGACGCAAACTACTTATGGAACGTCACGACATTACCGCATGGCGTGTAAGATATTTGGATAAAATACGAATAAATCGCACTGTTGAAAAACGACCCGTTGTATACTTAGATGAGATCTATATACACAATACTTATCATACAAAAAGTTGTTGACAGAGTGAGGAGGAGCCAGGAATGTTCGTCTCAGAGTCATCAGGGAGTCGCTGGATAATCGCTCATGCGGGAACAAAAGATGGGTTCATAAATGGTGCATTATTAATGTTCAAATCCCAATCAAAGTCCTCATGACATGAACTCTGCAAATTTCTTAAAATGGGTTAATACAATTTAAGAGCTTATATTGTTTCATCGAAGTATCCAGGAAATAGTATTATTTGATAAATTACATATGCTAAATGTAAAATAGGTAATTTTTTTACTCTTAAATGGCAACATTATGTCACGCGAGTACAGCGCTGCGTCTGGGGGACCGACTTATTTCATGAAAAGGACTTAAATCAGCAGGGCGACCGCGTAACTTTTGCATCAATCATTAAAGGACTGCATCAATGCCAAAACATGGTTTTGGTTTCGCGTATCATTGAGACTGTCCGTAAAGGATCGTTGAGGTCAAAAAACGTTTTGACATTGATGCAGTAACTATCGATAAAAATAATTGCTGAAAATTGGTGTCGCGTAAGGCTTTTGAAGTAGGATGTCGTTACGTTTATGGACCACGACAAACGTTACGTCAAACTAGGCTTTCATTGATACACCACAAGAGGTGTTTTTAGCGGTGACATAGGGTGTCCGTTAATCGTTTTACTACTCTTTAACTAAAATTAATTTATAATAAGGATTAAAATAGCTCGAATACATAGTTAGCTAAGTAAAAAAAGAAAATACTATTATTTTAAGCAATTAGGTATGGTAGATTGGAATGACTTCAAAATAGTATTTAATATAGGACATTCTATTGATAATAATTTAGCTTTACCATGGCTATACCTATGTATACGTAGCTACTAGCTAGTAGCTAGTACGTTCCTAGAATATTCTCATCGGCACTAGTACCAACTCACGCTACTAAGAAATATAATAGTTGTACGACAAATACACAATAATGCCATTCAAGTAATAATATTACATCAATCAAATAATCAAATCAAATAAATATTTTAAATGCGAAAGTCTTTGATTATATACACTCAAAGGCTTTGAATATATAATCAAAGGCGAAAGTTTGGATGGATGGATGCATGGATGTTTATTACTCAATCACGCGCCAACGGCTGAACGAATCTGGCTGAAATTTGGCACAGAGACAGATTATAGTCTGGAATAGCACAGCTACTTTTTATCCCGGAAAATTAAAGAGCTCCCGCGGGAACCGAAAAGCCTCAATTCACGCGGACGAAATCGCGGGCATTAGCTAGTTATTGATAACTTTAAAAAATTAAGTAAACTACTTTTTTTTATGTTGAAAACAATACAATAGAACTTAAAGCTAGCTAGCCTAACCGAATTTATATTTTAAATCACTTTCCTGATCATTTGCGCAAAAAATTATGATAAACTGTAAATAATGAAAATATCCATAGACAATTTCAGTATCTCGAGAATCGAGATACTTCTAGCTTATGGTACCTTTGATTGCATCGTAAAAAGAAAATTTACTAACATAAGCGCATGGCTTCTCTATTATTTTATTTTGTAATATTAATTTATCAAAAAACAAAACCAAATAATAAATAGAAATTCACAAGATACCACAGACTAAAATATTACTTGGTTAGATAGGTAATGCAGTTAAATTTGGAAGACTGCGATGTCGATTTAAAATTGCTAGGTTACCATAGATATTCAAATTAGTCGGTTTATAAGTAGGTTTGTACCACCAAAATGTCGATATTCCGCTTTCGTGACTAGTAATCTGTAGTTTGCGACCCATTGCTACATTCCTGAAAAAGCTTACGCGAAGCCGGTTATAAGGACTGTAACAAATAAGATCCTTAGGGATATTTTTGAATGTGATATTGCGACAATTTTTAGCCGGTAGGGCTGCGGAACATACCCTTACTATACTCTATTATTATTGACTTGACAGTTGACATTTGCCAATCATTTTGATCACAGGCAGGCTGATCATGTAAAACATGTAACAATCATTGTTACAGTCTCAATTGTTTTGATTGGCTATGTTACGGTATTTTATGGTATTTTTGGATTAGTTATGACCAGTAGTGGAAGAATATTAACCAATCACAATCAGATGTAATTGCGATCGCCCTTCTGAACCCATGATAGGTTCAATCATGAACAATGAATACGTAATAAAACCAGCCGCCTAAACAATATTATAGTTTTTTTTACGTACTTATCAGCTATAATACAGTGTAACAATAGCAATCACTTCTGATTCCCACCACCACTCTCCCGTTATTGGATAAAATACAAATAAATACCTACCATAAATTCAGCCAATCTCAACAATCGAGACTGTAACAATGATTGATGCTTTCACCTAATTAAGCTACCGTTTACGTAAAAATTATTGCTACGTTGTAACGATCGCAATCATCTTGAATGGGTACACTCTTTCGCTATTGACTAAAATCTATTCGTAACAACTAACAACAATACATAAATTAAATTCAGCCAATCACAATATTTTTAACTATGTACTAAAGATTCAAACTTACCCTCTCATTGAATTAAAAAGATGCTTCGAGCTTATTGCTAGGGTTCCAAGCACAAGGAACCCTTAAATCTTAATATTTCGTGATGTTCGTTCGCCCGCGGCTTAGCTCAGGGACTATTAATAGTTAGTACATACCAGAAAACACAATCACGCCGAAAAAGTAGTAGGTAAACTAAAATTTGGATTATTTTTTTTTAGGTTAGGTAGGTAAGTAGATAGTTACTTCCTCCCCTAGTGGGGATGAATTTTTTCTTCTCGTCTATCCTTGGGGTGTTGTTGGATGGGTCGTTCAAAAATAACGCGTTACGCGGGTGTGGGAAAACCATTTTTCGAGGGGATCCGATTGCGAAATAATTAACCTGCTAATTTTTGTTACGAGTCCAGTGCCAGCTAAACTGTTATCTCCGGATAAGTACCTATGTGAAAAAATTCATGGAAATAGTGTACTTATCGAAGTCAAACGGAAATCTATCACATCGTCGGAGTCTTTCTCGATGTTGACAAGGCGACCACCCTAACACCCGCGTTCATGCCACAGATCAGGTATTAGTTACTACGTGTTCATGCGGCTGAAGTTTAGAGTGTCCGTAGAGGGCGCCGACTCAACGACCTCAATTTACATAGACGGGCCCTGTCAAACAAAGAATGTGGGCGTATTTTTATTTTTTAGCACTATGTCTGTGATTTTTAGCAACGCCATCGACGCCATCTAGTCTGAAAAGCGGGAACTTGCTTGCAACATCTTGAATGAAAGCTTGAAAACGTATGACTCGGTCATAGATAATAATATAGGCCATAGCCATAGAAGCCGTAAGGCCAGTTAGTAAAAAAAATATCATACAGTTTGCCACGGAAATTAAATGATTGCGTAATGGATAAAAATATTAAATAGGAAGATTAAATAACGTTTTTTTGGAAATGTATAATTGTGACTTGAAACACTTACCTTAAAATAAAAATTGTACAGTGCCAAACTAATAAGACTTTAGATGTTAACCTAAGAATAACAATTTATCTACACGACGAGCGACCGTGACAGCGCTACGATGGGTCATGGGGACAAAGACAGGTTAGGAACGCGCTCTCAAAGTCGGTCGCCCGACCTTTTTCTATGAAAGGGCCCATCTAGTACCTACATATGGACGCTGATAAACAATACAGTGTCAACCCACATGTCGGCCATTTTGAGTAAATCGAGTTTGAAGTTTCACTCTTAATATTGACCAATTTGTTAAAAAAATAATTGAATTGAGATTTTTTATTTAAGCAAATATGTAAATATGAACATAAATATACTATTCTAACATAAAAAACTGAAGATATTCATATAGTTTTCGAGAAAAATGCAAGTTTCATTATAACTAAATTCTGTATCACTCATTTTATTATAAAAACAGTTTCAAGATCCATAACACACTATTGCTTAACTTAAAATAGCTGACCCATTATCAACTTGTTGTAGGTTATGGAACTTAAAACTGTATTGATCTATTTGTAAAATACGATTAATCATTAAAAAAAGTGTTATAAGAAAACAAAATTTTAGTTGCAAATTATTATTTTTCTAAAATTTATTTAACACTAACAGAAACCATAATCAGTCTTAAATTTATTCATCTTTATCCATACTAATATTATAAATTGGAAAGTGTGTCTGGCTGTCTGTGCTTTAACGACACATCTTTGCAACCGATTCTGATGAAATTTGATAGAGAGAGAGTTTCATACCGGGAAAAGACAGAGTTTTTATACCGGAAAATTAAGGAGTTCCCGCGGGTTCAAATAAACTAAATAACGCGGATGAAGTTGCGGACATCATCGACTCATAAACTAAAAAATTCTTAAACAAAAACTGAAAAAAAACCTAAAAATTTGTGTTAGTGTCATCAAAATCAACACTGCATAAAATTATTCGAAGTCTTGAAAATATTTCACAATATATTGTATCAACATGTACCTAATTCTTATAATTAATTAAACACATAGAATTATAAAACTTTTAGTTTCAGTCTCAACAGTTTTGTAAACTTGCTTGTAATTGTTAACATTATTTTAAATTATATACCTACCGGGAAAAAATCTGATACAAAAAAAAAAATCTTTTCGAAATATAATAAATTGTCTTACTGACTTCAAAAAAACGAAAATAATTATTCTAAAAAAATTGATAAACCATCCATTAAAACATTGAAAACAGTAATCTTTAAATAATAAAAAATTATCATGGCTGTAATAAAAGCAACCTATATGAGATATAATACGTTTTTTGAAATGAACTAAACCAAATCAAATCTATTGATCTTGTTCTATATCTTCAATTTCAAAATCAATTGTATTTCCAAAGCCTTCTGTATCATCTGTAAAATCACTTGACCTTACGTTCCTCAAAAAATTGTAGAATCGTTTAGCGTCAGATGGAATCAACTTCATAATTTCCTTCAAGTCACTGACTTTGGCACTCGAGAGCTCACGACCATTTGGGTACAGGATAGGTAAATTCATTTCAAAATTAGGTCTAACTTTACGCGCTTTAGAACCTTTTGATATGTCAATTACTTTAAAGTCTTCTTCAAGTTTTGACTTCATAAAAAGTTTTAAGGGATCATCTTTAGGCAACTCAATTTCAAAAGTTGTCATCCACGAAATCTTTTGTTTTTCTATATCAATTTTTCTATTTGTGCTTCGGTTGAGAATAGGCGCCACTGAGACAAAGTCTTCTTTTTTAAGTCTAGTGACTGTGAATTTGTTTTTTCTTCTGCAATTTTCCATCACCCTGATGTAATCATCATCTGTATAGAGTCGAATCTGAGACTTTAAAGCACATTCAACGTCCCCAAACTCAGAATCATTAAGGAGATATGTGTGTCCTGGTTATTAAATATCGGATAATGCAATCTCACGTGATGGTAAGTGATGATGCAGTCTAAGATGGTAGCGGGCTAACCTTTTAGGGGTACGGCAGTTATATTAAACCCATACTACCCTTATCGACATCGTACCGGAACGCTGAATCGCTTGGCGGTACATCTTTGCCGGTAGTGTGGTAACTAGCCAAGGCTGAAGCCTCCCACCAGACCAGACCAGAGAAAATTCAGAAATTATAAATTCCCAAATTGACCTTGCCGGGAATCGAACCCGGGACCTCCCACGTTAAGACCACAGCGCTCACCACTGCGCCAGGGAGGTCATCTTTTGCCTTTTTTAGAAGGTAAAAACGAAGTATATTGACCTACAATAAAATAAAATTGTAAGATTAGATCGTTTGTTTCCCATTTTGCTAAAATGTGTTATGGACTTTAAATGATTATTACAAATAAAATGCAAACAAGTTACACTTTACGTTCATTTTGCCATAATGTGTCAAGCTGTATGATTCCTTTACAAGTTAACGTAAATAACCAATTAATAGTAGTTTCGCAATAAGATGTCATGCAATATATTTAGTTTTATTGCTTGTATAGGTAAAGTTTTGTATAAATTCAGTGACTACTTGGAATTTCGTGTATAGAAAACGTATTTAATACAATTTTATAAGTCTTTTATACCTTATAATCGGTTTTTCGCAGAAATTACCGGCAAAGTAACCTCAAAAATACAGTTTCACAGAAACCTATGAAATAGATTAATTATTGGACTTAGCTTCAATAATACTGTCACTTCTTAAACCATATAATACTTTATCACTCGATTTATGATAAAACTCGATTTAAAACTTTACTAACTATTAATTTCCATTACTAACTTACATCGTCTAAATCAATTGACATCTGGAAATAACGCATTGGAATTTTGCAATAATATTTTAACCCGCATAACTCATTATGGCATCAAACAGGTGGCGCTTTTAATAGTACAATTGTGTGTTAAGGTATTTGAAATACTATTGCAAAATTTACTATGACAGTTAGAGGTTTGTGTCAAGAGTTTTTCCTGAATTTTTGCTATTAAAATGATTCAAACCGCTTAAAACCTCTTTGAAAAACGTAGCAAATCACTCAAAGAAGCGATCTGCATTCAAATCTCAATTTTCGACTTTTTGTGGGTTGACACTGTATTGTATAACAGCGTCCATATAATATATCGATGGCAGGCAGGCAGCTGTAAGTCTCCGTGTCTGCGCGGTGTACACGGATGATGTCCCTAACCTCGTAGAGAATGGCCGACAAAATAGGGAAGACAGCTGCCATCCTATTCGGCGCCCGGAAGTACATGTGCGTCAGCTCCGATTACGACGCCAGCTGTCATAGAGTGGCAGACTTCGGTGTGTCGCACCGCGCACGCTACTTGAGGTGTCGCATCAACTAAAGTCTGAACATGATCCTCACGGTCAATCATGACTTGGACCAAATCCTCAACTCAGCCTCTCTCCGAAGACCAAGCTCCGAATCTACTGCGGGCTGTAGGTATCTCATGACCCGTAAGAGCCAGAAAGTTGAAATTTTCACAGAGTGTGTGTTTCCTATAAACGGCAAATATTATGAACATGTTATCTAGTGGTTCGCCCCGAACTGAGACCTCGCGGAGCCATCTATTGACATAATTGTGAAGTTCTGTTGTAAATACTAAGGTTCATTAAAACATAAATAATTTCGTTTCCATATAGGTATATTTATCTAATTTTAGTATTTGTTGTTACGTACAGGATATAATTCAAATAATTGATCAAGTTTCAGGGTCAGCATTTCAGAAAATTTAGAGTTCTGAGGTCAACTTTGGACGTTAGAAAATCTCCACTTTAAAAACCCCCCATTTGGTCAATAGGTATTAGGGGAAAAATTAAAAAAAAAATATTTTTGGACTCTATTCCTAATTATCTTTAAAATGATATACCGCAACCCTATGTAACGCTATAAAAATTATTTTCGTTAAGCTATATTCGGCTGGAGGCCATCGGTTTATATACATACTAGCTTATGCCCGCGACTACGTCCGAGTGGATTGAGGTTTTTTGGTTCCCGCGGGAACTCCTTAATTTTCTGGGATGAAAAGTAGCCTATGTGCTATTCCAGACTATATTCTATCTCTGTGCCAAATTTCAGCCAGATCCGTTCAGCCGTTGGCGCGTGATTGAGTAACAAACATCCATACATCCATACATCCATCCATCCAAACTTTCGCATTTATAATATTTATTATTATTATTATTTTTTTTAATTGTCGACTAAAGTAGTAATTTATTAAAAATTTCAACAACTTACGCTGTACAAAATATTGATTTAAGTTTTCTTTCCTTGTTAAAAATACAAATCATTAAATTCTAAATTATTATTTATTTATTATTTGAATATTTAAATTTGAAGTAATTACGTTCAGTAATTCAGAAGTTATAAGGCTCTGACAGACGGACGGACAAGTGCAAATTCACTCAAGTCATAGATTAATTATAAACCAAATATTGTCTTTGCTCAAGTAGACCCAGAGACTTTCGCTTCGCTCGGTCAATAATTATTTATCAAAAAGGGGACTGCAGGGGCCGTATCGCGTAAAAATGATATTGACACAGTGTAACGATCGCAGTCATCTCGGATTGTCAAACACTTTTCACACCTCAGCTCCGTGGCGCAGTGTTGAACGCTGTTTTCCTAACGTCCGGAGGTCCCGGGTTCAATCCCCGGTAGTAGTAAGAATAATAAATTCAGCTAATCACAACAATAAATTGAGACTAACAAGTAACAATGATTGATGCAGGTAATAATAAAATAAAACCCGGCCAAGTGCGAGTCGGACTCGCACACGAAGAGTTTGCCGTACCAATGTTCATCAACTCTGAAGTTAAAAGGCTCTGACAGATTCGCCCAAGGAGGTAGAGATCTTCGCTTCGCTCGTACTACATATATTCTGTAGCTCGGTCAACTATTCTATTGTATGGCTAGTTAGGTAGTAGGTACATGGCTGTTTAGCTTACAATATAAAACAACAAGTTGAATATATCAAACACTATCGAAATTTATTAAATTAACAATGACAAAAGCTGAAGGAAAACTCTCCCTCATTTCTCTGGACGTTCAGTTATATTTTCCCTCAGTCGCTCTCCACAATTGACCTCGCTCTCCCAATCGCAAAGTTTGGACTCGGTGTTAAACAGAAGGGGATCAGGGCACTTGATATCAATCGGTACTCCACGGGCACACATGTATAGGTGACTACAATATTCATGCGGGACCAGCAATCCATCAGATCCGGCACGAGCACAGATAGTAGCAGCATCAGCATCCTCGGGTTGTTCAGTTGGTGACACCGTTGTCTCCGGGCCAGAAGTGACTGGTTTGCGTTCACAGTCCACTTGGTTCGGCCAATCACATACATTTTCATTCAAATTGAACATCAGATTAGCTGGGCATTCAAATTCGAATGGCTGACCATTAGAACATTTGTAAAACTTATTACATTCTTCGTGGGGTAGGATTTTGAAAATCATGAAATCTACAGGGCAGCCCTTTTCATTCAGTTCTATTTCAGTGGCCCCATCGTCGCTTAAAGCTACGGAGACCACGCTGAGCAGAATAACGCTTGCAACTGAAAAAAAAATTAATCTTCAAAATACATGCTAAGCCAAGGTAAGTTTATGAGTAGCCTTTAATACGAGTATGTAGATAACCTAGGGTTAGGTAGTATGGGGGGTAGGGTGGGGCTTCATAGCACAGAATAGGTAATAGTTATTCATAGTAAGAAGTATCCTATGTTCTACCCTGGGTCCTACCTCGTACTATGTACTCAAATCCTGACAAGATTCATTTGAATTCATTCTGTAGTTTCGGCGTGATGGGCGGCGAAGATACAGACAAACAGACAGACAAGAGTGAAAAAAAATACAGTTTTGGCTTAGTATCGATTATCGAGTATATTATCATGTACTATTTATTACCTATTCTGTGATATTATTAAAAAAAACAAGTTTATTAAGCACTATACCTAGTGCATTGACGTACCTATATCAGTGGCTACCGTCCTCATGCTAACTATTATCCTAATTATAGTGGTACCACGAGGAATGACAATTCCTTCACGTGCCATTGGTGGAACGAGTTGGTGGTACGACGAGGAGGAAGAGATATTTTTAAATCAAGATATGATAGTTCCTATGACTACAAGCAACTACAACCTAGCAGGCGGCCTTTTAATTGTTGAAAATCCCAATTGACTTTAAATACCTATCGCCGCGCCGGGTGTATTGATTGTCCATGCGGAAGGAAGTGAAAATTAAAAAAATAAATTCAAGTCTGTTAAATAGCTCATCAGGAGCTCCAAGGGATCGTTGCGTAGACGGTCAACCTCAGTATTTGGCAGATATTAATTTTAATTTGATACCTATTTGCGAGAAAAATATGTTTCCTGAGAAAAAATTTCTTGGCAGACATACAGAAAGACGGACAACGTAATGATTCTATATCTTAGGTTTTCCTTTTGAGGAACCCTGAAAATAAGTTTGCCACCCGTACCGTTTCCGTTGTACCGTTTCGGGCCCATCGTAGTCTATAAGCACAGCTTACTTAGCCCGTAGTGGTACGGTGGGCCTAATTAAGATACTTAGGTATACCCTTTCTGGAATAGAGTTAGTGTGATCTTATTATTGATATCAACATATGGCCACAGTATTGGTAGTGATATGGCCATACTACCTCTATGTGATATGGCTTTTCGCTCCTATATGTATAGTAAATAAATATTATCAAATAAATATTATAAACTAGCTAATGCCCGCGACTTCGTCTGCGTGGTTTGAGGTTTTTTGGTTCCCGCGGGAACTCTTTAATTTTCCGGGAAAATAGCCTATGTGCTATTCCAGACTATTATCTATCTCTGTGCCAAATTTCAGCCAGATCCGTTCAGCCGTTGCGGCGTGATTGAGTAACAAACATCCATACATCCATACATCCATCCATACATCCATCCAAACTTTCGCATTTATAATATTAGTAAGATGCGAAAGTTTGGATGGATGTCTGGATGGATGTTTGTTACTCAATCACGCGCCAACGTCTCAACCGATCTGGCTGAAATTTGGCACAGAGATAGATTATAGTCTGGAATAGCACATAGGCTACTTTTTATCCCGGAAAATTAAGGAGTTCCCGCGGGAACCAAAAACCCTCAATACACGCGGACGTAGTCGCGGGCATCAGCTAGTAAATATTATAAATGCGAAAGTTTGGATGGATGGATGTATGAATGGATGTATGGATGGATATTTGTTACTCAATCATGCTCCAACGGCAGAACTGATCTGGATGATATTTGGCACAGAGATAGATTATAGTCTGGAATAGCACATAGGCTACTTTTTATCCCGGAAAATGAAACAGTTCCCGCGGGAACCAAAAAACCCCAATCCACGCGTACGAAGTCGCGGGCATCAGCTAGTGTATAGTAGGTATAAATAATAAAATCAAAGGCATTTCGTAATAAAATTAAAGCACTCCTTTTAATTAGCACCCCCAAAACCGTCGAGAATGACGATTTAATTTTTAAAAATTTACTTAGTAGGCAAGTACCTTAGTAGGTATTTTAAATTCGAAAATAGGTAGATGAAAATTTTAGTAATCAGAACCCCGAGAATCCTTGAATATCTCTCATATACTTAACTAAAATATAAATCATGAACTTACCTTTTATCATTTTGATCACTTTCACTTGTTTCTGTAAGTAATAATGGACTATGCAAAAAATTGCACAGTATTTATACTATTTAAAGGGCATGTAGATATCAGTTTGTCAAATAATATCTAATAGTAAAACAAGTTATTAGATAAAAAAACATAAAAGTTAATCGCAAACTTACTTACTTTAAAACGCAAAACTAGTCATTTGATAAAATAACATTTCCTTTGTAACTCATAAGTGGATGACTAATAAGAACCGAATACTGAAAACCCGTTTAAGGTTAATTAATAATTAAATGTTAGCTGAATTTTTGCGTACCGTTTTATTAAAATAAACTTGAGCGCATTTAATTCCTTTATTTATATGCGAGCCGGTGCTGGATTTACCATAGAAGCTGAAAAAGCTGAAGCTTAGGGCCGCAAAATTAGCCCAAAAAAAATTTGGTACAGAAAAAAGTTGTAAAAATAATCTATAGAAGCTAGAATTTTAGAAGTCAGTAGGAACGACAAAAAGTTAGCTCTAAATATAGCTACAGTATAGCTTTGGGGCGGCAAATGTGTAAATTCGGCACTGATGCGAGCGATGGCAGATCAATTATGAAAATCTAGTTCTGGTGAGTAAAGTTAGAAACAAGAAAGAATAGTTTCGGCGATTGACACTCACACACAGATAAATTTGGCGGATGGACTTTGTTTTATAATCTTTTAGTCATTAATCGTCTGATGATCTGCATCTTGCTACTGTAGTGGACTATATCCTAAACCCTTCTCATTCTGAGTGGAGACCTTAATATAACCTTATCTAAATAGGTAGTGATAATATCACTACATAATCATTTCCTTAAAATGTTAATCAGCCTGCACTCTCAGAGTAGTAGGAAGTAGAGACCTACCACGCTGCTCCAATGCGGGTTGGCGGGCTTTGACGTAAATATAACCGGGACCGGCAGCTTAACGTGCTCTCTGAGGCACGGGTATGACTCACCGGCCACCGTCAACTTCCAACTCCGGGCTGTTACTGAGAATTTCTTTACTGAAAAACCCAATACAATTTTTATGCCCGACCGGGCATTGAACACAGGAGGCAGAGTCCGCAGAGGCAGCCGAAAAGAAAGATAAAGAGGAGATCACAGATAATTACTTTAAACTAGATGATTCCCGCGACTTCGTCCGCGTGGACCAAATTTTTTCGATTCCCGCGGGAACTCTTAAATTTTCCGGGATAAAAAGTAGCCTATGTCCTTCCCCAGGATACAACCTATCCCTGTACCAAATTTCATTAAAATCGGTTGAACAGATGGGCCGTGAAAGCGTAGCAGACAGACAGACAGACAGACACACTTTCGCATTTATAATATTAATATGGATATAATATTATGTAAGTACCTACTTGTACTTAGTACCTATTACTGTAGTCTGTACCTAAGCATTATTGTAAAGCTGTAGATTTTCAAGCTTTCAATCTTCATGCCGCCATATTGTTTTTTTTTTGAGTGAAGCCATTGCCGAGCAAGTAGGCGAAAAATATGTTTCAATATCCAGGCTATAGATTGATATAGTTGTGAGTTGTGACCCAATGATTTTCTATATGGGTAAAAAATGTGTTCCTGAATTTCCGCGGGAACTAGATATAGAAAAGTCACCGTCTCAATGAGAAAACTCGGTGGCTATTTATTTATGAGCACAGTCACGGGTGTCTATTATCGTCGTCGTCGTCTCAACCTATAGAGGTCCACAGCTGGGCGAAGGTCTCCTGCATGGATCGCCACAGAGTACGGTCTTGTGCCGCTTGTTTCCAGCGGCTCCCAGCTGCACGCTTGAGATCGTCCGTCCACCTAGTGGGGGGTCGTCCAACGCTGCGCTTCCCCCAACGCCCCAACGCCCCAATGCCCCAACGCCTATCGGTTCTACGAACTAAGTATGTGTCTGCTAATACCTGCTACATAATGTAATATTGTAAACATCGTTATAATTTTATCGAAATACTTACTCATTCGTAGGAATTTTATTTTTCCTTTGTTGGACTTGTAATCATTTTGTAAACATTGTTTGTATGTAATTATTCATCAATTACTTTAACATTTATTATTTATATAGAGCATGAGCAGGTCGTGTACGTAGATAGCTAATTTACTATTATTACAGGTAGAGTCTGGGCAGGTTGTGTAAGTCACGGGTTCGCACACTTTGTCGCAATATTTTCCATGGAAATCATTTTATGGGATAACCTACCTAACTAGCATCAAGGTAGGCATTTCCATAGCTTTTTTTAAGTACAATTCAATTTCTGCCAATGAGTATCTAATAAAGTACTTAACTACCCAATAAAGTAATGTTAATGCCTATTAAACAATTAGGTTATATTTTTATTTTCAAAATAAAAATTGTTACAGTTTTGGTGGCTGCACTGCGAAAAACGACGTAGGGTTTAAATTGAGTGCTCTTCCATCTTCTAGCAATATATTTTGTTATATTATGTCGAAGATCTAGTTTCCCTTTAACCTCTCTTTTCGATAAAGGAAAACAATGCGAGGAAACATGTTCTCCCGAGAGTCTTCATAATGTTCTCGAAAGTGTGTGAAGTATGCCAAACCCCACTTGGCGAGCTTGGTGGACTATGGCCAAACTCTTCTAATTCCGATAGGAAACTCATGCTCAGTAGTAAGCCAGCAATGGATTGATAGAGAGAAGAGAGAAATGTTTTATTTAAATGTTTTACTCCGTATCAATAGTAAAGCATACCCCGATATTTATTTACAGACACATCCAAAAACTAAAATTACGCGATAATATGTAACGATACCTATACTTACCCAATTTAATTTAACCTAATTACTATATAAATCATGTCCGCGTGGAATGGTGGCAAGAATGCTAGCTGCATTCCCACGCTGGACAGCCAGGCTGATCCTTTGCGCAAAAAATGAGCCAGCCCTTCTTGTCACCCCGGGTTCCTATGTAAAGGGTTCTTTTTTTTTCTTTTTTTTTATCCACTACAAGTTAGCCCTTGACTGCGATCTCACCTGATGGTAAGTGATGATGCAGTCTAAGATGGTAGCGGGCTAACCTGTTAGGGGCATGGCACTTATATGAAACCCATACCCCTATTCGGTTTCTACTCGGCATCGGACCGGAACGTTCAATCGCTTGGCGGCACGTCTTTATATAATACGATGTTTTACTTGATTCAGATCAGAAAATGGCGATCATCAAAGAGACATGGGTAGTAGACAAGCCATTGGCGGTCTTGCTGTGGGTGTCGCGGCTATACGGCATCGTGCCGCTACGCTTCCGATCCACGCGTACCACGACGGTTGCATATGTTTCACGTCCACTCTACTACCTTGGAGTTTTATTTATAAGTCTGATAAGTCAGTTTTAACAGGTTCCCTACAAAGCATGGCAGCATCGGGAGGCTTTGCTTGCCCAGCAGAGCAGCCAGTAGGGCTGTCAACCCTAAGTTGCCATTTCAACGACCTGCCGCGCAAACCTCTCGAGGCACCTGTTGACAAAAAATACTCTGAACAAGTGTATTGACGCTAGTACCAACTAGATAATTCCCGCAACTTCGTCCGCGTGAATATAGTTTTTTGAAGTGAAAACATCTTTAGGCGCGTTGAGCACTTTTTGGTAGGGGGTAAAAATGTGAAAAACTCCTTCATTTTCCGGGATAAAAAGTAGCCTATGCCCTTACCCGGGATGCTTCCTAAGTCTAACCTATCACTATACCACATTTCATCGAAATCACTTTCAGACTGACACACTTTCGCATTTATAATATTGGTATGGAATATGGATTATTTTTCATCTTGGGGTTTTGTAGAGCACCATAAATTATATGAACGTTAACACAGACATTTTTAAACGTTGATTTTCAAAGGGTCAGCTATAACTCTATGGGGTCAGCCGACTTCTAATAAAACGTACAAACCGATCGGTGCTGGATTCAACTACCGGTCAATACCTATTTTATTTTGATTATGTTGCAGGTTTGTTTGTCATAGCAGATTTAATATATGTGCCAGAAGCTGTAGCAGGTCCAACTGCTGATCCAAAAACTTCGAAAAATAGCCATCGTTTATTGGTGGTTGTTAATATATTAATTACTGTAACGGCAACTTTATATTGTTCTTTAAACAGTGTATCCAAAATGAAGAAATACATGCAATTTACTACAGAAATAAATAAGGTAGGTAAAGATCGGCAACCAACATGAACAAGGGGCTATGTTGCGTATACGACTTGCGTTATGCGTCTATGTAGTATGGACTATGGAGGAAATCGAGCAGTTTGACGAAATCTCGTAGCACCCTCTTCTATATACCTACGACTGGTATGTATGTGTTCGTCATGGTCTCTAGAATACGAAACTGTCGGTCGTAGAACGCGGACGCGTGCACACGCTTAGCTGTGACGTCACAAAGATGGCGGCCGACCGTTGTAGATTATTGATGATTTCTCGAGTTATAATTGTACAAATGGGTTGTGTGAGGTGTCTTTGGAAAGCTTATTTAATGACCTATAATTGCTTCTTTGAGATCTATTACGTAAATATAATGAATATAAAAATATTTGAATACTTATGTAGACCTGTCTCATTGGCGAAGGAGGTGTGAGGGACTTATCCTAGGTAGACAAGTTCTAAGGGCTCGAATCTCGATGATATGGGGCGAGTTTACTACCTACCAGTTGGCGAATTCACTATTTCGATTTTTTACTTTAAACTTACCTAAGCACGACTTTCATAACTGAAATTTATACCTTCCTATTAAATAGGTACTTAAGTACCTACCTATATCTAAATATTACATTTTCAACGAAATTCAAATTTTGAAATTCCTGATCGTGTTGCATTATTTAAACATTTGGCTCTTTTTTTCGCTCTTTATACCTACTTAATTCTAACAATTCTTTTTCAGATAAAAAATAGTCTCAGTTATAGCTATACCTCAGGACTAAAACTACGGCACGCCATTTGTTTGTTAACCTTATATTTTACATTCGAATTGTGGATTGTACCAGTAATTGTCGGCTACGGGGAAAACGGCGAAAGTATGATATTCATACCTATCATATCATTTCATTTGTGTTTAATAATCTGTTGACTGTTGTTCATCATATAATTATACATATAGAGTAGGTACCTAAATTGTGACCTAGGGGAGACCGGGGCAAGACGAAGCTCGGGGCAGGACGGGAAATATGCTTTTGTGCGTGACTGGTGAATACAACAGGGCCTAACACAGCGCCATTCGCGCGATGTTTAGTTGCGTCACACGAGTCCTAGCGGCGCGTGCGTGTCACTGCGTGTTTTGGCTGCGGGGCGAGAAAAATCTGTTTTTTGGAGGTTTTTTACGAAATTATCTGTTTTGAATCGATGGGCACCAAGGTAAGTATCAGTGCTATTGTAACATTTTACCGCACACTTGTTGTAGTAGTGTAAAACTCACGAATTTAAATTGCATTTTCGTAGAATTATTTTGTAGGTTAGAACTGTTGTTAGTTTTGCAAAATGTGTCTGTTGGGGCGAAAAGGTCGGGGCAAAATGAGATAGTATCCCGTTTTGCCAACGACCTCAATTTACATAGACGGGCCCTGTCAAACAGCGAATGTGGGCGTATTTTTAGCAACGCCATCAACGCAATCTAGGCTGAAAAGCGGAAACTTGCTTGCAACATCTTGAATGTAAGCTTGAAAACGTATGACTCGGTCATAGATAATATAGGCCATAGCCATAGAAGCCGTAAGGCCAGTTAGTAAAAAAAATATATCATACAGTTTGCCGCGGAAATTAGATGATTGCGTAATGGATAAAAATATTAAATAGGAAGATTAAATAACGTTTTTTTGGAAATGTAGGTATAATTGTGACTTGAACCACTTACCTTAAAATAAAAATTGTGCAGTGCCAAACTAATGAGACTTTAGATGTTAGCCTAAGAATAACAAATTATCTACACGACGAGCGACCGTGACAGCGCTACGATGGGGACAAAGACAGGTTAGGAACGCGCTCTCAAATTCGGTCGCCCGACTTTTTTCTATGAAAGGGCCCATCTAGTACCTACATATATATCGATGCGTTTTGCTCCATATGAGTAGATAGAAAAAAAAATCTACTACATAATAATTAGTTTCTTTTGCAATTAAATTGGTGCGAAATTATTCGAATTATCGAAAAAAAAACTTGAGAGGTGTCAAGGGACACCTGGATAAACGAAGTTCCTTTCGATTAATTAAACTCTCGCCAATTTTAAAAGTGTTTCCATCGGCGTTGAAACTGGTCCATGTAAAATTTTTCTATTAACTTTTCGATACAGCTCGTCTGTGACAACCTCATTTCTCCCCCTACCCATAACCTATAACACGTATAATATAACTAGCCTATGTAACTATTGAAAACATAATTCTTTAAAATTATTTCGCCTTTTTATTTTCAACAACTTGAAGTCAACACACAAGTAGTCATAGCAATCAAAATCATCTTTTCATAAAAAGTGTCGTTACAACTTTTGGTCTTAATTTTTTCCGTCTAGCCCCCTTTCGAACCCGCGAGATAAGGAACTCCGTTCCAAAAAGAATATAAACAAAAGACGCAAAAAAAATGTGACACGGATACTAGTTCATCTGAAGACGATGACAATGATTGTCCTTCCAATTATTTTGGGTACTTATATTCACAGTCCTCTGAAGGATAGTTTATTTGTAGTATGTGCCAGGGCTGGACCCATAATTCCTGTGCAGGTGTAGACGATGAAAGTGAAGAGGCACATACCTAGGTAACACTGAAAATTTTTAGAAAATGAAAAACGGCTTAATGTAGAAAGTTGCCAATACTTTTATTGTTTTTCGAAATAATCTCCGTTCCTCTCTACACATCGTCGCATTCGATGGAACTACTGAGAAAAGCAGTGGGCCCATTCTTCCTCAGGGGTCTCTTCTATGGCATTTTCGTACGCTTTCACCGTATCTTCAGGGCTCTTAAAGCGAATACCTCGAATTTTATCTTTAGTTTTTGGGAATAAATAAAAGTCGCAGGGCGCCAGGTCAGGACTGATGACTGAGGATGACTCATTATCTCGACACCTGCCATAGTGAAATATTCAACAGTCCGTTTTGCGGAGTGTGCTGAAGCATTGTCGTGGTGAAGGAGGATCCTGCTTCGAGGGCGCTGCTGTCGAATTTTTTCCAAGACAACAGGCAAACAGCGATTGACATACCAGTCTGCAGTAACTGTCCTTCCATCTTCTAGCACAACTGTCGCGAAATGACCTTTCCGACCAAAGAATGAGGCAATCATCTTTTTTCCTTGACTTCTTCCTTTCTTTACCTTAGTTGGCCGATCCTCGAAAGAAAACACCCACTGAGCTGATTGTCTTTTGATTTCGGGTTTGTAGCAATATATCCAGCTTTCATCACCTGTGACGATGTCAAATACAGCATTTGAGTCACCGCCGTTGAACTTATCTAACATTTGGCGACACCAGTCCATTTGGTGACAGACAGGCGAAGGTGTTTCTAGTCGTCGGTTAAGGACAAATAATCGGTAAGTACAAAGCTTCCTGACGCCTAAATGTTCGTGTAATATTTTTTGAACTTGACTCATACCCATGCCTAGGCTTGCCCGTATCTGCTGATAGGTCACTCTTTTATCTTCCTCTATCATGCGTCGCACAGCACTGATGTTATCTTCAGTAGTCGCTGTTAAAGGACGTCCCTCACGCGGATCATCATTGAGATTGCTACGTCCACGCTTAAACTCGTTAAACCAATTGTAAATAGTGGCACGAGATGGGGCTTCATTAAAAAATGCTAATCGCAGCCTATCATAGCTTTGTTGTTGAGTAAGCCCACAACGAAAGTCATAATAAATCATTGACCGAAAATTTTCTCGCGTTAGGTTCATTTTCACGTGTAACAAGAGTTTTAGATTTGCCTCCAATTCACAAAAACAAATGAAAAATGAATGCAATATACCACATTAGGTTACCAAAGAGTTCTAAAATTGGAATTCAAAAAAAGTTTTCATTAGCAATGTTTTTAACTGGCCAGTTCTAAACATTTTCAGTGTTACCCACGTATATGTGAATGTTGCCAACCAGATTAAAATGTGTATTCATTATGCCCCATAGCGGTTCCCATTTTGCCCCGATCATGGGGCAAGACGGGATATTTGACATGTGCCATTTAGTTCCTATTTGCCAAAAAAATATGTGATTTAGCGCCATAAAAGATTATAATAATTATGTTAATTTAAAATGTAGTTAAGTGTTGCTTTTGTTGTAAGATATTTTTAATAAACAGTTTGATTTTCATATTATTACGTTTTTTCTCATAAGTATCCCATCTTAACCCGGTCTCTCCTACATTAACGATGATTTTTAACGGACTTTCAAAAAAGGAGGCTCTCAATTCAGCGCGTTTTTAGGGTTCCGTACCCAAAGGGTAAAAACGGGACCCTATTACTAAGACTCCGCTGTCTGTCTGTCTGTCTGTCTCCAGGCTGTATCTCATAGACCGTGATAGCTAGAAAGCTGAAATTTTCACAAATGATGTATTTCCGTTGCCGCTATAACAACAAATATTACTAAAAATTAAAAAAAAAAATATATTAAGGGGGGTCCCCATACAATAAACGTGTTTTTTTCGTATTTTTTTGCTCAATATTAAAAACGGTAACAGGTAGACGATTCAAATTTTCACAGAATATTAACTTGTATATTACCTTTCAAAATAAATAATTAAATATCAATAAAGTAAATATTAAAGGGGGGCTCCCATACAACAAACGTAATTTTTTGATATTAACAGTAAACCCCTACAAACAAAGTTAGTTTTGCGGTACATTAACAAAGGTAATTATACCTACTTCTTGAGTACGGAACCCTCGGTGCGCGAGTCCGACTCGCACTTGGCCGGTTTTTTTTTAATGTATGTCGGTGCATATCTCCGTGGTTTCTGAATCGATTTAAAAAAAAACTGTCAATTCTGACTCCAAATCCTCAACCCTGATACTAAAAAGTTAAAAATAAAAATTCTTTCCAAAACAATCAGAAATAGAAATCAAAATTATTTTTACTTTACAGTGGCTTTGGAAGTCGGTTTTTTGGAAAGGATTTTTATCTTAAGTCTCTTCCAGTGGTCAGTTAAGGTATCCTAGGTAGCTCATATAGACCTAAGTTTGCTTAAAAGAATATGTGTTTAAATGGCTTCTATCATCAAAAATAGATTTAAGTTTAATCTAAAGAATTATGTTTCAGTGCATCTGCACAGTAACATAATAGCAAATTTAACCCTGTACGACTGTACGGGTATGACGGCATTGCAGTTCGTGTTTGTGGCGTTCCATATCAACTCCTCCTTTGAAGTCATCAACAAATGTCTTTTGGATGTCCTATTGGAGATAAGTCGTGAATGTTAGTTATTTTTTTCCAATTTTTACGGCCGGGATATATTACCACGGCTGGGAGGTGTGGCGGCATCGTGCAATGCTTCGGCGCGACGTATTGGCTATTGCTTTGCTACGGCGCGGCGCGGCGTCTTGCTTTGTTACTGAGCGACGTCTTGCTTTGCAAAGGCAAAGACGTCTTGCTTTGCTACGGCGCGACGTTATGCTTTGCTACGGGATACGGCGCTGCATAAGAAATGCTTTGCCACAGCGCGTGTCGTATATTGCTATAGCCGCAACGTCGTGCAAATGTAGTCGTGCCGTGCCCTTAAAAAAATCACTTTTTGACTTTGTCTTTGTCGCTATCTAATGACTATTAACAGTTGCTTATTTGACTATTTTGTGAGTAAGTTATGAAGGCCATCGCAAAAAAACTGTATTCTTACCGTCGTTGGTGTACCCGTTGCATTGAGGTTGCCTTATGTTAACATACCTACAGCAAATTCAGGCAAAATTCTATTACCTACGAGTATATACCTACCTACTTATGCAATTTTTTTTGTTTAGCAGCATTCTGTCATAACTCGAACTTAAGGTTATTGTCAAGAAATGAAATCAGTTTTTCATATATTAAAATAACTTCAATCAACAAAGCTATTGACTTACTTGGTAAAGTAAAACAAGGTAAGCAAAGGAACTATCATACTCGTACTAATATTATAAATGAAAGTGTGTTAGTTTGTTGGTTTGTTGGTTTATCCTTCAATCACGCTGCAACGGAGCAACGGATCGACGTGATTTTGGGCATGGGGATAGTTAAGGACTTGGAGAGTGATATAGGCTACTTTTATCCTGGAAAATTAAAGAGTTCCCGCGGGAATATACAAAACTTAAACCACGCGGACGAAGTCGCGGGCGTCAGCTAGTCTATTAAATAGTTCAAATTTTCGCCTGAACCGAGTCTGATCGTTCCACAAAAATAATATCTATAATAAAAAAAATACAACCAAATTAGTCCAATCCATGTTGTAGATGTAAAAATGACACCAAGAATGAAAATGGCACGGGAAATTCGAGCACTATCGAGCAGTTTCGTTCGAACATGCGAAAAATTGCGAGACTTGAATGATACTGATAACATCATCCTGCTCGTCCAGGTGGTTGTGATCACTATGCATTTCGTTATCACTTTAAACAATCTCGTAGAAGCAGTTTGCTGTAGTACAGGTAAGCATAAACCACTCTCACATAAGTAGTTGACAATGATCTGTTGGATTTTTTAAAACTTACCTTTTATTATAGGATTAAAGTAACTAAAAGTAAAAAGCTTTGTAAGATTAGATCGAAGTTTACATAATTTTATAAGAAGGACACCCACAATGGTCAGGTTTAATTATTCAAAGATGGGAAATGGGGATAGTAAAAAACCCTTCCCCATTGTTAAACTTTTAATATACCTAATATTTACTATTTTATAATTTATGTATCTTTAAATCTAAATTAAAAACTGAAAACGGGGTAACGCAGCCAGCGTTCTGGGCACACTGCCTCATTGCAGCGGGATAGATGATATTTTTAATGTTTAGTTTTCAGTTTTTAATTTAGTTTTTAATTTAGATTTAATTTAGATTTTAAAACTGAAAACTAAACATTAAAAATATCATCTATCCCGCTGCAATGAGGCAGTCTGCCCAGATGGCTGGCTGCGTTACCCCGCTGAATAGCCAAACTTATTATGTTGGCCGAGGTAACTGCCAGCCCTCCGGTCACGTCCTGTGGACTCTGTGAGACGAGAAGATAGATCCTTAAAAAATGATCTAGCATCTTCGCCCCACGACCCCATGGTTTCAACACCAACAGGCACAAAAATGAAATTATTTTCAATAATTTGGCCTCTTGGCTCTTTCTGCATTAGTGGCCGCCGCCTCCGCTGTCATGGAGGACGCCTGCAAGTGGGATAACGCTAGCGTATCCACGCATGTGGTATCCCAAACAAGCGACCTTCCTTGCTTCCACGGAACAAGAGTCATCCCTTCAGGTCTCTTACCATCACTGCGCGCCAAACCATTAGGCTTTAATACTGCAGGCACTTTAGCGGTGGCAAGAGACCTACAAATTATGTCGTTCAGGGAAGCATGTCGCGAAAGACGACCGACACTTTTAATACAAGAAAGCCCGTGATGGCCATACGCGTCCACTGCCCCACCACAGTGGCAAATATGTGGCTGTTGTAACTTGGCGCCAAGTCGAAGACCAACCGCAATCGTCAGAGTGAGGTGGTCCAACAGAGTGCCTAAATGCTTAGACGGGAAAGCATGAAGCCAGTAACTTGATTCCCTCGTAGACACCGCAAGAAGGCGAGCATGGTCGCTTGCAGTAGGTGATGAATTTATAAGCTCCTGCAAAACATCTGAACACAGTGCGTCGTCCCATTGTCTTTGAGAAAACAAAGATACCGGTTCCTTACTAGGACATGCCACATTGAAAGCAACTCTGGCTTCAGCCAAATACGATAGCTCAATGGAACCTAATGATTGGTTTACAATATTGCCAAAGAGCTTAAACGTATTATAAGCAGAAGATAGAAATGCTGGTAATGATACACTGCTAATTTTACGAATGCCTAGCCGTACCGAACTGGGAGAGAGGCTTGTGTCCAAGTCGTGCCATCTAAAGGACAATTTAGAATTTTGGATAGAGTGTTTTTAATTTTCTTATCCAAATCGTTCAATAAGGGAAGGAACTTCCATAGTGGTGAGCATCGAAGAAAATAGGTAAATTTTGGAACGAAAAGACAATATTTAATAATAAAAAGGGCCATGTGTGAATTAATTTGGAAGAGGCGTTCCGAACATTGATCAAATTTAGTAATTTGGTCATTGATAAAAAGTGGAATAGAATCAACTAAGACAGGAGCCCCAAGAAGGCGAAGCGAGTCTTCACTTAAAATTTTGATTCCTGGTGCCAAATGATTAAACTGTTCAGTAATGTTGTGTCTTTTTTGGTATTCCATTGAATTTGGAATATAGAGGTCACACTTGCCGAAATTCAACCAACAGATTTAAATTGTTCAATTAAAACTGCAAGATCACCTTATAATATTTACTTTTCATTATAAATATTATATACATTCTACACGCTACTCTGTCTTCTATGTATAATACAATACACTAGGAGAGCATGCGTGATCAACTATGTACTCCTACACCCTTATTAATAAAAAATGCATACTTCAAGCTTAATCGGAAACTAAACTTAGACTAGTTAATCCCAGAGTAATCGAGTATTAAGTTCGTCTTAACAATGCTATTAATAAACATGGAGTAAACGTGGACTAACAATACAGTCCTTACGCCGGAATTAACGCTTGCGTTATGGCAACCCACATAATTTAAATGTAAAAAGAGCGAGTCAACGAATGAAAACAATGCTTGACGTGACATTAATGACAGTGACGTATATCAACATAGCCTGTGGTGTGTACGAAATTTTGAATTTGACAAATGACAAGCTGGGACGCGGTTTTATTTTTTCGGTAACTTTGTTGTAGGTAGTGCTCGGTGGAAAATTAAAATAAGTTTACAGTTTTGGAGAATTTATCATATAAAATCATAAATAATGAATCAAAAACAAAAACGCAGCCGATGATAATGATAGGCAATTAGGTACAACTTAAAAGTTTTATTTACCTCTCCACGGGCCCATGTTCTTTTATTGCAGCCAAAACTTTCAGATGAGGTTGTCCTTGCCACCTTGCATCACCTAAATAATTTTTTACCATTTCAATAATGAAAACGGCAGGTGATCGAGAAAAATACTAATCTGTACTTAGATTTAAATTCACCTTCATGAAGTTCTTCCAAAGGATTCTTACGAATTTTGTAAAGTTTCATACGCCTCATTAATGGAACCTGGTTTCTTACCTCATTAATATCATCTATAGCCCTCAAATCATCAATAAAATAATATGTATCCGTTTTAATTGCACAGCACAAAACTATAACGTAGGTTACGAACTGACTTAATCTGAGCAAAAGAAAGACCTGGGTCCAGTGTATAGGTACGGAAATACAAAACAAAGGGTTTCTAAAAAAAAGGCAATCTTTGAGGCATGCTCATGGTCAACAGATGGTCAAAATCGTCGAAAGCACACTTTGTCTATGCCTAATCGGTCGTTAAACCATGTAGCGCCATGGAATAAAATTTACTCCAACAGTAGATTCAGATTATGCTACTCCCTCCTTACTCTGTATTTATTAATACGGAATTTAGTTAGACGAGACTAAAAGCTTGGATTAAAATTAATCTCGCTCTAGTCTAAGTTTATTAATAACAGTGCTAGTGTTTTACTAATTATAAGATTGATTGAACTGCCTTAAGTATTCTATTTATTTCTTTAAATTTCTGTTACTTTTTGTACTAACACAAAAAAACTTATGAAAAGTTTTTAATTTGTATGTTTTAGATATCAAATATATTACAATAATAACGACAGAGTGTATCTGGTTTGTGACGCACACCTACAGAATTGCACTGATTGTGGAGCCCTGCCATCGTATCCATGAAGAGGTAAGAAAGTGATATATATTTGTTACAAAGTTTTGTTTTAATGGAGCATTTTTAGGACTTGATTTGATAGGATTCGATATACTTACCAAGTATAGTTATAGGTACATGATGGGAAAACTAACGGAACCGACCTCATTGAAAATTTCATTAAATATACAACGGGACGAGGAACGACAGATGCAATATTTGCACTCCGACAACTGTGCGAGAAATACAGGAGTGCACATAGAAACTTGCATAATGGTGTTTGTCGATCTTGAGAAGGCATACGACAGAGTTCCCCGAGAAGTTTTGTGGTGGGCTATGAAAGTGAAAAGAATACCTGAGAATTATGTCAGGCTTATGAAAGCGATGTACGCAGAAGCGAGCACAAGGGTCCGGTCAGAAGCTGGCGTTACAGACAGGCTCAATGTGGAAGTGGGCTTGCACCAGGGATCGGCTTTAAGTCCTTACCTGTTTCTCCTGGTAATGGATGCCATAACATCAGACATACAGGAGCAGGCACCCTGGTGCATGATGTTCGCTAACGACATTGTACTTGTCGGGGAAGAGGCGTCTGAGATCCAGAGCAGACTGGGAAAATGGCAAGAGAGATTGGAGAGTGTTGGCCTGAGGATCAGCCGAACGAAGACGAACATCTGTTCTGTGACTTCGGTGGCCCCTCCCGTTTCCATAAAATTGCCTTAGATGGTGTATCCCTACCGGTCTGTTCCGATTTCCGGTACCTCGGTTCGCTCCTTCAAAACGACGGCAATATTGACCGAGACGTGAACAAAAGAATGAATGCGGTATGGAAGAAATGGCGCCAGATCTCGGGTGCAATATGCGACCCACGAATGCCCCTTAAAGTAAAAGGGAAAATCTATAAGACAGTCGTTAGGCCTGTCGCATTGTATGGTTCAGAATATTGGGCGGTGAAAGGGACGGATGAAAGAAAAGTACATGCGACCGAAATGCGAATGTTGAGATGGATGTGTGGTATGACTAGAATGGATAAGATTAGGAATGAACATATAAGGGGAAGTTTGAAAGTAGCCAGTGATAGAAAAGATGAGGAGTAATAGGCTAGCATGGTATGGGCATGTAATGCGGAGGGAAGAAAGGCACATTACGAGAAGAATGATAGATATGCATGTGGAAGGAAAAAAGAGTAGAGGGAGACCAAAGCAAAGATGGACGGAATGTGTGAAAGAGGATATAAAATATAAGGGGTGCGTATAAAAGGGGTGAATGATAGGTTGACGGATAACAGAAGTGAGTGGAAGAAGAGAACATGTTGTGCCGACCCGACGTAGCGTGGGACAAGGACAGGAAGAAGAAGAAGATTATATCACACAAAGGAAATATTCTTTGTTTTTATAAGTAGGAATACTTACCTCATTCAAACATTTTTTTAAACCAACCTAACCCGGGAATCGAACCTATCTACAAAAATATACAAAAAAAAGACAGTCACTACAGACAGTAGGTAGGTATGTTATCGAACCAATCTATAGGGTCTACCGTCTACTCTATGACGTGTGTCTATGACCTATAACCACACAAGGTGTATTTAACGTCTTCTTCATTTGTTGTTCCCGCAAATATGAAGATCGTAATTAATACCGATTTTAAATTAGGTACCCTTTTCACGATGTTTTTCGATTTTCTTCTATTTCCTACCGCGTAGATGGCTTGGTAGATCGGTGCGTTTATTTGATCTGACCAAACGCGATGTTTAATTTTATGTCTAGATGTACGTCTTATAGTTTATCCATTTTTAGTTTCAGATTCAGACAATTACCTTTTCCTTTTAGACTACCCCTACCTTACCTAATTGCCCTTAATTACCTTTTCCTATATTCTCTCTTTCATTTAACTCTTTCATTTTCCGGGATAAAAGTAGCCTATGCGTTATGCCAGACTATAATCTATCTCTGTGCCAAATTTCACCCAGACCCGTTCAACCGTTGGGGCGTGATTGAGTAACAAAATCCATCCATACATCCATCCAAACTATCGCATTTATAATATTATTAGTATAGTATAGATAGATGTAGATTCCATGTATTTAAACTTAAATTTTTGTCTAAACTGCTGTATGTTTATGCAGAATGTAGATATAGGAGGCGGTAGCCCTATGCCCACTGCATTATTATCTTACGGAAATTGTTAAGGCCCTGTGTAGCGTAAAAGGGGGTTTTTAAAGCAGTATATCCATAAAACAGTGACATAATATATGCTTGTAAAAATAATTTGCTATTTTCAAGACCTATAAGCAGCCATTGACGCATCTCAAAACACAATTTAAAAAAAATCTATGCATTGAAAGCAATAATTTAAAGCAATTTTTCTCCTTAATGAAACCAATAATTAGGTCTAGAAATATAAGATAAAATTCATATTTCTATATCAAACACATTGTCGGATTCATTTGTATTGAAAAGTAAATATTATTTTTTTTACAAATGATTTCATGCATTTTTTGCGACATACGCTTGCTCGATTTCGTCCCCCCGCGCCTGTGTTTTTCATCTCGTGAGCTCACAGCGCCTTAACTAGGTACCATTATTGATTAATAAAAGTAGAAGGGCATAAAATCTTCAATATATTATATGTAGGTACTAGATGGGCCCTTTCATAGAAAAGGGTCGGGCGTCCGACTTTGAGAGCGCGTTCCTAACCTGTCTTTGTCCCCATCGTAGCGTAGTCACGGTCGCTCGTCGTGTAGATAATTTGTTATTCTTAAGTTAACATCTAAAGTCTTATTAGTATGGCACTGTACAATTTTTAATTTAAGGTAAGTATTTCACTTCACAATTATAAATTTCCAAAAAAAACGTTATTTAATATTCCTATTTAATATTTTTATCCATTACGCAATCATTTAATTTCCGCGGCAAACTGTATGATATATTTTTTTTACTAACTGGCCTTACGGCTTCTATGGCTATGACCTATATTATCTATGACCGAGTCATACGTTTTCAAGCTTTCATTCAAGATGTTGCAAGCAAGTTCCCGCTTTTCGGACTAGATGGCGTTGATGGCGTTGCTAAAAATACGCCCACATTCTTTGTTCGACAGGGCCCGTCTATGTAAGTTGAGGTCGTTGCATAAAATATATGTATCATACTAATATAATATTATAAATGCGAAAGTCACTTTGTTTGTTGGTTTGTTGGTTTGTTGGTTTGTCCTTCAATCACGCCGCAACGGAGCAACGGATTGACGTGATTTTTGGCATGGGTATAGTTGAGGACCTGGAAAGTGACATAGGCTACTTTTTATCCCAGAAAATTAAGGAGTTCCTGCGGGAATAACAAAAAACTTAAACCACGCGGACGAAGTCGCGGGCATCAGCTAGTATTCTATAAATTGCAGTTGTCGCAAACAAAGATGCTGGTTGCCCGCATAATGGGCGAGGTAACTAATGACGATGATCCACTTTTTGATGCGACGGATAATTTTTTCAAGCAGTTACATCTGAATGACGTATCTATCTCAGTGATGGGAATATTCTCTCTTGGAAGATCTACCATATCGACGGCAAGTAGATCCATTTAGATTTTTTATATATAATCAAACTTTGACTTACGTCACCAACGTTTCCACGTATCCTAAATTATCCAGGAATAGGTAACTTATCGGAGTCAGGACCTTTGATTTTTACATAATCAAATGTCAGGACCCATTCAAATCTCTAGCATCTTGCTTTATGTATAATATATGGTATAGGTACAATCACTACGATAGATAATAATAACGTATTTAAAAAAAATATCAATAACTAGATGATGCCCGCGGCTTCGTCCGCGTGGATTAAGATTTTTGATTCCGGCGGGAAGTCTTGAATTTTCCGGGATTAAAAGTCCTATGTCCTTTCCCGGGCACAACCTATACCTGTACCAAATTTCATCAAAATCGGTTGAATAGATGGGCCGTGAAAGCGTAACAGACAGACAGACACACTTTTGCATTTATAATATTAGTATGGCTTAATAATTAATGTCTAGTACCATTGTGTTACATGTGCAATACATGTAACACAATGGTACTAGACAATGGTACATGCACATTATCTATTTACTATATCTACATAATATGACTAGATTTATCTGCTCATTTAAAATATCGCATTTCAGATTATTGGTGGCGCTACTACTTTATATATAGTTCTATTGGAACTTTAAAATATGGAGGTATTCTGCATAAGATATCTGATGAAAGGGAAATAAATATAATTGTTTTAAATAAAATAAAATACATTTGTATAAAATGACTATTTATTAAATACATCAAGATGTAATAAATCTACTGCTGATCGTAGCACCGATGAAGCTCTTGAAGCTACATTTGAGTCAGATGCAGATGACGAGGATCGGTCGTGGTGAACGGGTTTCTCCGTTTCCCAGAAACTTAAAGCGAAGGTCAACTCTGCCCAAAAAGCCTCCGAAGGTGTCATCTGAAAACCATTTGAAAAATCTTTATAAAAATAATGAAATATCGTTATAAATAGGACGATTTTTGTGCTTCGAATAGATCTAGTGCTTTAACAACTGCAATTGAGCCACTCTGGCTTGCAAAAACGTAATGTTCTACGGCCTTTATTTGTGTAGATAATAATAGATTAAGAGATTGCTGCATTTTTTGTAACTATCGCTTGAAAAGCTGATTCAGTAATAGATGGGTGCTATACTCTCCACTGAGGACTATAGTTAAATTCTGCCCGCATGCAGATGGGTCTTTCACTAGATATGGCCGATCAAAAACGTGATATGGTTACCAAAAATGAACCATAATCAGAAAAGCTGATTCTTGTACAGCAATAAAGTATGCATAGTACCTATGTAAACAGTACAAAAACTGACGCTCTTCATCGAACCTTTCACTAGATATCACCTCAAAAAAGACGTTATAAACTTACAAACTATAAAAAAAATATATGCAATTATTATGTCGGCAATTTTTATTAGAAAAAATGATGAATGCGCCTTCATAATTTTTAATAGCAATCAACATGACATAATAATTGCTATTTTTTCAGTTTGTAAGTTTATAACATCTTTGAGAGTTTTGCTATCGCGTATCGTTTGCATGATACGTAATCAGCCTGCGGGTCAGATAAGTTTGATGCTTACGCAGACAAACGTAGGACCCAAATAAGTCATAAAAAAACTCAGAAAAAAAGACACCACTAGCCTTTTGTTCAACAGCTACATCTCTGATATGCCAAAGAAACTCTAAACCACCCAACGCCGCTGCCATACCACATCCTATCCCCAATACAACAAACACGCCACCAACATTATCCACACCCAATTCAGCAGCGCTGGCTCCTTCTTCAGTAGCTTCTTGTACCTAAAAATATTTTTGGAATAAGTAGGTTGGTAAGTAGGTACCTATATACAAAATTGAAAAAATTTGGTTGCTAAAAAAGCCTTAAACCTATGAGGAATATTTGAGACGTACCTTAATAGTAGGCAATAATAGTAGGTAAATTAATACGTATCCCTATGGAATATCTATTAGTAGGTACAATAAAGGTATTTAAAAAGGTACTTAATACATACTTATGTACTTACAACACAAGCTTTTTCCTTAGGTACTTTCCACCATCGATTTTTAAGTTCAACCAATTTTCCAGCTTCTGCTAACTTCAATACTGCATTGTCAACGGCTGTACGATATGAAGAAACTAAAAGAAAATCGTTCTTCTACTTGAGACAGCTCATTCACACACTATGAATAAACCTATACCATTAACACATCCTACTTACAAAATGGCATTGCAATCCCAAAACCTTTAGAGTCAAGAAGTCCGCCGACTTGCATCAATTCGCAATGTCTTTCCAGTTGATATTCGATTGCGGTAGACTCCATTAGATATGCATATGATCTTTTGCTTTTTAATACCCTTTCAACACCCTCATCATTATTTTTTACAAAGACTGATGGTCGGGCGGACTCCATAGCTGCCCACATTTTTTGATAAGTAGAGACATTTGAACGCTAAAATTCAATAGGTATCTGTTATTTAAGGTATTTAAATCAAATTAATTTGAGGTAATTACTGTTTTGAATCCATTCTCATCATAAACTGTATATGTAGCTAAGATCACAATAAAATAACGCACCCTAAAAAACGAAGATGTAGAACCTCCTAGCAGCGTACCATACTTAATTTTGGTCTGTGCAGCTAAATCTTCTACGCTCTTAATCGAATCATCCATAGCAGCATTGGTAAGGAAAGCAGCAAGATTGGCAGTGTACGATGAACACATTATAAGTGCGAAGAACCACCACATTCCACATAACCATCTTGTAGAATAGCCCCTGTGATGAAGGAATTAGGTTTATTAGTCTTTGAAACCTCTGCCAACAGTGCCAACTAAGTATGGACGCATTTTGTGATGGTTTGGATATGTACACATACACTAACAGTTGAACATAAGTGACCATTAAACCTAAATATCTAAACTGAGAGTAGACCGTCAACTTCAATACCGACACCCTTGTAGATAAGTTATTCAAATATTCATAATATTAATGGTCAAGAATTAAAAACAATTTTTAATGCAATTATAAATGCTTACTTAGGCAAGATATCACATCCTTGTGTCATAATCGATCCCATGGTCAACCAGCAACAGTTTTTCATATGCCAAATATTTTCAAGTTCTTCTGGAGATTTGTCGCAAGGATGAGGATTCTCCCAATCACTTGGCGCTAATCTGTAAATAAAAAATGTTTAAATCTCACAATTATGATAATTATTATTGTAATAATTAGTAGGATAATTATAAAGTTAAAAAAAATCACAGATTTCGCAGTTTCCGCAAGAGATGGAGTATTGAAAATGAATACAAAAATTTACGAAGAAAAAATCTGAAATAAAAATCTCGTTTTCAAAATATTTCAAAAATTTATTAACCGATTTTCAAAATTCTAGCTCGAATGCACTTCTCGTCTGCATCCGCATCTTTTAATCCCATTACCATGACGATCGGTAAATAATCATAGAAGCTAGATCACTTTTTATATACGGAAATAACCGTTTTTCTGCCATTCCAATTATTTTACATTTTTCAAAATTCCAAATAGTTACCAGCCGATTTTCAAAAACCGCTCACACGTGTCTCGGTATATTTGTAAGTTTTAGTACCATTCCCATCTCGATCCTCCCAAAATCCTCGGAGTTATGGCCAATAATACGTCTCAGGCGATTTGCATTTGATAACCATTTTCAATGGTAAAATATAAATCAACTGGGAAACTTAAAATGTAAATCACCTAGGTATATAGATATTATAATTATTATGGCCCTCTCTTGGTATCTTCGATACAAAGAACCAGATCTGGCATGAACACTGAAAGAGGTACGAGTATTTTTTCGTAGATCGTTATAGTATTAAACTTGGTTATAGTTACTAAATTTATAATATGAAAGTTTATTTACCTAGCTAAAATGTGTAAGAAAAGTGAAACCATCAAGTAAGCAGCGCCCATGTAAATCCAAACGTCTACCGAAAATGGTTTCAAAAATGAAAATAGTTCCGGTTCTGGTGGAGTAGGTTTAGAATACAGAATACTGATTCCAAGCGTCATAAACGGAGTCGTGAAGTCTACAGCAGTTCTGCGTTCATACGTTATTGTCAAGTCACAAATAGCCAAGTCAGCTTTCTGCAAGAGCATAACTGATTAAAAACAACTCCATTTACCGCTTAACTGTGTCTCCAATGTTTACTCCACAGGCTTACTCACTCTTAGCAGTTTACTATTGTAAATACAAAGAAAAGGATTTGCATAAGATATTCAACTCATAGAGGAAAAGTATTAATATATGGACTGGAAGACATACCCTTTCTACAAGATGACCAATAAGACCATCCCATTTGTTTGTATCTTTATTATAAGATCCATAGCCATTCCCTGGTACAATTTCAAACTCGTAATTGAGATGCAGCGTTTCTTTTAAAATTTCATGTATTAGGTCCTTTGAGTAACCCTCATAACGATCATTACCAACTAATACTTCACCCTCTTTAGGTGTTTTTTCAATAAGGTAAGGAGCTCCAATGCGAGAAACAACCCTAAAAGTTTTGTTCTGCCATTTTTCCGCTAAAAGATCTGATATATCACTAGAGCTGCGGGCATATTTGAAACCCTCTTCAGCATTCCATTGAGCGATTATATTAAAACCACTGTTAGAAAGTTCCATTATTTCAACGTTGAAATTTGACCTTTCTCCTGTGGTATTGTCAACTGCTATCTGTCCTGTAATACCCGTTATTGGATTCTACAAAAAATATGTGAGAAATTAAGTGTTCTGATAAGATTATACATATAATATAAAAATGAAGCGCAGTGCGAAATATCTGTGAACATACAGTCAACAAGTGGTTTGTGAAATCTTCGCCAGCCTCCCATTGAGCATCTGAACCACATTCAATCGACTGAGCATCTATTTTGAATTCATCTGGTGCACTTTCTACTGCATCTGTAATCAATCTTGCAGCATCACTTGCAAGAGCTGCCTCTACCTACAATTTGTTTTAAATTAATTAAAAGGTCTAGAGAAAAGGTTTGTTTTTTATCGATGTAAAGGAAGTATTATAAGTCTATGTTGTTTCTACAATATATATTCAAATTTATAAATTTTTAATAATTGTGTAAATTTTTTACACTAAAGATCACGTGCTGGTGCTGCCACAGTCTACCTATCTAAGTGAAATGGCAGAATAGACTCGTAATTTTTAACCTACAAATAGATGAACGTGAAGACAATAAAGATTCAACGGCGATAGAGATTTTGATTGAGTCAGACGAATTTAAAAATGAACAATTACAAACAAAAAAAAAATCAATCCAATTTTTGAACTTACCGTTATTTCGTGTGTTTGACTAGGAATTTTTATATCAGGTGATATTCTTGCTTTCCAATCAGCAAGATAGGATCTTGTCCTTGAATCAGAATGGTCAAATATTCTCAAACATGTGACATTGGATAGTCCGGATCTTAGCTCTTGCAGATCCAAAGTATGCGCATCCAAGGAAAGTAGAACGTAACTCTAATAAATATATGTTGAATAATTAGCTCTTCAGTTCGGTTTAATCGGTTATTGAAAAAGGTTAAACATTTATTTATTTATTTATGTATATGACAAAATTAAAAAAAAAATTTGGAGATATAATAAGTAATGAAGATTTTTCTGTGATTTTGATAAAAATCTTAATATTTCTAACTATTATTGATGGACGCTAATTGGGAAAATTATTTGTTTGTTAATAATTGATTGGTTGATGGAAATATATTATAATATTATGGTATGGTATAAGAATAGTAGAAAATTTACAGTTTAATTCTTACCATATAATCTTCAAAAAATTTCACTTCATTAGCTTGTCGTAAATAATCCAGTATTCTGTCAGATGGACAGTCAATGATTATTCTGGATTCTCCGTAAGCTTTTAGAGCCTTCAAAAGTTGACGATTGTCTTCACCTGGCTTTAATCTACGTGCAATCCACTTGTGACTTGGATCAGCGTGTTTTAAGATCTCTTGTAATCTTATGAGTCCTAGAAAACATTTTTTCTTGTAAAATGAATTATTTCATCAGTCACCTGTTATTTTGTTTTCGTGTCTGTTGCCTAATATTGTTTGTGTTGCATTTTTCTGGTGCATGAGATATTTATTACCGTGATCGTCATCATAGAGCAGCGTGTATCTATTCCAGTCACTATCCTTGATGAACAAGGCAACCGCCTTCGATAGAGCTACTGCTTCCGGATACAAGTTTATACCAGGGGGTGTTGGACTCTCTAGTCCTCGAATTTGAGGTGGCCTCCACAACGCCTTAAATTTTTTGTAATTATTATTAAACAAAGAATAAGCTGTGAGTAATTTCTGCTAAAATGTTATGTTAAGATACATTATAAGGACGTAAAGATAATAGCTTAAAACTAGGTATTTTTTATGACATTTCTTTGCACATATTAAACAAAATGCGTACACACAGTATAAACATATAGTAGGAAAGACTTTAAAGATAAATTATTTCAGAAAGATAATGCAAATGAATTATTTAGAGAAGTGTTTGTACATATAATGCCTTACTTTTTTTTTTTGATTTACATTTATTGAAAATAATACAATTAAAAGGCCCTACTTGAATGTGAGGTACTCTTGCGGCCCGACATCGAGCTTCAACAGCTGAAGTTGAAACAACATCAATAGGTCCATACATTGCAATAACGCCGTTTGCCAGTAGCTCGCACGCTGTAAAAGACGACATTAGGGCAAAATTTTAAATTGTATTTTACACAGCAACTTTTACTTTAGATTTTAAAAGTATTTTTTTATCTTACCAGCTTTAGATGCTGCAAAGCTATCTCCATAAGGAACATAAATAATTTTCATAACAAAATTATAATGTTCACTTTCCATTGAAGCTCGCGCAAGAGCAGATGCAAAAGCTATTTCCGTTACAGTGCTTGGTGGTAATATTACTCCTAGAAGGTAAAAATTACGTTTTTTCGTAACAGAAATTATTTTTGATGGTTTTAGAATATTTATATGATTACTGTATAACACACACATATGCTCCGGCAAATTACGATAGACCGCCGTTGCATGCAAAACTATGTACCTACTTATTGCTACTGTTTTTTTCTTACTTTATAAATTATCAGTATCACCTGTATTTATGTGCAGTAAAGTTTTAAATAAATAAAAACGACGGGACCAGATTTTTGCAATGCGACGGTTTACAGCAAGAAATCAAGACACGCGGAAGCGTGTCCAGCCAAAGTCCAAAAAAGAAAGAACTGGCAGCACCGTGTGTAATATTACACGAACCATTTGGAGCCACTTTTGACCCCCTCATAACTCAAAAACTATTACACTTAAACATGTCAAATTTGGCTCATATATTGAGACCCGCGAGATACGTATGTGCTCCAAATTTCATAAGCACACCTCAAATGGTTATTTAGATATAAACGTCCAAAAATCGTCATTTTTATGATCTACCTACGGATAGATCAAAACTCTGACACGGGGCATACTACCATCGCTTAAAGCCGTATTATTTTAATATTGTTGACGTTCATGTTGTAGTGTTATAATAATTATTTTTAAGGACGTCAAAGTACGTGACATTCAACCGTTACTTTGAAATAATACTGCTTTAAGCGGTGGTAGTAACTCCCTCGTCCACTTCCTGCGGCAACTTGCATTACATTGTACGCATAGTGCATGCACAACTAAATAAAACAAGAGTTGTTAAGTAAAAAAAAAACTCCTATTACATAAATCATACTGCAGGTCTTTGTTTAAATTCGTTATTTTGTGTTGTTAACTATTGAAAATGACACATAATTATTATTTTAATGTAAATAATAATGAATAATAATATAGTTGCATTAAAACCTTACCTTCGTACTCACGCATTTTGTGCAACGAAACGTCATTGACAGAAAAGAAGAAGAAACGTATTTGAAGTCGTCAGTTCAAGTTGTCAGTCATTGTGATTTTTAATCATTGTTTATAGTGGTTTTAGTGATATCGACTGTTTACCGTGCTTGTTTTCAATGTTTCACTAAAAACTTTTGCTATACTATAATATGGATTCGATCTCGCCGACTTCGCGCTATATTCCATGGATGACCATTGTTTGCAATTTGGGTACGTTACGTTGAGGTGCATAAATTGTCACCTGAGTGTAAACAGGATGCTAAGACCTGTTGTTACCATGGGTGGGCTCACCATCGAAATGATATTGTTGCACCGGCAGCTTTCTTGATAATGTAACGACAGTGATTACCTATTTAATATGAAGATGAATAAATCAATGAACTAATAGAAAAGTCCTATTACAGTGTAAAGTATTATTTGAATGATAGCAAGGCATGGGTATGAATTGTTACAGCGGCTGATTATGTAACTGTTATATTGTATATATAATTTCAAATATTTGTGAGATGGTGATAATAAAACAAACACAGTTGAGTTTGTTGCGGGCTCTTCTCAGACCAGGGCACGTTTGGAACCCTCGTAGCTTTAGTTTTAAGATACTGTAGTTAGTTATCACCATCACGTCTTATGCTCTGTAAGCATGACGTTCAGAAGGTGTACTTTGTAGGTACATATTTTGAATAAATATGTTTTGAGTTTGAGATTGTGTTCAATAATTTCTGTACAAAAAGAAATGATATCCCATCAAAAACATAAATGTAAAATGAGAGCCAAAATCCAAAATTGTGATATGTATATAATATATGCATTGGTTGTTGACTTCAGCGACAAAAGAAGTGAGATCTAAATGGGTGCCAAAGTTCAATGGTCAGTCCTGCAATTTATTTATAACAACATAAAATATTTTATAACAACTTAAAATATCATTTCTTCTTATAACTTAGGATAATATGTTGAAGACTAAGGCTTTGGCTTGGCTAGTTTTCATATACGAATTATAGCCTTCGCAAGTTGTAAAGCTGTAAGTTCTTATTTTATTCTTCCGAAAATTTGGCTTGCTAGTAGAAACTGTACTTTTAGGTACCTACTTAATAATAATTCGTATATGGAAACTAGCCAAGCTAAAGCCTTAATCTTCAACATATTATCCTAAGTTATAAGAAGAAATGATATTTTAAGTTGTTATAAAATATTTTATGTTGTTATAAATAAATTGCAGGACTGACCATTGAACTTTGGCACCCATTTAGATCTCACTTCTTTTGTCGCTGAAGTCAACAACCAATGCATATATTATATACATATCACAATTTTGGATTTTGGCTCTCATTTTACATTTATGTTTTTGATGGGATATCTACTTACGAGTACATGACAGTAATATAATATAAAAGACACAAAATATCTTTTCTATAGTTTAAAAATACAGGAATCGAGAAACTTACCAATTTTCACTGGTGTTTTGAGAGTTTCAAAATTTCGAAATGCACACCTTACCATCCCGATAAACATAAATGTCGACAAGAGCATCATATTAAACCCTGAAAGATTTAATGGTACCTATATTATAGGAGATAGCTGCACTTTCGGTAACTATCGCCAGAAAGGCTGATTCAGTATTAGGTGAATGTAGGGTTCTCCACTGATGGCGAAAGGGAAAGTCTGCCCGCATGCGAATGGGTCTTTCACTAGATATGGCCGCCCAAAGACGGTTTATGGTTACCAAAAATGAATGGTTCATTTTTGGTAACTAGAATTCTTGTACAGTAAAAATTAATTCCTGGCCTATTCTTACGCCTTCATAATCTCTTAATCTAATATCAGAAGGTAGATATAGTTGGCTATAAAAAAATGTCCAAGCTTGAACGCCAACGGTTTCAGTCCTGCGAATATTTTACCACAAAGTTATAACAAACAGTTCTAGTCAAACGTTTAGACAATTTGAAAATATTCTAAGCCAGCTGATGCCGGCGACTTCGTCCGTTCGTTCGTGGTTTAAGTGTTTTCTTATTCCTGCGAGATCTCCTTAATTTTCCGGAATAAAAAGTAACCTATGCCACTCTTCCGGTCCTCAACTATACCCATGAAAAATATCACGTCGATCCGTTGCTCTGTTGCGGCGTGATTGAAGGACAAACCAACAAACACACTCACTTTCGAATTTATAATATTATTCATAAGTACGAGTATGATGTAGTTTTGCCATTGGCTTAAAAATACGACGGTAAAAGTAATTTAAAAATTCGAACAAATTAGCGCGTGACCGCAAGAGTTTTCTTCGACAGATCGTCTATCTTCAGTTTAATATGCAATGATGAAGATGCAGATATATTAATAACTAGCTGATGCCCGCGACTTCGTCCGCGTGGCTTAAGTTTTTTGTTATTCCCGCGGGAACTACTTAATTTTCCGGGATAAATAGTAGCCTATGTCACTCTCCAGGTCCTCAACAGCTATACCCATGCCAAAAATCACGTCGATCCGTTGCGCCGTTGAAGCATGATTGAAGGACAAACCAACAAACCAACAAACAAACTGACTTTCGCATTTATAATATTAGTATGATAATTCTCACCTTGCATTTTCAAAAAGCACCGCTCGGACCGGCGCCTCTTAGCTCTTAAACAGCAATGCTACTTTACTAAGTAGAAGTTTATCAACATTTTGCGATTGCGGAGTTTACGTTACACACATCGCTCCACTGTATTTTAACGTAACTGTGTGTAAGTGTAACAGACGGCAGCAGATGCTAGATTTGAGATCAGATCGAGACTGGGTCAACTGCTTGCGATCGTGGCCAAACCGTCCACGCTTGACGTGTCACGTGTGCATTAACGATGCCAAAATTTATTTAACGCTTATAAATAAACTGCAAGCAATAAATAAATAAATTCGATATGCATAGATAAAAGCGAAATATATAAACCAGTCCGGTATTTGTTCCTTTCCTTGCTATCCAGTCTTATAAACATTTTATTTTACTGTCACAGCAATGATCTTAAAATGGGTTCACGGTCGTACAAGAATTTGGCAATAATCCAGGCCAAATATCTGATACAAAAGATTGTAGCTCTTATTTACTAGCCACAGGTACACTAATTACTACACCGTACTAAGTAGGTATCCAATCTAATATATATTTGAAGCTGAATATCCATACTAATCTATATCTATATCTATACTTATAATAAAACTGTAACTGGAAAATTTCTGTACATTTAAGATATTCTGAAAATTTTAATCGGGGTATACTTTACTATCGATACTGAGCCCAAAACAGATTTTTATTTAATTTTTGTCTGTCTGTCTGTATGACCGCGCATCACACGAAAACCAATGAACGGATTTAAATGAAATTTATTATAGCGGTAGCTGATACTCCGGGTCAATATACATACCCGATAGAAAAAAGGGTTCCTCCAGGATAGGAGTTTTTTGTTGATTTTACTCCATAAATTTGCCCAATTTTGGTGAAGATTTGATAAATATTATCAGAGATAGAGGACAACACTCCTCAACAGATAACACCAATTCACTTGATTAGGACTTAATAATATCTCTTTGGTGGCGTTTGAAGGAAACAAAATTAATTATAAAAATTGCGACCAAGAGAAAATCTGTCAATTCAGTCGTCAACATAATTTACTGTTTACATCGGTATTTCCATAATATTTCGATGCCATATTTTGCCTGATAAATTATGTGGACTTAATTTCGTGTATTAAAAATGTTTAAGTAGCTTGAAAGGGCAGATAACGAATTTTGCTACTTACTACTTTGCTAGAAGTGTTATCTTAAAAAATTAATTTTAAGATACTTGTCTCACAGTAAACATGTAAGTCTTCTTTCCTTCCTTCACCGCTACCGCCCTTTGTGGGTCTTGGCCTCCTGCACAATTTTTCTCCATCCGGCTCTATCCTTTGCCTCCTTCGTCTATGAAGGGAGCTTTCCAAGTCTCGGCAGATCTTCTTCCGCGCAATGCATCTGTCTTTCTCAGGGTATTCCTTTGGGTAGTTTCTGTTGCAGCTTCTATTGTGCTATCACTTTTACCCCTCTACTTGGCGATATCCTTCCTACATATCCCACCTATCGCAGACGTTGAAATTTACTACAGGAGCTTTTATTTCATCTTCAATGTTTTTTGTGAGTTTAGGATAGAGCAAAGGTAACGGAAGTGGTTTAATTACTTGCTCAAATTCATTATCATTCATTTTAAGAGTTTTATAAGAATTGGTCTTTAACTAAATATTTTGTTTTTGCTACATTAACTTGTTAATCGAATTCAAGGGCCTTTATAGCGAAGCATTGTAGAATTTTAGTACCTATATCTATTTCAATGTAGCGAAGTCTTTATAAAGTTCTATAACACGGTTCTTGGATCTACTAGTGATGACAATATATAATAGCAGAAGCTGCAATTTGCAATGTATTTGTGTAAAAACGTAAGTAGGTACATTATAAATTGTGGATATTAAATAAACAATATCGTGCAGCTAGTTTACTGTAATTTCAAATAGTTTATTGATATAGAAAATTAAATATCAAAATCGATGATTCTATGTCTAGTCACATGGTTCATGCTTTACTAATACTTATACATTAAGTATATCGAAACAATTGTTATTGTAAAAATAAATGCTTTCAATTTTATGTTTGGCACTAAAACTTCCATACTCTACGAGTGTACTATGGAGTATCACATATAATAGGAGAACCTCAGTTTAATCTTCAGTCCATTACAGCTGTTCTGTTATACACTGTTATACGCTACACTGCCCGCATTTCTAAGGTAACCATTCAGCGTCGTCATCTAAATTGCGAATAGGCTTGGAAGGGGATTCTGTAAGGTCTTCCTTGCTGCTGGCAACTTTATGGTACACCTTCTTGCCTGCATCCACTACATACTCGACGCCATCCGCTGTAATTTTAAATTAACTTTTGAAAAAAAAAGTGTGTGTGTGCAATTCACACAAGGCAAAAGTGAAACTTCAGAAAAGTAGCCTACGAGAGAATGAGATAAATATAAACTTGTATTCTATCACATTCTCTCGCAGGCTAAATCATATTTATGAATATGTTTGTCTCTTCTTGGTGTCGCTTTTTCGTTTAGTTCTTCGTTTCATCGAATTTTCAAATCACAACGATTTTAAAGAAGTTTCACTTCAACAATTCTCAATATTATAAGTTGTTAAAACTAAATCAGCAACTGTTGCACAAGGTAAACAATTTCTATGCTATTTTCTCCATAACTCGAATTTCCTGCTGGCTATTCAGTTTTTAAGCTACAAAATTAACAATCCAAATCAATTACTTAAGTACCTATAGTAAAGAAATAATCCGTAAATAGGCATGATGACTGTTTTTGAAAAATGGTCAGATTATGTTCGGAAGTATCTACTATTACGAAAAAATATCTTATTTCAGCAGAAAAATAAGGTTTGGTGGATAAAATTGGCATTTGAAATTTAAATTTTAAAATTGACGCCAAAACGTTCGGCGGTGTCATGGCGTCGTTTGTGACGTCACTATTGTTTTTACAAATGTACTCTGTGCAGTGTGCAGTAAACAATACCCCCCCCCCCTACGCCAGCCTGCGAATTTGGGATATTGAAATAAATAAAAATACGCATAGATGTATTTTTAATAGCACTTCTCAAAAATGTTTATTAGTTAAAAAGCACCCCCGTAGTTTATGAATAAAAAATTGGTAAATATCGCGCATATAAAACGCGCCTATAACGTCGATATCTTTTCAGATACTTACAATTCGGTACTTCTTATAATTTAAAAAAACTGCACCCTGCTTGAATCAAACTGCACCATCGCTGAAGATCCTTATAACGCAATATTAATTGCAAAAAGATATTAAAACTCAAGGTACCTATCAATCGCCGAACTTTACGGCGTCTTCGCGCATGCGCGGCGCTTTTGGGAGCAGGATCTCTCTTTAGCGGCAACTTCACGCAGATTACTACAGCCTATTAACGTCCACTGCTGGGCGCAGGCCTCCACTCTCATAGGAGAGAGGGAATTAGAGCTTAGACCCACCACGCTGCTCCAATGCGGGTTGGCGGGCTTTAACGACTATTATAATGTTAGTGATAATAACCGGGACCGACGGCTTAACGTGCTCTCCGAGGCACGGGGGTGAAACACCGCCAACTTCCAACTCCGGGCTGGCACTGAGAATTTCTTAATTTATGCCCGACCGGGAATCGAACCCCGGACCTCGTGATCCGCAGTCGACTATGCTAACCGCTAGACCAACAAGGCAGGGGGGGTGTAAACAATAGTGTTATTGTCAAAGCTCGAAAACAAACAATTGTGACGTCATTCGCTTCTTGGTGCTTTATCCAATATGGCGGATTGCTGTATTTTATAGTTTAATTTTATCAAAATAAATAGCAATCTCACTCGAAATAGAAAAATAAATACGTTTTTCATAATCCATTAATCCTATTTCATGAAATAAATTCATAATTTCATTGATTTTTGGTTACTGTCATCATGCCTATTGTTTGGGTATCTGGAACTTACCAATGACTCCGCCAGTCTTTCTGACCGCTTCGCCAATATTGTGTGCAGAGAAAGTATTAGGATCGATGTTGATATTTACTCCTTCTGTGCCATTGGGATGCTTGGGGCAACCGTTCTGCGATATGATCGACAGGTCGTACGGGTCCACTCCGAATGATGCTAATTTCGTACGCATCTGGAAGCAAAAAACATTCGTAAATTTTAATCAAATTTATGAAATTATAGCTTGAATAACTAATATATACGTACATTAACTTTGAGGGTACTTAAGCATAATCTAAACTACTTATTTCGCGCATTCATAAAAATGAATCAATTGTTAGACATCGTCCGTTAAATTACTTCAAGCACTTTTTGTTACTTTGACGTGGTACTATTAGGTGCTAATTTTGTGGTAATATCTTACCTTATCGACGTACATCTTATCAAGTTCTTTCGTTCTGGATAGAATGGTAGCAGAGCGACGATGCGCAAAAGTAACTTTTTGACAAGTAAACACTGCAGCGTAGGTGTTGTAATCAGTTGCCATTATTGTGTAGCTTGCAGATCCAGCCACGCCTGAAAAATTCGATAGAGAACGTAGTAAAGACAATCATCAAAATAAGTGATAAGCTATGAAAATTAAAGAAAATAATGTATTAAAATTAGAATTTAGCGGAAACCCTTTCATTAATCATTATAACACGTGGTTATATATATAAGTCCCGAGACTAAGTACTAAAACAAGGTTTTTTTTTATAAAATTATTTTTTATTCATCAACGTAGTCTCCTCCAAGAGCGATAAAGTCCCTCCAACGCTTTTCTAACTTTTATATCCCATGCGTGTAGAACGATTTGTCTTTGGCTTCAAAATAAGCCTCCGTTGCTGTGATAACTTCACTATTTGAGTCAAATTTCTTACCCTGGAGCATTTTGTTGAGATCTGCCATAGACTTAGAATTTTTTCGCTACGCTCAATAGACTGACAAAGCGTGGGAGCGAGAGGTATTTAGTTAATAAATACTGCCGCGAGCGAAAAAGAGATGAAAGAGAAAAGCGAAACAAAAGGCCAGTATGTCATTGTTTACGCGAGTAAGAGGCGATAGCGTCCCGGCCTATTCCAAGTCGAGGTGAATTTTATGCATGTAATTAATAGTCTTACGATTAAAACTTAAAATCTTTGTTCTGCCACCATGGTGTCTTGTTCAGTGAATGAATGTGACGTTACAAGACGTAATAACCCCGCATAAATACACGTTTCACAGGTAATTTCTGAATATTTTTCTGAATTATTCATAATCATTATTTCGTCATTTGTTGTTTGAAAATGAGGCAAAATAACTATTGAAAGCTTAGATAATAGGTTTCCTTCAAATTACATTGCTAAATGACGAATTTTTGGATATTTTGTGTAAAACTTAAAAACGTTTGGTTACGATAGGGATTGACAAAATGATGACGTCATAAGTATCGATAGTCGATAATCGTGTCTGCCGGTAGGTTTTACGTGATTGCTCATAAGCTTAAGTGTGTAGAGTACAATATAAAACACTACTTTCCTGTAAAAGAAAAGAACTAAATAAATATTTTCCTTAATTTTTGTTTTATTTGGCGTGTCTTAGATTTCATATGTATATGAAATATATATACATATGACTTGAGCGCCATATATGGTTATTATTTATTTTTATTAACTTGTCACTTATACATTATATCAGAGTATTATTGTAATGAATCAAATTAAACTACTTGCACCTTTTAAAAAAATAGCGGCGGAAAACCTACAATTTTTATGAAAAATCCCTGAAATTGCTCTATTGCACAAAAAAATTATAGTGTATATTTTCAGGCAGATTTTTTAAAAAACATCTCTGTTTTAAACGCCGCCGCCGCCGGCGACAGGCCATGTAACGTAGTACTGGTGAGCTTCGGTAGGTGGCGCGAACACATCACATCACATCACACTTCACATCACATCACACTTATATCCTTGTTTGTTACTCTTTAACGCGACAATGAATGAACCGATTTTGCGGAAATTTGTCTGTTTGGCACAGACATAGATTATAATTTGGAATAGCACATAGGCTACTTTTTATCCCGGAAAATTAAAGAGTTCCCGCGGGAATCAAAAAACTTTAATCCACGCGGACCAAGTCGCGGGCATCAGCTAGTAAGCTATAAAATAAAAAAAATTGTAGTCTTAGTGTAATTCTATAATAATAAAGTTAACAAAAAAAAACAAAAAAAAATTTGACCCATATTTAAATCAGATGCATATACCCTATTCGTTAATTATTAAGAGAGACTATTCGAAAACAGACCATAAGTATTTGATGTATCCAGCTAATGATGTTGCATTGTGTTGTAAAGCTGAAAAACTTTTTAGAGAAAACATGGTCATCTCATCAATAAATAATTTGTTACCTAGCTGTAGCTTTGTTGCTATTTGTGTATTTGATTTTTTTTAAATTAAAAGATAGTTTTATTTTACTTCGTTAAGCTAACTCATTAGAGTCCTATGATTTCACCAGTAAGACTATCGATAATACTATGCTAGAGTCAAGACAACACTATTTCACGCACACATTTACATTTCATTTTTAGGGTTCCGTAGCCAAATTTGGCAAAAACGGAACCCTTATAGATTCGTCATGTCTGTCTGTCTGTCTGTCTGTGTCCGTCCGAATGTCATAGCCACTTTTTTCCGAAACTATAAGAAATATACGGTTGAAACTTGGTAAGAAGATGTATTCTGTGAACCGCATTAAGATTTTCTTACAAAAATAGAAAAAAAACAATAAATTTTGGGGTTCCCCATACTTAGGACTGAAACTCAAAAATTTTTTTTTCATCTAACCCATACGTGTGGGGTATCTATGGATAGGTCTTCAAAAATGATATTGAGGTTTGCAATATCATTTTTTTCTAAACTGAATAGTTTGCGCGAGAGACACTTCCAAAGTGGTAAAATGTGTGTCCCCCCCCCCCTGTAACTTCTAAAATAAGAGAATGATAAAACTAAAAAAAATATATGATGTACATTACCATGCAAACTTCCACCGAAAATTGGTTTGAACGAGATCTAGTAAGTAGTTTTTATAATAATTTAAAATTTACTACATGTTTGTACGGAACCCTCGGTGCGCGAGTCCGACTCGCACTTGGCCGGTTTTTTGTAACACCGTAATCTGTCACTGTCGGTCTTGTACATTCTAAGCCTATGAGATCTGCAAACAGCCAGTAATCGCTGGGGGCCAAGTCTGGCGAATAAGGGGGATGAGGAAGCAATTCAAAGCCCAATTTCATTAATTTTGGCCATCGTTCTCACAGACTTTTGACAAGGCGCGTTGTCCTGGTGAAACACCACTTTCTTTTTGTTCATTTGAGGCCGTTTATCCGCAATTTCGTACTTCAATCGCTTCAATAAGCACATGTAATAGTCACTATTTATATTTTGCCCCTTTTCAAGGTAGTCGATGAAAAGTATTCCACGCGCATCCCAAAATATAGACGCCTTAACGTTACCGGCCGATTTCTGAGTCTTTTACCGCTTCGGACGGCTTTCACCAGCTCTCCACTCCGCTGACTGCCGATTGGATTCCGGAGTAAAATGGTGTATCCATGTTTCATCCACAACAACGTCGGTCGTCGGTATGGAGCAATCCATACCGACGTAAAAAATCCTTTTCATTGCGATTCATCAGCGCCAAACAGCTCTGAATCATTGATATTATGTTGTTCCTTTTGATCAGTTGTAAGCAAACGCGGCACCCACTTGGAAAAAAGCTTTTTCATGGCCAAATGTTTATGTAAAATAGTGAAAACACTACCAGCTGAAATCTTCACTATCTCGCGCACTTTTATCTTCCGATCTTCCATTACGATTTTGAGGACTTGGTTAATATTTTGTTGAGTCACTGCTTCATTTGGACGACCTGAGCGTTCCCCATCTTTTGTGTCCATGCGACCGCGTTTGAAGTCGGCATACCACCGACAAATGGTTGCTTTAGAGGGAGCTGATTCCGCATAACATTTTATAAACCATTGCTGTGCTTCAACGGTATTATTCCCATTAAAAAACAATGTTTTATCAACCCGCGAAACTCGTTTTTTTCCATTGTATCAAAACTACAAGCGTAGCGTAACTTAAATGTCTGCAAAATCAATATTATAATGTTCCATTTTTAATAATTTAATATAAAAAATTCTTTTTAAACAACCGACTTCAAACTCCCGCGCCAACTTTACAACAACAAGCACACGCTATACAAAGTACTTATTTTATTGTTGATATTTTAAAAACCGCTCGACCGATTTCGATAAAATTTATATGGGACCACGTCATGGGAAGTATGCCCTTTCAAATAAAAAAAGAATCATCCTAATCACCCAGTCAAAAGTTCTGAGGTAACAAACATGAGAACCTCCTCCTTTTTTTTTAAGTCGGTCGGTTTATTGAAGAAGGCCAGTACCTTTTAAAAATCAAAAGATTTTTTAATATATACGCCATTTCCGAGTTAGTCTCGGGACTTATTGAACGATCTATATTATAATGTATGTACAACTTTAGCTCTCTATTTCAAACTCGGTTGCTACGGGAAAAAATACTTACTTTCGTTTTCTTCAGTGTGGCGGACTAATAAAGTCATTAGGGTTTCTTTTTTACGATTTTGGTTCGAAAGCATAAAAAGCTAATAGGGGCACTTACTTAGCGGGAATCGTACTTTCATTCGGCCGGGAACTGCTGGATCAGGAACTGTTAAAATTCCAGTGTATCTGTTGATCAGAATCAATGTTGGATCAATCAATCAACATTTTAAAATAACAATATGTCTGCATGTTTTTTTTTTTTAAAAAGCTATTTTATAAACCTGTGCTATTATTTATTGCTTTATTTATATTATTTTCTCTGATTGTTCTTCAAACAGGTTCACCTTTTCCCGATAATTTGTAAAGCATTAACATACAGGCAGTTTGGTTCATAATAGTAAAACAATAAAATAGAATTATTTCAAACTTTTTTTTACCTATAGTCGTGTTCCAAAGGCGTTAATCCCAAAAGAAAGTGTTGTGACACCTGTTCCAGTTCATATGTGCCGGGCTCGTCGGTTCTTGTGAAGTTATATGTGATGCAGTGGGATGCTGTAGACGTCTTCTGGATGACGTACCAGACTCCCAACATCTAAAATAACAGCAAGTCTCTTTATTTAAAAATAGATTTGAATAAGAATTCACTGTTATCAGAGTCAATGACTCGTAAGGTCAAGTTCTTTGTTGACTGACCTAACATCAATACGCAGCTACCTCATTTTATATTGGTCATTTATCTACTATTATTATTTATTTACAAATAGTCATCAGTACTACTTACCTATTCTATGTTTTTATGCTAAACTACTTCGTCAATACGAAGAATATATTATTTTACTAGATGAAGCCCGCGACTTCGTCCGCGTGGTTTAAGTTTTTTCGATTCCGGCAGAAACTCCTTAATTTTCCAGGATAAAAAGTAGCCTATATGTCACTCTCCAGGTCCTCAACTATACCCATCAAAAATCACGTCGATCCGTCGCTCCGTTGCGGCGTGATTGAAGGACAAACCAACAAACAAACTGACTTTCGCATTTATAATATTAATATGATATAGGTACGTCAGGGTCATTAAGATTTTCGTGTATATAAATAATGATATTTAACTTAATCTTAGACAAGTTAATTAGACTTAATTAATAATGATTTATTCGTAAATAACGATTAAGTATAATGATATACTTAATCGTTATTTAGGGTTGATGAAAAAAGCTTATTAAAATTCCATTTATCACAATATGTCTGTAACTAAAAACAGTTGAACAATAAAACGTCTATCCCGTGGTGTGGGATGTCGTTGGAGAGGTAGTTGAAAAATATTGCAAGTGTGGTAGTAACCATTTTTCGATTCAGGGATCCTTTTACGAAATATTAAGCTTTAAAGTGCTAATTTTTTTTAGAGTCCACTTGGCCGGTTTTTATTAGTTATGTATGTATTATGCACATTAATGATATATTTTTAACCGACTTCCAAAAAAGGAGGAGGTTCTCAATTCGGCGCGTCTTTTTTTTTTTTTGTAATGTATGTGGGTGCATATCTCCGTGGCTTCTTAACCGATTTGAACAATTTTTTTTTCATTGGTTAGAAGAAGCTCACGAGGTGGTCCCATACAAAATTCTGACTCCAAATCCTCAATCCTGATGCTGTAGGTGTACCGTACTACATGAAATCATCAAAACTAGTGAGTAAGGAAATGTTGATGATGAATTAATATAGTAGGTATCAAGTCACGTGTACCTGTACGATACAACTCTGAGTCCCAACTCCTCAACCCTGATGCTGTAGGGTACAGAACTACTTGAAAAATAGCGATTTAAGATTTTTTTATAATGAATTAATATTGTAGGTGTCAAGCAACGACTTCATACTTAAACCCAATTTCCAACTCCTCAACTCTGATGCTGCATGGTACTGCACTCCTAAGCCGTAGGGATTTAGAGTACACTAAAAAGTTAAAAATAAAAATTCCAAAAAACCGACTTCCAAACTCACTGTAAAGTAAAAAATAATTTTGATTTCTACACACTATGTTGAAGTCGGGCGAGTATAACAAAGATAGGCATAGTTGACGCATCAGGCTCGCCCGACTTCAACATAGTGTGTAGAAATCAAAATTATTTTTTACTTTACAGTGGCCTTGGAAGTCGGTTTTTTGGAAAGAATTTTTACTTAAAGGGACATCGAATAAATATGTCACCGTAAGATTGCAAAGGCCGTTGGATTGTAATCTAACTAGCGATATTGTAAACTTTCGACAGATTACAATTTAACATTTATGTCGAGCCCTAACCTAACCTACAAGAAAGAGACAAGAAAACGTAAATAAAATGAATATTTCAAAAATTGACACTCGGACCATTGAACGGTTCACAATCCGTCGACAGTTTACAATATTGGTAGTTGGATTAGTTGGTTTTTGCAATCTTACGGTGACAAATACACTGATATAGATAGGTACTCGTAGAAAAGACAGATATGATCCCATATTATCCGATATTGATAAACTTTGACCCAGTGAATGCGCAGTACCTTTAGCTGTCTACCGACAAGACATACGTAGAAACAAGAATTAGTAAACGAGGATTATATTACATATATGGGAGTGCAGATGCAAGGAATCGGTAGAATTTATATTTTTGATTTGTAAAAAGAAGTATGCGAAGAAAAAATTTAAAAAAATTATTACCTGGTTCATATCAAATCCTGGCATAGGTTCTACTATTGGGCATGCCCCTAAATGATATGTATGTGAAAAAGCACTGGCACATATTGCTAATAACACCAAAACTGTTAGACGAGACATTTCAAAGGCTACAACCAGATGAATACAAAAAAATTACAACGTCCGTCGCCCGCAGCACTTAATGCACGACTAACAAGTTAAACGACTTGGAGACAATTTTATGTAATTTGAACTTCCTTGCTCCTCCCAAGTCATCACAATAATTTAAGTGAGTAATCGGTTCCTAAGAATTGAGTATTATAAACAGTTAGTAGGAAAAACTACGAAAACATAAGTTATTGCCCTCTTTATCTAAATTATGACTGAGCCAATAGGTATCTGGATGCTGGAATAATTACTGCAGTATGCGGTGATTCCAGAGAAGTCCTTCATATTATGTGATTATTGAGCTTTTATTTGGTACCTGGGTACTGAAATGGTATCAGTGAGAAATGTGCAAAGGAGTAGATGGGTTACTTGACCTACCCACAAATCACCATATGCCAATTTTCAGGGATAGCTTGTTCTGCGTTATTTATTGGCTTTCCTCTAACCTTAAGAATTTCATATTAATTTTGGAACAAAATTTGTATTGTTCAATTACTACCCTCTATGCAATAATTTAGCTTAGAATTTGCTAAATCAGAGGCCTATATTAATGATTGAAATATTTATCTAACGCTGCTGAATGTGGTCTGAAACATTTTCTATTTCGTACAAATGCTTTTTATTAAACTGCACATCTCTGCAAAAATTGTTAATTTTCAAGTATCTTACTGTATCTCCCAGCGAATCAACGTTGTAACAATAATTGTTATTAGTAACAATATTATCCTTTCGATCTTTATAATATCACGAAGACACATTAATCATCAAACTTTTGTCTTCATTTATTGTTTGCTTCAATAATCACATCGTATTTGGCTCTGTAACATATCTACACCTTGATGATGAAAAATCCTTTATAGTACACCAAGAAACACATACTTATAAACAATAAAAATAAAACAACGGTATTGGCGGCCTTATCGCTTTGAAGCGATCTATAACAGGCAACCATGCACCTATAGGCTACGCATCACATCATATGCTAAATCATATAGGTATAAATATAGTTAGGTAGGTATATCAGTCAAAGTTTTTTAAAGTTCAAGATGTCCTAGGTACTTAAATTATAATTTCGAAAGTGTGTTTATTTTTGTTAGTCTGTTGGTTTGTTCTTCAAACACGCCGCAGGATGGACATTGTTAAAGACTTGGAAAGTGACTCTGATTAGTTGCGATAAATCTGCAGCATCAGCACGTAAATCTGTACATCTCAATAAGCAGCAGTGAAAAAATTACGATACAGTGAGTCATAATGTAGATAACGAAACACGTTATAATTATGCAGTAGCACAAAGATTACTACGTGAGCCGTGACTCATTCAAGACTTCATAACAGTACACGTTGAGCTAAAAGCAAATGTTGCTGTTAATTAATACTATTGGACTAGATTCTTTGATAAAAAAGTTTTTTTTTAAGTATTCGGATTTCGGATTTGTATTTATATAAATGCCCGCGACTCCGTCCGCGTGTTTAAGTTTTTTTGATTCCCTCGGGAACTCCTTAATTTTCCGGGATAAAAGCCTATATTACTATCCCACGGTATAATCTCCCTATAATGGTGAAAAACGTACTTCTTCATCTTTTAACGAAAGCCCAAATGCTGTTTCATGGCTATAACTTGAGAAATTAAGTATTTTCATACAAACTCTCAACCCCTATCTCACCCCTTCGGGGGTGGAATTTTGTAAACTGTGAAACACATATGTTTTCATTTTCAACCCGCAGCTCATATATCAAGTTTCATGGCTATAACTTGAGAAATTAAGGACTTTCATACAAACTTTCAACCCCTATTTCACCCCTTCAGGGGTAGGATTTCGGGATAAAGAGTATCCTATGTACTACCTCGTAGTATGGGCTCAAATCGTGCCAAGTTTCGTTTGAATTCATTCAGTAGTTTCGGCTTGATGCGCGGCCAAGATACAGACAGACAGACAGACAGACAAAAATGAAAAAAAAATTACAGATTTGGCTTCAGTATCGAATAATGAGTGCCCTCCAAAAAAAATTTCAAAATATCTTCAATGTACAGAATTGGACCTGTTACAGTTTTATTATAAGTATAGATAAAGACGTATTTAATGCCAAATCACAAGCCCTAAATCTAAGTAGCACGATATCGAAGCTACAGTACCATTTTCCAACTGAGGCTAGAAACACCTTCTACAAAATTTCCTAAAGTAGGAACCTAGCAGAGATATAAAAAAATAAGATAGGTATACAATTTTAAAAACTACAAAAGACAATATGTAACATTAGAAAATAAGACTTAGGTACTATTAGCCGTAGTGGCACCTAGAAATTGTTTGGAGCCATACATTCTCATGCAGACTAAGAACCTGGCGATTTAAAGAAAGATGCTTAGCTTCGAACATATGATCAAGAAAATGGTAAGGGAGAACCATGTAAAGAAATTATGGTTAATGTGCCAAAAATCTAGAACTAAATAAAATATCTGGCCATAACAAAACAAGTCCAGAGTTCTCCAACACAATAAGTAAAGGAAATACGATTAGCTTTGAATTTGATGAAAAAACTAGTAAGGAAATAATTAGGTACCTACCTAATACAAATTATGGATAATGTGCCAAAAATTGAATGTAGAACTAAATGATATGGCTGGCCAGTGGCCATAACAAAACTAGTCCAGAGTTCTCAAACACAGAAATTTAACCCAACGATTTCGGTGCAGTAGCTCGACATTGCAGGGTTTTATTTCAGGCGCAGTTAAAATAATCTATATACGAGTAAATACTCGCTATAGCGAAATACCACTCACTAACTAATCACGATATCTCAGGAACTATAAAGCGCACAGACTTGAAATTTGGAAGGTAGATTCCTTCTATGGTGAAGACGCCAGCTAAGAAAGGGGTTTTAGAAAATTCATCCCTAAGGGGTTAAAATAGGGGTTGGAAGTTTGTATGAAAGTCCTTTGTTTCTGAAGTTAGAGACATGAAAATTGTTATTAGTTATAAATAATAAAAACCTGTATAGGTAAGCAATTTTACGAAAATGTACCCCGATAGGGGTGAAATGAGGGCTAGAAGCTTACATAAGGGTTCCAAGTTTTTGAAGTAAGAGACTTGAAAATCGGGATTTAGGTTATTAGTTTTTAGTTATGATAAACTGTGCAATTTTAGGAAAATCCACCCCAAAGGGGTGAAATGGGGGTGAAAGGTTTTAAATAATAAAAAAAAACCTGCATAAGCTATATAAAGCGTCTAATAGATAGGCTCTTTGCAGCGGGAAAATTTCATAATATCATAGGAAATCAACAATTGTACGCGGACGAAGTCGCGGGCGACCTCTAGTATTATAAATGCGAAAGTCAGTTTGTTTGTTGTTTTCTTGGTTTGTTGGTTTGTCCTTCAATCACGCTTCAACGGTGCAACGGATCGACGTGATTTTTGGCATGGGTATAGTTGAAGACCTGGAGAGTGACATACGCTACTTTATCCCAGAAAATTAAGGAGTTCCCGCGGGAATAATAAAAAACTTAAACCACGCGGACGAAGTCGCGGGCACCAGCTAGTATAAATATATATAGACGAAATCAGTATCTTTAAATCTATGAATTAGGAGTTATCCAATTAGCAAGGACTCTAAAATAGCTAAAAAAACATGATAGTTAGAGATACATAAGTTAAGTTTTAAAGTTTTCTTTTTCTTATTTTGCTTTTTGGCTCTTATTAGCATTCATAATAGGTATAGTATTCCTAATTTTGAAAGAAATAATGTTTTTTCTTTTACACCTAAGGTACACTTAATCAAACTTGTGAAATGTGAACATAATACACTAATCTGAATTCAGAATCGTTTGTTGTTATCCTATGGCTATAAAATTTTAGAGCACAATTTTCATTCCCAAAATATACTTACTTAAACATATCCTAAACACTGAACACGTCTGTCGTGTAGCTATCTAGGTACTTACGTAATATTTTCCGAAGATTAGTAGGGACCATAGTTGCAATACCTTTTTTATTTTTTTTATACGACTGCCTGAAAAAAGGAGTATATTGTTTTCAGGGTTCATGTATGTATGTATGTATGTATGTATGTAGGGGAGGTCAGCTCAAAGCGGCCATAGGAGACAAAGCGGCCACTCTTAATTTTTCGGTTGTTTGAAATGATAATGCGACGTTGCAGTTTTGTCGCATAAGAAACCTCCCGCCCCGCGCCGGGCAGTCATTCGGTAGCGATAGGAACGATCGCGTGGCTACAGTGTCAAAAATATTATTTTTGCATGTTTTGTTAAAAAAATGCAAGGTAAATTCATCCTGTTTTGATCATACCTCTTCATATTTAAATCCTTTTATAATACGTGTATTGTTTCTTATCTATTTGGCTTGATTTGTGCGAAATTTGCTCAAAAGTAAATGTATAAAAGTGTAAAAAGCCGAATTTTTAAACAATATGGCCGAATAAGGCAAAGCGGCCCGGGCAAAGCGGCCAACTGACCGTTTTGCCCTTATTAAAAAATATTATGATAAGATAGATAATGCTTAATTATTTTGTTTAGCTGGTGAACGATTATAAGAGAAAAACCAACCTGCAGGGATCATGGGATGAAAATCTTATGGCACGGGCGATCAAAACGAAAAAATAACAAAAGGCTGTGTAACTTCCATATTATGTTTAAAATATACCATACTACCTACTTAGCTAAGGTTAAAGAAATTGTAAGACCTTATGATTAAAATAATGAGAATACTACCTAGTTTTTAGTTAGTAGAAACTCAGACTGAGAATAAAATGTTATTGTTAATGTAAGAGCAGTATTTGTTGATTGTTAAAAATATTCAAATGTTAATAAAAACTAAACCTGCGTTAAAGTTTCTAAAAATTTATGCTTAATAAAAGTTTGATGACTGAAGTTTTCAAACTAAATAAGTTAATTTAAATTACTTTTAAGAATTATTATGATTAAAATAAGGCTAATGTTCTAGTTATATCTCAACTCGGACGGAGAAAATAGAAATAATTTGATTTTTATAATAGTATTAAAAAAACATTGATATTTTAATTACATTGAGTTTGAGGATATTTTTATAACTCTTTTAGTAAAATAATGATAATTACTTACTCAATAAACTGTATCTGATTAAATTTAAAATTATTTAGAAACTGAGAACTAGAAACTCAACTGAACTAGAAATTGAGTATAAGACGGGTAAAATTAATATCAAATGTTTCTTTAATAAATAATGTTCTTTTATATTTTTTGGTCAGTTTTATTTCGTCAAGCATGTTAAATTAAAAAAAAAAAACAATTATACGCAGTAACGTTGGGGCTGGCCACGTTGCCCTTGGCCCCCTGGCCGCTTTAGGCAGCCGCTCGGGCAAAGCGGTTTTTTTACAAGTTGCCGTAATTAAGACATAATATGCTTATTATTTAAATATTCGAGACCTTAAATATCATAAATCATGAATTTAATAAATTTCTTTCCCATCAGTATAAAATTCTTGTGGAAAATCAATCGTTTGATAGGTTTTTTCTTTACTCAAAGTTACGGTGGCCGTTTTGAGCTGACCTCCCCTATGTGAGTTTGTATATTCCACCATAACTTCTATACGCCTGAACCGATTTTGATAAATGAGGTATCGTTACAATCCCTAGCTTATTCCGGGTGACATAAGCTAGCAAAATTTAAAAAAGAATTGGTGGGGTGACCATAATCCCGCATTAAAGACTAAAGTTGAAAAAAAAAATTAGTAAATGAGATTGACTATATAATCATCATCTAGAAAATGATGAGTAGATTCCAAAAAATATGTAACACTATAGTTCAATATCCAGTGATTCACAAAAAAATATCATTTAATAAAAATGTGAATAAGATTCCAAAATCGTTACGTAGTAGACAGTTACGAGCCACGACAGAGCAGTCGTATTTTTTAATAATTTTAATTATATTCACTTGTTATTTAAATTGCAGACAAAATGGTGCTATCAGACAAAATGATACAACTTACCACCAAGTTAGCTAAGCGGATTGCGTATTACCTCTCCCACTTAGCTAAGAAGTGGTGAAATCTGTTGTAAAAACTTTCAATATCAATACAATAAGAGAGTTTGAACAAACTGGTGCTCTTGATAGTGTAAAAAGTGAAAACGTAGATGTTATATAATATTTTGTTTTAAAACCATTGATAATAAACAACAGGTAAGTGCTTTAAGTATAAATACCGAGATACTTTTAAAGAAATGTGTATCGTTAACTAAATGAAAGGAAATCTTAGGAAACGTATTGTTATAGGTATAATATGTTGTGCAGTCAATGTTAATAAGAAAAAGTAATTGTAAATAAAGCTTATTTTCACATTTTATGACCTCTCAAAAATTCATAAATACAAGAATATGCATTAAATTAGGTTTTAATTAAACATGTTAGCTTTTTTTATGCTATCCTGAATTTTTCAAATAAATTTTACCGCGTACTATATTAAAATCTTTCAATAGCAGTAAAATATATTTAATATCACAGGTTCATTAAACCCATTTTGATTAAGGTAGGGTCGTTGCATTAGCAGGTTTTTATATAAACCCCAATGTTTATTAGTTTTCATCGTGAAATCCGAAAAAAACTGATAAAGAACAAATTTAAAAACCAAGCAAAATGGTAAAAATATAAATGTCGTGTCCCAAAAACTGATCCTCGCCTCTGGTGACCAAAGAGCTGGCGCTTATTTAGCCCAACGGCTTAGCCTTGCCATTCAACGAGGTAATAGCTCCAGTGTTTTGGGCACCATGCCCATTAACGATCACTTGGACGGCGTGTATTTTTTGTGAATATAAAAAGTTTTTTAATTTATATTTTAATTTTAATTTATTTCTTAGTTTTAAATAAAATAACATTTGTGTTCTAAAACAAAATGGTAAATATATTTATGTCAAGGAATTATAAAAATTTATAAAAGGGAATTTTATTCTACCAAATGGAATATGATTTTACCAAATTAGTCTAATATTATAATATTGGTGGATCGACTCGACCTTTCGAGTATGACAATGTTGTTTGTCTTTAATATATGTCACCGTAAAATTGGAAAAACCGTTAGATTGTAATCTAACTAGCGAAATTGTAAACTGTCGACAGAAAACGTAATTTAAAAAATTATTTTTCGGTAGATTGTAGTAGCGCCCTACACTACCTGATTATTTATCTCGAACCCTAACCTAACCTACAAGAAAGAGACAAGAAAACGTAAATACAACGAATATTTAAAAAATTGACACTAAGAACATTGAACGATTCACAATCTGTCGACAGTTTACAATTTCGCTAGTTAGATTATAGTTAGGTAAATTATGTTGCTCACGTTGAATCTTTATTTATTCATTCGGCAGACATGGAACGTTGGTCGAACAAGGTAGCAGTAGTAACTGGGGCTAGTTCTGGGATCGGTGCATCCCTAAGCTTACGTCTGGCAGACCATGGAATGATCGTCGTCGGACTAGCTCGCAGGGCACACCTGATTGATGTAAGCAATGATTTTTATATGTAACTACGCCTTAATTAAATTAGTCACAGATGCAGACAAATCAGTCATAATTCTTTATTTACATTTTGGCTAGTAACTTCATTTGAAACTAATATCGATTACGTAGAAGGTAAAAGAGTCCTTGCTAGTAGGTAATCTATAAAAATGTCATTTTAAGACCCTGTGTAGCGTAAAAGGGGGTTTTTAAAAGCAGTGTATCCATCAAACGGTGACATAATGTATGCTTGTAAAAATAATTTGCTGTTTTCATGACCTTTAAGTAGCCATTTGACGCATCTCAAAACACAATTGTAGAAAAATGTCTGCATCGAAATTTATTTTAAACATACTTACCTCTTAATTTACCTTTTAAAGCAATTTTTCTCCCTATTGAAACCAATAATTAGCTCTAGAATATAATATATATGTCACCGTAAGATTGTAAAAACCGTAAGATTGTAATCTAACGCTTTTTTTTGATAGATTGTAAACAGTCGAAAGATTGTGAACCGTTCAATGTTTTAAGTGTCAATTTTTGAAATATTCATTGTATTTACGTTTTCTTGTCTCTTTCTTGTAGGTTAGGTTAGAGTTCGACATAAATAATCAAGTAGTATCGGGTTAATAAACCTAACAGATTACAATCCACCGAAAAATAATCCATTATATTGTAATCATTCGACAGTTTACAATTTCGCGAGATTATAATCTAACGGTTTTTACAATCTTACGGTGACATTATATCTATATAATAATATATAATATAAAATTCGTATTTCTAAATTAAACACATTGTCGGATTCATTTGTATTGAAAAGTAAATATTATTTTTTTTACAAATGATTTCATGCATTTTTTGCGACATGCCCTTGCTCGATATCACCCCCCCGCGCCTGTGTTTTTCATCTCGTGAGATCACAGCGCCTTTACAAAGAACATTAATGTAACGGGTACACAACGATTCGTATTAATCTATCTATTGATTTAAGTAAGTATAATATTTTTTATAATTATTCTTCAATAACATAAATAATAATATATTTAAGTGTATGCTCATTATTTTGCAGGAACTAAATGCAGAAGTAAAAGGAACAGGTAAAATTGTCTCTCGACAATGTGACATCTCTAAAGTAGAAGAAATAGAGGCCGCTTTTGAATGGGTGGAGAATAAATTCGGTGGTACGGATGTTCTGGTCAACAACGCTGGAATATTTAAACCAGGAAAGATAACAGGTGAAATTTACTAAAACTACTTCTCTACGAGTAGGTACATTGAACAACAACTATAAATGTGAAGGTTCTAAAATTAATTATTTTAATGATAATGATACTTACTTAGTTTATTTTAGATGCAACTGATGGTAAACTAAGCGACGATCTCATATTACTTACTATGGACGTGAACTATAAAGGATTAATCATGTGCACTAGACAAGCAGTTGCTTCAATGAAGAAGCGCAATTTTGATGGTCACATAATAAATATTAACAGGTAACTAACTTGGATTATTTTTTTTTAAATACAAAAGATGCATTGAGATAGAGGGTGATAATTAGAACTTGAGACTTTTCTTTAGCATTGGGACTTTTCTTTGGGAATTACTGTGATACGAAATTCTGCTAGTTCAAGCTCAACTTAACTCAAGTAGCAGTCAATATCGGAATTTAACAGAAGACGCAAAATCTCTGGTTTTAATTACGGTATAATACGAATTTAAGAACAATTTATGATGTTTTACATTGAAATGAGAATAATTGGTAAAAAAATATTTTTTTTACTTACGAGCCTTTATTGCTTACAGAAAAATCGTTATAATGCCGTCTTAATAATAATTTTTACTTTCTATTTCTACATAGGTAGTTATATATTATTTTGTTATGTTTTCCAGTTTGGCCGGTCATTACATACCTTTCCACTCGGATTTTAACATATATTCGAGCACCAAACACGCTATCACTGCTTTCACCGCAGCTCTTCTCAACGAGATGGCGGACGCTAGGAGAAAAATTAAAGTAACGGTAATAAGCTCATTTATTTAGCTTCATCCAAGTTTATTTGATGAAAATCATGCGACTGTATTTTCAATTCAATCAACACTCATATCGACTTATTTCGTTTTCATGAGGTAGGTACTAAAATTATACATCAACTAGTAGGGCGCGTGGGTGCGTGGCCCGCTAAAGCGGACCACGTAGTAGACCGCGTGGCCCACTGTCTACTTACTTGTTCTCCTTCTATCCTAGGGTTTACTGCCTACGTGTTCTGAAGTAAACAACACACTGCTATGCTAGCGAGCACAGTGGAAGCGCCAGCTACCAAGCGTCCGACAGACGTAAAAAAAAACTCATAAGAAAACAAAAAACAGAGACCCCCCTAAGAATTTAAAAGGGCCTATAAGTGTAAAAAAACCTTTCCAGACATGCATACAGTGTTGAAGTAAAAACACAAAGAAACCTTCCTCAGTTGATTAATATCAATATCATACCGCTGACGATTGGGTACCTTTGGGTGCCATTGAACTTCGCCATCTTGGCTTTCCTAACGGCAAACCGACAATTCTTCCATACAGAACAAATCTTGTAAAAAAAACCATATCAAAGTCATGCATATTTCTTACTTCCACTCTTCCATCTAGCATACTTTCTGAAATAGACACCTATGAAATTTTGGCTGTGCTCCTCCACCCATCGCTCAAACCCTCGATCATCATCGCTCATCATAAGTATATTTTTTTCTCCGAAAAATAAAGGAGAGTTCTTCTTTAAGAACAAATTTTGAAAAGGAACCGCATCAAAGTCTCGCATAGTTCAACCCTAAATTGTAGCCTCTTCAATATTCGCCATACATTTTCTATGGAAAAATAAATTCCGCCATCTTGCATTTTTTTCCTGTTCATCAAGTAGACCTTCATGTCCTGATCATCTTTTGCCAAGAAACCACTCCTCCAACTCTTATACTCTCCGAGATAGACACCGACGAAATTTGTATGGCGGCCATCTTAAATCCGCCATTTTGAAATTTTTTTCAGCTCACTGTCAATTGGATGAAGTTTCGAGTGACATTTGGTCGAGCACCCCCCACCTATCTTCAATACCCTGGCTGTGCTCTTCATCCGTCTTCGAAATCCTCAATCATCAGCTCTCTCCGTATTTTTCCTCTGAATGAATTTTTGTCTTCTATACGAAACGATGAGTAAAAAAAATTTTTTCATACAAAATTTTACAGGAGAGGTGATCAATGAGTGAGTCAATCAGCACAAGCAGCTATTTAAATATGTATATCTAGTGTTTCGCTCTGTGCGTAACCTATTTCACTATCTTCGGGTAACTGCGACGCGAGAATGATCAGCGCCTTTTGTAATATATTTAAATAGGTAATTTACAACGGCAGTAGCTGTGGACACTTCGACATTAATTTGACAGTTGTACTTAAGGAGTGAGGGGGCTTTGTATGAAACTACCCAACGATCATTGATTTTAATTTTTCTACCTCTATATGTTATTTCAGCTAACTGCCACAAAAACGTGAACGAAATTTCCAAAAACACAAATAAGAATACAAAATGGCCGCCATCTCGTCTCACAGAAACATTATACATAGTTTTATAATTTTCCCGTGAACTTTCAATTTTTCACCCAGCCGAAATATGATGATTGCCCCTGAAAAAAGGCCATGTTGAAAATCACTTTTAATTTGATAAATTCCAGTGCTGCAAGACCTCGGCGACAAAAATCCTAAACATCATTCGTACAAGAGTAGGTACGTAGTTGCTTGTACTCGAATTTTGCAAAAAATACGTATTTCGATTTTTTTATTTTTGGGGTAAATCTTGAAAATTTCCCGAGAAATGGGATATTTGTTTTCCCAATCCATACCTCGAGTCTGTACCTACACACCATCGCCCCGTAGAAGTCGAAACGCTCTGACGCTGCCAACTGTGAGAAATTTGAAGTTAAAAATTGTGTTTTTAACGCAATACGATACGCCGAACGTTCAATTCTTTCTTTCTTTCTTAAAGAGTACGTTCAAATCAAAGGTTCCTGTAAATTTCCTGTCAATTAACAAAGATTTACAAAATGGCGCTGATTGGTAACAGTTTCCTGTTTTGTAATCCCAGGGAGCGCTCGTAATTATAATGTAAAATCGACGACAGTACAATTGCAGGATGTGTGCGATTTGGGGTGTACGTACGGGTACGTTGGTAGGCGGGTATGTTGGTAGACGGGTATGTTTTAGGCGGGTATGTTGGTGGGCGGGTATGGTGGTAGGCGGGTATGATTATAGGCGGGTATGGTGATAGGCGGGTATGTAGGTAAGTGGTTATGTTGTTAGACGAGTATGTTGGTAGGCGGGTATGTCGGTAAGTGGGTATGTCGGTATGCGGGTATGTTGGTAGGCGGTTGGTAGGTAATTTTATGTTTTTTTATTTTCATGCATTTGGTCCAACCCTATCTTTCTTCCGGCCGTGCTCTTCATCCGTTTCCGAAATCCTTAATCGTCAACTCGCTTAACATATTTTGTGCTCCCAAAGATTCGTTAGAATAAGAGCCCTTTAATTAAAACAAAGTATGAAAAGGAACCCTATGTACCCAGTCTTTTCCTTTATAATTTGGTATGGAAAAAAAATCCGCCATCTTGATTTTTTCACATTTCGCTAAATAGACCTCCTCGTCCTGATCATCTCTTGCCACGAAACCACACTTCCATCTCTTATACTCTCCGAGATAGACACTGACGAAATATGTATGGCGGCCATCTTGAATCCACCATTTTGGAGTTTTTTTTTAAACTCACCGCCAATTGGGTGAGGTTCGAGTGACATTATTTTGTTCGAGCACCTATCTTCAATACCTTGGCCGTGCTCTTTGCCCGTCTCCGAAATCCTCAATCATCAGCTGTCTCTAGTTTTAAATCGCTATTTTTAAGGAGTTCTGTACCCTGCAGCATCAGGGTTGAGGAGTTGGGACTTGGGTTTAAGTATGAAGTCGTTGCTTGACACCCACAATATGAATTCCCCATAAAAAAATCCTAAATCGCTATTTTTAAGGAGTTCTGTACCCTGCAGCATCAGGGTTGAGGAGTCGGGACTGGAGTTGAATCGTATACACGTGACTTGATACTTACTATATGAATTCACCATCAAAACTGCTTAACTCCCTAGTTTTGAGTCGTAAGTATACCTACAGCATCAGGATTGAGGATTTGGAGTCAAATTTTTTTATGGGACCATCTCGCGAGGTTCCTCTAACCACTGAAAAAAAAATTTTTCAATTCGGTTTGGAAACCACGGAGATATGCGGTAACATACATTTAAAAAAATATATATATATGTATATACACGCCGAATTGAGAACCTCCTTTTTTGGAAGTCGGTTAAAAAAGGCCGCCACCTCGTTTAACAGAAACATTTTACATAGTTTTATAATTTTCCCGTAAACTACAGGATATATCGCTCCTGACAACCTTTCAATTTTTCATCTCGCTCGCACCCAGCCGATATGATCGCCTCTGAAAAAGACCATGTCGAAAATCACTTTTACTTTGATAAATTCCAGTGTTGCTAGACCTCGGCGACGAAAATATCCAAATGTCATTCGTACAAAAGAGACACGTGGTTGCTCGTACTCGAATTTTACAAAAATACGTATTTCGATGTTTTTATGTTTGGGGAAAATCTTGAAAATTTTCCGAGAAATGGGGTAATTTTTTTCCCCAACCCATACCTCAAGTCTGTACACACAATCGCCCCGAAGAAGTTGAAACGCTCCGACGTTGCCGACTGTGAGGAAATTTAATTTTAAAATTGCGTTTTTGCGTACCTCAAACCGAACGGCAGCCACGACAGCCGCCATCTTGAATTTTTAAAAACCACTCCCATTCTGTCAAAATACAGGATAATTGTAGGCGAAAAAAGAAAAAAATATTATGCTCGACCACGCCGTTTCGGATCTGTGGCGCCGCGGTTCGGGGTCGAAAAATCAAAAATTACAAAACACTACAGCTCGGCCGCCATCTTGTTATTCCAATTTTTTTACTTTTTTTATTGATTGTTTACTAATTTCTTCAACAGTTGCGAGTTTTAACGAAATCGATTGAAAAACAGAAGAGTTGCAAGAATCACGTCGGCCGCCATCTTGTTTTTCCGAAATTACATAATTTTTCTTCACTCGAATCCCGCACTCGAACACATCTCTTAGAATTAGAATTAGAATTAGAATTTATTTATTTGCTGAATATGAGTATGTACAGATGTTTACAATTTTTTAGCGTCCTTCACATTCTACTATAAATTAGCATGCAAATATTTAATGTAAGTACTCATTAGGAATAGTATTATATTTAAAAATTATTCTAATGAGATTAAAATAATTATGATCATGACAAAAAAAAAAAAAAAAGAACGTCCATATTAAAATGAAATTCACTTAAACAGTCACATTATGCCAATTTAAATAAATAATATGTCAATTAATTGTTAAAAAAATTCAGATAAAGAATAAAAAGATTTGTCACACAACCAACGAAAGAGATTTCTTTTAAAGCTACTTGTATTTTGATTTTTCAGGTTGTTATCTAATTTATTATAAATTTTAACACACATGGCATGCGGAGATTTACACGTTTGCTGTAAATTATAGTTAGTAGTGCATAGTCGATTTTTGTTTCTTGTTATATTATAATCTCTGGTACATCATTGCATTGTTTTCTGGCTCTTTCCGTTTCAAAATCTTGCATAGTTCTACACTTGTAGCCTCTTCAGTATTCGCCATATATTTTCTATGAAAAAAAAAATCCGCCATCTTGAACTTTTTTCCTGTTCATCAAGTAGACCTTCAGGTCCTGATCATCTTTTGCCAAGAAACCACACTTCCATCTTTTATACTTTCTGAGATAGACACCAAATAAATTTGTATGGCAGCCATCTTAAATCCGCCATTTTGAATTTTTTTTTTGCTCATTGTCTTTTGGATGAAGTTTTGAATGACATTTGGTCGAGCACCCCCCACCTATCTTTAATACCTTGGCCGTGCTCTTAACCCGTCTCCAAAATCTTCAATCATCAGCTGTCTCCATTTTCTTCAAGTTATATTTTCTGACATCTATACGAAAACATCAGTGAAAAAAAAATTTTTCATACAAAATTTTACAGGAGGAAGTTTTTGGGGAAAATCTCGAAAACTACCCAAAATGTGGCAACACTGTTTAGATATCTCGATACTGCCGGTCGAGCTGCACAATCGATCCATACATGTCAACTTTCCCAAATGTTGCCAACTGCCTCAAAATCATGATCGAAATTTTCAAAAACACAAAAAGAATACAAAATGGCCACCACCTCGTTTCGCAGAAACATTTTACTTAGTTTCATAATTTTCCCGTGAACTACAGGATATACCGCTCCTGATGACGTTTCAATTTTTCATCTCGCTCACTCCCAGTTGAAATGATTGCTCCTGAAAAGAGACCATGTCGAAAATCACTTTTACTTTGATAAATTCCAGTGTTGCCAGACCTCGGCGACGAAAATACCCAAATGTCATTCGTACAAGTAGGACACGTGGTTGCTCGTACTCGAACTTTGCAAAAAATACGTATTTCGATTTTTTTATTTTTGGCGTAAATCTTGAAAATTTCCCTAGAAATGGGGTAATTTTTTTTTTCCCAATCCATACTTCGAATCTGTACACACAATCGCCCCCTAGAAGTCGAAACGCTCCGATGTTGCCATCTGTAAGAAATTTGAATTTTAAAATTGCGTTTTTTCGTACCTCAAACCGAACGGCAGCCACGACAGCCGCCATCTTGAATTTTTGAAAATCACTCCCATTCTGTCAAAATACAGGATAATTGTAGGTGAAAAAAGAAAAAAAATATTATGCTCGACCACGCCGTTTCGGATCTGTGGCGCCGCGGTTCGGGGTCGAAAAATCTAAAATTTCTAAACATTACAGCTCGGCCGCCATCTTGTTTTTCCAACTTTTTCCACTTTTTCTATCGATCGTTTACTAATTTCTTCAATAGTTGCGAGTTTTAACGAAATCGGTTGGAAAACAAAAGAGTTGCGAGAATCACGTCGGCCGCCATCTTGTTTTCCGAAATGTCAATAGTTTTTCCTTTCCCTCATCCCGCACCCGAACACATCTCCCGTACATCATTGTATCGTTTTCTGTCTCTTTCTAGGAGAAACAATTCTGTCAATGAGTCAGTGGTAATTGAGCTAAATGTCTTCAATGTAGTGTAGGGGGAATGGGATAATTGCGAACACTGAAGGGAGAATTGAAATAAAAAAAACCAAATTAAATTAAAAATGCCATTTAGTACTGAAAGTTTACTTAAACTAATACGTTTTCAGTTCTCATAATCAATATAGATAAATTTTACATATAAAATGAAATTCTAACCAAAAACAAAACCTTGGTGTCCGGGGTAATTACGGACATAGTAATCTAATTGGTACGGTTGGTAAGTTACAGATAAGCCTCCATATTTAAGGTTTAGTCTGCAAATGCTGTAAGGTTCTTCACACCTTTTAGTTATCACATTCTTTTCACTCTCTTTCATCAGATCCTTATTTTTCTTATTTTTAAGTAGCAACTGCTTTTCCTAATGGCAGTATTTTGTTCTTGGCTTCCTGAATGGCTCTTTCTATATCTTTTTACATACATTTAGTCTGAATAAATTATGTAAAATATAATTATTTTATTTTTTAGGTGTAGGATGAACGGTCGAGAATCACCCCATTCAAATCGTCCGCCTTTAGCCGACACCATAAAGAAACGCAAAACTTTATTTTTATTCGAGGTTCGAATCGCGTGATGCGTGCAGCGACTACTTGAACACGTTCTCACATTAGATGTCATTACACTTAAAATATACCGGATTTCTATGTAAAACCGAAAATATTATGCACTTAATCAATTTTACTCTCAAATTAGATAGAATTGTTGAAAAAGAAATAAGTTAACATACCTTGTACAGCTCGTGCGGTCTCACTTCACCACTTTCTGATTGGCACTACGTTTTGGCTCAACTCTCGATTGCAACACTAGGTATATAACTTAAATTCTTTTCTAACTTAGCTAAACTGGCCTGTCTGCCATTACCCGCAGTACGTGATTACCCCACTCTCCCCTACATTATGACTTACATAAGTAGGTACCGGGAACTCCAGATTAACTCTGAAGTAGTACTACACTAATTGTACCTAGGAGTCACCTGAGGGTACTCCTAATGTTTTTACCGATTGTACCGAGTGAATTGGTTATAATTGACATAAAGCATATAATTGCGTGATAAAACTTCAGATTTCTATTCGCTAATCTTGAAGCTGCAAAATGATAAGGTCCATAAACCTTGAAGACGGCGGCTCTTAGTTATTCAGGAAAACCTCTCTGTAACTTTCGAATCTCCTATGCTCCTGCTTATTTAGCCCACTTCACTATCTACAGACTCTCATACAGACTACAAGGTACGACGTCAGCTGATGTGTGATCGCAAATAGGGACTACCGTGTACTAGGTAGGTGTTTTATTCCACTGCAGGTTATGAAACACCATAAACATCTTACCATCAAATGAGATCGCAGTCAAGGGCTAACTTGTAGTGGAATAAAAAAACCTTCACTTAATAATACCCTGCCTTCTACTACTATCGATTTATCAGTAAAATAAAATATTAGTATTTTTAATCTTTGAATAGCTAATCATGAAGGAAAGCTACGACATTATTCTTTGTAAGTTAGCAATGTTTCTGAACTACCTATAGAATTTAAATAAACTTTGTGTTGCATTTATTTCAGAGCATTTCTCCTGGACTCGTGCGTACTGAAATAACCATCGGACATAGTGCTGATCAGCCGATTTTAGAGCCTGGTGAAGTAGCCGATGCTATTTTATATGTCATTTCCACACCTCCAAATGTTAATGTAAGTTCTAGACGTATTCATATAGGTAGGATTTTCCTTGGAACAAGCGGTAGGCTAAAAGTCATATATACTTCCGCATAGATAGACAAATACATATTTAGATAAATTCTTTATTGTCACACAAGACATAGAAATACAAAGAAAAAGAAAAAAAAGCATAATACAAACTCAAGATTAAAATTTCGATTAAGTGATAGAACTCGGGACGGCAAGCTCCAGTTCATCTCTTTCAATCTCTTTCTTTTCGGGGTGAGCCAACAATTTTGTAATAATTAACTTATAACGTACCGTATACAAAGTTTGGTTTAAGTAGAGGAAAAATACGAATAATATGTATTGTGTAGATTTTTCGAGTTATGTGAATTATAGAATTTGTATCTACTAACTACTAAGTAGCTATTAGATATAGGCAAGCATCTCATTCAGTAAAAAGCGAACACCTGACTCACACACTCACTGACTGACTGACTTATCAACGCCCAGCCCTTGCCTAGAAAGCTGAAATTTTGGTTGAGGAAAACACAGGATGAGGTTCCTTTATAATAGTGACAAGAAATTATAGCCGGATTTAGGATAAGCGAGTAAGAATACTAAAAGCTCTTTCAGACGTACCTACTTATGTAAATTGAAAAAAAATATTGTACCAACTCTTTGTTACAGATTAGTGAACTTGGAATCCTATCGACTGCAGAGAAAAAATTATAAAACGCACCAAACATATTATATAATACTTAATTTATCTATTTTTATTAATTTTAATGCATTACAATAATTGTAATTAACTGGATGAAGCAGAGAAGACAGAAGATGACGACGATGATGAGGCAACGCCCAGGAGAGAAGTTCCAAATTGAAACAGTGTCCGTAAGACGTCTAGCGTGATAGTCCAAAGAGGCGATGGCCCTGCGTCTTCTGCTGGCGTTTGTTGACCCTATAAAAATAAAAACAAATTGACCACATTGAGTGTTATTTATAACTTGTAGTTCACACAGCTTTGGGAAATGGTTGCATGGGGATTCGTAATCGCTGGGAATCGAAAGGTTAAAGGTTGACTGTCGACACATCGCGATTGGCCTTAGGCCTAGGAAATCCTCATTCCTCAGAAATAACCAGATTTCATACGGAGCCTATACCTACCTACTTCGGCTTCTGTCTAACCTAACGAGTGTATAGTCCAATCTGGAAGTTATTTTTCCAGTCCACTGCTTTTGGATACGCAATCCTGATTGAATCACTATACTTAATTATTGTATACCAAAGCTGAATTGGAAAAATAGAGTTTCAGCTTTGGACTAGAAAATTAGGAACGTCTAGATTGGAAGGAATAATATTTTTGAGACTATTAATATAGGTTTTGTATGTTTTTGCCACAAACAGTAATTGGAAAACCACTTTGTCACTTTTACATTAAAAAAAACATTTTTAAAAACAAGCTTTTATCGTCTGCCATATTGAATTTAGAGTGACGTCATTTTATTTTTCGTAAATTCTTCCTTTTATTGATATCGCAATGTCGTGCATAAAAAATAATAGTCATCTTTGGGAGTCCGCCATGTTGGAGCCGTGCTAATGTCTAATTTTTTATTTTAATAATATTATATGATGTTAAACTATGCCTATTATTGTGATTTTAATGTATGTTGTATTTTCTAGGTATAATAATGTTGTGTACACATCCTTAGGGTTGTTGCTTGGATCCTGTTTTGAATTTCTTATATTTTGACGATGTTTTGGTGGCAACCTCTTTTGTGTAGGTACCTTTGCAATAAAATAAAATAAAATAACCATGTCATGATTTCAGTTCAATCGGTTGGGGTGGGTTGGGGTCTGCCGTGTGGGGATATTGTTGATACATTTGGTAGATTATTTAATGTAGATTATTTTCGCCATTTTTTCAAATACCGCACTCTGGGAGACAAATAGCAAATGGAAGGAAAAAGGTATATTCTAGTAGTAATAAGACTAAAAATAACTCAACAATAAAGATTATTTCGGAATCTATTGTACCTAATTCTATTGTAGTAACTAGTATCGTAGAGTCCTCACCCCAGAGATATATTATTCTTCTATTTTGACGTGGTTTATCGGGTTAAATTCCGCTGATGGATATTGGGTCTATTGGGTCAGTCTTAAAATCAGCTTTACATTTTTTATTTTAGGGTTCCAATACAAAGCTTGTAAAAGTAGCCTGAGCTATAAGTATTTTGTATGCCTGTAGTCAGAGCGTTACAAAATTACTAGACTAACATCATTGATCAGTGATGACAAAATGGTCTAACTCTCAAGGCTCAACTGACTGCCGTATATGTAGATCAGTATAGAGCTTTTTTATACATAAATAGTGAATTGGTGCTGGACTGCTTTTATACTTAACTCAAAATAAATAGAATGCGTGCTGAGTATAGTTATAATATCAGTAATTACTACGTCATTAAGACGAATCCTGCTATTTATGGTGTCATGTACCTACTAAGCTTTTTATCATGGTAAGATGGGAGCTTTTATTGATGCTTCAAAAAATGATTGCTCTTCTAGGTTTACTGAAGTACAATGCTTGTAGTCATTCATAATACTTACCATTTATAATATATTTCTGAATTGAGAATTTCATGTTGAGTCTGTCTCAAAGACTACTTAAAGGCTAATTGAGCAAATTTTTGTTTCTGAATTGATATTTAGCCGATTTCTCAATTAAGCATTCAAGCAAAATCAGCAAGTTCCATCTCTCAAACCAATAATAAATAAAATAAATAAATAAAATAGCTTTTATTATTCCTTACACACAAATACATAGTTGCGCAGCGCCTACGCTATGGCCTACACTACAGTTTATTTTACATTATAATTAAATAACAATTTAATCCTTAATAAGTATTTCTTAAGTAGGTACCTAGGTACCTCTCAAACCAATACACAATATCAATTCATAAACAAAAATTTGCTTAAGTAATTAGTCCTTAAGTAGTCTTTGAGACAGACTCAACATGAAATTCTCAATTCAGAAACCGGACGTAAATCGTTGGAATATCGTCTTACAACTTTGCTGAAATAATTTGATATGCTCTAATTATACACTCCTTAACTTTGCCTGGCACACATCGCTACTAGGGGAGCCGCCTTTTTTATTCTACTTTCTTCTTCTTGGTATTGTCTCTATATCTTTATCCTTAAGATGTGGTGTACAAATAAAGAGTGAAAAAAAAATAAAACATAATGACTATTTTTTTATTACACTATTATGGCATATTGAAGTTTATTGTTATTTAAATCAACCGAATGAAGCAGAGAAAACAGAAGATGATGACGACGACGAGGCCATGCCCAGGAGAGAAGTTCCAAATTGAAAAAATGCCCGTAAAATGTCAAGCTTCAAAGTCATAAGAGGTGACGAGCCTGCGCCTTCAGTTGGCGTTTGGTTACCCTGTAAAAATAAATTAATATTAGTACGATACGATAATTTTTACTCATAATTTATATAGGTAGGTAAATAAATTGAATTGACATATATAAAGAAATCACAGTGATAGTACCTAAAGAGCAATTGAATAAAACAGAAAATAATTGTAGTGGCAATACATATAATATAATAAAAAGAACAAGTCTAAAATTAGTAAGGTACGAAAAGATATAGAATATACGAATATAGAAGGAATACGAGATTTAATAAAAATACAAGTTTAATCAGACAGCACCTTAACTCGATAAATAAATACCTACTTAATTAGTAATCCATTAATAAGTAGGTAATAAAAGTGGATTAACAAAAACCGCGGCATTTATTTAGAGTTTTGAAAATCTTATTATTCGCTGTTTGCCTCTACAATCTATTAGTTAAGTGTGGTTTTCAATATTTTTAAATTATATTATTTTAAAATCTTCATGATCCAATGATGGAAGCTTGATTAGATCTGAAGGTGTCGTCTCATGGGGTGAGATCCTGAACTGCCTTTGGACATGTCTCCAAGAAGACCCATTAGAAGGCTGACAAAAAATCCAGCCGAATCTTTCATTTCCATATTATTTTCTTCTGAACCCGCATCGGGATCACCTCCCTGAAATTTGAAGTGGTTGTAAATTTGAAAAATGTTTAATTTTCAATAATATAATTAATATACCTGTGTCGTAATTACAGGACGTTAAAAAGTTTTTAAACATGTTTACAAAAATATTATTTACCTAGGCAATAGGTAAATAATATTTTTGTAAACATGTTACGACAGAATAGGTAATAAGTATGTTGTACGTTACGTAATTAAACTTAAGTAGGTAATATTAATAATTATAAGAAATATTCTTGTTACTTACGGCACTCGTGCCTTTCACTAGTTTGCTTAACAATTTACCAAAGAAGGCACCGTTGTTTTTCTGAAATCATAAAATTATTAAAATTTATTCTATAAAAATAAATATATAAATTGATTTTCTTTCATAGAACTTAAAGATAAAAATAATACACACCGCGCCTCCGCCTGTGATTGTATCTAATGACGTCAATAAATAACTAGCTAGTATTTCACCTGGGTTCTCCTCACCTTCGGACTGTAAATTACATTTTGATTAGGTGTTATTGAATTTATAAGATATTTTTATTTTCAAGATGAGTCTTAATTTTTTTTGTAAACATACCAATAGTCCAACAAAAAGGCCTATTCCTGATGCAATTAGAGCATTAAGGTCGATACCGTCACCCTAAAATTAAAACAATAGGTAATTCATTCGAATTCTTCATTTACAAAAATCGTAATTTTAAAAGTCAATTGAGAAAGGAATACTCACGCTCAGGTTTACAACAATTCCGCTTACTGCCGCAAGCAATGATCCCAAATCAGATTGCCCGTCTTCCTAAAACCAAGCCAAGAAAAACAAGAGTACAGGCACAGGTACAATTAATTAAGTAGGTAAATAAATTAAAAATATAGATTTTGTGATAGTCAAAATAAGTATCATGTACAAACTTACGCCTCCACTAAGACCAGCAAGAAGACCCAAAATGCCACCACCCTCGCCATCTCCTCCTCCTGGTGGTTCATCATATTCATCATTGTCAATATCAACTGAATTCTCATTTGATTTATTTCTTTCATCGTCGTTTTCCAAACTTTCTCCTGAATTATTATCATCATCAGATTCATCAGATTCGCTTTTGGAATTCTCGATTTCAATATTATCATTCGTTTTCTTAAGTTCTTTTAAAACTGGAGGTGGTTTTAAGCCAGCTATATAGTTGTTATCGATTTCTCTTCTAATGATAATCTTAGGTTTACTGCTTTTTACGATTTCTTTTAAGATCTTCTGCATTGATCTCTAAAATAATCATAATAATTAAGCTTATTGCATGCTTGGAAGTGTATAGCGAAAAGAGTTAATAATTAATTCAATGTAACTATTTATTTTTTATTATATTTATAAGATGTTTACTTACCATTAATGATCTTGAATAGGTGCAACAACCCAGTTTATTTTTAAAAGTGCATTTAGATTTGCAATTCTTTCTTTTTTTGCAAAATTTTTGGTTTCTCGCAACGGTCAACACACAACACACAGTCCAAGGCTTTGTTAAAAAAAAAAAACGTGCTGAGCCAAAGTGAACAGGAAAATCTGCTTTTTTTCACTCTCTCTTTCACTCAAATAAAAACGGTGTTTAAAAAGTAAAGATATAATTATAAGTGGGTTCTTTTACTCTTGCAGTAACACCAGTGCAAAAATGCTTGTGATATTTTATAAGTACCTAGAAGCTAAAATAACAATATAAAAACACGCACACATATATTTACATATAATTATGTAAAACGCGGTATTAATAAAGCACAATGATTAGAATGTATTACCCCTTGCTTTTGTAGTATTTGTACATTTTAAAGACGAATTATTTCTAAATTACAAAGAATAGTATATATTTGTCAAACTCACACTTGAACTTGATCCTGGAAGGAAAGCAGTCACTAAGTTGAGCAAGCTGAACAAATTGCTACCACCCGAATCATCTTGTGGGTACGAGGGGAACTCGTCGTCATCATCGTCACTGAAAGCCACTGGTCCTGGCTGATCTGAATTTACGTCATTATTTAAATCTTTATCATTGGTTACAGTTGTTTTTGAATCTCCATTCTGAAATTATTAAAGTTAAGTAATATTATTCTCTTAATAAAGATGCTAGAAGAACTTTATAACAAAACATAGGTTATCCATAATATTTAATTAGGTATAATGTATATTTTTTACTTTTTAAATATAACTAAGTATTCGTTTGATTTAAGCAACAAGAGCACTTCAAGCATAGATTTAAAGATATACTAACGTATACACTAACGGTGCATCATCTTTTTTTATTAAAAATAATACAATAGAACTTACTAGCTAGCCTAACCTAATTACTATATAAATCATGCCCGCGTGGAATGGTGGCAAGAATGCTGGCTGCATTTCCGCGCTGGACAGCCAGGCTGATCCTTTGCGCAAACAATGCCAGCCCTTCTGGCCCCAGATGAGGCAATTAACCGCGGTGAAATATCTCGTAAAAAAATTTTGGCACTAAGACTCCATGGCCCCAGGGTCTCCACGGCAAACGGAACAAATATGTAACTCTCTATGAGAGAGGCATACTTCCGCCGCTTGCCGGTTTCAGCCTTTTCTACTGCGGCTCCCGGCCTTGATGCTGTCTCCCTGATATGACACGGGGCCAATGTGTCTACGCATGTTGCGTCCCACATTAGCGCCCAGTTCCCGTTCCCAGGGAACCAGCGTCAATCCATCAGGTCTCTTGCCATCATCCCGACTTATCCCTGCCGGCTCAATGAGCGCAGGAATATCATCAGCATCATCTTATATTTATATAAAAATGAATCCCTATTTCCCTTGGTCACGGCAATACACTTGAACGGCTGGATCAATTTCGCTAATTCTTTTTTTGTTGTTTGTTTGGACCCCGGGATGTCTTCGTCCGCGTGGTTTAAGTTTTTTGTTATTCCCGCGGGAACTCCTTAATTTTCCGGGATAAAAAGTAACCTTTGTCGCCCTCCAGGTCCTCACCTATATCCATGCCAAAAACCAATCAAATCGTCAATCCGTTGCTCCGTTGCGGCGTGATTGAAGGACAAACCAACAAACCAATAAACCAACAAACCAACAAACAAACACACTTTCGCATTTATAATATTATAGTATGATTGGACCCTGTAGGGGGCGCTGCAATCTGTTTCGACGTTCTAGGCAGGACAAAGTCTGCAGGGCCCACTAGTACACGTATATAATAGAATACAATAAATTAATTATTACTACAATTCACGTACCTATTTAAAGTGAATGTCACAAAACTTCCTTGACATAAACATTCATTTAATAAACCTTTCCTCGTATCGCATTGCAAAATATAATTTTGAAAATTAATAAAGATGCAGCTTGAAGTGTCGCAAACATATTTTTTTTACTGTCTCAATTTTAAAGTAAGTATATTAAAATTATTATATATTTTTGATACAGGCTATATTTGTTAGTTTCCGAATTCCTAGGTGGCACCTATATTATTGAATTTGATGAAAATATACACTAAAACTAGCGTAGGCCAGTTTACCCCTATTATTAAAGTTTTACGAGAACTTATCAGAGAATGTAGGGCCTACGTTTGCCTACGTCGTAGGCAATAGATAAGTCTTATTAGGTGATCACGGTCTGAGTAGGTACTATTCCTACTCTTGGATTCTGAGTTCTCGTGTTCTGTTTGTGGGTTAGATAAATGAGAACCCATGTGGAATTGTCTCAAAGGTTAGTTAGTGTCTTAAAATTAAATAGTTCAAACTTCTTGTCTTATAATTTGAAGTTATCTACTTAGAGCAAGTATTTTTTGTAACTAACGCAGTCATAAAAAGCGTTTGCGGATTTAAGTCGACCTTTTACAAACAAATTTGTAGGAATACCTACGCGACAACTGATTTAAATATTTTAGTTTAAAAGAATTGAGTAAAAAAACCGGTTACCTAACTTACTTCGATGTAGGGAGGTGTATCCTACCTACGTAAGAGGATAGATGCTTAGGATACCTATCTATTGATAAGGTCCTATATGTATATTTTGTGAAATGCATACAAGTAGGTAGTTCCAATTATTTATCGTCTAAGGTCAGTATTAAGTCATGGTCTGTTAAAAACTTGCTCTTAAACAAAAGTGGACTTAAATCTTTTATTAAATTTTAACCTTGTAAAACTTTTCCCCTATATACTCGTATTTCCACATACTATAATGACGACGAACCAATACGTAGATTGGCCAAAACCTGGTATTTTCGTAAAGGTTTACAAGGGTCTAGGTAACTGCAGTTTCGTAAAGAGAAAGGTTCTCGTAAGTTACGTGTGTAATGAGAATGACAAGAAATTATTTTATTTGGCATTGGTGTTTTATGTTAAACTGCATATTAAATATCAATTACTTAAAAATAATAGGTAAATAGAGTTAATTTCACATAATCACAAAACAAAAATTACTTGGGGTAAGCAGAAACTCATAGACAACGCCGCAGGGGTAAAATATAAGAAATGAGACTTACTGATGAATCTGATATTTGTCTTCTCATTCGTATAACACTTGCTGGAAGGCAGAACGCGTTGGCCAGCAGTGTTAGAGCCAAGATAACACCAACGCAGCTTTGACGACCCATGACGTTTACTGGCACCTACAAAATATCAATTACTTAATAATTAAACCATTGCATAAAATATATAACCTTGTTAATGACTTCATTACCTACTTCGGAATGTGAATTAAGAATTTCCACTTACTTAATTAGACCGTCCATATAGTACAATGTTACTAAAACTAGGTAATTACGGAAAGATGTAGGTACCGAATAACTAAGTAGACACTTAAAGTTTACAAAGCGCTACTAGTACTACTTAAAGTTTACTAGTTAAACTAAGAAGATATTAAAAGATAGTTTCGTTAGCAACGAAACAAGGTATATTCCAGTGTTATTCTATCAAATATGACACGGCTATTGGTCTAGTGTTAGCCGCAAGTGAGTATCTTATAACACTGGATTTCCGTCCCGTATTATTATACAGTGGGTTTCCAATATTTTTTTTTCACTTAAGGTTAGGCATAACTAGGTAAATTATCTTAAAATAGGTAGGTACGTAAGTATACAAAGGTATCCTATCTAGTCTTCTAGGGCTAGGGCTAAGTAGGTAAGTGCTTATTTACCTCGACTCGACTAAGCTTCATGAAGTGAAGTATACGACTATGATATCAAAATTAAACCGACTTGCCATGGTTATTTACTGTCACAAATCACAATATTCTAAGTTTATGATTTACTGTACACGTAGGTAGTCGGTACCTAAACATAACCCTTAATCACGGATTTTGTCTGTCTTACTATTTCTGTCTATTTCCCTGTCCGAGATTATCATGGTAGCGGGGCTGAATCTATTTTGACTGTGTAGGAAGGCAAAGGGGCTTAAACCCCGTAAGTGATACGACTTATCACTTATTTAATCGTCGTCGTGTTACAACTGGGATTACGCTATAAGCAAGTAGAGGCCTACCGGCTGTGCAGCACGATAAGGAGACTTTTTAGGGTTCCGTAGCCAAATTTGGCAAAAACGGAACCCTTAAAGATTCGTCATGTCTGTCCGTCTGTCTGTCCGTCCGTATGTCACAGCCACTTTTTTCCGAAACTATAAGAACTATACTGTTGAAACTTGGCAAGTAGATGTATTCTGTGAACCGCATTAAGATTTTCTTAGAAAAATAGAAAAAAAAACAATAAATTTTGGGGGTTCCCCATACTTAGAACTGAAACTAAAAAAATTTTTTTTCATCTAACCCTTACGTGTGGGGTTTGCAATATCATTTTTTTCTAAACTGAATAGTTTGCACGAGAGACACTTTCAAAGTGGTAAAATGTGTGTCCTCCCCCCCTGTAACTTCTAAAATAAGAGAATGATAAAACTAAAAAAAATATATGATGTACATTACCATGCAAACTTCCACCGAAAATTGGTTTGAACGAGATCTAGTAAGTAGTTTTTTTTTAATACGTCATAAATCGTAAACCGCAATTTACGCATGAATTTTTAGTTACATCATATAATAAAAATATTTTTAATAATTTAAAACTTACTACAGGTTTGTGCGGAACCCTCGGTGCGCGAGTCCGACTCGCACTTGGCCGGTTTTTAGGGTTCCGTAGCCAAATTTGGCAAAAACGGAACCCTTATAGATTCGTCATGTCTGTCTGTCTGTCTGTCTGTCTGTCTGTCTGTCTGTCTGTCTGTCCGTCCGTATGTCACAGTCACTTTTTTCCGAAACTATAAGAACTATACTGTTGAACCTTGGTAAGTAGATGTATTCTGTGAACCGCATTAAGATTTTCTTACAAAAATAGAAAAAAAACAATAAATTTTGGGGTTCCCCATACTTAGAACTGAAACTCAAAAATTTTTTTTTCATCTAACCCATACGTGTGGGGTATCTATGGATAGGTCTTCAAAAATGATATTGAGGTTTGTAATATCATTTTTTTCTAAACTGAATAGTTTGCGCGAGAGACACTTCCAAAGTGGTAAAATGTGTGTCCCCCCCCCCTGTAACTTCTAAAATAAGAGAATGATAAAACTAAAAAAAATATATGATGTACATTACCATGCAAACTTCCACCGAAAATTGGTTTGAACGAGATCTAGTAAGTAGTTTTTATAATAATTTAAAATTTACTACATGTTTGTACGGAACCCTCGGTGCGCGAGTCCGACTCGCACTTGGCCGGTTTTTTTTATTGGCTTCTTGTTAAAGTCACGGACAAACGCTACATAAATATTATGTATTCAATAAAAGTTATATATAAAAATAACACAGCCTGTATATGTGGGCGTTTTTAATGAAGGTCCCTGATTATTATCCATAGGTACCTAGACTACGGAAGTTACAGTTGCGCCACTCGACTTGCCAAACCGACATGTAGCTTGCCGTTCAACAAATTACTAACTATCAAATACACCATCCCTTTGTATTATGGCTACTCTCGTAACTAGTTATTTTTAATGCATTATTTTATTTAACCATGGAAGTAAGCAATAAAAACACTCGTATAAAAAATCAGTTTCCATAATATGTTTCCATCCCGTTCCTAAGTATACCTGAGGGTGGAAATCTAGGATAGTATATAAAATTATAGTAGTTAAATCTATGGTGATTTTCTATTCTAGAAAATGTATAGGTTCCCGGCTGTTATTTAATTAATACAGGATAGTTTAATCTGTAACCTTGCTATTGAAGATATACCTATCTATATCATACCCAAAACCAAGCATACGGTGTTACGGGCAAAAATAAAATGGAAGTGAATATAAAATTAAGTATATTATGTGTTTACAAACTAGATGATGCCTGTGACTTTGTCCGTGTGGATAAAGGTTTTTTAATCCCGTGAGAACTCTGGAGAAAATTTCCGGGATAAAAAGTAGTCTTTATCCGTTTCCGGTATCTATTATTTTATTTTGTTCAGAAAACTTACAGCTACTAAAAATTGATAGATAAATAAATAATAAATATAACGCCAATTACAGTAGGTATTCAAGCTATCATTGTTCCAAATTTCATCAAAATCGGCATAGCGGATGAAACGGTGAAAAGGTACCAGACAGACACTCACTTTGCATTTATGCATTTATAATATTAGTGTACCGTATAGTATTGTGGTGGTATTATGTACCTAACTGTTAAAAAGTTATTTCCATTCACAATGTATATTTTATGACTAGATGATGCCCGCGACTTCGTCCGCGTGGATTAAGGTTTCCTGATTCCCGCGGGAACTCCTTAATTTTACGGGATATAGTATAGTAGGTATATAGTAGCCTATGTCCTTCCACAGGATATAACCTACCTCTATACCAAATTTCAATTGAAAAGATGGGCCGGGAAAGCGTAGCAGACAGACAGACACACTTTCGCATTTATAATCCTACTAGCTGATACCCGCGACTACGTCCGCGTGGATTTAGGTTTTTTGGTTCCCGCGGGAACTCCTTAATTTTCCGGGATAAAAAGTAGCCTATGTTTTAATCCAGGTTATAAGCTATCTATGTTCCAAATTTCAGCCAAATCGGTTCAGTAGTTACGGCGTGAAAGCGGAACAAACATACAAACAAACTCACTTTCCCATTTATAATATTAGTATGGATTTCTTAGATGAGCAACTTTGGTAAGCCAAGCAAGGTAAGGTACGTACTTATTTTCAAGGTAACATTGTGACAAAAAATAAATTGTTGAAAAAAAATGCTTTTAAAACTTTCATACCAGAATTGTACCGTGTATTAAAGACAAAGTTCAAAGTCATATCGCTTACCTTTTTAGATATTTATGAGATATTCACAACACTCCACAAAAATATTGTACACACGTCTTATTACGTTACACAAGTTTAGAGATCAACTTTAGATGATCTAGGGGATTGTCACTTTAAACTATTTAACAAAAACTGTTAATTAGTTCAGTTCAATATGTAACACACTGTGGTAGCACAGTACGCGAACTTACAAGCAATCACACGAAAGTAAATCGAGTTGAGGTTTTCTTAGGTCGTTGTGCTCAAGGTCTGAATCCGAAGTGGTTTTAAGTGTTTTAAATATAGCGAAATGTTATAATTTTTATTTTTGCTTGCGTAAACAAGTGCCTAAATTCGTTTTTGTTTCAGTGTTAACAATTGTGTCTAACCTATTTGGACTTGAGCCTACCTTTGGCCAAAGCAATCTTAATTTAAAGACCTACTTGATTTACCCCTAGTGGTATTAAATTTATTATTATTCTTTAAGAAGCTCATCTTATCTATTAAATAAATGCAAAAGTTTGGATGGATGTTTAATACTCAATCACGCCAGAATGGCTGAACTTATCGGGATGGGCACAGAGATAGATTATAGTCTGGAATAATACAACTACTTAATATCTCGGAGAATTAAAGTTCCCGCAGGTACTGAAAAACCTCCATCCACGCGAAGTCGCGGGCATCAGCAAGTTATATTTTATTTGATTGATTGATTTTAATTAGTTTTAAAACAAGTAAAAACTTCCAATTTTACAAAAAAAAAATCTATTTTTAGGTATAAAATAATAACCAGTCCATAAAGACCAATTATAAACGTGTGTATGATGGGCATGTAGAGGTTTTTACTTCAAGCATTTTCTGGAGGCAGTTAGTTATGAGGCAAACATACCTACTAAAAGTCCCCGATTCTCCAAGTTTCTTTCCCAACATTCAGATCGGGTTTTTATTGGGCTGATAGAAAACATACTTCAATAATTAAATTGTTTGGTAGTCCTGTACTAAACAAGTAGGTATCTTTATCTTTTAAAATAACTAAAACTTGAACATAATATTACAGGTAGGAAAAAGGAAACCTTCAGAACCACGGTATTATATATCGTGGGATCTATGTCATCTACTCACATGACAATCGATCCATTTTGTATCGATTATGGGAACACATTGAAGACAAGAGAACAATGGTGGTAAAGGTAAAATGATTAAAAAATAACAAAACCTCCAAATGTAATTGAAAATTGTATATTTTATTAAGATAAGTGTATGTTAATAGAAAAATTTCCGCCACACATCTTAACAAGGCTAGAAATATTGAAATTGTCGTCTATACAACTACTTACAACACTTTATATCCATCAAATAACTAAACCGATACTCTGACACTCATAGGAACATTTGCACCTTATACTAAAATAACTACAAGCCTGCTATCATTACGTTAAGGCTTTCTAGAAACGGGAAAAGCTGTTACACAGATGCGTTATGCGGTCATATTATCGCAATATGACCGATTATATATCGCGATTTTACGATGGTATAATATTCTAGTACATTTTTATACGACTGCCTGAAAAAAGGATTATATTGTTTTCAGGGTTCATGTATGAATGTATGTATGTGAGTTTGTATACCTATTCCACCATAACTTCTATACGCCTGAACCGATTTTGATAAATGAGGTATCGTTCGAATCCCTAGCTTATTCCGGGTGACATAAGGTAGTAAAAAATTTTAAAAAATTGATGGGTGACCATGATTCCGCATTAAAGACTAAAGTTGAAAAAAAATATTCGAAAATAAGATTAACTATATAATCATCATCTAGAAAATGATGAGTAGATTCCAAAAATATATAACACTATAGTTCAATATCCAGTGATTCACAAAAAGTACTTATCATTTAATAAAAATGTGATTTTTTAATACACGACTGCCCAAAAAAGGAGTGTTATATTTTCAGGGTTCGTATATGTATGTGTGTCTACGGCAGAGCAGTCGTATTATTTAATCATTTTAATTATATTCACTTGTTATTAGGAATTAGCACCGTGACGTGACTGACGTCTTCATGTATTTTCCTAGTATATTTTCATCCGCAAACTATACCGCTAATTATTATTGGATACCCACACGTTGGAAATATGGCAAGATAAAAACGCAAATCCACAGGTCAGATCCGAGGCCCAATTGTGTAAGCAAATCGTAATCATTTGACAGCTTAAAACATATTACTCGAACTGTTTGAGGAGTTCATACACGCTTTGTGATGTGCAGGCGTCTATGAAGTCGGTTTATACGTTCCACAAACGATTACGATTACGATTTCCTTACACAATCGGGCAGGTCCCGCCATTTGTGTGGCAAATGGATCGTGATACAATATCACAATATATGCATTTATATGAGACAATATCGACCGTATAACGCTTATGCGTGGTGAGTACAACACAAATAACACGATTATTTTAGATGGCAGCAAATCACACTTTCAAATGCATTTCTAATCATAATCAACATTTAAATAAGAGTATATAAATACAAATAAAATATACGAGTACATTAAAAAACATATAAGTACCTTACAGCAGAAACATTTTTAATAAGCCACTTAGGACACTTGTTAAAAAAACTACAAATTGCAAGAAAAAGTATCGTATAATGAATAATGAAATACTCGTAGTTCTTTTTTGTAAAAATAACGAATACATCTCTAGCCAGCCCGATCCTAGACTGTATCATATGAATGAGGGCTACCGTTTTTATGCTCACTAGTTGGCGCCACTGGCGAGTAAGGTCCTTGCTTATAGCTGTAGCCTGTAAATTCGGGAAACAAGTTTGACAAAAAAATACGTTTTTAAATAGTAAGCACACAGGAACCAGGGACAACTTCTGAATTCTTCTTCATTCGACCCGCTTAACTATGCACTTTTTTTTCGTAGTTCCACTTTCAAAGCACAGAGCACTAACATTCATTGTCACGTACTTATCTTACATCTTCATTAATTAATCCGGTATTGCCAAATACATTAATGAAATAATTAGACCCGCGATAGCCCAAAATAGGTATTTGACATTTCGGAGACCTCACTCTACACGAGCGCCACTAGCGGAGAATTTAAACGCGGTAGCCCCCATTGCAGTTGCGCGCTTGGATTCGTAATTATTCAAAAATATGTAATCAAAATTAATTTTATTTTCAATAAACTTTTACAAGTCCCGTTGAAAGGTCAAGAAAATCTACCTACCACTAATAATTATTACAAAGGATAATATTTGAAAAGATAACTCTAAGTTTGAAAATTAAACATGGCTGCCCATAAAAAATACTTACCTAGTGAAATGGCTCTTCTGTAGGTACTTATACGAGTACATACGTGTTACATACAACTACCTCAATTTACATAGACGGGCCCTGTCAAACAAAGAATGTGAACTTATTTTACTAACGCCATCTAGTCTGAAAAGCGGGACAGCGCTATGGCGGGGACAAGGACAGGCTTATACAGGTGATGGGCACGCCCTACAAGTCAGACGCCCAACTTTTTTCTATGAAAGGGTCCATCTAGTACCTACATATATATATCGATGGTTACATACTCACAATATGTTATAAAGCCCATCGCAAACCTCAGGTTCTGCGGCGGACTGAGGGCCTAGTGTAACTTTATGTGAGTAAAATAATATGCTTATCTAACTGAAACTTAATTAAAATATCCAACATGAGATTTCTTCTTTAGTGACACATAAAATGGCTAAGAGTGAACTCTAATAAAACTTTGACGCTTCATCTATTTCATCCATAAGTAAATATTATAATTTTATTAAACATGTAATTATTACCTCAAACAACAAATGATTTGCAAATGAATAGATTATATTTATTTAGTATCGATTAAAATGTAGCTATAGCGTGTTTTTTTTAACTGCCTTCAAAAAGGAGATTAGTTTTTTGTATCAAAAAGTTAAGTTGCCCGGTAGGTATTAATCAATTATATACATTCGCTAAAATATACAAATAAGTTAAAATTTTAAATCTGGTGAAAGTGAATTATCAAATGAAAGGAGTGATCGACGACATTAGACACGAGTCGTGACGTCATTCAACGCCGCGAGGGAGATAGCACGCCCTACTCTTTGTCATACCTACCTTCGATTAGTATATTATTTATCCATTAAAAGCCATTTATAATGCTTCCTTAATGAAGAGGTTTATTTTTCAAGTCTCTCTTGAAAAACAAATCGAAGAGGCCAACGCAATATTCTGGCGCTGTACTATTATCAAGGAAAATAATCATAATCGTTAATAGAATACAGATCAAGATTATTACATAAGTTGATTACAGTTAAGCATTTCAAGTTTCTACCTAAAATTATCCAATGAACTCAAAAAAAATATCATCTAAAAGGCACACCATTTAAAACAAAATCGAAATTTTCAACTGGCTGACTTATTTTTAAAAGTCAGTCAATTTGATTAGTGCTATCCCTGAATTCCCGCGGGTTCTCACGTATAATTTTATATACGTTACGCAATTGCATGCAAAGCATTGGCAAACTTCATACAACTTTGACACCATTATGAAGAACTCTCGGGCATGCAGGTTTCCTCACGATACTTTTCTGTACCTTAACAGAAAGTAATATTTAATTCCTTAAACTCCAAAATGTTAGAAGTGCGTGACGGGTGTCTTAACCACGAGGCTCTCACAGCTATGCTTAACTTAATTTCGAACTAAACATATCTTTTACCTAATAAATAATACTTTTTCGAGACCATCACATGGGTTTTAAAGCCGACTTAATTATATACTTTATCTTAGTAGCAATAAGGATCAAATTAAACAACAATTTTCGTGTGATCTCTTGAGATCACAACAGCTTAACTACCCGAGATTTAGATACAATTATTCCAGCCTAAAAAACGGATCGAAGATATTTTAATGATTCCAGCTCAGTCACAATAGTTTAGAATTAGTTTATACCTACTTAATAAAATATACAAGTGAAAATCTAATATAAGAAGGCATTTAACCAATGCATTAATATAACAATAAAATTGTATTGATTTGTTACACTGTGGGTATATAATGTGTATTTCCTAAAAAAAATGTACTCAAATTAACATTCAGTACAGTTAGTATAAGAAAAATATTGTAATCGAAAAGAATTAATGTGAGTAAACAAATAAAAATGTTTTTTTATATATTTACATGATAAAGCTACTTTGTATAATTATAATATGTACTATTCTTTTATACTTTACACAAAATAAATTCTAGATAATTATATTTAAACGTGATTTCCGGTTTTGTGCATAACATAAAATTTTCAGATGAGAATAATAATACGTCTAATAGATCTACCTGTAAAATGTCGTCACGTTGATTGCCAATCCACGCTGTTATTTTTCAAAAATTGGAGTTTTTTTGACTTGCAACAACGTAGCCAAGTAACTAATAGTAGTCAACAGATATAGATAGATAATTATTTATTTCGGTCGGTAGGTAAGTAGCCCCAGTACATATTGATAAAACACAGATAAAAAACTTAATAAACCCATTAAGTTTTTGGATGAACAATATCATCAATACAGATATATTATATTTTATTGCCTGTTACTTATTTACCTATATAATATTTTAGATTTTTCTTTACAACTTATGAATATTTAAAAGTAAATTGCACTTACAATACTTATAGTACTTATTTTAAAATTAATTATCTATATCTATAATCTATAGATCTCTTGAATATTCTTAAGCGTACCTAAATTATATCGTACTGATACCCATCTAAGTACATAATAATATTGTGGTTCTTTAATAAGTTGCTAAACTTTGTGAAATAATGGAAATTATGTTTAAATTGTAATACTGTCATAGAATGTTTGCTATATAACTTTTATCACTGAAACAGACTCTGCACTTTTAGCTTGGGCAAATACTGTGGTTCTTCTTTAATTATTTTCACCTGTAACGAAAAATTTTACATTATTCAAATTTCTTTAGTGGCGTCACGTAATTTTGATATTAAACTTTACAACTAGTACAACGTGAAATGTTTTTCCTAGGTCCTTAACTTTAAAAAAATAAAACTTACCTCGTCATATGTTTGGTGGTTGGTGACTTCTAGAGGATCTTTTAAAATCTGTAACAAACAAGTATTGTGTTAGACAGTGAAACGCCATATTATGAGAGATGCACTTTTGGTAACTATCGCTAGAAAGACCGATTTAGTATTTGGTGGGTCCTAGGCTCTCCACTGGTGGAAAACCTGCCTGCATGCGGCTGGGGAAATGACTATTTATTACCTCTCAAAGACGAGTTTTTGGTACCAAAAATGAACCATAACTAGGAAGGCTGATTCTTGTACAATATTAAAGTATGCGCAGTACCTATGTAAACAGTATAAAAACTGACGCTATTCATCGGGCCGTTTACTAGATATCACCTCTCAAAGACGTGATAAACTTACAAACTATAAATAACTATTAGCAATTATTAGATCGTATATAATACTAACTTTATAATACTAGCTAATTTTTCCGGCCTATGCCTATGTCACTCTCCGGGTTCTCAACTATACCCATGCAAATAATCAGGTCGATCCGTTGCTTTGTTGCGACGTGATTGAAGGACAAACCAACAAACCAATAAACCAACAAACAAAACAAACACACTTTCGCATTTATAATATTAAGTATGATATGATGACGTGTCGTCACGTTGATTGCTAATAAATACTATGAAGGCGTAAAATTAAGCTGTCCTATTCTTATTACACTTGTTTAATTATGCCTTTAGTTTCCTATTTTATGTTAGTATTTGTGAGTAGTATTTAAATATCTCCTTACTATTAATTTTCCTGTTTCAGATTGTATTTAAGATTTTAGTATTATCACAGGCGATCTAAAAGGTGATGCGCGCGCAGCAGGTGCTCCGTGTGCTGCACGACGAGAACACGCGCGACACGCCCCCAGTAATGAGACACATGACGCAGAGAGAAAGAGTGTTACCTTGGGCGGTCGGCCGCGCCTCGGCGGATGGAGGTGCGCGTCGTGGCGCGTGTTGGCAAGCACGCGCAGCTGGTGCGCGCGCAGCAGGTGCTCCGTGTGCTCGCGCGGCGACGACAGCCGCACGCCGCACGACGAGAACACGCACGATACGCCCCACTCTGCAACAAGATACCCACGTTACAAGAGACACAGCTTATCGCAGCCTTTAGGCGACGTGATGTCTATGTTTTCCTATCTCTCGTATATTCTAAAATTGTTAAAGATACTAAAAGTCTCAGTATTCTTTCGACTAAAGTGACAAAACCAAGTTTTGACAATAAAGTTACGGAAGTTCTATTGTAAGGCCTTGGCTGGTGCCTCGTCCTTTTAAAATCACACATCCTCCCAATATTACTCAGCCGTAAATTGTTTTATTTCCGGCCTGGGCAGTAAACTAATATTATAAATGCGAAAGTGTGTCTGTCTGTCTGCTACGCTTTCACGGGGAAGAACATAGGCTACATTTATGCCGGAAAAGTTAATTAAAAAAACATCCATCCACGCGGAAGAAGGCGCGGGCATCATCTTGTTTTAGTATAAAAGAGCCAATAATCGTAAATAATGAAGCAATTTCCGAGCAAGTAGGAAAACTAATAAATTTAAAAAAAAAAATTGGCAGACTGCCGATAGAAGTGAAAACGATATTTAAAATTATTAAAAAAATAAAATATAAAGCTTAAAACTAAAGCATTAAAGTTTAATTACGAATGTACTTAGTATATTTATATTTAAGACCTTTTGCCTTCGTATTAACGCGAGCATGTCGGTGACGCGAATCAACAAGTTTATCCCCTACCAAAAAGTGCTCAACGCGCCTAAAGAAGATTTCACTTCAAAAACTCACTGTGCTCTTCGGGCTGAGTCTTCTCTTTGTCAGTGTGCTGCGCGACGTGCTCCAGCAGGTGCTTCTCGCTGGGCAACGTCGCGGCGCACAGCTTGCACGTGTGCCGCGCGCTGCGCACCGGGCTCTTGATGTAGTGCGCCTCTCGTCTGTAAGTCAAACAATATGTATATGATTGTATTGTTGTATTCAAACAAATATGTATATGGTTGGCAAACTTATCTAAGCGGGAGCGGGAGGCGCCACTGTCTTTTACACAATAGGCAGTAACCAAGAATCAATGAAATTATGAATGTATCTAATGAAATAGGATTCATCCAATCAAATAAATATTATAAATGCGAAAGTTTGGATGGATGGATGTATGGATGGATGTTTGTTACTCAATCACGCCCCAACGGCTGAACGGATCTGGCTGAAATTTGGCACAGAGATAGATTATAGTCTGGAATAGCACATAGGCTACTTTTTATCCCGGAAAATTAAGGAGTTCCCGCGGGAACTAAAAAGCCTCAAACCACGCAGACGAAGTCGCGGGCATTCGCTAGTGGATTATAAAAAACTTATTTATTTTTCTATTTCAAGTGAGATTGCTATTTATTTTGATATAATAAAACTATAAAATACAGCAATCCGCCATAATGGACTAAACACCAAGAAGCGAATGACAGACACAACAGTGACGTCACAAACGACGCCATGACACCGGCGAGCGTTTTGGCGTGAATTTTAAAATTTAAATTTCATATGCCGATGTCGATCTACCAAACCTTATTTTTGTGCTGAAATAATACCATTTCTCAAAATCTGTCATCATGCCTATTTTAGAATCGACCAAGGAATATTACGCATAACCTTGTATACAAAATTTACCTGTGCAAATACATATGATTTCGTTGAGAGAAACGTTCACCGCAGACAGTGCAGTCGTAATTGGGCTCCATAGGTCGTCCGCTTATATGCCTTTTACGATGTTGGTTTAGATTTGTTACCTGGAAACAATTTATTTTTTTCATATATTTTTTTACCAGCTCATGGCCGCAACTTCGACCGGGTGGGATAAGTATTTTTAATTCCTACGGGCACTCCTTAATCATCCGGGCCTTAATTAGCATAGCATATGTCACTCTCCAGGCCCTTAACTATACCTATGCAAAAAATCAGGTCGATCTGTTGCTCTGTTGCGATGTGATTGAAAGACAAACAAACACACTTTCGCATTTATAGTTAACTAGCTGATGCCCGCGAATTCGTCCGCGCGGTTTAAGTTTTTTGTTATTCCCGCGGGAACTCCTTAATTTTCCGGGATAAAAAGTAGCCTATGTCACTCTCCAGGTCCTCAACTATACCTATGCCAAAAATCACGTCAATCCGTTGCTCCGTTGCGGCGTGATTGAAGGACAAACCAACAAACCAACAAACAAAGTGACTTTCGCATTTATAATATTAGTATGACTAGCTGATGCCCGCGACTTCGTCCGCGTGGTTTAAGTTTTTTGTTATTCCCGCGGGAACTCCTTAATTTTCCGGGATAAAAAGTAGCCTATGTCACTCTCCAGGTCCTCAACTATACCCATGTCAAAAATCACGTCAATCCGTTGCTCCGTTGCGGCGTGATTGAAGGACAAACCGACAAACAAAGTGACTTTCGCATTTATAATATTAGTATGATGATTAGTATGATTAACGACTCTTGTTAGACATGGCTACTATTATTAATCAAATAATAGTAATATGGTGAGCGTCCAGATCTTTTTTCATTAAAAATACAAATCCACTATTTTACACTGTTATTCAAATCAATTGGTTGTACAGAATCTTGATTTTGACTGTAAAATATTTATGGCTTACAATGGCTACGAATGTTGACTGATGACATCACCGTGGCTTTAAAAAATTCCCATTGAACTCTGTACTAAAAGTAGTCTGTCACTTTCCAGGTCTATAAATATATCCATAAAAATGCAGAAAACACATGTTTACCAGTAGCTACGATATTAGTGGGCACATGTACAAATAAAAACACTTTCTCATTGAAAATATTAGTGGGATTTCCGAAATTAATCACACATCCAGTTACTGACTTGGGTGGGACATCATAACATCAAATAAAAAAATAGCAATCTTATTCCTACATCTTAGTACTTTTAATAAAAGCTATTGAATTCAACTATCTCATCTCACCTGTGCATAAGCTTTATCACAACCAGGCTCCGGACACACAAAAGGCCTCTCACCAGTGTGAAGACGTACATGATTATTTAAGTTTGTGACCTGAAAGTTTATTTGTTTATTTTAAGTATGTAAAAGTAGTATGTAAAGTTCATACATTACATGTTGCTCGAACTAAAAAATATGAATAGGATTTACAAAGTCTAACTATAAAAATATAAATAAACTACATAATTTAGTCATCACTTGCAATTAAATTTTTTATTGCTATAATTAACTGGAATACAGTTATTTATAGCAACAAAAATTTACCTACATTAGTATTAAATAATATTTATGTACAGCTGCACTATGGCTCAGTGAGAATAACATTTATAGTGCATCACTTTAACGTTTTCGATGAGGTGCTGGGTGTTTAACTCTTAAATAAACTAATTTAAAGCATATAAATAGATAGATTTTTACCTGTGTAAAAGCTTTTCCGCACTCTTGACATTTGTATGGTCGCTCGTTGGTGTGAATACGAAGATGCGCCCTCAAGTTGTTTGATTGGGAAAAAGCTGTGGACAATATTCGCTTGTAGGAATTTATTCAAAAAAAAACTGAAAAATTGAAAACTAACGAGCTCCCGATTTGTTTGTGCAATCGTGCACGGTGCAAAGTAGGTGCACAGCAATAAGCAATACACACAATTGGACATCATCATTAGTCATTCACTCACAACATGAATTACTGAAAACTAGTACTTTAATGATGCAAACATTTATTCAGGAGACAGGATATGTCCATTTGAAAGTTGCATTTTTGGTGGGTGGCAGTGAGTGGAAGGGGAATATAATACGCTGTGCTCTGCAGGGCTCTCATGTAGTGCTCAACTTGCGGATCTGCTACATTTTCCTCTCACCGCTGAAATCATTTCATACAAAATGTATCCCAATTACTGCAGATCTGCTTCCGGGCCTGCTGCCCATCGAAAATGCAGCCTCAGATTACACTACCTCTGCCACTATAATAACTGAGAGCGAAGTTAGCAGGTGTCAAACCATGTGTGTTATCATTTAACACATTAATGTTAAACATAAATGGTTAGGCGATCTGAACATTTATAAAGAATTTTTATTTTTTATGTACGGTGTTGCTTGAATCTTGTAACTGTTGTTGTGTTTGACAAAGGCTTCCAAAAGAATGATAGTTATAAAATATTACCTTTATTGCAGTAAGTACATACAAAGCGCCTCTCTGCACGGTGGTTGCGCATATGATTCTGCAACTGCATGCTCTTATTGAAATATTTGTTGCAAATTTCACAGTACAGCCCAGACTCTGACTCCTGCAATTCCTGCAACAATTGCCTTTGGTATTTACAAATACTTTTTACAATATAATATATTACAATATATGTATTCAGTTTCAGGGGATTAAATCAAATTGCCAATATTTTTCTTTTTTATATTTTATTAGGTAGACTCTAGACATTTCATATACTACCTAAAGGTTAAAGGTTGATATTGAGGTTCACAACCATTTTGAAAGCAATGTTGAGTCTCTCCATAAATCTACAGCAAGCACTTACAATTAATATTTAGTGAATTAAATATTATAAGTATTGACTAGACAATATCTTAGCTAGCTAGCTAGACAATGGCTTTAGTTGTTTTGTTTGTTAACAAAAATCATTAATATGAATCTTAATATTTATATTTTTTTTTCAGTCACTAGAAGTTAGCCCTTGACTGTGATCTCACCTAATGGTAATTAATGATGCAATCTAACATGGTAGTGGGCTAACATGCTGGGTGATGGCAGTTATATCAAACCAATATAACCAATTGTTTTCTGCAATGTATCATACCGGAATACTAAATTGCCACTGCCGGAGCCTCCCACCAGACTATGAGTGAAATAAAATGAGTACTTTACCTCATCTTTTAGAGAAGACTGCAATTGTTCCTCTGGTTCTTCTTGATTGTTGTCGCCTATTGTAACCTCAGGGACTAGGGGTTGGCACTTGAAACAAGCATAGACCCCATCCTTACCAGTCTCAAATAATTGCTGCAAAAAGAAAATAATACGATAGTATTATGTACATAAAAGTATATTGTATACAACAAAACATACACAGGTCCCAAAGTTATGTAGTTCCATATTTGGAATACGTAATTTATTAAAGTTTAATCTTACTTCTTACTAATATGATAAATGTGAAAGTTTGGATGGGTGTATGGATGGATGGATGTATGGATGTTTGTTACTCAATCACGCGCCAACGACTGAACGGATCTGGCTGAAATTTGGCTGGAATGGCACATAGGCTACTTTTTATCACGGAAAATTAAGGAGTTACCGCGGGAACCAAAAAACCTTAATCCACGCGTACGTAGTCGCGGGCATCAGCTAGTATTTACTAGTAAATAGAATGCAAGAATCTAAGAAAGAGGTACAACATAAAAAGAATTCCAATTTCTGAAACAATCTTGCTAAATGTTTTGCATAATACAATTTTCCCGTCTAGGACTAACAGAGCCGGTATTCGCTTAATTTTAATCTCGAACACGATAAAAAACTATACCAATTTATAAAAGTATTACGATGAGATATCGAAAACAGAAAGCTAGTATTCGAATTGGTGCTGGCGAACAGAAAAAAATAAACTCAAATGTTTTTTATACGGCGCAGAGCCAGACAGTATAAAAAAACAGACCGACCGTCGAGGGAAGTAAAAAAAATAACGCGGGCAGGTTTCGAATGCAGGTTTTTTTATTACAACTGCATGAAGGTGCTACATTTTTTAACACTGAAGTGAGATAGAACTCAAAATGGATTAAATCAAAAGATTATTAAGCTATAACTTCGCTAAATTACAACATCTAGCGTTATTTTTATTACAATCTCACTAAAGAAAACAAAAAAATATTGACCGTAAAATACAAAACAACCAGTAATACCAACACCAACAGGTACTTACGTCTGCAGAATTTAAGCAGATTCCACATTTATCCATTGTTTAATCACAGCTCTTTAATTTTATATTAAAAACAAGAATATTTGAGTAATTATCAGTATTTTTCTCATTACGACACTCGACAGCTCGTCAGTCATCAGTCAGTGAAAGACGTCCAATAGAAGCGGGGTGGGGCACAGTGGGGTAGGCGGCGCTAGGGACACAGACTTCTAACTACAAGACTGTAACGCTCTGTGTCGGCAAACTTGTAAGAACCACTGGAGGGTAGAGTAGAAGGAGTGTTCTCTCTGTATATAAAAAACAATCATCATTATTTTATTTAATAACAGACGCCACCTTATCTAAAAGAGCGATTCAACTTTCTTGGCAGCTATGATGTACCTTTTTGTTTGCGGTCGAGAAATGACGATAAGTTAAAGGTCCCTCCTAGTCATACAGGGGCATAATATGGTAATCCATTCACAGTTAGGGCTGTATTGCTTTGGAATGAATTGCCAAGCGACATTAGGCAGTCAAAATCTTTAAGAATCACTTTTAGTGATATATAAGACCGCATTAGCGCACGCGTTGTTTTCTGTTTTTTTTTGTTTATAATTAAGTTATCTCTATGATAAGTGTGGCAATAAAGAATTTATCTATCTATCTATTTTGTACAACGTAAGTTGTTGAAATCGATACTAATATTATAAATGCGAAAGTGTGTCTGTATGTCTGTCTGTCTGTCTGATACGCTTTCACGGCCCAACTACTCAACCGACATAGGCTACTTTTTATCCCGGAAAATTGAAGAGCTCCCGCGAGAATCATAAAATGTATCTGTTCAACCGTTTTTGATGAAATTTGGTACAGGGATAGGTTGTATCCCGGGGAAAGACATAGGCTACTTTTAATCCCGGAAAATTCAAAAGTTCCCGCGGAAATCGAAAAAACTTGGTCCACGCGGACGAAGTCGCGGGAATCATCTAGTTTTTAATAAATAACTACTATAGTCGACAATTACAATAAAAAAATGATATTAAAATTTTTAACTTTGCATACTTCACTTCATCAACAATTGCTACATTCATACCTTAACCTATGTCTACACCTGTGGTCTACACCAGCACCATTGTGGGATTTTTTTGAACTGTTATATACAGTAACCACTGGACACTTTTTCAACTTTTTCCCAGAGATAACATTCCTTCTACTCTACCCTCCACAGAACCACCCAAGAAACCTGAACCATGGAGGAAATGGATAATGATGAAATAATTTACTTGTGTTCTATTATAAACTAAGAACTAAATAATCGAACTAATGAATTGATCATATTATGTAAAATTCCTTTCGCAATACCATTATAATATATGCGCGAAAATACGGTATCGGGAAAAGCTACAAGTCGGTGTCTCCTCTTCGCACACACACATCTATATACACATAATCTCGCACAAATGTGTATATATATATATACACATTTGTGCGAGAGGAACATCGACTCGTAGAACTGCAGGGCGACCGCGTAACTTTTGCATCAATCATTGATACATCGCAATCACCTCCGATTGGCTGATTTTATGGTATTCTTGCTGCGTCAATGGATTTCGTCCAATAGTAGAAGAGTGTTAACCAATCAGAGGTGATTGCGGTGTATCAATAATTGATGCAAAAGATACGCGGTCGCCCTGCTGGTCTTTTTCGATCTTTTTCTCAATATTCATTCAAAGCTTTTTACGTTTTCGACGCTTTTTACATAGAGTACATGATTACCAGAGGTACATACTATTTCTATGCCTGGGACTGCACTATGACTGCACTATAACCTATCCGCTTCAACACTTCCGCTTTTTCATGTCAGTGATGTCAGTCATTAACATCAGAGACAAGTAACTTAAAGGCTTTGAAGCATATAGGATTAACCGTAGACAGAGAAAGTAACATAGACCAAGCCATATCTCCTTTTCACTTCCACATGAAAGAGATGCAGTGTTGAGATATTATACAAGATAGAATGAGAACAAAAATGGTTTCTTCTATCCCTTTCTGCGTGTCACGGGTTTTGTTTGTTTTGTTCTTACAGCACATTATTGTGCTAGACTGCATTTTGGAAGTGTTTTAAAGTGCGAAGATAAAATTTGTTATATTTTAACTCAATTACTATCTAATTTATCCTAAAATAAAGAGTGCCCTACATAAAAGAGTGACTATAAAAGTTAAACAATGGTGCATTTCAGCGTTTTACCTATTATTACCTATCCCTTTCGGTTACACTCTGGCATTGATTCTAGAGGTTATTTTATTGTATAGTATTAACTTATAGTAAGTATAATAAGGTATATAGCGAGTCTTTATGTTGGCCACCATGTTGGCAGAAGTTAGCGTGCTTAAACAACGAGCTTACTCTGAGACAATGAGGAAGTAACAGTATCAATTGGTATCAATCGCAATGTGATCACAATTCTTTGATCGCAGTGTCTCTTGTGGCAGATTCAATTGGTATCAAACATCAAAGTCATCAAAATAAACATTATGTCATTTTTCATTCTGTTGTCAATTTAGAAATTATTTTCAACTCGTAATTTTTCTCATTGTTTATTTAATTTAAAAGGAGTACAATAATAAATCCTCTATCTGATAATTTTAGTATAATTTGCCGTCTTTTCTCAAAATATTTGACGTGTGATTTCAAATTGGCAGTGCTTGAATGAATGAAAGAAAGCTCAATCAATGTAACAAGTTCTTTAACTTGGCAGGGTTTTGATTAAAAATAATTATGTCTGATAAGCCTGTGGTAGCTAGTGGCAATCAGCCTATAGTGAAAATAGGCCACTATACATTAGGGGCTACTCTAGGAGTTGGAACATTCGGAAAAGTGAAGATAGGTGAACATCAACTAACCAAACACAAGGTCGCTGTAAAAATTCTCAACAGACAGAAGATCAAATCTCTCGATGTCGTCGGAAAGATCAGACGTGAAATACAAAATCTCAAGCTCTTTAGACATCCCCATATTATTAAATTGTATCAGGTACGATTGAAAAGAAATAACGGTAGTCAATCCTGTTGGTTATGATGCCCGTCATTATTAATTAGGTTTTCATTCCAGCTTAACTGATGGACTTTAAGCCAGTCTTGTTCGGTTTCAGGTAATTTCAACACCAACAGATATATTCATGATTATGGAATATGTATCTGGAGGAGAACTCTTTGACTATATTGTGAAACGAGGTAAACTTCAAGAGCATGAAGCCAGACGCTTTTTCCAACAAATCATATCTGGAGTAGACTATTGCCACAGACACATGATAGTACACAGAGACCTGAAACCTGAGAACCTATTGCTGGATCATAATATGCATGTGAAAATAGCTGATTTTGGGTTGTCTAATATGATGATGGATGGTGAATTTCTAAGGACATCTTGTGGTTCGCCAAACTATGCTGCCCCTGAGGTAAGGATTAAAAGCATATTATGTAATATTTACCTACATATTATCATTATCTAGATTGTTCCCAACTTTATATAAAAAAATACTTTTTAACCAATAGTAATTCAAGATTACAAAATTTTCATGCATTGTGTTTATTACAAAATCACTTGAAGGCAATTCAGTTCATATATTTATTTCTTAACCTTCAAGCGGGCGCGCGGCCATTTAAAACGGCAGCGGTCACGCGTAAATTAAACAACCTATTGGAGATTTTAAAGATTCAAAACACCGAATTATTAAATAATATTTCTTTTTAAATAGTTTAAAAGATTATCTTTAAATATAGATGTAGAAATAGTATTTTAATCCAAGTACTTGCCATTAATACGACATTAGAAAAAACATATATTTTCTTTGGGCTGGGTCTTCTTTTTGCGCGTTAATCTTACTTATTTGTCAAAATAAAATAAAATATGTATTTTTAAAACACTTAAATAACTGATAAGCAAAGTATGTATTATCCTTAGGAAACAATAAATATAGTAAAAACATGTATTTGCTTATAAAATAATTAAAGCTAAATAAATCTTTATAATAATTAGAGACAAAAAATTTGGTATATACATATAAATAATCTTTATCAGGGCATCTTTTTCAGGGTAACATTAAAGTGTGGACCCTGCAATTATTATTACTAAATTAAAATGTGCATCGTGTCTTAGATTGTGGTCAGAATTGTGAAGAAACAGAAAGGTGGTCAGATACTTTTATTACTGAGTTCATTTTTACTCTCTATGTCTTCTTCCATTAGTTGCACAATTATTAAGGATTCACTGAGAATTTTATGAGCGATATTTTACGATAAAAATATAAATATAAGAAAAACTTAGTTCAAAACAAGAAAAAAAAAATTCGCAATTAGAGTCGTGCGTAACCTTTTAGGCGACAGGCGCGCGTAGTCTTTTCGGCGCCTACGCCACGTTTAAAACACAAGCTTTTTGTTCAACAAATGACCCGCTGGGAATTGAAGTGTATGGTTGGTTTTGTTTATAGTAAGCTTAGGAAGAGGCTACTTTTGACGAGAAATATTTGTGACCAAAATAGTTGAAACTATAAACAAAAATGTTTCAAGTGTCGTCGATTCGACACAGCGCGACCGCTTGAAGGTTAAAAAAATTTTCAATGAGGTTTACAACTAACTTATAACCTACAACACTGTATTCACAGTTTAACTGCAGGAAAACAGTCTCTTCTTTATTGAACTTATAGCTATACTTATATAATACTTTACTATACTTTTGCATTAGAAATTTTGTAAAGAATTAATAACTAATAAGGAAAATAAAGGCTTAATAATACTTATACAGGTAATGTGTCTAACAGGGATTTTCTTAGTAATATTTTAAATCTAGAAGTTATATTCTCATTTCATAAAAAGCTGTTTAGCAAATATGGGATGCGTTTATGGAGGGTTCGATACCCATAGTAGTTACTTATCCTGGCCACAAGGTATTTACCCTGCACAATGGACATGGTGCAGTGTCCATGACTATGAGCAACTAATTGGGTTTTTAGTCTGTCAAAACTCTACAACTAAAGCAAAATATAATCTTAGTAGATTTGAATTTGGTCTTAAAAAACATTTTTATTATTATTAATACTTTAATAGTTCTAAAATTTAAAGTGTTTAATAGAAATCAAACACTTTAAATTTTAGAACTTTTCTGAAATTGTAAATTATTGCATAATACCTTCAATCCTTTATAGGTTATTTCAGGAAAATTATATGCTGGCCCTGAAGTGGATGTGTGGTCCTGTGGAGTAATTCTCTATGCCCTTCTTTGTGGCACATTGCCCTTTGATGATGAACATGTGCCTACATTGTTCAGAAAAATCAAGTCAGGAATATTCCCAATACCAGAATACCTGAACAAAAGTGTTGTCAGTCTCCTGTGCAACATGCTTCAGGTGGACCCAATGAAAAGAGCAACTATAGAAGATGTTAAAAAACATGAATGGTTTCAAAAAGATTTGCCGGGATACTTGTTCCCGTCACCAGTGGAGCAGGTGGTAATTTCAATTATTGAGTTCTGAACTGTGCTGAAAAGGTTTTGAGGTTAACAGTGGTAACTAACAACATTTTATTTATTATTGACTGAAAAAGACCTTGGGATGTATTTTTAGGTGGTCAATGGTATTTAGTTTGAGTTTTTGTTTCAATATTTGCATTTTTGTATACAATTTTATTTAGTTGCTTAGTGTTGTTTAGTGACTTTCTATTGAACTGGTATTTGAATATATGTTTGCATGGAATCCATACTAATATTATAAATTCGAAAGTGTGTCCGTCTGTCTGCTATGCTTTCACGGCCCACCTGTTCAACCGATGTTGATGAAATTTGGTACAGGGATAGGATGTATACCAGGGAAGGACATAACATAACATAGGGTACTTTTTATCCCAGAAAACTAAGGTGATCCCGCAGGAATTAAAAAATCTTAATAGATGCGGACGAAGTAGCGGGCATCGTCTTGTATGTAATATTTTGTTTTTTCGACAAAAATAAAATGCATGTACATACTTTGAACTGAGTAACTCATCATAACAGGCTGATGTCTACCTTCAGGCTTCTGTACTTTCTGTTAAAAGTCAGAGCTCTCAATATAAAATTCTTATTGTTAATAATGAAATTGTCTATTTTCCTATCCTACTTTTTGTTTGTTAGGAACTTTTCTAAAGATAGTCACTCTCAGTTTATGTTGTTAGGTTATTTTTGTTATTTTGGAAATTCTAAGTGGGGGGCTCTTGGATATCTTGTGTTATAAACATGTGCCATCTGTTCTGAATGTCTCCAATAGTGACGCCGATGGGTACACCCATTCCATAACGCACAAGTCTTGCTTATTGGGTCAGTTATAAATGCATGGAGCATATAAAGAACAAAAGCTTCGCTTACAATTATTAGTAGCAACCTTCGTTTCTGTGTTCATAAAATGTTGTAATGGTAATGGCAGGACAGCAGCGTTATCGACACGGAGGCGATAGCGGAGGTGTGCGATAAGTTCGGCGTGCGCGAACACGAGGTGCACAACGCGCTGCTGAGCGGCGACCCGCACGATCAGCTCGCAATAGCGTACCACCTCGTCATAGACAACAAGAGGATCGCCGACGAGGCCGCCAAGGCTGAGATCAAGGACTTCTATGTGGCAAGTGAGTTGTAGTGCGACAGCGCATATGAGCGACGAGAGCCTCTGCTGAGCTGAAAAATCTATAGAAATCCATCTTACTAATATTATAATGCGAAAGTGTGTCTGCTATGCTTTCCCGGGTCATGTTTTCAACCGATTTTGACGAAATTTAGAACAGATACATCCTGGGACAGGACATAGGCTACTTTTTATCCTGGATAATTAAGGAGTTCTCAGAGGAATACAAAAAAAACTTATTCGACGCGGACGAAGTCGCGGGCGTCATCTAGTAATATTTATTTAGCAAAAACCGTAAATGTTTATGTTTATGTTTATTATGTACGCTTCAACCTACATAGTACATTCAATGCGAATCTAGTTGAGCCCTGATGAAATACATGGTCCTGTCCGTTAAGCACAGCAAACATTCATGGGTCCAAAGTCAATTAACAGAGGATTATCGCACGAGACAGAGATCAAGCATAATATTTATTTGTAAGAGCATCAGCCCTACTTATTATTTATACTCTACATCAATTTAAAAAAAATTAAAATAAAAAACATCCTGATACATTCACTCAACAAATCTTGGGTATCTTGCAACATAGATAGCAGCTGAAATTTTAAATATCCACACTCTGCAGGCAGTTCACCGCCGGCGATCACCGAGAGCGGTCGTCCGCACCCGGAGCGCATCGCGCCGCTGCGCGACAAGTCCGCCCCGGTCGCGCAGCCCGCACTGGACAAACAAAAGGGCACGCCCGTTAAACGGTTAGTACGATGGACTATGGATTTTCGGTATATTATGGACTTTTTTTTTCAATTTTCGTATTCTTCTCAGCAAACCCTTTGCATTGATACATGTGTGGGTGCATTAGAATTAACTAGTTCGCCATATTGGATTCAGAATGGCGTCACTTAGCTAACCATGCATTTCCATCCACAATAAACAAAATTTCAGCTTTCAGCTGTTTTGAAACAAACGCACAAGCACAAACGCACAAGCTTGTAAAAATAGTTCGAAATTATTTGAATAAATATCTTATATTATTATTATTAAAGGTTGTTTGTACAAAATCGAAGTAAGATTATATTTTCTTATTAGTTATTTTGTGGTATTATCTATGTTTTGCAGAGCTAAATGGCACTTAGGCATCAGGTCGCAGAGCAAGCCGAACGATATAATGTTGGAGGTGTTCCGCGCTATGAAGGTTCTCGACTACGAGTGGAAAGTGATCAACCCTTACCATGTCAGGTATTTATGATAAAGAATCAATTTAAAATTTAAAAAACCCACGACACTTTCGAACGTTAGACCTACACTTAGTTTCTACAATCTTCTGCACAGATTTCCTTGCACCATTGTAGAAACGCTCTCGATCAAGTCATCTTTGAAACAAAAAAAACTAAATCAAAATCGGTTCATCTGTTTGAGAGCTACGATGCCACAGACAGATACACAGTATATACCTACACGTTAAACTTATAACACCCAAATCCTGTGCAACTGTTTGATTTTCCATGATATATTATAATGTCTTTCCCAGGTCATGAGTCAGTGAGAAAATGAGTCAAGACTTTCCTTGTATGAAAATATACCTATGTGCGGACAGTATACTTATGTGTCTGTAGTACTGATTTAATTGATTCAACTCACACGCGTAGCAACGAGGTGGGTTGCGTGTCCGGGCGAAAGCATAAAAAAATGTCTGGCCGACAAAAAAGTCTCTCGCGCTCTTTTATAATATGGAGTATTATAATATACGAGTAGGATAGGACCTTTTGTCCCGTACTGTCAGTAGTGTTTTACGCCCATAGAGAAATTTTAACACAGTTTTTATAACGATTTATTACACTTTCAGAGTCCGAACATTGAACAAGATGACCCAAAAGCACGTCAAAATGTCGCTGCAGTTGTACCAAGTCGACTACAAGTCATACCTCCTCGACTTTAAGTCGCTTTCGGGGGAAAAGGAGGAGCCCGACGACGAGACAGGCTGCCCGAGCCCACTAGTATCCCCCCTCCCGCCGCCGCCGCCCGTCCCCCCGCACCAACCGCAGGGACACCACACGATGGAGTTCTTCGAAATGTGCGCCGCATTGATTATACAGCTCGCTCGATAGTTGCCGATAGTAAAGCTTATTTTTCCTACACTACTCGCCTTCTACTCGCTTATTTTAAATAAAAAACGGGTCAACCTCGGAATGAGAGTTAATGAGCTGGATTTTCGTATTGATATGGAAAAATGTCTCAAATAAAATTTGTCGTAAATTTTATGCTTTACAATTTTTACAATAGATGATATTATCATTATAGCAATAGAAAGCAATAGAGAAGTTTTTGTGACCTTTGATCTTGAATAACTCACGAACCCGACACGTGATTTTATGTGACTTTTCAGACAACTTTTAGAACGCCAAAATGAAGGTATATACAAAAATTCAACTTATTATCTCTCATTCCGAGGTTGATCGCTAAATTGACTGGACTAATAGGAATACAGTGCAAACAAAGCATTGTGGCGTTGGGGTCGTGATCATACATAAGGCAATTAAAGACGGAGACATCTATTTTAAAATATACTGCAATTGTCTATTAGACTACTGCATACACGCATATGCAAGATACTTGTCACAGTACTTAGAGTGTGTACTATGTAACGACTTACGGAACACCACGGCACAGCATTTTATTTGCACCTTTATATATTTAAGAGGGTACTTACATCTTTTTGTGTATTTATTGTCCACAAAATCAACAAATCAGTCACGTGCAATCAGTGTGGGCAAAAGAGTATTGTCTACCATTAAATTTTTAGGTAGTTTATCTGGTAAAGGACACGAAAAGCCACTTTACAGATCATAAAATCTTCCTTATTTTGCCAAAATCGAATGGCATACAGGCTACGGTATATTTTGGATCTGTCTTTGGTGGAAATACGTTCATTAAATTTTAATTCCATCCTTAGTAGGACTCAAGTTTGATCTTCTATATTTCATATAATTCCATAATTATTGCAAAACATAATTTTATTGGAGGTAGACTCAATGTAAAAAAGCCATAAGCGCCGATGAATTTGTTATCAGCCTCCCTTCAAATTTAAAATACTAGTTTTTACTCTAGTTTGTTCCAATGTTGATAATAATATTTAGCTGCCTAAGCTATCCCACTGAGCAACGCGAGACGTTTAATAATAATAAAAATAATATATTTATTTGGATGCGAAACATGAAGTTCTAGTTTGAGTTCCGGGTCGAGCCTGCCTGGTGTGGGAAAGTTGGCTTTACAGCGTTACACCCCAGTACCTCGGAGAGCAACGAGAAAGAAGCGTTCGGTATTGCGCCTGCTCTCTCGCTTTTCGTGTCGAATTATTGTCCCACAGTGGATTATGAGAGTGAAGGAACAGAGTGTGCACCCAGCTCTGTTTGCTCGCGCACTTGTGCAGAATACTTTTTCCAGCGTATATGGCTATTCTTCGCCGAGTTTTACCGCCGTTAAGTCAGGAGTACATAGAATGTTAGTCAAACTGTACCTATTCTTGAATATTTTTTTGTAAATGATAGAAATAAACTACTTAAGTACAGATAATATTTATTTTGATATAATAAGGTAGGTTTTGTTGTGTGTTAAAATTATATTAATACTGCAGCAGGCTTTGCAAAACATTGCAAATTTTCTGTCAGTTTTATTCATAAGAAATATGTAGTTATTTATATCCTAAATTAAAATTGTTATTCTAGTATTGTATAGATATTTAAATAGATAATTGATTATTGTAAATAGATATTAGGTGATCAGAAATCGATACATGAGTGCTGTCTGTGTAACCAATGAAATTTAAAGTGCCTTTTGTATCATAAGAACAATATCGGTGTAATGTTCAATACACACTGGAAATATTAGAAGTCAAAGACAGAAAGAATGAAACCTTCATTTGGGTATACAAATGCAAAAAGCAACACAAACATAATAATATGAGCGAAAACTTCAAAATAAAGAAAAATAAATTGCTTAAAGAATGAGATTTGATCCCCAAAATGGTCTTCACTCAGCATGTGCTGTATCTGTTGTGTTAGTATGTACAGCGCTAGCGTTACAGCTGGTCCAGCTGTCCACCTTTGGGTCTCATCAAACCTATATCGACGCGGTCTATAGCATTATACGAGTATTTTACATTAAGTTTGCGGTGAGCTTTATGTATAAGAATATTTTTAAAACTATAGTCCGATTTATTATTGCTTGGATTAAAATTATGTATTTTCGGGAAATATAAGATGAATAATTGTATAAGAAGGCATTCAAAGTGTAAACGCGGCAAAACGCCATTCCCGCGTCGGTAGTCGTCGCATCGGCCGAGGCGAGCGACGTCTTTTCCACTCTTAATAAATAAATAAAGCTTTTTGACGTGATAAGTCTTATAAAGTCATAAGTAACGTAAAGATAAGTAACGTCTTATAAATCTATGAACACCGGCTGCATGCACGAAAAAGTGTCACGTTACGCCTGAACTCGAGCGTGCAAATGAGAGCGCGGAACAAACTATAGACAGGCACGATCGGCCCAAGCGTTGGCTTGTGACACATTTAACTCTCTTCTCGCGTGACGTCAGATCTAGCAGTTCGAATAGTTCTGCTACTGGAACGCCGCCACGCGAGCTTCTTCGAGAACTTCTAGTTATCACGTAAAAGTATCGTCCGTAAACCGACTTTACAGACAACCGTAAAAAAATTACCAGGCTCAAGCCGGTTCTGCGATAGATGTGGTGAGACCGTTACGCGTGTCAGAATACGAAGAAAGTAGGGTTCCAAAACCTAATGATTTTAAAATACCTATTATGCGAAGGGATAAATAGTTATTTTTTCAGGTCTCGCTTTTTATAGATTGCTTACGTTATGCTCCTGTTGGGTTCGCCTACTTTTAGGACCATGACACCAAAATTATATACAAGAGATACTTTCTCTCTTTCTAATCAAAAAGCCATAAAATATGTAGCTGCAAAGGACACTGACTTAATTTAAACTAATAATGGATTTATAAAATGACGAACAGACAGACGGAGAGGGCAAATGATTCCTTAACATACTACTGAACCCTTACAAGTCCGTAACTAACTACAAACTAAAACGTAAAAATGTAACATTATAAATCCATACTAATATTATAAGTGCGAAAGTGTGTCCGTCTGTCTGCTACGACCATCTTTTCAACCGATTTTGCTGAAATAGGTTGCATCCCGGGGAAGCAAATACCTAGGCTACTTTTTATCCCAGAAAATTAAGAAGTTTCCCATGGAATAAAAAGAAACTTAATTAACACGGACAAAGTTGCGTTCATCATCTAGTAACTAATATACTTGATACTTATCCACTTTGCCTCAATGTTTTATGCGGTGTGCCATTGTTCATATTTCAGGATTAATGAACTTTATTTTTAGCATCATAGATTTTCTATAAGCCATGTTAAATGAAAATATAAAACATTCTAGCATTCTATTATTGTTTTATTGCCTATTAATTGGATCCCAAAAATGAGCACAGCTCAAAGAATATTTAAGCATCATACAGAATACTAGTGTTATTTCTGTTTGGGTCCTTGCCACCAAATAGTGCTGTGACGACCAGTAGGGAAATCCTTTATGGATAGATCGGTTGTCTGTCTCAAAAACGTATATAGCATCTTACCACCAGTAGGTATATTATATGTAAAGGATCTTACTGAAAAGTCCTGAATACAACTTGTGACGTCAAATTAAAATTCTGTGAAAAAAATTGTTCCTTGAAAAAAAGACACGATTTAATCGAGGGCTTATGGTCTAACTTAAATGGGTAGAAATAAATAGAGCAATAAACAGAATACTGTAATTTATTAAAGATCTAAAAATTTGTTACAATAACTAAGGAATTTCTGTTTACAACTTTTAGGCTGTAACCACATAACTAAGGCTACTTTCATAATAAATAGTCCTCCACTATTGGATAATTAATAATAATGACTTCGGCGTATCTGCTTCATGCCGTTGCGTACTAAGAATAATATTATCTAGTATGTTGGACTATGACCCAACATGAGCACATCAAGATTCACGCCACGCCTACTGTGTAGTTCAATTATTCAATCCACGAAAACACACGCGCTACTATTTTTTTAGAAAAGTTGCTCAACATACATTTTTGTGTGTTTTAGTTCCGTTATTAGGTGATAATAGAATTATCTTTTTAGGTGATCATTATTATAGTAAGGTTTCGTGGATTGAACTCTCTATAGACACAATGCAATCCTTATTATCTTTAAAGATTACATCGCACTGACTCAGATAGGCAATATTTTATGAATGTTATTTCAATTGAGATATTTAAAGGTACATTCATAAAACAATATTGAAATACAATCGCAACGAATTGTACATGCTCTTGTTGCGTGACCTATTGGCTATTATGATCACATCTTTTTGAATGACTGATTAACAATAATCAATAATATTGATGTCATGTAACATTATACAATACATTTTCTACAGAACAGTTCGGGTATTGAATTGTGACTATCATGTATAGGTATAATATCATTAATATTTAGCCCACTTGCACAAGGACTGTTAAATTGATTTAGTTAATGCTGTCTCTTTTGGCAACTACAATATGCATTTGCCAAAAAGGGACAGCATTACAAAATTTAACTAAATCTGTTTAAAAGTCCTTGTGCAAGCGACCCTTAAATACGTTTGTTTCAAGGCATCTATTCACTAGTGGATATGGGCACGTGTCATGGCATCCGACAAGAGACAGCGCGACCCGCCCGCATCACCATCTCCCTGTGCTATGATACAAACTGATGTTATGGATTAAAAGTAGTCATTTTTGAAGTCGCACGTTGTCCGGAAACATCGGAATATTATCGTCGCTTAGTGAATAGACGGCTTACGACGAAGAGACAGTTTTATTCAAAATCTATATCAACTTTGAGATATTTTCAACTTTCGCTCGTCAAACGCTCGTATTAGGGTGCTGTGTAGATGTGCTACGTTCCTAAGCTACGGAAGTGTGTTAAGTCCAGTAATACCACCACCGATCTTAGCTATGAATTGATTTTAATCATAGATCTAGATGTTAGATCAAGTTCTCCAATTGGTGGGTTTGACACACATCCGTAGCTTAGCAACGTAGCACATATCAGGCGGAAAAACAGCTTTAAATCATCAATATTATTATATGTTACACAAAACTTTTTGATCTGTCAAAAAACCGATCACTCCTTGGCCATACATAAAACTTTTTAAAGACATTGAAATTACTATGTACACTTTAGGTATATAAAATCCTGATAAATAAGAAAAACAAATTAATATCCGCGACTTCATTCGATTCTTTCTATGTATTTTTTAAGAGTAGGTAAATGATGCAAACAATTTTTGTAATGTAAGAAATATTACCATATTCAAGTGATAACAGGCACAGTTTTACACCTCTTGCTCCAGCGACACTCACCAAACCATAATAAAGTTTCGAATAGATTTAGCAGGAGCCGTCAAACCACGTCTTATAGCATTTTTATAAGGTAATATACCTAATAGCGAAGTGATGCGGCGTAGGCTCAGGGGGCGGTGGTAGGCGCGACCGGCGTGCCTTCGTCAGGCTTGCTCTCGAGCGAAAACGGTGGGATCCGACAGTCGAAAGTGTAGCCATCTTCGCGCTCCATCCTGAACGTCCCCCTGTTACCAAACAAAACAATTATTAGCTCGCTATAAGTATCAAAAAATACTAATGTAGATAAATTTAAATTAAATACAAAGAGAATAATTTCTGTTCGGTTTGTTTGTCATCAACTCATCAGTGCTTTGGCACACGATGATTGAGCGTTCAGATTGAGATATCAGTTTCAGCACGGGTTCGCAAAAACAAATTTCGCGCGCACCTGTTAGGGTATGCGACTAGGACAACAACTAGTATGGCATTGTGAAATTACTACTGATTGGTTGACGCTATCTCTGTATGTTTAACTAGAATATTCCAGCGTGCCGCTCAGCGAGAATATGCGCCAGTGCCGCTCGCGCAGCTGCCCGAGCTCTGTAACGGCGCAGCTTACCACATGTGTCCGCTGGGCGCCTGCAGGCTCACGTGGCTGCTGTACTGGAAGGCGGGCGTGTGGCGCGCCAGCAGCGGCTCCTGCCCCACCACGCCCCGCCCGCGCACCGTCTCCAGCGTGCCGCTCAGCGAGAATATGCGCCAGTGCCGCTCGCGCAGCTGCCCGAGCTCTGTAACGGCGCAGCTTACCACATGTGTCCGCTGGGCGCCTGCAGGCTCACGTGGCTGCTGTACTGGAAGGCGGGCGTGTGGCGCGCCAGCAGCGGCTCCTGCCCCACCACGCCCCGCCCGCGCACCGTCTCCAGCGTGCCGCTCAGCGAGAATATGCGCCAGTGCCGCTCGCGCAGCTGCCCGAGCTCTGTAACGGCGCAGCTTACCACATGTGTCCGCTGGGCGCCTGCAGGCTCACGTGGCTGCTGTACTGGAAGGCGGGCGTGTGGCGCGCCAGCAGCGGCTCCTGCCCCACCACGCCCCGCCCGCGCACCGTCTCCAGCGTGCCGCTCAGCGAGAATATGCGCCAGTGCCGCTCGCGCAGCTGCCCGAGCTCTGTAACGGCGCAGCTTACCACATGTGTCCGCTGGGCGCCTGCAGGCTCACGTGGCTGCTGTACTGGAAGGCGGGCGTGTGGCGCGCCAGCAGCGGCTCCTGCCCCACCACGCCCCGCCCGCGCACCGTCTCCAGCGTGCCGCTCAGCGAGAATATGCGCCAGTGCCGCTCGCGCAGCTGCCCGAGCTCTGTAACGGCGCAGCTTACCACATGTGTCCGCTGGGCGCCTGCAGGCTCACGTGGCTGCTGTACTGGAAGGCGGGCGTGTGGCGCGCCAGCAGCGGCTCCTGCCCCACCACGCCCCGCCCGCGCACCGTCTCCAGCGTGCCGCTCAGCGAGAATATGCGCCAGTGCCGCTCGCGCAACTGCACTGCTTGAGAGCCCAGGTTCTCTAAGCGGATGCAGTACCGCCACTGAAATACGTAACTAAACAGTATGATACCGCAGATTCGCTATCGTGCTTATCTGTTTTGTGATGAACATATAAATGGAGGAAAGCATTTTAGTCTAGGCAATAAGGCTAGTCGACCCCAACAATAATTCCTCAGACCTCAGGCGACGAAACTTTACAGTATGATAAAGTATCATGAGTTAAACGTATATTATAAATATGCAATAAAAAATCAGAAAGGAAGTAAGGTTTTTTATGCTCTAATTGTTAAAGCAGGAAGGTACATTAAACGCAGTTATTTCGTTTGATATTTCGGTTTTGAGTGTAAATATACTACCTACTATTATTTTAAAAAGAAATCGATAAAAAATTTAGTATTAAATAACTAACTTCCGGATGGATTTTTTGTTGGATATTTTGTATAAATTTTGGTTCATACCATACTAGAGCTCTGCCAAGTTTCAACGACTGAGGATTTAATGTGGAGGTCTCCATACAACAAACCGCCCCATTGCCTAGGCCCTAGACCAATTGACATGTGTCGCGAAATATAAAACTCAAAATAATATTATTTAATATTGTGGTGATAAGAACAACAAAATTGTTAATTAATGGTGGTTACGCACCACCATATCATAATTTATCAACCATAGAGTAAATTTCATATCTACAAATAAATATTTACGTACCCAGTAAACAGCCGAGTTTTGCGACTCCCGACTGCCCATGTAGAACGGTATAACAGTGACGCGCACGCCCTCAGTGGTCTCGCGGTGAACGTCGCTCAACTCTAGCCACGGATGGTTCTTCTTTTGCCACGCCCGTAGAGTTTCTTGCGCTATAAATGGTGGATCTGAAATGATTGTCAACAATCTCGAGCTCAATTGGCATCATCAAATCCTTTAAACAACACGCATCCTTTAAGCAACACGCAAAACAAGCACCTTTTTTATAACAAATTGCCCAGGGATGTGGTGATGTCAAGCTCAGTAAATCAGTTCAAGAACAGATTGGACAATCACTTGATAGAAGCATGAATGACATAGGCATATCAAAGGAAGCTGTTTAGTCTTCAAAAATCTTATCAGTTGGTTCATATTTTATAATTCTCCTTTGAAAAGAAAAATAACATAACCACTATAGTAGGTATACATAGACTAGTGGTTACAGTACTTTTTTTTATAGATTTTATTGCGCCAGATTTTACGAAGGTTAAGAGCTATAGTTAACATTAAGTCATAGTTAATGGCAGCTGAAATAATTTGGTACGTATTATAGTAAAATACCTTTATCAGGGTTGTGCATAAGAAATTTATCAAATAACTCATGCTGCAACGGAACACGCTCAACAGAGGTATATGGGATGATGTCATCATGTGCCACATAATCTAAGCCTGGTATAGCATACAAACTGCGACTGGACTCCTGGTTGCCTAGAAATGTTACAGCTTCGGTCTGTGCCCGCTGCAATGTAACATTATATTAATTTAAAAAACAATAACAATAAACATAATTGCAAATACAATTAAGTCAGTGGTTTTTTAAAATTATTATCGGTAACTAGTAGCCTTATATATTATAATGCACTTATAAAACTTAGCTTTAAGTTTAATCATTTTTATTATTTTACAATAGATATTCCCAAATTATCCATAGCATTAAACACAATAAAATCATCTGAGTAATCTTTTTCTTTGAGAGAGAGAGAGAGATAATCTAAATCTTTCTAAAATACAAACAATGAATTTCAGAGAAATTCTAATATCAAAACATGTAAGTTATTTTAATTTTTTTTGTTCTATTCTTCATAATGAATACCTTTTAAGTTTCATTAAACCTTATTTAGAAATACATACATAATTATCTACTTACAATTGAAGCTTTACAAACTCTTGATTAAATTAACATAGTAAACTTAAATAAAATTAGTAGTGATAATAAATTCACTTAATAATAATTGTGTTAGAATGATAAGCTGTACAAAAAATGAATTAATTAAATAATGACCAACTAAAATTTCTGAAAAAAATGGGATAAGTAAAAATTTGAGAATGACATTGCAACATATTTTAAGTATGAAACAAGAAAAATGTACCTATCATTGCTACTGCCAACAATAACTTTCAACTTCTTGTGTATTGTACACAGAGCTTAAAAGTGTGTTACTTTTGTACATATTTTTCAGTAGGTACAAAGTTATTTTTGGAACGAAAGTTCCTTTTAAGGTACGATGCGGAGGGTACCCTAGCCGGCAAAAAACGTCCGTAACGAAAATGCGTAAGATTTTGAAGTGAAAATATTCTGGCGTTGTTACGAAGACAAAAGGTCATAAATATACTACATTCGAAATTAAACTTTAATGCTTTAGTGTCAAGGTTTATATTTTAATAGTTTTTTTTTTATTAAAAAAAAATCATTATCACTTCTATCGGCAGACTCTATGACTGCCAATTTTTTTATGCATAGTTTATATATATTAGCTATACAGTGTGTAATTATTATTATATATATTTTTATGAATCATTGTGAATAAAATAAAAGTGTTAGGATAATTTTGTGAAGTAGTTTTTGATTTTATCGATAAAAAAACATCAGAATAAATTTATACCTGAATAATTATTTTCTTTTTACTGCGACTAGAACTTGAAATTAATATTTAATTAATGTAATATGGAACTTCGTTCTTATCTGGTGTCCCACGACACGACACGTTTTTTTCAGTAGGTATTACCTTATATTACATTTTATTGACAACTGTAAAATGACATAGATGATGATGACTAGGGTTCTTGTTATTGTGCAGTATTCTTTTATAATTAATACGAAGTAAAATGATATGCAATGAAGCTGATAAGTTAAAATATTTAGTTAGTATTTTTTTTGCTTACAACTCATTATAAGAACCACACCATATTAAGGTGAATCATCACTATGTGCTCCAATGCTAAGCTAATCTTTTGGTTTCTTTAGCATGATGCATATCAAATAGAAGAATTGAAGACAATAATAATTTGTTGCAACACAGTAAATTTATATACAAATACAAAAAAAAACGAGACAACAATAATAAAATAATAGATACAAAAATATATAGGTACAGACTTGTTTTTTCACCTAAAATCATCCTAACATTCATTTCGTCTTTTGAAAAATAATTATACTTCTTTAGAACTTGTGCGATCAGGAAATTAAGACTCGGATTGAAATATCTCGCAGTACCATTACCAGTATGAAGAAAGTTCTCTGCAATCACAAACTTAAGATCTCTCTGCGCATTCGACTCCTACAGTGCTACATCTGGCCCATACTTCTATCAAATGTGAGGCGTGGACGATTAAAGAAGACCTCAGGAAACGGATAGAAGCGTTTGAGATGTGGGCATATAGGCGTATTAGCTGGACTCATAAAGTCACGAATGAGGAAGTTCTGCGACGCGTCAATCAAACACGCAAACTTTTGCACATATTTGGGGCACGTGTTCAGGCACGAAACATACGATGATGGGAAAAGTTGCGGGAAAGAGAGGCGTTGGTCGCAGAAAAAAGTCTTGGCTTCGCAACATACGGGAGTGGACCGGAATCGCAAGTGCTGCAGAATTATTTCGCCTTACGAAGAACCGAGAAGAGTATACAAAGCTGACTGCCAACCTTCGTTGATCGGAGAGGCACCCGAAGAAGAAGAGAACTTGTGCAGAACTTTTTATTAATATTTTTATAAAAACGAGCTTCAGTGAGGGGCCACCTTAATATTAATATTAAGTTTATGTTATTCACAAAAACATATTTATATTAATATTTCAAAACAAGTACTTAATAATACCTTTTTCTTCCATTCAGGTCTCATATCGATGTGTGTTTGCAAAGTCAAAAATAAAATTATATTTATTAAATTTGAATACCTTGGATTGTATAATGTAATCATATGTGATTGTAATTAGTACTTTGAATAGTTGACTTATTTATAGTAAAAAATTATCATAATATATAAAAGATACTATTTATCTAGAACTGCAAAATTAAACTTTATTAAGTATACTTATGTGTTAAAGTAGTAATCAGGAAGTGTTAAAGCAACATAATTTGTGATAATAAAACAGATTTTAGAATCTATCAAACATTTAAGTAAGTACTATACTATGATATTGGTAAGAAGCAGATGTTAATTTGCAGAACTCCATGATAATGAAGGAAACAGAAGTTTAATTCACTATAATCCACCACAGCAGACAAATCTATGTGGTACAGAGTGTATCCTGAATGTGTAGATTGTGATATTCACTGACCAGTAAGCAAGCAATTTGCACCAGCACATCACACCACACAAATCTTCCAAATTATTTTTTAGAGCATCCTCAGGAGATGTTGACTCAATGCACGATCATATGTGCATTGTTGACTCAACATATACTGGAACGTAAGTTAAGAATAATTTGGAAGATTTGTGTTATTATACACTTCTAGTTCCTTCATTAAGTACTATGGATACATAAATGATTTTGTTAAAGTTAATTTTATTCCACACAGGTAAGATTTGAACAGTAATTAGATATGTTATAAACTAACACTACTATCATTTCCAATAAGTTAAAATATAAATAATATTAATAATAAATTTAGTTTATTTACTTAAATGAAATGTAACAGTTTCCTAGACAATATTTATTTCATCAATGCACTACTCTTAAAATAATTAATGATGCTGAGGAAAATTTATAATAGACAGAATTAATGCATTAACAGCCACTAGCCAAAGTACTCTTTACTCAATAATAAAATACTTACAATGTATGGTGCATCTCTTGTATCTATCAGTACTTGGTAAAATGTGTGGGTCCTCCCCTTGACTTCCTTGCCCACATTTGATAAGGAATCTCTATTTGCATCAGTGGTTTCCACAGTCTCCATGGCCTCTTTCTTGCTGGTGGCATCTCTGTCGTAGACTCTTGCTAGCCATGGGAATAGTATAACGCCTCGATAACCGAATACCTTATGTAAAATTAGTTGCCCGGTTTCATACTTGCCAGTCGCTTTGGGTGCCTCTAATTTACCAACCTCAGCCAATCTAAAATCAGGTGAGCAGAAATTATTTATTCTTAGGTTATTTATGTAATAGAACAATAATTTCAAATAAAATTATTTACCGTGTATAATGAGCTACATGAGTTAATATTATCCGTGACGCAGTTAATCTTAAAGGATTTGTGGGTACAAATCTTAAGATAATCTCCATTTTAACATTATAAATTAGATTTTTTTGCAGCACTGATATAGTGTTTTTAATTTTTGTTTGACATTTTGATTTTTGATTATTTGTTTGCCAAATGTCAATTAAACATCAAGCTAAAAACCAAGAAAAGAAGTATATCTTTGGTCAGAAAGACGTGCGGCATTGAGAGCTAGAATCCAGAGCCTTATAGTCAGTTTACAAAAATTAGGTACGATTAAATCATAGTCAATCTCGTAGACAGAAAAAAGGATTATTCAATCCAACTTTCAGGTTATACATAATTATCTATCTATGAATCCAACCCACTAGCCACGAAGGTATTGGTAAATGGACTGCGCACTTTAATTGCCTGTTTGAAACGGATACCATTTATCGATTTTTTTTTTCAAATCTGTTTGATACCGATCCTATTAATTGTCGCATTCATAGAATAATATAAGGGGTCGCATTTGTACCAGTTTGTAGTATCTGAGCATACAGCCTCAGACTGAGCATCACGCAAACAGCTATGTTTTGTTTCAATCACACTTCGTTATCTCAAAAGACAAACCTATTTAAAGGGAATTTTTCGCCTATAACTAAAAAGTAAAAACTACGCAAAGAATAAAATGTTCTTTTTTCTATTCAGTGTTCTATTCTTCTAGTGACCTAATCTAGGGTCTATTGCCGTAGACAGAGAAAGGAATATAGATCAAGGAACATATTTACTACGGCTTAAAAAATATACTTGAAGGCTGTCTCACGACCGATCAGACCACAGACATTAAAAATCTGTGGAGTAGGATGATCAAAACCAGTGAAAAGTAACATAAACATAAAAGAATAACCTTTAAGTTATATATGTTACTTGTCTCTGCTTTATGTTAAGTTTGTCTCTGAGACTCAGAAGGACTAGAATCCAGGGCCGTTAAGCCAGTGAAATTAAAAAAAAAATTGTCATTATCTATGAAATTGTCTCTGAGAATTGAGAAAGGATCTTCTATTCAAAACAAGTCCAAAGGATTTCTTTTCTAATTATTTTTTTTGAACTTTTTATTTGTAGATTTAATTTATAAAATGTTAAGTTTATTGTGTAGAACAGTAAATAAGTTTGGTAAGTTAGAATATAATTTCTTTCGCCTCACAATATAGCACGTAGTTTGTTTTTGCCATCGCGATGGTTTTTGCGCTCAACAAAAATACCTGCGATATTTCAGTTAACTCTAATTTAAATACGGCATCAACATTAAAAATGAGCCCACTACAATTATTCAAGCTACAGCTGGTGTAGCTAGGACCAAAGGTTAAGTTTGGATATTATTCTTTAAATGTACTAAGTATCTTTATCTTGTTTCTTTCAGCTGCAACAAATAAAAACTCAAGATGCATAGCATCCCTTTCAGCCCTTCCTGAAACATACCAGATGTTATACAAAACCTGCAGAGATTTTGCAGAGCAAGAACTAAAACCAAATGCTGCTAACTTTGACCGAAATCATTTATACCCTGATGACGCTATTAAGAAAATGGGTGAACTTGGTCTAATGGCAATAGCTACACCAGAAGAATTTGGAGGGACAGGGCTAGACTATTTAGCTTATGCCATAGCCATGGAGGAAATTTCAAGGGGCTGTGCTTCTGCTGGTGTCATTATGTCAGTTAATAATTCTCTTTACTTGGGGCCTGTGAATCACTGGGGTACGGATAAGCAAAAGAAAGAGTTTGTCACACCTTTTTGTAGTGGTAAGTACAATATGTGGTAATAAAAATTTGTTTCATTAACAACTCAGACTAGAAAGCGAAAATTATTTCAAAGCAATCAACTATAATAATACTTATTATTTATATCAATATACCCTTCAGGAGATCAAGTTGGATGCTTTGCACTGTCCGAGCCAGGAAACGGATCAGATGCTGGAGCAGCATCTACAACTGCAAAAACAAGTGGTGATAAATGGATTCTTAATGGCACAAAATGTTGGATCACTAATGGCTATGAGAGCAAAGCCTCAATTGTCTTTGCCACTACAGACAAAAACCTTAAACATAAGGGCATCTCTGCATTCATTGTACCTAAACCTATAAAAGGCTTGGAATTGGGTAAGAAAGAAGATAAATTGGGTATCAGAGGATCATCTACCTGTTCCCTCATATTTGAGGACTGTGAGATTCCTAAAGAGAATATCTTGGGTGAGCCTGGTTTAGGGTTTAAAATTGCTATGATGACATTAGATGCAGGTAGAATCGGTATTGCATCACAAGCATTAGGTATAGCACAGGTAAAACAATAAACTCAATGAAAACAATATGATATTTTCTTTTTCCAGTCAAGCATGCTGAGTTTAATAATTTTTATCTCACAATTTTTATGCCAAAAACAGTATATAAGGAGACTAATTTTTAGGCATCGTTAGATGTGGCCGTGGAGTATGCTTCCAAAAGGATGGCATTTGGCAAGCCTATAATGAAACTACAAGCAATACAAAACAAGTTGGCAGATATGGCTGTGCAACTGGAGTCAGCTAGACTTCTCACATGGCGTGCAGCTTGGCTCAAAGACAACAAAAAGCCTTTCACTAAGGAGGCAGCTATGGCTAAACTTGCAGCTTCTGAGGCAGCAACATTTTTATCACATCAATGTATACAGGTAACATACAATATTTTATATTCAAATATTAGCTATATATTATTCACATTGAGTAAAATATATTGAAAAACGTCAGAACACTTAAATTAAAGCCACTCACATATATTTTTTTAGCTATGAAATAAATGAATATAAAATTCAAGATTAGAAGTAATCTTCTTTAATAAACTTTTCTAAAGAAACAACAACAAACACAAGAACAAACTATGAATCCATACTAATATTATGAATGTGAAAGTGTGTCTGTCTGTCTGCTACTCTGAAATTTGGTACAGGGATAGGTTGTATCCCAGGGAAGGACATATGTTACTTTTTATCCTGGAAAATCAAGAGTTCATCAGAAAAACTGGTCAAGTGCGAGTCAGACTCAGACAAAGGGTTTCATACCATCACACAATATAAATTCTTTGAGTAAATAACAAGAAAAATGTCATAACAACACATAATCATCTGTGAAATAACTGACTTACATATGAAGTAGAACTGGTAGTGCCTGATCAAAAATTCGACATCCTATATTCGACATACCTTAATTAACTATTTTTCGGGTTTTATTTCCTATTTTTGTGCTGTAAAACCTTGCTTCTTGCCAAGTTTTATGATTCTAAGTCAACAGGGGTACCATATAGGTTTTAATTTATTGGAGTGTCAAAATATGCAAAATATGCGGAAATATAAGGTTGTATCTTATGATTTCGTTGAATAGAAACTTGATTTATTTACAGTTTCAAGGGACCGTGGGCCTTAATATTTTTACGTCCACGTGTTCCCGAGAAAAAGATGGTTGACAGACAGACGGCCAACAAAGTGATCCTATAAGGGTTCCTTTTTTCCTCTCGAGTTAGTGGAACCCTAAAAACTTAGTTCACACGGACAAAGTCGCGTGGATCATCCAGTACAGTTATTTATAGTAAGTAATGAACGCTAAAATTATTTCTTTTTAATCTAGATTCTTGGTGGTATGGGTTACGTATCAGACATGCCTGCAGAGAGACACTACAGGGATGCCAGAATTACAGAGATTTACGAAGGCACTTCAGAAATACAGAGATTAGTAATTGCTGGACAACTCATCAAAGAATATGGTGTATAAGAAATATTCTGACTCTAACCATAAGATATTCGCAATATAGACTGATTTTATATTTGATATTTTAAATATTTTACATAATGAAGTAAGATATTAATTGATCTAAGTTCTCTACCAATATGTTACACATTTTGCCCTATTTACAAAAAAATATATTTAAATATGGTATTATTTGATTAGATAAAATGATTCTATGTATAAGTGCACCACCACATGAGATATCACCTATCCTTTCATATAGATGCCTGGAAGATATCACTCGTAGTGATAAGGCCGTCTGTACACCGTAAGAAGTTGTTTTGACACAATTCGTGTTACCTCTGTTCTGTAATTTGTTTGTCACATTATAAGGTGTTTTTACTTACTTAAAAGGCCAGCCATATACAGCCAGCTTGAAGCAGTCAGGATGGACTGCTTCAAGCTGCGACTGCATAGTGAACTACAGTCTTCTACGTCCACTCATACAAGGAACCTGTTGAACAGTTGCGACTGCTTTGGGCAGCTGGCAGCAGTTATCAATGGTAGCTTCAAGCTATGACTGCAAGAGTGGTCTGTGTATGGCTAGCTTAAGTGTCACAGAAAATGTTAGAAAAGTTTAAAAACTCAAAAATAAACAATCAGTGTAGTTTGAAATGTGCATAATATATTCAAGTATAACATAACATAATACAACTAAACATATAACTTTAAAATCTTATATACGCATTTCCTGTATTTTTTTTATTTTTTTTAACTGTTGTTGTGTAAAATAAATGCTACATATACAGAAGAATGATTTTCATTTACTGGCCAGGTCCTGAAAGAGACTTATCCATAAATTTCCTTTTAGCAAAACACAGCCACCACTTGCTGGGTTTGCCATCTTCTGTGGCAAATACCTGCAAAGTAATTTAGATTACTATATACAAATGGTAGATTATTCATAAGCACTTGTAAAAAGTCTATTTGAATAAAAATTTATTGAATTTGAATTTGAATATAATGAAGTAGTGATAACCTAGAATAGTAGCCTATAGTTTGGGGAGTCCAGGCCCCAGGGGTCAAATTCTGGTCACTCATCTCTATTATTTTCCTAAATAAAATAAAATAAATAAATTATACCACTATTGACTCGCTCCAGCAATGCTTAGGACTGCGGTTACTTATGTATCTTCACATTAATGTACCTAATAGTAATTTTTTTTATCAAAAGAGCAACCATCAAGTTTCTTGTTGGTTTTTCCCGGTAGGAACGTCATTCCGAACCAGTAGTAGATTCATTTGACTATTCAAAAGCACTTGTAAAAAGTCTACTTGAGTAAAAAATATTTGACTTTGATTTATAATCTAATCTCTGGGCTAAATTTCATTCAGATCCGTTCAGCAGTTGTGGCATGATTGAGAAACAAACATCTAACCATCCATAAAAACTTTCGAATTTATAATATTAGTATAGATGAAACAAAATATTACCTTTTCGCAAACTCTATTACCCGTTTCATGTCTTAGTTGTTGTAGGTATTGCCTCATTAAATCTGAAACCCCAAGAATATTTGAAGGAATGATGAATTAATTTCCCCACATTACTTACTCAAATAATAATAGACTAGATAGATAATAATAATAACACTTTAAATGAAGTTTAAACCAGTACTTCAAACTATTTAAGAAAAATCAATTATTCTTTTTAGATTGATTATATAGATAGATAAGAGATTGGATCTAGATGATCTAGATCTAGATGAAGGAAGATTGGATTAGATAGATAAGATTCTTTTAATACATACTAATATTGTAAATGCAAGTGTGTCTGTCTATCTCTCAGGCTGCTACCAATTTTGATGAAATTTGGTATAGAGGTAGGTTACATCCAGGGGAAGGACATAGGCTTATTAAGGAGTTCCCCCAGGAAGTAAAAAAATTAATCCTTACTTAATCATCTAAATTGGTTAAAAAAAAGTTAGTACTTAAATTCGTTATAGAAATGACAGTGATTTGCAATTAGACTTGCCCTCAAAGGGTTCCATACAACCACACATTATAAATTATAGTAAATAACGAGATGTCATAAACAACACAATCAGCTGTGAAGTAACTAGCTATGACAGACTGACAGACAGACAATGAAGTGATCGTATAAGGATTCCTTTTTCCTCTTGGTTTGAAAAATTTACAGTAAGTAAAAAGATATACCTGCTTCTTGAGGACTTGGTTTTGCATAGACAGAATTCAATGGGAACCCTGACTCGCCTGGAATGTCAAACTTTGATATTGCCAACATGTACATCTCTTGCTGTCCTTGATTCTTGTTTGAGCACTTTTGAAGTCGTTTTAGACATTCGGAAATGTACAAAGTTAAGTAAATCAGTACTCTGTCAGCATCAGACTAAAATCAGAAAAACAAAATTATTCTTATTCAAAGACTTATTTGCTGTAGATTAAGATTTAACTGCTAACAGAATAGAAATATCAAGCATAAAAATACCAAGATAGATTCATAGAAAGTAAAAAAAAAAAACCTTGTGATTACAATCATGCATTGTCGAGTCAACATCTCCTGAAGATGCTCAGTATCGGAGTGAAACATACGTTGAGAGTTGTTTGTAATATTTCTGTGGTGTGGTGAATATTGCAGGCTACAAGTGCAGGTTAGTGCGGGTTTATACCACATAGATTTACCGATTGTTGTGGATAATAGATAATTAAACTTCTAGTTCCTTCATTATCATGGACTTCCGCAAAGTAATGCCTGCTTCTATCCAATATATGTAACTTACATCTAACTGTATCAATAACTGAGTTACAAGAATGCTACGTACCTTAATTTCATAGAACCTGAAGAAAACATTAGCTTTAAAGTAATTTAAGGCTTCATCAATAATGTCTAACTCAATTTTCGGGCTTGTAGGTGCTGGGCCTCTAAAAGTAGTACGAATAGGCAAAAGAGCCAAATTGCCTATTGACTGATTGTATTCCAAAGTCGAATGATACGCCTGGAAAAACCCAAGATTAAAGAAAACTTTGTTGTAGTAGGTATGTAAAAAAAAAAATTAAAAAAATAGTTGCTTACCGGCATTGTAAAATAATTTCAATTTCCCTCTATTGAATAAATTTAAGTATATCTGATATATTCAGAACGATAACAGAGAGTAAACCCGTGCCAGACTCAACTAGGTACAACAACTAACTAGTTGTCACCAGTTGTCACTTGTTAGAATAATTACAATGTAAATATGAGTATATACTTATATACTAATATCTTATATACTTTTATACTTATATCTTTTTTTTATATACTTATTTGCAGTAAATCTTTAGTTTTATAGGAAAAATTCAATCTATGAGTAAAGTAACCACCATATAGAGTATATTAAACACAGTAGTCTTTGAGTCTGGTTTACTTGTCTCTGTCTTTGAGTATAATAGCCCCGCCTAGGGTAATATTGTTCTGTGATAATAGCCGTTAAGAGCTTATTGCACCTTCCTAAATTCAGTCTTCCTAATTAGGATTCAGGAAAGAAAGCAAATTTATGTTTCTGATCACACCTTCCTAATTTAGTTACTGAATCAGTAGTTCGACGGCGTCGGACGTGTCGTGCTAGTGCAGAGTGCAACCACAGAGTACATTAAACCTAAGTAACAATGGCTCCAGTACTGTCCAGACACCAAAAATTTGGCCCAGCCGTAGCTCTGGCTGTTGGCTCAATTAAAATTTAAAAAAAGAAAAACTTGGGTAAAAGAATATTTATTGCTGCGCGACAAACTAGCAAACTTGAACATTATGAGTGTTTTAGAACCAGCCGACTTTAGAAATTATCTACGAATGAATTCGAAATCTTTTGATATTTCATTAAATTTTGTGACACCGTATGTACAAAAAAAAGATACAATCCTACGAGACAGCATTATTGCAAAGCAAAGATTAGTAGTAACGTTGCGATTTCTTGCAACGGGAAACTCGTATCAAGACATAAAATTCAGCTCTCTAATACGTAGTGATTACATTCTCTTTGGTATGTGCACAAGCAGTCGCAGGCGCGCGGTAGTATTACTTACTCTATGGCGGTGACTGAACCAATCAGGCGACTAAATGATAATACACCTTCCTAAATTTAGGATGCTAAATCAATTAGTGAGTTAGCAACCATACTTTTTTCCTAGTTTAGGATCCTAACTTGCTAAATGCAATTACACTTTCCTGAATTTAGTAACTGAATCATTTAGACGACTGAATTTAGGAAGGTGTAATAAGCCCTTTAGATTAGTGAGTGAGGTAGGGTGAGTCATAGTGAAGAATGTGAGGTGAGTAACCAGGGGCACAGACTATACGTATACATCTGTGGTATATATACTGGGGAATAGAAAGATAGTCTGGAATAGTAGACTGAGAAAGATAGACGGGTCGTCACCGTACAGTATGCGAAAGCGATAGTTTTTAACATAACTACATGTATAATAGTCATACAATTTTTATCATAATAATATTATTTTGTGGGAAAACTGCTAATGCAGGGGGGGGGGTGGGGGGGGGTGGGGGGGTGAGTGGGGAGAGGGTGCCCCCCCCCCCCCCCTCTTTGCTTTGAATAACATAAAAACAGCGTCACGCATACAACTTGTATTGATCAATAACTGACATAAAACAATGAAGTGTTGTTATGATACAAAAGCTTCATCGTATGGGTGGTACCAGTCATCATTGGATAGGCATTATTATAATTAATCTTACGAATTGGCATCGCCGTATTTTTATTTTCAATCTTACAAATAACAGGTTAGTAAAAACTGCATTAATCAATAAGTGAACGAGACGACAGACGTATAACATTGTGAATTACATCCGTATGCAGCGTTGGTATTGAATTTTCATACAGATATGTCATGCTCTGTGTCTTGCGAAAGCATTGCTGCTTAAAATGCCTAAAACACCTGCTTGCATATTTCCTTGGCTCCCACCTCTTTCGTCCTGTCGACTCTATTCATTATTATAAATTAGTAAATGAATAAAATTTCTTATTGCAACTTTTTTCCCTAAATTTTGGGTTCCAAACAGGTAATTAGGATAATACAGCTGACATCCCCACAACGCGAGTAATAATAATAATAACGCGAGTCACCCGACTAATTTCAGAGAACATACAAAAATGGAACCTGGCATCATTTTACTTACCTTCTTATCTTGGGTGGTTAATGCTACAAAATTCGATTATTTTGTAGCATTTATGCGAGTATTTACAGATATAACCTGTTTTTATCTGTAAAAATCAGGTAAAAATAAGGTCAAAATTGTAAACTTACATATTTTAAATTATGTTTTCGTATTTACGTTCAGATCGGCTTTTGCAGCCTAACACACAGAAACCTTTGATTAGGTATATAGAGAAGGATGTGCCCTAACATATTTAAATTGAAGCTTCCTTTATCCTTAAAATGGCGCATGGGCGGAGCTTAATGCGGGCATTAGGGCTGAATTATCGATACCTTTGATTATGTCGATACTTATATACTCGATATAAAATTATCAAAATATAATTAATAAATAATTAAACATAATTTTTGAAAAACACTAGTATTCGTATTTTATAATGAACAAGCTCCCCTTCCCCTCGGACCACGAAAGAGTGTAGACGCGTTTCTTGTGTCGACAAAATCTAAATTAGATATATTTTAATTTATTAACATTTTGACTAAAATAATTGTGGCAAAATAATAGGAGTGCATAAGTCAAGAGCTAGTTTACCGGTCGTCTTCAAGTTTCGATCTCTGTCTTCCACACAAACACGTGAGTTAAGTTCTACCGTTCCCGATCCGTGAAAAAGGAGGACAACATTATAAAAGTGTCGCATACTGTGCAAACAGATGTGAAAGAGACAGACACCTTTCCACACCGACCGCTTCATCAATCATACAGAGGTCTACATAGACTGGACGGAATCTCTGAATATATGAAATCCTCGATACTGTCCACTTTATCGAGACCCCTTTGTTTCTCAAGTATCTACATTTTTATACTCTCCTGGGCCCGTATTCTCTAACTCAGTGACTATCAAAAATGAAAGCCACTGACATATATGTAATATCCATTGAAGGTTTACTATGAAATGTTACTTTTTATTTCATAGTAAACCTTCAATGGATATTACATATATGTCAGTGGCTTTCATTTTTGATAGTCACTGAGTTAGGTAGCTGAAATCACAATGTCCGACGATTGTAGTTCAACACCCGCCTCACCCCTGCCGCTCACCCCCACGGAAGCAGCGCAGGCGCAGACGATAATGACTTTTGAACGCATGGTCACAGGTACGAAATTACAACATGGTGACTCTGCACCAGACCTTCCGACGCTCGGATTAAACACAGTCGAGCGCAAAAAAAGAAAACACGATGGAGCTAATTCAACAAGCACGTCCTACATGAGAGACATGTTTGCTTCTTTTTCGCAGCAGCAGGAAAAGCTCTTTCAAGAGTTAAAATGCACTATAAACAATATAAAGGAACAAAATGAGGACCTAAAGAAAAGCGTCGATACCATGTCAAGCAAGTACGATGAATTCCTTTCGCGTATCTCCACCCTTGAATCGGAAAGGAAACTGGACAAATTAAATATTCTGCAGTTGGAAGAGAGAATTGAGAACATGGAAAGGAAATCTAGGGCCACTGGTACAGAAATAAGAAACATACCCAAAAAAACGGAGAAACAAAAGAGTGTGTTGCGGGTACTATTAAAGAGCTTGGGAAAATTTTAAAGATTGATTTAAGTGACTCCGATATTCGAGACGTTTACCGAATAAGCTCAAAAGATGGTTCCAATCCAATTATTGCGGAATTTTCTAGTGCAATCGTCAAAGAGAAAATCTTAAGCAAAGTTAAAAACCAAGCCTAAAAATGAGAAATTAAACACATCTCATTTTAATCATAATGGACCAAAAAAGCCCGTTTTCATTTCCGAAACTTTGACACATAATACACAGAAACTTTTCTACTTGGCAAGGAATTTTCAAAAAAATTATAATTTCAATTTTTGTTGGACATCGCGAGGAATCATATATCTTCGTAAAGACGAAAAATCCCCACAAATTAAAATTAGTACTGAAGTGGACCTCGAAAAACTTAGAAAGAAAGAATGACTAGTTTTAAGTTTCGGGAAATATGTTTTTTATATTAATCTCTATGCACACTTTAGCTTCCATATAACATTTGTACTTGCATATCACAAAATTATTTTTGTTATTATGTTTTTTATACTAAGCAACACATATTATATCTATATACACTTATTATACACATACTCAAATATTATACACCTATTATATTATTATGTTACTATGCATAACTTAATTACATTCCCCATTGGTACACATTCGTTTTTCCACAAATCAGCACATAACTTTTGCTCAACTTGTATGAATTATAAAACCATACCACCTTACAAAGTCAAACGACGACATTATCTACTGAAGAATCTTACATTTAAATATAATATTCAATAGTATAAATGAAATATCTAACGATTTGGACAGTGTATCTGTATCAAAGAATTTAACCTGTGACGTTGAAGAGTGTTATAGGCATATCAATCAAACAAAAAAATCTAACTTTACAATGATCATGCAAAATATACGAAGTATCAATTGTAATATGAATGATTTTGAGGTGTTGATGTCCAGGCTTAAAATAGAACTAGATTTAATAGTTCTTACAGAGTGCTGGCTTGCAAACACTGTGTCCCCACCATACCTTTGTGGTTACAATTCGACAGCGTCAAATAACCACAAAAATCAAAATGATGGCATAGTAATTTACATTAAAAATCAACACGAAATTATAACTGAGGAACCTCCTTTTTTGGAAGGAAGTTGTTTAGTTATAAAATTACAAAACATGGTTGTAATAGCTATTTATCGTTCCCCATCATATAAAAACATTGACCCCTTCTTATCGTCATTAGATGCGATACTTCAAAGATATTCAAATTTTAAAAATATTGTTATTATTGGAGATATTAACATAGATATCAATAAGGATAGAATGAACTCCAACTCTGAAAAATATCTCAACCTAACTGCTTTTCATGGCTTACTACCTGCACATTGTTTTGTAACACGAGATGCTAGTGGATCATGTATTGACCATGTTTTGTCAAAGACAAAAAATCCCTCCATAACTGTAGTTCCTCAAACCCAATTAACTGATCATAAGCCCGTTATCCATACTAATATTATAAATGCGAAAGTGTGTCTGTCTGTCTATCTGTCTGTCTGTCTGTCTGTCTGCTACGCTTTCACGGCCCATCTATTCAACCGATTTTGATGAAATTTGGTACAGGGATAGGTTGTATCCCGGGGAAGGACATAGGATACTTTTTATCCCGGAAAATTCAAAAGTTCCCGCGGGAATCGAAAAAACTTGGTCCACGCGGACGAAGTCGCGGGAATCATCTAGTATTAAATATGCAAATGAAACAGCCTATAACTCAATTCTTCACCACTGAAATTAAAAAGATTAATACGGAAAACCTATATTTAGACGTATTAAAAAGTGATTTTAATCCAGTATTAAATAATCCAGACCCCAATTCCTCTTTGAATTGCTTTATTGATATATTAAGCACCGCTGTTAACAATAACACCCAAATAGTTACATTGTCTCGTCGTAAAAAAATTATCAAGCCATGGATAACGCCTGGGCTTCTCAGGTGCATAAGGCACAGAGATAAATTGCATCAGAAGGCCAGGCGTTCGCCAGAAAATGAAACAATTTGCCTTATCTACAAACGTTACAGAAATTTCTGTAATAATCTTTTGAAGAAGATCAAAAGAAATTATGACAAGGAACAGGTAAATATGGCAAAAAATGACAATAAAAAGTTGTGGAATGTAATTAAAACAATGATAAATTCCTCAAAGAGAACAGGGTATAATAAAGAGTTGCTAAATATTGAAGACACACCTCAATTGTCGGTCGATTATATTAATAACTATTTTATTAATGTGGGTAGAAAGTTAGCTGAGGGTTTTGATAACTTGGACAATACCACAACAAATTTTTACATACATAATCAAATAAATTCTTTTGTCCTTTTGGATACAGATGAGGAGGAAATAAATCAAATTATAAAAAATCTAAAAAATTAATGTACCGTTGGATGGGATGGCATAACAAATAAACTACTCAAACATTGTAAGAATCACTTAATCCCCTCAATTACGCATATATATAACTGTTGTCTGCAGAAAGGTATTTTTCCAAAAGCACTAAAAAAGTCTGAGGTTCGACCAATATTTAAAAATGGCGATAAAACAAATATTGGCAACTATAGACCAATTTCCATCCTTTCATCTTTGTCCAAAATTTTAGAAAAAATAATTAATACAAGACTAGTTAAGTATTTAGAAAATAATAATCTATTATCTCCTAATCAATTTGGCTTCAGGTGTGGTAAATCCACGGACGACGCAGTGCATTCTATAACTAACTATATAGCTACCAATCTTGATAAGGGTAAAAAATGTATAGGTATCTTTCTGGATTTAGCTAAGGCTTTTGATACCGTGTCAATCCCCATCTTACTTAAAAAGCTCGAATGCATCGGTATCAGAGGCCTTCAGCTGAAACTATTTAAGGATTACCTGTCAGATAGAGTACAGTGCGTTAGAGTAGACACCTATACTAGTAGTGAACTGCTTGTTACACACGGAGTGCCTCAAGGCAGTATTCTGGGCCCTACTCTTTTTCTAATCTATATTGATTTCCTCACTCGTCTCCAACTGACCAAGGGTCAGATCATTTCATATGCAGATGACGCTGCGCTAGTTTTTGCTGGTAATTCATGGAGAGAAGTATTTGAAGTAGCCCAACAAGGGTTTAACGTGATCACCAAATGGCTACATGGTAATATTTTATCTCTAAACATAAACAAAACTAAATATATCACTTTCTCAATGAGGCAAACTGTCAACTTTCCTGATGACCTACAAATAATAGCTCATTCATGTTCTCATGCATTGAGCTCCTTATGCATGTGTCCTATACTGGAAAAAGTTCAACACATAAAATATCTTGGTGTGACCTTGGACTGTAACCTAAATTTTAACAAACACATTGACTTACTAAGAAGTAGACTTAATAAAATGATCTATATTTTCAAAAATCTGAGGCATGTAGTTGAACCTACAATTCTTAAGCGTATATACCTAGCCCTGTGCCAATCTGTACTCACATATTGCATTTCTTCGTGGGGAGGTGCCTCTAAAACCACATGAATGAAAATTGAAGTTTCTCAACGAACTATTTTAAAGGTGTCAACGTTTCGCCCGTTTCGGTACCCTACATCTCTGCTGTATCAAAACTGTGAAGTTCTCTCTGTAAGAAAGTTATTTATTTTGAGTATCTTATTGAAACAACATAGGGAACTAACATATGATACTTATCTAAACAGACGCAGGAAACACATAGTAGCAAGTCTACCACACCATACAAAAACATCCTTCATTAATAAATTCTACTATTTCCAGGGACCTCATATATATAACAAAGTAAATGCATCAATCCAAATCTACCCACTAAATAGAACTAATTGCAAAAAAACGGTTATAAATTATTTACTAAAATTATCACAGATGGTACATCTTTCGACTTACATGATTAAGTAAACATTAATATTTATTCCTTGTAATATTATACCCTTTACAGTAAAATAGCTAACGCATTGAGAATCCTTTACAATTTTACACACCCTCTCAAATAGTTCACATTACACACACAAAAGTACAGACATGCACCTTTAGTTTAGTAGTTTATTCCAGAGGGGTTCAAATATTTTCATAATATATGTATTCTATGATAATAAATATAAAATTAGTATATATTTATCGAATTAGATGCTATAAAAATACACGATGGGAGTCGGCACTGAGGCTGAAGCACAGGTCCACCTTAGTTTTTATATTTATATTGTTAATAACATGTAAACTTAAACAGTAAATGTAACCTAACCTGATTTTGGCATAAATAAACAAATTTATTATTATTATTATTATTATTATTAAGCTGATGCCCGCGACCCCGTCCGCGTGAATTGAGGTTTTTTGTATGAAAAAAAATTTTTTTACTCATCGTTTCGTATAGAAGACAAAACTTCATTCGGAGGAAAAATACGGAGAGAGCTGATGATTGAGGATTTCGAAGACAGATGAAGAGCACAGCCAGGTTATTCAAGATAGGTGGGGTGTGCTCGACCAAATGACACTCGAAACTTTATCCAATTGACAGTGTGCTGAAAAAAAATTCAAAATGGCGGATTTAAGATGGCCGCCATACAAATTTCGTCAGTGTCTATCTCGGAGAGTATAAAAGATGGACGAGTGGTTTCTTGGCAAAAGATGATTAGGACATGAAGGTCTACTTGATGAACAGGAAAAAATTCAAGATGGCGGAATTTATTTTTCCATAGAAAATGTAGTATTGAAGAGGCTTACAAGTGTAGAACTATGCAAGACTTTGATGCGGTTTTTTTATAAGATTTGTTCTTTAAGGAAGAATTGTCGGTTTGCTGTTAGGAAAGCCAAGATGGCGAAGTTCAATGGCACCCAAAGGTACCCGATCGTCAGTGGTATGATATTGATATTAATCAACTAAAGAAGGTTTCTTTGTTTTTACTTCAACGGTCTCTTACACTGTATGCATGTCTGGAAAGTTTATTTACATTAAAAGGCCCTTTTAGATATTTAAGGGGTCTCTGTTTTCTAATAAGAATTTTTTTTACGTCTGTCGGACGCGTGGCACTCTGGCGCTTCCACTGTGCTCGCTAACATATCAGTGGGTTGTTTACTTCAGAACACGTAGGCAGTAAACACTAGGAAAGAAGGAGAGCAAGTAAGTAGACAGTGGGCCGCACGGTCTACGCGGGCGGGTGCGGTTCCATTTCAAAATTTGTTTTTAAAGAAGAACTCTCCATAATTTTTCGGAGAAAAAATATATGGAGGTGTTTTACCTATACTAAATGGAAGAGTGGAGTGAAAGTACCTATATTAAATCGTTAAAGGATCAACGCACAGCCTAAACCGCTGGGGTTAGCAACTTGAAATTTTGACAGTAGGTTCCTTTTGTGACGTAGGCGCTCACTAAGGAAAGATTTTTCAAAATTCCACTCCTACAGGGGTGAAAGAGGGGGTGAAATTTTGTATGAAACTCCGGGTTGGCACTGAGAATTTCTTAATTGAAAAACCCAATACCTAACTTTTATGCTCGACCGGGAATCGAACCCAGGACCTCGTGATACTCAGTCGACTATGCTAACCACTAGACCAACGAGGCAGTCAAAAATAGTAATTAGTTAAAATGATACACAATACAGTACGCGCGGCGAAAGTTTGGCTTTGACCGTTATTGCGCAGAAATCAGAAATTGGGTATCAACGGGCAATTAGCGGGGTGTGGGGCGGGTGTCTAGGCGCACGCGGTGCTCTGATTGGCGCTCCAGTCGTTCCCATGCGCAGTAATCCCCTCCACCCGAAGGTCAAAGCCAAACTCTCGCCGCGCGTACTTTAACTGCAATGAAGGGACCAAAAACCACTTGAATAGACACTGTAATTTTCGAATACGAGACACCATCCCGGAGATCGGGTGTCTTAATCACAAGGTTATCATCGCTACAGCCTAAAATGAGTTAAGTAATATTATAAGTAGAAGCTGACTGTTCAATTTCATCTCTCTACCCCTCTTAGTGAGAAACAGTAAGAGTGATATGAAATTTTAATTTTATCGATACTCAATTTATTTGTAAACAATACAATCCCCACACTATATAAACACTCAAACAAAAACTAATGAAATAATTCAAATTTTCGGGGATAGCGCAAAAATTGACGTGTTTTGGATTCAGTAAAGAAGAAACTAAGCTATAATTAGTTTCAATAACTTAAAATACTCGCCACAAAAAGAAAAATAAAAACAACTATGTTACTCACTCATGAAATGAAATTCCTGGGCGTTTTACAATACTATTATTACGACACCCCACAACTGAGCACTTCACTATTGTCGATTACACAAAACTGCACAAAACTAAGCAAAAACACATAAAAATATTATGAAAATATTCACAAAACTGGTAATTAGCCACAACCTAAACACCGGAAGCAATACAGACGCCATATAAAGGTACAAAAAAATTGGCTTCAATAGCAAAATTTTATGACGTCATATGACAATTGCCTGACACGTTCACGCAATAACATAATACACCTGTCTCTTTCTAAAAACGTAGCTTTCAATAAGTAAGAATAGTCAAAACATAGTAGTACATGTTTTATTAACAAAATGCATCGTATAACTATAATTGAGTAAAATGTAACACATCCTTCTCCATATACCTAATCAAAGACAGAAACACCATCGTCTTTGAGTTAAATGACTTTTTTCCTAACCTACGAGCACAGTTACCACTTTGTTTAATTCTGATTTCGTACGAATATGGGCGAATAACAAAAACGACACAGGATTGTTTGCCGCATATTAGCTTATGCGGCCAACAAATAAAAGTAATACGCTGAGCAGGACAAGAAAAGAGATTTTCGCGCTCTGTCACTCCTTGGTATTAGCATATATACTAATTTCGCTCAATTGTGGTAAAAAATTGTGGTAAATTCTATTATTATTATAATGCCTTCTCTATGCTTTATTCTTACTCTATGGGAATAACACATCAACAAGTTTTTTTTCCGGAAAATTCCAGAGTTACCGCGGGAACCAAAAAACCTCAATTCATGCGGACTGGGTCGCGGGCATCAGCTAGTTCATTATAAAATACGAATAATAGTGTTTTTCAAAAATTATGGTTAATTATTTAATAAGTATATTTGTGATAATTTTATATCGAGTATTTAAGTATCGATAATTCGATAATACCAGCCCTAATGCTCGCATTAAGCTCCGCCCACACGTCATTTATAGGAAACCCGAAGCTTCAATTTATCTAGCATCTTTCATATCCTCTCGAATATATAACATCAAAGCCCAAACCCTAATGCTCGCTTAGGCTCCGCCCATACGCCATTTTTAGGTCTCCGGAAGCTTCAAATTAAAATTTAATATCCTAAGTAAAAAATCCTGTTTAATTCGCAACTACTTAGAATCCAGAGCCGCGTATTGGAGCACGATAAGAAAAAAGCTTGTCATTTTTACCAGCCATTATACTATGCATGAAGCAAAAGTAAACTCGACCAATCGCATGCAACACATGATCCATCTGATGCGTCATTGCGTAGTATCGTATTCTGTGCTTTTCACAATCTGGGTTCACAACCACAGAGTACAGAACAAAACAAATCCCTTTCTCCTGTCGGCTGTGTTTCTCTCTTTGCAGTTTGCACCACTGTAATAAACATAGAACAATCAACAATTCTCTCAGTCTACGGTAATAAATCACAATTTGCAAGTTCTCAGTTCTGTGCTTTTTCTGGTCGGTGCAAAACTTTTGTTTTAATTTAACTTGTCTCTGATAAAGAAGCATAAAATGTCTGGAAATACTAATGATATGGTTTTAAATCTAATTGAAAGAATTACTAAAAGTGATAAAAATGATGATGTCAAAAGTTCTTCACCACATGTTCAAGTACCAAGCAAGTCGAAAGAAGATAATAAAGACTACACTCTAATAAAAGAACTCCTACGAGGGAAACCCAAATCGGGTCGCTTTTGGAAATCTAAGAAGGAAAGGTATCCATGCTCAACTTTTTTATTAATAAACTAGATGATGTTCGTGATTTCGTCCGCGTAGAATGAGGATTTTGATTTACCCGAGATACCTTAATTTTCCTGGATTAATATAAGTTTGTATTCATTCAGGGTATAACAACCAATCCAATTCCAAATTTTAGCCAAATTGGTTCAGTTGTGGCCTGAATGAGTAACAAACATCCACAATCACATTTATATTTGACTAGCTGATGCCTGCGACTTCGTTGGCGTTGTTTAAGTTTTTGTTATTCCCACTGAAACTCCTTGATTATCCGGGATAAAAAAAGTAGCCTGCCACCCTCCAGGCAATGATAAAATGGAACGTCAAAATGGAGTAGTGCCTGAAAGAGGAAAGCGGATGCTCAAGAATTAATCAATAAACGTATTGTTTTTTTTAGATATTTTAACCTTGACCTTTTTCGGAATAATAAATCCATAATAATTTCGGTTTTAATTTTTAACTCTTACTGTAAAAACGGAAATCCTGCACATTGTCCCGAATCGGAGGGCAGTTTCTGGTCATGTCCTTTACCTATTAAAAAGCACAGCAAAAATAAATGTTTACGAACGTATTTTTACAGATTTTCTTCTATAGTGAAAACAAAAGGAATAAAACCCGATTTCCAAAGGAAGACAGCCCTACGTTTAGAATTGAAAAGGACTAAAGAGTTATCTAAACAGATCCAAGAACAGATAAAGGAAAAAGAGCAGGTTAGAAAAGAACGACGACGAGAGAATTTGAAACGTGCTGAAGAAAATAAGAAAAAGTCAGAAATTGTCCAAGTTATTACAAACACTGCAAAATTGAAGAGAATGAAAAAGAAACAATTAAGATTTATTGAGAAAAGAGATACTAACAAAGGAATAAAAACAGTTCAATAATTTAAAGCTACTTTTTTTCAAATCATGAGAACATCTTGTAATCTTAAGGTGAGAAATAAAATGTCAACAGAAATGCCAGATTAAGCCATGTTTACAATCAAAATGAATAATAAAAATTGTTTTCGCTCAATGAGGCCTCACTCCAAAACGGCTGGAGTAAATAGGCTTTATTTCATTATTTCTGCATAATATAGCTGTAGACATCATGGTAATCCCTAGTTTCTCATTTTTTGTTTACCCCATTTTTGGCTATTTTATACCACCTAACTTCTTTAATTGATTTTTATAACTGAAAATTTAACAATTTTTACTGAATGTAGGAAACACCTGTGATTTTAGGATGATGATTAGGATAGGCAATAAGCCGCTTTGTTGTATGAAGAAACTTCTGAGTGTGGCTTGAGTTTGAGCAAGTTGTCCAGTGACCCTTCGCTCATGTTGTGTTGTCTGTCATCTTAAGTGGTCCAAGATGATGCTTTTCCTTTTCAGTCTGGAAAACTGCAAGCTGCCTGTTCCCGTAAGCTGTGAGGCTAGTTTGTTTGCGTGGCTTGAGAGTCTAGTTTGATACCGTCTGCTGCTACATAAGATATCTTGTTTTACTGTTTTCATCTGTAGGTCTTCATGGATGTATTTGTTACTTATGTACCATGGTATATTAAGCATTTTCTTCAGCGTCTTACTTTGAAATCTCTCCAGTATTTCGATGTTACTGTTGCTAGCTATGCCCCACAATTGGATTCCGTAAGTCCATACCGGCTTTAGGATAGATTTGTATATAGTGATCTTGCTGTTTTGCGATAGCTGCGAATATTTTCCTATAAGCCAAGTAAGGTTTCTCACTTTGGTATCTAGCTGCTTACGTTTTTCAATATGTGTGTTCTCCATGTCAATCATCTGTCCAGATGCATGCCTAGGTATTTTGCAGTTTCTGTCTGTGGTATTATCTCATCATTAAGGACTACAGGTGGGCAAGTTTCTTTTCTTAGGGTAAATGTGACATGAGCCGATTTGCTCTGGTTGGCTCTTAATCTCCACGAGTTTAACCATTCTTCCACATCCGAGAGATGGTTTTGCAGGTTCGCGGTCGCTATTTTTGGGTCGAAATGAACTGACAATAACGCAGTGTCGTCGGCATATGTAGCTATAATGGTGTTGGCATGTTCAGGCAGATCAGCCGTAAAAATCAGGTACAGTATTGGGCCCAGAATGCTTCCTTGTGGAACTCCTGATAAGATCTCATATAGCTCTGAGCATTCGTCGTTGAACCTGACTTCAAAGCACCTTTGGTTCAGATATGATTTCAATATGTTGAAAAAGGAGTGAGGTAAGGTTTTTTTTACTTTGTATAGCAATTCCTCGTGCCATACCTTGTCGAATGCTTGACAAATATCGACTTATGATGTCTGTGAGTCGGTGTACTTGTTCTATCGTGCCGTGACCTTCCCTGAACCCGAACTGATGTTTAGGGATGCACTCTGAGAGGTGTGGCTTCATTCTGCTCAGAATATTTTTTTCTAGCAGCTTTGATAATATGGGAAGAAGACTAATGGGCCTGTACGACGCAGTTTCGTTAGGTGGTTTACCTGGTTTGGGGATCATTACAACCTGCGCAATTTTAAATTGGCTTGGGAAATATTCTAATCTGAGACAAGCATTAAATACAGCAGTTAAAAATAATATGCTCCTTTTGGGAATATGTTTGAAAATGGTAGCGTCTATGAGATCGTAGCCAGGGCACTTTCCTTCCTGAAGGTCGTTTGCTAGTTCTTGTGGGGTGACACATTTCAAAGGTAGACACATTTGCAAGGGTGAGTCCAGATAGATCCTTACTTTACTGTCATGTTCGTTTTTTGTACTAGGAAGTGGTTGGAATACTTTACTCAGGTGTTCTGCAAATACAGTAGCTTTTTCTTTGTCTGACCTAGCCCATTCATTATTAATTTTCTTTATGGGTGGTATGTGACTTTTTGGCCTTTTCAATTTTGCTGTAGCTTTCCATAAGGAGTAGTCTGTGTCCTTCGTAGCTGTAAGTCTCGACAGGTAATTTTGGAGGTTTGAATTTTGCATATTGTTTATTAATGTCGTTAATTCTTTGGAAGCTCTATTGAATTCCTTCTTGTCTGATGGATATCCAGTATTATGCCATGTTTTCCGTAGCCTTCGTCGTTCGTGTACTTTGTCTTTTATAAGTTTTTGATAACAATGTGGTTTCAAATACCTATTTTTACTTGGGGGTGTTGAGTCCTGAAGTATGCTGTGAACCAGTTTGTAGAACGTTTTTATTGCCAATTCAATCTGTTCTGGTAATTCAATGGGATTTTAAGATCAGTTTCTTTATCTAGTAGGTTCTGAAACTGTTCCCAATCGGTGTTTTTACTGTAAATTCTGTTTTGGACATCAACTTGGGCTACCCTACTGTTTATGTTTAATATTACTGGTGTATGGTCCGAGTTTAAATCGATGCATGATTCAACACTCATGTTGCAATGGTTCACATTTTTAATGATGTAAAAATCTAGTAAATCAGGTGTTTTGTTCCTATCTGTAGGCCAGTAGGTCGGTTCGCCTTGAGATGCATGTTGTAGGTTTAAATTGTTCATTGCATTTTGTAATTGTCTGCCTCTGGGGCTAGTTAGTCTTGATCCCCAGTTTGTGTGTTCCAGTCGCCTCCAGATAGATATGAATCTAGTGCCCAGCAGCGAGAAGTATTCTTTTAAATTCATTCGACGTAGTTGTATGTCGTGGTGGGCAGTACACGGCTGAAAGCGTGGTTTCTATTTTGTTGTCTATTATTTTTATGGAAGTGGCTTGATTTTTTTCAGTACAGGTTGGCTGGATGAGGTAATGCTTTATATTTTTCTTAATAATGGTTTGTTGGATAGACATTGTAGTTTTTAATTTCTAAGTGTGATTTTTTTGTAAACCTAGTTTCAGAGATTAATGCAACGTCTATTCGTTCACTGTTTAGGAATATTTCCAAGTCTAATTGTCGTTTTTTAAGACCGTTGGCATTCCATGTTACTATCCTTAAGTTTGTATTAATCATTTTTGTGTTCCAATCGTTGAAATAATAATATGAAGAAGTTTGAATCAATTTGACACATTGATATTTATATTTGCCCAACATTTTTTTATTGTTTCATAAACATACCCAAGTGTTTAAATGACTAAGTATATTAATATATGTATTAAAATAAATCATTTATATACAACAGCACAGTAAATGTACATGAATCCGTCAGGTCATAGAAACCATACATCGCCAAAGGTGTATGGTGCTTTAACACTAGCTTTCTTGCTAGTGCTAAGCTAGTGGTAAAGCTCCATGACTATTTTGAAAAGGAAAGTCGAACTTGTAATTACTAGATGAGTATACGAGTTACGAAATATCGGATAAAAGGGCACGTCGCTTCATTATTGTAAAAAACTATATGCATCTATGGAGTAATGCATTTTTTTTCGATGATTATGACACTTATTAGACATATTTATGTCAAAAGTAAAATAAAGTTCGATAAAATATAGTAGTTAGAAGTTAACACTATTAACTGATCCAATAATATAAAATCCATTATTGGTTATCTACTATATAAAAATAAGTCGGGTTTTCCTTCCTGACGCTATAACTCCAGAACGCACGAACCGATTTCCACGGTTTTGCATTCGTTGGAAAGGTCTCGGGCTCCGTGAGGTTTATAGCAAAGAAAATTCAGGAAAAAATTCAACAGAAAAGCGGGAAAGTCTTTTTAGCGGGTAAGCCATCTGGTGGCGAAACGGAGTTCGCCGGGTTTGCTAGTTGGATGTAAAACAATATGGTGTTGTTAGGATTTGTAAAAATAAAGTTAAACCTTCATCTAATATTTTTATTAAGTATTGTTAATAACTTTTCACACATACATATAAAAATATTAAATGCATTTTCCTATATTTTTAGGTAAGTTGAATGTCATGTGTGGGCAATATTTACATTATTTTGACATGTGATGAGACAGATACTGCTTGTTTTTATTATATCAATTTAACAAGTTAGTTATGTACACAGTAATAAAAATACATTATTAGATACCAAATACAAAATCATTGACCAAAAATGATTTTTTTAAACATTATTTAATAAGCAGTTTACAAAACAAACTGCATGTTTCTAATTCGCAAGAAATTCAACCACTTCACTTATGGGTTACATTGAAAATTATAGAAAACATTCTATCATAGGAAGCCTCAATATACAGTTATTAGTTATCAGTTATCACATCCATTACCAGACAATACTGCTGTTCACTATTTTACTTTCACACAATCAACGTTACTATATAAGTATAATAATGTAAACATAAATGAAGGTATAAAAAATATAAAACGAAATTAAAAATCACACCTAATAAAACACCTTACTAATAAAAAAAATCTTTTAACTTAATACATTTCCGTTTAACATATAAATTTTTCTAAAAGTTTAATTCCATCAAATATTTTACAACATTACTTGCTGTTTTATATATTTTAAAAACATTTAATTAACATAATTTCTGTTTGAGACTGATATTTTTGTCTTCTTTAATACTAATAAATATACAAAGTTTGTTTTGTAACGTTCTAAGGCAGTGATAACAAAATTTGTTCGTATTATTATCACAAAAATAAATCTTAGATCATTAAAGGATCTTTTACTTTTAGGATATTTAAAAAAAAATATACCTAATGTTATTATTTATATTTAAAACTTCAAAATAAATAAGGTCTAATATTAATTTTCAATTAATTCATATGATCCTTTTATCTAAAAAGTAGATGAAATTACATTGTGCACCAAAAGCAAAAATATCTATTGGCCGATTATTGTAGCGTAAACGTTTGTGTAACTTATTAGCTTAGTAGTAAAAAAAAATATATGGCCCACCACCGAAAAATTTACATTTTTGCTTGGCAAAAAGGCAAACAAACATTAGCGCGACCAATGCGTCCGCACTTTGACAATTATTTCGTTTGTTATAAACTTTCGGTTGTATATGAAAATAAGAGGACATGAAATGTAAACTCGGACACACTTATCTGTACGTATGGCAAAATTCGAAACTAACAGGATGATGATCCTAAAATGTTTATTGGCAGTAGCGCCACTCGCTCATATACAAAAGTTGTTTAAATGATTATAATTGTTAAAGATTGTAACACACTTCAATATTCGGCCGATGTAAAATAATAATATTCGAGTATACTTATTCTGAGAAGAGATTCAAAACATAAAAGACAAAAGCATTGATTCATAATGTTGTTTTTCACGATTTTAATTTAAAAAAATCTAGGACAGCAAGTTATTATCCTTAACATAATTAAATAGACATCCTTACACATGAATGACAAATTGCTGCGTCTATAGTAAGTAGAGTATTTATTGAGCTAATGAGTAAAACAAAATAAAAATATCATGGAAAATTAAAAAATCTATCCACTAAGTGTATTTGTATTGCAAACTTACTTATCTTTTTAGGTGTTTGAGCCTTCGCTGGACCCACATTGAGATTTATTATCGTGCTAGTAGGTCCTCGTCTTTTTTCGTAGTTGATAGACAATATGGGTATCAAGTCGCGCTAGCATCCTACCTACCTAAGTACTTTCCCGATCGCAAGACGGCTGTGGTAGATAGTTAATAGCGTCAAAGCATACAAAGCATAAGCAAAGCAAAGTGGTGAAAGCATAGGCTTTCACTCGGAGTTGCATAATCGTTACAATCTTACGATGTAACATAATGTGCTCATTATTTTCGCGTTAGTCAGCCGACGTCTACACAGCTGACTGAGGGTCGCATAGTCGACCGACGGCTGCACAGCCGACCGATGGCTGTACAGCCGACTGACGGCTACACAGCCGATCGAAGTCTAAGCAGCCGACAGGCGACTGCCATAGCCTGTGGCCATAGCCGACTTCCGCGGAGGCTATAACATACTCTAGTGATTTGCGAAAAGTGACGCGCCGGCAATACCCTTCAATATTTTTTAGCACTCCTGAGGCACAGCTGCTAGCAGACGAATTTTCATACTACTGTCATATAGTTCATTATCAAGTGCCCCCATATCGATTTTATTCAATTTGCTAGGTGTCCTCATAACCTGTATTTTTACAACTTCAAACGTGTTTCTACTCGCCGACCAATAGGAACATTTGTGTGCACACTCACACTGACACACCTGTCATAGCAGCGGCAATTTTATGAAGATTTGTTCAGTTGGCCAGCAAGTGCGCCGCTCAGTGGAAGTGTAGTGATAGTGTTTTGTGCACGTCTTCCGATCAACGTAAGTTTCGTATATATTTCTTTTTTCTGAGTAAATATTCATCATTATCATTAATCAAAGTTTTAAAACGTAATAATGTCTATTATAATATCAATGAACAATGAAGAAAATGAACGTATAATTAAATTGGTCAATGAAACCTCCTCTGGCGAGCTATCTTGTGGTTCAGAGGAACCAGAAACATCGAGCGATAATGAATCAATACAAGAATCGAATTTAAGTGCAGTCGACCCTTACAATGACCGTGATGGCGATTATGGTTCAGATACTAATTACATACCCAATGAAGATAGCGGGTCATTAACAACTCACGTGTCTGACACTGAAAAGGAGGGTGGTAAGGTAAATCGTTTAAAAAATAAAAAAGGGACAACTCTACATACTTATAACAAATGAACAAATGCCTCCTGTTGAATCTACAATTAAGGTGAACCGAGGATATTGTAACTTCGGGGCTATTGCATCTTATCATTTTATCTTCCTTTACAAATAGATTTACGGGCAACGACATCTACTAGTGGATAGAGAAACTAATGTTTATTAAAGTCGATCATAGAGTGTGCTTTTATCTCGTCTACTGTTTTATTGATGGCGTCTTTCTTTTTTTCGGTCATTTTTCGTTGAGTATGCTGAAAACCTACTGTGTTGTTTTAGTCGACAGAATTTTACTGTGAGCTTTTTTGAACAAAATTTTACGCTAATTGCAAATATAATGAATAATTCCTTGTTATTTGATAATTAATTTCTTTCTCTGCCGTAGTTATCTGGAGTTATTTATAAAAACACATTAGCCCCACTAAAATTGGGACACGGGGCTATTATATCTACAAAGAAAGACACAATAGCCCTGTTGATTTTAGTATGGAAATAAAAGTATTAGTGATGCCAACGTATTTTTTTATCGATAAAGTTAAAAACAGAATTTGTAAGATGATAGGTAAAAGTTTTGAATCGTGCTACCTACCTTCACCGATGGTTAAGTATTAGCTCCCGCCTCCCACAAACCCAACTTTTGTTTTATAATTTAACCAATATATGTTAAATCGCCCAAATTTTTGTTTTGGAATGTGCTCGTTGTGGTTACTATTTTAACCCACGAGACGATAAAATACAATCGTTTATATGCTAGAAAATTTTCCCACCTAATACCTAACCCAACTTTTCAATAAATATTACTTAAATGATATATGAAAACGTATTTCATTCAAAATATTATCGATAATCGACATAACATACTTATCAGGCCTACTCCCAACACTAAAGTAAAAAAAAAAGCTACAATAGCCCCTCTTTTACCAAAAAAGTATTTTTAAAGAGAAACTAACCTTCCTACATTGAGGTAGGGCTCAAATCATTTTCTTAAATGCCTTTGTTTATCATATTCAGTGAGTTGAGCATTATAACTTTTAAGTTTAGGAATTAAGAGTGAAAAGTTACATTAACCCCCGATACGGGGCTAATGTGGCTAAAATCGGTCCTTGGAATTAACATCAATTTTAATAAGAATATACTGGGTGTATGTTAATGCAATTAAGTAAAACTAAGTCTTCAGTATCTGATCTTTCCAAATATTTAAAGAATTTATCCGTAAATTATTCTGTAGCAGAAATTCTTAAACATACCTCAGTCAAAAAAAAATCACTTTTTAGATGCAATAGCCTCGGTTCACCTTACCTTACAAGATTTAATGTCCACATTAATGTTCCTGCTTCGGTTAGTTCTTTATTTTTTTTTTTCATAAATCATAATATTTATTTGCTGATTGTAGGTTACATGAGAAGTTCTTACAATAAAGTTATAGTACCCAGCCACAATCTACCAATCATATGGTGTGCAAATTAATCGTTTAGATAATTCAATTACTGTTTTGTCTCCAGCTAACACGCAAAATGCACAAGATTCAGTCCAGTCACAAAACAATATTAGAAACGAGCGTTTGGATGATTCCGATACAAGTCCACCAAGATCAGTTGAATCGAATACGCTTTTACAGGAAATTAACTGGATGGGCCCTGAAAATAATGCATCTGCACAAAATCCTTGTGTGACAATGCAAATATCAAACTCGCAGATGGCTGACGATCAGCAGCTCCCTATGATACCTCTTACTTCAGACGTACAGAGCACTAATGATCGGCGACCTACTACATCATCAACTTCAGACATATCTGGGACTGACCATCAACGTCCTAGGTCACCACAAATCATAGGAGAAGAATGACAAACGTCAATTGCTCCTATACCGGAATTTGAGTTTGATGACACCTCAGTTGGACCTCAATTTTTAGTCGATGCAAATACATCTCCAATATAAATTTTTAATCGGTTTTGTCCTCCGTCAGTAATTGAATAACTGGTAGAGCGAACCAATTTGTACGGTGCTGCATTATGCTAAGTTAACAGACCACACACTAGAGACAGTCGTAAAAAAACCTTTAAACCATAGACAACAGAGGAAATGAAACGATTTCTTGGCTAATGTATTTTGCAATCCCATGTAGAAGCACCCAATATTCGGAAACTCTTTACATTCACTGATCCGCTGTATTACAACCCTATATATTTACCTATACTATGTCAGGGAGAAGATTCGAAAAATTGTTGAGATGCTTTTGTGTTAATGAAGGCAATGCTAAAGGTATAAACAAAATTTTAGGTTTTGCCAACCAAATGATTGGTCTACGGTAGTAGACCTGAGACAATGTTTTGAAATTAATGCATTGTATATCAAGTGAGCGGAAATTTAAGTATAAAAAACGGAAACTAATCCGTTAGCCACTAGGGCGTGCTTTTAATGCACAAAGAAGATAAAGAGAATGATAAAATGCACACAGGGCAATTTTATATCAAAGGATATATCTGACATCCGTCAGATGAAACATTTATTGGTCTCTCGAAATGAGGTCTCAAAAATCCTAAATAAAAAGGAGGTGGGGGCGACAACCTCGTACAGCGTAGACAGGCGACGGACCTGGAGCGGAGATGTGTCGGATTTTCCCCCTGAAAAGAAAGCACAAAGAGAAGACCGACTAATACTACTGATTCAAAAACAAAATTAGATGAATCAGCTGGTAGTAGGTAATGTCGTCAATACAGTATGAAAATACATCCATATTAACGATTGAGATCGAATTCGGAGTTGAACGAATCTTTTGGGACGGTCACAAGCACCCAAGAGAATGAAGAAGACATTAGAGTTCAGCCTAATGATATGAATAGAGCTCAAGAAATTCATGACCTGATTGCTCCCGACGTGAAATATATAAGCAAGAACTTTCTAACATTTGGGAAGTCAGATTCTCTGCTTCAGTACTTAAGTGGAAGACGAGCCGAGACGATTCAACATAGTAGAGCCGTTTATAAAAGACGGAACAAGCAACTTAACAAGTAACTTCACAATATCCCGCGATCCACTACGCATATATTTTCGGAAACCCAAGTAACATAAACAGAGTTATTAAAGGAGCAAGGGGGGATAAGGTATCAATAATCAAATCAAATAAATATTATAAATGGGAAAGTTTGGATGGATGGATGTATGGATGGATGTTTGTTACTCAATCACGCCCCAACGGCTGAATGGATCTGGATGAAATTTGGCACAGAGATAGATTATAGTCTGGAATAACACATAGGCTACTTTTTATCCCGGAAAATTAAAGAGTTCCCACGTGAACCGAAAAACCTCAATAAACGCGGACGAAGTCGCGGGCATTGGCTAGTTTCTCGATAAAAGAAAACCAAGTAGTCCAAGACAACATCAGGACAAGAAGCTCCCACAATACGCAAAAGAGAGTTTACTCGGGGAAAAGACAATACAGAAACCAGCATAACGACAAACCATCACAGCACGGACACCGTCCATGCGAAAACCGGTAGCTAACGATAGTGATAAACCCTTTCGACAGTCCCAAGCAAAGGGTCAAAATAGAAGTTTTTTTTTGCAGGCCAGTTAAAACAGAAAATAGCTGATTGGAGGGCATTAGGAGCTCCAAAACATGTTTTATCTTTCATTCTTTTCTTAGCGGGATATAGAATCACTTTTATCACCACCGTCTGCTGGGAATGCTGAACGCTACCGCACTAGGCTTTCATTAATTACGGACGAGTGTTTATCAGAAATGAAGCAATGCGGTGGCATAACGGAAAACCCAGAGGAAACAATTTTTGTCTACAATGTTTATTATTTATAGTATGTTAAAGGGGATGGTTCCTATAGAGCTATTTTTAATTTAATGCGGTTAAACACAGCGGTCAAACCAAGATGCAGGCTAGCTACCCATTTATTGTCTATATCAACTACGAGGAAAGACGAGGACCTACTAGCAAGATATTTGATAGCTAATCCCAATGTGCTAAGCTTTGGCTGAATTTCTACCCTTTGGAAGGAAAACGGTCTCAGTTTTGAAGTTGATAACAACAAATTAATAGCAACTAAAAATAAGTGCATCGTATCTATGTTATTACTTCTTAGATCATAAATACATCAATGTAATAAGAACAAGATCCTACTAATATAATAAATGTGAAAGTTTGGATGTTTGTTACTCCTTCACGCCGCAACGATCGAACCGATTTGGCTAAAGTTTGGAATGAAGATAACTTATAATCTGACTTATAACATAGATAGGCTATATTTTATCCCAAAAAAGTTAGTGTTCCCGCGGGAACCAAAAAATCTCAATCCACGCGGACGAAGTCGCGGGCATCATCTAGTAAACAATAATAACCAGTGTCAGGATCTTGCATTAAATTAACAATAATTGTGATAGTAATATTGATTAAGTTTCTTTCTATGATAATTTAGAAATACCAACTTTACATAGTTCATTTATCAATAATAATACAGCCAATGCTATAACAATTTGTGTCCAATTTTTTCCTAATTTACTTATTCTGTACGATAACGCCCTTTTTATCAGTCAATAAAAATTGTTAATCATATTAATTTTAATCATGCATAGATACTTTAAACTTAATTGTGAATACAGCCAAGTCTTAAAGCAGAAATATAAGTATTTTCAGATTAAAAAATCTCTAGTTAGTATAAGGTAAACCTGCATTTAAATCTTAAAATTGAACACAAATACATACTTATATTTATGATTTTTTTATACGAAAGAAAAATAACTAAATATTTATTGTAATATTCTTAAGTGCTGTAAACTCTTTAATGAACAAAACGTGCCCGTCATCCCTCGTCCACTACCTTATAAGAACGCACCTTTCACTGTCCTCTTCTAATCTCACGCCTAGAAATTCAATACCCTTACTCTTCTAAGGTTTCAATCTACAGTTAGTTTTATTTTACAATTTGATTTTATCTAAAATACGCATTATAAAATAGGTATCTAAAGAAGACGTACTAACTGGAGATGTCCAGGCTTCAGTAGCATTGTCCCTAAGCTGTATAGAGGCAGTCACACGTCGAAGTCTGCGCCCAGTTTTCCGGCCGGCGGAGCTATAAACGGCTCGCTCCACATCCTCCTGAGATCGCCCTGGTGAAATTATTAACATATACACGTCGCGTCTACACATGAAGAAGGTCATTCACTTAAAAAAAAAAAAACAATGGTACGAGTAAATAATCAAAAAATACTGCTTCCATCTTATCTATACTAATATTATAAATGCGAAAACTTGGATGGATGGATCATGGATAAATGTTTGTTACTCAATCACGCCAGAACGGCTGAACGGATCTGCATGAAATTTGGCACAGAGATAGACTATAGTCTGGAACAGCACATAGGTTACTTTTTATCCCGGAAAATTTAGGAATTCCCGCGGGAACCAAAATTCCTTAATCCACGCGGACGAAGTCGCAGGTATCAGCTAGTCAACAATAAGAAAATATCAATGTTATGCTCAGTGTGTACGATGCGCATGCCAATTTGTGTGCGCGCCCGTCCTTGTAAATGCGAGCGTGCGTGCGCTTGCAATGGGCATGATGACTGAGAAATGGCTAGATTATGTTTGGAAGTATCTACTATTTCTAAAAAATATCTTATTTCAGAAGAAAAATAAGTTTTGGTAGATAAAATTGGAATTTGAAATTTAAATTTTAACATTCACGTCAAAACGCTCGGCGGTGTCATGGCGTCGTTTGTGACGTCACTATTGGTTTTACCAATTTACTCTGTGCAGTGTGCAGTAAACAATAGTGTGATTGTCAAAGCTCGAAAACAACAAATTTTGTGGCGTCATTCGCTTCTTGGTGTTTTAACCAGTATTGCTGTATTTTATAGTTTTATTTTATCAAAATAAATAGCAATCTCACTCGAAATAGAAAAATAAATACTTTTTTTATAATCCAAGAATCCTATTTCATTAGATAAATTCATAATTTCATTGATTCTTGGTTACTGTCATCATGCCTATTGCGAGCATTCGTGTGCGTGCGTGCTTGTATACGTGCGTGATGCGAAATGAAATGTTTTATTTCATGTAGAACAATCGGTGGTTTTCGGTAGTAGAGTATCAGAGACACAGGCTCTTACAAGTCGAGGTTATTACACTATCGATGATTTTCTTAATGTCAAAGTTGCATGGAAGCAACCGTGGTCTCGCATCCAGTTACCCACAAGTCAGTGTAATACTTGTAACGTATGTGTCGTATTTTCCACTTATTGTAACTTTTTTCTTTGAAAAGAGCTGCTGATTTTCTTGCCGGCTCTTCTCAGTAGAACATTTTTCCGAACCAGTGGTATAGTCTTAACGTATCATAAGTGACCACAAGTTGTCCTACGTGAAATAAATAAATCATCATTCATAATATTATGTATACATGTACCAGTCGTTACCTTAACATAAGCCATGGTGAGCAGCGGCAGCAGCGTGAAGGGCACTAGGTAGAGTAGCGCGGGCTGCGCCGCCTTGAACACCTCAGCCGACACCGTCGCAGTCAGCAGCCCGAGGAAGTAACCCAGCAGTGAGCAGTGGAAATACGTCAGCCGGGAACCCTGGACAATAAAATAAATAAATATTTTTTTTTTTGACCAACAGTTTACATGAAATTAATCAGTAGTACAAAAAATTCATTACATGCTGTAAGTACTTATGTACTGTACTTGCATCCCAGGGAAGGACATAGGCGATATTTATTCGGGAAAATTAAAGAGTTTCCGCAGAAAAAACGAAACCGTACTATAGTAACTTAACTGTTTAGGTCCATTTGCATAGACCTGTTAAAGAGCTTTGAAGCATAGAAAAAAACTTATCTGGGCGTGTGGTGAAACGGAAAAAGAGATTAAAACCGCAGAAAAAAGCCAGTATAATAAAATAACAGCAGTAAAACTTACCATAGATCTGGGGCCAGGTACTTGACCCATTTGGCAAACGAGATTCGCCTTCTTGTAAGCGTCATATCGCAAAACGAAGCACAGTAATAAACCAGGCATCACTATATCTCCAAGACCTAAAAAAATATGCGATTTTACTTTGTTTAAAACATAGATCAGTTTTATAAAACCATTTGATATAGTCCGCGAGGATAAAACCGTATGCGGAACGCGTACGATTGTCACTACGCTATACACACTCACACAAGAGCAAAGCCCAGCTCACACCTCTCGTCCATAATCCATACTTCCATACTAGGTACTAAAATTCTACATCAATGCTTCCATACTAATAGTATGTGCGAAAGTGTGTCTGTCTGTCTGACTTCTACGCTTTCACGGTCCATCTTATTCAATCGATTTTGGTGAAATTTGGTATGGGGATAGTTTGTATCCCGGGGAAGGACATAGGCTACTTTTTATTCCGGAAAATTGAAGAGTTCCCGCGGGAATCGAAAAATCTTAATCCACGCGGTCGAAATCGCGGGCATCTAGTATGAAATCTCTATATCTTACTAATATTATAAATGCGAAAGTTTGGATGGATGTATGGATGTATGGATGTTTGTTACTCAATCACGCCCCAACAGCTTAACGGATCTGGCTGAAATTTGGCACAGAGATAGATTATAATCTGGAATAGCACATAGACTACTTTTAATCCCGGAAAATTAAAGAGTTCCCGCGGGAACCACAAAACCTCGATCCATGCGTACGAAGTCGCGGGCATCAGCTAGTATATAATAAAAATGTTGAATTGCGTTTTCAAAGTACTTGCATACTTGGAGCTACTAAGGAATATTCTTATACTGACCTAGCATAGAAAAGTGTCCCTGATGGTGCATAGAAGGGAACACGAGTTTTGCGGGCAGAGACAGTTTGGGTGCGTCTCGCATCGCGCCGCCGAGTTGAAGCCGCCGCGCCACCAGGTTCATTGGGTTCTCAGCTGGTCTAGAGATAGAGGATTTTCAGATCAAGGTTCCTTACAACTAAGCCACGCTAACTAAAACTTGATATTTTCAAAGGTTTCGATTGTTTGATAGATACCGCGCTGTTATTTTTTATTCCTTATGAGTTTCGTTCGAAGTTTCATGTTTTTCATTGACTAAAACAACCATTTACGTGTCTAAACCGCCAAAAATGACTTACGTGGCGTAAGAACTTAAGGGACCATTTGCAATTATTTAATATTAATTTGGTACGCCGCGGACTCGTCTAATATGTTGGACTCTGTACTAAAATTAACCACAATATGTACACATATTATACAAATAAGGTATCTGAATCTGAATGTGAGTGTCGTTTCGAACTGACCTGGTAGCAACCTTGACCATGACGTTGGTGGTGAAGATGTAGGAAGAGAAGAACACCCAGAACACGTCGTACAGCAGCAGGCCGGTCAGCAGCAGAGTGGACACCTTCAGCGACGGCAGCCGGATCAGCGCGATGAACGTCACGCACAGACCCATGCCCATCGCTGTGACCAGGCATAATATGAGAATTGAGAAATAAAGATCAGGCGTAAGGCACGAACTAAGCGGCGGCGAAAATGAATATGTATCTATATGAATAGGTTTTGATACTTCGATGGCATCGGAACCTCCCTACTCGAGCGTGACTACTCCGCGAGGCTACTCCGCCGCCCGCCACGTACTGGGCACAGCGGCGTCGAGAGGAACACAGTATGCGTACCGTCCATGAGTAGCCAGTGCCCCGTGAGCACCCACACGGCGACTATGGCGGCGGCCAGCAGCGCGGCGGCTAGTTCGGGCGCGGAGTAGCGGCCGCACAGCGCACTCCGAGAGGCTACTCCGCCGCCCGCCACGTACTGGCACAGCGGCGTCAAGAGGAACGCTAGCGCCGCGCACGCTATTACTGGTAAACAATACAAAATATTCGAGTCATTATACAGATTAAGATATATTAATTGTTGTAAAGAATGCTTCATCTACAATCTAGATAATATAGATAGAAATAGATCGCCGCGTTCGAAGACTTATTGGCGATCGCTTACTCAAGCGAAACTGCTTAGCTTGCAACACCTTTGCAATCGGTCGTCGGATATACTTTCGAGAGTGCTCAGGAATTCACACCCTCGTTCCTCCTTTGCTATTTTGCCACAGAATTGCGAGAAACCGAGAGCGTTGACATCCTTAGGTGATTGATGGCCAATCTACTCGTACGAAACGTTTGTGTTCATCATTTCTGATGAGAAACAAGGATTTGGAACGACCTTCCGATGTCCATGCAACATATGACTTAAGGTGGGAGTGATTAGGCAAGCGCGCTCCAACCTAGAACTGATCATTGCTTTCCATAAGCATGATTAGTAAAGAGCAAGCCACACTTTTAAAAAAATGTAAAGTAGGGTAACTTACTAGCAGTGCATATGGCGACTAGCGTCTGCATGGAGTCGAAGAAGAAGAACATGATAAGCAGTGCCACGGACGAGCCCAAAGGGAAGCACAGCGCCTGCATCGTGCTAAGTGTTTGTACATCTGCAAATATCATGGTAATGTTTACTAAACTTAGATACTAAACTTAAATACATATCAAAATTTTGCGGAACCGGCAGGATTTGAACCTGCGCCTCAGGGAATCGCGCCCTGAGCACCTTTGACCACTAGGCCATGGTTCACTTACCTGTCAGTGCCGAATTTTGAGATATGCATCTTTAATCCAGTCTTTTTAAGCGTTTGATTATGATATCCAATAGCGATATCACACGAGTATATATCCGACCAGAGGGGAAGCTTCCTAACAAAGTCGAAAATGTATACCTATTCTGCTAGGGTTGTCACCTGATGCATGTCAACAATTTAAGGAAAAAATAAAAATATTATATTATAGTTATATAATGTATAATTACAGTTATATCCTGAAATTGAACAATAAATACTTTATTAGACAAATATTATGAAGAAACGAAATTATTTCTTTTGTAATGAACATCAGTATTTTTAACATATTTTCACAATAATGTTAATAGATGGCACCGTCATTTACTATCGCAAAAACAGTTTTGCTTCGACTATTATTACAACATTTTATTTAACTTGCAATGTATTTATGGATGTATAAATGTATGTGTGTACTGTTTTGTAACCCCAGGGAGTCCTATACATCGATTTTGAACGAAATCGGTTAATTAACAAAGAATTTTAAAATGGCGCTGATTTTTTAAAACTTTGGTACCAGTTTCCTGTTTTATAATACCAGGGAGTCCTAAATATCGATTTTGAACGAAATCGGTTAATTAACAAAGAATTTCAAAATGGCGCTGATTTTTTTAAACTTTGGTACCAGTTTCCTGTTTTATAATACCAGGGAGTCCTAAATATCAATTTTGAACGAAATCGGTTTATTGACAAAGAATTTCAAAATGGCGCCGATTTTTTTAAACTATGGTACCAGTTTCCTGTTTTATAATACCAGGGAGTCCTAAATATCGATTTTGAACGAAATCGGTTTATTAACAAAGAATTTCAAAATGGCGCTGATTTTTTTAACTATGGTACCAGTTTCCTGTTTTATAATACCAGGGATTCTCAGATATCGATTTTGAACGAAATCGGTCAATTAACAAAGAATTTCAAAATGGCACTGATTTTTTTAAACTTTGGTACCAATTTCCTGTTTTATAATACCAGGGAGTCCTAAATATCGATTTTGAACGAAATCGGTTAATTAACAAAGAATTTTAAAATGGCACTGATTTTTTTAAACTTTGGTACCAGTTTCCTGTTTTATAATACCAGGGATTCTCAGATATCGATTTTGAACGAAATCGGTCAATTAACAAAGAATTTCAAAATGGCACTGATTTTTTTAAACTTTGGTACCAATTTCCTGTTTTATAATACCAGGGAGTCCTAAATATCGATTTTGAACGAAATCGGTTAATTAACAAAGAATTTTAAAATGGCGCTGATTTTTTTAAACTTTGGTACCAGTTTCCTGTTTTATAATACCAGGGAGTCCTAAATATCGATTTTGAACGAAATCGGTTAATTAACAAAGAATTTCAAAATGGCGCTGATTTTTTTAAACTTTGGTACCAGTTTCCTGTTTTATAATACCAGGGAGTCAAAATATCGATTTTGAACGAAATCGGTTAATTAACAAAGAATTTCAAAATGGTGCTGATTTTTTAAAACTTTGGTACCAGTTTCCAGTTTTATAATACCAGGGAGTCCTAAATATCGATTTTGAACGAAATCGGTTAATTAACAAAGAATTTCAAAATGGCGCTGATTTTTTTAAACTTTGGTACCAGTTTCCTGTTTTATAATACCAGGGAGTCAAAATATCGATTTTGAACGAAATCGGTTAATTAACAAAGAATTTCAAAATGGCGCTGATTTTTTTAAACTTTGGTAAGTACCAGTTTCCTGTTTTGTAACCCCAGACAGTCCTAAATATCGATTTTAATCGAAAAATCATAAAAATAAGTTCATTGGTTTCCGATAAAATCGTTAACAAGGTTAGAAAGGTACTTACTTCTCTTTATCTCTCGGGTATGAAAAAATAGGAAACATCCTTTTCAAGCAAACTGTGCAAATATTCGGCATTTTTGTTGAAACAACACTATTTACATTAAAAATCTAATAGTTTTATTTTTAATTCAAAATTAGATTATACGCTCGATCGTCAGCCCTTACGTTCGTACCCGGACTGAGGCGTCGCGTACCCAGACGGCGTGTCGGTGAATGTGTCGGTGAGAGCTCACGCACACATCGTTGCGCTATGTATGGATGAAGTCGCCGCGAGCCGTTTGTATGAAGCTTCCCCTCTGTACGTACTCTGTGGCGATATATTACAGTAAAGTAATATATATATATAAGTAGTATATTACAGTAAGTAGTAAGTAGTATTAGTAGGTTCCGCAAAAAGTTTTGATATGTGTTTAAGTACCTAAGTTTAGAATCTTTCCTCGTGTGTGAAGCACTGTAATAAAATTATAAAAAGTAATGTTTACTAGTATTTCAAGGCTTTTTCAGTTAATCCCTGTAGTGTAACCAGAAACCAGTTTCTAGTGCAAAAAACTTACTACACACAACATAAATCTTAATATTATTATCATGTTGGTTGATTGTGATGTACATCTAAGAAACTAATATTATAAATGGGAAAGTTTGTATGGATGGATGGATGGATGTTTGTTACTCAATCATGCCAAAACGGCTGAATGGATCTGGATGAAATACTAGCTGATGGCCGCGATTTCGTTTTTGTTGTCCTTTAGTTTTTAAGTCTAATATAATTAATGTACATATTATGAGAACAAAAATGTAACACTATAAAAGCTTTATTTATTTATTTATTTATTCGTCCGCGTGGAGGTTTTTTGGCTCCCGCGGGAACTCTTTAATTTTTCGGGATAAAAGCAGCGTATGTGGGATTCCAGACTATAATCTATATCTGTGCCTTTCATCCAGATCCATTCAGCCATTCTGGTGTCATTGAGTAACAAACATTCATCCATCCATCCATCCAAACTTCGCATTTATAAAATTAGTAAGTATAGATTATTATTATTGGTATTAACCAAACCAAATCAACCAAAAAAGTACTAATGTAGGTTTTAAAATAAACAAAAAACACCAATATATATACTCTTTCGTAATCTTTTACGGAACTACCTTAATAATTATGAATTCTGTACTTTTGAAAAAAACATGCAAAAGAAACGTGTTTTTTTCATGTTCTTTTTTAATGTAATTTTTTTTTTCACGATAGAAAAAACTGGTATTTTGAAACACTACGCACTAGTAGCATAAGTAACGATTACGGTGTCAACTCACTACTGTTGCACGACGAGCTGGTGGTCGACTTCCCGCCAGTACCCAGCAGGGTGGCCTCCCTTTCTCTTTCAGCTCTCTCTCGTGCCTCGCGCTCCATGTTGAGAGAACGAAAGCTGCCGTAGACTATCAGCAGCATAGAAATAAGGCATGCAGACACTCTAAAACACAAAAATATTTTATGATTGAGCTATGAGTTATGCAATCTTTAGGTACTTGTTTGTATGTTCATATATAATTTGTTTGTATTTTCATTTATACAATTTCGATTTTGTGCGCGCAGCGCAGTCATGCGCCAAAAAATATATACGCTAGTAATATAATAAGTCTATGGCGCAAGGGCTGTATTTTTTTGCACACGACTGCAAAGAGCAGTCTGTTATGTCTGTTCAGGCCCTAAGATGTAACAGATACCCACTGCTTTGTATTTCATTCAACGCCCCAGTGTTATTGCAAATTTTCCAATAACACTACACTCGATTGCGGAATCAAAAGCCGTATCGTATTTTGAAGTAGTCTCATATTACTGAATTGACAGATACTGATATTCTTTGAATAAGAAAAACTTTAGTGTTTTGCTCTGCAAAATCTTCTTAGACAGACTGATAAAAAATCAAGTGTTAGTGAGACTCGCCCACCGAGTTTCCCTAGCTTGGAGAGAGAAATAAACAGTACTTGTTTAAGTTAAATCTTATTGCACAAAATTGTCGCTGGTACATACTTATTGCTTTTATGATTCAGTTGACAGATGACTGAAATTCCTACTCACTGTCAGTTGTGACCTTTGATTAAAACAAACATTTTTCTGTATTGTTTACTTTATTTTAAATAAATAATTAGTTTTTCCAGTCATAAGAAGTTTCCAACAGCCGTTTTAAGTAAACAAGGAATTTAAAAAAGATTTAACTGAAAAACCCAATATCTAACAATATGGCCCACGAGAATCGAACCCAGGACCTCTTGATCCGCAGTCGACCATGCTACCGCTAGACCAACGAGGCAGTTGTATAGTACCTATACTTGCTCTCATTTGCGAGGAAACAATAAACTTAGTAAGTTCAAGGAACAAAGCTATTCATATTAAGTCTCAATGCATTTGAATTATTAACAATAGTTGAAAATATGCCAAGTTCTTAATGTACTATGTAGGTACCTACCTAGCTTAAAAAATTGTTAATACTTATGAAAACGTCCATACCTTCTCTACCTTTTATAAAACACAGTAACTCCGAAAAGCAGAGGTATGGGGAATGAACCCCCGACCACCCCAATAGGAAGCCAGGAGGCTAAACCACTAATCATCTAAAACTCTAGTCACTAACACTTAATTAAAAGTCTATTTATAATACAGTTCGTTCGTTCGTATCTAAAAAAGTATAAGACGACGTGGTTTTTAAGACTTGCCTAAAGCCTACAGCTGCCAAATGACCTTTCCTAATTTTTTTTCGAAATTCCCACTGGAGTGAAGCCACAGGTGGTCTCTAGTCTCCAATATTGTAGGTAGTTTTCACCAACACATAGCCCCACTCAGAAATTGTATATGTATTTAAGACCACAGATACAAACATGCCCCACACAACATCGATACTAATATTATAAATGCGAAAGTAAGTTTGTTTGTTGGTTTGTCCTTATATCACGCTGCAACGGAGCAACGGATCAACGTGATTTTTGGCATGGGTATAGTTGAGAACCTGGAGAGTGACATATGTTACTTTTAATCCCGGAAAATGAAGAAGTTCCCGCAGGCATAACAAAAAATTAAAACCACGCGGACGAAGTCGCGGGCATCAGCTAGTACTGTATATTTAAAATTTGTAAAAGTAAAAATTATATTTTAATGCAAGGAACAGTATGAAGAAATTAAATACATTTTAACAGGTCCTCTGCTCATTTTGCAGGGCATGTATGACCTACATATTATAGCCAATTTTAAAACTGAAGCAGTCACTAATGGGTCCATCAGACCCAGGCCTCTGCACTATGCTTGGTACTATTGAAGTGAAAGCTGTGCGACATTGCCATTCCCTCTTCTCCCATCCTCCATTCCCATTCCACTCCTTCTTCCCAGTATGGGAAGATAGGAATCTTCCTATACCCGGTTCCGGTGGACTCAGCACAAACCACAGTGGGACTTCTTAAGTTATAAGAAACTACTTTAGACACAATGCATTTGCATGTTGGGTGTGCTAAATGTAGAAAAAAATTATGATCAGAAACTGGTAATCACAAGTTTGGTACTATGGTTCAGGTCATGATGCCATTGATGTTTACTCACTTGGAAGAGTCCATAATTGAGTAGGCCCATTTGTACTCTTGATATTCCATATTAGCTCCAACCTGTGCCATCTCAGGAACTTTCAGCGAGGACTGCCGGCTCTACCTCACCAGATCAAATATTAGAGCTCACTAAAACAAGAAGTTCTATTAGGTACATTCTAACCACCTGTAGTCAATTTTAGAAAAAAAAACTACCTATAATCTAACAACTAAAATGTATTTATTAAAAGTGATCAAAACATACATAGTTCATTAGTTGAATTTTTCAAACATCATATTTAAAAAAAAAAAATTAAATATATTATATGTATACATAATATATGTATAACAAATATAATTTTTTAAACAAATTATTACAGACCTAATCAATTCTCAATGCATAATATCTTTTATATACTGATCTCATTAAAAGCAAGTAGGTTATATATTCCATAACAATCCAGCGTAAAATGATGATCTAAAATAATAATAATATTTGGTATTAAGTGCAAGAGACATGTAGATTTATACAAAACATCTACTGCTATATCATGATGTTGCTAACAAAAGCAACACCAAACACACACACACACAACATAAAACAAAGGTTTAACAGTTGTTCTGTCTGTACATATTCCAGCATAATAAAACATAGGTAACCATAATGATACATAGTCAAACATGTGAATGCACTAGAGCTGTAGCGAACCGTATGTATTCGGTACTGAGTAACGGGTGCGCCATCCAGTACCGAGTAACGAAACGTTACTCACGAATGCATTTCCTTTCTCGCATGCATTTTGTTACTCGCATTTTTCGTTGTATGGGTGAATTTAAAAACTTACGTTATAAAGAACCTATTTGTGGCTTTTTCATGGCATCTTATGAGTTATTAGAAGTAACGAGTAAAGTAACGATACGATAGTAACGAGTCGCATTTTTCGATGTATGGGTGAATTTAAAAACTTATGTTATAAAGAATCTATTTGTGGCTTTTTCATAGCATCTTATGAGGTATCAGAAGTAACGAGTAACGTAACAATACGATAGTAACGAGTACTAATTGTTATAGTAACGAATACATACGGGTACGCTTTTTTTCGTTACTTTTACACCTCTAGAATGCACGCAAAGTCAATGAGTTGGCCACTGTTTTTTTGGCTTTCAGACTACAGATTAATGAGATCAATCAAGATTTATGCAAAAGGCTCAGCCAAGATTAGCCTGTTGCATTTCCCTTAGAAACCTGGATAATTGTTGAAAGTAAGAATAGGCTGGATATTTTCTGGCAACTATATATTATGGTTAAACAAAATCAATACAAAATCATTTTATTTAATGATATTAATTAAGTAAATTGGGCAGTGGGTCGTCAATGAGGTCGTTGTGTACAATTTATAAAATTAACTACCCACCTAGGCAGATTTATAAATTTAAGGTCGCATGAATTTCGTTATTTATTAATTGCTATCTTGTTTGGAAAATAAATATAAAGGCGAACAATATAACGAAAAGGCGAAAACGTAAGTTCTTAGTTCGTATATCAAAATAAGTAGAGCACGAACAAAAAGAACAAATTGAAGTGAAAGGAAACGACTGTACTGTACTTACGTTTGTATTGGGATGAAATAATATGAAGAAACACCGAACGAATTTATAGCAATGCATCTAATGCATAATCTCATTAAATATATCCTGAGTAGTCAATTAATTAATACACGCATTCTAAATTAATTACTATCACAGAAGAAAATTCACAACAATAATACTAACCAAGGACGGAAGCCGCCCCTAATTTTTAACGCTTTTCAGCCCCTTGTCTCCATGATTAACTTCTTTTTAATAACTGAGATTATGCTTACTTAAAAAATATTTACTATTTGAGTTTACTATTTTACAATTTAGTATTTACACTAATTGTCGATCGCGGATCGACATCGACATTAACTTGTCTCTGATCGACATTCGACAGTCGTCAGTCTTATTCAGAGACAAGTTTTCCAGAGACCAAAGACCATAACTCTGTGTGTCACAGGTATGGAGGGTAGAGGTAAGGAGAATCATCTCATCAGAAGGGAGCAAAAGTTGAAAGTGTCTGCGCATTTGCAAAATCCCTTAAAATATGGGAGTTTTCAGTACATTTTGTGACTAAGTCAACTAAAATAAGATGGAACTAAAAATTACTATACATAGATTGATCCTATATCTCCAATTTTGGGTAATAACATTGTAAAAAATCTTTATTTTTAATATTATAAAAATGATTTTTTAAAGAGGTGACTCTTCACTCAAAATTGACGATTTAGGGGTCACTTTAGGTATTTTTTTTACTGTAAATATGCCGATTTTTTGTCTTTAAAAAATACCATCTGTTAGTAAATATGTTCACCTCCAAATGTTGGTAAGAAAAATATTAAAAATAGTACAAATAGTACAAGAAATTAAATAAAAATCGCGTGTATTTTTTTCACATACTTTGTAAATCTTAACAGAGTGAAAATAAGGGTTATTATGATCTTACTCGGTCTGTGGTTTGATTTCAAATTATCAATTAGTCAGCGTTTGACCGCCGTCGTGCGTGGACCATGTGTCGGTTGCAAGCAGTCGCTGATGTCGAAAAACATCGCTATACGGACACGAAATAGTTGAGCAAACATACTAATTTATATTTTACGTTATCGACTGTGCTGATATATCGATAAGGTACATATGGTACCTACATAACATAATTTTATTATTTGATAGAATTTAGAAATTTATTACAATCTCAATTCACCGAGCGTGGTAGTGACCTGACGGTATACTTCAAAGGCTACTGCTAGACGCGTAGAGCTAGGTGTATCAAATTGGGGCTCGTTTTCTTAGTTATGATAAGATCTTACCACAGAACTTGGTGGAGTGACCTGAAGGTATACTTCGACATCCACTACTGGAACTCCTAGACGCGTAGAGCTAGGTGTATCGAATTTGAGCTCGTTTTGTTAGTTATGATGAGATCTTACCACAGAACTTGGCGGAGGAACCTGAAGGTATACTTCGACATCCACTAATGGAACTCCTAGACGCGTAGTGCTAAGTGTATCAAATTTGGGCTCTTTTTGTTAGTTATGATGAGATCATACCACAGAACTTGGTGGAGTGACCTGAAGGTATACTTTGAAATCCACTACTGGAACTCCTAGACGCGCAGAGCTAGGTGTATCGAATTTGGGCTCGTTTTGTTAGTTATGATGAGATCTTACCACAAAACTTGGTGGAGTGACCTGAAGGTATAAAGTAAATAAGGGTCCGGAAATAAATATAGATAAAACAATAAATAATAATATATCGAAGTTTCGACTATCGATACAAGTTGATTCAACACAGCTTATCCTTGCATGTGTGTGCGTGGAAATGAAGCATGTGTAGTAGTGCGATTTGATACCTATCCGTTTCGGAAATGCGTTCTTATATCAACTTGATTTAAATAACAGTTCAAAAACCTTCCACAGTGGCGCTGGTGTAGGCAAAGGGTATGGTATGAATGTAGCAGTGGATGAAGTGAAGTATGCCGAGTTACTTAATATTTATTAAAAATTTCAACAATTTACGTTGTACAAAATAGTGATGAATGTTCTCTTTCCTTGTTTTTTCTTAAACCTACTCTTTAATACTTGGCGCTTCCTTTTAAATTTACCCTGATGCTAATCTGGCGCCCCCATTTTAATTTCGTCGGTGGGCACCTTTGATTAGGTATATAGAGATGGATGTGTTACATTTTACTCAATTATAGTTATACGATGCATTTTGTTAATATAACATGTACTACTATGTTTTGACTAGTCTTACTTATTGAAAGCTACGTTTTTAGAATGAGACAGGTGTATTATGTTATTGCGTGAACGTGTCAGGCAATTGTCATATGACGTCATCTTTTGCTATTGAAGCCAATTTTTATGTACCTTTATATGGCGTCTGTATTGCTTCCGGTGTTTTGGTTGTGGCTAATTACCAGTTTTGTGAATATTTTCATAGTATTTTTATGTTTTTTTGCTTAGTTTTGTGTAATCAACAATGGTGAAATGCTCAGTTGTGGGGTGTCGTTATAATAGTATTGTAAAACGCCCAGAAATTTCATTTCGTAAGTGAGTAACATAGTTGTTTTTCTTTTCTTTTTGTGGCGAGTATTTGAAGTTATTTCAACTAATTATAGCTTAGTTTCTTCTTTACTGAATCCAAAACACGTCAATTTTTGCGCTATCCCTGAAAATTTGGATTATTTCATTAGTTTTTGTTTGTTGAGTGTTTATATAGTGTTTATATAGTGTGGGGATTGTATAGTTTACAAATAAATTGAGTATCGATAAAATTAAAATTTCATATCACTCTTACTGTTTCTCACTCAGAGGGGTAGAGAGATGAAATTGAACAGTCAGCTTCTACTTATAATATTGCCAAACTCATTTTAGGCTGTAGCGATGATAACCTTGTTATTAAGACACCCGATCTCCGGGATGGTGGTCGGGCATAAAAGTTAGGTATTGGGTTTTTCAATTAAGAAATTCTCAGTGCCAACCCGGAGTTTCATACAAAATTTCACCCCCTATTTTACCACCGTAAGAGTGGAATTTTGAAAAATCTTTCCTTAGTGAGCGCCTACGTCCCAAAAGGAACCTACTGTCAAAATTTCAAGTTGCTAACCCCAGCGGTTTAGGCTGTGCGTTGATCCCTTAACGATTTAGTATAGGTACTTTCACTCCACTCTTCCATTTAGTATAGGTACTTTCTGAAATAAACACCTCCATATATTTTTTCTCCGACAAATTATGGAGAGTTCTTCTTTAAAAACAAATTTTGAAATGGAACCGCACCCGCCCGCGTAGACCGCGCCGCCCACTGTCTACTTACTTGCTCTCCTTCTATCCTAGTGTTTACTGCCTACGTGTTCTGAAGTAAACAACACACTGCTATGCTAGCGAGCACAGTGGAAGCGCCAGAGTGCCACGCGTCCGACAGACGTAAAAAAAATCCTCATAAGAAAACATAAAATAGAGACCCCTTAAATATCTAAAAGGGCCTTTTAATGTAAATAAACTTTCCAGACATGCATACAGTGTAAGAGACCGTTGAAGTAAAAACACAAAGAAACCTTCCTTAGTTGATTAATATCAATATCATACCACTGACGATCGGGTACCTTTGAGTGCCATTGAACTTCGCCATCTTGGCTTTCCTAACAGCAAACCGACAATTCTTCCATACAGAACAAATCTTGTAAAAAAACCGCATCAAAGTCTTGCATAGTTCTACACTTGTAAGCCTCTTCAATATTCGCCATACATTTTCTATGGAAAAATAAATTCCGCCATCTTGAATTTTTTCCTGTTCATCGAGTAGACCTTCATGTCCTGATCATCTTTTGCCAAGAAACCACTCTTCCATCTTTTATACCCTCCGAGATAGACACCGACGAAATTTGTATGGCGGCCATCTTAAATCCGCCATTTTAAATTTTTTTTCAGCACACTGTCAATTGGATGAAGTTTCGAGTGACATTTGGTCGAGTACACCCCACCTATCTTGAATACCCTGGCTGTGCTCTTCATCCGTCTTCGAAATCCTCAATCATCAGCTCTCTCCGTATTTTTCCTCCGAATGAATTTTTGTTTTCTTTATGAAACGATGAGTAAAAAAATTTTTTTTCATACAAATTTTTTTCATACAAAAAACCTCAATTCACGCGGACTGGGTCGCGGGCTTCAGCTTGTTCATTATAAAATACGAATACAAGTGTTTTTCAAAAATTATGTTTAATTATTTATCTACACTAATATTATAAAGAGGAAAGATTTGTATTTTTGTATTTTTGTATGTAACGAATAAACTCAAAAAGTACTGGACCGATTTTAATAATTCTTTTTTCATTAGAAAGCTACATTATCACTGAGTAACATAAGCTATATTTAGTACTAGATTACTATAGAAATCTTTAGAAATTCCTATTAAAACCAACCGAAGGTGTAAAAAAATTAGCCATAAAATGTCTTTCATCGCATACGCTGCGAAGAGTATTAATGATAGGACAAAAAAATGTTCGACAATATTATAGAATATATCAATATCTACAAAAAACTTCGCAAGACCATGTGTCTAACTATTGTAGTTACGTCACTATAACTACTTTTTTACATTTAACAAATTGATAGAAATGCCGATCAAAATCAGACCGTGTTATCCATACCATTTATAAATTTTTATCCAAATAAATAATTCAATATTCAAGACTGTCTCAATACCTGATGATTACTTTTTGAATTATTGAAATCGGACATTCTATTCAAAAGATATCATGAAATTAAAATAAAAATACATGCCGGCGGCGGCCGCCACTCAGCGCATCGAGTAACTAACTCTTCGTGAGAGGGGCAGTGCGGGAGAAGGGGGAGCACCATTATGAAAAATATGTGTACCTTTTTATGTCTACCCGTGCGAAGCCGGGACGGGCCGCTAGTTAATTATATTTTAATAATTTTATATCGAGTAGGTATATAAGTATCGACATAATCAAAGGTATCGATAATTTCAGCCCTAATGCCCGCATTAAGCTCCGCCCATGCACCATTTTAAGGATAAAGGAAGCTTCTATTTAAATAATATGTTAGTGCACATCCTTCTCTATATCGTCGGTACTTTTACAAAAAATCGTAACTCAAAATGCGAAACTTTACAGGAGCTCATAAAAACTGCTAGAAAATTCCGTTGTGGGAATTACAAATATATTTAACCAGGACTGAATTGAGTTGAAATAGGACAAATAAACGCCCTAGAGCGTTACCAATATTTTTTTATTCATGTTTTACTTGAGATACGATCTTATCTCAGATTTCTTTCTATTAGTGAAGACTAGGTATTCACTAAGAAAGGGTTTTTCGAAATTTCACCCCCAAAGGGGTAAAATAGGGGTTGAAAGTTTGTATGAAAGTCCATCGTTTTTCGAGTTATAACCATGAAACTTGGTATATGAGCTGCGGGTTAAAAATGAAGAAATACGTGTTTTACAGTTTATGAAAATTCGCCCCCAAAGGGTGGAAAATATAGGGGATGAAAGTTGGTATGAAAGGCCTCTTTTCTCAATATATTTTTCAAGTTATATCAACGAAACTTGGTATTTTGGCTTTCGGTAAAAAATAAAAAAATACGTGTCACAGTTTTTCAAAATTTTACTCCTATAAATTTTTCAAGTTATACGTGTATATTTACGTGACATACGTGACATTTAAAGTCCTCAAGGACTTTAAATAGAGAGTTTGTCTTTCAATCACGCCGCAACAGAGCAACAGTTCGACGTGATTTCTTGCATGGGTATAGATAAGGACCTGGAGAGTGATATGATTATTTTTATCCCGGAAAATTAAGGAGTGCCTGTGGGAATTGAAAAACTTAAGCCACGCAAACGAAGTCGCGGGCGTCCGCTAGTCTTTTCATAAAAACATTAAACTATTATCTATGACACTCATACCCTCACGATGATCTGGGTCTATCCCAAGGTCTGAGTAACTCCTATCATCTTGAGCAGTTTTATTAACTTTGGTTGTGGTAATGTTACAAGATCTGCCTCCGTGTAATCTGTGTCCTTGTAATGGATCGTTATCAGCTTCTTTTGGACACAGCCCCTAAAATGTTCCCATAAGAATTGTAAAACAATAATACTTGACATTGACAGCTATTTAGTATTTACGCGGTTTTGTCTCAGGTTATGCCCCAGACCAACAAAAAAACTCGTATCTCGGGGATACGAGATTATTGAAATAAAAAAAAACTCAAATATGGAGTTATGATATTTCCGCCTGAAAACTAATTCTATTGTCTGTGGTATTAAAGAGTTACGTGCATAGAAAATAGAAATTGTATGTATATTCATATGAATATACATACTATTTATATGGTTACGTGCAGAGACAAGTTAACCAGAGGTTACGTGTTTTACGCACTAAAGCAATTTTTTTTTTTTTTTTTTAACTTGGTAACGTCAATTTTGATAAAAACTGAGATACGAGTTTTTATAAAAGTACTGACGATATACCTAATCATAGCCGTCTATGACCTAATCAAAGGCAGAGACCACGTGCAGTGTCATCTGTCGAGAGGATTTCTCAAAAGTCAAAAATACTTCTTACTCTTTCTAGTCGGTGATAGCGGTCATCCATCGGTAATCGGTGTTATAAATTATGAGCCGTAGACTGAGAGAGTTATAACTTATAACCTGAAAGCAAAGGTCATCTTCGAAATAAAGTTCTGGATATATGCTGAATGCTGATATGTATTGAAAAGTAATAAGTAAAGGAAAACTGGATTGTAATAATTGTATTTGGCATTTTGTGTACTGAAATATGAAGTTAACTTTATGTTTATTTCGTCGTAATCGACTTCCAAATGGTCATATATTTCGAGGAAAGGACCGTCTGGTCAAAAAAGTAGAACCCAAACACCTTCGTAAATTGGAACGCGATTTTGCGACTGAAGAACAAAATATGTTTTATTTGCGACATCCATACCTAACAGAGGTTTGTTGTTTTATTATTCATACAGCACAATATTATATTCAACCTAGCGAAACGTGTGAAAAGTCCATAAATAAATCATTAATATTTTGCTTAAGCACAATTCACACTAAATCCTGTGTCAAATCAAAGGAGCATGGATTTGACTCGCTCCAGTAATGCTAAGGACAGCTGTTACTTATGTTTTCTACAAATTAATGAAACTAAATTATTTTTTCATAAGAGCAACCGCCAAGTTTCTTGCTGGTTCTTCTTTGTAGGAATGGCTTTCCGAACCAGTGGTAGATTGAAAAGAAAAGTACTTGTAAAAGTTTATTTTAATAAAAATCATTTGAATTTTGAATTAAATAATGGTCCAAATGACATTCTTCTTCTTTCCCATCCCATTTCTTTGGGGCCGGACGTAATTGCCAGGACTTTCTTGACCCGAGTTGTCATTGGTGTGATGTTAAGGGCTTTAAAATCCCCCTCAACAACAGCTGGGGGTCGACTTCTTGCTTGTGGTTTTGTTTGGGATATTCAGCATTTTATTGGGTAGTCACTGCTTCTTTTATTCTATAGACGCTAGATAATGCCCCCAACTTCATCCGCGTGAATCAATTTTTTTTATTTCTGTGGGAACTCATTAATTTTCTTTAACTTGACACACTTTCACATCTAACCTAATATTTTAAATGCGAAACTGTGTCTGTCTGTCAACTACACTTTCACAGCCCATCTGTTTAACCAATTTTGATGAAATTTGGTACAGGGATAGGTTGTATCTTGGGGAAGGACAGGTTGTACTTTATATCCTAGAAAATAAAGAAGTTTCCGCAGGAATATAAACAAATTGTTCCAGGAAGAAGTCACAGGTATCGTCTAGTGTATAATATTAGTATGAATTATGTTTTAAGTTATTAAATAAGATTTACTTTTATTAAATAGGTACTTGTTTTCAGGAAGAAAGTCATGGACATGCTAAGGCATTAGGCAAACATGAAGCTAGAAAGAAGAGATTTGAGGAAACTAGTAATAGAATGTTCAAACAGGATGTCACATTGTATGAACGGCTTCAGCATCTGCGAGTAAAAGAAAGTTGGGATTGAGAAAAATAATTTAAATGTAATTCTATACAATTCTGTTTATTTTTAGCTATAGTAAATGTTCTATCATAAACTCTTCTGTATTTATTAATAATTAATAGTTCGCATGAATATAGCCATATATAGGTTTAAAAGTCTAAACGCAACTACCAGGATAAAAAGCAGTTTTGCTCCACTCCACTATGAATCATCTATAGGGCACTAAACTAAATTTAAACCGCAGCAATAAAAATATTGCTAACCCTTTCTTAAGAGCCCAAGTACTGAAACATTGTTTTCTGTTCCAACATTTTAGGATAGGAAAAATGAAAATTTCATTAAGTACCAAATTATTACCATTCGCTACTCAGTTAAATGAAGTATGATGTAATTAAAAAAAGTGTTCAAAAAATCGTATAGTAACTGCAGAAAATTATCGGGAAATTCATGGAAATCTCAAAAAAGGCGTTACAGCGTTCCGACTATTGTGATTTAATCTGAGACCTTATTTAAACAAAAGTTATTTCAAATTAATCATTCAAGATCAAGGAACACTTTAATTAAACAATAATTGTATCCATCAGAATGGCAGGTGTAGGTTTTCCGATTACATTCAAACTTTACTGAATAAATGTACGTTAAATGTACGTAATTGTACTAAATTATGGATAAATGTACTTTATCGTGTATTGAGAAAACATGAAATTAAAGTGAGCAGCCATCCTGACGTCAGAATGGCGGGTGTACTCTTACATCTTCTGCAAAAATAAACTTTTTTAAAATTAGACATTACCAAATAAATGAACGTTAAATGTACTTATGGAAACATCATATCAAAATTAAAAAATGCCACATTTGGCGAGGAAAAAAAAAAATCTTCAACCAGAATATTGCAAAAGTGCACAAGTCCTCAGCTGCTATAGGGAAATTGAATGATTTGAGTTACAAATTATGCTCACAAATCCATCGTAATTTCCAGATGTAGCTACCAATCTGAAATACAAAGTGAGGCCACTCTGTCACCAACACTACAAGTGTCCCCGTATCCCCGCATCTACATTATATTATATACTGGTATCCCCATTTGTGAACTAAGAATTTCAATCTTGCGCAACACACTTGTTCGTTTCGTATTGGCTGAATGTTGTCCGTATCTAAAATCTAAAAACATTAAATAATCCAGTTTGCCAGATGGGAGGCTTCGGCCGTGGCTAGTGACCGACCTACCGGCAAAGACGTACCGCCAAGCGATTTAGCGTTCCGGTACGATGCCATGTAGAAACCGAATAGGGGTGTGGGTTTAATATAACTGCCATGCCCCTAACAGGTTAGCCCGCTACCATCTTAGACTGCATCTTCACTCACCATCAGGTGAGATCGCAGTCAAGGGCTAACTTGTAGTGGTTAAAAAAAAAGTCTCAGCTTTCACTGGAAAGACTGCTGATTTTGTTGCGTTTAAAAATTGCAAATCAAAGTCTAGTTCCGCTAAGTGTAATAATTAATTTAATCGAATCGTTTAGAGATAACAGAATTAGTGTACAGTATCAACTAATATTTTATGGAAAAATATTAGTTGATACTGTACCTAATAATCTATCTTCTATATATGTATATAAAACCGGCCAAGTGCGAGTCGGACTCGCGCACCGAGGGTTCCGTACAAACATGTAGTAAGTTTTAAATTATTAAAAAAAACTACTTACTAGATATCGTTCAAACCAATTTTCGGTGGAAGTTTGCATGGTAATGTACATCATATATTTTTTTTAGTTTTATCATTCCCTTATTTTAGAAGTTACAGGGGGGGACACACACATTTTACCACTTTGGAAGTGTCTCTCGCGCAAACTATTCAGTTTAGAAAAAAATTATTTTACAAACCTCAATATCATTTTTGAAGACCTATCCATAGATACCCCACACGTATGGGTTAAATGAAAAAAAAATTTTTGAGTTTCAGTTCTAAGTATGGGGAACCCCCAAAATTTATTGTTTTTTTTCTATTTTTGTAAAAAAATCTTAATGCGGTTCACAGAATACATCTACTTACCAAGTTTCAACAGTATAGTTCTTATAGTTTCGGAAAAAAGTGACTGTGACATACGGACGGACAGACAGACAGACAGACAGACAGACAGACATGACGAACCTATAAGGGTTCCGTTTTTGCCAAATTTAGCTACGGAACCCTAAAAATGAATCCCTGTTTCCCTTGGTCACGGCATCACGCGTGAACGGCTGGACCAATTTCGCTAATTCTTTTTTTATTGTATAGGTGAGGACCTGGAGAGTGACATAGGCTACTTTTTATCCCGGAAAATTAAGGAGTTCCCGCGGGAATAACAGAAAACTTAAACTACGCGGACGAAGTCGCGGGCATCAGCTAGTACTTAAATAATATTAACTAACGAAATACTAAATCCATACTAATATTATAAATACGAAAGTGTGTCTGTCTGTCTGCCTGCTACGCTTTCACGGCTCATTCAATCAATCGATTTTAATGAAATTTTGTACAAGAGTAGGTTGTATCCCGGGGAAGGACATAGGTACAAAAAACAAACATACTATGTCGTGTACATTTACCCATAATTTAGTACAATTACGTACATTTATCGTACATTTATTCAGTAAAGTTTGAATGTAATCGGAAAACCTACACCCGCCATTCTGATGGATACGATCTTTAATTAATTTTTCTTGTCATACAAATTGGCAAGGTAAAAAAGCTTGATAGAAGGGTGCCCCACGACCTTAAAACTGTTTGGTGGTCTAGTGCGGGTGTGATTCACCACAGCTTTTTACAAAACGGCATGAGCATTACTGCAGATGTGAAGAACTGGAAAAGCTTGCACATCTGCAACCAGCTTTGGTCAATCGGTCGTCCCCACTGCTCCTTCACGGCAACGCGCGACCCCATACTGTGCAACAGACAGTCTCCAAGCTGCAAGAGCTAGGGTTGGAAGCTCTCCCTCATCCGCCATACTCACCAGACCTTGCACCTACCGACTATTACTTTTTCCAAAATTCAGACAACTTTTTAGTGGGTAAAAAATTCAATTCCCGAGAGGCATTCAAAATGCCTTTGAAGAGTTTGTTGCCTCCCGTCCAGCTGCTTTTTACAAGAAGGGCATCAATAAACTGCCAATTAGGGCTTTCGAATACCGGTTTTTTTCAATACCGGTATTAATACCGGAAAGATTTTTTTCAATACCGGGATCCCGGGATCCCGGTATTGGAAAAAAATTTAACTGGCGTAGATGTTTTTTAACTTAAAATTAGTACTTTCTGAAGCAAACGACACCATAACAAACAGTTTTTTCATAAGAAAATTTTTTCACCAAATCAACTCAAAATGCTGCTTAAAATTTGTGGATTGGTATGTCTATTTCATTGTCTCATGAAATGTTTAATAACTCCTTCACTCTGTTTTACATCATGGAATATTGTATGAAATTGTATTTTCTTTAAAAAATCACCAAGTATAGATTTTTAGATTTGTTAGTTGACGTAATTCTTACGAAAATATCGTTTGTTTCATGTATAAGGTGAAAATTACAGACAACGTATGACGTAAAGTTCTGTAACTCCATCACGTTATTTTATATACAATCTTATAAATACTTATATTATAATCAAATAATCAATTTCTTTTTCATTATCAATCAGTATACCTACCATCAACTGTATGATTTTCAATATAGAACTATTTTTGGATAGTCTTACGAAAATATATATTTATAGTCTCCATTGAAATTTGAACTTTCAATATAAAGTATATTTGTGACGCACTTTCTCAATTTACACTCATAATTAAATAAATATTAAGAAATGAATAAGCTGGAAATTATAAGTACCTAATGAGTGAAATAAGTGCCGAAGTTTGTAATTTAAACCCATATCATTGTCGTCGTCTTAACCTATAGACGTCCACTGCTGGACGAAGGCCTCCTGCATGAATCTCCACAGAGCACGGTCTTGTGCCGCTTGTTTCAAGCGGCTCCCAGTTGCACGCTTGAGAGGTGGATGAGCATCCACCTAGTGGGGGGTCGTTCAACGCTGCGCTTCCGGGTGCAAGGCCGCCATTCAAGCACTTTGGGATCCCAACGCCTATCGGTTCTACGAACAATGTGCCCCGCCTCGCCCATTGCCACTTAAGCTTGGCGACTCTTCGAGCTATGTCGGTTACTCTGGTTCGTCTACGCATCTCCTTATTTCTGACGCATTTCATTTGATAACGCAGGTATACTCCAAGCATAGCTCTTTCCATCGCCCGCTTAGTGACCCTGAACCTTCTTAAGTTAGCGACCATATTTCGTCATCGAAGTTCGAACACTTTCGGCTTCAGGCACTGAGGAATTTTGGACGAGAAGATGTCGTGGTTTCCCAAACGCTGCCTAGCCGAGTTGGATTCGGCGGTTGAACTCTTTCTCGAAACTGGACCTACCTAACTGGACTGTATGTCTCAAGTATCTTATGTACTCATCAACAATTTCGAGTGCAGTGTTCTCAACTAACACTGGGTGGGGCTGAACGTGTGCATTAGACATGACTTCGTCTAGCTTATATTCTAAGCTTATATTCATTTTTAGGCTCAGCTGTTGAGAAACTCTGCTGAGGTCGTTGAGCGTTAAAACGCTATAGTAAAATGTATTGTGACTACTAAAATATGATAAACGATATTTTTTGTAAAAAGTCGATCGAAGTCGAAGAAAACGATAATTTTGTCAAAACACAAATTAATCTTAAAATCAATAGCTATTATTTAAATTTAAATATGTATTAGTTATAAAACAGATTTCTGAACGTTTTGAGAAACATTGAAATAGAAATGCCAAGCCAACAGGGATCTAAATTCAAACACTATTTTTTCTTCCCGAGTGAACAATAGTGACTTTTCATCACTGGTTTTAGCAATAAATGCGTTATTTTTGAGCGAACATGCATAAATACAAATTCTAAACTTAGCCGAATAAAATACAGTGGCATGTACCAAGAAATATATGCAATAGTCACTGTTTCTTTTATAGTGTCGCCAATACCGGTATCCCGGTATTAGATATTTCAATACCGGTATTGAAAACCGGCGAAAAAAGTCCGGGATCCCGGTATTAGCCAATACCGGGATCCCGGTATTGGAAGCCCTACTGCCAATGCGTTGGCAAAGATGCGTCGATTTCATGGGTGATTACTTCGAATAACAGAAACAAAAAAGTTTGAAAAAATAAGTACTTTTACTTATTCCATACAAAACGGCAATTTCATAGGTAAAGACCTATTATTATAAATGCGAAAGTTTGGATGGATGTATGGATGGATGGATGGATGGATGGATGGATGTATAGATGTTTGTTACTCAATCACGCGCCAACGGCTGAACGGATCTGACTGAAGTTTGGCACAAAGATAGATTATAGTCTGGAATAGCACATAGGCTACTATTTTATCCCGGAAAATTAGAGTTGCAGCAGGAACCAAAAAAACTCAAACCACGCAGACGAAGTCGCGGGCATTCGCTAGTGCACGATAAATGTACGTAATTGTACCTACTAAATTATGGGTAAATGTACACGACATTGTATGTTTGTATTTTGTACCTATGTTCTTCCCCGGGATACAACCTACTCTTGTACAAAATTTCATTAAAATCGATTGAACGAATGAGCCGTGAAAGCGTAGCAGGCAGACAGACAGACACACTTTCGTATTTATAATATTAGTATGGATTAAGGATTTCGTTAGTTATTGTTATTTAAGTACTAGCTGATGCCCGCGACTTCGTCTGCGTAGTTACGTTTTTTGTTATTCCCGCGGGAACTCCTTAATTTTCCGGGATAAAAAGTAGCCTATGTCACTCTCCAGGTCCTCACCTATACAATAAAAAAAGAATTAGCGAAATTGGTCCAGCCGTTCACGCGTGATGCCGTGACCAAGGGAAACAGGGATTCATTTTTATATACATATATAGAAGATAGATTATTAGGTACAGTATCAACTAATATTTTTCCATAAAATATTAGTTGATACTGTACACTAATTCTGTCATCTCTAAACGATTCGATTAAATTAATTATTACACTTAGCGGAACTAGACTTTGATTTGCAATTTTTAAACGCAACAAAATCAGCAGTCTTTTCAGTGAAAGCTGAGACTTTTTTTTTAACCACTACAAGTTAGCCCTTGACTGCGATCTCACCTGATGGTGAGTGAAGATGCAGTCTAAGATGGTAGCGGGCTAACCTGTTAGGGGCATGGCAGTTATATTAAACCCAAACCCCTATTCGGTTTCTACATGGCATCGTACCGGAACGCTAATTCGCTTGGCGGTACGTCTTTGCCGGTAGGTCGGTCACTAGCCACGGCCGAAGCCTCCCATCTGGCAAACTGGATTATTTAACGTTTTTAGATTTTAGATACGGACAACATTCAGCCAATACAAAACGAACAAGTGTGTTGCGCAAGATTGAAATTCTTAGTTCACAAATGGGGATACCAGTATATAATATAATGTAGATGCGGGGATACGGGGACACTTGTAGTGTTGGTGACAGAGTGGCCTCACTTTGTATTTCAGATTGGTAGCTACATCTGGAAATTACGATGGATTTGTGAGCATAATTTGTAACTCAAATCATTCAATTTCCCTATAGCAGCTGAGGAAGATTATTTTTTTTCCTTGGCGAGAATGTGGCATTTTTTAATTTTGATATGATGTTTCCATAAGTACATTTAACGTACATTTATTTGGTAATGTCTAATTTTAAAAAAGTTTATTTTTGCAGAAGATGTAAGAGTACACCCGCCATTCTGACGTCAGGATGGCTGCTCACTTTAATTTCATGTTTTCTCAATACACGATAAAGTACATTTATCCATAATTTAGTACAATTACGTACATTTAACGTACATTTATTCAGTAAAGTTTGAATGTAATCGGAAAACCTACACCCGCCATTCTGATGGATACCAATATTTTCAACAGCGACTGATCAAGTATTCTGACCGCCCTAGGCTAATTATGAGGACGCGCCCCCGTCAGGTGTGTTACGGACAGCCTAAAAAGTAGTAAATGGGTAGAGCAGTAGTGGAAAATTTTAACATGGTTCAGAATACCTATAATAGTTTCCAGATCGATCTGCAAGCGAAACTAACGTTGTTCTTTAATCTGCATGACATTCAACCATCAAAATTTATTGTTAAAATTAGGGACTCAAGCACATTTAGTTTTATTGTTTTGTCTCGGTCTAGTTGAAATATGTAGGGTAGATGCAATGATGCTAGATGAGTGCATGCGAAGACATGATTTCAGCGCGCCTCCTCCAATCCTCGCGCCCTAGGCTGCAGCCTAATTAGCCTAAGGGTTAATCAGGGCCTGATTTTCAATACAACTTAAAGTTTTTGTACAATCATGTTTCAGATTCTATTTATATTACTATTATCACAGGTGATCTAAGAGGTGATATACGAGTTATTTTGAATACTTAAATCGTAAAATAACTTAAATGGGAGATATTTAAATACTACATATTAGCACATCAAAGCGGCGACACTTGAGCTATTTTTTACCCACGACGGAACGGACGGTATAGGTAATACATAATATATTATGTGTTTGCCCTAAGAGGTTGTGCGATTGTTTGTTTGTTTGTGTACTTTTTAGTTACCATTTTCCTGGAAAACTACCGACCGATTAGTATGCAGTTTTTTGCAATAGATATGCATAACTTCTGTCAAGGTTCTTGAATATGTTGTAGGGCCATAGTCCACTAAGCTGAGCTGCAATCTTGATTTTTATTTTTCAATATGTTTCCATTTTTCTGAAAAAGTACTGGGCTGATTGAGATGCGGTGTTTTGCATTAGATATGTATAGCTTGTGAAAAAGTTCTTAGATATATTTCAAGTTATCGTGCTATCGTGCGCGCTGCTATCGTGTATTTTTATTAAGTTACCTTTTTTCTGGAAAACTACTTTACTGATTTAGACGCGGTTTTTTAAAAAAAATATGTTTGGCTTCTGAGAAGGTTCTTAGATATGGTTTAGGGCCATAGTCCACCAAGCTGTGCTGCAATCTTGATTTGATACGTGGTCATAGGAACTCCTTCTCATCGTAAACCCGTCGTGTTTGGACTCTTTTGATTTGTCTTGACAAGCGCTAACCTAGATGCTGCCCAGGGTATCGTGATGGAGCCAGGAGGTGGTCACAGGAACTCCAGTTTTTTATCCATTATATTTTTAACGTATTTTTTGAACTGATATAATATTTTAACATTTATTTATCAGAATATTAAAATTTAACACAATTTGACACCTCTACTCATTACCATTTGGCCATAGTCCAACACGCTGGTCAAAAAAACTACTGAGCCGACAAAGATGCAGTTTTGTGTTGATAAAACTACTTCTGCGAAGCTCTAATTGTTGTTACAAAGTTATAAGGTCACAAATTATAATGGAGCGCTGCAGTTCGTCGTGGGTTTTTTAAATTTTAATTTTATTACTTGACGTACTTAACGACGTATTACGTCTTTTAGAGGCAATATCTAGTAAACGCCCCGATGAATAGAGTCAGTTTTTATACTGGGTACTTAGACGTACAGCGCATACTTTAATACTATACTAGAATAAGCCTTCCTAGTTATTGGTCATTTCTGGTAACAATAACTCGTCTTTAAGCGGCGATAAGTAGTCAGGTCCCCAGCCGCTTGCAGGCAGACCATCACAAATTCCACCAGACGATAGTTACTGTTGTGAATGATACGAGCACTTGATGAGAACTGACATTTGTTATTACTGAAATACATAACAATATTATAAAAAATTCACATCATCTTTCCCTTTTATTTTTTAAATTAGATTTATTATAATTTTATAATTGGCTTAGTTAGGTATAATTATATTTAAACAATACGTATCTAATCCTAATTTATTATTACTGAAAAAGCAACATAACAATAGTATATAAAAATCATATTAACTGAAATACCAACATAACAATATTAAATCAAAATCACATCAGCAGCTATCTCTTAGCCTATATATTTTTTGAAAGCTTGCCCCACAGAGTACTTTGTATAAATAGGGCTTGCCCCCCTGCACTAGATTTAAAGCTGTCACTTTAGAGATTGTGTTTAAATACAGAACCACTCACACCACAGAGCCACAGTGTACTGTGGGCAGTATGAAGTTTGAAGACTGGAGCAATTTATATTAACAATAATATCACAACTTAGTCACTATCATATCATAGAATATGTTAAAGTGATTAGTGTTTGTTTGTGCGAGTTTGGTTGATCTATATGGCCAACCAACAGTAAAATGTATTGTACCCAACGACCTCAATTTACATAGACGGGCCCTGTCGAACAAAGAATGTGGACTTATGTTTAACAACGCCATCTAGTCTGAAAAGCGGGAACTTGCTTGCAACATATGCGCCATCTTGAAAACGTATGACTCGGTCATAGATTAGTACAGATGCGCTTGTCGAAAATAATACCTACATGAGTGTACTCTCTGAGGTAAACGATAAATGTTAGTATGACGTTGTTATTTTTACCACTTTTTTGTTACCAGTTTCCTGGAAAACCATTGAACCGATTATTATGCGGTTTTTTGCATTAGATATATATAGCTTGTGAGAAGGTTCTTAGATATATTTAAAGGTCAAAGTCCACACAATGGGGTGCTGCAGTTCGTCGTGGGTTTTTTTAATTTAATTATTTGTTAATTGTTGATACTGAAGTTTTGTCGAAAAATTGACAGAAATAAAGTCATTTTTAGGGTTGCGTACCAAAATGATAAGAAAACAACCCTTGTGGTGCGACATGACTGTCCGTCACACTTAGCATAATTCGGTAACTACTAATGCAAAAAACTTGAAATTTAAAATAATAACAGCTAAAACAGTTTAAAATAATCCTCGCCAAACCTTATTGCAAATGAAAGAATTCAAAAATAATTATTAGTACTATTATTATAAAAAGGGGTTGGAATGGGAGAGGTGAAAGAGTACTAATGGATCGAGTCACAGAAAAATACTTCATTTGAAATTATTTTATTTTATACATTTCTAAGTATGCTACTTGCCACAAAAGAAATATTAAAAGTTATTTTGAGATAAATCACTTACACAGTGTGCATTTAAAAATACGATTAAGTAATAAACACTTGTAAGTAGGTAGCTGTACATAATAGGTACTGAACAACTTTTGTTCAACGAAATAATAAAATTCTGAATTTTGAATTAACTATTTATTTTTCATCAAATATCAATCAATCAAATCAAATATAATAATATATAGGTAATATAAGTATTATAAATGCGAAAGTTTGGATGGATGGATGTATGGATGTATGGATGTTTGTTACTCAATCACGCCCCAACGGCTGAACGGATCGGGCTGAAATTTGGCACAGAGATAGATTATAGTCTGGAATAGCACATAGGTTACTTTTTATCCCGGAAAATTAAGGAGTTCCCGCGGGAATCAAAAATCCTCAAACCACGCAGACGAAGTCGCGGGCATTCGCTAGTACAAAATAAAAATTATCAACTTTAATAAATAAAAACCCTTTATTTATTGAAGTTGGTTAAACATTAAACTCACGTCAATAACTAATTTTATCATATTACTAGCGGACGCCCGCGACTTCGTTCGCGTGGCTTAAGTTTTTTAATTCCCACAGGTACTTCTTAATTTTCCGGGATAAAAAGAACCTGTGCACAAAAAACATCCGTTGCTCTGTTGCAGCATGATTGAAGGACTATTTAACGTCCTTTGGGAAAGAATTTTCAAAAACTGTGAATTATGTATTTCATAATTTAAACCCGTTGCCCAAACGTCAAGTTTCATGGCTATAACTTGAAAAACGGCAAAACGGCGGCCTTTTACACCAACTTAAAACCCCTATTTTACCCGTTTGGGGGTGGAATTTTGAAAAACTGTGACACACGTTATTCTTTATTTTTTACCTATAGCCAAAAATACCAAGTTTCGTTGATATAACTTGTAAAATACCTTGAGAAATGAAGGCCTTTGATACCAACTTTCATCCGCCATTTCACCCCTTTGGGGATTGAATTTTCAAAAACTGGGAAATATGTATCTCTTTATTTTCAATTCTCATCTCATATACTAAGTTTCATGGCTATAGCTTGAGAAATGAAGGACTTTCATACAAACTTTGAACCCCTATTTTACCCCTTTGGAGGTGGAATTTTGAAAAATTGTGAAACACGTATTTCTTTATTTTCAACCAGTAGCTCACGTACCAAGTTTCTTGGCTATAACTTGAGAAATGAAGGACTTTCATACAAATTTCCAACCCCTATTTTACCCCTTTGGAGGTGAAATTTTGAAAAACTGTGACACACGTAATTCTTTATTAGCCAAAATCCCAAGTTTCGTTGTTATAACTTGTAAAATACCTTGAGAAATGAAGGCCTTTGATGCCAACTTTCATCCGCCATTTCACCCCTTTGGGGATTAAATTTTCAAAAACTGTGAAATACGTATTTCTTTATTTTCAACCAGTAGCTCAAGTACCAAGTTTCTTGGCTATAACTTGAGAAATGAAAGACTTTCATACAAATTTCCAACCCCTATTTTACCCCTTTAGAGGTGAAATTTTGAAAAACTGTGACACACGTAATTCTTTATTTTTTATCTTTAGCCAAAATACAAAGTAACGTTGAAATAACTTGTAAAATATCTTGAGAAATGAAGGCCTTTTATACGAACTTTCATCCCCTATTTCACCCTTTTGGGGGTCGAATTTTCAAAAACTGTGAAACATATATTTCGTCATTCGCAACCCGCAGCTCATATACCAAGTTTCATGGCCATAACTTGAGAAATGAAGAACTTTCATACAAACTTTCAACCCCTATGTTACCCCTTTGGGGTGGAATTTTGAAAAACTGTGAAATACGTACTTCTTTATTTTTAACCCGTAGCTCACATACCAAGTTTCTTGGCTATAACTTGAAAAATGAAGGACTTTCATACAAACTTCCAACCCCTATTTTACCCCTTTAGGGGTAGAAGTTTGAAAAACTGTGACACACGTAATTCTTTATTTTTTAATGTTAGCCAAAATACCAAGTTTCGTTGATACAACTTGTAAAATACCTTGAGAAATGAAGGCCTTTGATACCAACTTTCATCCCCCATTTCACCCCTTTGGGGGTTGAATTTCCAAAAACTGTGAAATACGTATTTCTTCATTTTCAACTCGCAGCTCATATACCAAGTTTCATGGCTATAGCTTCCATAAAAATTTTCAACCCCTATTTTACCACTTTAGGGGTTGAATTTTGAAAAACTGTGACACACGTACTTCTTTATTTTTTACCGTTAGCCAAAATACCAAGTTTCGTTTATATAACTTGGGAATATCTTGAGAAATGAAGGACTTTCATGCAAACCCTCATCCCCTATTTCACCCCCTCGGGGGTGAAATAGGGGATGAATTTTTAAAAACTGTGAAACACCTATTTCTTAATTTTCAACCAGTAGCTCGTATACCAAGTTTCATGTATATAACTTGAGAAATGACGGACTTTCATACAAAATTTCACCCCCTATTTCACCCCCTTAGGGGTGAAATTTTGAAAAATCCTTTCTTAGTGAGCGCCTACGTCACAAAAGGAACCTACTGTCAAAATTTCAAGTTTCTAACCCCAGCGGTTTAGGCTGTGCGTTTATCCTTTAACGATTTTATATATATATTAGATTACAATAGCATAATATTGCGCCTCGGAAGGTATTAATGCCTACTGTCCGTTCTGCCCATCTATGCATTAACTAATCTTGGTTGCATTTTTTTTTATCGTACTGGACTGGACTATTCTAGGGCTGAACCCAAAGCCGTAAGGCCAGTTAGTAAAAATAAATATCATACAGTTTGCCGCGGAAATTAAATGATTGCGAAATGGATAAAAATATTAAATAGGAAGACTAAATAACGTTTTCTTGGAAATGTATAATTGTGAATTGAAACACTTACCTTAAAATAAAAATAATACAGTGCCAAACTAATAAGACTTTAGATGTTAACTTAATAACAAATTATCTACACGATGAGCGACCGTGATCGCGCTACGACGGGGACAAAGACAGGCTTATGACAGGTTATAGGAGCGCGCTCTCATAGTTGGTCGCCGGCCATTTTTCTATGAAAGGGCCCATCTAGTACTTACATATATATCGATGATTGTACCTCTATGATGCCAACATCCAAGTGATGCACCCAATTACAAAAGCTTTCATCTTATGATTTTGCACTCTAAATCAAGATTTCAATAAAACAAAATATTTAGGGTGACAGTTAAATTAATATAAGTATCAAAGTTAAAGAAAAATGACAGAAAATGTTAATTTTTTTATATATTTTATAACCAATTACATAATAATTACATTAAAATTATCACATTTAATAGTAACGATTAGTTCTGATTCTAACATAGTCAGGCAGATAATGAGGAATATGTACATAGTTCCTAACACAAAACAGACCAATACTGTCATCCAACCATGTCAGATTTCTTGTAGGTTCGAATTATCACCAATTTTTTGTGACAGACTTGTCAGATGTGGGCAGAGTGCCCTAATACTTTGCAACAAAATGATACTGTCATGTTTTATAACATTTCTTAATGCTGTTTGCGGCTGCATCATCTATGTAAATAGGCCTATTACACTGCACTTTTCACAGGGCCCTGAGGAAAGGGCTGGCGTGACTGCTAGTTTTGGCGTCGCTTATTACAAAGCGATAAGAACCAAATTAGGGAACCTTACTCCCTAAATCTTATTGCACTACACTGATTAAGAGTGAACCGAGAAGGGTCCCTGTGAAAAGTGCAGTGTAATAGGTCTTTAACACCTAAATCACACCTGTATTAGCTAGCATCCACCCAGGAAACACAGAACCAAAAAGTAAGTAGGCATGTAGATATGTGAAAAGAACGAGAAGGAGGGGAGTGGTGGGTAGGGTGTGAAGCTGCCTTTAACAGCTTCAGCTTCACACCTGCCAGCACCAGAGTCCTGTCGTGACAACGATCTATGCAACTGGGTCGAAATATCCACAAAATATTTGTCAGAATCTCAGGTTAGGTTAGGGTTGAAAATAAATAGTGAGGTTATAATATTATATTGGGTTAATATACCTAACTTAAATTTAAAAAAGGTCTGTGTGAATTAAATTTGTTTTATAATAATATTATTTTGTAGACGCACATTGATAGCGGCTGACTTAGTAATTCAGAGGACAATGTAAATTTTTAGAGGTGAATAATGCTATTAAATAGAAGTCTGTTAAAAATAGTAGGTATCGTTACATAAACAGCAAAGTTAAAACACAACACATACACAGGTATTACTACTTACCTAATACCGTAAACTAGCCAACTTTGCACGTTTTTTATCGAATACATTTCGAATTTTTTCTATGGAAAGTAAAGTAGGTTTCTCCATTTCTTACAACTATATGATTATACGCAAGCATTCGATTTGTATTTTATTTTTTAAATTAACATTTAAACCAAAATTTGTTCGATTTTAATGGCGGGCAAAATAATCTGGACTTTTAGCCAACATTGTCCACAGCGAGTTTAGGTTTAGGAGTAAAGGTTGGAAGCCTAAGAGGGAAAAGATTTAATTATATATCTAACTAGTATTTCGCCCTGTGCGCGAGCTGCTAAAGCAGCTCACGGGTTGTAGTTAGACTCACAAGTACCTAGTACAGATTTTACTGTATTAAACTGAATTCATTTAATAAGGTAATAGCAAAATAAATAAAAATGGCGCTCATTTTTTTAAACTTTGGTAACAGTTTCCTGTTTTGTAATCCCAGGGATCCTCAGATATCGATTTTGAACGAAATCGGTCAATTAACAAAGAATTTCAAAATGACGCTGATTTTTTAAAATCTTGGTAAGTAACAGTTTCCTGTTTGTAATCCCAGGGAGCGCCGTCGTGGGTAAAACGGAACCGTATCAAAATCTTGCATAGTTCTACACAGTCTTGTAGTCTCTTCAATATTGCCCATAATATATTTTCTATAAAAAAATAAATTTCGCCATCTTGAATTTTTTTCCTAATCATCTAGTAGACCTTCAGATCCTGATAATCTTTTTCCAAGAAACCACTCTTCCATCTTTTATACTTTCTGAGATAGACACCAAATAAATTTGTATGGCAGCCATCTTAAATCCGCCATTTTGAATTTCGTTTCAGCTCATTGTCTATTGGATGAAGTTTCAAATGACATTTCGTCCAGCACCCCCCACCTATCTTCAATTCTTCGGTCGGTTCATTTAGGAAAATCGGCCGCCATCTTGTTTTTCCGACATGTCATAATTTTTCCCTACACCCGTCCTGCACCCGAACACATCTCCCATACAATATCATTGTATCGTTTTCTGTCTCTTTCGCCGCGGTTCGAGGTCGAAAAATTCAAAATTTTAAAGCACTATAGCTCGGCCGCCATCTTGTTTTTCCAATTTTTCCACTTTTTCTATTAATCGTTTCCTAATTTCTTCAATAGTTGCGAGTTGTAACGAAATCGGTAGGAAAACAAAAGAGTTGCAAGAATCACGTCGGCCGCCATCTTGTTTTTCCGAAAAGTCATAGTTTTTCCTTACTCTCATCCCGCACCCGAACACATCTCCCGTACATCGTTGTATCGTTTTCTGTCTCTTTCTAGGAGAAACAATTCTGTCAATGAGTCAGTCAGTCAGTCAGTCAGTGGTAATTGAGCTATATAAAGTATAATTTTTATAGGCTGTTCGACGTCTTGATATTCTTGGCGAATATTCTGGACTTGTGTTTGTCTGTCTAAAATTAAAGTTAAAAAAAAACAATAGAAAAGTGGCATTCTATGATACTAAAATATAGCTTATTTGCATCGGGAATAGTAGGTATAGTTTTTTATCAGTAGGAATAGTAGGTATACTTAGTTTCAGAATCGGATCAGTGGTAATACAAACCATGTCACACACTTCGCCATCCTAAGTAGGTATTGACTAACATAAGTATTTATGTACTTTAAATTTTCAACAACGTGTTTTCGAAATAACGGAGTTATTTGGAGTTTAGTTTCTGAGGTACCTATTACGTTTTTTCAATTACATGTCTTATGGTATTAGTACATTACATCGCGAGACCGGGAAGTACGCGTTTTCTGGTCGAGTGTTAGATAGACGGCCGAGCTACGCGAGGCCGGCTATATACGAGATCAGAAATGCTCTCCCGGTCGAGGTGTGTATAGTGCTTTTCTAAAAAATGAAACATGTGACTTTTTTTAATATATTATATCATGTAATTAAAAGAAAGTAAATAAAAAAGCAACCTACATTAAAATTTAAATTAGTTATATTTGAATTACTAATTGAAATTTTAATTGGTTTTCCGGGTACATTTATGTTTGTTTGCACGTCGGAATGTACGGATTGGTCTTGGGAATTAACTATTATACTTTTAATAATTTTTTTTGCGCTGTGAGTGCTGAACGCGTAATACGGTAGAGTTCCAAATTTAAACTATTTAGGCCAAAGAACATTATAACAAGTTACAAGATATTCAGGAAGAAAGATTCCAAATTCAAACTTATGATATTATGTTCTCAGCGGGCGCGGCCAACTCGATTTTCGAAAACCGAAGCCGTGGCCCACTAGATTCGTACTGAGACGAACTTCATTTGTTTGTCAAATCGAGTAGGCCACGCTAGCTGAAAGAAGTGGCTATTTAAGGCTCCCCCACACAGGCGCGTTATTATACTTAGGTCGATAATATCGCATGCGTTATTGCGATATCTGTTTTCAGTACATTTTCTATTAGAATGGTCATGTAGTTACACACTGCTGCGATAATAACGCCGCAATGGAAGTAGGACGTTGCGTTTCTCCGTCCTGCGATATTCCGAATATGAGTTCTAGAATGTTTTGTATCAGGACGCAAACAACCGTACACACACCTGTAGTACTTGTAGGACGTTTGGTTTTATCGACGGTTTGAGAGTGGTTACATGAATGAGTGTCCTAAAAACTTTTCTATAATATGGATATCATATCATCAGATGAAGAATGCTTATTACTAACAGTAGCAATGGAAGATGACCAAAAAAGACGCCAGAAACGAAGGTAATTAATACAGCGTGGAATTACCGCAATCGACATTAGCTAAAGTAGGTAGGTAATTCCACGCTGTAAATACGCAATATAGCGAAAGAAGTAAGAACACACAAATACGCGCTGACTTGTTGGAGTCTTCCTTGCATGTACGTGCGCTGCGTTGACTTTTTTTGCATACCTGAAAGAGATGGTATAACGTCGCGGCGCGGCGCTCTCTCGTAAGAAATATCGGACGATAAAAACGCAGCTGTGTGCAAGGAATCGGGACGCATGATCGCAATACCGCATGCGATATTATCGACCTATAATAACGCGCCTGTGTGGGGGAGCCTTTAAGCCGTGGCCCACTAGATTCCACTGAGACGAACTTCGTTTGTTTGTCAAATCGAGTAGGCCACGCCAGCTGAAAGAATATGTACTGAAAATACATACATTCTTTACTGGCCTAGGCCGGGAAGTTTAACTTTCGAACTCATTTACAGGGTATGAAATGTGCACATTTCATATCATTTTTTAGAAAAATCTATTACAAAATATCTAAATATGACAGCCCTGAGTACTTTTTGTTAACGGGCAACCCTATGGTGCAGGGTGTGCGTTGCACACGGGCGCAGCGGTCCTAGGGGGCGCCGAGCGTCTCTCGCTACGGAGCCCCACTCGGCGCGCGCGTTGGCCAGCCGCGGCACTTTCAATGACCAACGTTAAAAGAGCTCCGCTTTGCACACATTTTGTATAGCATCTGGAGCTCTTCAATTCAATTCCTATTTCATATTAAGGAAACTATGATAATGTGCATACAGTTCTATTAAAACTTTATGACTTCTCGGAACATCGTGCGTTTCGATGCGCAGAATACTAACCTTATATAATGGGAACTTCAGTTGACAGTACCTGCGTACATACACTCGCGGCTAACTTCCGAGATGTCTTAAAGTTTGAATCGGACTAGGTACCGTGAAACTAGCCAACTTTGCCATTCAAGGATTCTTTGCCCTAAAAACAAATTTTATGCAAATCCGCTAAAATGGGACCTTTTTTTAGTTTTATGGCAACATTCAAAATTTGAGTAAAAATAGATTATATTTGTGACATTTCTGCCTATCGCATTCGTTCCCAAGTTCATTCAATAACCCGTCAGAAATTGTCAAGTGCGGTGCCTGTTTTGGCGGGCAAATTTCTTGAGTGAAGTGGTTGTGCATTTTACATCATAGCAAATACGCAAGTAACTTTATGTTACTGTAGGTTATAAATACACAATTTTTGAGTATTTTAAATATTTCAGTTTCAGAATTCAGATCTTTATAATTCAAAACTTCAGATCAGAGGCGTCTCTAGCCTGTGTAGCGCCCGTGTGCAAATATTAGGTACCCTAGCGCCCCCTAGTAAGCGCGCGGTCAAAATGGAATGGGTACAAAGTACAAGTTTATTTTCTAACCTAAACAGTTGAATTCGCATTATTCGCTATATAATTGCCGGCGTGTTTTCAAACGAATCATTGAAACAGGTGCCGCCGGTGCCAGCACGAGCGATGCGACACTCACTACTACACCAAATTAACTAGTCTTTAATTATGTGTTTTAAGGTTTATTTCATGTAGAAAAAAAAGTTTGTATTGTTAAAGCCGCTCGTGGCGCGCCTTGCTTTGCTGTCTTTTACAAAATATATAAGAAGAGCTCCAGATGCTATACAAAATGTGTGCAAAGCGGAGCTCTTTTAACGTTGGTCATTGAAAGTGCCGCGGCTGGCCAACGCGCGCGCCGAGTGGGGCTCCGTAGCGAGAGACGCTCGGCGCCCCCTAGGACCGCTGCGCCCGTGTGCAACGCACACCCTGCACCATAGGGTTGCCCGTTAACAAAAAGTACTCAGGGCTGTCATATTTAGATATTTTGTAATAGATTTTTCTAAAAAATGATATGAAATGTGCACATTTCATATCATTTTTTAGAAAAATCTATTACAAAATATCTAAATATGACAGCCCTGAGTACTTTTTGTTAACGGGCAACCCTATGGTGCAGGGTGTGCGTTGCACACGGGCGCAGCGGTCCTAGGGGGCGCCGAGCGTCTCTCGCTACGGAGCCCCACTCGGCGCGCGCGTTGGCCAGCCGCGGCACTTTCAATGACCAACGTTAAAAGAGCTCCGCTTTGCACACATTTTGTATAGCATCTGGAGCTCTTCTTATATATTTTGTAAAAGACAGCAAAGCAAGGCGCGCCACGAGCGGCTTTAACAATACAAACTTTTTTTTCTACATGAAATAAACCTTAAAACACATAATTAAAGACTAGTTAATTTGGTGTAGTAGTGAGTGTCGCATCGCTCGTGCTGGCACCGGCGGCACCTGTTTCAATGATTCGTTTGAAAACACGCCGGCAATTATATAGCGAATAATGCGAATTCAACTGTTTAGGTTAGAAAATAAACTTGTACTTTGTACCCATTCCATTTTGACCGCGCGCTTACTAGGGGGCGCTAGGGTACCTAATATTTGCACACGGGCGCTACACAGGCTAGAGACGCCTCTGATCTGAAGTTTTGAATTATAAAGATCTGAATTCTGAAACTGAAATATTTAAAATACTCAAAAATTGTGTATTTATAACCTACAGTAACATAAAGTTACTTGCGTATTTGCTATGATGTAAAATGCACAACCACTTCACTCAAGAAATTTGCCCGCCAAAACAGGCACCGCACTAGACAATTTCTGACGGGTTATTGAATGAACTTGGGAACGAATGCGATAGGCAGAAATGTCACAAATATAATCTATTTTTACTCAAATTTTGAATGTTGCCATAAAACTAAAAAAAGGTCCCATTTTAGCGGATTTGCATAAAATTTGTTTTTAGGGCAAAGAATCCTTGAATGGCAAAGTTGGCTAGTTTCACGGTACCTAGTCCGATTCAAACTTTAAGACATCTCGGAAGTTAGCCGCGAGTGTATGTACGCAGGTACTGTCAACTGAAGTTCCCATTATATAAGGTTAGTATTCTGCGCATCGAAACGCACGATGTTCCGAGAAGTCATAAAGTTTTAATAGAACTGTATGCACATTATCATAGTTTCCTTAATATGAAATAGGAATTGAATTGAAGACAGGCGATGAAAAGCATCCATACTAAGTTTTAAGTTAAATTGAATCTCCATATACATTTTATAATAATTACATAATATTTAGTGTATTCTATGAAATATTTTAATATACTTTATCTACTCCAGCATCGAAAAGTTCCAATTTCGAATTTGACAACTATATCGAGTTGAACCCTCTTGGCTCTTTCGTGTTTGCTTCTCATAACGATACAGTTCGTTGTATGGGAGCTGTATCGTTATGAGTCGTAGCTGTATCAATATGGTTATCTTCAAATCATAAATAGGATACCTATAGCTTAGCGGCTCTGGGTTCTGGCACTTGATTGATTTGACTTTTTTATTAATTTATAAAGTAAAAAATTATAAAGACGTCCTTGTCGTAGATAAAATCTTGTATGCAACTGTACGTAATTAGTCATTTTAATTCTCGTACTATCCTATTTTGATACTCGGCAAGCCTCGTATCAAAAAACAGCACTCGAATACCCTCATTACGATACAGTTGCTTATATAGCTATACTTACATTTACATTTTTATTAATGTATTATAAATTATATATAATATATTTGTTATATATGTGCGAGGATTTATGTCAAAATCCCTTGAGATTTCTTTGATTTTCCGGATTTAAATGTAGCTGTAGTCACTCTCCGTCGGTCCGTTACTCTTTTGCGGCGTGATTGCAGGAATTTTATTTATTAAATATTAGTAGTGCTGTGTAGTTTGTTGGGATCTTCATAGTTAGTAACTAATTTATATTTTTTATCCAAGCAAAAGGATCATCTTTCAAATCCTTTTTGTAAAGTGTTTTACCCTGATAAAGCAGTTCTGCAAATTGTGAAACTACAGGATCTTTCATACATGATGCAACAGAGATTACTCTCTCCGTCTCATTAAAGAAAAATACGACAAACTTTAGTGCTGAGATATCTCCTTCAATTTGGAAACTGGCAGGTTTTCCACATCCTGCATAACGAATAGACTTCCCAAATACCATTGTCCAGAAAAATGGTACAGTTCTTAGGACTATTTCTTTCTTTAAAATATTCTTAGCTGCAATTTGCCCATGATATTGTGCTAAGCCTATGTGTCCAATAGACATTGGTTCATTATCAAGGGCAAATACTGGAGCAAAAGCTATATCACCACCAGCATATACATTTTTGATGTTGGTTTCCAATTTATTATTGACAGTAACTGCACCATTCGGTTTCATAGTGATACCGCTATCTTTGAGAAATTCAGTGTAAAATGTGGTTCCCACGCCCAAAATTAACATATCAGCCGGAAGTGTCGTACCATTGGTTAATTCTACTGATTTAATGACACCATTCTCGCCATTACATTTTGCAATTGTGGTTTCAAAATAGAATGATACTCCATTGTCCTGAAATAATTTCTGTAGACTCTGTCCTATTTCTTTTCCAAATATTTGACCTAGTGGCGCAACATCTTTTCCCACTACAGTCATTGACTTTGCTTTCGAGACACAAGTCGATGCTGTTTCTAAGCCAATGAAACTTAAACCTAAGACAACTACATTTTTATCCTTTTCTGTGCCTAATGTTTTGAGTATGTTCATAGAGTCATCAAAGTTTCTGACTGTAAATATGTTCTTTAAATCTATGCCTGGTATATCGGGAACACGAGGTTTTGAGCCAGTAGCAAGATATAAGGAACTATACGACAGTTTAGAGCCATCACTTAATTCGACAGATTTGTCATTAGCATTAACTTTTATTACTTCAACTCCATTCAAAACCTGTATATTTGCTTCTTGATAGTATTGCTGAGATCTAGCCTGCAATTTTTCTATGTCAGTTGCTGTGCCGATCTTGGATACCTTTATTCTGTCGTATGGTAAGTAGTTTTCTTTAGCCACTACAGTAATACGGCCTGTAAAACCCTCGCTGCGTAAAGTTTCAGCGCAGGTCGCGCCGGACGGCCCGCCACCAACGATTACCACAGTTGACTCATCAAGAGATAACGTCGTTCCCATTTCTTTTATTCGTTTGTTAGACTTTAAGTCGCTTAGTTTAGCTCTTACCTGAAATGAAAAAAAACTTTGGGTTATTTGCTGGATTTGGGACTTACAATGAGGTTCCCCGCCATAGAGTTATAATTATTACCTACTAGATGATTCCCGCGACTTCGTCAGCTAAATCGGCCCAGCCATTCTCGAGTTTTAGCGAGACAAACGAATAGCAATTGATTTTGATATATATATACCTATAGAAGATAGAGACCATTCACGGCTTCACTTCACTGGGAATATCGAAAAATCTGGTCGTGTTCCTAGTCGCACTGGTGCTTAATTTTCACGTGTAAATGTTTGGACTGGGCGGTTTATTCAATGAATTGTCCAGATAATATTAATTGTAGTTAAATGGCTAGTAAAAAATGCGCTAACGTGAAAGGGGTATGGGGGTTTAATATTGGCGTATGGGGTACCGTGGTACGGTCGCTATTCGATATACCTATATATATCGTCATTTCAGAATAGGTACCATGATGGTTCATATTGTTGGGCGGCGGTCCTTGAGTCTAACTTCAATAAGTAGGTATTTTATGTAAAACTAGCTGATGCCTGCTGCTTTTCTGGCTAATAAAAAATGAAAAATTCCGAAAGAGTCCCAACGAGTCAATGAATGGATTAGGCGTGTGTGACTCGTTGAAGGAAAAACCAACAAACACACACATTTATAATATTAGTATGATCAAGTCCCTAGTCAGTTTAAAAAATCGAACCCAATGTTCTGACGCAAAGGAAGATGCCAAGAATTCTAGAATTGTTATTAAGATACCACAGTCAAGGTCGTTTTGAAATTTTAAAAAGGAATGATCACATTGCATTACTCACTATAACAACATATTAGTCATAGGTACTTACCAATAATACTGCACGAAGTTTGTTAAGGCATTAAAAGGTAACTACCAAAGAAGCAAAATTAAAAGAAGTAGTCAGATAATATTATCATTAAAAAAAATTGACTTTAGCCTACTACTACATGATGATTATTTAGTTTTTTGCTGGTATGAATAGCTTTCCGAATCTGTGGCACTATACATATTTTGATGATTCAGAAGCACGTCATGTAAAAGTTTATTTGAATAAAACATATTTGAATTAGAAAATGTTTTTGTTTCAGGGGTTTTTACCTTATCCATACTAATATTATAAATGCGAAAGTTTGGATGGATGTTTGTTACTCAATCACGCAAGACCGTCTGAACGGATCTGGATGAAATTTGGCATAGAGATAGATTGTAGTCTGGTCTAACACAGGAACCAAAAAACTTCAATGCACGTAGACGAAGTCGCAGGCTTCAGCTATTTTTATAAATAAGAAAGTGTGTTGCATGGGTATAGACAATAGTTGAGGAACTTCTCGAGAGAACTCGAGAACATAGGCTACATTTTATCCCGGAAAATTAAAGAGTTCCCGCAGGAATCAATAAACCGTAATCCACGCGGACGAAGTCGCGGACATCATCTACCTAGTAAATTAATAAGTACCTAATAACTAAATTTTATGTAAGTAACAGAGTAAATTATTAAATAAACAGGCTATTTACCTTAACCTCGCCCGTTTCAGATACAGTGACTTGATAGCATGGCAGGGAATCAAAACCAGGAAAGTCTTCAATATCCCCAGTCTTTAAATTGAAACAGGCTCCATGCCAGGGGCATCTTATTCTGCCATCTCCTAAGGCTCCAGATACCAATGGGGCTCCATAATGGGTACACTTAGTGCCTACAGCGCTAAACTCTCCCTTCTGTTTGACAACCAGTACTTTTCCTTCATCGCCAACATCAAACACCTTCATCTCATTTTCTTTCAGGTCATTCACTTTACATACCACAGACTCCACATATTGACATGTAGAATCTGTACGTGATATTGTTCCACCTAATAAAATATAAAAAAATATATTGTTGGTGCAATTGTTGGTTACAAAAAGGACTTGACCAGTGACTGCCCTCCGATTTGGGACAATGTGCAGGATTTCCGTTTTTACAGTAAGGTTTAGAAATTCAAACCGAAATTATTATGGATTTATTATTCCGAATAAGGTCAAGGTTAAAATGTTTAAAAAAAACAATACGTCTATTGTTTAAATCTTGAGCATCCGCTTTCCGCTTAAAGCACTACTCTCCATTTTGACATTCCATTTTATCCATGCCTAATAACTAGTGGTTCGCCCCAAACTGAGACCTCGCGGTAACAGAGCGCCATCTAATGACATCATTGTAAAGTTCTGTTAAAAATACTGAAGCTCATTTAAAATTAAATAATTTCGTTTCCTTACAATATTTATCTAATTTTAGTATTTGTTGTTCAATTACAGGATATAATTCAAATAATTGATCAAGTTTCAGGCTCAGCCTTTCAGAAAAATGAGAGTTCTGAGGTCAACTTTGGACGTTAGAAAATCTCCACTTTGAAAGCCATTTCGCCAATTTTAGGGGAAAAATTTAAAAAAATTTTTGGACTCCTATTATTACTATTTGAATTCCTAATTATCTTTAAAACGATATACCGCAACCCTATGTAACGCTATAAAAAATATTTTACTTCGCATTTGCTTCTATGAGAGCCCCCCTGAAATAAAGACTTTTATAACTTTTTAAGCCATATTCGGCTGGAGGCCATCGGTTTACATATTATATTTAAATTTGAAGTAATTACGTTCAGTAATTCAGAAGTTATAAGGCTCTGACAGACGGACGGACAGACGGACAAGTGCAAATTCACTCAAGTAGACTCAGACCTTCGCTTCGCTCGATCAATAATCTTGTCTCTACATGAGTACCATTTAAGTACCTTAATCACTATATTATGAGTGATTTATATTTGATCAATTAAATAATAATGAAAAGGAAATGTATGTTTGTTCATAATTATTTTTATTTGTTGATAAGCCTCAATGAAACGTGTAATTGATCAAACAAAGCATTTTTAAATAACCACTGCATTAAAAGGAACGCCGTTTGACATTGCATCTGTCTGCCATCTTTGGTCAAATAGTTGAACTCGCTAACCAAAACATCTTGCACCATCTAGTGTCAGAAGCAGTACAATATAAAGTGCTTATAAGAATTACATAACTCTTGCAAATATACTTTTATTATTCCCGTATTATCCTCATCCCTGCCCAAATAATGCAAAGATTTATTTTATTCCTAAACAACGTGGTCAAATAGTTGAATATAATTTTATAGACTCGCTAACAACAACTTCTAGCGCCATCGAGTGTGGAATTTTTATAAAATTATTTCTAAACACGTTTTACTTAAATATATAATAATTTAATATAAAAAAATATTTTTAAACAACCGACTTCAAACTCCCACGCCAACTTTACAACAACAAGCACACGCTATACAAAGTACTTATTCATCAGAATATCCAAATCAGAATAGAATCATCCAAATCGGTCCACCCAGTCAAAAGTTCTGAGGTAACAAACATAAAAAGAAAAAAAAACCGTCGAATTGAGAACCTCCTTTTTTTGAAGTCGGTTGAAAATAGTACACAAAACATACTTTAAAATAATCCTACAAAACTTCCACTCTTTGCGGAGCCTTAAGGACCCAAGCAGCCAGTGGTCAGTGCTTCAGAGAAAGGAACTTCCTCACAATTCACACAAAATTCACATTTTGGGGGTAAGAGTAACTCGCGGCTGTAGGCTGTACCACAGGTTTGAATCCTCATTACCCTACATGTGACCCCTGGGTGATGCCAATCGAGTAGCCTCAGTGGTTTAGCCTGTACATTGTTACCTTAACCAGCAAAAAATCTGTCAGTTATTGGCTAATAAGTAAATAAGGACACCAGTTTGGATATTACAGGTTACTGCAGAGAATTTAAAATGTGACCAAGTAGGTAAATGTTACTAATAAATACTCACGATTTTCAGATTCATTTTTCGGTGGTCCACAATTTGGTGAATAAGACCTTGAGTATGAGCTTCCCATTTTGTTTGTACTATAGATTTGATGACCTAGAATTACAAAAATCAATATTTTTTAAAGATTTCCTATTGATAGACTGGTATATTTTGGAAAATAGAAACATTACCCAGAAACTTGCTTATTTTGTTTTTATGGAAAATAAATGACTTTCAGTGTGAAATAATAAATTCTAAAGTAATAGAATATAATAGTAGAAAGGATCACCTTGAACAATCCGGCGTACAGCCTTATTCACAATCACAGCTTTAAAACTTCTGCATAAAAAAGCAAGCTGCATGTACCTATTTTTATCGTGATCGTATTGTTTGATGTTTAGTTAGTACCTGATTACTGTATTACAGATTAATATCAGAGCCAGAGATTATTTATCACAAGACAAGTTCTGCACCGCGAATCGCGAATAAAATATAAATTAACTCAGAATTAACTTGTCTCTACTCTCTGATAAAAATGAGCTCACAGCATAGAGGTAGTATAAGGTAAAGAGTACTACTATCGCACCGCACTCCTTGTGCGCGGCGTAGGCAAGTGAACTATAGCTACTAATATTTATAGATATGTAAAAAATAGGGATGGGCAATAGTGCGCTGCAAGTGCGAAGTCGATAAAATACATCTGAACGGTACGGTACCTATTGTTTGTGTTTGTTTGTACCCTATCATACTAATATTGTGAAAGTGTGTTTGTTTGTTGGTCTGTTCAATCACGCCTCAATAGAGCAACGCAAAACGTGATTATTTGCATGGGTATAGTTGAGGACGTGGAGAGTGATATTTATCCCGGAAAATTAAAGCGGTTCCGTGGGAATTTAAAAAAACTTATTCCACGCGGATTAAGCCGATATGTTTTTTAATGATCGATCGTATATCCATACTAATATTATAAATGCGAAAGTGTGTCTTTCTGTCTGTCCGTTCGTCTGAAGCCCGCGACTTCGTTCGCGTGGATTGTTTTTTTATTCCCGCGGGAACTCTTCATTTTTCAGGGATAATAAGTAGCCTATGTCCTTCCCCGGTATATAACCTGTCTCGGTATCAAATTTAATCAAAATCGCTTAAGTAGTTGGGCGTAACTGATAGACAGACACACATTCGCATTTATAATATTAGTATGGATTGATGTATATCCGATGTATATCGAATGCATAAAATATGTAAGAAAAGGTGCAAACCTGTGTTTTAATGTGCAATCTACTATATAAAAATAAGTCGGGTTTTCCTTCCTGACGCTATAACTCCAGAACGCACGAACCGATTTCCACGGTTTTGCATTCGTTGGAAAGGTCTCGGGCTCCGTGAGGTTTATAGCAAAGAAAATTCAGGAAAAATTTCAACAGAAAAGCGGGAAAATCTTTTTAGCGGGAAAGCCATCTGGTGGCGAAACGGAGTTCGCCGGGTTTGCTAGTTATAAAATAAAAGTATAAGTTTGATTCTTTGATTCTTTTACTATAAAAATATCGAAAATAAATTCTTTCATAACGTACGTTAATATTTATCTTTAGTTTCTGATCATAATTAGAGTAACAAAAAAAAATTTCAATACGGCTGGCCTTTTTTAATTTTGGTAACAGATACCTCTTTTGTGATCTCAGGGAACCCTAAATCTCGATTTTGAATGAAATCGGCCCAATAACAAAAAAATTCAATATGGCGCTGGCCTTTTTTAATTTTGGTAACAGATACCTCTTTTGTGATCTCAGGGAACCCTGAATATCGATTTTGATCGAAATCGGCCCAATAACAAAAAAATTCAATATGGCGCTGGCCTTTTTTAATTTTGGTAACAGATACCTATTTTGTGATCTCAGGGAACCCCATATATCGATTTTGAACTAAATCGGCCCAATAACAAAGAATTTCAATATGGCACTGGCCTTTTTTAATTTTGGTAACAGTTACCTCTTTTAAGATCTCAGGGAACCCCAAATATCAATTTTGAATGAAATCGGCCTAATAACAAAAAATTGAATATGGCGCTGTCTTTGTACATTTTCCTCTTTTGTGATCTCAGGGAAACCCAAAATATATCGATTTTGAAAAAAAAAATCCCAACTAACAAAGAATTTCAATCTGGCGCTGACTTTTAAAATTTATGATCTCATGGAACCCTAAATCGAAATTGAATCGTAATTTGAACGAAATCGGATCAGCAATAACAAATTTCAAAACCTATGGCGCTAACTTTTTTTTAATTTAGTTAACAATTTTCTCTGTTGTGATCCCAGGGAACAGCGATATCTGTGCCGGCGTCCGAGTCGAATGTATCACATCACTATTCGATTCGGTGAACAGTCGGCCATCGTAGCGGGGTTGCGGGGCGGTGCGGGCGGTATTATGTTACCTTGCGTCCCACGTCTGTATCACCCCCGCGACACGTATTTCTATTTTACATGAAAGTTTAAAAAATATGACTAACCGGTGAAATGTGATGTTGGAATTATGTTTATTATGATAACGAGTATCATGTTTGCATGTTTCTATGCCACATTTAACCATTTTTTCCAGTTTAAAAACGGAATTTCGGTCCCGAGTTCGCGATGGGCGCTCTAAGCGCTAGCGTTCCTTTGACTAAAGAGCTTGCTGACGGAACGATGCTATGTTCCTACCGGTGCCTACTGTTCTTGCTTACAAGCACGCACTCTATAGGCTATACTACCTCTGTGGCTCACAGAGTACATTGAATATACGGGGTAATGAGCTGTAGCCTGTAGCGAACCGTATGTATTCGGCTCTTTGGTATTCGGTCTGGTACTTGTCTCTGTTCGGTACTGAGTACTGACTAGTGACTCTGACTACTGAGTAACGGGTGCGCCTCAGTGCGCCATCCAGTACCGAGTAACGAAACGTCACTCACGAATGCATTTCGTTACTCGCATGTATTTTGTTACTCGCATTTTTCGTTGCATGAGTGAATTTAAAAACTTACGTTATAAAGAACCTATTTGTGGCTTTTTCATAGCATCTTATGAGGTATCAGAACTGACGAGTAACGTAACGATACGATAGTAACGAGTACCTACAAATTGTTATAGTAACGAATGTCGAATACATACGGGTACGATTTTTTTCGTTACTTTTACACCTGTAATCGCGATTGCCTAGCTTCTGCATCAATCACAGAACAATATTACCTTAGGCGGGGCATCAATCATTGTTACAGTATCAAGTGTTGTGATTGGCTGATTTTATGGTATTCTTGCTGCGTCAATGGATTTTGTCCAATAGTGGAAGAGTGTACCTACCAATCAGAGATGATTGCGATCGTTACACTGTAGCTGTCATTTTTAGCCGGTCGCCCTGCTGGTTTTATCACGGTCGGAGGCTACGCACAGAGGGTAGCAAAAGGAGGACATCTCTTTGTTATATTATATCAATGATAATATATGATATATATAATCAAAGGGAAGGGACGGGAAAAAGTGACCAGTGGTTGCTATAAATAACAGTTCAACAAAAACCTTCCACAGTGGCGCTGGTGTAGCAAAGTGTATGGTATGATTTAATAATAATTATTGTAGATTGAAGTGACTTGTACCTATGCCGAGTTAAAAAATTTAATATTATTGTCGACTAAAATAGTTAATTATTGAAAATTTCAACAACTTACTTTGTACAAAATAATGATGAATGTTTTCTTTCCTTGTTTATTTCTCAAACCTACTCTAATAATATTTGGCGCTTTATTTTAAATTTACCTTGATGCTAAGGTGGCGCCCCCAATTAAATGTCGTAAATGGTCTAAGGCATTACGTTACTTGTCTCTGCTCATTGTCTCTGTCTTTGCTGTTGAAGTGTTGACTTCATCTATAAGAAAATCTGTGGTTGACTTGTAGAAATTGTAGAAAAGTGACGTTTATAAAAAGTACTCTGTGAAAGTCAAAGAGTATAATAATATGTGAAAGTGAAAATCTTTGGTGAAAATACATATATGTTTGTGAATTGGTGAAAAACCGATGGACGTGGCCTTGTCGGAGTGCTATGTTTATTTCCATTTTCGTGATATAAATTTCATCTAAAAATGTCCGACGTAATTGTGCCCAAAGGTCAACCAGTTCCCGGTGAACCCGAGAAAAAGGGTTGGCTGTTCAAGTGGACGAATTATTTAAAAGGATATCAGCGAAGATGGTTCGTGTTGTCAAATGGATTATTATCGTATTACAGGTAAATTCATACGTATTGTAAAGATTTTATAGTTTATTTGTAAATAATATCGATCAGTGAAAAAAAAACGTGTTCTTATTTTTTTGATCAACTATAGCTTTAATGGTACAATTGATACCAATAATTAAAATTATCGCTGTAACCATAATTATTTTCGGTTCATTTGTTGTGTTTATCATGTTCCTAATCAGTTAAAATACTTTGAACATGCTTTGAACACGGTATCTACATATTTATACTTCTATACTATACTGTTACTATACTATTTATTAAAAATGCGTAAGTTTGAATGGATGGATGGATATTTGTTACTCAATCACGCCAGAACGGCTGAACCGATCTGGATGTTTGTCACTGAGACAAGTTGGGAATAACACATAGGCTACTTTTATTCCTAATCTCTCTAGACATATCAGTTTGCCATCCCATCCAACCATGATAGTGATGGAATAGTGAGTGCACCTGTGTTTGGCCAAAAACTGTGATAGCTCTTTTGCAAAGTTGGCTCATGTTGAGTGTTGTATATTTCAGAAACCAAGCAGAGATGTCCCATACATGTCGAGGCACTATATCACTGCTCGGTGCTTTGATTCACACAGCAGACTCTTGCACATTTGTCATTAGCAATGGTGGCACACAGACTTTCCACATACGTGCCCATGATGAAGTAGAACGACAGAGTTGGGTGACAGCACTCGAACTAGCAAAGGCTAAAGCCATGTAAGTAATTACCAATTAAGTATTCTTCTTCTTCTTCTTCTTTCTCTCTGGGCTTTTCCGCACTTAAGCACTGGTGCCCGTTGTACATGAGACCTCCGGTGCGACTCCCCGCTGGATCACTCCAGCCAGCCGAGCTCACTCCAGAATCCAAGCAGGCCGCCAAGGTCGGCAAGGACTTCCGGAAGTGTTGCTGGGGAGCCGATGTAGGCTTCTTGTTGAGTGGTTACAGCACTGCACTCGAGTAGTGCGTGTCTTGGTGTCTCCTCGCTCTCCATACAGGCTCTGCACAGAGGGCTGTCGGTTATACAGCCTAGAACATATAGGTGTTTGTTAAGTGGACAGTGTCCTGTTATCATGCCTACAGCTGTCCTGAGTTTAGCTCTGTTTAATTGCAGTAGTTTCTTAGTTACGCGTTGGTTTGGGCTGGGTATAGCCTCTTTTGTTTGTCTACAGCTGGTGGTGTTTGCCCAAAGTTCGGCATGAGTACCTACTGTATGTTGTTTTAACCAAGTCTTGTACTCACTGAATGGTATTGGAACGATCGGTTCAGGTCCCATTACCTTCAGGTTTGAGGCTCGTCGAGCTAGTTCGTCGGCTGCGTCATTGCCTATGTTGTCGCAATTAAGTATTAAGATAAGGTCAAACTTTGAATATAAATAAACAATTGAGATGTTGCCTATGTGGAAAATAAATTATTAATTATTAAATAGAGCAACCTGCTAAAATACATAATATGCATAAGTTGTTGTTAATTATATGTTTGATACTTATTTTAAACTATCCATTGAAGTAAAAAAGTACTGAGTAACTGCATCTATAAACAATAATCTATATTTCACTCATATGCAAAAAAAAACATACAACTAATAGTAATGTTTGCAGCACAGGTATATCAACTGAAAACATTAAAATGTATACCTAACCGTTATTGTTAACATAACGCACGAAACCTACATATTATTGTTATTATAGATTTAATAGCGAAATAAAACTAACTGATTCAAAATAAGGTTATAGATATTCACTTGAAATGTCACACCAAATAAACTAACGCAAACAAAACATGCAAAGCTGAGTCGCGTCCGCGTTCACAGTTGTGAGTTACACACTGATCATATCCAATCACAGTGCGAAGACCCAGGAATGTAATGGAAGGAATCCCATTTTCTTACAGAAACTAGGCTGAAACCGAAAGTTTTGTCAGACACTGGTTGTTTTATTAAATTACTGTACTGTAAACTACACCCTAGGCCATTTGAATAAGGCTGTTGTAAATTATCTATGCCTGTCTTTTTCATGTCAACCTCGAAATAAATAAATACAACAGTGACAGCATAACAAAATTTAACTAAATCAGTTTGGGCAATGTTGTGTAAGGCCTTAATATCCTTTTCAAAACATTTTTATAATTTGTAATTTGTGTCATGTGTGTGTATAATGATTGAAAAAAATTCTTAAATGTCTAAATAGCTATCTGTTTATATTTTATACAGTCGGGCACAAGAGTCGGACGATGATGAGGATCAGATGTCAACAAGACCCACAAATGTGGGAGGAGCGGACGGTGAGACAGAAGATGCTGGTGGGATAGCCCGGGAGTTGGCAGCACGGTTTCATGACTTGCGCACTTGCTCAGAACTTGTAGCACGACATGGAGCAGCTCTGCAACGCTCTCTTGTGGACTTGGAGATACCTCCCACTGATACTACAAAACAAGTCTCTGAGCGTGCTACTCTGTTTAGGATATCTTGCAACGCAATGATGAATGTAAGTTTTAGTATTATATTAAGACCCACTTGCAGCAAGGTTAGGGTTATTCTTTTATTGTTATAAAACTTCTGTCAAAATTTCAAATTTATTCCTGGGTTAAATGGAATTGGGCATCTCTGCAAGTGGGCCTGAGCCCACTTCTATTACATAACCTCCGATGAATGAGGTGGGAGAGATACTGTCATACTATGCTAAAAAAACAGGCAATTAAAAATAATTTTAGAAGTCTAAAATCATCTTTGCATTATTGCCTTTCTAATGAAACTGGCTTAGGGCACATTGATTGGATGGTTTCAAAGTCTATAACGGACAATGGACCTAGGTAGATATTTTTTTTGTGTTTTATCTATGTATACCATAGTATGATTACCATAATTAAATTTTCTTAATTTGCATATCCATACTAATATTATAAATGTTTCTGAAAGTTTTTCTGTCTGTCTATCTGCTATGTTTTAATGTCCTATCCTTTCAAACGATTTTGATGAAAATTGGTACAGAGATAAGTGGCATCCACAGGAAGGAAATAGGCTTTTTATCCCGTGCGAGAATTGAAAAACCTTAAACCTTAAACATTGATAAGCAACAAAATATGTATTTCGATTTGGTTATGCTATGAAAAAGTTTTTTTCTTGAAACTGTGAAATTGTAAATCACACATACACTCACATCAGCAATATAGCTGAGTTTAAGTTAAGAAACTCCAGCATTTTGAACTCGTCCTGATGGATTTCTGTTACCTAGGCTTGCTCAGAGTTTATGAGCGCTGCAGCAGCTTCAAGTACGCGTATGAGCAGGGCTCTGCAGCATGAACGCGAACAGAAGATGCGGCTGCAAGAGGTCGTGGAACAGCTGGCACGGCAACACGACAATCTGGAGAAGACTGTCACCGCTAGAAGCACCCCACACTCCGGTATTTTTTTAAAATTCTCCTGCACGAGTTTTATCTTACACACAACACAAATTGCTCAAAAAGCGCCTTTGCTGTTCAACTTAATGAATAAATAAAAAATAATAATTTAATAAAATTGATAAAAGTTATGAAATATAACCAGGGTCGGGAATTAGTATTTGATAACAGGTCAAACCAGCAACTTTTTTTTAACGCAAAACGCGCGCTTAGGAAATTATCTATGCCTGTCTACATATACAGGATGTTTTATGAAATACTTGTGAGTTGTGATGTCATCAAAATTCGACACACTGTTTTACACAGGATGTTGTATGAAATACTTGTGAGTTGTGACGTCATCAAAATTCGACACACTGTTTTACTGCTATCAATAGTTTAAAATGATTTTCAAACATAAAACTAACGGGGGACGTGAATATGACGACGTTTGGGAAATCCTTTATTTAATAATCACTGATAAATAATTTATTATTTTAATAATCTATACTAATATTTTAAATGCGAAAGTTTGGATGGATGGATGTTTGTTACTCAATCACGTCAGAAAGGATCTGGATGAAATTTGGCACAGAGATAGATTATAGTCTGGAGTAACACACAGGCTACTTCGGTTATCCCCGGGGACCAAAAAACCTCAATCCACGCGGACGAAGTCGCGGGCATCAGCTAGTAATAATAATATGTTAAAGGGATTGCACGCTTATCGACTTCCGATTGTATGTCAAAATAGTGCAAAGAAGAGCAAGATTCCTTGATGTACTGCTCTGTTTGAGACTTAAATTTGTAACATTTCTCTTGGGTTCTGAATTTACTCATATTAAAATTATGTTTTCAAACTTTTTAAATAAATCACAAACAGGACTGTATCGTTCAACAACGTCACAAACAACAGTATATACCAAGAGATCTTGGTCTTTGTGAATAAACGCCAGGTGTTTAAATTTTACCCGTTTCTTTATCGTACTTGTCTTATTTGGATACATTTCTTGTATTAGTTGAATAAAATGTCCAGCAAGATTGCTAATTATTTATTGATTAAATGAATGACATGTAACGCCTTTAAATCAAATACCTAATCAAAGGTCAACATTAATGACCAGTACCTACCAACATTATGAAAAAAATAAGTCTCATAAGGCAGGCGTCCACTCGGCTCGCCGAGCCGAATCGAATCGAATCACAATAATTCGCCTTCTATATAATATTTGGTATTTTATATGAAACTGCGTTGATTAGCGGAGATCCGAAGCGCGGAGGCGAGTCTCTACACATACTGATTACGGAACATGACGTCGTAAAGTGCTGTAGTCCAGTCCGGGATTTATTTGTAATTTAATATATTGACAATTGTAAGTCGATAAATCTCTTTGACATAATACACTCGCCGGCATATTTAGCGGAACATAAAAAAAAGGTTTGATATCAGTATCATATAAGGTTGCTGGCTGGTTTATACGTCATTTAATTTAAAAAGAAATATTTTCAAATTAAGAAAACAACTGAACATCACATTTTATGCAATTGTTTTAATTTTATTCAAATACACCTTATCTGGAGCGAACTTCGAGTATTTCTTCCTTCTGAGTTTGATTTAAAATTTCATTGAAATACTGTTTTTTGTTAGTATTTTTTAATCGCGTATCTTTCTGGAGTTGCTTACTGAATTATGCCTGACTTAGCCCCAACGGAGATTGCCAGGGCACTCGAAATGCGAAGAAATGGTCAAACCTACAGAGTGATATCCAGATATCTTCGTCGACCAGTTTCAACGATCCATCGCAGTATCCAACGGTTTAGGGAGACCGGTACTTATGTGAGAAGAGCAGGACAAGGCAGAAAAAGACGCTCTTCGAGTAGGGATGATCGTTTCATTCGGCTTCGTGTACGTAGGACCGTTTGACGGCCGTCCAAGCCCGACATGAGAGCCCGAAGCCCGAAGCAGTGCGGGGTGTAACCGTAAGTGAGCGTACGGTACGAAGAAGGCTCGAAGAAGCTGGTTTGGGTTCATTTGTACCCGCCAAGGCTCCAAGGCTCGAGGTAAATCATCGTAGAAACAGGTTAACTTTTGCTCAGGAACATCGACTTTGGAACGCGGACCAATGGAGTAAGGTATTGTTTAGTGATGAGTGCAGAATTCTTTTAAATCAAATTGACGGCACATTCAGACAAATTTTGAAACTACAGTTGCATACGGCGGTGGATCAATAATGGTTTGGGCGGGCATTTGTTTGGGAGCTCGCACAGACTTGGTAGCGATTGACAGAGGGAGTTTGACTGCAGACCGCTATATCAGAGAAGTTTTAGAAGAAAATGTCGTACCGTTTGCCCCATATATCGGTGACGATTTTGTTTTTATGCAGGATAATGCTCGGCCGCATACCGCTCGGGTAACTCAAGCTTATCTTACTGATATGAATATCACTGTTATGGAGTGGCCGGCGAGTATCACCGGATATGAACCCAATAGAGCACGTTTGGGACTTGCTGAAAAGAAAAGTTAAGTCCAGAATTCCAGCTCCTGCCAACGTGGGTGAACTGCGAATCGCCGTAGTTGAGGAATGGCGGAGACTATCCCAGGAGACCATCGATAACATCATTCTCAGTATGCCTAGACGGGTAGAAACTTTAATAAGAGCACGTGGAGGAAATACGCGATATTAATCATCATTTTTCTAATTTAATTTGGGGTCGAAACGTTGGGGCCATGGGGTCCGAATGCACATTTCCTTTTCAGAGAAATTTCCCGAAAACTAGTCGACGCTACACGTGACCAGAGGGCTGGCCTATTCCTTGGCCAGAGGTTAAGCATTGCCATCCAGCGTGGCAATGCTGCCAGTCTTCTGGGCACGTTGCCCGATGACGGCGATGCGGAGGAATTCTTTGATGCATTTTAGCAAAATTTTCTTATTATATGTACTTATAGATAAAAAATGTATTGTATCGATTTGTACTTATTTATAACACTTTATTATAATAATATGATTTGCTAATTTAATTAATTGTTATTTTAATATTAAATTTCACTTTTCTCGGTTACATGAAAAGTTCAAAAATGTACCATTTTTCACAAATAGCCTTTACTCGCAAAATCTAATCTTAATGTGATCTCATTTTAAGTAAAACAAATGAAACTTTAAATAACAAAAGAAGTGTAGTAAGTAGATTTTAAAATAAAACCATATTTTTTTAATTATGGACCTTTTTTTATGTTCCGCTAAATATGCCGGCGAGTTTACAATTGCCACGAAAATTCTGCACTATGATATTGAGTGAATCAAGTGATGTAGTTGAAGATTGTAAATAATGCAATTTGAGTAATATTTATTGTGGTATCTTATTCTTGTTCATAGCTACAATATTTTTTCTTAATGTACTGTTTTCTTACTAGTGAAGTGAAAAGTTGTAGGTATGTGTCACAAGAGATCTGAGTAATTTGTTTTTGTGCCTTTAATTCCCGCCCTCACTATGCTCAAGACTTAGAAGTTAAAATCACGGGCGTCAAACACGGCACGTAACAAAAACGAACATTGCTCGCTTAGTGAACTATTAATATAATTTTTATGTCTGTTTAGTTTTTGTATTGACGTGATAACATCTTATAAATCGATGAACACCGGCTGCACGCGCGAAAAAGTGTCACGTTACGCCTGAGCCTGAGCGTGCAAGTGAGAGCGCGGAACAAGCGATAGAGAGGCACGATCGCGTGACGTCAGAGCTAACAGTTCGAATAGTTCTGCTACTGGAACGCCGCCACGCGAGCTTCTTCTAGTTATCACGTAAATTCACCGAGTAGTAAACCTATTGAGAGCTAATAGCCACATTTTCGCTTTGAAACACATTACACATCTCACCACTTTCAGGCGGGGGACGAGGTAATAATAGCATTTCTTATTGGCTGGCTCAAGGTCAACTTTACACAGTTATAAGTACAAAGTATATGTTACCGCGGCACTTCTATACTAAAGAACTTAAGTTTTCAACAACAACTTTTAATCAAATAAATAATAAACCTCTAACCTGTTCTTCTACTTCAGAATTGTTCGGAATTTAATCAAATCAAATAAATATTATAAATGCGAAAGTTTGGATGGATGGATGGATGGATGTTTGTTACTCAATCACGCCCCAATGGCTGAATGGTTCTGGATGAAATTTGGCACCGAGATAGATTATAGTCTGGAATAACACATAGGCTACTTTTTATCCCGGAAAATTAAAGAGTTCTCGCGGGAACCGAAAATCCTCAATCCACGCGGACGAAGTCGCGGGCATTAGCTAGTGAAATATAAGTTTTTACTCAATAAATTAATTTATTGGCATTCAAGTAGTCTAAGGCTATCTATAGGCTAAGTTGCACGGGCTACACTGGGCTATGCGTGGAAGAGACGGAGATATGTAGAACTACATGGGAAAGACAAAGAAGACTGAAAGTCATCAACGGGGTTTTTTTCATTTTTGTAAATATCTGGGGACACGGGAGTGTCCCCGCCAAAGACGAGCCAAAGGAAACGGGGCACTACCTACCTTTTCTCGAAGCGTTTCGTCGAATTTTCGAACCGTCATAGCTTCGGTCCGAATGACGCTAGAAAGCTGAAATTTTCAGGATAAGATGTTGTTGGGGGATTTTTATTTTTTTGCGCATTGATGATTTTTATTTATTACTAGCTGATGCTCGCGACTTCGTTCGCGTGGTAAAAGTTTGTTTTCCCACAGGCACTTCTTAATTTCCCGGGATAAAAAGTAGCCTATATCACTCTCCAGGTCCTCAACTACCCGTGTAAAATATCTGTTGCTCTGCTGCGGCGTGATTGAACGACCAACTTTCTATTTCACCGCTTTGGGGGTTAAATTTGAAAAAACTGTGACAAACGTACTTCTTTATTTTTTACCGAAAGCCAAAATACCAAGTTTCGTTGAAATAACTTGAGAAATGAAGGCCTTTTATACCAACTTTCATCCCCTATTTCACCCCTTTGGGGGTGGAATTTTGAAAAACTGTGAAACACGTATTTCTTTATTTTTAACCCGCAGCTCACATACCAAGTTTCATGCCTATAACTTGAGAAGTGAAGGACTTTTATACAAACTTTCCACCCTTTGGAGATGAAATTTTGAAAAACTGTGACATACGTATTTCTATATTTTTTACCGAAAGCCAAAATACCAAGTTTCGTTGAAATAACTTGTAAAATAACTTGAGAAATGAAGACCTTTTACTTATACCAACTTTCATCCCCTATTTCACCCCTTTGGGGGTAGAATTTTCAAAAACTGTGAAACACGTATTTCTTATTTTTAGGGTTCCGTACCCAAAGGGTAAAAACGGGACCCTATTACTAAGACTCCGCTGTCTGTCTGTCTGTCTGTCTGTCTGTCTGTCTGTCTGTCTGTCTGTCTGTCTGTCTGTCTGTCTGTCTGTCTGTCTGTCTGTCTCCAGGCTGTATCTCATAGACCGTGATAGCTAGAAAGCTGAAATTTTCACAAATGATGTATTTCCGTTGCCGCTATAACAACAAATACTAAAAATTAAAAAAATATATATATTAAGGGGGGTCCCCATACAATAAACGTGTTTTTTCGTATTTTTTTGCTCAATATTAAAAACGGTAACAGGTAGACGGTTCAAATTTTCACAGAATATTAACTTGTATATTACCTTTCAAAATAAATAATTGAATATCAATAAAGTAAATATTAAAGGGGGGCTCCCATACAACAAACGTAATTTTTTGATATTAACAGTAAACCTCTACAAACGAAGTTAGTTTTGCGGTTCATTAACAAAGGTAATTATACCTACTTCTTGAGTACGGAACCCTCGGTGCGCGAGTCCGACTCGCGCTTGGCCGGTTTTTTTTACCGCTAGCTCATATACCAAGTTTCATGGATATAACTGTGGAAATGACGGACTTTCATACAAACTTTCAACCCCTATTTCACCCCCTTAGGGGTAGAATTTTGAAAAATCCTTCCATAGTGAGCGCCTAAAGTCACAAAAGGAACCTACTGTCAAAATTTCAAGTTTCTAACTCCAGCGGTTTAAACTGTGCGTTGATATTATGTCAGACAGTCAGTCAGTCAGGACTTTGAATTTTATATACACTCGCCGGCATATTTAGCGGAACATAAAAAAAAGGTTTGATATCAGTATCATATAAGGTTGCTGGCTGGTTTATAAGTCATTTAATTTAAAAAGAAATATTTTCAAAGTAAGAAAACAACTGAACATCACATTTTATGCAATTGTTTTAATTTTATTCAAATACACCTTATCTGGAGCGAACTTCGAGTATTTCTTCCTTCTGAGTTTGATTTAAAATTTCATTGAAATACTGTTTTTTGTTAGTTTTTTTTAATCGCGTATCTTTCTGGAGTTGATGACTGAATTATGCCTGACTTAGGGTGCAAACACGAAACTAGCGACGGCGGGGCGACGGCGGTAGCGGGGCGACGGCGACGGAATCAAATGTATGGCTTTGTATGGGACCGGGCACGAAACGAGCGATAGCAGGGCGGGGCGATGGAGCGATGCACGAGCGATGGCAGGGCGACGGGTGACGTAGAAGTGACGGGAACAAACTAAGGGAAAAGTACCGATAGTCGTCAGGTTCTGAACATAGCTGACTTTGCAGCTTTGCCAGTTTGCTGTAGTGAATTTAAAGCAAAACAAATAACTTTCAAATTCATATACATATATATTTTTAGGGTTCCGTACCCAAAGGGTAAAAACGGGACCCTATTACTAAGACTCCGCTGTCTGTCTGTCTGTCTGTCTGTCTGTCTGTCTGTCTGTCTCCAGGCTGTATCTCATAGACCGTGATAGCTAGAAAGCTGAAATTTTCACAAATGATGTATTTCCGTTGCCGCTATAACAACAAATACTAAAAATTAAAAAAATATATATATTAAGGGGGGTCCCCATACAATAAACGTGTTTTTTTCGTATTTTTTTGCTCAATATTAAAAACGGTAACAGGTAGACGGTTCAAATTTTCACAGAATATTAAATTGTATATTACCTTTCAAAATAAATAATTAAATATCAATAAAGTAAATATTAAAGGGGGGCTCCCATACAATAAACGTAATTTTTTGATATTAACAGTAAACCTCTACAAACAAAGTTAGTTTTGCGGTTCATTAACAAAGATAATTATACCTACTTTTTGAGTACGGAACCCTCGGTGCGCGAGTCCGACTCGCACTTGGCCGATTTTTTTTAAATATAATTTTAGAATTAATTAATTACAATAATGTTATTAAATCTTTAAAAAATACGAAAATGAGTGATTTATCCAGATTATATCGTTAATATGTCCCAGAACTCGACATTTTTTACAATAATTTAAACTCTATTGCCTATTATCAAGCTAATTTATTTTAATTGCATATTAAGTTAATTTTAATTGCATATATTCCAGATTTCAAAAATCTATTTATCGAGAACATTACAATTAAACTTACCACAAGCAAGCTAGCCTAACCGAATTAGTATATAAATCATGCCCGCGTGGTATAGTGTTAATAATTCTGGCTGCATTTCCGCATTGGACAGCCAGGCTGATCCGTTGCGCAATAAATGAGCCAGCCCTTCTATCGTCCAGATATACCTCATCTTCACCAGATGAGGCAATTAAACGCTGTGAAAGTGGGAGGCTTCGGCCGTGGCTAGTTACCACCCTACCGGCACAGACGTACCGCCAAACGATTTAGCGTTCCGGTACGATACCGTGTAGAAACTGGTATGGGTTTAATATAACTGCCATACCCCTAACAGGTTAGCCCGCTACCATCTTAGACTGCATCATCACTTACCATCAGGTGAGATCGCGGCCAAGGGCTAACTTGTAGTGGATTTTAAAAAAAAGTATATTATTTCGTAAGAAAATTAACTTGACTGTTTTATAAAATAATCAGACTTACCAAAGTAGCCACAGATCTTTTAAAACTTACTTTGAATACCTGGCATGCAGGACTACAATTCAGTACCTAAACATGGCAAAAAGCACAAGAATTCCAAAACGCAAACTTTCATTGCTTTTTTTCTCCAATACCATTATGGTTTTGACTAAATGTTTTCATACTAATTATGGAAAATATTACCATAAATACGTTGCCATAAAAAATTTTGGTTTAGTGTTTAGTAGAAATAAGTAGCTGATTATTTTTTACTATCTGACGGGTATGGGAACACTGTCGACATTGCCAGCGCTTACCTTAATTTTTTTTTCGCCGCTTGCTCGAGTACTAGTGTTGTATTTTTATGTATTATAATCATCGATAATTATCATCGATATATAATATGTTTCATTATCGGTTCCTCACCTGTCGTAGTCCACTCCATGACGCTGGCACTTCACACCTCGTGTAATTGATTTAAATTATCACATAAAAAGTGGTCTACGAATTAGTTTGGCGGTGTATAGGTAATTTTTATTTCGAGATGTGTTTTCAATTTACAATTATAAAATTCATAAGCCACTTTATTTAATTTTAATAATAATATCTCTCTACTAATCTTTGACCATATCATACGTTTTTAATATGTCATATACTAGATAGCACTTATGTAGCAAGTAAGTTCCCGCATTTCAGACTAGATGGTGTTAGTAAATTAACTAGACTTTTCTTCGTTTGACATGGCCCGTGACATAGACCATAATTAATTTACATGAAATTAGGTCGTTGAATAAAGCCATAAAACAAAGTATAGCGATGCGCACGAAACAGACGAGAGCGGACTCACAATGTTTGTTGCCACTGTACCTAGTGAGTGAGTCAGAAACCGTACAAAATTTGATCTTTTTATCTGAAATCAAAAAATATTGGTTGATAATAATTATACACTAGTAAAAGAAACAAAAAATAAGTCAAATATCATATTGGTACTCAACATGAATTCATTTATATTAAAAAAATTAAAAAAGTATCGATATGAGTGGGTATCTATGCTTCGATGGCTTCGGAACATCCCTAAACGAGCGGGCACTGACAGGCCGCCTGTTTCGTGCCCACCGTTCACGCCGCTAGCGGATCGCTCCACATCGCATCGCCCCGCTACCGCCATCGCCCCGCCGCCGCTAGTTTCGTGCCCGCAGCCTTAGCCCCAACGGAGATTGCCAGCGCACTCGAAATGCGAAGAAATGGTCAAACCTACAGAGTGATATCCAGAGATCTTCGTCGACCAGTTTCAACGATCCATCGCAGTATCCAACGGTTCAGGGAGACCGGTACTTATGTGAGAAGAGCAGGACAAGGCAGAAAAAGACGCACTTCGAGTAGGGATGATCGTTTCATTCGGCTTCGTGTACGTAGGAACCCCCGTTTGACGGCCGTCCAAGCCCGATATGAGTTAGAAGCAGTGCGGGGTGTAATCGTAAGTGAGCGTACGGTACGAAGAAGGCTCGAAGAAGCTGGTTTGGGTTCATTTGTGCCCGCCAAGGCTCCAAGGCTCGAGGTAAATCATCGCAGAAACAGGTTAACTTTTGCTCAGGAACATCGACTTTGGAACGCGGACCAATGGAGTAAGGTATTGTTTAGTGATGAGTGCAGAATTCTCTTAAATCAAATTGACGGCAGGCAAAGAATATACAGACGCAAAGGAGAACGATACATTCAGACAAATTTTGAAACTACAGTTGCATACGGTGGTGGATCAATAATGGCTCGGGCGGGCATTTGTTTGGGAGCTCGCACAGACTTGGTAGTGATTGACAGAGGGAGTCTGACTGCAGACCGCTATATATCAGAGAAGTTTAAGAAGAAAATGTCGTACCGTTTGCCCCATATATCGGTGACGATTTTGTTTTTATGCAGGATAATGCTCGGCCGCATACCGCTCGGGTAACTCAAGCTTATCTTAATGATATGAATATCACTGTTATGGAGTGGCCGGCGAGATCACCGGATATGAACCCAATAGAGCACGTTTGGGACTTGCTGAAAAGAAAAGTTAAGTCCAGAATTCCAGCTCCTGCCAACGTGGGTGAACTGCGAATCGCTGTAGTTGAGGAATGGCGGAGACTATCCCAGGAGACCGTCGATAACATCATTCTCAGTATGCCTAGACGGGTAGAAACTTTAATAAGAGCACGTGGAGGAAATACGCGATATAAATCACCATTTTTCTAATTTAATTAATTGTTATTTTAATATTAAATTTCACTTTTCCCGGTTACATGAAAAGTTCAAAAATGTACCATTTTTCACAAATAGCCTTTACTCGCAAAATCTGTTCTTAATGTGATCTCATTTTAAGTAAAACAAATGAAACTTTAAATAACAAAAGAAGTGTAGTAAGTAGATTTAAAAAAAAACCATTTTTTTTTTATTATGGACCTTTTTTTTATGTTCCGCTAAATATGCCGGCGAGTATATATAGATGAGATAACAAAAGTACACTTATACTTATGAAATGTTATCCCATCCTTTACATAGCTGTATTGCTATTCTTTCCACGCCATTTAATGCTACAGAGAGGCGTATTTTTCGTTTTTTACTCGATCAATTTCCGAGCACTGTCGAATACGGACTGAGGGCGGCTATTGGCACAAAACGTAGCGTTAGTTAGTACTGATACTGCTAACGTTTGGCTGGTGAGGGGGCACGCTATGCTCAGTCAATTGGTTGTATGGTCTGTGCGTAAAACTATCTATAAAACCGTAAACCGACTTTACACACAAACGTATTTTTTTTTAAATTTCATTTTTAATATGAAATTTAAAAAAAATCAGTCCGTATTCAGTCCGTATTCCTGGCCTAACCTCTTTTAGGCATTTCGCAGTCTGTCTACAACAGTTAGATATTAAAATGTTTAAAAAAATGTTAGTAACTTCTCTTGTATTTATTATGTTTGTCTTGACAAATATGACATAAATGTGTCTTGACAAATATGACATAAAAGACAGTCTGAATAGTAGACGAATAGAGGTTTAACGTAAAAAGTTAAATTAGGTGAATTTTTCCGACTTAATTCACATTATTGCAATTTTCGAAGGGATCTCTAATTTATTTTAAAATAAAATGCAGCCTATGTTACTCGCTGATAAAGTAGCTTTCTATAGGTGAAAGGATTTTTAAAATCGATCCAGTAGTTTTTTAGTATATCCATTACAAACAAACAAACAAACAAACAAATCTTTCCTCTTTATAATATTAGTTTAGATAAATAGAAATCATCAATATGCAAAAAATAAAAATAATTAAAATATTAACAAAAATGAAAAGGAACCCGTTGATGTCTTTCAGATTTTCTTTATCTTTCACATGCAGTTCTACATAACTCCGTCTCATCCATGCATACCCCAGTGTAGCCCGTGCAACTATCGATAAATTATATCGATAGCCTTAGACTACTTGAATGCCAATAAAATAATTAATTTAGTAAAAACTTATATTTCATTAAATTCCGAACAATTATGAAGTAAAAGAATAGGTCAAAGGTTTATTATTTATTTGATTGTTTATTATTATTATTAAAAATGTTTGTAGAAAACTTAAGTTCTTTATAAAATTGTATTATGCAAAGAAGAAGCGCCGAAATCATTTCTGATTTATTACTCTTAATTTTTATTTTTTATTTTTTTTTGTATCATAAAGTTATAAATAATGAAGAAAAACAGATAAATAGTGGACAAGGAAGAACTTATCTCTATAAGAGATCTCTACCAGTGACCCTTGGCAGTGAGAAAGGTTGTGGAATGTGGAGGAAGAATAGGTACAACTAGATATGAGATAGCATTAATTTATTAATTATTTATTTAATTTTAGATTTCCAAGAAACCCAGAAATTAAAGAACTTGCTTAACATCTTGAATATTATAGTTATTTGTTATTTACAAAATGAATTTCAATTAATATACCTAATAACTTCTTATGATAGTAGCATAATGCTACTCTCCATCTGCATTCAAGTTAAGACGAACGGCTGTGTCTAAATGCGCTTTATTAAAAATAATGCATTACACTGGTGGCTAAACTATCTTCTGATGCTTTTCGAAACTAATTTGATTTAGTTGAATGGAGATAGAAGAAATGCTCTAGTTTATCATGCGAGTCGAATTATTATCGTGTTAATGTACGGGTTACGGTGCAGGTGGAATAAGAGTATTGCTCTTACAAAAATATTTTAATAAACCTTGCCGGCAGACGTTGTCCTGTCCTGAACCTAGAACTCGATTGCCCCCTACTGGGTTCAAAGGTGAACATAAACCATCCCGGGTCCGACTAAAACACATACAAAAAATTCCATAAGATTCGGTCCAGCCGTTCTGAAGTGTGCGAGACCATACATTTCGGCAATTGTTTTTTTTTAAATTATATATCAGATAACTATCTATAATTTACACATATTGTTTTATTTTGCTGTTTGAATAAAAATATTAGTATTGATTTTCTAATACTGCTAAATATTAGACTTTAACGATATATTTTTTGTCGCGCAGCGGGCAGCCCAAGTGCCGCGGTAACATAATATAATATAACTGTGTATAGTTGATCGTGAGCCAGCCAATAAGAAATGCCATTTTTACCTTGTCCCCCGCCAGAAAGTGGTGAGATGTGTTTCAAAGCAAAATTGAGGCTATTAGCTCTCAATAGGTTTACTACTCGGTGGCGTCGATTAACGGTGTGCCGAAGTGCGCCGACTCCAGTCTTTACGCTTAACGAACATAATATGCGACTCGATTCGATTCAGCAGTTGTCGACTCCGGGATTTAGACATTTTCGAGTAATTTCATTTGTATCACGATGTCATCGTTAATTAGCAGTTACAAGTTTCATATCCACCATCCAAAACGCATCTCATATGGCTCGTGCTCCTTTGAACTGTCTAGCGAAAATTAGACTAGGCTGAGCAAAAAAATAGAGCTAGAATCCCGAGCAGTGAAACTACGTATTTAAAAAAACGCTAATATTATAAATAGAACCCAAAGCCGTAACGCCAGTTTAAAAAAAATGACGCATGACATGAGTATGACTCGTGAGTCGTGACAGGCTGCGCTGACAGCTAACATTAATGGGCGATTTCGATTTGTAAAATGAGAGTATGATTTGTTTTTGGTGCAAATAAAAATTAAAAGTGAAATTTATAATAGTGAAATTAATAAAAATGTGTGATACAAAATAGATACACTTTTGGTTTCGGTACGTAATACCGCAATCATTAAGTTTGTTTCGGAGGTCGTTCTTTTATTACAATTTTTGGCAGTCCCAAGGTTGAAGGTTTTGTTACGATTACAATAAAATTGCATTAGATTGGTTAACACCTGGGAAGTTGCTTCTTTATTTACTTATCTAATTATCGTTCGCCTGTAGAGTAAAACAGTGATGTGTGGCAACAGTCGTACATATTGGTGAAATACGTGTTTCGTGATCTTGGCCTTGTGTATTTATTGGTTCACATAAAATTTGTATTGATATTTTTTTGCAATGGCGGGTACATAATTCTTCAATATGGTATTCTCTATGGGCGGTAAGTGATAAAGGATGATTTGTGTTCATGTCCAAGATGCTGACATCATTTTTTTGCGAATCATAATTGCCACCCTTCCTCAAATCACTGAATAGGTACTTACAATTATTATTCAATTCACAGGCTACATGAAAAGTGTTTCTGATATATGACCCATGAACTTTATTTTAAGCTAAATGTTTCATGTTTACAGAACAGCTTAAAAATCACACGATGTCAATGGATGAGATAGTCTTTAAAAAATGTAACCAAAATTCAGAGACTTAGTATTGATTGCATGAAAGGTTAATAGTTTTCCTATTTTTTTCTAATATTAAAAAAAAAGAATAGATTATTAGATGTTATCCTTATTGTAGGAGTGAAAATTTTATACCTCATGTAAGAGGAAATGTCAGGAGTGTTCCGCTGGTGTGTAAATTACCTGTATCAGATACTGTACCCGGCGCCAACCGTTCAAAGTGATGTACCCACTGCTTTTATTCATTCATGCCTTTTCATACTTTCTTACACAAAAAATTTATTAGTCAATGAGGCTAATTCTTTTGTACATGATCTCTAAATCAAAACTAAAGTGACAGAGCTAATTTTAGGGCTGTCCTTTTCCACAATGAGCATGCATAAGAATGGGATTACCATTATGAAAGGGACTAATACAACTAGTTCTATCATAATTTGGTTTAGAAATCATGTGAACCAGAATTAGTTGAGTAAAACAGTACAAGTACAGTTTAAAACACTTAGTTTTATTTCTATTTTGTTCTCATAATATATATTTTATTTGAATATAATTACATTATGGAAAAATTTATAGGTACAAGTAAGTAAATCCTCTTATTGTTTGTTCAGATATTCTACAATATTAAGTAATTAATGTTTAATCATATTATCCTTTTTCAATATTAATTATTTAATGTTTAATTTTTTTTTTCAATTTCCTGGGGTCTATTTTTTTCAACAATGTATTGTTGAAGAAAATAGAACCAAGCAGTATTTATTGTAGGATATATTTTAGTGTAATCTGTACTTAAAAAACTGGTCAAGTGCGAGTCAGAGTCTGGACCACATGTAAAAATATGCAGCATAAAAGGCAGTATCTTTTGATTGCATTGACTTACAAGCTTGATTTTTTCACAGCTCCAAGGGACCATTGACCTAAGTATTTGATATTAATTTCAGCTTGTTACCTCCACCCATTCCTGAGAAAAAAGGGGTTAATAGACAGACAAGGGTTCCCTTTTTACCTCTTGAGGTATGGAAACCTAAAAATTGTAATAAAATCATATAAAACATGTTGACATTACCATCACTCCATAATATGGATAGAATTATGCTTCATTTCAATTTTTATGTATTACAGTTATCAGAAATAATTTGGTAAGTAAGTAAATAAGTTCAGTAGGTCTACAGACTTTAGTTAGATTGCACAAATGCTTTTGATTTGAATAATATCTTCATTCTCTGTTTTTTAGGGTTCCATACCTCAAGAGGAAAAAAGGAACCCTTATAGGATCACTTTGTAGTTTGTAGTCTGGAGTCATGTGGAGGTGAACACAATTACCCGCAATCAATTCAATAATATGTTACTTCAGGCGTTATTGTGAAGTGGAGTGGTGTGTAGAACGCAAATGGGTTCCCTGCATGATTCTTACTTTTTTGTACTCAGGTGGGAACGGTTCAGGGCAAGGAAACGAAACAGAGGATGAAGATCATGAGTTCTTTGATGCCATGGAAGAAGGAGTCTCCTCTGCTATGGAGGACAAGACTTCATTCGTAATTAAAGTGCCTGTAGGTAGATTTATAATAATAATATAATATAATATAATTTTTAATTCAGGAAACTGTCCCATATTTTATTAGTTACAATCCCTTATCCTATGTTAGTAAATACAAAATACTTAACCTACCCTATACCTATACCTAACACAACTACAAGGCCCTTTGGGGCCTCCTAGTGCGACTGTGTGCACCGTTCCAGCACCTCGAGGGCTGTCCAGCTTGCCCGCCATTTGCTTGATTGATTTGCTGTGACTTCTTCAGCAAAATGCATGTATTATGTTCATTACGACATTTTCAGAATCTTCATTAGCTATTTCATAGCCATATTTCATCAACATTGGTTTTTACCTCTAAAAAGGTTACAGCTTACACACACAAGGTGTAATCTACACTTTCATCACATTTTAAATATATAGCTTTGACTTTAAAAACACATACATACTTTCACTTTTGCATTACCTAATTCATAAGCTAATGTGTATTCTGTTCAATTCTATTCATCAAGTTGACCTTGTGTTGTGTTTTGGTGCAACCTAAATAATTATGAACTATTCTATCCAATGTGAAGTTTGTTAATCAAAATACATTGTTATTCTACAGGTAAACAGAAAAAATAAAGTGAAAAGCGGCGAAAGTTCTGATGAGTCAGAAGGTGAAACTGTGACTGAAACTCAACAGGTATGCTCCTATTCTAATGGCTTTGTAATTTACTCTTAACAAATTTTTAAAATTAAATGTGGATATGTAGGTGATTTTTGTGGAAGATAAGGAGAGGGCAGAAAGCGCTATGGGCGGAGCCGAGGCGGCCACAGTTAGCAAGTTATCTGACAACAAAGAGAAGCAGGAAATTATGATATGGGTGAGTGACTACTATCTATAATTATTATTCTATACTTAGGAAAAACTCTGCTGAGTCTAGATTCTAGAAACAAAATTATGAGCCTTATGGTGCTAAAGTTAAGATTTATATCTGTCTGTTTGTCACCTATGCATTCGCGAGTTGAAGCTTTGTTCAGTTATTCTAAATGTAGAGTATGTGTATATGTAACAACAAGGACAGAATGGCGAATTTATTCGGCGTTAAACGACCCCAATGACGCATATGGGTAATTTTATTTGAAAATCACTCAATTAGTAGACAATTATTACTCGTTTATTTGATCTGGTTATACCTACAAAGTTGAATCAAATAAATATAAATGCGAAAGTTTGGATGGATGTATGGATGTTTGTTACTCAATCATGCCCGAAAGACTGAATGGATCTGGATGAAATTTTGCACAGAGATATATTATAGTCTGGAATAACACATAGGCTACTTTTTATCCCGGAAAACTAAGGAGTTCCTGCGGGAACCAAAAAACTTCAATCCACGTGGACGTAGTCGCGGGCATCAGCTAGTATAACATATTGGTAAATATCCATCATAATGTAAACGTGTTCCAACATAGGCATATATATATATATGTCACCGTAAGATTGCAAAAACCGTTAGATTGTAATCCAACTAGCGATATTGTAAACTGTTGACGGATTGTGAACCGTTCAAAGTTCCGAGTGTCAATTTTTGAAATATTCATTGTATTTACGTTTTCTTGTCTCTTTCTTGTAGGTTAGGTTAGGGTTCGACATAAATAATCACGTAGTGCCCGCTTAGTGCGCACTTAGGTTTTATCGGGTTAATATATCTAACAGATTACAATCTACCAAAAAATAATGCGTTAAATTGTAATCTGTCGACAGTTAAAATATCGCTAGTTAGATTACAATCCAACGGCCTTTGCAATCTTACGGTGACATATACATACATTGGAAGGCATAACAAGCTTACAAACTGTGGACCCCATTATCCAGAAACTAGTAAAAAATAATGAAATATTCAGTTCTTTAACTGTTTGTTTTTCATCTAGTATATATAATGGGATGGTAAGAATGTATAGTTTATGTAAACAATTAAATGTACTATGTCTGCACCAAATTTCATCAAAATCGATTGAAAAGATGAGCTGTGGAAGTGTAACAAAGAAACTCGCATATGCATTATTATTAGTTAGGATTAGTGATAGTGATATTTAAAACGATGTTGTAGCCTCACGCTTCGGAGGCCACGAGTATGGTGGACGGGCACCCGCGTCGGACACGTGTGCCTGACAAACCCAATTATCCACTCTCACTCTGGTCCATTATGAAGAACTGCATCGGTAAGTTCACAAGCAATCTACGTGTAAGTACTTAATTATCAACATGACTAGCTCGTATATTTCGGTCACTTTTTGTTCTCCTGTTCAGGTAAGGAGCTGTCCAAGATCCCCATCCCTGTGAACTTCAGCGAGCCGCTGTCCATGCTGCAGCGGCTGACGGAAGACTACGAGTATTCATCCATCCTCGACCAGGCTGCGCAGTACAGCGACCCCGCGCAGCAGCTCGCCTACGTGGCCGCGTTTACTGTCTCCTCCTACGCCACCACGGCCTGCAGGTATGGCTTCAGCGAGCCGCTGTCCATGCTGCAGCGGCTGACGGAAGACTACGAGTATTCGTCCATCCTCGACCAGGCTGCGCAGTACAGCGACCCCGCGCAGCAGCTTGCCTACGTGGCCGCGTTTACTGTCTCCTCCTACGCCACCACGGCCTGCAGGTATGGCTTCAGCGAGCCGCTGTCCATGCTGCAGCGGCTGACGGAAGACTACGAGTATTCGTCCATCCTCGACCAGGCTGCGCAGTACAGCGACCCCGCGCAGCAGCTCGCCTACGTGGCCGCGTTTACTGTCTCCTCCTACGCCACCACGGCCTGCAGGTATGGCTTCAGCGAGCCGCTGTCCATGCTGCAGCGGCTGACGGAAGACTACGAGTATTCGTCCATCCTCGACCAGGCTGCGCAGTACAGCGACCCCGCGCAGCAGCTCGCCTACGTGGCCGCGTTTACTGTCTCCTCCTACGCCACCACGGCCTGCAGGTATGGCTTCAGCGAGCCGCTGTCCATGCTGCAGCGGCTGACGGAAGACTACGAGTATTCGTCCATCCTCGACCAGGCTGCGCAGTACAGCGACCCCGCGCAGCAGCTCGCCTACGTGGCCGCGTTTACTGTCTCCTCCTACGCCACCACGGCCTGCAGGTATGGCTTCAGCGAGCCGCTGTCCATGCTGCAGCGGCTGACGGAAGACTACGAGTATTCGTCCATCCTCGACCAGGCTGCGCAGTACAGCGACCCCGCGCAGCAGCTCGCCTACGTGGCCGCGTTTACTGTCTCCTCCTACGCCACCACGGCCTGCAGGTATGGCTTCAGCGAGCCGCTGTCCATGCTGCAGCGGCTGACGGAAGCCTACGAGTATTCGTCCATCCTCGACCAGGCTGCGCAGTACAGCGACCCCGCGCAGCAGCTCGCCTACGTGGCAGCGTTTACTGTCTCCTCCTACGCCACCACGGCCTGCAGGTATGGCTTCAGCGAGCCGCTGTCCATGCTGCAGCGGCTGACGGAAGACTACGAGAGCAACGCCAAAAAGCACAGATATAGGAATAATTGCGAAAAGCATAAATTTTTTGTTACATCATATAATAAAAATATTTTTATTAATTTTAAACTTGTTTAAAATATTATTATTCTCCCACTTATTTGTATAGATTTTTATAAAATTATTTCTAAACACGTTTTACATAAATATATAAAAATACTACACAAAACACATTTAAAAATAATTCTATAAAACTTCCACCCACTGCGGGGCCTTAAAGACCCAAGCAACCGGTGGTCAGGGTTCCAGAGAGAGGAACTTCCTCACAATTCGCGCCGTCTCCAGGATAACCGCCTTCTGTATCCGACCCTTAATCCAACAGCCAAGCGAAAGCTTATTAAGGTGTTGATCGAAGCTTTTCGCAATAAGACCGTTAACTGATATAACCATCGGAACAATAATCGTCGAGTCAACACTCCACATGGCGGTAATCTCGTGAGCAAGGTCCAAGTATTTCGATACTTATTATTATTATTATATACTCTTCAAAAGAAGAAAGAAAGAAAAAAACAGACTGATACAAAAGGCGGCCTTATCGCTTACTAGCGATCTCTACCAGGCAACCTTAGGAATAGGAAAAAAAAAGGAAAAAAGGACTGCAGGTGGTGTCATCCTATAACATACATACATTCGAATAGCTACATACTAATACATAAACCAATAATAAACATTAATAAGACAATATTACACAAAATATATATTAAAAATAGACTAATATATATACTATAATTCAGTTTAAATAAGAAAAATTGTTAATATAATTTTTAAAGATGTCTTCAGTTTGAAAGATAATAGTTTTTTACAGCATTTTTGAAAATGTCTAGTGATTTTGACTGGCGTATGGTCAGTGGAAGTGCATTCCAAAGCTCAGTAGCTTGCACAGCGAACGAGTTAATATAAAACTTCGTTTTATGAGGAGGAATTTTCAGTGTTAAAGTTCGGCATGGTCTTAAGTCGGATTGCACTCCAAGAAAACTGAATTTCTCCTTGAGGTAGGAAGGAGTATTTAAGTGAAATAGCACACAGTACAGAAGAGAAAGTACATGCAAATCCCGGCGACGGCGAATAGGAAGCCACTTGAGCTTTTGACGAAATTCGGATACGTGGTCATATTTACGCAAACCAAATATGAACCGTATGGCAAGATTTTGGAGTCGCTCAAGATTGTTAAGTTTGTCCTCAGTCAAGTTAAGATAGCTTGCGTCAGCATAATCGAGAATAGAGAGAAGGAGAGAATGAGCCAGCATAACTTTAGTTGGGATTGGCAAGACAGAGCGCAACCGTCGCAAAGAGTTCATCGTTCCAAATGTCCTCCTACTCAACTCTTTAACATGCACAGACCAGGACAGTTGTGAATCTAAAAATATACCAAGATCCTTAACAGAATCACAGTATGGAATGACAAAGCCATTAAAACAGACCGGGGATAGGCCTCGCAAATCAAGTTCGCCACTCGCAAGGGAATCAAAACCTACAGGGTACTTCCCGTGAACTCAGAATCTTGAAATTTTGTACGAAGCAACGTCATAAAGCACAGATAAAGGAAAAATTGCGAAAAGCATAAATTTTTAGTTACATAATATAATAAAAATATTTTTATGCAAATATTCGACACTCACAAGGGAATCAAAACCTACACAGGATACGTCCCGTGAACTCAGAATCTTGAAATTTTGTACGAAGCAACGCCATTATAGCACAGATAAAGGAAAAATTGCGAAAAGTATACATTTTTAGTTACATCGTATAATAAAAATATTTTTAATAATTTTAAACTTAGGTACAGGTTTGTACGGAACCCTCGGTGCGCGAGTCCGACTCGCAGTTGGCCGGTTTTTTAAATCATTTTAATGCCATTATTTCAATGAGGAACTTTCCTTAGAAACATCATAGATGGCGCTCTGATGCACACTAAGGATATTATAAGAGTGAGCATTTTCAAAAATAAATGACAAGTACCATAGTCTAATGCTATAGTAATAATATGGCCTGATGCCTGAAAAAGTTTTTACTAAGAAAACTAAGGCCAGTCACTCACTATTTCGTTTTGCGATACGGTTGCGTGAGTTGGTTGAATTCATTTAATTTTTTCGTCTTTGCATCGAATTTGCATACCGATTCTCCTGCATATCGAAGAACAAGGAAGTTTCTAATTTTTTATTTTAACTTTATAATATAAAGCTAAGCTTGCAATGAAACCTGGTGAGTTTTTTTTAATTATCTTCAGAAATGACAAAGCTATGAATCATAATTTTGGTATATTTTCCCTTGCGTTTCCAAATTATTGTCCGGCACGTGGCCGGTCGTCACTGCCGACATCACGCAGTTGATTCCAATAGCCGACGCGGGCGATATCGGGCAGTTTAAACTTTAAAATCGGTTCGGTATATATTAAGCATGCGACTATGGGGCTGATTCTGTAGTGCACAATCTCTAAACTAAACTAAAATTAGAGCAATACAAATATTGCTAACCCTTTCATAATACTCCCTACGAAAAGGGACAGAACTACATTTAAAGCTGCCATTTTAGTTTAGTTTAGAGATTGTGTTATACAGAATCAGCCCCTATAATAGCGCCGCCTTTTGGGAACTTCTTTCGTGGAACGTTATGTAGAACGTTTATTGTTCCAGGACAACGAAACCGTTCAACCCTCTGTTGGGTGAGACATACGAGTGCGACCGCATGGAAGACCTCGGGTGGAGAGCCATCTCAGAACAGGTAACATTGTTTACAATACTTTAGATAGATATCCTTTTCTAATGGAAACCATAATTAAAATTGTTTATTTAATTATTTATACCACAGGATATAATATAATATGAACACGATATATTACAAAATAAGTTAAAAATTGATCTAATGAAATAGTAAGTACAAGTTTTATATTACATTTTAAGAAGCCCGTTCTCTTGTTAATGATATTATATAGTTCAACTTGCTGATGCCCGCGGCTTCGTCCGCGCGGTTTAAGTTTTTTGTTTAAAATCTGTCCCATGTCACTCACCCGGTCCTCAACTATACCCATGCCAAAAACCACGTCAATCCGTTGCTCCGTTGCGGCGTGATTGAAGGACAAACGAACAAAGCGACAAACCAACAAACTAACACACTTTCGCATTTATAATATTAGTATGATGGTAGAAATACATTTGCAACACCTCAACTCACTTCACGGCATACGTATTGAGTGATGAGTCAATGAGAAGCGTAGGTTTATCCAACTGCGTAGTGCAAAGGATTGGCCAACGTAGGGTGTTGTAAGGGTGCCTGACAATTGTAGCCGAGCGGAGATATGATTAGGTGGAACAATCAGATTTATGAAAGATCATCGTCATAAGGCTCTTATCCGATTGGTCTCCTGATCAATTCTCTGGTTCTCGCCACTTCAGTGGACAGGCACCCTAAGTACTTCCGGCACTTTTACTTAATATTAGTAAGTGTAAGTTAACTTACACTAGCATTTAAAAATACCGTATATGATTATATTATATAAAATACCTATGAGCCCTAATTTTCCCATACCTCTGCTTTTTCCTATCTATTCCTTGGCTTTCCATATCCTCCCAGCACTTGCCATTTTTAGTTTAAGATCTGGCACAACATCTGGTCATTTAACCTTAAGAAACAAAATATCTGGGATAGCAAACCTGCCATGCCTCTTTTTTCAGAGAAAGATTTTTTGAAAAGAAAAATCTATTCTGTTATGGTCGTGTCATATTCCAGAATGTTCAGAAATTATAAATTTCAATTGAGCGTGCCGGGAATCGAACTCGGAATCTCCAACTATAAGACCACAGCGTTCTCCACTGCGCCAGGGAGGTCGTCACAAAGGAACATTTCAATTTTCCCGACAATCGGATCGGTCGGGATGAATCGACTTTATTTTTGTCTGAATTTTCGTAGGACGTGGGCGTTTCAATATTGCAATCAGTATGTTTAATTTTTTGCCGAGAAAACATAGGTCACCGATAGTCTGATGCGGGCGTCCTTTAGTGTACCTCGGTTTGCTATCTCTGTCATATTTTAGCGATAGTTAACCGACTTCCAAAAAAGGAGGAGGTTCTCAATTCGGCGAGTTTTTTTTTTTGGGACAATTATTCTATTTAATGTTGAGTTTGCAAAACCATTTTTGAAGATGTAAAAGAGCGAAATTCAAAATTTCCGCGTATTGGGAATAGGTGTCGCACCATCCGCCGATGGTGGCGCAGTTCTGCGAGGGCGCGGCGGGCTGGCAGTGCTGGCAGGAGTTCACCATGACCACCAAGTTCCGCGGCAAATACCTGCAGGTCATCCCGCTGGGCGGCGCCTTCGCGGCGTTCCCCGCATCCGGCAATAAGTACACCTGGAGGAAGGTACGCCACAACCACCTCCGCGACCACTGATATGACCCACAGGAACACGACAAGACTTAGTGTACGGGCACGAAATGAGCTGTGGCGGGGCGACGGCAGCACCGGGGCGATGTGATTGGTCGGAGAGCTGGTGACGAATTTAGCCGCAATTTTGTCGTACTCATTTGGAAACTTTATTCACGTTTAAAACCGCAAAATTTGTCTGGCGATTTGCAGGTAATATTGAAATCACTCAATAAATACAGTGATTAAAATTTCAGATTGCCAAAATCAGATTTTTGAGAAATATCCGCAAACGCTCTACCAGACTGGCAGGACTGGATTCGCCAGTTGACGAAATTATATTTTTTCACATTTTCAGTTTGCCTAAAGGGCCTTCCCGAAGTTCGTAGCTAACTCTCGTACCACATCGCCCCGCTGTCGCCGTCGCTCGGCCGTCGCTAGTTTCGTGTTTGACACCTTAGGGTGATTGCCAATCTATTCAGGTACAGGAAAAAGCAGGGTTGATATGACTGAAATCTCTTAAGTGCACTTTGAGTTTGGTCAAAATTAAAACGAGAGAGATGAATTTTGAAATACAAATCTATCACGAACACTGCATTAAGTCTGAGCAAAGTCAAACTGCGTTCCATAGATCTCAGCCTATTGATGATTCCGAATGCAGACCGCGAAACGATCTTGCGTCAGCGTATGGCAAGTATGGGTATGAGGCTGCAGGTAGGGCATTGTACAGCGTGAGCAGCGCGCAGGTGCAGCACTCGCCGCCCACGTCGGCGCTGTACTGCGAGGGCGGCGCGTGGCACTCGGGGCAGACGGTGGAGCTGAGCAGCCACTTCCGCGGACACTACATCACCATCGACCCCACCGCCGCCGCGCGCCTCGTCTACCGCGACTCGGGCAGCGAGTACCGCTGGGGCAAGGTGCGTCCACGCCGCACTCACTAGACTAGGGGTAGGGCTTAGTAAAGCGTGAGCAGCGCGCAGGTGCAGCACTCGCTGCCAACGTCGGCGCTGTACTGCGAGGGCCGCGCGTGGACCTCAGAGCAGACGGTGGAGCTCAGCAGCCATTCCCACGGACCACCACCATCGAACCGAAGCGAAGCATCCTATCATACTTGTTGCAGCTGAGGCGACACGCCTTATCGTGATCCGCGAGCCAGTTTAAAGACACAACCGTCTCCATCAAATGCATGGCTCAGACTGAGGCTCCTTTGAGCACGCTAAAAACCCGACAAAATATGGCTCGGCTCGCGGCGCCGAATTTGCCACGTGTCGCGGCGCGTCTCCGGTTGAGGCATCGTCTCCACTTGCGCGGCCGCGGAGCGAGGCAGCCGCTCGGTCCGAAGCTGCCTCTAGTGGATACGCGGCTAATAAATATAATATGTGGTCGGTGTTTAGGTGACGACGACGGTGCACAACATAATCGTGGGCAAGCTGTGGGTGGACAACCACGGCGACATGGACATCACGGGCGAGGCGGGCCCGGCCGCCGGCTACGTGGCGCACCTCAAGTACCTGCCCTACGGCTACTTCAGCAAGGACACGCAGCGGAAGGTCACCGGCGTCATCAAGGACCCCCAGGGCGTGGTACGACACGTTTGCAGCCTATACTCTAAAGTTCTAAACCAACCAATTAACATACGTTTCGTGTCTATTCTCGGAGGGTACAGAAGAGGAGTTTTATCTCTGTATGTATATAAAAAGTGCGTGTCGAAATACACCACATTAGGGGCGCCACATGAGCATGAAGCTAAATTTAAAAGGAAGCGCCAAATATTATTAGAGTAGGTTTGAGAAATAAACAAAAAAAAAATATTCATTTCAAGTTGTTGAAATTTTCATTAATTAACTATTTTAGTCGACAATAATATTAAATTTTTTTAACTCGGTATACTTCACTTCAATCTACAATTGCTATATGGTATGAATGTATTCATACCATACTCTTTGCTACACCAGCGCCATTGTGGAATATTTTTGAACTGTTATTTTCAGCAACCACTGGACGCTTTTTCAACTTTTCTCCCATAAGAGATAACACTCCTTACCTCTACCCTCCATAATTCTCTGTCTATAATCGTTCACGCTTTACGTTTATGACGCGGAGAGAAAAAAATAACTGAATAGTCAATGGTTTGCGTTTTTTATCGCTTTCGCTAAAGCGTAACAGACGCTAAATATATATACAAGTATATGTAACTTGGCTAGGGGGGCTAGGATGTTAGGAATGTGAAAACCGGTTTTAGATACGGTTACGGAAATCAAATTATTTCGGATTGGGACTGACTTGGATTAGTAGACACATAGGATACTTTTTATCCAAATAGGTCTTGACTTTCCCAATGCTTTATGCATGCAGTTGCCTAGTTCGTTTCCTCGTTTCGCATGATTGAGTAGTGCGTGCGCGGTGTGTTTCAGCCACGGTACGTGCTGCAGGGGCACTGGGACAGCCGTGTGGAGGTGGCGGCCGTGACGTCAGCGTCGGCCGACAACACCGTCTGCAAGACCGGCAAGTTCGCGCTCGCGTGGCAGCGCGTGCCCGCGCCGCCCGACGCCGACAAGTACGTGCAGGGGGGTTACTATCAGCTCTTATAGCAGGACAGATATTGAACTGCACTTAACTTCAAGGCACTGAACTTTTAGGCAGACACTGCATTGAACTGCTGCATTGTGCTGCAGTTCAATTTCTGTCCTGCTTTAAGAGCTCATAGTAACCCCCCCAGCATACATGCACTCTTACTGACATCTCTTTTTTTAAGTGAAAATTTTTTTAGACGCGTTTAGCACTTTTTGGTAGGGAATAAAATTGTGGATTCGCGTGACCGTCACCGACATGCTCGCGAAGACCGACATGCTCGCGTTGTTACGTAGACAAAAGGTCTTAAATTTAAATATACTACATTCGAAATTAAACTTTAATTCCTTAGTGTTAAGGTTTATATTTTTTTGTATAAGGCTTGTTTAAAAAAAACGTTTTCACTTCTATTAGCAGTCCCTACGACTGCCAATTACAAAATAGTGTATAGATAAATAAATATATAATAAGTATGACGCCAATTACAAGTTTTCACAGATAGGATGAGATAGAAATAGCTCGGATGGTGGGTTTTTAGAAAAAGGAACTCTCCGTTTGGTAAAAACATTAAGAAATTGAAATATTCACTATATGTATTTCTAAAAAATTCAGCGAAATATTTGAATTATTCGAAACGTGAGTTGGAGACTCGTCCAAGTTACTTATTTGTAAGCCTGTTAAATTTTTTGTTCTTTCTAAATTATAATCTCGCCAAAGATATGAAAATCGAGCATCGAAACACCATAATGTCAGTGTAAAATGGTTTCTTGATTAGAAATCGGGCATTTAAAGGCGAGGCAGTTTTAGGTCTATTTTACTTAGACATTCAAGTTTTCCGACTGGAATTTTATCAACATTGGCGACTTGACGATATTTAAAAACTCATGTTAACCCTACTAATGTTTGAAAATCATAGAGCTGTGTTTGAATCACTAACCGAAGCGCAAACTAACGAGCTTGCTATTCCAGGTGGTACAATTTCACGCTGCTGGCGGCGCAGCTGAACGAGCCCGAGCCGGGCGTGGCGCCGACGGACTCGCGGCTGCGGCCCGACCAGCGCCTCATGGAGGAGGGGCTGTGGGACGAGGCCAACGTCGAGAAGTTGCGTCTCGAGGAGAAGCAGCGCGCCGCGCGCCGCGGGCTCGAGGCGGCGGCCGAGGACGCGGCGGCGCGCGGCGTGGCGCCACCAGCTCCGCCCGCCCCGCTCTGGTTCACGCGCCAGGCCGAACCCGGCCAGCCCCATCTACGGCACCTCTACAACCACCGCTACTGGGACTGCAAGCGCGACCAGGACTGGAACGCATGCCCCGACATCTTCTAGCGCCGCTGAGCCGCCGCCGACCGCCGTGCGTGAATATACTGTCCGTGTTAAGGGCAAAACACACAGGGAGCGGGCGCGGGTCCGGCGCGGGCCGGGTCGGGTGCGCGGCGGGTTGAATTCCTTGTATTTATATGAACGACATCACACAGCGTCACCCACCACGCGCCCGACCCGCGGCCGCGTTCTGTGTGATGTCGTCCATATAAATACAAGGAATTCAACTCGCCGCGCACCCGACCCGGCCCGCGCCGGACCCGCGCCCGCTCCCTGTGTGTTTTTGCGCATTAGTTGTGCGAATGTGTGCCAATGCTACGAACTCGGTAAGAAAGTTTCTAATACAAACGAACTTTACATTTAGGTATGCAGTGCAATATAACAGTTTTGATTTATGATTCAAATTGAGGCAAATATGGACACATAATGTGATTTTAAAGGACTGGCTCTGGTGTAGTTTTCTTATAACTACTCGAGCCTTGTCGTATTTTTCTACTCCTCAACCCTTGGTTGCACGTCAGCTACGCAAGTATTAAATAAATGTATAACGGTTCCGTTCGCTTAGCACTCAAAGCAAAAGCAAAAATACTAAATATAGATATTGATGTGTACCACTGCCCTTCACTACCTTTTGGATGCTATGCAGCTATGCGATCTGTCGCGTCGTCGATTCAGATGCGAAGGATCCCTTAACAGTCTCACAATATTTTTGAAGTTTTTCAAGTGTTAAAATAAGAGTAGAAAATTTCTGAACTTGAGTGGTGGTGAGTCTGCTTTAATTTATTATTTGAGTCTCATAAACTTGTAAATACTAACAGTTAACACTATACAAAATAATGATTGTTCTTATTCACTTTAAATTATTTATTTTTGCATTCATTCCATTAACTTTGTATTTTCTATCATCTCTGTTTTCTTGATGTTTCCTGCCAAAAATGTTGAGGTAATTTAAATATCTATACATAAATTGTGTTGAAATATACCAAAAATATAGGAAATTTTGAAGGAGTGTTGATTTAAGTTTGTAAGGTGTGTTTTGCGCAATACGTGAGTGTGGTAAATTGAGTGTGGTATCTATAGACCAGACTGGCTGGAGAGACTCGCGTTATAATATGAGATTTTGGCTTGGATGTTCAGGTTATTTTTGGACAAAATTTCTATCAAACATATGAATAGGTAATTATATTGTCACCTACTTATGAAAGCTTAGTTCTCTTAGCTTAGTTTAACTGTGCTGACTGAATCTAATAGTCGGAGCGCTGGCGACCAAAATCGGCAAAAGTTTTGTAACGGCCTATAACTCGATACAATTTAGTATTGAGGGCGTACATGAGTAGCACCCACTCGCAAGGTCCTTTAGTGAATTGGATGAATTGTAAAATTCGATGTATACAGTTTTAATTTAAAAATAGTTACAACATTTTAAGGGTACCTTCTGTACACCAGTGTTCTACAACTTTAAATTTCGGATTAAAGAAATCATTTTATACCTATACAGAAATAATTTTGATCAGTTGATCTAAGTCTTAAAACAATCTAGCACGTGCTACTCTATGCGACGTGCGATCGGCGGAAAAGTCATCGATCGATGCCTGCCTACTAAAAACATGAGCAGAAGTAGAGCGTCTAGACTCTAGACGCTCTACTTCTGCTCATGTTGTCTAGACTCTAGAGTAACAGCGAAAGGTCAAATTTTTTTGCTGACATATTGAGTTTTTCCATGAGATTTGGAACAAAAGTTTTTCACTATCATGAAGGGGACTTGCCTTTAAAAAGTTATGACTTACTAGTACACAAATGAACCCTGTTTAGTATTATCATAATATTTGTGACAGTGACGAATGATGTGACAAAAGCTCTATAATAACAATTAATCACCCAGCAATAGTATATTGTTTGCCTAGGGGTCAAACAAGACAAGGGGTGAAATCGTGTTTCATCCCGTGGCACACACTATATTTTTCATATAAGCTGCATTGAAAGTGCGAGTTTTATTAAAATTAAATTCCTTATTAATTTTAGTTGCAGTAATATACAATTTTTCAGTTTAGTTGATGGTTAAAATGACAATTATAAAGGTTTGAAATAAACAATAGATATTATCTTTTGTTAAAGAGTTTTAAGGCTTGAAATGAGGGCTCCTACGTCATTCAGCGGGTAGAAAACCATCACTTTCTGCCCATGGTTTCTACCCGCTGAATGAAATGGTTTTCTACCCGCTGAATAACATATGTATCCGTCTAAAATTGACTAATTTCGGGTGGGTCAACGCTCAACAGGCATTGAAAGTCGCATTTTCAATGCAGGTTATATGAAAATAATTTTGCACAATAATAGCAGTGGCGTGCAGAAATGTTCCAATCATTCAAAAGGTAAATATTTTTTTACCCTTGCCTCTGGATGAGGTATCTTTATATCACTACATAGTATAAAACAAAGTCGCTTCTCGCTGTCTGTCCCTATGTATGCTTAGATCTTTAAAACTACGCAAAGGATTTGGAAGCGGTTTTTTTTTTTAAAGGATAGAGTGATTCAAGAGGAAGGTTTATATGTATAATACATGCATAATATAGTAGAGAAACACTGATAATTATAGAGGTTTCTAATGTGATGTCGTAAATAAACACATTTTTTGCGCTTAGATTGCAAACGCTGACTGAACCCCACGAGATAGATCAAAATAATGTACTACAGTATTGTACACCTTAAAAAGGTCTACAATAAAGCCCGCGATAGTATATGTCTATCTCTTAGGGAGAACCCACAATAACCATTTTTAACCTCTAAAGATAACATGTTTGCATTGTCTAATGACAAAAAACCGTGAACTTTGTATATAAAGACATTCTGTAGTATATTTAGTATCAGCATTGCACCCATGCGAAGCCGGGGCGGGTCGCTAGTATTTATATAAGTTGCATACTCTACTAAACTACTACTACTTCGAAATACTGATTATTAATTTTTATACTTATATTTGAAAAATTTATAAGATTTATTTTTTAAATTTGTATTAATTAAAATATTTAAATAGATTAATGTCTTCATGCCTAAATAAACTTAACGCCACTGCAGTGTTACTATATGTAATTATTTGGTATAAGGAGGTAACAAGGATCCAATTGCTGAGGGCTAAATGTCAAGGCATATTGAAGTTCAAACGACCCGTCTTTTTGATCTTTATAATAGGTAATTGTTACATTTCATGTTAAAACCTATCTCTTCTACTATTTTAATTAATGTAATAAATGGGTTGAGTAAAGAATAACCCATTGTATGCCTTTGTTTCAGTATGCCTTGATCCTTAGATACCAATAGATAGATTACTGTCTGATTTGTAATATTTATTTTTTTCAAATTATTACAAGAATTAGTGTAATGTGACAACGAAATTCAATTATTATCGGCATACTACAGTAACTAGATTTACATATTTTTTATATGACAAAACTCTCATTACTATACAAAAGTATTTTGGGAATACAACATAATATGGTCTATCAATGTTATTTTTTTAAATGCTCTTGCAATATTTTGCTGTCGATAAGATTTTGCTTTTTATTATATCAAAAGAGAAATTGTAAAAAATGTAAGTATCAACTTTACTATCACATTCATTCTTCTTCATACTATATTTAACTTGAAGGTTGAGATAAAAGTATATTGAGTTGCTATTTCAGAATTTGACTCTTAGGCTGCATTTTCTTTCGCTGGTCAGCGGGCAGCGTTCCGCAGTTATGTTTTCGGTGACCGGCAGCGGAATAGGCCGACCCGCCTATGTCCACTACCCTACCCTCGCCACCGATAACATTTCATACAAATTAATGTATGGCGCGAACGTATCGCAACAGTGGATCCGCTTCCGCCCCGCTGCCCATTGAAAAAAGGCTATTATTTGACTCTTATTCTAAGGCTGAGCCTTATTGTAAATGCAATAAAGTCGAAGCGATGAAAAGCAAAAATTTCTCTAACGACTCTAACATTTGATACTTTGCACTTGATAGAGGTTTATGTAAAGTACATACCTAGACGCGACCGAGCTTTGGAGTCTTTCGATTTGATTGGTGGCTATCTCCGAAATCCTGCTAGAGATCTTTCAAGATAAACTCAAAAAGAAGGGTGAAAATACATTTCTGACAGGCAGGACAAAATGCGTGCTTGAAACGCCCGCCTCGTATGTGAATGTCATCACCCCCCACTGTCCTGTCAGTAGTCTGTATTCGCCCTTAAACATTCCCTGAATTGTCGCGGAAACGAGTCATATCTAGTATTACTTGGAAAATAAAACATTATGTAAATATTTTTTATTCAAAATAGAGCCTTCTTCGAGAAAACAATTATGTAGACAATTGTATAATATAATAGGTATATATTTACAACACGTATGTTTTATAATAGGTTGCTTATACACGAATTATTGGTCGTTTAAAGTATAGTATATTACAAAAAAACCTACGGAACCCTTGGAAGGCAAGTTTGACTTAAAGTTAGCCGTTTTTTTATTTTATTATAGTGTTTGTTTAACTGGCACAGTATGGGGAAATAGGAAACCATAGGAGATACAAGGAAACTGTCTTAGGAACCATAAGCTTTTTTCTGTGCAATTTTGACATTGTATTTTTTTTAGTGAAAGCTTGAGTTGACTCTAAAAAATAGCTGATCGACTCAATTTTATGTCAGGATCATTTCACTGTATCTCAAGAAAAAAATCGGGACATCAGAAGTTTGTAAAAAATACTAAAATGTTTTTCAAGCAAATTATGTTACGGGTAGGTACAAATCGTAGTACTTACCTTATAAAACGAATGCTTCAATAAATGTTCAATAAGACCTCAATCTGGCTGCATAATATAGGTACGGGCACGTTTCAAAACACCTCTAGTCACTAGTCTAGTGGCTTTAGACGAAATGATTGCTGTTTTTAAATGAAAATGCAAGGCGTCTTATAACTTGTACGGTGTTGTCCTGTTTGTTTTTTTCCCATAGAATGAAATTATCCTTGCATAAAACACTCAATTTACATAGACGAGCCCTATCAAACAAAGAATATCAAACTTAATTTACTATTGCCATCTAGTCTAAAATGCGGGAACTTAGTTGCAACATATGCGCCATCGAGTGTGCCAGCTTGAAAACGTATGACACGGTCATAGATGCGTCATGATTGCGTCAACATCAAAACCACTTGAAAAAAAATTTAAGACAGGTGAGGTGCATGCACTACAATTCGGTCGGCCAAATTTTTATTATGAAAAGGCCTATCTACTAGGTACCTACATATATATCGATGAATAAAACTTGTCCATCAGCATTAAAAAAAATTAGCCTTTGCATTTTAGGAGGCAAGTTCTAAGCTTGACAAAAAATTTGAATTTTCCAAAACTGTTTTCACAATTTCGGATTTACTTTTTCCCATAATATCCCAGTTACAAAAAACACACTGTATTTTTTCTTATATGTATTATAATAATTCCTTATTTCGTAGTGGAGTCAAAAATCACTGTGAAGTATTAAAGTTGTTGAGGATTGGATTCAACCCTTCCCAGCAGGAGTGCTCCTAGTTGTTCATATAGTCACTGCTTTTTCTTTGTTTAAAAAATAATCACCTATTCTATAAGTTATATAGTCTATCGTCCGGTTTCTGAATTGAGAATTTCATGTTGAGTCTGTCTCAAAGACTACTTCAGGACTAATTAAGCAAATTTTTGTTTCTGAATTGATATTGAGCCGGTTTCTGAATTAAGCATTCAAGCAAAAACAGCAAGTTCCAACTCTCAAACCTTACACAATATCAATGCAGAAACAAAAATTTGCTTAATTAGTCCATATGTAGTCTATTAAGACACACTCAACATGACATTCTCAATTCAGAAACCGGCCGTTTAACAGACAGACAGTTCCAAGACATAATAAAAATTGCTATTGTGTAAATTTTGTAGAAGATGGTTACATTTTGAGGTGAAAGTCTAAAACTTGCTATCCGTAATGCCTTAACGTAAAAGCAGTGGTTTGTCTTAAGTGTTGAAATGAACTCAAGTTTATATCAAAGGATAATTTCGTATTTGAAGACGGACTGTACTTTTGATATAGACTTGCAGTGGCTTAGGGTATTTTGTAAGATCTATTACAAATTGTACATTTTCAAGTGGATGTAAGATAATTTGTTAATATTTTATTATTAATAGAAAATATTTGAATACAAAGCCATAATCTCTGTATCATGTTAATTAAAAAAATAAAATTCACACTAAAACTTTGTTTTATTATTATGGTAAAATGGTTCAAGTCACATTCACGTGAGCACAGTATTTCTATCCCCATTATTATAATATGTGAAGGGCATAGGGAAATATATAAACAAGAGCGCGTGTTTGAAAGTAGGAACTGTAGGATCATAGCACAGATATAATAATACTACACGTAATCATAGCATCGTTCCGTCAGCAAGCGCTTTAGTCAAACGAACACAAGCGCTGAGAGCGCCCATTGCGAACTCGTGGCCGAAATTCTGTTTTTAAACTGAAAAAAATGGGTAAATGTGTTATAGAATGCAAACGTGATACTCGTTATCAAAATAAACAGAATTCTAAAATCACATTTCACCGGTTAGTCATATTTTCTAAACAGTAAAATAGAAATACGTGTCGCGGGGGTACTACAGACGTGGGACGCAAGGCAACATAATACCGCCCGCACCGGACCGCAACCTCGCTACGACAGCCGACTGCTGTACCGACTCTGATAGTGATGTGACATTCGACGCGGGCACTGTCGGCGGACGTTACGAAAGAATGGTTATTAATTTCAAAAAATTTAATTTTTTGTTACTTTTATAATAAAAGCGTCACAGAATCAAACTTATACTTTTATCATATAATTTCACATTAAAACACAGTCTGCACCTTTTTTACATATTTAATGTACCTCATCGATATACATAGGTACATTGGGTATTAATATTATTTTCGTACCACTTGCTCAAAAAAGTGACATTCTATGCCACAAAAAGCGAACATAACAATAGTCATTCTATACACTCTGTGAACATAACAATAACAATCTGTTAAAAACAGGGAAAGAAAATTGTACTGAATTTCATTCACCTATAGGGGGAGAATGTGATTTAAATTTGGAAGAGGTACTTACCGAAATTTATACTGAACTACATCTGTGTTTACACCATTGAGTTTGTATATAAAGCATTAAACATCTTTTTGAAAAAGGAATACGCATTTATTATGCAGTTATGATTATTAAATAAAATTACCTACGAAAACCGACGAGGCCGTATGAGCTCGATGCCTTTGCTTTTCCGACAAAAAAATATTAGTCTAGGAATTTGCCGCGTTTTTGTTTTCTTCAAATACATAAACGTTAAGTTTATTTTAATTAATTTTTATAAATAAGTTAATGTTCTAAACAGTTCCTCAGACGCAAGAACAGAGAAATACTCAAATCAACTCATCAACAATAAATGTGCCAAACAAAAATGTAACTCTCTCTATCAATAATTGGACCAATGTTTCGAATGTTAACTTTTACTTTTAATTGTCATTATTTTTAATAAATGCTTATCTTATTTCTTCTTATATATAAAACTAGCTGATACCCGCGACTTCGTCCGCGTGGATTGAGGAGTTTTAGTTCCCGCGGGAACTCTTCAATTTTCCGGGATAAAAAGTACCCTATTATTTAATCCGGACTTCTAACTTTACGTCTGCAAAATTTCAAAGCAATCGGTTCAGTAGTTACGGCGTGAAAGCGGAACAAACATACAAACAAACTCACTTTCCCATTTATAATATTATATAAGTAAGGAAGTAAGGATTCTCGTGTCACAATTTTCGTTCCCATACTCCTCCGAAACGGCTTGACCGATTCTCATGAAATTTTGTAAGCATATTGAGTAGGTCTGAGAATCGGCCAACATCTATTTTTCATCCCCCTAAATGTTAAGGGTAGTCCCACCCCTTAATTTTTTTTTTTAGACAAAATTTTTATTTTTTATTTTTTTATGATACAACATACAAAAATACATACAATCCTAAATTTTCACCCTTCTATGATCAACCCTTATTTTTTATTTTAGTAATTTAATCATTTTTCATCTCCGGTCGATAACTGATCAACCGTCATTTAATTAGTTATTTTAATATGCATATTCGGTAGGTCTGAGAATCGGCTACTATCTATTTTTCATACGTCCACGCGAACGGAGTCGCGGGCATCAGCTAGTCTCATATTATTATTGTGTTAATTTTTTCGCAAATGGTACGAAAAGTAGAGTATTTTCCTCGGTGATAAAGCTGTCTTAGTCTTGGGTGAACTTAAATCGTCACCCGCGACAGAAGACACTGCTTTATCCCCTTGGTTAATAATCTACTAATTTATTATAAACGATCAATCATTAAAAACATATCGATATTTATTAAAAACAAGCTGATGCCCGCGACTTCATCCGCGTGGAATAAGTTTTTATTCATTGTCTCACAAAAGGATACATACTTCCATACTAACATTACAAATGCGAAAGTGTGTCTGCCTGTCAGTCTGCTACGCTTTCTCGGCCCATCTTTTCAACCAATTTTGACGAAAGGTATAGAGGTAGGTTGTATCCCGGGAAAGGAGATAGGCTGAATTTTGGTAAAATTGCTTGTACAGGTTATTATTAGGTATTTAAAATTAATAATCTTTATGCCGATTTTCAAATCATTACCTAACTTCAAAAACTTAGAACCTTCATGTAAACTTCCGACCCCCATTTCCCCCCTTTGAGGTTAGATTTTCGTAAAATTGCTTACACAGGTTTAATATACCTACCTACCTAATTCAAAACGAATAATCCAAATGCCGATTTTCAAGTCCGTATCTTCAAAAACTTAGAACCTTCACGTAAGCTTCCACACCCGCATTTACCCCACATACCCCTTTGGGGTAGGTTTTTGTAAAACTGCTTGCATAGGCTTAGATATTGCAATAAATGATGGCTTTTCCTTATTCCACACAATTAAAAATGCCCCTAAAACCTTGAAAATAAGGCCAAAATTTTTTCACAGTAAATTTCAAATTGAATCTGGCGGATGTTTGGCCCATCAGATTAGTCTGGCTGCTTGCAAATAGTATTGAAATAGTTCACTGAGTATCGTGCATAAAAAAATCAAGACTCAGAAAATAAGTAAGGTTAAGTTTTTTTTGCCAGCTTTAAAGTGTCTGGTAGAAAAAACGGCCCACGGCATGAGTCTGGGAGTATTGATTATTAACGCTGTTCTGTGAAACATACATAACAATCAGCTCTCAGAAAATAAGTAAAGTTAGCAACTTTTTTACGTACCTTTAGCATCTTATAAATTGGCCGTCGCTCCAAACTTGCGAGTATGCGTACGTTAAATCTATGTACCAAAGCTATACTATATTACACACATTTTGTTTCTCAGAAAATAAGTAAGGTCTGGCGGCTCTGGGATCTTGCTCTATTATATTGATGGCACTTTCATAGAAAAAATTTGGTCATCCGACTTGTGGTGCATTCTCCTCACCTGTCGTAAGTTTTTTATGTTAACCTGATTTTGGGTTCCAGCCCTAGCATAGCCTCGCTTCTCATACAGACATAGACCTACGATACGATAGTGTGAAGCGCCCCCTCAGAAGCCATTAGGTGAAACAATGAAAATGCAAGTAATTTCAACATTTTTATTAAGAAAACGGAAACAGTGAAAAAGTACTGTAAATAGCAGTTGGTTACATTATTGTTTATATGAACAAATCATTTACAGTTCAACGTAGCTAGATTTTTACTCTGTTACCAAAAAGATAAATATACATAAAGGTAATAATACATAGGTATACATAGCATCACGTAATCGAGTGCCTTCCCACAAGAGATGTGCTTCGTTGCTAAGGTAGGTATGTATCAAGCCCACCAAAGGGAGCGCTTGATCTAACATCTAGTGTCCTTAGCTATGAAAACAAGCGTTTCTTTTGATGAGTTTAATACTCAACTGTAGCGCATTATAGCGCATATCTGGTGGACAGGAACCCCATCAGGAAAAGAACAACTTTAGTCCTTGTAGGTACTATATTTTTTATTATGTAGCCTAGGTATCCACTACGTGCCCCGCGCTCGTCCTTGATTTAGACAAGTAGGCAAACGTTGTGTTCAAGCTGTGCCCTGTGCCCAACTTAAGTCTATGGAATTACGATCTTATATGACCTGATCTTTATTATTGAGTACTACTGCACCGGCTGCTGATTTTGGATCTAATTGATAAACGCGATTTTGGTCCTTTATGACATTGCCAAACAGATACGACTCGAGCGTCCAAGCCCTAGGAACTAAATGATTGGTGTACTCCGGCAATTATTTGCAATAATATTAATTATATTATTATTAGTAAGGACATTCGCATGTCACATAGGGCGCTTTATAGGCTGTAATTTGTATAAAGGCAGCCTATCTAGTGGTAATAATGCAGATCAATGATGATGCGTGTACTTTTTCAAAATTACGTGCGTATTTCTCAATTTGAGGGCGCTGGCTAGTATAGGTTAGCAAACAAGATAGTGGATACCTCAACTAACGTAGGGTTTCAGTATTTAATACAGTCCGTTCAGTTTACCTCTCGTTATACGGTTGGCTAACCTGAATGTAAATGAGTTTATTCTGCAGTTCAAACATTTATTCATAATTTATAGAGCATATAAAAATTGTTCATTCATTTAGTCATAATTATTATTAGAAATATATATTTTCTCCTAGTTGCTCGGAAATTGCCATCATTATATAAAAAAGACGTGTGGCACTCGGAGACTGCCGCGGTAAAGCTATTGCATAGCATTTTTTATCAACTTACCTAACACTTTGGTTGCTATGACTACTTGTGTTGTTGACTTCAAATTATTGAAAATAAAAAGACTATTTTTATGAAAAGATGATAAAATTATTTCGCCTTTATATTCCACATCATCTTTTCATAAAAATAGTCTTTTTATTTTCAATAATTTGAAGTCAACAACACAAGTAGTCATAGCAACCAAAGTGTTAGGTTTTCAATTTCGTTACGGAATTTCTGGATTCGGTCTCCACCCTCAAGGCCCGCGATAGAAGCTATGCAATAGCTTAAAAAACAATACCTACATAGGCTCTTTTAAAGCTGCACGCCAGCAATTTCCAAAATAAGTCCGGAGGACACTCATAGTCCATGGTTGAGATGCATTCAGAACAAGACCGAAGATGGAATGGATTAAATGGTTGGATTGTTAATTAACACCAAATAAACTTTTGTGAAAACACGGATAATTAGGTTGCCAACCTTACAGCGCGAGGTAAATAACTGTTAACGGGCTGTATCTGAAATATGTCGATAAAAGGCATGTTTCTATATTTTAGAAAAAATATCATAAATTTTTTGATAACAACAATGTGTAAGTCATTGAAATAATATTACAGATAGATTTAAAATTGAAACTGGATGTTAAATATCAACATTGTAGATTTATTTTACACACACCCAAGTTATTATAAGTAGGTATATAATATTATTATGTACGTACCTATATTTTTTATCAAATTAAATGATTAAGATGAACTTAAAATGATTTATAAGATTTAGAAACAGAATAAAAATGTAGACCGCTGAGTTAGAAGTAAAGCAGATAAATATATTTTATATTATTACACATTGTGATACACCACAATTGGCACGATTTCCAAATTAAAAGTCGTTTTTAAATAATAAAAAGCTTCGTTCTTCGGTACTACCATTCAAAAATATATGATTAACGCTCGTAGTTAATAATAAAAAAAGACCATGCTACCGTGTTATTTCACAAAATTATAACAACATTAATATTTTATTTTACTTAGCAATTGATTGACAGATTGATTATATTGCTTTCGACCTTTAAAAAATACAAATATACTTAGCTTCAATAATTTAAAACGCAAGTTTTTTATTAACTTGTATATGTCATCGTAAAATAGCAAAATCCGTCACATTGCAATCTAACGCTTTTCATCTCGATAGATTGTAAGCTGTCGACAGATTGTGAACCGTTCAATGTTCCGAGTGTCAATTTATTTTTGAAATATTCATTGTATTTGCGTTTTCTTGTCTCTTTATTGTAAGTTAGGTTAGGGTTCGACGTAAATAATCACTTATGTTCTATCGGTAATATATCTAACAGATTAAATTGTAATCTTCCGACAGTTTACAATCTAGATAGATTACAATATTAGGGTTTTCACAATCTAAAGGTGACATACACAACACATAGGTAATGCTAAATGTAATTAAGGATTAGCTAGAATAATTTTTGTGGCTGCAGGTCAGAATCCAAGCTACACCTAGCTAATGAGTTTCGGTAATAGTCATCTTGAACGAATGCTAGTTTTGAAAACTTATAGTCAGAAATGGAGACAATTGTACATACATAATTTTTCTGCAATAATTTATTTAAATTTTACAATTTGCCAATATTTTCTAAGCATTATCACTTCAGTTCTTAGGAACCGAACCACTTACATCAAAATAATGTAATGCTCATTCGTACCTAAATAATATTTATATTCTCACAAGTAAACTATTAAGATCTCGAGGCATAAAAATATTTCAATAAATATATTAAATAATGAATAATATTGCAGCTATTATTAGATAGTAGTAGACAATGGCATATTAAGCTCAGGCGAAAAGGCCATAGGAGCACACTCTTTGTTCATTTCACTAGATGCTGCAAGAGTGAGGTAACCCCACCCGGTATGCTACAGAATACTGGCGTTTTATCTTCTCTTTTGTATGTGTATCCGTGTATGAGAACCAAAACTGTGAACTGAATTTCTATTTCGCCAGATCTTTGTACAACCATGCTATAACATTGTAGGAATTAACTTCAAGCAGCATATTGGGTGGATCCTCGTATCAAATCCATTGTAACTAGCTCAGACCTTTTTATCTCTAACCTCTAGAACGCACTAAAACAACAAAACCCGAAATATTTTTGCACATCTATTTACATTTTTTTTACAAGGAAACGAAATAAATAATATTTTCATCCACCCATCTCGGAAAGAGTATTTTTAATCTTCGATATCTGGAATGCAAAAGCCGTTATTATCCTCTTGAGGATAAAGTAAATTGAATTTAGAACATCGTGTGCACGTTAGTAAATATCACTCGTCTATGAAGTTTGTGAATTCAAAACATCATTAAAACCTATTTACTTCTACCTCTATGGTGCCGAATTTCCATACAACAGTTTTTAATTTTTTTTAAACTCACACTCGTAACCTTCTTGGTGTACTTTTTTAATTTGCTTTGCGCGCACGCGCACCATTTTCATTTCCTCGCTGAGGTGGGATGAAAAGTTACGTGTTGCACTCGAGTGAAAAGATTTTTCATCTCGTGCTCTTTTGATTCCCTCGCTGACGCTCAGGATTCTAATTTTTGATTCGCTTGCTCGGTCATGAAAATTGAGCACGCGGTTAAAAAACAACTTTTCACTCTTGTATAACAAATAACTATTCTATAGTTTTGATATGAGCGTTTTTTACATTACGTAGACTTGATTGTTGCCTAATATTATACCGAATTTACGGTGGAAAACTAAATGTGTTTTAATTCTTTTTTCATACTTTATATCAAGTGCGTAAAAGCATGTGAGACTTCACCATGACTTCACAGTTCTTTAACACCGCCAGCTGAAATCTTTAAAATTGCTTATTTACTTTTCTGGAAGTATCAGGATGATACTACTTAGTGTTTTGTGATTAATTCTGACGTCTCATTCGCTCTCGAATCACCGCAATCTACAAATTAATACACACCTATCTTATAACAATTTTGGTAACACAATCTGTATGTACAACCAATCTGCAGACGTCAGAACTTACAATACTCAAACGGAGTAAGTACCTACTTAGGTCTTAGCGTCTCGAAGTTTTAATTCTATAACTAGCCAGTTTAATGAAATATACCAATTCCTACCATTCAAATTTAAATGTTATAGTGTTTACAGTTTTACAGTTACAGTTAAACAAAAAAAAAAAACAAAAACGTAATTTAACTTTAAAAAAATTCAAGCAAAAGGTCAAATCAACAAATCAATCTAAGTCAAAAGTAAATTCAGACAATTTTAGAAAATATTTTAAATGGAGAAAAATATTTGAAAATTTTAAAAGAATATTAAAATAGTTTTGTAAACACATTTCCACAAGACAGCCTTTTCTGGGTATGAATTTCCGTAACGTAGGTACAAAACTATAGCATATTTTAATATCTATGATTTTTTACATAATAATCTTTGACACCAACAACAATTATTAAGAAAATGACACATATCAGCTTTAGATCGCTTGCACACTATCCGGTCGGTAGCAGTTCGCCAGTAATATCGAGCTGAACAAATACACCAATACACATACACCATAGTACATAATATATATTTTGTGTAAAATTACACAAAAACTGTTTTGTGAGAGCAAAACCTTTCGAAGAAATGACTTCGAATTATGTTATTTATGTAATTTGCTCAGCTCTGTCGTAAATTTCATATTACATCACACATTTCTGATTGGATAGTGTGGAAACAATCTTGATATTATAGTATATACATACTGAATATTTATATATACACACACAATGAAGTAAATACATAAGGAGTAACCAGTTTTGGTGAGCAAACCTTTTAATGCATTGAAAGACAGATATTTTTATATTTACATTGAACCACACACATATAATATAGTTAAAAGGCTTACTGTGATAAGTATATTAATATTATGACATTATATTAACTTTAAATACTAACCATACATATCCTAAAAGGAAATTTATTATTTTTAAGCAATCATACCTAACGCTATGCGCACAAAAATACGGCTTTGTTTTCTTTCATCTGGACTAGCTTCGGGTCTTAAACATTCAGCCAAGTATGTATGTAAGTCAGACTACAAGAGTGATTATACGATAGATTTTCGTCGCAAACACATTACAGTATAAGATGTAAAATAGCACACTAACCCTACAGAGTTGTAGTGCGAAAAGCAATTAGCTAACAAAACGCGCGACGCGATGATCATCATCGCTTGGTCATTGCGCCAAGGCGCTGCAACAGACTATCATGCACGTCTTTACATCAAATGCACCTATCTCCTGTCGCGTCACGGCGCACAGTACACGAAGATAATTATGCTTGTGTTGAAGAATTATAAGAGATTGACACATTGGAGTTAATTCTGTTATACACATCTCTGTAAGTGCTTTCCCTTGTGCCCTGCGAAATAGTAGGATGGCGCTATATTCAGACAAGTCGATTCAATTTTGTGCAGAGATATGCGTAGTTACAGCCAATAGTTAGGATAGTTTCACCAACACTAACTATTCTGTAAATTCTTCAGTTTAGCATCATGAATACAAGTAAATAAATGTTGAAGAATTAAAATAAGAGGACCAACTTAAAATACAGTTACTTTAACAAGCTAATTAAAATCCCTACAATTTATATCTACACTCTGGAGTCAATTGCACGCATAATTAAAATAATTCACACGCTACAAATGCAGATATCGCATGGAAACGGCTCCATATAATTTTGTGTTCCATAACGCATAATAAAATAATGTCAATTATTCTTCGCCCTATATATTCTCTGATTCGCTTCACTAATTTTGATGACAAATATTGTTATTGATCTGGTACCATATTAAATAAGAAACAGACGCGACTGTACGACATAATATTTTCTTAATACGAAAAATATTTTCGGAATAAGATTTTTAGCCTCCTTTGATGCAAATAAATAAAATCCACATACTTACTGAAAAATAATAATTATTAAATCATATTCTTCTGTGAGAACATCACATTGTATATCATTATAGCAAGTATAACGTTTTGTGGTCTCGACTGTACCTCGAAAGTCATAATATACCTACTCATCAATTAATGCTTCAGTTAATTAAAGGGTAATTTAGTATTTGAGATAATATTCGCTTACGCAGCTTTTACGTTATCGCATCAATAATTAGTATTTTTATCATTACATTTGGAAGACATAGAAGCGCTGATTAGGAAATTTTAGATAACTAGGTATGTAAAATGCATTGAAGTTTTATTTATGCAGGTCATAACGATTATTTAGTCGAAACCTCTTGGCCGATGTCTTTCGATTTGTTTTAGTAATATTTCTTCCGTGGGTACAAATTTACAAACAAACAACAATGATAGACATTAAACACTGGACATAATATACATGAAAGGCGTATGAATATTTTGGCCTAACAATTCGTCATCTTAATTTTTTCATCTGCCGCCACCATTGACTTAATAATACATGGACTTCGGGTCAGCGCTAAAAAGTGTCCGAACCGAAAGAGATCCAAAACGCGAAAAAGGTTCCCAATCGCACTTCAGTCTCGTGTTTGTCATCAGCAAGAACATGCGTCAATAATGCCGCACTGTGTTATAAAATCTTGCAAAAACTACCCGAGTAAGGTGAGAAAAGAAGATGGTGTATCATATTTTCAGTAAGTAAACATTTACTAACGATATAAAAGTATTATTTCGCTTAGAAACATAGTATTCCATCCAAATTTCAATTAATTGTAAAAAAATGGCATAACCAACCAAAATGAACAAAAAGTATCTATTTGTTCATTTTGGTTGGTTATGCCTATCCTTTTCGAATACGCTACGCGCGTATAAGATAGAGGGAGTACAATATTTTTATCCAATTGATCGCATTTAGCTCCGGCTACCGTGAGCAATTGAATGACTTAGAACAATGACTGCATAGAGTCACTTTGTTGCTTAATATTCAAATGTTTTAATAATTGAATTATTGAATTTTTTTATTTGAAAAAATCATATTATTTACATAATTTATATATTGTAAGCATTTTAAAAAAATGACGCCATTTCAAACTCTTTCAAAATCGATATTTGAGTTTCCTTGTATAAAAAAGCAAACTGAGTAATCATATTTAAAAAAAATTAACCATTTTCAAATTATTTGCTGTTGGACCGAATTCTTAGAAATTGACATTTGGGTGTTATAGTAATCATAAAAAGTAAATGTAAATTATTTTCATAGTGCGCTCATTATGAAAATAATTTACTTTTACTTTTTACGTCATGAATATAAACCAAAGAAGTTTCTTAACCATTTTTAGGGTTCCGTACCTCAAAAGGAAAAAACGGAACCCTTATAGGATCACTTTGTTGTCCGTCCGTCTGTGTGTCAAGACCCTTTTTCTCAGGAACGCATGGAGGTATCAAGCTATAAGCTTAATACTTTATTACAATGATATTAAATACTAGCTGATACCCACGATTTCATCTGCGTGGAATAAGTTTTTTTTCCCACGGAATTCCCAGTCCTTAATTTCCGGGATTTTAATTTGTTTTCCCGGGATAAAAAGTACCCTACCTACTTAAATAATATTATTAAAGATGGCAAAAAAATGTAAGCTACTCCACTCCATTTATGTGCTCCGATTTTTGCTAGAAGCTGCATATGATAAAAAATCGGCGACCGTCAGTCGAAGCTACATAGGCGGTTAACTTATTGCAAGCAAAATTAGGCTGTATAATAATGAACTAAGACATAAATTAAATGTTTTAGTTTGTGTATAAAAATACACATGTACATACTCGTATATATAGGTTTTCTCGGGACACTTTTTTCGTGAATTTTGCACTACACCCGAGGTCCATGTATTATTAAGTCAATGGCCGCCACGCATAAAACCTGTCAAAAACAATCATAGCTGGCATTAACACAAGCAAGTATATATATATATAAGTTATGAAGTAATATGAAAGTTATAATGTATTTGGTTATAGCACTACCGACAGCAGTAGTAGCAGTAGATGGCTCATGGCAGTACAGCTTTGATAGTCGGAAAACTGACGCTTTACAAGATTTTGTCTCATATAATACTTGCTTGTATTGATGCCAGCTATTATGAGGTACACACAGGTGAGGTAGATACAGGGTTATGAGTGGCCGTTGTTCGACTGTGTTTCGAAAAAAGAATGCGGAAAGGCAAAAATATACTTACGCCTGTAAATTGGTCTAACTTCATTATAATTTATAACTTTACATCCAATTAAACATGTATATTGTATACCACATTATTTTTATTATGACAAATCTATCTTTATACACAAAAATTGAATGTTTTGGCGTTCATATACAAGTGTGGACAATGGACATGAGTACAATATTTATCTATAGTACGCGCGCGAGTTGAATGCAGAGCTTTTGTATGTATCACCATACATTAGCTCTGCATTCAACTCGCGTGCGAACTTTAGTTAGTTCGTGAAGGAGAAGTACATTCTCGCACACGAGCTGCGCGTAATACACTATACACATAAAAATATTCAAAATGACACTTCAAACATAAATTACTATTAATGTTAAGAAAAGTATTAGGAAAACATAAGCTGGCTGTTTGCAAATAAAAGTAACATAAAATATCAACTACATTAGTGTGCAAACCTTGTTAAATGTACTTCGTTATTACATAAAACAACTTCAACCATTTAGCATTATAAAGCTAAGAACCTACAGAAAACAAGTACAGTTCCAGAATAAATTTTTAACATAATATTAGGACACTTTCACTCTGCCAGTTATAACTTATGCAATGTAATGTTTACTTTATGTACAGCGTAAAACAGTAAGACTTAAAAATTACATAACAAATTAAATATAAGTAGCTAATAGTTAGAGAGAATCTATAATCGTGAATAAGTAACAAACTCAAGCACAAACATTAACAGAAACAAAACATTCTGTGCCCCTCACACTCAGTTCCTTAACAGAATCCTTGGTAATCTGGAGAAATCGTACATAATTTTGATTGTAAACAATTTCTTTACATTAATGCTATAATAATTTGTTAGCACCTGCACTTTTGGACAGAAGTCTTCCATACTACTGAGCCTCGTCTCGGTTCAGCAAAATTATTTAAGGATTCCTTTTGCAAAATAATGGCTCACGATGTAATATATGAAGTTGCTTCAAATGTCGTAGATAAAAGGGAATTTTCGAGGATCATTAGCAGTGGAATAGCAGCTGGCTTTCACAAAACATTATTTTTTTCCATTAAACACGTACATGAACTGAGAAATATAATAAAGAATAAGAAATAATATAATAAATAAAAGGAGTCGCTATTATTCGCTAAGCTGTCTCTAGCGGATTTTGTATGAACCCTCATTTTCACTCAGCCGAGATGAGTTCAGTAGCCACTGCATCCAAGTCGCCAGTTCCGAGGCAGGCAGAGAGGCATAGCACAGCTGGTCCATTCCAGTGGCTTTGTCAGTTGTACCCTACGAAAAGTCTGTATCAGCCAAATACCAATTTGGCTAACTTTGGTTACCATCCAAGACAACATCTTAAGCACAGAATCTTGGTATTAGGCTAAAACAGTACCTTTTCACCGACAATCCATTTCTAAGGGACACCTAAGCCTGATTGGTGACAATTTTTTAACATTCCTGTCGCCTAATTTGGTCTCCTAATGGTTGGTGAAAACAGGCACAACTATTTGTTCTACGTCTTTTTTAGTGTATAATTGAGGGATTGACTGTTATGCCTTTTCCCCTGCCCTCATGTGATTTAGGCGAATGAAATATTAATAATTATTACAAAGAAAGGCATAAAACTATAACAATTTCTTTTTTCCAAGTTTCTAAAATTTCATTATAATAAGAATAAAATGCTCTAGAGTCTAGACCATATATTATCTTATATACAAAGCGTAAAAGAAATCGATTTTACAATTAACGCTATAGTCCCTTTTCACATTTATTGGGTCGCAAACATTGATCCATTGCTGTGTTCCCCGAGACAGCGGCCGTGATCGCTGCGTGAACATCTTCACTGTTTATGTACGTTACACTAATCCTCGTGTTGGGAATTGGTCATTTGATACCGCTCAGCGACGAGCGATGTAACACAATACAGCACACTATGACGTAGATCACATATTTATAGTATTCGAATGAACCTCACGACATTAGCTTCGCAGGCGCAGGTATCGTCACCGGCGGCGACTAGTTGTCGCGCGCCGCGCACTCGCTGAAGTAGTGCGCCTTGCCGCCGCCGCGCATCACGTCTTCCCAAGCTGCAAAATAAACGTATACAATAGGCATGATGACAGTAACCAAGAATCAATGCAATTATGAATTTATCTAATGAAAAAGGATTCATGGATTATAAAAAACGTATATATTTTTCTACTAGATGATTCCCACGACTTCGTCCGCGTGGACCAAGTTTTTTCGATTCCCGCGGACTCTTGAATTTTCCGGGATAAAAAGTAGCCTATGTCCTTCCCCGGGTATCAAACTATCCCTATACCAAATTTCATCAAAATCGGTTGAAGACATATTTTTTTATTCCCGCGGGAACTCTTAAATTTTCCGGGATAAAAAGTAGCCTATGTCCTTCCTCGGAAAACAACCTATCCCTGTACCAAATTTCATTAAAATCGGTTAACAGATGGGCCGTGAAAGCGTAGCAGACAGACAGACACACTTTCGCATTTATAATATTAGTATGGATTTCGAGTGAGATTGCTATTTATTTTGATAAACTAAAACTATGAAAAATACAGCAATCCGCCATAATGGATTAAACACCAAGAAGCGACAATTGACATCACAATTGTTTGTTTTCGAGCTTTGACAATCACACTATTGTTTACTGCACAGAGTACGTTGGTAAAAACAATAGTGACGTCACAAACGACGCCATGACACCGGCGAGCGTTTTGGTGTGAATTTTTAAATTTAAATTTCAAATGCCAATTTTATCTACCAAACCTTATTTTTCTGCTGAAATAAGGTATTTTTTCGAAATAAACTTCCGAACATAATCTGACCATTTTTCAAAATCAGTCACCATGCCTATTACTTACTTTACTACGTAAAGAACTTGGTGCCGAAACGTAGACACTGACATCGAGGCTACTCAACAAACTTCAAGTCGCTCAACGGGCTATGGAAAGAGCTATGTTTAGAACTTCTTTAAGGGATAAAATCCAAAACGAAGTAATTCGCCTAAGAACCAAAGTAATCGACATAGCTCTCAAGGCTAGCATGTTGAAATGGCAGTGGAGACCGCGGGTTTTTGTTATACGCTTTTAACAATCTGCCCTTACAAATCAATTTTGTTTGACATTCTGACACAGTGGATACGCACCGGTGCCTACATAGTCGACGATCTGGTGTAGCAGCGGCGCGGGCGCCGGCGGCGGCGGCACGTAGCGCAGCGCGGCGCAGCCGGCGCGCACGGCCACGGCGCGCTCCAGCAGGTCGCAGCGCGCGCCCAGCAGCTGCTCGTTCACGTCGAAGCCGAACGTGACGCCGTCCATGTCGCGCGCCGCGCCCGCGCCCGCCGCCAGCAGCACGACGGGCGGCCGCCGGTCCGCCACCACGTCGGGCGCGGGCGGCTCCTTGCGGGGGGCCGGCTTGTCGCGCCGCCGCGCCGCCAGCGCCGGGTACTGGTCGGCGTCGTCGCGCGGCGCGCCGGCGGCGGGCGCCGCGGTCCGCTCGCGCTCCTCGCCCTCCACGTAGAAGTTGCACGACTCGATAAGATCGGGGATGTTGTGGCGCGTGCGCGCGATGTCCGCGTAGGACGCGCAGACGGGCGGCGGAGGCGCGGAGGGCGCGGGCGGCGGCGGCGGCGAGTGCGCGCAATCCGTGTCGTCGTTGGAGTCGTTGCTGCGCTCGGACGCGGGCGCGGAGGCGGGCGCGCGCGCGGGCGACGGCGCTCTCGCGCGCCGCGGCGGCGAGGGCGCGCGCTCCGTCTCGTCGGTGCGGCGGCGCGGCTTGCGCTTCTTGGTGACGGTCTGGAAGTCGGCCAGCTCGGGCGGCGGGTCGGGCTCGAGCAGCGCGCGCGCGTCGGCGCCCCAGGAGCGGCGCTCGGGCTTGGCGGGCGCGGGCTCGCGCGGCTTGTCGGTGAGGTCCTCGAGCGTTGTGCGCGAGAGCTCCTCGAGCGAGGAGGCGCGCTTGGGCTTGGCGTCCTTGTCCTTGCGGCGCTCAGTGGAACGCTTCTTGGCCGCCTTGTCGTCGACGTCGTCTTTATGCTTAGCGCGCAGCTTTGGAGCGCGGGCTCCCTCTGCGTTCGATTCGATAAAACGCAGCACCTCGTTGAGGTCTTTGTTGCCTTGGTAGCCGTCTATCTGATGCGATTTGATAACAGTCTCATTTTTGGAAGACTTCTTTCTCCTCGGTTTCTTGTGTTGACCGGAGCCCGAAAGGGGCGAACCGAATCCTTGTACCGCGTTGCCGTTTTCATCGAGAGATTTCTGTAAACGGTAGTGCACAGTGAGTATAGGAACCTGAATAGGAAGGAAAAAATTGATGTTAGAATTTTTAGCACACGGAGTAGATAACACTATGGTAGTTATTGCGAATGATCGATTCGAGCGTAGCTATTCGAGAGCGCGAGTGACATGACAAGACAGCGTATGAATATTTATTGAGAGGCGATGACATGAGCGCAAAGCGAGTTAGTGTGGGGTGAGAGTGCGTCGTGCGAGTGAGGTGGTCTCGGGCGGCCTACCTTGTACTCGTCGGCGGCGGCGGGGCGCGACAGCGGCAGGCCGTTGAAGCTCGCCACCGCGCCACGAGGCTGCTTCGCGACCGACACACAAACCGTTAGTTTTAATTTTATATTAATAATTTTATAATAATTGTATAATGTAGCGCTTTATCACACCATTTGCAATTTCAAAATACATGTTGTAATGACAGATACCCGAGCGATTTCGACCTAATTGGCATGGTCATACTATGTAACGTCGTACTTATATGATATAATTATGATTAAATAATTCCACAAAAAATTAATAATTATTATTCATATGAATATTACAATTTTAAATATATTGTAGTATTCACTTATATACTAAAACCGTTTTCAACTATCGATTAAAGTAAACAGAACCCTAAAAAGTGCGTCTAATTACGATGAAATCACACAGCAAGTATTTCATGCAACATCAGATACTTAGATGTTTGAAAGAAGATTAGGAGCTATGGTATAAAATCACGAAGAAATAAAATATTGGGAAAACAAAACTGAATGTAAAAATAACAGCTATGAAACTGAAAACATGTAAATATAATTTATAAATTACTAGATTAACTTAATACTTCATATGGAAATTACTATGGTCGCTTTTATTAGCGGTCGAGGTAGCTGAGTTGCTTAGGATAGAAATATTATATAACATTAATTGTAATAGACCTATCTAATAACTATCGCCAATTTTGTTTTTTGAGATGTGAAACACGAGAATCTAAGATATATTGCCATTTATATCTTAAATTCACGATATTAAAGTGGTTTTTAACTATCGATTGTAATAAAAAGTGCGTCGAATGTTGATGACGTCACAAGCAAGTATTTCATACAACGTCCGATACTAAGTGTGAGATCTATATAGCGAACTTTGACTTTGCTTAGACTTAAGACATGATTAAAACGAGACAGATTTATGTTACTCACTTATGTCCATCTCGTTTTAACTCTAAAGTAAAGTCTGAGCCAAGTCAAAGTACGCTCTATAGATCTCAGCCTTAAGCGCGCGTTTTGATGTTAGCAAAAAAGTTGCTGATTTGACAAGTTGTCAAATGGCCAAGTGAGTGGTACCTGTTGTTCGGATGAGGCGGAGAGTGCGGGGAGTGCGGAGGGCGCGGAGGGCGCGGCGGGCGCGTGCGGCGGCGGCGAGGGCGCGCGCGCGCAGACTTCGTCCATGAGGCACGCCACGGCGCGGTAACTCGAGACCAGCTGCAGCGGCTGCGCACATCAGCACTTTGGCATCGCTGCTCATGTCCCCATTAGCAGCGACACCAAATTACCAACACCACACTCACACACCCTCCACCCTTTCAGCTGGGTGACATCAATGAAAAGGAGACGGTTCAGATTTGTATGGGCCGTGGGACTGGTCTTTGTACAAGTAGTGAAAAGAAAGAAAATAAAATATCAAACCAGATTTGACTGTTTGAATCCACGAAGTCGTCCTATTTTCAGTGGTGAAGTTATTCAATCCTTTCGCGATTAGCAACACTAAACATGAGTAGATAACAATAGCGGATTCATATTTTTGACGTTTTCTATCAAGTGTCAAATATTATGAAAGAAAACTAACACGGTGACTCACTCACTTGTCAGAGATGACATTTTTGACACGTTTCGCACCTACTGTTTTTTTAACCTTCTCCTTTGTGTTGTGTTGACGTGACTTGAGTATTACCCTCGCAAAATGGAACCTTTTTCCATATTTAATTTATTAATTGGTTACAATACAATGACGTGAATCTCCGTCAGGGCATTGCAATGGGTTGCATTTTTGCTCGGTTTTTAAATTAAAGTTGAATCAATAAAATATAATACAATTACATACAACTGTTAATGATACTAACCATAATAAGAGCTGTTAGCAAGTTACAAATCAAATGATTTATTATTAAAATAAATTTTTGCAAGTGTTTTTGAATCGTCAAGTCTACTCGATGGATGGTTTCTATGACCTGACGGATTCATATACATTAGTGTACCTACTGTTAAGTATATGTCACCGTAAGATTGTAAAAACCGTTAGATTATAATCTAACTCGCGAAATTGTAAACTGTAGAAAGATTACAATATAACGCATTATTTTTCGGTAGATTGTAATCTGTTAGGTATATTAACCCGATAGAACCTGAGTGCCAGGCACTACCTGAATAGTGTGTCGAACCCTAACCTAACCTACAAGTAAGAGACAAGAAAACGTAAATACAATGAATATTTCAAAAATTGACACTAAGAATCATTGAACGGTTCACAATCTTTCGACAGTTTACAATCTAACGAGATAAAAAGCGTTAGATTACAATCTAACGGTTTTTGCAATCTTACGGTGACATATACTATAAATGATTTATTTTAATACATATTTTAATATACTTAGTCATTTGAACGCTTGGGTATGTTTATAAAACAATAAAAAAATGTTGAACAACGGTAAATATCAATGTGTCAAATCGATTAAAACTTCTTCACAAACAAAGTCGATTCTTATCAAAAATCTAATCTGCCAAAAGTAAAATAAATGATTGGACAGAGATTTGTATGGAATGCCATTCCTAGAACCACACAAGCAATTCCGAAAAGAAACAGCAAGAAAAAGAGGGTTGCTCTTTTTATACTCTTTGTTCGGTTTTTGGTATTATATATATTCTTTTTAGTTCATTAGTGATTATTAAATATAATCTCTTTCAAAAACACATACGTTTTAGATAGTTTTAAGTATAATAACTATTTTAAATTATTTATTACAGGAAAAAGCACATCACAATCCAATATTTCATACAACTAAGCGCGAGTTTTGTAAAAACGCGAAAATATTGCACCAATACTATTAGTACCTTACTGCAGCGGCCAGCAAAACAGGCATTGAAGGACGAACGTGTAAATATACGTATGACGACGATACGTAAGTCCATCAATGCCTAGTTGTGGCCAAGGCTTGTATATTACTTTTCTCAAATAATACGCGGAAATTAAAACTAAGTAGTACCTAGACAGAACTTCGATTTCGATTTTCTTTCATTCTTCCATTGAACAAAATGTTCATAGGTTTTAAATTATTTTTCTTTCCATTTTGGCGGTAACAAGTATTCTATTACGCCTCTTGCCGCCTCTTGAATTTCAGGTGGCGTTAAAGTAAGTTAGACACTCAGTGTCTTCACTTGAACTCATTTTGTCAAATACATTTCAAAATCAATGACGAACAACGAACAACAATAATTTTCCCGCGTTCAAGTGTTCGAATTTGTTTTTTTTTTCAATAAAAAGCTTTCTATTTGCAACCAATTCGAAATTTAAATAAAATCTTTGATAAGTAACCTGCTTGGTTGCCATGTTTCGGAGTAAAAGATCGTTCCATTTTTAAATTACACGACTGATATGAATTTACTATGTAATTTATTTGGTCGCTAAACCACGACAGATATGGATTTTCATACAACTTTACCCGGCGGCGCTGCTCGCATGTATTTGGCTAGTACAGCAAGTTCGATTTATCTCGAAGAAGGTTGTCAAAATAATGCTCAAATTTCCAAGCATGTTTGAGAAATAATAATTTTCGCAATTTCCTATTGATGTAGACCCCTAAATACCTCATCATTATTTTTTTGAGATGTGACACACGAAGGACTATGGGCTTTTGTATTCAATTACGGTTAGAGAAATAAAATGATGGAAAACATAATGACATGGAATGAAAAAAAATTAGAATATACCTAGTAGGTACGATTATTAATTTACTGGAGTAAACCAGCGTTTACAGTATTGGATAGAAGCAGGCGTTACTTTGCGGAACTTGGAACTTTTGGTCACTTTCGTTAATGGTTGTGGTAGCATAGTTAGGTTAAAAACATTTAAGTAGTTGTTTTAATCTATTGCCTATATCCAAAAAAGGAGGATAAAAAGGAGTTGTATAAAAATATATATTATATTGGCATAAATATATGTAGAGTAGTCCCGAAAAAGTACATCAATAAAAGCAGTGTATGTTATTTTTCACAAACAAAATATATAACATATTATACATAATATATCTAAATAGTAATTAAAGGATCATTGTCAATGTGTAAGGTCACAAATAGCAACATTCGAATGCAACAAATAGGTAAAATATTCCCTTGCCAAGGTTATATAGAAAGAACATTGCAAATGGTGTGACAATAGGGATTATTAACACGAGCGATCGCACTACGAACACGTCGCATGACTCATATACCTTGGGATCGACTGCGACCGCCGACTGGGAAGTCGAAGAAGTAGTATTGCAACTGGCCACAACCTCTGGTGTTGTGATGCAACTAAAGGGTATGGCGGAATCCACCTGCAAAATAAAACATTAATTATTTATATACAGACCAATACAAAATTGTTGTTTACAGACAATACTAAATTACTCCTACCTCTTTATCCTTGAAAGAAGACAATTTCTTTTTTATGTTGTCTGTTTTTTCTGGACTGTCACTATAGAGCAGCATTTTAAGAGCGTTTTTGTTCAAGCCTTCCTTTTTCGCACTAACGCTAGCTTGTGGCTGTTTAAAATTTTTTTTGTTCTTTTTAACCGGTTTATTTTCATTGCAAACTACAGCTGCGTTAGTAGAGTTAACTTCACTAACAATTTCGGTTACTTTAGGTGGTGGTTCATTTTTTTTATAAGGGTTTGTAAGAAAACTTTGAGGGAATGTTAGAAGGATGTAAGCATTATTTGGAAGTTCGGCCACCATCGAACTGAATGTGCCGTTCGAGATGTTATTACCATCATATTTCGAAACAGTCAAGTTCGCTGGAGATTCATATGTTTCGATGTTCATTTCTTCCTCCACTTTTTGATACATTATTTCAGAGACAGCTTCTTCAGTTCTTGGCGGAGATTTATGTGCAATATCAGTGTTGGTATAACAATTATCGTCGTTGTTATTAATTTCAAATTTTTCAATAAGTTTTTTTTGTTGAGCAACGTATTCAGTAAAAGAATTTGAATCATCCATAGCTCTGTCCTTAAAAGGAATATCGGCCATTTCTAAATCAGTTTCAATAGAATTCTCTTTCTTGATAATTTCGACATTTAAACCACTACGATTTTCGACGAGTTTAGAAGGCGAGTCTGGTTTTTCAACATCAGAAATTCTTGATTCCTTTTCGATTCTACCATGTACCTTGACGGTTTTCTTCAAAACAGATGTATGATTGATTTCATTCACTTTAGTTAACTTTTTGTCTCTTCTTGCATTTTTTGTGTTTTTTTGCAATTTTTGGATAGGTTTTCCAACATCTCTGCACGTGTCATCAGTTGTGCATAGCGACTTGCCCACAGTTAAATTTCTAAAATTTCTTGGGCTTTCTTTTATTTTTCTAGGTGCTAATAAATCATTTCCTACTTTTTCTCTATAATGTCTTCTTAAGCTTATATCACTTTCGTTATCATTAGTAAAGTCTTCTTTATCTTCAACATTATCACATTTGAGTTTATTAATAGATGTATCTTTTAACCTTAAATTTTTACCATTATTGCTATTTAATTTATCACCCTTGTAAATTTCCATATTCCTAACTACAGTAACGTCATAATTGTTCCGTGTAGGTTCCGTGGTAAGTGCAGCTGTCACTTTTTGGATATTATTATCAAAAATATTGATTTTGTTCTGTAAAAGTTTAGTATCCGTTGTTGTTACACCACATTCCCTTACAAAACTGTTCATATTTTCATTGCTCGTGGATGCCCGATAAGAATAACGATCCAAGCCTTCGTACCAATTATTGACCGTGTTGACCCATTTGACACTATTTCGTTCTTCTTTCTTATTCTTGGTTGGGTTGGATTTCGGGGGCGGCGGTATGGTCGCGGCGGTCGGGCCGCGCGGTCTGTCGCGCGACGCACCACCGCCCGCCCGGGCCGTGTCCGCGACGCACAGCGCGCTCATGAGGCGGGCCTGCGGGGAGGCGGGGCGGTGCGCGGGGGTGTGAGTGCGGGGGGCGGGGGACGCGGTACGCACCTGGTTGGAGGCGGTTGTGGTGGTGACCGCGCGGCCCGAGCACACGCTGCCGCTGCCTATCTCGAGAGTCGCGCGCGCCGTGTACGTCATGGGGAACATCGGCTTACTCCGTCTGTGGACAATTTTCACTTTTCACGCATACATCGTACGCCTATAAAGTAAACATTTTCGTTTTGAATGGTAACGTGGTAATTTTTTTTTTCATAAGCTTAGGTTATTTTAACACTACTTAGGAGCCTTTCAACACGGCTGGCAGTAGTAGTTTGCAGTAGATGTGTACCTGGTGAGCACGTCCAGCTCCTGCGCGGGCGGCGGCGGCTGTTGCGGCGGGCTGGCGTCGCCTGTAGATACGCGGCGCTCGGCCAGCGGCGGCGGGTTCACGCAGCGCACTGTGGCCAGGTAGCCGCCGCGCGACGATCCCACGCCTGCCTCCTCGCCCAGCAGGAACGCTGCACAAAACCAGTCGCTAGCTCACGCAGCTTTATGAATTTAGGATATGTTGTGCGATTTTATCCAATAACCTTTTGGCAACGCACAACAGACCCTCCAACTGGGGTTTAAGTGCGGAAACCTGTCCAGCAGGAAGAACCTTTTGGCTGTTTTATGCGATTGTGTGTTTTTTGAATCCGCCATAATGAACATTAGATTTATTTAAATAATTAGTCTAAACGTTCCGCTGGTCATATACGGAATAATATTGTGGTATTGGGTGCAAAATTGGCGGACATGACTATCGAAAATTTTTACCTCAACATAGATGATAGAAGGTCTCAAATCTCAACACAAAACCAAAAATACATATTATGTAAATATCCTGTTTTTAAGTATTCAATTTATACTAATAGGTGTTACGCACATGTGTCGACGCCGGAGGGCAGGCTGCCGCCGTGCAGCGCGCGCGCGGACACGGTACCGGACGCAGGCGCGGGCGCGTGCTGCGCGTGCGCGCGCCCTCGTCGCGGCGCCGCCTCGCCCGCCATCGCCGCCACGAGGTCCTGCACACACGGAGCTCTTCACTAAACCGTTACTACGTACTATTATAATCCGCTACAAGTCTACATCCACTAATCCATATCGAATGTGGATTCATGTTTTTGATATAATTATAATATAGTGCGGCTTGGCAGACTGCACACATATTGGAGAACATTATGAAGAATTTTCAGTCATGCAGTTTTCCTCACAATGTCTTCTTCTCAACAGCAAAAAATTGTTATCAGCAACACGCTTTTATAATCTGTCAAACTTATTTGCCCTGGTGGCCAAAATTGCAAGTAACTAATTTTTTATACGACTGCCTGAAAAAAGGAGTATATTGTTCCATTCGAGGGGGATTTTTTATTACACGACTGCCCAAAAAAGAAGTGTTATGTTTTCATGGTTCGTGTATGTATGTGTGTATACGGCAGAGCAGTCGTATTTTTTAATAATTTGATTATATGTATTCACTTGTTTGGTGCCTCTGTTTAGTTTTTGATTTTATTTTATTTTCCACTTTCTAGCGACGCTGTCACCGGGTCAGTTTAGTTTGTAGGACTATACCTATACTTAGCTTGTCGGCTTAATTCTGTAGTACCAAATCTCGAGAAAGTGGAAATGGGTTAGCCCGGATAGTGTGACTAAAAATGAGATTGACTTTATCATGACGGATTCACATACCCAAAAACAACCGTTTAGCTGGCAGAGATCTTGGCGAAACTAAAACTAAACTAAAAAGCAGGACAAACTGTGTTGCTATTGCTATGAAATGAAATAATTTATTTATTTCATGTAGGACTATTTGTGCCACTTATGAAATTTCAAGACTCATCCCATAATGCTTTGTTCTCCAGAAAGGGATTTAGACCAATCAATTCAGTTCATTTCAGAGATTGTGTACAACAGAATCAGCACCGGTTTTCTCACTCACCTGTAGACTAGAGTGGTGTTCGCGTCGCGCGCGCGCGCGCCTCGCGTTCCTGCCGGCGCCCAGGCGCGCGGCTGCCTCGCACGCCTGCTCGTCTTGCTCAACTTCTTCCAATAATTCCTGTAATTACATGTATGTATGTAGGACGGCTCCTTGCTCTACGACCTCCGATGAGGTCCCGGGTTCGAGTCCCGGGTCGGGCCATAATTAAGTATTGGGTTTTTCTGACTAGAAATTCTCAGTACTAGCCCGGAGGGGAGTTGGCGGCTTTTCACCACCGTTTCCTATGAGAGTGGAGGCCTGTGCGCAGCAGTGGGACGTTATTGGGTTGTTGTGGTGGTGTGGTATGTAGGACGCAGGTACATAGACTAGTTTTCCTAAGAGTATTAGATTAGGCCAGCCATACGCGGACAGCTTGAAACAGTCAGGATTGACTGACTGCTGCTGTTGAGGTGTCTACTGCGTACACACATAACTACATGAAACAGCTCGAGCAGTTGCGACTGCTTCGGGTGGTTTGCAGCAGTTATCAATGGTAGCTTCAAGCTGTTTACTATGATTACTTGAGCGGCCCGTGTATGTTGATCACTGGCTAACTTCTCGAGCAGTCCGTGTATGGGCGGCTTTAGACAGAGTAAATAAATCGCAGAAACATTTTTACCCGTTGCCAACGTGAGCGACAAACACGACACCGCGACTCGAGGCCTACGTTATCGCGTTAACAAGTAGAAAAGTGCGGTGGCCGTTGGAGGTTTGGAGCTCCAACAGCCGTCGTAACTTCCGAAGTTATAGAGTGGAGACGGAGTACAAGTAATCGTAGCGAGAGGGGCTTCTAGTAAGAGATGAGGGTGGTGGGAAGTGGATGAGGAAGGCCAAGGACCTTGATAATAATTAATGTCAATCTTGAATGCCTACGCCATTCTGTTGTAACTTCCAAAGTAATTTGTATGCTTTATCATTTCATTTATATTGTACGAACCTTAAAAAGACTACTCTTGCCCTCGCGGTCTTTAGGGCATTTGTACGTGATAGCCTCATCGAGCAGAGCGCGCAGTTGTCCGTCGTCGAGAGTCTCTACGTGTTTATTGTTCTGAAACAAAATATAATAAGCTTAATGCTTAGTTCATATTTATAGGACTATCGCCAGAATCGGCTGCACGGCACGGCAGGAGCCGTTTTCTCGGGTAACAGTTAACACAACAATACAGAACACACTTTGGCATATGTAATATGTATTGTATTCCAGTGGTCGCCAAGCACTTCATCCGCGTACAATTTCTGATTTCCTATGAGATTATAAAAATTTTCCGCTGCAAAAGGCCTATCTATAGAGGCTATACATCTAAACTAATAAGTATTATATTAGTTTAGATGTATAGCCTAAATGCGAAAATTTGGATGGATTGATGTTTGTTACTCAATCACGCTAGAACGCCCCAACTGGATCAATTTTGACACAGAGATTGATTAAAGTCTGAGTCTGAGGAAAATGAAAGAGTTACCGCGGGAACCAAACATCCTCAATTCACGCGGACGAAGTCGCGGGCATCCGATAGTAATATATAGCTTATGCAGGTTTTTATTATTTAAAACTAATAACCTAAATGCTGATTTCCATATCTCTAACTGTAAAATATAGAACTTTCATACTAACTTTCAACCCCCATTTCACCCCCTTTAGGATAGATTTTCCCGGAAAGGAATAATTCTGTGGTACTTAAGCTCAAGTCGTGAATCGTGAGTCATTCAAGGTCTCATCATTCACTGAACTTCTTTATTTATGACTTGTGCAGTGCAGACTCGACATCATCATCATAATAAAGCCCTGGTCAGACAAAACGCCGCACAATACGAAAAGGCGTTACACTGAACGTGCGACGGCATCGAAATTCGAATGAGAGGTCTCTGAGATTTGTTGAATGAGCGAATGGAGGACTTCGACCTCGAAGTCCTCGATTCGAGGGGAATAAGAGTTCCTGACCAAATTTCGGCCTTGGCAGCTAATCTCAACGGCAGCTAGTCAACTAAGCACAAGATTCAACAAGTGTGGGTAAATACAGGGCTCTATATTCTTCACTCTCATAGTGTGATAGGATAACAATCCGACAAAACACATTAAGTTGGTAACTAGACCAACGTGGTGGTAGTCAGAATAGAAACTATAAATTACGTCACACTGAGGAGCAAAGGCATTAACGTGGCTTTTTCGCGTGGCTCCACACTTCAGTTTCGTATTATCCCTACATACATTATTTATATGAGAAAGTGTGTTTTTTTTGGTTTGTCCTTCAATCAACACAGAAACGAATCGACTTGATTTTTGCAATGGTTAATAAATTAGGGCGTTGAGTGACACAGGCTATTTTTTTATCTGGGAAAATAAGAGATTCTCCGGTATTTTTAAAATCAAAATTCGTGCCGATGAGTTTGCGGGCATCACCTAGTAACTGCGTCTTCTGTGTCACTGCGGTAACGCGTTGTGTGTGATTAGGGCTTAATTATATGCCGCAGGTTCATGGAGACGACGGTACGATAAGCAGTTTGTTAATTAATGCTTATGATGTCAGTTCATTACGAAACTTGTCGGAAACAAAAAATAATAACTTAAGTAAGTAGGCAATACATTGCGAAACTCTTTGTAGGTATTGTATTTTTGATTTTACATTTTAGGTCAGAGCCCGACTAACACAAGGTGAGCTAATGCGGTACATAACTCACACTGCGGAGTGCGGCATGATGCTACACGTAACAGTTGGACGTCTCATTTCATTTGGAAATCCAACAATCGTCTGCTTATCTTTAACTTGTCTGTAGGTACTCTGTATGTGTCATTCCTATGCATAAGTACCTATAAACCCGAAGGCATTTACAACAACGTCATCCCTGGCGCAGTAGAGTGCTTTGCTATTTGGAACGTCTTGGATTCGATCACCGGCTGCGGGAGGGGAAATTGGTGTAGTCTGGTAGGGTAGGATGCCCCGACTGTGACTAGTATAGTCTGGTATAATCTTCGAGACAGCCAACCCAATTTTGTCAGACAAGTAAATAAGATAATTTAATATAATATGCAGTGACCCCTGAGGGCGGTTTTTATACCGAGAAAACTAAGTAAAAGTCACAGTCAAAAGCTAGCTAAAAATTAAGTACTTACAACATCACTGAAAACTTGTGTTTCGATAAATAAGGCAGATAGTAGGTAGATAGATAGATAAAACTCTTTATTGCACACACTTAAAACAGAGACAATACACAAGAAGGTTAAAAGATAATACAGAAGGGTGCAAAGTGGCAAAGGCGGTCTTATTGCTAAAGAAATCTCTTCCGGACAACTTTTGTGGAGAGGAGATACAGATATAATAAATATAATTGAAATAAGGAAATTGTTTACACTGTGATAAATGACGATAAATAATCAACGGTTACGTAATTCAATTATGGCGAATAGAATTTGTATAGTGTGATACTCGTAGGTATCAACATGGTGACAAATGACATCGCGTGTATCGACAAGGTCAGCGTATGAATTAAGCAGCTGCATTATATCCTTCAGCTGAAAGTCCTGTTCACTGAGGCCACAGTCGATTTCAAGATGTTTGTCTTTATAGAATCGTCATAGCCTCAAGACCTAGAAAGTAGAAACCGAGTGGAAAGAATGCAGAGGCGTGAGGTTAAGGTATAGTTCGCGCGCGAATTGAATGCAGGGTAAATGTATGGTGACACATACAATTAACCTGCATTCAACTCGCGCGCGAACTGTATATTTATATCACCTTGAACTCTGCTTATTTACTTACATTGCCATACATGACAATACTTCAAGAAAAAAAATACTAGATTTATTTATCAAGAGAGCTAAAGATTACTCAAGACCGAAAGAATAGAAATAATTTATGCAGGTAAGTAATTATTCATTCGTTCGTGATCGTATTATAATTATTTATGTGGTATGACTGCCTCGTTGGTCTAGTGGTTAGCATGTTCGACTGCGGCCGACGAGGTCCCGGGTTCGAATCCCGGGTCGGGCCATAATTAAGTATTGGGTTTTTCTGACAAGAAATTCTTAGTACTATCCCAGAGTTCGGAACATGGTGGTGTTTCACCCCCGTGCCTCGGAGAGCACGTAAAGCCGTCGGTCCTGCGCCTGATCTCTTTCCGGTCGTGTCGGATTTTCCGTCCCAACGGGCTATGAGAGTAAAGGAACCTGTGTTTGCGCGCACACCTAGTGCACTATAACTTGTCCCGCACAGATGACTAATCTCTCTGGAGATTGGCCGCCGCGTGGCCGAAATTCGGTCGGGAGGACATTATTATTATTATTAGTAGAATAGGGTTGAGTTTTGTTTTGGAACGTTTTTTTCAATAAGTGAAAGTTTTTGGTCAAAAATGTTCAGCCTAGATCTAATGCCTGGGACATCCATACTAATATTATAAATATTAAACAATAGGGAACTAGGTCAATGTGGTTCAATGACTATAGAAAATTATAAAAACCAATGTTTGTTGCAGGTCGCGTAACTAATTCCGTGATTATGTTCCGGTCGATTGGATGCTGAATCATTAAATTCAAGGACCTTCGCGCGGGATCGCGCAAATCTTAAAATATTCTAACCGTTGTCATGGCAGTGCTATTACGAGGATGAATTAATATAATAACTCTATAGTATAGCTAGCACAAACGGCTGTGGATTATGAGGTTCTGGATTCGACGCTGGTGTCGGGGTTTTTGAATAAAATTAAAAAAGCTAACGCCATTGTCAAAAAACCAACAGAATCAAAATAAATGGCATGATTTATTTATAATTACCTATAATACCTTAGCCCGTAGTTATCTGTATAAGCCCGCGGCATATACCTAGCTACCATAGATGGATTAGTAGTAATAATAATGCTTTTTCGGATGCATTTGCGTCGTTGTCGCAAATTCAGTAGGTGATAAATAGGCACTAAAGGCACCTACAGTCCTACAGGCTAAGCACTCGAGGTCGATAGTCGGTAATAAAAGAGCTACTCACAAAAATAATTATATACAAACATAATGTATGGGTGTGGCTATGTCTGCTATGAGACCGGGTTCCTATATCAGGTAAGTATTTTACTATCACACGTAACAAAAAAGTAAGATAATAAGTAAATGAATATTGAATGCAGAAGATTTCTATTGACGAGCTATTGTACCAATAAAGTGGAAGTGCAAAATAAAAATTCTTTCCAAAAAACCGACTTCCAAAGCCAATGTAAAGTAAAAAATAATTTTGATTTCTACACACTATGTTGAAGTCGGGCGAGCCTCACGCGTCAACTATGCCTATCTTTGTTATACTCGCCCGACTTCAACATAGTGTGTAGAAATCAAAATTATTTTTTACTTTACAGTGGCTTTGGAAGTCGGTTTTTTGGAAAGAATTTTTATTTTTAACTTTTTAATGTACTCTAAATCCCTACGGCTTAGGATTGCAGTACCGTGCAGCATCAGAGTTGAGGAGTTGGAAATTGGGTTTAAGTATGAAGTCGTTGCTTGACACCTACAATATTAATTCACCATAAAAAAATCCTAAACCACTATGTTTAAGGAGTTCTGTACCCTGCAGCGTCAGGGTTGAGGAGTTGGGACTTGGGTTCAAGTATGAAGTCGTTGCTTGACACCTACAATATTAACTCATCATAAAAAAATCTTAAATCGCTATTTTTGAGGAGTTCTGTACCCTACAGCGTCAGGGATGAGGAGTTGGGACTCAGTTGTATCGTATACACGTGACTTGATACCTACTATATTAATTCACCATCAAAATTTTCTAACTCACTAGTTTTGATGATTTCATGTATTACGGTACACCTACAGCATCAGGATTGTGGATTTGGAGTCAGAATTTTTTATGGGACCACCTCGTGAGCTTCCTCTAACCAATGAAAAAAAAAATTCAAAAAAGTTCAAATCGGTTTAGAAACCACGGAGATATGCACCGACATACATTAAAAAAAGAAAAAAAAAGATACGCGCCGAATTGAGAACCTCCTCCTTTTTTGGAAGTCGGTTAATAAGTTCTTGTGTTTCGAAGTAGTTTCGTATGAAAAGAAAATATTAAAACAGTTATAAGAAAGTAATCAGTGAAATAGCTTCTATCAAGAAATACCAACGTAACTTACTGTTAGAATCATGTAATAATTTATCATTAGACTGAATACATTTAAACTTAATAGTAGAAATTACGGTACTTTCTTTTACCACAAACATATGAAATAAGTATTATGTATTATTTGAAGACTGATTTTACCTATAGGTAGGTACGCATTACATTCATTATACAAAAAAAAAAATCATGTCGTTGTTCGTACTTCGTAGCATGGCGTAGTCATTCGGGTGCAAACGTACCCGAAATGCTACGCGACTGCTTGGTTTGCAAATGACTAGGTTAGACCCTTTTGTGGAACTGAGGAGTGGGGATGAGTCAAATTATGAGATAAGGGACATTGCACACACTCTTTATCAAGTAATTAATTTAGTCAATGCGATCATTATTAGCTAAAAATCTATATCTATACTTCTATACTATAATATTATAAATGCTAAAGTTTGGATGAATGGATGGATGGATGTTTGTTACTCATTCTCGCCAGATCGGCTGAACGGATCTGGATAAGGCACAGAGATAGATTATAGTCTGGAATAACACATTTACAACACAACAGAGTTCCCGCGGGAACCGACAAACCTCAATCCACGCGGACGAAGTCGCGGGCATTAGCTTAAACAATTAAACCCAAAAAACGGGAAACAATACATTAATAATATTCAGAATTCAGATACAACGAATTCTTATTAAAACTTCTTGTTATTAAAACGGTACACAGTTCTGCTTGGTGATAACGCGAACGGCGAGAAAGGCCTGACTGCTGGTTGCTGATGATAAAACCTACATTTTTTAGTTTTTTTTATGAACCTCGTTTGACTGCTCGTTTTTGTTATAATTAAAATTCAAATTAGTAAGTCATATCAAATGAAAATATAACTTAATTCTGTATTGCTTACAAAGTTTATAACAAAGTGAAGACCAAGGTGACCCAAGGCTATAATTATTGAGGGTAGGTGACAGGCGCTTGCAAAGGTCACGGTCGGGCTAGGAGCGAGCGAGGACATCCGGGAGTTTACGGAGATCGATGGTGCGCCGCTTTATCTCATAATTTAGACCTGGCTATTGCTGTCTCGAGCGTGCTTGAGCGGTCTGACTAACGAGATATCCTTACTAATATTATAAACGCGAAAGTTTGTAAGTATGGATGAAATTTGGCACAGAGATAGATTATAGTCTGGAATAACATATAGGCTACTTTTTATCCCGGAAAATTAAACAGTTCCCGCGGGAACCAAAAAACCTCAATCCACGCGGACAAAGCTAGCGTATTTACAAACAGTAAGTACAGTGCACTAGGTGATTTCTCATTTAATTTACTAGCTTATTCCGGTGACTACATAACAATTCATTTATTTTTTATTTATTTGGGAATACAGTTTGAAGACCAAGTTAACATCCGCGTGGATTTACGTTATGTAAAGATTCCGTGGGAATTTATTAGAAGCCTTCATGAAGCGTGCATTGTTCAAGCAATAGTTAAGTATGTACTAGGTACATATTATGTTAAAGTTAAGTTCCCCAAATCAGTGGATCCATAAGCTTAGATGATACGTTAGTATTGAGTTGTAAGTAGGTATAATTAATAATATAAGCAATATTAAATAACTAGCCCACGGCTTCGCTGGTGTGGCTCCGGGAAGAATAACTGAGTTTTTGTATTCACTTTTTAATCCTCTCCAAAATCACGACGATTCGGAATCCGGGGCTTTGTTGCTGCGGCATGTCGAAAAATACGATTTTATTCCTTGTTTACATCATGAAGAGAACCTTTGTGCAAAATCTCAGCTTTCTAGATCCATGGCTTTGGACAGGGCGTCCATGAGTTAGTGAGTGAGTGAGTCAGGTCGTATATTTTTATAGTATGTATTGACTATTTTGAGTGATAAAGATAAAATTTGTTGTACTATTCATACATTTTACATTACACAATACATATAGCCCCGTTTTTTACGTTTAAAAATATTTTTTATTCGTAGTTTTGCATAAATAATGTTATATTTTTTACAAAACCCACGAAATTTCCACAGAAGTACCTACTCCACCTCGTGCGGCAATCATCACAGCATTTCTTAAAATTTGAGCAGAAGAACCAAAGATGTGCAGGTTATTTTTATAATAACTTGCAGACGCTTGCCATGTGGCACCTGTCAATTGAGCATTACTAGAACAGTCAGAAGATTAAGGTATTAAGTAACTAATATTCACGCACAGCGGGCACCAGTGCTTAAGTGCGGAAAAGCCCAGAGGAAGAAGAAGAAGAAGTAGGTATTTGAATGGGTCTGAGTCTACTTGAGTGAATTTGCCCTTGTCCGTCCGTCTGTCTGTCAGAGCCTTATAACTTCTGAATTACTGAATGTAATTACTTCATATTTGAATATAATATGTATACCAATGTCCTCCAGCCGAATATGGCTTAAAAAAGTTATAAAAAATCTTTATTTCAGGGGGGCTCTCATAGAAACTAATGCGAAGTAAAATATTTTTTAAAGCGTTACATAGGGTTAATCAATTTAAAGATAATTAGAAATAGAGTCCAAAAATATATTTTTTTTAATTTTTCCCCAAAAATTGACGAAATGGGGGATTTTCAAAGTGGAGAATTTCTAACGTCCAAAGTTGACCTCAGAACTCTCAATTTTCTAAAAGGCTGAGCCTGAAACTTGATCAATTATTTGAATTATATCCTGTACTTGAACAATAAATACTAAAATTAGATAAATATTATAAGGAAACAAAATTATTTAATTTTTAATGAGCTTCAGTATTTTTAACAGAACTTCACAATGATGTCAATAGATGGCGCTAATGTTAAAAGTTAACTATTACAATATAGTTAAAACTATCTTATGGACACTGTGAGGTCTCAGTTCGGAGCGAACCACTAGTAATGTAATTATCAGCTTAAATGTCAGCTCATTTTTTTCATTCTTTTAATGACCTCCCTGGCGCAGTGGTGAGTACTGTGGTCTTACTGTGGGAGATCCCGGGTTCGATTGGTAGGATCAATTGGTAAATTATAATTTCGAATTCTCTCTGGTCTGATCTGGGGGGAAACTTCGGCCGTGGGCACCCCTACCGGCAAAGATGTACAGCTAAGCAATTTAGGGTACCGGTGCGATGCCGTGTAGAAACTAGAAACCGGTAGGGGTATGGGTAGCCAGGCAGCTCTATCAGCCTTATCGTCAGAGGTAATTACCTCCAGACTGGTTGACTGCTGCAGGGACAAACTAACCACCCTGGCCCGTAGCAACAAGGTGGTTCTTCGCTGGGTTCCAGGGCATATGGGTATAGCCGGCAATGAAAACGCCGATACCCTGGCTAAAACGGGCGCTAAGGTAAGGCAGATCGGACCAGAGCCAGTCTGCGGTATACCTAAAAGCCTGGTGCAGCTCACCCTGCTAACCTACTGCTTCTATGAAACACTCACTCGGTGGAGAAACTTACGTGGTCTAAACCATTCAAAGGCGCTAGTCAGAACCTTCAATAAGAAGGCCGCCTCCGAGGCGCTAGCGCTCAGCAGGAAAAACCTACGCATTTTAGCACGAGCTTTAACAGGTCACTGCGGTCTTAACAGACACATGTTTAACCTTAAGCTTAGGGACACGGATATCTGCAGACTATGCCAGGAATCCTGTGAGACTCCGATGCATATTATCTGCCAATGTCCCGCTCTAATGCATAAACGAAGCATCCATCTGGGCAAACATATTATTAACCCAGAGGATGCTTCCCGTATTCCAGTCAAGAAAATGCTGCTGTTCCTGACTGAAGCAGACATTGGCGAGGAAATTTAAAAATGGAGGTCATATCACAATAGATCGGAAACGGTCGCAGTGATACAGGACATAAGGGACTGAAACCTCAAAAGGAAAAGAAGAAAGAAGAAAGGGGTATGGGTTTAATATAACTGCCGTACCTACTCCTAACAAGTCAGCCTGCTACCATCTTAGACTGCATCATCACTTACCAATGGTAAGATATTTTTTTTTTATTCATTATAGGCTTACGCTTGACCACAATCACACCTGATGGGAAGTGATGATGTGGCCTAAGATGTAACGCGTTTACCTAGAAGATGCCTATTCACTCTTGATTTAAAGATACCCGGATTGTCGTCGTCGTCGTCGTCAACCGATGGACGTCCAATGCTGGACATAGGTCTCTTGTAGGGTCCTCCACAAGCCACGGTCTTGCGCCGCCTGGGGGTCCCAAAGTGCTGGAATGGCGACCCCGCACTGGAAGGCGTAGCGTCGGCAGACCCCCCACACGGTGGACAGACGACATCAAGAGAGTCGCAGGGAGTCGCTGGTTCCAGGCGGCGCAAGACCCGGATTGTAATTGGTGGGAAACACAGTTTTTGGTAGAGTATTCCAGACCCTAGCCATGCGAATGAGGAATGAACTGATGAACGTCTTGCGGTACGATGGTAGAAGGGTGAAGGAGGTACAATATCGAACAGCTCCTGAGCACACTCCCCGAAATATATCCTATAGAATACCGATAGGCCAGCTACCTTACGGCGGTGATCTAGAGACTGACGTTTCGCCAGAAGTGGTGAATCTTCGCCAATCAATCTCCTAGCCCGACGATCTACGGCGTCAAGAGCCGCCAGCTGATACTTAGCAGAGCCATCATAAAGGTGACTGCAGTACTCCATGCACGACCGAACCTGGGCTTGGTATAGGGTAACCAGTTGCCGTGGCGTGAAGTACTGCTTGACCTTGTTAAGTATGCCGAGTTTTTTGGCGGCTGTCTTGGCTTTCGCTTCGATTGACCTCCCGAAGTTGATGTTGGCCGTGATGTCAAGGCCTAGGAGATCAATGTGATCGGTAATGGGTACGGAAACATCTCGGAAAGTGGGAGTCAAGACGAAAGGACTCCGTTTCGCTGTGAGCAGACACGCCTGCGTTTTGGAGGCGTTAAACTCCACCAAATTGGCAACACCCCAATCTGAAACGAATTTCAGGGTAGAGTTCAACCGCTCAACCATCACCTCTCTGAGTTCATTGGTATCAGAACTATTTGCGCGTGGACTGGATATATATCTCTCCGTTACAGTACTGTCGTCTGCGTACCCAAGGATTCTGGGTTGCAACAGATCATTGATGTGTAACAGAAATAGTGTAGCGGAGAGAACAGACCCTTGAGGAACACCGGCATTAATTGCCATAAGATCCGACGAGCAGTCATCGATGACTACTCTGAAGGATCGATCACTCAAGAAATCAGATATCCAGTCGCACAAGCTTGGCGGGAGACCAAATGCTGGAAGCTTGGAAAGAAGGCTGTCATGCCAAACCCGGTTGCAGTCAAGGGCTAACTTATAGTGGAATAAAAACTAAAAAACTTTTGTGAAGAGCATATTGATGTTAGTAAGTATTTAGAACTAGCTGATGCCTGCGACTTTGTCCACGTGGATTGAGGCTCTTTAATTTTCCGGGATGAAAATTAGCCTATGTGTTATTCCAGACTATAATCTATCTCTGTGCCAAATTTAATCCGAATCTGTTCATCCATTCTGCTGTGATTGAGTAACAAACATTCATCCATCCAAACTTTCTAATTTATAATATTATAGTATATAGTATAGATAAATTAACTAAGCCTCTGATCTACCTAAAATAAATTAAACCTAACATAACATTCTCTTCATAAAACAACATGAAAATAAAAGCAATGAATCTGCAATGAAAAGCAATAAGGAAAATTACATCTAATACAGTGTGATGGGTTCTTTCAGTTAAATAAGAATAACACGGTTTACCCTCGAAATTTCAGTGTCAACCAAATAGAAAAAAATGTACCCCGCTGCACTCCCATCATCATCCGTAAGCAATAGACGACAAATTATGGACTATGGACGTAATACAAGACCTAAGAATAATACACATCGACTTTTACCAATAAATTATATAAGTACTATTACTTTGTTTATTTCGAAAGTTTTTACATTCCGAAACTGGGCAGAGCAAAAGTCAGGCTTACATGCAAATAAATTTGCAACTACAAAATATGATTTGACTCAAAGGCTTAGGCAGAATTACACTATCAGCTTTTGTATAGCCTACAGCCTCCTTTTAATGAAACCTCTCTTAACTATCGAACAAAAATAGTAATTACTAACTTTTAAGCAAGCAAACACTTACTTGTTTATAAATATGAGTGTTATTACTAGCTGTTTTAAAAGTTTAATTGCATAAAAAACATTTGAATTTGAATTCAAATTTGAAAGTTTAAAAGTAATCATAAAATCAATAATTACAATTTCGGAACTTTTGGTTACATGAAATAGTGTAACAATAACCAAACAGTAATTATTGTTAGTCTTTCTGTAATACGTGTTAGTTCTTCCGAAGTTTACTAAAGTTTTGTAGGCTTCTGTGCAATCAGAATTCTTTTTCATTAAATATTCATAGTTGTTGCTAAGCTTGTAATAGAAAGCAAGCTTGCTTTTTGTTATCTCAGTGGTTCAGGCATACCTACACCAATGCAGAACTGTAGTATGTGTTCTATTTCATACTGGAATTATGGCACTATAAATTTTCTATGTTATGACAGTTTAATAATCGATAATATGAAGTAAGTACTATCTTTCTGCATCAAGTTAGCAAAGTTACAACATAAATAACACTTTTTCAAGGCCCTTATTCTACAGAATATTAAAATGGAATTAAGTACTTAACATCAAACAAAGGCACACTAAGGCATGTATGTAGATGGTGTACAAGATACTACCAATGTTTCAATGTTCCAATGTTTGAAATTACTTCAATCCAATTTTATAACATTTATTTCCTTCGCCATTTTCGTTGTCAAAGGAAACTGATTAATAATTTGGATAAGGCATTGCTCTTTAAGATTTTTATTACCTTCAAATGAAATAAAATACATAGAGCTTTATGTTTCAAGTAGTGAGTAACTAAGTCATGAAACACCGCTGGTGGAATAAATAAAAAGGTCAACTCACCTCTACATCAACGTTGGCCCCCGCAGTTGTGGTTTTGTGTTCCGTATTAGAAGATTGATCTTTTATGTGGTTGTACGCTAATTTTGTATCTTCGACTGAGTTACTTGTTACGCTTTTATCCGGGGCTTTCGGTTCCTTATCATACTCCGGTGGAGGAGCCATCTTGAAGGAAGAGTAGACAGATGACACAAGTCGTATGACTTTTGCACACTGAAATCACTCTCACCTCTTTCCAAATATTATAATAATAAGCAAATTACGTTTTAAACCATTTCGGTAGAGTTCATCTACATTAAACCTAAAGTTCTAAAAGTCCACAAAAACGTCATTTTCAACATATTCCTGACATTTTCATTTTTCACGAAGTCACAAATTACAATTTTAATTTTTCAAAAAATATCTATGAAAAATATGGTGACGGATACAGACAAATAATTAAGAGCAGAGATTATGAGCATATCATACCAGAGACTATATTATCAGAATCAGAGACAAGTAACATAGGATGAATTAAAATCAGGGGGGTTACTATGAGCTCTTAAAGCAGGACAGACATTGAACTGCACTTAACTTCAAGGCACTAAACTGGTAGGCAGACACTGCATTGAACTGTGTTGCAGTTCAATTTCTGTCCTGCTTTAAGAGCTCATAGTAAACCCCCCAGGAATCAGAAAGCAGATTGCAGATTCCACAGGCAGATTCCGATAGAATAGAAATCAGTGGCTTGACTTTGATTTTATTGCCTTGGTCTATATTCCTTTCACTTTCTACGCTATACGCCAAACCACTTTTTTGATTTTTGTCAAAAAATTGTCAAAATCAGCTGAACGTGCGGTGAAAGCCTAGCAAACACACTTTCAAATATCTCGATTTTGGTTGAACTTTGAAAACCAATGTTACCCGCCTTGACTGGACTTGAACATCTGATGTTGAGTTTACGTTGAATCGATAATTGATAGAGAAGTTGGATCGTGTGTAGTCTACGTTTTTCACTTAATTGGACTATTGAATATTATAAATATTATATAATATTACACTACAGTCTACAGTTTAATAATATTATATATAATATTATTAAACTGTAGACTGTAGTGGACTATTCCTTTTATTCTGACACGGACTTTATGATTCCATCTTCTTTCACTTTCTGTCCTCATAAGGACTAGAATCCAGAGCCGTTTAACCAGTTAATTATGGGTATGTTCCGATGTACACTGCGAGCACAGTAAGGCGTGATGTCAATTTAGTATGCTGCGTGTGGCTATAAAGGAACGACTTTCCTTTATAGTTAACTATACTGGTTACTGTTTAAAACGGAACGCAGTTCAGCTGTTGATCACATTATCTGAACGAAAACGCCAGTGCTCCCAGTACCAAAAATGGCGACGATTTATAACCTCATATATTTCCCTAGGATAGTGCGGTAGTATACTGTCAGTCCATAACGGAACGAATTTCTCCCCAGTAAGAGCATGAACAATGCTCGCAGTGTAAATCGGAACATACCCTCTATCACTTTCTGTCACTGTCGTTGTCATTTTGACAGAGTGGAGACAACGGCGGGAACTATCAAACAATCCGAACGAAATACCCCAATGAAAATAAAAACTTAAATTCAATTAATTCTTTTGCGTTTAATTTATAATGAACAATAGTTTTCCCGGTATACAATTGTTTGCGGACACAGTTTTTGAATACCTGGAAACGATTATTCAAGATCCCAATAAGCAACGCAAGTATTGTCTAAACAAAATAATTATGTACCTACTTACAAAGTACGTTGGTAACACATAATTAACAATAAAACTGCAGTTTCAGACGAAGATTTATTGACACTACATTCAGTTTACGGATCTGTTTTTCAACGCGCTTTAGATGTTCTGGAAAAACACCCATTAGTTGAAACTTATTCCACTGTCAAGAAGGGTAGAGTTTTGATTGAAATTAAAGGAGAAAATGACCGATGTTACAGATTATTTCCACGGTTGAATTATTGTCCTTGTCGTGCGTTTAAACATCAAGTTATTGAAAAAAGATGTCAGATCACTTGCAAGCATGTTTTAGTTGGACAAATTGCTAGTATTTTAGGTAAGTAATTATAGGTACAATTAATTAGCGATGGGATGCATTGGGATGCAACCCATATCTACTCAATACTCAATTTGTTTATTCCATGTAGGACATACAAGTGTCTCTTATGTTAAGTCATGTTTTAAGTCTCCCCCGTGCCGGCTCGGAAAAAAAATCTACTGAGACAAACTGGCAAGATACTCAGCATCGGCTCTTTTTAAAAATCAAAATATTATATTAAGTAGGTATATATAACATACATTAGTGTATACCTACATTTTATATTATTTTTTATTTTTAAGAATAAATTTTTGCACATTTTGTTATATTTAACGACCTTTTTATATTTGATTAATTTTATTCTGCACAAAACAGAGCCACTATAATTTAAAATTTCCGAAGAAGCACCATCTATGAACACAATATTAAAGATAAAGGCCAAAGCAGTAGTTTGTAGGTAGGTTGAGCCCTTGTAACGAGTTACGAGGGATTGTGTGAAAAAGAATAAAAGAAAAATTTATTGTTTTACTTTTTTTTAGAAAATTACTATGAAAAGAAATCGTTAAGGGTGAAAGTCCTTTGAATGTGTATTTTTGCAGGTAAAACAGTGGACAGGGAGGTGACTCAGGAACAATATCTGATGTTGGTGCAGTCTATGTTTGATGTTGAATGACAATATGGATGAGGGCACTTCTCAATATTATTTCACAGCTTCCATGGATTCTGGGAAAACTTTGTACAGTCTGTTAAAAGCCATTCAATTCCAAGAGGTATGGTTGTCTTCTCAACTAATATAAAGAGAAAAGATTTGACTGTTTGTATGTAATGGATAAACTCAAAAACTACTCAACTGATTAAAAAAGTTCTTTCATCTATAGAAAGCTACATTATCAACCAGTCATATAGGCTATATTTTATTAATATTAATAATGTGAATTAAGTCTGAAAAACACTGCCTCGTTGGTCTAGTGGTTAGCATAGTCGACTGCGGATCACGAGGTCCTGGGTTCGATTCCCGGTCGGGCATAAAAGTTAGGTATTGCGTTTTTCAATTAAGAAATTCTCAGTGCCAACCCGGAGTTGGAAGTTGGCGGAGTTTCACCCCCGTGCCTCGGAGAGCACGTTAAGCCGTCAGTCCCGGTTATTATCACTAACATGATAGTAGTCGTTAAAGCCCGCCAACCCGCATTGGAGCAGCGTGGTGGGTCTAAGCTCTAATTCCCGCTCTCCTATGAGAGTGGAGGCCTGTGCCCAGCAGTGGGACGTTAATAGGCTGTAGTGATGATGATGAAGTCTGAAAAAATCGTCTCATATAAGAGCTTCTTTGGCGTGCGCTACATAAATAGAATGTATGGTGGAATAGTTTATCTCAAAAAGTCCACAACAGCATACATTTATCTTTTCAGGTTGACTCACAATCACCAATTTTATGATTTTAGGTGTTAAAAAAATGTTTTACTTCCGATGGTGTTTTTACCGACATAGTATTCTTACCTATCAAAATAAATGTTAGTCATCTAAAGTATTTAAGTAATTTAGGCAAAAATTGGTACCTGTGCAAAGCCGGGCGGGTCATTAGTTAGTTATATTTCGAAATCAGTAGAACAGATGGACTGTTGAAAGCCTAGCAGACAGACAGACTGACAGAAAATCAGACATTTACATTTGTAATATTAGTATGGAAGTTATCTGTAGGGAAATTTCTTATCCCTTATTCTGAGGAGCGTCTTAAAAAGGATCCCGCATAATAGTCAACCCATTTCATGTGTGAAATGTCAAAAAGTAGCCTAGTTTATAATTTAAAAATCTCTACACTAAAGAGATGTTTCTATATTCAATTTTAAGTAGGTATGTTAAGAAATGAATTTTAAAATTTAAAAAGATTTATATTTATTTGCAGTGTGCAGTATTTTGTGCTATGTCCGAGGGGCTAAAGCTGACAGTGGAAGAGGGTAAATGTGTGCAAGCCTCTGCTTATGTCCCCGCAGACAACTTCACTGAATATCACGTCAGGGACGATGTTGATGTTATGTTTAAAGTAAGAAGATTTTTACAAAGTTGGGCAAGTAATCCATACTAATATTATAAATGCGAAAGTGTGTCTGTCTGTCTGTCTGCTACGCTTTCACGGCCCATCTGTTCAACCGATTTTGATGAAATTTTGTACAGGGATAGGTTGTATCCCGGGGAAGAAAATAGGCTAAAAAAATTCAAAGGTTCCCGCGGGAATCGAAAAAACTTGGTCCACGCGGACGAAGTTGCGGGAATCATCTAGTAGGCAATAGGTAAGTCTAATGGCTGTTCCTGAGGGCTAAAACTAAAAGTAGCTTAATTATAATAATAGTCCAATTTCCAAACCTCACCAAAGGTTGGGATTCCAGACCAACTTCTCAAAGTCATTGAACTATAGATAGTTCTTAAATATTTAAGAATAGAATAGAATGGAATTTATTTTATTAGCTGACCCAACACATACTTAGTAAACATAGACCAAACACAGATAGTACTTAAAATCTAACATAAAATACTTAATTAACATCTAAAATGTGTCGTGCCAACGAAAGGGCCTGAACTCAGCTGAATGTTGTGAGTACAAAATGTAACCACAACGCTATTATTCTGTTAGGGCCAGAATGAGGGAAGTTCAGGTCAATTTTCTAATATTTTCTCGATTCCCGCGGGAACTCCTTAATTTTCCGGGATATAAGCTTTCGCTGTACCAAATTTCATCAAAATTGGTTGAATAGGTGGGTGGTGGGTTGAAAGCGTAGCAGACAGACAGACACACTTTCGCATTTATAATATTAGTATGGATATTTTGTATCCTTTCATATCATGTCACTTGCTTGCATCAAGCAGATTGAAAACAGCATAACTGCTGGTTAATATAATTTTAATATCAACCAGGTGTGTTAGTGTGGGCTTTATTCTTTTTCTTTTCAGATAAGCATAGCAGTATTAACTGAATGTCTCAATATATTTGGTGCTAGTGAAGAGTCCAGTTTAAAAATGTATTATAGAAGTGAGGGCTCTCCTTTGTTACTTGTGTGAGTATTTAACGTTTATTTCATCACTTTGATTCACCTTTTATACCCACAAAGACTTGACCTTGTACATGTCCATACAAGCTATCTCCACGGTTGACTCAACAATGCACTATGGTAAAGAACAATCTTTCCAATTGTGCATTGTTGAGTCAGTCTCCTGAAAATTCTCCGGTGTTTAAGTGAATATTGTAAGTTACAAGTGCAAAATACACACTGTACACCACATAGATTTACCTACTCCCGGGAACCAAAAAACCTTAATCCACGAGGACGAAGTCGCGGACATCAGCTAGTTGGGATATAAATCGATATCTGTGCCCTTAGTCTATAAGTTAACATTGTAATTTCGATTGATCGTATTCGAGCGTTTGAACGTATTGGCGTAAAAATAAAATGGACACAAATGCCATTGATTTAAAGTCACAAATTCAGTACAACCTCTTTTAATTTAGGAACATTCCCGTTTGGAGCGGTGGCTGTGAATGAATACACGAAGTTAATTATTTCTAAAACAGTGAAGTTAAGATTCATTTAACTTTGACGCCAATGTGTTAGAACACTAATACAATAAATCGAAATTGCATTGAGGCTTATTTTTAGATCTAGATCAATAAAAGAAAGAATAATCACAGTATATAATACTGTGATTATTCGGAGAATGTTTGGAGAAGCTTGTAAGCAATATATATAATATAATAAAAAATTGCAGTCATAGGGTCTGCCGATAGAAGTGAAAACTTACGTCACAACATGTCGGTGTCGCGAACCCATAAGATTTTCCCCTACTAAAAAGTGCTCAACGCGACTAAAGAAGTCTTTAGCACACGGCCAGGTATATACGTCATAATACTTCACAGCATGTCGGTGTTGCGAACCCATAAGATTTTCCCCTACCAAAAAGTGCTCAACGCGGCTAAAGAAGTTTTCACTTCAAAATTTGATCAGCTTGCAGCCTCAATCAGTGCACAATGTGATGACAGACTGTGAGATGTCCACACAAACAGCGGACTCAGTTCTGGAGCTCAGAGACGAAGATGCGTCCGAGGTAGCCAAGCTAGTGCTGAAAGCAAGCGCTTTCCTCGGCCTGTTAGCGGACCTCGAACGATCCTGTGACGTCATGGAGCTGAACCTTTCGCCAGACCACCCCAACGTTAGCATCGTTACCTATGGAATGCAGGTAATTCCTCATCATCACTCTGTAGGACGTCATAAGCTAGTGCTGAACACGTGCGCAATTTTTCAGCCTGCAGGCGGACCGGCGTGTAAAGAGATTCCGAACTTAGATCACCCCAATTTATTCTACATTACTTACGGAATGTAGGTGATTTTTGTAATACTAGTAGGTAATGTTCGGAAACTAAATTGGTACTAAATAAAGTGCTTTATAATGCTGTCCTTTCCATTTTGTTCTTTGCTTAATTGGGTAGCATTAATTTAAGATATTTCATTTTCATTTAGTTTATTATTAGCTTTGGCTAACGATTTTTGCTTTCTGCTTTGTTTTTAAGCTGCGGTTGTAGTCTGAGATCGTTGTGATATTATAAATTATGATACACAGCGTGTTATAGTATAATTACGTTAGTAAATTATATTTGACTGCACCGCAGGATAGGTCCTGTATCGAAGTGCCGAAGTCGTCTGATATGATGCAAAGCTTCAGCTGCTCGCAGGCTGTCACACTCAAGTACCAGTTGCCTCACATCCGTCTCATCATGAAGGCTCTGGCCATATCTTCCAAGGTAAGCCCATTGCATAGTATTTCTTACTAGCTGATGCCCGCGGCTACGTCCGCGTAGATTGAGGTTTTTTGGTTCCCGTGGGAACTCCTTAGTTTTCCGGGATAAAAAGTAGCTAGCCTATGATCTACCTCTGTGCCAAATTTCATCCAGATCCGTTCAGCCGTTCGGGCGTGATTGAGTAACAAACAGGCGCGAAAGTTTGGATGGATGTATGGATGGACCATACTATATATCCAAACTTTCGCATTTATTTGATTGATTGCTAAATACATAGTTGATGCCCGCGACTGTCTGCACAGCAATTATGATTCTCATCAAATCATGATTATAAAATGATTGCTGTGGGAACTCTCTAATTTAAGATAAAAAGTCTATTCATTTCTTCGCTATGTCAGCTTTGTGTTTAAATTTGATTTGAATTTTTAGAAAAGATAAAAGATTGTTAATTTATTTATTGACGAAGGTTTAATTAGGCTGATATTTGACTCATTCGATGTATTTCAGTCGGTTCGTTCTTTGGCGGGGATACGCCATATTGGAATTATTTGCATAAATACGAGTATTTTGACTTTGGTAAAACAGTCTCCTACTGGCAGACTCAGCGATTATTGAATACTTTTGTGTTTAGATCGCAATTTGATTTAGAGCTTAGCAGTAGCAACTGCAGTCTGATCAAATGGTTAATTTATTGTTGTTGTGATGCTTTGGCCAAGTTTTAATAATTAATTGTTTACATTAAATCTCTCGTGAAACCGCTACACGTTGTGACCATTCGCTCGTGCAAGTGTTGAAGAGAGTACAAACATATATATTTTTAAAGTAAATTTTATTATTTGCCCACTTCTGGAATTATGCTTACAAATTTCAGAAGTGGGATATAGCTCACGTTGCCTTGATTCACTTTGCCATCCGCACAGTTTTATTAAAGATTTTGTTTGAAATCATATTTTTAGAAGTACCTACATTAAAAATAGATTCAACAGTTTGTCATAATTTTTTTAGGGTTCCGTACCAAAATGGTAAAATGGAACCCTTATGGTGCGACTTTCTCCGTCTGTCTGTCCGTCTGTCCGTCTGTCCGTCCGTCACACTCGATTATTTCAGTAACTACCGAAGCTATCGACATGAAATTTGGAATAGTTGTGTATATTAGTGGCCCAAAGACACTGGAATTAAAAAAAATTGGAAATTATTTTTGTTCTTATTTAAAAAGGGGGGAAAATCTGAGGGTTGAAATTTAAAAGTGAGATAACTGTACTGTGTGGGGTATCATATGAAAGGGTTTACTTTGTACATTCTAAAACAGATTTTTAATTATTTTTAGTTATGATAGTTTTTGATTTATCGGGGAAAATGTCTAAAAAAATACCGTTCCCCCCCCCTTATCTCCGGAGTTTACCAATCGAAAAATTTGAAATAATTATGGTCAATAGGAATTTATGTATATTTTACAGGAAAACTATAGCCAATGCTCTACCTAGCATAGTTTTTTTGATATTAACAATAAACCTCTACAAACAAAGTTGGTCTTGCGGTTCATTAACAAAGGTAATTATTTATTAATAATGGTACGGAACCCTTCGTGCGCGAGTCCGACTCGCACTTGCCCGGTTTTTATTGAGTGATCGGTGGCTATTATTTTGATTGTTAGATGCCACCGAGTTTCTTGCTGGTTCTTCTCGCTAGGTTTGTGGCATTCCGAACCAGTGGTAGATTCGCTTTAAATTCTAAATGATGTGAAAGTACTCGTATTACTAAAGATAAAAAGTTTTGTGAGGTTAGTGTCTTTAACCTCAAAATATGTTTAGATTTGTGAAAGTAAATAAGTGATTCAGATTTCGAAGAGTGCATCGAATGAGGTGAGTCGTTTCCGTTTATTGAGTGATAATTCATGAGTGTTGATAAAGACTGAGAGTTCGGCAGTTTGACGATTTTTTTACATGTTATTATTAGCGAAGTAATCGTGAGCAGGAGCGGCCCAGGCATGACCGCCTAATCATGATTTCAGGCAAGAACGCCCCAGGCAAGAACGCCTGACTATGATTAGGGGCATGACGCCTGTTCACGATTTGGGGCATAATCGCCCGTGATATGACTTGAACACGAGGACGTGTTATTTGCAGGACGGCCGAACTGTCAGCTTTGTGTTTAAATTTGATTTGAATTTTTAGAAAAGATAAAAGATTATTAATTTATTTATTGACGAAGGTTTAATTAGGCTGATATTTGACTCATTCGATGTATTTCACTCGGTTCGTTCTTTGGCGGGGATACGCCATATTGGAATTATTTGCATAAATACGAGTATTTTGACTTTGGCAAAACAGTCTCCTACCGGCAGACTCAGCGATTATTGAATACTTTTGTGTTTAGATCGCAATTTGATTTAGAGCTTAGCAGTAGCAACTGCAGTCTGATCAAATGGTTAATTTATTGTTGTTGTGATGCTTTGGCCAAGTTTTAATAATTAATTGTTTACATTAAATCTCTCGTGAAACCGCTACACGTTGTTACCGTTCGCTCGTGCAAGTGTTGAAGAGAGTACAAACATATATTTTAAAGTAATTTTAACTATTTACCAACTTCTGGAATTATGCTTACAGCTATGATCGGTTTAGCGGTTGAGCCGTGGCAACGTAACAAATAGTTACTATAATTGTGTGGATGTGCGACTTATGAAAATGAGAGGACAAGGAAAGGAAAGAAGGACAGCTCTTCATTTGGATACCATGTAGCAATCATTTAATTCAATAAATAGCAATTTATGTGAATCGTTCTTCGTTTGTCATTAAAAACACTGACATGTCTAGGTTTTCTCGAGATAATTATGCTACAGGCGCCAGAATCCTCCCCATGCGAACGACTTAGACCTTTTTTTGACATTGAGGCATGCCACAAAATGTATCAAGAATCGACGAGACAGTACACTGTCGTATGGTAATAGACAGCCGATGATGGCCACAATATAAATGATTTCACATGTAGAATGCCGCATTTAGTTGACTTCGGCGTAAAACAGCCTTTACGATTGAAGTTAATAAATAATAATCTATTTGCAGTTGATAAGTTACTCAGCAACTTATTATTCTCAATAAATGCTATTCAATTTTAGATAGATTTCGAGGTGTAAAGTTAGTTACTGAAAGTAGGTAAACGCGACAGATGGTAGACTACCTATGACTACCAAAGAAACGGCTTGGCTACTACCTCTCTGGGCCACGGGAAATGTCTGCCATTATTTAGTACCTATGTAAAAAATTACAGACTATAATAATTATATTTATTGCTTTATAAAATCAAATGGTTATCTTTGTAGGTGGTGCTGAGATGCAGCTCTAATGGACTATTACTTCTTCAATTGAAATTAGAAAAGGATGATCAGCGGCAAATGTTTTCGGAGTTCCATATTGTGCCTTTACTTGACGACTATTAAACTACATATATGGATCATTTTAAATGTAAAGGCTATCGTCATATGCATATATAAAGCTGGTCCCACATCATCATTCAACGCATGTTTCAGGATTTGGCGAAAGATCTGTTTCTCTGTAAGAGTTTTGCAAGACATGCTATTAGAACTTAATATGGTTATCTCATACTAGATACAGGTGGCATATCTTTTGGCCAAAGACGTCGCCGTAAACCGATAAACGTATGATATTTTTGGATTAGGTAGTTATAAGTGAGCTTTTGGTTAAATAAAACGAAATATTGTGCAAAATATATTATTCTATATTTTAATATGTAGGTTTACCAAATTTTACATGCATCTTAGATATGGAATGTTACATTCATTTACCAGGCGTAGACAACGAAAATAACAACGTTACTAAAGGTGCAAACACATTGCTGTGGTATGTCGTGACGCGACAAAATCTGGAGTCAAGCACTTTGAATGACCTAGTTAGTTTAGTATGTCGCAACGCTCTCTCAACGATAGGTGGAAAATGACGCCGGATTATGGAATCACAGGTGGAGCGAGAAGGTTGTGGGATTATATACCGACCTACAGAAGTCCGCAGAACAAACTTCCAAATTATTTAACTGAATTAGTGGATAAGTCGTTCCGGTAGACACGGACGGTAAATTAGTTTAAATAATAACTCTGTCTATATACTGTACCACAATGCAATGTGATTGCAATTTTAGTGTGTTGACGACGTACTTAATTCCAAAACATCGATTAATTATAATGGGCCTGTATGTAATGAACTAATGAGTACTCACTAAAGGCTGTTTTACGTCATAACAACATGCGACAATGTGGCATGCTATAAATGAAAAAAAACGGTCTATAGCATTCTAGTAAATTATGCCGAAATAACATTTGCTATAGAGTTGGAATATTAGGGTACGACTGTCAGCCGACGATTCTAGCTATAGTATGTCTAGTGAAAGCTGAGTATTCAAAATGGCGGCATAGGAAAAGGTTCATTTTAGGCCCACTCTTGTACACTCTACCATGAATAGAGGAAAATACATAGATTGTATTAAAAATATAATAATTAAGAACAGTAAAGTAAATAACGAGCAAAAAAATTAAATGTATTTCAAGTTTTCGATACGTTTCCAAGATGGCAACCTGCAGCCATAGAGAAGGCAGTAGGCGCGAAATGTATCAAATCTCATTTCTGACAGTCACTGTCAAAATATCGTGCTTTTCTTTTGAAAACGTCAAAAAATATGAATCCGCCATTGTTACCCACTTATGTTTAGTGTTCCATAACTTGGAAAGATTAAATAATTTTACCACTGAAATTACGACGAATTCGTAGATTTGACCAATTAAAACTGGTCTAGTATTTTATTTTCCTTCATTTCTCTGCTTGTACAAGACTTGGCCTAAGCCCCATACAAATCTGAACCGTCTCCTTTATAAACGAAACTTTTGGGGCGTTCCCGAATTAAAGAAATCGACACATTTGATCGTTTTGCCCGTGTTGCATGTATCTAAAAAGTTTAAAAACATTAAATTATCCACTCAGCCTCCTGGCAAGCTTTCTTATATTTTAAGTTATTAAAGCATGCAGCCCTGTGGCTACGCGTAGATGTCGCAGTGTTGTTTTGGCGTAACATCACCTTAATCATATTAAAAAAAATATCCCTTAATAATATTATATTTTGGGATATTTTATAATTTTGAAGATTTACAAGAAAAGCTTAAATTATTTTTGATAACTCTTCCAAAAGATCTAAGGTTTTTAATAGATATTCAATTCCAACAACATTTAAATCTATATTTTTACATTCAAAACGATTTGAGATCGTTTTTTTTATATGAATCGTTTGATTAGTCTACACATTTGATCTAATATTATTACACTAATATTAGTCTTTAAATCAGTTCAGAATTGTCATTTAAATATTTACTTTATGTATATTTTATAAGTAAAATGCGATATTTACATAAATAAATTAAAGTACCATATGTTTTTAACAAATACTAATAATTATATTATTATTTAATAATAAATACACAAATATAATTATTATAAAAATGTTAAGTTCTCTGACTAAGTAATCAATTTCATCTAGTGGATTGTGACAAAAACAGAGTCAGCAAGAAAATTGCAAATTCTTCTTACAGCGATTTGTTTTCACCTAAACTATTTTTAAATAAATAAATCTTTATTTGTCATAAAAAGCTTACAATTTTTATCAACTTGAAACCCTGCCTCCTGTGGTAGTAAAAACTGTGTTACAGGAGACAGTAACACAGTATTGGCAGTAATATTTTTTATCTAATCTTTAAGTGTATTATTTTAAGGAATAAAGCTATTATAACCGGGTTCAATAGATTTCAAATTATAATTCTATCTTTGATTGGCGATTTAATGCTAAATTGCTATGAGCTGCTTTTGATATGAATAAAACACTAGCAGTTTATATTTGCGTGTTTCTGCAATAACTCTGATAAATATGAGGTGTTTTTTATCTCTTTAATTTTTACGTTGTTTAGCTCTAAAGTATATCTTATATAAAGTAGCCTAGCTTAAGCTTCTTGCACCAGTTTTCCTAAGCAAGTGTAAATAAACATTTTGACCTACTTAAAATTAAAAGCTTATGTAAAGGTTCTGTACAGAAAATGATTACTACGTAGATACAGTGGTACACATACAGTGCAAACCCATGACTTATAAAGCTGACATATAAATTAAGCAATAAAATTGGCCAAGCCATTTTTTATAATAATTATTTATGTTTTTATATAAACTAAGTAGGTATGTCAATCAAAGACACACTTTATGAAATAAATAGTGCTGTCATAATGGTACCCTCTTCACCACTTTAACGTACGTAGTAGGGATGACCAAACCATAAAACTGATTATAAACATATACAACTAAGCCAATCGATGTATGTATGAATGGATATAAATTATATCTACGATAACATGGCCCTTCCCTCCAACTTTCAAAACGTTTGAAAGTATGTAGGTATTTACAAAGCGCCACCAAGACTCACAACGCATGTGTGCGTGCTGAGACGGCTGTCAAACAAAAATACTACACACAAACGTAAATTGGAGAGGCACTGCACATAAAATGTATCATAACATCATCGTTACGAAGGTTCTGTTTTGGCCATCTCTACAAAAAACTAGACACACTTCCGCATTTATAATATTATTAGTATGGATAATATAGCTACGAACTTACGTTCTGTATGGCCATTTAAAAATGATGTTATCGTTGGTTTATAGTATGGAGATACCCAATCCTGCTTCAAATGAGCATGACGGTCAAGAACGTAGACCAAATTGAAGGTGCCAAAAGTGCAACCTTACCGGCACGCACCTGAATATTTTCGACCGGCATGTTAGACTAGAGGCCAATATAAATCACATTTTTTGATTACGATTCTGTTGCCGTATAACGACAAAGTTCATCATTAACAACGGTTGTGTTGGTTTGGCTGAATTCTTTGTATTCTGGCTGCGGCGATGGATTTTGGCCAATAGCGAGAGAGTGCTACCCAGAGGTGATTTCGATCGTTAACAATGTACTATGTAGCAACTTTTTTATTTTTTTCATATATGTCACCGTAAGATTGTAAAAACCGTAAGATTGTAATCTAACGCTTTTTTTCGATAGATTGTAAACAGTCTAAAGATTGTGAACCGTTCAATGTTCTAAGTGTCAATTTTTGAAATATTCATTGTATTTACGTTTTCTTGTCTCTTTCTTGTAGGTAAGGTTAGGGTTCGACATAAATAACTGCGGGCGGGCACTTAGGTTCTATCGGGTTAATAAACCTAGCAGATTACAATCTACCGAAAAATAATGCGTTATATTGTAATCATTCGACAGTTTACAATTTCGCGAGTTAGATTATAATCTGACGGTTTTTACAATCTTACGGTGACATTTATATCACTCCGACGCGTACCTACTATCGTAATACTTACATGTGTATTTAACTAATTATGCCCCGCGTTCTATAGTCGATGGCCGCATATTGCACAGCACGTATTGGTTGTCGACTGCGCGTATGTCCTGGTGCGCCCCGCTGGCCACTAGCAACGCCTCGAGTTCCGCGCGGCGCATGCGTACGTCGCTCCCGTGGGAAACGCCCAACTGAGGACAAATTTGTAGGATTCTGTAGGTTTTTAATTAATTATATTAATCTCTACGTTACTTGTACTTTCTATTGGGTTCATTTTGCTTTGTGCTTAGGTATGAAGAAATCTAATAAAATAAACAATCCATCTAAAAAACTATAGTTGTAGATTTCAGTTAATACATTGGCTCCAGATTTTTGTGTTGTAAATCCTTAAATAAAAAGCAAAGAATACAGTGAACTTACCTGCGAAGATGATACACATTACAAACAGCAAACACAGGCATGAAAACAAAATCAGCACAATAAAAAACGAAGCCATTCAGCAAAATAAGTTTTAATAATAAAAATATTTACAACCACGAAATATGATTAAAGCTTCAAAAATGAGTACTTTTGTACAATATGTTAACAAAACAACAAAAAAAATATTATTGATAATGTTAAAATAAAATAAAAAAATTAGTAATAAAAAACAACAGTCCAAATTGAAGTAAATCTTAGAATATTTAAGAACAAACATAAATCTAGCTCTGGCTGGCAATAAATCACTTTTATACTGGGTTTGTTAAAAACATCGCATTTAATATTAAGTTACTTATCTAAAATAAAAAATTATTCCTCTCTTAAAATACTATACTCATACAAGTCTAAACGGTCCTAATTTATGATAAAATAAAATTAACTGTTTATAAATAAAATGCATATTCAGGAATCGTTTGGGAAAAATCGAATGTACGTCATTCTTTATGTTTTGTTCTATACATTAAACTTTCCCAGATAAAATCAAAAATATTCACATTACAAACTACTATACAAATAAAATATTAAACAGTAAAAGCGACGCCACCATTTGCGATGTTCGTTTTATCATTTGCTTAATTTGTACCATCATTCACTTTTATCCAATAATTATTAATAAAAACCCTATTTATGAGTGAGCACAACTTCGAGTTCTTATAAATGAATAATGTTTCACTGTTTTGTACCACAATATGGTGATTATCAAGAAAAACGTTAAGTATTAGCAATAACCACCTATACAGATATTAAAAATAAAATTATTATTGCCACTGTTAACACAAAAGCAACATAAACTATTTACAAAAGCTTAAAAAACAATGAAACTAAATAAAAGTTAGCAACAAAATAAAAGTTACTAGTAAAACAAACTACAGTTATATATTTGTGTGACGAGTGAGACAAAAATCTTATTTTCGAATCGAAGAATTTCTCACGAAACTAGTAGCTTCACTTTCAATTAATACTTTACTACTTTTTATAGCAATTCGCATCAAGATTAGTGAATCATCAAAGCACCAAGGAGAAAAAATAACAGGACATCTTTAAAAGAAACAAACATAATCATGGACAGCCGCGAAAAGTGTGTTGTGTCATTATTGTATAAAAACAAAACTTAGGACTCGGTGGGATATTAAGCCTCAATATGATTCATATAAAAATAGTTTGGTCTGTTAGTTTCGTGTTTTATGCGAAAAGTTATATATTATTCTGCAAAACTATAATAAAATATTATTAAAAAAAATTACATATAATATGTAATTTTATTAAAATAATATATTATTGTTGTCGAGAAAATGTTGTAACACCAACTGTTCCAGTAAAATGTTTTGTGGCAATTTCATTCTAGTATCAAAATGTTCTACGAATATATTATTTTGTTGTCTGAATAAGCAGTTTCTCGTATTTCATAATTATATTATCCCAAATAGATGCACTAATTTAAATATATTTTGCTTTGAAGTCCCTAAACACTATTTTAATTGAGCCTTAAAAGAATGTTGTGGCTAATTCTGTTATGCACAGCTGTAGCATCAAACTTTGTGATTATAATAATATTGTTATTTAACAAATATAAGGACCAAACTAAGATGAAATTGGTTATTCAATGCTGTAATTTATATTTGGCTATTCACTAGCACTTCTAACTCACTCTACCTTAATCTGCCGCGCTCGAGTATTTCTGATGATCGATATTATTTATTTACTATTCTGATCTGCTGTCTTGGACAGACCCACCAATGTACAGGGCTCATATATGGTGAAGGTACTCTACAGGGTCCAAAGAATCCCCCTTTATATTAATCTGCCGCGCTAGAGTAAATCCAAAAATCCCCTCTTGGGCTCCCCTACTATAATCAATGTCAAGTATGCCCGAGCTGTTCAAGTTCGAGTGTAATCTAGTAACTAGTTAGAATTTGGGTACCTACAATACAGGCTGACAAGCATTTTTAGAGCGCGTCCATTTTCAGTATAAATTTTATTAATTCGTATGTAAAAATATATTGAGCATACTCGTCCTAGGTTAGCGATCTAGGCCCTGTCCTACGTAAGGGACAAACGCGATAACGCGATTCGATTACGACTTGGCGCGACAATATCAATCAATAGCTGCTGTGTCGCGTAGATTAGTTTGTCATTTTCTATGGAGTCGTTGCTAACCCGTTGTTCTAGGTGAGCGACAAAAGCGACGCCACGCGATACAATTCCTTAGAAAATGACAAATGTATCTACACGACAACATAGGCCACGTGAAGGGTCAGCTACTGTGTGATACTTACGCGTCGCGTTGCCACGTTTGTCGCTCACCTAGGACAAGGGGTAAAGTTGATAATAAGTCTCACTTTGGAACTGGGCATTGCGCCTAGACAGTTTGTGTGCAACATAGTCTGTTTTTAGGGCAGGTGAAAAACGAATATTTTTTTCCAAATAACTTGGTTATTTTCATCTATTCAACAAAGTTGTGTATGTACAAGTTTTGTCTTTGATTTTACAGTGCAAGCTACATTTAAAACAATTAAACGGAGCATAATAATTTTGTGTCTATGAAGGAAATTCCACCTGCCATAGAATCGGACTACTGGCGTCTTTACATTAGGTCGGTTTGGCGCTATTCGACTTCAGTCGTTTTCGGTCACCGAACTGTAATTTGGTTTGTCGCATTCGATTGCGGTGACCGACACAGTGTAAAAGTTGATACGGTTGGCCGTATTCGGTAATAAGCATAAACGACGTATGGAAAATTGCTGTCGGCCGAAAACCGAATACAGCCGACACATTCGGTTACCTAATATGTAAACAGGCCAATTAGGTTAAACTGGATGCGGCTGCTGCAGTCTTTTTTTTAAATTCACTTACAAGTTAGCCCTTGACTGCGATCTCACCTGATGGTAAGCGATGATGCAGTCTGGTAGCGGGCTAACCTGTTAGGGGCATGGCAGTTATATGGAACCCATACCCCTATTCGGTTTCTACACGGCATCGTACCGGAACGCTACATCGCTTGGCGGCACGTTTACATTCGGTCGCCGACCTAATGTAAACGCGCTATACAGCTCGCTAGTCTGTGTAGGGTCACGGGCGGCGGCTCTCTTGCGGGCGCGCGGTTTCGTGGCATACCACGTACTCGGTGAGCGTGACGTCAGCGGCGCCGCCCGACTCGAGCGGGATAGGCCGTATTCGGTCATAAACATAACCGACTAATGGAAAATTGCTGTCGGCCGAAAACCGAATACAGCCGACGCATTCGGTCACCTAATGTAAACAGGCCAATACGGTTGACTAATCCGGTTAAACTGGATGCGGTTGCTGCATTCGGTCGCCGACCTAATGTAAACGCGCTATACAGCTCGCTAGTCTGTGTGGGGTCACGGGCGGCGGCTCACTTGCAGGCGCGCGGTTTCGTGGCACACCACGTACTCAGTGAGCGTGACGTCAGCGGCGCCGCCCGACTCGAGCGGGATAGGCCGTATTCGGTCATAAGCATAACCGACTTATGGAAAATTGCTGTTGGCCGTAAACCGAACACAGCCGACGCATTCGGTTACCTAATATAAACAGGCCAATTTGGTTGACTAATCCGGTTAAACTGGATGCGGTTGCTGCATTCGGTCGCCGACCTAATGTAAACGCGCTATACAGCTCGCCACTCTAGTGTGGGGTCACGGGCGGCGGCTCACTTGCGGGCGCGCGGCGTCGTGGCACACGACGTACTCTGTGAGCGTGACGTCAGCGGCGCCACCCGACTCGAGCGGGATGGGGTGCGCGCGGAAGTGCTCCAGCATGTCGTGCACGTTGGGGAACCACAGGTGCTGCACGCGGCACTGCCCCGCCGCGCTCAGCGTCATGCGCAGGTGCTTAGCGCGACCCTGCACAAACAACGTTCCACACGGTATTGTACTGGAACACTAAATCGCTTGTCAGTACGTCTTTGTCGGTAGGATGGTAACTAGCCACAGCTAAAGCCTCCCACCAGGCGAAAGAAGAATAAATTAGAAGGCAAGTGAAGATGTAAAAAAAAATGTGCAAACTCTGCCTAGACTTTGCACATATTTGAGAACATTAATGAGAACTAGAGGCTATTGACTTCTACTGAATGGATTAAGTTTTTTCATTCCCGGAGGGAACTCCTTAATTTTTCTGGGATGGTGTTCCCGCAGTTATTAAACAAAATTTAATCCACACAGTCACGGGCATCATCTAGTTTTCATAATTCTTGAATGTTAATTCTAGAATATGTGTAGGAATACTACTACCTCTTCTGAAATGCCAGACCACACTACATTAATTTCACTTTTTAACACACAATACATGGCAAGTCCCTGACAGGAGACTGGGCTGTCTTAGCTGTTTGTCTGAAGTTTGGATAGCCCTTAATTACTGATATGTGTGACAGTGCTTTAGATGTGATATGAAAGTATATAAGATCTTTTTCAGAAAGAAGTAATGTTACCTGAAAATTAAATGTGAGTACATATTCCCCCCGCCTGGTCTCACTCTGTCGCACTAAGTAGCAGCCATGCGCGCCGGCGCCGCCCGCCAACACGCAGGCCGCGGCCGCCGCGCGAGCTAATGTACCGTGGAACCACGGCCACTCCACAAGTGACAACCTCGGCGATGACTCGCAAGCTTCCTCCGCGATTGAACCTGTCACCATTAAAATTATTTTAATGTTTAAACTATTGTGAGTCATATTCATTATTACTATAAAATAAATACTCACGGGTTTTGACGGAAAGTTTACAAATAGTTTGGAACCCATCTGGGCCCTTATTCATTGTTCAAAAGTAGTTGAGCACTTTCGACAAATTACATGAGTTACATCCGGTAGGTAAAACCGAGTAGGTAGGTACTACGTACTCGCTAGAAAATGGTTTCTTACGCCCATAAGTACTTTTTCGCGATTTTTTTCTCACATCTAAAATACCTAATTGTTGATTTAATTTTATTATTCCACACCACTTAAACCACTCATATCTAATATTATAAATGCAAAAGTTTGGATGGATGGATGGATGTTTGTTATTCAATCACGCCAGAACGGCTGAATGGATCTGGATGAAATTTGGCACAGAGATAGATTATAGTCTGGAATAAACAAAGACTACTTTCATCCTGGAAAATTAAAGAGTTCCCACGGGAAACAAAAGACAGCAATCCACGCGGACAAATCCGTGGGGCGCAGGTATCAGCTAGTTCATTAAGAATTTATAAGAAAATCTCAAATGAAAACTGAAACTTTTAAAAATAGCACACACAGATTAAAGATCTAGTATCTATCTTGTATTTGAATTTTTTTAAAACTGGCTTCACTGCTCTAGGTTCTAGCTCTTAAATCCCAGCCTGGACCACTCAGCTTATCATTTTTGGCTTTTAAAACTAAAAATTTTGATTAAATATAATAGGTAAATACAATTTTAAATGAATTAATTTCATCAATCATCTAAATGTTATTATTTTTTAGGTTTTCTACATTCAATATCATCAAGAAATTTGCAAGAAAACTTTTTATTCAGAAGTAAGTAAAGTGGACTTACAAAAATTAAAAAAAAAACAGCACGAGGGCAGTAAATTTAACTTACAAGCCCTCTTTACTGCCTGTAAGTGCATTTTTCGAAAAAGTGTATTGAAAATAATGTTACCTAATTCAGCCTCATCTGGTGTGTCAGTTGTTAAGTCAGCATTACTAGTACTGGTTGGTAAGTCCCTTCGGGGAGGCAGGTCGGGTGGTGTAGGTTCTGACAGGCCAGCCAAAGTGTCAGGAGGTGGTTGTGTGGTGGGCGGTGACCGCATACAGTACTTTATTGTGGCCAACCATGACTTCATATCATCAACATCTGCTGCTTCTATTACATATTCCATATTATTATCTGCCTGGAAATATAAACAATATTTTTAATCAAATGACAAGTTAGCCTTTGAACTACAATATCTCTTATTGATTCTTAAATGAATATGCAGTTGAAGATGGAAGTGGTACAATCGCAACCCCAATTATTACTTATTTAGTGGTTTTATTGAATCCCAATTGGTTTCCATGAGGCATCATACTGAAAAGAAGCTGCATTATCAGCTTTACTACGTCATAACTCTGATTATTGCACTATAAATACTTGTTGTTGATTGTATATCACAAATATCGGCAATATAAAACCTTCAGTTTAATTTCAGCTAATAACTTCCCTCTTCTTTCTTGGTGATGCGGCTTTGCAAGGCTCTGTAACGAGACCCGGTGTCGCTTTGACCGTTGTTGATCTATTGTGATCCACACTATCTAAAGTTCCTGATCAATACTGCTTGCTGTTAGGAACAGCAGCAGCTATCTGGCCAGGATGTTCTGTGCCACCTCAGGGTCTACTAGGTGTTTCCCTAGAAGGAGGCTACATTTGTGCATTAAAGCACAAAGTAGCAGTTAATGTGTAAAAGCATTTCCTCAGCCTCACAGCAGAGCCTGCACACATCTCTTTCTCGGAGCTTTAGGTTGAACATGTGTCTGTTCAGCCAGCAATGCCCTGTCAGTGCTCGCACTAATATGCACAAATTAATAGCTTCCCTCAGTTTCTATTCTATCATTTTAAGAAAAAAAGTGTACAATTTCACACACGGCAGAAGTGAAACTTCAGAAAAGTAGCCCAGGAGAGAATGAGATAAATATAACTTATATTCTATCTCATTCTCTAGCAGGCTAAATCCTATTCATGATTGTTTGTCTTTTTTGGTGTTGCTTTTTTGTTTCATCGAATTATCAAATCACAACTGTGCTAATGAAGTTTCACTTCAAAATAGAATCCAATTAGATTTTTAGTAGGATGATTTTTACCTTCAGCACAAATGTGTTTTCATGGTCTGGCATTTCTAGGGCAGTAGTTTCTCGTGCTTCTGATATAAGGAAACAAAACACTCCACTCCGAGGTTTTTGAGCTTTTGGAGGGGAATAAAATTCTAACATGTAACCACCAACAGTTTTCACTAGGGCCAGCCTGCATCTCTCCCATTTCTGTGGACCACTCGGCTGCTCCAGGCTCTCGGGCGTCAAGTAATTTACGAGTCCTTCCTTCCGGCATTCAACTACAATTTTTGCTAACTTCGTCTTGTGTTTGTTTAGATTTGACAGTTCTGCATCTTCCGAGTGTTGTTTATGAAACAAGCCTTTGCCGCGGCGTAAACCTTTGAAAGATAACCTTCTAAAGAACGGTTTGTGTTGAGTTTTAGGCGAGTCTGTGTCTTCAGAATAATCGCTTTCATCGTGACCAGTGTGCGTGCCATTCGGTAATTTGTGTTGAGCTTTTAGTTTACCAAACTCGAAGTCGAAATGTTCCGAAAAATGTTCAACAAATTTCTTAAGAAGCTCTTTTTGTGAGACCGGCCGGGCTGCAGGCTCACTGGCGTTGGCCTGTACGTACTGTAAGCACGCCTTGGCGAAGTCCTGAGCGGCCGTTTTGGCCTGACGCTCGCAGAACTCGACCCATCCGTCGGGGTCGCCGTCGGACGGGCCAGCCATGGCGAGCAGCTTCTTTAGGAGCTCCACTTGTAGCGAGTATTTAATACACATAAAACATACAAACACCTGCCTTGATAAAATACTGAACAGATTATCTTATCAAGTTCTATTTTAATTTCGCAATCAAAATAAATTTTGGTGATGCTCTCAATAACTAGCGAAAACAACTTTTGTTGCCATGTGATAAAATTAAAAATTAAATTATTTAAAACCTCAGATCGATGAAAAAAAAACAAAATTATTTGTGTTCTAATTATAAAATTCATAAAATACAGGTATCAATTTTCAATTATTTAAATTGAAAATATTTGGTTGCATCCGTTGCAAGTGGGTTGCAATAGGATTCAGCTGATGAGTGAGGGCACTCAGGCTAGATCAAGGACTTTATAAATCTGTGATCAAGGATTATACTAATTTCCTACCTCCATGGGAATATATACTTGAATCCTTTGATTCGGTATTATTATGTCTGTGGTATACCCACATCTGTGACCCACACTCTGGACCCACATATCTAATCAAAGCTTGGATCCTCATCTTTGATTTTATGATCCTCATATTATGATCTGTGCATATTAAACTGATTAGTGATTTGGTCTATGTGCTATGACCGTGGACAAATCCACAGGACACTGGACAAATCTATGTTTGTCAGGCCTCGATTCGCATAGGCTTCGATTATACTTGTAAGTTTTACTCACGTAAGTCGCATGCATGAGTAACTTATAGAATGCAACGACCTCAATTTACATAGACGGGCCAGCTCAAACAAAGAATGTGGGCGTATTTTTAGCAACGCCATCAACGCCATCTAGTCTGAAAAGTGGGAACTTGCTTGCAACATCTTGAATGAAAGCTTGAAAACGTATGTATGACTCAGTCATATATATTATAGGTCATAGGCTCATAGCCATAGAAGCCGTAAGGCCAGTTAGTAAAAAAAAAAATATATACAGTTTGCCGCATCGATATATATGTAGGTACTAGATGGGCCCTTTCATAGAAAAAGGTTGGGCGACCAACTATGAGAACGCGTTCCTATCCTGTCTTTGTCCCCATCGTAGCGCTGTCACGGTCGCTCGTCGTGTATAATTTGTTATTCTTAGGTTAACATCTAAAGTCTTATTAGTTTGGCACTGTACAATTTTTATTTTAAGGTAAGTGTTTCAAGTCACAATTATACATTTCCAAAAAACGTTATTTAATCTTCCTATTTAATATTTTTATCCATTGCGCAATCATTTAATTTCCGCGGCAAACTGTATGATATTTTTTTTTTACTAACTGGCCTTACGGCTTCTACGGCTATGGCCTATATTATTTAGGACGGAGTCATACGTTTTCAAGCTTTCATTCAAATGTTGCAAGCAAGTTCCCGCTTTTCAGACTAGATGGCGTTGATGGCGTTGCTAAAAATACGCCCACATTCTTTGTTTGACAGGGCCCGTCTATGTAAATTGAGGTCGTTGGTTTGCCGCGGAAATTAAATGATTGCATAATGGATAAAAATATAAAATAGGAATATTAAATAACGTTTTTTTGGAAATTTATAATTGTGAATTGAAACACTTACCTTATAATAAAAATTGTACAGTGCCAAACTAATAAGACTTTAGATGTTACCTGAATCACATATATACTCGTGTGCCTGAATCTTATACCTAATCAAAGACCTGAATAACAAATTATCTACACGACGAGTGACCGTGACTACGCTACGATGGGGACAAAGACAGGTTAGGAACGCGCTCTCAAAGTCGGACGCCCGACCCTTTTCTATGAAAGGGCCCATCTAGTACCTACATAATGATAAAATGTAAACAGTCTTGTTTGTAAGTAAAAAATATATTATATTAGTAATAAGTTACTTACGTGCTCTACTTACGTAAAAAATACAAGTGTAATGGTAGCCTTAGGGTGGCTATAGCAAAAAAATCCCTCTACAAACTAATCTCGAAAACAGATCAGGATACCAATGTGCTAATGCCATCTATTGGTGGCTTATTTTGCGGTAAGCGGAAGCGGAAATGTCTACGAAATGCGAAAAATCTTGAGCAAAAGGTGATCACTGCTGATCCTGATGTCCACTCCTATCCTGATGTCCTGATCACTAGTCTGAAAAGTGCATGGGAAAAGCGGGAACTTGCTTGCAACATATTAGTTATGCTCCAACCTGAATAAAAGCTTGAAAACGTATGACTCGGTCATAGATAATATAGGCCATAGCCATAGTAGCCGTAAGGCCAGTAAATAAAAAAAATCATACAGTTTGCCCCGGAAATGAAATGATTGCGTAATGGATTGAAATATTGTACATGTATATGTAGTATAATTGTGAATTGAAACGCTTACCTTAGAGGGGCAAGCTTTCAAAAAATATATAGGCTAAGAGATAGCTGCTGATGTAATTTTCATATAATATTGTTATGTTGGTATTTCAGTAAAAATAAATTAGGATTAGATACGCATTGTTTAAATATAATTACATATCTAAGCCAATTACAAAATTATAATAAAACTAGATGTACTTATAATCTACTTTAAAAAATAAAAGGGAAAGATGATGTGAATTTTATATAATATTGTTATAAATATTTCAGTAATAATAAATGTCAGTTCTCATCAAGTGCTCGTATCATTCACAACAGTAACTATCGTCTGGTGGAATTTGTGATGGTCTGCCTACAAGCGGCTGGGGACCTGACTACTTATCGCCGCTCAAAGACGAGTTATTGTTACCAGAAATGACCAATAACTAGGAAGGCCTATTCTAGTATAGTATTAAAGTATGCGCTGTACCTAAGTAACCAGTATAAAAACTGACTATATTCATCGGGGCGTTTACTAGATATTACCTCTCAAAGACGTAATACGTCGTTAAGTAAGTCAAGTAGTACGTCAAGTAATAAAATTAATATTATAAAAACCCACGACGAACTGCAGCGCTCCATTATAATTTGTGACCTTATAACTTTGTAACAACAATTACATCTTCGCAAAAGTAGTTTTATCAACACAAAACTGCATCTTTGTCGGCTCAGTAGTTTTTTTTGACCAGCGTGTTCGACTATGGCCAAATGGTAATGAGTAGAGGTGTCAAATTGTGTTAAACTTTAATATTCTGATAAATAAATGTTAAAGAAAAATACGTTATAAAATATAATGGATAAAAAACTGGAGTTCCTGTGACCACAGCATCTAGGTTAGCGCTTGTCAAGACAAATCAAAAGAGTCCAAACACGACGGGTTTACGATGAGAAGGAGTTCCTATGACCACCTACCAAATCACGATTGCAGCACAGCTTGGTGGACTATAGCCCTAAAACATATCTAAGAACCTTCTCAGAAGCTAAACATATTTTTTTTTAAACCGCATCTAAATCAGCAAAGTAGTTTTCCACAAAAAAGGTAACATAATAAAAAAACACGATAGCAGCGCGCACGATAGCACGATAACTTAAAATATATCTAAATCTAAAGAACTTTTTCACAAGCTATACATATATAATCTAATGCAAAACACCGCATCTCAATGAGCCCAGTACTTTTTCAGAAAAATGTTAACATATTGAAAAATAAAAATCAAGATTGCAGCTCAGCTTAGTGGACTATGGCCCTAAAACATATTCAAGAACCTTGACAGAAGTTATGCATATCTATTGCAAAAAACTGCATACTAATCGGTCCAGTAGTTTTCCAGGAAAATTGTAACTAAAAAGTACACAAACAAACAAACAATCGCACAACCTCTTAGGGCAAACACATAATAATATATACCGTTCGTTCCGTCATGGGTAAAAAATAGCTCAAGTGTCGCCGCTTTGATGTGATAATGTGTAGTACCTATTTAAATATCTCCCATTTAAGTTATTTTACGATTTAAGTATTCAAAATAACTCGTATATCACCTCTTAGACCACCTGTGATAATACTAACATAAATCTGAAACATGGAAATTAATAGTAAGGAGATATAATTATAGTTACCAAAAGATAGTTACCACAAATACAGTTATCTCTTAGGCTATAAGTTTTGACATTTGGGTTGGACGAGCCAGTGTAAATTTGTATGAAAAATTCGTATGAGGGATCTTTGGAACCAGATTGTACCTACAAAAACTTTAAGTTGTATTGAAAATATTGTTTAATTAAAGTGTTCCTTGATCTTTAATGGTTAATTTGAAATAACTTTTGTTTAAATAAGGTCTCAGATTAAATCACAATAGTCGGAACGCGTTAACGCCTTTTTTGAGATTTTCATGAATTTCCCGATAATTTTCTGCAGTTACTATACGATTTTATGACCATTTTTTTTCATTACGTCATACTTCATTTAACTGAGTAGCGAATGGTATTAATTTGGTAATGAAATTTTCATTTTTCCTATCCTAAAACGTCGGAACAGAAAACAATGTTTCAGTACTTGGGCTCTTAAAATAAAAATTATTCATGCCAAACTAATAAGACTTTAGATGTTAACTTAATAATAAGAAATTATCTACACGACGAGCGACCGTGACAGCGTTACGATGGGGCCAAAGACAGGTTAGGTTGGCGCGCTCTCAAAGTCAGACGCCCGACTTTTTTCTATGAAAGGGCCCATCTAGTACCTACATGTATATCGATGTCTACGCTTTCATCGTTAGTAGTCGGGGGCTAATAAAAATAGTTCCGTTGAACCAGAAATATTGAGGACCACTCAAATGCGTCATCACTATCGGGAGGCCCTGGCGTAGGATCGTAAACTTGCAGTGTAGGGTTGTTACTCTATACCTATTCGTATATATTAATTTACATTGTATTTTAGTATTATTAAAACATTTGTTTTCTATTCTTGAATTTTGTATGGAGATAGATGGCCGAGGCAGCCACCAGCATTGAAAGACATCGCTCGCTGTTAGGTATTCGTAACTACTTTAGATTCTGCTTCGTTAACGTTCTAAGTCAACGCAATCAAAAGATAAGGCTGCTTATGCTGCTTAAATTGACACTCGTCAATAAATCAAAACCTATAGGTAGGTAATTCCCGTTAGACCTAGAATCATGAATTAAGCGCTACTACTTACATACCAGTATTGCGCCATAATATGTAAGCCAGGTATTTCACAATCACAGCTGATTACGTGTTGTTATGACATCTTTCTTGTTATTTACTAAAATAATTTACATTGTGTAGTGGTACGGAACCCTTTGTGCGCGTGTCTGACTCGCACTTGACCGGTTTTCAACAATGAACGCGCAATTAAATTTCGCCAAAAGGAGAAGGGGAAAGACTGACTCGATTTGGCTGATATACCTGAAATTTGAAATGATAGCTTACTTGTAATCTGATCTATATTTTATCATGGAAATTGGAAAATTAAAGAATTCTCGGAGAGTAAAGAGTTCGGGAATTAAATTCTTAACCCACACTGACGAAGTCGCAGACATCTTCAATTTTATATAAAATACTGCCGCAGTAGCAACCCTGTGCGCATTCGTGTGTCAAATTTCCGATAATCTTATTTTGGCGCGCATCAGACACATCGATGACGGAAATATGGGAGACATGTTGCGAACGACGCGCGCGCATCGCGGCCGTTCACCTGAACCGCGACGATGGTTTTATAGAGGTCCTATATCACTGTGCTATATTCTGCACAGATAAAAATAATAAGCACCTTGACCAACTTAATTTGGTTATTGCAATTGGAAATGTTTACATCGCGATTCGTAATTCGGTTCTCCCTTAGGCCCTACAGTTTATAGATTTAATGGAAATATAGCAGCACTGAATATAAATAATAGTAAGATAGAGCTTCCTGGAATTTGGAAGAGGTAATATTATGGCTCACTGTGGTAGATACATCGACGTAAGTACCTACCGCAGTCATGGCGACATGTCTGTACCTTACCGGTCGCCACGGGATCGTGGGTAGGTGCGTCCGTGGGTAATAAAACACGGCTGAAGCCTCCCACTAGACTGGACCTGCAGAAACAGTTCAAATATCATACTATCATAAATTTTCTTAATTACCTAACACTAACGAGAACTCTGCAGGCCTCCCAAATAGATCTCGGCGTTCACCACTTCTCCAGGGAGGTTATTGAAGTGAAACTTCTTTAGAATCGTTGTGATTTGAATAAAAGAAAACGAAACGAAAAAGCGACACTAAAAAGAGACAAACATATACCTATAGGATTTAGCCTGCGGGAGAATGAGATAGAATACAAGTTATATTTATCTCATTCTCTCGTATAGGCTACTTTTCTGAAGTTTCACTTCTGCCGTGTGTGAATTGTACTTTACACACACTTTTTTTTAAGTTGCGTTAAATCCATACCTACCTACTAAATTATCATGAATGCGAAAGTGTGTCTGTCTGTCAGGTACGCTTTCGCGGCTCATCTGCCCAACAGGCCAACCGATTTGACTTACTTACTTACTTACCTGATATGGTACAAGGATAGTTTGCATTCCGGGGCAGGACAATGGTTACTTAATATATCCCATGATATCAAAGAGTCACCGTGGGGTTTTTCAAAACCTACTTAAAGTCCATTAATATACGTCGTGCAGGCCCGTGGGCATCATTTACTTAAACTTAGTTGCTTTACAAGTAGGTAAAGCAACTAAACTAAGCATACGCTTGCTAGCTGGTGGAGCATTGCCTATAAAATAAGCTCGATGCCGTTTACGATCTCTTCAGAGTTCCAATAAACAAAGCTACTGTTTTGTTTGAAGTGAGCGTAAGTATAGAAGTTTAGGGTGACCACCCGTTGTGGTACCTAACAATTCTAGAGGAAATCTAAGCCGCATTGGGTTACTTAAAGTATGGATACTTCATACTAATATTATAAATGCGAAAGTGTGTTTGTTTGTTGGTTTGGTGAGCAACGGATCGACGTGATTTTTAGCATGGGTATAGTTGAGGACCTGGATAGTGACATAGGCTACTTTTTATCCCGGAAAATTTAAGAGTTCCCGCGGGAATCAAAAAATCTTAAACCACGCGGACGAAGTCGCAGGCATCAGCTAGTAATATTATAAATGCGAAAGTGTGACTGTCTGTCTGTCTGTCTGCTACGCTTTCACGGCCCATCTGTTCAACCGATTTTAATGAAATTTGGTACAGGGATAGGTTGTATCCCGGGAAAAGACATAGGCTACTTTTTATCCCGGAAAATTCAAGAGTTCCCGCGGGAATCGAAAAAACTTGGTCCACGCGGACGAAGTCGCTCGAATCATCTAGTACATAATAGATAGGTACACGGAATAACTGCAGGAAGTTCTTACGTTGATTGAAATCGTGAGCGATAAAAGTAAACCAGATGAAAAAACAGTTTCTTTGACCTAATGGGCAATTTTTTTTACCGATTTACTGACGTGTGAAAGATTTCCAACACTGAGTCGAATTTTTAATAGCATTATGTCAAATCCATACCATATCCATACTAATATTATAAATGCGAAAGTGTGTCTGTCTGTTTGCTACGCTTTCACGGCCCATCTCTTTAACCGATTTTGACGAAATTTGGTATAGGGATAGTTTGTATCCATGGGAAGGACATACTTAGGCTACTTTTTATCCCGGAAAATTAAAGAGTTCTCACAGTGTTTAATTTAATTTGTTCGGAAAACATACAGCTACATACAAAAAGTGGATAGAAACAATTAAAATAAAAAAAATAACGCGATTAGAAGTTTTCACGGATAGAATAAGATAGAAAAAGCTCGCATAGATGGAAAAGTAAAAAAATAAGTCAAACAATCACGATAGCCTATTAACGTCCCACTGCTGGGCACAGGCCTCCCACTCTCATAGGAGAGAGGGAATTAGAGTTTAAACCACGCTGCTCCAATGCGGGTTGGCGGGCTTTAACGACTATTATCATGTCAGTGATAATAACCGAGGCAGACGGTTTAACGTGCTCTGGCACGCTGGCACACTGAAGAAGAAACCGGCCCAATATCAATTCAGAAACAAAAATTTTCTTTATTAGTCTTTAAGTAGTCTTTGAGACAGACTCAACATATAATTCTCAATTCAGAAACCGGCCGCTTATCACCTAGTACCATGGACGTTTATAAAGGTCTAATGTTTGGAAGCCTATCGTATACTTAGGGCCACTTGCACAAGGACATTTAAACTGATGTCATGCACAAATGCATATTGTAGTTGCCAATCAGGGACAACATTAAAATATTTAACTAAATCAATTTAAGTGTCCTCGTGCAAGTGGGCCTTAGTTATTTAAGTATCTATAATGTATCTAAAGAGTTCGCAATATTAATTGCTGACGTCGTAGAGATAAAAATGATCGAAGAGCGCAGAACTCAATGAAATCGACACCTTTAGGCCTTACTATTTATTGACTATTGTCTCAAAAGGATGGTCACATTGCTAGTGTACGTTTTTCTTGCATCCGGCGCGCGCGAGTGCCCGCTGACAGACAAATGCGCGGCAGGAAGATGGCGTCGTTAGCCCTGTCGTCGCCCGCGCATTGCGCCGCCAATGTAAATATAGGTACCACTGATTTTTCTTTACGGAAATGCATTTATAGCGCTGCTACGAACTTCGAAGAGTCACCGAATTTAACGAAATAAACTTTGCAAAGGCTCCGAGACTTTATTAGACCCCGCTACGAAAGCTACGAGACCTTTTATCGTAGCTTACGTATTGTGTTACGTTGTGCTCATTTTTTGTCTTTGCAATGCCTGATAGCTTATGCTAGGTAGGTACTTTTATCTATACTAGTTGTCAGTTAAAATAAGCAACACCATTCCTGTGTCATATCTAGGTAGGTATAATTTACCCACTTATCTGAATTTGCTACGAAGTCTACAACTCGTATCCACAGATTTAAGTACATGAGCTAAACAGGTAAAAAGATAGGAGTATGGTTTTTAGTGCAGATACTGACCTATTTTAGGTAAAATTATTTTACAAGAATATTCAACATTTTAATCCTTATGTCAGGTAGTAGGTAGGTACCTACTAGGTATGTAGGTAAGTGGGTAAGTACTAGGTACTACTTAGTACTTACCCACTTATCTACATAAGGAAAAACATCAATTAAGATATTAGTATTTAAATAAATGATGATGATGATGAGGTTCTTAAAATTGATTTCATTCTTCTTAGTTTCAATCGATTGGAACAAGATGATCGCAAAGTATGTCTCTGTAATCATAATATAGATTAAAACCTATTAGCATGTGACCGCACTAAATCCGTGAGTCATTAGCGGTCGATTTTTATTTCTTCTTTAGCTTTTTGTTTTAACTACCGTGGGTTGATCTCGCTGCAACACGCAATCTTACGCTCCGCCTAATCTATATATATCTCTTTCATGCCAGATTAATTTGTTACAGGAGTAAAAGAGATAAAAAGCCACGCCCATTGCGTAGCTCTGCAGCCAACGAAAATTGAATACCAAAAATTATTTCGAAACAACTTTGTACTACATTTCTAAAGGGAATCTCTCTTGAACAAATTAGTATATTATTCCATTAAGAAGATAGATACTTACTATCACAGTAAAATAATAATAATTATTCAAATATCTATCTAGTACCTACCTATACCTTGCGTCTCAAACATCTGGGAAATTTTTATGGATTGGGTCCATTGGGTTCATAGGAAAGTTCGTAGCACCTTCGATTATGTAAAACAAACACATGTGTAGATATTTCAGATGAATCTATCTTGTATTTGCTTAAAATTAGAGGTAATGAGACTGATTCTGAAGTGCACAATCTCTAAACTAAAGAAAAATTACAGCATTAAAAATATTGCTATCCCTTTTATAATACTCCCTGCGGAAAGGGACAGCACTATAATTAAAGCTGTCATTTTAGTTTAGTTTAGAGATTATGTTATAGGTGCATAATTGTTCACATTGAGCATTTTTCAGAAAACATTAATTTTTTTCTGGATACTCGCAATGACCCCATACACCCCCTATTATTAACGAAATAACGACCCTAAAATAAGCTAACATGTCTACGGAACCATTTACCATATAGGTACCTTATGCGTGTTCTGACAGCTACTCATAACTCATCCATTTAGACATAACCTACTTATCTACTTATGCTTCGTATTTTCCAGTATCAAGATAATTTCGATTTTGGTTGAAAGTATTCTCGTGGCTTGCAGCGTTCCAATGCGGGGCCCTAAAACCCAACCAAGTACAGAACAGTGTTCATTTCACACGCTGTTCTTGTTTACATCAGTGTTGATAGACACGTCTGCAGTAAAATAGGTGTTTGGTACCTACTGAGCTCATCAGGTGAACTGTTTTAGTCGTAATATAAACCTATGAGTTTTCAAAGAGCAACGTGGCTTTAGACTCTGGTTTCTTGTTAATGTCAAAGTATTAGTCACGTATTTGCTTCTAGGTAGATGGATGTGTTATTCAAGTGTAGTTTTTTATACTGTATCTATGTACCTATTGACATAGGTTATATACAATTTCTTCAAGTTAGGCGGATTAAGAAAATAGACTCCTCAAGTCTACTTTCAAGAATCTATTTAGATGGCAACACAACTGAAATATCTGCTTAGGTAGAGCATCGTACGTATTTTTCAATTTTATTCATTACTTTTACGTGTAATAAATAAAATTGAAAAAATCAATATATTTTTATGTAGAATGAATAATAATTTGTTAACGTAGAGCTACCTACGCGCTACACTGATTCTACAGCTTTCGCTACGCCACGGAGGGTCAACAGTCAGAGTACAAACTTCATCCATCATGTTCGTAATTTTTTGATACCTTTGATGATAATAGATTTTATCCACCATAAAATACCCAAGTAACTAAAATAAAATTAATATCGGTTATTTTTCCATGAGAAATCAATTAATTAAGTACCTACTTACTTATTGGAAAGATAAATTCACGTAGGTAAATAGATTACCCGCAATTAAGAACAGATTCTTAAGTTATTTATCAGTGTTAATTTCCATCTTTCCTCTGTTCCTTTACTCTCATAGCCCTATGGGATGGAAAAATCCGACACGACTGGAGAGAGATCAGGCGCAGGACTGACGGCTTTCCGTGCTCTCCGAGGCACGGAGATGAAACACCGCCAACTTCCTAACTCCGGGCTAACACTGAGAATTTCTCGTCAGAAAATTCCAATAGGTTCTTACTTAATTATGCCGGACGAGACCTCGTCAGCCGTTGTCCAACATGCTAACCACTAGGTTAGGTTGGTCTAGTACCAACAAGGAAGATTAAGTAGGTATATACTAAAATATGATACTAGCACTATATGAACTGCAATCATGACGTCACCGTAGTTATATACCTACTTGACTTTTAAAATTAACCTATCTAACCAATTTTATGAAAATTGAAAACACTGTTAGCAAAGCCCTGAGGAGTTAAACGGCTCACTAAATCCTCTACTCAATATGTTGTATCAGGTATAACAAATAGCCGCGTACATAATATTTGACATTAAAATAAATAAACCGTGCCACAAAGCTCCCGCGATAGGGCGGTGGGCGTGGATGGGGCGGCGTTGCTGAAATCGCGCGCCGACGACAGAAGTGTTCACCTCGCGCCACTGAACGCGCGTTAGATTAACGCACAGAAAACTGATTTATAACGTCGCGTTGAAAAAATAATAAGCTGATAGGAGATGTGATGGAGGGCCAGGAGTGGCGCGACGACTGGCACCAGCCGCGCCAGATGGACGGTCAGTGTCACTTTTTTCACGCATGCCTTATGTGTAGCAATTGTTTAGGTCGAGTGAACAGTGTGAATAGCGATGTCTTTCAGTTATGAGTGATATTATGGTAAAGGTAAATAAATTTTCATTTACTGGTTACTGAATAAGTTACCCAGCGGCCGACACTATTATGAGAACTTTACTTTTCGAATAAATGAACGTACAAATTAGGTATGTCGAATGTTTACAGTGCAACATTAAATGTTACGATTTTACTTAAAAAGTAAAGTTTTATTAATCTTTCTTTGTTTAGTATTAGTTGAATTTTTAGTATTAGTTGAATAAATACCTCCTTTTCATATTATTCCCAATATATCTCTAACCTATTTAAGTAAATTGGCGCTACTTACCTATGCAATATTTACCTACCGACTTCAAAAGTTTTAAATACGATGCGTACCTATAGCCCACAGCTTATTTCGCGTGGATGAGGTTTATTTTTATTTTCGCGAGAACTCCCTAACTTTCCGGGATACAAAGTAGTCTATGTCCTTCCGCGGGGTTCCACCTATCTCTATACCAAATTCCATTAAAATCTGTTGAAATGATGGGCCGTGAAAGCGAAGCAGACAGACACTCTTTCGCATTTTTAATAAAGTAAGGATAATTAATAATTATTTAATTTCACCGAACAACTAAGTAGGTACTAAGTAATACAATTACTATAATATAAAATCTAATTTAGGTATCCACCATATTACATCTTGCCATCTTGCTATTTTCAACCGACTTCAAAACAAGGAGGAGTTTCTTTTTTTTTTTATGTTTGTTACCTCAGAACTTTTGACTGGGTGGACCGATTTGGATAATTCTTCTTTTATTTGAAAGAGCATACTTCCCATGTGGTCCCATATAAATTTTATCGAAATCGGTCGAGCGGTTTTTAAAATATCAGCAATAAAATAAGTACTTTGTATAGCGTGTGCTTGTTGTTGTAAAGTTGGCGCGGGAGTTTGAAGTCGGTTGTTTAAAAAGTATATTTATATTAAATTATTTTCCATTGTTTAAAAGGCTTCTTTTTATCCATATGGTTTTATTCCATCCCACGGGTTTTTTATTAACATAAATCTCAATTACTTAGTTAAGTTATAAGTAATACTAGTACAGTTAGAAAAATTAAAACAATAAAGTAAGAACTCTTGTTCACTAGGGTCCAGAATTCAGATTTTTACTGAACTTTGAAGCCTCTGTTCTGAATACTGACAATGAAGCCGAGAAAATACTTGTAAGTATATTGTCATTTAAGCATCATATTTTCTCGTATTCGAAGATAAGGTATGGGGTTAATATGACCGCCATACTTACTCCTCACTACTTAAACTGCATCATCACGTATATACCATTAATCAGGGCCTAGCTTGTAGTGGATAAAAATAAATAAATACGAAGATGCGCAAGCACTGTTATAAGTATTATCCATTCCATTGGACGTATTTTGCATCGTGCCATCGTCTGTTCGGTTCATTTATCAATCCATCAACACAACCGCCCGAGCGCATCTCGCTTGACGATTGACGCGAGATTCCTAGATGCTTTAAGCTTTTTACACAAAATAGGCCGGTTATTGTTCTAATCGTACTTACTTGCCACGCGGACTTCCCCCATTATTTTTCCAGGATAAAAAACATTGTCCTTCCAGGGAGTCCTCAATTTGCCCCCGAAAACATTGTTTTATTTACTTATTATATGTCACCAAGGGGTCATTTTTGTACGGTATAGGAAACACTATAATACGTAGGTATAAAAATAATTCAAATTTTCTTATATTTTATATCAACAATATAATCATCGGTGTGCAGTAAATCTAGCTCCAATAATCCACCAGCCACAACCAGCCAGCCAGCCAGCCAGACAGCTAGCCAGACTGGTGACAGCCAGTCATCGCGGTCACCTCTGATTGGCTTTACTATAATATTTTAATTTTCATCATACCTATTCGAAAACGAATATTGGCTTCAGAGGATAGCGGGAGCAAAATGTAATTTTTAGGCCCGTGGGACTTTTCATTTCTCTGTTCTGATTGGTCCGCGTTCGTGCTTCTGATTGGTGCTTAAACGTATAGGTAATGTCCATACATAGTAGGTTGATACTCCTAGCTTTTTCTCATACGTAATGATGAAAAATAGTGTGTGTCACTCGGGGCCAAATTTTTTGTTCTCGGGCGGCGTATATTGAATTCCTCGCTACGCTCAGGATTCTACTTCAGAATCCTTCACTTCGCTCTGAATTCAAAATAGCGCCCTCGGGGAACAAAAATTTTCTTTGGCCCCATATAACACAAATAACTATTTCGCCAACGATTGAAATAATTGATTTGGGTTTGATCTATTATTAAAAAAAGTGAAAGGGGTCGGCTTTCGAGTTTCGACTAGGTTGCTTTTGCTTGCTTGTTCATCAATCCATCAACGCGGAACGCAAGCGCATACGCGCGACCATCGACGCGGAATTCTTATTTTTTGTCGTCAACAAATCGATTGCAATCTATTTTTATTCTACTACAGCAATGTATGTCTTTAAGTATGTTCCACCGTAGCGCCTAAACAAAAAGGCCGTTTTTTTTTGGTATTTTATCGAGTGGGTTGTCAAATGGAAGAGGAAGAATTCAGAATTCATCAATATGAATATAATAGACAGTACTCGTATAGACAGAATTTATGTGTTTAATACGCATACCTACTTCCATTACTAATAAAATAAATGCGAAAGTGTATCGGTCTGTATATTGCTGTCTGTCTGTCTGCTACGTATTCACGGCTCATCTTTTCAACCGATTTTGGTTAAATTTTGTGAAGAGAAAGTTTGAATCCCGGGGAAGGACATAATCTTCTTTTTATCCCGGAAAATTAAGGAGTCCCCACGGGAATCAAAAACCTTAATCCACGCGGACGAAGTCGCGCGGACATCTAGTTATTCATAAGTGGAATCTTTTAACATTTGTCGTAGAGAATTAGTAGAATTTAAATCATCATTTAGTTTAGACTACCTACCGAAGTATTTGAAACACTCACGGCCGCCGTCCGCTCGCCTAATTACCACAAAAAATGTCGCCCACCCTGCAACACATTAATCTACATTGGCATGTTATGCACACACTCGACTCCGCTTAAGATTCATGGCCTGAGAACGGGCTATTGGTATTTGTACAGAGGTTGTAAAGACTTGAATTTCAGCTATCAAAACATATTTTAAACAAGCTGTTCCCGGTCTTACCTACCTGTTAAGATTACGTGAAATAGGAAGAAATATAGATTACAGTATTAAAAGTTGATTTATTAATAATTATAAGTGTTCATTCAGCTGAATACTCGTTAAGTTAAGTAATCTCTAAAACTTAATAATTAAGTACCTACTTATCTCTGACTCTATCAAATTACCTTGATTTGATGCGACGGATGAGGTTTTAAGTTTATCTAGGTAGGTACTGGGTAGGCTACTCCTAATTGTAGGTAAATATTTACTGCCTTCTTAGGATTCCGTACCCCAAGAAGAAAAAGGAACCCTTATAGAAACACTTCGTTGTGCATCTGTATGTCTGTCAATCACGTTTTTCTCGGGAACGCGTTGTGGTACTTAGTTAAAATGAATATCAAATAATTCGGTCTACGGTCCCTTGGAGCTGAAAATATCAAGCTTCTAAGTCAACGTAATCAAAAGATGCGGCTGTTTATGCCGTATAAGTATTTTGCCATATTATTTTGACAATCGTCAATAAATCAAAACCTATAGTTACTACCCGTTGACATAGAATCATGAAATTTGGCAAGAAGCAAGTTCTTACAGCACAAGTACAGGAAAAAAATCTAAAAATCGATAATTAGAGTTCCGTACTCATAGCGTGTCGTATTGTATGTCAGGCGCTCCAGTTTAGCGCCTCAAGTAAGCCAGTTATTTCAAAGCTGAGTAGGTCTAGTACTAGGTAGGTGTTGTTATGACATCTTTATTGTTATTTACTAAAATAATTTACATTGTGTGGTGGTACGGAACCCTTTAAGTGCGCGAGTCTGACTCGCACTTGACCGGTATTTTTTTTCTTACTGTCTTCTACTTTTTAAAATAAGTTTTATCGAAAATGTGGTAAACGTGGGTGGTTCCAAGATGACTAAGCGAAAAATAAATTATGTAGATATGTAGAGTCAATTTACTAATGAGGTTCTATTAATTCATTTTATTTATAACTAGCAGTTGCCCGCGACTTCGTTCGCGTGGCATAAGTTTTTGAAATTCCCACAGGCACTCCTTAATTTTCCGGGAAAAAAGGAGCTTATGTCACTCTCCAGGTCTTCAACTATACCCATGAAAAAAATCACGTTGATCTGTTGCTCTGTTGCAGCGTGATTGAAGGACAAACTCTATTTAACGTCCTTGGGGATAAAATTTTCAAAAAAACTGTGCGCTTATTTCTTCAATATTCCAAATATCTTTCATACAAATTTTCAACCCCTATTTTACCCCTTTAGGGGTGGAATTTTGAAAAAAATGTGACACACGTACTTCTTTATTTTTTACCAAAAGACAGAATACCAAGTTTCGTTGAAATAAGTTGAAAAATTTCTTGACAAATGAAGGACTTTCATACAAACTTTCATACCCTATTTCAACCCTTTGGGGGTCGAATTTTCAAAAATGGTGAAAGACATACTTCTTTATATTTAACCGAAAGCTCAAATACTAAGTTTCATGGCTTTAGAAATGAAGAACTTTCATATAAATTTTCAACCCCTATTTTACCCCTTTGCTGGTAGAATTTTAAAAAACTGTGACGAACATACTTTTTTAATTTTTACCGACCGCCAATATATATCAAGTTTGTTGATATAACTTGAAAAATATCTTGAGAAATGAAGGCCTTTCATACCGACTTTCATCCCCTATTTCACCCCTTTGGGGGGGTGAATTTTCAAAAACTATGCAACACTTATTTCTTCATTGTCAACCCGCAGCTCATATACCAAGTTTCATGGCTATAACTTGAAAAACGACGGACTTTCATACAAACTTTCAACCCCTAATTTATCCCTTTGGGGGTGGAATTTCGAAAAACCCTTTCTTATTGGATACCTAGTCTTCACAAAGAACACACTCTCCAAATTTCATGTCTCTAGGACCAGCGGTTTAGGCTGTGCGTTGATATATAAGTCAGTCAGTCACTCAGTCAGTCAGGACTTTGAATTTTTTATATATAGATATGTACCTATACCAAATAGGTGAGTACCTACCTATTATACTGTATTACATTTAACCTTCTATTATAAACTTTGATTTTTTTATGGTTGCCCCTAGGCCAAAGATGTATGTACTCGTAAATGTATTTTAAAGAGTAACCACCGAGTTACTGGCAGCTTCTTCTCGGTAGGAATAGTATTCCGAACCAGTGGTAGATTCACTCGATGATTCAAAAGCAAAAAATTTACAAAGTTTATTTGAATAAAAAATATGACTATAATTATTTATCTTAATGGAAATGGAACGTTTCGGAATCTCATAAATCAACCCCTACCGTTACCTTTGAGGGGTTTATTCTGCACTTAAGACTATTTCGAACACGTGTGACAGTTGATACAGCGATGTTATAAAATTAATAATAGATAATATTATAAAATAGCTGATGCCCTCGACTTCGACCGCGTGGTTTAAGTTTTTTTTATTCCCGGGGGAACTCCTTAATTTTCCGGGATAAAAAGTAGCATATGTAACTCTCGGATCTCAACTATACCCATGCCATCAGTTATAGTTATAGTTCATCATCAGTATACGTCGATCAGTTGCTCCGTTGCTACGTAATCGAAGGACAAACCAACAATTTCGCATTTATAAGTATATTTGTAAATTAGTAGTTAGTATGATAGTATAGTATATAGTAAGTATGATTGTACTTATATTCTGTCCATTAAATACCTTCATACCCAGCTAGCCAATTGTCTTTTTGTTCAAATTATTAAATTAAATTATTTACTCCTTTCTAATAGGTGTTTTACAGGAATAAAACAGACCGTAACAAATTAACAATCTACTCAATACCTAAAATCTAAATCATCTAGGTACCTTGAGTAAATTGTTTTATCCAGATATGTTACAAAATAACTCTTAAATTTACAATATTTGTTTTAAAAAAAAGGCAGCTGTAAAATCAGCAGACATGTTGCAGACCCCTTGTTCTTCATGGGTTATCTTATCAGCGAATTTTGTAAAGTTCGTCGTTAATGTTATGGCTGTCGTAAAAAGTTTACTTATTTTTTGTGACTCGAAATAATAAATGTTCACAGATTGTCAAAATTTTTTACATATTAAAAACTTTCTAAATATAACTTACCTATCTACTATATTTGTGTCACTTTAATATTATATTTTTTCTTCGCATAGACTTAAATGGCAATTTAAATTAAGAACTCTATATTATACGTTATACTAAGTACCTAGGTAGGTACCTACCTATATAATTTTCAGGTATACCTTGGTGTGATAAATCACTGTTCGTCCAAGACAGGTACTTAGACTTACTGAATAATATCAAAGAATTTGCATAAGCATAGATAATAATACACTTCTTGTTAATTTTACACTACTTCAGCCACCTATACAGCACACTTTAGAGAAACTTCAGATGACCGGCTGGTATTTAATAGTTAAAGGTCAAACCCAAAGCACGAGATGTCTCGGCGTTCGTGATTTCTTATACTAATTTAGGTACCTAGATCGACTGAAAAGTGAAAACCGCCGGGCGCAGTCGTCGGGATTACGTTTAAGTAACTTATTTGTTTTTATTGTTGCTGTGTAGATATTCGTAAAATAAAAGCTGATAAGTAGGTACCTAATTTTCAGCATAAGTAAAGAAGAAAAATGACATCTTGAACAAACTGGTAGGTTTATGTACCTAGTAACTAATTATAACAGTAGGCACCTAGTGTAATTACTTATCACTTACTTACCAAGTATCACTTAGACTACCTAAGTGTAAATTCTGTGTAAATGTCAGGACATTCATCATCATTATCGTTTCAACCAATAGCCTGTGAGCACGAGCTTCTTCTCAGACTCAGGACTTTGGTCATAGTCCAATATGCTGACCAAGTGCGGATTGGCAGACTTTAAACACCTTTGTGAACATTGAGAAGAACTCTTGGACATGCAGGTCCTCGCGAATGATGTTTTCCTTCAGCGTTATGGCAAGTGATATTTAATTGCCTTAAACGAACATAAATCAGAAAAGAGAAGTGACTTGCCCGAGGATCGAACCCCAATCGTAGGCTGAAAGTCCAAATCACTAGGCCATAGCACCGCTCCCATTAATCAATTAGGTAGGCAGTAGATATTTAGATACATTGTTTAAATCATCAAAATAATTCAATCAGCCATCTATCCTTTACAAATTCTTATTCAAATTCTGACGCTTCCAACAAGTAAGCAAACTATTTAAAGTCACATTGAAACAAAAAACCCGGCGGCCGGTTACGACTTACGAAAGCCAAATGAAAACAAACAATGGAAGGATAAATTCATAATACGGCTAGGGTTACCATAGGTTTTTTTTTTAATATAAAATCGGAAATAGTTACCTGTGTTTAAGTTTGCATCAATCATGAATTCCACATTCCACGATAATCCAAAAAAATCGAGTAGCAGACTTTTTCTAAACTGTGTAGGTATTTATTTTATTTTAATATTTTATATTATTTTGCATTGTTTTATTTGTTAAGTATATATATTTTATGCTATATTGGGTGAGATAAATAAATTAAAATAAATAAGGTAGCTTAATAAATTAGCTTTAACTTAATTATTCGTGAACTCTATGTTAGCTACCAAAAAAATAAGGGCCTATTTGACATTTGACAGGTTTAAAATCTTAAAGAAGGAAGATTTTCTACAATAATATGTAGTTTGTCACTATTTTGGATCTTCCTAGTGATGAGTAAGAATGGAGAAATAAGTCTATGTTTTCAGCAACCTCAAATTTAAAGGCAACAAATATTACTATTGTATTTGTAAGTGACAAAATTAAGTTTATCACGACACGTGTGTAGATAGGGTATTTCCAAAATTGACAGTATCAAATTTTTTATAAGATATAGATGTACCTACCTACTCAGTTTTTATATTACTCCGGGTTTTATTTATAATATTACCTATTCTATGTTTAAAATAAACGGTTTTTTGTAGAAAGTCCGCAATATATTTTCATGTTCTCTTAAATCGCCGGAATGTTTTCTAAAATGAAATATCCAAATATTATCGACATCAATTTAAAAAATATAAATTTATTGCTCGAAAATTTATTATTGTAACTTTGTTCTTCCATTACAACGCGAAGTAACAACACAAACACGTCATAAATTGGTTAACAAATCTGTTTGTTTTTCAAACAATAGTTTTATCTAAATCGTTTCCTAAATTAAAATGGTAATGGGATCGAAATAAACTTGAATATAACCATTTTAAAATGAAATATATGCCGTGTAGGGTGTCCATATTAGAGTCTAATAACTCAATATTTTCATTATCCTCATTGTACCTATGCATAGTAAGCATTAAGTATGTTTTGATACTTGTTTTTGTAGATTTCAAGATTGCCGTTGTCATAGCACTAGTGTAAACTGAGTAAAAAAGTACTCAGAAAACTTGAATACTTTAATTATGGCTATTTTTTTATCAGATGCTTCATTTGCAAATCAAAAGCAGGATAAGGCAAACTGTATTAGCTCTTATAAAATATAACCACCACCACTACCACCACTTCAGCCCATTAACGTCCTCAGCTGGGCACAGGCCTCTACTCTCATAGGAGAGAGGGCGTTAGAGCTTAGACCCAGCTGGCTGCTCCATTGCGGATTGGCGGGCTTTAACGACTATGATTATAGCCGGGACCGACGGCTTAACGTGCCCTCTGAGGCACGGGGGTGAAACACCGCCAACTTCCTAACTCCGGGCTAGTACTGAGTATTTCTAAGGACTTCTCTTTTCTGAGGACTTGAACCCGGGACCTCGTCGGCCGCAGTCGAACATGCCAACTACTAGACCAAGGCGGTATAAAATATAACACACGTATCTTATTCACTGTAATTAAATAAATTTTGTAAGTATTGGATAGAATCGTGTTACTTTACGAGAGCCAACGATAATAATGGAACAATGAAGCTTAATTCGCTATAATCCGCTAAAAAAAACCAATCTATGTGGTACAATGTGCAACATACGATATAACACCCTTCCGCTTCCAAACATGCAGGAAAAGCAAGCTTTACGCACCACCGCAACACCCCCACACAAATCTTCTACAGCACTCTCAACGTAGGTAATTCACTCCGACACCAGAGCGTACTCAGGATATTATGTTGATTCAACAATGCACAATTGTAAAGTAAAACATACCATGGTATGATGGTACTTTAGTAACAATGCACAATTGTAAAGCATTTGTCTGTTTTAGCGGATTACAGCGAATTTAGCTTCTTGTTCCTTTATTAAAATTTTGTAAGTTTTAAGAAATTGCAATACTTACTTCCATACAATACTCGTAAGTATATATTAAATCAATTTTACCTAAAATATGTTTTGCTATTTTGCAAATAATTAAGTAGGTATGTAATCGACATTTTTATCAGGACTTTTAATTATGTCCGATGAATTATCAAAAAAAGGCCACCCCATGAGAACCAGTGCGTCTTCGAAGTGCCGCGATATTGCTAAGCAAAATAAACGTTTGTACGGTCGTAGGCTTATTATTTTAATATTTAATTTTGAATCCGTCTGCTTTGAGTGGCGGGAGAGCTTTGAAGTATCACTTTTGAACGTTTGTTTCTTTGGCGCGCTTTGTTTATTACCCCTTTGTAGGGTTTTCCACATTTTCATGTAACGTCGTGAGTCGTGACTTCACCGTGTTTTTTATCGATATGTTAACGTTTTTACTTTGGATCTAAATTGTACCTTCATCATGGATGTACCAACTTGTGTTGGTGGTCAAAATAACTTTAATTGGCTGTCATATGTCACTGGATCTCAGCTGATTCAAAATCGATTAATTAGATGGGCTGTGTAAAGCTAACTAACAGACAGACCGACACACTTTCGCATTCATAATGTAACCTATACCAAAGAATCCTTGTCTAAGGTCGTAACTTCGTAAGTATTCAATAAACACACTCGGTTCACATGAGGATCTGCGAGTGCTTATATCAAACACATGGTGCATTGGATCTACATGATTTATTTCTTTTTAGATTTACTGCAAGACCGCTTAAATCAATCATGTTAGTAGTTTTAACAATTGTTTTGGACTTTGTGATTATTGATTCGATAGATAAGTATATGAACCAAATAATATTATTTTGAATAATATAAGTAAGACGTTCCTTACTCTATGTTCTTTATAGGAGATTGTAGAGCCACATTCAATACTTTACAGTTTACAGTATTTAGAACTCTAGTATTAAGTAGGTTGACTTTTATAGACTTGTTTGAGGTAGGACCATGTGGAATATCAAACGTTACAGTAAACAACCTAATAAGTAATAAGGTACATATTAAGTACCTTATGAGGGTACTTATTAAAGAGTTTTCAGTTATCGCAGGGGCGATCAACTTCAAGAATATTATATTTAAAATTAAATTGTGTGTTATAAATTAAAATTGTATTATATGTATATTTAAAATGTGCATCGTGATAATCAGCAAAAATATAAGTTTTTACCTATAACATACCATAACGGAACAATGTGCTGCAATTTGTAAAACGTCCGGGCGGCATTCTGGCAGTTTGATTTATACCCCGGACAGGTCGTCACTTCCCGCCTCGCGTCATAACTCTACCGGGGGAACAGCAAGTATGGAGAAGAGTTTTTTTATTCCACCACAAGGTAGCCCTTGACTTCGAAATGCGGTCCCACCTGATGGTAAGTGATGATGCAGTCTAAGATGGTAGCGGGCTCACCTGTAAGGGGTAGGTACGCATACCTACTCCCAATCGGTTTCTACACGGTATCGTGCCAAGCGCTATCTCTTGGTGGTCTTTGCTGGTATATTCCATAAGGTACAACCACACTACGCTTGCCATACTTACCTACCTAAGCTAGAAGAAATCTAAAATAATGGAAAGTAGAAGATGCTTTCCGTTACCTATTTCAGGTCACGTCTAGCTTAAAATAATACAATTACATTTAACAATATTTTTAGTCAACTTTATTAGAAGATAGTATGGGGTTTGCGCCAATTTTGCGTTGATTAATAAATGTTGAAGCTCTTTCTATAATAACCAACCCGTGTAATAAAGTGTTCCAAAAGTTATATTTTTACTGTGAGAGCGGGGAGGATTTATTCGTTTGACGTTTAGTGGAATTTATTCCAATAAACAAAAATATTGGAATAAATAACTCCCGCACTTAGGTTACACTTATTTTAGAATATTATCTTTATTTAGAACCCAGATTCATTTTACATTATTGCGTAATTGATATTTTATGAAATTCAACGTGGAAGTTATTTTCTTTGTATTACGCAAACTTTTAGCTTTGGACCAAAGACAATATATTATAATTAATCTATGCTTTGGACCAAGGGCTTTTGCCATTTCTGAGGATTGCCTAGGCTATTATCGCGATGCGTTCGCATTTCGGCTTTGGACTATAACAAATTATTACATAATATATCTGTCACCGTAAGATTGTAAAAACCGTTAGATTATAATCTAACTCGCGAAATTGTAAACTGTCGAATGATTACAATATAACGCATTATTTTCGGTAGATTGTAATCTGTTTATTTTACTAACCCGATAGAAACTAAGTGACCACTACCTGATTATTTATGTAGAACCCTAACCTAACCTACAAGAAAGAGACAAGAAAACGTAAATACAATGAATATTTCAAAAATTGACACTTAGAACATTGAACGGTTCACAATCTTTAGACTGTTTACAATCTATCGAAAAAAAAGCGTTAGATTACAATCTTACGGTTTTTACAATCTTACGGTGACATATCCACTGTTGTAGGTTGGACATAGTTCTCTTTATGATTGCGCGGACTTTGCCTAAGCTTGGCTGTTTGCATCCATTTGATGCCAGCTACTTTCCGGATGTCATAGCTCCAACTAGTTGGGAGTCCCCAAACTTCGTTTACCAAGAGACGTACTATAAGTGTAGATGCATACGTTTACCATGGTACACCATAATTAAATAAGTAGGTTTATGAAGATTTGTTTGATTTTGAGTACTTTAATAATATCGTTCATGAGTTTATCTTGGCACCTTTTCATCAGAAATAGATCACATTTTGATGGTCGTCACAAACTCACAAATTATAGTCGGACAAACGTATCTGACCCGGTGACAGCGTCGCTAGTATATATATATATATATATATATATATATATATATATATATATATTATATATATATATATATAATATAAATAAGAGAGCTAATATTATAAAGGCCTACTAGGACGAAATATATATATATATATATATATATATATATATATATATATATATATATATATATATATATATATATATATATATATATTTCGTCCTAGTAGGCCTTTATAATATTAGCTCTCTTAAAAATAACTGCAGCGCATAGCGCAAGGGATCGGTTACAGTTAACGAGGCCCGAAACACAAATCACCATTAGTGCTCGCGACGGACCGTGAGCGATGCGCGAAAACACAACACTTGGTAGGGAAGCTTCTAGTTACATACCTAGTACTACATAATATTTACATTAGCTACCTTTTGATTACTCTAATTACTATGAACTACTTTATTTAGGTATATCATAAGTGACCTTTCTGGCAGAGTGGTTAGAAATGTGGCCTTAAGTAAGAAGTTCTGAGTTCAATTCCTGGCAAGGCCCTATTAGGAGTTTTTTTTTTTACCTTAGACTAATAGGCAGTAGGCAGTCGGCAGTTCGGCACCCTACCTAATACATCATACTACCAACAGTAATCGCTTGGTATCTAGTAGGTACGATAGTTATGTTACGGTACCAAATATTAATGCGTTTTATTACGTACCGATTACTTTTCTTACAAGCGTGTAGGTTGATCAGTTTAATATCTGACCCTATCATCACCACATAGGTACCATAGAAATCTTCACTTAGCGCAGTCGAGGATTATAAATTGTCAAAGTAGAATTTAAAAAAAAAAAAATTAAAAAATAATATAAAAAATTCTTTTTAAACAACCGACTTCAAACTCCCGCGCCTACTTTACAACAAGCACACGCTATATAAATTACTTATTTTATTGTTGATATTTTGAAAACCGCTCGACCGATTTCGATAAAATTTATATGGGACCACATGGGAAAAAGAATCATCCAAATCGGTTCACCCAGTCAAAAGTTATGAGGTAACAAACATAAAAAAAATAAAAAAATACAGTCGAATTGAGAACCTCCTCCTTTTTTTGAAGTCGGTTGAAAAATATATGTACATTTTGGTGGGTGGAAGCAGCGGGGACCAATCCCAAATCCATTGAAATATGGATCTGCCTATTATAGTTAAAAGTGAAAATTGTTTAAAATACATTTTTAACGTCAAGTAACTACCAGTGAATAAATTAAGCAAAAACATTATTCCAATATCAGCTACCACTCAGCTATCTAGTTAGTACGACGTAGATACAAGTCGATTGTCACAAAAATTAGCCTTCCGACTCGACATCGAATGTCGTCGATGAGACTGCCACATTCATTTTAAAACTAATTGTAACTCATTTATCAAATCGGTGTCTCCTGGCTGAGATGTAGGCGTGAACAGTATAAATGGCTTGCCTGTAGACTGTTGAAAGAAGCAGAACTATTGTGATTGTTGAATGAGTGTTGCCAAACCTATAATACTATGCTAGTGACATCGGCCTCGGCAGTGATTTGCCAATTCAGCAAGCTAATCCAGTTTCTCTATAGGTAGGTACCAGTTTACTTCAAATATGTAAACTCATCTCAAAATCATACTCATATATTTGTTTTTATTCAAATAAACTTATTTAAAGTGCTTTTGAACTGTCGAGTGAATCTACCACTGGTTCGGAATGGCATTCCTACCGAGAAGAACCAGAAAGAAACTCGGTGGTTGCTCTTTTAAAAATTACACTTAATTATTATATCAATGTGTGCATAAGTAACCTCTGTCCTTAGCATTGCTGGAGCGACTCAAATCCATATGTTTGTTTTTTATGGTCATATAAAGTTACCCCATCTGACCTAGTGATAATGTTAATTTACATCAGAACGAGTTTATGTAGCCCTTTGAGTTTAAATCTCTAGAGACATCAGACAGCCACCAAGAGAGAAGCAGGAATTTGGGTATCTTATCTATCTATCTTTTTGGGTATGGTAATCCATATTTGTTCCTTGATACAGTTATCCGTATTAATTAACAAATATACAAAAATTACTTTATAAAATTTATATCTACCTATGTATGAAGAATAGAATTACATTAGTCTGACAGTCTAACTTTACAAAAACGTCGCAGTACATCTATCCATTTGTGATGTCGGATAAAAGAATCATCTTTACAAGTAGGTACGTCTATACATTTATGATGTCGGATAAAAGAATCAAGCCGGCCAAGTGTTAAGCTTTTAATCTTATTGATCTATTGCTTATGATCGAAACATCTGGCAGCCCTGAAGATATCGAGAAGTTAATCGCGAATATCGAAGCCGAGAATAGCCTGTGGTTGGCAGCATCAGTCAATCAGCGGTCAAAACATCGCAGGGAAGCGACAGGGACATCTACCGGGCATCCAACGTTCCTAGAACATCTATGGATCTGAAATCGAAACAGGAAAGCGAAATTTGTTTAGCTACATTAGCGCTGTTGTGCTTTTACGCACCTATATTTATGTCAGCGATTTCATGCAACTGGTTGGATGGCATAAACATACTGAGATTAAATACTACACAGAAGAAAACAAAGATTTTAGTAAGTATCAATTTTTTTTACCGCAAATAGTTAAACCTCATCTTGTTAAACTATAATAAGCTTTGATTTAAAGGAATCTCTGTTACATTCTTGTGCTATTTGGAAGAAACTTTCCCAATCCGGATTTCTAATAAAATTAATTAAGAAGGTAAGATTTTCTTGCTATTTGGTTTGCGTGGTTAATGATTATCTATACTAATATTATATACCTACATGCGAAAGTTTGGAAGGATGGACGGATGTATGGATGGATGGATGGATGGATGTTTGTTACTCAATCACGCCAGAATGGCTGAACGGATCTGGATGCAATTTGGCACAGAGATAGATTATAGTCTGGAATAACACATTGGCTTCTTTTTATCCCGGAAAATTAAAGAGTTCCCGCGGGAACCAAAAAGCGTTCATCCACGCGGACGAAGTCGCGGGCATCGGCTAGTCTTTTTTATCTTTGTTTCAATCGATAAGCTTCTGAATAGGTAAATTTTAGGTAGGTCTTTTGCAAGGATATCCACATAACACGTTATTCTGGCGCTTATGTCCAGCAGCGACTCCCAGCATCTGGTTATGAGGCCTTCTAACACCTACTTAAGAATTGACGTAGGGCCCAGTTTAATAGACACGATCGGGATCACTCTGCAAGTCTAATGATTACAATTTGCAAAGTGTGATAAAAATAGTCGCTTATTCACTGGCATTTTCTCAGTGACGCGTGTCGATCGGCTTGTTAACGAGCAATGCTCGCGATGTTGACATCAAGGGTGATCAAAGTAAGACGCTGTGTTAATTTGTTAGTCTTTACATTGTCTATTTGCAATCACCAGAGCTACTCCTATCCGCTGAGTGGTAGGAGGTTCTTGGAAGGAGTACTCATTAATGTTTGTATCTCGGACTGTCTACTTCCTAAGTGGTTGTATAAGGTTGCGAGTTCACCATTTTGTTATTGCTCACGCCTCTTTCATGGAAAGTCAAATAACTTAGGAGTTGTATTATTTTTTGTTACTATAAGTAAAAATTGCAAGGTTCTCCTTGTTTGTTTCTTCTTGGTTGAAGGTCTATGCAATGTGAATGTGTTGTTGTCATCGCTGCATTGAATAAGACCTAATTTATTTATTATTAAAATTATTTTTCATCATGTTCTTATCTTCAAAATTCTGTCATCGAAATAAGTCAGCGGGAGTTGATGAAAAATTGTAGCTATAGATGGTAGATACCTATCACTTCTCAAAAATGAAATACCTACCTGTATTTCTCTTTAGTAAACACTTCTGAATGAAAGTTAGAAGAACTTCTGGAAGTCCTAATACAAACACAAATGAATTGATGGCTTGTTTGGACGTAGCATTTTAATAAGGAATTTGTTTATATTTGTTCGGGTAATATGTATCGTATGAGGGTGCGTAAATCAAACGCATATCTCAGAAACTCGGAGCTGCACTACACGTGTTGTTACAAAGTAGGGTTGCCACGCCTAAGTTTTACTAATTTTTGATTCGTCTTCTCGATAGGTGTATTGCAGAGATGTCGCTCCTAGCGACCCAATTGAAATAGTTCATTCAACGTCATAGAGTCCATTCCTATACTTCGCTACGGTTAAAACTTTGGATCTGATGAAACATTTAGTAATCGTCAGAATTCAGAAAGCGTTCTCTTGCCCTTAAGTGTTTGCAGTTAAGTAAAATCTTTAGAGTGCCTCTGAAAATTAATTCGCTTAAAAATTAGAAATATTTCTTTCTTTAGGAAATCGGATGGTATTGCACACATAAGAGACACTGCAATTTAACTATCTATAGGTCCTTGAAAACAAATGAGAAGGTACCTACCATAATATTCTCTTATGAAGTTTTGAATTGAATGTCAACCAACTTTGTTAAAGTTACTTGTCACCCCTAACGGCTGCAACCGGAGCGGCGCCCGCGCAGCTAGATTTATTGCGGTCAATCAATGCGGATTTATTGTTAAGGAAGCGTTCCCTCCTTTTGTTACAACAGATAATAATAGCACCACTATTATAATTGGACGCTCCACCACCTGAGCACCGGTTAAATTGTTATTATGGTGACATTAACGTCTCTATTTCATTTATTAATTGCTTCATGCGCTCACTTGTTTTGCTTAAGTTGATAAATAAGTATTATTGCGCCGCAATTTGCAGAAGACCGAGTAGGTATACCCATACATGTACCTATTTAGGACTTTCTAACTATACATAGATACCTGCTATAAGATGGTAGCGGGCTAACATGGTAGGCCTATGGTAGTTATACCTACCTACCCCTTAAATCGGTTTCTACACGGCATTGTACCGGAACCTTTGCCGGTACCGTTGTAACTTGCCACAGCTGAAGCTTTTCACCAGACCAGACGAGAGAAAATGTGGATACTGTTAATTCCCAAATTGACCCTGCCGGGAATCGAATTCGGTATTTCCCTCTTATATCAAAGCATTTACCACTGCACTAGGCAGGTTGTCAAAACTTCGTGACCTAGTTATTATGATGACACTGTCGGCCGGTTTCTGAATTGAGATTTTCATGTTGAGTCTGTCTCAAAGACTACTTAAGGACTAATTGTTCCTGAATTGATATTGTGTAAGGTTTGAGAGTTGGAACTTGCTGTTTTTGCTTGAATGCTTAATTCAGAAACCGGCCTAATATCAATTCAAAAACAAAAATTTGCTTAATTAGTCCTTAAGTAGTCTTTGAGACAGACTCAACATGAAATTCTCAATTCAGAAACCGGCGGTGTATTTACGGTTTTTTATTTCATGAAATACAAACTAATTTATAGTGGTTTATCCTTTTTAAACTCTCAGAATACATTAGAATCGATTAAGTATTTTTCCAGTAGAGCCTAAAGCTCAGTTCAGCTTTTGCAGTTCCCTTTGCAGTTTCAAGGTTGAAAAAGAAAAAAATATGTATGAAAGTCACCTAGACAAAATAGACCTATATATATAACTAGCGATCCGCCCCGGCCTCGCACGGGTAGCACTAATAATCCTAATAGTCTATACTCAATGAAGCCAGTGGGCAGTGGGCAGTGGGCAGGTTTTACATTTAATATTACACTAGCTGATGCCCGCGACTACGTCCGCGTGGATTGAGGTTTTTTGATTCCCGCGGGAACTCTTCAATTTTCCGGGATAAAAAGTTTTCCATTTCATTTCATTCCAGACTAATAATCTATCTCTGTGCCGAATTTCAGCCAGATCCGTTCAGCCGTTGGCGCGTGATTGAGTAACAAACATCCATACATCCATCCATCCATACATCCATCCATACATGCATCCAAATTTTCGCATTTATAATACTAGTAAGATTACCTTATTATGTAACTTTACCTATTTAGTCAGCGCACGCCTCGTAAGCTCTCAGAAGAGACGATTTTTTAAGGATTTTGTTTTCAATTTCCGGGTTTTTTTTTCAAAATAAAATATAGCCTATGTTACTCTCTGATAATGTAGCTTTCTAAAGGTGAAATAAACTCTTTTGCAAAAAAAAACGGGCACTTAAGCAAAGAACTATTTTATAGTTAGGTACTATTAGTTTGTATGACAATTTTAGGTATTGTTATCCTCAGAATTTTATAAAATAATTAGGAAGGAATAGTTTTCATCAGTTTTATCGTAACATTTTGATTAAATTATTGAGAAATAATGTTTAAGCTCAAAACACTATTATTGTATCTGCTCGCTAAATAAAAATGAAACACGTTATTTTCTTTGTTTTTCTTGAATACATTAAAAGGAGATAAAAGTTTAGTATTGAGTGTGACCCCCTCTTGCTGAAATCACAGCTTGCATTCGTCTGGGCATGCTAGCGAGTATATCTTTTATGGCTTCTTGGGGAATACGTTCCCACTCCGCGGTAATCACATTCTTTAGCTCTCTGATGGTCTGCGGAGCCGGCTGCACTGATCTCACTCGTCGCTTCAGAACATCCCAGACATGCTCTATGGGATTGAGGTCCGGACTTCTAGCTGGCCAGTCCAAACGACGAATTCCGACTTCTAGCATATACGCTTCCACATCGCCAGACCGGTGGGCGCGAGCGTTGTCGTCCATAAAAATTGAGTATTCGCCAAGAGCGGCTAAAGCGGGTTGTGCATAAGGAATTTTCTGTTATGTATCGGTGTCCAGTCAGTGTACCGTTTTCGATGAAGACTAACTCCGTACGATCCATAGAATTTATTCCTGCCCAAAACATAACAGAGCCCCCTCCATAAGGTGTGATTTCCTCAAAACATGCCTATGCAAAGCGTTCTCCTCGTCTGCGTAGCACTCGCCGACGTCGGTCTTCACCATGCAGAGATATCCTGGCTTCATCGGAGAACAATATCCTATCCCAGTCTTCATGAGTCCATGACACACAATTTCGAGCGAAGCTAAGCCTGGCAACTCGATGTCCACGGAGTAAATTAGGGCCGCGTGCCGGGCGATGACTGTGTATATTAGCAGCGAGAAGCCTCCTCCTGACCGTCCATAGACTAATTTGCACTGTTCTTGGCCTTCTCTTGACGGAACCGGTCTCTTGATAGCGCTGCCAGGTCCTTTGAACTGTCGACCGACTCACATTTAGCCTCTGAGCCACGAAGCATTGACTGCAACCTTCTTCAAGCAACGCAATAATTTTGCTCGCTTTTATCAATTTATCTACCATTTTCGAGATTGCTAAATAGCAAAAACAATACTTTTAAATGTCAAGGACATCAGATAATTTAATAAAAATTGACAAAAAGTTAATAAGAGTCGATATTAACTATAGGGAATTCGCGCCACAAAATGTAGTTAAAAGTTGTTTTCTTTGAAAACCAGGCTCAGTCAAAAATTTGAATTTGGAATGTACTCTTATAAACATTATGGCACTTTTATAACTGGCCAGTAACATGTTCAAATGATTAAAACCTTTTTTGGTATTTTATTTTTTTCAGCCAGGAAGAAAATCGAAACCGCCCGTTTTTTTTGCAAATGAGTGTATTTTTTAAAATCGGTTGAGTAGTTGATAGATATGCATGTGGAAGAAAAAAAGAGTAGAGGGAGACCAAAGAAAAGATGGATGGATTGTGTGAAAGAGGAGCGTATAAAAGGGGTGATTGATAGGTTGACGGATAACAGAAGTGAGTGGAAGAAGAGAACATGTTGTGCCGACCCCACATAGCGTGGGATAAGGGCAGGAAGAAGAGAAGACAATTGACAAATATGATACCTATAAAAGTCAGTCAGAATTTGAATATAAAAAATAAATTAATAGACGAATAGAGGTTTAACGTAAGAAGTTGAAAAATTCAAATTATTATTGCAATTTTCGTAGGGATCTCTAATTTTTTGAAAATAAAATATGGCCTATGTTACTCGCTGATAAAGTAGCTTCCTATAGGTGAAAGAATTTTTAAAATCGGTCGAGTAGTTTTTTATTTTATCCATTACAAACAAACAAACAAATCTTTCCTCTTTATAATATTAGTTTAGAAGTATAGATATAATAGATCCGTCGTGTGACAAATTGACATTGTATTAATGCATTTGGCAAGAGCACTGCCATTATGGCAATTAGAGTGGAACCGGTGCGTGTCAAACACCACAATTATTTAGTTGCGTAGGATTCTAATTTATAGACATAATAATAATATAATTTGAACTAAAATAATAATAAAACTATAAATTCAGTATTTGTAGATTAACATTTAACATCTATTCATTTTCGACAGTGAGAGATAAGAAAAGCTTCCCTCTGCACTACTGCATGATTTTTTACGCATCCAAAAAAAACGCACAGCTTGCAGTTTGGGACATTTGACTGTAACAAAAATTTGCACTTCAATATTTTGCCACCCACAATATTTTTGAATGACCTATCTAAGTACCTATCTAACGATACCCCACACCATGGGATAATTACACGGGATAATGGGATGGGATAAATAAATTCATTTCCATTTTACGTGTACTTATGGACAGTTTTTTGTTGACTACGAAACCCTAAAATCGAATCGCGACAAGAACTAATAGGTAATGAAATACCTATGTTGGTACATTCTTGTGGTTGTGGTTTAGAGTAGTAGAAAATTGGTGGAGAATAATTTTATGCGGTCGTGAAAGTCTTGAATCAGGAGATCCGAGATACTACTTATAACTGAAACTACAGATGTCCTGTAGGAAATATAACACAGCTCTTTAGTGCTGCGACACAAGACTGTACTTCCTGTAGACTCTAGGGAACGGATACCAGGGCAGGTGAAAGTGTTAATCATAATCATTTATTTGCTGATTGTAGGTACAAGTACGTAACAAATTGTTACTATAATAATAGTTTTTTTTTATCCACTACAAGTTAGCCCTTGACTGCGATCTCACCTGATGGTAAGTGATGATGCAGCTTAAGATGGTAGCGGGCTAACCTGTTAGGGGCATGGCAGTTATATTAAACCCATACATACCCCTATTCGGTTTCTACACGACATCGTACCGGAACGCTAAACCGCTTGGCGGCACGTCTTTATCGGTAACTAGCCACGGCCGAAGCCTCCCACCAGGCCAGACCAGGGAAAATTCAGAAATTATAAATTTCCAAACCCCGCCGGGGATCGAACCCGGGACCTCCTCACGTTAAGGCAACAGCGCTCAACACTGCGCCACGGAGGTCGTCAAAACTGAACTGTAGTTAGGTATGTAGTTAATATTTCATTAGATACGACCATAAAGATCAAAAATACAAATTCACGTCTAAAATAAACCGAAGATCATTGTCGTTTCTACGTAAGTATACTTTTCATCACCCGTCTTATTTATAATCCCATCTTGACGTTGCCCGATGAAATTATAGTGGCCATTTCAGATGCGTTTTGGGTTTCCCGCCATTACACCAATTAGTTGAGTGAGATGTCCGCTGTTGGGTGGACGCATTCGATTTTTATGGGACACTTTATGTACTTTTTATTTTGAGTGGGTACTTATAATATTTTTTCGGGACTGACTCCAGTTACGTACTCTGTGCTCCAGTGATATTGTGAAATATTTTAGAAAGTAAGCGTCATATTTTTTTAATAATTAGGTGGTTAGAGGTGATTTTTGTGTTGTGTTGACTAAATGCTCGAAGAGCAGGGGCCTTATTGCGTATTTGTGATGTGTACGATCAAAACCACCTCTGATTGGCTTACGCTGTTTTTATATGGGCTGCTGTCACAGCATACCATTAACAGCCATAAACATACCATAAACAGCCAGTTTCAACAATTGCGATTGTTACAATGATTGGTGCATCTTTTACGGAATAGAGTTACCTAAAGCTCTATTCCATTCCTACATCGATGTCTATTCCAATAATTGAAAAAAATAGATCACCCATGATCATTCCGGTAATGGGTGATCTATTTTTCAACTTCTTTAACGTAGATCACGTAATCTCATCTGTCATTCGACCAATAAATATGGCAATATCTACAAAATTGTCGTATATTAGTATTAAACTCCCATCACCATTGGTCAAGTGACAAATAAGATGACGTTATCAGACGCTAAAGAAGTTGAACAAATAGATCAGTCCAATTGAAGCAGACTTAACTGCTACCAAAGCAACCTTTGACACAGTCTGCCTCTGTTTTTCGTGGAAATTGGATTGGACAATTATAAGTATTGCCCACACCATAAACATTTCTAAAAGAATGTAAAATATGAACTTCCCGGCAAATTTTATACAAGTAATTTTCATTTACATTTACATTATTACAGCATGCTAAAATTACAGCTAAGTATGAGTTTATATGAGTGCTGAAATTTTAGAATTAACAAAGTTTTCGAAGTATGGTAGTAACGTTTGATTTGATATCGTTGGTTACTTACTACTTTCTATACTACTAGCTGATATGCAACTTCGCAGGAAGTATTTAATTTTCCGGGATAAAAAGTTGCCTATTCCAGACCACATAATCTCAGCCGCTCTTGCGTTATTGAGTAACAAAGATACATCCAACCAATCTTTCGCATTTATAATATTAAGTATAGATATACTAATATATTTTATTCGTTTGTTTCAGGCGTGGTATCTGGACAGTTTCCACGTGGCGGTTTCCACTTGCACTCATTAGCGGAAAGAGTGAGCCGTGACCAGGATCAGCTGCCAGTACTTCCCCCGCTGCACAACGATGTCCGAGACGTAAGTTCCACTCCGATGTTAAGCTCTCACAAATCAATATAGTCTCATCAGGATCTTCCTGCAGTACTTCAATCCTTTATGGGCCCTAGGCTGGGCAGTTTTCCATCATTTATCGCGGTCGGGCGAGCCTGATGCGTCAACTTTGCCTATCTTTGTTATACTCGCCCGACTTCAACATAGTGTGTAGAAATCAAAATTATTTTTACTTTACAGTGGCTTTGGGAGTCGGTTTTTTGGAAATAATTTTTATTTTTAACTTTTTAGTGTACTCTTAATCCCCACGGCTTAGGAGTGCAGGACCCTGCAGCATCAGAGTTGAGGAGTTGGGACTTGGGTTCAAGTATGAAGTCGTTGGTTGACACCTACAATATGAATTCACCATAGAAAAATCCAAAATCGCTATTTTTAAATAGTTCTGTACCCTGCAGCATCAGGGTTGAGGATTTGGGACTCAGAGTTGAATCGTATACACGTGACTTGATACCTAATATATGAATTCACCATCAAAACTGCCTAACTCCCTAGTTGTGAGTCGTAGGTATATCTACAGCATCAGGATTGAGGATTTGGAGTCAGAATTTTTTATGGGACCACCTCGCGAGCTTCCTCTAACTACTGAAAAAAAAGTTTTTCAAATCTGTTTGGAAACCACGGAGATATGCGGTTTAATACATTAAAAAAAAAAAAATACGCGCCGAATTGAGAACCTGTTTTTTTTATAAATTCTCAGATATAACAAATTGTTTTTTCAAACAATAATAAAACTAAATACCACGACTACTCGCTACATGCAGTCGGCGCGCGGCGGATCGGCGGCTGCCTACTCAAAACGCGGAGTTGAAGGTTAAAGTTGAATGGAAAAGGAGGAGAATCTAGACTAGAGTGTACAGTGTTAAGTTTAACATTTTTTTGAATCCTCAAACATATTTTATTTTGTTCATTAGAGTGCAGTGTATTCGCGGAGCACGTACTCCCCGCTGCAGGCACTCAGCGAGAGCACGTGCAGGGACCACGGCGCGCAGCCCGCTCCACCGCCTCCGCCCCAACCACCGCCGAGAATGCAGGTACTTAAGTGCACTTTTACAACAGCAATTTTTATAAATGGCCGTTTTCCCCAGCACTGCTTTAATTATTATAGGAAACACATAAGCCCATTAGGTGACGGTTATTCTCGTCGAAAGGGTAGCCTAATTAATTTTGCCTAGGTGGCCTACTCAATAAGTTTTAAATAGTAGTTACTCTTATACTTAGAGTTTACTGTTGAAAATGGGCATTACTCTCGAGACTTTGATCACGAGATTTCTAACTTGGCGCTAGAGTTTTATTAGATGCTAGCTGATGCTCGCTACTTCGTCCGCGTGGTTCGAGGTTTTTCGGTTCCCGCGGGAACTTTAATTTTCCGGGATAAAAGTAGCCTAAGTATGTATTATTCCAAACTATAATCTAGCTCTGTGCCAAATTTCATCCAGATCCGTTTAGCCGTTCTGGCGTGATTGAGTAACAAGCATCCAACTATCCAAACTTTCGCATTTATAATAATTATTATACTAACTGATGCGCCCGCGACTACATCCGCATGGATTGAGGTTTTTTGGTTCGTGCTTGGTGCTTTATACCTATTTGTATGATGATGATTTGATATTTGATAATTAGTAGATACCTATATATTAAACCCTGATTACATACAAAGCTAATACAAAGCTAGAAACCATTTTGAATAAAGCAGCTTAAGAAACATACAATAAGTAGTACTTACCTACCTACTCAGATATCAAGTAAAGGAAGTTACACATCCGCGAAAAGAGTGTAGGTAGGTACATCAGAGACAGTTCCACGGGAGTTATTTATATTTTGCGTCACGAGCTTTGTCGTGTCGTGTGAAAAGACAATGTTAGTCTACTGTTTAAAGACAGGACTTTACACAGGTGTCCAATCAAAACGTGACGCTGCATTCTGCAGTGGCTCGCTGCAGTGCAACCCTCGAACTGGCCACGTTGTGGCGAAGCTTCCACGAGCTCGGCACCGAGATGATAGTCACCAAAGCTGGACGCAGGATGTTCCCTGCCCTGCAAGCGCGTTTGTCAGGCCTACTGCCCAACGCTAACTACCTGCTGCTGGTGGACTTTGTGCCCCTCGACGACAAGAGATATAGATATGCTTTTCACAGGTACCTATTTATTATTTGACTGCTAAGAAGTGTTTTTGGAATTCCTGTTCCTTCCACATTTATGTTACCTATATTTTACTTGTTAAGTTGTTACTCACCATATAAGTTTATTTTAGGTACTTACTTTTATTTTTGTACATTTTTGAGTGTTAGGGTTTATTCCCTACACCTGTCATACCTGGTTATGGTTATGGCCTGGTATGGTATGGCTGTATGTGTGGTTATTGGCCTGGGCAGTAATGTACCTACTATAGTTAGTATACATTAGATAGTATACATACAGGCCAGAAATAAAGCAATTTACGACCGAATATAATATTGGAAGGACCTCTCAAGTGATTTTAAAAGGAAGACGCGCCAGCTTTTTAAGTAAACGAGGTCGTGAATTGATACGAGTATATCGGCCGAGATTTGTATAGTACTTTTCTATGATTTCCGAGGAAACAGTAAACATTATTTGTTAAGAAAACTTTTCTACTTTGCTGATAGATAGATAGCGTTGACTTACGTTATAACATTGTGTTGAGTGGGTTACATATTGAAATGATCTGATTTCTGATCTGATTAGACCCACCACGCTGCTCCAATGCGGGTTGGCGGGCTTTAACAACTATTATCATGTTAGTGATAATAACCGGGACCGACGGCTTAACGTGCTTTCCGAGGCACGGGGGTGGAACACCGCAAACTTCCTAACGCCGGGCTAGTAGTAGTAGCAGAAAAACCCAATACCTACTCAATTATGGCCTGACTCGGGACTCGAACCCGGGACCTCGCCGGCCGCAGTCGAACACGCCAACCACTAGACCAACGAGGCAGTCAATATAACAAGTAATGAAAAAGATAAATACGACAGAGCCGAGAGCCTGTGTTCCTAGCGCACCTGTCCAGCAATTTATATTATCGTCCTGCGAACAATTCATCACTACAGCCTATTAACGTCCCACTGCTGGGCACAGGCCTCCACTCTCATAGGAGAGCGGGAATTAGAGCTTAGACCCACCACGCTGCTCCAATGCAGGTTGGCGGGCTTTAACGACTATTATCATGTTAGTGATAATAACCGGGACCTACGGCTTAACGTGCTCTCCGAGGCACGGGGGTGAAACACCGCCAACTTCCAACTCCGGGCTGGCACTGAGAATTTCTTAATTGAAACACCCAATATCTAACTTTTATGCTCGACCGGGAATCGAACCCAGGACCTCGTGATCCGCAGTCGACTATACTAACCACTAGACCAACGAGGCAGTTGCGAACAATTGCTGGCGCGCAATTTTAAATAATGAATCTATTTCCGAGCTAGTAGTTTTGACGACCTCCGTGGCGCAGTGTGTAGCGCTGTTGCCTTAACGTGCGGAGGTTTGGTTTTGGAAATTTATAATTTCTGAATTTTCCCTGGTCTGGCCTGGTGGGAGGCTTCGGCCGTGGCTAGTTACCACCCTGCCGGCAAAGAAGTGCCCGCCAAGCGATTAAGCGTTCCGGTACGATGCCGTGTAGAAACCGAATATAGGGGTATGGGTTTAATATAACTGCCATGCCCCTAACAGGTTAGCCCGCTACCATCTTAGACTGCATCATCACTTACCATCAGGTGAGATTGCAGTCAAGGGCTAACTTGTAGTGGTTAAAAAAAAAAACATAGTAGCAGAAAAATATACTATTGTGATACAGTTCGAGCTGGGTGGTTGCGGGCAAGGCGGACCCGGTGTCGCCGCCGCGTATCCATGTTCACCCCGACTCGCCTGCCCTCGGCGCGCATTGGATGCGGCAACTCGTCTCCTTCGACAAGCTCAAACTGACCAACAACCAGCTCGACGACAATGGCCACGTAAGTCTGGGATATTTAATTTCATCATCATCATCATCATCATCATTACAACCCATTGACGTTTCACTTTTGAGCACGAGTCTCCTCTCGGAATGAGAAGGGTTTGGCCATAGTCCATCGCGCTGGGTAAGTACGGATTGGCAGCTTTCCGTGGCTTCACACACCTTCGAGAACACTATGAAGAACTATCGGGCATGCAGGTTTCCTCACGATGTTTTACTTCACTGTTGGAAGCAAGTGATTTCATTTTAATTTCCGAAAAGATAGAGGTGCGTTCGATCCAAAGTTACCATCTAGATGCTCTACAACTTTTGATTGAAGGGATTTTACATATACGGCCGGTTTCTGAATTGAGAATTTCATGTTGAGTCTGTCTCAAAGACTACTTAAGGACTAATTAAGCAAATTTTTGTTTCTGAATTGATATTGTCTAAGGTTTGAGAGTTGGAACTTGCTGTTTTTGCTTGAATGCTTAATTCAGAAGCCGGCGCCTAGTCTGAATTGATATTGATCAATTCAGACTAGGCGCTTTCGACTAGGGTATTTGATAGCGGGTTCTTAAGGAAACATTTTGCGTTGCCTTTCTATAGACTGCTGGATAGTTGAATACTGCTGAATAACAATTATCTAAAGTGGCTCTAGTAAGACGACACCTAAGGCTTATATTCTACTTTGTTTTGTGATGAAACAGATAATCCTCAACTCGATGCATCGCTACCAGCCACGGTTGCATGTGGTATATCTTCCCGGGGAAGGTCAGAGCACCGCCCCGGGCACTGTCCCGTACCGGACGTTCATCTTTCCCGAGACCGGCTTCACTGCTGTTACAGCTTACCAGAACCACAGGGTAAGCATTATTTTGGCACAATTACCGAAAGATTCTCCTTTTTAGGGTTCCTTGCCTGAAGAGGAAAAAAAGGAATCCTTATGGAATCACTTCGTTGTCCGTCCGTCTGTCTGTCAACCACCTTTTCTCGGGAATTCGCTAGTTCGCAAACTAGCGAATGCCCGCGACTTCGTCTGCGTGGTTTGAGGTATTTTGATTCCCGCAGGAACTCTTTCATTTTCCGGGATAAAAAGTATTGCTAAGTATTACTAAAAGTATGCTATTCCAGACTATAATCCATCTCTGTGCCAAATTTCAGCCAGATTCGTTCAGCTGTTGGGACGTGATTGAGTAACAAACATACATATATCCATCCAGACTTTCGCATTTATAATATTAGTAAGATACTAAGGCCTAAGATCCCTTGGAGCTGTAAAAAAGCTAGTTGGAGCTGTTTATGCCGCACATTTTGCATATTTTGACACTCGTTAATAAATTAATCAAAACCTCTTCCGTACTTCTCGTTGGCCTAGAACACAGACATATTAAACATTTGTGGCCTAGAACCTTGCAATTTGGCGAAAAGAAAGGTCCCATAGCACAAGTAAAGGAAAAAATCCGAAAATTGTTCATTAGGGTTCCTTTCTCATAGGGTGTCAAATTGTTTGTCATGCGCTAGCAGTTATAGCGCCATATGTAAGCCAGTTATTTTCACAGCTGATTACGTGTTAGTATTCAGACATCTTTCTTGTAATTTACTAATAGAATTTATATTGCGTGGTGGTACGGAACCCTTTGTGCACGAGTCTGACTCGCACTTGACCGGTTTTTTAAATTAAATTAGTAGTGAATAAGTAATTGACCGAGCGAAGTGAAGGTCTCTGAGTCTACTTGAGTGAATTTGCACTTGTCCGTCCGTCCGTCCGTCTGTCCGTCCGTCCGTTCGTCCGTCCGTTCGTCCGTCCGTCTGTCAGAGCCTTATAACTTCTGAATTACTGAACGTAATTACTTCAAATTTAAATATTATACATATAAACTAATGGCTTCCAGCCGAATATGGCTAAAAAAGTTATAAAAATCTATATTTCAGGGGCTCTCATAGAAGCAATTATGAAGAAAAAATATTTTTATAGCGTTACATAGGGTTGCGGTATATCATTTTGAAGACAATTAGAAATAGAGTCCAAGAATATATGTATTTTTTTAAATTTTTCCCTTAAAATTGACGAAATGGGGGGCTTTCAAAGTGGAGATTTTCTAACGTCCAATGTTGACCTCAGAACTCTAAATTTTCTGAAATGCTGAGCCTGAAACTTGATCAATTATTTGAATTATATCCTGTACTTGAACAACAAATACTAAAATTAGATAAATATTATATGGAAACGAAATTATTTAATTTTTAATGAGCCTTAGTATTTACAACAGAACTTCACAATGGTGTCAATAGATGGCGCCGCGAGGTCTCAGTTCGGGGCGAACCACTAGTAATACAGCTGCAGAAAGGTTGTAAGCTTGTTTGTATTGTGTCGACATTGACTAAATCGATGGGTGTCCTATATAATGCTAACAATTAATAGGTAAATATTGTTGGTTTCGCGTACTTTATGACAAATCCAATATAATGAGTATAAATAAAGATTATTAGTGTAGATACTGAAAAAAATTGTAGTTGTTAACCGACTTCCAAAAAAGGAGGAGGTTCTCAATCCGGCGCGTATTTTTTTTTTAGAATGTATCTCGGTGCATATCTCGGTGGTTTCTGAACCGATTGGAAAAACATCTATCAGTCGTTAGAGGAAGCTCTCGAGGTGGTCCCATAAAAAATTCTGACTCCAAATCCTCAACCCTGGCACTAAAAAGTTAAAAACAAAAATTCTTTTCAAAAGACCGATTTCCAACGCCACTGTAAAATACAAAATAATTTTGATTTCTACCCACTATGTTGAAGTCGGGCGAGTCTGAAGCGTCAACTTTGCATAACCTTGTTATACCCGCCCGACTTCAACATAGTGGGTAGAAATCAAAATTATTTTGTACTTTACAGTGGCGTTGGAAGTCGGTTTTTTTGGAAAGAATTTTTATTCAAACATTTAATCTAAATATTATATTTTAAAATCGTATTTATTTTGCAGATAACACAATTAAAAATAGCGAGCAACCCATTTGCAAAAGGCTTTAGAGATTGCGATCCCGACGATTGGTAAGTCATACTAAATATTATGTACCTACTAACTACTAATAATAATAATAATAATGTCCTCCCGACCGAATTTCGGTCACGGCGGCCAATCTCTAGAGAGATTTGCCATCTGCGCGGGAGATATTATATTGCACAAGTGTGTGCGCAAACACAGGTGCACTCTCTGTTCCTTTACTCTCATAGCCCGATGGGACGGAAAATCCGACACGACCGGAGAGAGTTAAACACCGCCAACTTCCTAACTCCGGGCCAGTACTTAGAATTTCTTATCAGAAAAACCCAATACTTGTTGTGACCCGACCCGGGACTTGAACCCGGGACCTCGTCGGCCGCAGTCGAACATGCTAACCAGTAACCACTAGACCAACGAGGCAACTACTAAGTAGTTATCGATAAGACAAAATGTGCATAGAGGCATCAATATTATGAGTTCTGTAGATTCATTCTATAGTAGTTTAAATATAAGTAGTAACTAGTAAGTAGGTATAAGTTCTTATTGCAAATACGTCTCAGATAGTTTTTAAAAAAAATCAAACCTTACCTATAACTTGCTTTAAACCTAAAGCACGCTGCAAACGTATCTTCTACTTAACTCACAGTTTTAACTGTCAGTTGCCAGTTCAGTTTTTTTAAACTGTAGGTACAGTTCTCAGTTTTACTACACACGTTATGATTGAACTGATCAGTCCAACTGAACAGTTTAAACTGCACGTTTGTAGCGTTATATTAAATGAATTAATGACGCAGCGCTGTCGTTTTTCCCATTATGCACCCTTACGCTTTTTACCGATGTCCAAAATACCTACCTACGGTGCTTAATTCGGCGCGTAGGTGTTATTCGGTTAGAGACTGCTTTGATCTTCATCAAATAGGTTTGTAGGTACCTACTCTGTACAACGACCTCAAAATATATATCGATGACTTTGTACAAAAAAAAAATTATACTTAAAATATATTCGGTGTTCAAAGGCATAATAATGACAATAAATGAAACAAAAAAAAACTATATTAAAAACTGAATAATTTGATAAGCAGTAAGCATGCAGATGTAACGTATATATTGGCGGGAAACACGGCACGTCCGCTATAACTGTCACACGTAACTCTTTAGTCTATGGCCGAGTCGTAAAAGTAAATTGTCACCGGCTGCTGAAACGGAGCCGAACGTCTGAAACGGTGGTACCCATAAAATATAATCATTTGCGTTAACTTGATTCATAGTCCATGTTGTGACACGGATGGCTGTGAAAAATGTGGTTTCGTTTACTTGCCCATTAATATTTCGAGGTGCATACGTTACGATGCTGTATCGGAAGTTTTATTTAAAAAAAAACCGATTCGACAGGCGAAGGTTCAATAGGGGCAATAGATCTTGATCTTCAAGTAGGTACCTACCCGAGGATGTTATAAATTATAATATAATAATTTGATATTCATTAAATACCTGAGTTAAATACGTAGGTGTACGTTGGTACATCGCGTCGGTAGAATATGAAAGACGCTTGCTGACTATTTATTATAAGTTTTTAATAGGGCTCGGGCAGTGGATTTCTATGAAGTTTGAAAGAGTTAAGAGACATAACCAAGGAATATCCACATTTAAACTTGTTACAAACGCAGCTACAAACCCATGAAATAAAACATCACTGTATGTAACACCGTAATAAATATTCACACACTCTAAAGTAGGTAACGGGTTAAAACGTACTATGTTCATAATAAAGTACCTAAAAGTTGTTTACACTTAGATTTACAGTTTTTTCAGCCACTTCATTGGCTCATCTTTCTCGAGTTAGCAGTAGGTCCTGAACATATTATACGATTGGTTCGGTGGGGTCTGTTTTTAGGTGAACTGCAATTTGTTTACCTCTAGGTAGGTAGGTACGTGTTGCGATGTATAACATCTGCTTTCCGGCTAATCAGAGTTTTAAACCAGTGCCTACGCTGTATATAATTATGTCATTACTGGTAGAATTGTCTGATATAGAAAAAGTCTGCATCAAATTGGTACTAGTTAATGCAGTGAGAAATCGACAACAAATCAAATGAGAAATTAGACTACTTATTTACTCAGGAGTTGTTAGTTTTTAGGGTTCCGTACCAAAATGGTAAAATGGAACCCTTATGGTGCGACTTTCTCCGTCTGTCCGTCCGTCACACTCGATTATTTCAGTAACTACCGAAGCTATCGACATGAAATTTGGAATAGTTGTGTATATTAGTGCCCCAAAGACACTGGAATTAAAAAAAATTGGAAATTATTTTTGTTCTTATTTAAAAAGGGGGGAAAATCTGAGGGTTGAAATTTAAAAGTGAGATAACTGTACTGTATGGGGTATCATATGAAAGGGTTTACTTTGTACATTCTAAAACAGATTTTTAATTATTTTTAATTATGATAGTTTCTGATTTATCGGGGAAAATGTCAAAAAAAATACCGCCCCCCCCCCCCCCCCCCCTTATCTCCGGAGTTTACCAATCAAAAAATTTGAAATAATTATGGTCAATAGGAATTTAGTCTTGCGGTTCATTAACAAAGGTAATTATTTATTAATAATGGTACGGAACCCTTCGTGCGCGAGTCCGACTCGCACTTGTCCGGTTTTTTTCTTAATGAAATTTAAGATGTTAAGTATCTATCCTAGCAGCTTTGCTGTAATCAATGTGTGAGTCCCAGATCCCATAATAAACAAATGATTCATTAATCAAGCGAACCGAACATTCGCCATGTGGACAAACAGGGCCCGAGTGAGACAAAAAATGTTACGATGCCGCGACTTCCCGGTAAAATCGATTAATATCCCGGATAATATATGACACCATTTGTCGTTGCTTGTCAAAATAAAGTATTAACGCGTAATTTGACTCCGCCTTGTAGGCGTAGGTTAACAGTATCGTGCTATACTTATGTTACCCACGTTTACTCGTGTTAGATTAGGTAAATGCGTGAGTATTTTGTAGGTTTCTTTATTTTTATTCCGTATGTGGGTACACTTTTGAAACCACTTTACCTTCTTATCAGACGTAAAATTAGAAATTGTAAGTAAATGGAACCGGTCTGGAATAGAACCTGGACCTCTCCTAAAAGCGCTGACTACTAAGAGAAGTAGGCAAAGACAAAAATCATCATTTCGTAATTTAGTCACAGATTAGTTCCCAAATTTTTCTAGGTTTTCTATAATTTGTAGCATTTGACTTCATTTTATAGGTGCTCTGATACAACAAAGAAAATATACTTTTACTGAGTATTATTTATCACAGTCCCCCGGAACAGAGCGCACAGCGCAGTACCCCAAGGCGCCGTGATCCGGCACCAGTGGAGCCCTATCCGCTAGCGCAGCCGTATGCGGGGGACCCGAGCGCGAGCGGCCCTCTTTATGCTGCCCATGCGCATACAGTCCGGTAAGACGTTATACAGTACTTAATTTTTAAGTACTTAGGTCTATAATCGACAGTTACTTATTGCTCTCGACGACAATATTATCTCTTTGACAATGGAGTGAGCCCACAGATCGGAAGAATAGTGCCGACAGCGTTCTGTGCTTATTTAGGAGTTCTGCGAATGAGCCATTCAATGCTTTACTAATAGCCATTACTTAATTGCTTTAGGCCAGGGGCGGCCTTAGCCATTGCGAGGCTCTGGGCGGTAGATATTTGCGAGGCATTAGATTCAAATAAGTACACATTAGTATGATAGTTCAACTCAGTTGTGCGCGCGGCCCTATGTGTGGGTAAACCTTGTACATATTCAGTGACTTTGTGTGCGTGACAACAGGTACAGTTGGGTACAAATACAGTTATTTACGGGTACTTAAAAAAAACAATAATTTAGTAATTTAATGTTTGTTTATTGAATATTAATCTGAATCGCTACTTGAAAAATTTAATGATGAATTTTCGGATTCGCTGCTCTCACCAAAGTTAATTATGAATTCTGACTCCATGTCAAAATGTCGAGAGTATTCTTCTTCTTTCTTTTGTACATGTCGACAAGTATTACCCCACATCCCTTCATCAATTTGACTTAAGCGTTCATTTATTAGTTGCATTATTCCCGTCAAATTTTGGTGGACATTATGCGAAGCAATATAGTTTTTTAAAACTCCCCACACATTTTCAATTCTCCGTTAAGAACTAGACATTTTTGTTAACGACTGTACCCGTATGAAAAAGCGATAAGAACACGTCTTGCTCGGACGACGACTGCCGCGCCACTGCCACACAAATGAAAGATGTATATTTACAAGCGCACACACACATAGGGCCGTGCGCACAACTAATGATTTTTTCTACTTGGGTTGTAGCGCAAGAGCGCGAGGCCCCTGCAAGTGCGAGGCCCTGGGCGGTTGCCCTGCTTGCCACCCCTTAAGCCGCCACTGAGTCTAATACGTATATTCTACGTATTTGATAGTTATTACTACGTATATAATATTATTATGCACACTATGCTTAGATTAAAAGATCTTTCGATTTGGGTGGGGAACGGGATCACTAGAATAATACTAAAAATGCAAGTGGCTTGCGATATTTTTTGAATAATAAAGAAATAAGAGATGCTAAAATTTGTACTTAAATTGTCAACTGAATTGTAATAATTAAATCAAAACAATTTTTTTCAGATACCAACCACACACTGGTCACAATAGCGCCTACACTGCATACTATGCGCACAGATAAAATTAATGCAACAGAAACTAGAGAATAATGTGATATTGTAGTTTGTAAAGATAACCAAAGTTGTTTGATATTTATGCCTAAGAGCGCAAATAGCAGTAGCCCATGCATAGGACAAAATAGAATATATGAACTCAATAAAAACCCTTCCAGCATCCAGAGGAGACAATTTTTTTAGGCTAGAACCTGGTCGCGTTTATCAGTCATAATTCACGTAAAAAAGTTACCAATTTACCTAATATAGTAAGTAAACAGCATAAATACTGTGTAAAAATCGAATCGAAATGATTAAAAACGGAATGTTTTATTTTTTTGGGTTCTTAGACCGGTAGCGGTCAATGTCATACTTACTGCAAGTCGGTCTCAAAGTTTGATTTTACAGGAAATATCCTATTTAAGTATTGTCGTTTTAAAAAGCAAACTATACCTAATTAGGATAATATAAGCCCCTAGTAAGCGGGCTCCCCATTCTGTGGTCTATTTATTTTATAAATACCTAAGTATTTATTTATTATCTCAAAGGTAGAATAAACCTATTTCATAACGACGTGCCTTATTATAGGGGTAATTGAAATAAAGACTATTTTTAGGTAAGTAACATTGTAGTTAGTAAGAAATCATAAAAAATGTGTAGTTATTAATGTTGAAGTGCCTTAATTGCGTCGGGTCGGTTTGCGTAGTTTTGTGGGTATTTATTTAATTATTTTTATCAGCTGTTGTTATCAGTTAAATGGCATAAAATTACGTTATAATTTGCCAATAAGAATGGCTTGAGATTCAAACAAGAGCTAATAATTTGCCTGTTCAATAGTTATCCTATTTTTTAAAATCTACCCATGTCATAAATAGGGATGATTCATATGTTAAAAATAATTTATTGATTAATTAATTAATTATTAATTATTAAATTGAGGGTCTTTCAAAAGATCTAAAATTCACATCGTCGGTTAGTTGGATAGTCTTGAGTTTGTTAACTATTTTGAAATATAGATTAAATAATAAAAGTAAAAAAAAGATGGTTAGCACTTGTATTGAAAAATTGGCAATGGGCGGCGCGGTAGTCACGTGACATGGCTGTATGTAATTGGCTCTACAAATAATTTTAGAATAAACCATTATGACATTATTTGCAAATAAATTTTGCAATTTTTGCAAACCATAAACAGAAAACCAATTTTATATATTGGCGGACGGAACACATTTTATATTGCAAACCAACACATCAATATATTTTTCATCCCACCATCTCGGAAAGAGTATTTTTACTCTTCGATATCTGAATGCAAAAACCGTTATTATCCTCTTGAGGATAAAGTAAATTGAATTTAGAACATCGTGTGCACGTTAGTAAATATCACTCGTATATATGAAGTTTGTGGATTCAAAACATCATTAAAACCTATTTACTTCTACCTCAATGGTGCCGAAATTATCTTGTGTTTTTTTTTGCATTTAGTCATTTCCTCGCTGAGGTGGGATGAAAAGTTACGTGTTGCACTCAAGTGAAAAGATTTTTCACCTCGTTTTGATTCCCTCGCTGACGCTCAGGATTCTAATTTTTGAATCATTCGCTGCACTCGTGATTCAATTTTAGAATCCATCGCTTGCTCGGTCATCAAAATTGAGCACGCGGTTAAAAAACAACTTTTCACTCTTGTATAACAAATAACTATTGCCAACTAGTCAAATGATACCCTTAAATAATCACAGATTGTTGCCTCATAATGCTTTATATGGTGCCATCAATATTTATAGTAGATACCTTTGACCTACTCGTAGAATGTTTAAAATACAAAAAGAAAAACTCTTAGATATGGTAAAAAGATGTATTTTAAAATAGTTGTATTTATTAGGTACTTATATTGTTATATTATATAAATAACTTAGAATTTAGAATAATTATAATATTTACAATAGGAATGAATTGATATGAGTGCTTACCAGTCAGTAATTACCTAAGTGCCAAATTGTACCCAAAGAGAAATGTTGTAAGTATAGATATAATATTATTGTAAATTTATTTAAATATTATAATAAACTTTTTTAATTCAAGGCCTTTAACTATATTTTAACTAATTAAACAACCCAATCCCTTTAACAAATCATAATAATCGCAAAATATATTATGTCTATATTCTAATGTTAATACTGATAATATAATTTTTTTACATTAGCAAAAAGTAGTATTGCATTTGTTGAGGTAAACTTTCAATGTTAGGTTTTCTAAAATGAGCTTTCTCGGATATTGTGTAACTCATAACATGGTTGACAGTAGATACGTCAGGGGCTTCCTCGTGATTTATGTACACTTTAGAAGAAACAGTCTCTTCATATTCTTCAGCCACTAATTCCGGTTCTGCTTCCACTGGTTCATCATTTGAAATTATTATAGTCGTAGTGGCGGGTTCCATAGTACAGTAATAATCTAGCGTTGGATTATCTGAAACGACATCATAGAAATTTGGCCGCTGACTGACAGGTGCATGGTGTTGTTGCGGAGGAGGCGGCATTATTTGTGTTTCAACCGGATAGTAGTTGTAACCGGAAGCAGCTAATCGATCAGTAACATTTTTCTCTTCGGGTAAATCAAAACTTAAAATATGATCAGTTAAATGGTCCTGGTTATTTTTATTTTGTTCAAAACTTTCATTTAACGTTTCAGTAGCGTTAGAGTCTACGTAGACATTTTCAACTATATCTGTTTTTTCACTTGGCTCAGGTTCATTCTGGGTAACATTTCTCAACTCGAAAGCATCTTCGAGAATGGCAGATATTTCTTTAGCTTGTTCGTTTGCAGCCACAGCGAGATCAGAAAGTGTATCTGGATCAGGAGTAAAATTGATTCCATATTTATCGGCGATTTCTTGAGCAGTCATCATTTTTTCTATTGCGATATTCTGGTATTCGTTATTAGACTTGATGTGCCTTAATAATCTCATGACTAGCTGTGTGCTATCCATCGGCGTTTCAACAGATCTTTTTTTTCTGAGCTTGTTGTCAGTTTCATCATTATTAGTACAAGATATCGCGTCTGATAGAAGATTAGCCATTTCACTTTGGATGGACGTTGCTATTTGGTTCACAATTTCTTTTATATCTTCGAGTTTTTCTTCGGGCGACTTGTCAGAATTCGTGGCTTGAGTCATTAAAGCAGCAGATGATGTCGGAAAGACTGTACTGCTTGATCCCATAAATGCGTCCATCCAGTCATAGGATCCTTCTCGAAATTCTTTTATCGCAATATCACCAACATCGGTTGTATTGAAGTCCTCTTGAGATACGATTGAATTACCGCCATCCTCTAATGTTGTTTCTGTTAAAGAGCTCTGTGGAAAAATTGCACATTAGATTAAAATATGTATTGTGATAAAGTTCTACCAATGCATTATAATTATTTAAAATATTTACCTGAATAAATAAAGCTAAAATTAAGTACAGAGCTGCCATGTTGGATTGTATTGTAAACCACAAAATGTAACATATTTTATACATAAATTTTCATTGTTTTGTAATTGTTTTAATGAGTTAAACGTAATAACAATGAAATAAATTATATTTCTTACACTGATAATATGGTTATGGTGATATCGAATTGAGTAACTAAATGATTATTTATTCATTAATGTTACAAGCCAAAAGGTAGTATTTATGGAAAATAATCATATGTTTGGATTACAATGATGATGCCCGCATTGAATTTTTTGCACTTGGTGGATAATGATACTTAATATGTATGAGATAGTATAATATTTATTGATGAGAATAAAGAAAATAATTTTTTGACTTAATTAAAGTTATTTATTTACTCAATACAATATTTATAAATAAATTAAATTAATTGTGCATAAAACGAGTATTTTCACATAAAAGCGTTTCAAAAGTTATTCATAATGCAAGCAAACACGAGATTCTAAATAGGTTATAAATAAATGGATTAAATGGAAATAAATGGATGGGTATAATGGGATGGTAATGGCATTTCCGAAGATTTGTGGTATAGTGGTGGAAATGGATACGGAGCTGGTACAGCAGGATAAACTGGAGGGGTCGGTTGATAAGGAGGATACGAAGGTATTTTTGGATACACAGGTAATTCAGGATAATGCGGTGGATAGGGTTGATAGTGATAGGGCGTGGGAACTGGGGGATATTGCGTAGACGGATACTGCATATAAGGTAAGCGGTCATAATAATTAGGCCAAGGAGACGGTACATCCATCGATCCAGGGTATGCAATTTCAAATGGTTGAGCAATGGAACTTTTAAATGGTTTTACACTTGGCTCTACGGGGGCTGGTGGCATGAAAGGTACGGGTTGTGGTGGATACTGTGTTGGAGGCATGTATACAACTTGTGGTGAAGGTATGGGATAAGGAGGGTAGGGATAATATACGTTGAATGGATATCTTGCTTGGTCAGTAGCTGATGCAGGCGAATCGGTAGGTGCGGGCGGCGTTGTGTTCGTTTCTGCTTTTGACGATGTTGCTGTAATTGAAAAGAATAACGCTATTTTAAAACACTAGCTAGTATATAGTAAGGCTTTTAAAAGGGTTAAGCTTTATCATTAGTTCTGGTAATCGAATTTTGTCTGACTTACAAAAGTATCGATTCAATCGGTGCACAATTTTTTGCGTATCGATATACGCAAAAAATTGCGTGACACATTATATTTTGTACTTTTGCTTAACTTGAAATGGGTGTTGTGTTTAAAACTTTCACAGAGCAATTAAATAAGTGTCTCGAATCTCGAAATATATTTTGATGACAGCAAAACAGTTTAATGCTTAGTAATCCACTTATATTGTTTACTTACGTGTGTAAAGCGAGCTTAGCATCTGATTCATACGTTCACTAAGTGAAGCCAGCTAAAAAACAAAATGTGTATTGTGTGAAAAACATATATGTTGTAAGAATAAAGAAACGTTTTATCGAACGAAACGGTTCTGCTCTACGTTCCTGATTCGATCCGCCAGGATGTGGAATGCTCTTCCAGCACATGTATATCCTACCACGTATACCTTAAGAACCTTCAAGCCAAGAGTGAATAGGCATTTTCTAGGCGGGCGCGCTCCAACCATAGAGCAAAAACTTTGTTTCTGCTCTGTGGCTCTAACCTAGATCTATCATTGCTTTGTATTAAGCGTGATTGTCGTCAAGCGCAAGCCTATCTTGCAATAAAAAACAAAAACAAAAAAACGTTTTATCAAAGTGGTAGTCTCAAGCAATTGATGATTCAGATAATTATTAAGTAGGTAGGTACCATATTTGTATAGAGAATCCATACTAATATTATAAATGTGAAAGTGTATCTGTCTGTCTGCCTGCTACGCTTTCACGGCTCATCTGTTCAACTGATTTTAATGAAATTTGGTACAGGGGTAGGTTATATCCCGGGGAAGGACACAGGCATACTTTTTATCCCGGAAAATTCAAGAATTCCCGCGGGAATCGAAAAAACTTGGTCCACGCGGACGAAGTCGCGGGAATCATCTAGTTAAATAATAAAAACATTTTTTTGTTATAATTTACACAATAGAAATAATACCTGCGATTTATGTAACTCTTGACAAGTAGGTGTTGCATAACTGACTCCGATTGCACTAAGTACGATTAGAAACGTATGCATTTTTACAACTTCACTGGTGTCAGATCTTGCATGTACTTTACTAAACTATTTCTACCTGGTTTCTTCATACTTATATTTAAATAAAATATATTTACTGTTTACGTTTGTACGTGATTTTGATAAGTCACAGATTAAGTAAATTATTTCGATAAGCTTTTCCTTGATAAAGGCTGTAATTGAGGCGTGATAATTAATGAAGTTTAAGACACATTTAATATCTAGGTATAATATATTATATTCGTAATCTGTCTAAAATTAATATGAGGCAATCGATGATAAGGGATGTTGCGTGGAAGCCGTCATTGTCTCAACCTATAGACGTCCACTGCTGGACGAAGGTCTCCTGCATGGATCGCCACAGAGCACGGTCTTGTGCCGCTTGCTTCCAGCGGCTCCCAGCTGCACGCATGAGAATTGAGATCGTCCGTCCACATAGTAGGGGGTCGTCCAACGCTGCGCTTCCCGGTGCGAGGCCGCCATTCGAGCACTTTGCATGGAAGCAGGCGTTAAAATTTGGAGATGTTATTGAGACGCAAGGATAAAAATTAAGTGCATTGTTAAAAAAAGTTCTGGGGATGCTCCGTTGTCAGAATGAAACATACCTATTACGTGTATTTACTAGTAGTAACTATGCTTCTTCTTGCTTCGTGTACTTCTTGCTTTTTGTAAGTATAAGAGACAGCACGCGGCGGCGCGTGCGGTGCTGCACAATTAGGTACATCAAATTTAGATTTGTAAGGGTTTAGCAAAATATTTGATAGATATATATATATATCAAAAAACCTCTATAGTATGTAAAGCATCATGTGTGATTATTAGAAGGGCAGGTTACTGTGTAACTGAGTAAGTCAACTACGTAGCAGAATTAGTACTTATATCTAATATAGAGGAGGTTATATTTAAAAAGATCTTATAATCTTGATTCGTCTTCTAAATTCGCTGACACAGATGGTATTGCCATTTAGCAATCAATATCTCAATTCCTAGTAACATTAGAGAAGTTACTGCTCCAGCTAAGGTAAGTATCAACACTGGAGCAACATCGTCGATGTTGACTCTTTCAGCGAGGAGGGCCGCTCGGCATGGAGGGGGCTTCAGGCGAAGACGGGTCACCCAACACTTTGCTAAGCCTGTTTCATGCAGCCAAGCCCCTGCTATTTTGAATGTGGACGTCCATTGGCCGTGTTTAGTTGCTGTTATCCAGGTCAACACCTGGTACATATTATAAGACAGTATTTACTAAGAATTGTGAAGCTTACATAGATAAATGAAATGAACAATTCTTTATTTTAAGAGATTTCATTTTGATTTTAAAAGAGATATGCAAACAAAAACAAAAGAATAAACGTGAAATTTTTGTAACTGGCGGACGACGGTCTTATCGCTTTGAAGTTTGAAGCTATGTCTGTAAATTTAAATGTAGAGCTTCGTTGTAATAGCAACATTTCAAACATATTTTATCGCTTAAAATCTAATAATTGTACAGTAGGTTAAAAAATACGATAAAATATCCTAATCAAAACGAGCCCATCAAGCTCTTCAGTTATTTTATCATACAATTATTAGGTGTAGGCTCTAGGACTAGGTAGGCGCTAGGTGGTTACTTGCCTCTGGAATAGTATCAATAAATTGCAGCTTGCATATTTGGTCATCAGTAAAGCTTCTCAAATGTGGATATAGCTGATTGTATTCAGTATGAAAGGCGGTCTGTCCCTCCTGTATCATTCGCACACCCGTGTAGATTTCCTGATAAAACCTTGACGTCAATTTCTTCCTTTTCAGATATTCCAAGTCGGCCCAATTAGTTTGTACCTGATAAAACAAATGTTACGAAGAGATAGGTACATGTCCAGTTCTCGAGCCAGTGCTTCTGAGATACTTGACCAAAGAGACGTTATGGTGGCAACTCCTTTACGACTTGCTTGCCTCCTTTATCTGCTTAATATAATAATAGCTGATGCCCGGGACTTCGTCCGCGTGAAATAAGTTGTTTCAACGCCCGCAGGGATTTTCCGGAATAAAAAGTAGCCTTTGACACTCTTCATGTTCTCTCGTATGTACTCATGCAAAAAATTACGACGGTCCGTTGGTCTGTTGGGGCGTGATAGAAGAATTAACCAATAAACAAACATACTTTCGCATTTAGAATATATTAGTATTTAGTAGGTATGATTCTTGAGAAGACTGGGTTGATTTATGTGTGTACCTACATCAAACATCAGATATCGTATGTAGTCGTAATCCTCGGATGCGATTGCGTACTTCGAGTCTCCTAAAGCTCGCAGGGAGTCCGGTCCACCTCTGCCAGCACTCATTAGCGCTGATACGATGGCAGAGGTATAGTAGGCGTGGACCAGCATGGCTGATACGGACAATACTAAGAAAGACCAGCGACCCGACACTCCTTCTGGTACAGCACTGGCATCTGTTATTATATCAAAATCCTCATCATTATAGAGCTGATAAGTTAATGGTAAACCATCAACTGTCGAACATAGCTCCGTTCAGCTGGTGAGACAAAATATGAAGTGCTCCGCTTTTTGCAGATTTACGTTTACAAATAAATGATGTCTAATGTCCATGAGGCATCATTTAAAGATAAACCAACAACCAAACAAACTTTCGAAATATTATTATTTATGTATTTTTTTGAAAGCAAAGAAAAGACTATCGGAAGAGCTGATTGGCATAAATTGGCACAAGATTGCCTATCCGTTGCAAACAGCCTTTGCCTGTCGCCCTGTCTACTGGTCAATCAGCTTAACCACCGATAGTATGTACTTGAAGTGGTGAGTGTTTAATAGCCGGATAACCTTCTTTACTTACCTTGTTGCAAATACGTGGCAAGAGCAGCAATATATGCCCCCTCTTTCTCCATTGGGTGTTTGGCTGTGATCCTTTGCGCTAGGGCCAGAACGATGAAGAGGCCCAGGGTGCACCACCAGACGTTGATAGTAAAGGGTTTCATGAACATGTTGCTGCTGCTCTCACGTTCAGCGAGGTATGTGAATCCAACACTATATTCAAGGATTGGTTAAATCGGCCTCGACTAAGACTGATCTAATTCAGACAATACTCTGGCTGGATCAACCTGAAGGTTTACTTTCAACCATAACTTAGCTACGGATATTCTACTGACTATCTCTTATGCCTACTTATCTCGCTATATTGTTATACTAGCAATAGGTCCCGGCTCCGCTTCCGTGGCAATTTCGAAAAATTCTTTTTGATTCCTTGTCTACATTACAATATGGAACCTGTGTGCAAATATTTTGCTTGTGCTGGGCGTGATAAGTCAGTAAGTGAGTCAGGACTTTTCTTTTTATTGTGTAAGAAGGTCTATGACTCTACCTCTATTCTTAACACAACTTATTCATATGAATAATATCTTAGATAGGTACTTAGTTTATGATTGTAGATACAGGATAAAAGAATTAAGCAGATTCCTTGTTCCTTGGTAAGTACCTATGCATTATGTTTTTCTCAAGAATTAATTTTGTTGCATTTACTAACCTAATTATTTACTTACTACTTATTCATCCTTGATAGAAACGAATAATATAAATAAATTTGTAGCGTATGTATAATTTAGTAGCTTACACGAGTAAGCCACGAATTGTCAAAACCCGATTTGGTCGACAAATAAAATACCCATAGATTTAGGATTGGTCTTCGCTTGTGCGCAATCCTTAATCTATGAAAATACCTAATTACTCGGGGTTTGGCCTTTGACTTAAGACAGCTTTGATGATCGCCGATGAAGTAATAGGCTGTAACATAATTTCATATTTACTTAAAAGGCCAAATAGGCATAGTGTAATCTAGCTTCCGGAAACGCTCTGGCATCATTCGAAGAGAGCCTCCGCCAAGGTCTGAGGTTCCATATCGTAACATCAGCATCATACTGCTATTGTTTACTTCCGTTCCCCAGAGCAACGTGGGGACTAGAACGTCACTGTAAACAACAGGATACTATAGTAATCATTTGCTCAACCAAAAAAACTAGACACATGCATTTGAATCCATACCATCCATACTAATATTATAATAAATGCGAAAGTGTGTCTGTCTGTCTGTCTGCTACGCTTTCACGGCCCATCTGTTCAACCGATTATAATGAAATTTGGTACAGGGATAGGTTATATCCCGGGGAAGGACATAAGTAGGCTACTTTTTATCCCGGAAAAATCAAAGGTGCCCGCGGGAATAAAAAATTTATCTATTCAACCGATTTTAATGATATTTGGTACAGGGGTAGGTTGTATCCCGGGGAAGGACATAGGCTACGTTTTATCCCGGAAAATTAAAAGGTTCCCGCGGGAATCAAAAAATTTATCTATTCAACCGATTTTAATGATATTTGGTACAGGGGTAGGTTGTATCCCGGGGAAGGACATAGGCTACTTTTTATCCCGGAAAATTCAAGAGTTCCCGCGGGAATCGAAAAAACTTTGTCCACGCGGACGAAGTCGCGGGAATCATCTAGTAAAGAAATATTGTCATATTGGTACAACTTACGAGGCATTCAGCCATTCGATCATCAGCGTAGAACTGACATAGCTAATGCGCACGCCTATTTCTCGATGTGCCATCGTCATATCCAATAGGTATTCTTTAAACGTACCATTGTACCGACCATCAGTGTATAGACCCATCTAGAAATTGAATTAAATCTTTAGCTATTTCAGAGCTATCAGCATTGTGATTGCATAATCGGGCAAAGGCTTTCAAGTTCCATTCACATAAAACCGGCCAAGTGCGAGTCGGACTCGCGCACCGAGGGTTCCGTACAAACCTGTAGTAAGTTTTAAATCATTAAAAATATTTTTATTTTAAATATTTGTGTTGATTGAATAAAAGGTAAATTGCGGTTTACGATTTATGACGTATTAAAAAAAAACTACTTACTAGATCTCGTTCAAACCAATTTTCGGTGGACGTTTGCATGGTGATGTACGTCATATATTTTTTTTAGTTAAATCATTCTCTTATTTTAGAAGTTACAGGGGGGGGGGGACACATTTTACCACTTTGGAAGTGTCTCTCGCGCAATCTATTTATTCAGTTTAGAAAAAAATGATATTACAAACCTCAATATCATTTTTGAAGACCTATCCATAGAAATTTTTTTTTCATCTAACCCATACGTTACCCGTACGTACACGTATGGGTTAGATGAAAAAAAAATTTTGAGTTTCAGTTCTAAGTATGGGGAACCCCCAAAATGTATTGTTTTTTTTCTATTTTTGTAAGAAAATCTTAATGCGGTTCACAGAATACATCTACTTACCAAGTTTCAACAGTATAGTTATTATAGTTTCGGAAAAAAGTGGCTGTGACATACGGACGGACAGACAGACAGACAGACATGACGAATCTATAAGGGTTCCGTTTTTGCCAAATTTGGCTACGGAACCCTAAAAAGATAGATACAGGTAGTGTTAGGCTGAACATAAACATTTTACGTTCATGGCTTAGGAAGTTAGCACCGTTTCATCCCTGTGCTTCAGAGAGCACATAAAGCCGTCGGTCCCGGTTATTATCACTAAAACAATGATATAGTAGTCGTTAAAGCCCGCCAACCCGCATTGGAGCAGCGTGGTGGGCCTATGCTCTAATTCCCTTTCTCCTTGATAGGCGACGTCGGTACGGTATCGGTATTGGATGAGAGCGGAGGCCTGTGCCCAGCAGCGTTTCCTCAATAGTGGGTAGGTATTATTTAATCCGTCTTATCACAATGGTTTAGTGGTACTTACACATAATATAGGGAACATACGAGTACCTATCCGGCATTTCACCATTTCAGGTTTTCTCACAATGTTTTCATTCGCAGTACTTTTGCTTTCTTCTTTTATTATACATACGAGTATGCATCCACGATACATACACCTTACAAACTTAGAAAGTACCTACTTTAAAAAAAATACTATACGTACTGGAGTTGCGATCCTTATAGGGTATTGTTTAAGATTCTGTCGTCTCAAGATTCTATCGCGCTCAAACAAAACTTTTAGACCTGTACGAATGGTCCAGATTGCCCAGGGATGAAGGGAAAAGTTGTTGTTCGGGTGAATATAGACGTCAGTAATATTATATGCAGCGTTAGTGTTGTTCGCAGGAATTCCTCGACTAAGTTTATCTGTGAGATATACGAAAAAAATTCATTGCTCGCATCAGAGTGGAAAATCAAGACGAATAATCTTTTAAACAAAACCTGTAAGGCTGTATCCATGCTAATATTATAAATGAGAAAGTGTGTCTATCTGTCTGTCTGCTACGCTGTCAAGGTCCATCTGTTCAACCGATTTTGATGAAATTTGGTACAGGGATAGGTTATATCTCGGGGAAGGACATAGGCTATATTGTTATTGGTTCCTGGTGATGGGATCAGATTTTTTTCTGCCTCGTTAGACTAGTGTATATATATAGGATAGGTGTATATATAGGGTTATAGGGTCCAGGGTTCGAAAAAAAGTTACCCTATTCTCTCTATCTCATATCTGGTAATGTCGGATTGCCGTGCCTTGAAATGAAATGAAATAATTTGAAATGAAATGGTTTATTTCACGCAGGACAACTTGTGTCACTTATGAAAAGTCAAAACTCTACCATCGGTTCAGAAAGATGATTCTCCTGAGAAGAGTGGCAAGAAACTTGAAGAATAGCGATCCTATCGATTACCGAACTATGAGAGTATGGGAGCCTGTGCCCTGTAGGTGTTGCGCACACGCATTATACTTCAGTATTAGACATTATTTAGGTTGACTATTATGTCTGTTAACACAGTGGCTTACATTTGTGTAGGATAAAAATAGGACATTATTATAATAATGTCCTATTTTGATATTATAATATCAAATATTATGCTTTTCTGTGTTTATTATTTTTATAGTTTTCCGATTAGGTACCTTTATAGTTTTCCGAATTATTCCAAGATTGGTTGATCAGCAGGACATCAGCGTCATAGCGACTGGCATCAAAGATATCTGGCATACCATTGCCAACTACAACCCACTTGAACCAACTACAGAAATATTCAGGTTTCATCTGAAATATCAATAACATACTTTTCATCCCACCATCTCGGAAAGAGTATTTTTACTCTTCGATATCTGAATGCAAAAGCCGTTATTATCCTCTTGAGGATAAAGTAAACTGAATTCAGAACATCGTGTGCACGTTAATAAATATCACTCGTCTATGAAGTTTGTGAATTCAAAACATCATTAAAACCTATTTACTTCTACCTCTATGGTGCCGAATTTCCATACAACCGTTTTTAATTTTTTTTAAACCCACACTCGTAACCTTCTTCGTGTACTTTTTCAATTTGCTTTGCGCGCACGCGCACCATTTTCATTTCCTCGCTGAGGTGGGATGAAAAGTTACGTGTTGCACTCGAGTGAAAAGATTTTTCACCTCGTGCTCTTTTGATTCCCTCGCTGACGCTCAGGATTCTAATTTTTGAATCACTCGCTGCGTTCGTGATTCAATTTTAGAATCCTTCGCTTGCTCGGTCATCAATTGAGCACGCGGTTAAAAAACAACTTTTCACTTTTGTGTAACAAATAACTATTTTAAGTATCCCGAAAAGATAATCACCTGCATTCATTTTAAATATGTTTTTTGTCACAATTATAATTATCATTTTTTAACTAACTAAATAACAATCAATAAATTAACTAGATCATACTAATATTACAAATGCGAAAGTGTGTTTATTTGTTGTTTTGTTGGTTTGTCCTTCAATAACGCCGCAACGGAGCAACGGATCGAAGTGATTTTTGGCATGGGTATGGTTGAGGACCTGGAGAGTGACATATAGGCTACTTTTTATCCTGGAAAATTGAGAAGTTCCCGCGGGAATAAAACAACACTCAAACCACGCGGAAGAAGTCGCGGGCATTAGCTAGTTTACAAATAAAAAAAAAATTTATCAGTACATTTCTTATATTTGTCAGTTTTTATTATTTTCTTTTAACATTACATAATATATATATTAAATTCTAAAATTACCATGGCTACACCCATGAGGGATTCTCATCTTCCCGGAAAGACAAAGTTAAAATATTCAAATTTTATCCCGCAAAGAAGAATCTTTTCTATAGGATTTTAAAACATAAAATTATTATAAACCAGAATTATAAGCTATTTTTACAAATACCTAACCTTGTCTAGTGAATCGGTCTTGGGTGTGGTTGGAATATACAACACTCCTTGAAGTTTGTGCAGATATACTTGTTCGAGAGATGAAGGGTCACATGAGAAAGTTGCTAAAACCTCATACTTGAAGAGTTCTCGAGCAAGTAAAACGTTTTCTACAAAAAATGCAAATATTGTATTGTAATGTAATCTTTCACAACGATAAAATGAAGACAATTTGTTTGTTTGTTTTTGTTTAAAACAATATTTGGGCTCATCACATAGTGGTTTCTTGCATTACAGCATTTATTGCAAGGTGTCAAATCACCGTTTCTAACGTGGATCGATTTGTACATAATATAAAATAACAATTTTTATCATTCTTACCATAACGAGTCCAACATGCTAAAACTATAATGCTACTGACCATTTTGTATTTGAATAACTCTGCTATAGCTTGAATTAACATGATAAGTACAAAATACTAAAGTATGGATAGTCAAAATGAGGAATGAATTTTCAGCGGGACTGCATTTATATAAAGCAAGCTTATTAAAAATGCATCTAATAATTTATCGGTACAGCTTTAACTATCTTCAAATTGCTTTCGTACCAATATTGTGGAGACAAAAGACAATTTCAGGTTGCAATTTGCATGAATTTAATTCGGTATATCATTCTAAATGACTACCTTCTGCGACTCTACGTAATGATAGGGGAAGATAAGCGATTCTTTGGGACACCATAGTAATAGGGTAAATTTGCTACTAAAAGTCATAATTCTATTTTATGTTTTATTATGTAAACTTCAACAAAAATACAATCTACTCAATATTAAAAATAACTACATAAATGAATAAATATAATCCAATAAATATTTTTTTACAAAAATAATATCTGCGATTAATAATGACATCCACATCCACAATGGGGAAGTAATTCGAGAGGTTTAGGTTCTAGCGTAATGGGGATTGGCGCTGGTAACATAAATGCGTTCATAGGCAGTCCTGGTGGTGGTTGATGACACGGCGGAGGAGGTGCCGGAGGGACTAAAGAAATCACAATAGGTGCAGGAGCGGGTGGAGGAGGGCAAAATGGTGCTGGAGCTGGAGCTGGCAGGAATAAAGGCGGTGGTGGAGGTGCAGGGAGGACTAGAGGCGCGGGCGCTGGGGCCGGATATAGTAAAGGAGCTGGTGGTGGTGCAGAGAAACAAAATTGTGGTGGTGGTGGAGCGGGAAGACAAATCGGTGCTGGAGGTGGAGCGGGAAGGTACATCGGTGCGGGTGGCGGTGCAGGGAAGCAAAAAGATGCGGTTGGCATCGGTGGAGGCAGTATTAAAGGAGCAGGAGGTAGACAAGGTGGGGCAGGTGGAGGAGCAGATAAAATTATTGGTGGCAAACACGGTGGTGGTAGACACGGCGGTGGTGAACACGGTGGGGGAGCTGCCGGCATCAGAACAATCGTAGGAGGCGGCGGTGGTGGAACCTTTTCAGCAAGACCACATTTACTGCACAATTTCTTTTCTTTCTTTTCTGTACGTAAAAAGAAACAAAACCATTAATTATTGCCTATTAGACATAGGTAATAGAAAAAGGGAAAACAGTGTACAACATACCAAGCTTAGCTTCCAGTAAAGGCTTCAATAACCTGTAACACGATTAAATAATAATAAAAAAATTAGGTCTAAAAAAACATTTTCCATGGTACATATTATTTAGATAAGTTTATTTATTACTTACGAAGCCAGCACTGATTTTTTACATTCTTTCATTTCCTTTAATGCCTCCAACTGTAAGAAACGTATATTTGTTAAAAAATAACTTTGAAATCTTAAAAAAAAATATATACTTATTAGGTTTACGTACCAAACATAGTCCTTTTTCTTCGCAGGCTAGTACATAATTTGATGTGATCATCATTACACAGAGGGTGGACCAAAAAATCTTTTGTCCCCCCATTTTCGCTTTCTGTGGGTACCAAGCAGGTTATTGAGTTATTAGCTATATACTACCTAAGTATTTTATAGTGCATTTTACATAATATTGCTACGTGATTGCGTATAAAGACTGATTATAACTTTTTCTTTATTATACTTTGTAAACTTTGTTTGATAAGATCATACGTGGTGATAGATGATTTTGAAATTCTCATTAAGCAATTTAATAGAATCGATATGCGAATCTTGTCATATATGCCCGATGGAATTAACTAAAAGATATGCTTTATGGTTCAAAAAAATTGATAATCGCAAATTTCGATACTCAGTCGTGAAAACTTTGATTTGTTAATTAAATCAAAATCTATACTTATATTATAAATGCGAAAGTTTGGATGTATGGATGGATGTTTGCTACAAACACGCCCCAACGGCTGAACGGATCCGGATAAAATTTGGCACAGAGATAGATTACCTATAGTCTGGAATAATACATAGGCTACTTTTTATCCCGGAAAATTAAAGAGTTCCCGCGGGAACCAAAAAACCTTAATTCACGCGGACGAAGTCGCGGGCGTTCGCTATATACCTAATATAATTTTACGCGACTCTACATTTCAATCTTAAAAGAATAATATCATAAAAATATGTTACTAAATACAGTTTAAATAACCTAAGTTCAAATTAAGTGATTCAGATCGTTTAACTGATATTATTTAAACTGGTGGTAAATTAACATAAGTTTAGTATTTAACACTTGCATAACGTGATCAATCTTATCCCCATCTCGAGATAACGGACTGAGAGCAGTTATAACAGAAAAAGGCCAGTCTCTTCACATCCATGGTGCAATAAATATGGTGTAGCCTGTGCCTACGATGTCACATAAAACTCTAAAGAAGATTTTTTATGGATTTGCTTGGCTTCTGATTTTAGTAAGTAATTTATTTTATTAATTATATTTTCACTAGCTGATACCCGCGACTTCGTCCGCGTGGATTGAGGAGTTTTAGTTCCCGAGGTAACTCTTTAATTTTCCGGGATAAAAAGTACCCTATTATTTAATCCGGACTTCTAACTTTACGTGTGCAAAATTTCAAAGCAATCGGTTCAGTAGTTACGGCGTGAAAGCGGAACAAACATACAAACAAACTCACTTTCCCATTTATAATATTAGTAAGGATATTCATTTAATTGCATTTTAAACTCTGTTAGGGCACAGCAAGTACATACATTCAATAAAATTACAATAATTGAGATTAAAATACGTTACATTAAGTTTAACTTATCTTAATTATTATGTTTTCGGCACAAGTAGTAAGTTAGTAAATTGAATATTTATCAAAATCATCAAATCAAAAAAATCATGCGCAGATAACGGTACTTGATTTCAAGTTCTTCCCATTAAAAGTCATCTCATACTATAATAAGAAAAGCCCTAACACACTCACTGACTGACTCGTCAACGCCCAGCACAAACCCTTGTAAGGCCGAGAAAAATGAAATTTTGCACAGCGGTTCCATTTTACATTATTTAAATTAAGTATTTCTTTATAATGTAGGCAAGGAATGTGTAAGGCTATGTCGTTTTTTTTCGAAATTCCCATGGGAGCTAAGTGGATTAACGTTTTTACAAAAACCCGTGGAAGCTTTTTCATTTTCTGGAATAAAAAGTTGTCCCTGTACCAAATTTTATCAAAACTGGTTTAGCGCGGTTCAGAAGCGCAGTAGTATGCAATATAATTTTCGCTGTAAATATTATTTTTTATTTACAGATACACCTTTCAAATGGCCTCAACTTGGGGCTCATCTCTGGCGACCTCAAGCGTACTTCGAATCCTCTTAGTATCAGGAAGACATCACATCACTCCCCAGTGACTATAAACATAAATTCTGGAATATCAAAACTACCAGCTGTATTTCCACCTGTTTTAACAAAATTTTCTAAAAAACCTTCGTTGAAAGCATTAAAAAAATCTCTTAAATCTAAGCCTCTTCGCTTACATAAATTACCCAAGTTGCAAAAGTTACCTAAAATGCCAAAGATACCTAAAATTCCAAAGCTGTCTAAAATATCAAAGATATCTAAGATCCCAAAACTACCTAAACTACCTCTTTTACCCTTAATACCTCCATTGTTACCACCTTTCATACCGAAATTACCACTATTACCCTTGTTACCAATCTTACCTCCTTTACCACTTTTACCTCCAAAACTACCAAGATTGTCAAAATTGTTAAAACCTATTCGAATTCCTATTATTGGTAAAAGCGGATTAAGAGCTTTAGGGTCGGAAATAGCACCAATAACAGTTCCTGCTCCTAATTTGAAGAGGCACATGTTGGAAAAGCTAGTAAAGCTACAAAAGGATGGGTCACTCACAACGCCTGAATTTATTCGATTTAAGAAACTTTTGTCCTTATAAGAACCTAAGTAATAAAATGTAGAGTATGAAATATTGTATTTATTTCATGACCTGTTATAGTATTTTTTATTTAGTAATCGGCACTCGGCCTATCTGACGTACACGATAATCAATTTAAGGTTCCGGTTACCAAGTAGGTAACTATTAATCTGTGGTTCCGGTTAATACCGCGTAGAAATATGTGGTGACATGGGTTTAATGTAATTGCCATATCTACCCCTACAGATTAACCTGCTACCATAGACTGCATCATCACTGACTATCATGATTCCAGAGGTGTAAAACAGGACCTACCCTGCGAGTTGCGACCTCCCTGGCGCAATGTTGAGCGCTGTTGTCTTAAAACGTGCGGAGGTCCCGGCTTCGTTACCCGGCAGAATCAGAAATTTATAATTTCTTAATTTTCCCTGGTCTGCCCTGGTGGGAGGCTTTGGTCGTGGCTAGTTACCACCCTACCGGCAAAGACGTACCGCCAAGCGACTTAGCGTTCCGGTACGATGCCGTGTAGAAACCAAAAACAGGCTAGCCCGCTACCATCTAAGACTGCATCTTCACTTACCATCAGGTGAGATCGCAGTCAAGGGCTAACTTGTAAGAGGTAAATAGAATCTTTTTTATATCCACTAGGTAGTGGACCTAAAAAAGGTTATATTTACACTAACTACACGCTTTCTATTTACAACTGCGAAAATCCGTCTATCTATCCGTCTGTCTGTTACCTACCTACCTAATGACACAACATCCGTTTAACCAATCTTGACTAAATACACTAAGATTTTCTACTCCGGACCAGATATTAATACTCTGATTTTCAGGTATAAGAAATTCAATCTCCCGGTATTTTTAAAACATCTATTCTAAAGCGACTTGAATGAAGCCGGGAGCTTTGTCTTAGAACTTACATAGAGTTTTTTTTTAAAATCTTCTGAAGAACCCCGATCTCCTGGGGGGGAGTTCAGGTGATGTGGGATTTATACCACCTAAACCGCTGGCCCTCGGTGGCCATCCTCTGAGCATAATGGGAATCTCCGGGAACTCTCAGAGAACATACGCCGGAGACTCCCTTGCACGATGCCCATTGGGCTCGTCCTGGGTGATGTAATCCCTGATTTCATGCATCAATCATGAATCGTGGAGTCGCATGGACAGTGAGTGGCCAAAGCCCCACTTTCAGCCACTCGCGACTTCGAGGTCCCTTTGTATATTTTGATCGGGGCGTCAGTCAGTGTCGCCCTGCTGCCTCCGTCTCCGAGTGAGATTGGAACATAGAGCATACCTACTGCATAGAGATTAGAGACAGCAACATGGCATTTTAGTTTTCAAATAAAAAATCTGCTAATTGATAATATATTTATTTCCTTTAAAATTTCCATAAATAGGTGCTTAAAATCTAGATTTTAATAATAGGTATACTTACACTAGTTTCAAATAGGCCTTATTTTGCGGTTCTAGATGCAATCGATTGATTGAGATTGCTGAATTGTGATCTTACGAGTTACGATATAAATCTCTGAATCAGGTCCGGTATCCACGAGAGCGTAGACGGCTGATCTATCAATATAATCTTCTCTTCTCCGCTCTGGTGGATACCGGGCCTTTTATTTTAATAAAGCTAATTATAAATAGGTTCAAAATAAGGATTATATTTTATTTTAAATAGGCTCTTTTATTTCTAACTTTGTCCTCCACATAGTTTAGCTAGCTCCGTATCCACAAGAGCGGAGGTGGGCGGAGATACTATATATTTAACTGATCAAGATTATTGATGAATGACGTGATGAGTCTTTTACAACATCTATCAACATCTTCTCTTCACCGCTCTGGAGGATACCGGGCATTGTATTATTACAAAACTAATAAATAGGTACAAAATAACGATTAAATACATTTTACTCTAAATAGGCTCTCTTATTTCTAACTTTGTCCGCCACAGAGTTTACGGCGCGGACGACTGCGTCCTTGAACTTCGTAAAGTATTCCATGAGGGGCCACGCGAACGGCTTTTCTTCTGCCTTGCAAGTGAAGCAGTGGTCAGACAAGAGGGGTTTTAGCAGCGATCTCTTCGTTAACACGCTGCTCTGCAACAAAAAAGTTACATTAAGTATTTCAAAGCCATACTCGTTTATGATTCTATCTTTATTAAATATTGAATCTCTTCATCCTTACCAGTGTAGGTACAAATAAAATTACCTGTCAGTTGAGTTAGCTTAGTTTTCATTTAAAAATATGATACAGTTTCAGAATCTACAAAGCGAGACTTTTCATTAGATGCCCAATTTACTAGATGGTACCCGCGACTTCGTCTGCATTGACTAAGTTTTGTTGATTCCCGGGGCACTCCTTAATGTTCTGACATAAAAAAATGCTTCTCCGGTAATTTTCCAAGATAAAAAGCCTAGCCTATGTGCTTGTCCGGGATGTAACCTACCTATATTAAATTTATCCAAATCGGTTGAAAAGATAGAAGAGAAGGCCGTTAAATCGTAGCAGACTGATAGATGGACAGACACGCTTTCGTATTTATAATATTAGTAAAGAAATGGATAGTTATAACATATTTCTATATTTTTATAGTTATAGTATTTGCCATATTGAATTTCGAAATGGTTCTTATGGTAGACTTGCAGCTAGCGAGTCTAGTCAATGGGAATAATTTACTATACCTAGTGTGAAATTATAACATTTCCAAAAAGATTTTTTTTCAAACACCTTTGATTTGAGATAGGTTTTGACGCAACAACCGAAACTAAATAATGGTTTTGATGAGTAAGCGATTGTTGTTTCGAGGAACATATTATTTGCACTCATCGGCGTTGCCCCCGTTTTCCATCGCTGTCTTTGTGTTGTTAGAGATCCCAACATACTTCACCAGACCCCATTCTCTAACTCAGTGGCTATTAAAAAATTAAAGTTTTTAACCATTGATGGTTTGCTATGAAATGCTATTTTTGAAGTGAAAACCTCTTTAGGCGCGTTGAGTAGACCGACACTACTCTTTTTAAGACAAAAGGTCTTAAGTATAAATATAGTACATTTGTAATTAAACTTTAATACCTTAGTTTAAAGGTTTATATTTGATTATTATTTTAATTAGAGAAAAACGTTTTAATTTTTGAAACCCTACGGAGTGGCGTATTCCTTAAGGAACAAATTCCTAAAATAAAGAATATTAAAAAAAAAACGTTTTGACGTCTATCGGCAGTCCCTATGAATGCAATTTTGCAAGCAATTTCCTCTTCTGTTTATGACTCAATGTGCGTGGTGTGTGGTTATATGATTAACGTAAAAGGAAAAGGTTCATTTTAGGCCTACTCTTGTACACTCTACCATGAATAGAGGAAAATACATAGACTGTATTAAAAATATAATAATTTAGAACAGAAAAGTAAATAACGAGCAAAAAATAAAAGTGTATTTCAAGTTTTCGATACGTTTCCAAGATGGCAACCTTCAGCCACAGAGAAGGCAGTAGGCGCGAAATGTATCAAATGTCATTTCTGACAGTCACTGTCAAAATAACGTGTTTTTCTTTGAAAACGTCAAAAAATATGAATCCGCCATTGTTACCCACTCATGTTTGTGTTCCATAACTTGGAAAGATTAAATAATTTTACCACTGAAATTACGACGAATTCGTAGATTTGACCAATAAAAACTGGTCTAGTATTTTATTTTCCTTCATTTCTCTGCTTGTACAAGACTTGGCCTACGCCCCATACAAATCTGAACCGTCTCCTTTGCCAACCTAAAAACCACTTGGGGTTAAAAAAGATTTACAATTATTATTAATGTAAGAATTAATGACTTGTGCTACTAACTTTGCAATTTAAGTAATATTTATTTTAATTTGAGCTATTTGATTGTCAACCATTGCTGTTTTTTAATTGATCCTACAAGTAATAAAAACATATCAAACCTCGGCAATGGACACAGCAATCAGCAGGACCACGCAAACCCAAGTCAAATGTCTTCTTAAGTTCATTTTCAAAGTAATACTTTGTTATAAGATACAACATCAAGCTACCAGCATAGCACCCGCTGGCAAACCACTGCATTTTCCAAGTAAATTATACGAGTACATATACACCACTCAGCACTTTGGATGCTATCACGTAAGATAGATAAGCTACTACTAACTTTCAGTAATCTTAAAAATACAACCTTGATGATTTTAGTAGGGTTGCACTCCTATAGAACTTTCATAGATTTGTCCACGGTTTATGATACCTTTTATTCGTTAATATTATTATTATTCAGAATAAATTTATTACAATTATAAAGGCCATATGAAAGTACAAACAAAAGGTGACCTTATCAGTAAAGTGATACCAGGCAACCTGCACTAATGATTCTGAATTATTACTGTGAGACGGGATACGATTTTTGATCGGAATACCCGTTATATCTATATCTACTAATATTATAAATGCGAAAGATTGCATGTATGGATGTATGGATGGATGTTTGTTACTCAATCACGCCCCAACGGCTGAAGTGATCTGTATGAAATTTGGTACAGAGATAGATTATAGTCTGGAATAACAAATAGGCTTACATTTTATCCCGGAAAATTAAAGAGTTCCCGCGGGAACCGAAAAACCTCAATCCACGCGGACGAAGTCGCGGGAATTCGCTAGAAATAATCATAAACAGTCCGGTACACAAACTCCAATATCAATTCTTATTAATTACGTTCTACATATACAAATAGTAATTCTTAATTATTATTACTTATTTAATATTCTGTTCATATTCTTTGTCCGGATTTGGTCAATTTGCAAATGGAAACCCTAAACTAATTATATTATGTGTAAAGACCACACATTCATTGTGTTTTGCTGATGCTGCTGTTTCCATTGAATTGAACGTGATTGTTCGCATTTTGATGAATGCCAGTAAAAATGTCGAGGTCTCAATACGGGTAACATGTGTCAGTTGGTGGCGATTATCTCATTCGTGGTGGTTGGTATTTATTGTTGTTAAAATTTTCAGTGATTTGGTGACCTTGACGTAAACAAGCACGTCCTCGAACTCGTGACAATAGTTAGTCACTTCCTTAGATATCGCGATATTACCTAATAGTGAAATTATTCAGAAATCAGAAGCAATCTATAGTTTTAATTTGATAAGTCCATAACCACGATGATCATAGTGATAAGTACTTTCTACAATTTTAATGAAGATTTTGTTTGAACGTTTATCGATTTTATAATGAGATCTTACACTTTTTAGCATTATAGGTACTTCATTAATTCTATGGTACTTTTAGATACGTTTTTGTATACGACTTCAAGACTATTTAGCGGATTACTTAAATTAGTTGAAGTCTGCTTTACGTTTGCAATAAATTAAATTGATGGCATTATACCCCGCGTAATCTTTCAGCAATTTCTTCTCACCATTTTTTTCCTACAATTCGTGCAATTTATATTACTTATTTTCAGTTGGCGCTTGCTGAGTGTGTTCCTTCACCACTTCGAGTAACCATTGATTGCACATCAGAAGAGGTGAGACCGATTGATCCCTTTTATTATCATACTTAGCTGATGTCCGCGGCTTCGTCTGCGTGGATTGAGGTTTTTAGTTCCTGCGAGAACTCTTTAATTTTTCGGGATAAAAGTAGCCTATGTGTTATTCCAGACTATAATCTATTTCTGTGCCAAAATTTCATCCAGATCCGTTTAGCCATTCTGGCGTGATTGAGTAGCAAACATCCATCCATCCATACATACAAACTTTCGCATTTATAATACTAGTAGGTATAGATAGATTAGATAGATGATGCCAGCGACTTCGTCCGCGTGGATTGAGGTTTTTTGATTGATTTTATAATTAATATATCAAGAATCAAGATATTTTAAAATTCTGATAATTTTATTTCAGGATTCCCTGTACGTGCCAAAATCCAGGACTGTTGAGTTTTCGAGAAGTAATTCACACTTCAACCTCAACTCGTTTTGCGATTTGATTTACCGCGCGATCCCGGAGGCTGTCAAGGATGGAAAGTTCGTCTCCGTACCAGATGCTGACCAAGTTGGTTACAGCGATTCAGTAGCCCCAGTAGCAGTTTCTCCACCCAGAGGATTCATTCCTGCAGGATTCCCGAAATTAAGACCTTCAAGACTGGGCACACCAAAGTTAGATGTACCAAAGCTAAGGCCAATATCACACCGTCTGAAAGCCCCAATGATAGGACCAGCGATGTCATTTAAACGATTAAGGGACGAAAAAGAAGAATCGAGTGCCGAAAGAATGGAGAGATTCAAAAAAGGCGTTCAGAAGATGCTGCATGTTGTCAAAGTTATTGGAAAAATTGACCAGTACCTCTCGGAAAGAACAAGGATTATTGTTGATAAATTGTCAAAGACATTTGCCGATTGATAAACATATTATTTTGTAAATAATTAATTCCACAATTTTTATTTTTGTACCTATTTTGTTATACTTACATTAATATACTGATGTTGTAGAATATGCTGTTTTAATCTATGTTTTGACTTTTGATATAGTCCAACTTTTGACTATATTTATGCCTATATATTTAGAACTTGCACAGTTTCCTACCTAACGTTTGCCATCTAGTAAAAAAAAACTGACCATCAAAGATAATTTTGCTATCGACAGAAAAGTATTAAGTAGGTATAATTTTGCATTCTTTGACCTTACGTTAAAATAAACTGTTGTTAAAAATTCATGAAAAGTCAAGGTAACAATTTATTGTATGTAAATTATAACAAATGACAAATGCAAAGTATTAACATGACCATATAGTTAAATTACGAGTATGCATCAGTGATATCGAGCTACGACGCGAGGAATTTGTATTTTGTCCGCCTTTCTGTCCGTTTATAAGATAATATTATATTATTTATTTTATTCTTTTTTTCCACTACAAGTTAGCCCATGACTGCGATCTCACCTGATGGTAGTGATGATAACAGTCTAAGATGGTAGCGGGCTAACCTGTTATGCTAGGGGTATGGCAGTTATATACCAAAAATTTGCTCTATAAATTCCAATACTCAATACGTTTATAATAACCAAAGCAGAAATAGATTACCTCTGATTGATCTACTATAATACATACAAGGCTTTTTATGTGTATACATATAGATATACTCTTTCTGTTTTTGGTCTCAGATGATTCTTATATTCTCATATTTTGTATTATGTCAGTCATAAAATATAGGTATGATGAATGTTAAAAAAGCTATATATTTAGCCCATTTTCATGGCCCATCTTTTCAACCGATTTTTATGAAATTTCGTGTAGAGATAGTTTATCCTAGGGAATTACATAGGCTAGTTTTATCCCGGAAAATGAAGAAGTTACCGCCGGAATAAAAAATCACAGATTTTGCAGTTCCCGCAAGGGTCGGAGCATTGAAAATGAATACAAAAATTTAGGAAAAAAAATTCTTAAATAAAAATCTCTTCTTCAAAATTTTTCAAAAGTCTACTAACCTATTTTCAAAATCGATTGCACTTCCCTATCAAAATTCCAATAAAAGTTACCAGCCGATTTTCAAAATTCAAGCGGCATCGTTTATCGAGACATGTGTCTCGATAAATTCCTCAACTCATGGTACTATTCTCATTTCGATCCTCTCAAAATCCTCGGAGCTATGGTTAAAAATACGTCTCAGGCGATTTGCATCTGTTAACCATTATCAATGGTTAATCGTTGTTAATTTTATTTTCTCGCAATTGAAGTGAAAAGTATAAAGTGTTTACCTCGGGACTAAAAGCCATTCTACTCGATTCTATAGGCTAAACATCTCGTATGAAATGGCTTGTTTTAGTCCCTTGATGAACAATTTACTATTATTTTATTTATAATATATATAGAATGTCATTGAGTAGGTAAGCCATTATAGTTATTGCGACGCGACTTGTGACTTCTCAGTCGCCACGCGCCAATGAATTCTATTGGCTGATCGCAAATAAATATCTGCCTGAAAGAATCAGAATGGAGCTAAGCCGCTGCTAGGCCAATCTGCCGAGACGGATACGAATCCACTATCCATCGTGGCTAATGAGCAAGTTGTAAAGTGACGTCATAGTGTGTAAGTGTGACGTTTCACAGTTTAGATTGTCAGTTCTCCAGTCGTTCTCACTTTACTTAGAAAGTCCCGCAAGCCAACAAGTCCGTGCCCAGACTCGCCTGGTATGGAAATTTCCTGATTTTCTAAGTTAAAAACATGATATCTAGGTACACTGTTAGCCAGGTTACCCAAGCAAAGTTTTACCAAGTCTGTATAAATGTAGTGCTATTAACACAAAATTCACATTTTTCGCAGTCCCCGCAAGAATCGGGCCATTGAATGAAGACAAAAATGTACGAAAAAAATAATCTATTCAAAATTTTTCAAAAATGTATTAACCGATTTCCATAATTTCGACTTGAATGCACTTCTCGCCTACATCCGCATCTTTTAACACCATTAGGTACATCACTGTTAAATATACGTCAATACCCGTTTTTCTACAATTCCAAATCTAAAGGGATCACCTATCACATTTATCACAATTATTAACCGATTTTCAAAAAAATTTCGCCATTTTATAGCTAAACTAATACCCTAGGACCATCGTTTTCATTTTTTCTTATGTCAGTTTTTTTCCGAAATATTTACAATTCAGTAGGTAAACAAACACCCCCCAATTTTCTTTTTAAAATTTTTCAAAATTCCAAAAAAAGTTACCAGCCGATTTTCCAAACGCTTACATGTGTCTCGATAAATTTCTCAACTCTTGGTATTCCCATCTCGATCATCCTGGAAATTCCTCGGAGCTATGGCCAAAAATACGTCTCGGGCGATTTGCATCTGATAACCATTTTCAATGGATGGATGAATGAATTTTTTTAAGGAACACTATGTAATACATACTAAATATTCATGTAGTATTAAATAAACGTAATTATTTAAATCGCTAATTAAAATGTTAATAATATACGATGGTACAAAACTTGAAAGAAGAACATTATACCTATACCTAATACCTAATACCTACCTAATACCTATGTATATAAAGCAAATAAAAAATAAAATCCATTTCAGTGTAGTGCATTGGTAGGTAAAGGAAGTTTTACAGTTTTCGCAGAATAAAATTTTGGTTTAAGAAATAAACTAGGTAAGTAAGAAGGAGTGGATTTTAGGCACTTTATGGCATAAGGGCGGTCAACCACGTGCAGCTTAATTAATAATTATTACAAATACAAATACTTTATTTTCCAAAAATGATTTTAAAGGTAACTAGATTAATAGGTGCACATTAACAAACACTTTAATAAAGTAGAATCTTAATAAAACTAATAACGTTTTTTGGTTTAGCGATTTGACTTATACATGCTTATTGTTTTATTATTGTCATACTCGAGTACTCCGAGACGCGAGACGCGAGAGCGGTCAACAACATGACGAGAATCTATCATGTGGGCGAGCAGTAGCGAAATATATTATGTACTGATTGCATTCTGCTTCTCAAGCTTTCAACTGCTCTGATGCAGTTATCCCCCTCGTAGCAGGGGGATAACTGCATCAGAACCCCTCCCCTCCCCCTGCAGTTAAATTGTCAACTGCTCCAGCGGCTAATAACGAAGTTTAAATGGCAAGTTTTGGGATAAACTGATGAATCTTCTCCGAAACATCCGTATCGGAGAGGAACGATAGAATGTTCGAACTTGGAATGTCTTGTAGTGTGCGCGCTCCGTAGGGTTTAAGTAAAAGTGAATGACGCGGAATTCGTGTCTGCGAGATTTTAATTTTTAATTGTAAAGTAGATTGCAATAGCAATAATTTAATATAAAAAATTCTTTTTAAACAACCGACTTCAAACTCCCGCGCCAACTTTACAACAACAAGCACACGCTATATAAAGTACTTATTTTATTGTTGATATTTTAAAAACCGCTCGACCGATTTCGATAAAATTTATATATTTATATGGGACTACATGGGAAGTATGCCCTTTCAAATAAAAAAAGAATCATCCAAATCGGTTCACCCAGTCAAAAGTTCTGAGGTAAAAAACATAAAAAAAAAAAAAAGAAAAAAAAAAAAAAAAGAATACAGTCGAATTGAGAACCTCCTCCTTTTTTTGAAGTCGGTTGAAAATTATAACCATTCGGTAAAACTGAAAGGTTTGTAACTTCAACAAGCTTTATAATTGACGACATTTTAATATTGTTACCTTGCAGATGATATGGCACCTACCCCAAAAAACGATTCATTAATAGTGGAGGGAAGTGAAACTGACTATGGATCCGATGAGAGAATTGTCATATCCGGGATGTCGGGCTCATTCCCAGATTGCAATAGTGTAAAGGAACTATCAGATATTCTGTATAATAAGGTAATTATTACCTAACGGTGAAGCGGCGGTGGGCTGAAGCAGGCAGCTCAGCAGCATAATTTGCTACATATGCAAACAATGGAAATTAAAATAACCGTCCAACTGCGTGTCGAGCCAAGCACAGCGGAGGGTTCCGTAGTTGCAGTAGTTGAGAGAAAAAAGTATAATCCCCAATTTACGTGTGGCTAAAATATATTTTTTTTCAATATTTAATTTTACACGGTGTGATTAAAATGTAGATTACCCATGTCACAGCTTTCTAGTACCTACTATTAGTCTCTGAGTTAAGCCGCGGATGTTGACTCTCCTAAGGGTTCCTTGTGTCAGTTTTACGTTAAAAGTTGAATTGAATTTTTAGAAAAGATAAAAGATTGGTAATTTATTTATTGATGAAGATGAAGTATTTCACTCGATTCGTTCTTAGGCAGGGATAAGCCATATTGGAATAATTGGCATAAATTTGAGTATTTTGACGTTTGAAGTCCAGTCTGCATCTGGCAGACTCAGCGATTATTAAATACTTTCGTGTTTAGATCGCAAATTGATTTAAAGCTGCCGATAGCAATCGGGCCTGATCAAATGATTAATTTATTAGTTGTAATGCTTATAGCTTAACTTATAACCAAGTTTAATAATTAACTATTACATTAAATCTTTCATGAAACCTCTACACGTTGTGACCATTCGCTCGTGCAAGATTCAAAGAGAGTAGGTACAAACATATTCAAAAGAAATTTAATTATTGCCCACTTCTGGAATTATGCTTACACTTGTTGACTACGGATGCCTAATGAAATGGAAAATATGACATAACTGCAAAAATGGTTCCCGAACAATACAATATGTTTTGTTTTACTTGAAGTTATATGTTATTGTACTACTTAAGTTTATAAGGTAACCATAAAAAGCATTGTTAAAAGCGGGAAATTGCGTTATATTATTTTATAAAATATAACTGCCATATTAACTACCGCTGGAAACAAGCGGCACAAGACAGGGTTCTGTAGAGAGCCATGCAGGAGACCTTCGTCCAGCAGTCTTGGATGAAATAACCAGCCGAGTCTATAGGTTGAGACGACGACGACGAAGACGACGAACTGCGATACACCTATGTATGAGAAATAGTTATTTGTGTTATATGGGGCCAAAGAAAATTTTTGTTCCCCGAGGGCGCTATTTTGAATTCAGAGCGAAGTGAAGGATTCTAAAGTAGAATCCTGAGCGTAGCGAGGAATTCAATATACGCCGCCCGAGAACAAAAAATTTGGCCCCGAGTGACACACTATTTTTCATCATTACGTATGAGAAAAAGCTAGGAGTATCAACCCACTATGTATGGACATTACCTATACGTTTAAGCACCAATCGGTGCGCTGCCTGGCGGTGGGCGGCCGCTTCCTCGAGATCGGCAAGCTGGACCTGTCCAACAACACCGCGCTCGGCATGAGCGTGTTCCTCAAGAACACCACGTTCCACGGCATCCTGCTGGACGCGCTGTTCGGCGCGGCGGGCGAGGGCGACGACAAGGCGGCCGCTGCCCGCCACCGTGTTCGGCGAGCGCGAGCTGGAGCCCGCCTTCCGCTACATGGCAGCCGGCAAGCACATCGGCAAGGTGCTGCTGCGCGTGCACGAACGCGGACCAATCAGAACAGAGAAATGAAAAGTCCCATGGGCCTAAAAATTACATTTTGCTCCCTCTATCCTCTGAAGCCAATATTCGTTTTTCGAATAGGTATGATGAAAAGATATTTTTCATCCCACCATCTCGGAAAGAGTATTTTTAATCTTCGATATCTGAATGCAAAAGCCGTTATTATCCTCTTGAGGATAAAGTAAATTGAATTTAGAACATCGTGTGTGGTGTGCACGTTAGTAAATATCACTCGTCTATGAAGTTTGTGAATTCAAAACATCATTAAAACCTATTTACTTCTACCTCTATGGTGCCGAATTTCCATACAACTTTTTTAATTTGTTAAAAACTCACACTCGTAACCTTCTTGGTGTACTTTTTTAATTTGCTTTGCGCGCACCATTTTCTTTCACGTCATGTCATTTCCTCGCTGAGGTGGGATGAAAAGTTACGTGTTGCGCTCGAGTGAAAAGATTTTTCACCTCGTGCTCTTTTGATTCCCTCGCTGACGCTCAGGATTCTAATTTTTGAACCACTCACTGCGCTCGTGATTCAATTTTAGAATTCTTCGCTTGCTCGGTCATCAAAATAATTGAGCACGCGGTTAAAAAACAACTTTTCACTCTTGTATAACAAATAACTATTTTCACCTCTCTAACTCGGAAAGATCGCCTTTGCTGCTTAAACCAAGTGAGCTAAGATCGTTTTTGTTCACTCAGTGAGAAAAAATATTTTAAATTTAGAACGCTGTGGACTGGGCATTTCTTTTCATTTTCTCGCAAAACTTTCAGAAACGCCGTCACGTCTTATGCAATATTTTGGTACGCTTATAAAATACTAGCAGATGCCCGCGACTTCGTCCACGTGGTTTAAGTTTTTTCCTCACAGGTACTTCTTAATTTTCCGGTATAAAAAGTAGCCTATACCACTCTTCAGGTCCTTAACTACCCGTGCAAAATACCCGTTGCTCTGTTGCGGCGTGATTGAAGGACCAACTCTCTATTTCACCCCTTTGGGGGTAGAATTTTCAAAAACTGTGAAACACATATTTCTTTGTTTTCAATCGGTGGCTCAGATACCAAGTTTCATGAATTCACTATAAGTTTCACTATAACTTGGGAAATGAAGGACTTTCATACAAATTTCCGACCCCTATTTTACCCCTTCGGGGGTGATAATGTTAAACACTATGACATACGTACTTCATTATTTTTTACCGAAAGCCAAAATACCAAGATTCGTTTAAAATGTCTTGAGAAATGAAGGCCTTTTATACCAACTTTTATCCCCTATTCCACCCCTTTGGGGGTAGAATTTTGAAAAACGGTGAAACACGTATTTCTTCATTTTCAATTCGCAGCTCATATACCAAGTTTCATGGCTATAACTTGAGAAATGAAGGACTCTCATACAAACTTTCAACCCCTATTTTATCCCTTGGGGGATGGAATTTTGAAAAACTGTGAAACATGTACTTCTTTATTTATTACGTAAAGCCAAAATACCAAGTTTCGTTGATACAACTTGAGAAATATCTTGAGAAATGAAGGACTTTCATATAAACTTTCATCCCCTATTTCACCCTTTCGGGGGTAGAATTTTCGAAAACTGTGAAACACGTATTTCTTTATTTTTTACCGATAACTCATATATTTTTATTTTTTACCGATACTAAGTTTCATGGATATAACTTGATAAATTACGGACTTTCATACAAACTTTCAACCCCTATTTCACCCCCTTAGGGGTGGAATTTTGAAAAATCCTCCAAAAGGAAGCTACTGTCAAAATTTCAAGTCCCTAGCGGATTAGGCTGTGCGTTGATATATAAGTCAGTCAGTCAGTCAGTCAGTCAGGACTTTGAATTTTATATATATAGATTAATAATGTCCTTATTTTTTACCGTAAGCCAAAATACCAAGTTTCGTTGATAAAACTTGTAAAATATCTTGAGAAATGAAGGCCATTCATACCAACTTTCATCCCCTATTTCACCCCTTTGGGGGTCGAATTTTCAAAAACTGTGAAACACGTATTTCTAAAGTTTTCAATTCGCAGCTCATAAACCAAGTTTCATGGATTAAGCTTTCATACAAATTTTCAACCCCTATTTTACCACTTTAAGGGTTGAATTCTGATAAACTGTGACACATGTAACTCTTTATTTTTTAACGAAAGCCAAAATACCAAGTTTCGTTTATATAACTTGAGAATATCTTGAGAAATTAAGGACTTTCATGCAAAATTTCAACCTCTATTATACCCCTTTGGGGGTAGAATTTTGAAGAACTGTGAAACACGTATTCCTTTATTTTTAACCGGTGCTTCACGTACCAAGTTTATTGGCTATAACTTGAGAAATGAAGGACTTTCATACAAATTTCCAACCCCTATTTTACCCCTTCGGGGGTAGAATTTTGAAAAACTGTGAAACACGTATTTCTTTATTTTTAACCGGTACTTCACGTACCAAGTTTTTTGGCTATAACTTGAGAAATGAAGGACTTTGATACAAACTTCCAACCCCTATTTTACTCCTTCTGGGGTAGAATTTTGAAAAACTGTGAAACACATATGTTTTCATTTTCAACCTGCAGGTCATATGTCAAGTTTCATGGCTATAACTTGAGAAATTAACGACTTTCATACAAACTTTCAACCCCTATTTCACCCCTTCGGTGGTAGAATTGCGGGATAAAATGTATCCTATGTCCTACCTCGTAGTATGGGCTCAAACCGTGCCAAGTTTCGATTGAATTTATTCAGTAGTTTCGGCGTGATGCGCGGCCAATATACAGACAGACAGACAGATAGACAGACAAAACTGAAAAAAATTACAGATTTGGCTTCAGTATCGAATAATGAGTGCCCTCCAAAAATAATTTTCAAAATATCTTCAATGTACAGAATTGGACCTGTTACAGTTTTATTATAAGTACTAGATGATTCCCGCGACTTTGTCCGCGTGGACCAAGTTTTTTCGATTCCCGCGGGAACTCTTGAATTTTCCGGAATAAAAAGTAGCCTATGACCTTCCCCGGGATACATCCTACCTCTGTACCAAATTTCATTAAAATCGGTTGAACAGATAAATTTTTTGATTCCCGCGGGAACCTTTGAATTTTCCGGGATAAAAAGTAGCCTATGTCCTTCCCCGGGATACAACCTATCCCTGTACCAAATTTCATCAAAATCGGTTTAACAGATGGGCCGTGAAAGCGTAGCAGACAGACAGACAGACAGACAGACAGACAGACAGACAGACAGACAGACAGACAAACAGACAGACAGACACACTTTCGCATTTATAATATTAGTATGGATTATTTTAAAATATTACACTATGGAGTATTATGTGTATTATAACTTAACTCTAACAAAAATTACATCTTCTATATATTATATATCTATATATATAAAATTCAAAGTCCTGACTGACTGACTGACTTATATATCAATGCACAGCCTAAACCGCTAGGGTTAGAGACTTGAAATTATGACAGTAGCTTCCTTTTGTAACGTAGGCGCTCACTAAGGAAGGATTTTTCAAAATTCCACCCCTAAAGGGGTGAAATAGGGGTTGAAAGTTTGTATGAAAGTCCGTCATTTCTCAAGTTATATCCATGAAACTTAGTATATGAGTTATCGATAAAAAATAAAGAAATACGTGTTTCACAGTTTCTGAAAATTCTACCCCCGAAGGGGTGAAATAGGGGATGAAAGTTTACATGAAAGTCCTTCATTTCTCAAGATATTTCTCAAGTTGTATCGACGAAACTTGGTATTTTGGCTTTAGGTAATAAATAAAGAAGTACATGTGGCATAGTTTTACAAAATTCCACCCCTAAAGGGGTAAAATAGGGATTGAAAGTTTGTATGAAAGTCCTTGATTTCTCAAGTTATAGTGATGAAACTTAGCATTTGGGCTTTCAGTTAGATATCACCATTTTTGAAAATTCGACCCCCAAAGGGGTGAAATAGGGGGTGAATGTCCTTCATTTATCAACATATTTTTCAAGTTATAACAACGAAACTTGGTATTTTGGCTTTCGGTATAATATAAAGAAGTACGTGTGTAACAGTTTTTCAAAATTCTACCCCCAAACGGGTAAAATGGGGGTTGTAAGTTGGTGTAAAAGGCCGGCGTTTTTCAAGTTAAATAGCCGTGAAACTTGATATTTGGGTTTTCAATTAGATATGCAGAAGTACGTGTTTCACCATTTTTGAAAATTCGACCCCCAAAGGGGTGAAATAGGGGATGAATGTCCTTCATTTATCAAGATATTTTTCAAGTTATAACAACGAAACTAGGTATTTTGGCTTTAGGTAGGTATAATATAAAGAAGTACGTGGGTAACAGTTTTTCAAAATTCTACCCCCGAACGGATAAAATAGGGGTTCTCAGTTGGTGTAAAGCTTATGCCACGCGAACGAAGTCGCGGGCGTCCGCTAGTAATATATAAAATTCAAAGTCCTGACTGACTGACTGACTTATATATCAACGCACAGCCTAAACTGCTGGTCCTAGAGACATGAAATTTGGAGAGTGTATTCTTTGTGAAGACTAGGTATCCACTAAGAAAGGGTTTTTCGAAATTCCACCCCCAAAGGGGTAAAATAGGGGTTGAAAGTTTGTATGAAAGTCCGTCGTTTTTCAAGTTATAGCCATGAAACTTAGTATATGAGCTGCGGGTTGAAAATAAAGAAAGACGTATCTCACAGATTTTGAAAATTCGACCCCCGAAGGGGTGAAATAGGGGATGAAAGTTGGTATGAAAGGCCTTCATTTCTCAAGATATTTTTCAAGTTATATTGAACGAAACTTGGTATTTTGGCTTTCGGTAAAAATAAAGAAGAACGTGTGTCACAGTTTTTCAAAATTCTACCCCCAAAGGGGTAAAATAGGGGTTGAAAGTGTGTATGAAAATCCGTCGTTTTTCAAGCTGATATAGCCATGAAACTTGGTATTTGGGCTTCCGCTAATGATGAAATACGGATTTTATAGTTTTTGAATTTTCTATCCCCAAGGACGTCAAATAGAGAGTTTGTCCTTCAATCACACCGCAACAGAGCAATGGATCGACGTGATTTTTTACATTGGTATAATTGGGTACTTGGTGAGTGACACAGTCTACTTTTTAGCACGGAAAATTAAGGCGTGCCTGTGGGAATTAAAAATTTAAGCCACGCGAACGAAGTCGCGGGCGTCCTCTAGTTCAAACATAAAGTAGGAAATGTAAATAAAGCATCTTGCACTTTCCAAACGTTCCTTCTGCCTATTAAAAAAATATATAATAAAATAAGAGTAAGATAAGATGAACGGCTGTGTCTTTTGATTGCGTTGACTTGGAAGCTTGATTTTTTTACAGCTTCAAGGAACCATAGACCTATGTAGGTACCTATTTGATATTAATTTCTACTTCATACCTCCGCGCGTTCCCCAGAAAAAGGGCGTTGATAGACAGACGTACAGACGCACAACGAAGGGATCCTATATGGGTTATTTTTTTCCTTTAGAGGAACGAAATCCTAAAAAGATTTGATTTCGTTTGATAAAAACGAAAAATAAAACACACTTTATAAATGGGACAGTGTGTTCGTTTGCCCTTCGATCACAATTTCAAAAAGCAACAAAACCGATCGACAAAATTTTATGCATGAATAATATAGCCAAAATATATATATTATAAAATATATAAATATATAATTGCGAATGTGACTTTGAATGATTGTTTGTGTGTTACACTTTCTAGGCCCATCTTTTCGATAGTTTTTGATTAAAGAAAAAAGGTTCAGTTTAAGCCTACTCTTGTACGCTCTACCATGAATAGAGGAAAATTCATAGATTGTATTAAAAATATAGTAATTTAGAACAGTAAAGTAAATAAAGAGAAAAAAATAAAAATGTATTTCAAGTTTTCGATACCTTTCCAAGATGGCCACCTGCAGTCATAGAGAAAGCAGCAGGCGCGAATTCTATCAAATGTCATTTCTGACAGTCACTGTCAAAATAACGTGTTTTTCTTTGAAAACGTCAAAAATATGAATCCGCCATTGTTACCCACTCACGTTCAGTGTTGCTTAACTTGGAAAGATTAAATAATTTCGCCACTGAAATTTATTTATTTATTTTATTTATTGCTTTCATGTACAATGCTCATAATACAATTACATAGACATGAGGCCCCGTCAGGGCATTGCAATATTGAATATTTTATACAATCAATTAAACGTACTTATATACTTAATAACAATCAACTTAATTTATAAAAAAATTTCAAATCGAAAATTAATTCCATAAAAATTATAAAAAAAAAAAACATAATTATAATAATAAAAAATTGTGTGTGTCAGCTCCGACGCACGACTGGAGTTTACTCCTTAAGTACGATTGTCTACACCCCTTTCTGCCATAGTTATTTAAAAATACTTTCAGTATAAAGTTATAACTTCACAATAACAATATTAATTATTGATATGTATAACAAAAACAGCAATATAAGTACATTGACACTGATAGAAACAAACAAGCCCAATAACATATAGGTATAGTCGCCTTGCAGCATACACTATGTACGTCTTAATACACTCACAACCAAATTAGAAAGTTGCGCACCATAGGTGCGCACCAAAAAAGTAACGAGGTCATTCATCAGTAGATTTTACCTCTCATATTTTTCTCATACCGGGCGCCTTATATATGAAAATCGATTCTTAAGGAGTAAACTCCAATAAACTCCAATAAACTCCAATAATAATTTGAATAGTTATAATTTTTGTACAAAATTTATTTATATATCTATCAGTATCGTGCTATTGAGGTCTATGTAGTTAGAAATTCTTGAATATTATAAAAACATTTTCGTATTAACCAATGTCTCAATTTTCTTTTAAAAGTGGTCTCTTTGTTTTCTTCTTTTATAGTATTTGGGAGTTTATTATAAATAATAATTGATCTAAAGTACGGACTACTACGGCTTGATATTCCTAGAGTAGGTATAACGTGGAAGAGCTAGATTATGTTTATGTTGATTTCGTGAGCTTCGGTTATACGTACTTTCGTGTGTGTTTTATATAGATGTATGTGTTTCCTCACAAATAGGGCTGTCTCCATTAGATTTAGAGTAGATTGACGTTAGTGTCAGGATTTTTTTTCCTATGAAATGTGGTCTACAACTTTCTCTTTGCCTAATGTTAACTAATATTCGTACGCACTTTTTCTGGGCAATGAATAGGTCTTCTACTTCCGTACTTTGACCCCAAAGTATTATACCGTACTTAAGCCATGAGTAAGCATATGCGTACGACGAATTCGTAGATTTGACCAATTAAAACTGGTCTAGTATTTTATTTTCCTTCATTTCTCTACTTGTACAAGACCAGGCCTAGGCCCCATACAAATCTGAACCGTCTCTCTTGGTAAAGACATAGTGGCGGCGCGGTTAGTCGAATTCTAAGGTATTTTTCGACTAGAGAATTCGCGACAAGATATATTTGATTGGATTTAACGGACTGTATTTCTTGATTAATAAACTGCTCAATCAGGACCTAAGGAGAGGAAAAGGGGGAATATCGGCACATACCTCGAACATTGCTTCGCGGACGTGGCGATGTACTCCAGCAAATTCACTTCTCACAATGAGGTTCACAGAGCACTCTCACTGATTTTACTGCAGTTTATTGTTTTGGGATAAGATTTCGATAGTAATCGCTCAGGTATTGCGGTTTGACGAAGGATTTAGCGGTGCGGAGCGGGGTTATTTCAAAGCGGGAATTTGTCGACCGACGCGACTCGAAAACTCGATGACAACATAATGCTTGCGGCGGAGTGTGTGTGATTGTCTATGCAGCCTCTGATTGGCTGACGCATTGCTCTAAATTAAGCCATTTGAAACGGGCAACGCCATCTCTCGCGTGCGAAGTGAGGTTTGCCGATATGGGTATGCGGAATTAGTAGGAGAAATCGGGATAAAAGGATGATTGAGCAGTTTATCTTATTTGAATATAAATTACTATGAAAATGTGCATTTCCGCGCAACCACATAGGTTGTGTCCCGCCGTATAATAATAACCGCCGTGTGGCACCGGCAGAATAGAATAGTGCCACCCCTTTCTATCCCGTGGGTGACCGTAAGAGGCGGCTAAGGGAACCGGGGAACCTTTAACTATCTTATTCTGTTCCCCGAAAGCTGGTTAGCTGGCCATCAAAGCAGCCTCCTCGGGGACCTGAGTGGACCCCGAGTGATGTAACCACCACTCATCCCCCCCCCCCCCTTTTATGATGATGGAAACAAATGAGAATGCGCACATAGGGCCGCTGCCTGGGGGGCGCCAGTGCGCGTCTGGGGCTGGCGCTGGACTTGACAGCATGCGGACCGGGTCGGTCGACAAATCCATCATCTCCATCAGAGGGCTTGGCCCCGATAGGATCCCCTAGGACCCAATCTTTGGGGCCCGCCGCTGGTGGTGTACGCCGCATGAGATGGACGTCTCAAATGAACGAGAATGTCATGCGTGCGTACTACAGGGCGACAGGAGGGGAAACCGGACGGACTGGCTACCGAGTGGCAATGTACCGCGAGTTTCTGCTGCTTGAGCCGACTTTAACTGTCACGGAACAAAACCTGGCAGATCGGGCTCGGTATATTCAGCGTTCGAACATCTTTAACGCTACCGAGCTCGAACGGTTATGACGTGAGGCTGTTCCCGAGGCGACAACTCCAACAACAGAGCAAATCGCCTCTCCTGCGGTGCCTTACCGCGAGGATATAGTTACCACCTCCCATGATTTGCCTGTTGAGGAAAGCGCGGAGGAAACAGTTTCCTTTGATTTAGAGCGGATGGGAAGGATTCTACAAGAGGCGATTTCTGAGATTCGGAGCGCTCCTCTAGAGAATCGTCCGCAGCTCTCCCGTCTCACGTTGAATGTAGCGACGCGGGATGTCATTGAGGCCATCAACCAAATGCTGCCTCAACATCTGGCGAACAGCACTGGTTTGGATGATACGGCTTCTATTCTCTTCGGTGCGGCTTTAGTCGTACAGCGATTTATCGGAGCCAAGACCTCGGGTCCGGGACGCGCTGCTGTTGCAAGACGCAGCGCGGAACCGGCCTGGAAGAAGAGAATAGAACGCCGTATCAACCTTACCAGAGGCCTCATTGGCAGACTGCAAAGCTTCAGGTTGGGCAATACCAGGCCAAGGTTTGTGCGCTCCGTTAGAATTGCCTTCAACGGGCTTGGGGTTAGATTGGATCAGCCCGACATAGCCCAAAAGCTAACGGAGCGCGCGATCTCGTCGCTTTCTGGCGGAGTGTGTGGTCGCGAGAGGTTGAGCATGAAGAGGGCCTTTGGATTGCGGCGGTAGAGGAAGCATGTGCCGTTATTGAACCGATGAACCCGGTAGCCATCTCTACGGAGGATGTAGTTGATGCAGTAAAGCGGGCCCCGAACTGGAAAAGTCCGGGTCCCGATGGGCTGCATCACTACTGGCTTAAGGGTTTCTCGGTTTGCCATGCGACCTTGGCTCGACAATTCCAAGAATCTCTCGAGCAGAGGACGCTCCCGAACCTTTTCACTACTGGGATCACTCACCTAGCTCCAAAGTCAACGGATGCCGCTGATCCGGCAAAGTACCGCCCCATTACGTGTCTTACGACCATCTATAAGACACTAACATCCGTTCTGAGCCTCAAGATATCTCGTCATATAGACGAAAATAACATCATGTCTCAGGCTCAGAACGGATGTCGGGGGGGGTAGCCGTGGTACTAAGGAGCTCCTTCTCATCGACTCCGTTGCGGGGCAATTGGTCAAACGCAACCGCCGGAACTTCTCCGCCGCCTGGATTGATTATAAAAAGACATTCGACTCGGTGCCCCATTCATGGCTCTTAAGGGTCCTTGAACTGTACAAAGTTGATGGTACAGTTCGAGACTTCCTCAGGGAATGCATGGGGCAATGGAGTACGATCCTTTGTCTCCACGATGAGCGGTTGGCGGCTGCCGATGACCGGATAAGGATACGGCGAGGGATCTTCCAGGGTGACTGTCTGAGCCCACTTTGGTTTTGCCTGTCTCTGAACCCACTCAGCTCATTGCTAGAGAGTTCAGGGACGGGCTTTCAGTTTCGGAGGGGAGGGACAAGAGTGCCTCACCTTTTCTACATGGATGACCTCAACCTGCTGGCACCCAATGCTACCCGCCTGCAAGAATTGCTGAATGTCACCACTGAGTTCAGCAATTCTATCAGGATGGAGCTTGGAATGGACAAGTGTGCGGTCATGCATGTGGTGAGGGGGCAGGTTACTCATTCGGCTGAGGTTAATCTCGAGCCATTGAGCATTAGGACCCTCTCCGAAGCTGAATCATACCGGTATCTGGGTATGTCGCAATCGATAGGAGTGAATGAGGCGGACATGAAACAGTCTGTTTGCGAGGCCTTCTTTGGCCGTCTGACAAGAATCTGTAAAAGCTTTTTGTCAGGCGCCAATAAGGTTCGAGCCTATAACGGCTGGGTCATGCCCGTTCTCATGTACACCTTTGGCGTACTCAGATGGACTCAGACCAAACTTGACGCCCTGGATAGAAAAGTCCGCACGACTATGACTCTCTATCGCATGCATCACCCGAAATCGTCTGTGATGAGATTGTATATCCCCCGGAAATGTGGTGGTCGAGGCGTATTAAGCGTCAAGACCATGCATAACCGGGAGATAGCCAATCTCAGAACATACTTCGAGACGAAGAGGGAGTCACCCATGCATAGAGAGGTCATAGAATGTGATAAAGGACTCACTCCCCTATCCTTAGCCAAAATCGAGTGGCAGGCGCCGGTGGTACTTAGCACCTCTGACCGGGAGACCGTATGGAAGGAGAAGGAGTTGCACGGACGCTTTTTTAAAGCTCTTAATGAGCCACATGTCGATAAAAAAGCATCCCTGCAATGGCTGCGCTTTGGTGACCTCTTTGGGGAAACCGAGGGGTTTGTCTGTGCGATACAGGATCAGGTAGTCAAGACGCGGAACTACCGAAAGTACATTCTGAAGGATGGCACTCACGACATCTGTCGAGCCTGTCGCCATCCCGGTGAGTCACTCAGACATGTGCTTTCGGGATGTCCGGCGCTTGCTAATACTGAGTATCTGCACAGACACAACCAAGCGGCCAAAATCCTTCACCAGGAGCTTGTTCTAAAGTACGGTCTCCTGGATGAGAGGCTGCCGTACTACAGGTACACACCGGTGCCTGTACTCGAGCGTGACGGAGTCCGACTCTATTGGGATCGGTCCATCATCACGGACAGGACTATTCTAGCGAATAAGCCCGACATCGTGCTGTTGGACCGGGCACAGTCGCGGGTGTTTTTGGTGGACATCACCATTCCATATGACGAGAACCTTGTGAGAGCTGAGACGGAGAAAAAACGAAAGTATCTCGATCTGGCTCACGAGGTTTCCGCCATGTGGCATGTGGAGTCCACTGAAACCATCCCAATCGTAATATCTGCGAATGGGTTAGTCCCAGTCAGCCTTGCTCACCATCTGAGGCGACTGGGTTTCCGTGGCAGTTCGCTCGCAGCCAGGATGCAGAAAGTGGTGTTGCTAGACTCGGCTAGGATAGTCCGCCGGTTTCTCAGCCTGTCCCCCTGACCCCCGGCCGTCTGGTCTCCCCTGCCGGGGTGTAATCCTCCGCCCGCTGCAACTATTTATTTGTGTATTTGTGTATGTAAGTTTATTCATTTATTTTAATTTACGTAAGTTTATTATAACTCTTTTGGCCATATATGTATTTATTTTGTATGCGGGCGTGAGAGCTTAATTTATACCGATAATAATAATAAGCCTGACATAGTGGTGATAGACCGATCAGAACGCCGTGCAATGATTGTTGATATTACTGTCCCGCATGACGAGAACCTAGTGAAAGCTGAGAAAGAGAAACTAACCAAGTATCTAGACTTGGCTCACGAGGTTGTCGCCATGTGGAATGTGGACTCAGCAATCATTGTACCGATAGTCGTGACTACTAATGGTCTTATAGCCAAGAGCCTCGACCAACATCTTTCGAGGCTATCATTGGGTAGCTGGGTCAAGGGCCAGATCCAGAAGGCTGTACTCCTGGACACGGCTCGCATCGTCAGGAGGTTCCTCTCTCTGGGGCCCTGACCGCCGGTTTCTTGGACCCTGTTCCCGAGACCGGTGGGACGCTATTTTTTATATTTTTAAATGTTTTTTTTATTTTTGTTTAAAAATGTAAACAATATGGACCTAAATAAATAATAATAATAATAATAATAAATAATTTATTGACCATAAAAAAACACACTGTAATAGGTACAATTATAATAAAATTTAGTTACATTCACAGGGTATATCTTAGAATATATACAGTGATTTCCCTTAGCACCTGAAATTATACAAAGCAAAACAATGCAAGGGAAAGGTGAACAATAAGGAATTTTTTTGAGGTCAGAGGGAGTGCTTTAGCACCCGTACTAGGAAAATCTGTATTTCAGGGGGGCTCTCATAGAGGCGAATGCGGAGTAAATTTTTTTTATAGCGTTACATAGGGTTGCGGTATATCATTTTAAAGATAATTAGGAAGAGTCCGAAAATATATATTTTTTAAATTTTTCCCCTAAAATTGATGAAATGGGGGGCTCTCAAAGTGGAGATTTTCTATCGTCCAAAGTTGACCTCAGAACTCTAAATTTTCTGAAAGGCTAAGACTGAAACTTGAACAATTATTTGCATTATATCCTGTACCTACTTGAACAACAAATACTAAAATTAGATAAATATTTTAAGGAAACGAAATTATTTAATTTTTAATGCGGTTTAGTATTTTTAACAGAACCTCACAATGATGTCAATAGATGGCGCTAATGGTCAAAGTTAACTATTGCAATATTTTCTGAAAGGCTGAGTCTAAAACTTGTTCAATTATTTGAATTATATCCTGTACTTGAACAACAAATACTAAAATTAGATAAATATTATAAGGAAACGAAATTATTTAATGTTCACTATTTTTAACAGAACCTCACAATGATGTCAATAGATGGCGCTAATGTTAAGAGATAAATATTATATGGAAACGAAATTATTTAATTTTTAATGGGCTTCAGCATTCAGTCAGTTTAACAGAACTTCACAATGATGTCAATAGATGGCGCTCTGTAAAAGATTATTCGTTTTATGGATACCGCGAGGTCTCAGTTCAGGGCGAACCACTAGTATTATGGTCGATACATATAACTATGCGCATCCTGCAAGAAGAGATACGAGCATTGCATACTGAGCGTATTATTAGTATTGAATAAAACCTCTAATGCCCATAGATAAATCCAATCAGCAACGCGAACAGGCGCTGGAAGTACGACCACCCTGAAGTAGCACAGTACACGGGCAAAGTACCTGAGCTCGATTTGTTCGATGCGCAGTTCTTCAAAGTGTACTACCGTCTCAGCCATAACATGGAACCGATGGCTCGCAAGCTGTTAGAAAAGACATTTGAAGCTATCTATGACGCTGGTGAGAGTTATGCTTGTTTATAGTTTCGATGGTTTGGTACCAGAGTAGTTGTAGTTAAAGCAAATCAACCATCAAAATCAAGTTTTTCATTGCCCGGAGTTGTTACTTGTTTCAGCGATCGGAAAAATAGGTATTACTAGAGGATCTAGTCTAGTTTGTTTAACCGACTTCCAAAAAAGAAGGAGGTTCTCAATTCGGCCCGTATTTTTTTTTAAATATATTATACCCACTAGGATATACCCATAGATATTGTACTACAGTCCGCGAGACATTAGCTCAGCATTGCGTTTGTGCGAGCGTCTTTGATACCGGTTAAGTAGTTATAGAGTCTTGTGTGCGAGATTTTCATTGGATTCATGTTTTTTAAATCCACCTACAGGTGTCTGCCCGGAAGAGCTTTCTGGAAAGAAAGTTGGTGTCTACGTCGGCAACGGCAATGCAGAAAGTGAAAAAGCTAGTTTTGATATTGGTCTGACCAAGTCAGGAGTCGCTTTAACAGGGTTCGTATGAGTTACAATTACACTATTGTTATAATATGTACACTGCAGACGCATGCATTATTACGAGGATAGGAACTAAAATTCTACATCAATGTTACGAGGGCACGCGACTGCCAAACATACTGTTCTATAACGAATTGCGCCTACTTTTATGGTACGGCAATTTGACATGAGTGATCTGACGTTTATTAATTTATTTATTTATTTGTTGCACAATATAAACATGCATTCTGCCATTTCTGACGTATATCATTTAGAATAATCTATACTTATGTACTTAATATATTATTATTATTTTATTATCTATATATGTATATAAAATTCAAAGTCCTGACTGACTGACTGACTGACTGACTGACTGACTGACTTATATATCAACGCACAGCCTAAACCGCTAGGGTTAGAGACTTGAAATTTTGACAGTAGCTTCCTTTTATGACGTAGGCGCTCACTAAGGAAGGATTTTTTAAAATTCCACCCCTAAGGGGGTGAAATAGGGGTGGAAAGTTTGTATGAAAGTCCGTTGTTTCTCAAGTTATATCCATGAAACTTGGTATATGAGCTATCGGTAAAAAATAAGAAATAAGTTTTTCACAGTTTTTAAAATTCTACCCCCGAAGGGGTCAAATAGGGGATGAAAGTTTATATGAAAGTCCTTCATTTCTCAAGATATTTCTCAAGTCGTATCAACGAAACTTGGTATTTTGGCTTTAGGTAATAATTAAAGAAGTACGTGTGGCACAGTTTTTCAAAATTCCACACCCAAAGGGGTAAAATAGGGGTTGAAAGTTTGTATGAAAGTCCTTCGTTTCTCAAGTTATAGGTAGTCATGAAACTTAGCATTTGGGCTTTCAGTTAGATAATATGCAAAAGTACGTGTTTCACCATTTTTGAAAATTCGACCCCCAAAGGGATGAAATAGTGGAAGATATTTTTCAAGTTATAACAAGGAAACTTGGTATTTTGGCTTTCGGTATAATATAAAGAAGTAAGTGTGGAACAGTTTTTCAAAATTCTACCCCCAAACGGGTAAAATAGGGATTGTAAGTTGGTGTAAAAGGCCGGCGATTTTCAAGTTGGGTATAGCCATGAAACTTGATATTTGGGCTACCGGTTTAAATTATGAAAGACATAATTCATAGTTTTATGAATTCTATCCCAAAGGTAGTTAATTAGTCCTTCAATCAAGCCGCAACAGAGCGACGGATCGATGTGTTTGTTTTCATGGGTTCTTTTTATCCTGGAAAATTAAGGAATGCCTATGGGAATTAAAAAACTTATGCCACACGAACGAAGTCGCGGGCGTCCGCTAGTTTATTATAAATGCGAAAGTAACTCTGACTGTCTGTGTGTTACGCAATCACGCCTAAACTGCTGAACTGATTTAAATGAAATTTGGTACAGAGATAGTCTAGAGCGTGAGAAAGGACACAGGCTACTTTTTAAAAAGGGCTGTAAGGGGTTGAAATAGGGGATGAAAGTTTGTATGAAAATTACGTCATTTTTAAAGCTAACAACGTGAAATTTAATTTTTAGGCTTTTGATTTATACTAATAAAGTATATTCTATCCATACTATATACTATCTATACTAAGTATAATATTTTATAAATGTGAAAGTTTGGATGGATGAATGTTTGTCATTCAATCACGCCAGGACTGCAGAACGAATCTAGATGAAATTTGGCGCAAAGATTGATTATAGTCTGGAATAGCACATAGGCTACTTTTTATCCCGAAAGATTTCCCGTGGGAACCTAAAAACCTCAATCCACGCGTACGAATTCGCGCGCATCAGCTAGTTATGAATATTTAACATTTAACATTATTATTATAGTAATTAAATTATTTACAAAAATTAAATTCAAAATTATTCATATACCTACACTCAATAGTAGACAAATCATAAAATACATAATATTATATCATAATATGGACGCAGGACCAACGGTGCTTTTAGAGGTACTGAGGATTCTGAAGCCACTGAAAATTTCTTGACACAGAAATCCGATAGTTACTTACTTTATTATGCTAGCCTGAACTCGTACCGCAGTTACTTAGGTCAGGAAGCGACTAGTATTCTGTGGTTATACTAGTATTCTTAGGTTAGGTTAGAATAGTTATATTTAACTAAATGCTGCCCGCGACTTCATCCGCTTGGATTAAGATTTTTGATTCCCGTGGGAACTCTAATTTTCCGGGATAAAAAGTAGCCTATGTCCTTCCCCGGGATACAACCTGTCTCTGTACCTAATTGATCAAAATCAGTCGAACAGATGAGCCGTGAAAGCGTAGCACACAGATAGACAGACAGACGGACAGACAGACACACTTTCGCATTTATAATATTAGTATGGATAATAGTTAAAAAGTAATTATTTAACCAGACTAAAATCGCATATTTTAAGGACAACCGTAATAACACGAGTCGCAATCCCTAAATAATTGTTTTATTAAGTATCTTTAAAATTACAGGAGCTGTAGAACAATGTATGCCAATCGCATCTCTTACTGGTTAAACGCGAAGGGCCCCTCTTTGACCCTCGATGAGTTCTGCTGTAGTTCTATCAGAGCTTTGCAGGAGGGTTACCGCGCCATCAAACGCGGCGAGTGTGAATCTGCCATCGTCGGAGGATCATCACTTTGCTTACATCCTCAGTCCACCGTACATTTTGGAAGGTATATTTGTAATTTTGTAAATTATGTTCGGAACACGTAGAATACTCTTTGCCAGAATGTTTTGATTAAGATAATCCTAATCCTAATGAAATAATATTGTAAAAAAAACCTAATGTCCCAAAGAACATCTCAGTTCTTTAATTTAATACTGTAACTGATTTTTCGGTCATGAGACTGATGATTTAGATGTTATATTGTATTTGAGTAGATGAGTAGGTATTATCCCTCAAACAAAATACTCGAAAGAGCCGCAAGGTCGCCAGATACATGACAATTACTTAAAGATATATTTTTTTTAAATACCCCCAAACATAACCATGAACAAGGTTATCGATTAAAATAAATAAATGATATTAGTATGATTATTTTACACATTAAAAAAGTCCTTTCTTTTAGAGTAACGAAGATGAGTTATGATGGTAAAACAAAATCGTTTGATACTGAAGCTGCTGGGTGTGCCAAATCTGAGGCCATCTGTGTTCTATTCCTTCAGAAAGCTAAAGATGCTTTGAGGTACGTCACGCAAAAATACTATATTCTTAAGGATTTTAATACCCGAAAGACCCAATGGCAGGAGTCGAAAGAAACAGTTTCTAGAACTACCAATACGAGTGACGTCAACAGCATTGGGCACGCTGTAAGAATTGATGAACATGACATGTCGTCGGCGCATACACCTGCTGACATCTTCAGGATATATATATCACAGGTGTACAAAAAAAAATATTTTTTTTTGTTGCCCTGAATATTTCTGCGGATTTCCATGTTTTCAAGTGCACAGTTCTCGAATATAATCATGAAAGTACTGAATTGGCTCTGGTTTTTATGATTTTGGCTTATTTTATATTTTTAATAATTCACACTTAAGTTGGCTTTTTAGAATAGGAATTGTTATGAAGTGTTTGGTATCTATGGTATCTTGTTAAAATTTGGTTTCTGCGCATTGATTTGGCCATTTATTTTTTTATTTTACTAGCCCTTGACTGCGATCTCACCTGATGGTAAGTGATGATGCAGTCTAAGATATTAGCGGGCTAACCTGTTAGGGGTATGGCAGTTATAATAAACCCATACCCCTATTCGGTTTCTACACGGCATCGTACCGGAACGCTAAATCGCTTGGCGGTACGTCTTTGCCGGTAGGGTGGTAACTAGCCATGGCCGAAGCCTCCCACCAGACCAGAACAGAGAAAATTCAGAAATTATCAATTCCCAAATTGACCCTGTCGGGAATCGAACCCCGGACCTCCTACGTTGACGTTACGATAACAGCGCTCAGCACTGCGCCTGGGAGGTCGTCAAAATTATAGGGAAATTGTGCAAAAGATGTTGGGAAGCTTCAGAATTTCAGGAGCAAATATGAGCATAAAGTTGCACTTTCTCCACAGTCATCTGGATAGATTTCCTGAGAATCTGGGAAATTATAGTGAGGGGCAGAGAGAGCGATGGATCTAAGTGATGGAAGAAGGGCAGGTATCAGGGTAGATGGGTCACAATATGATGGCAGATTACTGCTGGTCTTTAAAAACAGATTGTCCCCAAAAAAATATAACAAAAAAGCTACTTAAAGACGTTATTCTGAAGTTTAAAATAAATTTTATGATTTTTTTAAATAAATAATAATTAAAACAAATATTTAAAAATAATTTTCAATAAAAAAATAATATAATAAGAATATACTTACTTGTTAAGTTCGTCTCATTTTAACTGATTAAAAAAAAATATGAAAATGATGATTAAAAAAAAACCAGAGCCAATCTTCCAAAACCATCCATAGTTTCGTGAATTGTTGGCATAGAGATACTCGAAACCACTCTTACATCAAGGGCAACAAAACCACTGTTGACCAGAATAATTCTTCAGAGCGATTAATATGGTCAAATCATGCGCCTTAAGTGACACTTGAGATTCCAGCGGTAGTTCCCATAAAATTTTCTATGGTCCCAAAAAAGCTCTAACTCGTATTTTTTTATAATGTTAATCTCATTTTAGAGTTTACGCCGATGTTGTACACGTGAAAAGTGAATTTACTTCACTTTCTCGGGATAAAACAGGTCCACGGTATGGTTTTTATCGGGAACCTGAAATTATGGCCAACTTCATGAGAAACTTCTATAAAGAAGCAAAAGTACCGCCACAAGCTGTTGAATATGTAGAAGCTTTTGGTTCAGGTATGGAGGCACCTAGTAAATTAATCATGCAAACATACGTATTATTTGAAAACGTCAAAAGTAAGAAGAAAAATAAGTAGAGAAAAATAAGTAAAAGTACCTACAGTATTTAATAAGTACAAAATTAAATACTGTAGGTACGGTCTACGGAAAAAATACTAGACTTCCAATATATTCTAATATACTTCTACTAAAATCTTACTTTGATGTTTATCGATAGGTACAACTTATAGAGCCCGAACACTGAATCTCTAGACTTTAGAAAATGACAACAGATTTAACCTGTTAATTTATTACTTGCAGCTGAATTGGAAGCTGATAAGGCAGAATTAAAAGCAATTGAAAATGTTTACTGTAAAAACAGAAGAGATCCAATTTTAGTGGGCAGTGTCATGTCAAACATTGGATATGCAGAAGGTTCATCCGGAATAGCAGCGATTACTAAGGTAAATCGAAAGTCACATCCCTAAACACCCTTCGCAGATAGCTTTACGGTACACTGCCCGCAGTCAGTCAGCGGCCGCGTCGCGCGATCAGGTTCATGAATAAGGGCCCCGAACGGGTTCGAAACTAGTCGGGCACTTTTCCGACATAACACGTGAGTGAGTGAAAAAATGAATATCACTCACGATAGTTTAAACGTAAAAAAGAAAGTAATGTTAAAGTGGCGCAGGCTGGTTTTCATCTCGCTAAAACAAAGATTCTTACGGGACAATCCGATTTGCGAGCAATAGCTAGTCCGGGAATAAAAAATATCTGATTTTATGGTCAAGCGTTTGTAACGTGGTCACGAGTCGGTGGGGTCACTGGCTGGAGACCACGTACATAAGGGGATCAGGGAATCCTCGACAATCAAACACGGATGACTTTAAACTTGGCCGTTGGCCTTTATTCTTAACGATATTCGGATACAAACCACTTCTTAGATCTACGCACCGACCGGGCGGCTCTGAAGGAGCCGACTAAAAGAACATTATTATTCTGTATCACTCGCGGGTTTAACTCGGCCGTCGGCGGCAAGCCTTACGGGCCACGCACGCGTGAGGCGCGTGAGCGGAAGGGAGAAGCGCGGGGGGGAAGTGAAGGTTTCGGCGATGCTGGGCAACTCCGGCTCAAAGCCCTGATATGACCAACACCTCCAGCGTCCTCCTGTGACTATTGCCGCCGTCGTACCCGGATTACCACGAGACGACGTCGTGAAGCGACAATAGGCACAGGCGAACTGCCGGCGGACGCCGGCCGGGTGTGCTATATAGGCCGGCGTGCGGGGATTTGCGGTGGGGACCGGCGTGTGCGCTGTTGCTCGCTGATTGGTCGGTTTCTCTCACGCCACTCTCGTACGATGTGATGCGGCGGTCTTCGAGAAGGTTCTCGCGTGTTTGTGTGCTGAGTCACGCCTGCGTCGGTCTTGGTAGGTATTGTGACGGCTTCGTCACATTCCCCTCCCGCCAGAGAAGATTTTTACCTGTAAAAATCACCGTATTAGTCACTGTTGGCAACAAGCGGTCCCTGACTCCTAGGGTCTTACCACAACATTTTTATTTGTTCCCCGCGTCTCTTCCTATGCTTTTATTTGTTTGACTCTTGGTTCTTTCTGAAGTATTTTGGCAGCCTCACCAGGCCCATCCTTGACCCTCCATTTTTTTTTCGACCCCTTCTCCTCTTCCGTTTTTGTGTGGGGTTGGGGTCTTCTACCTCGGCGACGAATGCCTGGTACTCCCCGGACGTTGTGTGTCCGTCTATGTCCAGGCATCCGTCCGTTTCGGCTTGTTTTGCGTCGGGTGGTTCCTTCGATACTCTTATTTCTGGGTCTGGTGATAGCCATATGGTTTGGTCTGCCGTTCCCTCAATTTTTGGCCCTGGGTTGTATTTGAATCCTCGTGTCATTTCGATTATTTCGCAATGTAGGTTGCTTCTTCTCGACATTTTTACGTAATGATGTTTACTCCCCCTTGCTGGCCTATTTATAGGTTGTCCCGATGTTATGTTTACTTGTGGGTAGTCTTCGAAAAAATTTATAACAGACGTGTCGTTGTGTATCCTTATTTTGAGGGTAGTTTTCGATAAAAAGGTTGTAATTTTCCATTGTTTGTTGTTCGTTTTTAGGTATTGAACTTTTTTATGTCTTTTATGTGTGCCGTACATACTTTTCCTCCTTGGTTTGCTTTTAACAGGAATATTACTGGGGATTTTTTTTCGATTACTGTGTAAGGGCCCGAAAATTTTGGTGCTAGCTTTGCACAGAATTGTTTGTTCGCGTTTGATAGTGGATAATCCCGTTTTAGTACCAGATCTTGGATTTTGGGAGCCCACTCGCGTCTCGTTTTGTCGAAGTACTTCTTTTGCAGGTTCGATGCTTGACTCTGGTGATTTTTGACTATTTCATAAATTTCTTGTAATTTTTGTTTTTCTTTTAATGCCGGTGTGGGGAATTGGTTTTCGTCGTGGACGTTCCTTAGTTCCCTACCAAACAAAAGAAAGGCCGGAGAGTACTTCGTGGATTCCTGGATGGACGTGTTAAGTGCGAAATTAAATTCATTTAGGTATTCGTCCCATTTTTTGTGGTTTTTCTCGATGAATGACGCTATCATTGTTTCGAGTGTTCTGTTTACTCGTTCGGTTGGGTTGCATTGTGGTGTGTATGGCGCGGTTAGTCTTTGCTGTATGCCATACCGTTTTAGGGTTTCCTGGAATTGTTTACTAACGAAAATTCTTGCGTTGTCGCTTAGTAACGTTTTCATGCCCCCGTATCTCATGATTAATTCTTTTAGAGCGTTTGTGACGGCGGTTGCGGTTGCGGTTCTTAGTGGTTTTATTTCTGACCATTTGGTGAATTTATCGTGAAATACGATGATCCACTGGAATCCTTTTGATGTTCGCGGCAGAGGTCCTATGAGGTCCGTGGTGACGATTTGCCATGGTTCTTCTGCGTTATTGATGTGCATTAAACCTGATTTTTTTTCTTGTGTAGACTTATGTTTTTGACATTTTTCGCACCGGTTGACGTATTTTGATACGTCCCTGAATATTCCTGGCCAATAATATCGCGTCGCGATTTTGTTAAATGTTTTTGAGGTTCCTAAATGACCTGCGTCAGGTTCGTTGTGATTCTGGTTTAATATTTTTTCTTTGTCCTCTTTTTTGACACATAATTTCCATTCTGTTGATGGGTCTAGTTTTCCTCCATAACGTGGGTTGACTAGTCTTCTATACAATTTTCCTTCGCGTATACAGTAGTCGGTGTCTAGTTCTGGTTGTTTGGTTACACTATTGTATTTTTTTGAGTACCAGTCATTTTCCTCCACTGTCGTAGTACATAGTGGGTTCTTATGTTTTAATTTTATGATGTGTTTTACCCACGTATTCCCTTTTGGGCATTCTTCGGCTTTTTTGTATTCTTCTTCCAGGGTGGTTTTCAGTATTGCTCTTTGTTCTACGGATAGGATTTCCTCGTTGTTTGTTGCCTCATTTTGTTTTTCGGTGCTCGTTTGTTCTACGGACAGGATTTCCTCGTTGTTTGTAGTCTCTTTTTGTTTTTCGGTGCCTGTTTGTTCGCCTGTTGTCTTTGTCCATTTGACAGTGATTCCAATTCTTGACAGTAGGTCCATACCCATTATCATTATGGTTGTGGATGGCAGATAAATGAATTGGTGCGTTAGCTTCCTTCCGTTTATTTCCAGATTGAGGTTTATGGCTGTGTTCGTCTGTATCCTCGAGCCATCTGCCAGTTTAATTGTGGTTTCTTTTCGTATTCTTCCATTGTTGTGCTCTTTTATTTGGTCCACGATGTCCTTGTTGACGTAAGAGTTCGTTGACCCTGTGTCTATGAGGGCTCTGAATGGTTTCCCGTGTATTTTTACCTCGGCAAATATTCTGTTATCTTTGTCCACTTGTGATTTTGCTGTATATGCTTGCTTCGTTTTATTAGGATTCCTGTTTCTATTACAGCAGTCCCTCGAGATCTTTCCGAGTAGGCCACATCGGCTGCAGAAGATGACTTGTTTGTTTCGGCATTCTTTGGCCGAGTGGTTTTTCTTTCCACACTTCCAACAGCAGGATTCCGGGTCGTAGTGTGCGCTCACTGGTTTTCTCTCAGTTTTGGTTTCCTCCGTTTTCCAGTTTTCCTGTTTGTTCCATGGTGGGCCTGTTTGGTTTTCTTTATGTTGGTAAATTGGTTTTTTGTAGGTGTCTTTGCTTCGGTCTATGTTTATCTTCTCGTAGTCACCTGCCAATTGAATGAGTTCCGATACTGTTTTGAAATCTTTCCTTTTTATGTAATATTGATAGTTATATCTCATATTATCGTATATTCTGTCTAGTTGTTCTTCGGTTGTTAGTTTTCTATATCTTCTCATTAGTGTCTGTATTTCTGTTAGATATGGTACAAAGTTTTCTCTGACTTTTTGACGTCTATTTATGATTGATTCTAAAAGGTTTTTCTCGTAATTTCTGGGATAGTAGAACAACTTGAAGTTCTCCGTGAAGTCTTCCCATGTTTTCCATTGTGGACTATTGTTTCTATACCACAGCGATGCTGCTCCTTTGAGGCATCTCGGTATCACTTTTATAATTCTGTCTTTGTTGACTTTCAGTATGTCCGTTAGTTCCTCTATTCTCTCCAGGAATTCCACAGCATCCCCGGTGGTGTCGAATTGAATTTTCCAGCGGGATACGGCCTTGTCGAATTCGTTTATATTGTTTTCCTTCCCCTTGATATCCTCCTGGTCCATTTCGTCTTCGTTTTTCACTAATTGTACTAATTGTTTTCGTAATTCTTCGACTGTGTTTGTCTGCGGTACTTCGATTTCCCTTTTTTCGAGTTCTTCGATTAATTTTTGTTTACTTAATGCGTATACCCAGGCTGTTGGCATTTTATTTTATTCTGTTCCCGACTTTTGAATCTAATTATGAGTCGCGGCTTGTTTAGTGGTATTTGTATTTATCTATTTACTTATAACTATATAATGGCGGTTACGGGGTCTAATTAGACGCTTGCGGCCTATTCTAATTTTTTTTAAACTATATCTCTATATTGTTTAGTTACAGGTTAGTAATGATTTATTTCTTTATATTAACTACGGGTTTCCTGCGGGTTTCCTTTATATTAATTGTCTCTGACACGGTTATTTATTTAACGGTACTTAAGATTTTCGGTCGGTAAGTGGTTTTTTTTTTTTGGTTTTCCCTCGGTTTGTGTGTGTGTTCTTTATTTAATACTTATGGTAACGGTTTTCGGTCGGATGCCTGCACTAAAATCTATCGACCCGAATTTCCGCGAGTCGACTGATTTAGAGTTGGCATGCGGTTCGCGAATGTAACTTTTCGCGTGTTTCTAATAAAGAGTGTTTTTCGTTCCGATGCTTGTTTTCATCTCTATCAACCCGAATTTCCACGAGTCGACTGATCGAAAACCAGCATGGGATTCGCTATAATAACTTTCCTTTCCCTGCTTTTTTTTTTTTTTTTGTATGTGTATATGTGTGATTTTAGCTATGTAGTGTGGTTTTTCGTTGTATGTTTATTCTTGAATCTATCAACCCGAATTTCCACGAGTCGACTGATTTAGAATCAACATGCAATTTCGCGTTTTTATTTCACTTTTCCTTTCTCGTTCTTACTGTTCCCGTTCAGATACTCGTTCTTTCAGTCAACCCGGAGTTCCACGAGTCGACTTTACAGAAATAACTTGTATCTGTTATTATTTAAAAGAGAAAAACGGAAAAAAATAGCAATGACGGTATTTACGGAAAAAGTTTCTTACTTACTGTTTGAGTTGTGAGTCTTCCTATCCCCTTTTTTTTTTCCTTTCTACGACTAAGCGGATGGTCTTCTCCGTGGTTTGGCGGGGTGTACCACTTTAACGGACGCGACGCAGACGGCGGACGGACGGATGAACGGTTTTATTTTATTTATTTTTTTCCGCGACGCGAACCCGGGACAGTCGGGTGGGTTTTTCGGTTGGGCGCCAATGTAACGTGGTCACGAGTCGGTGGGGTCACTGGCTGGAGACCACGTACATAAGGGGATCAGGGAATCCTCGACAATCAAACACGGATGACTTTAAACTTGGCCGTTGGCCTTTATTCTTAACGATATTCGGATACAAACCACTTCTTAGATCTACGCACCGACCGGGCGGCTCTGAAGGAGCCGACTAAAAGAACATTATTATTCTGTATCACTCGCGGGTTTAACTCGGCCGTCGGCGGCAAGCCTTACGGGCCACGCACGCGTGAGGCGCGTGAGCGGAAGGGAGAAGCGCGGGGGGGAAGTGAAGGTTTCGGCGATGCTGGGCAACTCCGGCTCAAAGCCCTGATATGACCAACACCTCCAGCGTCCTCCTGTGACTATTGCCGCCGTCGTACCCGGATTACCACGAGACGACGTCGTGAAGCGACAATAGGCACAGGCGAACTGCCGGCGGACGCCGGCCGGGTGTGCTATATAGGCCGGCGTGCGGGGATTTGCGGTGGGGACCGGCGTGTGCGCTGTTGCTCGCTGATTGGTCGGTTTCTCTCACGCCACTCTCGTACGATGTGATGCGGCGGTCTTCGAGAAGGTTCTCGCGTGTTTGTGTGCTGAGTCACGCCTGCGTCGGTCTTGGTAGGTATTGTGACGGCTTCGTCACACGTTTACTGAAAACTTCTATGGCAAGGAAAATGCAAAGAGTTTTCAAATATATTTACATTTTACCCTACGCAGATAATAATGACTTACCTAGATACTTCATATTATACAAAAGTGAGGATGGTGTGACACATTTTTGCTGGTTCAACAACGTTGATCCAAATTAATACCTGCATGGATGACTTTTATTAGAATTCCCAAGAATCCTTTACTATTTTTTTTTTTGGTTTTGTGACGTTGAATTCATACGCGCGATAAAACGTAAAACTAGTAAAACTTAAGGGTTGAAATCACAGGCCGACACTCGTTGAGTCGTATCTGGAAGGATCTGTGCGCATTATTGTCCCAGGAAAGCTCCACTATTACTTATGTCATACATATTAAAGGAGTCTCGCTCCTGGGCAATTAGGAATACGATGCAATGAGAGATCCTCTTCCTTAAGGGTCTCTCTCATTACAAAGGATTGTGCCTCCTTTACGATTGTAACCTCTTAATAGTGACTAGCGTTGCTCCAGATAGTATTCTGCCGTGTCTACTTTCTTTAACTGGTTAATTTAACGATCGGCGCTGCGTCCAAGTAACTTCTTTCTTTCGATTTCTCTTAAGTGATACAAAATCGTGATTTTTTCCAATAGGTCCTCTTAGGGTATCACTATGGACAACTAGCGGGAAATTTGCATTGTGATTCGCCAAGAGAAGATTTAGATGCTTTGCGTGATGGACGTATGCGCATAGTTACCGATCATCAGACCTTTGGACGGACATACACTGCTGTTAACAGTATCTCTGTGACTGGAGTTAATGCTCATGTCCTGTTAAAAGGTCATTACAAACCTAAGGTAAATTATTTTGGTACCAATGAAATTTGTCTGAAATAATTTAGTGAAATATATCATGATTACCCACTGCAAATTAGTACAATATTTTAAATTAATAAAATAATTGACAAGATTGTAGCACAAACGTCCATAAATAAATTATTATTACTGTTATTTGTATACGAGAACAATGGCCAATCTGTGTCAGAGGATAGTTCTAAAGAAATACATGTTATTATTTAGCCCAATCCTTCGAGCATTTAAAATTTAAATGCTCGAATGTAGCTAACCCTAACCTAACCTAATCTGACTAAATTTTTAAGGATATTTCACGGTACAAGGCAAATATTCCCCAATTAGTTACTCTGTCAGGCAGACAAGAATCTTCTGTTAATAAGATAATTCAGGATTTGAAATCTCGTCCGATTGATCCAGAGGAATTGGCGTTGCTCCGTAACATTTATAGAACCAGAATTTCTGGTCATTTAGGAAGAGGATTTCTTCTTCTTGGTGAGTATTTTTGTAGCAATATAAAGTATGAAATATAAGGTATGATAAGAAAAGAAACCGGCTAAGTGCGTTTCGGGCCACGCGCAGTGTAGCGTTCAGTAGTTGCCCTTCACAATTCGAGGACAATTTATAAGTTGGTAGACTATTGCTCGTTATATTGTAAAGCCTATTTAGCTGTGATAGCTAAAGCAAACGGGCCCAAAAACGAAAAATGGTTTTACCACATACACCATTTTTTTAAACTATATAATATTTTGTATTTTTAAAATTAAGGCCATATAAATGAAGCTCTGACTTGAGGAGCTAAAGTGATACATGGGTTCTCAATAATTGTATGATTATTTCTAGATACAAATGAAAATAATGAAACTGTATGTCTACACGAAAAGTTAAACTACTTCGACGATGCCCAACGGCCCCTGTGGTTCGTATACAGTGGAATGGGCTCACAGTGGGCTGGTATGGGAGCACAGCTCATGAGAATTCCTGTGTTTGCCGCGGCTATCGAAAAGTACGTATAGGTTGCCAGAGATGGTAAAACCATTCTGTGGATACATCAGGTTTAAATATATATTAATCTATGGGATACATTTATGGTTGGTTGACATGGGACCAAACGCAAGGAATTAATCTTTCTTCTAAATTTACAGATGTCGGCGGGTCTTAGAACCCAAAGGAGTGGATATTGTGCACATAATAACATCTCCAGACAAAACTATATTTGACAACATTCTCAACTCTTTCGTCGGAATTGCTGCTATCCAAATTGGACTAACGGACATATTACGAGAACTGAACATCTTTCCCGACATGATAATAGGTATTTTTTACGTAATTTTCCTTGTATTGTCAGTAGTTGACATTAAGCGAAGTGTTCTGTTAATAATTAGGTACTGACTGCTGTATTGGTTGGTCTTAAGAAAAAACTTGTATGCATTTAAGGTAACTAGCAGAGCTCACGTCTTGTGTCTATATGTGGTTTCAAATGTGCAGGATAATAAAGGAAACAAAAATCTGTATTGAGAAATATACTGAACATAATAATGTCATCATTCGCAGGACACAGTGTGGGTGAGCTAGGCTGCGCTTACGCAGACGGATGCTTCACCGCCGAGGAAATGATACTATCCGCATACAGTCGCGGTCTCGTCTCCGTGCAGACACCTTTTATTCGTGGATCAATGGCTGCTATTGGAGTGGGCTACCAACAGGTATATTTTTTTTTACGGCGCGTGGGTGCGTGGCCCGCTAAAGCGGGCCACGTAGTAGACCGCGCGGCCCACTGTTTACATACTTGCTCTCCTTCTATCCTATAAACAACACACTGCTATGCTAGCAATCACAGTGGAAGCGCCAGCGTGCCAAGCGTCCGACAGACGTAAAAAAATTCTCATAAGAAAACATAAAACAGAGACCCCCCTAAGAATCTAAAAGGGCTTTTAAATGTAAAAAAACTTTCCAGACATGCATAGTGTAAGAGACCGCTGAAGTAAAAACACAAAGAAACCTTCCTTAATTGATTAATATCAATATTATACCGCTGAAGATCGGGTACCTTTGGGTGCCATTGAACTTCTTTGAATTGAATCTTGGCTTTCCTAACGGCAAACCGACAATTCTTCCATACAGAATAAACAAATCTTGTAAAAAAAACCATATCAAAGTCATGCATATTTCCTTCTTCCACTCTTCCATCTAGTATACTTTCTTAAATAGACCTATGAAATTTTGGCCGTGCTTCTCACTTATCTTTCAAACCCTCGATCATCATCGCTCACCATAAGTACATTTTTTTTTTTCAATCTGCGGTTCCTTTCAAAAACAAATTTTGAAAAGGAACCGCATCAAAGTCTTGCATGACCAATCATTTGGCAAAAAACAATTAACAAATTTTCATTTCACAAACAACGTTTCCCAAAATTATGAATCTATATGATTCATAATTTTGGGAAACGTTGTTTGTGAAATCGTTATAAAACTTTTGGTCCTATAAATAATTCACTTGACAAAACAATTAACAGACAAATTATCATTTCATAAAATATAATTTGACAAACAATTGATTTATAAGTCGTGTTATTTAATAAAACAACGTAAATCATATTTTTTTTTGATAAAATGAATTGTTTGATATATACTGTAAGAGTCTTCTGGCGTAGCCCGTTTTAAAAAGTTAACATTCTTGGGTCGAAATCTGAGCACTCAGACTCCACGCAGTCTTGTCTGTCCTACCCCTAGAGTGTTTTTGTAAAGCGCGTAGCCAGGCTGGCTAAGGAGGCCTTGAATGAAGCGAGCCTACGAGGCCGAGTGGTTTTCCTAGCTTCTCCACTTCCTTTTTAGGCACCACTCCCGCTCATGCAAAAGCGAGCGAAGCGTGTTTGTGAGTGGGGTCACTCTGACTCGGATAGTTTAGGTGACGAAGACAGATCCTCTTCGTGGTTATTTCCTACGTTTTGGGTAAATTCCGAATTTAAATTTATTTTACTTATTAATTATTCGAACTTTACCTAAAACGTTTGGGTAAACCTAAGCTAAACTATGGCTAATGGCAAGATAAGCTATAGCTAAGTAAACCCGTGTAAACCTAGGTTTAGTACATCTTCTAGCATTACCCGTAACATTTAAATTTATATCATAAAAAATCTCATAATCTCATAAGAAATCAGAGATTGTACGCAGATGAAGTTGCGGGCGACCTACGAGTATATTTATCAAATAACAATATATATTTTAATATTTTGTAAAATTACGAATTTGAAGAATGAATTATTTTATGAAATAATAAATTAATAAATGACATTTTTAAATTCAGCACTTTGCAAAGTAAAGTATTTGTGAATTGAGTATTTGTCAAATGATATTTTAATAAATTATATGTTTGCGGAATACGAGGTTTGTGAAATGATTGGATTTTGAATCGTTTTTTGTGAAATGATAATTTGTTAAATGTTTTTTGCGAAACATTAGTGAACCCTTGCATAGTTCAACACTAAATTGTAGCCTCTTCAATAGGTATTCGCCATACATTTTCTATGGAAAAATAAATTCCGCCATCTTGAATTTTTTTCCTGTTCATCAAGTAGACCTTCATGTCCTGATCATCTTTTGCCAAGAAACCACTCTTCCATCTCTTATACTCTCCGAGATAGACACCGACGAAATTTGTATGGCGGCCATCTTAAATCCGCCATTTTGAAATTTTTTTTAGCTCACTGTCAATTGGATGAAGTTTAGAATGACATTTGGTCGAGCACCCCCCACCTATCTTCAATACCCTGGCTGTGCTCTTCATCCGTCTTCTAAATCCCCAACATCAGCTCTCTCCGTATTTTTCATCAGAATGAATTTTTGTCTTCTATACGAAACGATGAGTAAAAAAAAAATTTTTCATATAAAATTTTACAGGAGAGGTGATCAATCAGTGAATCAGCACGAGCAGCTATATATATTATATTGACGAAATCAATTTATAATGTAGTTCTTTGAAAGTACCTACGTATTTATAGATAAACACTGCCTACACCTGCATCTATTTTTCCTTACTTTTTCCTTTTCCTCAAGTTGCCTGGTAGAGATCGTTATTAGGTAAACGATAAGGCCACCTTTTGTATCATAGTTACATCCGTCTACGACTTTTTCTATTCTTGTTTGTGTTCTTTTCACTTATGGTGTTTTTTTTGTTATTTTACAAAATATATAGGTATAGCTTTAGAACATCAGTGTGGATCAAATTGTTACAGATATCTAAAATGTGTCCACCTGAGATTGAAGTAGCTTGCCACAATGGTCCCGACTCTAGTACCATTTCTGGACCCGCTGATATTATGAAAGAATTCGTGGCTCAACTAATTGCGAAAGGGATCTTTGCCAAGGAAGTACCGTGCTCTAATATTGCCTTTCACTCACGATATATAGCTAACGCAGGTATATATACCGATGTTAAGTATAAGCCATATATCGATTATTAGTATCCCAAAAATTGAGGAGAATCAAAATCCAGTCTGTACAGATTGTACACCTATCTGTATAAGTTTTGTGAACAAATTGGGATTATACTGAGTATCAGTGAACCTGTTATAACCTGTATATTACTACTTACTCAAACTTAAACCTTACGTTTTTGCAGTATCTTTAGGTACAAAGTTTTGAGTAACAACCTAACCTGTTCAACTATTCATAGGTCCAGGCCTGCTCAAGTATTTGGGTGAAGTTATCAAGTCACCGAAAGCACGCAGTAAGCGATGGGTATCTACGTCAGTGCCAGAAGAGAAATGGGATGACCCGATTGCCAAATATTCGTCGGCAGAATATCATACGAACAACTTACTTGTCAGTATTTTTCTTTTTTTTTTATTCACTCACAAGTTAGCCCTTGACTGCAATCTCACCTGATGGTAAATGATGATGCAGTCTAGGATGGTAGCGGACTAACCTGTTGGGGGTACAGCAGCTAATTGAGAATACTCCAAATAGGCTTCTACGCGGCATCGTACCGGAACTCCTAATCGCTTGGCGGTCCGTCTTTGCCGATAGGGTGGTAACTGCCAACGGTTGAAGCCTCCCACCAGACCAGACCAGAGAAAATTCAAAAATTACAAATTCCCTAATGGACCCTACCGGGGATCGAACTACCTCATACACTAATAACGCAGTGCTCACCACTGCGCCAGGGTGGTGTCATTTCCAAATATTATATTTGATAAAATTATTCATAGTAAATAAATCTTTTTTTTGCAGAACTCTGTACTTTTCGAAGAGACCATAAGACGCATCCCTTCAAATGCAGTGTTGGTGGAGATAGCTCCTCATGGCTTATTGCAGGCCATCCTCAAGCGGTCTCTGCCCGAATCCTGTAAACATGTGCCACTGACAAGACGTGGTCATCCCGACAATGCACAGCTCTTGTTAGAAGCAATTGGAAAGTAAGTAATCTATATAATATACTAACTAGATTCACTTTGAATACAAAATAGTGAACATCAGTTGCAGAAATTAGTGACATTGTTCGACATAGCTGCTGTATATTTTTTTCTAAAACTTGATATACGTAGGTACGCCATGTGGACAGCACTTAGCACAAATTGTTAGTGATCAGGAATAGTATCCAGAGCTGACATCCTAAAGTAGCGTGGCATACCGTTATGGTGTCGAGTAGCCGTTTCGCTTGTTATAATAGTATAGTAAAAGTAGGTACATCGGTATTTGACTACTACTTATTAGCCAAACCAATCAATTATTTTTTAATGATTATGAGATGAAATTAAATAGAGGATCTCCAAAAATTTGTAATATCCACGTCCGCTGTTAGTTTTATGATGAACTAGCAAACCCGGCGAACTCCGTTTCGCCACCAGATGGCTTTCCCGCTAAAAAGACTTTCCCGCTTTTCTGTTGAATTTTTTCCTGAATTTTCTTTGCTCTTAACCTCACGGAGCCCGAGACCTTTCCAACGAATGCAAAACCGTGGAAATCGGTTCGTGCGTTCTGGAGTTATAGCGTCAGGAAGGAAAACCCGACTTATTTTTATATAGTAGATAAACATTTAATTTTTTAAGCTATCGGTTAAAGTAAAAAGTGCGTCGTGACGTTACAATTCAGTATTTTAAACAAAATCCTAAGCACGCGTTTTAGCATTTGAAATAAAGTTGCTGATTTGACTCTAGTTGTCAAATACCCAATTCCGATGTTCTATTACAAATTCAAAAAAGAACCCGCGACTGTTTTTGATATCATTATTATATTACAGCCTCTACATGGAGGGGTACAACCCAAAGCTGCAAGCACTTTACCCGAAAGTAGAATTTCCAGTTTCCACAGGGACACCTATGTTATCACATTTAGTAGAATGGGCGCATGCCGAAAAATGGTAAGTCTTAATAGCTTAGATTAAAGTAGGTATGCCAATATTGACATTTTTTTTATATTTGACAAAAACTGTTTCAGGAATATGCTACTTTATGCCAATGTTGCTAGAAAAAAAGCAGCACATTGCACTCATGTATTATCGATTCACGATGACGAGCATCGTTATTTGACAGGCCATATGATAAGAGGTACCTAGCATTGTTTTTTAACAGTAGTAGCTGATAATTACAATTTTTTTTAAATATTATTATTGTTCGTGTTAAATAATCTAAATAATGTATTGTTTTTATAATTTTCAATGGTTGTTTGAAGTGTTTGAAGAATAATAAAATTTAGTTACTTACTTTTGGTTAAATATAGGAAAGAACACGTACCCTTTCGCTGCTACCCTAGTTCTAGTTTGGGATACATTGGCCATGATCTTAGGACTGCCAAAGAAAAAATTCTCAGTCCAGTTCCGCGATTTACACCTACATTCACAGCCCGTGCTGCATGCTCAGAAACAGTTGCGACTTACAGTAGCAATACATAGAGGGAAAGGCCGCTTTGAGGTAATTCATAATAATTAATATCTTACACTAGGTACCTACTACTTGTGAAATTATTTCATGATATCTTAGTGGTCAACACTTCAACCTCCAGTTTCAATTCTCATTCTGAGAGACAGACTCGTGGTCAGGAATGGTTCGGCACTGAATTGATGATGATGGTGAGGTAGCAACAGATAAGTCTATTGTTACTAATTTTCATATAATGATAATTTTACAAATTTTAACACTACATTTTATAAAAGTTACTTTTTTTTTAAATATATAGGCTAGCGCTTGGCTGCAATCAGACTTGCTTGCAAGTGGTGATGCAGCCTAAGGTGGAGCGCGCTTGCCTAGATGATGCCTATTCACTCTTGATTTGAAGGTACCTACTTAAAGTTTTAAAAGAACTTCTGTTAGTACTAATATCCAAAAAATTCTTTCCAAAAAACCGACTTCCAAAGCCACTGTAAAGTAAAAAATAATTTTGATTTCTACACACTATGTTGAAGTCGGGCTAGCCTGACGCGTCAACTTTGCCTATCTTTGTTATACTCGCCCGACTTCAACATAGTGTGTAGAAATCAAAATTATTTTTTACTTTACAGTGGCTTTGGAAGTCGGTTTTTTGGAAAGAATTTTTATTTTTAACTTTTTGGTGTAGTCTTAATCCCCACGGCAGTACCCTGCAGCATCAGAGTTGAGGATTTGGGACTTAGGTTTAAGTATGAAGTCGTTGCTTGACACCTACAATATGAATTCCCCATGAAAAAATCCTAAATCGCTATTTTTAAGGAGTTCTGTACCCTGCAGCATCAGGGTTGAGGTTTTGGGACTCAGAGTTGAATCGTATACACGTGACTTGATACCTACTATATGAATTCACCATCAAAACTGCCTAACTCCCTAGTTTTGAGTCGTAGGTATACCTACAGCATCAGGATTGAGGATTTGGAGTCAGATTTTTTTATGGGACCATCTCGCGAGCTTCCTCTAACCACTAAAAAAAAAAAAAATTTCAAATCGGTTTGGAAACCACGGAGATATGCGGTAACATACAATAAAATAAATATATATATACGCGCCGAATTGAGAACCTCCTCCTTTTTTGGAAGTCGGTTAAAAATATTAATAAACTCTGACTCAACATTTTAGGTTATGGACGACAATACTAAAGTAGTAGCAGGTTTCGCTGTTCCTGAATTAAACGAAGAGATAGTATCCTGCAAAGAAGAGAAGCTTGACGAAGTAATGGAATTACAGACACAAGATATTTATGAAATCATGCACGCTAGGGACTATAGTTACTTGTAAGTTTTAAGTTACAATCTCATTTACTCGAGTAAAATGTATGTCTGTTTACAGAAGTGAAACCTAGGTTTATTTTAATTGATGCAAAAGCACATAGGTATATAATATATTATATATATACACATATTACTTTAAAATATTGGAATAAACAGTTGGTATAAACACATTGTAACAGATGTTAAACTACGAGTAAATTGACAGTCTAAATCTAATGCTATCTTTGTCCGCGGGAGCATTATGAAATGGATACTAACAGGTACTCGTATATGTAAACCTTTCATTTTCGTTTAGCTAAGATATTTTATACCTAAGATCACCTGGAACAGCTTTACACGTAACACTAAGGTACTGGATCTAGTCCACAAAAACAGAGATCTCATGTCCTCCATCATGCGGAAAAACTGGCTTTCTTCGGACATTTACAAAAAGAGCCCAATTCTCATTCCCAATACTAGTTTTGGAAGGAAGGATTGCAGGCAAGAGAACTACAGGTTGCCAAAGGCGTAAGTGGTTAGACGACATAAGGAGGTGGACAGGTCTTAGCTACTACGCAAAACTAAAGGATGTTGCTCAAAATAGCGAAGTTTGCGCGTAATGACCGCCAAACATCGTTTTGAAGAAGGCATACGATGACGATGATGATGGAGATATTTTGTGTACAACTGAATTAGATTAATATCAATTGAGAAATTTTACCTGGATTTAATATACTTATTCTACAGAAATATGATTTAATTTATTCCAAACATTTCAGGGGTGACTTCCGTAGTATTTACAATGCTAACACATCGCTAACTAAAGCTCATCTATTGTGGAAAGACAATTGGGTAACATTTATTGATGGCATGATCCAACTCAATGCACTCAGGCGTTTTCATGAAAGCGTTTCTCAGCCTCATTTTATTAGAAGAATGGAAATTGACATAGAGTATCATAATCATTCCAATAAAGTCTTGATAGATAACGCGATTACCATTCCAGTGAATGTATCTGATCTTAGTGACAGCACCAGGTATATTATCAAATTTAAGTTTATCTACACAGTAAAAAACTTCTTTATGTACTTGTAAACATTTAAATGTAACTTATAAATATTACCTTTTAGATGTGGAGGTGTTATTATTGAGAATCTGAAATTTAACGACCTGCCTTCAATAAATAGGGAACGAATCGCATTAAAAACATTAAAATTTGTTCCACACAATTCCACAAATAGTATCAATGTGAGTAAATATTTTTGTTAAATAGGTAATGTGATTAAGGTATACCTGTGATGTGAGCAATATGCAATACAAATGTTTTATTGTCTTTGCTGGTTTTGATAATGTTAATTAAGTGAGTTGTGGAAAGAACGAACGGGATACGGAGGGAAAACATGTTAAAGATATTTAAGTTAAACACTGAAAGGAAACATTATTTTATGTGTTTAAATAAGAAAAGATGCATTCAAACTTTTTATAAAGCTTACCTGGACCCGGGAGTCGAACCGGCTAAAGACACAAAAGATAGACGGTCGCTATTTTAATGAACCATTCGATACTCGATAGAGCCTATGATAAGGATAAATTTCCTCGATAAATCATTGTATCATTGTACAATTAAAGAACACAATCTTATTATTAAAAATTAAAAAAAAATTACTATGACGAACATTCAATGTAAAGTACATTTCATCCTCCATGTTTTTCCACCCTGTTCTATAGATCATACGTACCAATTACCGATACCCATCATAATGATAAAAGTTATATGACACTATAAACTAATTTTCAGGAAGTTTCTGCGATGTACATATTTTTGCAAATAGTTGCAGAAAATTTAAATAAACGTAATATTAATGTTGTCGAAATTATTAAATACAAAGGACAGAAGCAATTTAAAGCTATTCAAAATATTATGTACGATATAATACCTAAATCAAAGATCAAATTAATACAAATTCTTCGGAATGAGTTAACCAAAAAGCAAGAAGATATCTTTAAAGACATTGATGTATTAATGGTAACCAATTTAGCTGTTGATGATAATGTAAGTATCAAATCAAATCAAATAAATATTATAAATGCGAAAGTTTGGATGGATGGATGTATGGATGGATGTTTGTTACTCAATCACGCCCCAACAGCTGAACGGATCTGGCTGAAATTTAGCACAGAAATAGATTATAGTCTAGCACATAGGCTACTTTTTATCCCGGAAAATTAAAGAGTTCCCGCGGGATCCACAAAACCTCGATCCACGCGTACGAAGTCGCGGGCATCAGCTAGTACTTAAAATATATGAATGGCTTTAAACGTGAAAACTTCTTATAACAAAATGTTTTTTCTTTTATTAGTTGTGTCAAGCGCTTCTTCGGGTACTTAAACAAGATGCTTTCATGATTAACAAAGAAGAAAGCATTAATTTATCAACCACTCGTCCATCTATGCTTTTCCGCACTGCTTGTGCCCATACCATTGGATCTTCACGTCTGGAACTTGATATATGGCGCCCTTCTGATGTATCGGCTGGGACTAGTGCTGTTACTGTGTTTTCACAAGCTGACTTCACCAAACTTTATGCTCAATTACCCACAATGCCTCCAAGACACAAACTTATTATACTAACAAAGGACCCACCACCTCTTGGAATAAAAGATCTTATCAAAGAGTTTAGAAATAAGGATAATCGTAAAATTCGTCTTTTTATTAATAAACATGAAGAACTTGATGAACAAAGTCTGAATCAAATACCGTGTACAGATTTGGCTACAAATATTTTAAGCAACGTATGTATTGTTATTTGTTAATTACATTATTTTCATAGCAAAAATTAAATTAAATATCGAGGTACCTTTAATTGTTTCAGGGCATCTGGGGTGGGGAGTATTGTTTGCCAATTCAAAAAAAAATAAATGTTGGCCAAGAAATGGAGTTGGAATCGACTCGGCTATGTGACTTAGATTCCTTGCATTGGACGGAAACAACTAAAGCTAGCCAGCCAGGCGTTCCTGTTAAGGTATAAGTATTAAAAACAAACAATTTAAAAAATGTTTAATAACGAGCATGTCTGTAGTCAAGCTCAAAATAAAAAAATACTTGCTATATTTTTCTTTCTTTCTTAAGATTTATACTTAATTTTAATATATTGCTTATACTTAATTTTAATTATAATATATATAATAAATTTTAGGTTCAATACATTGGGCTGAACGATGCGTATGTAAAGAAAGTATTAGGAAATGCTGTATCTGGTAGCAATACTAATAACAAGCGGATCGAATATGACTTCAGTGGTACTACGGAAAGGTAAATTCCTACCGATAATCACGGAATCTTCTAAACTCTCCCTAAATAATCTCGGATCTTAGATAATCTCGGAAACCTGATGCTGTAGAAAATTTTGTCTCATATAATACTTGCTTGTATTAATGCAATGTATAAATACAGGTCCTATGAGTGGCCGCTCTTTAAAAAGAAATGGCGGGACGGTAGGTAAACCCCTTTATTTATTTTTAGCACAGTCCGCGTCATGGGTATTGCACATGAAGAGACAATCAGCACCTGTGTCAAAGCGAAACCGGAACTATTGTGGCCTGTACCCGAGCATTGGACCTTGGAAGCTGCTGCTACTGTTCCTCTAGCTTATAGCATGGCATTCTACTGTCTCGTAAATATACATAATCTTTACTTTTTTTAAATGCCACTGCAAGTTAGCCCTTAACACCTAATGTCTGGCAGTTATATTAAACCCGGAACGCTAAATTGCTTGGTGGTACGTCTTTGCCGGTAGGGTGGTAACTAGGCACGGCCAAAGCCTCCCACCAGACCAGACCAGACTAAATTCAGAAATTATTAATTCTCAAATTGCACCTGCCGAGAATCGAACCCGGGACCTCCCACATTAAGGACGCATTTCCGAAATGGATAGGTATGAAATCGCACTACTACACATGGTTAATTCCCACGCACACACATGCACGGATAAGCTGCGAGGTCATTGATCTAAAATTCTACATCAATGCGTTGAATCAACTTATATCATAACTTCGATATATTATTATTTATTGGTGACGAGTTTAGGCTCGTTTTGTTAGTTATAATGAGATCTTAGCGCAAGACTTGGTAAAATGACCTGAAGGTACACTTCGATGACCACTACTGGAACTCCTAGACGCGTAGAGCTAGGTGTATCAAATTTGGGCTCGTTTTGTTAGTTATGATGAGATCTTACCACAGAACTTGGTGGGGTGACCTGAAGGTATACTTCGACATCCACTACTGGAACTCCTAGACGCGTAGAGCTAGGTGTATCAAATTTGGGCTCGTTTTGTTAGTTATGATGAAATCTTACCTCAAGACTTGGTGGAGTGAACTGAAGGTACACTTCGACGACCACTACTGGAACTCCTAGACGCGTAAAGCTAGGTGTTTCGAATTTGGGCTCGTTTTGTTAGTTATGATGAGATCTTACCACAGAACTTGGTGGAGTGACCTGAAGGTATACTTCGACATCTACTACTGGAACTCCTAGACGCGTAGAGCTAGGTGTATCGAATTTGGGCTCGTTTTGTTGGTTATGATGAGATCTTACCACAGAACTTGGTGGAGTGACCTGAAGGTATACTTCGACATCCACTGCTGGAACTCCTAGACGCGTAGAGCTAGGCGTATCAAATTTGGGCTCGTTTTGTAAGTTATAATGAGATCTTACCACAGAACTTGGTGGAGTGACCTGAAGGTATACTTCGACATCCACTACTGGAATTCCTAGACGCGTAGAGCTACGTGTATCGAATTTGGGCTCGTTTTGTTAGTTATGATGAGATCTTACCACAGAAGTTGGTGGAGTGACCTGAAGGTATACTTCGACACCCACTACTGGAACTTCTAGATGCGTGGAGCTAAGTGTATCAAATTTGGGCTCGTTTTGTTAGTTATGATGAGATCTTACCACAGAACTTGGTAGAGTGACCTGAAGGTATACTTCGACATCCACTACTGGAACTCCTAGACGCGTAGACCTAGGTGTATCAAATTTGGACTCGTTTTGTTAGTTATGATGAAATCTTACCACAGAACTTGGTAGAGTGACCTGAAGGTATACTTCGACATCTACTACTGGAACTCCTAGACGCGTAGAGCTAAGTGTATCGAATTTGGACTCAATTTGTTAGTTATGATGAGATCTTACCACAGAACTTGATGGAGTGACCTGAAGGTATACTTCGACATCCACTACTGGAACTCCTAGACGCGTAGAGCTAGGTGTATCGAATTTGAGCTCGTTTTGTTAGTTATAATGAGATCTTACCACATAACTCGGTGGAGTGACCTGAAAGTTTACTTCGACATCCACTACTGGAACTCCTAGACGCGTAGAGCTACGTGTATCGAATTTGGGCTCATTTTGTTAGTTATGATGAGATCTTACCACAGAAGTTGGTGGAGTGACCTGAAGGTATACTTCGACACCCACTACTGGAACTTCTAGACGCGTGGAGCTAGGTGTATCAAATTTGGGCTCGTTTTGTTAGTTATGATGAGATCTTACCACAGAAGTTGGTGGAGTGACCTGAAGGTATACTTCGACATCCACTACTGGAACTCCTAGACGCGTAGACCTAGGTGTATCAAATTTGGGCTCGTTTTGTTAGTTATTTATTTATTTATTTATTTAATTAGTACGGACAAACCAATTACACTAATTAATAAAAAAATTACACAGCACAACTTACAATTAATAACAGTAATAATTACTTAAAAAATAAAATCATACAAATTTGTTAAGAAATTACATAACACGATTGAAAATTAATAACAATAATACTTATTTAAAAATTAAAATTATACTTAATAATTAAAATTTTAATAATAATATAATAATAAAAAAAAATAATAGCCTTAACAATTATTTAAGAGAGCTGCATGGTTTGTGAGTTGTAACCTTCGCAAAACTTCAAGCACCTACTCACAACCATGCTCCATTGGTCTGCAAATATATCACAGGCGGGAGACTTGGCCAACAACGTATTCAGTGCGGTCAGTGTGCGCGGTATTGGGGATCTAGCCCGTGACACAGTGCGGCAAGGCCGGACAGCAAAGAATCGGCGACAGCGGCACTGACGTAGTTGGGTGTAATTATTAGGTGCCCATATGCGGCACACCTTGTCATGAAGCTCCAGGCAGTCTATCTTTCCTGTAAGAATTTTACACATAGTGACGAGTTGGCCACACGCTCGCCGGGTTTCCAGTGCATTAAATCCTAAGTGGCCTAAAAGAAACTTTGTGGGATAGAGATATGGGTAATATCCATGGAGACGTTTGTATAAGTATCTCAGGAAGGCTTTTTGTACTTTTTCGAGTTGTAGAGCATATGTACTTTCGTAAGGATTCCAAACACAAGAGCTGGTTTCTAATTTGCTACGCACAAGCGAATCAAATAATAGTTTTATAGTGCGGCGTTCATGGAAGTCACGGGTATTCCGCAACACAAATCCCAGCCGTCGAAACGATTCGGAGGCGAGCGTAGAAATGTGACTATGAAAAGTGAGTTTGGGGTCAAAGGTCACTCCTAGGTCTTTTATGAAAGCCACTTTAGGCAAGAGATCCGAGCCCATACTATAAGCGAAGTGGATAGGACGCTTCTTGCGTTGGAAAGTCATTACGGAGCTTTTGGATATATTAAATTCCATTTTATTAAGTTCGCTCCAACGAATCACCGCGTCAAGGTCTCTTTGAAGAGCAATGCAATCCGCCTCTGATTCTATTTTGGAGTACAACTTTAAATCATCGGCATATAACAGACACCAAGCCTTATTGAGTACTGAAGGTAGGTCGTCAACCATTATCAAAAACAGGAGAGGTCCCAAAATCGAGCCTTGACTAACACCAGAACGTGTATGATATTGCTCTGACTCGTAGAGGCCAAGTCGGACAAATTGCTTTCGGTCACGGAGGTAACTTGATATTAGCTGTAGAAGATTAGGAGCAAATCCAATTTTACTTAACTTTGTTAATAAAATGTCATTATTGACTCTATCAAATGCTTTTCGGAAATCAAAATACAGCACATCCACCTGACTACCGTGATCCAAGCAGTCAGAAATGAAGTCAACTAATATTAAAAGGTTACTATTTACTGAACGCTTACTTCTAAAGCCATGTTGCTCATCTCTAAGGTATAAATTAACTTGTTTATATAATAAATCTTGTAACACGCTCTCAAAAACTTTGGCTGGCGAAGACAAAATGGCAATCGGGCGAAAATCCTCGACACTCAGGGCCTTTCCAGTTTTTGGAATAGGTGTAACTCTTGACAGTTTCCATTGTGAAGGATAAACGCCTGTTTTCAAAGAAAGACTGAATATATGGAAAAGAGGTAAAAGGAGCTTTTGATTATACTTTTTTAATATCGAGGGTGGAATTTGATCCGGTCCGATGGAGCTACTGACCCTTAGCTTACACATACCATTCTTTACGTCGTCTGGTGAAAAGCTCAGTATACTTATAGTATTACTGGAACAGCTATCAAGACTGCTAGCCTTCTCAGCATTCAGTTCCGGTACATTAGGAAGAAATACGCTAGCGAAAAAAATCGCGAAGGCTTGAGCTGCTTCAGTGCCTGACAAGCGTTCACCATTAAAATCCACGGTGGGTTCAAATCCACCCTTAGAACTTTTGCGGATTTTTTCTGATTTCAGTCTCAATATTTCTGATATAGACGTCGTACGCAAGTGGTATTTGCTCTTTTAATCCAGACCTTATTTCAGAAAAACGTTTGTAGTCTGCCTCAGACTGAGTCTTTATCCATATCCTATGCAGTTCAATTTTACGTCTGCAATCCTTGATTATATCTTTTGTGAACCAAACAGGATATCGATAAATCTTTTTAGGTCTAAATTTCTTAGGTATACACTCGTCAAAGAGCCCATAAAGAGTTTCATAGAAGTAAAACACCGCAGCGTCCACGTCAGTAGATTCAAAGACTTCATTCCAGGAAATTTCAGTTAGTAACCGTGATAATAACTCGTAATTGCATTTTTTGAAATTCCAATCTTTGGACCTATTAATATTACTAGGTTGAATGCAATCATGGTGAGGCAGCGAATTGAAACCAACGGTGACCTCTAGGGGCGGGTGATAAGCATCCGGACTGACCATGCCCTCGGTCGAGACGACCGCCACTGTGGCTATATTTGCAGACTCCCTACTTAAGACAACATCTAATATTGAACCATAAAAGTTTTTAATATGGTTTTTTTCAGCAAAATCACAATATGACATAAAGTAACAAAAATAATTTTTGATATTCTGAGAAGCACTATTAAGGTTTAGATCACCTAATATAAAAACAAAACCATTAATGTTGTGAATGAACGATTCGACTTTACAAAACCAAGCTAAGTAATCAGAGTCGTTTGCGCTCGGCTTAATATAAACTACACAAACGTAGACGGGCCGATTGCGAAGCGTGAAGACTACCCATAGGTCTTCTCCGTCATCAGTCTCCAGATCTTGCCGGCGACGCATTGTGATGCCTTGACGCGCAAGGATCATGACTCCTCCACAGGGCGTGCGGCGATCTCTACGAGATATACTCCAACCACCACATGCTACCTCGAGATCTTCAACCGAATTGTCAAGGAATGTTTCGGTCGCCGCAACGACATCCACCGATGATTGCAGAAGGCTGTTTCTCCAGACATTAAGCTTGGTTTTGACACCACGTACATTTTGGTATAGGACGTTGAGAGTGGCCTTAGTGCTGTGCGCTTCCAGATTTGATTTGGCCACAAAAGGGCAGCTGGGACTCAATCTTACTAGCGCGTACCGATCCGAAAGGCTTTTTAAATTGAGTCCACTGTTTTATTTTAGCGTTAATGGGCCGGGCCATACATCTTGTGAGTAACAAGTCTTATAGTAAGCCTCAGGTACTGCTATTTTGTAGGATTTATAGTTTCCTTTAGGCTTAAGCTCCTCCACAGTGCAGGTTCCGTTAGGGCAGAGTTGCTGCAAATAACTAAGAACATCTTGTGCGTCGGATTCCATATTCCAGAGATGTAGGTATTTGCGCGGCTCTACTGCTTTTAAAGATGTTACGGATGGACTCGCTGTACCTAGCAGTGAAACGGGTGAAACGGAAAAATTATGATGAGATCTTACCACAGAACTTGGTGGGGTGACCTGAAGGTATACTTCGACATCCACTACTGGGACTCCTAGACGCGTAGAGCTAGGTGTATCAAATTTGGGCTCGTTTTGTAAGTTATAATGAGATCTTACCACAGAACTTGGTGGAGTGACCTGAAGGTATACTTCGACATCCACTACTGGAACTCCTAGACGCGTAGACCTAGGTGTATCAAATTTGGGCTCGTTTTGTTAGTTATGATGAGATCTTATCACAGAACTTGGTAGAGTGACCTGAAGGTATACTTCGGCATCTACTACTGGAACTCCTAGACGCGTAGAGCTAAGTGTACCGAATTTGGACTCAATTAGTTAGTTATGATGAGATCTTACCACAGAACTTGGTGGAGTGACCTGAAGGTATACTTCGACATCCACTACTGGAACTCCTAGACGCGTAGAGCTAGGTGTATCGAATTTGAGCTCGTTTTGTTAGTTATAATGAGATCTTACCACATAACTTGGTGGAGTGACCTGAAGGTTTACTTCGACATCCACTACTGGAACTCCTAGACGCGTAGAGCTAGGTGTATCAAATTTGGGCTCGTTTTGTTAGTTATGATGAGATCTTACCACAGAACTTGGTGGAGTGACCTGAAGGTATGCTTCGACATCCACTTCTGGAACTCCTAGACGCGTAGAGCTAGGTGTATCAAATTTGGGTTCGTTTTGTTAGTTATAATAGGATCTTACACAGAACTTGGTGGAGTGACCTGAAGGTATACTTCGACATCCACTACTGTAATTCCTAGACGCGTAGAGCTAGGTGTATCGAATTTGGGCTCGTTTTGTTAGTTATGATGAGATCTTACCACAGAACTTGGTGGAGTGACCTGAAGGTATACTTCGACACCCACTACTGGAACTTCTAGACGCGTGGAGCTCTGTCGAAGTAATGTGTAATGTCGAAGTATACCTTCAGATCGCTCCACCAAGTTCTGTGGTAAGATCTCATCATAACTAACAAAACGAGCTCAAATTCGATACAACTAGCTCTACGCGTCTAGGAGTTCCAGTAGTGAATGTTGAAGTATACCTTCAGGTCGCTCCACCAAGTTTTGTGGTAAGATCTCATCATAACTAACAAAACGAGCCCAAATTCGATTTACCTAGCTCTACGCGTCTAGGAGTTCATGTAGTGGATGTCGAAGTATACCTTCAGGTCACTCCACCAAGTTTTGTGGTAAGATCTCATCATTACTAACAAAACCAGCCCAAATTCGATATACCTAGCTCTACGCGTCTAGGAGTTCCAGTAGTGAATGTCGAAGTATACCTTCAGGTCGCTCCACCAAGTTTTGTGGTAAGATCTCATCATAACTAACAAAACCAGCCCAAATTCGATACACCTAGCTCTACGCATCTAGGAGTTCCAGTAGTGAATGTCGAAGTATACCTTCAGGTCGCTCCACCAAGTTTTGTGGTAAGATCTCATCATAACTAACAAAACGAGCCCAAATTCGATACACCTAGCTCTACGCGTCTAGGAGTTCCAGTAGTGGATGTCGAAGTATACTTTCAGGTCGCTCCACCAAGTTTTGTGGTAAGATCTCATCATAACTAACAAAACGAGCCCAAATTCGATTTACCTAGCTCTACGCGTCTAGGAGTTCCAGTAGTGGATGTCGAAGTATACCTTCAGGTCACTCCACCAAGTTCTGTGGTAAGATCTCATCATAACTAACAAAACGAGCCCAAATTCGATTAACCTAGCTCTACGCATCTAGGAGTTCCAGTAGTGAATGTCGAAGTATACCTTCAGGTCACTCCACCAAGTTCTGTGGTAAGATCTCATCATAACTAACAAAATGAGCCCAAATTCGATACACCTAGCTCTACGCGTCTAGGAGTTCCAGTAGTAGATGTCGAAGTATACCTTCAGGTCACTCCACCAAGTTCTGTGGTAAGATCTCATCATAACTAACAAAACGAGCCCAAATTCGAAACACCTAGCTTTACGCGTCTAGGAGTTCCAGTAGTTAATGTCGAAGTATACCTTCAGGTCGCTCCACCAAGTTTTGTGGTAAGATCTCATCATAACTAACATAACGAGCCCAAATTCGATTTACCTAGCTCTACGCGTCTAGGAGCTCCAGTAGTGGATGTCGAAGTATACCTTCAGGTCACTCCACCAAGTTCTGTGGTAAGATCTCATCATAACTAACAAAACCAGCCCAAATTCAATACACCTAGCTCTACGCGTCTAGTAGTTCCAGTAGTGAATGTCGAAGTATACCTTCAGGTCGCTCCACCAAGTTTCGTGGTAAGATCTCATCATAACTAACAAAACGAGCTCAAATTCGATACACCTAGCTCTACGCGTCTAGGAGTTCCAGTAGTGAATGTCGAAGTATACCTTCAGGTCGCTCCGCCAAGTTCTGTGGTAAGATCTCATCATAACTCACAAAACGAGCTCAAATTCGATACACCTAGCTTTACGTGTCTAGGAGTTCCAGTAGTGGATGTCGAAGTATACCTTCAGGTCACTCCACCAAGTTTTGTGGTAAGATCTCATCATAACTAACAAAATGAGCCCAAATTCGATTTACCTAGCTCTACGCGTCTAGGAGTTCCAGTAGTGGATGTCGAAGTATACCTTCAGGTCACTCCACCAAGGTTTGAGGTAAGATCTCATCATAACTAACAAATTGAGTCCAAATTCGATACACCTAGCTCCACGCCTCTAGAAGTTCCAGTAGAAGTCGTCGAAGTATACTTTCAGGTCACTACCACGCTCGGGGAATAGAGTCTCTGCAATAAATTTCTAAATGCTAGCAAATAATAAAATTGTATTGTGTTGGTAGTAGGTACCAATTCTTACCTTTTCAAAATATCAGCACAGATGATAACTTTATATATAACTTAGGTTCGCTCAACTAGGTACTCTAGGTAGGTATTTCGTGTATGTACAGCGATCTTTTCGACACCAGCGACTGCTCGCAACCGACGCAGGGTCCACTCCCGACGGCGGTCAAACGCAGACTAATTGATAATTTGAAATCAAACCAGAGACCCAGTAAAATCAAAATAACCCTTATGTTCACTCTGTTAAGATTTACAAAATATGTGAAAAAAATACAAGCAATTTTTTTTTTTACTTATGAAAGTTTATTAAGTAATTATTAAAAATACAAATCATTAAATTCTAAATTAAACCTAAATTAAAAACTAAATTAAAAACTGAAAACTAAACATTAAAAATATCATCTATCCCGCTGCAATGAGGCAGTGTGCCCAGAACGCTGGCTGCGTTACCCCGCTGAATAGCCAAACTTATATGTTGGCCGAGGTAACTGCCAGCCCTCCGGTCACCTGTGGACTCTGTGAGACGAGAAGATAGATCCTTAAAAAAGGATCTAGCATCTTCGCCCCACGACCCCAGGGTTTCAACACCAAAAGGCACAAAAATGAAATTATTTTCAATAATTTCATACGGCGGCCACTAATGCAGAAAGAGCCAAGGCTCTTTCTGCATTGGTGGCCGCCGCCCCCGCTGTCATGGAGGACGCCTGCAAGTGGGATAACGCTAGCGTATCCACGCATGTGGCATCCCAAACAAGCGACCTTCCTTGCTTCCACGGAACAAGAGTCATCCCGTCAGGTCTCTTACCATCACTGCGCGCCAAGCCATTAGGCTCTAATACTGCAGGCACTTTAGCGGTGGCAAGAGACCTACGAATGATGTCGTTCAGGGAAGCATGTCGCGAAAGACGACCGGCACTTTTAATACAAGAAAGCCCGTGATGGCCATACGCGTCCACTGCCCCACCACAGTGGCAAAGATGTGGCTGTTGTAACTTGGCGCCAAGTCGAAGACCAATCGCAATCGTCAGAGTGAGGTGATCCAACAGAGTGCCTAAATGCTTAGACGGGAGAGCATGAAGCCAGTAACTTGATTCCCTCGTAGACACCGCAATTTTTATTTTATTTCGTTTACTATTTGTCCTATTTTTAGTATTTTTATTACCAAAATTTGTAGGTGAACATATCTACTAATAGATGGTATTTTTTAATGACAAAAAAACGGCATATTTACAGTAAAAAATGTACCTAAAGTCACCCCTAAATCGTCAATTTTGAGTGAAGAGGTGAGGGAAAATCATTTTTATAGTATTAAAAATAAAGATTTTTTACAATGTTATTACCAACAATTGGAGATATAGGATCAATCTTTGTATAGCAATTTTTAGTTCTATCCTATTTTGCTTGACTTAGTCACAAAATGTACTGAAAACTCCAATATTTTAAGGGATTTGCAAATGCGTTCTTAAGGCAACAGCGCTAAATACTGCGCTAGGGAGGTCGTTAATGTGTATATTTTCATGTATACATTTTCATGTGTATTTAACCCCAGACGCAAAAAGAGGGGTGCTATAGATTAACGTGTACGATTGAACCGATTTTGATTTATTTTTTGTTAGAAAGGTGACTTGATCGAGTGTTTTCAATTACGATTCAAGAATACAGATTCAGCTTTTTCATCAACGACGCCAAAAGAGGCGTGTTATAAGTTTTCTAGTTGATGAAATTGGTATTCCGTTACTTCAATATATCGGGGGACATTTTTAATTTGTTATAAGTAGGTATACTTGTTTATCATTTTTATGGTAGGTATCGCCGTTTCCTGGAAATCATGTCTCTTGAAATTTTCTGTTTAATATGTGAACAAACATTGTTTTCTCAGAGAACGTATGTGTATGATGTTCAGTGAATAAAAAACATATCATCTAACACACTGTCACATTTATGATATTGTGAGCAATATAATGAGATAGGTACTGCTAACGTATAATACCTATAGGTACCTAATAAGAAGTTTTTCATCCCACCATCTCGGAAAGAGTATTTTTACTATTCGATATCTGAATGCAAAAGCCGTTATTATCCTCTTGAGGATAAAGTAAATTGAATTTAGAACATTGTGTGCACGTTAGTAAATATCACTCGTATATGAAGTTTGTGAATTCAAAACATCATTAAAACCTATTTACTTCTACCTCTATGGTGCCGAATTTCCATACAACCGTTTTTAATTTGTTAAAAACTCACACTCGTAACCTTCTTGGTGTACTTTTATCTTGTGTTTTTTTTTGCATTTAGTCATTTCCTCGCTGAGGTGGGATGAAAAGTTACGTGTTGCACTCGAGTGAAAAGATTTTTCACCTCGTGCTCTTTTGATTCCCTCGCTAACGCTCAGGATTCTAATTTTTGAATCTCTCGCTGCGCTCGTGATTCAATTTTAGAATCCTTCGCTTGCTCGGTCATCAAAATTGAGCACGCGGTTAAAAAACAACTTTTCACTCTTGTATAACAAATAACTATTACTGGTTCCTTTTTTTTGTTTGCGACTTTCCTTCAACTGCTTCTCCTTTCTTGTTAGTATAGAGTATTTAGTTACCTTGAATATTTACGATGATTATTTTGTCCAACTTTAAAGTGCTTCCGAAGTCGTCTATACCGTGGTAGCAGTATTCTCGTACACGGAGGCGCTGGAGCCTTGGGTCAAGCGGTCATCTCTATTGCGCTGGCCTTTGGCTGTGATATTTATACCACAGTCAGCAATACTAAGAAAAAACAGTTCTTGCTCAAGTTGTTCCCAGAACTAAAAGGTAATAGGTATTGTCTTTTATCCTTTATACGTATGAGTTATGGATACAGTGAAGAAGAATTTCAAAGGAACGACTATTCTTTCAGAGGATCATATTGGTAATTCTCGAGATACCACTTTTAAAGATATGGTTCTTATGGGTACCAAAGGAAAAGGTTGTCATATTGTCATTAGCTGCGTACCAGGAGAACGACGAACCGTGAGTCATAACGTTTTTACTAAAATAAAATATAATAAAACTAATATAACTGATAATTGGATCTATTTATGACTAAGTAGGTAAAGTAAAGTACTACATAATATAAGTATTTAGATTTATTACGACCTTCTATATTTTCCAATCTATGCAAATGTTTTTACTTTATAACTTACAGGCTTCACTTTATTGTTGCTCAGCGTTTGGATTTGTTGTCGATACATCAGTAGAAGCGGGTAACGAAGATTACAACTTTGAGATGTATTGCTTAGACAAATGTTTGTCTTATTGCACACAGCGGTTTTCCACGTTATTCGAACCACAAAACGCAAAAGATTTAAAGGTAAGACTTTCTTAAAAGTATGCATTGAAATGCCGTTCTAATATCTAAACTAACAGCACAGGGCCCATACTGCCAACGCTTAAAGCAATACCTAAGCAATATTACTTAATATGTGTACGTTTGTTAAAAAAACACACCTATTTAAAAGCGGAAATACCTACATTGAGCAGCGCTAGAATCAAGCATAATAAACACAAGTTATGCGTGTGAAAGATTATAAAAGAGATATCTGAGTAATAACTAGGTGAATTAATACTTTGTCAGGATGGAAATACTATGAAAACTAAGACTGGAAGGAAATCAGGTTTTTCCTGTAATAGTGTTTAATATGTTTAAAGTCGGTGACCTTATATCGTGAGCTTACTGAAAACAACCATTATAACTGAAACATTGAAACTGAAGTAGGAAAGTTATACCTATCACTTTAATTGCACTATCAAAGTATAGTTAAATGAACTGATTATACTGAAATTATATTTAGGAGGGACTCTACCTTAATTATTACCATAACAGGAAAAATAGAATAAAATAACAGAAGTCAGAATAATACTGGAAACAGTATATTCATGAAAATTATTCCTAAATGATTCTACGGCAGTTCGGAAACCTATATTAGCGTGGAAAAGACACTGCCAAGAAAAACCACGCTGTTACAATATCACAACATTTCTCTTTACATAAACATTACGGTCTTGCCATTACCACTGGCACCACATCGTTACTTTACTCTACTATATAAGAATAATACAATAATACTTATCTATAACTTTACGGTCTTACCAATATCACGGACACTATGTCGTTACTTTACTCTACTTTAAAAGAATAATACAGAAATATACTTAGCTTTACTACAACACCAAACACAGTCGATTACTCTGACTACTATAAAAGCCAATACTATTTCAGTGTCCGTAACGGTTGACGTTCCTTCCAAGACAGACTGGTTCCATCATACGATACATATTTGTCGAAAGTTATTTCTTTGTTTGCTTACTGTCGTACTACTTATGTCAAGAGAACGTTTGCAAGGCGGAGTTTTAACTACGTAAGGGATTTTTAAAAATAATTTAAACAATGGAGAGCTAATTTATGGCTTTATTGCCGACTGTTCTGCAAAGGCGGCTACGTACAATAAACTAAAAAGCAAAGTATTTTTTAAACAATAGATTTCTAAAAGTCATAACAATCAGTTCCGAGAAAGATAACAGAAAATATGCTTGTTGGCGCAAAACTATTACAGGATAATTAACAAAAGATCTATTTTTGTTTTAAAAAGGTTAGTTAATATCCGTAAATTCTCACACGTGCCTATGCAGAAGCTAGCAGTCACTAAAAAAATGCAAACTGCATGGCTGTACGGTTTTTTAACCACTTGCCTGATTCTTTCAAACAATTTCCTCTTATGAGATTAAAGAAAGCTTTATTTGACATGCTTCTAGACAAGTTGTATTATAAGACGAATTACCACTTGACTGAGAAATTTAACTAACTTATTTTCTGTATTTTTAGGTATTTGAATTGTTTGACATTTAATTTATTTATATGACATTTATTTTTATTATTAATTTTAATTGTGACAAGTACTTCATTTTTTACTAACATTATTACTATTTTTGACATGTTATAATGAATTAAATGTTTCCATAATGTAATGAATTTGAGTATTTCCAAGTTAACTCTAATGAAATGAAAGTTTATGTGTTTCTATCGCTTCGGTTTAATAATTTAAAATTAACTTAACTTACAAAATTTTTTTTCACGTCAATCTTGGCAGAATATGTTGATAAGTTTTGATTTTAACACCTATATGTAATTATGTGTTGTATGTACCTACCTTATTCTTGCAAAATAAAAATGATTATGATTATGATTACTCAAAATGACAATTTGTTATCACGTACCTTGAGGCGCCTAAAATAAGGATTATAATTCTTAAACACGAAAGTCAACAACATTAAAACTTTATGGCTTTAAGCGTTGGCAGTATGTGGACCCAGGCGAGACATTATCATTTCGGTAATTAGAAAATGAATGAATAAAAAGAATCTTATCTTTCACTAACTCTTTGCAATCTTAACACTGGTAAAAACTATTCAGAAATCCCAATTCTGATATACAAACATCGCCAAACGGACTTCGTGAAATAGAACATCTATGTAACGCGCTTTAGTTAGCGCTTCACTTAAAAGATTTTATGAAATCTTTGTCAATAATTATCGCTAACTTCTAAAGCACTAATTATTACTATCAGAGGTTGCAACTAATGGTGAGCGAAGGAATCGCGCGTGGCTACGTCCGGCCACTTTCGCGCGTGGTGTACCCGGCTGGAGAAGTGACGCGCGCGCTGCGCCTGCAAGCCGGCAGCAAGCATTTTGGCAGAGTCCTACTTCACGTGCAAGATAATACTATATCTTACACCAACACCAAGTACGTACTAATCACATACCTTCGCTTGTAACCAAGTAAATATTCTGAGGGTTAGGAATTATTAATGAGAACTGGCGTTATAATTTGTTTTCGGGAAAATTCCCCAACAAAACTAGAATACAGTATAGGTTCATGATACAGATGGGATAATGTGATACATCTATACTATCCTTATTTGGTGGTTACTATGTAATTCCCCCAAAATAAAAGTCTTGATCGTTATTTATTCTGATCCTCGTCTTGATACCTACGTTATTTACTTATTCTAATCTATCCATACTAAGTAAGTATTTATAAATTTACATGGAAGATACTTCAAGTACTTTTTAATTTAATTTTTTTTAATCTGAGTGATTGTAGGTATAGGTCCCCGTACTTCGAGAATATAATGGATAGCAAAAAGTCTATCGAATTTGGACTCGTTATGACATATGTCTTAGGATATTTAATGGTAATGTGATCGTGTTTCCAGAGTTTTTACGATGCTCATTAAAGCTGAATTATTTTAAGTTGAATTTACTTTTTTACTCTGTTTCAGAATAAACTGCTCCGCTAATAGACTACAGCTTCTGCTGTTAGATAAGGAGGCTTTGGGATTGCAATTGGCAGATAGGTTGATATGCCGCGGTGCCAAAAAACTGGTACTGAAATGTCCCAATAAGACAAACCGCATATTGTACAAACTGAGGTAAAAATCTTACCAATAATATTATAGGCTGAAGTAGTTACACACCAAACGATGTATAGTAGTGGCATTAGTAGCCCCCCTTATATTATTATCATGTTTTGATTGCCTGCTAAGCTAAAAGTAACTAAATTCCGCATAATTTCAATGTCTATTTTTAATTTATAGGTGCTGGGAAAAACAAGGTGTTCAATGTACAGTATCGTACGGAAATGTTTGGAGTAAGAACATTTTCAACCTTTTGAACGATAAGAGCATTGACGAACTTGAAGGAATATATTGCGTTTTAAATTCGAATATACAAAGCGAAAATGTTTTACAAAGCTTGGAAAATTTAACGTCTATGATTCGAAGCTCGAATTCCGCTCTAAGGTATTAACAAGTTACGATGTTTTAGTTGGTACCTAAGGTTTGTTCGTTTTTTCTGATAATCATAATTTTATTTGCAGATATTTTGCTTTAATTGATCTTAGGAAAGGCGAAAGTGAGCGAATAAATCTCACGAAACCTTGTGAAATATTTAAGACTATCAAATTATTATCACCATTGAACGAAGTAAGTACCTTGGTAGAAAAGACTGACGATTTTGCTCGAGCAATAATTTACTATATGTATTACACTTGGTATTGGTTTTAAGTGGAGTTTATTGAACATAATTTATAATTAATGTAATTTATTATCCATACAGTTTGACAACGTATTTAATAAAGGGTTTATTACAATAAACAATGCGGTTAATACTATAGAAAAAGCGTTATGCTACCAGGAACGCTTTATAGAAGTGCATAGTACACAAAAAGCTAGATGCAACTTATTACAGGACGTGGCTGATTTAGCAGGTAATTATAGTTCCTATATGATATTCGCTAGTAAAGAGATTGTGTGAGTGATCTTTTTTGTGAATTCTGTAGATGCGATAAATTCTAGTTTGTACCTATATATAGGTATTATATATATAGTACTAATCCTCAATATTTATTAGATATAGCCATTCCGCATGATGTATCACAACAAGCAACACTGAAAGACTTGGGATTGAACATTGCAAAATCACATATTATTTGGGCTAGTTTGTATGACGATTACAATATATCACTAGAAGAGAGTAATATACCATTATTAACAATCAAAAAGTAAGTATATTCATTGCATTAATGTCTACATCAGTTAATTTATTAGCGTTTGATTATAATAAAATATTTAAAAATTAGCAGTAGGTTAGTATATCTTAGAATTAATTAATTAAAAAGAAAAAGTTTAAGTTTATAAACATTTGATCAAAACCTATGAATCTTATTGAAGTATCAAAAAACCTTACAGAATACGTGAATTAGAAGATGGAATTTTTAAAAAAGGTTCTTCTGAAACTGAAGATTTAAAAACTTTCTTCTCATACGTTGAGCAAGATCCTATCCAAGCCACCGCGGACATAGTAATATTGCCAACTTTAACTACATCTGCTAATTTGGTAAGAACCTTATTGATTGAATAGAATTTTATATTTTCATGTACCGGTAACAAATAAATGACAGAGATAAATTAATGTTACAGCGAGGAGATGAATACGACATTGGCCAAACGTTCCTGGTCATAATACCGGGCGTAGAAGGACTTCACATGCGATTCCATGAATTGAGTGAGCGGCTCAAATTACCCGCAATCGTACTGCAGCCAGGCTTCGACAGACCTCATGAGACAATTCAAGAAATAGCGAAAAGATACGTTGAGGTCAGTTACTATGCCCGCGACTTCGTCCGCGTGGTTTTAGTTTTTTTGATTCCCGCGGGATCTCCTTAATTTTCCGGGATAGCTTATGTCACTCTCCAGATCCTCAACTATGTCCATGTTAAAAATCACGTCGATCCGTTGCTCCGTTGCGGCGTTGATTGCCAATTTTCATTTATCTAACTTCAAAAACAAAGGACTTTCATACAAACTTCCAACCCCCATTTCAACCCCTCAGGGATGAATTTTCTCAAAACCCTTTCTTAACTGATGTCTACACCATGGAAGGAACCTACCTTCCAAATTTCAAGTCTGTATGCTTTGTAGTTCCTAAGATATCGTGATTAGTCAGTGAGTGAGTGAATGAGTGGTATTTCGCTTTTATATATATAGAAGATATATAGAAGATTCTATAGATAGAATTTTAGATATAATTTTATTCTTTTAACTCTTTATCCTTCTTTAAAACGTTTTCACTACAATTAAGGAATTTTATTCTAGATACTTCAAAAAAAGACTCAACAGAAGGGACGCTTTTATCTTCTTGGATATGAAAGTGGAGTTTTGGTTGCGCTGGAAATGGCTGCAATTCTTGAAGAGCAGGGTAATTGTTTTTTTTAATTTACTTTACTTTGCAATTATAATATGCCTTTATAGAAGTAGTACCTAGTATAACAAATTTCCTTTGCAGGATTAACTGGTACAATATTTTGTTTCGGCGGTGCACCAGAAGAAGTTCAAGCTACATTTGATGCAAAATTAGCTGATTTTAAAACAGAAGAATCGCTGCGACTTGCAGTGGCACGTCACATGTTTACTTTATTAATCAATGATAAAAACTTGGAAGACATTGAGTACGTGCTGAACAGCGACTGTACTTGGACAGAAAAAATACATTTGTGTGTGCAGAAACTTCTGGGACGCTTTAACCACTCGATTCAGTATGTTCAAGAGCTTATTGAAGCGGCGTACGCAAGAATAGTACAAGTACGACGTTATAATTCAGAACCACGACCTCTTCGCTCCCTCCTAGTATTTATTCGGACATTGTCATCTGCGTTTAATAAAGTTTCTTTAGAAAGTCACTCGCAACAACAAGTCGTGGAATACGATTTGGAATCGTCTCTAGCTTTTGCAACCCAAGATTTGCGTTGTCCTGCTATTGTTAACCGTCATCTAGACAACGATGTTCAAGAAGAGTTTGATAAAAAAAGCTTATGCGCAACTTACATCATAAATCCTGATTCTTTCATGACGACTGATATCCAATATGATTAGAATACTTATTGTTATATTCAATCTATAGTTTATAATCTATAGTCTATGTATTCTTTACTTTTTATTTTTAAAATAATTTATTTTGTGATGATGTAATTATTTTATGGATTTAATAAATAATAGGTACTCTGCGTTTGGATAAATTATTCTTTTTCCTTTCAATTCCTATTCCTATTTCTTAAAACCCTGTGGGATATGGAAAATAAATTTTTGGCGGTGTTTCTATGATACTACCAAGTACTAAAGTAGTTTCTATGATAATATCTAAGTACAAGAGTAGATATTTAGGTAATTTTCTTCAAAATAATGAATCATTCCATCAGCAATAAATGCACCAAGACTCGGAGAAGATTTTTGATCCGTTATATCTGTACTTCTTACTAAAACTAGCAGATGCCCGCGACTTCGTCCGCGTAGTTTAAGTTTTTTTCCTCACAGGTGTTCCTTAATTTTCCGGTATAAAAAGTAGCCTATACCACTCTTCAGGTCCTTAACTACCCGTGCAAAATACCCGTTGCTCTGTTGCGGCGTGATTGAAGGACCAACTCTCTATTTCACCCCTTTGGGGGTAGAGTTTTCAAAAACTGTGAAACACATATTTCTTTGTTTTCAATCGGTAGCTCACATATCTAGTTTCATGGCTATAACTTAGGAAATGAAGGACTTTCATACAAATTTCCGACCCCTATTTTACCCCTTCGGGGATGATAATGTTAAAAACTGTGACATACGTACTTTATTTTTTGTTACCGAAAGCCAAAATACCAAGATTCGTTTAAAATATCTTGAGAAATGAAGGCCTTTCATACCAACTTCCATCCCCTATTTCACCCCTTTGGGGGTCGAATTTTCAAAAACGGTGAAATACGTATTTCTTAATTTTCAACTCTTAGCTCATATACTTACCAAGTTTCATGGCTATAGCTTTCATACAAATTTTCAACCCCTATTTTACCACTTTAGGGGTTAAATTCTGAAAAACTGTGACACACGTAATTCTTTATTGTTTAACGAAAGCCAATATACCCAGTATCGTTTATATAACTTGAGAATATCTTGAGAAATTAAGGATTTTCATACAAATTCTCAACCCCTATTTCACCCCTTCGGGGGTGGAATTTTGAGAAACTGTGAAAGACATATGTTTTCATTTTCAACCCGCAGCTCAAATATCAAGTTTCATGGCTATAACTTGAGAAATTAAGGACTTTCATACAAACTTTCAACCCCTATTTTACCCCTTCGGGGGTAGAATTTCGGGATAAAAAGTATCCTATGTCCTACCTCGTAGTATGGGCTCAAATCCTGCCAAGTTTCGTTTGAATTCATTCAGTAGTTTCGGCGTGATGCGCGGCCAAGATACAGACAGACAGACAGACAGACAAAAATGAAAAAAATTACAGATTTGGCTTCAGTATCGAATAATGAGTGCCCTCCAAAAAAAATTTTCAAAATATCTTCAATGTACAGAATTGGACCTGTTACAGTTTTATTTTATGTATTGATTGATTGATGATGCGAAAGTTTGGATGGATGTATGGATGTATAAAGATAAAGATAAAGATAAAGATAAAGATAAAGATAAAGATAAATTTATTTCATAAAATATACAGTGTGGGACAACTAAATAACATTTATAGCCTTACACCTAGGATAAAACTAATATAATTAACAATAATCTAAATATTATTGTGCACCTGTTTTCCGAACTAGTTAAAACTGTGTCTCGGAAAACAGGGCTTCCAACTCGAGACATAAGCAAAATTACAACATAGATGTATGGATGTTTGTTACTCAATCGCGCCCCAACGGCTGAATGGATCAGGCTGAAATTTGGCACAGACATAGATTATGGTCTGGAATAGCACATAGGCCAATTTCTATCCCGGAAAATTGAAGAGTTCCCGCGGGAACCAAATAACCTCAAACCACGCAGACGAAGTCGCGGGCATTCGCTAGTAATATTATAAATGCGAAAGTTTGGATGTATGGATGGATGTTTGTGACTCAATCACGCCCCAACGGCTGAACGGATCTGGATGAAATTTGGCACAAAGATAGATTATAGTCTGGAAAAACAAATAGGCTACTTTTTATCCCGGAAAATTTAAGAGTTCCCGCGGAAACAGTCCGTTATTTGCACATACTCCAATATCAATTCTTATTAATACGTTCTACGTATACAAATAATAATTCTTCAAGCTACAACTAGGTCCGTAAATTATCATTCGGTTTAATATTCTGTTCATATTCTTTGTCCGGATTTGGTCAATTTGCAAATGGAAACCCTAAACTAATTATGTGTGTTAAGACCGACCACACATTCAATGTGTTTTGCTGACGCTGCTGTTTCCATTGAAATGCTAACTTAAAAATGTCGCAGTCTCGATACGGGTAACATGTGTCAGTTGGTGGCGATTATCTCATTCGTGGTGGTTGGTATTTATTTTATTTTATCATCTTAATTGTACAATGTTTCTTGCAAATAAACGATTGATTGATTGATTGATTTATTATTTTATCCACTACAAGTTAGCCCTTTACTGCGATCTCACCTGATGGTAAGTGATGATGCAGTCTAAGATGGTAGCGGGCTAACCTGTTAGGCATGGCAGTTATATTAAACCCATACCCCTGTTCTGTTTCTACACGGCATCGTACCGGAACGCTAAATCGCTTGGCGGCACGTCTTTGCCGGTAGGGTGGTAACTAGCCACGGCCGAAGCCTCCCACCAGGCCAGACCAGGGAAAATTCTGAAATTATAAATTCCCAAATTGACCCTGCCGGGGATCGATCCCGGGACCTCCGCACGTTAAGACAACGACGCTCAACACTGCGCCACGGAGGTCATCAAATAAAGGCATTAATATGTAGGTAGGTATAATATATAGGTAGGTATTAATTATTGCTGTTAAAATTTTCAGTGATTTGGTGACCTTGACGTAAACAAGCACGTCCTTGAACTCGTGACAATAGTTAGTCACTTCCTTAGATATCGCGATATTACCTAATAGTGAAATTATTCAGAAAACAGAAGCAATCTATAGTTTTAATTTGATAAGTCCATAACCACGATGATCAGTGATCTGTAGGGGAGACCGGGGTAGGATGGGATACTTAAGAGAAAAAACGTCATAATATGAAAATCAAACTGTTTATTAAAAATCTCTTACAGCAAAAGCAACACTTACATTTTAAATTAACATAATCATAATCTTTTATGGCGCTAAATCATATTTTTTTTTGGCATATAGGAACTAAATGGCACATGTCAAATATCCCGTCTTGCCCTATGATCGGGGCAAAATGGGAAACGCTATGGGGCATAATGAGTACACATTTTAATCTGGTTGGCAACATTCACTTGTATGTGGCTCTTCACTGTCATCGTCTACACCTGCACAGGAATTATGGGCCCAGCCATGGCACATGCTACAAATAAACCATCCTTCAGTGGACTGTGAATATAAGGGTTATATTTCGTTAGTTTTACACTACTACAACAAGTATGTGGTAAAATGCTACAATAGCACTGATACTTACCTTGGTGCCTATCGAATCAAAACAGATAACTTCGTAAAAATCCTCCAAAAACTGACTTTTCTAGACGCGCAGCCGGCTCTGTTGTGTTCACCATTCACGCACAAAAGCACATTTCCCGTCCTGCCCCGAGCTTCGTCTTGCCCCGGTCTCCCCTACTTTTTACAATTTTAATGACGATTTTGATTGAACGTAGGTATAACGATTTTATAATGAGGTCTTACACTTTTTAGCATTAACTATACTTAATTAATTCTATGGTACTTTTAGATACGTTTTTGTTAAATACTACAGACTTCAAGACTATTTAGCGGATCTCCAGCTTTACGTTTGCAATAAATTTAATTGATGGCATTATACCCCGCGTAATATTTCAGCAATTTCTTCTCACCATTTTTTTCCTACAATTCGTGCAATTTATATTAATTATTTTCAGTTGGCGCTTGCTGAGTGTGTTCCTTCACCACTTCGAGTAACCATTGATTGCACATCAGAAGAGGTGAGACCGATTGATCCCTTTTATTATCATAACTAGACGATGCCCGCGACTTCGTCCGCGTGGATTGAGGTTTTTTGATTCCCGGGGGAACTCTTCAATTTTCCGAGAGAAAAAGTATCTCTGTACCAAACTTCTTATCTGTATCAAAATTTCTCTTCTGTATCTAAATCGGTTAAACAGTTGGGCCGTGAAAGCATAGCAGACAGACACACTTTCGCATTTATAATATTAGTATGGATTGGAAACAAACTTGGAGTCATGCTGTATAATAATTCATCCCTACTATAATCCATATCCATACTAATATTATAAATGCGAAAGTGTGTCTGTCTGTCTGTCTGTCTGCTACGCTTTCACGGCCCATCTAATCGACCGATTTTGATGAAATTTGGTACAGGGATAGGTTGTATCCCGGGGAAGGACATAGGCTACTTTTTATCCCGGAAAATTCAAAGGTTCCCGCGGGAATCAAAAAATGTATCTGTTCAACCGATTTTAATGAAATTTGGTACAGGGGTAGGTTGTATCCCGGGAAAAGACATAGGCAACTTTTTATCCCGGAAAATTCAAGAGTTCCCGCGGGAGTCGAAAAAACTTGGTCTACGCGGGCGAAGTCGTGGGAATCATCAAATATTTGGCAGAGATATAGATTATATTTTATAGTCTGGAATAACACATACGGCTACTTTTTATCCCGGAAAATTAAAGAGTTCCCGCGGGAACCGAAAAACCTCAATCCACGCGGACGAAGTCGCGGGTATTAGCTAGTTATTGATAAATTGACAAAGACATTTGCCGATTGATTAGATATAAACATATTATTATTTTGTAAATAATTAATTACACAATTTTTACTTTTGTATTTTGTTATACTTACATTAATAAACTGATATTGTAGAATATGCTGTTTTTATCTGTTTTGACTTTTGGTATTGTCCAACTTTTGACTATATTTATGCCTATATATTTATAACTTGCACAGTTTCCTACTTATCGTTTGCCATCTACTAAAACTGACCATCAAAGGTAATTTTGCTATCGACAGAAAAGTATTAAGTAGGTAAAATTTTGCATCCTTTGCCCTTACGTTAAAAAAAACTGTTGTTAAAAATTCATGAAAAGCCAAGGTAACAATTTATTGTATGTAAATTAACAAAAATCAAATGCAAAGTATTCACATGTATGCATAAAAATTCTTTCCAAAAAACCGACTTCCAATGCCACTGTAAAGTAAAAAATAATTTTTCTACACACTACGAGTATGTTGAAGTCGGGCGAGCCTGACGCGTCAACTATGCCTATCTTTGTTATAATAAATCAAAATTGTTTTTTACTTTACAGTGGCATTGGAAGTTGGTTTTTTGGAAAGAATTTTTATTTTTAACTTTTTAGTATACTCTTAATCCCTACGGCTTAGGAGTGAAGTACCATGCAGAGTAATGCAACATCAGAGTTGAGGAGTTGGGACTTGGGTTTAAGTATGAAGTCGTTGCTTGACACCTACAATATTAATTCATCATAAAAAAATCCTAAATCGCTATTTTTAAGGAGTTCTGTACCCTGCAGCATCAGGGTTGAGGAGTTGGGACTCAGAGTTATATCGTATACACGTGACTTGATACCTACTATATGAATTCACCATCAAAATTTCCTAACTCACTAGTTTTGAGGACTTCATGTAGTACGGTACACCTTCAGCATCAGGATTGAGGATTTGGAGTCAGAAATTTTTATGGGACCACCTCGCGAGCTTCCTCTAACCACTGAAAAAATATTGTTCAAATCAGTTTAGAAATATATGCACCGACATACATTAAAAAAAAACATACGCGTCGAATTGAGAACCTCAGCTTCCTTTTTTGGAAATCGGTTAAAAAGCATATATGTAGTTAAATTACGATTATGCATCAGTGATATCGAGCTACGACGCGAGGAATTTGTATTTTGTCCGCCTTTCTGTCCGTTTATAAGATAATATTATATTATTTATTTTATTCTTTTTTTGTCCACTACAAGTTAGCCCATGACTGCGATCTCATCGATCTGCGATCTGCGATCTCCTGGCAGTCTAAGATGGTAGCGGGCTAACCTGTTATGTTAGTGGTATGGCAGTTATATTTCAAAAATTAGCTCCATAAATTCCAATACTCAATACGTTTATAATAACCAAAGCAGAAATAGATTACTTTCGTCGATAATTTAATATAAAAAATTCTTTTTAAACAACCGACTTCAAACTCCCGCGCCAACTTTACAACAACAAGCACACGCTATACAAAGTACTTATTTTATTGTTGATATTTTAAAAACCGCTCGACCGATTTCGATAAAATTTATATGGGACCACATGGAAAGTATGCCCTTTCAAATAAAAAAAGATCATCCAAATCGGTCCACCCAGTCAAAAGTTCTGAGGTAACAAACATACAAAAAAAAAAAAAACAGTCGAATTGAGAACCTCCTTCTTTTTTTGAAGTTGGTTGAAAATTGATTGATCTACTATGCAAGTCTTTTTATATGTCTGTACATATACATAGACTCTTTCTGTATTTGGTCTCAGAGGATCCTTATATTCTCACATTTTGTATTAAATGTCATAAAATATAGGTATGAATGTTAAAAAAGCCCATGTTTTTTAGGCCCATCTTTTCAACCGATTTTGAGGAAAGAGATATAGTTTATCCTAGGGAATTACATAGGCTAGTTTTATCCCGGAAAATGAAGGAGTTACCGCCGGAATAAATAAAAAACACCACGCGAACGAAGCGAATTTTTTAAGGAACACTTTGTAATACATACTGAATACTCATGTATTATTATATAAACGTAAATATTTAAATCGCTTATTAAAATGTTAATAATATACGATGGTGGAAAACTTGAAAGAAAATCATTCTAGGTACCTAATACCTATATATAAAGCAAATAAAAAAATAAAATCCATTTCAGTGTAGTGCATTGCGGTAGGTTAAGGAAGTTTTACAGTCTTTGCAGAATAAAATTTTGGTTTAAGAAATAAACTAGGTAAGTAAGAAGGAGTGGATTTTAAGCACTTTATGGCATAAGGGCGGTCATAATTAATATTACAAATACAAATAGGTACTTTATTTTTCAACAATGCTTTTAAAGGTAACAAGATTAATAGGTGTAGAATCTTATTAAAACCAATTATTTTTTTTGGTTTAGCGATATGACTCATGTATTAATATATACTAGATCGTTCAATAAGTCCCGAGACTAACTTGGAAATGGCGTATATATTAAAAAATCTTTTGATTTTTAAAAAGTACTAGCCTTCAATAAAAGATATATTGTGTAACATTTTGGAAAAATGGAACATTAAAATATTGATTTTGCAGACATTTAAGTGACGTTACGCTTGTAGTTTCGATACAATGGAAAAAAAACGAGTTTCGCGTGTTGATAAAACATTGTTTTTAATGGGAAAAAATACCGTCGAAGCACAGCAATGGCTTATAAAATGTTATGCGGGATCAGCTCCCTCTAAAGCAACCATTTGTCGGTGGTATGCCGACTTCAAACGCGGTCGCATGGACACAAAAGATGGGGAACGCTCAGGTCGTCCAAATGAAGCAGCGACTCAACAAAATATCAACCAAGTCCTCAAAATCGTAATGGAAGATCGGAAGATAAAAGTGCGCGAGATAGCCGATATAGTGAAGATTTCAGCTGGTAGTGTTTTCACTATTTTACATAAACATTTGGCCATGAAAAAGCTTTTTTCCAAGTGGGTGCCGCGTTTGCTTACAACAGCTGATCAAAAGGAACAACGTATCAATGATTCAGAGCGATGTAACGCCCCCTCCCTACTACTTAGTAGTTCCTGCGTGGAGGTAGGCGCGAGGGTGTTAAGCCCTCGCAGACACACCAGCACAGGGGTGCGTGAAGTAGAGGAGGCGTTAGCAGACTGTAGCTGGTCAACGGGTCAGAGGGGATTCCAGTGGAATGTAATGAAAGATCGACTCTGAAAGTTAATTAGAATATTTAATCAAGAATAACAAAAGAGTGTGTAAAAGTACGAGTCTTTCCTATCATGCCTAAAGTTATGACACAAGTTCTTATAGTTAGGTATATTTACTTAGGTACATAACAATTTATTTGCCCTGTACCTTTAGTGCCTGAATGCGGGCTTGTCCGGCTAGCACCAGCAGCGTGTCTCTGTCTCGGGGCTGAATTCACCCCTTATCACGCACCTTACAAAACCACATTCAGGAACACAAAACTTTTGCAAACCATCAATTCACTATTTAGACTATGTACTGCACGATACTAGTTAAGGCTACATTCATATAAAGTACGACCTGAAGGGGAAACGATGCCGCTGCTGACGTCACCACGCCATCCTCAGTCCTTGGTCTTCTGGATTTGTCTAACGACGGGGCGGCCCGACAAGTGAGTATTTATTTACATTAAGATCTCGCCGGCCTTGAACCCACGGTCAGATTTTGGGTCATTTTTTTTTTAATTTTAAGAAAAAGGAAACAGCTACTAAGGGCATAATATACTATGAGTAATTTAACTGCTATTGGTTACCTAATCCGCCATGCATAATTTCCGCTGATAAATATTTTTGTACTGTTTTGTTTTGTTTTCCCGTGTCCTTCTGAAAGAAGGAGAAAAAAAACACAAATTAGAAATTTTCCGCTGAGCTTAAAGATTTGTGAATCCCTAAGCACGCTTTATTCTATAATATTTACCCAAAATACTGGAAAGGAACTCCTCTCCCAACCACATGTGTTGTTGTATTTTCTTATTGATCTGCAACAATTAAACGACCTATTCAGACCTGCTCTGACCTCCGGTTAACCTAGTCAAACGATGCGTTTGTACATACCATTTCCAGCCAGCAGAGCAATTAGGATTTATGTATTTTATCCGACTGGGAAGCCATTTTAGCTTCCTCCATTTCTTGGCCGTACTCCCGGCAGCAATCACTCTTGGAGCACTTCAGAGTAGGAAAGGGGTTTACGCGCCCCTTCAGCCGGCTTTAAAGCCCCACGAATCGGAAACTTAATTGAATGAAACGTATAGCCCTGCGATAGCAATTTGGCCTTTATTCTCCAAAATATCACAATTCACCACACTAAAATTCTGCGTCACACATTTTTGCTATCATAAACCACAAATGCATCTGTCATTCAATCACTTTCATTTCCAACCATAGATCCCTAATTGTCTTTGGATCGTTCGATATTGTTCAAACAAAAGCCAAAAGAATGCTAATTTTATTTCTATTATTTTCCTACAACAAATAATGAACCAAATTAATTTATTTAAATGAATGTTAAATACGACAAAATAATTTCTGCTCCTAAGAATATGTCTATTGTCAAAGTGACAACCAGTGTCACAACTAGTGTCAATAGATGGCGCTAGTTGTATTAAATTTTACGAATTTGTGTTAAACAAAAGGTAATGTACCATTTGGCGCTGATGAATCGCAATAAAAAGGATTTTTTACGTCGGTATGTGACAATGGATGAAACATGGATACACCATTTTACTCCGGAATCCAATCGGCAGTCAGCGGAGTGAAGAGCGGCTGGTGAAAGCCGCCCGAAACGGCCAAAGACTCAGAAATCGGCCGGTAAGGTTATGGCGTCTATATTTTGGGATGCGCGTGGAATACCTTTTCATCGACTACCTTGAAAAGGGGCAAAATATAAATAGTGACTATTACATGTGCTTATTGGAGCGATTGAAGTACGAAATCGCGGATAAACAGCCTCAAATGAACAAAAAGAAAGTGGTGTTTCACCAGGACAAAGCGCCTTGTCACAAGTCTGTGAGAACGATGGCCAAAATTAATGAATTGGGCTTTGAATTGCTTCCGCAGATCTCAAAAAAATGCTCGAGGGTAAGAAATTTGACTCAAATAGTGAAGTTATCAGAGCAACGGAGGCTTATTTTGAAGCCAAAGACAAATCGTTCTACACGCATGGGATAGAAAAGTTAGAAAAGCGTTGGAGTGACTGTATCGCTCTTGGAGGAGACTACGTTGATGAATAAAAAATAATTTTATAAAAAAAACCTTGTTTTAGTACTTAGTCTCGGGACTTATTGAACCACGTGTTATATAGCTGTTCGTGCTGATTCACTCACTGATTGATCACCTCTCCTGGAAAATTTTGTATGAAAATTTTTTTTTTACTTATCGTTTCGTATAGAAGATAAAAATTCATTCAGAGGAAAAATGATGATTGAGGATTTCGAAGACGTACGAAGAGCACAGCCAGGATATTGAAGATAGGTGGGGGGTGCTTGACCAAATGTCACTCGAAACTTCATCCAATTGACAGTAAGCTGAAAAAAACATTCAAAATAGCGGACTTAAGATGGCCACCATACAAATTCGCCGCTGGCTATCTCGGAGAGTATAATAGATGGATGAGTGGTTTCTTGGCAAAAGATAATCAAGACTTGAAGTTCTACTTGATAAACTGGAAAAAAATTCAAGATGGCGGAATTTATTTTTCCATAGAAAATGTATGGCGAATATTGAAGAGGCTACAAGTGTAGAACTATGCAAGACTTTGATGCGGTTCCTTTTCAAAATTTGTTTTTAAAGAAGAACTCTCCATAATTTTTCGGAGAAAAAAATATACCTACTTAAGGAGAGCGATGATGATCGAGGCTTTGAAAGATGGGTGAGGAGCACGGCCAAAATTTCATAGGTGTCTATTTCAGAAAGTATACTAGATGGAAGAGTGGAAGTAGGAAATATGCATGACTTTGATATGTTTGTTTTACAAGAATTGTCGGTTTGCCGTTAGGAAAGCCAAGATGGCGAAGTTCAATTGCACCCAGAGGTACCCGATCGTCAGCGGTATGATATCGATACTGATCAACTAAGGAAGGTTTCTTTGTGTTTTTACTTCAACACTGTATGCATGTCTGGAAAGTTTTATTTTACATTTAAAGGCCCTTTTAGATTCTTAGGGGGGTCTCTGTTTTTTGTTTTCCTTTGAGAATTTTTTTACGTCCGTCGGACACTTGGCACAGTGGCGCTTCCACTGTGCTCGCTAGCATAGCAGTGTGTTGTTTACTTCAGAACACGTAGGCAGTAAACACTAGGATGAAGGAGAGCAAGTAAGTAGACAGTGGGCCGCGCGGTCTACTACGCGGTCCGCTTCAGCGGGCCGCGCATCAACGCGCCATACTAGTCCCTTATATGCTTATTGTTTTATTATTGTCATATTCGAGTACTCCGAGAGGCGAGAGTGGTCAAAAACATGGCGAGAATCTATCATGTGGGCGAGCAGTTACTAAATATATTACTGATTGCATTCTGCTTCTCGAGCTTTTAACTGCTCTGATGCAGTTATCCCGCTCGTAGCATCTGTAGTTAATTGTCAACTACTCCAGTTGGCAATTTAAATGGCAAGTTTTTGGATAAACTGATGAATCTTCCCCGAAACATCCGTGTCGGAGGAGAACGATAGAATGTTCGAACTTGGAATGTCTTGTAGTGTGTGCCCTCCGTATAGATAAAAGTGAATGACGCGGAATTCGTGTCCGCCAGATATTGTGTGTGTTCGCTCTAAGTAGATTGCAATAGCAAAAATTAAAACCATTCGGTAAAACTGAAAGATTTGTAACTTCAACAAGCTTTTTAATTGATGACATTTAAATATTGTTACCTTGCAGATGATATGGCACCTACCCTAAAAAACGATTCATTAATAGTGGAGGGAAGCGAAACCGACTATGGATCCGATGAGAGGATTGTCATATCCGGGATGTCGGGCTCATTCCCAGATTGCAATAGTGTAAAGGACCTATCAGATATTCTGTATAACAAGGTAAATATTACCTAACGGCGAAGTGGCGGTGGGCTAAACAGGCAGCCGAGCAGCGAATTGCGAATTGAAATTGCGAATGTGACTTTGATTGTTTGTTTGTTTGTTAGGTTTTGTCCCGGGAAATTACGAGGGGTTACTTTTTATCACGGAAAATCAAGAAGTTAAACCACGTGAACGATTAACGAAGTCGAGCCATCAATCAGCTAGTATTTCAATTTCATTTTTTTCAATTTAGCTATTTATAATATACTTAAATAGAAATAATAACAAAAGACCCACGAAACAAAAAGTGAACATAAAATAAACATAAAAGTTGAACTTACGTCATAATTTGGCCATTTGCGTTCTCTCCGTCAGGTCTGTTACTCCTGACTACTTAGTTCCTGTACCTATTTAGGATATCATTCCCAATTCCCGCGGGGCTCATGGCTTATGAAGTACAGCCTGTTTTATTCATAGATGACACATATCTAACTCAATTTTTTAACTCCTTTCATTATAACAACTCACAAAAACTCCAAATAAGACAATAATATGAAATAATTTGTGTGTACGTTGTATTTACTTTTTCTTGTCTCTTTCTTGTAGGTAAGGTTAGGGTTCGACATAAACAATCAAGTATATGGGGTATAAGTGGGTTTATATGCCAAACAGATTACAATCTACCGTAAAATAATGCGTTAAATTGTAATCTGTCGACAGTTTACAATTTCGCTAGTTATATTACAATCTTACGGTGACAGATACATATTACTATGCGCATCCTGCAAGAAGAGAAACGAGCATTGCATATTGAGCGTATTATTAGTCCTATTAAATAAAACCTCTAATGCCCATAGATAAATCCAATCAGCAACGCGAACAGGCGCTGGAAGTACGACCACCCTGAAGTAGCACAGTACACGGGCAAAGTACCTGAGCTCGATTTGTTCGATGCGCAGTTCTTCAAAGTGTACTACCGTCTCAGCCATAACATGGAACCGATGGCTCGCAAGCTGTTAGAAAAGACATTTGAAGCTATCTATGACGCTGGTGAGAGTTATGCTTTTTTAGTTTCGATGGTTTGGTACCAGAGTAGTTGTAAGTACCTAAAGCTTTCCATCAAAATCAAGTTTTTCATTGCCCAGAGTGTTTACTTGTTTCAGCATAATACGTTTTACTAGAGTAACTAGTCTAGTTTTTTTTTAATATATTTTGGTTATACCCACTAGGATATACCCATAGATATTGTATTACAGTCCGCGAGACATAAGCTCAGCATTCCATTTGTGCGAGAGTCTTTGATACCAGTAAATTAGTTATAAGTACGGTCTTGTGTGCGAAATTTTCATTGGATTCATGTTCTTTTAAATACACCTACTTACAGGTGTCTGCCCGGAAGAGCTTTCTGGAAAGAAAGTTGGTGTCTACGTCGGCAACGGCAGTGCCGAAACTGAAATTGCTATTTTTGAGCATGGTCTGACTAAAGGAGTTGGTTTAACAGGGTTCGTATAGTTACAATTAAACTATTGTTATAATAATTGGTACACTGCAGACGCATGCATTATTACGAGGATAGGAACTAAAATTCTACATCAATATTACGAGGGCACGCGACTGCCGAACATACTGTTCTCACGAATTAAAAAAATAAAATAAAATAAAATATATATTTATTAACAATACACAGGTTAGTCAATTTAACTTTGGTCTCCGTTCTAGGGAACCTGTATCGCGGAGACCGTATTATGATTAAATACCCAAAATTAGACTTAACCGAGAACTGACTAGGGCAAAATAGATGAATTTTAAAAATTTAAGTGAATTTGAGATAAGTTTGCATTATGGGTATACATACACGTGAGCATGAGTATAAATATAACAAGAGTAAAATAATGTTAACTGTAAACGTATACCTGTACATATAATACTTTAATATATATATATAGCTGCTCGTTCTGATTGACTCACTCATTGATCACCTCTCCTGTAAAATTTTGTATGAAAAATTTTTTTTACTCGTTTCGTATAGAAGACCAAAATTCATTCAGAGGAAAAATACGGAGAGAGCTGATGATTAAGGATTTCGAAGACGGATGAAGAGCACAGCCAGGGTATTGAAGATAGGTGCGGGGTGCTCGACCAAATGTCACTCGGAACTTCATCCAATAATTGACAGTGAGCTGAAAAAAATTTCAAAATGGCGGATTTAAGATTGCTGCCATACAAATTTCGTCGGTGTCTATCTCGGAGAGTATAAGAGTTGGAGGAGTGGTTTCTTGGCAAAAGATGATCAGGACATGAAGGTCTACTTGATGAACAGGAAAAAAATTCAAGATGGCGGAATTTATTTTTCCATAGAAAATGTATGGCGAATATTGAAGAGGCTACAATTTAGAGTTGAACTATGCGAGACTTTGATGCGGTTCCTTTTCAAAATTTGTTTTTAAAGAAGAACTCTCCATAAATTTTCGGAGAAAAAAATATACTTATGGAGAGCGATGATGATCGAGGGTTTAAAAGATGGGTGAGGAGCACGGCCAAAATTTCATAGGTGTCTATTTCAGAAAGTATGCTAGATGGAAGAGTGGAAGTAAGAAATATGCATGACTTTGATATGGTTTTTTTTACAAGATTTGTTCTGTATGGAAGAATTGTCGGTTTGCCGTTAGGAAAGCCAAGATGGCGAAGTTCAATGGCACCCAAAGGTACCTGATCGTCAGCGGTATGATATTGATATTAATCAACTAAGGAAGGTTTCTTTGTGTTTTTACTTCAACACTGTATGCATGTCTGGAAAGTTTTTTTTACACTTAAAGGCCCTTTTAGATTCTTAGGGGGGTCTCTGTTTTTTGTTTTCTTATGAGTTTTTTTTTACGTCTGTCGGACGCTTGGTAGCTGGCGCTTCCACTGTGCTCGCTAGCATAGCAGTGTATTGTTTACTTCAGAACACGTAGGCAGTAAACCCTAGGAGAGAAGGAGAGCAAGTAAGTAGACAGTGGGCCACGCGGTCTACTACGTGGCGTAGACAGTGGGCCACGCGGTCTACTACGTGGTCCGCTTTAGCGGGCCACGCACCCACGCGCCCTACTAGTTAATATATATATAGCTGCTCGTGCTGATTCACTCACTGATTGATCACCTCTCCTGTAAAATTTTGTATGAAAAATTTTTTTTTTACTAATCTTTTCGTATAGGAGACAAAAATTCATTCAGAGGAAAAATACGGAGAGAGCTGATGATTGAGGATTTCGAAGACGGATGAAGAGCACAGCCAGGGTATTGAAGATAGGTAGGGGGTGCTCGACCAAATGTCACTCGAAAGTTCATCCAATTGACAGTAAGCTAAAAAAAATTTCAAAATGGCGGATTTAAGATGGCCGCCATATAAATTTCGTCGGTGTCTATCTCTGAGAGTATAAAAGATGGAAGAGTGGTTTCGTGGCAAAAGATGATCAGCACATGAAGGTCTACTTGATGAACAGGAAAAAAATTCAAGACGGCGGAATTTATTTTCCCATAGAAAATGTATGGCGAATATTGAAGAGGCTACAATTTAGTGTAGAACTATGTAACACTTTGATGCGGTTCCTTTTCGAAATTTGTTTTTATAGAAGAACTCTCAGCCATACAAACTTCGCCGGTGTTTATCTTGGAGAGTATAAAAGATGGATGAGTGGTTTCTTGGTAAAGATAATCAGGACTTGAAGGTCTACTTGATCAATAGGAAAAAATTCAAGATGGCGGAATTTATTTTTCCATAGAAAATGTATGGCGAATGTTAACTAGGATTTGGAAATTATGCAAGACCTTTTCAAAGTTTGTATCTTCGTACTGTCATTCTGACAAATGATTCGGAGAAAACATATGGAGATCGAAGGTTTGCAAGATGGGTGAAGAGCTAGCTAGCTAGAGAGCAGGGTATTAAAGATAGGTGGTTGGGTTGGGGAATTACGTTTTTTTTATTCCACTACAAGTTAGCCCTTGACTGCGATCTCATCTAACCTGTTAGGGGTACGGCAGTTATATTAAACCCATACCCCTAATCGGTTTCTACACGGCAAAGACGTACCGTAAAGCGATTTAGCGTTTCGGTACGATGCCGTACGCGGTCCGCGCATCTACGCGCCATACTAGTTATTTATTATTATTATTTATACTATATATAGCTCGATTACCACTCACTCACTCACTCACTCACTCACTCAATGACAGAATTGTTTCTCCTAGAAAGAGACAGAAAACGATATAATGATGTACGGGAGATGTGTTCGGGTGCGGGATGAGGGTAAGGAAAAACTATTGACATTTCGGAAAACAAGATGGCGGCCGACGTGATTCTCTTTTGTTTTCCAACCGATTTTGTTAAAACTCGCAACTATTGAAGAAATTAGGAAACAATCGAAAGAAAAGTGGAAAAAGTTGGAAAAACAAGATGGCGGCCGAGCTGTAGTGTTTTGAAATTTTTGATTTTTCGACCCCGAACCGGGGCGACACAGATCCCAAACGGCGTGGTCGAGCATAATATTGTTTTCTTTTTTCGAGTACAATTATCCTGTATTTTGACAGAATGGCAGTGGTTTTTAAAAATTCAAGATGGCGGCTGTCGCGGCGGCTGTTCGGTTTTAAAATTGCGTTTTTTCGAAACTCAAAAACGCAATTTTAAAATTCAAATTTCTCACAGTTGGCAACGTCGGAGCGTTTCGACTTCTAGGGGGCGATTGTGTGTACAGATTCGAAGTATGGATTGAGGAAAAAAATTACCCCATTTCTCGGGAAATTTTCAAGATTTCCCCCATAAATAAAAAAATCGAAATACGTATTTTTTGCAAAGTTCGAGTAAGAGCAACCACGTGTCCCACTTGTACGAATGACATTTGGGTATTTTCGTCGCCGAGGTCTGGACACTGGAATTTAGCAAAGTAAAAGTGATTTTCGACATGGTCTCTTTTCAGTAGCAATCATTTCGGCTGGGTGCGAGCGAGATGAAAAATTGAAACGTCATCAGGAGCGGTATATCCTGTAGTTTACGGGAAAATTATGAAACTAAGTAAAATGTTTCTGTGAAACGAGGTGGCGGCCATTTTGTATTCTTTTTGTGTTTTTGAAAATTTCGATCACGATTTTGAGGCAGTTGGCAACATTTGGTAAAGTTGAAATGTATGGATCGATTGTGTAGCTCGACCGGCAGTATCGAGATATCTAAACAGTGCTGCCACATTTGGGGTAGTTTTCGAGATTTTCCCCAAAAACTTCCTCCTGTAAATTTTTGTATGAAAATTTTTTTTTTACTGTTGGCTTCGTATAGAAGTCAGAAAATATAACTTGAAGAAAAATATGAAGACACCTGATGAATGAGGATTTTGAAGACGGGTTAAGAGCACGGTCAAGGTATTGAAGATAGGTGGAGGGTGCTCGAATCCAATTGACGGTGAGTTTAAAAAAAAACTCCAAAATGGTTGATTCAAGATGGCCGCCACACAAATTTCGTCAGTGTCCATCTCGGCGAGTATAAGAGATGGAAGTGTGGTTTCGTGGCAAGAGATGATCAGGACGAGGAGGTCTATTTAGCGAAATGTGAAAAAAATCAAGATGGCGGATTTTTTTTCCATACCAAATTATAAAGGAAAAGACTGGGTACTTATGGTTCCTTTTCAAACTTTGTTTTAAATATAGGGCTCTCATTCTAACGAATCTTTGGGAGCACAAATGTGAAGCGAGTTGATGATTAAGGATTTCGGAAACGGATGAAGAGCACAGCCGGAAGAAAGATGGGGTGGGTTGTGTTGGACCAAATGCATGAAAATAAATAAACATAAAATTACCTACCAACCGCCTACCAACATACCCGCATACCAACATACCCACTTACCGACATACCCGCCTACCAACATACTCGCCTAACAACATAACCACTTACCTACATACCCGCCTATCACCATACCCGCCTACAATCATACCCGCCTACCACCTTACCCGCCTACCAACATACCCGCCTACCAACATACCCGCCTACCAACATACCCGTACGTACACCCCAAATCGCACACATCCTGCAATTGTACTGTCGTCAATTTTCCATTATTATTATCATTATAGCGCTCCCTGGGATTACAAAACAGGAAACTGTTACCAAAATTTTAAAAAATCAGCGCCATTTTGTAAATCTTTGTTAATTGACCGATTTCATTCAAAATCGATATTTAGGACTCCCTGGGATCACAAAACAGGAAACTGATATCAAAGTTTTAAAAAATCTGCGCCATTTTGAAATTCTTTGTTGATTGACCAATTTCTTTCAAAATCGATATTTAGGGCTCCCGGGATTACAAATCGGTTAACTGATACCAAAGTTTTAAAAAATCAGCGCCATTGGTGTTAGCTTTGCGTTAGCATTTGTCGTAACAATGATTCTTTCTTTATTTCTTTCTTTCATTATTAGGTCCAATTAACTTAAATCCCTAAATTTACATGAACCTTTGAACGTACGGCTTATCTTTAAGAAAGAAAGAAGTTATATAGGAAAAGACTGGGTACTTATGGTTCCTTTTCAAACTTTGTTTTAATTAAAGTACTCTCATTCTAACGAATCTTTGGGAACAAAAATGTGAAGTGAGTTGATGATTGAGGATTTCGGAGACGGGTGAACAGCACAGCCAGGGTTTTGCCATAAAACTACCAACACACTCGCCTACCACCATGCCCGCCTCCCAACCTACCCGCCTACCATCATACCGGGCTGTCAACATATCTGCCTACCAACATACCCGCCTACCACCATACTCGCCTACCATCATACCCGCCTCCCAACATACCCGCCTGCGAACATACCCGGCCACCAACCTACCCGCCCACTAACATACTCGCCTACCAACATGCCCGCCTAACAACATACCCGCCTACCAATATACCAGAGGTGCAGCAGCGTTCACAACAAATGTATCGTGTGCTATTATTGTCGATAAAATTGGCCCCTTCTTATATTTTTTATTATTTAGAAATTTTGGATAATCATATTATACAGTTCTTTAATTTACTTACCTATACATCTATCAAAGTTTAACGCCTCGATACCTCATTGTAAAGTACTAGGTGATGGCCGCGACTTTGTCTGCGTGGTCGAGCATAATATTTTTTTTCGGTTTTCGCTTATAATTATCCTGTATTTTGATAGATGAGAGTGGTTTTTAAAAATTAAAGATGGTGGCTGTCGTGGCTGGCGTTCGGTTTGAGGTACGAAAAAACGCAATTTTAAAATTCAAATTTCTCACAGTTGGCAACATCGGAGCGTTTCGACTTCTAAGGGGCGATTGTGTATCCATATAGATCCATACCTCGAGTACTGACTCGAGGTATGGATTGGGGAAAAAAAATTACCCCATTTCTCGGGAAATTTTCAAGATTTACCCCAAAAATAAAAAAATCGAAATACGTATTTTGTGCAAAGTTCGAGTACGAGCAACCACGTGTCTCACTTGTACGAATGACATTTGGGTATTTTCGTCGCCGAGGTCTAGCAACACTGGAATTTATCAAAGTAAAAGTGATTTTCGACATGGTCTCTTTTCAGGAGCAATCATTTCGGCTGGGTGCGAGCGAGATGAAAAATTGAAACGTCATCAGGAGCGGTATATCCTGTAGTTTACGGGAAAATTATGAAACTAAGTAAAATGTTTCTGTGAAACGAGGTGGCGGCCATTTTGTATTCTTTTTGTGTTTTTGAAAATTTCGATCACGATTTTGAGGCAGTTGGCAACATTTGGTAAAGTTGAAATGTATGGATCGATTGTGTAGCTCGACCGGCAGTATCGAGATATCTAAACAGTGCTGCCACATTTGGGGTAGTTTTCGAGATTTTCCCCAAAAACTTCCTCCTGTAAATTTTTGTATGAAAATTTTTTTTTTACTGTTGGCTTCGTATAGAAGTCAGAAAATATAACTTGAAGAAAAATATGAAGACACCTGATGAATGAGGATTTAGAAGACGGGTTAAGAGCACGGTCAAGGTATTGAAGATAGGTGGAGGGTGCTCGAATCCAATTGACGGTGAGTTTAAAAAAAAACTCCAAAATGGTTGATTCAAGATGGCCGCCACACAAATTTCGTCAGTGTCCATCTCGGCGAGTATAAGAGATGGAAGTGTGGTTTCGTGGCAAGAGATGATCAGGACGAGGAGGTCTATTTAGCGAAATGTGAAAAAAATCAAGATGGCGGATTTTTTTTCCATACCAAATTATATGGCGTTTAGGAACTGTAAAAGACTGGGTAATTATGGTTCCTTTTCAAACTTTGTTTTAATTAAAAGACTCTCAATCTAACGAATCTTTGGGAGCAAAAATGTGAAGGGTGTTGTTGATTGAGGATTTCGGAGACGCGTGAAGAGCAAGGGTATTGAAGAAAGAGGGGGGGGGTGAGAGGGGTTTTAAAAAAAAACAAACATAAAACTACCAACATACCCGCAAAGAGACAGAAAACGATACAATGATGTATGGGAGATTTGTTCGGGTGCGGGATGGGAGTAGGAAAAAATTATGACATTTCGGAAAAACAAGATGGCGGCCGACGTGATTGCAACTCTTTTGTTTTCCAACTGATATCTTTACAACTCGTAATTATTGAAGAAATTAGTAAACGATCAATAGAAAAAGTAGAAAAAAATTGGAAAAACAAAATGCCGGCCGAGCTGTAGTGTTTTCAAATTTTTGATTTTTCAACCCCGAACCGCGGCGCCACAGATCCGAACCGGGGTAGTTCATGTATAGGAGTTATGTTCGGGTGCGGGATGGGAAATGGGAAAAATTATGACATTTCGGAAAAACAAGATGCCGGCCGATTTTCCGAAATGAACCGATCGAAGGATTGAAGATAGGTGGATGGTGCTCGACCAAATGTCATTCAAAACTTCATCCAATAGACAATGAGCTGAAAAAAAAATTCAAAATGGGTGGATTTAAGATGGCTGCCATACAAATTTATTTGGTGTCTATCTCAGAAAGTATAAAAGATGGAAGAGTGGTTTCTTGGAAGATGATCAGGACCTGAAGGTGTACATAATGAACAGGAAATAATTCAAGATGGCTGAATTTATTGTTCCATAGAAAATATTATATGGGGAATATTAAAGAGACTAGAACTATGCAAGATTTAGATACGGTTCCGTTTTACCCGCGACGGCACTCCCTGGGATTACAAAACAGGAAACTATTACCAAAATTTAAAAAGGTCAGCGCCATTTTGAAATTCTTTGTTAATTGACCGATTTCGTTCAAAATCGATATTTAGTACTTTCTGGGATTACAAAACAGGAAACAGTTACCAAAATTAAGAAAAAACCAGCGCAATTTTGAAATTCTTTATTAATTGACCGATTTCGTTCGAAATCGATATTAAGGACTCCCTGGGGTTACAAAACAGGAAACTGTTTCCCAAATTAAAAAAAACAGCGCCATTTTGAAATCCTTTGTTAATTGACCGATTTCGTTCAAAATCGATATTTAGGGCTCCCTGGGATTACAAAACAGAAAACTGATACCAAAGTTTCCAAAAATCAGCGCCATTTCCAAATTCTTTGTTAAGTGACCGATTTCGTTCAAAATCGATATTTAGGGCTCCCTAAGATTTCAAATTTCAATACAGGAAACTGTTACCAAAAGAGCAATGGCGAAATTAGTACAGATCACATCTTGATTGTACACAAGTAAGGTAAAGACGAAAGGAATTTGCTTATTTTTTTATATTTTATCAAGTATTCACCTTAATTAATTGAACCTAGGTAAAAACATAAAATATTTAGGGAATCTTTTTTGATTATTTAGCTCCCGTTTCCCAGTTGAGTGTAACCATTTTATGTATAATCTACCTAGTAGCTAGAATAAATCTAAATTGGTAGATTATTTTGTATCGGTTTAAAAATTGTAATTATTTTATCTGATTGATGCTTGCCTAAACAATGAGATCTTTAGTGGATTTTCTGCTATTTTAGAGCATTTTATTTTTATTTTATCTAATAATCTCCAACAGAATGGTAATAAATGAAAGAATATTATGGCAGCACTGATGCTGATGGCCTGTGTTTATGCCAATTAATGTTATATGGGTCTGTGGTTTTATGGATAAGCATAGAACCACAGACCACATTTAAATGTGCTCTGTGGTTATATGGCTAAATACACGGCGACAAAGTTGCGATCATCTGGTACCTACTGTATATTAATATAAATCGTGGTTTTCTTAAAGACTTCACACAGAATAAAAAGTAAAAAGCTGTAAATATAGATCTCCGATCATTCTATGATCTGTTATAACGGAGTTTTGACATTTTCAAAAGTGACATTATCACATAACCTGCAAAACTTTAAAACGAAATATCTTTTTTTTCTAGGTTCATTAAAAAAAATTCTTGCTTCTGAGAGCTTCGTGTTCGACGCTTAGCTAAATATATTTTTTTCACACGCGTACATTATTTTTTTTCTCAATACTATTGATGTATGGAACTTCGCCGTTGCTCTTTAAATCAGCGCCATTTTGAAATTCTTTGTTAATTGACCGATTTCGTTCAAAATCGATATACAAGGCTCCCTGGTATCACAAAACAGGAAACTCATATCAAAGTTTTAAAAAATCTGCGACATTTTGAAATTCTTTGTTAATTGACTGATTTCGTTCAAAATCGATATTTAGGGCTTCCTGGGATTACAAAACAGGTAACTGATACCAAAGTTTTAAAAAATCAGCGCCATTAGTGTTAGCTTTGCGTTAGCATTTGTCGCAACAATGGTTCTTTCCTTATTCCTTATTTCAGTATTAGGTCCAATTAACTTAAACCCCGAAATTTACAGGAACCTTTGAACGTACGGCTTTTCTTATAGAAAGAAAGAAAGAATTGAACGGACGGCGTATCGTATTACGTAAAAAACGCAATTTTAAACTTCAAATTTCTCACAGTTAGCAGCGTCAGAGCGTTTCGACTTCTACGGGGCGATGGTGTGTAGGTACAGACTCGAGGTTAGGATTGGGAAAACAAATACCCCATTTCTCGGGAAATTTTCAAGATTTACCCCAAAAATAAAAAAATCGAAATACGTATTTTTTGCAAAATTCGAGTACAAGCAACTACGTACTCTCTTGTACGAATGATGTTTAGGTATTTTTGTCGCCGAGGTCTTGTAAAACTGGAATTTATCAAATAAAAAGTGATTTTCATCATGGTCTTTTTTCAGGGGAAATCATATTTCATCTGGGTGAAAAATTGAAAGTTCACGGGAAAATTATAAAACTATGTATAATGTTTCTGTGAGACGAGATGGCGGCCATTTTGTATTCTTTTTGTGTTTTTTGGAAATTTCGTTCACGTTATTGAGGCAGTTAGCTGAAATAACATATAGAGGTAGAAAAATTAAAATCAATGATCGTTGGGTAGTTTCATACAAAGCCGCCTCACTCTTTAAGTACAACTGTCAAATTAATGTCGAAGTGTCCACAGCTACTGCTGTTGTAAATTACCTATTTAAATATATTACAAAAGGCGCTGATCATTCTCGCGTCGCAGTTACCCGAAGATAGTGAAATAGGTTACGCGAGCTGCTTTAGCAGCTCGCGCACAGAGCGAAACACTAGTATTATACTATATATAGCTCAATTACCACTCACTCATTGACAGAATTGTTTCTCCTAGAAAGAGACAGAAAACGATATAATGATGTACAGGAGATGTGTTCGGGTGCGTGATGGGGGTAAGGAAAAACTATTGACATTTCGGAAAACAAGATGGCGGCCGACGTGATTCTCGCAACTCTTTTTTTTTCCAACCGATTTCGTTCAAACTCGCAAATATTAAAGAAATTAGTAAACGATCGATAGAAAAAGTGGAAAAAGTTGGAAAAACAAGATGGCGGCAGAGCTGTAGTGTTTTGAAATTTTTGATTTTTCGACCCCGAACCGCGGCGCCACAGATCCGAAACGGCGTGGTCGAGCATAATATTTTTTTCTTTTTTCGCCTACAATTATCCTGTATTTTGACAGAATGGGAGTGGTTTTCAAAAATTCAAGATGGCGGCTGTCGTGGCTGCCGTTCGGTTTGAGGTACGAAAAAACGCAATTTTAAAATACAAATTTCTCACAGTTGGCAACATCGGAGCGTTTCGACTTCTAGGGAGCGATTGTGTGTACAGATTCGAAGTATGGATTGGGGAAAAAAAATTACCCCATTTCTCGGGAAATTTTCAAGATTTACCCCAAAAATAAAAAAATCGAAATACGTATTTTTTGGAAAGTTCGAGCACGAGCAACCACGTGTCCCACTTGTACGAATTGCATTTGGGTATTTTCGTCGCCGAAGTCTGGCATCACTGGAATTTATCAAAGTAAAAGTGATTTTCGACATGGTCTCTTTTCAGGACCAATCATATCGGCTGGGTGCGAGCGAGATGAAAAATTGAAACGTCATCAGGAGCGGTATATCCTGTAGTTCACGGGAAAATTATGAAACTAAGTAAAATGTTTCTGCGAAACGAGGTGTCGGCCATTTTGTATTCTTTTGTGTTTTTGAAAATTTCGATCATGATTTTGAGGCAGTTGGCAACATTTGGGAAAGCTGACATGTATGGATCGATTGTGTAGCTCCACCGGCAGTATCGAGATATCTAAACAGTGTTGCCACATTTGAGGCAGTTTTCGAGATTTTCCCCAAAAACTTCCTCCTGTAAAATTTTGTATGAAAATTTTTTTTTTTCACTAATGGCTTCGTATCGAAGTCAGAAAATATAACTTGAATAAAAATATGGAGACAGCTGATGATTGAGGATTTCGGAGACGGATTAAGAGTACGGCCAAGGTATTGAAGATAGGTGGGGGGTGCTCGACCAAATGTCATTCGAAACTTCATCCAATAGACAATGAGCAAAAAAAAATTCAAAATGGCGGATTTAAGATGGCTGCCATACAAATTTATTTGGTGTCTATCTCAGAAAGTATAAAATATGGAAGAGTGGTTTCGTGGTAAAAGATGATCAGGACCTGAAGGTCTACTTGATGAACAGGAAAAAAATTCAAAATGGCGGAAGTTTTTTTTTTCATAGAAAATATATGGCGAATATTGAAGAGACTACAAGTGTAGAACTATGCAAGATTTTGAAACGGAAAGAGACAGAAAACATACAATGATGTACGATAGATATGTTCGAGTGCGGGATTCGAGTAAGGAAAAATTATGACATTTCGGAAAAACAAGATGGCGGCCGACGTGATTCTTGCATTTCTTTTGTTTTCCAACCGATTTTGTTAAGACTCGCAACTGTTGAAGAAATTAGTAAACAATCAATAAAAAATGTGGCAAAAGTTGGAAAAACAAGATGGCGGCTGAACTGTAGTGTTTTAAAATTTTTGATTTTTCGACCCCGAACCGCGGCGCCACAGATCCCAAACGGCGTGGTCTAGCATACTATTTTTTTTCTTTTTTCGCCTACAATTATCCTGTATTTTGACAGAATGGGAGTGGTTTTTAAAAATTCAAGATGGGGGCTGTCGCGGATGCCGTTCGGTTTGAGGTACGAAAAAACAAATTTCTCACAGTTTGCAACGTCGGAGCGTTTCGACTTGTAAAGGGCGATTGTGTGTACAGACTCGAAGTATGGATTGGGGAAAAAAATACCCCATTTCTTGGGAAATTTTCAAGATTTACCCCAAAATTAAAAAATCGAAATACGTATTTTTTGCATAGTTCGAGTGAGAGCAACCACGTGCCATACTTGTACGAATGACATTTGGGTATTTTCGTCGCCGAGGTCTGGCAACACTGGAATTTATCAAAGTAAAAGTTATTTTCTTGATGGTCTCTTTTCAGGAGCTATCATTTCGGCTAGGTGCGAGCGAGATGAAAAATTGAAACGTCATCAGGAGCGGTATATCCTGTAATTCACGGGAAAATTATGAAACTAAGTAAAATGTTTCTGTGAAACGAGGTGGCGTCCATTTTGTATTCTTTTTGTATTGTTGAAAATTTCGATTTCGATTTTGAGGCAGTTGGGAAAGTTCACATGTATGGATCGATTGTGTAACTCGACTGGCAGTATCGAGATATCTAAATAGTGTTGCCACATTTGGGGTAGTTTTCGAGATTTTCTTAAAAATTTCGTCCTGTAAAATTTTGTATGAAAAATTTTACTTTCACTGATGGCTTCGTATTGAAGTCAGAAAATATAACTTGAAGAAAAATATAGAGACAGCTGATGAGTGAGGATTTCGGAGACGGGCAAAGAGCACGGCCAAGGTATTGAAGATAGGTGCTCGAACAAAATAATGTCACTAGAACCTCACCCAATTGGCGGTGAGTTTAAAAAAAAACTCCAAAATACTGGGTAAAAGACTGGGTACTTATGTTTCCTTTTCATACTTTGTTTTAATTAAAGGGCACTCATTCTAACGAATCTTTGGGAGCACAAAATATGTGAAGCGAGTTGACGATTAAGGATTTCGGAAACGGAAGAAGAGCACGGCCGGAAGAAAGATGGGGTTGGACCAAATGCATGAAAATAACAAAACATAAAATTACCTACCAACCGCCTACCAACATACCCGCATACCGACATACCCGCCTACCAACATACTCGTCTAACAACATAACCACTTACCTACATACCCGCCTATCACCATACCCGCCTACAATCATACCCGCCTACCACCATTCCCGCCCACCAACATACCCGCCTACCAACACACCCGCCTACCAACATACCCGTACGTACACCCCAAATCGCACACATCCTGCAATTGTACTGTAAAATGTTGAACGAAACGTTGTTGATGTGTTGTTGTTGATGTGAAACGAGGTGGCGGCCATTTTGTATTCTTTTTGTGTTTTTGAAAATTTCGATCACGATTTTGAGACAGTTGGCAACATTTGGGAAAGTTGAAATGTATGGATCGATTGTGTATCTCGACCGGCAGTATCGAGGTATCTAAACAGTGTTGCCACATTTGGGGAAGTTTTCGAGATTTTCCCCAAAATCTTCCTCCTATAAAATTTTGTATGAAAATTTTTTTTTTCACTGATGGCTTCTTTTAGAAGTCAGAAAATTTAACTTGAAGAAAAATATGGAGACACCTGATGATTGAGGATTTCGGAGACGGGTTAAGAGCACGGCCAAGGTATTGAAGATAGGTGGGGGGTGCTCGACCAAATGTCATTCGAAACTTCATCCAATAGACAATGAGCAAAAAAAAATTCAAAATGGCGCATTTAAGATGGCTGCCATACAAATTTATTTGGTGTATATTTCAGAAAGTATAAAAGATGGAAGTGTGGTTTCTTGGCAAAAGCTGATCAGGACCTGAAGGTCTACTTGATGAACAGGAAAAAAATTCAAGATGGCGGATTTTTTTTTTCACAGAAAATATATGGCGAATATTGAAGAGACTACAAGTGTAGAACTATGCAAGATTTTGAAACGGAAAGAGCCAGAAAACAATACAATGATGTACCAGAGATGTGTTCGAGTGCGGGATTCGAGTGAGGAAAAATTATGACATTTCGGAAAAACAAGATGGCGGCCGACGTGATTCTTGCAACTCTTATGTTTTTCAATCTATTTCGTTAAAACTCGCAACTGTTGAAGAAATTAGTAAACAATCAATAAAAAAAGTGGAAAAAATTGGAACAACAAGATGGCGGCCGAGCTGTAGTTTTTTGAAATTTTTGATTTTTCGACCCCGAACCGCGGCGCCACGGATCCGAAACGGCGTGGTCCAGCATAATATTTTTTTCTTTTTTCGCCTACAATTATCCTGTACTACCATCATACCCGCCTCCCAACATACCCGCCTGCGAACATACCCGGCCACCAACCTACCCGCCCACTAACATACAAGCATGCCCGCCTAAGAACATACCCGCCTACCAATATACCAGAGGTGCAGCAGCGATCACAACAAATGTATCGTGTGCTATTATTGTCGATAAAATTGGCCCTGCTTATATTTTTTATTATTTAAAAATTTTGGATAATCATATTATACAGTTCTTTAATTTACTTACATATACATCTATCAAAGTTTAACGCCTCGATACCTCATTGTAAAGTACTAGCTGATGGCCGCGACTTTGTCTGCGTGGTCGAGCATAATATTTTTTTTTCGTTTTTCGCCTATAATTATCCTGTATTTTGGGAGTGGTTTTTAAAAATTCAAGATGGTGGCTGTCGTGGCTGGCGTTCGGTTTGAGGTACGAAAAAACGCAATTTTAAAATTCAAATTTCTCACAGTTGGCAACATCGGAGCGTTTCGACTTCTAAGGGGCGATTGTGTGTACTGACTCGAGGTATGGATTGGGGAAAAAAAATTACCCCATTTCTCGGGAAATATCCAGATTTACCCCAAAATTAAAAAATCGAAATACGTATTTTTTGCAAAGTTCGAGTACGAGCAACCACGTGTCCCACTTGTACGAATGACATTTGGGTATTTTCGTCGCCGAGGTCTGGCAACACTGGAATTTATCAAAGTAAAAGTGATTTTCGACATGGTCTCTTTTCAGGAGCAATCATTTCGGCTGGGTGCGAGCGAGATGAAAAATTGAAACGGCATCAGGAGCGGTATATCCTGTAGTTTACGGGAAAATTATGAAACTAAGTAAAATTTTTCTGTGAAACGAGGTGGCGGCCATTTTGTATTATTTTTGTGGTTTTGAAAATTTCGATCACGATTTTGAGGCAGTTGGCAACATTTGGGAAAGTTGACATATATGGATCGATTGTGTAACTCGACTGGCAGTATCGAGATAGCTAAACAGTGCTGCCACATTTGGGGTAGTTTTCGAGATATTCCCCAAAAATTTTTTCCTGTAAAATTTGTATGAAATTTTTTTTTTCACTGATGGCTTCGTATAGAAGTCAGAAAATATAACTTTAAGAAAAATATGGAGAGACACCTGATGATTGAGGATTTCGGAGTCGGATAAAGATCACGGCCAAGGTATTAAAGATAGGTGCTCGAATCCAATTGGCGGTGAGTTTAAAAAAAAACTCCAAAATGGTTGATTCAAGATGGCCGCCATACAAATTTCGTTAGTGTGTATCTCGGAGAGTATAAGAGATGGAAGAATGGTTTCCTGGCAAGAGATGATCAGGACGAGGGGTCTATTTAGCGAAATGAAAAAAAATCAAGATGGCGGTTTGTTTTTTTTTCATACCAAATTATATGGCATTTAGGAACTGTAAAAGACTGGGTAATTATTGTTCCTTTTCAAACTTGTTTTGTTTTAATTAAAAGACTCTCATTCTAACGAATCTTTGGGAGCAAAAATGTGAAGGGAGTTGATGAATGAGGATTTCGGAGACGCGTGAAGAGCAAGGGTATTGAAGAAAGAGGGGGGGTGAGAGGGGTCGAAAAAAAAACAAACATAAAACTACCAACATACCCGCAAAGATACAGATAACGATACAATGATGTACGGGAGATTTGTTCGGGTGCGGGATGGGAGTAGGGAAAAATTATGAGATTTCGGAAAAACAAGATGGCGGCCGACGTGATTACAACTCTTTTGTTTTCCAACCGATTTCGTTACAACTCACAATTATTGAAGAAATTAGTAAACTATCAATAGAAAAAGTAGAAAAAAATTGGAAAAACAAAATGCCGGCCGAGCTGTAGTGTTTTCAAATATTTGATTTTTCAACCCCGAACCGCGGCACCACAGATCCGAATCGGGGGTAGTTCATGTATAGGAGTTATGTTCGGGTGCGGGATGGGAAAAGGGAAAAATTATGATATTTCGGAAAAACAAGATGCCGGCCGATTTTCCGAAATGAACAGATCGAAGCATTGAAGATAGGTGGGTGGTGCTCGACCAAATGTCATTCAAAACTTCATCCAATAGACAATGAGCTGAAAAAAAATTCAACATGGGTGGATTTAAGATGGCTGCCATACAAATTTATTTGGTGTCTATCGCAGAAAGTATAAAAGATGGAAGAGTGGTTTGTTGGAAGATGATCAGGACCTGAAGGTATACATAATGAACAGGAAAAAATTCAAGATGGCTGAATTTGTTGTTCCATAGAAAATATATGGCGAATATTAAAGAGACTAGAACTATGCAAGATTTAGATACGGTTCCGTTTTACCCACGACGGCACTCCCTGGGATTACAAAACAGGAAACTATTACCAAAATTTAAAAAGGTCAGCGCCATTTTGAAATTCTTTGTTAATAGACCGATTTCGTTCAAATCGATATTTAGTACTTCCTGGGATTACAAAACAGGAAACAGTTACCTAAATTAAGAAAAAACCAGCGCCATTTTGAAATTCTTTGTTAATTGACCGATTTCATTCAAAATCGATATTAAGGACGCCCTGTGGTTACAAAACAGGAAACTGTTACCAAAATTTAAATCAGCTCCATTTTAAAATTCTTTGTTAATTGACCGATTTCGTTCAAAATCGATATTTAGGGCTCCCTGGGATTACAAAACAGGAAACTGATACCAAAGTTTAAAAAAATCAGCGGCACCATTTTGAAATTCTTTGTTGATTGACCGATTTCGTTCAAAATCGATATATGTATAAGGCTCCCTGGTATCACAAAACAGGAAACTGATATCAAAGTTTTAAAAAATCTGCGCCATTAGTGTTAGCTTTGCGTTAGCATTTGTCGCAACAATGGTTCTGTCCCTATTTCTTTCTTTCAGTATTAGGTCCAATTAACTTAAACCCCGAAATTTACAGGAACCTTTGAACGTACGGCTATTCTTTAAGAAAAAAAGAAAGAATTGAACGTACGGCGTATCGTATTGCGTAAAAAACGCAATTTTAAACTTCAAATTTCTCACAGTTGGCAGTGTCAGAGCGTTTCGACTTCTACGGGGCGATGGTGTGTAGGTACAGACTTGAGGTATGGATTGGGAAAACAAATACCCCATTTCTCGGGAAATTTTCAAGATTTACCCCAAAAATAAAAAAATCGAAATACGTATTTTTTGCAAAATTCGAGTACAAGCAACTACGTACTCTCTTGTACGAATGATGTAATGATGTGTTAGGTATTTTTGTCGCCGAGGTCTTGCAACACTGGAATTTATCAAATTAAAAGTGATTTTCAACATGATCTTTTTTCAGGGGCAATCATATTTCGGCAGGTGAAATTAATGTCGAAGTGTCCACAGCTACTGCCGTTGTAAATTACCTATTTAAATATATTACAAAAGGCGCTGATCATTCTCGCGTCGCAGTTACCCGAAGATAGTGAAATAGGTTACGCGAGCTGCTTTAGCAGCTCGCGCACAGAGCGAAACACTAGTTATTATTATACTATATATAGCTCAATTACCACTCACTCATTGACAGAATTGTTTCTCCTAGAAAGAGACAGAAAACGATACAATGATGTACGGGAGATGTGTTCGGGTGCGGGATGAGGGAAAGGAAAAACTATTGACATTTCGGAAAACAAGATGGCGGCCGGCGTGATTCTCGCAACTCTTTTGTTTTCCAACCGATTTCGTTAAAACTCGCAACTATTGAAGAAATTAGTAAACGATCGATAGAAAAAGTGGAAAAAGTTGGAAAAACAAGATGGTGGCCGAGCCGTAGTGTTTTGAAATTTTTGATTTTTCGGCCACGAAACGCGGCGCCACAGATCCGAAACGGCGTGGTCGAGCATAATATTTTTTCCTTTTTTCGCCTACAATTATCCTGTATTTTGACAGAATGGGAGTAGTTTTCTAAAATTCAAGATGGCGGCTGTCGTGGCTGCCGTTCGGTTTGAGGTACGAAAAAACGCAATTTTAAATTTCAAATTTCTCACAGTTGGCAACGTCGGATCGTTTCGACTTCTAGGGGGCGATTGTGTGTACTGACTCGAGGTATGGATTGGAGAAAAAAATTACCCCATTTCTCGGGAATTTTTCAAGATTTACCCCAAAAATAAAAAAATCGAAATACGTATTTTTTGCAAAGTTCGAGTACGAGCAACTACGTGTCCCACTTGTACGAATGACATTTGGGTATTTTCGTCGCCGAGGTCTGGCAACACTGGAATTTATCAAAGAAAAAGTGATTTTCGACATGGTCTCTTTTCAGGAGCAATCATTTCGGCTGGGTGCGAGCGAGATGAAAAATTGAAACGTCATCAGGAGCGGTATATCCTGTAAGTCACGGGAAAATTATGAAACTAAGTAAAATGTTTATGTGAAACGAGTTGGCGGCCATTTTGTATTCTTTTTGTGTTTTTGAAAATTTCGATCACGATTTTGAGGCAGTTGGCAACATTTGGGAAAGTTGTAATGTATGGATCGATTGTGTATCTCGACCGGCAGTATCGAGGTTTCTAAACAGTGTTGCCACATTATGGGAAGTTTTCGAGATTTTCCCCAAAATCTTCCTCCTGTAAAATTTTGTATGAAAAATTTTTTTTTCACTGATGGTTTCTTATAGAAGTCAGAAAATTTAACTTGAAGAAAAATATGGAGACACCTGATGATTGAAGATTTCGGAGACGGGTTAAGAGCACGGCCAAGGTATTGAAGATAGGTGGGGGGTGCTCGACCAAATGTCATTCGAAACTTCATCCAATAGACAATGAGCAAAAAAAAATTCAAAATGGCGGATTTAAGATGGCTGCCATACAAATTTATTTGGTGTCTATCTCAGAAAGTATACAAGATGGAAGTGTGGTTTCTTCGCAAAAGATGATCAGGACCTGAAGGTCTACTTGATGAACAGGAAAAAAATTCAAGATGGCGGTTTTTTTTTTTCATAGAAAATATATGGCAAATATTGAAGAGACTACAAGTGTAGAACTATGCAAGATTTTGAAACGGAAAGAGCCAGAAAACAATACAATGATGTACCAGAGATGTGTTCGAGTGCGGGATTCGAGTGAGGAAAAATTATGACATTTCGGAAAAACAAGATGGCGGCCGACGTGATTCTTGCAACTCTTATGTTTTTCAATCGATTTCGTTAAAACTCGCAACTGTTGAAGAAATTAGTAAACAATCAATAAAAAAAGTGGAAAAAATTGGAACAACAAGATGGCGGCCGAGCTGTAGCGTTTTGAAATTTTTGATTTTTCGACCCCGAACCGCGGCGCCACAGATCCGAAACGGCGTGGTCGAGCATAATGTTTTTTTGCTTTTTTCGCCTTCAATTATCCTGTATTTTGACACAATGGGCGGTGTTTTTAAAAATTCAAGATGGCGGCTGTCGTGGTGGCCGTTCGGTTTGAGGTACGAAAAAACGCAATTTTAAAATTCAAATTTCTCACAGTTGGCAACGTCGGAGCGTTTCGACTTCTAGGGGGCGATTGTGTGTACTGACTCGAGGTATGGATTGGGGAAACAAATTACCCCATTTCTCGGGAAATTTTCAAGATTTACCCCAAAAATTAAAAAAAATTGGTTGTCTGTAAAGTCGGTTTACTGACGATAGTTGAACGTGACAACGTCTTAAGAAAATATTGATGGAATGGTAGCATTTTTCAAAAGAAAATTTTAATTTCATTTCTTTAATAGATTTGTATGTATATAGAGAAGGAGGTAATTGGAAATCACTGCACTTGATACTCGATCAAAACATGTAAATGTACTATAGTATAGCAGCTGTCCACGCAGACGCATCGCTCACTCAAGTAGGAGAGAGACGGATGTCGAACGCTGCCGAACGCAAAGGCCGATTGTGCCTCTTTGTCGCTCGTTCCGCGCTCTCACTTGCACTTCAAGCCTTACATGGAACGCCTCAGAGCGAGGTAACGCCGCATACGTCATCTTTTTTCGTGCGTGCAGCCGGCTATATCGAATTATAAGACGTTGTCACGTCAAAAATCTAAATACGTATTTTTTGCGAAATTCGAGTACGAGCAACCACGTGTCTCACTTGTACAAATGACATTTGGGTATTTTCGTCGCCGAGGTCTGTCAACACTGAAATTAATCAAAGTTAAAAGTGACTTTCGACATGTTAATTTTTCAGGGGCGATCATTTCAGCTAGGTGCGAGCGAGATTAAAAATTGAAAGGTTGTCAGGAGTGATATATCCTGTTGTTTACGGGAAAATTATAAAACTATGTAAAATGTTTCTGTTAAACGAGGTGGCGGCCTTTTTTGTATTCTTTTTGGGTTTTTGAAAATTTTGATCACGATTTTGAGGCAGTTGGCAACATTTGGGAAAGTTGACATGTATGGATCGATTGTGTATCTCGACTGGCAGTATCGAGATATATAAACAGTGTTGCCACATTTGGGGTAGTTTTCGAGATTTTCCCCAAAAATTTCCTCCTGTAAAATTTTGTATGAAAAATTTTTCTTTCACTGATGGCTTCGTATTGAAGTCAGAAAATATAACTTGAAGAAAAATATAGAGACAGCTGATGATTGAGGATTTCGGAGACGGGCAAAGAGCACGGCCAAGGTATTGAAGATAGGTGCTCGAACAAATGTCACTCGAAACCTCACCCAATTGGCGGTGAGTTTAAAAAAAAAACTCCAAAATGGTGGATTCAAGATGGCCGCCATACATATTTCGTCAGTGTCTATCTCGGAGAGTATAAGAGATGGAAGTGTGGTTTCTTGGCACGAGATGATCAGGACAAGGAGGTCTATTTAGCGAAATGCGAAAAAATTCAATTGGCGGTTTTTTTTTTCATACCAAATTATATAGGAAAAGACTGGGTACTTATATTTCCTTTTCAAACTTTGTTTTAATTAAAGGACTCTCATTCTAACGAATCTTTGGGAGCAATAATGTGAAGCGAGTTGATGATTAAGGATTTCGGAGACGGGTGAAGAGCACGGCCGGAAGAAAGATGGGGTTGGACCAAATGCATGAAAATAAAAAAAACATAAAATAACGTCTACCAACCGCCTACCAACATACCCGCATACCGACATACCCATTTACCAACATACCCGCCTACCAACATAATCGCCTTACAACATAACCACCTACCTACATACCCGCCTATCACCGTACCCGCCTACAATCATACCCGCCTACCACCACACCCGCCTAACAACATACCCGCCTACGAACATACCCGTACGTACACCCCAAATCGCACACATCCTGCAATTGTACTGTCGTCGATTTTCCATTATTATTATCATTATAGCGCTCCCTGGGATTACAAAACAGGAAACTGTTACCAAAATTTAAAAAAATCAGCGCCATTTTGAAATTTTTTGTTAATTGACTGATTTCGTTCAAAATCGATATTTAGGACTCCCTGGGATCACAAAACAGGAAACTGATATCAAAGTATTAAAAAATCAACGCCATTTTGAAATTCTTTGTTAATGGATCGATTTCGTTCAAAATCGATATTTGGGGCTCCCTGGGATCACAAAACAGGAAACTGTTACCAAAATTTATAAAATCAGCGTCATTTTGAAATTATTTGTTTACTGACCGGTTTCGTTCAAAATCGATATTTAGGGCTCCCTGGAAATATAAAACAGAAAACTGATACCAAAGTTTTAAAAAATCAGCGCCATTTTGAAATTATTTGTTTATCAACCGATTTAGTTTAAAATCGATATTTAGGACTCCCTGGGGTCACAAAACAGGATTCTGATACCAAAGTTTTAAAAAATTAGCGCCATTTTGAAATTCTTTGTTAATTGGCTGAGTGCGTTTAAAATCGATATTGAGGGCTCCCTGGGATTACAAAACAGGAAACTGATACCAAAGTTTTAAAAAATCAGCATCATTTTGAAATTCTGTGTAAATTGACCGATTTCGATCAATATCGATATTTAGGACTCCCTGGGGTTTCGAAACAGGAAAATTGATATCAAAATTTATAAAATCTGTGCCATTTTGAAATTCTTTGTCAATTGACCGATTTCGTTCAAAATCGATATTTAAGTCTCCCTGGTATTACAAAACAGTTAACTGATACCAAAGTTTTAAAAAATCAGCGCCATTGGTGTTAGCTTTGCGTATGCATTTATCGCAACAATGGTTCTTTCTTTATTTCTTTCTTTCATTATTAGGTCCAATTAAGTTAAATCCTGAAAATTACAGGAACCTTTGAACGTACGGCTTATCCTTTAGAAAGAAGAGAAAGAAAGAGAGCAAAAATATGGAACGAGTTGATGATTCAGAGTTTTGGAGACGGGTGAACAGCACAGCCAGGGTTTTGCCATAAAACTACCAACACACCCGCCTACCAACATACCCGCCTGCGAACATATTCGTCTACCAACCTACCCGCCCACTAACATACTCGCCTACCAACATGCCCGCCTAACAAGATACCCGCCTACCAATATACCAGAGGTGCAGCAGTGTTCACAACAAATGTATCGTGTGCTATTAATGTCGATAAAATTGGTCATGCTTATATTTTTTATTATTTGAAAATTTTGGATAGTCATATTATACAGTTCTTTAATTTACTTACCTATACATCGATCAAAGTTTAACGCCTCGATACTTCATTGTAAAGTACTTGCTGATGGCCGCAACTTTGTCTGCGTGGTCGAGCATAATATTTTTTCTTTTCAACGGACTTCAAAAAAGGAGGAGGTTCTCAATTTGACTGTATTTTTTTTTTTTTTTATGTTTGCTACCTCAGAACTTTTGACTGGGTGGACCGATTTGGATGATTCTTTTTTTATTTGAAAGAACATACTTCCCATGTAGTCCCATATAAATTTTATCGAAATCGATCGAGCGGTTTTTAAAATATGAACAATAAAAGTTGGCGCGGGAGTTTGAAGTCGGTTGTTTAAAAAGTATTTTTATATTAAATTATTTCGCCTACAATTATCCTGTATGTTGACAGAATGGGAGTGATTTTTAAAAATTCAAGATGGCGGCTGTCGTGGCGGTCGTCTGTTTGCGAGGTACGAAAAAACGCAATTTTAAAATTCAAATTTCTCACAGTTGGCAGCGTCGGAGCGTTTCGTCTTATACGGGGCGATGGTGTATACAGACCCGAGGTAGGTCAGATTGGGAAAATAAATACCCCCATTTCTCGGGAAAATTTCAAGATATACCCATATAAAAATCGAAATACGTATTTTTTGCACAAATCGAGTACAAGCAACCACGTACGTGTCTTACTTGTACGAATGACATTTAGGTATTTTTGTCGCAGAGGTCTTGCAACACTGGAATTTATCAAATTTAAAGTGATTTTCGACATGGTATTTTTTCAGGGGCGATCATATTTCGGCTGAGTACAAAATTGAAAGTTCACGGGAAAATTATAAAACTATGTAAAATGTTTGTGAAACGAGATGGCGGCCATTTTGAATATCGAAGTGTCCACAGCTACTGCCGTTGTAAATTACCTATTTAAATATATTACAAAAGGCGCTGATCATTCTCGCGTAGCAGTTACCCGAAGATAGTGAAATAGGTTACGCGAGCTGCTTTAGCAGCTCGCGCACAGAGCGAAACACTAGTTAATATATATATTATAGCTGCTTGTGCTGATTCACTCACTGATTGATCACCTCTCCTGTAAAATTTTGTATGAAAAAATTTTTTTTTAGTCATCGTTTCGTATAGAAGACAAAAATTCATTCGGAAGAAAATTATGGAGAGAGCTGATGATTGAGGATTTTGAAGACGGATGTAGAGCTCAGCCAGGGTATTGAAGATAGGTGGGCGGCGCTCGACCAAATGTCACTCGAAACTTCATCCAATTGACAGTGAGCTGAAAAAAAATTCAAACTGGCGGATTTAAGATGGCCGCCATACAAATTTCGTCGGTGTCTATCTCGGAGAGTATAAAAGATAGAAGAGTGGTTTCGTGGCAAAAGATGATCAGGACATGAAGGTCTACTTGATGATTAGGAAAAAAATTCAAGATGGCGGAATTTGTTTTTCCATAGAAAATGTATGGCGAATATTGAAGAGGCTACAAGTGTAGAACTATGCAAGACTTTGATGCGGTTCCTTTTCAAAATTTGTTTTTAAGAGAAAAAAATATATGGAGAGCGATGATGATCGAGGGTTTGAAAGATGGGTGAGGAGCATGGCCAGGGTATTAAAGTTAGGTGGGGGCTCTTCAAACAAAAATACTCGAAACCTCATCCAATTGGCAGTGAGCTTAAAAAAATCCAAAATGGCTGATTCAAGATGCCTTAAAGACCTAAAGTTATTAACTTACGTTAGTACCTTACGTTAGTAACTTACGTTAGTACCTGACGTTAGTAACTTACGTTAGTACCTTACGTTAGTAACTTACGTTAGTACCTTACGTTAGTAACTTACGTTAGTACCTTACGTTAGTACCTTACGTAAGTACCTTACGTTAGTACTTAGTACCTTGCGTAAGTACCTTGCGTAAGTACCTTACGTAAGCACATTACGTAAGTACCTTGCGTAAGTACCTTACGTAAATATCTCACGTAAGCACCTTGCGTAAGTACCTTACGTAAGTATCTTAGGTAAGCACCTTACGTAAGTACCTTGCGTTAGGACTTACGTAGGGTACTTACGTAAGTACCTCACGTGAGTACCTTACTTAAGCACATTACGTAAGTACCTTGCGTAAGTACCTTACGTAAGTATCTTACGTAAGTACCTTACGTTAATAACTTACGTAAGTAACTTACGTTAGTAACTTACGTCAGTAACTTACGTTGGTATCTTAGGTTAGTAGCTTACGTTTGTAACTTACGTAAGCACATTACGTAAGTACCTTGCGTAAGTACCTTACGTAAGTACCTTGCGTAAGTACCTTAAGTTAGTAAGGTACTAACGTAAGGTACTAACGTAAGATACTTAAGTAAGGTACTTACGCAAGTATCTTACGTTAGTAACTTACGTTAGTACCTTATGTTAGTAACTTGCGTTAGTACTTTACGTTAGTAACTTACGTTAGTACGTTACGTTTTTAGGGTTCCGTAGCCAAATTTGGCAAAAACGGAACCCTTATAGATTCGTCATGTCTGTCTGTCTGTCTGTCCGTCCGTATGTCACAGCCACTTTTTTCCGAAACTATAAGAGCTATACTGTTGAAACTTGGTAAGTAGATGTATTCTGTAAACCGCATTAAGATTTTCTTACAAAAATAGAAAAAAAACAATAAATTTTGGGGTTCCCCATACTTAGAACTGAAACTCAAAAATTTTTTTTTCATCTAACCCATAGGTGTGGGGTATCTATGGATAGGTCTTCAAAAATGATATGGAGGTTTGTAATATCATTTTTTTCTAAACTGAATAGTTTGCGCGAGAGACACTTCCAAAGTGGTAAAATGTGTGTCCCCCCCCCCGTAACTTCTAAAATAAGAGAATGATAAAACTAAAAAAAATATATGTTGTACATTACCATGCAAACTACCACCGAAAACATTTAATTTAAAACTTATTACAGGTTTGTACGGAACCCTCGGTGCGCGAGTCCGACTCGCACTTGGCCGGTTTTTTACATTTAAAGGTCCTTTTAGATTCTTAGGGGACTCTGTGTGTGAATGTTTGTTTTCTTATGAGAATTTTTTTAACTCTGTCGGACGCTTGCCACGCTGGCGCTTCCACTGTGCTCGCTAGCATAGCAGTTTACTTAAGGGCCCGTATTCTCTAACTCAGTGACTATCAAAAATGAAAGCCACTGACATATATGTAATATCCATTGAAGGTTTACCATGAAATGTTACTTTTTATTTCATAGTAAGCCTTCAATGGATATTACATATATGTCAGTGGCTTTCATTTTTGATAGTCACTGAGTTAGAGAATACGAGCCCAGAACACGTAGGCAGTAAACGCTAGGATAGAAGGAGAGCAAGTAAGTAGACAGTGGGCCACACGGTCTACTACGCGGTCCGCTTCAGCGGGCCATACGCGCGATACTAGTATATATATATATATATAGCTGCTCGTGCTGATTCACTCACTGATTGATCACCTCTCCTGTAAAATTTTGTATGAAAAAATTTTTTTTTACTTATCGTTTCGTATAAAAGACAAAAATTCATTCAGAGGAAAAATACGGAGAGAGCTGTTGATTGAGGATTTCGAAGACGGATGAAGAGCACAGCCAGGGTATTGAAAATAGGTAGGAGGTGCTCGACCAAATGTCACTCGAAACTTCATCCAATTGACAGTGAGCTGAAAAAAATTTCAAAATGGCGGATTTAAAATGGCCGCCATACAAACTTCGCCAGTGTTTATCTCGGAGAGTATAAAAAATTGATGAGTGGTTTTGTGGTAAAAGATGATCAGGACTTGAAGGTCTACTTGATGAACAGGAAAAAAATTCAAGATGCCGGAACTTATTTTTCCATAGAAAATGTATGGCGAATATTGAAGAGGCTACAAGTGTAGAACTATGCAAGACTTTGAGGCGGTTCTTTTTCAAAATTTGCTTTTAAAGAAGAACTGTCCATAATTTTTCGGAGAAAAACATATATGGAAAGCGATGATGATCGAGGGTTTGAAAGATGGGTGAGGAGCACGGCCAAAATTTCCTAGGTGTCTATTTCAGAAAGTATACTATAATGGAAGAGTGGAAGTAAGAAATATGCATGACTTTGATATGGTTTTTTAACAAGATTAGTTCTGTATGGAAGAATTGTCGGTTTGCCGTTAGGAAAGCCAAGTTGGTGATGTTCAGTGGCACCCAAAGGTATCCGATCGTCTGCAGCGGTATGATATTGATATTTATCAATTAAGGAAGGTTTCTTTGTGTTTTTACTTCAACGGTCTCTTGCATGCAATGCAATTGCATTGCAATTGCAATGCATGTCTGGATTTTTATTTTACATTTAAATTCCCTTTTAGATTCTCAGGGGGGTATCTGTATTATGTTTTCTTATGAGAATTTTTTTTACGTCTGTCGGACGCTTGGCACGCTGGCGCTTCCACTGTGCTCGCTAGCATAGCATAGCAGTGTGTTGCAGTAAACACTAGGATAGAAGGAGAGCAAGTAAGAAGACAGTGGGCCGCGCGGTCTACTACGCGGTCCGCTTCTGTGGGCCGCGCATCCACGCGGCATACTAGTTTAATATATAAAGATCTTTAGTTTATGTTTTAAAAGTTGTTAGTATGCTTTCAGTGTCTTTTATATCTGTGATTTCAGCCATTCATTAAAGCCATGGCTTTTTTGGCCTTGTTGAACAGTTCCTGATGTTGCATGAGCGTGACACATTGTTGTAGACCTGTCCAACAATAAAAGGCCCAAAACGCCCAGCAAAGGCAGTTTTTACAGCTGGCAGATCTACTTTTACCACTCTTCGCTTGAATATTTTATCTGCGTTCGAGGATTGTAGAATTGGCTTATGTTTTACTAAAGTAGCTTTTAATATAAATAATTGGCGGACAGTGAGCACTTCAGCTTCCTTGTAAAGGAGTGTAGTTGAGTTGCATAACTTTTAGAACGGATCGCTGTGCTCTTCTTGCTTCTAGTAAAAAGGTTTTAGCTTTTTACTAGAAGCAGAAAGATCACAGCGATCCGTTCTAAAAGTTATGCTTAAAAACCATTTAAATGCTCAACTACACTCCTTTTCCACTCTGCCATTTCCTTATATAAAAAAGTAATACTCTGGCCATTTCTGACGTACATCATTTAGAATAATCTATACTTATACTATACTTAATATAAACTCGCCGGCATATTTAACGGAACATAAAAAAAGGTCCATAATTAAAAAAATATGGTTTTATTTTAAAATCTACTTACTACACTTCTTTTGTTATTTAAAGTTTCACTTAAAATGAGATCACATTAAGAACAGATTTTGCAAGTAAAGGCTATTTGTGAAAAATGGTACATTTTTGAACTTTTCATGTAACCGGGAAAAGTGAAATTTAATATTAAAATAACAATTAATTAAATTAGCAAAATTGGTGATTAATATCGCGTATTTCCTCCACGTGCTCTTATTAAAGTTTCTACCCGTCTAGGCATACTGAGAATGATGTTATCGATGGTCTCCTGGGATAGTCTCCGCCATTCCTCAACTACGGCGATTCGCAGTTCACCCACGTTGGCAGGAGCTGGAATTCTCGACTTAACTTTTCTTTTCAGCAAGTCCCAAACGTGCTCTATTGGGTTCATATCCGGTGATCTCGCCGGCCACTCCATAACAGTGATATTCATATCATTAAGATAAGCTTGAGTTACCCGAGCGGTATGCGGCCGAGCATTATCCTGCATAAAAACAATATCGTCACCGATATATGGGGCAAACGGTACGACATTTTCTTCTAAAACTTCTCTGATATAGCGGTCTGCAGTCAGACTCCCTCTGTCAATCACTACCAAGTCTGTGCGAGCTCCCAAACAAATGCCCGCCCAAACCATTATTGATCCACCACCGTATGCAACTGTAGTTTCAAAATTTGTCTGAATGTATCGTTCTCCTTTGCGTCTGTTTATTCTTTGCCTGCCGTCAATTTGATTTAAGAGAATTCTGCACTCATCACTAAACAATACCTTACTCCATTGGTCCGCGTTCCAAAGTCGATGTTCCTGAGCAAAAGTTAACCTGTTTCTACGATGATTTACCTCGAGCCTTGGAGCCTTGGTGGGCACAAATGAACCCAAACCAGCTTCTTCGAGCCTTCTTCGTACCGTACGCTCACTTACGGTTACACCCCGCACTGCTTCTAACTCATGTCGGGCTTGGACGGCCGTCAAACGGGGGTTCCTACGTACACGAATCCGAATGAAACGATCATCCCTACTCGAAGTGCATCTTTTTCTGCCTTGTCCTGCTCTTCTCACATAAGTACCGGTCTCCCTGAACCGTTGGATACTGCGATGGATTGTTGAAACTGGTCGACGAAGATCTCTGGATATCACTCTGTAGGTTTGACCATTTCTTCGCATTTCGAGTGCCCTGGCAATCTCCGTTGGGGCTAAGTCAGGCATAATTCAGTCATCAACTCCAGAAAGATACGCGATTAAAAAAAACTAACAAAAAACAGTATTTCAATGAAATTTTAAATCAAACTCAGAAGGAAGAAATACTCGAAGTTCGCTCCAGATAAGGTGTATTTGAATAAAATTAAAACAATTGCATAAAATGTGCTGTTCAGTCGTTTTCTTAATTTGAAAATATTCCTTTTTAAATTAAATGACGTATAAACCAGCCAGCAACCTTATATGATACTGATACCAAACCTTTTTTTTATGTTCCGCTAAATATGCCGGCGAGTGTAGTAATAATATATTATTATTATTTTATTAGCCATACTGCCATACTTAATATTATAAATGCGAAAGTGTGTCTGTCTGTCCGTCTGTCTGTCTGTATATCTGTCTGCTACGCTTTCATTGCTCATCTGTTCAACCAATTTTGATCAATTTGGTACAGGAGTAGGTTGTATCCCGGGGAAGGACATAGGCTACTTGTTATCCCGGAAAATTAATAAAAAGAATCCCGGATAATAGTTAATAAGTAATTATTTAACCAGCCTAACATCGCATATTTTAAGAACAACCGTAGGTACACGAGTGGCAATCCCTGAATAATGGTTTTATTATCTTTAAATTACAGGAGCTGTAGAGCAATGTATGCCAACCGCATCTCTTACTGGTTAAACGCGAAGGGCCCCTCTTTGACCGTCGATGAGTTCTGCTGTAGTTCCATGAGAGCTTTGGGGGAGGGTTACCGCGCCATCAAACGCGGCGAGTGCGAAGCTGCCATCGTCGGAGGATCATCACTTTGCTTACATCCTCAGTCCACCGTACATTTTGGAAGGTATATTTGTAATTTTGTAAATGATATTCGGAACACGTAGAATACTCTTTGTCCGAATGTTTTGATTAGGATAATACTAATCCTAATTAAATAATATTGTAAAAAAACCTAATTTCCCAAAGAACGTCTCAGTTCTTTAATTTAATTACTGTAATGGATTTTTTGGTAATGATTATCGTTTTAGATGTTACATTGTAGGTATTTGAGTAGATGAGTAGGTATTATCCCTCAAACAAAAAACTCGAAAGTGCCGTGCCAAGCAAGGTCGCCAGATAGTTACATGACAATTACTAAATGATTTTTATTTAAATACCCCCAAACTTAACCATGAACAAGGTTAACGATTAAAATAAATAAATGATATTAGTATAATTATTTTACACAGTAAAAAAGTCCTTTCTTTTAGAGTAACGAAGATGAGTTATGATGGTAAAACAAAATCGTTTGATACTGAAGCTGCTGGGTGTGCCAAATCTGAGGCCATCTGTGTTCTATTCCTTCAGAAAGCTAAAGATGCTTTGAGGTATGTCACGTAAAAATACTATATTCTTAAGGATTTTAATACCTGAAAGACCCAATGGCAGGAGTCGAAAGAAGCAGTTTCTAACTACCAATACGAGTGACGTCAACAGCATTGGGCACGCTGTATAAATTCATGAACATGACACGTCGTCGGCGCATACACCTGCTGACGTCTTCAGCATTAATAACTCTTCTATATCTTCTTCTATCTATCTATCTATCTATCTATCTATCTATCTATATATATAAAAGCGAAATACCACTCACTCACTCACTCACTCACTCACTCACTGACTGACTAATCACGATATCTCAGGAACTATAAAGCGATTAGCGATTAGCGATAGATTCCTTCTATAGTGTAGACGCCAGCTAAGAAAGGGTTTTGAGAAAATCCACCCCTAAGGGGTTAAAATAGGGGTTGGAAGTTTGTATGAAAGTCCTTTGTTTTTGAAGTTAGAGACATGAAAATTTGCAATTAAGTTATTAGTTATAAATAAAAAGGACCTGTATAAGCAATTTGGGGTTGGAAATAAGGGTTGGAAGCTTACATAAGGGTTCCAAGTTTTTGAAGTAAGAGACTTGAAAATTGGGATTTAGGTTATTTGTTTTAAGTTATAATAAACTGTATATGCAATTTTAGGAAAATCTACCCCACAGAGAGTGAAATGGGGGTTGTATCTGGCTGAAATTTGGCACAGAGATAGATTATAGTCTGGAATAGCAGATAGGCTAAGGCCGGAAAATGAAAGAGTTCCCGCGGGAACCAAAAAACCTCAATCCACGCGTACGAAGTCGCGGGCATCAGCTAGTTAATAATAATTCTTCAGAGCGATTGATATGATCAAATCATGCACCTTATGTGAGTTTGTTTTTCCACAGGCACTCCTTAATTTTCCGGGAAAGTAGCCTATACCACTCTCCAGGTCCCCAACTACCCGTGCAAAATACCCGTTGCTCTGTTGCGGCGTGATTAAAGGACCAACCCTCTATTTCACCTCTTTGGGGGTACAATTTTAAAAACTGTGAAACACGTATTTCTTTATTTTTAACCGGTAGCTCACACACCAAGTTTCTTGGCTATAACTTGAGAAATTAAGGACTTTCATACAAACTTCCAACCCCTATTTTACCCCTTTGGGGGCCGTAGCTCACATACCAAGTTTCTTGGCTATAACTTGAGAAATGAAGGACTTTCATACAAACTTCCAACCCCTATTTTACCCCTTCGGGGATAGAATTTTGAAAAACTGTGACACATTTACTTATAATATATAATACCAAGTTTCGTTGATATAACTTGTAAAATATCTTGAGAAATGAAGGCCTTTCATAATAACTTTCATCCCCTATTTCACCCCTTTGGGGGTCGAATTTTCAAAATCTGTGAAATACGTATATCTTATTTTTCAACTCTAAGCTCATATACCAAGTTTCATGCTTAAGCTATAGCTATGCTTGCTATAGCTTTCATACAAATTTTCAATCAAATCAAAATCAATCAAATCCCCTATTTTACCACTTTAGGGGTTGAATTCCGAAAAACTGTGACACACGTAATTCTTTATTTTTTAACGAAAGCCAAAATACCAAGTTTTGTTGATATAACTTGAGAATATCTTGAGATATGAAGGACTTTCATATAAATTTCATCCCCTGTTTCACCCCTTCGGGGGTAGAATTTTCGAAAACTATGAAACAATTCTTTCTTCATTTTCAACCGATAGCTCGTATACTAAATTTCATCGATATAACTTGAGAAATGACGGACTTTCATACAAACTTTCACCCCCTATTTCACCCCCTTAGGGCTGGAATTTTGAAAAATCCTTTCTAAGTGAGCGCCTACGTCACAAAAGGAATCTAATGTCAAAATTTCAAGTTTCTAACCCCAGCGGTTTAGGCTGTGCGTTGATTAGATAACGATTTTATATATATATGAGATGAGATGAGATTTACAATGTTAATATAATTTTAGAGTTTACGCCGATGTTGTACACGTGAAAAGTGAATTTACTTCACTTTCTCGGGATAAAACAGGTCCACGCTATGGTTTTTATCGGGAACCTGAAATTATGGCCAACTTCATGAGAAACTTCTATGAAGAAGCAAAAGTATCGCCACAAGCTGTTGAATATGTAGAAGCTTTTGGTTCAGGTATGGAGGCACCTAGTATCATGTAAACATACGTATTATTTGAAAACGTCAAAAGTAAGAAGAAAAATAAGTAGAGAAGAATAAGTAAGAAGAAAAATAAGTAAAAGCTATATATAAGTACAAAATGAAATACTGTACGGTCTACGGAAAAAATACTAGACTTCCAATATGTGAACCGAGGCTATTGTAACTTCGGGGCTATTGCATCTTATCATTTTATTTTCCTTTACAAATAGATTTACGGGCAACGACATCTACTAGTGGATAGAGAAACTAATGTTTATTAAAGTCGATCATAGAGTGTGCTTTTATCTCGTTTACTGTTTTATTGATGGCGTCTTTCTTTTTTTCGGTCATTTTTCGTTGAGTATGCTGAAAACCTACTGTGTTGTTTTTGTCGACAAAATTTTACTGTGAGCTTTTTTGAACAAAATTTTACGCTAATTGCAAATATAATGAATAATTCCTTGTTATTTGATAATTAATTTCTTTCTCTGCCGTAGTTATCTGGAGTTATTTATAAAAACACATTAGCCCCACTAAAATTGTGACACGGGGCTATTATATCTACAAAGAAAGACACAATAGCCCTGTTGATTTTAGTATGGAAATAAAAGTAAAGAGATAAAGTTAAAAACAGAATTTGTAAGATGATAGGTAAAAGTTTTGAATCGTGCTACCTACTTTCACCGATGGTTAAGTATTAGCTCCCGCCTCCCACAAACCCAACTTTTGTTTTATAATTTAACCAATATAATATGTTAAAACGCCCAAATTTTTGTTTTGGAATGTGCTCGTTGTGGTTACTATTTTAACCCACGAGACGATAAAATACAATCGTTTATATGCTAGAAAATTTTCCCACCTAATACCTAACCTATCTTTTCAATAAATATTACTTAAATGATATATGAAAACGTATTTCATTCAAAATATTATCGATAATAGACGCTACAATAGCCCCTCTTTTACCAAAAAAGTATTTTTAAAGAGAAATTAACCTTCCTACATTGAGGTAGGGCTCAAATAATTTTCTTAAATGCCTTTGTTTATCATATTCAGTGAGTTTGAGCATTATAACTCTTAAGTTTAGGAATTAAGAGTGAAAAGTTACATTAACCCCCGATACGGGGCTAATGTGGCTAAAATCGGTCCTTGGAATTAACATCAATTTTAATAAGAATATACTGGGTGTATTTTAATGCAATTAAGTAAAACTAAGTCTTAAGTATCTGATCTTTTCAAATATTTAAAGAGTTTATCCGTAAATTATTCTGTAGCAGAAATACAGCTTCTTAAACATACCTCGGTCAAAAAAATTGCACTTTTTAGATGCAATAGCCTCGGTTCACTACTTCTACTAAATTCTTAGTTTGATGTTTATCGATACAGCCCGAACACTGAATCTCTAGACTTTGGAAAATGACAACAGATTTAAACTGTTAATTTATTACTTGCAGCTGAACTGGAAGCTGATAAGGCAGAATTAAAAGCAATTGAAAATGTTTACTGTAATAACAGAAGAGATCCAATTTTAGTGGGCAGTGTCATGTCAAACATTGGATATGCAGAAGGTACATCCGGAATAGCAGCGATTACTAAGGTAAATCGAAAGTAACACCCCTCAACACCCTTCGCAGATAGCTTCACGGAACACTGCCCGCAGTCAGTCAGCGGCCGCGTCGCGCGAGCAGGTTCATGAATAAGGACCCCGAACGGGTTCGAAACTAGTCGGGCACTTTTCCGCCATAACACGTGAGTGAGTGAATAATATCAGAAAGTTATGTTAAAGTGGCGCAGGCTAATTTTCATCCCGCAAAACAAAAGATTCCTACAGGACAATCCGATTTGCGAGCAATAGTTACTCCGGGAATAAAAAATATCTGATTTTATGGTCAAGCGTTTACTGAAACCTTCTGTGGCAAGGTAAATGCTAAGAGTTTTCAAATTTATTTACATTTTACCCTACGCAGACTTTCTTACTAGATACTTCATATAGTTTAAAAGTGAGGATGATGTGACCCATTTTTAACCGACTTCCAAAAAAGGAGGAGGTTCTTAAATCGGTGCGTATCTTTTTTTTTTTCTTTTAATGTATGTCGGTGCATATCTCCGTGGTTTCTCAACCGATTTGAACAAATTTTTTTCATTGGTTAGAGGAAGCTCACGAGGTGGTCCCATAAAAAATTCTGACTCCAAATCCTCAATCCTGATGCTGTAGGTGTAACGTACCGTACTACATTAAATCATCAAAACTAGTGAATCAGGAAATTTTGATGGTGAATTCATATAGAAGGTATCAAGTCACGTGTATACGATACAACTCTGAGTCCCAACTCTTCAACCCTGATGCTGTAGGGTACAGAACTCCTTAAAAATTGCAATTTAAGATTTTTTTTATGATGAATTAATATTGTAGGTGTCAAGCAACGACTTCATACTTAAACCCAAGTCCCAACTCCTCAACCGTGATGCTGCAGGGTACAGAACTCCTTAAACATAGTGGTTTAGGATTTTTTTATGGTGAATTAATATTGTAGGTGTCAAGCAACGACTTCATACTTAAAAACCCAATTTCCAACTCCTCAACTCTGATGCTGCATGGTACTGCACTCCTAAGCTGTAGGGATTTAGAGTACACTAAAAAGTTAAAAATAAAAATTCTTTCCAAAAAACCGACTTCCAAAGCCACTGTAAAGTAAAAAAATAATTTTGATTTCTACACACTATGTTGAAGTCGGGCGAGTATAACAAAGATAGGCATAGTTGACACCTGAGGCTCGCCCGACTTCAACATAGTGTGTAGAAATCAAAATTATTTTTTTACTTTACAGTGGCTTTGGAAGTCGGTTTTTTGGAAAGAATTTTTTTGCTGGTTCAACAACGTTGATCTAAATTAATACCTACATGGATGACTTTTATTAGAATTCCCAAGAATCCTTTTACTTTGCTTTTGTGTCGTTGAATTTATACGCGCGATAAAACGTAAGACCAGTAAAACTTAAAGAGTCGAAATCACAGGCCGACACTCGTTGAGTCGTATGTGGAAGGATCTGTGCGCATTATTGTCCCAGGAAAGCTCCACTTTTACTTATGTCATACATATAAAAGTAGTATCGCTCCTGGGCAATTAGCAATACAATGCAATGAGAGATCCTCTTCCTTAAGGGTCTCTCTCATTACAAAGGATTGTGTCTCCTTTACGATTGTAACCTCTTAATAGCGACTAGCGTTGCTCCAGTTAGTTCTCTGCCGTGTTTACTTTCTTCATCTGGTCAATTTAACGATCGGCGCTGCGTCCGAGTGACTTCTTTCTTTGGATTTCTCTGTGATAAAAAATCGTAATTTTTTCCAATAGGTCCTCTTAGGGTATCACTGTGGACAACTAGCGGGAACATTTGCATTGTGATTCGCCAAGAGAAGATTTAGATGCTTTACGTGATGGACGTATGCGCATAGTTACCGATCATCAGACCTTTGGACGGACATACACTGCTGTTAACAGTATCTCTATGACTGGAGTTAATACTCATGTCCTGTTAAATGGTCATTATAAACCTAAGGTAAATTATTTTTGTACCAATGAAATTTGTCTGAAATATAATAAGTGAAATATTTATTATGAATACCCACTGCAAATTAGTACAGTGTTTTAATTTAATAAAATAAATGACAAGATTGTAGCACAAACGTCCATAAATAATTAATTATTATTGTTATTTGTATGCGAGAACAATGGCCAATCTGTGTCAGAGGATAGTTCTAAAGAAATACATGTTATTATTATTTAGCGCAATCCTTCGAGCATTTTAAATTTAAATGCTCGAATGTAGCTAACCCTAACCTTACCTAATCTGACTTAATTTTTAAGGATATTTCACGGTACAAGGCAAATTTTCCGCAATTAGTTACTCTGTCAGGCAGACAAGACTCTTCTGTTAATAAGATAATTCAGGATTTGAAATCTCGTCCGATTGATCCAGAGGAATTGGCGTTGCTCCGTAACATTTATAGAATCAGAATTTCTGGTCATTTAGGAAGAGGATTTCTTCTTCTTGGTGAGTATTATTTGTAGTAATATAGAGCATGAAATATAAGGTATGATAAGACAAGAAACCGGCTAAGTGCGTTTTGGGCCACGCGCAGTGTAGCGTTCAGTATAGTTTCCCTTCACAATTCGAGGACATTTTATAAGTTGGTTGACTATTGCTCGTTATCTTGTAAAGCCTATTTATATTTTTTTTAAATGGTTTTCCCACATACACCATATTTTTAAACTATATAATATTTTGTATTTTTAAAATTAGGGCCATATAAATGAAGCACTGACTTGAGGAGCTAAAGTGATACATGGGTTCTCAATAATTGTATGATTATTTCTAGATACAAATGAAAATAATGAAACTGTATGTCTACACGAAAAGTTAAACTACTTCGACGATGCCCAACGGCCCCTGTGGTTCGTATACAGTGGAATGGGCTCACAGTGGGCTGGTATGGGAGCACAGCTCATGAGAATTCCTGTGTTTGCCGCGGCTATCGAAAAGTACGTATAGGTTGCCAGAGATGGTAAAACCATTCTGCGGATACATCAGGTTTAAATACATATTAATCTATGGGATACATTTATGGTTGGTTGACATGGGACCAAACGCAAGGGATTAATCTTTCTTCTAAATTTACAGATGTCGGCGGGTCTTAGAATCGAAAGGAGTGGATATTGTGCACATAATAACATCTCCAGACAAAACTATATTTGACAGCATTCTCAACTCTTTCGTCGGAATTGCTGCTATCCAAATTGGACTAACGGACATATTACGAGAACTGAACATCTTTCCCGACATGATAATAGGTATTTTTTACGTAATTTTCCTTGTATTGTCAGTAGTTGACATTAAGCGGAGTGTTCTGTTCATACTTAGGTACCTACTGACTGCTGTTTTGGTTGGTCTTAAGAAAAAACTCGTATGCATGTAGGCTAACTAGCAGAGCTCACGATCCGTCTAGATGTGGTTTCAAATGTGCAGGACAATAAAGGAAACAAAAATCTGTATTGAGAAATGTACTGAACATAATAATGTTATCATTCACAGGACACAGTGTGGGTGAGCTAGGCTGCGCTTACGCAGACGGATGCTTCACCGCCGAGGAAATGATACTATCCGCATACAGTCGCGGTCTCGTCTCCGTGCAGACGCCTTTTATTCGTGGATCAATGGCTGCTATTGGAGTGGGCTACCAACAGGTATATTATTTTAAACGAGATCAATTTATAATGTAGTTATTTGAAAGTACGTATTTAAAGATAAACACCGCCTACATCTGCATCTATTTTTCCTTACTTTTTCCTATTCCTCAAGTTGCCTGGTAGAGATCGTTATTAGGTAAACGATAAGGCCACCTTTTGTATCATAGTTACATCCGTCTACGACTTTTTGGAACGGAGTTCCTTATCACGCGTTGCGAAAGGGGGCTAGACGGAAAAAATTAAGACCAAAAGTTGTAACGACACTTTTTATGAAAAGATGATTTGGTTGCTATGACTACTTGTGTTGTTGACTTCAAGTTGTTGAAAATAAAAAGGCGAAATAATTTTAAAGAATTATGTTTTCAATAGTTACGCTAGTTATATTACATACGTGTTATAGGTTATGGGTAGGGGGAGAAATGAGGTTGTCACAGACGAGCTATATCAAAAAGTTAATAGAAAAATTTAACATGGGCGAATGTAAGCCGGTTTCAACGCCGATGGAAACAGGTTTAGAATTGGGGCGTGCACGTGTTTCTCTTTGTAAATTTTATTACAATTCCTTCACTAATTAATCGAAAAGAACTTCGTTCCCTGTCCCGTGTCCTTTGACACCTCTCAAGTTTTTCTATTCTTGTTTGTGTTGTTTTCACTTATGGTGTTTTTTTTTGTTAATTCACAATATATTAGCTTTAGAACATCAGTGTGGATCAAATTGTTACAGATATCTAAAATGTGTCCACCTGAGATTGAAGTAGCTTGCCACAATGGTCCCGACTGTAGTACCATTTCTGGACCCGCTGATATTATGAAAGAATTCGTGGCTCAACTAACTGCGAAAGGGATCTTTGCCAAGGAAGTACCGTGCTCTAATATTGCCTATCACTCACGATATATAGCTAACGCAGGTATATATATACCGATGTTAAGTATAAGCCATATATCGATTATTAGTATCCCAAAAGTTGAGGAGAATCAAAATCCAGTCTGTACAGATTGTACGCCTATCTGTATAAGTTTTGTGAACAAATTGGAATTATGCAATGCGATGCGAATTCGCAACGCAGAAAGTTGCAACAAGAATTGCTGCGATGGGATTTCGTACGGCAAGGCGCTGTCTCAGAGCCGACTAGTGTTGTCAACAAGTGTGACGTAACATCACAGGAATGCGCGATGCGAATCAATTCGCAAGTTCTTACAACGCGACGTGCGAGCTCGCAGGTTTTTTGTACAAGCCAAAACTTAAACCTTAAGTTTTTGCAGTATCTTTAGGTACAAAGTTTTGAGTAACAACCTAATGTTCAACTATTCATAGGTCCAGGCCTGCTCAAGTATTTGGGTGAAGTTATCAAGTCACCGAAAGCACGCAGTAAGCGCTGGGTATCTACGTCAGTACCAGAAGAGAAATGGGATGACCCGATTGCCAAATATTCGTCGGCAGAATATCATACGAACAACTTACTTGTCAGTTTTTTCATTTTTTATATTCCATCACAAGTTAGCCCTTGACTGCAATCTCACCTGATGGTAAATGATGATGCAGCCTAGGATGGTAGCGGACTAACCTGTTAGGGGTACAGCAGCTAATTGAGCATACTCCAAATCTGTTTCTACGCGGCATCGTACCGGAACGCCTAATCGCTTGGCGGCCGGTCTTTGCCGATAGGATGGTAACTGCCACCGGTTGAAGTCTCCCACCAGATCAGACCAGAGAAAATTCAAAAATTATAAATTCCCTAAAGGACCCTACCGGGGATCGAACTGCCCCACACACAAATTACGTAGCGCTCACCACTGCGCCAGGGAGGTGTCATTTCCAAATATTATATGTGTCACCGTAAGATTGTAAAAACCGTAAGATTGTAATCTAACTTTTTTTTTTCGATAGATTGTAAACAGTCGAAAGATTGTGAACCGTTCAATGTTTTAAGTGTAAAGTTTTGAAATATTCATTGTATTTAAGTTTTCTTGTCTCTTTCTTGTAGGTTATAGGTTAGGGTTCGACATAAATAATCAAGTAGTGCCCGGCCTGCTTCTATCGGGTTAATAAACCTAACAGATTACAATCTACCGAAAAATAATCCGTTATATTGTAATCATTCGACAGTTTACAATTTCGCGAGTTAGATTATAATCTAACGGTTTTTACAATCTTACGGTGACATATATAATACTAGCTTATGCCCGCTACTTCGTCCGCGTGGTTAAAGTTTGTTTTCCCCATAGGCACTCCTTCCAAGTTTCATGGCTTTAACTTGAAAAATTAATGACTTTTATGCAAAGTTTCCACCCCTATTTTAACCCATTTGGGGGTGAAATATTAAAAAACTGTGATCCACGTACTTTTTTATTTTTACCGAAAGCCAAAATACCAAGTTTCGTTATATATAACTTGAGAAATATCGTGCAAACTTTCATACAAACTTTCATCCCTTAATTCTCCCCTTTGGGGTTCGAATTTTTAAAAATGGTGAATTACGTACTTCTTTACATTAACTGGAAGTCCAAGTGCTAAGTTTCATGGCTATAACTTGAAAAATGAAGAAATTTCATAAAAACTTTCAACTCTTTGGGGGTGGAATTTTCAAAAATGTATAAACACGTATTTCTTCATTTTCACTGGTAGCTGATATACCAAGTTTCATGGATATAACTTGCGAAATTACGGAGCTTCATACAAACTTGCACCCCCTATTTCACCCCCTTAGGGGTGGAATTTTGAAAAATCCTTCCTCATTTAACCAAATGCCCAAATGCTAAGTTTCATGCCTATAACTTGAGAAATGAAGGACTTTCATACAAAATTTCAACCCCAATTTACCCCTTTGGGGATAGAATCTTGAAAAACTGTGACACACGTACTTCTTTATTTTTTACTTAAAGCCAAAAATACCAAATTTCGTTGATATAACTTGACAAATATCTTGAGAAAAGAATGACTTGCATACAAACTTTCATCCCCTATTTCACCCCTTCGGGTGTAGAATTTCCAAAAAACTGTGAAACACGTGTTTCTTCATTTTCAACTGGTAGCTCATATACCAAATATCATGGGTATAACTTGAAAAATGACGGACTTTCATACTAACTTTCACCCCCTATTTCACCCCCTTAGGGGTGGAATTTTGAAAAATCCTTCCTTGATGAGCGCCTAGGTCACACAAGGAACCTACTGTCAAAATTTCAAGTTTCTAACCCTAGTGGTTTAGGCTGTGCGTTGATATATAAGTCAGTCAGTCAGTCAGTCAGGACTTTGAATTTTATATATATAGAATATATTATATTCGATAAAATTATGCATAATAAATCAATCTTTTTTTGCAGAACTCTGTACTTTTCGAAGAGACCATAAGACGCATCCCTTCAAATGCAGTGTTGGTGGAGATAGCTCCTCATGGCTTATTGCAGGCCATCCTCAAGCGGTCTCTGCCTGAATCCTGTAAACATGTGCCACTGACAAGACGTGGTCATCCCGACAATGCACAGCTCTTATTAGAAGCAATTGGAATGTAAGTAATCTATACCAATTAGATTCACTTTGAACACAAAATAGTTGCAGCTGCAGTAATTAGTGACATTGTTCGACATAGCTGCTGTTATTGGAACGGAGTTCCTTATCGCGCGTTGCGAAAGGGGGCTAGACGGAAAAAATTAAGACCAAAAATTGTAAAGACAATTTTTATGAAAAGATGATTTTGGTTGCTATGACTACTTGTGTTGTTGAAAATAAAAAGGCGAAATAATTTAAAAGAATTATGTTTTCAATAGTTATTGCTAGTTATAATATACGTGTTATAGGTTATGGGTAGGGGGAGAAATGAGGTTGTCACAGACGAGCTATATCGAAAAGTTAATAGAAAAATTTAAAATGGGCGAATATATGCCGGTTTCAATGCCGATGGAAACAGGTTTAAAATTGGAGAGAGTTTAAACAGAAGAAGAAATGAAGCCTACCATATCAGGCGTTGATTGGTTCTTTGATGTATCTTCACTAATTAATCGAATGGAACGAAGTTCTCCCCTTCCCTTACTTGACAGGTGTCCCTTGACACCTCTCAAGTTTTTTTCTTTCTAAAACTTGACATACCTAGGTACGCCATGGGGACAGCACTCAGTACAAATGGTTAGTGGTTAGGAATAGTATCCAGAGCTGAAATCCTAAAGTAGCGTGGGTTTTTTTTTTTTTTATTTATTTATTTATTTATTTACATCTAATCAGAACGGCAATGCCACTTACACTAACTAGATGATTATTAGCAGTTAAGAAGGTAATACAAATAAAAAATTAAAAAGAAGAAGAAGAACATCGACAATAATGCTATTATAAACAAGGTTATTCTAAGCTCTCAGAGTAACATAACAATTCAAAAACCAGAGTTGTCCACTTGTCATTGAATGAATCCCATTGAGCATTCTTGTCCAAGAGCGTGTTGAACGACGCCAATGAACGCGGGATGGGTGCCATAGCGCGGGCGACAGTGCGAGAATATGGGACAACAAACAACTTATTCCTCCGTGGGCGAAGATTACTAATTTTTGGGGCCCGGATGCGACACAGTTGGGCATGAAGATCTGGAGCATCTACGTCTCCTCTCGTGAAATTCGGCACATAATTTTTAGCTGTTCGCAGGTGCGTCTGACCTCCAAGGAGTTGAAACCCAAGCAACCTAAAAGAAATTTTGTGGGATACAAGAATGGGTAATATCCATGGCAACGTTTATTTATGTATCTCAGGAAGGCCTTTTGTACTTTTTCTAATATGAGCCCATACTTTTTCTCATACGGGTGCCAGACGCAGGCGCTTGTTTCCAGTTTGCTCCGGACAAGAGCATAGTATAGTAGCCGAATTACTAAAGGACTATGGAACTCCCGAGAGTTGCGTAGAACAAATCCTAATCTTCGGAATGAGTCTTCTGCAATTGTGTTAATATGCTCTCGGAAGGTTAATTTGGTGTCAAAAAGTACGCCAGGTCTTTCATCTGTTTTACTCTGGGGACGGGAATGCCATCCATTTTATACTCGTAAATGAATGGATACCGTGCTCTGCCAAAAGTCATCACTGAACATTTGTCACGGTTGAATTCCATTTTGTTCATTTTACTCCAGTTCCATACAGCGGTCAGATCATGTTGTAATTTGAGGCAGTCTTCGATAGAGTTAATTTCAAATATAAGTTTGAGATCGTCGGCGTACAATAGACATTTGGCATATTTTATACATTGGGGAAGATCGTTGATCAATATTAGGAAGAATAGAGGTCCTAAAATAGAGCCCTGACTTACACCGGATCGTGTATGATATGGTTTTGACTCATAAATGCCATACCGAACGAATTGCTGACGGTCACGGAGATAGTCAGAAATCACGTAAAGAAGCTGAGGAGCCAGACCGATAGCACTGAGCTTGTTTAGAAGGATATCGTTATTTACCCTGTCAAAAGCTTTACGGTAATCAAAATAAAGCGCGTCTGCTTGATGGCCTCTATCTAGACAGGATGATATATAGTCAGCAGCTGTTAATAAGTTGGAGTTGACAGACTTTTTGACCCTAAAGCCATGTTGTTCGTCACATAGTAAATTACTGATTTGCCTACTTATTTCTCTATGGACGATTCTCTCGAATACCTTGGCCGGCGTCGAGAGAATAGGTATGGGGCGAAATTCCTCGACGAACCTCGTACCGGATTTTTTTAGGTATTGGTGTGACTCGGGTCAGCTTCCATTCGGAAGGGTATTGTCCTGTCTTTAATATCAAATTATATAAATGACGAAGAGGAAGGACAAGATATTTTTACACATTTTCAAAACACTTGCTGAAAAGTTATCAGGCCCAGTTGAGCAATTTGACTTGAGTTTATCGATACCATATTCTATGTCAGTAACTGAAAAATTTGAAATGTAGACGACAGAACCATTTGGATTGTCATCATGTCGACATGCGTCATCTACACTTAACTTTGGCACCTCCGATAGGAACACGTTTGCAAAGAAATTTGCAAAGGCTTCGGCCGCTTCTACTGCCGTGTGCGTACTACCATTATACGTGACGTTGGACTCAAATCCCCCTTTAGACCGCAAGCTACTAATGTAGTCCCAGAAACCCAAAGGATTGATTTTAATATTATGTTCAGCACGCCTAATGTAATCGTCGTACGCTATTGGGATACGAGCCTTCAAATTAGACCTTATTTCTGAAAACCTGGTGTAGGTCTCAACACTGTTAGTTTTGATCCATTTAGTGTGCAACTTCAATTTCAGTTCTGTATCGCGTATAATATCGCTTGTAAACCAAACTGGATAACGTTAACGCTACCTATCGTTTCTACTCGCTCTTGGACAAGTACTACATCTAGAGTACTCCCGTGAGAGTTAACAATAGCGTTTCTTTCGGTTAAGCCGCAAAGTGACATGAAATATGAGTAATAACAAACTACGTTCGAGAATGCACTGTTTAAGTTTAAATCTCCTAGGATTACCACTAGCCCTTTTAAATCGAGAATAAAACTTTCAATTTTACAGAAAAAATTCATGTAGTCTTCGTCGGAGGCACTAGGTTTTATATAAACAACACATATGAACACAATTCGGCCCTGTATGGTACAAGAAACCCATAGATCTTCACCGGCGTCTGTTTCCAGTTCGCGTCGTCGTTGCATAAGTAAACCGGGACGAGCTAGGATTAGGACACCTCCGCAAGGCGAACCTCTGTCGCGGGGCAGTACGCTCCAGCTACCACCGGCTATTTCCGCATCTTCAACGGTATTGTCAAGAAATGACTCCGTTACAGCCACTATGTCACTGGCTTGCAACAGAAGATTCATAGTCCAGGTTTTTGTTTTCGTTTTAAGGCCACGAACATTTTGGTATAAGATGTTCAAGGTAACATGGTTTTTTGAACTATTGATGGAACTGTTGGCTTCCGTTGCGAAAGTGCTGACGCCTAACATCTGGGTTTTCAGAGTTTCTAAATGATTTCCGAAAAGTAATCCAAGTCTTGATCCTTGCATTGATCGGCCATACATCCTCTGAAAGACATTTCTCATAGTCTGCTACTAGAACTCCGATTTTGAATGACTTGTAATTGCCTTTAGGTGTCAATTCTTCCACAGTGCAGGTATCCGTAGAGCATAGTTGCCGCAAATATTTAGATACCTCCTCCGCACCCGATTCCATGTTCCAAAGGTGCAAGTATTTTCGGGGTTCCACCGCTTTTAAGGATGTCACTGATGAGCTCGCGGTGCCACAAATCGAATTTGGTTTGCGGAACTTTTTCCTGCGGACCTCGATCCATTGCTCGGAAGGTTCCCGTACTTCCGACTTGGCAGTGGTTTGAGAAGCTGGTGGATTTGGTACCTCATTTATCATCAACGACGCCGTTACAGATGACCAAGAGGGCCGCTGCCCGGCAGATTGCTGATAACTTTGTGACGCATGCGGGTTTGGCTCGGCGGATGGTGATGCCGCATCCTGTATAGTAACAGTCTCACCTTTTTTAGGATGTGTTGGTAGATTTTTGCTGTTTAACATGTCACTCATTTTAGACTGGACGCAGCTTTCCACGACAGTTTCAAAGCGCGAAAAGTAATCATCGCTCTTTCCGTGGTACGCAGCCAGCAATGACATCGCCTGATTGAGTTGAGATTTCAAGCCAACAATATTTTCGCGAAGCTGTTTTATTTCCAGACGAAGGCCTTCAGTATTTTGCATTTCTTGCTCGTCCACGTCAGAAGCAACAACAATCGGCTTTTTTCTATAGGTGATATTATTATTAGCCGTAGTGCTGCGCTGTCTACTGGCGCCTACCGGCGTTAAGCTATTATCACCACCTCTCTTTGACATACACGTACATTCAGGACAGATCCATGTATCAGGATTCACAGAAGTCAAATCCAAGACACCTGTACAGAGCTCGTGGTATGATTTCTTGCAAGTGCTAGTCGTGCATTGCAGAAAACCTTCTTCAGGTACAATTAGCTCGCAACAGGCTGCACAATCCATTTTAAGTATAATAATCAGACGAGCCGAAAAGATTAACAGATATTATGTAGTATTTGACTTCACTATGCCTCACAGTATTATACTATAGGTGCAAGTAAATCTATGATCCCAATGTATATCAATGTTCAAGTCACTGTCGTTACTGTTGGCCGTATAAAATCAACGTTGCCTCAGGTACTAGGGCCGCATAAAGTCACCGCAGGTAAACGTAACGGCCATACATCGGACAAGATGGCTTCGATGGAGGCGGCGCTTGCGCAGCTGTATGTCACGCCCCCAGCAAGATGCAGCGGTGCTTACAAACCTGTGACGCCTCTAACTGTGATGGCGTCCCTGTGGTGGCGGGGCCTGAGATTTTATATCTCCTTAGCACTTATGCACTCCTAATTTTTTAATTACTTTTTGAGCACAATTTAATTTAAATTAAATTAAAATAAAATTTTCACTATGTCTGTCTGCACGTCTACTCGTAATCGAGGTCCGGGGGAGAGGAGGGGGGGGGGGAGGATACCGTTATGGTGTCGATTAGCCGTTTCACTTATTATAATAATATAGTAAACTAGTATGGCGCGTGGATGCGTGGCCCGCTGAAGCGGACCGCGTAGTAGACCGCGCGGCCTACTGTCTACTTACTTGGTCTTCTTCTATCCTAGTGTTTACTGCCTGCGTGTTCTGAAGTAAACAACACACTGCTCTCCTAGCGAGCATAGTGGAAGCGCCAGCGTGCCAAGCGTCCGACAGACGTAAAAAAAATTCTCATAAGAAAACATAAAACAGAGACCCCCCTAAGAATCTAAAAGGGCCTTTAAATGTAAAAAAAACTTTCCAGACATGCATACTGTGTAAGAGACCGTTGAAGTAAAAACACAAAGAAACCTTCTTTAGTCGATATTATACCGCTGACGATCGGGTACCTTTGGATGCCATTGAACTTCACCATCTTGGCTTTCCTGACGGCAAACCGACAATTCTTCCATACAGAACAATTCTTGTAAAACAAACCATATCAAAGTCATGCATATTTCCTACTTCCACTCTTCCTTCTAAATAGTATAGGTACTTTCTGAAATAGACACCTATGAAATTTTGGCCATGCTCCTCACCCATGTTTCAAACCCTCGATCATCATCGCTCTCCATAAGTATATCTTTTTCTCCGAAAGTTCTTCTTTAAAAACAAATTTTGAAAAGTAACCGCATTCAGTCTTGCATAGTTCTACACTAAATTGTAGCCTCTTCAATATTCGCCATACATTTTATATGGAAAAATAAATTCCGCCATCTTGAATTTTTTCCTGTTCAGCAAGTAGACCTTCATGCCCTGATCATCTTTTACCAAGAAACCACTCTTCCATCTTTTATACTCTCCGAAATAGACACCGACGAAATTTGTATGGCGGCCATCTTAAATCCGCCATTTTGAAATTTTTTTTCAGCTCACTGTCAATTGGATGAAGTTTCGAGTGTCATTTTTTCGAGCACCCATCTTCAATACCCTGGCTGTGCTCTTCATCCGTCTTCCAAATCCTCAATCATCAGCTCTCTCCATATTTTTCCTCTGAATGAATTTTTGTCTTCTATACGAAACGATGAGTAAAAAAAATATTTTTCATACAAAACTTTAGATTTTTTTTTTACTTTTAATCAGCGCGAGCAGCTTGTTTAAACCGTAACTCTGTAGTCTGTAGTACAATTAATGGATATTTGACTACTACTTACTAGCCAAACACATTAATTATTTTTTAATGATTATTAAATAGAGGATCTCCAAAAAGTCGTTATATCTACGTCCTGTTAGTTTTATGTTGAATAACCATTTTATTTTTAACCGACTTCCAAAAAAGGAGGAGGTTCTCAATTCGACGCGTATTTTTTGTTTTTTTTTAATGTATGTCGGTGCAGATCTCCGTGGTTTCTGAATCGATTTGTTTTTTTTTTCTTTCAGTCATTAGAGGAAGCTCTCGAGGTGGTCCCATAAAAAATTCTGACTCCAAATCCTCAACCCTGATACTAAAAAGTTAAAAATAAAAATTCTTTCCAAAAAAGCGACCTCCAAAGCCACTGTAAAGTCGGTTAAAAATAATTTTGATTTCTACACACTATGTTGAAGTCGGGTGGGTTTAACAAGGAATAAGCAAAGTTGACACATCAGGCTCGCCCGACTTCAACCGCGTGTAGAAATCAAAATTATTTTTAACCGAATTTACAGTGGCTTTGGAGGTCGCTTTTTTGGAAAGAATTTTTATCTAAGCTATCGGTTAAAGTAAATAGTGCGTCGATCTTTGATGACATCACAATTCGTGGCGTTTGAATTAAAGTTACTGATTTGACTCTAGTTGTCAAATACCCAATTCCGATTTTCTATTACAAATTTTATTTTATAGTTAGTTTAATATTTAGTAATTCAATTAAAGTATTACAAATTAAAAAAGAACCCGCGACTGTTTTTGATATCATTATTATATTACAGCCTCTACATGGAGGGGTATAACCCAAAGCTGCAAGCACTTTACCCGAAAGTAGAATTTCCAGTTTCCACAGGGACACCTATGTTATCACATTTAGTAGAATGGGCGCATGTCGAAAAATGGTAAGTCTTAATCTTAATATCTTGGATAAAATTATGCCAATATTGACATTTTGTAATATTTGACAAAAACTGTTTCAGGAATGCCAACTTATTTTATGCCAATGTTGATAGAAAAAAAGCATCACATTGCACTCATGTATTATCGATTCTCGATGACGAGCATCGTTATTTGACAGACCATATGATAAGAGGTACCTATATAACATTGATGTTTAACAGAAGTACCTAGCTGATAATTACAATTTATTTTAAATATTATTATTGTCCGTGTTTAAAAATCTAAATAACTAATGTCTTGTTTTATAATTTTCAATGGTTCTTTGAAGTGTTGGAAGAATGATAAAATTTGGTAACTTACTTTTGGTTAAATATAGGAAAGAATACGTACCCTTTCGCTGCTACCCTAGTTCTAGTTTGGGATACATTGGCCATGATCTTAGGACTGCCAAAGAAAAAATTCTCAGTCCAGTTCCGCGATTTACACCTACATTCACAGCCCGTGCTGCATGCTCAGAAACAGTTGCGACTTACAGTAGCAATACATAGAGGGAAAGGCCGCTTTGAGGTAATTCATAATAATTAATATCTTACACAAGGTACCTACTACTTGTGAAATTATGTCATGATATCTTAGTGGTTAACACTTCAACCTCCAGTTTCAATTCTCATTCCGAGAGAGAGACTCGTGCTCAGGAATGGTTCGGCACTGAATTGATGATGATGGTGATAATGAAATAAGTAGCAACAGATAAGTCTATTGTTACTAATTATCATATAATGATAATCATTATATGATAATTAGTACAATTAGTTTACAAATTTTAACACAACATTTTATAAAAGTTACATAAAGTTTTAAAAGAACTTCTGTTAGTACTAATATCCAAAATATTAATAAACTCTGTCTCTACATTTTAGGTTATGGACGACAATACTAAAGTAGTAACAGGTTTCGTTGTTCCTGAATTAAACGCAGAGATAGTATCCTGCAAAGAAGAGAAGTTTGACGAAGTAATGGAATTACAGTCACAAGATATTTATGAAATCATGCACGCTAGGGACTATAGTTACTTGTAAGTTTTAAGTTACAATCTCATTTGCCCGGGTAAAATGTATGTCTGTGTGTTAACAGAAGTGCAATCTAGGTTTATTTGAATTGTTGCAAAAGCATAGGTATAGGTATATAATATAATATATTATATATATATATATATATATATATATATATATATATATATATATATATATACATATGTATAAAATATTGGAACAAACAGCTAGTATAAACACATTGTAACAGATGTAACTAAATTAACAGTCTAAATCTAATGCTACCTTGTCCGCGGGGAGTATTATGAAATGGATACCAACAGGTATATTTAAACCTCTCATTTTCGTTTACCTAAGATATTTTATACCTAAGATCACCTGGAACAGCTTTACACGTGACACTAAGGTACTGGATCTAGTCCACAAAAACAGAGAACTCATGTCCACCATCATGCGAAAAAACTGGCTTTCTTAGGACATCTACAAAAAGAGCCCAATTCTCGTTCCCAATACTAGTTTTGGAAGGAAGGATTGCAGGCAAGAGAACTACAGGTTGCCAAAGGCGTAAGTGGTTAGACGACATAAGGGGGTGGACAGGTCTTAGCTTTTACGCAAAAGTAAAGGATGTGGCTCATAATAGCGAAGTTTTTCGCGTAATGACCGCCAAATTTCGTTTTGAAGAAGGCATACGATGAGGATGATGATGAAGATATTTTGTGTACAACTGAATTAGATTAATATCAAATAAGAAATTTTACCTGGATTTTCTAAAGTACTTATTCTACAGAAATATGATTGAATTTATTCCAAACATTTCAGGGGTGACTTCCGTAGTATTTACAATGCTAGCACATCGTTAACTAAAGCTCATCTATTGTGGAAAGACAATTGGGTAACATTTATTGATGGTATGCTCCAACTCAATGCACTCAGGCGTTTTCATGAAAGCGTTTCTCAGCCTCATTTTATTAGAAGAATGGAAATTGACATAGAGTATCATAACCATTCCAATAAAATCTTGATAGATAACGCGATTACCATTCCAGTAAATGTATCTGATCTTAGTAACAGCACCAGGTATGTTATCAAATTTAAGTTTACCTACACAGTATAAAACTTATTGATGTACTTGTAAACGTTTAAATGTAACTTATAAATATTACCTTTTAGATGTGGAGGTGTTATTATTGACAATCTGGAATTTTACGACCTGCCTTCAATAAATAGGGAACGAATCGCATTAAAAGCATTAAAATTTGTTCCACACAATTCCACAAACAGTATCAATGTAAGTAGGTAACGTGATTAAGGTATACCTGTGATGTGAGCAATATGCAATAAAAATCCTTTATTGCCTTGGCTGGTTTTGATAATGTAATGTGGGTGGTGGAAAGAACGAACGGGATACGGAGGGAAAACACGTTAAAGATATTTAAGTTAAACACTGAAAGGAAACATTCTTTTATTATTATTATTATTATTATTGTATTCTTTATTGCACACAAGAAATATAGAAACATATAATTACAAAAAAAAAGAAGCTTAATCGTAGTGAAGCGTGCAAAGGCGGTCTTATCGCTAAAGCGATCTCTCCCAGACAACCTTTGGTGATTGGATTGGCGAAATCACGGGTTGTGTGGCAAGTAATTTAGTTTTATATAATGTGATAGACTACATAAACACTACATACTAATAATACACATATAAATATCTACCATAAATAGCTATTTATACATAAAAAATAATATACTACACTCTACTCCATTACATAGATAGATAGTAGTTTTTAACCGACTTCCAAAAAAGGAGGAGGTTCTCAATTCGGCGCGTATCTTTTTTTTTTTCAGACAACGTTTGAAGATATGTAAGGATTTTGCCTGACGTATGTCAGCTGGGAGAGAATTCCACAACTTGACACAATTCCTCGTGAAAGAGTCATCATAGAATTTCGTACGGCTGGACGGCCGTACGAAATTCTTCTATGTTTTTAAATAATAAAAGATGCATTCAAACTTTTTATAAGGCTTACCTGGAGCCGAGAGTGGAATCGATTAAAGAAACAAAAGATAGACGGTCGCTATTTTAATGAACAATTCGATACTCGATAGAGCCTATGAAAAGGATAAAATTCCTCGATCAATCATTGTATCATTGTACAATTAAAGAAAACCATAAAATCAAACAATTCGTACATTAATATGTTATTTAACTAACATCCTAACCAATAACCTAGACTTTTTAGTATTCAAACGTTTTTTTATCATTTTCTTGGAACACCATGAGAAAAATAACGTAGGTATGAAGTATAATATTTAGCAATATGAATATATTATCTCTCTCGGTGTCATGTCGTTCGGGTATAATATATTTCAACAACTATAAAATCATGGTCTTCCTTAATTTTAAAACACAATGTTTGCTTGAGAGATTTTATCCTCATCGTAGACCCTATTGATTAATTAAATAATATGTTATTAGATTAATTAATAATGACTGACTATTTTTTGCATTTTTAGTTGGTTTGATTCCCGGTTAATTTTTTTTTTTTAATGTTGTAAATTGTAATACAGATAATCTTATTATTAAAAATAAAAGAATTTTTACTATGACGAACAAACAATGTAAAGTACATTTCATCCTCCATGTTTTTCCACCCTGTACTATAGATCCATACCTACTAATTACCGATACCCATCATACCGATAAAAATTAAATGACACTATAAACTAATTTTCAGGAAGTTTCTGCGATGTACATATTTTTGCAAATAGTTGCAGAAAATTTAAATAAACATAATATTAATGTTGTCGAAATTATTGAATACAAAGGACAGAAGCAATTTAAAGCTATTCAAAATATTATTTACGATATACCTGAACCAAAGATCAAATTAATACAAATTCTTCGGAATGAGTTAACCAAAAAACATGGAGATGTATTTAAAGACATTGATGTATTAATGGTAACCAATTTAGCTGCTGATGATAATGTAAGTATACTTAAAATATATGAATGGCTTTTAACGTGAAAACTTCTTATAAAAAAATGTATTTTTCTTTTATTAGTTGTGTCAAGCGCTTCATCGGGTACTTAAACAAGATGTTTTCATGATTAACAAAGAAGAAATCATTAATTTATCAACCACTCGTCCATCTATGCTTTTCCGCACTGCTTGTGCCCATACCATTGGATCTTCACGTCTGGAACTTGATATATGGCGCCCTTCTGATGTATCGGCTGGGACTAGTGCTGTTACTGTGTTTTCACAAGCTGACTTCACCAAACTTTATGCTCAATTACCCACAATACCTCCAAGACACAAACTTATTATACTAACAAAGGACCCACAACCTCTTGGAATAAAAGATCTTATCAAAGAGTTTAGAAATAAGGATAATCGTAAAATTCGTCTTTTTATTACTAAACATGAAGAACTTGATGAACAAAGTCTGAATCAAATACCGTGTACATATTTGGCTACAAATATTTTAAGCAACGTATGTATTGTTATTTTTTAATTACATTATTTTCATAGCGAAAATTAAATTAATAATCGAGGTACCTATAATTGTTTCAGGGCATCTGGGGTGAGGAGTATTGTTTGCCAATTCAAGAAAAAATAAATGTTGGCCAAGAAATGGAGTTGGAATCGACTCGGCTAGGTGACATAGATTCCTTGCATTGGACAGAAACAACCAAAGCTAGCCAGCCAGGCGTTCCTGTTAAGGTATAAGAATTAAAAAAATATATTTAACAATTGTTTAACGACGAGCATGTTTGTAGTTGACTACAAACATACTCGTCGTTGAGCTCAAAATAAAAAATACCTGCAATATTACCTTCTTTCTTACTTAAGCTTTATACTTAATTTTAATAAATTTTAGGTTCAATACATTGGGTTGAACGATGCGTATGTAAAGAAAGTATTAGGAAATGCTGTATTTGGTAGCAATACTAATAACAAGCGGATCGAATATGACTTCAGTGGTACTACGGAAAGGTAAATACCTACCGATATTTAGATACTTATATCTAATCTCAGAATCTTCTAAACTCTCCCTAAATAATTTCTCGGATCTTAGATAATCATTCAGTGTACGAGCTGTTCAGCTGTGGAATGCACTTCCATTGACCATACGCCAATCTAAGTCTCTGGACATATTCAAAAATTCAGTAAAGAATCATTATCTTGCAAACTAAAGACAACACCAAAATTATTCCTTAAGCTGAGTCAAATATATTAAGTATATATTATTATTATACATATTATGTATTAGTGTATTTTATAATTAGCTATGTTATATAAATTTTTACATCTTTTTTATATGTTTATTATTGGTTTATGTATTAGTATGTAGTTATTTGAATGTAAGTAGGTATATTATAGAACCACCACCTGCAGTCTATTTTCCTTTATTTTCTCCTTTTCCTAAGGTTGCCTGGTAGAGATCGCTACTTAAGCGATAAGGCCGCCTTTTGTATCCTACTTCTGTGTTTGTTTTATTTCTAATTTTTGTTTTTGTTATCTGTACTTGTTGTGGTGGTACAAATAAAGCGTATTGTATTGTATTGTATAGTATAATGATGAACTGACGGAAACCTGATGCTTTAGAAGATTTTGTCTCATATAATATTTGCTTGTATTAATGCAATGTATAAATACAGGTCCTATAAGTGGCCGCTCTTTAAAAAGAAATGGCGGGACGGTAGGTAAACCCCTTTATTTATTTTTAGCAGAGTCCGCGTCATGGGTATTGCACATGAAGAGACAATCAGCACCTGTGTCAAAGCGAAACCGGAACTATTGTGGCCTGTACCCGAGCATTGGACTTTGGAGGATGCTGCCACTGTTCCTCTAGCTTATAGCTTGGCATTCTACTGTCTCGTAAATATACATAATCTTTACTTTAAATGCCACGGCAAGTTAGCCCTTAACACCTGATGTAAAGTGATGATGCAGTCTAAGATGGTAGCGGGATAACCTGGTACGGGTCTGGCAGTTATGTTAAACCCGGAACGCTAAATTGCTTGGTACGTCTTTGCCGGTAGGGTGGTAACTAGGCACGGCCAAAGCCTCCACCTCCTCCACCAGACCAGACCAGCCAAAATTCAGAAATTATTAATTCCCAAATTGACCCTGCCGGGAATCGAACCCGGGACCTTCCACGTTAAGGCAACAGCGCTCAACACTGTGCCAGGGAGGTCGTCAATGTGTATTTCATGTATACATTTTCATGTCCCCCCCCACCCCAACCCCAGACGCAAAAAGAGGGGTGTTATAATTTTAACGTGTATATCTGTGTGTACCTGTGGCATCGCAGCTCCCAAACGATTGAACCGATTTTGATTTTGATTTTTTGTTGACTTGATCGAGTGTTTTCAATTACGATTCAAGAATACAGTTTCAGCTTTTTTTTTTTTTATTGTTAAATAGCCTTGCGCTTGACGACAATCATGCTTAGTGCAAAGCAATGATGAGGTCTAGGTTGGAGCGCGCTTGCCTAGAAGATGCCTATTCACTCTCGCCTTGAAGGTACCTAAATTATACGTGGTAGGAAACACGTGCGCCGGGAGGGTGTTCCAGATCCTAGCGGTTCGGATCAGAAACGTTGAGCAAAAACGTTTCGTGCGGGCAAACTGGACATCGCCACTTATGGATGCCAACGCAAACGGTTTCTCGCTGTTCTGTGGTAGAACGGAGAAGGAGGAACAAGGTTGTGAAGTTCCTGAGCACACTCTCCATGGTAGATCCGATAAAAAACCGATAGGCAGGCGACATTGCGTCGGTGTTGTAGACTGAGCAATTTCGCCCGCGTAAGTGATTGATCGCCAATTATCCTTCGGGCCCGGCGATCTATCGAGTCTAATGTATCGAGTTGGTACTTGGCGGATCCGTCCCAAAGGTGGCAGCAATACTCCATGCCAGATCTGACTTGTGCCTGATAGAGAACGAGGCGCTGTTGTGGCGTGAAATATCGCTTCACCTTCGCTTTTGCACCATCGACGCCAAAAGAGGCGTGTTATAAGTTTTCTAGCTGATGAAATTGGTATTCCGTTACTTCAATATGTCGGGAGACATTTTAAACTTGAAAGTATACTTGTTTATCACTTTTATGGTATCGCCGTTTCCTGGAAATCATGTCTGTTGAAGTTTTCTGTTTTATCATGTGAACAAACATTGTTTTCTCAGAGAACGTATGTGTATGATGTTCAGTGATTAAAAAACATATCATCGAACACACTGTCACATTTATGATATTGAGAGCAATATAATGAGATACTGCTAACGTATTTATTTATTTATTTATTTATTTATTATTAGGCAATCACAACAAATTACAATAAGCTTATAATTAAATCTTAGCTTACTTACATGTTCTACATCTAATTGTAACTCTAAGGCGACTGCACAGCATGACAAAGGTTTATAAGAAACAAAATACAGGAAGGAAAGAAAAAAGAAGTAGTTAGGTGTAATGTATTAGTATATAAGAATTACATTTTACTTAATTAACTTAATTACTTTTTTGTAAAATTTATTAAAGCGACCGTTAAAAATATCAATGTCAGAGTCTCTACTGGTAATCTCATCATATAGGCGACACATTCTGATAATGGGATTATAGTAGGATGTATTGTTTTTGCAAATTTCAAGAATAAATGTTTTCGGCTTGCGGCATATATATCTGGTGTTGATATTTATTTGAGACAGTAAAGCGGGGGAGTCTAGGTTAGAATGAATTATTTTATGCAGCGTAATCAGGTCTTGCCGTTGTCGACGTACATGGAGCGGAGCCATATTAAACTTTGTAAGACGACCAGCATAGGATCGCAACTGTCTAGAGAGTCCGCTCCGGTATGACATAATCCTGAGACATTTCTTTTGAACGCTTTCAATCCTATTCGAGTGTACGGTATAACAAGGGGACCATATGATCGAGCAGTACTCCAGCACAGTGCGAACCAACGTGTTATATAGGAGAATGAAACTTTGCGGCTTTCTAAACGTACCTTGTAGTTCTCGCTATGAAACCCAAATTCTTAAATGCTTTGTGTCATAATGATTGCGAAAACTAAGTTGATCGTCAAAAAGTACACCTAGATCTTTGATAACAAATTTTCGTTCAAGAGTTTGGTTATAAATTTTATAATCGAAAATAATTTTTGAGTGTTTATTAGTGAAAGAAATTACAGAACATTTATTTACGTTGAGATACATATGGTTACGTTCGCACCAATCTAATAAGGATAGTAAATCATTTTGTAGATATAAACAATCACCGGTGTCATTTATTTGTTTAAATATTTTAAGATCGTCAGCATATAGGAGACATGGCGAAGATAGTTTATCGACAAGATCGTTTATAAAAACCGCAAAAAGAAGAGGTCCTAAATGTGAGCCTTGAGGCACACCAGAACTTATGGTCATGGGCGCTGACGTTTCACCTTTCAGTCTCACTAGTTGACTCCTATTCAACAAATATGATTCAACCCATCTAAGGAGATTTCCATGCATTCCATAACTGTCTAACTTTTTTAATAATATTATATGACTAACTTTATCAAAAGCTTTACTGAAATCTGTGTAAATGGAGTCCACTTGACCTCCCTTAGCAAATACTTTACATAAGAAATTCTTATACTCCAAAAGGTTACTAACTGTAGATTTTCGTTTCAGAAATCCGTGTTGTTGTGGGGCTAAGAATATATTAAAATGATTATATATATGTTTGTATACTGAGGCTTCAAATAATTTAGCCATACCAGACAGTATGCTGTATAATACCTATACCTAATAAGAAGTTTTTCTGGCTCCCTTTTTCTGCTCTTCTGCGACTTTCCTTCAACTGCTTCTCCTTTCTTGTTAGTCTAGACATAGATTTAGTATTCTCTCGCTCGCTCGAGTAAGCTCGCTGGCGCTTCGCCAGCGAGCCCAATACTAAATCTATGAGTCTAGAGTGTTTAGTTCTCTTGAATATATACGATGATTATTCTGTCCAAATTTAAAGTGCTTCCGAAGTCGTCTATACCGTGGTAACAGTATTCTCGTGCACGGAGGCGCTGGAGCCTTGGGTCAAGCGGTCATCTCTATTGCGCTGGCCTATGGCTGTGATATTTATACCACAGTCAGCAATATTAAGAAAAAACAGTTCTTACTCAAGTTGTTCCCAGAACTAAAAGGTAATATTGTCTTTTATCCTTTATACGTGTGAGTTATGGATACAGTGAAGAAGAATTTCATAGGAACGACTATTCTTTCAGAGGATCATATTGGTAATTCTCGAGATAGCACTTTTAAAGATATGGTTCTTATGGGTACCAAAGGAAAAGGTTGTCATATTGTCATTAGCTGCGTACCGGGAGAACTACGAACCGTGAGTCATAACGTTTTTACTAACATTAACTAATATAACTGATAATTGGATCTATTTATGACTAAGTAGGTAAAGTAAGGTACTACATAATATAAGTATTTCGATTTATTACAAACTTCTAGGTATATTTTCCAATCAATGCAAATGTTTTTACTTTATAACTTACAGGCTTCACTTTATTGTTGCTCAGCGTTAGGATTTGTTGTCGATACATCAGTAGCAGCGGGTAACGAAGATTACAACTTTGAGATGTATTGCTTACGCAAATGTTTGTCTTATTGCACACAGCGATTTTCCACGTTATTCGAACCACAAAACGCAAAAGATTTAAAGGTAAGACTTTCTTAAAAGTATGCATTGAAATGTCGTTCTAATATCTAAACTTACAGCACAGGGCCCATACTGCCAACGCTAGCAATACATAAGCAATGTTACTAATACTAATGTAACATGTGTACGTTTGTTAAAAAAAAAATAGTTTAAAAAAACTAAAAAAACACGCTTTTTAAAGAAAACCGAACTAAAAAAATAGAAAATAAGTTTTAATAAATTTAAATTAAGAATAGTGTTAAAAATTTCAATAAATATAAATAATAATAGTGTAAATAAAAAAAATAAAAAAATATTTTAAAAAAAGCGTGGGGTGCATGGTGTCAATAGTTGAAGTACCTAACTGTAATTATTTTCAGTTGTCAATATATACAGTGAGACTTAATGGTATAAGTTTATTGCCGAACAAGTGATATCGACAAGTCTTACTAGGTACGTGTTACTTTTTAATCGAATCATTTCACAACCCCTCAATACTCACGCATTCTTCTCGCTTTAGACGTTAACGCACTCGTTTATGTAACAGTCCATAACACATATCCACTTGAATGCGGTCGTCGAGGTCGTACGGGAGCTTGGAAAGCGCCGCGCGGGTGCGCGCGGCGAACACGTCGGCGCGCTCGCTCTCCTGCTGCTCGGCGGCGAAGTCGACTCTGAAGATCTTGTACGGTGCTCGCGGCGCGCCGAACATGCCACGTAGACATTCTATTGCGGCGGGCCACGTAGGTAGTCGTCGTTGACTTCACACCCTGCCACCAGACGGCTGCTTCGCCAGTGAGGAGCATGGGCAGGCCGCGCAGAGCGTGTTCGTCGGAGACGTTAGCGCAGTCCTTGTATACTTCGACTGCGTCGATGAAAGCTATCACGTCACGTCACGTCAGCAAGCACGTCGGGGTCGCGCGGTAAACCCCCTGCAAAGCGCGCCGAACATTTTGCAAACGTCCCGTTCGATAGCGGCGGCGGCGGCGGCGGCGGCGTCGTGCCGGCGTTCCCTCTCGTGATTTCTCGGAGAAGCGCAGCAAACTGGCTCTCCGTCATCGTGTATGCGGAAGGCGACTCCTGCGTCGCGCTTCCGATGAGCTCCTCTTCGCGCTCCGGGTCGTCAGGGCTGGCTACCGACTCGTTTTTCGAAACCTTTCGGGTCTTGCTGCGCGTCGTCATCGCGTCGTGGTAGGGTTAGCGACGTAGGTATAGCACCGGCGATCACAATAACCCGCGTAAATGTCCGTTGGCCTATAAACAAGAGCGCGACGTAATTACGTAACCATGATCCGACACGACGGAAAGTCCCTTTTTAACAGTTCGCGGCTCGTGCCCACCGTTGGGCGACCACTATGACCAATAAAACACTTTACCTACTCGTCACAAACAGTTTATAATTGAAACACGTTATACATAGTATAGTATATATAATATAAGTTATACATAGAACATGAGCACGAGTTAAATAATTAGGTAGGTACATAAGTATATCGCGTACGCGCGAGAACGGTCTCGAGTCCCGGTTGACGTGTAGCGTCTTAGAAGGGTGCGTGAGGGCTCTCTGGGGCACAGAACACTTATACTTCTGTCTCCTAGCGGAGCTCTGGGGTGTAAAGGGGTGCGGGTTATATATTATATACGCGTCGCGCGGGGCGCACGCGCTTGCCGCGTGATAGGTGGTGTGATCTCGTCGCGACGTTGCCGGTCCGCGTCACGGCCGAAATACCTACCCTTACAAATCTTATTTTGCAAATTGAAAAATGGAATAATTTTATCAAATTAGTGTATTGTCATCGGTCCTCGGTCCTCGGTCAACTTTGTAGATTTATCGAGGATAAATCTACAAAGTTTGAACAAAATCTGGCCGTTTAAAGTTGGTCAAAATCGCGCCCAAAGGTTGGTTACATACAAACATACAGGTGAAGTTAATAAAAAGCGTGTAAAAACACACCTATTTAAAAGCGGAAATACATTGAGAAGTGCTAGAATCAAGCATAATAAACACAAGTTATGCGTGCCTATGCAGAAGCTAGCGGTCATTAAAAAATGCAAACTGCGCATGGCTGTACGTAATTTTAACCACTTGCCTGATTTTTTAAAACAATTTCCTCTTATGAGATTTAAGAAAGCTTTATTTGACATGCTTCTAGACAAGTTCTATTATAAGACGAATGACTACTTGACTGAGAAATTTATCTGACTTATTTTATGTATTTTTAGGTACTTATTTGAACTGTTTGACATTTAATTTATTAAATATTAATTTATTTATATGTCATTTAATTTTTATTATTAATTTTAATTGTGACAAGTACTTCATTTTTTATTTACTTACATTATTATTATTACTATTTTTAACATGTTAAAATGAATTAAATGTTTCCATGTTGTAATGAATTTGAATATTTCCATGATGTAATGAATTTGAGTATTTCCAAGTTATAATGAAATGAAAGTTTATGTGTTTCCATCGCTTCGGTTTAATAATTGTCTAAAGTTTAAATTCTTAATGCTTAATTTAAAAGTTACTTAACTTAAAATATTTTTTGCACGCCAATCTTGGCAGAATATGTTGATAACAGTTTTGATTTTAACACCTATGTAATTATGTGTTGCATGTACCATATTCTTGCAAAATAAAAATGATTATGATTACGATTACTCAAAATGAGAATTTGTTGCCACATACCTTGACGCTCCTAAAATAACGATTGTAATTCTAAAACACGAAAGTCAACAACATTAAAACTACTTATATGGTTTTAAGCGTTGGCAGTAGGTATGTGGCCCCAGGTGAGACATTATCATTTAAGTAATTAGAAAATGAATAAATAAAAAGAATCTTATCTTTCACTAACTGTTTGCAATCTTAACATTGGTGAAAACTATTCAGAAATCCCACTTCTGATATACTTCCCACAAAGATCGCCAAACGGACTTCGTGAAATAGAACATCTGTTGCAATATACTAAATCGGGCTCCCATTTATTCGCATTCCATTTTTTTGCTACACACTTGTACATTGTACAAGTGTGCGCGCTTTAGTTTGCGCTTCACATAGAAGATTTTATAAAATCTTTCTCAATAATTATGGTTAAATTCTAAAAATTAAAAAAAAAATACTATCAGAGGTTGCAACTAATGGTGAGCGAAGGAATCGCGCGAGGCTACGTCCGGCCACTTTCGCGCGTGGTGTACCCGGCTGGAGAAGTGACGCGCGCGCTGCGCCTGCAAGCCGGCAGCAAGCATTTTGGCAGAGTCCTACTTCACGTGCAAGATAATACTATATCTTACACCAACACCAAGTACGTACTAATCACATATCTTAGCTTGTAACCAATATTCAGAGGGAAAAGGGTTAGGAATTATTAATGAAAACTGGCGTTATAATTTGTTTTCGGGAAAATTCCCCAACAAAACTAGAATACAGTACCTATAGGTTCATGATACAGATGGGATGATGTGATGCATCTATACTATCTTTATTAGATGGTTACTATGTAATTCGGCCAAAATAAAAGTCTTGATCGTTACTTATTCTGATCTTAGTCTTGATACCTACGTTATTTATCCATCCATACTAAATACCTAAGTATTTATATTATTTACAAGGATATAGTTACTTCAAGTACTTTTTCATTTAAAATTTTTCAATCTGAGTGGTGGTAGGTATAGGTCCCCGTATTTCGAGATTATAATATAATGTAAAGCAAAAAGTCTATCGAATTTGGACTCGTATGACATGTCTTAGGATGTTTAATGGCAATGTGATCGTGTTTCCAGAGTTTTTACGATGCTCATTAAAGCTGAATTATTTTAAGTTGAATTTACTTATCTGTTTCAGAATAAACTGCTCCGCTAATAGACTGCAGCTTCTGCTGTTAGATAAGGAGGCTTTGGGATTGCAATTGGCAGATAGGTTGATATGCCGCGGTGCCAAAAATCTGGTACTGAATTGTCCCAATAAGACAAACCGCATATTGTACAAACTGAGGTAAATATCTTACCCATAATATTATAGGCTGAAGTAGTTATACACCTAACGATGTATAATAGTGGCATTAGTAGCCCCCGTTATATTATTATCATGTTTTAAACTGCCTGCTAAGCTAAGAGTAACTAAATTTCGCATAATTTCAATGGCTATTTTTAATTTATAGGTGCTGGGAAAAACAAGGTGTTCAATGTACAGTGTCGTACGGAAATGTTTGGAGAAGGAACATTTTCAACCTTTTGAACGATATGAGCATTGACGAACTTGAAGGAATATATTGCGTTTTAAATTCGAATATACAAAGCGAAAATGTTTTACAAAGCTTGGAAAATTTAACGTCTATGATTCGAAGCTCGAATTCCGTTCTAAGGTATAAACATTAAACGCGTTACGAATTTTAAGTTGATAAGGTTGCCTTGTTAGTTTTTTCTGATAATCATAATTTTATTTGCAGATATTTTGCAGTAATTGATATTAGGAAAGACGTAAGTGAGCGAATAAAGCTCACGAAACCTCATGAAATATTTAAGACTATCAAATTATTATCACCATTGAACGAAGTAAGTACCTTGGTAGAAAAGACTGACGATTTTGCTCGAGCAATAATTTACTATATGTATTACACTTAGTATTGGTTTATAGTGGAGTTTATTGAATTTTTTTCTACACAGTTTGAAAACGTATGTAATAAAGGGTTTATTACAATAAACAATGCGGTTAATACTATAGAAAAAGCGTTATGCTACCAGGAACGCTTTATAGAAGTGCATAGTACACAAAAAGCTAGATGCAACTTATTACAAGACGTGGCTGATTTAGCAGGTAATTATAGTTCCTATATGATATATATAAAGAGATTGTGTGAGTGATCTTTTTTGTGAATTCTGTAGATGCGATAAATTCTAGTTTGTACCTATATATAGGTATTATGTCACCGTAAGATCGTAATAACCGTTTGATTATAATATACCTGGCAAGATTGTGAACTGTCGAAAGATTGTGAACCGAACATACGGCTTACAATTTAACGCATTATTTTTCGGTAGATTATAATCCATCGAAGTGAAACTGTTATATCACAATCTGCCGCGCGTTAAATTGTCAGCTGTCCGAAGGCCGTCCCTGATTGGTCGGTGTTGATAGATAGGCTCAATATCCGACATTGTAAATGTTATCAAATGAGAACACATAGGTTCACGCGCATAAAAAAAATTAAAACACGCAAAATTTCTGTAATTTAAGGCTATGTTCAGTGACGAATACTAACTTATCTATCATTCAAATTGCACTTCTTTGGTTAATCATAGAGTCATTTTACTTCCACAACAATTTTATGTAACGAATTCTATAGCTGTGAGTTATTTTCAACACGAAATCAATTTACAATCACCAAAACACTGTTTGTTTACATTCGACAACAAATGAATTATCAAACAAATATGGCGACGCATGGCATATGCCGTTCAACCAATCAGCGCGCTAGGTGCGTTCCGTCGCACGGTATTTCACAATTTGACGGTTTTACTTCGATGGATTATAATCTACCGAAAAATAATGCGTTAAATTGTAATCAGTATGTTCAGTTCACAATCTTTCGATAGTTCACAATCTTGCGAGGTATATTATAATCAAACGGTTTTTACGATCTTACGGTGACATATATATAGTACTTATCCTCAATATTTATTAGATATAACCATTCCGCATGATGTATCACAAGAAGCAACACTGAAAGACTTGGGATTGAACATTGCAAAATCACATATTATTTGGGCTAGTTTGTATGACGATTACAATATATCACTAGAAGAGAGTAATATACCATTATTAACAATCAAAAAGTAAGTATTCATTGCATTAATGTCTACATCAATTAATTTATTATATGCGTTTGATTATAATAAAATATTTATAAATTAGCAGTAAGTATTAAATAATCTTTTATTAATTAATCTTAGAATTAATTAATTAAAAAGAAAAAGTTTAAGTTTATAAACATTTGATCAAAACCTATGAATCTTATTGAAGTATCAAAAAATCTTACAGAATACGTGAATTAGAAGATGGAATTTTTAAAAAAGGTTATTCTGAAACTGAAGATTTAAAAACTTTCTTCTCATACGTTGAGCAAGATCCTATCCAAGCTACCGCGGACATAGTAATATTGCCAACTTTAACCACATCTGCTAATTTGGTGAGAACCTTATTGATGGATATTTTTATTTTCATGTACCGGTAACAAATAAATGAGAGAGATAAATTAATATTACAGCGAGGAGATGAATACGACATTGGCCAAACGTTCCTGGTCATAATACCGGGCGTAGAAGGACTTCACATGCGATTCCATGAATTGAGTGAGCGGCTCAAATTACCCGCAATCGTACTGCAGCCAGGCTTCGACAGACCTCATGAGACAATTCAAGAAATAGCGAAAAGATACGTTGAGGTCAGTTACTTTTTGTTAATTTGTGAGGATTGTGACACCACTCCACTGTATAATGAATAGGACTTGTATAACAAACAGAACTTTAGCAAAGTCATTGTCGATATAATTTTTAATCGCAGTTCATCTAAATAGCGTTTGCTACGTGTGAGATTACCTACTGGTACTGCTATCGTATGACGCCTAATCTTGACCAGCTAAATATAAGTTACTTCGGAATACATACATGTATACAGACTAGACTGACCCTCAGATACATCCCTTTACCATTTGGCATTCTGGCATATAACTTACGGTAATAACAACTAAGTAGCTGATCGAAGCATAAAATAATTTTATATATAACTAGCTGATGCCCGCGACTTCGTCCGCGTGGTTTTAGTTTTTTTGATTCCCGCGGGATCTCCTTAATTTTCCGGGATAGCCTATGTCACTCTCCAGATCCTCAACTATGTCCATGTTAAAAATCGCGTCGATCCGTTGCTCCGTTGCGGCGTTGATTGCCAATTTTCATTTATCTAACTTCAAAAACAAAGGACTTTCATACAAACTTCCAACCCATTTCAACCCCTTAGGGATGAATTTTCTCAAAACCCTTTCTTAACTGATGTCTACACCATGGAAGGAACCTACCTTTCAAATTTCAAGTCTGTATGCTTTGTAGTTCCTGAGATATCGTGATTAGTCAGTGAGTGAGTGAATGAGTGGTTATTCGCTTTTATATATATAGAAGATAGATAGAAGATTCTATAGATAGAATTTTAGATATAATTTTATTCTTTTAACTCTTTATCCTTCTTTAAAACGTTTTCACTACAATTAAGGAATTTTATTCTAGATACTTCAAAAAAAGACTCAACAGAAGGGACGCTTTTATCTTCTTGGATATGAAAGTGGAGTTTTGGTTGCGCTGGAAATGGCTGCAATTCTTGAAGACCAGGGTAATTGTTTTGTTTAATTTACTTTACTTTGCAATTATAATATGCCTTTATAGAAGTAGTACCTAGTATAACAAATATCCTTTGCAGGATTAACTGGTACAATATTTTGTTTCGGCGGTGCACCAGAAGAAGTTCAAGCTACATTTGATGCAAAATTAGCTGATTTTAAAACAGAAGAATCGCTGCGACTTGCAGTGGCACGTCACATGTTTACTTTATTAATCAATGATACAAACTTGGAAGACATTGAGTACGTGCTGAACAGCGACTGTACTTGGACAGAAAAAATACATTTGTGTGTGCAGAAACTTCTGGGACGCTTTAACCACTCGATTCAGTATGTTCAAGAGCTTATTGAAGCGGCGTACGCAAGAATAGTACAAGTACGACGCTATAATTCAGAACCACGACCTCTTCGCTCCCTCCTAGTATCTATTCGGACATTGTCATCTGCGTTTAATAAAGTTTCTTTACAAAGTCACTCGCAACAACAAGTCGTGGAATACGATTTGGAATCGCCTCTAGCTTTTGCAACCCAAGATTTGCGTTGTCCTGCCATTGTTAACCGTCATCTAGACAACGATGTTCAAGAAGAGTTTGATAAGAAAAGCTTATGCGCAACTTACATCATGAATCCTGATTCTTTCATGACTGATATCCAACATGATTAGAATACTTATTGTTATATTCAATCTATAGTTTATTATCTGTCTATGTATTCTTTCATCTTTATTATTAAAATAATTTATTATTTTGTGATGATGTATTTAATATAAGGATTTAATAAATAATAGGTACTCGGGGTTTGGATAAATTATTCTTTTTCCTTTCAATTCCTATTCCTATTTATTAAAACCTTGTGGGATATGGAAAATAAATTTTTGGCGGTGTTTCTATTATTGATGGAAAGTGCCTAGCAGAGTCCCCGCAGTGCCTAGGCCTGATATCTTAATTGATTATTGTATACCACAGAAACACCGTTTATCAGCAGACATTTTATTTTGAATAACATATTTAAATCATGACAACCAAAAACACCACAAGTCACTATGTGACAGATTACGAATAACAGCCAGTAACAGTCTACAAGAAGTATCAACCTCCAACACGCACCCTTAATCTGCCACATGTGTACGCATCCTTAAGACTAGCAAGTGTACATCCACACTTAAATCGCACCAGGTCACAAGTACCAAAAAATGCACAAGTGTGTATGCACCTTTGTACACGAGTGTACACAAATACATTGTACTCGACTGTTCCCATATCTACACCTTACATAAAACCATGGAAAATAAACAAAATAGAGATTACACCATTATAAAAACCTAAACATATTTGTACAATACAAATACAACATATCAAAAACTTAAGTTATACCACTTTCACTACCCGCCCTCTTAATGGGTAATCTCGCTAAAGCTAACTTTATCTTGGGGCCTGACAGAGACTTTGTCAACATATCTGCCAGCATTTCTTGTGAAGACACATACTGTACCTCTACCGCCACATTGGATATCGCTTCGCGAACAAAGTGAAACCTAATATCGATATGTTTCGTCCTATTATGGTTCATCTTGTTTCTCGCAATATGATGTGCAGACTGATTGTCATTATAAATGACTACAGGTTTGTCGCAATTATCATTTACTAAACTCTTTAACAAACTCTTCAAATAAATCGCTTCCTTTGAAGCTTGACTAAGACCTATGTACTCTGCCTCGGTAGAGGACAGAGCAACACACCTTTGCTTGCAACTCTCCCACGTTATTAAACTATCGCCTAACATAAACATTAGACCCGTAAAGGATTTCCTATCATATGACCCACCCCAATCCGCATCCACGTAGCCAATAAGTTTTAATCTACCTGACTTTCGGAAAGTAAGCGCAAAATCAGACGTCCCTTTTACATATCTTAGCACCCGTTTAGCACACTTAAAGTGAATTTCATCATAACACGAATTAAACTGTGATAGAACGCTAACGGCATGCGCGATATCTGGCCTACTATTTTGGGTTAAATAGTTCAGACATCCTACCAGATTCTGATATGGCAACCTACAACCGGCATCAGAAGCCTTTTCCAGTCTAAGACCAGCTTCCATGGGGGTAATGACTGGTTTACAATCCGTCATTTTAAATTCCTGCAACACGTTAATAACATACTGTTCTTGATCGAGGTAAATGGTGTTTTCATCCCTCCTAAGTCTCATGCCTAAAACATGTCTAGCTCGACCTAGATCCTTGACCTTGAACTTTTTCAATAATCCGGTTTCAACTTTTCCTTTTCATTTTTGTGTAAAGAACTACAAAAAATGAAAATATCATCAACATATATAACTACAACTATCCTATCTTTATCCCCTAACAACTTTTGGTATAAGCAGGGCTCTATCTTCGATTGCTTGAAACCTAAGCTAAGCATCTCTCGGTCAAGTTCATGAAACCAAGCATTCGACGCTTGCTTTAGACCATATAACGACCTATTTAACTTGCAGACCTTTGTCTCCTGATCCTTGACGACAGCACCTACAGGTTGCATCATATAAATATTTTCCTTTAGTTTACCGTAAAGGAAAGCAGTCGTTACGTCCCACTGATCTATATCCCAATCATATTCTACATCTAATGAAAATAAAAGTCGCAAAGTCGAGCTTCGTTCCTCCTCTATGGACAAAGGAACAACTGCATTCTTCGTCACATTCGTACCATCACCAGGAAACACGTTTTCCAAGAACTTAACATCTCTAGCAATATTTATCTTGCCAGTCTGTAGATTTATCAGTCGGTAACCTTTCGTAAGCTCACAGTAGCCAACAAAAATCAAACCTTCAGTCTTCATGTCGAGCTTTTGCCTTTTCTGCTTCGGTTTCAATGCAAACGCCAAACATCTGAAAACTTTTAAATGACTCAAGTCTACTTTTGTACCAGACCAAAGTTCTTCAGGTACTTTATTCGTGACCGCCTTTGTAGGGCTTCGATTCTTCAAATATACCACGGTACATACTCACAAAGCAACGTCCTTGCTTTTTCAATGATTGATCTGTTCGCCCTCTCAGCTACGCCATTTTGTTCGGGTGTATACGGAACCGTCGTTTGGTGCTTTATACCAGCTGACTTGAACAATCTGTCGAAGGCATGGTTACAAAATTCAGTACCATTGTCAGATCTGAGGCATTTTATCAACTTACCAGTCTCTTTCTCTACTTCCGCCTTATACTTACAAAATGTGTCGAAAGTCTGACTCTTATTTCTTAAAAAATAAACGTGCGTCTTGCGCGTGTAATCGTCGATAAACAGTAACATGTATACAGAACCAACAAACGATGGTTCTTCCATTGGACCGCAGATATCCGTGTGTACTAATTCAAGAATCTGTTCTGCTCGTGTGCCTTTGTTTTTGAACGGGCTTTTACATGTCTTACCTTTTATCATAGATTAATTATAAACCAAGTATAGATTGCTAACTCCCATATAAAAATTTTTCTAGGTTAATACTATCGATAGGTGGCGCTACCAGGCTCGCTCGACAAATGATTATAGTAAAATCGGTGAAATATCGTATTTTCTTGGTTCAGTTTGTATTAATTATTTATATAAAATTATCAAAATACAAAAATTTGATAAAATCACTTAAGCAAATAGCAAATTTACATTCAATTAATTTTAACAAAATTAACTTGCAGAAGTAATTCGATTTGAAACAAGTTCTGTGTATTCTTATGTTATAATCAGCTAGTGGACCATGCAGTTATGCTGCATTCCTATAGATGGCGTCACAAACTGACGATACACTAAAATAATTTTTTCCTCTTGTTTTGGTGCCGGCCAAAGACGATATACTTATAAACCAGGTTGGTACTTGGTATTATAATTAACTAGCTGATGCCCGCGACTTCGTATGCGTGGATCGAGGTTTTTTTGTTCCCGCGGGAACTCTTTAATTTTCCGGGATTAAAAGTAGCCTATGTGCTACCTATTCAAGACTATAATCTATTTCTGTGCCAAATTTCAGCCAGATACGTTATGCTGTTGGGGCGTGATTGAGTAACAAACATCCATACATCCACACATCCATCCAAACTTTCGCATTTATAATATTAGTAAGAGTAAGATCTATGGTGCCGGCTCAGTGAATTGTGCGTTTCTTGTGTTTTTAGGGTTCCGTACCTCAAAAGGAAAAAACGGAACCCTTATAGGATCACTTCGTTGTCCGTCCGTCTGTGTGTCAAGACCCTTTTTCTCAGGAATGTATGGAGGTATCAAGCTGAAATTCATATCAATCAGGTCTACGGTCCCTTAGAGCTGTGAAAAAATCAAACTTAAAAGCCTACACAATCAAAAGATACAGCCGTTTATGCTGCAAATTTTGGATTTTCTTGCACTCGCGAGGGAATCAAAACCTACAGGGTACTTCCCGTGAACTTAGAATCTTGAAACTTGGTACGAAGCAACGTCTTATAACACAGATATATAGGAAGAATTGCGAAAAGCATAAATTTTTAGTTATATCATTTAATTAAAATATTTTTAATAATTAGGGTTCCGTACCTCAAAAGGAAAAAAACTGAACCCTAGGATCACTTTGTTGTCCGTCCGTCTGTGTGTCCAGACCCTTTTTCTCAGGAACACATGGAGGTAGGTACCAAGCTGGAATTCATATCAAATACCTACTCAGGTCTACTGTCCCTTGGAGCTGTGAAAAAATCAAACTTCTAAGCTAACACAATCAAAAGATCTACAGCCGTTTTTGCTTTGCCGTCTTTCTACACGTGCAGTCTGTGTATAGACTATACGCAGCGGACCTACAATGCTCTGCGTGTTCAATATAACAATGTGCTGAGGGCGGTGCTGAGGAGGCCTCGACACTGCAGCGCGTCGGCCATGTTCGCGGACGCTTGCGTGGATGATTTCTACGCGATCGTGCGCAAGCGTGCTGCGTCTATGATGTGCAGGCTAGTGAGCAGCACCAACACCCTCCTCAGTACGTTGGCTACTAAGCTGGACAGCCCTCTCTGGAGGCGCTGGAATGGTGCACGCATTCTCATGAGGAGGCCTCAAAGAGACCTGTAAATGTGTCGAGGCTTAGGTTTGAGAGTAGGGTAGGTTAGTTTAGGTATTTTATGTTGTTTTTTTTACTAACATAGGTTAAGTGATTGTTACTAACAAGTTATGGGTGTTGAAGCCTGAAATAAAAAGTTATTATTATTATTATTATTTGCTGCAAATTTCGACACTCGCAAGGGAATCAAATCCTACAGGGCACTTCACGTGAACCCAGAATCTTGAAATTTGGTACGAAGCAACGTCTTATAGCACAGATAAAGGAAAAATTGCGAAAAGCATAATTTTTTAGTTACATCCATACTTCCATACTATATCCATACTCCATACTATAATATTATAAATGCGAAAGTGTGTCTGTCTGTCTGTCTGTCTATCTGTCTGTCTGTCTGCTACGCTTTCACGGCCCATCTGTTCAACCGATTTGGATGAAATTTGGTACAGAGATAGGTTACATCCCGGGGAAGGACATAGGCTTCCGCGTTCAAGAGTTCCCGCGGGAATAAAAAAAAAACATCAATCCACGCGGACGAAGTCGCGGGCATCATCTAGTCATATAAGAAAAAAAATATTTTTAATAATTTTAAACTTACTTACCCTTTCCGCATGAACGCGTAGAGGTATTAAATTGAAATTAAAATATTAGATAAGATGAATAAAAATACTATAACTTTTACTTATAGGATATACCTACATGTTTGTACGGAACCCTCGGTGCGCGAGTCCGACTCGCACTTAACCGGTTTTTTTTTTGTTTGTGACCGTGTGGTGCTCCGCTAGCTGGCCTCTTTGCTTCGCACCGGCCAGTGCGTACGTCTGCGAGCTATGTTCTGAAGTTCGAATATCGAATCGCTGATTGGCAAAAAGCAACGTCGAACGGCCGGAGGATTATTCACTCTACAGACGCGAACAAGCGTGGTCGTCTAGCCTCGCTGCTAGGCCCACCGTTCTTTTACCATTTATCTATACAATGTTGTTATTCAATAAGACACCATTTTAATATACTATCGTGATAGTTATTATCGAGTGTATCATTTCAACGCCTACACTTAGGAAGTGAATCCTAACTAGGTAGTTGGTTGTAGAGCGAGGAAATCCAATAACTCCCTACAAATGGTGACCCCGAGAAGAATATTTTCAATAAAAGGTCAGTCTATTTTCAAGTGACCTCAATAAAAGGTCAAAGCTCGCTTTTTGAGGACGTTTCATATCAAGCTAGAAGAAGAATAATCTTTGAAATTTAATAGTAATCAGAAGAATACTTATTTAAACAAGAATATTATTGTGAAGCATCGTTGCCAAGGAGAAACATAAATTCATCGAAGAAGACTTCGAAAATATTTTCGAATAAATAGAATGCTGTGACGGATCGATGGACATTTGACATCGCAGATTTTATTTCTTTTTTTCAAGATTCAAATATAAGAAGGAAGATTATAGTTCAAATTCAAATTTTGGAAGAGAAAATTTAGACAATAGTGTCAATTGTTTTGAATTTGTTTTATAGGAACGTGACTATCTGACATTTTCAGATATTTTGTAAACAATAATTTATTTTCTTTCAGCGAATTAGTTTTTAAAAATTTTAGGATCTTAAATATAAATAATGGAGAAAATTAAAATTTTGGAAGACGAAAATGAGTCGCTTAAAAGAAAAATTAAGGAGCTGCTTGGATCAGCTATGCCATTAGTGGAAGAAAATAAGTCGCTACGGTCCAGCTAGCGGAGCACCACATCACCCCCCTGCAGAGTAAAAAAGAACGGGAGAAGAAAAAGAAATTAAGTTTGTAAATGCGACGAAAAACGCACCCTACGTCCGGAACGCGTATAAACTGGAGTTGTACTTGTTGCATCTGATGGATCAAGTGACAAGTAAGCTGGTTTCAACCTGTCAATAGAGACTGTGATTGGTTTCCCTTTCACTTCAATCCTAAAAGACTTTTCACCACGCTCCAACACCTTGAAAGGACCGGTGTACGGCTGCTGTAACGCTAGCTTGATCGTTCCTCGACGTAAATACACGAATGATGCGGAAGATAAATCTTTAGGTATATAGAAAAACTTTTTGCAATGTGCAGTTGCAGTACCGCATCTGACCCCATTGCAGATGCACCTAAAATTTGTAAGGTTTCAGCTAAACTTCCACCATTTTGGGTGGACCGACCTACAGTCTGGTTCGCTCAAGTCGAGGCGCAATTTGCAATTTCAGGTATCACGGTTGATCAAACAAAATTTGATCATGTTGTTGCACAATTGGATTCGCGTATAATAGGTGAGATTGAAGATGTTATCACTCAGCCTCCATCTACTGAGCGATATAAATTTTTAAAGAAGGAACTCATCCGTCGTCTCTATGCGTCTGAAGAACAAAGAGTTCGACAATTAATAAGCGACGAGGCATTAGGTGATCGCAAACCATCACAATTTCTTCGCCACCTACTTTCTCTTGCAGGACATGCATTGCGCGATCAAAGTATTTTGCGTCAATTATGGATGCGTTGTTTACCGCAGCATCTTCAGGCAATTTTAGCCGCTCAGTCTGAGCTAAGCTTGGACAAAATTGCAGACCTAGCGGACAAAATTTTAGAGGTCTCTCCTGGCGTAACTACTCCCTCTACTTCAGTTGTGACTCCATCTCCATCTACTTCTACTTCTACTTTAGAAAAAACAGCTTGCTCATCCGATTCTAATGTAGCTACACTTTCAGGTCGCATTGATGAACTGACCAAACAAATAGCAGCGCTTACTAAGGATAGTAAGTTTTCTAACCGAAGCAGAAGCAGGTCCAGAAGACGTTTTAACAATCGTTTATTTTCACCCTCTCCTAACAACCGAAATAACGGTGGTGAGGTTTGTTGGTATCATCGTAGATTTGCATCGCGCGCGACAAAATGCACAAAGCCGTGTTCATTTGTGGATCCGGGAAACCGGCAAGGCAATCTGTAGAGGCGATGCCAGCTTGCCCGCAACGTAGTCGCCGATTATTTATTTCAGAAAGAAGATCTAAAATTCGTTTTTTAATAGATACTGGCTCTGATGTATCTTGTTATCCAGTTTCGTGGGTAGAACGGCACCCTAAAGTTGCCGATTATAGTATGCGCGCTGCAAACGGCAGCGTCATTAAAACGTATGGCTCAATTCTTTTAGGTTTAGATTTAGGATTACGCCGAGATTTTAGATGGCATTTTGTTATATGCGATGTTAGCACCGCCATTATTGGTGCAGATTTTTTAGCGCATTTTAATTTGTTACCAGATTGTAACACCAGCCGCCTGATTGACAACTCGACTGGACTCTCTAGTACGGCGTCAATCACGGTATGTGAGCAAGATAGCGTGAAGACAGTAAGTAGTGCAAACGATATTTTATCGGAATTTCCGGCCATTATTAGACCTCCAGGCCCAGTGCGCGAGATAAAACACAACACGGTGCATTTCATCAGAACTACTGATGGACCACCAGTATCTTCTCGCCCGCGCCGCCTAGGTCCGCAGAAGCTCGCCGTTGCAAAGAAAGAATTTGATAACATGCTAGCATGCGGTTCTGCTAGGCCTTCCGATAGCGCTTGGTCTTCCGCTTTACATTTAGCTCCAAAAGGTGACACTGACTGGCGTCCGTGCGGTGATTACCGCGCTTTGAATGCGCGAACGATACCAGATAGGTATCCCGTTCGTCACATCGGTGATTTTAATCAAAATTTGGTTAATTCAACGATCTTTAGTACGATTGATTTAGTTAAAGCATATCAACAGATTCCTGTCGCAAAAGAGGATATTTGTAAAACAGCAATTATAACCCCTTTTGGTCTTTTTGAATTTCCTTATATGGCTTTCGGGTTACGCAACGCTGGTCAAACATTCCAGCGGTTTATTGATGAAGTCGTACGTGGCTTGGATTTTTGTTTTGCTTATGTTAATGATATTTTAGTTTTTTCTAGGGACCCGCAGCAGCACGCCGAGCATTTACGTTTATTATTCAAGCGCTTAGAGGAATACGGCGTGGTAATTAATGAGAAAAAATGCCATTTCAATGTTTCAGAAGTAAGGTTCCTCGGTTATAGGATTAGTGCTGCTGGTATCAGCCCGCCTATCGAACGGATCAAGGATTTACAGGACTTTCCCTTGCCAAAAACGGTTCAAGGAGTCCGACGTTTCCTTGGTATGGTGAATTTTTATCGGAGGTTTCTTCCTCACATTGCACGTTATCAAGCGCCACTCATTGATGCTCTGTCAGCTATTCAAGGTAAAGGTGCAAAGCCATTTATTTGGTCACCTGATTTAGAGCGTAGTTTTGCAGCTTGTAAGGAAAGTTTAGCTAACGCAACCCTTTTAGCGCACCCTTTGCCTGACGCTCATCTAGGATTATTTACTGATGCGTCTTGTTCGCATGTAGGTGCCTGTCTGCAGCAAAAGGTAGGACAAGGTTGGCAGCCGATAGCATTTTTCAGTAAAAAGCTGACCGAAAAGCAGTCTACTTGGCCAGCTTATTATAGGGAATTATTAGCAGTCTATGAAAGTGTGCAGCATTTTAGGCACATTCTAGAGGCTCAGCCCGCCACGATTTTTACTGATCATAAACCTTTGTTATATGTTTTCTCTCAAAAACGAGAAAAGCTTCCCCCTGTTCAGTTAAATCAAATTATTTTTATTTCACAGTATACTACAGATATTCAGCATGTCAAAGGGGCAGACAACCTCGTTGCAGATGCGTTCTCGCGAGTGGAGGGCATCTCAGCACAGGACCTCCTCGTGGAGCTTTCTCGTTCGCAGGCATCCGATGAGGAATTAAGGAAGCTGCGTGATTCAACTTCAATGAAGTTGGCACGCGTTCCGATTCCAGGCACAACAGTTAAACTAGTTTGTGACCTCTCTACTGGAAAACCCCGTCCCTTTGTTACTCAGAATTTCCGAAGGAATATTTTTGACAGCTTTCATAATCTTAGTCATCCTGGCGTACGAGCTACTTCACGCTTGATAGCTGAACGTTTTGTATGGCCGTCTATGAGAAAGGATTGTCGCATGTGGACACGTGCTTGTCAGGGGTGTCAACTATCAAAAGTTACCCGCCATACAAGTTCACCTTTGTCTAAATTTTCAGAACCATCTAACCGTTTTTCTGTGATTCATATGGATATAGTAGGCCCATTACCTTACTCTTCTGGTTTCAAGTACTGTCTCACCGTCATCGATCGTTTTACACGATGGCCTGAGGTATTTCCAATGCCAGACATTACCGCCGAAACGTGCACAGCTACATTCGTTTCTGGCTGGTTAGCAAGGCTAGGGTGTCCTGAGGTCATTATTACCGACCAAGGGTCTCAATTTAACTCTCATTTGTTTTCTAAGATAGTGGAGTTGACCGGCGCGCAGCATCGCACGACAACTTCGTATCACCCGCAATGCAACGGTATGGTGGAGCGATTTCACCGCCAGCTGAAGGCGGCGATTATGTGTCACGCTAACCCGCAATGGACCGAGGTACTCCCACTTGTACTCCTGGGAATAAGGAGCGCCTGGAAGGAAGACCTCGGGACTTCTAGCGCAGAGCTTGTATATGGGGAATCACTGAGATTGCCAGGTGAATTTTTTAACCCTACTTTTAAGGATCGTCATATTGATCCAGCATATTTTATTGATAGACTTCGCACTCATATGGCGAATCTATCGCCAACTCCTGCAACTGCACATTGCAAAAAGTTTTTCTATATACCTAAAGATTTATCTTCCGCATCATTCGTGTATTTACGTCGAGGAACGATCAAGCTAGCGTTACAGCAGCCGTACACCGGTCCTTTCAAGGTGTTGGAGCGTGGTGAAAAGTCTTTTAGGATTGAAGTGAAAGGGAAACCAATCACAGTCTCTATTGACAGGTTGAAACCAGCTTACTTGTCACTTGATCCATCAGATGCAACAAGTACAACTCCAGTTTATACGCGTTCCGGACGTAGGGTGCGTTTTTCGTCGCATTTACAAACTTAATTTCTTTTTCTTCTCCCGTTCTTTTTTACTCTGCAGGGGGGTGATGTGGTGCTCCGCTAGCTGGCCTCTTTGCTTCGCACCGGCCAGTGCGTACGTCTGCGAGCTATGTTCTGAAGTTCGAATATCGAATCGCTGATTGGCAAAAAGCAACGTCGAACGGCCGGAGGATTATTCACTCTACAGACGCGAACAAGCGTGGTCGTCTAGCCTCGCTGCTAGGCCCACCGTTCTTTTACCATTTATCTATACAATGTTGTTATTCAATAAGACACCATTTTAATATACTATCGTGATAGTTATTATCGAGTGTATCATTTCAACGCCTACACTTAGGAAGTGAATCCTAACTAGGTAGTTGGTTGTAGAGCGAGGAAATCCAATAACTCCCTACAACCGTGATAAGACTAATGGACTCCGAGATCCTGCTACTTAACTGCTGACCTACGCTTGTTCTGGACTCTGAGATTCTGCTGCTATACGATTAATCTTTGAGGTTAAGTTTGGCAATTGTTAGGTATTCTTTAGCCATTTAGCTAATAATAATATATTTATCGACATGCAGGGTTCCGAAATATGTAAATCCATACTTAATATTATAAATGCGAAAGTGTGTCTGTCTGTCTGTCCGTCTGTCTGTCTGTCTGTCTGTCTGTCTGCTACGCTTTCACGGCCCATCTATTCAACCGATTTTGATGAAATTTGGTACAGGGATAGATTGTATCCCGCGGAAGGACATAGGCTACTTTTTATCCCGGAAAATTTAAGAGTTCCCGCGGGAATCGAAAAAATTTGGTCCACGCGGACGTAGTCGCGGGAATCATCTAGTAAATAAATATAATATAGATAGTTATTTTATTTATAGCTAGCTAATTACAGTAGAAGTCTGGTTGATGGCGATATAATTTAGGTAGGTACTTAGGTAATAATCAAGAAAAAATATTTACAGTAGGTATTGTGCATTATTCAAGAAATACTTGATAAAAAAACTAAATTTGCCATTACTCTAGAGTCTACCTACTTCAGAACTATAGGCACATTAGTTCTGATCTGCTTAGAGCCTTCGGTCATGGCTAGCTATAACCCTACCGGCGAAGCCAAGTGCTGCCAAGCGATTTAGCGTACCTAGAAATCGATTTGGGGTTTATTATAAGTACCAAGCCGTTATACCCCTTCTTATTAGCCCACTACTATCTTAGGCTACATCATCAAATACCATCAGGTTGAATCGCAGTCAAGGGCTGACTTGTGAAAGAATCAAAAAACAAGAATAACTAACATATATAAGAAATACTTTTAAAAAACACAAAAACAAGTGATCAAGATTGTTTTTAAAAAAAATATATATAATTAGACACGTTTACGTGCTCTCCGAGGCACGGGGTTGAAACACCGCCAACTTCCTAACTCCGGGCTAGTATTGAGAATTTCTTGCCAGAAAAACCCAATACTTGTTATGGCCCGACCCGGGACTCGAACCCGGGACCTCGTCGGTCGCAGTCAAAGACAATATAATATAAACCTGTATTATAATTAGGTAATCTATGGTCGCAGTCCAACATGCTAACCACTATACCAACGAGGCAGTCATGGATATATAACTATACGTTAGATGGCACTAGGTAAGTTTGATCGAGTTGATGATTCAACTACTACTCGTTAGATGGCAATAGCTATGTTCGTTATTAATTATTTTTCAGCTTGCACAGTTACGCCATCTCAGATAATGCGAAGAACTACAAGGTACCGGCGACTTTAATGCGCATTTAGCGAGCTTTGTTTTAATGTATGAAGAGAACAGTCTTATACTGGTTTATATATTGTCTTTGCTTTTATGCATGGAATACATGGCTCAATGCTTTTTTTACTGTCGAATTTCATACCAGTTACCAAATTTCTCAATATCAGCATGTTATTTTGTCCTAAATGCGCCAATCTTCTGTGCCATAAGTTTGACAGAGGCTCATTTGACAATGTAGCGTTGACGTAGTTTACGTTTTCATTCAACTTGAAAATTCCGTCAACTTCATTGCACGTCGCAACTATTTGTTCGGTTTTATTCCTGATAGTGCAACCTCCTTTGCCAAAATTAACCGCGAAATCATTCTTAACAAGATCGCTCACTGATATCAAGTTCAAAGATAAACGAGGAACATGTAGAACATTTTTCAATGTGAAATCTTTTCTTTCGCTAATTTTTGGCATAGCATTTCCTCTACCTTCAACTGGTATTTCATCTCCATTGGCCACTTTAATTGTCAAGTTACCCTTAACTTTCTGATAGTTACATAACTTTTTCGCATCGTAAGTCATATGAGTCGAGCATCCACTATCTACATACCAATCGCTTTTGACCTTGGTATCCGTCGTACTCATGCACACACCGACGATACCGGCATTCAGCTTCTTACACTCAGCTGCCTTGTGTCCTTCTTTGTGGCATTTGAAGCACTTGCGCACTGGTTTACGAGCATTGTTTTTGGGTGCCTTTTCCTGTTTAGAGGCAAGGGCTTGCTCACCAGCTCCAGCTGCAGCTGTTTCAGCTTGTCTATTAGCTTCCTGCAGCAGTTTAGTTTTAATTTGCTCTAAGCTAATATCCTTTCCACTATTATCCACTGCCATTATCATCGGGTTGTAGTCTGATGTTAATCCGGCTAGCAAAATGGAAATGATCCAATCGTCTGAGACTTTCGCGTCTATTGCAGCCAATTGTTGTGCTATGGATAGTACCTTTGAGACGTATTTCTCCATACTTGAAAAGTTTTCCAACTTACATGACCATAATTGACGCTGCAGTGATATACGTCTACCCCAGCCTTTATCTTCGTATGCACCACACAGCTTGTGCCATACCTCATGCGCGGTCTTCAAATTGTAGACATTCGAAAAACATGAAGGCTCCAACAGTAGACACATGGTAGTACGCGCCTGTCGATCAGCATCTTTGAGTTCTGCAGTGACTTCCTTGGCTTCTACAGCCACCCACCAGTTTTTACATTCCAGGTAGTTTTGGACTTGGAACTTCCAAACCTCGAAGCCATCTGCACCCCCAAGCTTCCTTATTCCAAAAATGGAACCTGACGAGCTCTGGTCATCCGTCATCATCGAAAGTGCGTATTTCCCAATTTTACAATTTACGATATCTGCAATTATCTGGGTCCTGGGCCCATAGCCTGATGGAAAGTGCCTAGCAGAGTCCCCGCAGTGCCTAGGCCTGATATCTTAATTGATTATTGTATACCACAGAAACACCGTTTATCAGCAGACATTTTATTTTGAATAACATATTTAAATCATGACAACCAAAAACACCACAAGTCACTATGTGACAGGTTACGAATAACAGCCAGTAACAGTCTACAAGAAGTATCAACCTCCAACAATTATCATATCTAAGTACTAAATTCAATATTTTTTCTATTGAAAAGAGTGGAACTTAATATGCTTTCAGTTCAGATAAGTCAGTGTCAGTCAGATACATATACCTAATTATAGGTATAGAGTAGATATTTAGGTAATTTTCTCCAAAATAATGAATCATTCCATCAGCAATTAATGCACCAAGACTTCCCTTTTTTCGAAATATATGCTTCTATACTTAGGGGTCATCCATAAAGTATTGTTCGCACCTGAGTTGAATGCAGAGCTTAGGAATTATGTGCTAGTGCTGTGACTTTATTACTGACAGTCATATCGATAAATTACAAAAACAAGCAGTGGTTGTATTTTTTTAAAAACATTTAAAATATTGATTGAACACAATAATAAAATCCAAAATTTACTTCATTTCTTAAGTAAAGAAAATAAAATCATTCGGACAAGTAGGGACGTTTGTTTTAGTCAGATAAAAGTTGTCTATAGTCCTGTGAATTACACTACGATTAAAATCATCTTTTTACGAAGAACGAAGAGGTAAGGACCTCTTCGTTCTTCGTCGTTAGAAGTTATTCAGCTTCTTTTTATTACAGATAATGTTCTTCTTGATACTCCGGTATATCGACTCGGTCTGCCGTTAGAGGCAAGGTCAAAAAGTTATTTTGCCTTTCTTCAGTAGGTACACATTTCCAAAGGTTTTTTTCGCTATTTCGCGTGCTTGGCGATGAATAAAAACACGTTTTTTTGTTACTGAACCTCATATATCAGTCATTTTTAAAAATTTACACGGAAAGCAACTTGATTATTAAGCGACAAACAAGCAACAAGCGTTCGATCAAAGAGTATGTACTCGTATGTGTCAGCATTTCCTAGGAAATATCGACATATACGAGGTCTGTCCAAAAAGTATCGCGAATTTTGTATTTTTTCAAAAAGTATTTATTTATTCATGAATATCTATTTTCTCTCCTTCAAAGTAATCCCCCTCGGATATAATGCACTTGTGCCAACGTTTTTTCCAATCCTCGAAGCACTTAAAAAAGCATTTTTCGTGATCTTCTTCAGCTCCTCCTTCGATGCCGTCTTTATCTCCTCAATCGTGGCGTAGCGTTGTCCTTTCATGGGCCTCTTCAGTTTTGGGAACAGGAAAAAGTCACAGTGGGCCAGATCTGGGGATTACTTTACTTTCCCACAGCCACCGTATTCCCCAGATCTGGCCCCCTGTGACCTTTTCCTGTTCCCAAAACAATTTTTTTTTAAGTGATTCGAGGATTGGAAAAAACGTTGGCACAAGTAACGTCAACGTCGTAATAACCGGGACCGACGGCTTAACGTGCTCTCCGAGGCACGGGGATGACTCACCGCCAACTTCCAACTCAGGGCTGGCACTGAGAATTTCTTAACTGAAAAACCCAATACCTTACAATTTTTATGCCCGACCGGGAATCGAACCCGGGACCTCGTGATCCGCAGTGGACTATGCTAACCGTGGCTAGACCAACGAGGTATTTTATAGACGAAGGGGTCCCAAGGTATTGAAACGTCGCGCATCGGAAAGTGCATCGTTGGCAGATTTCACAATTATAGGTGGATAGAGGAAATTGAGATGAAGGCGACACGGCGCAAGAGAGCGGCGATCTACGAGAGATCTATCTCCGGCAGTAGCCTCAGTCAGTTGATGAATACGTTGATGATATAGTCCGTCAAACTTATCTGACCCGGTGGCCAAAATTGGAACTAATTTTTACGCCTGTTAATTTTTGGTTTTTATTTAGTTTTTAATGGTTCACTAATGTTTCGCAAAAAACATTTAATAAACGATCATTTCAAAAAAAAAGTTTCAAAAACTAATCATTTCACAAACGTCATATTCCGCAAACATATATTTTATTAAAAGATGATTTGACAAATACTCATTTCACAAATACTTTACTTTGCAAACGTGCTGAATGTAATAAAAAAGTAATTTAAAAGAACAAAAAACCCGACTGTTTGGATAAATTTTATTAATATTATACGATTTAAATTCTTACTTAATAAATTAATACTTCAATTCATGTCTTGTTTTATACTTTTTGGTATCCAAGCAGTCGGGTTTTTTGTACTTTTTAAATTACTTTTTTATTTTAACCTTTTTAGTTAAGCATTTACCGTAAACAGGCGACGTTTTTTCTGCTCGAAGTAGCATCTATTATCTACTCTGTGGTAGCACCAAAGGTACTAATAAGTATTATATATAAGAAGTAGTAATAAGCAGCGGATTAATTTATTCGTAATGACGAGCGGTGATCACCATAACCATCATCAAATTTGCATATGTTATAATGTTAATATTAATTTGGTAAAGTTTGTAAATCTGCTATTTTTCTTGAAAATGAGCTCATTAATTTTCGAGAGTCCTATCGCATCGACGTCACGAGACTTCGGCAATGAACGACGGCCACTTACGAAAATGACCGTAGACAATGCCAAAAAGGAATTTTTAAGTATTTTCAAAAACACAATTTGTACTTATTTAGTACGTAGTGGGCGTATTTATTTATGTAGTATTTAGTTTATAGCTAAGTGGACTCGGAACAAATATTTTAATAGACATTAAAAATGTTAGTCGGAAGTTATGTTAGTCGAATATGCGCTGCATGTGGCATTGATGAATTTATTGATTGATCGATTGAAAGAGTACAAATCATTAAGTTTTTTGAGACTTGTTATGGCTTTGGTATTACAATGATATGTTACTACCGTAATATGTGAGAGTACGCCTTACCTATCCGCTGCCGGCCGCGTCATTTTCTGTTGAAGGTTACTGTATTTCTAAGATATCTCATAAGATATTCATCTAAATTGAATGGTGTAAAGGACAATTTTTGTCTAAATTAAATACTTGAGATGAGTAAGATATTTATTTTGATAAGGAATTAACGATTAATACTATGTTGGTAAAAACACCTTCGCAAGTAAAGCACTGTTTAGACCAAATTTGAAAATCATAAAAATGGTTATTGTGAGTCGACCTTAAAAGATAGTTATATGCTATTGCAGACTGTTTTTAGAACTTTTTGAGAGGAACGTTTCCACCATACATTGTTGCCGTGTAACTTTAACGATTTAGGCAGCGCCATGCTATGTCGTCTTCGAACAAACTTATTGGCCCCAAAAAACTAGCGCCATCTAGTGGACGTAGTTAACTTGACTTAGTAAAATTACACAGTGTTGCTATAACTAAAAAACTTGTTCAAATTTTATTTAGAGTTGCCACAATTTAATGGTGTGCCGATTCGTTTATGCGAATAAAGGTTATCGATTTGGTTCGATTATTTATTAATTCGAAATTAGAATACAAATTAATTGTCTAACATAAACGTAGCAAATTGTCTTAAGAAATAAGTTACAAATTGTCTGTATGAAATTAGTTACAAATTGTCTTATCTACAGATTATAAAAATGAAACATTAAAAAATATTTAATTTACACTTCAGTCATCAATTTCCAATCAGTGTCCAGTTAGCATTTAAAAAATTATTTAATGGAAATGCTTTAGCAGTTGTCCTTCCTTAAAGCCAACTGACCCTTTGGGGAAAATTCTCTTAGAAGGAACGGAGGTGGATGGGATGCACGAATATTTAATGAATGAACCTAACTAAATAAAATTGTAATAATAAAATTGAAAAATTTAAAAAAACCCACGACGAACTGCAGAGCTCCATTATACCTTTGACCTTTATAACTTTGAAACAACAATTAGAACGTAGCAAACGTATATATTACATAATATCTAAAACACAAAACTGCATCTTTGACAGCTCAGTAGTTTTTTTGACCAGTGTGGTGGACTATGGCCAAACCCTTTTCAAATGGACAAATCAAAAGAGTCCAAATGCGACGGGTATACGATGAGAATTTAAGGAGTTCCCATGATCGCCTCCTGACTCCATCATCACACCCTGGGCAGCATCTAGGTACAAGCTAAATATATCTAAAACAAAAAGCCCGCATCTAAATCAGCACAGAAGTTTTTGAGAAAAATGGTAACATATTGAAAAAATAAAATCATAGACTACAGCTCAGCTTTGTTGTCTATGGTCCTAAAATATATCAAAGAACCTTCTCACAAGCTATATATATCTAACTAGTATTTCGCCCTGTGCGCGAGCTGCTAAAGCAGCTCACGGGTTGTGGTTAGACTTACAAGTAGTACAGATTTTACTGTACTAAACTGAATTCATTTATTATAGTGATAACAAAATAAATAAAAATGGCGCTGATTTTTTAAAACTTTGGTAACAGTTTCCTGTTTCGTAACCCCAGGGAGTCCTAAATATCGATTTTGAACGAATTTGGTCAATTAACAAAGAATTTCAAAATGGCGCTGATTTTCTAAAATTTTGGTAACAGTTTCCTGTTCTGTGACCCCAGGGAGCCCTAAATATCGATTTTGAACGAAATCGGTTAATTAACAAAGAATTTCAAAATGGCGCTTTTTTTTAAAAGTTTGGTAACAATTTCCTGTTTTGTAACCCCAGGGAGTCCTAAATATCGATTTTGAACGAAATCGATCAATTAACAAAGAATTTCAAAATGGCGCTGATTTTTTTAAATTTTGGTGTCAGTTTCCTGTTTTGTGACCCCAGGGAGCCCTAAATATCGATTTTGAACGAAATCGGTCAATTAACAAAGAATTTCAAAATGGCGCTGATTTTTTTAAATTTTGGTACCAGTTTCCTGTTTTGTGACCCCAGGGAGCCCTAAATATCGATTTTGAACGAAATCGGTCAATTAACAAAGAATTTCAAAATGGCGCTGTTTTTTTAAAGTTTGGTAACAGTTTAATGTTTTGTAACCCCAGGGAGTCCTAAATATCGATTTTGAACGAAATCGATCAATTAACAAAGAATTTCAAAATGGCGCTGATTTTTTTAAATTTTGGTACCAGTTTCCTGTTTTGTGACCCCAGGGAGCCCTAAATATAGATTTTGAACGAAATCGGTCAATTAACAAAGAATTTCAAAATGGCGCTGATTATTTAAAATTTTGGTACCAGTTTCCTGTTTTGTAATCGCACGAAGTCCTAAATGCAATAAACCGCATCAATCGGCCCAGTACTTTTTGTGAAAAATGGTAACAGTGCTTGAAAAATTAAGATCATACAGCTCAGCTTTGTTGTCTATGGTCCTAAAATATATTTAAGAACCTTCTCACAAGCTATACACATCTAATGCAAAAAACCGCATCTCAATCGGCCCAGTACTTTTTGTGAAAAATGGTAACATATTGAAAAAATAAAATCATAGACTACAGCTCAGCTTTGTTGTCTATGGTCCTAAAAAATATCTAAGAACCTTCTCACAAGCTAAACATATCTAATGCAAAAAACCGCATCTCAATCGGCCCAGTACTTTTTGTGAAAATTTTTAACACATAGAAAAATTAAGATCATAGACTACAGCTCAGCTTTGTTGTCTATGGTCCTAAAATATATCTAAGAACCTTCTCACAAGCTATACACATCTAATGCAAAAAACCGCATCTCAATCGGCCCAGTAGTTTTTGTGAAAAATGGTAACATGTTGAAATATTAAAATCATAGACTACAGCTCAGCTTGGTTGTCTATGGTCCTAAAATATATCTAAAAACCTTCTCACAAGCTATACGTATCTAATGCAAAAAACCGCATCTCAATCGGCCCAGTACTTTTTGAGAAAAATGGTGACAAAAAAGTGCACAAACAAACAAACAAACACACAACCTCTTAGGGCAAACACATATACCGTCTCCGCTTCGTCGAGGGTAAAAAAGTGAAACTTCTTTAGAATCGTTGTGATTTGAAAATTCGATGAAACGAATGTTGTCGTCGCGGTACAAGTGGCGCCACCGGACGAACGTGTATACAAACCATTCCATTTTTTGTAAATTTCTGTTTGATTGTTTATATGTAGCACTAGAAAGTCTGATTTGTTAATTACTTTTGTTTTATTCTTAATCCGCCTCTGGTTGATAAAACGAAACGAAAAAGAGACAAACATATTCTTACTCGGCCTGCGAGAGAATGAGGTTTTTATATTAATCTCATTATCTAGTTTTCTGAAGTTTCACCTCTGCCGTGTGTGAATTGCGAACACACACTTTTTTTACTAGTAACGGTGATTCTTTTTGTAAGGGCTACGTCAACATTTTATCTCCCAATAATCGATGATCTTAATGATAATCTATACCAAACGATCATCTTTATAATCGATTAATCGATTATTGTCAATCGATTCCGCACAGCATTATGCCACATCCCACAGAAAAATAAAAAATATGGCCGTCGTCATGGACGAATAAATAAAACATTTTCTTTTTGCTGTAATTCTCGCGTTATGTTTAACTCTCCTCCGCCTGTTACAAAAGTTTTCAGTGCTGAGATGTGATGTGTGATTTTGGACTCCTATTGAAGAATAGAACGAATACTACATCTACATAACCTAAGTTATTTTTGTTACGTACATAAATAAATAATAAATTATTATAAAATTCATCTACTGTTTTTATTAATGTCCTCGATCCATAATTTCAGTATTATTATTGTACTAAATACATCCTAAGTACAATATTAATACTGAAATAATTGAGTGTTGATTAAACGAATATATAGGTATTTAAAGTAGGTTTATATATAAATAATATATAGGTATATAAATATCTACTATAATATGGTTTGCCGAGTTTCAACTACGACCACTAGACGGCGCTGATTTCTAGGTGCCAAAAATTTGACGTGAGATGGACATCTATTTCAGGTTGTACCTATGGGCAGCGCACGCCACGTAAGCTCTCTGATGAGATGATTTTTTCCGACTTTACTAACATTATTGCAATCTCTAATTTGTTTGGAAATAAAATATAGTATATTTTACTTGCTAATAATGTAGCTTTCTATAAATGTGATATAAGTTTTAAAATCGGTTGAGTGGTTTTTGAGATAATCCACCTAGTTTGATAGATATAGATGATATGAGTAGGAATTTTAAACATTTCCTTTGAAACCTCGTAAATCCTAAATTATCATTTAAACGGAAAAATGTTAAAGGAACCTAGGTGGGATTTTAAAAGACCTATCTAACAATACCCCACTTGCTTATAGCCCATCGACTTTCATTTATTAATTGGTTTCTAGTCGACGCCATTTTGTTTTTCTCAAATTCGGCCTCCGTTGTGACACTCGGAAGACTAAAACAAATCTATTAGTGCAAATACTATCAAAATCGGTTCAGCCGTTTTTTCTGTAATGTGACAAAGGAATACAACCTTTGAAAGCTCGTAATTCCTAAATGATCGTTAAAATGAGAAAATGACACTTTAATGGTGGTGGTGGTAATAACAAACTGGTGCAAGAATCATCAAAATCGGTCCACGCGTTTAGGCTGTAGCTGTCTTGTAAGGAACATACAAACATATATAGACTGATGAACACATAACCCTTTGCGTTCCGCAGTCGGGTAAAAAAGACTAGAGAAGAAAATTCGTATTGGGTACGCCAAATTATAATTTAATATTTATATCAATAATAGGGATGATGCCTATATCAAAAATGAATTATTTATAACTGATTATTAAATAGTCCAAAAGACCTAAAATTCACATCCTCGGTTAGTTTTAAGTTTGATAACCATTTTAAAACACAGGGCAGGCTTTACCCGGGGGTGCAAGGGGTGCGTAGCACCCGGGCGCAGGGACTTAGGGGGCGCAACAACATTTTATGAAACTTCGCAAAAATCAGAGGCGGTCAAAATGATCGATCTGGTCAAAAAAGATTTAGGCGTATACCGCACAGACAGTGCATTTGAGTAGTTGATACTAGATTCAAAAATTTAGAATGTGAATCTTTAACAGAAAATCTTCGTCCACGACCCCGAAAAGGACAATATTATTACGAGGCTGCAGATGCAGATGCTAATAGCCCCAAAAGAAAAAAATTTAAGTAAAATTTTATTTTCTATACTTATTATTTATGTATTTATACCCGAGCACCCCAGCAGCCTCAGGATTAAAGAGTTATTAAGCCAGAAATTTTTATGGGACCATCTCGCAAACCTTCTCTACAGATTCAAAAATCATGCAATTCGGACATGAAATTTCGGAGAAATCGATGTAAGTACTTACATACAGAAAAAAAATCATACGAGCCAGAAGCTCCTTTTTTGAAGTCGGTTAAACCCTATAGGTTTTGATTTATTGGAGTGTCAAAATATGCGACATAAACGGAAGTATCTTTTGATTGCGTTGACTTAGAACACTAGAAGCTTGATTTTTTACAACTGCAAGGGTCCGTAGACCTAAGCATAGTTCGCGCGCGAGTTTAATGCAGTTCTAATGTATGATGACACATACATTTGCTCTACATTCAACTCGCGCGCGTACTATATTTGATATTAATTTCAACTTGATACCTACACGCGTTCCCGAGAAAAAGGGGGTTGACAGACAGACAGACAATGAAGTGATCCTAATAAGGGTTCTTTTTTCCTCTTGAGGTACGGAACCCTAAAAATAGGAAATAATTAAATTCAGTTTATTTTTTGTTGGCAATGGGGGCGCAGGCTGATTTTCGCACCCCGGCGTTCAGTATAGTTAAGACGGCCCTGTTAAAACATAGATTAAAGAAAAAAAGTGCGTTGAAATTTGATGACGTCACAACTCACAACTGTGAATTTCATACAACTTCCATACTAGAAGTGCGTTTTTAAGTTTGATAAAGAGTTGCTGATTTGATTGAGTTGTCATCATCCCTATTACCGATAACGAAACTTAAATATAATGTATTTATGTATATTCTTTATTGCACACCAAAATCACATATTTAGGAAAAACTAAAATTGCATGTAAAATATGGCGGTCTTATCGATAAGTGAGTAGCGATCTCTTCCAGACAACCTTATCGCGCCGGGTTAACTTCTTTGAAATTCAAAGCAAGTTTGACCTTTAACGTCAAACATAGTATTTCATGTATTAATATTAATAGACCTCGATGGAAGTAATTTCTCTGAAACAAATATAGTTTTATTTAGCATTATTCATAATTCATACTAGGTATATACCAATCCATTCATTGTAATTGAAACTCGAACTATCCAATTTCTGATAGTAAAATATTAATAGATTCTAACAAAAATTTTGTTTATACTATTTTAAATGCGAAGTACATCAGCTGTGTCTTTTAAGTTGAGTGAGTTTTAAGTTGTAGGTCAGTTCGCGATTCAGATGCTCAGAAGTCGGAAATATGAACTACTAGCGGATGCTCGCGACTTCGTTCGCGTGGTATACGAGTAAGTTTGTTTACCCACAGGCACTCCTTAATTTTCTGGGATATAAAGTAGCCTATATATCACTCTCCAGGTCCTACCTTTCCAGAACTACCCGTGCAAAATACCCATTGCTCTGTTGCGGTGTGATTGAAAGACCAACTCTCTATTTCACCCATTTGGGGGTAAATTTTCAAAAACTGTGAAACACATATTTCTTTGTTTTTAATCGGTAACTCACATACCAAGTTTCGTGGCTATAACTTGAGAAATGAAGGATTTTCATACAAATTTCCAACCCCTATTTAACCCCTTCGGGAGTGAAATTTTAAAAAACTGTGACACACGTACTTCTTTATTTTTTGCCGTTAGCCAAAATACCAAGTTTCGTTGATATAACTTGTAAAATATCTTGAGAAATGTAGGCCTTTTATACCAATTTCATCCCCTATTTCACCCCTTTGGGGATCGAATTTTCAGAAACTGTGAAATACGCATTTCTTAATTTTCAACTCGCAGCTCATAAGCCGAGTTTCATTGCTATAGCTTGCATACAAATTTTCAACCCCTATTTTACCACTTTAGGGGTTGAATTCTGAAAAACCGTGACACATGTAATTTTTATTTTTTAACGAAAGCCAAAATACCAAGTTTCGTTTACATAACTTGAGAATATCTTGAGAAATGAAGGACTTTCATGCAAACTCTCATCCCCTGTTTCCCCCCTTCGGGGGTAGAATTTTTTAAAACTGTGAAACACGTATTTCTTCATTTTCAACCAGTAGCTCGTATACCAAGTTTCATGGATATAACTTGAGAAATGACGGACGTTCATACAAACTTTCAACCCCTATTTTACCCCTTTGGGGATGGAATTTTTAAATACTGTGAAACACGTATTTCTTTATTTTAACCGGTAGCTCGCATACCAAGTTTGATTTTGGGTGGGATTTGGGGGTGGAATTTTGAAAAACTGTGACACTACTTCTTTATTTTTTACCGTAAGCCAAATTACCAAGTTTCGTTGATATAACTTTTAAAATATCTTGAGAAATGAAGGCCTTTCATACCAACTTCCATCCCCTATTTCACCCCTTTGGGGGTCGAATTTTCAAAAACTGTGAAATACGTAATTCTTAATTTTTAACCGGCAGCTCATATACCAATTTTCATGGCTATAGCTTTCATACAAATTTTCAACCCCTATTTTACCACTTTAGGGGTTGAATTCTGAAAAACTGTGACACACGTAATTCTTTATTTTTTAACGAAAGCCAAAATACCAAGTTTCGTTTATATAACTTGAGAATATCTTGAGAAATTATGGATTTTATGCAAACTCTCATCCCCTATTACACCCCTTCGGGGGTAGAATTTTTAAAAACTGTGAAACACGTATTTCTTCATTTTCAACCAGTAGCTCGTATACCAAGTTTCATGGATATAACTTGAGAAATGACGGACTTTTATACAAACTTTCACCCCCTCAGGGGTGCAATTTTTAAAAATCCTTCCTTAGTGAGCGCCTACGTCACAAAAGGAACCTACTGCCAAAATTTCAAGTTTCTAACCCCAGCGGTTTAGGCTGTGCGTTGATTAGCTAACGATTTTATATATATACTAGAGGTCGCCCGCGACTTCTTCCGCGTACAATTGTTGATTTCCTATGAGATTATGAAATTTTCCCGCTGCAAACAGCCTATCTATAGAGGCTTTATATAAGTAGCTTATTTAAAACTGATAACTTAAATGCTGATTTTCATGTCTATACCTACTTCAAAGACATAAAATTTGTATGTAACCTTTCACCTCCATTTCACCCTTTTGGGGTGGATTTTCGTAAAATTGCTTAAACAGGTTATTATTATTTAAAGCTAATAACCTAAATCCCGATTTTCGAGTCTCTAACTTCAGAAACAAAGGACTTTCATACAAACTTACAACCCCTATTTCACCCTCTGTGGGGTAGATTTTCCTAAAATTGCTTATACAGTTTATTATAACTTAAAACTAATAACCTAAATCCCGATTTTCAAGTCTCTTACTTCAAAAACTTGGAACCCTTATGTAAGCTTCCAACCCCCATTTCACCCCTATTGGGGTACATTTTCGTAAAATTGCTTATACAGGTTTTTATTATTTATAACTAATAACCTATTTTAACCCCTTAGGGGTAGGTTTTCTCAAAACCCTTTCTTAGCTGGCGTCTACACCATAGAAGAGATCTACCTTCCAAATTTCAAGTCTGTACGCTTTATAGTTCCTGAGATATCGTGATTAGTCAGTGAGTGAGTGGTATTTCGCTTTTATATATATAAGATATATATATATAAATCACGTGTCACGTTGTTTGTCCGCGATGGACTCCTAAACTACTAAACCGATTTTAAATTAAATTTGCACACCGTGTGCAGTAGTAGAAAATCTGGCATGGAGGTCACTATATTTTTTTACAAATGCCATTAATTAGAAAAAGTTGCGACCAAGAGAAAATCTGTCAACAGCCTGACGGCTGACATAATTTACTGTTTACATCGGTATCATAGTGGTTATATTCTCTTTGATCGGTATTTCCATAATATTTCGATGCCATATTATGTTTGCCTGTGATGTGGACATAATTTCGTGTATTAAAACGTTAAACCTCTATTCGTCTATTAATTCAGACTGTCTTTTATGTCATATTTGTCAAGACAAACATAAAAAAACCGGGCAAGTGCGAGTCGGACTCGCGCACGAAGGGTTCCGTACCATTATTTATAAATAATTACCTTTGTTAATGAACCGCAAGACTAACTTTGTTTGTAGAGGTTTATTATTAATATCAAAAAAACTATGCTAGTTAGAGCATTGGCTATAGTTTTCCTGTAAAATATACGTAAATTCCTATTGACCATAATTATTTCAAATTTTTCGATTGGTAAACTCCGGAGATAAGGGGCGGGGAACGGTATTTTTTTTGTCATTTTCCCCGATAAATCAAAAACTATCATAACTAAAAATAATTAAAAATCTGTTTTAGAATGTACAAAGTAAACCCTTTCATATGATACCCCACACAGTACAGTTATCTCACTTTTAAATTTCAACCCTCAGATTTTCCCCCCTTTTTAAATAAGAACAAAAATAATTTCCAATTTTTTTTAATTCCAGTGTCTTTGGGCCACTAATATACACAACTATTCCAAATTTCATGTCGATAGCTTCGGTAGTTACTGAAATAATCGAGTGTGACGGACGGACAGACGGACAGACAGACGGAGAAAGTCGCACCATAAGGGTTCCATTTTACCATTTTGGTACGGAACCCTAATAAATACAAGAAAACTTACAATTATTTTTTTTAAACATTTTAATATCTAACTGCTGTAGACAGACTGCTAAAAGCCTAAAAGATCAAGGTCTCAACTTAATTGTTAGTTCTAAACGTAGTTCCCAGGCGAGGGTGCCAGCGAAAATACGTCGTATTGGAGACTCATACTTCTCTAGTATATATGGTGTATTATCTATGCTCATACTTATATATTGCTCCGCATACCGTGGACCGCTAAAAGAACAAATGTCTCTATCTTGAATCAACTTCGGATTAGCACAAGACTGTCGACCATATTTTGTTACCAAAAGATTCTGGGCTACTTTGGTCACATTGCCCGCCGCCAACCTAGCAATCTGGACAAGCTTATAGTCGTAGGAAAGGTGGAGGGTAAAAGACCGCGCGGCCGATCACCTAGCCGCTGGTCTGACCAGGTAAAGTCTTCCTCCCGCTTACTACTGCGATGCGAAAAGCCGAGGACAGGACGGAGTGGAGAGCTATCGTGTCGAGCGTCACAAGGTCACTGCAGAGCGGACACGACCTTCAGCAATGAAGAGTGCGACCGAGAAGAAGAAGCTACCCGTGCGAAGCCGGGGCGGACCGCTAGTATATATATAAAGATATATAGTATAATGAGATTACTGCCTAGGTCAGAGATTATCAAACTTATTTCTTTTACCGCCCCCTTTGAAAATCAATTATTTTTCAGCGCACCCAATTTTTTTACAAGATCTTTGAAGTAAATTAGATTGACATGACTAAATCTAGTGATGCTATCTTTTTCTTATTGTAAAACACCCACAATACAAATTTATTTGAACTGTGGAAGGTGAATTTAGGTTTTGGTTTGCGGCTCTCGTACGATGAAACTATTGATTTTACAAAAAAAAGTTAAAATCTAAATTAAATCTAAATTAAAAACTAAATTAAAAACTAAAAACTAAACATTAAAAATATCATCTATCCCGCTGCAATGAGGCAGTGTGCCCAGAACGCTGGCTGCGTTACCCCGCTGAATAGCCAAACTTATATGTTGGCCGAGGTAACTGCCAGCCCTCCGGTCACCTGTGGACTCTGTGAGACGAGAAGTTAAAAAAGTTAAAAAAAGTTACATCATAAATTGTAGGAAATTTTCTCTAGTTTTATTTATTAAATAAGTATTTTCATCGTAAAATTAGTCCGAAAGTAGTTATTGTAGAAACTGTTTTTGGGCGCCATTTTTCCGATATGGCGGCGCGAGCGGCTATGATACGAGGTGGCAAAGTGAAAATTCCGAAAGAGCACGTCGAAATCTATAAAATACACCAATTTTCATAACTCCCGAGAAACTTTACAGGTGACCCTCTTTTTGAGCACCAAATGACTGGACTAAAACTAAAACTAATTATACGATTGAGTATTGGGTAGATTTTAATTTTAGTAAATTTAACATTTTAAAGTATATAAATGAAATTACAAATCAACCATCGCCCCCCTAAACTACACCAACGCCCCCCATTTTTTTCTGGGCCCCTTAACGCCCCCCTCTAGATCTCCAACGCCCACAAGGGGGCGTTATCGCCCACTTTGAGAAAGACTGGGCTCGGTCAACCTACCCCATGCTTATGGCCAACTTACCCCGGATATGGGGTAGGTTGACCAAGCGTCAGGGGTTTAGAAAATCAACTAAATAAGTATTATATTGATAAATATAGATCATATATAGATATGTTATAGATTAGTATTTTGGGTACCTGAATAGTTTTTCTATCTGTATCAACTGTTTATGTTCAACATCAGAGATAAACGAGCTTAAGTCAAAAGTTAGTCATCCATCCCCGGTCTCCCCTACCTAAATCATATTCGGCCGTGGCTAGTTACCAACTAACCACCCTACCGGCAAAGACTACCGCTAAGCGATTTTGCGTTCCGGTGCGTTGCCGTGTAGAAACCGATTGGGTTTAATATAACTGCCGTACCCCTAAAAGATTAGCCCGCTACCATCTAAAACTTATTATCAGGTGAGGTCGCAGTCAAGGGCTAACTTGTAGGAAAAAAAATAGATAGAAATAGCTAAAAAAAGAGATAGATGATAGTCTGGAATAACACATAGGCTACTTTTTATCCCGGAAAACTAAGGAGTTCCCGCGGGAACCAAAAAACCTCAATCCACGCGGACGTAGTCGCGGGCATAATACAATATCCACTACTTAACATTCTCCACAACAAATGTTTACAAAGTAAAAGATTGGAATAATTCATTTAAAAATTTAAATATATTTGAATCTATTAAGAGCTTATTTATATGGTCACACCAGCTACAAAGTTTTAGTGTGTGCCTATTTTTATAACACGTAAGTTATTCCAGCCTGAAGGTTCAGTTAACAAGGTTTATCAGGTAAATTCTCAGTAAATTAATGTTTGTAACCTAGATGAAATAAAATTGTGGATGATCGATATTGTATTTTTACAAAAGACATTTTTTTTGCATTTAGGATTCTATATAGACCGGGGCTGAAGCCTTTGGAAATCGAGATAAACCGTTTTTTATCCTTAAAAACTCACCCCCTTCCACTTCCCGACCTCAGATCGCCCGTAAATTATTTTTGCTTTCATTTTTGTTATATTCCCTTCCATTTCCAACGGGTTTCATCCTACTATTATTTTCTTTGGTTTATAAAATTATCGAACCTGGTCTAATCTATATATATAAAATTCAAAGTCCTGACTGACTGACTGACTGACTGACTGACTGACTGACTGACTGACTGACTGACTTATATATCAACGCACAGCCTAAACCGCTGGTCCTAGAGACATGAAATTTGGAGAGTGTGTTCTTTGTGAAGACTAGGTATCCAATAAGAAAGGGTTTTTCGAAATTCCACCCCCAAAGGGGTAAAATAGGGGTTGAAAGTTTGTATGAAAGTCCGTCGTTTTTCAAGTTATAGCCATGAAACTTCGTATATAAGCTGCTGGTTGAAAATGAAGAAATACGTGTTTCGCAGTTTAAGAAAATTCAACCCCCAAAGGGCAGAAATAGGGGATGAAAGTTGGTATGAAAGGCCTTCTTTTCTCAAGATATTTTTCAAGTTATATCAACGAAACTTGGTATTTTGGCTTTCGAAAAAAAATAAAAAAGTACGTCTGTCACAGTTTTTCAAAATTCCACCCCCAAAGGGGTAAAATAGGGATTGAAAGTTAAAGTCCTACATTTCTACAGTTATAGCCATAAAACTTGATATATGAGCTGCGGGTTAAAAATGAAGAAATACGTTTTCACAGTTTTTGAAAATTCGACCCCCAAAGGGGTGAAATAGGGGATGAAAGTTGGTATGAAAGGTATTTTTTCTCAAGATATTTTTCAAGTTATATCAACGAAACTTGGTATTTTGGCTTTCGTTAAAAAATAAAGAAATACGTGTGTCACAGTTTTTCAAAAGTTTACCCCTAAAGGGGTTGAAATTTTGTATGAAAGTCCTTAATTTTTCAAGTTTTAGCCATGAAAGTTGGTATTTGGGCTTCTGGTTTAAAATAAAAAACTACGTGCAGTTTGCGAAAATTATATCCTCAAGGACGTTAATTAGAGAGTTTGTATTTCAATCACGCCGCAACAGAGCAACAGTTCGACGTGATTTCTAGCATGGGTATAGATGAGGACCTGGAGAGTGACATATTTATTTTATCCCGGAAAATGAAGGAGTGCCTGTGGGAATTAAAAAGCTTGAACCACGCGAACGAAGTCGCGGGCGTCCGCTAGTAAGGTATTATTTCAATGAGTTACGTCGTTGCAGCGGAAATGGCACCTACACCAAAAAACCTGTCCTCGTGGCAGGAAAGAACTGCAGCAGACGTTACATCTGACAGAGTTGTTATATCTGGAGTATCCGGTCTATATCCAGAGGCCCATAACGTGAAGGAATTGTCAGATATTCTGTATAACAAGGTATGTGATCCACCGTCACTATTGGTATAGCAGTCGCTTCAGAAACTGAGGCATGGGAAGGTTTATATGAATTCTGTAAATGCCAAAAATATTCTTTTGCATTATTGAGATTTGCAGAGGGACGAGTGCCAAGGACGAGTGTCTTATCAGTCGATCTAACCCAACTTGATGGGTGACCGACTTTGGAGTTCTGTTGTTTTTTTCGTTTCACCGTGCATTTCCAAAATTTGATCGTAAAATACCTAACTATTGAAATTATTGTATTTTTACTTTTTTTATGCGGATCACCGCATTAGATACATACCTAAATTGTCCTAAGAAAACCCCTACCATTATATAATTAATTTAATGGGGTCACGCCCCGCAGTTTTGAGAATTTACTACTCAGAGATAGAGATCGACGCTTACCTACTATTGATCCTTCTTAACTACTTCTTATGTTCATAGATCAACCCTGTCAATAAGGAAAACTCTCGCTGGAAGTATGACCATCCCGAAGTGGGACAATATACGGGCAAAGTGCCTGGGCTTCAACTATTTGATGCCCAGTTTTTCAAAGTCCACTTCCGTCTCGGCAATAACATGGACCCTATGGCCCGCAAAATATTAGAGCAGTCATATCAGGCTATTTATGATGCTGGTGAGTTTATTTTATAAATCTTCATTTTGTTATGAAATCAAACATTTTCTCCGTCCTGTCTTTTATTTGACGCTAACTTACAACAGGTAAAACTATTTTTTAATACACTTGCACGAAAAATGCCACCACCACCACCATTCTAGTCCATTTTACTTATAAATTTAAAAAAATGCAAGAAGGTTCGTATGTATGGAAATCTTAAAAATAACAACATTTAGATGTGGATTGATGAAATTAACTCATGAAATAAAAAATTGGATTAATTATAATTAATTAAAATTGTTTTAAAGTTTTATAAATCAAAAAGTGAAGGCTGAATAGTCCATGATGGGAGTTAAGAGCTTAAACCTAGAGCCGATGCATGAAGCCAATTAAAAATAACGCAAAATTACAACAACTCACCGTAGAACATACCTTCTTCGCGTCTTTAACCTGTGCGCGCTATTTTTAAAAGTTTCATTGCGTTTTTCTTCAAAATTAATAAAATAATATGAGTGGTTTAAGTGATGGAGAATAATAAAATTAAATCCACATATATATCTACCAATATTTTAGATGTGAGAAAAAATCGCGCAGTTAAGACCCTGAGTAGCGTAAAAGGGGGTTTTTAAAAGCAGTGTATCTGTCACCGTAAGATTGCAAAAACCGTAAGATTGTAATCTAACGCTTTTTTTTCGATAGATTGTAAACAGTCGAAAGATCGTGAACCGTTCAATGTTTTAAGTAAAATTTTTGAAATATTCATTGTATTTACGTTTTCTTGTCTCTTTCTTGTAGGTTAGGTTAGGGTTCGACATAAACGGGCACTTAGGTTCTATCGCGTTAATAAACCTAACAGATTACAATCTACCGAAAAATAATCCGTTATATTGTAATCATTCGACAGTTTACAATTTCGCGAGTTAGATTATAATCCAACGGCTTTTACAATCTTACCGTGACATATCCATCAAACGGTGACATAATGTATGCTTGTAAAAATAATTTGCTGTTTTGAAGACCTTTAAGCAGTCACTGACGCATCTCAAAACACAATTTAAAAAATTTTCTACATTGAAATTTATTTTAAACATACCTCTAAATTTACCTTTTAAAGCAATTTTTCTCCTTATTGAAACCAATAATTAGCTCTAGAAATATAAGATAATATTCATATTTCTATATCAAACACATTGTCGGATTCATTTGTATTGAAAAGTTTTTTCATCAACAAACGCTTGCTCGATTTCACCCCAGCGCCTGTGTTTTTCATCTCGTGAGCTCGCAGCGCCAAAAATCTCGAAATAAGTATGGGCGTGAGAAAACATTTTCTAGTGAGTATCCAGTACCTACCTACCTACTCGAGTTTCATTTCAAGATACACGGGCGCAAACTCGTGACGATGGTCAGCCCTCGTCTGGCGGCATCTGGCAGACATGAGTCAACTCGTATGTTCATAGACCGACTTACCATGGACTTACCGCTCACAAACTATTATTGTTCTGTTCAGGTGTATGTCCGGAGCAACTTTCAGGGAAGAAAGTTGGCGTTTACGTTGGAAGCTGTTTCTCTGAAAGTGAAAAAGCTTGTTTCTATGTAGCAGGTTCCAGAACAGGGTTCGGTATTGCAGGGTACGTATGGACACGTATAAAAACCGACGAAGTGCGTGTTGAGTCACGCGCTGTTTAGGGTTCTGTAGTTGTTCGTCACAATATACATTTTATAAGTTGGTCGACTACTACAATATACATTTTATAAGATATTACTCGTTAACTTGTAAAACCTACTTAGCTGTGATAATTTTCCTTTTGACTTCGTTAAAACGTATACTACTGTCATTAATTGTTTTACGTATCAAAAAACAACCGTTTAGCTGACAGGTGGTGAAAATACTAATTGACTCTAACAACAATTAACACTTTAAGGCCCTGACTCCACCAGAGCAGAGAGGAGACGAGAGGAGAGGAGATGTGATTTAAATAACCAATAGAATTTAGTTATTCCCACACCTCGTATCATATTCGTATGGCGCGATCGATGCGGAGATGTGAGCTGTGGCTCGCAAGCTGGCGGCGGTGCGCAGCGGAGACGAGAGGAGATGTGAGCGGCGTGCATTGAGCGGCGCCGCGTTCATCTCAACATCCAACGCTCACCGCACATAGCTCAGTCCCGCTCTAGTCAGCATACATCTCCGCTCTAGCCAGTACACATCTCCGCTCCAGTCTAGCCAGTACGCATCTCCACACAGCTTCGGTGGATACACCCTAGCTGAAAATCATTTCTTCTCATCTCCGCTTCAGACATCTCCGCACATCTCCGCTCTGGTGGAGTCCGGGCCTAAAGCTTAACGTTTCGCAAACGGATCCCTGAATCCCTGATTTCTCACACCCGCGCGACGGCCTACTTTACATGTAGGTACCCTAAAAATTTTTTTTTTTTTCAAAATTTTATCTCATATATGCCAAATAACAGCTTTGTAGTCCTATGATCCTCTGCGCTAAGCCGCGGACAGAAAGACCGAGAGACAGATGTATATATGGCGAAACTACGAGAGTTCCTTGTTGACTACGGAAACCTATAAAACAAAGAATAACAACATAAAGAATAATGGAATAGTCGTGATACAAATAATTTGGCGATAAGCATGAGATTATCCATACTATCCATACTAATATTCTAATATTATAAATGCAAAAGTATGTCTGTCTGTCTGTCTGATACGTTTTTCCGGTCCATCTTTTCAACTGATTTTGATGAAATTTGGTACAGGGTTAACTAGGTTGTATTCCGGGAAAGCAAATAGGCTACTTTTATCCCGGAAAATTGAAGAGTTCCCGCGGGAATCACACAAACTAAATCCACGCGGACTAAGTCGAGGGCATCATCTAGTTTACTATTTTTTTTTTAATCTTCTTTTCTTTAAAAGCCTTAACCCATTGTTGAACACGTCCGCATTATTCTTCCCGGTATTGGGCAAGTCTCCTCCAAGTTTTCGCCATTCATTACAGATGCAGTAAATCAATGTTTGCCAACCGCGTCTCTTATTGGTTGAACGCCAAAGGTCCTTCGATGTCCATCGACGAGGTCTGCTGCAGTTCCACCGGAGCTTTGGAACAGGCTTACCTTGCCATCACTCGAGGTGAATGCGAGGCTGCCATCGTCGCAGGGTCGAGTCTTTGCTTGCATCCCCAGTCCTCTATCCATTATTCAAGGTACAAAGCAAACTTTATGTAGTAATTGTTTTTGATATAAAATTCAGTTAATTCAGTTTTTAATCCGATCATTAAACAATCGATGAACATTTGTTCATTTGAATATGATACAAATATGTATTTCTGATAATTATTTTGTTTTTTTAGAATCATGAAGCTAAGTATGGATGGTAAGACTAAATCGTTTGATACCGAAGCTGCTGGGTGTGCCAAGTCTGAAGCTATTAACGTCCTATTCCTTCAAAAAGCTAAAGATGCTCTGAGGTAATTTACAACAACAATTAGTGTGAAATAAAAAAAAGATGACCACAGGGTCTTGTAGACTAAAACTACATAGAAATCATAATAGCTTTAATAACTAACAAAATAATTATTCGCTTTCATCTAAAACAAAAACCGACTTCAAAACTATACCAACTTAAACTAAAACCTAAAAAACATAATCTGGGTATAGGTATATACCCTATATATTTTGTTTTTTGTTGATTTTCTCAATAAGCACTAAATCAATTTCGATAATAAATGTATGGGACCACCTCTGAAGTATGATCTACCAAACATAAAAAGAATCATCAAAATTGATTCATAATTGGCGGAATGATCGCGTAACATACATATAAAAAAAACATACAGTCGAATTGAGAACCTCCTCCTTTTTTGAAGTCGGTTCCAAACAATCCAAATACTTTATCAACAACTTTAGTATACATATTATTGCTATGTTCTAATTTTGTAGCGTGTTAATGCAGAAATTCAAATCAATACATTGTTCTAGAATTTACGCTGACGTCGTACATGTAAAATGTGGATTTACATCTCTTCTGCATGACGAAACGAACGGACCAAGATACGGTTTCTATCGGGATCCTGAAAACATGGCCAACTTTATAAGTGATTTTTATAAAGAGGCTCAGATACCGCCACAAGCCGTTGAATACGTAGAAGCTTTTGGTTCAGGTTGTAAATCAAGTTAAATAAAAAAAAGCTTCAAATAATGAGTAAAGTCAAGACAGTCGACTTATAAAAGCAATTCTTCTTACAGCTGTTCCGGAAGCCGATAAAGCAGAACTTGAAGCAATCGAAAAAGTCTTTTGTAAGAACAGAAACGATCCACTTCTGGTTGGCAGTGTTATGTCAAATATAGGATATGGAGAAGCTGCATCAGGAATATCTGCTATTACAAAGGTGAATAGCGTACTTTTGATGTAAGGATCGCGGTACTTCATTAGCTTCGAAGCGCGGATGTGATTGCCCATATAACTGAGTAAAATAGAGTAGATACAGCTTCGCTTCTCTCATACAATACCTCACATTGTTTTACAATCAGACAGAAAAAGTATGCAAAACGTCAGGAAGTATTTTTTAACCTCACTGGCTCAAAGAGTGTACCTTTTCTGTTGAGCTTCACCAGTGAGCAAGCGACAATATTTTTCTTCACTTGCTTGGGATTCAAATTCAGCACTAGCAAAAACACCTTGTTTCTCTTGTGTAACAATTAAAAGTTCTTATTATGATTGCTTTTTGAACAGGTTATTTTGGGATATCACACTGGCCAGCTAGCAGGCAATTTGAATTGTGACTCACCTAGAAAAGACATAGCGGCTTTGCGTGATGGCCGTATGCGTATTGTTAATGACCATAAGACTTTTGGGCGATCTTACACCGCTGTAAATTGCCTCTCCGTGAGTGGAGTAAACGGTCATGTGCTTTTAAATGGTCATTACAAACCTAAGGTAAGAAATTACTTTTTTTTTATAGAATCATTATACCTGTATTTCTAATCAATTTAATATTGAATTTCACGATTTTAGTGATAAAACTGATAATTCAATAATATGTTTTAAAATCCTTTAATATTTTAGGATCCTTCCCGGTACAAGGCAAATATTCCTCGTTTGGTTTTCCTATCAGGCAGACAGGAATCGTCAGTAGAAAAAATACTCAACGACTTAAAATCTCGCCCAGTTGATGCCGAGGAAATAGCGCTACTCCATAATATTCATAAAGCCAGAATAGGTGGTCATTTAGGCAGAGGCTTTATACTTCTCGGTAAGCATATACAAATGAATGAGTTGTCCACTCCATCATAAAATTTTTGTGTAACATAATTTTAAATTTACTTTTCACAAATTGAAGATACAAATGAGAAGAATGAAACTGTCAGTCTATGCGAAAAGGCAAACTACTATGACGATGTTACACGACCACTGTGGTTCGTATACAGTGGAATGGGCTCCCAATGGGCTGGTATGGGAGCACAGCTCATGAGAATACCTGTGTTCGCCGCAGCTGTCGAAAAGTACGTATTAAGTTTTCTCTTTCCTACTTGGGCTTATAAAGCATTGAATATACTTTCTTTTTCGGGGGGAAAAATCCCTCCGGGCATAGCAGGACGTATCCGACTTGCACAAACTAAAATAACATTCCTCATGACTGCCAGGTGTCAGCACGGAACTGCATATGAGGACTTCATTCTGCCCTCTAGTTATTTATTTTCTTCTTTTCCTCTCATATCTTTTCTTCATTATGCCCTTTAGCATTTTGCCGTATCTATGCAACGCATCTTAGCTCAATAGCATCCGCGTAATTATCAACACTGTTCGTTCTTTCGCTCGTTCCCTGTGCCTCTATTCTGAGGTCCGCACAACCAGGACATTCAAAAACTTCATGTCTCAGTCTTCGTCTCCACAAAATTAGCAGGCTTCACTCGGCACTTTTCCAATTACGAAGAGGTAAGTGTTTAAAAAACCTGTGACCACTGAGCGCTTGCGTCAGCCAACGGTCTTTTGCATGTCTTTTTTTTATTACTCCCTTGTGCTCTCGTTGCTTTTCAAAACCTCCGTCAGATTCTGCGCCTTCTTAACTACTTCATCGATTTAAGACTTATTGTGCGGTTAAATAACATTCCCGTCGTGACCACGGTCCATGCCACTGGGTCCAAATATCGACAAATTAAATCGTCATATTTATCGTTGTTCCCGTTTTTTATATTATTCTTCTTCGATGTCTGCTGAATTTACTGTAGGCCTTGATATCTTTTTGTTTTTTTACTGAAGCCACTGGTTGCTATTGTTTGTTTTGCAATCCATCTCTCATTAATTTGTCTTTAATGTATACTAACAGGTGTCGGCGAGTCTTGGAACCCAAAGGTGTCGATATTGTGCACATAATCACATCTCCAGATAAAAGCATATTTGACAATATTCTCAGCTCCTTCGTTGGTATCGCTGCTATTCAAATTGGACTCACTGATGTTTTACGTGCATTAGAAATCGTACCCGATAAAATCATAGGTAAAGTACTTAATTAATTTCAGAGCAATACAATTTTACCTTTTTAAAATCCAATTATTTTAAAGATCATAAAATAAGACTTTAATCACTTAGTAAAAAAGTTGTTGGTTCGGTTTGTATTAAAATAAAAGGACCAATAATATGGAAGGGTCGTTGGTATAGACTTGCTTACTTTATTTTTTTTTATCCACTGCAAGTTAGCCCTTGACTGCGCTCTCAACTGATGGTAAGTGATGATACTAGTGTGCATGTGCATGATATGAAGTCTAATTAGCGACTCTTCGAATTTACAACGAAATCTTACATACTATTGTTATAATATTATTTCTTCATGATCGATGAGTAATACAACCTACATCGGTTTATTGAGGAGTTGCATCTTTATGTTGCAGTTAATGTAAGCATGTTATGTTCAAACTTCAAACTACATACTGTCACTTCAAACAAAATATTTTCATAAACTGTCAATATTCACAGGACACAGTGTGGGTGAGCTAGGTTGCGCTTACGCAGACGGGTGTTTCACCGCTGAAGAAATGATACTGTCCGCATACAGTCGCGGTCTGGTCTCCGTGCAGACGCCTTTAATTCGTGGATCAATGGCTGCTATCGGAGTTGGCTACCAGGAGGTACTAACTATTCATTTCGGTCAAAAGTATGTTATATTTTTTAACCTTTACAGCAAATATAAAATGGTTATTTCTTATTACAGATATCTAAAATGTGTCCACCTGAAATTGAAGTAGCTTGCCACAATGGACCAGACTCTAGTACAATTTCTGGACCCGCTGATATCATGAAAGAATTCGTGGCTCGACTAACTGCGAAAGAAATCTTTGCCAAGGAAGTGCCGTGCTCGAACATTGCATATCACTCGCGATACATAGCTGATGCGGGTCCAGGACTGCTCAAATATTTAGGTGAAGTTATCAAAACACCCAAAGCACGCAGTGAACGCTGGGTATCTACATCAGTGCCACAAGAAAATTGGAATGATCCGATCGCAAAATATTCCTCGGCGGAATATCATACTAATAACTTACTTGTAAGTATTGAAATATAACTACGGTATTCGATGTGTGAAACGAAACTGAATAAGTATTTTTTTTTTTGCAGAACTCAGTGCTTTTTGAAGAGACATCAAGGCTTATCCCAGCAAATGCGGTGTTGGTGGAGATAGCTCCTCATGGCTTATTGCAGGCCATCCTCAAGCGGTCTCTGCCCGAATCCTGTAAACATGTGCCCCTGACAAGACGTGGCCATCCCGACAATGCACAGTTCTTGTTAGAAGCTATCGGAAAGTAAGCTTCTTATATTTAACCAGACTTTCACACATTAATTTTCATTAATTGTTGGTGTAATTTGGACCTATAACGATTTTTGTTCATGAGTGAGCGTGTTAGTTTTAAAAGAAATTATCAATAACTTCCGATGACAACTTAGTTTTCATTCGGTTTTTCACGTTTGCAGTCTCTACATGGAAGGATACAACCCGCAAATACAAGCCCTATACCCGAAAGTAGAATTTCCAGTTTCCACTGGTACACCGATGCTGTCACATTTATTGGAATGGGCCCATAACGAAGCATGGTAAGTTAACTCTTGCTCAACGAATAAAATATCGGATTTTGAATATTTATTCATAGAGTACAATTGCTCTAAAACAAAATTATTACAGGATTGTACCATTGTATGTATCAGCGAACAGAAAAACTGCAGCAGCATGCACTCATGTCCTATCCATCCATGATGACGAACATCGGTACTTGAAAGGACATGTGTTAAGAGGTATAGACGTTTTAAGTTATAATTTTAAAAAAGTGTGCGCCTTGTTTCTCAACCGTCTTTCAAATTAAAGGAGGCACCGTGTATTCACCGCGTATTTTTCCATCTTTTTCGCTAAGCCATACGAAAACTAGGATTAGTTAATTTCATACTTAGTTTATTTATATGGATGTTTTGATGAATAATTTTAGAGAAGAACACGTACCCTTTCGCTGCTACTCTAGTAGCAGTTTGGGATACCTTAGCCATGGTCTTGGAAGTGCCAAAGAAGCAACTCTCAGTAGAATTCCGCGATGTTTACCTGCACTCCGAGCCCGTGCTACATGAGCAAAGACAGCTGCGCCTGAAAGTAAATTTGCATAGAGGGAGAGGCCAATTTGAGGTACGGTACCCATTTACTAAATCTAAACATAGTTATCCCAGAGAGCCAAGATCACAACTCAAGGCGTATGAAGTCCTTACTAAAGGATCCTTTTTTGGTCGTCAGCCCATAAACGTCCGTTTGTCAACTGCCGACGAAATAGTGCCGCTGAAATTGGGCCAGGGAGAAGTCGAGTGGCGTACCCCTAATATAGCAAAGGTTGATATGTCCACAGAATTCCACTGATCCCTGGCCTTAAATGAGATCAGATGTTTTAACGGAAAATATAGCGAATATTAAATATTTTTAACGACATAATGAAATGAAATATTTTAGGTTTTAGACGACGACATTAAAATTGCAACCGGTTTCGTTATGAGTGAAATAAGCCAAACACTATCATCAGAGGAAGAAATCAAGTCTGAGGAAGTATTAGCACTGAAATCGGAGGAAATTTACCAATTATTGAGCGCTAGAGACTATAATTACTCGTAAGTGTTATACCTGTGATCTAGATGTAATTATTGAATCTCTACACTCGTCAACTACCTATTATTTGCGAGTATATGCTAATTATATTTATTTACGTTTTTATCACATGTATTTTATTTTTCAGGAATGAATTTCGCAGTATTCACAATGCTAACGTGTCATTAACTAAAGCTCATCTTTTGTGGAAAAATAATTGGGTGACACTGATTGATGGCATGATCCAACTAAATGCACTTAAGCGCGTTCATGAAAGCCTTTCTCAGCCTAATTACATAAGAAGAATCGTAATTGATGTTGCTAAGCATTCCCAAAATCAAACCTTAATCGAAGATGATGTGAATGTCATGTCAGCTAAATTGTGTGAGGTGTTGAACATTACCAGGTATTTATCAAGTTACACGATAAGTAAGAAAAATAACATTTCTCGGTCTTTCTTCGGTGACCTAGCCTAGTGACTAAGACTTCGGTCTCCTAATAGTGAGTCCGGGATTCAATCCTAGGGCAAATTCCTCTAACTTTTCGAAATTTTCCGTATTTGGCCAGCGTGGTGGACCCCTCACTCTGAGAGGAGACTCGCGCTTTTATAGATAATAGATATACCTAATATTATTTCCTGCAGTCAATTGTCATAGAAACAAAATTTGCTTTTTAGTTCCTATAATGAGTACCATAACACTTGTTGGACCTACAAATTACACAAGTTGTTATATCATAATTATTAAGTAAGACATTCCTAACTCTATAAGGTATATACTTTAGATGAAGCGAAAATGGCAATTTTTACAATCTATATTTATTATGTATTTGTGTTATATGAAGAATATAAGAAACTGTATTATTATTTTTTAGATGTGGTGGCGTTTTGATTGAAAATATCCAATTCCACGACCTGCCATCGATAAACAAAGAACAGATTGCTTTTAAAACATTAAAATTTGTTCCCCACGTATCTACCAACCGGTTTGATGTAAGTATTAACTATTAATAATTTAAATAAGACATAGTTACGTTGCGAATAGGAACAAAACTCATAATTTGATTAATGCTTTACAGGAAAATTCTGCATTGTGTGTATATTTGCAAATACTATCCGAAAATTTAAGAAAACGAGAGATCAATATTGTTAATATTGTTGAATATGAAAATCAAGTCAATTATGCAAAAATTGAAGAAATCATTCATGATATCCCTGAAATAAAGATCAATTTATTCCAAATATGTCGAGATGATTTAACAAAAAAACCTGTGGGTTTCCTTGAAGATATCGATGTGCTAATGATAACTAATTTGGCTACCGATGATAATGTAAGTTAACTCAAATATTTCATTGTTTGAAAACTTAGAAAATCACTTTATCTATCAATGTATTTTTTTCTAATAGATGTGCCAAGTGCTGCATCGGGTACTTAATCGAGATACTTTCCTGATCAATAAAGAGGAGCTTGCAGATTTGTCTACCGTTCGTCCATCTCTACTGTACCGCACTGCCTGTGCCCACACCATTGGTTCTTCACGTTTGGAACTTAATATATGGCGTCCTTCTGATGTAACGGCCGGGACTAGTGCTGTCACTGTGTTTTCACAAGCTGACCTTACCAAACTTGATGCTCAACTGTCCACACTGCCTCCCAAGCATAGACTTGTAATATTGACTTCGTATCCAGCTTTTGGTGGGTTAAAAGATATTGTTAAAGAGTGGAGAAATAAAGATGATCGTAAAATTTATCTTGTGATTATCAATCACAAACTCTTGGACGAACAAAGTTTAAGTCAAATGCCATTTACGGATTTGGCTGTTAGTATTTTAGACCACGTAAGTGTTTTGTATATTCATTTAGTGAGTTTAGCAATTTGCCTCTATGTGTGATTTGGAACACAAAATAGAATCATTTTATATTTTTAGGGTATTTGGGGTGGGGAATATTATTTGCCAGTCCAAGGAAAAATTGCAAAAGTCAAAGAAATGGCGCTGGAAATGACACGATTAGGTGATATAGAATCTATGCATTGGATAGAAGCGGCAGGATCTACTCTACCAGGCATTCCAGTAAAGGTATGAACATCATACGATTCATCGTACAGGACTCTACATTTTAAGATACCAAAAATTTTACAAACTATTGTATCATTTTAGGTTCATTACGCAAGTTTAAACGATGCTTACTTGAAAAAAGTATTAAGAGTTACAGCAACAGAAAACAAGAATAATAAAGAGCTAGTTGAATATGATTTCAGTGGTACTACAAATAGGTACGTATTTTTTTCGAAAATAAAAAAATTAAATAAGACATTATTAATTATTCAGCTAAAATAAGTAATTGGCTTCTAACACATATAATACCTAGCTTAAACATATATTTAGAAAAGAACGTGTAATGGGTATCGTGCAAGAAGAGTCAATCAAAGGCAGCGTTGTCGCAAAACCAGAATTATTGTGGCCTGTACCCGAGCATTGGACTTTGGAAGATGCTGCTACTGTTCCTCTAGCTTATTGCTTGGCATTCTACTGTCTTGTAAATATATACTTTTTATTTTTCTATTCTATTTTTGGGTATCTAATTTTTATTATTTAACTGCCTCGTTGTTCTAGTAGTTTGGCATGTTCGACTGCGGCCGAAGAGGTCCCGGGTTCGAGTCCCGGGTCGGGCCATTCGAGCTTGGGGGTTTTCTAACTAGAAATTATCATTACTTGCCCTGAGTTAAGTAGTTGCCGGTGTTTCACCCCCGTGCCTCGGAGAGCACGTTAAGCCGTGGGTCCCGGTTATTATCACTAACATGATAATAGTCGTTAAAGCCCGCAATCGAGCAGCGTGGTGGGTCTAAGCTCTTATTCCCTCTCTCTTATGAGAATGGAGGCCTGTGCCCAGCAGCGGGACGTTAATGGGTTGTAGTAGTATTATTCTATTACAAGTTAGCGCTTGACGACTCGTGACATAGACTGTGATAACGCAGTCAAATGGAAGCAGACTAGCCTGGAAGTAGTTTGGTGGAAGCTAGTAACTAGCCAGTTCTGAAGCCTTTTATCAAACCAATCCAGAGCTATAGCTCTGGATTGGTTTGATAAAAGGCTTGTTAAAGTAATGTTTGTACTCTGTAGCGGTTTCACGAGAGATTTAATGTAAACAGTTAAGTATAAAACTTGGCCAAAGCATCACAACAACAATTAATTAATCATTTGATCAGACTGCAGTTGCTACTGCTAAGCTCTATATCAAATTGCGATCTAAACACAAAAGTATTCAATGCCGGTAGGAGACTAACTTTCAAACGTCAAAATACTCGTATTTAAGCTAATTATTCCAGTATGGCGTATGGGACCTAAGAACGCACCGAGCGAAATACGAGTCAAATATCTGTTTAATTAAACCTTCATCAATTAATAAATTAACAATCTTTTATCCTTTCTAAAAACTCAATTCAATTTTAAACGTAAAGCTGACACTAATCAAGTTTAAAAAGTCTCCTTCTTAATTCAATTTTGAACTTTATTATACGTTTACAGTGTTTCAAAAGTCGCTTTTACCGTGGAAACAGTATTCTTGTACATGGAGGAACGGGAGCTTTGGGCCAAGCAATCATCTCTATCGCTCTAGCACATAATTGCGACATTTATACTACGGTGAGCAATATAAGGAAAAAAAAGTTTTTGCTCAGACTGTTTCCAGAACTTAAAGGTATTTCATTTTCTTTAAATAATATTTTGAGGTTTATGCTTTGAACGATCCTATAAATTCCTAAATGCACTTTCTTATAGAGGATCATATCGGTTACTCTCGAGACAGCAGCTTCAGAGATATGGTTCTTAATGCTACCAATGGAAAAGGTTGTGACATTGTTATAACCTCAGTTAAAGGAGACCTACGAGACGTAAGTTCTAATATTTTGGTACCAAATTTTAGTTTATAATAGCTTTTGCCCGTGACTTTGTCCGCGTGGATTGAAGTTTTTGTGGTTCCGCGGAACTCTTTAATTTTCCAGGATAAAAAGTAGGTAGCCTATGTGTTATCTCTGTGCCAAATTTCATCCAGATCCGTTCAGCCGTTCTGGCGTGATTGAATAACAAACATCCATCCATCCATCCATCCATCCATCCATCCATCCATCCATCCGCCATCCATCCAAACTTATTTATTATATTAGTATAGATGAATCACACTGAAGTTGATTTGTCTCACTCGCTTTCTAACTCATTCACCTACCCTTAAACTTACCTATCAGCCCTGAACTACTTCACATTGTTACGACTTAAAAAATATTGTTAAACTGGATATGATCTATTTTATTTTTTATTTTTTCTGATATACAGGCTTCGTTGAATTGTTGTACAGCACTTGGAACCGTCGTTGACACATCTCTTATATTGGACAATGAAAATTATAACTTTGGGTTGACTCATTTGAATGCATCTCACTCATACAGTACACTGCAGTTTTCGTCACTATTTGAACCGCAAAATGTGGACAACTTGAAAGTAAGTACTTCTTTGTATTAATGGAGGTTTATTTTTGTTTCACTAACTCGTGCTGGCCTCTGATTACTAAACTGATTTCTTTAGGTCATCTTTACTTTGAAAAAAGTAGAAGTTTAATTCGCTATCATTCGCTACAGAAGGCAAATCTATGTGGTACAGTGCGTATCTTGAACTTGCTGCCCGCGATATTCACTATACCACATAAACCCTCGAAAATATTATATTATACTATAAATTGTCTGCCTGTTTCTCTGTCTGTCTATCTGTCTCTCTGTTGACTCCCTTTTTCTCAGGATCGCGTGGAGGTATTAATTTGAAATTTATATCAAATACTTAATGTCTGTGGTCCCTTGAAGCTGCATAAAAAATCTAGTTTTTAAGTGCGTGTTCACGTACAACACGCGGGTGCGGTTGACCTGGCGAGTTCGTGTTCACATAGGCCACCAGGCATTTGCGCGCGTTTGACGTGTACCAGTAGTTGTAAACATGAAACACTACTGGAACTGTAAATTAAAACCTTAAAAGGTACTTCCTGTTGACCTAGAATCAAAAAAAATGGGCAGAATGCAAGGCCACACAACCCAAGTAAGGGAATAAATCCTAAAACCGTTAGTGTACCGAGCTCATGACGTCTCAAATTGCTTGTCAGGCTTTACCATTATTTCACAGCTGATTGCTATGCTTAGTCTATCTTGATATTTACTAAAACAATTTAATATGTTGTGTGGTGGTGCAGAACCCTTTGTTCGTGAGTCTGACTCGCACTTGACCAGTTTTTTTAATTATTATTAATTAAAAAATAATTTTTATTAATTAAAAAGCCGGTAAAGTGCGGGTCAGAGTTCAGCGAAATAAAAAATCTACTTTGAATATCTATAATAGAAACTGCAAATAATGGTGAGCGAAGGAATCGCGCGTGGTTACGTCCGACCACTGTCCCGCGTGGTGTATTCAGCAGGCGACGCATCACGTGCCCTGCGTCTCCAAGCCGGCAGCAGACATCTTGGCCGAGTGCTGCTTCACTTACATGAGGATATGTCTTACACACAGCACAAGTAAGGCTTTATTACGCACAATCACTACTCATTATTTACTCCTAAGTATGGGATTTATATGAAATTCTGAAATGTGACGTCATCAAAGTTCGACGCACTTTTTTACTTCAATCGATAGTTTAAAATGGTTTAAATTCAACTTATAGTTAACTATCAGGGAACGTGGATATTACGACTATTGGAAGATCCATCAATCAAATAATTTATTATTATAAATGCGAAAGTTTGGATGGATGTATGTATGGATGGATGGATGTATGGATGGATGTTTGTTACTCAATCACGCCCCAACGGATGAACGGATTTGGATGAAATTTGGCACAGATATAGATTATAGTCTGGAATAGCACATAGGCTACTTTATATCCCGGAAAATGAAAGAGTTCCCGCGGGAACCAAAAAACCTCAATCCACGCGTACGAAGTCGCGGGCATCATCTAGTTATTTAATAATTATTTATTTGAATAGTTCTAGACCCAATTCGAACTCTTTATGGAGTTCATATTAATATTATACTATATATAGCTCAATTACCACTCACTCATTGACAGAATTGTTTCTCCTAGAAAGAGACAGAAAGCGATATAATGATGTACGGGAGATGTGTTCGGGTGCGGGATGAGGGTAAGGAAAAACTATTGACATTTCGGAAAACAAGATGGCGGCCGACGTGATTCTCGTAACTCTTTTGTTTTCCAACCGATTTCGTTAAAACTCGCAACTATTGAAGAAATTATTAAACGATCTACAGAAAAAGTGGAAAAAGTTGGAAAAACAAGATGGCGGTCGAGCTGTAGTGTTTTGAAATTTTTGATTTTTCGACCCCGAACCGCGGCGCCACAGATCCGAAACGGCGTGGTCGAGCATAATATTTTTTTTCTTTTTTCGCCTACAATTATCCTGTATTTTGACAGAATGGGAGTGGTTTTCAAAAATTCAAGATGGCGGCTGTCATGGCTGCCGTTCTGTTTGAGGTACGAAAAAACGCAATTTTAAAATTCAATTTTCTCACAGTTGGCACCGTTGGACCGCTTCGACTTCTAGGGGACGATTGCGTGCGCTGACTCGAGGTATGGATTGGGGAAAAAAAATTACCCCATTTCTCGGGAAATTTTCAAGATTTACCCCAAAAATTAAAAAATCGAAATACGTATTTTTTGCAAAGTTCGAGTACGAGCAACCACGTGTCCCACTTGTACGAATGACATTTGAGTATTTTCGTCGCCGAGGTCTGGCAGCACTGGAATTTATCAAAGAAAAAGTGATTTTCGACATGGTCTCTTTTCAGGAGCAATCATTTCGGCTGGGTGCGAGCGAGATGAAAAATTGAAACGTCATCAGGAGCGGTATATCCTGTAGTTTACGGGAAAATTATTAAACTAAGTAAAATGTTTATGTGAAACGAGGTGGCGACCATTTTGTATTCTTTTTGTGTTTTTGAAAATTTCGATCACGATTTTGAGGCAGTTGGCAACATTTGGGAAAGTTGAAATGTATCGATCGATTGTGTATCTCGAATGGCAGTATCGAGGTATCTAAACAGTGTTGCCACATTTGGGGAAGTTTTCGAGATTTTCCCCAAAATCTTCCTCCTGTAAAATTTTGTATGAAAAATTTTTTTTTCACTGATGGCTTCTTATAGAAGTCAGAAAATTTAACTTGAAGAAAAATATGGAGACACCTGATGATTGAGGATTTCGGAGACGGGTTAAGAGCACGGCCAAGGTATTGAAGATAGGTGGGGGGTGCTCGACCAAATGTCATTCGAAACTTCATCCAATAGACAATGAGCAAAAAAAAAATTCAAAATGGCGGATTTAAGATGGCTGCCATACAAATTTATTTGGTGTCTATCTCAGAAAGTATAAAAGATGGAAGATGTTTCTTGGAAAAAGATGATCAGGACTTGAAGGTCTACTTGATGAACAGGAAAAAAGTTCAAGATGGCGGATTTTTTTTTTTTTCATAGAAAATATTATATGGCGAATATTGAAGAGACTACAAGTGTAGAACTATGCAAGATTTTGAAACGGAAAGAGCCAGAAAACAATACAATGATGTACCAGAGATGTGTTCGAGTGCGGGATTCGAGTGAGGAAAAATTATGACATTTCGGAAAAACAAGATGGCGGCCGACGTGATCCTTGCAACTCTTTTGTTTCCCAACCGATTTCGTTAAAACTCGCAACTGTTGAAGAAATTAGTAAACAATCAATAAAAAAAGTGGAAAAAATTGGAACAACAAGATGGCGGCCGAGCTGTAGCGTTTTGAAATTTTTGATTTTTCGACCCCGAACCGCGGCGCCACAGATCCGAAACGGCGTGGTCGAGCATAATGTTTTTTTACTTTTTTCGCCTACAATTATCCTGTATTTTGACAAAATGGGCGTGGTTTTTAAAAATTCAAGATGGCGGCTGTCGTGGTGGCCGTTCGGTTTGAGGTACGAAAAAACGCAATTGTAAAATTCAAATTTCTCACAGTTGGCAACGTCGGAGCGTTTCGACTTCTAGGGGGCGATTGTGTGTACTGACTTGAGGTATGGATTGGGGAAACAAATTACCCCATTTCTCGGGAAATTTTCAAGATTTACCCCAAAAATTAAAAAAAATTGGTTTTCTGTAAAGTCGGTTTACTGACGATAGTTGAACGTGACAACGTCTTAAGAAAATATTGATGGAATGGTAGCATTTTTCAAAAGAAAATTTTAATTTCATTTCTTTAATAGATTTGTATGTATATAGAGAAGGAGGTAATTGGAAATCACTGCACTTGATACTCGATCAAAACATGTAAATGTACTATAGTATAGCAGCTGTCCACGCAGACGCATCGCTCACTCAAGTAGGAGAGAGACGGATGTCGAACGCTGCCGAACGCAAAGGCCGATTGTGCCTCTTTGTCGCTCGTTCCGCGCTCTCACTTGCACTTCAAGCCTTACATGGAACGCCTCAGAGCGAGGTAACGCCGCATACGTCATCTTTTTTCGTGCGTGCAGCCGGCTATATCGAATTATAAGACGTTGTCACGTCAAAAATCTAAATACGTATTTTTTGCGAAATTCGAGTACGAGCAACCACGTGTCTCACTTGTACAAATGGCATTTGGGTATTTTCGTCGCCGAGGTCTGTCAACATTGAAATTAATCAAAGTTAAAAGTGACTTTCGACATGTTAATTTTTCAGGGGCGATCATTTCAGCTAGGTGCGAACGAGATTAAAAATTGAAAGGTTGTCAGGAGTGATATATCCTGTTGTTTACGGGAAAATTATAAAACTATGTAAAATGTTTCTGTTAAACGAGGTGGCGGCCTTTTTTGTATTCTTTTTGGGTTTTTGAAAATTTTGATCACGATTTTGAGGCAGTTGGCAACATTTGGGAAAGTTGACATGTATGGATCGATTGTGTATCTCGACTGGCAGTATCGAGATATATAAACAGTGTTGCCACATTTGGGGTAGTTTTCGAGATTTTCCCCAAAAATTTCCTCCTGTAAAATTTTGTATGAAAAATTTTTCTTTCACTGATGGCTTCGTATTGAAGTCAGAAAATATAACTTGAAGAAAAATATAGAGACAGCTGATGATTGAGGATTTCGGAGACGGGCAAAGAGCACGGCCAAGGTATTGAAGATAGGTGCTCGAACAAATGTCACTCGAAACCTCACCCAATTGGCGGTGAGTTTAAAAAAAAAACTCCAAAATGGTGGATTCAAGATGGCCGCCATACATATTTCGTCAGTGTCTATCTCGGAGAGTATAAGAGATGGAAGTGTGGTTTCTTGGCACGAGATGATCAGGACAAGGAGGTCTATTTAGCGAAATGTGAAAAAATTCAATTGACGGATTTTTTTTTCATACCAAATTATATAGGAAAAGACTGGGTACTTATATTTCCTTTTCAAACTTTGTTTTAATTAAAGGACTCTCATTCTAACGAATCTTTGGGAGCAATAATGTGAAGCGAGTTGATGATTAAGGATTTCGGAGACGGGTGAAGAGCACAGCCGGAAGAAAGATGGGGTTGGACCAAATGCATGAAAATAAAAAAAACATAAAATAACGTCTACCAACCGCCTACCGACATACCCATTTACCAACATACCCGCCTACCAACATACTCGCCTTACAACATAACCACCTACCTACATACCCGCCTATCACCGTACCCGCCTACAATCATACCCGCCTACCACCACACCCGCCTAACAACATACCCGCCTACCAACATACCCGTACGTACATCCCAAATCGCACACATCCTGCAATTGTACTGTCGTCGATTTTCCATTATTATTATCATTATAGCGCTCCCTGGGATTACAAAACAGGAAACTGTTACCAAAATTTAAAAAAATCAGCGCCATTTTGAAATTTTTTGTTAATTGACTGATTTCGTTCAAAATCGATATTTAGGACTCCCTGGGATCACAAAACAGGAAACTGATATCAAAGTATTAAAAAATCAACGCCATTTTGAAATTCTTTGTTAATGGATCGATTTCGTTCAAAATCGATATTTGGGGCTCCCTGGGATCACAAAACAGGAAACTGTTACCAAAATTTATAAAATCAGCGTCATTTTGAAATTATTTGTTTACTGACCGGTTTCGTTCAAAATCGATATTTAGGGCTCCCTGGAAATACAAAACAGAAAACTGATACCAAAGTTTTAAAAAATCAGCGCCATTTTGAAATTATTTGTTTATCAACCGATTTAGTTTAAAATCGATATTTAGGACTCCCTGGGGTCACAAAACAGGATTCTGATACCAAAGTTTTAAAAAATTAGCGCCATTTTGAAATTCTTTGTTAATTGGCTGAGTGCGTTTAAAATCGATATTGAGGGCTCCCTGGGATTACAAAACAGGAAACTGATACCAAAGTTTTAAAAAATCAGCATCATTTTGAAATTCTGTGTAAATTGACCGATTTCGATCAATATCGATATTTAGGACTCCCTGGGGTTTCGAAACAGGAAAATCGATACCAAAATTTATAAAATCAGCGTCATTTTGAAATTAGTTGTTAATTGACTGAGTTCGTTCAAAATCGATATTTAGGACTCCCTGGGATTACAAAATAGGAAACTGATACCAAAGTAGAAAAAATCAGCGCCATTTTGAAATTCTTTGTAAATTGACCGATTTCGATCAACATCGATAATTAGGAATCACTGGGGTTTCAAAACAGGAAAATTGATATCAAAATTTATAAAATCTGTGCCGTTTTGAAATTCTTTGTCAATTGACCGATTTCGTTCAAAATCGATATTTAAGTCTCCCTGGTATTACAAAACAGTTAACTGATACCAAAGTTTTAAAAAATCAGCGCCATTGGTGTTAGCTTTGCGTATGCATTTATCGCAACAGTGGTTCTTTCTTTATTTCTTTCTTTCATTATTAGGTCCAATTAAGTTAAATCCTGAAAATTACAGGAACCTTTGAACGTACGGCTTATCCTTTAGAAAGAAGAGAAAGAAAGAGAGCAAAAATATGGAACGAGTTGATGATTCAGAGTTTTGGAGACGGGTGAACAGCACAGCCAGGGTTTTGCCATAAAACTACCAACACACCCGCCTACCAACATACCCGCCTGCGAACATATTCGTCTACCAACCTACCCGCCCACTAACATACTCGCCTACCAACATGCCCGCCTAACAAGATACCCGCCTACCAATATACCAGAGGTGCAGCAGTGTTCACAACAAATGTATCGTGTGCTATTAATGTCGATAAAATTGGTCATGCTTATATTTTTTATTATTTGAAAATTTTGGATAGTCATATTATACAGTTCTTTCATTTACTTACCTATACATCGATCAAAGTTTAACGCCTCGATACCTCATTGTAAAGTACTTGCTGATGGCCGCAACTTTGTCTGCGTGGTCGAGCATAATATTTTTTCTTTTCAACCGACTTCAAAAAAGGAGGAGGTTCTCAATTTGACTGTATTTTTTTTTTTTTATGTTTGTTACCTCAGAACTTTTGACTGGGTGGACCGATTTGGATGATTCTTTTTTTATTTGAAAGAACATACTTCCCATGTAGTCCCATATAAATTTTATCGAAATCGGTCGAGCGGTTTTTAAAATATGAACAATAAAAGTTGGCGCGGGAGTTTGAAGTCGGTTGTTTAAAAAGTATTTTTATATTAAATTATTTCGCCTACAATTATCCTGTATGTTGACAGAATGGGAGTGATTTTTAAAAATTCAAGATGGCGGCTGTCGTGGCGGTCGTCTGTTTGCGAGGTACGAAAAAACGCAATTTTAAAATTCAAATTTCTCACAGTTGGCAGCGTCGGAGCGTTTCGTCTTATACGGGGCGATGGTGTATACAGACCCGAGGTAGGTCAGATTGGGAAAATAAATACCCCCATTTCTCGGGAAAATTTCAAGATATACCCATATAAAAATCGAAATACGTATTTTTTGCACAAATCGAGTACAAGCAACCACGTACGTGTCTTACTTGTACGAATGACATTTAGGTATTTTTGTCGCAGAGGTCTTGCAACACTGGAATTTATCAAATTTAAAGTGATTTTGGACATGGTATTTTTTCAGGGGCGATCATATTTCGGCTGGGTACAAAATTGAAAGTTCACGGGAAAATTATAAAACTATGTAAAATGTTTGTGAAACGAGATGGCGGCCATTTTGAATATCGAAGTGTCCACAGCTACTGCCGTTGTAAATTACCTATTTAAATATATTACAAAAGGCGCTGATCATTCTCGCGTAGCAGTTACCCGAAGATAGTGAAATAGGTTACGCGAGCTGCTTTAGCAGCTCGCGCACAGAGCGAAACACTAGCGAGCGAGATGAAAAATTGAAACGTCATCAGGAGCGGTATATCCTGTATTTTACGGGAAAATTATGAAACTTAGTAAAATGTTTATGTGAAACGAGGTGGCGGCCATTTTGTATTCTTTTTGTGTTTTTGAAAATGTCGATCACGATTTTGAGGCAGTTGGCAACATTTGGGAAAGTTGAAATGTATGGATCGATTGTGTATCTCGACCGGCAGTATCTAGGTATCTAAACAGTGTTGCCACATTTGGGGAAGTTTTCGAGATTTTCCCCAAAATCTTCCTCCTGTAAAATTTTGTATGAAAATTTTTTTTTACACTGATGGCTTCTTATAGAAGTCAGAAAATTTAACTTGAAGAAAAATATGGAGACACCTGATGATTGAGGATTTCGGAGACGGGTTAAGAGCACGGCCAAGGTATTGAAGATAGGTGGGGGGTGCTCGACCAAATGTCATTCGAAACTTCATCCAATAGACAATGAGCAAAAAAAAAATTCAAAATGGCGGATTTAAGATGGCTGCCATACAAATTTATTTGGTGTCTATCTCAGAAAGTATAAAAGATGGAAGTGTGGTTTCTTGGCAAAAGATGATCAGGACCTGAAGGTCTACTTGATGAACAGGAAAAAAATTCAAGATGGCGGATTTTTTTTTTTCATAGAAAATATTATATGGCGAATATTGAAGAGACTACAAGTGTAGAACTATGCAAGATTTTGAAACGGAAAGAGCCAGAAAACAATACAATGATGTACCAGAGATGTGTTCGAGTGCGGGATTCGAGTGAGGAAAAATTATGACATTTCGGAAAAACAAGATGGCGGCCGACGTGATCCTTGCAACTCTTTTGTTTTTCAATCGATTTCGTTAAAACTCGCAACTGTTGAAGAAATTAGTAAACAATCAATAAAAAAAGTGGAAAAATTGAAACAACAAGATGGCGGCCGAGCTGTAGCGTTTTGAAATTTTTGATTTTTGCGTTTTTGAGGCAGTAGCTGAAATAACATATAGAGGTAGGAAAATTAAAATCAATGATCGTTGGGTAGTTTCATACAAAGCCGCCTCACTCCTTAAGTACAACTATCAAATTAATGTCGAAGTGTCCACAGCTACTGCCGTTGTATTAACCTATTTAAATATATTAAAAAAGGCGCTGATCATTCTCGCGTCGCAGTTACCCGAAGATAGTGAAATAGGTTACGCGAGCTGCTTTAGCTGCTCGCGCACAGAGCGAAACACTAGTTAATATATATAGCTGCTTGTGCTGATTCACTGATTGATCACCTCTCCTGTAAAATTTTGTATGATTTTTTTTTAACTTATCGTTTCGTATAGAAAATAAAAATTCATTCGGAGGAAAAATACGGAGAGAGCTGATGATTGAGGATTTCGAAGACGGATGAAGAGCACAGCCAGGGTATTGAAGATAGGTAGGGGGTGCTCGACCAAATGTCATTCGAAACTTCATCCAATTGACAGTGAGCTGAAAAAAAATTCAAAATGGCGGATTTACCGCCATACAAATTTCGTCGGTGTCTATCTCGGAGAGTATAAAAGATGGAAGAGTGGTTTCGTGGCAAAAGATGATCAGGACTTGAAGGTCTACTTGATGAACACAAAAAAATTCAAGATGGCGGAATTTATTTGTCCATAGAAAATGTATGGCGAATATTGAAGAGGCTACAATTTAGTGTTGAACTATGCAAGACTTCTATGCGGTTCCTTTTCAAAATTTGTTCTTATAACTTCTTTGAACTCTCTATAATTTTTCGGAGAAAAAAATATACTTATGGTGAGCGATGATGATCGAGTGTTTGAAAGATGGGTGAGGCCAAAATTTCATAGGTGTCTATTTCAGAAAGTATACTAGATGGAAGTGTGGAAGTAGGAAATATGCATGACTTTGATATGGTTTTTTTCACCAGATTTGTTCTGTATCGAAGAATTGTCAGTTTGCCGTTAGGAAAGCCAAGATGGCGAAGTTCAATGGCACCCAAAAGTACCCGATCTTCAGCGGTATAATATTGAAATTAATCAACTAAGAAAGGTTTCTTTGTGTTTTTCTTCAACGGTCTCTTACACTGTCTGCATTTCTGGAAAGTTTTTTACATTTAAAGGCCCTTTTAGATTTTTAGGAGCTTGGCACGCTGGCGCTTCCACTGTGCTCGCTAGCATAGCAGTGTGTTGTTTACTTCAGAACACGTAGGCAGCAAACACTAGGATTGAAGGAGAGCATGTAAGTAGACAGTGGGCCGCGCGGTCTACTACGTGGTCCGCTTTAGCGGGCCACGCACCCGCGCGTCCTACTAGTTTATATATATATATATATATAGCTGCTCGTGCTGATTGACTCACTCATTGATCACCTCTCCTGTAAAATTTTGTATGAAAAATTTTTTTTTAATCATCGTTTCGTGTAGAAGACAAAAATTCATTCAGAGGAAAAATACGGAGAGAGCTGATGATTGAGGATTTCGAAGACGGATGAAGAGCACAGCCAGGGTATTGAAGATAGGTGGGGGGTGCTCGACCAAATGTCACTCGAAACTTCATCCAATTGACAGTGAGCTGAAAAAAATTTCAAAATGGCGGATTTAAGATGGCCGCCATACAAATTTCGTCGGTGTCTATCTCGGAAAGTATAAAAGATGGAAGAGTGGTTTCTTGGCTAAATGTGATCAAGACATGAAGGTCTACTTGATGAACACAAAAAAATTGACTGTGTCTGTCATCCACAGCTACTGCCGTTGTATTAACCTATTTAAATATATTAAAAAAGGCGCTGATCATTCTCGCGTCGCAGTTACCCGAAGATAGTGAAATAGGTTACGCGAGCTGCTTTAGCTGCTCGCGCACAGAGCGAAACACTAGTTAATATATATAGCTGCTTGTGCTGATTCACTGATTGATCACCTCTCCTGTAAAATTTTGTATGATTTTTTTTTAACTTATCGTTTCGTATAGAAAATAAAAATTCATTCGGAGGAAAAATACGGAGAGAGCTGATGATTGAGGATTTCGAAGACGGATGAAGAGCACAGCCAGGGTATTGAAGATAGGTAGGGGGTGCTCGACCAAATGTCATTCGAAACTTCATCCAATTGACAGTGAGCTGAAAAAAAATTCAAAATGGCGGATTTACCGCCATACAAATTTCGTCGGTGTCTATCTCGGAGAGTATAAAAGATGGAAGAGTGGTTTCGTGGCAAAAGATGATCAGGACTTGAAGGTCTACTTGATGAACACAAAAAAATTCAAGATGGCGGAATTTATTTGTCCATAGAAAATGTATGGCGAATATTGAAGAGGCTACAATTTAGTGTTGAACTATGCAAGACTTCTATGCGGTTCCTTTTCAAAATTTGTTCTTATAACTTCTTTGAACTCTCTATAATTTTTCGGAGAAAAAAATATACTTATGGTGAGCGATGATGATCGAGTGTTTGAAAGATGGGTGAGGCCAAAATTTCATAGGTGTCTATTTCAGAAAGTATACTAGATGGAAGTGTGGAAGTAGGAAATATGCATGACTTTGATATGGTTTTTTTCACCAGATTTGTTCTGTATCGAAGAATTGTCAGTTTGCCGTTAGGAAAGCCAAGATGGCGAAGTTCAATGGCACCCAAAAGTACCCGATCTTCAGCGGTATAATATTGAAATTAATCAACTAAGAAAGGTTTCTTTGTGTTTTTCTTCAACGGTCTCTTACACTGTCTGCATTTCTGGAAAGTTTTTTACATTTAAAGGCCCTTTTAGATTTTTAGGAGCTTGGCACGCTGGCGCTTCCACTGTGCTCGCTAGCATAGCAGTGTGTTGTTTACTTCAGAACACGTAGGCAGCAAACACTAGGATTGAAGGAGAGCATGTAAGTAGACAGTGGGCCGCGCGACGTCTACTACGTGGTCCGCTTTAGCGGGCCACGCACCCGCGCGTCCTACTAGTTTATATATATATATATATATATATAGCTGCTCGTGCTGATTGACTCACTCATTGATCACCTCTCCTGTAAAATTTTGTATGAAAAAATTTTTTTTTACTCATCGTTTCGTGTAGAAGACAAAAATTCATTAAGAGGAAAAATACGGAGAGAGCTGATGATTGAGGATTTCGAAGACGGATGAAGAGCACAGCCAGGGTATTGAAGATAGGTGGGGGGTGCTCGACCAAATGTCACTCGAAACTTCATCCAATTGACAGTGAGCTGAAAAAAATTTCAAAATGGCGGATTTAAGATGGCCGCGATACAAATTTCGTCGGTGTCTATCTCGGAAAGTATAAAAGATGGAAGAGTGGTTTCTTGGCTAAATGTGATCAAGACATGAAGGTCTACTTGATGAACAGGAAAAAAATTTAAGATGGCGGAATTTATTTTTCAATAGATAATGTATGGCGAATGTTGAGTAGGATTTGGAAATTATGCAAGACCTTTTCAAAGTTTGTATCTTCGTACTGTCATTCTGACAAATGATTCGGAGAAAACACATGGAGATCGAAGGTTTGCAAGATGGGTGAAGAGCTAGCTAGCTAGCTAGAGAGCAGGGTATTAAAGTTATGTGGTTGGGTTGGGGAATTACGTTTTTTTTTTATTCCACTGCAAGTTAGCCCTTGACTGCGATCTCATCTGATGGTTAGTGATGATGCAGTCTAAGATGGTAGCGGGCTAACCTGTTAGGGGTACGGCAGTTATATTAAACTCATACCCCTAATCGGTTTCTACACGGCAAAGACGTACCGTAAAGCGATTAATTAGCGTTTCGGTACGATGCCGTACGTGGTCCGCTTCAGCGGGCCGCGCATCCACGCGCCATACTATTTATTTAGTTAATATTAATATATATATAGCTGCTTGTGCTGATTCACTCACTGATTGATCACCTCTCCTGTAAAATTTTGTATGAAAAAATTTTTTTTTAGTCATCGTTTCGTATAGAAGACAAAAATTCATTCGGAAGAAAATTATGGAGAGAGCTGATGATTGAGGATTTCGGAGACGGATGAAGAGCAGAGCCAGGCTATCGCAGATAGGTACTCCACATAGGTAGGGGGTACTCCACCAAATGTCACTCGAAACTTCATCCAATTGACAGTGAGCTGAAAAAAATTTCAAAATGGCGGATTTAAGATGGCCGCCATACAAATTTCCGCGGTGTCTATCTCGGAGAGTATAAGAGTTGGAGGAGTGGTTTCTTGGTATAAGATGATCAGGACATGAAGGTCTACTAGATGAACAGAAAAAAAATCCAAGATGGCGGAATTTATTTTTCCATAGAAAATGTATGGCGAATATTGAAGAGGCTACAAGTGTAGAACTATGCAAGACTTTGATGCGGTTCTTTTTCAAAATTTGTTTTTAAAGAAGAACTCTCCATAATTTTTCGGAGAAAAAAATATATGGAGAGCGATGATGAGGGGGGTAAGGGAGTGCACCTCCATCTTAGCGCTCCAACTGTCCACCTCACCTGCCCGTGGTACCCCCTGCTGATTTACAAACGAGGCTCTGACGACCGATAAATGGCGGTATACCTACCCATTTCGAACAAGCTAGACTAGACAAATGCCACAGACTGGTGTTGGGCAGCAGCGACACCAGTGCAAGCAGTCTAGCCCTGCGATCGCCAACCCGCATGCCCAGCGTGGCGATTATTGGGCATAACCCTAAATGGATAGCTCACGGACAAAACAGCCCCTAGTCCCCGGCAGTCCCACTATTCCTAGCTCTGGCAGCGGCTATGGTACCGGTGGGGTAGGGGGTGTCAAGAATCTCCGGCAGAGATTCCGCTGCCAACCCCGACGACTGGACCTGGCAACATATAACGCACGCACTTTGAGGACCGACGAGAAGATTGTCGAGCTGGAAGAAGCAGTAAGCAAGTTGCGCTGGAGCATTATGGGATTGTCTGAAGTCCGAAGAGAGGGGGAGGACTCGATAATCCTGAACTCCGGCAGCTTGTTTTACTACCGGGAGGGCAACCAACAGTCCCAGGGTGGTGTCGGATTCATCGTTCACAAGTCCCTCGTTAACAACATTGTACAAGTCGAAAGTGTGTCGAGCAGGGTAGCGTACCTTGTACTCAGAATTACTGAACGGTATTCGCTGAAGGTTATACAGGTTTACGCACCGACCTCGGCACATCACGACGAGGAGGTCGAAGCCATGTATGAGGATATTTCGAAAGCCATGCATGCTTCTAACACCTATTACAGTGTTGTGATGGGGGATTTCAACGCAAGACTAGGCAGGAGAAGCGGCGCAGAGTTGAAAGTGGGTCAATTTGGGTTTGGGCGCAGGAACTTCATGGAGAAGGAGGGCCTCTTTATGATGAACTCCTTCTTTGAAAAGCGGCCACATAGGAAATGGACATGGATGAGCCCTGACGGTTCTACGAGGAATGAGATTGACTTCATCATGTCGACCAAGCGGCACATATTCAATGATGTCTCTGTGATCAACAGGGTGAAAACCGGTAGTGATCACCGTATGGTAAGAGGCACACTGAATATCAACGTAAAGCTGGAAAGGGCCCGACTGATGAAGTCTACGCTCCGACCTACTCATGCTCAAATCCAGAATCCCGAGAGTTTTCAACTCGAATTGCATAACCGCTTCGCTTGTCTGGAGAATTGCGTTACGGTGGACGAATTAAACAACAGGCTGGTGGAAACTGTGCATACGGTAGGGTTGAAATTCTTCAAGACCCGCCGTACGAATAGACCGAAAAAGTTCTCAGACCACACCCTTAAGCTCATGGGGGAGAGACAGGAAATGAGACTGCAGTCTTCAGCGGACGCGTCTGCCTACCGACAGATTAATAGACAGATTTCTAAATCACAGACTCGTGATTTGCGACACTTTAATACTGTATATATTAGGGAGACCATAGAGCAGAATAAAGGCTCAAAAGTGTTCGCAAGAAATCTGTCCATTGGTCACAGCCAGTTGACGCGGCTGAAGACCGACAGCGGTAGCCTCATTTCTTCTAAGCCCGAGTTATTGGGGGAGGTTGAGAAGTTCTATGGACAGTTATACACCTCAACCCAAAAGCCTGTTGAAAATTTGGCTAAAGACCCAAGAGCCAAATTGACCCGACACTATACCGAAGATATCCCGGACGTCAGCCTATACGAGATTAGTATGGCTCTCAAACAGCTTAAAAACAACAAAGCGCCAGGTGATGACGGAATCACTGCAGAACTCCTGAAAGCGGGTGGAAGACCAATACTTAAAGTCCTTCAGCGATTGTTCAATTCCGTCATTCACGAGGGTACAACGCCAGAAGCGTGGCACAGGAGCGTGGTGGTTCTCTTCTTCAAGAAGGGAGATAACACCTTATTGAAGAATTACAGACCCATCTCGCTTCTGAGTCACGTCTATAAGTTGTTTTCGAGAGTCATAACGAATCGTCTCGCTCGTAGGTTCGACGAATTCCAGCCTCCCGAACAAACCGGGTTCCGTAAAGGTTTCAGTACCATAGACCACATACATACGCTGCGGCAGATTATACAGAAGACAGAAGAGTATAACCGGCCTCTTTGCTTGGCGTTTGTGGACTATGAGAAAGCCTTCGATTCGGTGGAAACTTGGGCAGTGTTGAGCTCTCTACAGAAATGCCAACTTACCGGTACATACAGGTGTTAAAGTGCTTGTACGAAAACGCCACTATGTCAGTCCGTATACAAGACCAGACTACGAGACCTATCCGATTGCAGCGGGGAGTGCGTCAGGGAGATGTTATCTCTCCGAAGCTGTTTACCGCTGCGTTGGAAGACGTCTTTAAGCTTCTGGAGTGGAACGGACTCGGCATCAACATCAACGGCGAGTACATCACACACCTGCGGTTTGCCGACGATATAGTTGTTATGGCAGAAACTCTGGAAGACCTTAACACAATGCTCAATGACCTCAGCAGAGTTTCTCAACAGGTGGGCCTAAAAATGAACATGAGTAAGACGAAGATCATGTCCAATGCACATGTTCAGCCCCACCCAGTGTTAGTTGAGAACACTGCACTCGAAATTGTTAATGAGTACATATACCTGGGACATACAGTCCAGTTAGGTAGGTCCAATTTCGAGAAAGAGGTCAACCGCCGAATCCAACTCGGATGGGCAGCGTTCGGGAAACTCCGCGACATCTTCTCGTCCAAAATCCCTCAGTGCCTGAAGACGAAAGTTTTCGAACAGTGCGTGTTGCCAGTGATAACTTACGGCTCTGAAACATGGTCGCTAACTATGGGCCTCATTAGAAGGCTCAGGGTCACTCAGCGGGCGATGGAGAGAGCTATGCTCGGAGTATCCCTGCGTGATCAAATCAGAAATGAGGAGATCCGTAGGCGAACCAGAGTAACCGACATAGCTCGAAGAGTCGCCAAGCTTAAGTGGCAATGGGCGGGGCACATAGTTCGTAGAACAGATAGGCGTTGGGGTCCCAAAGTGCTCGAATGGCGGCCTTGCACCGGGAAACGCAGAGTTGGACGACCCCCCACTAGGTGGACGGATGATCTCAAGCGTGCAGCTGGGAGCCGCTGGAAACAAGCGGCACAAGACCGTGCTCTGTGGCGATCCATGCAGGAGACCTTCGTCCAGCAGTAGACGTCTATAGGTTGAGACGACGACGACGACGACGATGATGATCGAGGGTTTGAAAGATGGGTGAGGAGCATGGCCAGGGTATTAAAGTTAGGTGGGGGCTCTTCAAACAAAAATACTCGAAACCTCATCCAATTGGCAGTGAGCTTAAAAAAATCCAAAATGGCTGATTCAAGATGCCTTAAAGACCTAAAGTTAGTAACTTACGTTAGTACCTGACGTTAGTAACTTACGTTAGTACCTTACGTTAGTAACGTACGTTAGTACCTTACGTTAGTAACTTACGTTAGTACCTTACGTTAGTACCTTACGTTAGTACCTTACGTTAGTACCTTACGTTAGTATCTTACGTTAGTACCTTTCTTTAGTAACTTACGTTAGTACCTTACGTAAGTACCTTACGTTAGTACCTTGCGTAAGTACCTTGCGTAAATATCTCACGTAAGTACCTTACGTTAGTACCATACGTTAGTACCTTACGTTAGTATCTTCCGTTAGTACCTTACGTAAGCACCTTACGTAAGTACCTTACGCAAACACCTTGTGTAAGTACCTTACGTAAGTATCTTAGGTAAGTACCTTACGTAAGTACCTTACGTAAGCACCTTGCGTAAGAACCTTACGTAAGTATCTTAGGTAAGTACATTACGTAAGTACATTGCGTTAGGACTTACGTAAGGTACTTACGTAAGTACCTCACGTAAGTACCTTACTTAAGCACATTACGTAAGTACCTTGCGTAAGTACCTTACGTAAGTACCTTACTAACTTAAGGTGTGTTGTTCTGTATGGAAGAATTGTCGGTTAGCCGTTAGATGCCAAGATGGCGATGTTCAATGGCACCCAAAGGTACCCGATCGTCAGCGGTATAATATTGATATTAATCAACGAAGGAAGGTTTCTTTGTGTTTTTAATTTGTTGCCGTCCATAGTTGCTTATTAGTGCACTTTAAATAAAACTCGATTTTGGGATATCGTACTAAACCTTTATTCAGTGCGCCTTATATACAATTGTCAAAGACATTAGACCACACTGCTAGTAGGTTAAAAATAAACACAAAGATAACCATGAATAGATTTCAATTTCTGTTCATTCCAGTTTGTTGTGTATGTTAGAATCACATTCTATCCAGAAGAAACTGCAAGAAACTGGTATAGTTGCTCTTTAAAAATTATTGAACAGCCAATGATATTAAAACATAATATTATATAAAAACGATGAACTATTAAAGTTGATTTTACAATTATATTGATTTTAATAAATTTCACTACAAGATCTGTCTCAAAATATTCCAAAAGCCAATTGTTTAGAAATCGATAATGATAACCTAACATAACCTCTTAAAATAGTGTGTAATTATAATTTATACTTATCTCAGCAAAATGCAGTAATCCACCCTAATCTTCACCAATACAATCAATAATAATATACACTTTATCCACTTGTAATAACTCCTCAAAATTTTAATACTGACTGAACTCCCGACGCCATTTTCTCTCACCTTTATACTATTTTTCTGTTACCGACCCACCAACATTCTCCTGAATTTTGTGATTGGCTGTCATGATTACAGCCTATATATTGAAAAGCTACGATTGGTGATTAAATTACTTAGCATCAATCAAAATAAACTCTGCATCCTGCAACACTCAATGTTGCCAAAATATAACCTCCAAAGTAAAATGAACAATTCATTGCAAGAAACCTAAATTGAACAAGAAATGCAATGCAAAATCACCTATGAATCACAACTCAGCATCGCAACAACACTGCGAATAGCGTTCATTCCTCACACTCGCCCATCCTGACGCCTCTTTGCGTCCCTGCAAAGAAAAATTGGTATGAATAGGTTCGATCACCGCATACATGAAAACAACCAAGCAACCTAATCTTGGAGAAAAATGAACTCTATGTAGTAACGACCAATCAATCCCTTGCTCCCCACTGCTTTTTTCTTTTGTTACTTGACCAATATAAAGACTCTATTGCGAGCAAAGTAAAGTACATAGTTTATTTTCAAAGAGATTTTCACAAGATTTTATAAAGCACCGACTCATAAAATACATCTGTTTATAAGAAGAGTATACGCATTTATCAGAAAGTTTCCATTAATTTCCCGTTATTCAAGTATATTATTCATTATTTATATATGGAAGAGCTGTTCATTTATTTATTACCAACATAAACACACTTAGATAATCAGGCCTATTTAACAAATAATCATTAAATATGACCATTTACCAAAGTACACATTTTGCCCATCTGTTTATCAAATTGTTATAGTGACAACCTTGTGACTCTAAGACAGCACCAACCCTACGGCTGACAGATTACGTTTGCACTTCATCAGCGTATAGTGTTACAGTGAGCGAAAATGTTAGATTTAGTATTCTCACGGACAACTATTTTCAACCATGTTCGCACGTTAATAAGTAATTATAAAAATCGCAACTGTAAAATTATTCAGTAAACCCTAATTATAAGAAAATTTCAGACCTTCCTCAACCTCCACCTGCCGGCCTTCATAATTAAATTTATTCACCAAATGTTTATAATTGTAATTTAATTGTAATTTACCAAATATACCCATAAGCTATTTTTTTTTATCAAACCAATTCATCGAGCAAGTATACCTTTTCATCAAAATATATACCATTTGCTATGAGCCTACTCAACAAATAATCATCGAATATGACCATTTACCAAAATACACATTTTGCTCAGCTTTTTATCAAATTCATTTACAAAAGTTTTATTTGCAATCATTAAAACTATTCAAACCTTTCAGTCGCAACCATTGCAACTGTCCAAAGAAATCTGTAATAACCAGTATAACCTTCCAGAACCAAATACCGTTACCGTCATAACCATTTTTTCCAAGTGGCAACCATATAAACCATTATAACCATTTTTCCAAGTGGCAACCATTAAAAACCATTAAAACCATTTTTTTCAACTTTCTCATATATATTCCAATAAACCATCATATATTTTTGCCAAGTAAAACCATTTATAACCATTAGAACCATTTTTTTTTTGCCACAAATATTTCCAAATTTCCATTTAGCCACTAACAATAAAACCATTTAGCCATTGCGGCTTTTTCCAAATCACTTAGTCGCAAACCTTGCAACTTAATTCTAATCGATTATCCAAACAGTAGGTATAATATTTTAACTTCTATTAAATCTTTAAACTCGAAATTACGAACTTCTTTTAAGTTTTATTACGAACTTGTTCGGGTAGGCCTTATATTACCAACTTGTTTGGGTAACCAATTAGTAATAATCAAGACCAATCATTACCTCTAGTACAGTCTTCTTAAGTTGCCATCAGACACGTCCAACTGATCCAATCACCGACGGAGTATCAATAGGGGTATCCAAGGTAAAACTTACTTGTAGTCAAATCTGTATGTTGTAACCTGGTAACCAGCTATTTAATATTTGTAGTGCCAAGTCCAATTTTTATAATCCCAGCTACTGCACCTGGCCAGAGATTTTGACTTGAGACTTAACTCAAAAATTTCGCCATATTTAACATGCGACTTACCTTGAGTATTGTAGATACCTTCAGCAGAACTGTTTATGAGTCTTCACTCTACACTCCTTGTCCTCATCAGCATCAACTCTATGTGAGCACCAGCAGTATATTTCTAGTCTTCTTATCTTTAGCAGCTCGGAGATGATGAAAACAAACTCAGCAGCAGCAGCAGCAGTATATTTCTTGTCCTCTTATCTTTGGAGATTATGATGAAAGCATCTTCAACAGTTCGGAAATGACGAAAACAAAATCAGCAGCAGCAGAACTGTATGGAAGTCCCCACTTTTACACTCTGTTATCTTGTCTTCGGAGATGATAGCGATGAAAGCATCTATGAGTAGATATCCTATTCAAATCCTCGACGCCGGTTATCCCGTGCATCATATTTCTCAGTCAACAACCAATCAACTTCAGTCTTTTGAAGTTTTCTGCAGCGAGTTGGCCTTGGTCCACTATGTTTACATGATTTTTGATCTGCTAACCTTGCTGTGTCAATGCGTCTCTATTAGTGACCGGATCTTTACTTTCGTCTAATTCATTACTCTGACATTCCGTTCATAAGACTTCCTATAATAACTCATATAGTTAATAACCATCAACTATAGTCTCTCCATATAGACTCTCCTATCACATTACAATAGACGGATAAATATTGACTACATTGATGAATATATCTATTTAGGGCAGATAATTTCCGTTATAGACCTAACAACAAAAGAAATTTAGAGAAGGGTTGCAAATGAATGGAGCAAGAGACTTATGACTTGGATTGCGCTTACAAATAGAGTAGTCAACGCTTGTGTCTTACCATGCTTAACCTATGGTTGCGAAACCTGGGCTCTGAATGCAATCCACGAGAAGGTACCACCACGAGGCAAGAATTATGCTGGTAGTAAAGATCAAAGATCGACACAGTAGCCGAGGTATAACAAAGCAAACAAAAGTAACCGACATTCTAAATAAAATAGACACGAAGATTGAGATCGAAAACGTTTCGAGGTAGAGCGCACCGAGGAGGCTTTTGTCAACAAGCAATACGAAACAAGTGACACTAAAATCTGAATTAAGTACTTCACATTTGTGAATTTCATTGATAACAATAATTAAATTTTCTTAGGTAATCATATTATTATAACTATACCAACTATCAGCTCTGCTAATTCAACTCTATCGACTCTATCATATCAACTCTATCGACTCTACCATATTAACTCTATCGACTCTACCATATCAACTCTATCAACTCTACCATATCAACTCTATCGACTCTACCATATCAACTCTATCGACTCTACTATATCAACTCTATCGACTCTACTATATCAACTCCATCGCCTCTACAATATCAACACTCAAACTAAATCATCTATCAATTAAAATTTTGAAAACGCAATTAATAGCAAACTTCAGTAAAAATAAGTGAAACTAAAGCCGATAGCAAAACTCCAGAGTTACAAATCTGAAATCTTTAAATTGATGCTCAATACTTTCAACTATACTCCGCGACAGTTGTGTTTCAGATTTCGGAATTTGCCAGAACAGTAATCAATTTAAACGCAAAAATAAACCCAAATACTTCTATCGGTGCCTCATCTATCGAAGGTTGGCGATAATATTGGCAACTTGAACATTCGACACTGCAGATCTAAATAAGGATCGGATGATTTTATTGAACCACTGGTGTATGTGCTTCAGTCAGGATGTCCTTCTCTGTCCCACGCCCCTTTTGCCTTGTATTTTGCCCTGAATAATTAATAGTAGAGGGTCATACTTAGGGCCACGACACAAGCTCCAGTTTCCTCTATTTTTTTCATCTAGAAAAATCTTCTTCGAACCCAAATACGACAAAATCCCCATAAAACAGCCATAATCAAAAATTCACTTCAATGAAACTCCATTTACAATCCTTTCGTTTTAAAATGAACAATATAATAATAATTTAGCAAGTCAAAATACGCTAAAAAATTGGACTGCTCACGCCATCCTGTCATAGTATTTTTGTTGACGATTTAATTGGCATTTAAGAATTAAAGTAAACAAACTATACTAAAACGTTTGCAGTGCAAGTAGTAAAACAAGAAAGTTTTATTGAGGAACTAGATCAAGAAATATGTAGCATTACTAATATCAATAGTTACGTATACGATTCGTTTTTCAAATTTAAGTATTTACTCTTAATTTAGAATATTTTCTTGAAAACTTTGCTTTTGTTAATAATTTGTTTTAAGTAGAATAATTATTTTTTGTTGATTACTTCGAAATACGTGAAATTTAAACAATAGCACAAATTATCAAATGATCATTAATACGGCACTGAACAGCAAAACTTAAACCACTTAATCTCAAAATAAGGGTATATAGAAAATAATAAAAACTTTTGAAAACCAAGATCACATACCGTACCACCATAACCATAACCATCCTGATATTAACCAATTAATAAAACTTAATATCCCAAACGACACCATGTAAATCGAACCATAAATGTATGCTTTCTTCTATAATTCCTGTATGGACCGTAACGTAAAATAATTGGAACATAAATAATACCTGTATAACAGTAAAATAAACCTGCTAGGAAAATCTAGTACTTAATTATTATTAAACCACCAATTGTAGGACGATCGAATTTGTATAAACATTAGATAAAATGCAGGTACCGTCCCCGCATAACTATCGGTAATAATAATTTAACTAGATCCTACCAGTAAATCCGGATACTCATTTGATGTACTGCCTCCAAGGAAGTGGCCTCATGCTCCAAATGCATCAGGAAGTGGCCTCGTGCTCCAATTGTATGTGGGCTGTGGGATCCTACCTCTGTAGGATCCCACTTCTGAAAATGTCAAAGACATTAGACCACACTGCTAGTAGGTTAAAAATAAACACAAAGATAACCATGAATAGATTTCAATTTCTGTTCATTCCAGTTTGTTGTGTATGTTAGAATCACATTCTATCCAGAAGAAACTGCAAGAAACTGGTATAGTTGCTCTTTAAAAATTATTGAACAGCCAATGATATTAAAACATAATATTATATAAAAACGATGAACTATTAAAGTTGATTTTACAATTATATTGATTTTAATAAATTTCACTACAAAATCTGTCTCAAAATATTCCAAAAGCCAATTGTTTAGAAATCGATAATGATAACCTAACATAACCTCTTAAAATAGTGTGTAATTATAATTTATACTTATCTCAGCAAAATGCAGTAATCCACCCTAATCTTCACCAATACAATCAATAATAATATACACTTTATCCACTTGTAATAACTCCTCAAAATTTTAATACTGACTGAACTCCCGACGCCATTTTCTCTCACCTTTATACTATTTTTCTGTTACCGACCCACCAACATTCTCCTGAATTTTGTGATTGGCTGTCATGATTACAGCCTATATATTGAAAAGCTACGATTGGTGATTAAATTACTTAGCATCAATCAAAATAAACTCTGCATCCTGCAACACTCAATGTTGCCAAAATATAACCTCCAAAGTAAAATGAACAATTCATTGCAAGAAACCTAAATTGAACAAGAAATGCAATGCAAAATCACCTATGAATCACAACTCAGCATCGCAACAACACTGCGAATAGCGTTCATTCCTCACACAATATTAGGACGTACAAAACAAACTTCACTAACGAGAACATGATATGCGAACATAACAACATAATCATAACTAGGTAGCTTGCTTAAAGTACGACGCGCCCGCAACAGGTTGCCCTCGCCTATATAAAGTCGGCGGTCTCCCTACAAATGAGTTCAGTTGACTGCAGCCAGCGGCGCGGCGAGGAGCGCGGGTCTTCATATCGTCGGACGAATACACCACGGACTACGGAGCGCCTATTTAACGGATGCCAGGTCGATAGCGGCTCAGGAACGCGCAGGTCGCCTTGCTGGGCCTCCCACCAGCGGGAATCACCCGGCAGGGTTGGACCGCGCACGGACGGACCGCTCCCCCCGCCCTCTTTCCCCGCCTCCCAGCGGGGAAATAGTCCGTAGACGACGGTAGGCGTCGACCCAAGGACCGTGCCGTCTCTACGGCACGCGGAAGAACCCATCTGCAGGGGGCAAATTGCCCCGATCAGATTTCCCCACGCCCATTAGGGTCGTGCGAGAAGACCACGCTGTAGCGGCTCAGTCAGTCGATGCGCGCCTTATAGCACGCACGTTTCTTATCAATGTTCATAGCCGCTACACCGCTCCCCCTTCAGCGAAGCGTATGGGTTGCTTTGAGACTCTTCCGTACCTTGTTACATAAGCATAGTTTTTGGTTTCTTGCGTTGAGTCTTGATCGGGGCTCTTTATTATGTAGGCGGGTTTCAGCCGATCGATGGAAATATTCACGATCTTCTTATTCATACAGACTTTAAAGAATTTCCCGCTCCGTTCGATAACTTGAAAGGGGCCGTCATAGGCAGGAGTAAGTGGCTTGCTAACTGCATCGTGGCGAACAAATACTTGATCACATCTCAAAAGGTCTTGGGGCACAAAAATTGGACGACAATTTGGCTTTCGCTGCTCTTGAGATTTTCTTATTGCGATACTTATGTTATCCATTAGCTTGACGTTTGTCTCCGATGGGTTGCTCGCTGCACCACAGAATTCGCCTGGCAAACGAATGGTCTGCCCATATAACAACTCGGCTGCGCTGTAACCAATGTCTTCTTTAATGCCTGCACGAAGTCCCAATAATACAGTTGGTAATTCGTGAGACCAGTTCTCTGCGTTTAAACGTGACGTTAATGCACATTTTAGGGTTCTGTGCCACCTTTCAATGATGCCATTGGTCTGCGGATGGTAGGCTGTGGTGCGGTTCTGTTGTATTCCCATGCGCCGCGCCAAATTCTTAAATATGTCGCTCTGAAATTGTCTTCCCTGGTCTGTTGTCAGCTTTACGGGGGTTCCAAAGCGGCTTATCCATCCTTCATAAAAAGCCGTTTCTACAGTCTCGGCGGTTATGTCCGTAATAGGACATGCTTCGGTCCACTTCGTTCCTCGGTCTATCATAGTGAGACAATATCGATACCCATTGGATACGGGTAATGGTCCTATAATGTCTATATGCACATGTTGCAACTTTTCAGCAAATTCGAAATTTTCAAGCGGTGAGTGTACATGTCGTTGAATCTTCGATTTTTGACAGGGTATGCAAGTTCGAGTCCATTCGCTTACATCTTTGTTCATGCTGGGCCAAAAAAATTTTGAAGTGACTAGCTTTCTTGTTCCTCTCACGCCCGGATGACTGAGCTCGTGAATTGCTTCATATGCTACTTTACGAAACTCAGGGGTCAGGTAAGGCCGAGCGACTCCTGTAGACATCTCGCAGACGATAGTTGCTGTGCTGTCAGGTAGGGCTAAAACTCGGAATTTCAAGTTGCTTTGCTGTTGTAGGATTTTAAGCTGAACGTCGTGTTTTTGGCTCTGGGCCAGTTTCTCGTAGTTGACTGGAGAGGGGCAAGATAAGGTTTCTATTCTTGATAAGGCGTCTGCGACTTCGTTGTCTTTGCCGGAGATATATTTTATTTCAGATGCAAACTGGCTTATGTAATCCAGGTAACGTGCTCGGCGTGGAGTTTCACTTTTGCTATGCGCGGTAAGTGCGTATGTTAATGGCTTGTGGTCGGTATATATAGTTAATTCTTGACCCTCGAAGATGTGTCGAAAATGACGGATAGCCAAGTAGATTGACAATAATTCTCTGTCGTAAGTGCTGTATTTCTTTTGTGCCTCGGTGAACTTCTTTGAATAAAATCCGATAGGTACCCAGGATCCTTTTCTTTCCTGCTGTAGAACGGCACCGGCGCATGAGTCTGAGGCATCAGTCATGAGGGAGTATGGTACTTCCGAAGATGGATGATGTAGTAGAGTTGCGGACTTAATATCTTCTTTACATATCTCAAAGGCTTTTTTAGCTTCTTCCGTCCATTGTATTTTTGTTTTATCATTTTTCTTGGTATTATGAAGGTAGCTATGGAGCTCTTTTTGATGATCCGCTGCTTGTGGTATATTCTCTCGATAAAAATTTAGCATCCCTAAAAATCTCCGCAGTTGCTGAATAGTTTCAGGTAGTGGATATGTCGATATGGCTTTGACTTTCTCTTCGGTAGGTTTGATGCCATCTTGTGAAACAGTGTAGCCCAAAAAATCCAGTTGTGGTACACCGAATACGCATTTGGAAACGTTCAGTGTCAGCCCATTTTCCTCTAAGCGTTTAAAGACTTCTCCAAGGTGTTCTCTGTGTTTTTCTTCCGTCTCTGAAGCTATTAATATGTCGTCGATGAAGGGGAATACCGGCAGGCCTCTTAGCACATTATCGATGTGTCTCTGGAACGTTTGACCTGCGTTTCTCAGTCCAAAACACATCTTGGTGAATTCAAAAAGCCCGAACGGGGTGATGATCGCGGTTTTTTGAATATCGCTGTCCCGGACTTTGATTTGGAAGTATGCTTTCTCCAGGTCGAGTTTGGAAAAAAAATTCTTGTTTTCGAGGCAGTGAGTGAAATCGTGGAGGCGTGGCACGGGGTATCTGTCGGGCACAGTCATCGCATTGAGTCTTCTGTAGTCACCACATGGGCGATACTGACCATTTTTCTTCTCGACCATTTGTAGCGGACTAGCCCAAGGGCTGCTGGAAGGTCGACATATTCCTTGCTCCATCATGTTTTGGAATTCCTCCTTGGCTATTATGCACTTCTGTGGTGATAGTGGTCGTGCCTTCGCAAATACTGGTGGCCCGGTTGTCTCGATGTGGTGTTCCACGTTGCTCCGAGATGCTTTTATTAAGTTGGGTCTTGTGATGTCAGGGTACTTCGCTAATAAGTCGTGATAAGGCTGCCTATCATCGATGGTACGTATGCTTGGTTCCACTGACGGAGATACGCATCCTTTTGCTATTGAAGTGCCGCTTGAGTCGATTAATCTTCGTCCTCGAATGTCGACCATCAAGTTGTAATGCTGTAGAAAATCTGCACCGAGAATGGGTCGGCTCACTGAAGCTATGACGAAAGTCCATTTGTACGTCTGCCGTAGGCCTAGATCGAGCTGTGTTGTCCGGCTACCGTATGTAGGTATTGGGGTTCCGTTTGCTGCATACAGATAGCTTTGCGGATCACGCATTTTTCTACTGAAATTTTGCAGTGGTAGTACTGATATGTTGGCTCCCGTATCGACGAGGAAACGTAATCCGCTTGATTTGTCCTTGACGAATAGACGGTTGACTTGTATCTCTTCGACCCGGGCTCCCGTCGCAGCTTGAGTCGTCGTTAGTTTCCCGTATTTTGAATATTAGCGTGTTTCTTGAAGTCACACGGTGCTAAACAACGATAAGCTTGCTCTCCGAACCGACGATGGTAAAAACAAATTCTTGCGCGATTAAACTTCCCTTCTTGCGCGGCGGACGAGCGATACACATTGAATCTGCGTGGCCGACGAGTAGAATACTGTGATTGGTTCAGTTTAATAGCGGCGATTTCCTTGGTGAGCTCTTCTAATTTGTTCAAAACCGAATCACTATCGCTTTGTGTTGATGTTGATGGCTGGCTTACGGAGTTCACTTCCGAATTCTGCTGCTCGATCATCTTGTCTGCCGTTGAGGCGAGTTTATCCAGGTTCGTTTCGGTGTTCATTGTGAGAGCGGTACGAACTGCTTGAGGGAGATGACTCATCCAAAGTAGCTTCAATGTCTCTTCGGGAAATAGCTTTTGTGCCACATCTCGCATTCGCCTTAAGAGTTGCGATGGTTTCTGGCTGCCAAGGTCCATGTCGTGCATTACTTTGTGTAGTCTTTTCGTATTTGATTCTTCATAAATGCCTATTAAACGTGATTTGAGAGTTTCATATTTCGCAGTAGCGGGAGGTTCCAACACGATGTCGCCGATTTCTTCGATGTCGCATAATTCTAGTTGGCCGACGGCGAATTGAAATTTTGCTTCGTCGCTGAGTTTTTGGCTTGCAACTATACACTCGAACTGGGCGAACCATAATCGCGGTTTGTGACGCCAAAATACAGGAATGCGGGACTTGAGAGATATAGCTGCGAGTTCTGTGAGATCTTCCTTTTTTACGTCGGAGTTACCAGTGTTGCCGTCCATAGTTGCTTATTAGTGCACTTTAAATAAAACTCGATTTTGGGATATCGTACTAATCCTTTATTCAGTGCGCCTTATATACAATATTAGGACGTACAAAACAAACTTCACTAACGAGAACATGATATGCGAACATAACAACATAATCATAACTAGGTAGCTTGCTTAAAGTACGACGCGCGCGCAACAGGTTGCCCTCGCCTATATAAAGTCGGCGGTCTCCCTACAAATGAGTTCAGTTGACTGCAGCCAGCGGCGCGGCGAGGAGCGCGGGTCTTCATATCGTCGGACGAATACACCACGGACTACGGAGCGCCTATTTAACGGATGCCAGGTCGATAGCGGCTCAGTCAGTCGATGCGCGCCTTATAGCACGCACGTTTCTTATCAATGTTCATAGCCGCTACAAATTCAACGGTCTCTTACACTGTATAGATGTCTGGAAAGTTTTTTTTTATATTAAAAGGCCCTTTTCGATTCTTAGGGGGGTCTCTGTTTTATGTTTTCTTATGAGATTTTTTTACGTCTGTCGGACGCTTGGCACGCTGGCACTTCCACTGTGCTCGCTAGCATAGCAGTGTGTTGTTTACTTCAGAACACGTAGGCAGTAAACACTAGGATAGAAGGAGAGCAAGTAAGTACGCGCGCCATACTAGTTACTTATATGCTTGCTCGTGAAAAAGCATGTATAAACTCCTTAAACAGTTCGAATAATACGTTTTAAGCTGTCCAATGTCTATCAAATCTGAATTTGATAGACTGGTCATGATCATCAGCTGGGTGATGATCTGATGATACACAGTTTCCTATTTAAAATAACTCTTTAATTACCTGACCTTTAACGTCACCTGAAGTCAGGGCTGAGTGAACAAGACAAGGGGTCTATGGCCCAGTGGCGTGCACAGGAATTGAAGCTAGGGTAGACATTAGTCAGTCAGAATACCTATTCACTGACTCACGATGAAAAACAAGCTTTGACGTATTTCCATGTGGGTAAGCAGTGCTTTTATGCCTCTATGAACTGCACGCCACTGCTATGGCCGTAGTTTGATAGTTAGATACAGTACTATGTTGATCGCAAATCGCAATCACTCCCAATAGCTCGGTACTCTCAACTTTTTGGCTGAAATTAATTCTTGCAGCAAGAATACCACTAATTCAGCCAACCACAATTGATGAAACTAGTACCTAATAGAGAAAATGACTATTCCTTTAATTCTAACTCTGGTGATTATATAGGGTACAAAGTGCATGAAAGTTTTACCCTTTCCAATTTCTTTTGTTTCAGAATAAATTGCTCAGCCGATCGACTGCAACTTATCTTGTCAGAAAACGATGTTTTAGGAATACAATTAGCGGAAAGATTGATTAGCCGGGGTGCTAGAAAATTAGTACTGCACTGCTCCAAAAAATCAAATAGCCTTTTGTTTAAACTAAGGTAGGTAATGTTTTGAAATAATTAATTCCTTCCATTCAATAAGTCAAGGAATTCACAACCTTACAGCTCTTATTTGCAAAGTCAGTGTAGAAATCAAAAGTCTACATAATATTATAATCAACCCACAAATTGAATCCACAGGTCCTGGGAAATACGAGGAATTCAATGCACAGTATCATATGGAAATACATGGAACGAAAACATTTTCAATTTGTTGCATAGCAAGACGCCCGATAACGTCGAAGGAATTTATTGTATTTTAAATTCTAATGCGCAAAATGAAAATATTTCGAAATGCTTAGAACATTTGACTTTAGCTATGCGCAGGTCGAATTGGTCAATAAGGTAACTTAAAACCGTTATTGAATAGGTATTAAAAAATCTACTACTAAACTATATTAATAACAATACCTACACTGATACTATGTCCGACTTTTCAGATATTTCGCATTAATCGATGCTAGAAAAGAGACTAACGATCAAATAAAAATAACAAATCCTCACGACCAATTTATAACCATCAGATTACCGCCTTTAAAATTCGTAAGTCCGATTTTATTAGTATCGAAAAATTCATAATATCCAGAAATCCTTTCATTTACAAGCCGCATTTTTGTTTTTTTTTGTTTTGCAGAATGAAAATGTTGAAGATAAAGAATTCTTTACAGTAAGCCGTGCTATTGATGCTATAGAAAAATCTTTATGCTATAAACACCGCGTTATAGCCGCGCACGCTATCAGAAAACCTAATAAAAATTTATTGGAAGAAGTTGCTTATGTAGCAGGTAAAAAACTTTTTAAATTTCGCTCCTATAAGTGTGCACTGAGCTGTATATTATGCATTGTTTATAAGAAAAATAATTTTGATGTATGATTTCATTATTCAATAGATATATCAGTTACTGATTGCACGCCACAAGATTTAACACTAAAAGAACTGGGAATGGATGATTCCAAATCTCAAATTGTACGAGCTTATTTACGTGATGTTCATAATATATTATTGGATGAGAATATCATTCCTATATTAACACCTAAAAAGTAAGTATTCCAATTCAAATAGACTATAACTTCTAACGTCGCATACACAATTGTACCTACCATACTGTATGAAAATGAAAAGGTAAAAAGATCCTAATATAAAAATTATTTCCAAAAAACCGACTTCCAAAGCCACTGTAAAGTAAAAAATAATTTTGATTTTTACACACTATGTTGCAGTCGGGCGAGCCTGACGCGTCAACTTTGCCTATCTTTGTTTTACTCGCCCGACTACAACATAGTGTGCAGAAATCAAAATTATTTTTTACTTTACAGTGGCTTTGGAAGTCGGTTTTTTGGAAAGAATTTTTATTTTTAACTTTTTAGTGTAATCTTAATCCCCACGGCTTAGGAGTGCAGTACCATGCAGCATCAGAGCTGTGGAGTTGGGACTTGGGTTTAAGTATGAAGTCGTTGCTTGACACCTACAATATTAACTCACCATAAAAATATCCTAAATCGCAATTTTTAAGGAGTTCTGTACCCTGCAGCATCAGGGTTGAGGAGTTGGGACTCAGAGTTGAATCGTATACACGTGACTTGATACCTACTATATGAATTCACCATCAAAACATCCTAACTCCCTAGTTTTGAGTCGTAGGTATACCTGCAGCATCAGGATTGAGGATTTGGAGTCAGAATTTTTTATGGGACCAACTCGTGAGCTTCCCCTAACCAATGAAAAAAAAAATTGTTCAAATCGGTTTAGAAACCACGGAGATATGCACCGACATACATTAAAAAAAGAAAAAAAAAAGATACGCGCCGAATTGAGAACCTCCTCCTTTTTTGGAAGTCTGTTAAAAACAAAACTAAGAGATAAATAGGTTGATAGCAGGCACAAATATATAAGAAAGAAATTCATCCTTATAAATCATCATCATCATCATCACTACAGCCTATTAACGTCCCACTGCTGGGCACAGGCCTCCACTCTCATAGGAGAGCGGGAAATCATCCTTATAAATAAACAACTCATCCTTATAAATAAACAAACTAAAACATTTGCAGAATACGGGAATTTGAAAATAAGACTTTAACAAAAGAGTTTACTGAAACTAAAGAGCTAGACACATTCTTCTCTCAAATTGACCCAGATGAACTCCTTGGTACAACTGAAATGGTAATTTTACCGACGCAAACTACAATTGATACGAAAGTAAGTAATTTAATATAATAATTTGTATGCTTACTTGTGAGTACGTAATACATGGGTGAATTTCCCAGCAGCTAAAGAACAATGGCGAAGTTCCATACATCAATAGTATTGAGAAAAAAAATTAATGTACACGTGTGAAAAAAATATATTTAGTTATGCGTCGAATACGAAGCTCTCAGAAGCAAAATGTTTTTTTTAATGAACCTAGAAAAAAAAGATATTTCGTTTTAAAGTTTTGTAGGTTATGTGATAATGTCACTTTTGAAAATGTCAAAACTCCGTTAAAAATCACAGGATGTTCCGTGATCTATGTTTACAGGTTTTTACTTTTTATTCTGAGTGTAGTCTTGAAAACCTCGATTTATATTGTACCAGATGGTCGCGACTTTGTCGCCGTGTATTTAGCCATATAACCACAGACTACATTTATATGTGGTATGTGGTTCTATGGTTATCCATAGAACCACAGACCCATATAACATTAATTGGCATAAATACAGACCATCAGCATCAGGGCTGCCATAATATTCTTTCATTTATTACCATTCTGTTCGAGATTATTAGATAAAATAAAAATAAAATGCTCTAAAATAACAGAAAATCCACTAAAAATGGGCTATCCCATTGTTGAGGCAAACATCAATCAGATATAATAATTACAATTTTTAAAACGATACAAAATAATCTACCAATTTAGATTTATTCTAGCTACTTAGTAGATTATATATAAAATGGTAACACTTAACTAAGAAACGGGAACTAAATAATCAAAAAAGATTCCCTAAATATTTTATTTTTTTACCTAGGTTCAATTAATTAAGGTGAAAACTTGATAAAATATAAAAAAATAAGCAGATTTCTTTCGTCTTTACCTTACTTGTGTACAATCAAGATGTGATCTGTCCTAATTTCGCCATTGCCCTTTATGCGGCATGGATGAAATCGGTAGTGCAGAACGTTACTTTACAGTTCTAATATTTTTTTCTAGGTAGAAGAGGTAGTTACCTATGTGCGTAGCAATAAATATTTCTTGATTAAGCTTACAGTTTAAAAAAAAAACTAACAGTTAAGCTCCGAATTTTTCATTTCGGTGGCTGTCACTGCAATATGTTTCTGTGTAATTTTCCCCATAAAACAAAAATTATTAGTTACTAAGGTTTATGGCTACGTTTATTTTAATCATGAATAGTGATTGTTTAATCCCATAGTATTTTTTTAATAATATCTACCTAGTTTAATAACAGGAAAGTAAAAATGCATGTGTCCCAGAAATTTCTTTAATTTCGGTGACAATAAGTTTATCAAGTATATTTTTGCTTAAAACAACTCTAGCTCCCCCCGCGTGCACTTAAAACTTACGCAACAGAGGCCTCTAGGTGTTGATCGTAAGAGGACGTGCGCCACTTGCCTGCGTGTTCCCGCAAAAAACGAAAGTATGTCATATCGGTGACATGGAACACATTTCTTTTCATTTCCGTGTATAGGTATAGGTATAACTTGTCTTGCAATAAGTTAGTAAATTTATTTAAGTATTCATGAATGGGCTAATGGTACTACGTTTATTTGTGTAGTATTCCTTACATCCTATAATAAATAGTTTTCTCGTAATACTAATTCTTTTCCTTGATTTTAATTTCGGTGTTTTCATTTCGGTTGATTCAGTGGCCTAAACTGGCCACCGAAATGACAAAATACTCACCGAAATGATAAAAATTCTCATTTCGGTGAGTTTTTATCATTTCTGTGTTTAATTGTTTCATTTCGGTGGATGTTTTTATCATTTCGGTTGATTATTATTTCATTTCGGTGAAAATCCAAGCTAGGAGGTGAATATTTCACAATCTTTGAATCATCATCATCATCATCATCATCATCAGCCGAAAGACGTCCACTGCTGGACATAGGGCTCTTGCAAGGATTTCCACATGCTGCGGTCTTGCGCCGCCTGAATCCAGCGGCTCCCTGCGACTCGCCTGATGTCGTCCGTCCAGGTCCACAAAGTAAGGGGTCTGCCAACGCTGCGCTTCCCAGTGCGAGGTCGCCATTCCAGCACTTTGGGACTTCAACGTCTGTCGGTTCTTCGGACTATGTGTCCCGCCCATTGCCACTTCAGCTTCGTAACGTGTCGAGCAATGTCGGTTATTTTCGTTCTTTCGCGAATCTCATCATTCCATATCTTACTTATTACGTTTCCTGATTTGATCGCGCAAAGAAACTCCGAGCATTGCTCTCTCCATCGCCCGCTGAGTGACCCTGAGCTTTCTCATGAGGCCCATAGTTAGCGACCAAGTCTCGCATCCATAGGTTATCAATGGCAAAACGCACTGTTCGAAGACTTTGGTCTTCAGGCACTGAGGAATCTTAGACGAGAAGACATCTCGAAGCTTCCCGAACGTTGCCCAGCCGAGTTGGATTCGGCGGCCCACCTCTTTCTTGAAATTGGACCTACCTAACTGGACCGTATGTCCCAGGTATATATATACCCGTCTACAATTTCGAGTGCAGAGCTCTCAACGATTACTGGGTGGAGCGGAACATGAGCATTAGACATGATTTTTGTCTTACTCATGTTAATTTTAAGGCCCGCCTGTTTTGAAACTCTACTGAGGTCATTGAGTGTTGTATTAAGGTCTCCCAGAGTCTCGGCCATGATTACTATATCATCGGCAAACCGAAGATGAGTGATGTACTCGCCATTGACGTTGATGCCAAATCCGTTTCAATCCAGAAGCTTAGAGACGTCTTCCAACGCGGCGGTGAAGAGTTTCGGGGAGATTACATCCCTCTGTCGCACTCCCTCCTACAGTTGGATTGGCCTCGTAGTCTGGTTCTGTATACGAACTGACATTGTGGCGTTTTCGTACAAACACTTCAGCACTTGGATATACCAGTAGTCTATCCGGCATCTCTGCAGTGACCATAATACAGCCCAAGTTTCCACCGAATCGAAGGCTTTCTCATAGTCCATAAACGCTAAGCCTAGTGGCCTGTTATACTCTTCCTTCTTCTGTATAATCTGCCGCAGCGTGTGAAATGTGAATGTGGTCTATGGTACTAAAGCCTTTTCAGACTACGGCTTGTTCGGGAGGTTGGAAGTCGTCGAACCTTTGAGCGAGACGATCCGTAATGACTCTCGAGAACAACTTATAGACATGGCTCAGTAGTGAGATGGGTCTATAATTCTTCAGCAACGTATTGTCACCCTTTTTGAAGAACAGAACCACCACGCTCCTGTGCCATGCCTGTGGCGTTATGCCCTCGTGAATGACGGAATTGAACAATCGCTGAAGGACCTTAAGTATCGGTTTTCCACCCGCTTTCAGGAGTTCTGCTGTGATTCTATCCTCACCTGGGGCCTTGTTGTTTTTAAGTTGCTTGAGAGCCATACTAATCTCGTAAAGGCTGACGTCCCGGTTATCTTCGGTATAGTGTCGGGTCAATTTGGCTCTGGGATTTCTAGCCAAATCGTCAACAGGCGTTGTGGTGTATCACTGTCCATAGAACTTCTCCACCTCTCCCAAGATCTCGGGTTTGGAAGAAATGAGACTACCATCATCAGTTTTAAGTCGCTTCACTATTCGTGTCCGATAGACAGATCTCTTGCGAATACTTTGGAGCCCTTGTTACGCTCGATGGTACTTTTGATGTACTCGGTGTTAAAATTTCGCAAGTCACGCGTTTGCGCTTTAGAGATCTGCCTATTAATCGGCCGGTAGGCCGACGCGTCCGCTGTAGACTGTAGTCCCATCTCTGCTCTCTCATCCATGAGCTTGAGAGTGTGGTCTGGAAACCTTGTGGTTCTTTTCGAACGGTGGGTCTTAAATAACTTGGACCCTACCGTCTGGACAGTTTCCACCATCTTAAAATACATTTTTCTAATGTGTTTCCATGGCCTGTATTTTGTGCGATTTATTGTAAATTTCACACTGAAATTTCGCAGAACATCTAGGTAACTAGATTAATATTATTAATCAGGCTTGATAATAATAAGCATACCAAACTTTTTAAAGATGCTAAGACATGCAACAATTTAGGTAAAGTGTAAGGTTGAGTTAGGTAAGTCTTTGCTCAGTAGGAAGTAATATTTAAATATTTAAAAGCCTGCTTGTATTAGTTTTCGGTGGATTTTAATTCCGGTGGATAGGTTTTTTCATTTCGGTGGCTAGTTTTTTCATATCGGTGAACGAATTTTCATTTCAGTGGCATCACAAATTTAAACACGATTTCTCATTAATTAATTAGGTATATTTTGATGACATTAAATAAGAGCATGAAGAATATCAAGAAGTACAATAAACTACTGTTTAAATTTGAGAAAACTTTATGATACGAAAGTTCACCGAAATGAAACAAAAAAACGCCTTTGTTGAAATTGACCCACATACGTTATATTATAATAATCATAATATTGCCGGCTACAGCCAACTACACAAGAATGAAAAGGATTTTGGCCATTATTACGCTGGCCAAATACGGACTGGTAGACCACTCTCGAAGGTTTCCTCACGATGTTTTCCTTCGCCGTTAAAGCAAGTCATATTTATTTGCTTAAAACGTTTCAAGTGCGTGCCCGGGATCCAAACCGAATCCATTGAATAAGAAGTCGGTGTTTAAACCACTAGGCTATCACAAAGGATTTTTCTTTCAGAGAGATGATGAATTTGACATAAACCAAACATACCTAGTCGTAGTACCCGGCGTGGAAGGCCTTCACTTGCGATTCCGCGAACTTTGCGAGCGGCTCAAGTTGCCCGCGCTCGCACTACAACCAGGCGTGGACAGACCGCATGAAACTATACAAGAAATGGCACAAAGATACGCTCAGGTCAGTCAAATTGAAGGCGACACATATAACACAAGCTGTCTTATAGTACGAGTGTCTAAGCACTCCTTTGGTATATGATTTTGTACATATACTTATGATTTTGTACATGTTTTTGAATTATCAAAAAAATTATTTAAAAAAAATGGTATAGATAGTTACCTCCAACTTGCTGGACCTACATAGTTTTTAAATTCCATTAAAAGGTAGGATTAGTATGGCAGATATGTTTAATACTTATAGCCCGGAACCCTGTTTATTCTGTCGGTTTCGGTCGATTTTGGATTGATAAGGACAAAATACGCATTGATAAGAACAATAATGATTTTGTAAAATATAAAAAGTCCCATTCATATTAAATTTAATACGTGTAACGAAAAATAAAATAAAATCTATGCATGTTTACTTCTAGGTTCTTCTAAAAAGGACTCAACTAAAGGATCGCTTTTATATTCTTGGATATGAAAGTGGAGTTTTGGTTGCGCTGGAAATGGCTGCAATCCTTGAAGATCATGGTAAGGCATTGGCATAGCTTTGACATAAAAAGTTAGTATAAATCCCTATAGTTGCAACATAAATTTAATACAAATATTGTTGATAAGTACCTAATTAAACAGAGCCGAATATGAAATTGAATTAAAATGTAAAAAAATTAATTCGCAGGTTTAACGGGTACAGTATTCTGCATCGGTGGTTCTCCGGACGAAATCCTAGCAACATTTGAAGAAAAACTAGCGAACTTCGAAACAGAAGAGTCTTTGCAAATCGCGGTGGCACGTCACATGTTTAATCTGATAACTAATGATGATAATCCAGAAGGTCTCGAGAATGTGCTGAACAGAATCACTACATGGAAAGAAAAAGTGTATTTGTGTGTACAGAAACTGCGAGGACGTATAGACCACTCAATTCAGTATGCACGCGAGCTTATTGAAGCTGCTTACGCAAGGATCGTACAAATACGACGTTATCAATCAGAGCCACGTCCTCTTCGGTCCCTCCTAGTGTCTATGCGACCATTGCCATCTGCATCTAATCATGTTAACTCCACATCTTTGCAAAGTTATTCACAACAACAAGTCGTGGAGTACGAATTGCAAGTTCCTCTAGCGTATGCAGCCCAAGATTTACGTTGCGCTTCCATCGTGAACCGTCATCTCGGTAGCGATATAATAGAGGACTTCGAAAAGAGAAACTTGTGCGAAACCTATATCATAAACGCAGACGCCTTCATGACCACTGCTGAAAATGTCGATGATTATTTATTTTAAATGAATTGTTGTATCTAATATAATACCTTATTGAGCAATTTAAATCTTTTTATTCAGGCATACTAAGATTGTTTATTGTTTTATTGGAACACAATGGAATCATTTTGGTGTATGTCGTTTTATTAAGAAACTTTAAAGATAAGGTTTGAACAATTACAAAATGTTGTTCATCATCAACATTACAACGAACCATTAAGCACCGGTTCACTACTGAGCACGAGTCCTCTCAGAATGAGATGGGTTAAGCCATAGTCTACCACGCTGGCCAATTGCGGATTGGCAAACTTTACATTACACAGACACACCTTTGCGAAAGTCATGAGGAACTTCGAGAATATGTATGTTTACGAGTAGAATTTTCTACTTAACCCGCAATTCATAAACTACGTACTAAGTAGGTAGGTAGGTAAAATATTTTGTATTATGAAAAATTTCAAATTGCATAGTTGTTTGCGGTAAGTAGGCATGGGGTTTTCCCGCCACGCTACCACCAATGCGACGCTCCGTCAGAGTGAAAACTTTTTAAAAAAACATCACTCTTGTCCGACGTCTGTTAATTGTCTATGATATTATCAGCGAATGTCATGCCTCACTCCATTTGCGCCGCCATATAATATTTTATACTGTAAGATTGAATAATGCATATATATTTTGTACTCTACATTTTAGAAATCCAATAAAGGTCCTGCTAACGTCAATGATTTTTTTAATTTTTTAATATTGATTATTATTGAATAAATGCATAGAGTATTTTTTAATGTACACCAAAACAGAAATAATCATAAAAAACCCTGGAATAAAAGTCGGTACAATAGGCATGATGACTGATTTTAAAAAATGGTCAGATTATGTTCGGAAATATCTACTATTTCGAAAAAATATCTTTTTTCTGAAGAAAAATAAAGTTTGGTAGATAAAATTAGCATTTGAAATTTAAATTTTAAAATTCACGCCAAAACGTTCGGCGGTGTCATGGCGTCGTTGTGACGTCACTATTGTTTTTACCAATGTACTCTGTGCAGTGAGCAGTAAGCAATAGTGTGATTTTCAAAGCTCGAAAACAAACAATTGTGACGTCATTCGCTTCTTTGTGTTTTATGCAATATGGCGGATTGCTGTATTTTAAAGTTTTATTTTATCAAAATAAATAGCAATCTCACTCGAAATAGAAAAATAAATACGTTTTTTATAATCCATGAATCCTATTTCATTAGATAAATTCATAATTTCATTGATTCTTGGTTACTGTCATCATGCCTATTGGCGGCTTTGAAGCGATCTCGTCCAGTCAAGTCAACCTACTTATAAGATTATTAGAATTTATTGCAGTTTTATAACAGCATACCATGCGAGTTAATTAATTAGGTACTTACCCATAAGTAGGTTTCTTTTTTCATATAAATAATAGATATCTATTCTCTTTGTAAAATCATCTGCAGGGCGACCGCGTATCTTTTGCATCAATCATTGATACATCGCAATCACCTCTGGTTATCCATATATACATATATATATATATATACGAGTATATAGCTGTTGGCTGCACTTTTCGCCGTTTGGCATCAAAATTAGCGTGTAGATTAATTAGGTGAATTAGCGTTACATAGTTTCGACCCTAAAGGATAAATTCCAACCTATTCAAGTTGGATTTGGCAGTAAAGGTGGTTGTGAGGCAGCAGTGCATTCGGCTCGTACTTTCCTAGCGAATGGCGAGGTTGAGGTACTGCTGAAAGTAGACGTAAAGAATGCTTTTAATTCATTGGACAGGGCAACTCTGCTGAACGAAGTTTCAACACAGCTTCCCGAAATTTACCCGTATGTTTGGCAATGTTACAGCTCTGCTTCCAAATTATTTTTTGGAGATGGCGATATTAAGTCCTCTGTAGGTGTTCAGCAGGGGGATCCCTTAGGTCCAGCCCTGTTCAGCTTAGGGATCCACAACCATATCTCAAATTTAACATCTAAATTTAACATATGGTATCTTGACGATGGAACCATTGGAGGCAACGTGGATGACGTTCTAAAAGATCTGAACAATGTTAAGCAACAATTTGGCAAAATTGGTTTAGAACTAAATTTTTCCAAATGTGAACTGTTCTTCACAGAAAAACTATCGCAAGATAGAATATTATCGGCCTCTGAATTATTTAACGAAATTGCCCCTAGTATAAAAATTCTTGATAAACATTCACTTTGTCTTCTTGGTGCTCCTCTTTTTAACGAAGCCATACAACCAATCTTGGACAAAAAAGTCAGAACATTTTCGGCACATTCTGACAAATTGGGCGCTCTAAATTCTCACATAGCGTTTTCGATCCTAAAGTATTGCCTTTTTGTACCTAAATTAATTTATATTCTCCGTGCGAGCCCAATTTGGAAATTTCCTGGACTACTCGATATCATGGATGCCACCTTAAGAGATACGCTAGAAAAAATTCTAAATTTATCTTTTGATGATCAGTCCTGGAATCAAGCTACTTTACCGGTCAAGTATGGTGGCATCGGCGTGAGAAAAATTTCCAATGTTGCTCTTCCGGCTTTTCTGTCCTCTGTGCATAGTATAAAAGAGCTTAGTTCTCAGATTCTTAATTCTAATTCAGTTTCATTGATCTATGCCACAGAGGCCTTAGAGAGTTGGAAGGTCAGGTGTCCCAATGACGACATCCCGAAGGAATGTTTCACACAAAAACTTTGGGATGTGCCGTTGGTTCGGCTGACACATACAAATTTGGTTCAAAATCTTACAAGTGAAAGAGATCGAGCAAGGCTTCTAGCCTTGATCTGAAAAAGAATCCGGGTATTGGCTTCATGCCTTGCCATCGAAAAATTTCGGCACTCTTTTAGATAATGAAAGTTTTCGTGTGGCTCTAGGTCTCAGATTAGGAGCACCCCTGTGCTACGAGCACAGATGTCCGTGTGGAAAAGAGGTTGATAAATTTGGAATTCACGGACTCTCTTGCCAAAGGAGCGCTGGTAGGCTTTTTCGGCATGGCTCTCTTAATGATACGATCAAAAGGGCTCTTGCCACCATAGATATTCCTGCGCTCATTGAGCCGGCAGGGATAAGTCGGGATGATGGCAAGAGACCTGATGGATTGACGCTGGTTCCCTGGGAACGGGGACGGGCGCTAATGTGGGACGCAACATGCGTAGACACATTGGCCCCGTGTCATATCAGGGAGACAGCATCAAGGCCGGGAGCCGCAGCAGAAAAGGCTGAAACCGGTAAGCGGCGGAAGTATGCCTCTCTCATAGAGAGTTACATATTTGTTCCGTTTGCCGTGGAGACCCTGGGGCCATGGAGTCTTAGTGCCAAAATTTTTTTACGAGATATTTCACCGCGGTTAATTGCCTCATCTGGTGACAGAAGGGCTGGCTCATTTTTTGCGCAAAGGATCAGCCTGGCTGTCCAGCGCGGAAATGCAGTCAGCATTCTTGCCACCATTCCACGCGGGCATGATTTATATAGTAATTAGGTTAGGCTAGCTAGCATTAAGTTCTATTGTATTATTTTCAATAAAAAAAAATATATTCTACGCATAATATATTCTCAAACATAAATATTAATACAAATAATATTATTATTGTGACAAATAGTAATTTTTTACAAGTCTTTTAAAGATATTTAACGATTGAGCCTCTCTGATGTTAAGAGGCAGAACATTCCACAACTTAACAGCTTGTACAGAAAAGGATTTATGGAAGAAAGAGGAATTATGAGTAGGCATCCAAAACAAGTTTTCTTGTAGTACGGAGAATTTCTCCAGGACGGCCTACGAATTCAAACTTCTCCTTTAAATAAGCAGGAGATGAAGGATTAAATAACACACAGTACAGAATAGAAAGGATATGCAAGTTCCGGCGAAGACGGATGGGTAACCACTTGAGACGAGAACGAAATTGAGATACATGGTCATATTTGCGTAATCCAAATATGAACCGAATGCTAATATTTTGATGTCTCTCAAGTTTATTTAACTGATCTTCAGTCAGGTTAATATAGCTTGCGTCAGCATAATCAAGGATAGGAAGCAGTAGAGTCTGTGCCAACATAATTTTTGTAGGAATTGGAAGAAAAGATCGCAGACGACGCAGAGAGCTAAGAGATACAAAAGTTCTCCCGCTAACCTGATTCAAATGATTCGTCCAACCCAAAGTGCAATCCATATGTATTCCCAAGTTTTTTACAGTATCGCAAAACGGGATAACTATAACATTATATTCAATGGCACAAACCAGTCAACTGTAGAGATTAGGTGCCGACTACCTATAATTATTATGGCTTGAGATTTTTTTAGGATTTACATTAAGGCCATAGTTTGGTACCAAGCAAAGTTTTACAGCACAAATAAAGGAAAATTTGCGAAAAGCATAAATTTTTAGTTATATCATTTAATAAAAATAATTTTAATAATTAGGGTACCTCAAAAGGAAAAAACTGAACCCTTATAGGGTCACTTTGTTGTCCATCCGTCTGTGTGTCAAGACCCTTTTTCTCACGAACAAATGGAGGTATCAAGCTGAAATTCATATCAAATACTCAGGTCTACTGCCCCTTGGAGCTGTAAAAAAATCAAACTTCTAAGCCAACACAATCAAAAGATACAGCCGTTTATGCTGCAAATTTCGACACTCGCAAGGAAATCAAAACCTACAGGGTACTTCCCGTGAACTCGAATCTTGAAATTTTGTACGAAGCAACGTCATAAAGCACAGATAAAGCAAAAATTGCGAAAAGCATAAATTTTTAGTTACATCATATAATAAAAATATTTTTAATAATTTTAAACTTACTACGCCTTTCCGCATTCAGAACACGTAGAGGTATTAAATTGAAATACCTCGCACTTGGCCGGTTTTTGCATATAGGCATCATTCATCCCTGTTATTGCTCTTTTTAACGCATCCAAACGTTACGAAATGAAGATAATGGAACACCTAATGCAGCATACGTTATAAATCTTGTCTGATGCTGGATACAAAACTGATTGCTTCCTTGTAATTTCATGCAACTTTGTAATTAAACAATTATTATATAATTCGTCAAATTGTCAATAAGTAATAGTTTAATTGTTTGCCTCGACAAATGTTGTTTTACACGGTTTTTAAATTTATGCAATACATACCTAAGGTATAATTAAATATGTAGGCATAAAGCCCGGTTTTCTAATTATTATTATTTGTTTTTTTTATGATTACCTTTTTTATATTGTACGATCTACCTACTTCTATACTAGTTAATATTATAAATGCGAAGTTTGGATGGATGGATGGATGAATTGGTGGATGTATGGATGGATGGATGTTTATTAATTAATCACGCCAGAACGGCTGAACGGATCTGCATGAAAGGCACAGAGATAGATTATAGCCTGGATTAGCACATAGGCTACTTTTTATCCCGGAAAATGAAAGAGTTCTCGAGGGAACCAAAAAAACCTTAATCCACCCGGACTAAGTCGCGGGTATCAGCTAGTACTTTATAAATTCTACATGGTCTGTATTTGTAAGCAATCAGTAAATACCTACTTAGGTAAAGCTCAGGCTCGATATAAGGCATACAGTACGAGTGACCCGTTCAGCTTGCTAATGCAGATCGTTCGTTTGGTTGGACCACAGAATAAATAGGTAGGTAGTACGTTGTTGGACTACAGCCTGCGCCGACTGATATGACCCTGTCGAACTTCATTTAGTTTGCAGAGCAGACCCTTCCTCTTTTCGTCGAGTGTCGACCAACATAACTCAAGTATTTCTTTTTTATTACAAGGTAGGCTTGCGCTTGCCGACAATCATGCTTAGTGCAAACTGTGCAAACTGCAAAGCAATGATGAGGTCTAGGTTGGAAAGTGCTTGCCTAGAAGAAAGTTACGTAGGTATAAATACTACAAGTGCACAATCACTTTTTGTCTTGGGATGCCATTGCATTTCTATAAAAATATATTTAAAACCAAGATTAAAATGTAGGTACTTAAAATTCATATATTGAATTCATTAAATTTTTAAATAGGTACCTACCTTAAATAGTACCTACATCTAGATGTACCTATTTCAAGTTCTATAAGTAGGTATTAAAGGGGATTGAAACTTTCTGGCATAGCGACCTGCCGCCATTTTGATTTTTTTTCAAAATCGCGGCGCACAATGAAAGTGGTATGTATGGATAGAGGACACATAGACGAACAAATAATGTCAAGTAACATAGTACCCCAAAGTGTCACGTTCCCAAGATATTGGAGGTAAAGATAGACATATGAGGACTTTAGTAGATAAATAATTTATTATAGTAGTAGTTTTCTCGTACTCCGTAGTAGTAAGTAATGTGCCTACTCACTTCTAATAAACAGTAATAATAATAATCAACCTGGGAGCGATTATTTGGATACAATCTAACACCTGTAGACACGTAATAAGTCTATTTTTAATGATTGTCGTTGTCCTCATATGTCTATCTTTACCTCCAAATATCTCGGTAACGTGACACTTTGGGGTACTATGTTACTTGACATTATTTGTTAGTCTATGTGTCCTCTATCCATACATACCACTTTCATCGTGCGCCGCGATTTCGAAAAAAAATCAAAATGGCGGCGGGACGCTATGCCAGCTTCCATACAAAAAGGTTCAAACCCCTTTCCTAATCGATTCTTAAGTTAGTATGCATGCTAATATAACTATGCCTAAAATAATATTTTAATGTTATTCCTCTATCATTCATCAGTAATTTATTGTTTGTATAATACTTCAGAAGTCAATTTTAAGGTTTCTCAATTATAATGTTATTTGGGTATTTATTATATAGATACTTAGGTAGTCAATAATATAATTAATCATTGTTACTAAGTACTTCTAAATTCCCATCAAGTTCAAGATTAATAAACAGAGTTGATTTGGGCTATTATGAAAGGGTATTGAAATTAATTTCTCACATAATAATAATAATACTAATAATGTCCTCCCGACCGAATTTCGGCCACGGTGTCCTAGGTAGGTATCTCCAGAGAGATTAGCCATCTGCGCGGGAGATATTATACCTACTGCAGTCTGCACAAATAGTGTGTGCGCATACACAGGTGCACTCTCTGTCCCCATTACTCTCATGGCCCGATGGGATGAAAAATTTGACACGACCGGAGAGAGACCAGGCGCAGGACCGACAGCTTTACGTGCACACCGAGGCACGGGTAACTTACTAACTCCGGGCTAGTAGGTACTGAGAATTTCTTGTCAGAAAAGCCCAATGCGGGACTAGTCTCTGTGACACAGACTCTACCAGCTGTAACTGGAGTCCTGACCGGACTGATGCTGCATTTGGTCAAAGATAATCTATAGTACTTACTGCTAAGCTCTACATATACTAATATTATAAATATATAACATTATAAATATGCGAAAGTTTGGATGGATGGATGTTTGATACTCAATCACGCCAGAACGGCTGAACGGATCTGCATGAAATTTGGCACACAGATAGATTATACTTAGTCTCAATTAGCACATAATATGCTACTTTTTAACCTTGACGCGCGAGTTACTGTTACAAAAACATATAGCAAGTAAATATATACACAATACATGTGTGTACGGTGTACCGGTACGTACCCGGTACATATTTGGTGCCGATGTATCCTAGCAAGCACATACCGAGGTGGTGATAGAAGCAGGAATGATACCTCGTTAAACTTCTTGCGGAGTACGAAGAATACCTGTAAAGTTAAAGACTTTTTGAAGACACCTTTGAATTTCGACGACTCCTCCAAATTAAGCACTTTTTAATCGTTTTATTTGAAAACCAATGTCTTTTACTATTGTATAGTGACATAAGTAATTATTGAGTCGGGCGGGTATTTAACAAGGATACATAAGCAAAGTTGACGCATATCAGACTCGCCCGACTTCGACATAGTGGGTAGAAATCAAAATTATTTTGTATTTTACAGTGGCGTTGGAAGTCGGTTTTTTGGAAAGAATTTTTATCAAATTAGTGTCCCTCATTCACTTGGCTTTGTAACGCAGTACACGTAGGTAGGTAGGTATACGTATCTAAATAAATTTAAATTGCAAATAAAAGTTACAAATTCGTGTTGACTTCTAACTTACGTATTACAAATAAATGTAAATAATCAAGAACAATCACATCCTATACAGAATTTATTATGGGTAAATTTTAATAAATTGTAAGTAAACGGTCTATACTTGATATATAGATTTTATTGTTTTGTTGAACTATTGAACCAAGAAACTGTTGAGTAATATATTAATACTAATATACCACCTATAAGTACATGCTTAATTTAATCAAGTTAACTGGCAGTACTATGTATGCATCTCCACAAAATAGGTAATAGTACCAGTAGCATCTCAACACTTTGTACATGTATATCCGTTGAAATACGGGTTATTGAAAATCTATCTGCGTAGGTATTCAATCTATTGATTAAAACACTGTAACCCGACCTTTCCTTTCTGCTTTGCCGTAGTAGGGTAAAAAGAGTAAGCGGGAATAGGTAGAGAGTGCGCCAGTGTTTGCGCACAGGCCTACTTATCTTTATTTTTTAGGCTATTGTCCATTCGGATAAAAAAAAATAACATACCTAGCTTAGGCACTATAATTATCTCCCACGCAGATAGGTAGATAGGTAGGCTAATATCCAGGGGCCAGGGCTGGGCGTTGATGAGTCAATCAGTATGGGAGTCGGACTTCTCTTTTTATGATTAAGTAGAGATAGACGTACCTATCATGAATGACCAGACACTTACTCTTGCTAAAGCTACGAGTACTACTAGATGTAACACACATGTTACGTACCGTATCAAGTAAATCGTCGATTTTTATGAAGTAGTATAGCCACACGTAGTCGATGACCATCCTCTCTACTTCGGTGTCTTCGTAGTTTATCTTCTGACACCATAGACTGTAGTTACCCGGCAGGTACAGCCATCTTAGGCACTGGAAAAACAAAAACTTTCGATACTTTCTGAATTCCGACGCGTTGGGTACAGATTACAAATCAAAGAATATACCTTCCTACCTACTAGGTACCTACATCACAGAACCTACATACTTCCTACTCTATACAGCGCGCCATTTGTATGTACCAGGGTGCGTGCAGACGCAGTTCAATAAGACATAAAAGCACTAAGTACTTAATCTAATAGAAATTAGCTTAATGGTTTAGGTATTTTCCGGAATAAAAAAAACCAGCATAAAGTAAGTATTAGTAGTTTATGAGTAAAACAAAAACAATTATCAGGCTAATTCTTCTTCTACAACTTGTTTTGTTCTACTAAGTGCTAAGCTATCGTCGTCGTCTTCCAGACCAATAGACGTCTGACCAATAGATTGCTGAACAATTGTCTCCTTCATGGATCTCCACAGGATTGTGTCCATTATTTCCAGCGGCTCCTAGCTACTCGCTTGAGATCATTCGACCTAGTGGGGGATCATCCAACGCTGCGCTTTCCGTAAAAACTTTTAAAAAACATGAAATCTTCACCTGTACTGCTGAAAGTCCTGATAAGAAAATCTGCACGATGTCATAGACTGCGATGACGTTCTTCAAATTGTAAGCCGGTCGGTTCGCCATGAATGCGGGTCCCCAATACCTCACGAACTGGTGGTATAAAAACATTATGGTGATCACCGGCATCGGGTTGGACACCAGGAGAAAACTATTCGTTCGAGGATCTGAAAAACAAACTCTGTGAAAGATTTCACGCCATGATTCACGGCTCGTAGTCTCAAGTCTCAACCAATAAACAACTGCTGGACAAATGTCTCCTGCATGGATCTCAGACCACAGAATACGGTCTTGTGAACTTTTGTGCCTGTGCTTCCAGCGGTTCATAGCTACTCGCTTCTATCCCGTTAACGGACAGTCGTCCAACGCCGGCGCTGCAGCGCTTTCCTGCGGCGAGGCCGCCATTCTCGCACCTTGGGACCCAAACGCCTATCAGTTCTACGACATTTTAAAACTAAATAAAGGAAAATCGCCTTTATTAATGAATAAACGATGAATTAGCTTCGTTCGGGTGGAACTTCTGAAAGTCCTTTCTTGACGGCCGCCGGGCGGTAGTCTACTCTTCGTTAGAAAACCTTCACATGCAAAATCGCAAACTGTACCAAGCAATTTCTACGCTAACACGGAAGTCAGTAAAGAATTTCGAAAGTAGGTAAATTAGAATGCAGTTAAAATAATCGTAACTGCATATGCAAATTCAATGTTATACCTAGAATAGACGCAATTCACGTGATAATTAATCAATTTTATAAATCTTTTTACGGCAATGAATGCTCCACAATTGAATAATTTCATAAAATCCTTCTGTGGAAATATAGCTATATATCATAAAGCTAAGGGCGTGGTACCATGGACCGTGCATGAGATAAACATATTAGACCATATTAGAAAGAAGGTAAGGAGTGAGGAATTAATTATAGGTAGGTAGGTATATTATATCTTGCATCCTTTCCTCCATAATATATAAACTGTTTTTATATTCTTAACAATCTTTTATTACAGTATAATGACTATTGCTCATAATCATTGCACCAGGTGTTGCACCAATGAAACCAGATTTCAATTTTGAGCTTAATCTTCGGCATTCGGGTCAGGTCAGGTGCTGCTTCTTGCCGACCAATTACATAAATTAATTTTTAATGGTCTTTATATTGTCAAAGAATAGCTACATGTGCCGCCAGGGGTCCCCGTACGGCACATCGAAATCAGGCATTTATGCTTTGATGTTTTTAGCACATTGACGGTTTTCAAATAAAAACGGCTTTATCAAAACAGCTGAAATCTAGGTCTAAAATATAACTTTTATCCCGAGAAAAAAAATGTTTCTTCGATTATTTTTTATTAAAAATCTAAATTATTCTGATGAAGTCGTTCTGCTAGTTATTTTAAAGCTAATAATTTTATATTTTTTTATAATTTGGGGTTTCGATATGTAGTTCAAGAATAGCTATTTATGCAACTGTATCGTAATGAGGGTCATTTTAATTCGAGTGCTGTTAGGATAGGATAGTACGAGAATTAAAATGACTAATTACGTACAGTTGCATACAAGATTTTATCTACGACAAGGACGTCTTTATAATTTTTTACTTTATAAATTAATAAAAAAGTCAAATAAATCAAGTGCCAGAACCCAGAGCCGCTAAGCTATAGGTATCCTATTTATGAAGATAACCATATCGATACAGCTACGACTCATAACGATACAGCTCCCATACAACGAACTGTATCGTTATGAGAAGCAAACACGAAAGAGGGTTCAATTCGATATAGTTGTCAAATTCGAAATTGGAACTTTTCGATGCTGGAGTAGATAAATAATATAATGTTATCGAGTGCGGTTGACCGCTGCCTGTGATAAAATAGCACATGACTTTTATCAAACGGTATTAGCTGGCATGGGAGCAAAATGAATAAAAATCCACCACCACCACTACAGCCCATTAACGTCCCACAGCTGGGCACAGGCCTCCACTCTCATAGGAGAGAGGGAATTAGAGCTTAGACCCACCACGCTGCTCCAATGCGGGTTGGCAGGCTTTAACGACTATTATCATGTTAGTGATAATAACCGGGACCGACGGCTTAACGTGCTCTCCGAGGCACGGGGGTGAGACACCGCCAACTTCCTAACTTCGCGCTAGTGCTGAGAATTTCTAGTCAGAAGACCCCAACAATTATTATGGCCCGACCCGGGACTCGAACCCGGGACCTCGTCAGCCGCAGTCAAACATGCTAACCACTAGACCAACGAGGCAGTCAACTCAGAATAAAAAATATGTATAAGTAATAAAGTCAGAATAAAAAATATCTCTACCTAAATAGGTATTAACTCTGACGAAGTACAAATAACCTAAATTAGAGATTAGCAGCCAAGTTGTATGACTTCGTACGGGTCTTGATAGTTGTTACCGACTTGATTTAGATATTATGCATGTCAAAAGCCGGTTTAAAAAAATCTTATTTTGGGAAAATTGAGGATTTGGCTAGTAGTAGTAACCCCAAAAGCACAGGATATTTTGAGGTGTATAAAACGGTCAAAAACCTAAAGGTTGGTACGTGGTATGATCATTCTTCTGCTCTGATGTATATATGCACTATACATAGGTACTTACATTATAATTATTATCATTAAATTAAATTTTATCACCAGGATAACTGAGACTTATTTCTTTGAGGCAACTTTTTCCAATACAGAGATTTACAGGGAACCATGGTATTAGTGGAAACAACTGATCTTCCGGAACCAGGACATTATACCAACTTTATAGAGCAAGACGTGACACTACGATAATACGCTCAAAGGAATTTTATTTAAATAAAAGTTAGGTAACTAAAATAATTCAAAGAGACTTCTTTCCTGACTTGGAAAAACTGAAGGCCCAAAATGATTTTCTGGAGGCACAAGAAAATAGAGATTATGTGAGACTTAGGGAACTTACGCGGAAGTACAGTGGAAATAGTCAAATAGACCACCCACTGTGCTGAGATCTAATCCACGCGGACGAAGTCGCGGGCATCAGCTACTTTGTAAGTAATAAATGAATCGAAGTAACCGCTTTTGTATAATACTCAAGAATATGGAAGGAATTACAAAATGGAAGGAGCTGGTATTGGAAAAGGGGGCGTACACAACAACAAAATAAATAAAACCGGCCAAGTGCGAGTCGGACTCGCGCACCGAGGGTTCCGTACAAACCTGTTGTTTTTTTTAAATATTTGAGTTGATTGAGTGAAAGGTAAATTGCGGTTTACCATTTATGACGTATTAAAAAAAACTACTTACTAGATCTCGTTCAAACCAATTTTCGGTGGAAGTTTGCATGGTAATGTACATCATATATTTTTTTTAGTTTTATCATTCTCTTATTTTAGAAGTTACAGGGGGAGACACACATTTTACCACTTTGGAAGTGTCTCTCGCGCAAACTATTCAGTTAAGAAAAAAATTATATTACAAACCTCAATATCATTTTTGAAGACCTATCCAACACCTATGGGTTAGATGAAAAAAAAATTTTTGAGTTTCAGTTCTAAGTATGGGGAACCCCCAAAATTGTTTTTTTCTATTTTTGTAAGAAAATCTTAATGCGGTTCACAGAATACATCTACTTACCAAGTTTCAACAGTATAGTTCTTATAGTTTCGGAAAAAAGTGGCTGTGACATACGGACGGACAGACAGACAGACAGACATGACGAATCTATAAGGGTTCCGTTTTTGCCAAATTTGGCTACGGAACCCTAAAAACAAACAATACACAGAAGTTCAAGTTTAACGCAAAGGAGAAAATTCGTATTGGGTACGCCAAATTATAATTTAATATTTATATCAATAATAGGGATGATGCTTAAATCAAAAATGAATTATTTCTAACTGATTATTAAATAGTCCAAAAAACCTAAAATTCACATCCTCGGTTAGTTTTAAGTTTGATAACCATTTTAAAACATAGATTAAAGAAAAAAAGTGCGTTGAAATTTGATGACATCACAACTCACAACTGTGAATTTCATACAACTTCCATACTAGAAGTGCGTTTCTAAGTTTGACTAGCGGATGCTCGCGACTTCGTTCGCGTGGTATAAGTTTGTTTTCCCACAGGCACTCCTTAATTTTCCGGGATAAAAAGTAAGTAGCCTTTATATCACTCTCCAGGTCCTACCTTTCCAGGACTACCCGTGCAAAATACCCATTGCTCTGTTGCGGTGTGATTGAAAGACCAACTCTCTATTTCATCCCTTTGGGGATAAATTTTCAAAAACTGTGAAACACATATTTCTTTGTTTTTAACCGGTAACTCACATACCAAGTTTCGTGGCTATAACTTGAGAAATGAAGGATTTTCAAATTTCCAACCCCTATTTTACCCCTTCGGGGGTGAAATTTTGAAAAACTGTGACACACGTACTTCTATATTGTTAACCGTTAGCCAAAATACCAAGTTTCGTTGATATAACTTGTAAAATATCTTGAGAAATGAAGGCCTTTTATACCAATTTCATCCCCTATTTCACCCCTTTGGGGATCGAATTTTCAGAAACTGTGAAATACATATTTTTTAATTTTCAACTCGCATCTCATATACCGAGTTTCATGGCTATAGCTTTCATACAAATTTTCAACCCCTATTTTACCACTTTAGGGGTTGAATTCTGAAAAACTGTGACACACGTAATTTTTATTTTATAACGAAAGCCAAAATACCAAGCTTCGTTTATATAACTTGATAATATCTTGAGAAATGAAGGACTTTCATGCAAACTCTCATCCCCTGTTTCCCCCCTTCGGGGGTAGAATTTATAAAAACTGTGAAACACGTTTTTCTTCATTTTCAACCAGTAGCTGGTATACCAACTTTCATGGCTATAACTTGAAAAACGACGGACTTTCATACAAACTTTCAAACCCTATTTTACCCCTTTGGGGATGGAATTTCGAGAAACCCTTTCTTAGTGGATACCTAGTTTTCACAAAGAACATACTCTCCAAATTTCATGTCTCTAGGACTAGCGGTTTAGGCTGTGCGTTGATATATAAGTCAGTCAGTCAGGACTTTGAATTTTATATATATAGATAAATAGATTAGATAGATGCCCTCGACTTCGTCCGCGTGGTTCAAGTTTTTTTTTATTCCCGCGGGAACATCTTGATTTTCCGGGATAAAAAGTAGCCTATACCACTCTCCAGGTCCTCAACTACCCGTGCAAAATAAACGTTGCTCTGTTGCGGCGTGATTGAAGGACCAACTCTCTATTTTACCCCTTTCAGGGTAGAATTTTAAAAAAACTGTGAAACATATTTCTTTGTTTTGAACCTGTAGCTCACATACCAAGTTTCATGGCTATAACTTGAGAAAACAAAGGACTTTCATACAAACTTCCAACTCTATTTTACCCCTTCGGAGGTAAAATTTTGACAAACTGTGTCATACGTACTTCTTTATTTTTACCAAAAGCCAAAATACCAAGTTTCGTTGAAATAACTATGTAATTGTAAAATATCTTGAGAAATATATACATGGCCTTTTATGCCAACTTTCATCCCCTATTTCACCCCTTTGCGGGTTGACTTTCAAAAAAATGTGACACATACAAGTATTCCTTCATTTTCAACCAGAAGCTCATATACCAAGTTTCTTGGCTATAACTTGAGAAATGAAGGACTTTCATATAAACTTTCAACCCCTATTTTACCCCTTCGGGGGTGGAATTTTGAAAAACTGTGAAATACGTACTTCTTTATTTTTTACCATTAGCCAAAGTACCAAGTTTCGTTGATATAACTTGTAAAATATCTCGAGAAATGAAGGCCTTTCATACCAACTTTCATCCCCTATTTCACCACTTTGGGGGTCGAATTTTCAAAAACTGTGAAATACGTATTTCTTAATTTTCAACTCGCAGCTCATATACCAAGTTTCATGGCTATAGCTTTAATACAAATTTTCAACCCCTATTTAGTAACACTTTAGGGTTGAATTCTGAAAAACTGTGAGACACGTAATTCTTTAATTTTTAGCGAAAGCTGAAATACCAAGTTTCGTTTTTATAACTTGAGAATATCTTGAGAAATGAAGGACTTTCATGCAAAGTCTCATCCCCTATTTCAACCCTTCGGGGGTAGAATTTTTAAAAACTGTGAAACACGTATTTCTTCATTTTCAACCAGTAGCTCGTATACCAAGTTTTATGGATTTAACTTGAGAAATGACGGACTTTCATACAAACTTTCACCCCCTATTTCACCCCCTAAGGGGTGGAATTTTGAAAAATCCTTCCTTAGTGTGCGCCTACGTCACAAAAGGTCACAAAACTTTCAAAATTTCAAGTTTCTAACCTCAGCGGTTTAGGCTGTGCGTTAGCTAACGATTTTATTTAATATATATATATAGCTGCTCGTGCTGATTGACTCACTCATTGATCACCTCTCCTGTAAAATTTTGTGTGAAAAAATTTTTTTTTACTCATCGTTTCGTATAGAAGACAAAAATTCATTCAGAGGAAAAATACGGAGAGAGCTGATGATTGAGGATTTCGAAGACGGATGAAGAGCACAGCCAGGGTATCGAAGATAGGTTCTTCATCCAATTGACAGTGAGCTGAAAAAAATTTCAAAATGGCGGATTTAAGATGGCCGCCACACAAATTTCGTCGGTGTCTATCTAGGAGAGTATAAAAGATGGAAGAGTGGTTTTGTGGCAAAAGATGATCAGGACACGAAGGTCTACTTGATGAACAGGAAAAAAATTCAAGATGGCGGAATTTATTTTTCCATAGAAAATGTATGGCGAATATTGAAGAGGCTACAATTTAGTGTAGAACTATGCAAGACTTTGATGCGGTTCTTTTTCAAAATTACATAAAGTAAACTAGATGGAAGAGTGGAGGTAGGAAATATGCATGACTTTGATATGGTTTTTTTTACAAGATTTGTTCTGTATGGAAGAATTGTCGGTTTGCCGTTAGGAAAGCCAAGATGGCAAAGTTCAATGGCACCCAAAGGTACCCGATCGTCAGCGGTATAATAATATTGATATTTAATCAATTAAGGAAGGTTTCTTTGTGTTTTTACTTCAACGGTCTCTTACACTGTATGCATGCCTGGAAAGTTTTTTTACATTTAAAGGCCCTTTTAGATTCTTAGGGGGGTCTCTATTTTATTTTTTCTTATGACATTTTTTTTAACATCTGTCGGACGCTTGGCACGGTGGCGCATCCACTGTGCTCGCTAGCATAGCAGTGTGTTGTTTACTTCAGAACACGTAGGCAGTAAACACTAGGATAGAAGGAGAGCAAGTAAGTAGACAGTGGGCCACGCAGTCTACAACGTGGTCCGCTTTAGCGGGCCACGCACCCACGCGCCCTACTAGTATATACATGTATATATATATATGTATATAGATTGATAGATTGATGAGATTACTGCCTAGGTCAGAGATTATCAAACTTATTTCTTTTACCGCCCCCTTTGAAAATCAATTATTTTTCAGCGCCCCCAATTTTATTACAAGATCTTTAAAGTAAATTAGATTGACATTACTAAATCTAGTGATGCTATTTTTTTCTTATTGTAAAACACCCACAATACAAATTTATTTGAACTGTGGAAAGTGAATTTAGGTTTTGGTTCGCGGCTCTCGTACGATGAAACTATTGATTTTACAAAATAAAGTTACATCATAAATTGTAGGAAATTTTCTCTAGTTTAATTTATTAAATAAGTATTTTTATCGTAAAGTTGGTCCGAAAGGAGTTATTGTCAAGAAACTGTTTTTGGGCGCCATTTTTCCGATATGGCGATTGGCGGCGCGAGCGGCAATGATACGAGGTGGCAAAGTGAAAATTCGGAAAGAGCACGTCAAAATCTATACAATACATCAATTTTCAAAACTCCCGAGAAACTTTCCAGGTGACCCTCTTTTTGAGCACCAAATGACTGGACTAAAACTATAACTAATTATTCAATATTGAGTATTGGGTAGATTTTAATTTTAGTAAATTTTGCATTTTAAAGTATCTAAATGAAATTACAAATCAACCATCGCCCCCCTAAACCACGCCAACGCCCCCCAATTTTTTCTGGGCCCCTTAACGCCCCCCTCTAGATCTCCAACGCCCACAAGGGGGCGTTATCGCCCACTTTGAGAAAGACTGGCCTCGGTCAACCTACCCCGTGCTTATGGCCAACTTACCCCGGATATGGGGGTTGACCAAGCGTCAGGGGTTTAGAAAATTAACTCAATAAGTAATATAATGATAAATATATAGGATAAAGATTAGTATTTTGGGTACCTGAATAGTTCTTCTATCTGTATCAACTGTTCATGTTCAACATCAGAGATATACGAGCTTAAGTTAAAAGTTAGTCATCCATCCCCGGTCTCCCCTACCTAAATCATATTCGGCTGTGGCTAGTTACCAACTAACCCTACCGGCAAAGACTACCGCTAAGCGATTTTGCGTTCCGGTGCGTTGCCGTGTAGAAACCGATTGGGTTTAATATAACTGCCGTACCCCTAAAAGATTAGCCCGCTACCATCTAAAACTTATTATCAGGTGAGGTCGCAGTCAAGGGCTAACTTGTAGTTGAAAAAAAAAACCATCAATGCGTGCGCAAGGTCCTATCTCCTCTTCTTTTATCTCTATATTCCTCTAGAACCGATCTCCATTCGAATCTGCCATCGATTTAGTAAGTCAATGGAATCTGCCCTTAATCCGCCAACTGGTTTACAGATTTACAAAGAAACTCATTGATCAGGTATTTCACTCGGCTAGTACATCAAATGTGAAAGTTTGGATGGATGTACATGGATATAACTATGGATGTATGGATGGATGTTTGTTATTCAATCACGCCCGAACGGCTGAACGGATCTGGATGGGCACAGAGATAGATGATAGTCTGGAATAACACATAGGCTACTTTTTATCCCGGAAAACTAAGGAGTTCCCGCGGGAACCAAAAAACCTCAATCCACGCGGACGTAGTCGCGGGCTTAATACAATATCCACTACTTAACATTCTCCACAACATTTCCATTAATAGGCATAAAAATGTTTTCAAAGTAAAAGATTAGAATAATTCATTTAAAAATTTAAATATATTTGAATCTAGGAGGTTATTTATGTGGTCACACCAGCTACAAAGTTTTAGTGTGTGCCTATTTTTATAACACGTAAGTTATTCCAGCCTGAAGGTTCAGTTGACAAGGTTTATCAGGTAAATTCTCAGTAAATTAATGTTTGTAACCTAGATGAAATAAAATTGTGGATGTTCGATATTGTATTTTTACAAAAGACATTTTTTTTGCATTTAGGATTCTATATAGACCGGGGCTGAAGCCTTTGAAAATGGTAAAACAATGAACGGTTTGCCGGAAATCGAGATAAACCGTTTTTTATCCTTAAAAACTCACCCCCTTCCACTTCCCGACCTCAGATCGCCCGTAAATTATTTTTGCTTTCATTTTTGTTATATTCTATTCCATTTCCAATGGGTTTCATCCTACTATTATTTTTTTGGTTTAAAAAATTATCGAACCTGGTCTAATAAGGTATTATTTCAATGAGTTACGTCACGGTAATATTACGTCGTTGCAGCGGAAATGGCACCTACACCAAAAAACCTGTCCTCGTGGCAGGAAAGAACTGCAGCAGACGTCACATCTGACAGAGTTGTTATATCTGGAATATCGGGTCTATATCCAGAGGCCCATAACGTGAAGGAGTTGTCAGATATTCTGTATAACAAGGTATGTGATCCATCGTCACTATTGGTATAGCAGTCGGTTAAGAAACTGAGGCATGGGAAGGTATAAATAAATTCTGTAAATGCCAAAAATATTCTTTTGCATTATTGAGATTTGCAGAGGGACGAGTGCCAAGGACGAGTGTCTTATCAGTCGATCTAACCCAACTTGATGGGTGACCGACTTTAGAGTTCCGTTGTTTTTTTTCGTTTCCCCGAGCTTCGAAGTGTATTTCCAAAATTTGATCGTTAAAAACCCTAAATGTTGAAATTATTGTGTTCTTACTTGATTTTTATGCAGATCACCGCATTAGATACTAAATTGCCCTGAGAAAACCCCAACCATTATATAGAATTAATGGAATAGGATCATGCCCCGCAGTTTTGAGAAATACTACTCAGAGATAGAGATCGACGCTTACCTATTTTTAATACTATTGTACCTTCATAACTACTTCTTATGTCCATAGATCAACCCTGTCAATAAGGAAAACTCTCGCTGGAAGTATGACCATCCCGAAGTGGGACAATATACGGGCAAAGTGCCTGGGCTTCAACTATTTGATGCCCAGTTTTTCAAAGTCCACTTCCGTCTCGGCAATAACATGGACCCTATGGCCCGCAAAATATTAGAGCAGTCATATCAGGCTATTTATGATGCTGGTGAGTTTATTTTATAAATCTTCATTTTGTTATGAAATCAAACATTTTCTCCGTCCTATCTTTTATTTGACGCTAACTTACAACAGGTAAAACTATTTTTTAATACACTTGCTCGAAAAATGCACTTACAGAGTAATGGTAGGTAAATAGGGCTTGTTAAAAATTGCTTGCTGTTCTGTGCTAATTCTTGTTCTGTTCAGGTGTATGTCCGGAGCAACTTTCAGGGAAGAAAGTTGGCGTTTACGTTGGAAGCTGTTTCTCTGAAAGTGACAAAGCTTGTTTCTATGTAGCAGGTTCCAGAACAGGGTTCGGTATTGCAGGGTACGTATGGACATGTATAACAAGTGAATATAATTAAAATTATTAAAAAATACGACTGCTCTGCCGTAGACACACATACATACACGAACCCTGAAAACATAACACTCCTTTTTTGGGCAGGCGTGTCATAAAAAATCCCCCTCGAATGGAACTACGGCTACCACTGCTACTACGTAACGATACCACAGTCATTAATTACCTTTGGAATCTTTTTCACATTTTTATTAAATGATATTTTTTGTGAATCACTGGATATTGAACCATAGTGTTATATATTTTTGGAATCTACTCATCATTTTCTAGACGATGATTATACCTATAGTTAATCTTATTTTCGAATATTTTTTTTCAACTTTAGTCTTTAATGCGGAACCATGGTCACCCTATCATTTTTTTTTTAATTTTAGTAGCCTATGTCACCCGGAATAAGCTAAGGATTCTAACGATATCTCATTTATCAAAATCGGTTGAGGCGTATAGAAGTTATGGTGGCATATACAAACTCACATACATACATACATACATACATACATACATACATACATACATACATACATACATACATACATACATACATGAACCCTGAAAACAATATACTCCTCTTTTAAGGCAGTCGTATAAAAACCGACCAAGTGCATGTTGAGTTACGCGCTGTTTAGGGTTCTGTAGTTGCTCGTCACAATATACATTTTATAAGTTGGTCGACTACTACAATATACATTTTATAAGATATTACTCGTTAACTTGTAAAACCTACATAGCTGTGATAATTTTCCTTTTGACTTCGTTAAAACATATACTACTGTCATTAATTGTTTTACGTATCAAAAAACAACCATTTAGCTGACAGGTGGTGAAAATACTAATTGACTCTAACAACAATTAACACTTTAAGGCCCTGACTCTACCAGAGCAGAGAAGAGACGAGAGGAGAGGAGATGTGATTTAAATAACCAATAGAATTTAGTTATTCCCACATCTCGTCTCCGCTCAGCTTCAGTGGATACCACTGAGCGGAGATGTATCATATTTGTATGGCGCGATCGATGCGGAGATGTGAGCTATGGCTCGCAAGCTGGCGGCGGTGCGCAGCGGAGACGAGAGGAGATGTGAGCGGCGCGCAGCGGAGATGTGAGCGGCGTGCATTGAGCAGCGCCGCGTTCATCTCAACATCCAACGCTCACCGCACACAGCTCAGTCCCGCTCTGGTCAGCATACATCTCCGCTCTAGCCAGTACACATCTTCGCTCCAGTCTAGCCAGTACGCATCTCCACACAGCTTCGGTGGATACACCCTAGCTGAAAAACATTTCTTCTCGTCTCCGCTTCAGACATCTCCGCACATCTCCACTCTGGTGGAGTCCGGGCCTAAAGCTTAATGTTTCGCAAACGGATCCCTGTATCCCTGATTTCTCACACCCGCGACGGCCTACTTTACATGTAGGTACGTTAGGTATACCCTAAAATATTTTTTTCAAAATTTTATCCCATATATGCCAAATTACAGCTTTCTAGTCCTAAGATCCTCTGCGCTAAGCCGTGGACAGAAAGACCGAGAGACAGATGTATATATGGCCAAACTACGAGAGTTCCTTGTTGACTACGGAAACCTATAAAACAAAGAATAACAACTTAAAGAATAATGGAATAGTCGTGATACAAATAATTTGGCGATAAGCATGAGATTATACATACTATCCATACTAATATTCTAATATTATAAATGCAAAAGTATGTCTGTCTGTCTGTCTGCTACGCTTTTCCAGTCCATCTTTTCAACCGATTTTGATGAAATTTGGTACAAAGGTAACTAGGTTGTATTCCGGGGAAGCAAATAGGCTACTTTTATCCCGGAAAATTGAAGAGTTCCCGCGGGAATCACAAAAACTCAATCCACGCGGACTAAGTCGAGGGCATCATCTAGTTAACTATTTTTTTTAATCTTCTTTTATTTAAAAGCCTTAACCCATTGTTGAACACGTCCACATTATTCTTCCCGGTATTGGGCAAGTCTCCTCCAAGTTTTCGCTATTCATTACAGATGCAGTAAATCAATGTTTGCCAACCGCATCTCTTATTGGTTGAACGCCAAAGGTCCTTCGATGTCCATCGACGAGATCTGCTGCAGTTCCACCAGAGCTTTGGAACAGGCTTACCTTGCCATCACTCGAGGTGAATGCGAGGCTGCCATCGTCGGAGGGTCGAGTCTTTGCTTGCATCCCCAGTCCTCTATCCATTATTCAAGGTACGAAGCAAACTTTATGTAGTAATTGATATAAAATTCAGTTAATTCAGTTATTAATCTGATCATTAAACAATCGATGAACATTTGTTCATTTGAATATGATACAAATATGTATTTCTGATAATTATTTTGTTTTTTTAGAATCATGAAGCTAAGTATGGATGGTAAGACTAAATCGTTTGATACCGAAGCTGCTGGGTGTGCCAAGTCTGAAGCTATTAACGTCCTATTCCTTCAAAAAGCTAAAGATGCTCTGAGGTAATTTACAACAACAATTAGTGTGAAATCAAAAAAAGATGACCACAGGGTCTTGTAGCCTAAAACTACATAGAAATCAAAATAGCTATAATAACTAACAAAATAATTTCATCTAAAACAAAAACCGACTTCAAAAGTATACCAACTTAAACTAAAAAACATAATATGGGTATAGGTATATAACCCATATTTTGTTTTTTGTTGATTTTCTCAAAAAGCACTAAATCAATTTCATAGATAATACAGCCTAATAGATAATACACTATATACTAGAGAGGTAAATGTATGGGACCACCTCTGAAGTATGATCTACCAAACATAAAAAGAATCATCAAAATTGATTCATAATTGGCGGAATGATCGCGTAACATACATACAAAAAAACATACAGTCGAATTGAGAACCTCCTCCTTTTTTGAAGTCGGTTCCAAACAATCCAAATACTTTACCAACAACTTTAGTATATTATTGCTAAGTTCTAATTTTGTAGCGTGTTAATGCAGAAATGCAAATCAATACATTGTTCTAGAATTTACGCTGATGTCGTACATGTAAAATGTGGATTTAGATCTCTTCTGTATGACGAAACGAACGGACCAAGATACGGTTTCTATCGGGATCCTGAAAACATGGCCAACTTTATAAGTGATTTTTATAAAGATGCTCAGATACCGCCACAAGCCGTTGAATACGTAGAAGCTTTTGGTTCAGGTTGTAAATCAAGTTAAAAAAAACAAGCTTAAAATAATGAGTAAAGTCAAGACAGTCGTCTTATAAAAGCAATTCTTCTTACAGCTGTTCCGGAAGCCGATAAAGCAGAACTTGAAGCAATCGAAAAAGTCTTTTGTAAGAACAGAAATGATCCACTTCTGGTTGGCAGTGTTATGTCAAATATAGGATATGGAGAAGCTGCATCAGGAATATCTGCTATTACAAAGGTGAATAGCGTACTTTTGATGTAAGGATCGCGGTACTTCATTTACTTCGCAGCGCGGATGTGATTGCCCATATAACTGAGTAAAATAGAGTAGATACAGCTTCGCTTCTCTCTTACAATACCTCACGTTGTTTTACAATCAGACAGAAAAAGTATGCAAAACGTCAGGAAGTATTTTTTAACCTCACTGGCTCAAAGTGTGTACCTTTTCTGTTGAGCTTTACCAGTGAGCAAGCGACAATATTTTTCTTCACTTGCTTGGGATTCAAATTCAGCACTAGCAAAAACACCTTGTTTCTCTTGTGTAACAATTAAAAGTTCTTATTATGATTGCTTTTTGAACAGGTTATTTTGGGATATCACACTGGCCAGCTAGCAGGCAATTTGAATTGTGACTCACCTAGAAAAGACATAGCGGCTTTGCGTGATGGCCGTATGCGTATTGTTAATGACCATAAGAGTTTTGGGCGATCTTACACCGCTGTAAATTGCCTCTCCGTGAGTGGAGTAAACGGTCATGTGCTTTTAAATGGTCATTACAAACCTAAGGTAAGAAATTTTTTTTTTTTTATAGAATCATTATACCTGTATTTCTAATCAATTTAATATTGAATTTCACGATTTTAGTGATAAAACTGATAATTCAATAATATGTTTTAAAATCCTTTAATATTTTAGGATCCTTCCCGGTACAAGGCAAATATTCCTCGTTTGGTTTTCCTATCAGGCAGACAGGAATCGTCAGTAGAAAAAATACTCAACGACTTAAAATCTCGCCCAGTTGATGCCGAGGAAATAGCGCTACTCCATAATATTCATAAAGCCAGAATAGGTGGTCATTTAGGCAGAGGCTTTATACTTCTCGGTAAGCATATACAGATAAATGAGTTGTCCACTCCATCACAAAATTTTTGTGCAACATAATTTTAAATTTACTTTTCACAAATTGAAGATACAAATGAGAAGAATGAAACTGTCAGTCTATGCGAAAAGGCAAACTACTATGACGATGTTACACGACCACTGTGGTTCGTATACAGTGGAATGGGCTCCCAATGGGCTGGTATGGGAGCACAGCTCATGAGAATACCTGTGTTCGCCGCAGCTGTCGAAAAGTACGTATTAAGTTTTCTCTTTCCTACTTGGGCTTATAAAGCATTGAATATACTTTCTTTTTCGGGGGGGAAAAATCCCTCCGGGCATAGCAGGACGTATCCGACTAGCACTAACTAAAATAACATTCCTCATGACTGCCAGGTGTCAGCACGGAACTGCATATGAGGACTTCATGCTGACCCTCTAGTTATTTATTTTCTTCTTTTCCTCTCCTCTCTTTTCTTCATTATGCCCTTCAGCATTTTGCCGTATCGTATGCAACGCATCTTAGCTCAATAGCATCCGCTTAATTATCAACACTTCGTTCTTTCGCTCGTTCCCTGTGCCTCTATTCTGAGGTCCGCACAACCAGGACATTCAAAAACTTCATGTCTCAGTCTTCGTCTCCACAAAATTAGCAGGCTTCACTCGGCACTTTTCCAATTACGAAGAGGTACGTGTTTAAAAAACCTGTGACCACTGAGCGCTTGCGTCAGCCAACGGTCTTTTTCATGTCTTTTTTTTATTACTCCCTTGTGCTCTCGTTGCTTTTCAAAACCTCCGTCAAATTCTGCGCCTTCTTAACTACTTCATCGATTTAAGACTTATTGCGCGGTTTAATAACATTCCCGTCGTGACCACGGTCCATGCAACTGGGTCCAAATATCGACAAATTAAATCGTCATATATATCGTTGTTCCCGTTTTTTATATTATTCTTCTTCGATGTCTGCTGAATTTACTGTAGGCCTTGATATCTTTTTGTTTTTTTACTGAAGCCACTGGTTGCTATTGTTTGTTTTGCAATCCATCTCTCATTAATTTTACTTTAATGTATACTAACAGGTGTCGGCGAGTCTTGGAACCCAAAGGTGTCGATATTGTGCACATAATCACATCTCCAGATAAAAGCATATTTGACAATATTCTCAACTCCTTCGTTGGTATCGCTGCTATTCAAATTGGACTCACTGATGTTTTACGTGCATTAGAAATCGTACCCGATAAAATCATAGGTAAAGTACTTAATTAATTTCAGAGCAATACAATTTTACCTTTTTAAAATCCAATTATTTTAAAGATCATAAAATAAGACTTTAATCACTTAGTAAAAAAGTTGTAGGTTCGGTTTGTATTAAAATAAAAGGACCAATAATATGGAAGGGTCGTTGGTATAGACTTGCTTACTATATTTTTTTTTATCCACTGCAAGTTAGCCCTTGACTGCGCTCTCAACTGATGGTAAGTGATGATACTAGTGTGCATGTGCATGATATGAAGTCTTATTAGCGACTCTTCGAATTTACAACGAAATCTTACATACTATTGTTATAATATTATTTCTTCATGATCGATGAATAATACAACCTACATCGGTTTATTGAGGAGTTGCATCTTTATGTGGCAGTTAATGTAAATATGTTACTTTCAAACTTCAAACTACATACTGTCACTTCAAACAAAATATTTTCATAAACTGTCAATATTCACAGGACACAGTGTGGGTGAGCTAGGTTGCGCTTACGCAGACGGGTGTTTCACCGCTGAAGAAATGATACTGTCCGCATACAGTCGCGGTCTGGTCTCCGTGCAGACGCCTTTAATTCGTGGATCAATGGCTGCTGTCGGAGTTGGCTACCAGGAGGTACTAACTATTCATTTCGGTCAAAAGTGTGTTATACTTTTTAACCTTTACAGAAATATAAAATGGTTATTTCTTATTACAGATATCTAAAATGTGTCCACCTGAAATTGAAGTAGCTTGCCACAATGGTCCAGACTCTAGTACAATTTCTGGACCCGCTGATATCATGAAAGAATTCGTAGCTCAACTAACTGCGAAAGAAATCTTTGCCAAGGAAGTGCCGTGCTCGAACATTGCATATCACTCGCGATACATAGCTGATGCGGGTCCAGGACTGCTCAAATATTTAGGTGAAGTTATCAAAACACCCAAAGCACGCAGTGAACGCTGGGTATCTACATCAGTGCCACAAGAAAATTGGAATGATCCGATAGCAAAATATTCCTCGGCGGAATATCATACTAATAACTTACTTGTAAGTATTGAAATATAACTACGGTATTCGATGTGTGAAACGAAACTGAATTAGGTATTTTTTTTTGCAGAACTCAGTGCTTTTTGAAGAGACATCAAGGCTTATCCCAGCAAATGCGGTGTTGGTGGAGATAGCACCTCATGGCTTATTGCAGGCCATCCTCAAGCGGTCTTTGCCCGAATCCTGTAAACACGTGCCCCTGACAAGACGTGGCCATCCCGACAATGCACAGTTCTTGTTAGAAGCTATCGGAAAGTAAGCTTCTTATATTTAACCAGACTTTCACACAATAATTCTCATTAATTGTTGGTGTAATTTGGACTTATAACGATTTTTGTTCATGAGTGAGCGTGATAGTTTTAAAAGAAATTATTCAAAACTTCCGATGACAACTTAGTTTTCATTCGGTCTTTCACGTTTGCAGTCTCTACATGGAAGGATACAACCCGCAAATACAAGCCCTATACCCGAAAGTAGAATTTCCAGTTTCCACTGGTACACCGATGCTGTCACATTTATTGGAATGGGCCCATAACGAAGCATGGTAAGTTAACTCTTGCTCAACGAATAAAATATCGGATCTTGAATATTTATTCAGAGTGTACAATTGCTCTAAAACAAAATTATTACAGGAATGTACCATTGTATGTATCAGCGAACAGAAAAACTGCAGCAGCATGCACTCATGTCCTATCCATCCATGATGACGAACATCGGTACTTGAAAGGACATGTGATAAGAGGTATAGACGATTTAAGTTATAATTTTAAAAAAGTGTGCGCCTTGTTTCTCAACCGTCTTTCAAATAAAAGGAGGCACCATGTATTCACCGCGTATTTTTCCATCTTTTTCGCTAAGCCATACGAAAACTAGGGTTAGTTAATTTCATACTTAGTTTATTTATATGGATGTTTCGATGAATAATTTTAGAGAAGAACACGTACGCTTTCGCTGCTACTCTAGTAGCAGTTTGGGATACCTTAGCCATGGTCTTGGAAGTGCCAAAGAAGCAACTCTCAGTAGAATTCCGCGATGTGTACCTGCACTCCGAGCCCGTGCTACATGAGCAAAGACAGCTGCGCCTGAAAGTAAATTTGCATAGAGGGAGAGGCCAATTTGAGGTACGGTACCCATTTACTAAATCTAAACATAGTTATCCCAGAGAGCCAAGATCACAACTCAAGGCGTATGAAGTCCTTACTAAAGGATCCTTTTTTGGTCGTCAGCCCATAAACGTCCGATTGTCAATTGCCGACGAAATAGTGCCGCTGAAATTGGGCCAGGGAGAAGTCGAGTGGCGTACCCCTAATATAGCAAAGGTTGATATGTCCACAGAATTCCACTGATCCCTGGCCTTAAATTAGATCAGATGTTTTAACGGAAAATATAGCGAATATTAAATATTTTTAACGACATAATGAAATGAAATATTTTAGGTTTTAGACGACGACATTAAAATTGCAACCGGTTTCATTATGAGTGAAATAAGCAAAACACTATCATCAGAGGAAGAAATCAAGTCTGAGGAAGTATTAGCACTGAAATCGGAGGATATTTACCAATTATTGAGCGCTAGAGACTATAATTACTCGTAAGTGTTATACCTGTGATCTAGATGTTATTATTGAGTCTCTACACTCGTCAACTACCTATTATTTGCGAGTATATTACGTTTTTATCACATGTATTTTATTTTTCAGGAATGAATTTCGCAGTATTCACAATGCTAACGTGTCATTAACTAAAGCTCATCTTTTGTGGAAAAATAATTGGGTGACACTGATTGATGGCATGATCCAACTAAATGCACTTAAGCGCGTTCATGAAAGCGTTTCTCAGCCTAATTACGTAAGAAGAATCGTAATTGATATTGCTAAGCATTCCCAAAATCAAACCTTAATCGAAGATGATGTGAATGTCATGTCAGCTAAATTGTGTGAGGTGTTGAACATTACCAGGTATTTATCAAGTTACACGATAAGTAAGAAAAATAACATTTCTCGGTCTTTCTTCGGTGACCTAGCCTAGTGACTAAGACTTCGGTCTCCTAATAGTGAGTCCGGGATTCAATCCTAGGGCAAATTCCTCTAACTTTTCGAAATTTTCCGTATTTGGCCAGCGTAGTGGACCCATCACTCTGAGAGGAGACTCGCGCTTTTATAGATAATAGATATACCTAATATTATTTCCTGCCGTCAATTGTCATAGAAACAAAATTTGCTTTTTAGTTCCTATAATGAGTACCTTAACACTTGTTGGACCTACAAATTACACAAGTTGTTATATCATAATTATTAAGTAAGACATTCCTAACTCTATAAGGTATATACTTTAGATGAAGCGAAAATGGCAATTTTTACAATCTATATTTATTATGTATTTGTGTTATATGAAGAATATAAGAAACTGTATTATTATTTTTTAGATGTGGTGGCGTTTTGATTGAAAATATCCAATTCCACGACCTGCCATCGATAAACAAAGAACAGATTGCTTTTAAAACATTAAAATTTGTTCCCCACGTATCTACCAACCGGTTTGATGTAAGTATTAACTATTAATAATTTAAATAAGACATAGTTACGTTGCGAATAGGAACAAAACTCATAATTTGATTAATGCTTTACAGGAAAATTCTGCATTGTGTGTATATTTGCAAATACTATCCGAAAATTTAAGAAAACGAGAGATCAATATTGTTAATATTGTTGAATATGAAAATCAAGTAAATTATGCAAAAATTGAAGAAATCATTCATGATATCCCTGAAATAAAGATCAATTTATTCCAAATATGTCGAGATGAATTAACAAAAAAACCTGTGGGTTTCCTTGAAGATATCGATGTGCTAATGATAACTAATTTGGCTACCGATGATAATGTAAGTTAACTCAAATATTTCATTGTTTGAAAACTTAGAAAATCACTTTATCTATCAATGTATTTTTTTCTAATAGATGTGCCAAGTGCTGCATCGGGTACTTAATCGAGATACTTTCCTGATCAATAAAGAGGAGCTTGCAGATTTGTCTACCGTTCGTCCATCTCTACTGTACCGCACTGCCTGTGCCCACACCATTGGTTCTTCACGTTTGGAACTTATATGGCGTCCTTCTGATGTAACGGCCGGGACTAGTGCTGTCACTGTGTTTTCACAAGCTGACCTTACCAAACTTGATGCTCAACTGTCCACACTGCCTCCCAAGCATAGACTTGTAATATTGACTTCGTATCCAGCTTTTGGTGGGTTAAAAGATATTGTTAAAGAGTGGAGAAATAAAGATGATCGTAAAATTTATCTTGTGATTATCAATCACAAACTCTTGGACGAACAAAGTTTAAGTCAAATGCCATTTACGGATTTGGCTGTTAGTATTTTAGACCACGTAAGTGTTTTGTATATTCATTTAGTGAGTTTAGCAATTTGCCTCTATGTGTGATTTGGAACACAAAATAGAATCATTTTATATTTTTAGGGTATTTGGGGTGGGGAATATTATTTGCCAGTCCAAGGAAAAATTGCAAAAGTCAAAGAAATGGCGCTGGAAATGACACGATTAGGTGATATAGAATCTATGCATTGGATAGAAGCGGCAGGATCTACTCTACCAGGCATTCCAGTAAAGGTATGAACATCAATCATACGATTCATCGTACAGGACTCTACATTTTAAGATACCAAAAATTTTACAAACTATTGTATCATTTTAGGTTCATTACGCAAGTTTAAACGATGCTTACTTGAAAAAAGTATTAAGAGTTACAGCAACGGAAAACAAGAATAATAAAGAGCTAGTTGAATATGATTTCAGTGGTACTACAAATAGGTACGTAATTTTTTCGAAAATAAAAAAATTAAATAAGACATTATTAATTATTCAGCTAAAATAAGTAATTGGCTTCTAACACATATAATACCTAGCTTAAACATATATTTAGAAAAGAACGTGTAATGGGTATCGTGCAAGAAGAGTCAATCAAAGGCAGCGTTGTCGCAAAACCAGAATTATTGTGGCCTGTACCCGAGCATTGGACTTTGGAAGATGCTGCTACTGTTCCTCTAGCTTATTGCTTGGCATTCTACTGTCTTGTAAATATATACTTTTTATTTTTCTATTCTATTTTTAGGTATCTAATTTTTATTATTTAACTGCCTCGTTGTTCTAGTAGTTGGCATGTTCGACTGCGGCCGAAGAGGTCCCGGGTTCGAGTCCCGGGTCGGGCCATTCGAGCTTGGGGGTTTTCTAACTAGAAATTATCAGTACTTGCCCTGAGTTAAGTAGTTGCCGGTGTTCCACCCCCGTGCCTCGGAGAGCACGTTAAGCCGTGGGTCCCGGTTATTATCACTAACATGATAATAGTCGTTAAAGCCCGCAATCGAGCAGCGTGGTGGGTCTAAGCTCTTATTCCCTCTCTCTTATGAGAATGGAGGCCTGTGCCCAGCAGCGGGACGTTAATGGGTTGTAGTAGTATTATTCTATTACAAGTTAGCGCTTGACGACTCGTGACATAGACTGTGATAACGCAGTCAAATGGAAGCAGACTAGCCTGGAAGTAGTTTGGTGGAAGCTAGTAACTAGCCAGTTCTGAAGCCTTTTACCAAACCAATCCAGAGCTATAGCTCTGGATTGGTTTGGCTCACGAGAGATTTAATGTAAACAGTTAAGTATAAAACTTGGCCAAAGCATCACAACAACAATAAATTAATCATTTGATCAGACTGCAGTTGCTACTGCTAAGCTCTATATCAAATTGCGATCTAAACACAAAAGTATTCAATGCCGGTAGGAGATTAACTTTCAAACGTCAAAATACTCGTATTTATGCTAATTATTCCAATATGTCGTATGGGACCTAAGAACGCACCGAGCGAAATACGAGTGAAATATCTGTTTAATTAAACCTTCATCAATAAATAAATTAACAATCTTTTATCCTTTCTAAAAATTCAATTCAATTTTAAACGTAAAGCTGACACTAATCAAGTTTAAATTTACAAAAGTCTCCTTCTTAATTAAATTTTGATCTTTATTATACGTTTACAGTGTTTCAAAAGTCGCTTTTACCGTGGAAACAGTATTCTTGTACATGGAGGAACGGGAGCTTTGGGCCAAGCAATCATCTCTATCGCTCTAGCACATAATTGCGACATTTATACTACGGTGAGCAATATAAGGAAAAAAAAGTTTTTGCTCAGACTGTTTCCAGAACTTAAAGGTGGGTATTTCATTTTCTTCAAATAATATGTTGAAAAAGGTTTATGCTTTGAACGATCCTATAAATTCCTAAATGCACTTTCTTATAGAGGATCATATCGGTTACTCTCGAGACAGCAGCTTCAGAGATATGGTTCTTAATGCTACCAATGGAAAAGGTTGTGACATTGTTATAACCTCAGTTAAAGGAGACCTACGAGACGTAAGTTCTAATAATTTGGTACCAAATTTTAGTTAATAATAGCTTTTGCCCGTGACTTCGTCCGCGTGGATTGAAGTTTTTGTGGTTCAGCGGAACTCTTTAATTCTCCGGGATAAAAAGTAGGTAGCCTATGTGTTATCTCTGTGCCAAATTTCATCCAGATCCATTCAGCCGTTCTGGCGTGATTGAATAACAAACATCCATCCATCCATCCATCTAAACTTATTTATTATATTAGTATAGATGAATCACACTGAAGTTGATTTCCTCACTCGCTTTCTAACTCATTCACCTACCCTTAAACTTACCTATCAGACCTGAACTACTTCACATAGTTACGATTTAAAAAATATTGTTAAAATGGATATGATCTATTTTATTTTTTCTTTTTTCTGATATACAGGCTTCGTTGAATTGTTGTACAGCATTTGGAACCGTTGTTGACACATCCCTTATATTGGACAATGAAAATTATACCTTTGGGTTGACTCATTTGGATGCATCTCTCTCATACAGTACACTGCAGTTTTCGTCACTATTTGAACCGCAAAATGTGGACGACTTGAAAGTAAGTACTTCTTTTTATTCTATGTGGTACAGTGCGTATCTTGAACTTGCTGCCCGCGATATTCACTATACCACATAAACCCTCGAAAATACCCTCAACGTACGTTGCACTCTGATACCGGAGCATCTTCAAAAGATGTTGACTCTACAATTCACGTACCACATAGATAAGCCTTCTGTGGCGGATTATAGCGAATTAAACTTCTAGTTTTTTCATTGTCATGGACTTCCGCAAAGTAACGCCTGCTTCTATCCAACGTCTTTACTTTTCCTACCAATAATGAAGTATGAAATTACGAAGTTTCCCATGATAATTTTATGAAACTTGCTACAACATTATATTAATATCTAAACGTGGACTCTTTTTAAAGATATAGCTTAGAAATCCATATTTGACTTACAAGAGTTTATGGAGAATAAAGTGAGACCCATTATTACTTAATTGAATAATGAATAAAATGTGTTCTAGGGTTCCCTACCTCAAAAGGAAAAAGGAACCCATATAGGATCACTTCGTTGTCTGTCTGTCTGTTGACTCCCTTTTTCTCAGGATCGCGTGGGAGGTATTAATTTGAAATTTTTATCAAATACTTAATGTCTATGGTCCCTTGAAGCTGTATAAAAAATCTAGTTTTTAAGTGCGTGTTCACGTACAACACGCGGGTGCGGTTGACCTGGCGAGTTCGTGTTCACATAGGCCACCAGGCGTTTGCGCGCGTTTGACGTGTACCAGCTGTAGTTGTAAACATGAAACACTACTGGAACTGTACATTAAAACCTTAAAAGGTACTTCCTGTTGACCTGGACTCAAAAAAATGGGCAGAATGCAAGGCCACACAACCCAAGTAAGGGAATAAATCCTAAAACCGTTAGTGTACCGAGCTCATGTCGTATGAAATTGCTTGTCAGGCTTTACCATTATTTCACAGCTGATTGTTATGGCGTCTATCTTGATATTTACTAAAACAATTTATGTTGTGTGGTGGTGCAGAATTCTTTGTTCATGAGTCTGACTCGCACTTGACCGGTTTTTTAATTATTATTAATTAAAAATTAATTTTTATTAATTAAAAAGCCGTTAAAGTGTTTTTTACCGATTTTTTAATTACTATTAATTAAAAATTAATTTTTATTAATTAAAAAACCCGTTAAAGTGCGGGTCAGAGTTCAGCGAAATAAAAAATCTACTTTGAATATCTATACTAGAAACTGCAAATAATGGTGAGCGAAGGAATCGCGCGTGGTTACGTCCGACCACTGTCCCGCGTGGTTTACTCAGCAGGCGACGCATCACGTGCCCTGCGTCTCCAAGCCGGCAGCAGACATCTTGGCCGAGTGCTGCTTCACTTACATGAGGATATGTCTTACACACAGCACAAGTAAGGCTTTATTACGCACAATCACTACTCATTATTTCCTTCCGCTTCTACTTCTTAATTCTTTCTCAATTCGCTTCAGCCTCGCGATTGTGTAAGGAATACAGGAAGGATAATTGTCTATTGGACAGATAGTCAAATCAGCTATGTACTTTTCTTCAAACATCAAAACGCGTCCTAAGTATGGGATTTATATGAAATTCTGAAATGTGACGTCATCAAAGTTCGACGCACTTTTTTACTTCAATCGATAGTTTAAAATGGTTTAAATTCAACTTATAGTTAATTATCAGGGGACGTGGATATTACGACTATTGGAAGATCCATCAATCAAATCAAATAAATATTATAAATGCGAAAGTTTGGATGGATGAAAATTCAAAATGGCGGATTTAAGATGGCCGCCATACAAATTTCGTCGGTGTCTATCTCGGAGAGTATAAAAGATGGAAGAGTGATTTCTTAGCAAAAGATGATCAGGACATGAAGGTCTACTTGATGAACAGGAAAAAAATTCAAGATGTTGGAATTTATTTTTCCAGAGAAAATGTATGGTGAATATTGAAGAGACTACAAGTGTAGAACTATGCAAAACTTTGATGCGGTTCCTTTTCAAAATTTGTTTTTAAAGAAGAACTCTCCATAATTTTTCGGAGAAAAAAATATATGGAGAGCGATGATGATCGAGGGTTTGAAAGACGGATGAGGAGCACGGCCAGGGTATACAGGCCAGGGGTAACAAAAAATACTCGAAACCTCATCCAATTGGCAGTGAGCTTAAAAAAAATCCAAAATGGCGGATTCAAGATGGCGGCCATGCAAATTTCATAGGTGTCTATTTTAGAAATTATACTAGATGGAAGAGTGGAAGTAGGAAATATGCATGACTTTGATATGGATTTTTTACAAGATTTGTTCTATATGGAAGAATTGTCGGTTTGCCGTTAGGAAAGCCAAGATGGCGAAGTTCAATGGCACCCAAAGGTACCCGGTCGTCAGCGGTATGATATTATTGATATTAATCAACTATCTAAGGAAGGTTTCTTTGTGTTTTTACTACAACGGTCTCTTACACTGTATGCATGTCTGGAAAGTGTTTTTACATTTAAAGACCCTTTTAGATATTAGAGTCTCTGTTTTATGTTTTCTTATGAGATTTTTTTACGTCTGTCGGACGCTTGGCACGCTGGCGCTTCCACTGTGCTCGCTAGCATAGTAGTGTGCTGTTTACTTCAGAATACGTAGGCAGTAAACACTAGGATAGAAGGAGAGCAAGTAAGTAGACAGTGGGCCGCACGGTCTACTACGCGGTCCGCTTCAGCGGGCCGCGCATCCACGCGCCATACTAGTTACTTATATGCTTGCTCGTGAAAAAGCATGTATAAACTGTCCAATGATTACGATTTGCTTAGACAATTGGGCCTCAGATTTGATAGACTGGTCATGATCATCAGCTGGGTGATGATCTGATGAGACACAGTTTCTTATTTAAAATAACTGTTTAATTACCAGACCTTTAACGTCACCTGTAGCCAGGGCTGAGTGAACAAGACAAGGGGTCTTCCTTTCACGACATTCCTGTGCTCGCCACTGGCCGGCCGTAGTTTGATAGTTAGATACAGTACTATGTTGATTGCAAATCGTAATCACTCCCAATAGCTCGGTACTCTCAAATTTTTGGCTGAAATTAATTCTTGCAGCAAGAATACCACTAATTCAGCCAACCACAATTGATGAAACTAGTAGAGAAAATGACAATTCCTTTAATTCTAACTCTGGTGATTATAAAGCGTACAAAGTGCATGAAAGTTTTACCCTTTCCAATTTCTTTTGTTTCAGAATAAATTGCTCAGCCGATCGGCTGCAACTTATCTTGTCAGAAAACGATGTTTTAGGAATACAATTAGCGGAAAGATTGATTAGCCGGGGTGCTAGAAAATTAGTACTGCACTGCTCCAAAAAATCAAATAGCCTTTTGTTTAAACTAGGGTATGTAATGTTTTGAAATAATTAATTCCTTCCATTTAATAAGTCACCGAATTCACAACCTTACAGCTCTTATTTGCAAAGTCAGTGTAGAAATCAAAAGTCTACATAATATTATAATCAACCCACAAATTGAATCTACAGGTCCTGGGAAATACGAGGAGTTCAATGCACAGTATCATATGGAAATATATGGAACGAAAACATTTTCAATTTGTTGCATAGCAAGACGCCCGATAACGTCGAAGGAATATATTGTATTTTAAACTCTAATGCGCAAAATGAAAATATTTCGAAATGCTTAGAACATTTGACTTTAGCTATGCGCAGGTCGAATTGGTCAATAAGGTAACTTAAAACCGTTATTGAATAGGTATTAAAAATCTACTACTAAACTATATTACTAACAATATCTACCTACAATGATACTATATCCGACTTTTCAGATATTTCGCATTAATCGATGCTAGAAAAGAGACTAACGATCAAATAAAAATAACAAATCCTCACGACCAATTTATAACCATCAGATTACCGCCTTTAAAATTCGTAAGTCCGATTTTATTAGTATCGAAAAATTCATAATATCCAGAAATCCTTTCATTTACAAGCCGCATTTTTGTTTTTTTTTTCTTGTTTTGCAGAATGAAAATGTTGAAGATAAAGAATTCTTTACAGTAAGCCGTGCTATTGATGCTATAGAAAAATCTTTATGCTATAAACACCGCGTTATAGCCGCGCACGCTATCAGAAAACCTAATAAAAATTTATTGGAAGAAGTTGCTTATGTAGCAGGTAAAAAACTTTTTAAATTTCGCTCCTATAAGTGTGCACTGAGCTGTATATTATGCATTGTTTATAAGAAAAATAATTTTGATGTATGATTTCATTATTCAATAGATATATCAGTTACTGATTGCACGCCACAAGATTTAACACTAAAAGAACTGGGAATGGATGATTCCAAATCTCAAATTGTACGAGCTTATTTACGTGATGTTCATAATATATTATTGGATGAGAATATCATTCCTATATTAACACCTAAAAAGTAAGTATTCCAATTCAAATAGACTATAACTTCTAACGTCGCATATACAATTGTACCTACCATACTGTATGAAAATGAAAAGGTAAAAAGATCCTAATATAAAAATTCTTTCAAAAAAACCGACTTCCAAAGCCACTGTAAAGTAAAAAATAATTTTGATTTCTACACACTATGTTGAAGTCGGGCGAGCCTGACGCGTTAACTTTGCCTATCTTTATTATACACGCCCGACTTCAACATAGTGTGTAGAAATCAAAATTATTTTTTACTTTACAGTGGCTTTGGAAGTCGGTTTTTTGGAAAGAATTTTTATTTTTAACTTTTTAGTGTACTCTTAATCCCCACGGCTTAGGAGTGCAGTACCCTGCAGCATCAGGGTTGAGGAGTTGGGACTTGGGTTTAAGTATGAAGTCGTTGCTTGAAACTTACAATATGAATTCACCATAAAAAATCCTAAATCGCTATTTTTAAGGAGTTCTGTACCCTGCAGCATCAGGGTTGAGGAGTTGGGACTCAGAGTTGAATCGTATACACGTGACTTGATACCTACATAATATATGAATTCACCATCAAAACTTCCTAACTCCCTAGTTTTGAGTCGTAGGTATACCTGCAGCATCAGGATTGAGGATTTGGAGTCAGCATTTTTTATGGGACCATTTCACGAGCTTCCTCTAAACACTGAAAAAAAAATCGGTTTGAAAATTAAAAAAAAAAAAAAACATACGCGCCGAATTGAGAACCTCCTCCTTTTCAACCGACTTCAAAAAAAGGAGGAGGTTCTCAATTCGACTGATTTTTTTTTATGTTTGTTACCTCAGAACTTTTGACTGGTTGGATGATTTGGATGATTCTTATTTTATTTGAAAGGGCATACTTCCCAAGTGGTCCCATATAAATTTTATCGAAATCGGTCGAGCGGTTTTTAAAATATCAACAATAAAATATAAAATTCAAAGTCCTGACTGACTGACTGACTGACTGACTTATATATCAACGCACAGCCTAAGCCGCTAGGGTTAGAGACTTGAAATTTTGACAGTAGCTTCCTTTTGTGACGTAGGCGCGCACTTAGGAAGGATTTTTCAAAATTCCACCCCTAAGGGGGTGAAATAGGGGTTGAAAGTTTGTATGAAAGTCCGTCATTTCTCAAGTTATATCCATAAAACTTAGTATATGAGCTATCGGTAAAAAATAAAGAAATACGTGTTTCACAGTTTTTGAAAATTCTACCCTCGAAGGGGTGAAATAGGGGATGAAAGTTTATATGAAAGTCCTTCATTTCTCAAGATATTTCTTAAGTTGTATCAACAAAACTTGCTATTTTGGCATTAGGTAATAAATAAAGAAGTACGTGTGGCACCGTTTTTCAAAATTCCATCCCTAAAGGGGTGAAATAGGGGTTGAAAGTTTGTATGAAAGTAATTCATTTCTCAAGTTATAGTGATGAAACTTAGCATTTGGGCTTTCAGTTAGTTACGGAGACGTACGTGTTTCAACATTTTTGAAAATTCGACCCCCAAAGGGGTGAAATAGGCGATGAATGTCTTTCATTTTATCAACATATTTTTCAAGTTATAACAACGAAACTTGGTATTTTGGCTTTCGGTATAATATAAAGAAGTATACGTGTGTAACAGTTTTTCAAAATTCCACCCCCAAACGGGTAAAATGGGGGTTGTAAGTTGGTGTAAAAGGCCGGCGTTTTTCAAGTTATAGCCATGAAACTTGATATTTGGGCTACCGGTTTAAATTATAAAATACATAATTCACAATTTTTATAAATTCTATCCCAAACGACGCGACGTTAAATAGTCCTTCAATCATGCCGCAACAGAGCAACAGATCAACGAGTTTTTTTCATGGATTCTTTTTATCCCGGAAAATTAAGGAGTACCTATGGGAATTAAAAAACTTATGCCACGCGAACGAAGTCGCGGGCATTCGCTAGTCAACAATAAAATAAGTACTTTGTATAGCGTGTGCTTGTTGTTGTAAAGTTGGCGCGGGAGTTTGAAGTCGGTTGTTTAAAAATAATTTTTTATATTAAATTATTTGGAAGTCGGTTAAAAACAAAACTAAGAGATAAATAGGGTGATAGTAGGCACAAATATATAAGAAAGAAATTCATCCTTATAAATAAACAAACTAAAACATTTGCAGAATACGGGAATTTGAATATAAGACTTTAACAAAAGAGTTTACTGAAACTAAAGAGCTAGACACATTCTTCTCTCAGATTGACCCAGATGAACTCCTTGGTACAACTGAAATGGTAATTTTACCGACGCAAACTACAAGTGATACGATAGTAAGTAATAATATAATAATTTGTATGCTTACTTGTGAGTACGTAATACATACGTTATATTATAATAATCATAATATTGCCGGCTAAAGCCAACTACACAAGAATGAAAAGGATTTTGGCCATTATTACGCTGGCCAAACGCGGACTGGCAGACCACTCTCGAAGGTTTCCTCACGATGTTTTCCTTCTCATATTTATTTGCTTAAAACGTTTCAAGTGCGTGCCCGGGATCCAAACCGAATCCATTGAATAAGAGGTCGGTGTTAAAACCATTAGGCTATCACAAAGGATTTTTCTTTCAGAGAGATGATGAATTTGACATAAACCAAACATACCTAGTCGTAGTACCCGGCGTGGAAGGCCTTCACTTGCGATTCCGCGAACTTTGCGAGCGGCTCAAGTTGCCCGCGCTCGCACTACAACCAGGCGTGGACAGACCGCATGAAACTATACAAGAAATGGCACAAAGATACGCTCAGGTCAGTCAAATTGAAGGTGACGACACATAATATAACACAAGCTGTCTTAGTACGAGTGTCTAAGCACTCCTTTGGTATATGATTTTGTACATGTTTTTGAGTTATCAATAAAATTATTTAAAAAAAATGGTATACATAGGTATCTCCAACTTGCTGGACCTACATATTTTTCAAATTCCATTAAAAGGTAGGATTAGTTGGTATGGCAGATATGTTTAATACCTATAGCCCGGAACCCTGTTTATTCTGTCGGTTTCGGTCGATTTTGGATTGATAAGAACAAAATACGCATTGATAAGAACAATAATGATTTTGTAAAATATAAAAAGTCCTATTCATATTAAATTTAATACGTGTAACGAAAAATAAAATAAAATCTATGCATGTTTACTTCTAGGTTCTTCTAAAAAGGACTCAACTAAAGGATCGCTTTTATATTCTTGGTTATGAAAGTGGAGTTTTGGTTGCGCTGGAAATGGCTGCAATCCTTGAAGATCATGGTAAGGCATTGGCATAGCTTTGACATAAAAAGTAACTATAATTGGCATTAGCATAAAAAGTTAGTATAAATACCTATAGTTGCAACATAAATTTAATACAAATATTTTTGATAAGTAATTAAACAGAGCCGAATATGAAATTGAATTAAAATGTAAAAAATTAAATTCGCAGGTTTAACGGGTACAGTATTCTGCATCGGTGGTTCTCCGGACGAAATCTTAGCAACATTTGAAGAAAAACTAGCGAACTTCGAAACAGAAGAGTCTTTGCAAATTGCGGTGGCACGTCACATGTTTAATCTGATAACTAATGATGATAATCCAGAAGGTCTCGAGAATGTGCTGAACAAAATCACTACATGGAAAGAAAAAGTGTATTTGTGTGTACAGAAACTGCGAGGACGTATAGACCACTCAATTCAGTATGCACGCGAGCTTATTGAAGCTGCTTACGCAAGGATCGTACAAATACGACGTTATCAGTCAGAGCCACGTCCTCTTCGGTCCCTCCTAGTGTCTATGCGACCATTGCCATCTGCATCTAATCATGTTAACTCCACATCTTTGCAAAGTTATTCACAACAACAAGTCGTGGAGTACGAATTGCAAGCTCCTCTAGCGTATGCAGCCCAAGATTTACGTTGCGCTTCCATCGTGAACCGTCATCTCGCTAGCGATATAATAGAGGACTTCGAAAAGAGAAACTTGTGCGAAACATATATCATGAACGCAGACGCCTTCATGACCACTGCTGAAAATGTCGATGATTATTTATTTTAAATGAATTGTTGTATCTAATATAATACATTATTGAGCAATTAAATCTTTTTATTCAGGCATACGAGTACTAAGATTGTTTATATTATTGTTTTATTGGAACACAATGGAATCATTTTGGTGTATGTCGTTTTATTAAGAAACTCTAAAGATAAGGTTTGAACAATTACAAAATGTTGTTCATCATCAACATTACAACGAACCATTAAGCACCGGTTCACTACTGAGCACGAGTCCTCTCAGAATGAGATGGGTTTCGCCATAGTCTACCACGCTGGCCAATTGCGGATTGGCAAACTTTACAGACACACCTTTACGAAAGTCATGGGGAACTTCGGGAATATGTATGTTTACGAGTTGAATTTTCTACTTAACCCGCAATTCATAAACTACGTACTAAGTAGGTAGGTAGGTAATAGTTATTTGTTATACATGAGTGAAAAGTTGTTTTTTAACCGCGTGCTCAATTTTGATGACCGAGCAAGCGAAGGATTCTAAAAATTAGAATCCGCGTCAGCGTCAGCGAGGGAATCAAAAGAGCACGAGGTGAAAAATCTTTTCACTCGAGTGCAACACGTAACTTTTCATCCCACCTCAGCGAGGAAATGACATGACGTGAAAGAAAATGGTGCACGCAAAGCAAATTAAAAAAGTACACCAAGAAGGTTACGAGTGTGAGTTTTTAACAAATTAAAAAAGGTTGTATGGAAATTCGGCACCATAGAGGTAGAAGTAAATAGGTTTTAATGGTGTTTTGAATTCACAAACTTCATAGACGAGTGATATTTACTAACGTGCACACGATGTTCTAAATTCAATTTACTTTATCCTCAAGAGGATATTAACGGCTTTTGCATTCAGATATCGAAAATTAAAAATACTTTTTCCGAGATGGTGGGATGAAAAATATTTTTCATCATACCCATTCGAAAAACGAATATTGGCTTCAGAGGATAGCGGGAGCAAAATGTAATTTTTTAGGCCCATGGGACTTTTCATTTCTCTGTTCTGATTGGTCCGCGTTCGTGCTTCTGATTGGTGATTAAACGTATAGGTAATGTCCATACATAGTAGGTTGATATTCCTAGTTTTATCTCATACGTAATGATGAAAAATAGTGTGTGTCACTCGGGGCCAAATTTTTTGTTCTCGGGCGGCGTATATTGAATTCCTCGCTACGCTCAGGATTCTACTTTAGAATCCTTCACTTCGCTCTAAATTCAAAATAGCGCCCTCGGGAAAAAAAAATTTCTTTGGCCCCATATAACACAAATAACTATTGTATAATATGAAAAATTTCAAATTGCATAGTTGTTTGCGGTAAGTAGGCATGGGCATAAATTAAATTATAGTTAGTTATATACTGTCACGGGGCCGTGAGCCGTTACAGTGAGACTGAAACTATGTACAGGACTCTAATACAGCGAAATTCAACACGCACTTGAACAGATACCTACTTGACCAGTATTCCTAGATAATTTACTTTGTGTACGGAACACCAAAAAACCTCAAAAATACAATCAATAAACTTCATAGAATTGGGATTATACAAGAGGGATTAGTTTAATACATAAGCCTATGGGATTACGTAGATTATACCTATTTTATTATCAGGTATAACTACATACTGATTCTTAATGTTTCGAAGTCCCCAATAGATGGCATTGGCATTGACTTTTTTAGTCTGTTACGCTTTTATAGACTCAGTAGCTTGGTATTCTGTGGTTGTAGCGAAAAATATGGCAACAGCCTCTGAGGCTCTGAGTGAAAACAGTCGTTTGCGAACCGAGGCATGTACCGGTCGGCGCACGACGTTGTGCGCTAGGAATGTGAAATAATAAAATACCGATTTCCGTTTTTCTCTCACAGACTCTATTTATATTTACATATTTTGTCTATCTACGCTCTACATATTAAAGTTTCCACATACCTTATTTATGAGAACGTGATTTTAAAGCAGTTTTGCAATGGATTTAACGGGTGAGTTTCATATTATAGCCGACCCAGTTGAAATTGTATTGACTTTGTTTATTTTTGACTCTATTATGTAGAAAGCGTAAATAGCATGTCGTCAAAGTGATCGCCAACACACAGTGCAGTTTTTAGTTTAATGTTCTAAAAAAATACTTTCACTTGTAACTATTTCCGTCGTTGGTTTTTGTACAACATTGTACCTAGTTAGTTTATAAAAACACATACCTGAGCCTATTCTTATATCAATTATAATTTAAAACCATTTGAACCCATGTAAAATATATATTAGTACTAGCTGATGCCGGCGACTCCGTCCGCGTGGAGGTATGAAAAATAGATAGTAGCCGATTCTCAGATTTACTGAATATGCATATTAAATTTCATAAAAATCGGTCAAGCCGTTTTGGAGGAGTATGGTAACTAACATTGTGACACGAGAATTTTATATATATAAGATATTTTACAAAGTATGTAAAATATATTACACTAGCTGATGCCCGCGACTTCGTCCGCGTGGTTTAAGTTTTTTGTTATTCCCGCGGGAACTCCCTAATTTTCCGGGATAAAAAGTAGCCTATGTCACTCTCCAGGTCCTCAACTATACCCATGCCAAAAATCACGTTAATCCGTTGCTCCGTTGCAGCGTGATTGAAGGACAAACCAACAAACCAACAAACAAAGTGACTTTCGCATTTATAATATTAGTATGATAGTAGGTACATAGGTATATTTAAGTACTAAAATAAGTAAGTAGTTATTTTTACAAAGGTTTAAATTGTTATAACTTAGGAATCCTGACAAATATTCTTTTGCCATTGTGAGTTTGTTTGTTACGCTTTCACGGCCCATCTGTTCAACCGACATACTTTGATGAATTTGGTACAGACATAGGTTGTGTGATGTGTCCGGGAGACGGGTGAAGGACATGCTGCTTTGAATCCCGGAAAATGAAGGAGTTCCGGAGTCGCCGGTATCAGCTAGTAATAAAATATAAATTAATTATAATATTTGATGTAAAAATATTAAGCAAATTTTGTAAGTATAACAAAGAATTTTAAATTAAAATAGGCTAGTTACTTATATGTATTTACCTATACCTAACCTTCTTTATTTCATTGGCAATTAATTTTCCAAATTTTTGCCTATTCGCGATTTAGTCTGTGTGGTAGGTATAAGTTTTTTTTTTATTCTCACAGGAACTCCTTAATTGTCCTGGATAAAAGTTAAGCATGTCCTCAACTAAGCCTATGCAAAATCACGTCGATCCGTTGTTATATTGCGGAGTGATTGAATAGTCAGAGATCCGGAAATTCCTAGGCACGACCTTCACCGAGCTGTATAATAGATGAAACCTACTTTTTATTTTTATTTAATAATAATAGATAAATACGCCTAAAATAGGCTGCCTATCAAAATCCGGTCCAGGCTATTTCTATTTTAAATATTGGATAGAATCAGGCGTTACTTTGCGGAAGTTCATGATTCAGCAAGAAAAGAATACAATTATTTTGCTATAATCCGCCAACAGAAAAAAAATTCTGTATGGTCAAGCATGCAGTTACAAGAGAAGCACCGTTTACCTTCCCAACCAAGCAAGAAAGGTCGACATCTCCTGAAGATGCTCCGGTGTCGGGGCGAAACGTGCGTCGAGCATAGTATAAAAGTCTTGTGTGGTGGTGCATGTGAGTGGTGGTGGCATTGCTTGCTTGGGAACTTAGCTTTCTTGCTTGGTTGGGAAGGTAAACGGTGCTTCTCTTGTAACTGCATGCTTGACCATACAGAATTTTTTTTCTGTTGGCGGATTATAGCAAAATAATTGTATTCTTTTCTTGCTATTTCTATTTTTTTTTTTTGACAAGTTTATTGTAGCCAATGCTATCCCATCGCGTTTGTTATAAAATTATCTACCTATATACTTTGATACATAACTCAAGCGGTTCCGATCCGAACAATTACCATCTTGTTAGTTATTAGAGAGTAAACCTGCTTAAATATGGTCCATATTGTGTGAGTTACCAAACTATGAACGAAGAGATCGATGAACCTAACGTGAATATCTATGTAGGTACATGAGTAGGTAAATAATTATGTTATTTTCGTTTACTTTATCAATCTTACCGATTCATTATGTTTTAGCAAATAATGTATTGAATTATAATTTCTTAGTATCTAATCAAGTAATCACGAGTTAATCGCAAATATATTTTTGAAGACCTTCCCGTGGTCGTAGAAATGTAAGGTTCCGGATACGATTCTTGGACAGTGGGTTTTTTTTTAAATTTTTAATGTGGCTCTCGATTGGAGCTTTAGCTGTTAGCTACTATGCTACCAACTACAAATCCGTTCTGCACGGCGCCAAGCGATGCTCTGATGCTGATGCCGCTTAGAAACTAGGTAGGTATTTGATGATCAAATGATCAAACCCATCTATTAGATAAATTTATCCACCACCACCACCACTACAGCCCATTAACGTCCCACTGCTGGGCACAGGCCTCCACTCTCATAGGAGAGAGGGAATTAGAGCTTAGACGCACCACGCTGCTCCAATGCGGGTTGGTGGGCTTTAACGACTATTATCATGTTAGTGATAATAACCCGCGACGGCTTAACGTACTCTCCGAGGCACGGCGGTTAAACACCGCGAACTTCCTTACTCCGGGCTAGTACCTACTGAGAATTTCTAGTCAGAAAACCCAATATACTCAATTATGGCCCGACCCGGGACTCGAACCCGCAGTCGGCCGCAGTCGAACATGCCAATTGCCAACCACTAGACCAACGAGGCAGTCGCTTAAATTTAATTTATCGCTTATATAATACTAGTGGTTCGCCCCGAACTGAGACCTCGCGGCGCCATCTATTGACATCATTGTGAAGTTCTGTTGTAAATACTAAGGCCCATTAAAAATTAAATAATTTCGTTTCCATATAATATTTATCTAATTTTAGTATTTGTTGTTCAAGCACAGGATATAATTCAAATAATTGATCAAGTTTCAGGCTCAGCATTTCAGAAAATTTTGAGTTCTGAGGTCAACTTTGGACGTTAAAAAATCTCCACTTTGAAAGCCCCCCATTTGGTCAATTTTAGGGGAAAAATTAAAAGAAAAATATTATTGGACCCTATTCCTAATTATCTTTAAATGATGTACCGCAACCCTATGTAACGCTATAAAAATATTTTTTCTTCATATTCGCTTCTATGAGAGCCCCCCTGAAATAAAGATTTTTATTACTGTTTAAGCCATATTCGGTTGGAGGCCGTCGGTTTATATACATAATATTTAAATTAAGTAATTATGTACAGTAATTCAGAAGTTATAAGGCTCTGACAGACGGACGGACGGACGGACGGACGGACGGACGGACGGACGGACGGACGGCCAAGTGCAAATTCACTCAAGTAGACTCAGAGACCTTCGCTTCGCTCGGTCAAATAAAGTCAACATGATGGTCACATCAAAAATTGAGGTACCATCATGTTAACTGTCAGAGCCATAGAGGTAATATAGTAGCTAAGAGCCTTCAAAGTTCTAGGTTAAGTCGCTTACTAAAGTATTTTTATCTACACACCCAAGGGTGAGATCGCAGTCAAACGTAGTCAATTTATCAGCGAATAAATACTAAAGTGAAACTTATCACCCACATTTTCATTAAGAAACTACCAGAGTTGCTGAGTTCTTAGAAACATCAATCAAAAAAATGTTTAGTGTAGATTTAACTAATTTAATCACTAGAATTAGAATTAGAATAGAGTCCATACAATTACCTATTGTCATTAAATAAGTTTAGGTAATCACCTCTAAACTTTTTATATCTCTTTCGAACAATTCCTTATTTGTTAATAAAAACTATAGTTTTTGTTAGAGCTTCGTATTTATCCAAATATATGAAGTACGTATGTGTAAAATAAAAACCGGCCAAGTGCGAGACGGACTCGCGCACCGAGGGTTCCGTACAAACCTGTAGTAAGTTTTAAATTAAATGTTTTTTTTTTAATATTTGAGTTGATTGAATGAAAGGTAAATTGCGGTTTACGATATATGACGTATTAAAAAAAAACTACTTACTAGATCTCGTTCAAACCAATTTTCGGTGGAAGTTTGCATGGTAATGTACATCATATATTTTTTTTAGTTTTATCATTCTCTTATTTTAGAAGTTACGGGGGGGGGACACACATTTTACCACTTTGGAAGTGTCTCTCGCGCAAACTATTCAATTTAGAAAAAAATGATATTACAAACCTCAATATCATTTTTGAAGACCTATCCATAGATACCCAACACCTATGGGTTAGATGAAAAAAAAATTTTCTTCATACAGTTCTAAGTATGGGGAACCCCCAAAATTTATTGTTTGTTTCTATTTTTGTAAGAAAATCTTAATGCGGTTCACAGAATACATCTACTTACCAAGTTTCAACAGTATAGTTCTTATAGTTTCGGAAAAAAGTGGCTGTGACATACGGACGGACAGACAGACAGACAGACAGACAGACAGACAGACAGACAGACAGACAGACAGACAGACAGACATGACGAATCTATAAGGGTTCCGTTTTTGCCAAATTTGGCTACGGAACCCTAAAAAAGGTGACTCACTGACTGATCTATCAATGCACAGCTCTAACCATTGGACAAATTGGGCTGAAATTTGCATAAAGAAAGCTATTATGCGTTAGACATCCGCTAAGAAAGGATTTTTGAAAAATCAACCCCTAAGGGGTTAAAATAGGGGTTTGAATTTGAAATTTGTGTAAATATTTCAAGTCACGGGCAAAAGCTAGTATATTATAAGTATTATATGTACATATATAGTAAATGATGGAATTACGATTGATTTGTTTTATTATCTATCAAATAAACTATTAATTTAATAATTTTATCTTCTGCGTAATTTGCTTACGTGTCTATGCGATAATTAATTACATAATCAAATATATCTTTAGTTAGATAAGTATATAAATAAAAAAAATAATTTTCTAAAGCAAAAGTAAGTTAAACCAGGCAAAATATCTCAGCTCAAAAACCTGCAGGGCGACCGCGTAGGTATCTTTTGCATCAATCATTGATGCATCGCAATCACCTCCGATTGGCTGAATTTATGGTATTCTTGCTGCGTCAATCGATTTCGTCCAATAGTGGAAGAGTGTTAACCAATCGTAGGCAACGACCTCAATTTACATAGACGGGCCCTGTCAAACAAATAATGTGGGCGTATTTTTAGCAACGCCATCAACGCCATCTTGTATGAAAAGCGGGAACTTACTTGCCACATCTTGAATGAAAGCTTGAAAACGTATGACTCGGTCATAGATAATAATATAGGTTATATCCATAGAATCCGTAAGGCCAGTTAGTAAAAAAAAATATCATACAGTTTGCCGCGGAAATTAAATGATTGCGTAACGGATAAAAATATTAAATAGGAAGATTAAATAACGTTTTTTTGGATATTTATAATTGTGAATTGAAACACTTAACTTAAAATAAAAATTATACAGTGCCAAACTAATAAGACTTTAGATGTTAACTTATGAATAACAAATTATCTACACGACGAGCGACCGTGACTACGCTACGATGGGGACAAAGACAGGTTAGGAATGCGCTCTCAAAGTCGGGCGCCCGACCCTTTTCTATGAAAGGGCCCATCTAGTACCTACCTACATACATATCGATGATCAGAGGTGATTGCGATGTATCAATGATTGATACAAAAGATACGCGGTCGCCCTGCAGACAACGACCTCAATTAACATAGACGGGCCCTGTCAAACAAAGAATGTGGGCGTATTTTTAGCAACGCTATCAACGCCATCTAGTCTGAAAAGCGGGAACTTGCTTGCAACATCTTGAATGAAAGCTTGAAAACGTATGACTCGGTCATAGATAATATAGGCCATAGCCATAGAAGCCGTAAGGGCAGTTTGTAAAAAAAAAATATCATACCTACAGTTTGCCGCGAAAATTAAATGATTGCGTAATGGATAAAAATATTAAATAGGAAGATTAAATAACGTTTTTTTGGAAATGTATAATTGTGACGTGAAACACTTACCTACCTTAAAATAAAAATTGTACAGTGCCAAACTAATAAGACTTTAGATATTAACCTAAGAATAACAAATTATCTACACGACGAGCGACCGTGACAGCGCTACGATGGGGACAAAGCCAGGTTAGGAACGCGCTCTCATAGTCGGTCGCCCGACCTTTTTCTATGAAAGGGCCCATCTAGTACCTACATATATATCGATGCCTGCAGATGATTTTACAAAGAGAATAGATATCTATTATTTATATGAAAAAAGAAACCTACTTATGGGTAAGTAATTAATTAACTCGCATGGTATGCTGGTGTAAAACTCCAATAAATTCTAATAAGTAGGTTGACTTGACTGGAAGATATCGCTTCAAAGCGATAGCTGACCGCCAATTGTACCGACTTTTATTCTAGGGCTTTTTTATGATTATTTCTGTTTTGGTGTACATTAAAAAATAGTCTATGCATTTATTCAATAATAATCAATATTAAAAAATTAAAAAAATCATAGACGTTAACAGGAACTTTATTGGATTTCTAAAATGTAGAGTACAATATATATATATAATATAATAAAATATATATACATAAATAAAATATATGACGGCGCAAATGGAGTGAGGCATGACATTCGCTGATATCATAGACAATTAACAGACGTCGGACAAGAGTGATGTTTTTAGGGTTCCGTACCAAAATGGTAAAATGGAACCCATAAGGTGCGACTTTCTCCGTCTGTCTGTCCGTCTGTCCGTCTGTCCGTCCGTCACACTCGATTATTTCAGTAACTACCGAAGCTATCGACATGAAATTTGGAATAGTTGTGTATATTAGTGGCCCAAAGACACTGGAATTAAATAAAATTGGAAATTATTTTTGTTCTTATTTAAAAAGGGGGAAAAATCTGAGGGTTGAAATTTAAAAGTGAGATAACTGTACTGTGTGGGGTATCATATGAAAGGGTTTATTTTGTACATTCTAAAACAGATTTTTAATTATTTTTAGTTATGATAGTTTTTGATTTATCGGGGAAAATGTCTAAAAAAATACCGTTCCCCCCCCCCCCCCTTATCTCCGGAGTTTACCAATCGAAAAATTTGAAATAATTATGGTCAATAGGAATTTACGTATACTTTACAGGAAAACTATAGCCAATGCTCTAACTAGCATAGTTTTTTTGATATTAACAATAAACCTCTACAAACAAAGTTAGTCTTGCGGTTCATTAACAAAGGTAATTATTTATTAATAATGGTACGGAACCCTTCGTGCGCGAGTCCGACTCGCACTTGCCCGGTTTTTTTTAAAAAGTTGTCACTCTGACGGAGCGTCGCATTGGTGGTAGCGTGGCGGGAAACCCAACTTTTGCCGCCGGCGCACCGCTTTCACGACGAGTCGTTTTATCGGGCGCAATTCTAATTCTTTATTTAATTGTAATAATAATAATTTTTTTTTTGAACTCTGAAACCTATCATTCTTATTACCGCTTTCGGACTGTATAATAATAATAATTAATGTAAAATAAACTGTAGTGTAGGCCATAGCGTAGGCGCTGCGCAACTATGTAATTGTGTGTAAGGAATAATAAAAGCTATTTTATTTATTTTTATTTTATTTAATAATAATAATTATAGTAATTTTATAAGTTGTGGCTAAATTTAATAGTTTGGGTTTAGTGGATTGGATAAGCCATGGATACCGACGAGAGCCGTCCTGTGCCTATATATAAGTATTTGCATACGCTACAGCTACACTATGACAGAATAGGTACGAGATAAGTACTGGAGATACTCTGGGTCTAGGTATATTCATTGACACGTTGAGTTCATTGACATTGGCAAGTAATAAGCATAATATACGAACGGATGGCCGTGGATGCTATAGGTATATAGGCGCTAATAATAGGGTCTACATATTGTTTTGAACTCTCTCCCTTTTATTGAGGGCCACCGCCCACGTCACACTTTTTGTAGTTCCGATAATTTGCCGACTTTTATCACTCGATTTTGTCTCCGAAGTCCGAACCTTTCATTTTCCACCGACAATCGGATCGGCCGAAATGCACCGATTTTGTTGTTGAACGACTTTAGTAGGAGGTGTGCGTTTCACTATTGCGAGTTGCGACCTGTGTTTTTTTTTTTAAATTTAACAGACAGGGACAAACGGACAGACAAACAGATACACTTTCACATTTATAATATTAATATGGACTTGAATAATCTACCACTATTATAAATGCGAAAGTAAGTAAGTATGTTCGTTAATTTATTAGTTTGTCCTTTAATCCAGCCGCAACAACAAACAACGTACATCGATATATATATGTAGGTACTAGATGGGCCCTTTCATAGAAAAGGGTCGGGCGTCCGACTTTGAGAGCGCGTTCCTAACCTGTCTTTGTCCCCATCGTAGCGTAGTCACGGTCGCTCGTCGTGTAGATAATTTGTTATTTTTAAGTTAACATCTAAATTCTTATTAGATTGGCACTGTACGATTTTTAATTTAAGGTTAGTGTTTCAATTCACAATTATAAATTCCCAAAAAAACGTTAATTTTAATAGTCCTATTTATGCAATCATTTAATTTCTGCGGCAAACTGTATATTTTTTTTTACTAAATGGCCTTACGGCTTCTATGGCTATGACCTATATTATCTATGACCGAGTCATACGCTTTCAAGCTTTCATTCAAGATGTTGCAAGCAAGTTCCCGCTTTTCGGACTAGATGGCGTTGCTAAAAATACGCCCACGACAGGGCCCGTCTATGTAAATTGAGGTCGTTGACAACGAACAAATTGTATCTAGATCCCTACAATTATAATAAGAACTTGTATTAGGTATATTATTATTTTGATTAGGAGCGCAAAAACCTTGTGGTAGATTGGTACCTACTTAATGCTGATTGGCGTAGTTAGAGTTACCTACTAACGTACTCTACCTGCAGTTTTAATTTTATGAATCTAGGTAAGTACTAGCTGATGCCCGCGACTTCGTCCGCGTGGATTGAGATTTTTGGTTTCTGCGGGAAATCTTTAATTTTCCGGATAAAAAGCAGCCTATGTGTTAGTCAATAAGTCAATAGTCAATATCATTTATTCAATATAGGTACACTGTAAGTACACTTATTGACGTGAAAAATTACTTACCTACTTAAAAAACATGATGGTGATAATCGGTTATTTCTGACTAGGTATAATTAATCTATCTCTGTGCCAAATCTCATCCAGATCCGTTCAACCGTTCTGGCAACAAACATCCATCCATTCATCCATATACATCCATCCATCTATCCAAACTTTCGCATTTATAAAATTAAGAGTATAGGTACATGTATCCTATAGATATGTCACATCTATTCTATACATATATGTATGGAATAGATGTGACCTATTAGTTTACTTTTAATCAAGAATATTATTAATACCTATTTAATTTATACACCAAAAAGGCAACCGCTGATTTTCATGCTGGTTCTTCACGGTGAGTATGGCATTAGAAACCAGTGGTAGATTCACTTAACGAATCGAACGTGTAAAAGATTATTTGAATAAATATTTTTTGACCTTGACTTGACTAAATTTGTAAGTAGGTATACCTATAAGTAGGTTTAAAGTTCAAGTTTCATTCCAGTGAACGAGTTCATTGAGAATCTTCTCAGCGATGAAGCATTCGAGCAACCATCCGACAGCAAGAAACCCGAAGATCTAGAAATGAGAATACCAGAATGGTACGATGAAAAACAATACAATAAGTAAGTACTTACCTAAACCTTTAAATTTACCTAGTGAACTAACTTAATAATACCTAATTCATCTATACTAATATTATAAATGCGAAAGTTTGGATGGATGGATGTATGGATGGATGTTTGGTACTCAATCACGCCAAAACGGTTGAACGGATCTGGATGAAATTTGGCACAGCGACAGATTATAGTCTGGAATAGCACATAGTCATAGGAATAGCAATACCTACTTAGTCTTTTTATCTCGGAAAACGAAAGAGTTCCCGAAGAGAACCAAAAAACCTCAAGCCACGCGGACGAAGTCGCGGGCATCATCTAGTTTTTTTTGTAAAGACGTGATAAGGATAACGCGTTAGATAGTAAACGGAAAATCTGCAATCTAACTATACCTACATAATATAATTAACTAATATTATGCTCGCGACTTCGGCCGCGTGATAAGGGTTTTTTTATTCTCGCGGGAACTCTTTAGTTTTCCGGGGTAAAAAGTAGCCTATGTGTGCCCACGGATACAACCTATCGCTGTACCAAATTTTATCAAAATCGGTTGAACAGATGGGCCGTGAAAGCGTTGCAGACAGACTCACAGACAGACAGACAGATAGACAGACAGACACACTTTCGCAAATATAATATTAGGGATATAATTAAACGGTATCTGGACTTTGAAAATCTTAACTGGACGAATTACTTTTTATTAAAAAGTTGTCGCATAAAACATTTAGTAAAGGCCTCAACACACACAAGGAGTGTATCAACTATCAACTATGACATAACTATAGTTATCTGCAGTTCACTCTGGTTACGCTTGCAAACTTGAATAGATAAATAGGTATTCTAATCTGAAGGTTACTAAAGGAAAAAACTAAACTTGATAACATAAACAAGTTTATGATACGCGGCATGGACGTAATAAAAAAAAGGTGTTCATTCATAATAAGCAAAACATAGACCTATTATTACATACTACTTAGATGATGCCCGCGACTTCGTCCGCGTGGATTATGTTTTTTGATTTCCGCAGGAACTCTTTCATTTACCGGGATAAAAAATAGCCTATCATAGGCTGCCTATGTCCTTCCCCGTGATACAAAAATATAGCTGTACCAAATTCCATTAAAATCGATTGAACAGATGGACCGTGAAAGCGTAGCAGACAGACAAACAGTCAGACACACACTTTTGCATTTATAATATTAGTATGGATTTACAAATCCATTACGAAAATCTTCTTCTAAAAGGAAAGGCCTACTTTTTATCCCGGAAAATTAAGGAGTTCCCGCCGGAATTAAAAAACCTTAATCCACGCGGACGAAGTCGCGGGCATCATTTCTAGTGATTTATAATTCGGAATCATCATCATCACCACATCACTTCGCACGAGTCTCTTCTCCTTATGAAAAAGGTGCCCACAGGCACCACGCCGGCCTAAATGCAGATTTTAATTCATTCCTTAAAATAATCATAATATTTGCAGGGCGCGACGCTTTTACTGGTACAATTGCTTCCAAATGACGCAATCGATGCTGCTGGGCCTAGTCGCAGTGCTCGCGATTCCCTCCATACTACGAGTGCTGGTCAGCTCTCGTCGCTCCAACTCTACATACACGGCATACAGACGATATCTGTCTACATTACTACATACGGTCTCGTGGTTCGAGAACGACCTGACGCCAGGCAGCATGTATGTAGCTGTGTTTAAACTTTAAATTTATTTGATAGTAAAATTAATACTTATCTCTTATCGACGACGATTTAGATATAGGTACAATAACAAGTAAATGATACAATTTACATAGGTACTAAAATTCTACATCGATAACAATTTACCACATACTATGACATACATTATTATCAACTATTATGTAAGGTACATAATATTATATTAATTATAATTATGTATAATATCAACCAAGCTGATTAATACATAATTAGATGATGCCCGCGACTTCATCCGCGTGTTCATCATCATCATTGATGTTTTATTCCCGCGGGAACAGGTTAATTTTCACGGATAGAAAGATTTCCCCGGGATGCAACGTACCAAATTTCATCAGAGTCGGTTGAAAATATAGGCCGAGAAAGCGTAGCTGACTGACAGACACACTTTCACATTATAATTTAAAGTTAATACATGTTAGATATAAGAATGGATACCTACCATCGCGTACATTGTACATAGGTACCTATACTTAATGCAACATAACGCCAAACTTCTTGACTGCTCTGAGATGCAGGTGATTGTAGTAAAAAAGTTCCCCACCGTTACAGGCACAAAAAATTATTTTATAAAATTTTAGCTTCGCCTTTCATTTCATAGTTTATTCTATTCAACACTGTAGTACCATTCTAATTAAATACCTAATTATAGATCAATGGCATTGTAAGAATTATAAGCGTCTTGTACTATTTTGTAAAAATGAAACCATTTTTATCCATATCAGATCGTGGAAATCTCTGATGACAGTCCGCGCTCGTCACGTCAAAGCCAGCCTTGCGGCCAACCTGAAAGGCCAGGGTATTGTGTCTCAGCGAGACCTGGCTTTAACTCAGTTCGGCTTTATTGGCTTTGCCGTCCTCAAACCAGACAAGTTTGGGATACAAGAGAATGAGGAAGGAGATTGGGAGGCGTACAACCATTTCTGGAGAGTCATTGGACATGCCATCGGATTGGAAGACAGGTGAAATACATTTCAAGTTACGTAGTAGGAAGCCTTCTTTTCCTAAGGTCTATCGTGTACAAAAATTTATTGTCATTCTAGGTACTTCACACTACGACGTTGATAACGTTCGTTGAAGCTCAAATTGGACTAATTATCTTATTAAAGCTCCTTGAGATATTAGAAAATGTGAGGTACCTATTCGCCTTTCATCAATAAGTCTATAAGTATAACCCAAGTTATCTATCTATCTTCTATCTATATTCTATCTTCTATTCTATCTTCTCTATATATATAAAAGCGAAAAACCACTCATTCACTGATTGCTTCTATGATGTAGATGCCAGCTAAGAAAGGGTTTTGAGAAAATCCATCCCTAAGAGGCTAAAATGGGGGTTGGAAGTTTGTATGAAAGTCCTATGTTTTTGAAGTTAGAGACATGAAAATTGTCAATTGTCAATTGTCAATTGTCAATTGTCGTTATTAGTTAATAAATAATAAGCACCTGTTTAAGCAATTTTACGAAAATATACCCCAATAGGGGTGAAATGGGGGTTGGAAGCTTAGATAAGGGTTCAAAGTTTTTGAAGTTAGAGACTTGAAAATCGGGATTTAGGTTATTAGTTTTAAGTTATAATAAAGTGTATAAGCAATTTTAGGAAAATGTTTCCCACAGAGGGTGAAATGGGGGTTGTAAGTTTGTATGAAAGTCCTATGTTTTTGAAGTTAGAGACTTGAAAATCGGGATTTAAGTTAATAGCTTTAATTAATTAATAACCTGTTTAAGCAATTTTACGAAAATCCATCCCAAAAGGGGTGAAATGGGGGTGAAAGCTTACAATTTCTATTCAAAATTCAAATGTTTTTTATTCAAATAGACTTTTTACAAGTGCTTATGAATAGACAAATGAATCTACCACTCCTATCTTCATAGATAGGAGTGGTAGATTCCTTGAGTAGTTCCTTGAGTGAGTGAGGAGGTATAGATTTTGAAGTATAGACCTGAAAATCAGCATTTAAGATATTAGTTTTAAATAATAAAAAAACCTGAATAAGCTATATAAAGCCTCTATAGTCCTCTATAGACCTCTAGTAGTCTTATATAAGTGTATAACCTAATGCTATTAGGATAATAAAAATAGGTTTATCTCTTTTCCTCTTATGATTACTGTCAGTCGAGAGAACGGATAGATTGCTAACTGTAATAGGATGACAGTTAGCATTCATAGCATCTGGAATTGATAGTAACTTCCATATTATTAGACTTGTCTGGCATTAATAGATCGATCAGGCGACCGGTTTGGGCCGCCATTGGTAGTCATACTATAGTATTGGTTTTAAACTACTCCTTTAATTAGTCAGGTAGGTACTAAGTAGTTTGCTTGTCACCAGGTATAACATATGCCGAAGGAACATCGAAGAGACTCGGGAAGTGTGTCAGATTCTCATGCGTCGAGTCTTCACGCCATGCTTAGAAAACGTGCCTGAATACTTCGAGCACATGGCCCGGGTGCTGCTAGACGGTCTGTGGTGCGTCAACCCGACCATCTACCTCGACTCCGTCATATACTGGGCCAAGTACTTGGGTGATGTACCCGGATTCGTCTATACTGAGGCGGACAGGCTGAACTTGCAAGATAGGATAAGGGAACAGTTGAAAGGAAAATCAGAAGACATTGGTAAGTGATTACTGAGTAAAATCACGAAACACAATCTTAACCTATCGCTGGCCCTCAGGTTAGATAAAGATAGTCTTAGGTTTTGGCCTCAGTTTACACCGTCAGCCAAGTGCGGATGCAACCTCAGGTTTCTTTACGAGGTTTTCCTTTGCCGCTAAAGTGGTAACTGATAAGAAACCTACGCTTTAAAGACTTCAAGGGATTTTATATATGTGTCAAAATTACTAAACAGAGTTTATAGAAGTCTTCATCAGTCCCATGCACCAAGCTAGCGTTAGCCTTTAATTCCTACTCCGATTATTGAATTGTGTGATAACTGATATCTGATAACAATAATAGGTATGATAATACACTGCGACTCTATTGAGTCTACACAAATCTTTGCTCCGGCAGATTCATGTCGAGTTAAAACGAGAAAGATTAATGTCATTTCAACTCTAACAAATTACGACTCCATAGATCGCAGCCTAAGCTAGTGGCTAGTAGTGTTATTTTATTTTAAAATACTTTTTCCAGGTGTGGAAGCCACCAGCCTTATATCGAAGGCTCCGTTCGATCTGCCCAACACACCGCGTTTGCTCTACCTCCACGACTATGATAGATTAGAGACAGTGCCGCCCTTCAAGAGACTTACTTTCGTAGCGAAATACAAACTAGCGCTCTACACGACAATCTCCAAACTGTACACATCGTATTTAGGCCGCCTATATTTCAATATGCATTTCCGATTCAGTTTACTCTTGATGAAGTATCTCCCGTACATGGCTTTCTTTAGATTCGGTGTGTTAAAGTCGTATGTGAGAATCTTTGTGGAAGATCCGCTGGACAACGAGGAGCCTAAACCCAACTCTTATTACTATCAGCATGAGAAACCGCCCCCGTTATACAAAGAACTGTTGTCTCTAATATGGTGATGTAAAGTGACGTAAAAAAAACTATTTCATACTATTTCATATATTTCATGCGCGCGTCACGCACACTAAATGCGAAATAATGTGTATTAGGTATATTGTGGCAATAACGGTTTGTGATAATTCTAAGAGATTCCTAACTGATAGACCCGTAGTAACTACCTTAGCTGGAAGACCAATACAATAAAATGTACTCTGCGTTTAATCGCCCACGTGGATTTAAGTTTTCCAAAATCTCGTGGAAACTTTGATTTTTCGCGATGAAAAGAGGCCTATGTCACTCTCCAGATCGTTAAGAATATCATCACCACGCTTGCGGGGAAAGCATGGAAGAGGCTTGCCCAACATCGGGAAGAGTGGCCTTTTTTTTTTTGCTGGAAAAATGCATATACGCATCCCGCACAGGGCGGGTACGTGGGACTCACAGATGGAAGCAGAATACCCACTAAAAAACCAGCAGCACAGTCCGCGTCTAGAAAGAGAGGTCTCAGCATCCCAAGACATAATATTGGATTCGACTGAGACGTCGCGACGCTGAACCGACCATAGGGTTCTAGACACCCATACTAAGGCGGGAGAAGGTGAGCGAAGCGTCGCTTTCTTCCCCCCTGTCGTCTCCTGCGGATCAGTGGAGCATTAGTATCCAGCTCTCGTTCCCGTTCCGCAGGGAAGAGTGGCCTATGTCCAACAATGGATGAGAAAAGGCTCATAAAGAAGAGAAAGAAGAAGAGAATAATTTACTATGTTATAATGTGTACATATTGAATCCTTAGCTACGTCCATTGCACGGTGCGATTCGCACTGTAGGTTTTGTCAGACGCAATATTTTCGGTTCGCAACGCACATGTCGCGTCTTTTTTTCTGCTGGCCGCTACAGCGTCACCGCGTCGTTGGGCGAGCGCTAGCCGTCGTCAAGAAATAATGAAAAGTACGAAAAGTAGGTTAATGCTGACGGAGCAAAATGTGCGGTTGGACTGTAAACCGTACATGCTCACAGGGCAGAGGAAAGGTGATCAACGGGAAAGTGATAAGCAATTTACAAATTGAAGCGAGATGATTGATGCTACATGAATGCTTATAAATTACAAATCACTTATTTTAATGCTATGCTAAAATTTGCTGTGCTACAAAAATTAACTTAATGATATAAAATGTAAAAATATGTACGAGTATTAATCGTATAAAGTGTATACGTGCTGAAGCCTGAAATGCTGAATGATGATGTGATCTCCGAATTCGCGTTCGCTGCTGGCTTGCTGGAGCTGGGGCGGACGCTGCCGCGGCTAATGGCTGCGGGCCTTCGCGGGGGCTTTATTCGCTGGGGCTCGGTCTGAAGTTGCTGAGGGCACGAGGTGGCGACTGACGGCTGGGGCGGACGTTGCCGCGGCTGGCGCCCCTGCGCCGGCGTTGACGCACGCACCGAAACACGTACACGGTGGTGATCTTCAGGCAGCCTGCTAAAACCACGTAGATGGCGACGTACTGGTGTAGGTACATCATGATAGGAGATGCCTTCTGCTAAGGCCTTCTCCGACTTCATTTGTTCTATCCGCTGTTTGATGTCCCGCAATTCCAAGGTCGTCTGATTGTGGTCGAACTGTGTGGTGATTATATCCAGGACCGGGACCGAGATGTTTATGATGTTGTTGATTGGCGGAACTTCTGGAATGAACAAGTCACCAGTAGCGTTTATAGTGTGTTGATAGTTTTTATGCTCAAAGACTGTCCCTTGAAAGAAAGTCTTGCCCTTGTATGAGGCAGTTTTGCCTCAATGCTATCACCCTCGCTTTTTCTACTTGCACTGCAGAAATGCGATCTTCGCATATAATTCTCCAGGTGCAATGTCCGCAACAGTAGAATAGGTATGAATTTGTCGTGCTCAATTCAATCCATTTGTTACGACACGGTGCTATGTTTGTAATGCACTTGTTGGTAATCGGATCCTTGTAGCATGAGTTGTCGTCGGATAAAAATTGATAAATCGGTTTTGGATGGGTCATATTAAGTGCACTGCTGTATGTCCATTTCCGATAGAGGTAGGTAGGTATTTCTACGTAAGTTGATTGTAACGTAATCCGATACAGGTATAACACTTATGGTTGTGATACAGTGATATTGACTTGCTGTGGAATAGCTATCATTCTGTATAGTTCATAGTTTTCTCGGTTAACGAGGGGGATCTTGATTTCGAATATTAGGAACTCCTTAGTGACTCTTGCTTTTACTCGTAACAAGTGATAATATTTTGGCCAAATCTGTTTGAATGTTATATTTTATTGGCAAGGCTAAGTCCTTTTTTAGCTGACCGGAAATTAAATTGAGCGTCTTCTGTAGTTGTTCAGGTGGTAATAAATGGATGCTGAACATTCCATGGTCGGTTATCGTATCCAGTAATGTATCCTTGTTGTATCGTAACTTGCTGATCATGTTGGTAGCTATTGAGAACGATATTGCAAGTTCGCTCATGACCTCTATGCTTTGCACCTCCTTGTTTAATTTGTTTGCGGCTCTTGATAAATTGTTCAAGTGTTGATTAATAATCTTATGCTGCTTGTTGATGGTATCTTCCGCTCGTTGTAACAGATTATGCTGGGCTTCTATAACAGACGTTTGGTTTTTCCACAAGAGCGCGAGGTGGTTTTGATTTGCTCGAATAAGCGTGATGTCCTTTTGGTTTGGTCTGGTTGGTCATGCTTCATTATTTATTTAATGTGAATTGAACTTGTTGCGCAACGCTGTCGCCGACGAGTCAGCGCATTCCATACCGTGGTGAGGTAAATAGCAACTAGGTGTCATATTACTAGTACACTCAGCCATATAATTTTGTGATTGATATGCGTCGATAAATGCTCGGTATGCTTGTGCTAATTTTGTTAATCTGCTCGACTTGCGTTCCAGGTTCTGAACTGTGCTGCTGGGAATTTCTCCTCCATATTATCATCAGTAAAGGGATATGTCACAACATATCGGCCGACTTCATTTCTAGTGTCTTTGTGTTACTGTTGACACTTCAGATCTTCTTGGGATATGGTTGTCGTTTGTGGAATGTCCTCCCCGGGCCAAACTTCAGAGCTGTGTTGCTTAAGAGGCGCTGTTTGCCGATCACCAATATTGTTTAGTACCTACCACGTTGCATTGGAATGTCTGCACATGGCCGCATAAAATCCAGCCGAAGCGTGTCTGTTGCGCAACTGGCTGGGTTTTTTCGTGCCTGAAGATACTTTCTTAAATAATGGTGGAGTAAACATCAGCTCCCAATAGTAGGTCCACGGGGCGACTGATGTGAAAATCTGGGTCCGCCAATTGAATGTTTTCCAAAAATGTGGTTTTGTGGATTTTGGAATGAATTATTCGGGAGATTGTTAATGAGGCTTCGCATTACGTATACATTGATACGTAATGTTTAGTCGTTGTGTATCGCCATGCACTTGATATTAATTACGCCCCGGCACGTGCTCTCCTTGGCGCCAATGCTGAATACGACACCTTTGCTTCTGTCGCGTGGCAATTTCAACATTTGTGCTGCATGCTCAGATATGAGTGATACTTGAGACCCTTGATCAATGAGGGCTCGTAATGTGATCAGACTATTGTCAGCTGCTTGAACTCTGATTAATGCTGTTGATAAAACTGTCTCTGATCTATCGTCTTGAGACACGTGACTGTTGCTGGTTGATTTATTGCTTTCATTGCTGCTATTTTGCGTTTTATAATTGGGGTAATAGGAAACCTGTACGAGCGTGTTATGCGATTTGATGGCCTCGGTGAACAGGTCCATCGTCGGCGTACACTTCTCTTTGTATGATTGAGTTTGAGACCACATTTTGATGTTGATGAGTCTCTTTATTTTCGTGTATTGAAACTTACATATGCTGTAATGCATTTTCCTGGAAATATCTTTCGTATCTTGCCTGCTATCGATTTCCCAGTGCAATGTGTCGATTGCTGTCCAGCGAGATTGTAAGAACTCGAGAGCGTCCTCCAATTCCCACGTCTCTTGGATGAGATCGACCTTGATGCTGTCCGCCGTTCTCGTAAATGCTTTGTAGTTACTGCACTGCTTACGAAGCATTTCTTCCATCTTGCTAGTAATTTCCTTCCTGAATGCTCGAAGACAGCAAAAAGATGTATGCTGATGGTATGGTGGTTGTCCTTCCGCTTGGTAATTCCGTGTCCCAAATGCGATATATGCCCCTTCTCAATCTAACCGGTGAAACCCGCTTGTGGGAGGCCGGCAGACCGATTCGCTACAACACAAAGACACACGAAAAACTTTGCGTGGAAGTACGTTGATCACTGGTTCTGCTGGATGGTTCGAAGGACCAAAAGCTTGATCCGTTAAATGATACAAATGATTGATATATGTTTTATTGCTAATTGATACTAAATTATAATTATAATTAAATGATAAATGATAAATGCTAATGATATTGAGGGGCACGCGTGTTGATCGCGATTATGATTTTTGCACACTGATTGATTGTTAGTTTTAATGTATAATGAAAAGTACGAAAAGTAGGTTAAAGCTGATGGAGCAAAATGTACGGTAGGACTGTGGACCGTACATAATGGCACCTCCTATGGGGTTCGTACCACGGCTTAGTATAACGTTTCGACGAATGGGAGGTCGTTTGGACTAGATTATACACTGAGAAAAATGAGGCACTATAAACTATTGTGCATGCACACTTTTTTCAACAATCGTGCCAGTATGTAAAGTTATTCTGCCGGGAGTGCACATAAAATTATGGTTCCGCCACAATTTTGTGACGTCACAACATTATTTGCAGCTCGCACTATATGATATAGGTCAAGACATCATAATGTATAACCCTAATGAAAGAAAATATATAGTGCACTGTTTAAAATACCTAATTGACGGCATTTTATATTATAATGCATTCATTATACTATTATGTGCTTTTGCATTTTACTTGTTGGTGCATACCAGGTTGTGCCCTATAATATATCGTGCCTGCCCATGATATTATTTGACTGCTGGAAGCATATTTTTATGTGCGTTTGCATATTACTTTTTCGTGTGTACCAGATCGTGCCCTATAATATATCGTGCCTGCCCATGTTATTATTTGCTGCTGGAAGCATATCTTTTTATGCGACTGCACTAAATGTTATAGTGATTTTTTAGCTGGGCATGATCCTTTTACGTGCCCTAGCATTTTTTCCGCACTATTTAATATCGTAATGGCATTGATATTTTTCAGGATTAGCACTAAATCTCTACACGGTGTTTCCGGACGATGAAATAAATGATACAGGTTGTTTTGGAACAACTTTCCGAAAACTTTAACAATGTCTTTAGACCATCATCCTGAACAACTTACAGCAAGAATTTTTTGTGCGAAAAAAAAAAAATTCTGCTCTCCATAAAATTTGGCACCTGATTCGTACAATTTGTATGGAGAGTGGATTTTTTTTTTCCGACAAAAATTATTGCTGTAAGTTGTTCAGGATGATGGTATGCTGAAGACATTGTTAAAGTTTTCGGAAAGCTGTCCCTTACACCCTGTACTTATAATAAAATTATGTGTTCGGAGAGGTATTTTGAGTCAGGCAGGATAAGTAGGATAGATAGGTGCAACCAAAAAAATTTGGTAGTTTTTTTACTCTACCTAAAAATACTAGTAAACGATTTGCATGGAAAGAGTAAAAAAACGTCCGATTTTTTGTTTGGCCTATCAATTTTGACTGAAGATACCTGTCCAAACACTAACCTGATTATTGTTATAATTTCATCGTTTGGAAACACCGTGCAAATATTTGTTACTAATCCTGATAAATAAGTACATTTACAGTGCAGGAAAAAATGTGCTGAAATTCATATAGGTAGTAATTAATCACACACAGAGAGGGTATGTAATTTTAAAAAAAACTTAAAATTATACAAACATTTATTTTCCATAAATATTAAATTACTCAAAGAATAGTTAATCCTAGCCTAGATTAAAATAATATTAACACACCTGGGAAACTTTTAAAAAGATAAACAGTCAATTTAGAACATAATATAAAACAATGCTAAATGCCAAGGTCTCCAGTCTGCACTAAGGGTTGCCATCTCAAAAATCAGTCAACTATGTATAGGACAAGAAACGTGAAAATCCCGGATTCCGGAGCTTAAAACCTTGACATTTGAACAAAGTATTTTAAGTTACTCAGTTTAAAATACAATTTTAAACTAAATTATATCTTAAAAACAAAAAAAACTTAAAAGTTACAAGGAACTATCAGCACGTTTCTTTAATGAAAACAAAATTGAATTAAATAAAAAAAATATGCTAATTTTTTACTTAAAATTGAAAATTTTACTCTATAACATCGAAAAAATCAAATTAACTTCTCTTAAACTTTTCTTAAAAAATATATTAATAATGTACTTTAAAACTTTCATGCCCGAATGCACTAGACTAAGGAAACACCTAAACCCTTGCCTAACAATTTAGGAAGCTCCTATCAAAAAACTGTTTTGCACAGCAATTTTTTGCTAGGAGCTTCTTTTTAGTGAATTCGGGCATAAGTCTTAATTTTTTTGATGATTAAACAGTGACTTAACACACAAAAGTACTTAAGTATTTAAATCTATACAAATGCCGAGTTTAAAAATCTACGAACCACACTCCGACTCCACGCAGTCTTGTCTGCCCTGCCCCTAGAGTGTTTTTTAAGCGCGAAGCCAGAAGCTCGCGTAGGAGGTCCTGAATGTCATTCAGGTCCTGAGCTTCATTCAGGGGCGACGAAGAGAGTCTTCTGGCGTAGCCGATTCTAATTAAGAAATTAACCTTTTCCACTACCTAAAACAAATGGTAAAGTACTTTAAAGTAGGTATAATTAATTAAAACGTATAAAAGTAAAACCTAACCTCAACATTAAAAAAAATTAATATCTCGGAAACTACTAAAATTCGCAACGTCTTACTTGGAGGGGGGGTATATCCCCTCCCTCCCCCCCCCCCTCCCCTTCCCCTGAATCAATCATCCCCCGTTTGATTTATGCGCAGCCCCCCGCTACCCACTTTCACCCGTGTGTAGAAACCGGTACAGGAGATCGTTGCGCCGCAACGAGCTGCTGAAACTTCAGGTCGGACTAGAAGTTTGGCGCGATCTATACCTATCTATAGAACCTAAGTACTTCTGGTTTTTTTTTCAACACTGACCACCAAGGCGTCTGACGAAACAAAAAAATAGGTCTAGGTACTTACTGGCAAAATGTTCTATTACATCGTCACTAAAGCCCCATTTTCTCAGTAGTTCTCCCATAGGATCCATTTTTCACACAAAATAGGTATTTTATTAAGTAATTAATAACACAATGAACAACACGGCATCACACCCTTACCCACGTCACGGAGGTCACAGAATGGTGTGATGTGATGTGATTTTGATTTGTTTGATTTTGATGTGACAGATTACCCCCCGCGGGCGTCTCACCTACCCTCCCCGTCACGGGACCCCCGCCGCCCGTACCGGAATCCCCCGATTCGCTGCATGCACGTTATGTTTATGTGCATACGCAACATATTTTTTAATGAATTTTTAAAATGCACGTAATGTTTATGTACATAGGCACCATACTTTTTAATGAATTTTCAAACATTTTTGTGCTGAGCAATATTTTTTCAACCTGGCAAGATTCTTTATCGTGAAATAATATCTATACGCACTGAATTTTATTGTTCCTCAGGATTGATGTACTTATTGTGCAAATAATCAGGAATGGCACTTTAAAATTAGCTGCGTAGTTTGAAATATAATAATGCATTGCATCGAATGCTATGGTGCAACTCTTTGAACCGTAATTTTCTATGCTAAAAACTATATTACATGGTGCATTTAAGACGTTACTATTTTTTTGTGCTTTGATCACTGTAAATTATAATACTTAATCCATAATTTTATTATGCATATAGTTCTTGCACGATAAAAGATAAGACATTTGAACATAATGTTTTGATGAGGTTTCCTGCACAATGAAGTTTAATGCCCTGCAGAATAATTATACATTCGTGTCACTATTTAAAGTATTGCGCACTGTTTTATTAGTGGTAAGAAGAGTATTTTACAATGTTTGCATAATATTTTATTACGTCGACTTCAATCCATTTTTCTCAGTGTACCGTATGCCCCCGAGGCCGTGGGTTAAACCACGACGGGTGACGTAAGAAATCGGGGACCTCGGTGACGTCGCGTCGCAAATCGCATGCTTTGCGTGTATCAGCTAATCAGTGAGACCTGCCTTGGTATATTATCCTACGACCCGCCTTCGCGTTGATTTCTCAGGCGACAAAGATTCAATCTAATTTCGGACCATCATAATACTTAGGTAAGTAGAAGTCTAGTAGCATCTACTTAAATATTGTCAAAGATTATTGTTATACTGAGTATTGATATACGAGTATTATTGTCAAAGATTATTAATAAACCGACTTACGCTTATGACCATTCTTAGGTAAACATAAATGAACCGATTCTTAAGGACCTTGTTCTTAGTTGATGTCGGTTTATTAATACGGGCCACAGATTATCTTGATATCTTTGGAAATAACTACGTTCATATTTCATCGTAGATTAGATTCGCTATGCATATTTAAATGCAAATCCTTTGTAGTGAATAAAATGAGAAATTGTTAGTCTTAGAAACAGTGTAAACGTTCTGTCACGTGACATCTTAGGTGCAACGTATACCTACGCAGTAGAGTGGAGCTGAAGCACAGGATTTTTCTGATTACAACGTCATCGTCGTTGTCAAAGTCGGCGTGATTCAGCTTTACTTTGGCATATTGTTGTGTATATTGAGAGAATACAAAACACAGGTGAGACTCAAATTAGAAGACACTAACCTAAATGAGACTGCGCAGCGCTTTGATTCACCATCGCTATGCTAAAGTAAATAAAGCTGAGTTTGAGCATTTAATAAGACGCAGCGCTCGAACCCGCTCCACTCCACCGATAGGTGTGCGTTTTGCCTTAAGCCTTTTATTCAAGTTTTAGCGATTTTCAAACAGTATTAGCATAAATCATTAAATTAAGTTCGTAATACAAAAAAAAATATTATTTCGGTAATGTTTAAATTTTTAAATAAAATTTACTAAAATCCACACTCGTGTTTTATTAAAATAATGTAAAAAATAATACACTAGTTAAGTATTCTCTTAACATTATTTATTTTATAAAGGATAAATTAATTCCATTTTCCTAAAAATCACTTAAAGAAGTCTTGGGCTTTTAGCCTCGTTCTCTTCACCACATTAATCTGCAATAAGTTATCTGTGATATTGTTGTTTTCTGTCAAATTAGTGCTATTGTTGACATTGCCAGAGCTTGATGGATGTGACGTCGAAGTTTTGGCGCAGTCTGACGGTTTGGGGGTTGCAACTAAGGGCGTTTTCTGTAGGGGGGTCCGTTTAGGTGTAGTGTGGGAGATTCCCATGTCGTTGGGAGTCAGCTTGAGTCTTGGAGATAGCAAATGTTTTGCCGCCAACTTCCTAGCTGCCGGCGACATGCTGGCCAGACGCTCGGTGTTCGTTCTGAAACTGTAAAGTGAAGGTTGGTTGTCATGTTGAACAAATAAAATTATAGGAAAACATTTAGTTACTTGAGCGTGAAATAAAGATACTAAAAAATAATAATTAGGTTGTCACCTGTAATACTATTCTTGCTTCCATGGCAGAAAGTAGCGCCCATAAACTTAGAATATACTACGCCAGTATATTACAAGTCTATCGAAGCGCCAAAATCTTTGTCTTGCAGCGAATTGACGATAATTTGATAATGTTTTAATTTAATGAATAATAAATATTTAAAATCGCCGCAATTAATCATAGATACAGAAAAAACATATCAGTTTTGCCACAGCCTATACGACATACAGTCGGTCCGTGGCAAGTTTAGATAAAGCAAGACCATGCGACCAGGACCATGCTTCCTTAAGGGCGAGATGAAAATGGACTAAGGCTGGCTTTCACTAGGCACGCAAGCTGAAGCGAATCGTCGAATCGCAATAATTCGATACCACTATCGCATTCGAACGAAACTGAAGGAACGAACAGGTGAAGTGCAGGAGGCGGTCACACTGCGTTGCGCCGACCGACGTGTATTTTATTTATGACAAGTTAAACAAGACAATAAGCAATCTATTAGAACTGAATTTCTAAGGGCCTGCGCCCATGGACGGCACGGGATTTCCATTTTTTTTTTTTTATCCACTACAAGTTAGCCCTTGACTGCGATCTCACCTGATGGTAAGTGATGATGCAGTCTAAGATGGTAGCGGGCTAACCTGTTAGGGGCATGGCAGTTATATTAAACCCATACCCCTATTCGGTTTCTACACGGCATCGTACCGGAACGCTAAATCGCTTGGCGGCACGTCTTTGCCGGTAGGGTGATAACTAGCCACGGCCGAAGCCTCCCACCAGGCCAGACCAGGGAAAATTCAGAAATTATAAATTCCCAAATTGACCCTGCCGGGGATCGAACCCGGGACCTCCGCACGTTAAGGCAACAGCGCTACACACTGCGCCACGGAGGTCGTTAAACGTGTCACGTGCCATGTGACGAATACAAGTATATTAATAGTAGGTATGACGATGAAATTATAACCAGCGCAGGCCCGTAAAGCCGGTCGTAAAATCGACCTTTGGTCGGCCACTGCCGCACGGTTTAAAGGCCGCAGGAAGGCCTTACGTCTTACTCTTGGCGTGTTGCCGGAGCGGAGCGCTTTCTAGCGCCCTATAACAGTGTAGAAGGAGTCAAGTACCTGTGTGAGGGTGTGTTGGCCCGCGGCGTGGTGGGTCTGCGGCGCTTGGCGCACTGCTCGGCGAGCTGCAGCGCAATGCGCTCCCGTGCTCCCCCCTCCAGCATGCGGTACGCGGCGCCCGCGCCCAGTCTGCGGGGAACAACTTTGCTTTTAGGCTACGTTCGCACTGCGAAAAACATTCGCGCGAATTTTACTCTCGCGATTTGTATTTCACGTACCGATTTCACCTACTCCGCACTTCGAATGCAGGGAGCGTCATACAACTCCATACAGCACAAAATATTCGCTCGAATACAATTCTTACCGCACCGCGTGAAATTTGTATCGAATCAGAGACTTTTTCGCGCGAGTTTTATTCGCAATTGACACAGCCAGACAGGTTTCGCATAATGCATATAATATTATAAATGCGAAAGTGTGTCTGTCTGTCTGCTACGCTTTCACGGCCCATCTGTTCAACCGGTTTTAATGAAATTTGGTACACGGATAGGTTGCATCCCGGGGAAGGACATAGGGTACTTTTTATCCCGGAAAATTCAAAGGTTCCCGCGGGAATCAAAAAAATTATCTGTTCAACCGATTTTAATGAAATTTGGTACAGGGGCAGGTTGTATCCCGGGGACGGACATAGGCTACTTTTTATCCCGGAAAATTTAAAGGTTCCCGTGGGAATCGAAGAAAATTGGTCCACGCGGACGAAGTTGCGGGAATCGTCTAGTTTATAATATTAGGGAAGTACGGAAGTTGTTTGGTATTTAAACTACCATTCCCTGTGTGAGGCCCTCACGCACGCTACAAAGTGATTATTAAACAGTAAACTCACGCCGGCAGCGGCGTGTCCCCGCCGTCGAGCCGGAAGGGCGTGCCCTCGATCTCGCCCCACGTCATGAGCGGCGAGCTGTCGGGCCCGGCGCCCGGCCGCGGCGACGGCGTGCCCACGGGCGCGTACTCCGCCCCACCCTTCTCGCACGTTATGCTAACCCCATCCACACCTATCTTGCCTTTAATACTCGCATCCTGGAAACGAAATTGTATTATTATCAATCTTAGACTCAAAACATGAAGCACAGATCGTAAAACAAAACAAGTTGAATAATTTTTTTTTCATACCACCATCTCGGAAAGAGTATTTTTACTCTTCGATATCTGAATGCAAAAGCCGTTGTTATCCTCTTAAGGATAAAGTAAATTGAATTTAGAACATCGTGTGCACGTTAGTAAATATCACTTGTCTATGAAGTTTGTGAATTCAAAACATCATTAAAACCTATTTACTTCTACCTCTATGTTCACTCTTGTATAACAAATAACTATTAACATTTTGTACCATTGGTTCACCTGAGGGCCTAGAGGTTTTGTGTTACAATCCTAGGAAGTACAGGTTAGCTTCCTGTTTACAATAGTAATATTTCAGTACAAAGTAGTTATTCAATATCGCGTTTCTTTTTTCCTTTATTAGTATCTAGATAGAAATTTGTATGTAATAAGATCATTGTCTACAAAACCATTGAAATGCAATATCAATTTTTTTTTTAATCCACTACAAGTTAGTCCTTGACTGCGATCTCACCTGATGGTAAGTGATGATGCAGTCTAAGATGGTAGCGGGCTAACCTGTTAGGGGCATGGCAGTTATATCAAACCCATACCCCTATTCGGTTTCTACACGGCATCGTACCGGAACGCTAAATCGCTTGGCGGCACGTCTTTGCCGGTAGGGTGGTAACTAGCCACGGCCGAAGCCTCCCACCAGGCCAGACCAGGGAAATTCAGGAAACTAAACCCTGCCGGGGATCGAACCCGGGACCTCCGCACGTTAAGGCAACAGCGCTCAACACTGTGCCACGGAGGTTGTCAAAATTATAGAATGTAATGCAGCTAAGACATACTAACTTGACTCCTGGCCAAAGCGCTGATAGTCTCCTTATTCTTCGCGTAATCGAACGGTTGTGTACGCAGGCGAGTGTTATGATGTTGAAGCTCGGGTTTCGGGGTCGTGGGCTGCGCCGCGCCGTCCGGCACGTACATTATGAAGTTCTTCGCGCGATACCGCCAGGTATCCAACTGCAAAGACAATGATTGGGTAGACTGAGATCCACGAGATGATCCACTGAGGAGGTTTTGGAAGGTAAAAGATAAAAATCCTACATAAGATAGTTGGGTATCTTAAGAAAATTTCTTGCTCGTCACCAAGAATATAGGGTAGATCAGCCCCCTCTATTCTATAACATAGTGGGTATCAAAAAATTAAAGCCACTGACATATATATTTAGGGCAAACGCTATATATATGCTGCAAACGTTAATGATAAGTTGGAAATATTTAATTCGATGCTAACTGGGCTGTTTGACAAACATGCGCCTCTTCGTCCTGTTAAATTAAAGCATTTGCCAGCCCCATGGTTGACGGAAGACATCAAGGTACTAATGGCGAAACGTAACGCTGCCAAGTCCAAATATAAAACAACTCCGACTGATGGAAACCTAGCTAAGTACAAGAATTTACGTAATCGCTGTAATAAAGCGTGTAGAGATGCACAGCGAAATTACATCCATACCACTATTGAAAAAAGTGACTTCTCTGGGACTTGGAGATTCCTGGAATCTCTTGGTATTGGGCGGCAGCGAAGGGATACTAATTGTTATAACCTCGATATTGAGGGTCTCAACCAGCATTTTACTAATATTACTCCGATTAATAATTTAGCTAAGCAAAATACCATAAACAAACTCTGTTCCTTACAACCTTCAAATTTTCCTACTTTTCAATTTCTTCCAATCTCTATTGCGGAAGTCAAAAAACATATATTAGCTGTTCGATCTGGTGCTGCAGGCTGTGACGGCATCAACCGTAAAATGTTACTCCTTTCCCTTGAAGAGGTAGCGCCTATAATCTGTCACATATTTAACTATTCCCTTTCTTCTAACGAATTTCCCTCCGCATGGAAAAATGCATATGTTATCCCTATCCCCAAAGTTAAAAATCCCACTTCTTTCTCGCACTTCAGACCTATCTCTATCCTACCGTTTCTTTCGAAAGTTCTGGAGCGTATCGTTCACTATCAACTCCAACCTTTTCTGTCCAAATACAACGTCCTTAGCCCGTATCGATCCGGTTTTCGGACTGGTCATAGTACTGTCACTGCCCTTATCAAGGTCTGTGACGATGTTAGATCAAACATGGACAACAAACTAGTTAGTATTATAGCACTACTTGACTTTAGTAACGCTTTCAACACAGTTGATTTTGATATTCTTTTGGGCGTCCTAAGATCAATAAATATCTCTCCTGAAACTGTGAGCTGGTTTGATAGCTACCTGCGCGGTCGTCGGCAGCGTGTTAAACCCGATAAGAAAATTTCCTCTTATAGCCCTATTACTGCTGGCGTGCCGCAAGGTGGCGTCCTATCTCCTCTTCTTTTCGCTATTTATATTAACACTGTCACTTATCTTCTCTCCTCTTCCTATCACCTCTATGCTGATGATCTTAAGTGTATACAGCTGCACCTGTCCATGACATCCACATTGCCATAGAAAACCTCAACCGGGATTTGAACCAAATAAGTACTTGGAGCGAATCCTATGGACTGTCTATTAACCCACAAAAATCTCAAGTAGCTCTATTAGGTGGCTCCAAGCAGCTTGAAAAGATCATACGAAGTAATTTACCTCCCATCCGCCTCGGCCCAACTACCCTGGACATTAGCCCTTCGGTTAAAAACCTTGGCATTTATATCGACAGCTCTTTATCCTGGATCCCGCAAATAGCTGAGGTTAGCCGGAAGTTGTTTGCGTCAATTGGTGGCCTGAGACGCTGGAAAAACTTTCTTCCAATTAAAACCAAAATTTCTCTAGCTAACTCTCTTCTTTTGCCACTCCTAGACTATGCTGACTCGTCCTACCCCGATCTAACCGAAGAACAGCTGAATAAGCTCGAGCGTCTTCAAAACTTATGCATAAGATTTATCTTCGGGTTGCGTAAGTTCGATCACGTGTCCGAGTACAGAGCTCGTCTGAAGTGGCTCCCAATCAGACTCCGTCGCAATCTGCACATGCTGACACTCCTCTACTCTATTCTATACAATCCTCATACTCCTTCTTACCTCAAACAACGTTTCTCCTTCCTTGGCTCTAACAACGAACGACAACACCTACGGTCATGTACGGATAATCGCTTGCACATTCCTGCCAGTCGCACAGGATATTATGATAAATCTTTTACCTGTAAATCCGTATTACTGTGGAACAGCCTACCAGCGGATGTACGACAGTCTAAGTCGCTCCCTATCTTCAGAAGTCGCTTGCATAAACATTTCATATCAGGTAGCTATTAAATTCACTTTGGTCCTATATTTTATCTTTTATTTAGAATTATTTAGTATTTATGTTTATATGTATCTTTGTATGTATGTATGTATGTATGTATGTATGTATGTATGTATGTATGTATGTATAATATGTATGTTTGTATGTATGCGTGTATGTATATATATATTAGGTATATATTTTAATGTTTAGTTGCTGCACTATCCCGCGCTCTTGTTTTATAATCTCCTCTACCCAAAGGTTGTCTGGAAGAGATTGCTTTAGCAATAAGACCGCCTTTGCACCCTTCTGTCTTGTATTGTAAGCTTTTGTTTATTGTTATTTTTAAGTGTGTGCAATAAAGTGTTCATCTATCTATCTATCTATCTATATATTTAGGGCTTCTGGTAGAATGAAAGTGATGATTGTTTCAGGTTACATGCCTTGTGATTGACCCAGTCCAATATAGTCAGACTCTACCTAACCATAACCAGTGAGATAACAATCTGACAAATCTAGCATTATGGATTCAATTATTGATGTCATGTTCATAATCAACACACAAAAAACAACAAAAACCTACTTATATATGAGTAATTTTCACGCTGCCATCTCTAGCAATAACTCAGTAATTTGGTGCTCAAAAAGGGGGTTTACTTGGAAAGTTTCTCGGGAGTTTTGAAAATTGGTGTATTATATAGATTTCGACGTTCTCTTTCCGAATTTTCACTTTGACACCTCGTATCTTTGCCACTGGCGCTGCCATATTGGAAAAATGGCGCCCAAAAACATTTGTTTGATAATAACTCCTTTTGGACTAATTTTACGATGAAAATAGTTATGTATTAAATTAAACTAGAGAAAATTTCCTACGGTTTATGTAGCAACCTTTTTTTCGTAAAATCATTAGTTTCATCGTACGAGAGCCGCAAACCAACACCTAAATTCACCTTCCACAGTTCAAATAAATTTGTATTATGGGTGTTTTACAAGTTCTTTAAACTAAATTAGATTGACATGGCTGAATCTAGTGTGAACGAAATACAAGCTTAAGCTCAGAAATGTTAATTAAATTTATTAATTCAAATAGAAATGTTAACAAAAATACAAAAAAGGAAATAATAGACACAGAAAGATATAGATAAAGTAGGTTTGATTGATGTATTTCTTTTTTTTTATCCACTACAAGTTAGCCCTTGACTGCGCTCTCACCTGATGGTAAGTACTAAGTGATGATGCAGTCTAAGATGGTAGCGGGCTAACCTGTTAGGGGCATGGCAATTATATTAAACCCATACCCCTATTCGGTTTCTACACGGCATCGTACCGGAACGCTAAATCGCTTGGCGGCACGTCTTTGCCGGTAGGGTGGTAACTAGCCACGGCCGAAGCCTCCCACCAGGCAAATGATTGATGTTCAACTTTATTGATTTATTGATTTATTAAATAATATCCTCGGTACGCTTACAGCAATGCCAAAACGCATACCGAGTCAGGAATTACAAATTTGACAAAATTCATTAAAACTAATATTAAATACGTCTAGCTGTTGGTGCTGAGCAATCAGATCGTTGAGCAGAGTAAGTACTCGTAGGGTTGGCGCATTTTCTGCAAAATTTGTTCAATTTTTCTGCAATTTAATTGATGTTTTAAAAAAGTAATACTAAAGTACATATGTGTATGGATAATAACTAATTAATATGATCCAGAAAAATCTGTATATGACTTGTGGTAACAAGAGATACCTCTTCAGGTCTTTCAGACTGATCTGCTTGTTTTTCTATACAGGGCAAGGCGAGTGCGGCGTCGGCAAGGGCTGCGGAGGTGACTTCCGCCTGCAGCTGTGACGCAAGCTTTGTTTTTCGTTTCTTGTCTTCAAGTGCTATCACGCGGTCGTAGCTTGCGTTGTCTTCGCTTGTGTGACTTGCAAGATATGAATCTGTTGTTCAAATAAATGAATCAATGAATAATAGGTAACTTTAATGAAAGGTAAGTTTGTACACCACATTAATTATTAGTGCAAAGAAAAACAAGTATACTTTAGTGAGCATAACAAAACACAGGAAACATAAAATTATAGACAAAATATGGCTGTATACATTATTATTATGAATCATAAAAGGGTCAAAAAAAACTTAATTTGGTGGTCAAACTAAAGCCACAGAAACTAGTGCAGTTAAGTATGCCCACCAAAAAATCAAAATAAGTTACTCAAGTTGAGTTGTACCATAGATTACTTTAAAATTTGAAGTGAACATAACAGTTAAAACATGGCACTGGAGTTACTTAACTATGATGTTTATAATATCAAGTTCACTCTCCACTCCTTTCCTACTTCACACACATGTTACTCAATCAGGTTTTTGGCACCTTTTTCAACCGACTTCAAAAAAAGGAGGAGGTTCTCAATTCGACTGTTTTTTTTGTTTGTTACCCCAGAACTTTTGACTGGGTGGACTGATTTGGATGATTCTTTTTTTATTTGAAAGGGCATACTTCCCAAGTCCAAGTGGTCCCATATAAATTTTATCGAAATCGGTCAAGCGGTTTTTAAAATATCAACAATAAAATAAGTACTTTGTATAGCGTGTGCTTGTTGTTGTAAAGTTGGTGCGGGAGTTTGAAGTCGGTTGTTTAAAAAGAATTTTTTATATTAAATTATTTCGTTGTTTAATTCTATTAGTTAATATTGATTTAAGTGGATAAGTTACCTAAAGTATGATTTTCAGTGATATCTTTAGGTTTTTCAGTCGCATTAGGGTCCACAGTGGATAAGGCAGTTTGACATTCCTGTACAGATGGTGAATATGGTCTGTTCACTCCTGGGGTATCAAATGTTGCTGGCGAGTTATCTAAAATGTGATAATAAATTGCATGTCATACTTCATACTAATAATATAAATGAGAATTTGCATTTGTGTGTTTGTCCTTCAATCTTTTTGGGTTTTTGGAATCTAAAAAACATATTAAACATGGACAAAGACGCGAGCATCAGCTAGTAAAAAATAAGTAATATTCTTAGATGCATGTTTGAAATATTTAAGTATGGGACTAACTAATGATTGTAAGAGACAATCCAGAAGTAGGTATTATGAGACACTTTTAATATATTTCTACTCTCATTTGGAACTTGCACGAGTAAATGGTTAAACGTGTAGAGGTTCCACGAGAGATTTAATGTAATTAGATAAAAGTTGGCTAAACATAAAGATAATATTCATTTGATCCGGCCACAATTGCTATCATTAAGCTGTAAATTAAAATGCAATCTAAACACAAAAGTATTCAATAATAGCTGAGTTTGCCGGCAGGAGACTGAATTGCCATCGTTCAAACACTCATATTTATACTAATTATTTTCAATATGGCAGATTGTGTATCTGTATCCGCAGATTAAATCAAATGACATGAAACGAGTCAAATTGACAGATATTATACTTCCTGTTTCATGAGATATAATGACAAACAGTAATAATGCTAACATGATAGTCAAATATTTCAAACAAGATGACTTTGACCACATGGGTTTACATTTTCTAATATCCCCTGGAAATCCTTGACTTACTTGACCACAAAGCAACTTAAATCTGATCTTAAGCGAGTTATAGTCCCACCAATTTATCTAGCCTGGTGGCCAAAATCTACTAACTAAACTAAACTACGAACTAATTTTTATGCCTGTTTAGTTTTAGTTTTTATTTTATTTTTCATATAGCCAATAGAGATGCTGTTGCTGGGTCAGATAAAGTGGGACTAAGTATACACACAAGTTTATAAACTATTGAATTTTTGTACCTACATGGTTCTGTGGGTGGTCTATTCCCACTGTACTTCCGCGTAAGTTCCCTAAGTCTCACATAATCTCTATTTTCTTGTGCTTCCAGAAAATCATTTTGGGCCTTCAGTTTTTCCAAGTCGGGAAAGAAGTCCCTTTGAATTATTTTAGCAATGCCCTGCAAGGTTAAAACTCAAAATGTTAGTTGAGTAACAGCTGGAGTGTCTTAAAAGTAAAACACAGTTGCCAACCTTTGACTAGACAAAATTATGTTACAATGCTTAGAAGAGTTGGGTTTTTATATAAGTTACTATAAGTTAACCCTTGACTGCAAACTCACCTGGAAAGTATGATGCAGTCTTAGATGCTAGTGGACTATTCAGGTACATATGGCAGTTATATTGAACCCATACCCCTAATCAGTTTCTACAATGCATCATACTGTAAAGCTAAGCACTTTAAATTGATTTTATTTCCACCACCAATTAGGGTGGCATTGCCTGTCAACAGTTAAATGTTCTCAAATTGGATCAAACCCAAACCTCCCACATATAAGACCACAGGGCACATTACTGCACACATTATTGTCTCGGTTGAGCGCCCCCGGCAGTGTGTATCGAATACCTCTAAAAGCAGGCCTAGCACTTTACTTTGTCAGCTATAACGTAGAAATACCTTCACTAGTAACCTACTATAAACTAGTTTGTAGTTACTTAGGTCAAAACCCATGTAGAACCATAATACTTATTCTTTGTAAAAGATATTGCTTCCAAATTAATAATATTATGTTTAGGTACTTACCTCTACATAATCCTCCTCATCTAAAACCTTTGTTTTTTTAGTCACTTTCTTTGGAGGCACTTTAGGAACTTTGAAAACAGTACTTTCCTTCTTTAGTAGCTGCATATTTTGCAACGCGCCTACGCCTGGACGCGATTCGCTATTTTTTTGGGTCATTATAATATTAGCATGATCTCTGAATTAGAAAAAATAAAGTGTTTGAATGATTTGTTTACTCTTCAGGCAAAAAATTATGAATTACGAAGGCTCTAATTTGTTGAATGATTACTTTTTTTTTTTTTTTTTTGTTTCTACTTTCTGGTTGGTGACTATAACTCTATTCTCTATGGGATAAGGATGCCCATAACAAATTCGATTTTTATGATACTTAATCGATTCGATTCAAGTGTGATCGATCTAACGATTTCGTGCATCGCTATGTCACCGCAAAAACCGTTAGACTTAGATTGTAATCTCACTAGCGAAATTGTAAAAAGTCGTCAGATTGTGAACCGTTCAATGTTCTGAGTGTCAATTTGTGAAATATTCATTGTATTTACGTTTTCTTGTCGGTTAGATTAGGGTTCGACATAAATAATCAGGTAGTGCACTTAGGTTTTGTCGGGTTAATATACCTAACAGATTACAATCTACATACCTATCGAAAAATAATGCGTTAAAAAATTGTAATCTGTCGACACGATTTTGATTTATGATTTCAATTTTCAGGACAGGACGAGAAAGCTGAGTGGAGGGCTTATCGCATAGAGTGTCCCGAGGTCACTTCAATTCGGACACGACCTTTAGCAATGAAGAATGCGACCAAGAAAAAAAATTTGGCGCTTACATCGTTAACCACTAGACCAACGCGCCAATTTATTAAAATAGGTAAGTACCTACTTGAGTTATAGGTAAAAAAGTACGTTGTACCTACTGTACTCGTATTTCTCACTCACAAGAAAATCATAATTTACATTCCCCGCTGACCAACCGACGCGCGACACTTCGTTCTCATTGGCTACAGCATTGTGGTTTGCAATCTTAACTTCAAGTGAATCGATTCGAAATTAAAAGTGAATCGAACTTTTTCTTACTGGCTAATTTTACAATTTGAAAGGTCATTGGACTCGGGCTGGCAAGTCTGTGGAATTTTTTTTATGTTTCCAGCCAAGGTATGGCATAATATTTTGAAAAAATTAAAAAGAATAATTTAAAATGTAGCAAATTTGAATGATTTATATGTGCCATCGATTCAAGAGCGAATAGCTACTTTTTCTAAGAAATCGATTCAAAGCAACATAATATCGTGCATCCCTAAAATGTAATGTGCACGTTGCATTTGCTTTACAACCAATTTACAACTCAATGCTTTACAATGACATAAGACGTTACATGACAGTTGATACCGTAGACAGATAAAGAGATATTTACTCTATGGTTGATACACTAACATTGAAATAGATAGATTTTTTTTAACTCTCTCAGCTCTGGATTTTCACAATCTATAATTTTTAATCGACGGTATTTTTATTGCTAAAGCAACGGCTTTTGTCCGACTATCAAAATATATTTTTTCAGAAACGGTCCAGCAGTTACTTACATTATACCATAATTTATAACACTAATTATTATATGGTTATTACTCTGTGGTACGAAGCAATAAATACCTGTGATAAATACACAGACATAATATACAAGGCCATAAGGGACTAGAATCCAGGGCCGTAAAATAAATTAATTAAAAATAATTGTATTCTGATGGCCAATCAGAGTGCTTTCCGCATGTTCCCGCAAAACCGGGAGGATAAAAAATAACAAAAACTGCTTAGAAAAATATTGTACAAGATAAATAAAATATTGTAAGGAATAAAGCTGTTATAAACGAACACTGGGTTTGTTAGTGGCTCAGCTTTAGTATACTGGACGCGGAGTTGGACGTTCATATTTTTTTTACAGAAAGATCTTCATGTGGTAAGCCTTGCACTAAAATATTTTACGTCGAATCCTAATACTTTTCGAGAATTTTTTTTTTGAAAATTCACAATTCTTCAACACTTTTCACTATTTATTACGACATTTGCCATAGATTACAGACTCTGACGTTTAGTTGGCGTACTAAAGTTTCGTTTTACGTAATAAAATCCGTTCCAAACTTATAAAGTATCACAAAAAACGTTAGGGTTATAGTATTCTATGCACAAAATGCTAATAATCGTATTCAAACCATAAACAATGTCTATATCGATTATTGGAAAAACGGAACGCGTGCGTTGGCGCCAAAGTTTTCAAATGACATTATTGAATTCAAATTTACGAGTCATCGTTTTACGCGCTTTTCAGTTGAGAACAAAGTAAAGGTTATAGATATACCTTGGAGGGGGTGAGAGGGAGAGGGTGAAAGCTAAGCGATTTTCCTAGCTTCTCCACTTCCCTTTTTAGGTACCACTCCCACTCATGCAAGAGCGAGCGAAGCGAGCTCGGGACTGGGGGCATTCCGACTTGGATAGTTTAGGTGACGAAGAGGATGGCGGGGTCTGGTCTGGCGCCATCCTCTTCGTGGTTATTTCCTTTTAATACCACCCAGAAATAAGGAGCCCCGCGAACTCCCCCTCCCCCTCTAAAATAATTATTTAAGCCATTATTACGATAAAATTAACTTCATAATAAAAAAAAATCAAAACTTTAAAAAAATATTTCTCGAAAACTATTGAGTTCCGAAATTTTTCCCTTGGAGGGAGGGTTCACCCCCTCCCCCCTCCCTTCCCTCCCCCCTCCGCCGCGTCCAGTATACTAAAGCCCATCCTTGATATTTTATCAATTTACTTAATTTCGGTTGCTGCGGGACTTCTATCGTGACAGGTAGTAATCGTAGGCCGTAGTAGGTTTAATGAAAACAACAAGAAATAAATTAATTGCTCTATATTACACTAAAGTTTAAATCGTACTTAGTTAACTAGGAGAGATAATACATTTGTCATTTATTGCTGCTTATTCTTCTTTAAAATGTACTGTTTGATGTAGAAGTCGGAAAATAGAAACAGTATAAATATGTTGTGTGGTAAAAATACAAACGACACCCATTTGGGGTATCCGCACGAGGGCTCGAATATTATATGGCCAAAGTGGAGAATCAGCAGCAGGAACTGCAACTGTAACAAAAAGCGTGATTACTCATATTATGTTTGGGTAAAACTATCATTTTAACATAACAAGTCACTCTCCACCATAGTCCACCAGTGCTATGGTCAAGTGCAGATTGGCGTTCTGCACACATATGAACATTATAGGGAATTTTTTATTTTGTACCAAAAAGTTATAAAATATGAAGAAAATCGGAAACATAGTGGACAAAGAAGCACTTATCTCTAAGAGATCTTTACCAGTGACCCTTGGCAGTGAGAAAGGTTTTAGTCGGTTTTCAATGGGGAGGGACAGGCAAAGCTAATCTTAGATGGCGCCACCCTCGCTGGTAACTGTCAGGTTCATTTGCGTACATAATTGAGGTAATTAGGCTTCCTATTTTAATTGAATCTGGGAAAAAACCAGTGTATGTGCTCTTGCCATTATAATAAGCAGGTCTAAAGTGAGCGCTACATAACCTAGCCGATGAACTGGGTTTCCAATTTTACTGGCGCAAGGCTTTGTACCATAGTCTTCTTCATTCCTCATCAGCAGGAAAACGGAATGCAGAACATTTAGGCATTAAAATGAATTAATCTAAGAAAATGAAACTATCGCGTAAAAAATATATGGTGTTTGACAGGTAAACAACACCAGCGACGATGCAACACCTAGCAGGATAAATTGGCAGTGTCCCTCCCCATTGGGAAACGTTGCCTAAAGGCAGTTTTATAATTTTGAGTAAGTAGAGCAAATCCACTTAGCACGCGCGGGTCGGTTCTTATCTGATTCCAGCTGAGCCCAAAATAAGCCTGGTAGGCAAAAAAGCAAAAGGTGGGAGGTGGCCGGTGGGGAGGGTTAAAGTTCCAAACTTCATGCGCTGGGAAAAAAATTCTAGATTGGAGATTCTATAGAATAGATTTAAACCCTAATCAAAATTTACCTACTTATTTAGCATATACTTGCCCAATAGAAAACGGAATATTCCTTATAATGCAATGTTTTTCATTACCGTTACAGCAAGTGATTTAATATATTTCACTAGGTACAAATTAGCCCTTGACTGCGATCTCACCTGATGGTAAGTGATGATGCAGTCTACGGTAGTTATATTTGATTCCCGTGAGAACTCTTTAATTTTCCGGGATCAAAGGTAGACTGTCCCATCTCTAATCTCTATACCAAATTTTGTCAAAATGCGGTTAAACTGACGGGCCGTGAAAGCGTTGCAGACAGACAGACACACTTTCGCATCTTCTATAATATATATTATAAAGATCAATAGATGTTCGTTCTCTCGCAAAAACTCGAGAACTTATCTGATTCGATATATCAAGATTTAGCTGGTTTTGGTTTTGAAACGTTTGTCGTAGTCCAGGGAAGGTTTAAACGGTGAGAAAATGTGGACAAATTGCGTGGAAGATAGGGCAGGACATCGTCTGCCGGGCCCACTAGTTTATAATATTAGTGAGGACATGGATGTTAGTATGGAATAACAGTTTCTAACTTATCGGCTCATGAAGCGTGCCGGCGACATCACGCGATTTTCAGCGATGAATCACAGTGCAACGTTTAGGACCACTGGCTGGTTCACACCGTACTGTCATTGCTGGAAGTCGCGCGATATCGCCGGTTCGCTGCCTAGTCTGAGCAGTCGATCCAATCATCAAAACTTTAATAAGAACTCACGATTTGAAGCTGCGTTATGTACTTCTTCCACCATATCCTCACCCATTCGGGTCGAACGATGGAAATCAGGTAATACGAATACATGACTGCGTGCACCAGGGAGTTAATGAAGCCCAACATGATGCCGTGTCCACCTGTAAAACAAATTGACCATGATTAAGCAGGTATTTACTCGTAGGTATCCAAGGCAATCCGCCGCTCTCCTATGAGAGTGGAGGCCTGTGCCCAGCAGTGGGACGTTAATAGGCTGTAGTGATGATGATGATGATCCAAGGCAAAATATGTTGACCCAAGTCTTGGATCAACGAAATTGGCCATTTCTTTCTCTCTCGACACATCTCGCAGCCATTATCTAAGTAAATAATACTATTAATACTAATATTATAAACTACTAAGTAGTTTATAAATTATAATACCTACTAGTATTAATAGTAATGAAGCCCGCGACTTCGTCAGCGTGGATTAAGATTTTTCAATTCCCGCGGGATCTGCTTATTTTGGCCTTCTCCGGGATACAACCTATCCCTGTACCAAATTTCAAATCAAAGTCGATTGAACAGGTGGTAGCAGACAGACAGACAGAAGACACACGTTCGCATTTATAATATTAGTATGGATGCGAAAGTTTGGATGGATGGATGGTTGAATGTTTGTTACTCAATCACGCCACAACGGCTGAACGGATCTTGATGAAATTTGGCACAGAGATACATTAAAGTCTACTTTTTCTACATAACCCGGAAAATTAAGGAGTTCCCGCGGGAATCAAAAAACTAAAAACCACGCGGGCGAACTCGCAGGCATCAGCTAGTTACATATAAAACATGGTGGTGATAATCAGTTACGGGGTCAGGTTTCCAAACAGGTCTGAGAAAAGGTTATTTAAAAAGAAAAAGATATTTGCCGTTGCCATGTCTAACTCTATAAGTATATTTTAGAAACTTGCCTTTTTGTAAAAAAAAAACAAATACTTAATCGAGATGAAAAAATTCAAATTAGAGGTACCCCATCGTAGACTTTAAAATATGTTCTCGCAATTTGACCTTATTCAATATCACACACAAAAATTTTACCAGCATCCATATTTATGAAAAAGTTGTTTGAATATTTAATTTTGGCGAATGTTTTTAGTGTTAACGAATTTTTATCTAAATTGACCTGAGAACTATCTCAATTTTATAATATGATGACATTTCAATTTAATAATAAATCTATTTTAATGTTGTAAGCATACGTATAATAATAATCTTAATTTTGTAATTTTATGTGTTAATCTAATAATTAATACTTAATTTTGTAACTTATTATTATGACGCATATTATGTATTTTGAGCAGAATGTATGTAGGTAATAATTATTCTACCTACTGCCAATTTAGAATGCCAATTACCTACTAATTATTTGGCAAAATGTGTCAGCATAATAATTTAATTTCCATCCTACTATATTCTGTAGGTAGGTACCTACCCACATTGGGCGAAATAAAAACATTTGTATTTGTACTCAGGGCATTTTAGGAACAAGTTAAGTTAACAAAAAAGCTAATTATGCGAATTAATTCAAGAAGAACAGAAGCGCCGTTGACGATCCAAAAAATGAGTGTCTGTGTGTGTCTACTGTCTAATACATTTTCACAGCTCACCCGATTGCTTGATCGATTTTGGCGAAATTTGTAACAGATTTAGGCCTAGCTAGGCTATCTCGGAGACGGACAATTGATTCGAAAAATCAAAGAGTTCCCCACACGGTCAGATGAAGTCTTGGTAATCAAATTGTAATTTATAAAAGATAGGATCCCTACTCAGTAGGTACCCTGATAATAACGGAATAAATTTCGATTCCCTAATATGGCATGTTAACAAAGTAGGTACCTATACAAGTTTTTGACGAGTTTACCAAAGAAGGGAGCAAAGGTGAGGTACCTACAATGCAATCAAAAGTCATGGTTTTGAACTTTGACCATGGCCTAGTTCGATTTTTTGCAAAAAATATTGATTATCAAATTTAAAAAACTTGACTCAATCAAAAATTAGCACTTTAAAGCTAAATGTTTTGCAAACAGACCCCTGAATCGAAAAATCGTTTTCCCACACCCACAATATTTTTAACGACCTACCTATGTAACGACACCACACCCCTCACCATGGGATATATTTTAATGTATGGACTAGGAATTAGCGAGGTACCCTAAAAAGATTTTTTTCACCTCTCATGCTCTAAAAAGGTGTCATTATGGCTTAGCGTAGGCAGACTAAAGTTAGCATTTAGGGTCTAGGCTGTAGGGATTAAAGTTTTTTTTTTTAATAATAATTGGTGTACTATCCTCTTTAGTCTTTACAGTATGCGTGATATCCTCATTCGGTTAACCAAAACTTTTAGTCTATGGTTATCAATGATTGATGCAAAAGATACGCGGTCGCCCTGCTGTAAGTATTAGAACTGACGCAAGAAATGTGATCTATTACCTACTTGCAAAATCCCGGGAGAAATATATGAAAGCCTATGGTAATTTTATTGAATGGAGAAATGCAAGAGGCGCCAAGAATTGTTCAGAATCTGTGTTTTGGCCTACTTCCAGTACCAAAACTAAACAACCTTCCACTCTTTGGAGTACCTGCTCAATGCTAAAATCAACAGTCAGTTCTAATATCGACGTAAAACTGGACACATATTCGAAATTAATAGCGTATCTGAAGAGGATGGCTGATGGATTTGTAGTTTTATTTTCTCATAGAGGGTGATGAAAAGTAGAGTGTATCATTCGGGCGCAAAATATTTTTGGGCTCGGGCGACGTACTTTGAATCCATCGCTACGTTCAGGATTCTACTAAAGAATCCCTCACTTCGCTCTGGATTCAAAAAAGCGCCGTCGCCGTGAAATATTATTTTGCTCCCTTAAAATACTACCTATCTACTATTTTTGAGGTAAAGAAAGGATACGAAAGAGTATTAAAAATGCTAATACTATTTTTGAGGTAAGGAAAGAAGACGAAAGAGTATTAGGAATATGGTCGAAAAAAAACATAATATTTCTTCTTACATATAAAAATTAATTGCTGTTCGTTAGTCTTGCTAAAACTCAGAAATGGTTGGGTTTTTGCGTGTGTTTGACGAGTGGGTCCCGGAATGGATTATATTCACAATAATAATTGGACCCGGTACGTGGCGCTGCAATGAGTGCAATATCGGGTTCTAGATTCAGTGCAGGACAACGTCTGCCGGGCCCACTAAGAAAGTAATGCGAATTATTGTTTATGCAGTTTTTATTTTTGTTAAAATCAACGACCTGGACTTTACTAGAGTAAACTTTTAGACTTTTTGGGCCTCACTAGCCGCTGACGTATCTAGGAGGATAGACATAATATTATACGACTACTTTATGTTGTCATCTAGGCATAGGGAATAAAGAGATAAGTTTATTTTAATTTAACCTGTATCATTGCTCGCCGGTAAATATTACAAATTCTTGTAAAACCGGAACAGCTTCAGAAGAAAATTATGTAAGTAACTGGTTCATATTCTATTTATAAAAATCTTGATTTGAGAAAGTGCTTTTCTGTCGCTGACCGTGATCAAGCACAATGACCTTGGATGTTTAATAACCAACGCACTTTGTATAATAGCGATGATGGGACGATGCGAACCTTGCTCTTTCCTACTTAAGAGAAAGCCAAAAGCTAATTATGTAACTGCAGTAGATACTACTCGATAATTGTACTAAAAAGGGCGGGCAAGAAACATAGCAATAGGGATGATGACAACTCAATCAAATCAGCGACTCTTTATCAAACTTAAAAACGCATTTCTAGTATGGAAGTTGTATGAAATTCATAGTTGTGACGTCATCAAATTTCAACGCAATTTCAAATTTTAACGCAATGGTTATCAAACTGAATACTAACCGAGAATGTGAATTTTAGGTCTTTTGGAAGACTCTTTTTAATAATCAGTTAGAATTAATTAATTTTTGATATAGGCATCATTCATCCCTATTATTGCTCTTTTTAACGCATCCAAACGTTACGAAATGAAGATAATTGAACACCTAATGCATTATGCATACTAAGTTATAAATCTTGTCTGATGCTGGATACAAAACCGATTGCTTCCTTGTAATTTCATGCAACTTTGTAATTAAACAATTACCTATTATATAATTCGTCAAATTGTCAATAATTAGTTAAATGTTTGTTGTTGTTGTTTTAAACGGTTTTTAAGTTTATGCAATAGGTTATGTATCTATTGCATTAATTTAATAATTAATATATATGTATGTATAAAGCCCGGTTTTATAATTATTTATTGTTTTTTTTTTCGATTACCTATTTTGTAAATTGTATGATTTATCTACTTCTATACTAGTTAATATTATAAATACGAAGTTTGGATGGATGGATGGATGAATTGGTGGATGTATGGATGGATGGATGTTTATTAATCAATCACGCCAGAACGGCTGAACGGATCTGCATGAAAGGCACAGAGATATCAGCACATAGGCTACTTATTATCCCGGAAAATTGAGGATTTCTCGAGGGAACCAAAAAACCTCAATCCACGCGGACAAAGTCGCGGGCATCAGCTAGTACTTTATAAATTTTACATGGTCTGTAAGCAATCAGTAGTTACCTACTTAGGTACAGCTCAGGCTCGATATAGGGCATACAGGGGATGACCCGTTCAGCTTGCTAAATGCAGATCGTTCGTTTGGTTGGACCACAGAATAAATAGGTAGGTAGTACGTTGTTGGACCACAGATCAGGTATTAGTTTTGGACTACAGCCTGCGCCGACTGATATGACCCTGTCGAACTTCATTTAGTTTGCAGGACCGTTCCTCTTTTCGTCGAGTGTCGACCAACATAACCTAAGTTTTTCTTTTTTATTGCAAGGTAGGCTTGCGCTTGACGACACTCATGCTTAGTGCAAACTGCAAAGCAATGATGAGGTCTAGGTTGGACTTGGAATGCGCTTGCCTAGAAGAAAGTTACGTAGGTACAAATACTACAAGTGCATAATCACTTTTTGTCTTGGGATGCCATAGCATTTCTATTAAAATATATTTAAAACCAAGATTTAAAATGTACTTACTTAAAATTCATATATTGAATTCATTAAATTTTTAAATAGGTACCTACCTAAAATAGTACCTACATCTAGATGTACCTATTTCAAGTTCCATAAGTAGGTAAACCTACCTAAATTTCCTAATCGATACTTATGTTAGTATGCATGCTAATAAAACTATGCCTAAAATAATATTTTAATGTTATTCCTCTATCATTCATCAGTAATTTATTGTTTGTAATACTTCAGAAGTCAATTTTAAGGTTTCTCAATTAATGTTATTTGGGTATTTATTTCCAATATCACATGCTACGTTTTAGCAATCGTCTGTAGCAATATGCGAAGTAATAATAAAATATTATAGGTAGTCAATAATAATTAATCATTGTTACTACCTAAGTACTTCTAAATCCCCATCAAGTTCAAGATTAATAAACAGAGTTGATTTGGGCTATTATGAAAGGGTATTGAAATTAATTTCTCACATAATAATAATAATACTAATAATGTCCTCCCCACCGAATTTCGGCTACGGTGTCCTAGGTATCTCCAGAGAGATTAGCCGTCTGCGCAGTGCGCGGGAGATAAATATACCTAACTGCAGTCTGCACAAATAGTGTGTGCGCATACACAGGTGCACTCTCTGTCCCCTTTACTCTCATGGCCCGATGGGACGAAAAATTTGACGCGACCGGAGAGAGACCGGCAGGGCGACCGCGTAACTTCTGCATCAATCATTGATACATCGCAATCACCTCCGATTGGCTGAATTTATGGTATTCTTGCTGTGTCAATGGATTTCGTCCAGTAGTGGAAGAGTGTTAACCAACTTTTTAATCGTTTTATTTGAAAACCAATGACTTTTATTATTGTATAGAGACATAAGTAATTATTAAGTCGGGCGGGTATTTAACAAGGATAAGCAAAGTTGACGCATATCAGACTCGCCCGACTTCGACAAAGTGGGTAGAAATCAAAATTATTTTGTATTTTACAGTGGCGTTGGACGTCGGTTTTTTGGAAAGAATTTGTAACTTGCGATGTATCAATGATTGATGCCAAAGTTACGCGGTCACCCTGCAGGCGCAGGACCGACCGCTTTACGTGCACTCCGAGGCACGGGGGTGTAAGTTGTAACGCCGCCAACTTCCTAACTCCGGGCTAGTAGGTACTGAGAATTTCTTGTCAGAAAAGCCCAATGCGGGACTAGTCTCTGTGACACAGACTCTACCAGCTGTAACTGGAGTCCTGACCGGACTGATGCTGCATTTGGTCAAAAATAATATATAGTACTTACTGCTAAGCTCTACATATACTAATATTATAATTATATAATATTATAAATATGCGAAAGTTTGGATGGATGGATGTTTGATACTCAATCACGCCAGAACGGCTGAACGGATCTGCATGAAACTTGGCACACAGATAGATTATACTTAGTCTCAATTAGCACATACGCTACTTTTTAACCTTGACGCGCGAGTTACTGTTACAAAAACATATAGCAAGTAAATATATACACAATACATGTGTGTACGGTGTACCGGTACGTACCCGGTACATACTTGGTGCCGATGTATCCCAGCAAGCACATACCGAGGTGGTGATAGACGTGCAGGAATGATACCTGGTTAAACTTCTTGCGGAGCACGAAGAATACCTGTAAAGTTAAAGACTTTTTGAAGACCTTTGAATTTCGACGACTCCTCCAAATTAAGCACTTTTTAATCGTTTTATTTGAAAACCAATGTCTTTTATTATTGTATTATGTATAGAGACATAAGTAATTATTAAGTCGGGCGGGTATTTAACAAGGATAAGCAAAGTTGACGCATATCAGACTCGCCCGACTTCGACAAAGTGGGTAGAAATCAAAATTATTTTGTATTTTACAGTGGCGTTGGACGTCGGTTTTTTGGAAAGAATTTTTATCAAATTAGTGTCCCTCATTCACTTTGCTTTGTAACGCAGTATACGTAGGTAGGTAGGTATATGTATCAAAATAAATTTAAATTGTAAATAAAAGTTACAAATTCGTGTTGACTTCTAACTTACGTATTACAAATAAATGTAAATAATCAAGAACAATCACATCCTATACAGAATTTATTTTGGGTAAATTTTAATAAATTGTAAGTAAACGGTCTATACCTACTTGGATTGCACCAGATTTTATTGTTTTGTTGAACTATTGAACCAAGAAACTGTTGAGTAATATATTAATACTAATATACCACCTATAAGTACATGCTTAATTTAATCAAGTTAACTGGCAGTAGTATGCATCTCCACAAAATAGGTAATAGTACCAGTAGCATCTCAACACTTTGTACATGTATATCCGTTGAAATACGGGTTATTGGACATCTATCTGCGTAGGTATTCAATCTATTGATTAAAAAACTGTAACCCGACCTTTCCTTTCTGCTGTGCGTAGTAGGGTAAAACAAAGAGTAAGCGGGAATAGGTAGAGAGTGCGCCAGTGTTTGGGCACATGCCTATACTTATCTTTATTTTTTAGGTTTGTCCATTCGGATAAAAAAACATAACATACCTAGCTTAGGCACTATAATTATCTCCCACGCCGATAGGTACTTAGCTAATATCCAGGGGCCAAGGCTGGGCGTTGATGAGTCAATCAGTATGGGAGTCGAACTTCTCTTTTTATGATTAGAGATAGACGTACCTATCATGAATTACCAGGCACTTACTCTTGCTAAAGCTACGAGTACTACTAGATGTAACACACATGTTACGTACCGTATCAAGTAAATCGACGATTTTTATGAAGTAGTATAGCCACACGTAGTCGATGACCATCCTCTCTACTTCGGTGTCTTCGTAGTTTATCTTCTGACACCATAGACTGTAGTAGCCCGGCAGGTACAGCCACCTTAGGCACTGAAAAAACGAAAACTTACGATACTTTTTGAATTCCGACCCGTTTGATACAGAATACAAATCTATAAATATTCTAGGTATCTAGGTACATCGCAGAATACTTACTATTCTATACCTGCACGCTATTTGGATGTACCCAGGCAGGTACATCCTAATAGCAGGGTGCGTGCATTATGCAAGGTGACATAAAGGCAACTAGAAATTAGCTTAATGGTTTATGTATTTTCCGAAACACAAATAAAATCCAGCAGGAAGTAAGTAAGTAATATTAGTTTAAGAGTAAAACAAAAACAATTATCAGGCTGTATTACCTAATTCTTCTTCTACAACTGGGCCTGTTTTGATCTACTAAGTGCTAAGCTGTCGTCGTCGTCTTCCCGACCAATATACGTCTGACCAATAGATTGCTGAACAATTGTCTCCTTCATGGATCTCCACAGGGTTGTGTCCCTTATTTCCAGCGGCTCCCAGCTACTCGCTTGAGATCGTTCGAACTAGTGGGTGATCATCCAACGCTGCGCTTTCCGTAAAAACTTAAAAAAAAAACATTAAATCTTTACCTGTACTGCTAAAAGTCCTGATAAGAAAATCTGCACGATGTTATAGACTACGATAACGTTCTTCAAATTGTAAGCCGGTCGGTTCGCCATGAATGCGGGTCCCCAATACCTCACGAACTGGTGGTATAAAAACATTATGGTGATCACCGGCATCGGGCTGGACACCAGGAGAAAACTATTCGTTCGAGGATCTGAAAAACAAACTCTGTGAAAGATTTCACGCCATGATTTCACGGCTCGTCGTCTCAAGTATCAACCAATAAACCACTGCTGGACATGTCTCCTGCATGGATCTCAGACCACAGAATACGGTCTTGTGAACTTTTGTGCCTGTGCTTCCAGCGGTTCTTAGCTACTCGCTTCTATCCCGTTAACGGACAGTCGTCCAACGCCGGCGCTGCAGCGCTTTCGAGCGGCGAGGCCGCCATTCTCGCGCCTTGGGACCCCAACGCCTATCAGTTCTACGACATTTTTAGGCTAAATAATGGAAAAACGCCTTTATTAATGAATAAACGATGAATTAGCTTCGTTCGGGTGGAACTTCTGAAAGTCCTTTCTTTAGTGGGCGCCGGGCGGTCGTCTACTCTTCGTTAGAAAAACTTCAAATGCAAAATCGCAAACTGTACCAAGCAATTTCTACGCTAACACGGAGGTCAGTAAGGAATTTCGAAAGTAGGTAAATTAGATTGCAGATAAAATAATCGTAACTGCATATGCAAATTCAATGTTATACCTACAATAGACGCAATTCTCGTGATAATTAATCAATTTTATAGATCTTTTTACGGCAATGAATTGCTCCACAATTGAATAATTTCATAAAATCCTTCTGTGATTTAGAAATTAAATCCGGCTTATGTAATAGCAGCTAAGGGCGTGGTAACATGGACCGTGCATGAGATAATCATAGACCATTATTAGAAAGAAGGTACCTAAGGAGTGAGGAATTAATTATAGGTAGGTAGGTAGGTATATTATATCTTGCATCGTTTCCTCCATACATAAACTGTTTTTATATTCTTAACAATATTTTATTACAGTAATGACTATTGCTCATAATCATGCTTTCATTGAGAGATTGCACCAGGTACACCAATGAAACCAGATTTCAATTTTGAGCTTAAACTTTGGCATTCGGGTCAGGTCAGGTGCTGCTTCTCGCCGACCAATTACATAAATTAATTTTTAATTGTCTTTATATTGTCAAAGAATAGCTACATGTGCCGCCAGGAGTCCCCCCCGTACGGCACATCGAAATCAGACATTTGTGCTTTGATGTTTTTAGCACATTAAAAACGGTTTTCAAATAAAAACGGCTTTATCAAAACAGCTGAAATCTAGGCCTATAATATAACTTTTTTTCTCAAGAAAAAAAATGTTTCTTCGAGTATTTTTTAAAAAAAATCGTAATTATTCGGATGAAGTCGTTTTTTTTATATTTTGGGCTTGGGGTTTCGATATATAGTTCAAGAAATAATATAATGTTATCGAGTGCGGTTGACCGCTGCCTGTGATAAAATACCACATGACTTTTATCAAACTGTATCAGCTGGCATGGGAGCAAAATGAATAAAAAATATCTCTAACTAAATAGGTATTAACTCTGACGAAGTACAAATAACCTAAATTAGAGATTAGCAGCCAAGTTGTATGACTTCGTACGGGTCTTGATAGTTGTTACCGACTTGATTTAGATATTATGCATGTCAAAAGCCGATTTAAAAAAATCAAATTTTTTTTTTTCTGAAAATTGAGGACTTGGCTAGTAGTAGTAACCCCAAAAGCACAGGATATTTTGAGGTGTATAAAACGGTCAAAAACCTAAAGGTTGATACGTGGTATGATAATTCTTCTGCCTTGATGTATATATACACTAAACATAGGTAGATACATTATAATTATTTTCATTAAATTAAATTTTATCACCAGGATAACTGAGACTTATTTCTTCCGGAACCAGGACATTGTACCAACTTTATAGAGCAAGACGTGACACTACGATAATTACGCTCAGAGGAATTTTATTTAAATAAAAGTTAGGTAACTAAAATAATTCAAAGACTTCTTTCCTGACTCGGAAAAACTGAAGGCCCAAAATGATTTTCTGGAGGCACAAGAAAATAGAGATTATGTGAGACTTAGGGAACTTACGCGGAAGTACAGTGGAAATAGACCACCCACAGAACCATGTAAGTACAAAAATTCAATCAAATAAATACTTATTATAAATGCGAAAGTTTGGATGGACGGATGGATGGATGTATGGATGATGTAGAGATCCTTGTTTCCGTTATCTGTGCTGAGATCTATAAAGCGAACTTTGACTTTGCTTAGACTTAAGACATGGTTAAAAAGAGACAGATTTATGTTACTCACATCAATCAAATAAATATTATAAATGCTAAAGTTTGGATGGATGGATGTATGGATGGATGTTTGTTACTCAATCACGCCCGAACGGCTGAACGGATCTGGATGAAATTTGGCACAGAGGCAGATTATAGTCTGGAATAACACATAATTTTCCTTAATTTTCCGGGATAAAAAGTAGCCTATGTCACTCTCCTGGGTCTTCAACTATTACTACCCATGCCAAAAATCACGTTGAGCCGTTGCTCCGTTGCGGCGTGATTGAAGGACAAACCAACAAACGAACACACTTTCGCATTTATAATATTAGTATGATAACTTCCCTAATAGAAGTGCGTTTTTAAGTTTGATAAATTTGATAGAGTTGTCATCAGACCTATTGCCGATTACGATACTTACATAGATTGTATTTATGTATATTCTTTATTGCCAAAAACTCATATTTAGGAAAAACTAAAATTGCATGTAAAATATGGCGGTCATATCGATAAGTGAGTAGCGATCTCTTCCAGACAACCTTATCGCGCCGGGTTAACTTGTTTGAAATTCAAAGCAGGTTTGACCTTTGACGTTAAACATAGTATTTCATGTATTAATATTAATAGGCCTCGATGGAAGTAGAGTTATTGGGTACAATCAAATCAAAGGTAAGTACTTACCCGCCAAGTCATCGTTTAGGTAATTATAATAGTTAGTTACGTTCGCTATTAGTGTTCCCATTTCGCTGACCCCTTTCTCTGAAACAAATATAGTTTTATTTAGCATTATTCATAATTCATACTAGGTATATACCTATCCATTAATTGTAATTGTAACGAGTTACTATCCAATTTCTGATAATAAAATATTAATGGATTCTAACAAAAATTTTATCTATAATATAATATAGTATAATATTAAATGCAAAATACATCTATATAAATTAAGAAAGGATTTATTTACATTGTTAATAATAATAAAATTAAAATCTAAATTAAAAACTAAAACCTAAACATTAAAAATATCATCTATCCCGCTGCAATGAGGCAGTGTGCCCAGAACGCTGGCTGCGTTACCCCGCTGAATAGCCAAACTTATATGTTGGCCGAGGTAACTGCCAGCCCTCCGGTCACCTGTGGACTCTGTGAGACGAGAAGATAGATCCTTAAAAAAGGATCTGGCATCTTCGCCCCACGACCCCAGGGTTTCAACACCAAAAGGGTTTCACACATAAATTTCAAATATACAAATTTCAAAAAAAAAAAAAAAAATAAATAAATAAAATTATCACTCTATATAAATATATATGTACTTAGTTCAAGCAAGTATGCAAATATATTATGCAAAGCTCCTCCTGTTGTTTTTTCTAAAAAATGCTGAATAATAAGTTAACATGACTGCCAAAGCCACAGACCATTTACTACTCGGTGGCCAAAGCTATATTTTTATATTAATTAACTAGATGATTCCCGCGACTTCGTCCGCGTGGACCAAGTTTTTTCGATTCCCGCGGGAACTCTTGAATTTCCGGGATAAAAAATATATGTAGCCTATGTCCTTCCCCGGGATACAACCTATCTCTGTACCAAATTTCATCAAAATCGGTTGAACAGATGGGCCATGAAAGAGTAGCAGACAGACAGACACACTTTCGCATTTATAATATTAGTAAATAGTATGGATGTTATAAAATGAAGTAGGTATTTTACGTAGAAAGACCTCTGCTCGACTTTCCGGGTACAACGCACACCTGGAAAGTGGAACAGAGGCGTCTTTTATGTTAAGAGAGTTTTAAGTTGTATACCTATAGGTCAGTTCGCGAATCAGATGCTCAGAAGTCGGAAATATGAACTATTATGCAAATGGGAAAACATATTTCAATTTTTCCGAATTGTTGCCACACCCAATATAAATATTTTGTAGTTCATAAAAACAAGTTAATAACGACGCGTTGAGTAACAACAACACGCTAGGTATCAAACAAACGGATGGATTGCAATAAAAATCCGCATTTTCATTTGAAACAAAAACTCAAGAAACTGTGGTAGGCTTGTTTACGATTAATTGATTAGTATTAAATATTAAGTTTATGTATTTTGACGATCACCCTGGCGCAGTGTTGAGCGCTGTAACTTAACGTGGGAGGTCCCGGGTTTGATTCCCGGCAATTTGGGAATTTACAATTTTCTCAACTTTCTCTGGTCTGGCCTAGTGGGAGGCTTCGGTCGGCCGTGGCTAGTTAACACCCTACCGGCAAAGACGTGCCGCCATGCGATTTAGCGTTATATAACTATACCTATGGGTTAAATAACTGCCATGCCCCTAACAGGTTATCCCGCTAAAATCTTAGACTGCATCATCACTTACCACCAGGTGAGATCGCAGTCAAGGGCTAACTTTAAAAATATAATTATAACTTTAAATTTAAAAAAAAAACGTAATATCCACTAGGTAACAAATTTTGCCAACTGCGAGGGCGGCCAATATCAGGGGAGTGCACAACTGCACAAGTGTGTAGGTACGCCTAACAAACACAGATTCCCATAGAGTCACAATACGATAGAACCAAAAAATCTCATATATCTCATCAGATAGAATCAGATGCAAGATCAACGGGTTTAGATGTTCTCTGAAAATTTTTGACAGGAAAATCCAGTTACTAAACTCAGACTGGAACCCTCGAGCACACCCGACATGATAGGTACCTACGCATATACCAACGAGGCGAGCAAAGAGTAACTTATTCAAGGAAGATTTACAGCTTTTACGAATAGGAACGCTCCGTAACTATAGTCCTATAATCTTAGGTAAAGAACTTAACAAATTGAGTAATGCGGTAATCAAATAAATAATCAAATAAATATTATAAATGCGAAAGTTTGGATGGATGGATGTATGGATGGATGGATGTATGGATGGATGGATGTATGGATGGATGTTTGTTAGTTGTTACTCAATCATGCCCCAACGGCTGAACGGATCTGGCTGAAATTTGGCACAGGGATAGATTATAGTCTGGAATAGCACAGGCTACTTTTTATCCCGGAAAATTAAGAAGTCCCCGCGGGAACCAAAATAACCTCAAATGGATGTTTGTTACTCAATCACGCCAGAACGGCTGAACGGATCTGGATGAAACTTTGCACAGAGATTGATTATAGTCTGGACTAACACATTGGCTACTTTTTATCCCGGAAAATTAAAGAGTACCCGCGGGATCCACAAAACCTCGATCTACGCGTACGAAGTCGCGGGCATTAGCTAGTTGAGACACTAAAACGCCTAAAATAAAACTTTTCAAATAAAGTGAACCGGCAGCCGACTACAAAAGCACTGAAAAGTCAAAAGCATTAATTAATTTTCAATTAGGTAAGTACTTAGATCCAATTATTTACACTTAGTCAATGAACAAAAAGTCAAAACTTATATTGAAGGTAGTTTTTGAAAGCACGTTATGCCTTCGGTCCCGGTTATTATCACTAACATCTGATAATAATCTTTAAAAAAAAGAGTTCAATACTCTTTGTCGAGTCGTATCTACCTAAGCCGAAGGACGTGGGAACTGAGAACCCAACGCATTACTATCCCGACAGAAAACTCCTACCATTATGTGATTAAAGGAAAGGGGTCACGACCCACAGTAATTATGAGGAATACGACGCAAAGAGAAAACATCTGCAAGTGTGAGATCTATAGAGCGAACTTTGACTTTGCTTAGACTTAAGACATGGTTAAAACCAGACAGATTTATGGATTTATGTTACTCTGGTAATTCCGTCTCGTTTTAACTCTGAGTAAAGTCTGAGCCAAGTCAAAGTACGCTCTATAGAAAGAATATAGATCTATGCGTAAAATCACAGAACAAGGAACCTGCATAGAAACATTTTTCCTACATATAATTTTAGATTTTGACATTCTGATATTAACTTTGACATTAATTTATATTTTCCTTATTTGCTAACATTATAAGATCATATTTATAATTTTTAACCACTGTTTTGTACCTCGTTTATCGCATGAAGAATGTTGCAATAAAATTATTTTGAATTTGAATTTAAAGTACTGCTTCTTTTGAAACAAAACGATAAAAAACATCACTAGATAAACTAATTACAATGTAATTAGGTGCTGTATATTTTACACAGATTTTAATTGTTTGGGTTACCTCCGATGTTAGGTACATAGCCAAATTTTTCGTGAAGCAACCGAAGAACAAAGGAATTATGCAACTTGACATTTCATTAAGAAACCGCAGCATGAAATAGCTACCTAGTTTATCCCCCGACTAGGATTTAATTAATTTTGGTTGGTAGGTAGGGTTCAGATAATATTTTGTTAGGTTTTTCGCCCCGGCTTTGCAACTAGGCCTACCCTATAACCTAACTACCAACAGTTAACTGACAGTGCGAAGTATATCCATAAATCTACTTACTGATGACCACAATTTCGTTCCCGTGCATCAAAGAGTGCCTCGTTGGTCTAGTGGTTGGCAGGTTCGCCTGCGGCCGACGAGGTCCTGGGTTCGAGTCCCGGGTCGGGCCATAATTAAGTACCTATTGGGTTTTTCTGACTAGAAATTCTCAGTATTAGCCCGGAGTTAGGAAGTTGGAAGTGTTTCACCCCGTGCCTCGTAGAAGCACGTTAAGCCGTCAGTCCCGCGGTTATTATCACTAACATGATAATAATCGTTAATGTCCGCCAACCCGCATTGGAGCAGCGTGGTGGGTCTAAGCTCTAATTCCCGCTCTCCTATGAGAGTGGAGGCCTGTGACCAGCAGTGGGACGTTAATGGGCTGTAGTGGTGGTGGTGGTGGCATCAAAGAGTTTCATCTTTGATTTTTCGGGATAAAATATAGCGTATGTCTAATATACGGCTACGGGATGTCCACTATACCACGTCATTAGTGAATCATAATACGGATTTAAACGTGCAAAAGTAAGGTAAGACTTACACACACATAAATAATCACAGTCACATATCTAATCCATACTTAATATTATAAATGCGAAAGTGTGTCTGTCTGTCTGCTACGCTTTCACGGCCCGAATACTCAACCCATTTTGATGAAATTTGGTACAGAGACAGTTTACATCCCGGGGACGGACATAGGATAATTTTTAACCCGGAAAGAGTTCCCCCGGGAATAAAAAAACCAATCCACGCGGACGAATCATCTAGTAGGTATAGAATAGTGTTAAACATAGGTACTTACTTAGTTTCACTGTTTTACCTATTATTTGGTCATCGCACTGTATAACAATGGCAGCCGGTACATAATACCAATAAGCAAAGCTGTATTAAGTTTAAATTAACATTCATTAATAATAAAGTAGGTAAGTAGTATGTAATCATTGAGAGAACCGAGCGTTAACTTTGCGGGATCACGTACCATGAGTTTAAAACATGCAAGGTGTCGGCGACCGACATAAGTAGTTCCACTAGCGAACTACACTTATTTATATTTTCATAATAATATATTATATTATTTATATTTTTCCCGCCTCGGCTTTTCAGGGGAAGGCAACCCCGCACTATGAGCCCAGGCATCTTTTGCCCATGCGCACTGGGCATGGACTATTATACATTCGCCTCCAAAAAAAATTTAAATCTGATTTTTTTAAGTGTTCTTTGCAGAAAGAGCCAAGAGGCGCAGGTATGAAATTATTGAAAATAATTTCATTTTTGTGCCTTTTGGTGTTGAAACCCTGGGGTTGTGTATAAATTCTCAGTGTTCTTTAGGGTCTTTGAAGTATTTCCTCAAAAATTCCCACTCCTTGGATGCGGGCTTCCCCTCCTCCCCCTTCAAATATTTGCCCGAACGCAGTTTTCTGTAACTTACACAAAATCTACCAGAGCTACAAAAACCGTCAATCACCTACTTAAATCTACTAGCCAGGTAAAAAAGGCAAAAATGATCGTCAATAAATTATCTACAAAATGGTACTAACTATTAACGTAGGATAGTTTCAGAAATATGTCCGCCACGTTTTGTCTACTTCTTATTTTGTTTCATGGCTTTTTAATATATTTGTCTATGAAAAAACAATAGGGTGACAAACGTCGCACTAGGGTGGGTAAATAAGTCCGTGACTTTTCGAATTTCCCATCTTTTAATTCAAAAATTAACACTGCTACAATTAGCAACTGGCTACATTACAATTTGGAATACGTCTCGTTATAAGTAACTAGCAAACCCGGCGAACTCCGTTTCGCCACCAGATGGTTTTCCCGCTAAAAAAATTTTCCCGCTTTTCTGTTGAAATTTTTCCTGAATTTTCTTTGCTATAAACCTCACGGAGCCCGAGACCTTTCCAACGAATGCAAAACCGTGGAAATCGGTTCGTGCGTTCTGGAGTTATAGCGTCAGGAAGGAAAACCCGACTTATTTTTATATAGTAGATTATTACGTTATAATCTTATATATAAAATTCTCGTGTCACAATTTTCGTTCCCATACTCCTCCGAAACGGCTTGACCGATTCTCATGAAATTTTGTGAGCATATTCAGTAGGTCTGAGAATCGGCTACTATCTATTTTTCATACCTCCACGCGGACGGAGTCGCGGGCATCAGCTAGTCTTATATATAAAATTCTCGTTTCACAATTTTCGTTCCCATACTCCTCCGAAACGGCTTGACCGATTCTCATGAAATTTTGTGAGCATATTGAGTAGGTCTGAGAATCGGCTACTATCTATTTTTCATACCTCCACGCGGACGGAGTCGCGGGCATCAGCTAGTTAAATATGTATATTTGACAGCCATTGAAAACAGAAAACGGCATAGGTACCTACCTACTTACATTTTTTTACATGGAGATTAACGAATTTCGTTAGCTCATTAGTAAACATTAATTTTTTTGAGAACAAATTTTGTCACGTAAACCAAAAAGGTTGATAAATATTGCGGGGACTCATCTCCATCCTTTTCAACGGAAAAAAAGTAGTTTAACTATTTCATTGTGGTCGCACAAGCAAAATAAGCGCTGAACGTTTTTAACTCCCAATTTAGGTCACTATAACTGAAACAATTGAAAAATTCACAACACGGTCTTGACCTATAGGATATTGACAGTGCACGAAACAGTGACTACTATAGACATGTTATGTACAATGCAATAGACGAGTATATGTGCAACATTTTGATGTTTTGAGGATGAAGAAACAATCCGCAAAATGTGTGCCTCTCAAATGAGCATAAACAGATGCGTTTGATAACTTCGAAAGACCTTTTGGCGTCGATCGACTGCAGTACCGATGAGTTTTTGCAACTTATTTATAGCCGTAGACAATAGTAAATATTATAATATATCCCGTTAGATCGGTTCAATAGAGATTTTAAAAAAACACACCTGGAAAAGAAAAAGTAAGTACCTAGGTATCTTCAACCAGAACAATGCAAAAGTGCACAACTCCTCAGCTGCTATATCGAGTGATTTGAGTTACAAAATACTCCATCATCCACCATAATCTACAGATCTATCTTCCAGTGACTAATTATTTCCTGTTTCTGTTCTGTTTCAAAATTAAATAAATCATTCGGTGAAAAGAGATTTGACGTTTACGATGAAACCATCGGTTGACCATTCTCAGTCCATTTAATTGGGGAAACCATTTTTCGATTCAGGTTTCAGTTTGCCAAATATTTACATAAGCTTTAAAGTGCTAATTTTTGTTAGAGTCCAGTGTCCCGTCCCCCCTCTCTACCAACTACTTAAACGGTAGTTTCCGGATATGTGTATAGGGAAGTTAAAAGGAAAACTATCACAGCTAATAATAAAGCTATAAATAAATAAGTAGACGAAAAAGTCCGCATTTGTCGCATATTGTGTCGGGCAACTACGGAACCCAACTCTTTGCGTGGCCCGACACGCACTTCGCCGGTTTTTTTTAATTCTCTTTGAAATCGACTACTTACTGGGTTCTAATTCTAAGAACGAATTCCTGTAACTTTTGTCTTTAACAATCTTTTTCTTATGCCAACGCCTACGCCTTTCATATTCTTTTGCCTCTCTGACCGCTCTCAAAACAACAACATCTTGTAGGTACTGCAGGTATATTTTATACGTCATTATTATAATTTCCTCTTGAAATCCGTGTTGAATTTTGCACTAAGAAGTTTAGAGATTTTTTAGTTAAGTAGGTACCTACCTACCAAATCTTTTTATCGGTTCAATTTCGATAAAAAGATACACTTACACAACAACAACAACAAATTAATATTACTGGGCGATGTTGAGGCCTGAAGGCATCCTCGAGCATTTAGTTGGTTAAATGCTGGAAGGGGTGGATTACAATCCTCCACCACCGAAACTCTTCATTAGATCTTCACTCGATTTAAATGGGACCATAGGTACAAAAAAAACTGTTTTGAGCTCTACTACACTGACTCTACATCGATATTAAAGCTTCCTCCGATTTACTTACCTACACCTATTTTGAAAATATCGTCCTTTTTTACTGTTTAATATTGTGCCTACCTAATACAAGTAGATGTTTATCATAATCATTATTCTTATTTGACTTGCAAAATTTAAACACGCAATGATTAATTTTTTAAATAACTTTTCTACATTAAATAAATTTACCTACTAACGGAATTCAGCTGCGTATTTTTGGGCTTACTTAAAATACTTTGGCTATTTGGTAAGTAAGTTATTGTTTGAAATTATTATTATGAAATAAATCTTATGAATTTGGTAAGCATATCAAGAAAAAATAATAGGTATATTATTTTTTCTCCAATTACTCTTAATACTTATTAATAATAAGTATTAAGAGTAATTGGAGAATAATATTTCGATCTAATATTAATTTTAAAGAAGTCACGGGCGCACTCTAAAATAATCTCACTTTCAGAATTTAACACATGAACACTGTCACTTTTATACGATAGTTTTAAAAGAAAATATTTTCGTATACTCGATTTACCTGTCTTGAGTGTTGACGTACGCACCACGCACTACAAGTTTCAAGATTGAGCGTCTTACGTCGAAGCAACCTCCAGCTCCGTTGTTAAATTAAAATGTAAACACATAGTAAGTAGCAAGTTATTATGACACCCAGACTGGATTTATAATTTATAATAATGGGACTTGAATGACTTTGGAAAAAATAATATAGATGAGATCGGAAATATCAGAGTTCCGCTGAAACACCACAGAATAAATAGCCCACTGTGCACTGCTCACAGTAAGAATAAGAAAAAGCAGTACCTAATATTCAGCACGCATTCGTTGGGAAAAGTGTAGTGTTGTACCTCCTCACTTAAATAACTATCTAATGCCCGCGACTTTATCCGCGTGGAATAAGTTTTTTTTATTCCCGCGGGAATTTTCCGGGATAAAAAGCCTATGTCACTCTCCAGGTCCCCAACAATACCCATGCAAAAAATCACGTCGATTCGTTGCTCTGTTGCGACGCGACTGAAGGACAAACTGACAAACCAACAAACAAACACTTTCGCATAAATAATATTAGTATGATAATGGACCATAATAATGATGAACTCAGCAGGCCGCTAATATTGACCACTTCGTATGAACTAGAAACTACAATATAGTTTACTCGGTTTAAATGTGGGATCATTTATTGTGTGGGGTAGGTAGGTATCTATCCAATATTTGCCGTAAATGCATCAACAGTAAATTTAACAGGGTTTGAAGTAATAATAATAATTTTAACGACCTCCGTGGCGCAGTGTGTAGAGCTGTTGTCTTAACGTGCGGAGGTCCCGGGTTCGATCCCCGGCAGGGTCAATTTGGGAATTTATAATTTCTGAATTTTCCCTGGTCTGGCCTGGTGGGAGGCTTTGGCCGTGGCTAGTTACCACCCTACCGGCAAAGACGTGCCGCCAAGCGATTTAGCGTTCCGGTACGATGCCGTGTAGAAACCGAATAGGGGTCAGGGTTTAATATAACTGCCATGCCCCTGACAGATAAGCCCGCTATCATCTTAGACTGCATCTTCACTTACCATCAGGTGAGATCGCAGTCAAGGGCTAACTTGTAGTGGTTAAAAAAAAATATTGCTGTCATATACGTAGATAGATAGATAGATAGATAGTCTTTATTGCCACAGGCCACACATAACATAGAATTAAATGATTACCTATAAAAAACAGAAAACAACGCGTGCGCAAGGGCGGTCTTATCACTAAAAGTAATCTCCTCCAGACAACCCGTCTTATGGAACTTTAAAAAGGAAATTTGTTTTTAGACAGTTTTAAGATTCGCCACTTTTCTTTCAAAATACTTGCGTTATTCTGAAATGTAATTTTATTGTAAGTGCAAACTCGCTTACACTGACTTTAACTTTTCGTCAGATTCCGATATTCTATCAAAAATAAGAAATTCCTGGAGAACTCCACTCATGGCACGGAAATCGTAGTGATAAAATTGTAAATGACCAAATGTAATTTACTTAAAAAAAATGGAGACAACAGATCACATGGAATGGAGATCACAGAAACAGGATCACATTAAAAGCACGAATTAATATTCCTTAAAACTTGTTTCAGCAATCGATGAGCTACTCGAAAAAGTATTTGTAACTTTTAATACAAATTACGAGAAAAATAACTTTAATCTTTCTTAAAAGGATTACCTACTCTAATTAATATTACTATAATTAAAAAATTAAAAATAAGGGTCAATGCACTCAAAACAGCCTTCCCTTGTGTACCGACGTTTTAGGATAGCAAAAGTTAAAATTTCATTACCAAATAAATACCTATAATTCGCTACCAGTTTAATGAAGTATGACGTACCTAATTAAACAACGTTTGAACAAAATCTGGCCGTTTAAAGTAGGTCAAAATCGCGCCCAAAGGAGTCGGTTACATACAAACATACAAACATACAGGTGAAGCTAATATAAAGCGTGTAAAAAAGTGGTCAGAAAATCATAATATAGTAACAGCAGAAAATTATCGGGAAATTCATGGAAAAAGGCGTTATCGCGTTCCGACTATTTTGATTTAATTTGAGACATAATTTAGACAAAAGTTATTTCAAATTATTCGTAAGAGATCAAGGAACATTTAAAAAAAAAAATTATGTTTTTTATTTTTGTCAAACCCTGTCAAAATATGATAACCTCCAAAATTTGCTCCAAATTAAATAAATATGCACTTTTAATTATTAAAATTGAATCCATATTTACCTTAAATTATCGACGTAAAACAAACTTTAAAGTAATACCTGGAAATGCTACAAAGACTGCAGTCAGTTTGTCATACAAAATTTATGGAGAGCCCACGATATATCCTGAGGAGCCAACAATTTTGTTGGTCCATGGCCTTCTTGGGTCTAAAAAGCATTGGGACAGTATCGGGAAGACGATAGTAAACGTTATGAAGAAAGCAGTAGTATCTATTGATTTAAGAAATCATGGCGATAGTCCACACGTTAACTCACACAAGTACGAAGATCTTGTGGGGGATATCCTGAAACTGCTAGATAAATTGTCTATAAAGCGAGCTAGCCTTGTTGGCCACAGCATGGGCGGCAGAGCTGTGATGGGTGTATCTCTTACAGCAGTAAGTGCCTTTAATGAACCTTCAAATCCATACTAATATTATAAATGCGAAAGTGTATCTGCATGTCTTTCTGTCTGTTACGCTTTAACGGCTCATCTTTTCAGCCAATTTTGATTTTGAGTTTACTTGCCGGAAAATTAAAGAGTTTCCGCGGGAATCAAAATAACTTAACCCGTGCGGACGAAGTTGCGGGCCTCATCTACTTATTCTTACTAATATACTTAAAGGTACTTTATACTAATATTATAAATGCGAAAGTTTGTTGGATAGATGGATGTATGGATGTTTGTTACTCAATCACGCTCCAACGGCTGAATGGATCTAGCTGAAATTTGGGACAGAGATAGATTATAGTCTGGAATAGCACATAGGCTTACCTACTTTTTATCCCGGAAAATTTCTCGCGGGACCCAAAAATCCTCAATCCACGCGGACGAAGTCGCGGGCATCAACTAGTAAATTATAAATATGTTATAAGAAACTAAGAAACACGCTTTGGCTCCATCGCCCAACACCTCTTCACCAATTTGACCTACAATGTAAATGGATCTAGTCAAACCAAATGAGACCAATTAGCCATTGAATAGGTACCTAATTCCACTAGCCACCTCCTGGTTCCATCATGCTCAGCTTGATGGAACCTAATTACCTAGCGTATTCTCATCGGTAGGTATTTGATACATTTTCAAATCGATACGACATTTACTTAGAAGTTGGTTAAATTCGACATCCGAAATCTGTAAACATACAAAGGTACCTACTTAAAGTTGAAGCTAAAAAAGCGTGTTATAAACTTAATAAATAATACTGTGTTTCATAACATCATTCTCATATTTTCTTTAACTTTACACCACTTGCGCGTCAGCGTTGGGCGTATGTTAATTCTTGATTTTTATTGTAGCCCGACAAAGTAGCTGGTCTCTTGGTCATAGACATTTCACCTATATCGTCCGCTCGTCATTTAACGGATTTCTTACCAGAAGTCCTTAAGGCCATGAAACAAATAGATTTTAAGAAATCCACAAACCTTAGTGCTGCAAAACAAGAAGCTAAAAAGCAGCTAAAAACTATCGTAAAAGACGATCTTCTACTGAGGGCTATCCTATCAAATATCAAAATGAAATCAGATCATAAGATTGGATGGGTATGCAATATTGATACTTTGGTGAAGCATTTTAAATACATAGGATCGTTTCCAGAAATCTTGAGGAAAAAGACATTTTACGGCCCAACTCTATTTATCGGAGGACAACTTTCAGAATATCTCCCGTAAGCAACCATAAATCAATCCATACTAATAATATAAATGCGAAAGTGTTTCTGTCTGCCGGTCCATCTGTCTGTCTGCTACGCATTCACGGCCCATCTTTTCAACCGATTTGGATGAAATTGGTATAGGAATAGGTTGTATCCCGGAGAAGGACATAGGCTACTTTTTATCCCGGAAAATTAAGTAGGTAGGTAGTTCCCGCGGTAATCGAAAAATCTTAACCAACGCGGACGAAGTCGCGGGCATCTTCTAGTTATTAATAAGTATTTAAACGTTTTTCAGTAACTATTCAAACTTTGTAATTTTGTAAGGTGCAGTAAGCCATCTTGTATTATTTATTATCTAGCAGATCGAAAAACCTTGATAAACAATTGGAATGTAGGTTGTTTCTATTTTCTAAACTTAATTAAGGAAAAAAACCGGCCAAGTGCGAGTCGGACTCGCGCACCGTGAGTTCTGTACAAACCTGTAGGTAGGTATATAAGTAAAAGTTATAGTATTTTTATTCCACTTATCTATTTTAATTTCAATTTAATACCTCTACGCGTTCATGCGGAAAGGGGTAGTAAGTTTAAAATTATTAAAAATATTTTTATTATATGATGTAACTAAAAATTTATGCTTTTCGCAATTTTTCCTTTATCTGTGCTAAAAGACGTTGCTTCGTACCAAATTTCAAAACGGGAAGTACCCTGTAGGTTTTGATTCCCTTGCGAGTGTCGAAAATTGCACCATAAACGGCTATATCCTTTGATTGCGTTGGCTTAGAAGTTTGATTTTTTCACAGCTCCAAGGGACAGTAGACCTGAGTATTTGATATGAATTTCAGCTTGATACCTCCATGCGTTCCTGAGAAAAAGGGTCTTGACACAGACGGACGGACAACAAAGTGGTCCTATAAGTGTTCCGTTTTTTCCTTTTGAGGTACGGAACCCTAAAAACGATGATTACCAAAAATACATGGTTCTGGTCAGACGAATTATTTTAAACCATACCTTCCTACCAGTCTTCATCATCATCAGCAACACATTTCCGAATGCATACGTTTTTGTCTCAGGATGAGAAGGGAATTAGACGGTAGACCACTACCACGCTGGCTAAGTTCGGATTGCGGAATCTGCCAGTCCGTCTTTTTTTTTTTTAATCCACTATATGTTAGCCCTTGACTGCGATCTCACCTGATGGTAAGTGATAATGCAGTCTAAGATGGTAGCGGGCTAACCTGTTAGGGGCATGGCAGTTATATTAAACCCATATCCCTATTCGGTTTCTACAAGGCATCGTACCGGAACGCTAAATCGCTTGGCGGCACGTCTTTGCCGGTAGGGTGGTAACTAGCCACGGCCGAAGCCTCCCACCAGGCCAGACCAGGGAAAATTCAGAAATTATAAATTCCGAAATTGACCCTGCCGGGTAACGAACCTGGGACCTCCGCACGTTAAGGCAACAGCGCTACACACTGCGCCACGGAGGTCGTCAAAAAAAGCGTCACCGTTAAAGCAAGTGATCACACAACTCCGAAAAGATAGTGGAGATTGCCCGGAGATCAAATCACGGATCCTCCGAATAGGATTTATTATAATCCATCAGCTATCCTCTGTCAGATCTTTGTGCTCCAGAGTCGCGGTTTCATTTGGACTAGCTTACTATTTTTACGACTATGGTAATCGACTATGGTAGATTCTTACGATTTATCATAAGTGGCACAAGTTGTCCTACGTGAAATAAATCATTTCATTTTCATTTCATTACACGCCCCGCCTTCACTTACCTCTTTATTTTGGAGAATCTTTCCTTATTCTCGATAAAGGTCCCCGTTTTCCACCTACCCAAAAGGTTAACTAGATAGATAGATAGATAAATTCTTTATTGCCACACATATTAACATAGAGATACTTCTTTCACAAGTTACTTCTTTCTGAAACGCGTAAAGCGATGCTCTATGAACGGCGCATATGACGTCATCGCGAACGCGAAGTAACGATGAAATCATGGATGCAGGAATAATGAAATCGCGACACCCAACTCGAGAACTTATAAATCGCCACGCAAAGCGCTTCGAATACCCGTTTCGCTAGAAGAATTCTGCGATATGTTTACCTTTTGTAAATATCTTGTAGCTAGGTACCCTTGCCACAGCAGGAAAGACCCATGCTCAGATTAAGCATCCATTTAATCTGAGGACCCATACACGGCATCGTACAGGAACCATAGATTAATTATAGAATAACTAAGCCGGAACGCTAAAACAAAAACGCTTGCGGTAGCACGTCTTTGCCGGTAGGGTACCATAGACTAAAATATTAATCACTTCCGGTAGTAAATATAACCAATGATAATACTTATTATATGATTTTATTTCAATAATTAATCATTAATTTACAGCCCTGACGATTTGTCCGGAATCCGAGAGATGTTTCCCCGCGCAGTGGTGTCTTTTATACCTGAAGTCGGACATAATTTGCATGTGGAGGACCCTCAAATTTTTTTAGAAATCGCCATACCGTTTCTACGGACTCATAAATAAATCTTAATAATAATAATAATAGTTGGTCTTAATAGTTGGTCTCAAAGTCCTGAAAAGCTTTTGAAAAGTCCCCAATAAAAAAAAGTCAAAGTCAAAGTTTGTTGGTGTGGTAGAGTTGATGTCAAATCGTTGTTTACATTTAGCAAATACAAAATAATTGAACAAAAACACGTTTTAATTGAATATTCCAGCATGAAAAGGATATGAAATGCCTAGGTTTTTTTTTCGATCTATTGGTATGCGTAAAAATAAGAAAAAATAATGTGCGAAGTGCTGTTGATTTAGCATATAAAATTCACGGATTACAAGAAAAGCGTGCGGAGCCTGTTGTTGTTATCCATGGCCTACTGGGGTCTAAGAAAAACTGGGAAAGTATGTCCAAGAAAATCAATGCCGCAACTCAAAAGACTGTAATTGCTGTGGACGCGAGGAATCACGGGGAAAGTCCACATACAACCAGTCACACTTACCCAGATCTTGCATCTGACGTTTCGCATCTAATAACTCAATTATCCATAAAACAAGTTGTAATTATTGGGCATAGTATGGGAGGCAGAACTGGCATGGTTTTAGCACTGTCTGAGGTCTGGTACCGCTATTTTTACGTTTTGAATATTTTTTATCATAACATAGTAATGATTGTCCTAGTATCTAGGATATTAGTAGGTACGTATTCAATATTTAGATCCGTGATTTAGCAATTTAATCAATCGACAGTAATTATTATAATATGATGAAGATAAACTAAAGAAAATTGCCACGCGCAGAAATCATTATTATTAAAACTATTAACTTAACAACCAATTACAAATTATTTTTTTCAAAATTACAATACTAATTACTTAATAGACAAAACGTGATCCAACCGGTAGGTAACTAGAACTTCTACTAAATTCTTATTGTTCATATTTCAGCCCTCTAAAGTATCGAAATTAGTAGTGGTCGATATATCACCTGTTTCAACAGCAGGCATCCTCAACAACTTCTTTCCAAAACTTATGGACGCGATGAAAACAGTTAATTTCGGAAACATGGATAATATCGTCAACGCTAGATCAGTCGCTAAAGAGAAGCTGGTCGCTTCAGGAGTAGTGGATGCTGATTCCATTGGATTCATTCTAATGAACATAGGTGTGAAACAAGACAAGTCAATTGGTTGGGTGTGCAACATAGATGTTCTTAAACGACATTTTACAGACATTGCAAGCTTTCCCAGTGAAATGACTAGGAGACAGTATACTGGGCCAACCTTGTTTATTGGGGGTGATCAATCTAATTACATTCCGTAAGTTTTTATCCTACTTTATCAGTGGAGTTGTAAGGAATCTTGTCAGGAAGCTAAGTATAATGTAGGGACAACTGTGTGTCACTTATTACAAGTCGGAACTCTAGTCTCTACTACTAGTTCGGATAGCAGATTCTTAGAAGAGCCGGCAAGTTGATTTAAAAATTGCGTCAAACTACACCTTTGATAAACCAAGAAACTGACTGTTAAGGAGTGTCTAAACACCACGCGGCCATTGCTCACTAACGAGAGCGCACGATTGCCGCTTTATGTTTGGACACACCTTAAAATAGGTATACCTATTTTTTTAAAATATGTCAACCGCTCATGCTCAACCCGAACAACCGTTGAGAAAACTTGATCATGATTGAACAACCACACAAAGTGTTTTCAGTTCAATGATTATCAAGTTCTCTAAACTGGAAAAATTAAACTTTATGTATTTTATTTTCAGGCCTAGCGATATCACGGGTATTAAAAAACTATTTCCTAATGCGAACCTTAAATATGTTAAAGGGGTTGGTCATAACGTACACGCGGAAGGTCCGGTGGAATTTCTGAGCCTAGTCAAGGAATTTTTAACAACTTAATTTAATTTTCAATAAACTTTGAAAAAATAGTCAAAGCCTTTGTTTAGTGTCGAGAAGAATAATACGGACCCATCAATATAAAAATTTCGATGTGGTTTCTCATTTCTGTCCATTCATAGATTTAAAAAAACTTGATTCAGATTTGTACTGGCCCATTAATGTGGCGATCTCACACCTTATCTATGCGTAACAGGACGATATTGATAAACCCCTACCGAGAATCGAATACGTATACTTTAGTACATTGTTCACTGAGGGAAGAAAGTGACCGATTACTAACGAGGGTGTAGTTATTAGTGTATTAGTAGTAGTAGTGTAGTAGTAGTACCTACACGCGTGACGCGAGTTAGAAATCGTACTTTCTCCCCTCAGGGAAAAATAACGCAACTGGGAGACTGCGTAGAAGAGAGAGACTGTCTATGGTTATTCTAACATCTATGCCACTGACCGAGAGAACCTCTCGCTAGCAACAACAAATCGACTAACAAATTATACCTCTCGCTCTAAGTTGTTAGTCGAAGTGGAATAGCGATAAGTATGTATTTGCTTTAATTTTTCAAAAACTATTTTTTATTAGTAAGCACTCCAGTCCTTACCTACAGCTTCGTGGTCTATGCAATGTAATATGTATTTCTGCCATAGAGTAAGGTAGAGGTATTCTGCATATTTTTGACTCGGTGCTACGCTCGGTGCATTTTGTAATTTGTATCTAGGTTTTTAATCTGAGTTTGTATCAATGTATACAAATTGTATGTCAAATGCAGCTGATGCAGAGGTCATACTCAAATGTCACTGTCGTTAAAAAATAAAAATTAAAAATGTCAAAATTATAACCAACAAAGTTTTATTTCAAAATAAAAATTATGTTGCTTCAAAAGCTCTATACAACAAGTATTTATCAAATATGCCCAAAAATATTATCCATTTCATTTCCACGATATGTGAGCACCACTTCCAGTTATGCAGAAACTGTGGACCTAGCGTATTCTTCCTATGAGAGTACTGATGAGGAGACTTCTACACGACCTCCTGTAGTTATTTTACATGGGTTATTGGGATCAAAGAATAACTGGAACAGTATGAGCAAAGCCATACACAAATCCACCGGGAGGAAAGTCATTAGTATAGATGCTCGTAACCATGGTGACAGTAAGCATTCTCCTCAGCACACCTATCTGCATATGGCTCACGACGTGATGAAATTGCTAAAGAAACTAGAGATTTCTAAGGTTTCCCTTCTAGGGCATAGTATGGGTGGCCGCACTGCCATGGTTTTGTCATTGCTCTGTGTAAGTTGTACGTAGTTATCACATTCTATTAAGTACCTATATCTTTGATATTCTAGTTTGACATATACACTACCTATTTAATCTTTGGTTTTATTAAGATCTCTCCATAATGATAAATATTAAATAGTTAATCAGTCTTATATGTATCATAACTGAGTAAACCTATTTTATACACAAAAAGTTGTTTTCCTGTTCCAGTCTGATCTGGTATCAAGCCTGATTGTGGTAGACATATCACCAGTTAAGACTAGTCCACAAATATTTTCAATGGTGAATCTCTTTGATGCAATGGCAGCAGTCTCTATCAGATCAGGCATTGCCATGTCAAAAGCGAGAAAACTGGCTGATGAACAATTAAAAGCAATTACTCCTGATGTAAATCTGAGGAATTTCCTAATCACAAACTTAATACAGACCAACACTGGGTCTTACTCATGGAGAGTGAATATACCAGCCTTAAAAGACAATTTTCAGCAAAATATTGCAAGCTTTCCTTCAACTCTGAAAGGTCTTCAGTACTGTGGACCGACACTCTTTATAGGAGGTTCATTGTCTGATTATATTGGGTATGGAATTCTACTTATTCTTAGATTCAGTTGTTAATTGATACTAGTGTTATAAAATGCAATGTCTGCTTAGTTCTCTCAGCTCATCTATTCAACCGATTGTGACAATATTTGTTGCAGAAATAGGTTAAATCCTGGGGAAAGACAAGGAAGTGCTAGGCTAAATCAAAAAGTTTGCATTAGATTTTTAAACATCTAAGAAAATCCATGTATCAAATCCAGTTGTTGGCATCATGTTGTTTAAAAATAATTTATTTTAATCCCTATCTTGCTAACTTCAGACTATTCTAAGAAATCCTATATATGAGTGATAAAATTAATGAATTCTCATTTTAGAAAAAATGATCTGGCTGAAATTCAAGAATACTTTCCACTAGCTGAAGTGCAGTTTATTGAGGGAGCAGGCCACTGGGTGCACAGTCAGAAACCTGAAAAATTCCTTGATGTTGCATGCAGTTTCCTGAGAGAAAAATAATGTAGTGATAATTTAACTTAGCTCAAATTTATTTAGGTTCTAATTAGTTAGCCAATTTTACAAAATATTAGTTGTTTTTAGGAGAACCAATTTGTTAAAAGACTACTTTACTTACAAAACATTAAAATAAATATAATTCACTATTTATCAATTTCTTATAATTTTCTAATCATTGACTCTAATAAGTATTAACATGTATATAAAGTCTAATAATAATTCTAATTATTATAATATTATTATGTTAAGATTTCAGTCAGTTTCTTTTTTGACAAATTTCAAAACTAAATTAAATAGGTACCTACTGATAAATATATAAGTATAAAATGAAAATGTAATTATAAAGTTACAATATATTATACTGAATAAAAAAATTATAGGTACTTATTATATTTCATGAGATCATTTTGGCTTGGATATAAGTTAAACAAAGTAGAGCAGGAAAAAAATATTGGTTATCATAAAATGGTACTTTGTGTTGGCATCAACACAATTTGTAACTAAATCATTAGGTTCATAACCTTTTCCATTTTATGAGTAATAATAAGTAGATATTTTGTGAAGATATTAAAAATACCTACTCTACTAACATTTTCCTTCTATATATACAATTTTGTTTACTCAATACAGGTACCTACATGTATAAAAGGTCTGGTTTAATGGAATTTGATTAACGCTGAATCTGGATCCTTTGCAAGGAACCCTAATATTATACCTAATCAATTATTTGCCATAGTAACCACATCCTTGAACTATTATTGTGACAATATAACTAATTTCTCATAGGGATCTTATCATTTCCTTTTGTGGTTTTGTACTCCGAAACATACAATGTTGCACTCGTAACTGTTTTTAGGAAACTAGTATAAAACATCCTGGCCCTGAGTATCCTCCTCATTCCCACTTCACAGTCATTGTGAAGTAGGTATTCCTAGTCTTCCATACTTCACTTCACTATTGTGAAGTAGTTTGTAAAAAAGGGTAATAAATCCCTTTTATATTAAAAAAATTGTAGGAGTTTTATTAATAATGGCTAATGTGGTGGATAGTCTCAAATTGCTGTTTGATCGCCCAGGCGAACCTTTGGTTTCACCTAAGGGCGACAACAATTCACTTTTCCAAGTGACTGAACAGTACCTGGTGAGTTCAATTTTAAAATTATATTTCAATTTTTTTATTATGATATGACTTATGTTTACATAATTGATTCTGTTTTAAAACTAAGTATGTATAGTTCGCGCGCGAGTTGAATGCAGAGTAAATGTATTTTATTATTTTTTTAACTTTGTCATTAGTGAACTAGATTACATCTGTGTAGATATTTTATGAAATTTTCCGGGCCGGGCCGTTGAAACTTTGCAGACAGACATACCTACCTTCGTATTTATAACCACCATCGCTTAACCACACATTAAAGATTTAGTATCTACAATATTTACTATATTATTATGGATGATAAATATGTTCCATTAAAGTTTCATCATATTAAGATTTTATTTGTACTTTCCTATGTTTCAATTTTTGCTACAAACCTCACAAACTCAATAAGTAATGATCATCATTAACTTAAAAATAGCCCATAGGTATCTCTGTGTGTATTCATTGTGTGTATTCATTACTTCGATCACAGTTTTTTTTTCTGTGAACGAAAATTCATCATCCCTTGAGGGCCTTAATCTCTTTCTATTATATCATGATGGTCTACCATTCTTGCGTTTTTTTTTCATTCCTCTAGTTATTTCGACGTAAAGCTTTTCTGACAGTTAATAGCAGTTGGTCACCCATCCTGTACGAACTTATGTGAAGTTTGCTTAAAGAACGAATATGTTACGCAACCACATCTGTCTCAACATCTACCTAATATATAATTCGAATTCTAGAATGAAGACTATATGAACAATGGTATTGAAATCAACAATCGATTTGGGGATATGGCGAATGAGATCATTCCATTGAAGGAATTGCCGCGGGTTCCCCAATTCAATCTAGCGCGACAACTACCACATGATGCAGATTTCTCAACATTGATACCTGCACACCAAGAAATGGCAGATGAAGTCATTGAGGAACTTTTATGTAAGTTTATTACATAGGAGTTTGTTATTTGAACATTTATGTAGCTTTTACAGCTTGCCTCAGGATCTGATGGATTCATGCTAAAATATGCACAGGGTTGTGCCTCATATACAATTTTATGCATCAAGGATACATGTTGAAATGGTTTTGGGCGCAATTTAAAGTGAAATCATCCTAACAGCTTAAAATGCAGAATATCAATTTTGTATTACCAGGTTTCGACTTTCACATAAAATCTTAGTGGCTTAGTATGAAAGGGTGAAAATGTTGAGGCAGGATAGAAAATAGAATGAGGACCACGCAGATTTAGCGCGCCCAGCGACGCGAGAGCTTCATGTTTAGGCGTTTCTAGTCCATATTACCATGCATTAGCTACTGATCTGCGCACTGCACTTCTCGCTGCACTCATGTCACTGTGCGCGCTAGGTCTACATAAACCCTTAGAGCAAAGCAAACCCTCCCTCAACTCTGTGATAAAAACTGAGAAAAAAACATATTTATGTACTCCAATTTCAAAATATTTATTTGTCTAAACTCTAAGCTATAAAGTAATAAGTAAAATTGTAACCATTACAATTTACAAGGCATTTTCTTAACAGCGAGTTATTTTTTACAGCTGTACCAGAGAACCAACTGCAAGACTTCCTGTCAACAAGTGTGTTTGCTCGTGTAAATCTCAACCCCCAACTGTTCAACTACAGTTATTCAGTTGCACTGATGCACAGGTTAGTGTGGATAAAAAGTGCTTGATAATTACAATGCACATAAGCACAATATTGCAATTTTTTATTAATCTTGGTGTATGTTTTAGAAATGACACAAAAAACGTGCCTATCCAGAACTTTGCAGAGACATTTCCATCTAAATTCATGGATTCTCAAGTGTTTGGGCAAGCTAGAGAGACTGCGGCTGTGTCTGCACAAGGGGGCCCAGTAAGTCAATTCTCTTTTTCCTTACCACCACAGCAATTTTCACATTTTGTATCTGTTCCTGAACACAAAACTGGCTTATAATTAGGAGTCCAAGGGCCTAAGCTATCATTTGAATAGAAATCCATAGGATAGGTGCCATCCTCTTTCAACCATTTACTATTCCCGAGAGATACTGAAAACTCATATGGTGTGAGCAAGGGTTTAGGGAAAGCAGTACCCCAGTCAATTGAGAGTCGAGGACATGCAACCTGGACAAAAGCATCCAACTTAAATAAAGCTAATTTGCTGGGAAAAATTTCCGAAAGCAATATTTTTAAATATTTCTTGTCTGAGTTCTGTATTTGCTTCTCTAGATTTGCTAAAACTTTAGTACTTCCTTGTCTTCCTAATGTACCAAGTATTAATCCAAATTTTTGGGCATTCTCTGCTATTTTAACTTGGTTTTTTCTATTGCTTTGCATTAGTTCATGTTCATATTGTTCTGATGTAAACTTCTTCTCATAAGGATCATATTTATAGGCAGCTATATTAGGATTTGCTATCATAATAGCTTCTAAATGAAATCTTCCATCACCGAGATAGATTATAGCATCAGATGATAGTTTAGGTGCTGTGCAGCCTAGTATCTCACCCGGTGATAAAGGCTTTGATTGGGGAACTGAAACTATATATTCTTCATTGCGAAGAGCTTTTGCTACAGAATGCAGAGTTGTGACAAACTGAATTGTACTAACGAATGCCAGGTGTGTTCTCCTAGGGAAATTTAGCTTAATTGTGTCTATGAAGTGTGATGGGTCAATTTTTATATCTACAAATATATACAGCACCTTTATGTTACTGGTTTGGTCTATGGGAATAAGGCAGGAGTGTCCATAGTGCACCAGCAAATCAACCCCAAGTGCAATTGCAGTAAAGTCATCTATGCAGCAAGCTCCATAAGTAACATCGCCCATTATCACAGTATCGGCTCCAGTAAATGTCTCAATTATATCACATAGTGTAGTTGCAAACATAGTTAAACCTAAAAAAATAATGTTTTATGAAATGAATAGGTACGTATTAAAAAAATATATAAACAAATGGAAATTGGAGTGGCCTGAATTATAGTTATTTATAGTTTAAAATACGCTAAATTCTATGAACTAGAACTTTTACAATTACACAATAATCAAAGAATGTAAACAAACCTTCTGGCAATTGTAGAGCCACTCGTTTCGATTTCAAAGATCTTATCCTCCATATCGTTTTATGTATTTCAAAATTGTAATTCTGTGGTAATGCTTCACACGCTCTGTTTAGTATAGGATCGTTCAGCAAATCGTCAGGAATTTTATTTATCGAACGAATAATGGGTTTAAAGGTTTTCCTTTGACCTTCTGGCTTAGCTCGAACCACAATTACGTTCGGATTAAGTTCTAAATCCTCCATTTTTACTGGCACATTTTTAGTATTACCTACTATCTAGATAATATATTTTAATCTGGTCACAGGTTATATTTTTTAAATGTAAACACGCGCGAAATGAGAATTTAGTTTTGAGGGCCTCTATTTACAATTACATGATACACTTTATGATGACACATGCTTGACACATGTCCTTGATCCTTCGGGCCTACGTGACTTTTCGCAATAAATTACGTTTCGTTTTTCGTAACTCGTATTATTGTTTTATGTTTTATAATTTTGGGAAGATATATTTTTATTTATCTTTTCGAGTATTTATTTTTTCGACAATTTAATACTATAAAGTTAAATTAATAATGTTATGTTTAGCACCTATTTCTGTAGACTATGCAAAAAACGAAACATAAAGATCGAGGGCCACGGGGGCCATGGTAGAGTCTGTGTCAAAAAGTATTTTATTATATATGTCTGTGTCCTGTCATTACTTGTCTCTGGTCATTAGCACGTCATTACTTGGTTGGTTGCGTACAACGACCTCAATTTACATAGACGGGCCCTGTCGAACAAAGAATGTGGACTTATGTTTAACAACGCCATCTAGTCTGAAAAGCGGGAACTTGCTTGCAACATATGCGCCATGTTGAAAACGTGTCATAGATTAGTACAGATGCGCTTGTCGAAAATAATACCTACATGAGTGTACTCTCTGAGGTAAACGATAAATGTTAGTATGACGTTGTTATTTTTACCATTTTTTTACCAGTTTCCTGGAAAACCATTGAACCGATTATTATGCGGTTTTTTGCATTAGATATATATAGCTTGTGAGAAGGTTCTTAGATATATTTAAAGGTCAAAGTCCACACAATGGGGCGCTGCAGTTCGTCGTGGGTTTTTTTAATTTAATTATTTGTTAATTGTTGATACTGAAGTTTTGTCAAAAAATTGACAGAAATAAAGTCATTTTTAGGGTTGCGTACCAAAATGATAAGAAAACAACCCTTGTGGTGCGACATGACTGTCCGTCACACTTAGCATAATTCGGTAACTACTAATGCAAAAAACTTGAAATTTAAAATAATAACAGCTAAAACAGTTTAAAATAATCCTCGCCAAACCTTATTGCAAATGAAAGAATTCAAAAATAATTATTAGTACTATTATAATAAAAAGGGGTTGGAATGGGAGAGGTGAAAGAGTACTAATGGATCAAGTCACAGAAAAATACTTCATTTGAAATTATTTTATTTTATACATTTCTAAGTATGCTACTTGCCATCAAAAGAAATATTAAAAGTTATTTTGAGATAAATCACTTACACAGTGTGCATTTAAAAATACGATTAAGTAATAAACACTTGTAAGTAGGTAGCTGTACATAATAGGTACTGAACAACTTTTGTTCAACGAAATAATAAAATTCTGAATTTTGAATTAACTATTTATTTTTCATCAAATATCAATCAATCAAATCAAATATAACAATATATAATATAAATATTATAAATGCGAACGTTTGGATGGATGGATGTATGGATGTATGGATGTTTGTTACTCAATCACGCCCCAACGGCTGAATGGATCGGGCTGAAATTTGGCACAGAGATAGATTATAGTCTGGAATATCACATAGGCTACTTTTTATCCCGGAAAATTAAGGAGTTCCCGCGGGAATCAAAAATCCTCAAACCACGCAGACGAAGTCGCGGGCATTCGCTAGTACAAAATAAAAATTATCAACTTTAATAAATAAAAACCCTTTATTTATTGAAGTTGGTTAAACATTAAACTCACGTCAATAACTAATTTTATCATATTATTACAATAGCATAATATTGCGTCTCGGAAGGTATTAATGCCTACTGTCCGTTCTGCCCATCTATGCATTAACTAATCTTGGTTGCATTTTTTTTATCGTACTGGACTGGACTATTCTAGGGCTGGAAGCACAGACCATACAACCAATTGACTGAGCATAGCGTGCCCCCTCACCAGCCAAACGTTAGCACTATCAGTACTAACGCTACGTTTTGTGCCTATAGCCACCCTCAGTCCGTATTCGACCGTGCTCGGAAATTGATCGAGTAAAAAACGAAAAATAGGCCTCTCTGTAGCATTAAATGGTGTGGAAAGAGAAGCAATACCTCCAGCTATGTAAAGGATGGGATAACATTACATAAGTAAGTGTAGTTTTGTAATAATAAATGAAAATCATCAATACGCAAAAAAATAAAAAACATAAAAATATTTACCAAAATGAAAAGGAACCCGTTGATGTCTTTCAGTTTTTCTTTGTCTTTCACATGTAGTTCTACATATCTCCGTCTCTTCCACGCATAGCCCAGTGTAGCCCGTGTAATTATCGATAAATTATATCGATAGCCTTAGACTACTTGAATGCCAATAAATTAATTTACTGAGTAAAAATATTTCATTAAATTCCGAACAATTCTGAAGTAGAAGAACAGGTTAGATGTCTATTATTTATTTGACTAAAAGTTGTTGTTGAAAACTTAAGTTCTTTAGTATAGAACTTGGGCACTTGGGCAATTAAAAAAAATGTATGTATATATCAGATAATTCACTATAATCATACATATGGTTGTCTTTTGCTGTTTGAATAAAATTATTTGTATTGATTTTCCAATGGTAATTTTTATCGATATATTTTTGTCCCGCAGCGGGCAGCCCAAGTGCCGCGGTAACATATACTTTGTACTTATAACTGTGTAAGTTGACCTTGAGCCAGCCAATAAGAAATGCTATTATTACCTCGTTCCCCACCTGAAAGTGGTGAGATGTGTTTCAAAGCGAAAATGTGGCTATTAGCTCTCAATAGGTTTACTACTCGGTGGCTGGAACCCAAAGCCGTAAGGCCAGTTAGTAAAAAAAATATATCATACAGTTTGCCGCGGAAATTAAATGATTGCGAAATGGATAAAAATATTAAATAGGAAGACTAAATAACGTTTTCTTGGAAATGTATAATTGTGAATTGAAACACTTACCTTAAAATAAAAATAATACAGTGCCAAACTAATAAGACTTTAGATGTTAACTTAAAAACAAATTATCTACACGATGAGCGACCGTGATCGCGCTACGACGGGGACAAAGACAGGCTTATGACAGGTTATAGGAGCGCGCTCTCATAGTTGGTCGCCCGCCATTTTTCTATGAAAGGGCCCATCTAGTACTTACATATATATCGATGGTTGCGTATGGTTGGTATTACAAATCTCTAAGCGTTATGATCGTCGCTATCATTAAACTTTATGAAATCACAAATCACGATTCACGATTAAATTTTTTTATTTCATTCCGTGTCCGCCTCTCGGGGTCCTACCTCGTAGTATGAACTCAAATCATGGCAAGTTCCATTTGAATCCATTCAGTAGTTTCGGCGTGACGACGCGGCGGCGCCTGCGGCGAGAGACAGAAAAAAATTACAGTTTTGACTTCAGTAGCGATTATAAAGGGCCCTCCAAAAAATTTTTTTCAAAATATCTTCAATTTACAGAATTGGACCTGGTTCAGTTTTCTTATAAGTACTTATAGATAATTGTAAAATTAGTGTAAGTAAAAAAGGTTACAAAACCCTGCATAAGCGAATGACCTGGCAGTAAGTTTGTTTACGTCTGGTATCTCGTTTCGATGGACGGACTTTACGCTAAATTGTATTGTTTAACAGGTAGAGTCTGTTCATAGGTTAGATAACATAATTATTATGGTTTAAATAGACATTTTAGAAAAAAAAATTAAATCGCATTCTGACGTCACCAATATAGCTATCTAGTAGGTAGATACTATTGAAGAGTTTGCTACAGCCTCTACAGTTCTACACGTACCTATCGAAACTTCGACAGAGTAGTATTGGAACACACTACTTCTTGCGAGTTTTTCTTCTTTTATTCACTACGCGTTAGCCCATGACTGCGATATTACTTGATGGTAAGTGAAGATGCAGTCTAAGATGGTAGTAGGCTAACAGCCCTTAGGGGTATGGGCATGGCAGTTATATTAAACCAATAACCCTAATCGGTTGCTATACGGCATCGTATCGGAACGCTAAATCACCTGGCGGCACATCTTTCATAGGCGGTAGGGTGGTAACTAGTAATAAATTCCCAAACGGACCCTGCCGGGAATTGAACCCGGGACCTCCCACGTTAAGGCAACAGTGCTCAAAACTGCGCCAGTGAGATCGTATATTATAGTGGGAGTTCCTTGCTGGTATCAAACTGCAGCGTATAAAGTACATAATTTAATATAAAAAATTATTTTTAAACAACCGACTTCAAACTCCCGCGCCAACTTCACAACAACAAGCACACTCTATACAAAGTACTTATTTTAATGTTGATATTTTAAAAACCGCTCGACCGATTTCGATAAAATTTATATGGGACCACATGGGAAGTATGCCCTTTCAAATAAAAAAAGAATCATCCAAATCGGTCCACCCAGTCAAAAGTTCTGAGGTAACAAACATTTAAAAAAAAACAGTCGAATTGAGAACCTCCTCCTTTTTTTGAAGTCGGTTGATAAAATATAAAAAATAGAATTTCATAATTGAAATTGCGGACTTTCGCGTACAATTTCTTATTTCCTATGAGATTTTAAAATAACTTACAATCTATTTAGTATGATACTTCATAATATATACCTACTTCATATATAGATTGTAAGTCATTAATAAAAATATTTTTTTTAGCGTATTCCTATCATCATTCCGAGGGATTACACTGCAACGGACTTAGATATAGAGCATCGATTGGCCTATTTTCGGGAAGACATTGGCGTCAATCTTCACCATTGGCATTGGCATCTGGTATATCCCTTCTCCGCTAGGCAACGTCGCGTTGTTGAGAAAGACAGACGAGGAGAATTATTTTTCTTCATGCATCAACAAATTATTGCTAGGTACTTAATTAATTCCGTGTTAAGCGTTTTTGAAATATAATAATATTCAGCCAAATTTTGACTTGGGCTAGTAACTCTAACAGAAATTTGACCTTAAACTTAAATATGTATTAAGATATAAAGCGTAAGAATTTAACTCCACTGTATCGCAATTCTTTCGAAATTCTACCCCATTTTATTTTATTCCTAACAGTATGTATAGGAGGTTTACGTTTAGTTCCACCACCATTTTATCATTGAACGCAATTATCTTGCCATTACTTGATATTTAAAGAAAACTATCTGTAATCCGTTTGTAGCGTGTAGGACATTTATTTTCATTACATGTTTTATGTACAGATATAACTGCGAACGTCTCAACAACTCTTTACCTAGAGTCAAGAAATTCAGTAATTGGGATGAACCAATCATTGAAGGGTATTTCCCGAAGCTAGACAGTCTAACAACATCGCGCGGATGGCCTCCACGGCAGGCAAACATGCGCTGGCAAGACCTGAACCGGCCCGTTGATGGTCTAAATGTAACTGTTGCTGATATGCAACGGTGGAGAAGGAACGTTGAAGAAGCTATTGCCACTGGAATTGTTCAAAGAGTAAGTAATGTAATAAAAGTCTTAATCTTTAATTTATTATTTGAATGTTGCAAACCTACTTGATGAGCTATAACCGAAAAATTAGTTTAACTCGTTTTCTTTCTTAATTTATTTAGGCCGACGGATCGACGCAACCCTTAGACATTGACACATTGGGCAACATAATAGAATCTAGCATCTTGTCTCCGAATCCTCAACTGTATGGTGCATTACACAACAATGGACACAGCTTCTCTGCTTATATGCACGATCCCAACCATCGATACCTTGTGAGTAATTATTAAATATTTTTACTGAGTAGTTTATTATATAAATCTATCAGAAAATATTTTGTATAATATGTTTTTGTGTGTCACAGGAAAGTTTCAGTGTAATGGCTGACGAAGCAACGACGATGCGTGATCCTTTCTTCTACCGCTGGCACGCCTTCATTGATGATCTCTTCCAGAGATTCAAGGAGTCTACTCACGTGCGACCATACACACGATCTGAGGTACAGCCAATTTTGAAGTCATCTCTACGTTACACATTCAATTGTTAAAGTCAAAATAAAAGTCCAAAAATGTTTCGAAGTACATTTTTTGTAGGCTCTGTAGACACCATAATCAAGCCGTAATAATATTCTTTTAGTTGGAAAACCCAGGCGTCCAAATAACTTCCGCGCGAGTTGAAAGCAGCACAGGTGACCAGAACGTTCTCAATACGTTCTGGATGCAGAGTGATGTGGACCTTTCACGTGGTCTTGACTTCTCCAACAGGGGACCCGTCTACGCTCGTTTCACTCACCTCAACCATCGTCCATTCCAATACGTGTAAGTAAGACCAAACTTTACCTATTACCTTTGAACAGGTTGACAAACAAAGTTGACCAAGAATCCATAAAAATATCTCGTATTAAGAAGTAGCATAGTGGATGTTTAACTATTCAACATAACGTAAACTGAAATCTTGTACCTACAATGTACGAGTATACTTGCTAATAAAGAACAAAAAAATTCACTGTATCATTCATGATTGTATAGCTTGTTTCCATATACCTATGTTTTATTTTCAGTATTGACGTGAACAATACCGGTGACGCTCGCCAAACCACCGTGCGCATATTTTTGGCGCCCAAGTTCGACGAACGCAACTTACCCTGGGCGCTGTCCGATCAGCGAAAGATTTTCGTCGAGATGGACAAATTTGTCATTCCACGTAATTATTACTACTATATTGTTCGCCAACAGTAGACACTTGAGCGGAGAACAAATATTTTTGTTAAATATGATTTCACATTCCTATCTCGCATTGAGGTACTTAGATAAATTGTGTGTTTTTTATTATAGAAAGTTTTAAGCGTCTTAGCTACCGACTGTTTCGTACTGCTGAAGTGTAGGTAATAAGTCATGTCCACAAGCAAATTTGTTAATGCAAAATCTATAAAACTATAACATCGTTTTTAATCAGTTATTTACACATAACGTAAAACGGAATAATGAAAACAGTCAATGGTGATTGTACGTTGACTTACAGCTCCAATTTTATTTCACAGTTAACGCTGGCCAAAACACAATCGTCCGTCAGTCGACGCAGTCATCCGTCACCATCCCATTCGAGCAGACTTTCCGCGACCTTTCACAGCAGGGCACTGACCCGCGCCAGGTTGATCTGACCAGTTTCAACTACTGCGGATGCGGTTGGCCGCAACACATGCTGGTACCGAAGGGCACGGAGCCTGGAGCACAGTACGATCTCTTCGTCATGCTCTCCAACTACGATCTGGACAGCGTAAGTTCACCTATTACTTTTTTGTTAAATAAATAAATAACCTTTATGTAGCCAAAATATACAGTCACGTTATATCAGCAACTAGATGATGCCCGCGACTTTAATCCGCGTAGATTAAGGTTTTTTTGATTCCCGCGGGAACTCTTTTTAATTTTCCGGGATAAAAAGTAGCCTATGTCCTTCCCTACAAACTATTCCTATACCAAGGTTCATTAAAATCAGACTGACAGACATACTTTTGCAATTATAATATTAATATGGATGTAGAACTCGTTCGCAAGAAATGTTTTTCAACGCAGGTTACAAAGTTTTGACTTACATGTCAGAACTTTTGAAAAGCCCCACTTTCTAGTCGCGTATTGTTTCGTTACCTGACGAAAAATATCTTAAGTAAGTGAAATAGGCTTGTGCGAACCCAGAGTATGGTTTCAAAGCAAAGTTGTTACTAGCCTATTTTATGGTGTAAAATAATTCAGAGTCAATCGTCTGACTAAGTCTAAACTATATAAGGAAATAAATACAATCCAATTTTAGATACGGTTACTTAGTCGTGTCACCTCAGATAATTTTTCTTTTGCATTATTAGGTCAATAATCCTGACGGTTCTCCATTGAGCTGTGTCGAAGCATCCAGCTTCTGCGGCTTGAAGGATAAGCTGTACCCAGACAGGCGCAGCATGGGCTATCCTTTCGACAGACCTTCCAGCAGCGCGGCTAGCATCGACGATTTTATCCTACCCAACATGTTCCGCACGGATATCACCATTCGTTTACAGAACGTTACAGAAATGAATCCCAAAAATCCTACAACCTAATAAAAAAATAAGAGCGTCTACGATTATACAAAGACGAACAAACTGCTACTCTTTACTATAATATTATTTTAAAGTTCAAATATTGTCTTTGGGCTTAATTTGTTCCTACCAACATCAAATAGTCACCAAATGTTCACTTTTATATTGGTGAACCTGTAAAACCATAATCAATGAAAAAATATGATAATGATTGATGAATGATGATTGCAATTGAGATACCTAATAAAATCTATACTGTCGCGGCATCGATGTACGTATCTCTTTGGATGTAGTCGCGGTTGATATTGATCATTGAGGTATTATTATTTAATGATGTATTTTTGTCATCTAAAGAATACGGTCTACATTCAATCGAAAATTTAATGTAAAAGTAAATGTAATGTCTTATAAAAAGTCGCAGTATAATATTAGATTCTCTTTTCTAACTACGTAAATATTAAATGCATACCTACTAATCATTAATAAATAAATAATTGTGAAAGGCTGATAGGCTAAATCGAATTAATTTGTAAGTATAGTAAGTATGTAAAAAACTTTCTAAGAGTTTATACCTATGTAAGTACCTATTTTAGGTAGTAGGCAACTACCTATTTACAATGTGACCCTTTAGTATAAGTATATTAAAGCAAATTCAAATATATTTTGACGTTTTATTCTGTTCCATTCTGTTTCATCAAATATTTTTTCGTAGGCCAGAGAGATTAATTTTTATAAGCAACTAGATGATTCCCGCAACTTCGTCTGCGTGGATTCATGTTTTTGGATTTCCGCGGGAACTCTTCAATTTTCCGGGGTAAAAAGTAGTCTACGTCCTTCCCCGGGATACAACCTATCCTTGTACCTAATTTAATCAAAATCGGTTGAACAGATACACTTTTTTGATTCCCGCGGGAACTCTTCAATTTTCCGGGATAAAAAGTAGCCTATGTCCTTCCCTGAGATGTAACCTATCTCTGTACCAAATTTCATCAAAATCGGTTGAGTAGTTGGGCCGTCAAAGCGTAGCAGACAGACAGACACACTTTTATAATATTAGTATGGATTTTTTAAGAGCAAATACCTATGTTCCGCAAAAGGACGTTTAATGACATTATTGACTTGGGGTCGTACTTTAGCTGATTTTAACATTCCGCTATTATTCCAATTTCCATAATATATTATGGAAATTGGAAAGGAAACTAGCCCTATGTAAAATCGGGCAGCATCTGAAGAACTGCTGGTGTGACCACTGGGACGGAACAGCTTTGATAGGTACTATCTATAAGCATCTGTTATTATTTTGTGGCAATAAGTACGTAGCACCAAACGGAATCTACGAAGTCCAGCGAGAAATCTCAGTCGAGAATAAAACAGAATGTTCCAAAACAGTCTCTTCCTCCCGGAGTCCTTACTCTGAGTGTCGAGAGTGCCGGGTTCTATACCGCAGCTCTATCATTTCAGATAAGTGCGCAAATCTATACCTACTAATATACCTAATAAAGAGGTAAAGCTTGTGACGTTGCAGGGGGTAATTTCTGGATCTACTGAATCGATTTTGATAATTCGGTACCTACCAATAGAAAGCCACATTAGGTAATTGTGAGTGTCATAGGCAATTTATTAACCCGAAACATTTGGGAGTTCCCGTGGGAATTTAAAAAACTTATTTCACGCGGACGAAGTCGCGGGCAGCTGCTAGTAAATTATAACTTTAGCGGTGAAGGAAATCTGTATAGGTAGGTACCTACCCACGAGTCTTCCGTAGGGAATATTCTCAAAGGTGCGTGAGTCTGGAGCCCGGGTCTCGACTCTCGATACCCGGTCACGCAGCTCTAAAATTTCAGTCATCTAATTAAATAAATGGAATATGGATAAGGTGACTGACTGATTGACCAACTGACTGACTGACCTATCAACGCACAGCTAAAACTACTGGGCGGATCGGGCTGAAATATGGCATACGTAGACAGCTTTTATGAAGTAGGCGTACGCTAAGAAAGGAATTTTGAAAATTCAACCCCTAAGGGGGTAAAATAGGGGTTTGAAATTTTGTATGAGAATCTTACTCAAGGTGAGCGAAGGTTAATAAGGTTAATAGTTAAGTACCTAGGTTAGTAGGCACTGACTTTACCAGGGTTTGATGATGAAGCAGAAATGTGAAGCGTATCAGAATGTCGGGCCTAAGTTATGATACATTGTTTCTTTGTGTCGTATTCCTCATTAGTGAGGGTCGTGACCCCTTTCCATTAATCAAATAATGGTAGGAGTTTTATTGGAATAATAATGCGGAGGTTTCCCACGTCCTTTCGCATACGACTAGACTAAGAGTATTTAAACTATTAGGATTTTGTACTTAACGATTATATTATCAGATGTTAGTGATAATAACCGGCACCGACGCGACGGCTCAACGTGCTCTCCGAGGCACGGAGGAAACGAAAAGGCCAAATTTGAAACCAAAATTCAATCACCCATCCAGTTACCGACTTGGGTCGGTACTCGGTCCCCTCGGTCAGTTGGAAGCACAGGGAAGCCTCGTAGCTTTAGTTTTAAGATACCGTAACAAATTATCACCATCATGTTTTATAAGTAAGTACTTAATTGACGTCAATATGTGTACCTACGGTGTACCTAAATTGGATACGTATTTTTTATCGTATTTGGATATTGGATACGTATTTTACTTAGTACTTTTGAATCGTCAAGTGAATCTACCACTGGCTCGGAATACCATTCCTACCGAGAAGAACCAGCAAGAAACTCGGTGGTTGCTCTTTTTAAATAATTCATTTACAATTATTATATCAATGTGTACATAAGTAGATAACCGCTGTCCTTAGCATTGCTGGAGCGAACAAATCCATGGTCCTCTATCATTTATACATAATCTGAAACATAAATTAACATAATGTGATTATTTCTGCCAAGATAACTGACTATGTGTAGGTTTATAGGTTTCATCATTATCTAAACGGAGCACGTCGTGTTTCTTCGTCTCCTTTCAGGATGATTAGGAATGTCACACACCTTTAAGATCATAATGGACTAATGGAGAATTCTCAGTCTGAGATCTATAGTGCGTACTTCGACTTAACTCTGACTTAAACGAGATAGATTTAGGACACTCACATAAGACCATCGTGTTTTAATTGTAAGTTTAAAGCCTGAGCAAAGTCAACTTGTACCTACGCTCTATAAATCTCAGCAGTCATGCAGTTTTCCTCACGATTTTTACCTTGAACGTTATAACCGACTGTTAAGTAAGTAATTTCTTAAATAAAACGATGGATGCCCTAGGTCCTAGGGTGGTCGAGGATTCTACCCTAGGCCACCCTTTATTAGGTCTTAAAGCTAAACCACTAATTATGACTATAGAACTGAGGCGTTGGGCCATAAGTCATTCTAATCAGTCTATCTCGCCCGCACTCATTGAGCTTATGGAGCATCATAATGAGGTGCTTAACATCAGGTAGTTAATATCGATAACATTTATGGACAACATACATTAAACAAATATTTTATTAATAGATATTATTTATATACTTACTTATATTTTTTTTTATTAAATTATATTATATTATATACTACAGACTAAAAATTATCTTCTTCATCTGAGTCATCTGTGTTACTATCGTCTTCCTGTAGATTTGTAATCAAAGGCAAGGCTCAACTTGATCTCCCAAAAAAGCTTTTTCCAAATCAGTTTCGGAGGTCTTCTGCATGCTTCACACATTTAACCTGTTTTCCGGTAACGTTAGAGAATAAATTTTCCATTATACACAACTATCGAGATCGAAGTGAGAAATAGAAATGAAAAAATGTACAGAGGTCATATCCTTGTTATACCTTTAGGTACTATAGTACGTAGCAGCGCCTTTGCGCCGCTCACCTACCTGAATACTTTATCGATAAGGCGCAAAGCGTTGCACATTCCTATTATAATTGACATTTATGGCCCAACGCCTCAGTTCATAACGCGAGCACTATAGGCTATCTAAGCTTGTTTAGCACTAGAAATTAGTATTTAGTAGGTAGGTACCAATGCTATAATATATTTTTATTCCACTACAAGTTAGTCACCTGGTGCTAAGTGATGATGCAGTCTAAGATGGTATGGAGGGTGGGTACGGCAGTTATTTTCATATAATCCATCTAAGCGGTTTCTACTTCTACGCAGTATCGCTAAATCGCTTGGCAACACGTGTTTGCCGGTAGAGTGGTAACTAGCCATGGCCAAAGCCGGACCAGAATAAAGAAAATTTAGAAATTTTCCCTGCGGGGAATCGATCTCAGGGCCATCAACTATAAGACCACAGCGCTCATCACTGCACCAGGGTTTTATCAGATGGATCTCAGAATATTACTACCTATTACACAGAATAGTACTATTACCTAAGTATTATCACTGAATAGGTAATAGTACAATGAACTATTATCTCAAATCTCGTGCTATAAAGCTCGTACACTACTTACTTCATTCAAACCTGTTTCTAAGACTAGATACCAATATCTTGATTTTTGTAAGTACAGTTAAGAGTCCCATAAAAAATCATTTTATTGCAGATCGGGGACCTTTATTATACTATTCATTTTTCGGCTTTGAACCCTTAAAACCACTTCCGTAAACATGAGCTGTTGTTGACAATTAATATTTTTATTCTCACGCAAATATTATCAATTCAGTTGTGGTTTATGTAAACAGTAGGTAAACACTGCAAAATATGCATTTTTGCACTCGGATATTTAAGGAAAATAAGTATAAATTATATGGAATATCGTAATACCGACCACATCACTTCACAGACTTTGTGAAGTGAGTCTATGTAAGATTTTAAATAGTTTTTTTTTTTTAATTCCATCGGGTAAGTAAGTGATAGGGAATAAAAATGTCCGACATCGTCGAAAATTTCAAGCTCCTCTTCGATCGTCCCAACGAACCTATGGTTTCAACAAAGGGCGACGATAAGGTTCTCTTCCAACTCACTGAACAGTTTTTGGTAAGCTATTTATTCATATTGTGGTTTGTTTTCTTTTATATGTACAGTAGTGATGTCTTTTGTTTGATAAAATCAAAAATGTCAAAAACCTGATGGGTGTATCTTTACGAAATACACACATCATTAACACATTCCTTTTACACATTCTTATTTCTTAAATAGGTAGGTACATATGTAGTTAGGTGTATGTAGCCGGGTGAAGCCTAGTGGTTTGGAGCTTTAGACACCCGATATGGGGTCGCGGGCACAGAATAAGTAGGTAGGTACAGCTGTCGCGGGTTCGATCCCCGGGGACGCGCCTCTAACTTTTCTGAGTTGTGTAGCGATATCTCTTTGCATCCAACGGAGAAGAAAAACATCGTGAGGAAACCTGCATGCCCTAGAGTTCTTCATATAATGTTGTCGAAGATGTGTGAAGACTTCTCATTCCAAGAGGACACTCGTGCTGTACTGAGCCGGGGATGGGTTGGTATGATGAGGTAGACGGGTAAAGGACGAAGAGTTTTTCATACATTTTAGAAACTTTTAGTAATTATCCACTACCTACTTACTCATCTAACAAGTCTTCCTGCTAAAGCTGGCTATATTCGGTATGTAACATTTAATAAACAAAGGTTTTTCCTTATTCCGTAAGTTTATAATAAGTATTGTTTTGATTGTCTTAAGGAAAATTATTTAGGAATTTGAATATACCTACATAAGTGTATTTATTAGAAACTAGATGATGCCCACGACTTCGTCGGCGTGGATTAAGGGTGTTTATTCCCGCGGAAACTCTTTAATTTTCCAGGATACAACTTACCCCTGTACCAAATTTCATCAAAATCGGTTGAACAGATGGGCCGTGAAAGCGTAGCAGACAGACTTTCCCATTTATAATATTAGTATGGTTAAGGTTTCGAAAACATCAATACTGGGATATTCAAGGGGCGCATTGAGGGGTGTATTAAACAAAATCCGGCAACCTCACCGGCAACGCATTGGTAGTTCCTCATGCACTGCAAATGCTCATGTGCGGCGGTAATCACACAAAATCAGGTGACCCGCATGCTCGTTTCGTTTACAAATCTCTTGAGAACAGAAATTAGCAAAGTTAGGTTGAGAATAAATGGTTATCCACACCGAAAGCGCGTGAATCAAATATAAATATTATAAACTAGTGGGCCCGGCAGACTTTGTCCTGCCCTGAACCTCGAACCCGATTGCAGTACCCCCTATCGGGTCCAATTGTGTATATGTCACCGTAAGATTGTATTCTAATGCTTTTTTTTTCGATAGATTGTAAACAGTCGAAAGATTGTGAACAGTTTAATGTTTTAAGTGTAAATTTTTGAAATATTCATTGTATTTACGTTTTCTTGTCTCTTTCTTGTAGGTTAGGTTAGGGTTCGACAAAAAGCGGATTTTATCCCCAAGGACGAGCTCAATAGGCGTCCGCACAAGCGAAGCTCCGGCGCATGTTCTTAGGAGTTCCCGGAGCTTCTCATTACGTGCAGAGGGTGGCCACCGAGGGGGTTTTAGTGGATAGGAACCCCACATAACCTGATCTCTTCCCCCCGACGCCGACGCTACGCCTTCCAGTGTGGGGTCGCCATTCCAGCACTTTGGGACCCCAACGTCCATCGGTTCTCCTAACTATTATTACATCCTACTTATTACATTCGGACTATTTTTAGGGAAACGACTATAAAAACAATGGAATCGAGATTAATAATCGATTTGGTGAAAACGCCACGCGAGTTGTCCCTCTAAAAAGCCTGAAAAGAACGCCGGCATTTACGAAAGCCAAGAGGCTGCCCGTTGATGCTGAATTTTCCGTGTTCCTGCCCGCCCACCAAGAAATGGCAGATGAAGTTATCGCTGAGCTTCTAGGTAGGTACCTATAGGATTTTTGAAATCCCGTGCGAACTGTTTGTTTTCCCGTTATAAAAAGCCTATATCTAGCCTATCGCACTCTCCAGGTCCTCATTTATACCCAAGCCTATATTACCTATATAGCGTCACTCCTTAGTTCTGCTGCGGCGTGATTGAAGGACAAACCAAAAAACAATTTAAATGTCACTTTCGCATTCATAATAAACTACCTAATAACTACTTACTTGTTAAATATGCCCTGCCCGTGTCGTCAAATTTGTGGAAATTTAAGTTTTTTTCTAGATTTCCGTCTCCGCTAAAACTCCGTGAAAAGGAACTAATAATGTACTTTTGAATTTGACTATCTTATCATAGAGGTTTTACGGTCTTACGGTCTACTGTAAACAACGTAGGTAAAAATTCATATTTTTTCCAGCTGTTCCCGAAAACCAGCTGCAAGATCTACTGTCAACGTGTGTGTTTGCCCGGGTTCACCTTAACCCACAGCTATTCAACTATGCCTACTCTGTCGCATTGATGCATAGGTTTGTATCAATACCTACAGTTACGTCAGTACTATTATATTATTCTGTGCCTACAGTTAGATACATTACACGTCATGTAAAACTTATTAAGTAGGTACCTATTCATTAGGTACTTACCTATCTAATTATACTGCCTCGTTGGGTTAGCCTGCTCGACTGCGGCCGACGAGGTCCCAAGTTCGGGTCCCGGGTCGGGCCATAATTAAGTGTTGGGTTTGTCTGACTAGAAATTCTCAGTACTAGCCCGGGGTTAGGAAGTTGACGGTGTCACCCCCGTGCCTCGCAGAGCACCGGTTATTATCATTAACATGAGCCGCCAACCCGCATTGGAGCAGCGTGGTGGGTCTAAGCTCTAATTCCCTCTCTCCTATGAGAGTGGAGGCCTGTGCCCAGCAGTGGGACGTTAATGGGCTGTATCCACTATAATAAAGTAATAAGTATAAATTTTCGTTATTTTCTTAAATAAATTAAAAAGCAGCCTTTATAATTACTAGCTGATGCCCGCGACTTCGTCCGCGTGGTTTAAGTTTTTTTATTCCTCAGGAACTCCTTAGTCATCTAAACCAATGCAAAATATCAAGTCGATCCGTTGCTCTGTTGCGGCGTGATTGAAGGACAAACCAACAAACAAACACACTTTCGCATTTATAATATTAGTATGATGCGAAAGTGTGTTTGTAGGTATGATGTACTTTCCCAAGATGAAGGACATAATTTTATACAACCAAATTGCATCAAAATCGATTGAAGACTTGGGCAGTGACAGCGTAACAAACAACAGTGAAACAAAACGAAACTCACATTCGCATTAATGAATAATTTATTATAAGATAAACGAAACTCCCAAATTATTATTATTAGTTAGGATATAGATAAACCAATCGATCTTGTTACAGACGTGATACTGCAAATGTACCAATCCAAAACTTTGCCGAAACTTTCCCTTCTAAATTCGTTGATTCAAAAGTTTTCGGTAAAGCTCGAGAGACGGCTACTGTATCCGACAGAGGAGCTCCGGTGAGTGAAAATTAACATCTTCTATTACAAGATAGGAGTTCCAACTTGGAAAGTTGTTTATGGGGTATCGTACTGAGAAAACCGTAAAAGGCATCGTACCGGAACGATACGTTCGGAACGCTAAATCTCTTGGCGATACGTCCCTGCCGGTCGGATGGTCCATGGCCGAAGCCTCCCACCAGACCAGAGAAAACTCGGAAACTATAAATTGACCCTGCCGGGAATCGTACCCCGGGAATCGTATCCCACTATCAGACCACAGCGCTCACCACTGCGCCAGGGAGGTCGTCAAAAAGTTGTGAAGGACGCACCCGTAATCGATTTAATACTGAAACACAGCTAAATCGTTCGGCAAAACGTCTTTGACAATAGGTTATGGTTATGATAGTCATGGTTGAAGCCTTCCACCAGACCTATAATTCATCAATTATAAATTCCCAAATCAAATCTGAGAGCTAGACATGTGAACATATTATAAAACAACAGCGCCACGGACACCATTTTCAAATAAACTATGGATTAACTATTAGGTATTAATTTTATTTCTTGATGTACCTTCTCTTGGAAGAAACAAATCAGAAAATCAGAGTCAGAAAATTTATCGAAATGTTCATGAGCAATTTTAATTACAGCGTATCCCAATCATAATTCCAAGAGACTACACCGCTACTGATCTGGATATTGAACACAGATTGGCCTATTGGAGAGAAGACATGGGTATAAATCTCCACCACTGGCACTGGCATCTTGTCTATCCATTCTCATCCACCCAACGAGAAATCGTTGCAAAAGATCGACGCGGAGAACTATTTTTCTACATGCACCAGCAAGTGATTGCCAGGTGCGGCTAACCATTACTTCTTCTTTAACTTTCCTTTCGCGCGACAGATAATTTCACGGTTTCACCTTCAAATCCTGACAGGAAGCGAGATATCCAAGATGGCAGCCGATATATATCGCTGAAATCCAAAATCGCTTGCCTGTGTCACAGGAAAGCGTCCAAAATGTGTAGTTATATGTCTTTGAGCATGAGGAGTTTATATCGATTGAGTTTATTCAAGATGGCGGACAAGATCACGGTTAAAATGGCGCCAGAATGCCCATTTTCTTAAATTCATTCGTCATTTAAAACGTGCAACCACTTACACGCCATTCAGGACAAATTCGGATTCTGATGGTCGAAATAGGGGGAAAACCCGGTTGCACAAAAGTAATTTATGATTTGCTACTGAACATAAAAAGGAGAGCCTTTTTCCGAAATCATGACTAATCTAGTAGGCAGTTAGTTACCTAATTCAAAAAATTTGATAATTCTCAGGTACAATGGAGAGCGTTTAATGAACAATTTAGCTAGAGTAAAGAAGTTCAACGACTTCACTGAACCCATCCCAGAAGCATATTTCCCGAAATTGGACAGTTTAACGACCTCGCGCGGGTGGCCACCTCGGCAAGCGAATATGCGTTGGTCGGACCTCAATCGCCCCGTGGACGGCCTCGTTGTGACCATTGCTGATATGAACCGTTGGAGGAGGAACATCGAGGAAGCTATTTCAACAGGAATGGTCAGGCTGGTAAGTAAAGTTTAACTTTCTAATCTTTTGATTCTGACTTCCTGTTCCTGTAATTTCTATTCCTAGGTATAGGTAAGTTTTTTCCACTTCAAGTTAGCCCTTGACTGCAATCTCATGACTGTGGTCATGATGCAGTTTAACCTGTTAGGCGTCTATCGTTTTCTACACGACACGACATACATGTCTTTGCCCGTTGCCGGTAAGATGGTAACCTGCCCCCCAATTATGTAAGAATTGTCGATCAAATCGTCTAAGTTCGGCTTCAAAGTAAAATAAACCATAACAGCATTGAATTAGAGCTCAATTTCGTGTATCCATTCTCATACGTGTAGGTATGTACGATACCCTACGATCGAATCGATTGATAAAACGATTTGATCGGCAATCCTTACATGATTGCACCTCAGATCAGAGAAAATTCCGATCGAACCCTTAACTCCTACATATTTCAGCGCTCACCACTGCGCCAGGGAGGTCGTAAGCGACATACCTACCTAATTATTACGGAACTTTATTTTTCTAGTACGAAAAGCGTTCCATAAAGAATTTTATTTCTAGCCCAACGGTTCCAGTCAACCTCTGGATATTGATACTCTGGGCAACATCATAGAGTCAAGCATTCTATCCCCCAACCGAGACTTCTACGGATCACTTCACAACAACGGACACAGCTTCGCCGGATACATGCACGATCCTAACAATCGCTATCTGGTAATCATAGAACTAAAACTAAGATATTCTAATTTTAAGCTGGTCAATATTCCTTATGCATGTTACGCTAAGATGTGTGTTAATGTTTTTTTTTTTTTTTATTGTTAGATAGGCTTGCGCTTGACGACAATCATGCTTAGTGCAAAGCAATGATGAGGTCTAGGTTGGAGCGCGCTTGCCTAGAAGATGCCTATTCACTCTCGCCTTGAAGGTACCTAAATTATACGTGGTAGGAAACACGTGCGCCGGGAGGGTGTTCCAGATCCTAGCGGTTCGGATCAGAAACGTTGAGCAAAAACGTTTCGTGCGGGCAAACTGGACATCGACCACATAAGGATGCCAACGCAAACGGTTTCTCGCGGTTCTGTGGTAGAACGGAGAAGGAGGAACAAGGTTGTGAAGTTCCTGAGCACACTCTCCATGGTATATCCGATAAAAAACCGATAGGCAGGCGACATTGCGTCGGTGTTGTAGACTGAGCAATTTCGCCCGCGTAAAAGTGATTGATCGCCAATTATCCTTCGGGCCCGGCGATCTATCGAGTCTAATGTATCGAGTTGGTACTTGGTGGATCCGTCCCAAAGGTGGCAGCAATACTCCATGCCAGATCTGACTTGTGCCTGATAGAGAACGAGGCGCTGTTGTGGCGTGAAATATCGCTTCACCTTGTTCAGGATGCCAAGTTTTTTGGCAGCTGTTTTGGCCTTTGACTCGATACATTTCCCGAAATTGAGGTTGGGAGAGATGTCGATTCCCAAGAGCTCAATGTGATCACTTATCGGTACGGATATACCCTGGAAAGTAGGAGCCAAGGTGAAAGGGCTCTTCTTAGCGGTGAATAAACACGCTTGTGTTTTGGTGGCGTTAAACTGGACCAGATTGGCGTCACCCCATTCGGATTTCGGACACCTCCTTAAGAGTCAAGTTAACGCGATCCACCATGGCCTGTCTTTGCTCAAGTGTCACAGAAGCACTGGCTCGAGAACTGGACATGTATCTTTCCGCAACAGTGCTGTCATCAGCGTACCCAAAGATACCGGGTTTGAGAAGATCATTATAATATGCAGCAGGAAGAGTGTTGCAGAAAGAACAGACCCCTGAGGGACACCGGCGTTAATAGCCATTACGTCAGATGAGGAGCCGTCAACGACCACCCGAAATGACCTGTCACTCAGAAAGTCAGATATCCAGCTACAGAAACCAGTGGGTATCCCGTATGCCGGGAGTTTACTGAGAAGACTGCCCTGCCAGACCCGGTCAAAAGCCTTTGAAATATCTAGAGAAACGGCAAGCGCCTCGCCGTGTTTCTCAATGGCTTCACCCCATGTATGAGTGGCATACACCAGAAGATCTCCTGTAGACCGATTTTTCCGAAAGCCGTACTGATGGTCTGACAGAAGATCATTATCTTCTAGGTATGCTAGGAGTTTACCGTTGAGTACACGTTCTATGCTTTTACAAGGGATGGACGTGATGGCTATGGGTCTGTAATTGGCCGGGTCAGCGCGGCTCCCCTGTTTCGGTACCGGTTGCACATTAGCAACTTTCCACGACTTGGGGACTTGAGCAGTTTCAAGAGAGAGGCGAAACAAGCGTGTAAGCAAGGCAGAAGGTGGGGCAGAGGGCGTCTACAGTGTTGCGCCACCTCGAGCGGTTAGAAGCTACACTTGACCTCATCCCACGTCATCCCTATTCTCGCGACCTCCGCCAGAACCGTACGCCGCCAAGTTTGTTTGGGTCGACCACGCTTTCTTTTTCCTTAAGGATTCCTCGCGATATTGCCTGGCTCTCTACGTAGAGTGTGGCCGATCCAGTTCCATTAGCGTCGTTTAATCTGTTCGTCTATTGGACGAACCAAACAATAGACGAACAGACGCTAAGCTATGACCCTCAAATTATCCACCATCAACGGTCAACCTATCCGCAAACGTTGTTGGATGCCGTTTGCGGTATGCGCGTTACCACGTATAATTAACGTAACGTAATGTATAGCAATATAACGTAGGTAATTCTGTCGTCTCTATGTTTCTTTATATCAAGAAATATACTCGACTACCTATGTACTTAGATCACAAACTACCTACTTAATTCGAACATGCAAAAAATCTTAATTATCTGAAACACACTAAAGAAAATTAGCAAGTAGGTACAAAGCTTTTTTGCCACTTCAGACAACTTACTGCGATCCTTTATTTATTATACAGAAATCTGAAAGGAGACGGTTCAGATTTGAATGGGGCGTAGGCCAAGTCTTGTACAAGCAGAGAAATGAAGGAAAATAAAATACTAGACCAGTTTTTATTGGTCAAATCTACGAATTCGTCGTAATTTCAGTGGTAAAATTATTTTATTGCTATGGCTGAAGGTTGCCATCTTGGAAACGTACCGAAAACTTGAAATACATTTTTATTTTTTTGCTCGTTATTTACTTTAGTGATGTAAATAATTATATTTTTAATACAATCTATGTATTTTCCTCTATTCATGGTAGAGTGTACAAGAGTAGGCCTAAAACGTACCTACCGTTTCCTTTACTACTGTATAGGTAGGTACATAAATTACCTAAGTTTAGATTTTTGTGTGAGATTTCTTGCCGGATCTTCTGAGTATTATAATCTGTGTGTTAGAATGAACTCTTGAACATCACGTTATTAATGCGCCTCTTCTTAGGTGTAAAGTAGTCTAGTTCTTACTAATTTATAATCGTATGTTTATTTTTAGGAATCCTTCCAAGTAATGGCTGACGAGGCGACAAACATGCGTGATCCGTTCTTCTACCGCTGGCACGCCTTTATTGATGACCTTTTCCAACGGTTCAAGGAATCTCCCAATGTGCGTCCCTACACGCGCTCTGAGGTACTGGGCTATTTAATTTTTATAGCTTATGTATTTTTAAAACAGCTACCTAGACCTAGAACTACTATTAATTTAATTGGACTTTTAAGTAAGTAGGTAGGGGACTTTACTCTTAAAACACTTTTCGAGTTTCGAAAACACAGCCTTTTCGAAACTCGAAAAGTTTTACAATTACAATTTTCACAGCATTAGGTACACAATTGTTCAAGCCTCCAAATTACAAAGCTTTTCAATGAAAAAACAAGCCATATTTTTCAGTTGGACATTACACTTTATTTATTTATTTATTTATTTAATCCACAACAAGTTAGCCCTTGACTGCGATCTCACCTGATGGTAAGTGATGATGCAGTCTAAGATGGTAGCGGGCTAACCTGTTAGAAATACACCTACACGGTATGAGGTATCGTACCGGAACGCTAAATCGCCTGGCGGCACGTCTGCCGGTAGGGTGGTAACTAGCCACGACCGAAGTAGGGCAACTTTACACATGAAGTTCACCTTTTTCAGCTGGAAAACCCAGGCGTTCAGGTAACATCAGTGAGAGTGGAGAGCGCCACAGGCGACGTGAACACGCTCAGCACGTTCTGGATGCAGAGCGATGTAGACCTGTCCCGCGGACTCGACTTCTCCGTCCGCGGCCCCGTGTACGCGCGCTTCACCCATCTCAACCATCGCCCGTTCCAATACGTGTACGTTATTTCCATGGGAACCCAATCTAATTTACGAATATTATTTAAAAGTTGATTAGTTAATAAATCGAAATTACAAAAGTCTATAGATGTAAGAAAATACGGACTACAGACGTTACAAATTACAATAATTATAAAAAGATTCATATTGATATTGAGTGAATTAGCCAGACGAATGTCGTGTACGCGGCGTCCCGGCGGCGCGGCGTCGGTGTTCAAAATTCACTGATTGGAACTCTCGGGAGAATCCCGACCGAAAGCGAGTCGAAACGGACATTCCCGAGAGTTCAGTACATCTCGCGGGACTTCCCCACATTTCTATTACATAAAGCCCAGTCATCTGGTGAGCCCTAGACGACAATGGAGATATGTCTACATATAGGTAGACTTTTCTATTGCACTAGGAGCATAGGGTTGGCTACTGAAACGAAAGCGCATCGAAACAGACAACTCCGATGTCGCGCCTCACTATTTACCACCTTGAACGTGTCACCCAGAGTTGCGCTAGATTAAAGGTCCGAACCACTCCGAATTTTCATATCGGAGTTTCCATCATAAAGTTTGTATGGATGAATGGATGTTTGTTACTCAATCACGCCAGAACGGCTGAACGGATCTGGATCTCTATATTTTCATCCAGATCCGTTCAGCCGTTCTGGCGTGATTGAGTAAAAAACATCCATCCATTCATCCATTCAAACTTTCGCAATTATAATATTAGCATAGATTAGTAGGGATTCGAACCTAATCTGTTTTCAGGATTGAAGCCAATAACACCGGCAGCGCGCGCCGCACCACGGTCCGCATATTCATGTCTCCGAAGTTCGACGAGCGCAACCTTCCGTGGATCCTCAATGATCAACGCAAGATGTTCATAGAAATGGATAGATTCGTTGTGCCACGTAACTATTATAGCCATCTATTTACCCCGTATTTTATTTATTGAGGCTTTAAAGGATAGGTAATAGGTAAAATTGTCTAGGTATAGTCTCAGTAGTCATTAGTGACTAGTGATATGTACTCGCGCCTTAAGTTCCTAGTGAATAATTAGATTCACTAAGAAACCTAAATCGGGATTGTTTCAAGACAAGCTGACATGATCTAAGTACATAATATCTCAAACACGTTTTTCATATTGACAAATAGGTACCTAGTTAGGTATGTAGGTACTTTCTAAAAATTACTAGTCATTTAGGCTCTCTTAAGTCCTCTTAAGTATTTCCAAGATAAAATATTTGCCAATAATACTTAATGCCTCTATGCACTTATTGATTTAGAAATGAATACGTACTGTTTATGTAATTAACTAAAAAAGTATTTGCTACATTCGAAGCAACATTGTAGGGGTTCCACGAGAGATTTAAAGTTGGCTAAACTTAGACAATATTCATTTGATCCGGCCACGATTGTTATAGACCAAATTGCGATCTAAACACAAAAGGAGACTGAATTACTATCGTCAAAACACTTTAAATATTTATACTAACTAATTTCAATATGGCGTCCGTACCCGCCGATTAATGAAACGAGTCAAATTGACAGATATTATACTTCCTGTTTCATGAGATATAATGACAAGTAGTAATAATGCTAACAGTATATATATTCTTGTGGCTGCCGTGCCACAAGTGCCACAGTTAGCCGAAGCTCTGAGAACGAAAATATTTATGATAGCTGTCTCTGATAATACTATAGGTGCCTTAGTGCCTTCTTATAAACCAAAGGTTATAAACCTAAAACAATTTCAATATTCAATTCGCAGTGAACGCGGGACAAAACAGGATCGTTCGCCAGTCGACACAATCATCGTTGACAATCCCATTCGAGCAAACATTCCGCGACCTATCTGCCCAGGGCTCTGACGCTAGGAACCCGAGTCTCGCCAGCTTCAACTTCTGCGGTTGTGGTTGGCCACAACACATGCTGGTGCCGAGGGGCACGGAGCCTGGGGCGCAGTACGAACTCTTTGTCATGCTCTCCAACTATGAACTTGACAGCGTAAGTTTTCCTTGCTTGTAGATTTACAGAAGCATTACTTATACTCGTGTAACTACCAAGTAGGTACGTCCCAGACTTATGAAGCATTACTTACTCGTGTAACTTCCAAGTAGGTAGGTACGTCCCAGACTTAGTTACTACCCTGATCTGCTTACAAAATTCTTTTTTTACTAAACAATTTTTATTTCCCATATTAATACTACTGTTAGTAAGACTGGTAAAAACTCGTAGTTATGGAGGAAGATTTTAATAATAATTATCAATTAAGTACCTACCTATTTCAATAAGTTTTATCAAAATCGGTAATCTCAACAGCTGTGACAACACAGCGCACTTTGTAAGTAGGTAAGTAGTTAGTTGTTTTTAGGTATCACATCTTCTGTCTTTAGATTTAAGGAGTTCAGTGACAATCACGTACAAAAGAATGGTAAAATAGTTACCTAAGTAGGTATATTGGAAATGAAGAACTATAATATTATACTGGTATGTAAAAGATTGGCCACAGAGTCCTCCAACTTAGGGTGACTATTTAAGTAGGGCAGGAACCTTTCGGATTGCAATCCTAAAACCGATGAGCTAGAAAATTTACCTACTCACCCATTTAAATATTTTTATAGGTAGACAACCCAGAAGGCCGAGAGTTGTCGTGCGTAGAGGCATCCAGCTTCTGCGGGCTGAAGGACAGACTGTATCCCGACAGAAGAAACATGGGATATCCATTCGACCGGCCTTCGACCTCGGCAGCCAGCATTCAGGACTTCGCAAGCCTACCTAACATGTCACTGACTGACATCACCATACGTCTCCAGAATGTTACTGAACAGAATCCGAGAAATCCTAAAAACTAAAGAGCTTTAGTGGTAGACTGAAGAGGGTTTTGAATTTCTACTCGTACCTAATCGCGTATTATTGAATCCGAAGTGTTTGGCGTCAGGAAAAGAGAACTCTTATAGGTACTTGCGCAGTGCATAACATTCCGTGGTGCAACTGACCCAACACCTAACTAAAACTATAGGAGCGCATCGTAGCCTTGGTATACCTATCTACTAAAGTCCGGACGCGAAGCAGGAAGAATTTCGTACAATGAACTGTTATTACCTGTCTCTGACACTGTCGCGTAAATGTAATGCGTCTCGTTCGCACAGAAGCAATGCCATCACATCTGTGCGAACGAGACGCATTATATTTACGCGAGAGTGACAGAGACTGGTAATAACAGTTCATTGTACGAAATTCTTCCTGCTTCGCGTCCGGACTTTACCAACAATACCGGACTACCTATATACATACCCTCTTCGCTTTACCCATTATACTAATTTGTTCATTAGTTTGAAATATAGTTGGAAACTCGAATTTACTCGTAACTAGGACTTTAAAATATATGTAAGTACATAAATTGTAAGGCTAATAAAGCTAATGTGTATAGAAGTTATGTAGTTGGTATACAAGTGTAACTACCTTATGTGAATTTACTTTTAAACTAAGCTATATTTAAGTGACCCCATCAGAATATATTACAGGAATAAATGAATAATTAGCATTGTTTTATTCTTTCTTAAACTGACCCCGAACCCGCCATGATTCGATATTATTTCTAAACTAGATTTTAAGGCGGTGTAGTATCTTAAGTTTCCATCTCTCGCACATCGAACATTTTCAATAATGTTAAAATGTGTGAGAGAGAGAGTGTTTGCCCCACCGCGTTAAAATCGGAGTTCACGTTCTGGGGTTTTTTGGTGTAAAGACGACGCGGATGAAAACGACGGACAGATAAGTAAAAACTTTCACATTTCTATAGTATTACTAAATAGATGATACTCGCGACTTCGTTCGCGTTGTTTTATAATATTTTTATCCGCGCGTTCGCGTCGTTTTCTAATTTTTTTAAGGCCCGCGGGACCTTTTAATTTCCCGGAATAAATGTCCTACCTCGTGATACAACCTACCTTTTGACGACCTCCCTGGCGCAGTGTTCTTACAGTGGGAGGCTCCGGGTTTCGATTCCTGGCAGGGTCAATTTGGAAATTTATAATTTCAGAATTTTCTGTCTGGTCTGGTGAGAGGCTTCGGCCGTGGCTAGTTACCCTATCCGTGTTGCCGATAGGCAAACACGTACCGCCAAGCGATTAAGCGTTCCTCTTATACGATGCCGTTCCTATACGATGCCGTTTAGAAACCGATTAGAGGTATGAGTTTATTGTTACTGCCGTACTCCTAACAGGATAGCCCACGACCATCTTAGGCAGGTGAGATGGCACTGCAGTCTTGTAGTGGAATAAAAGAAACCTAACTGAACCTTTCGTAAAATTCGGTCGAACAGTCGGGCCGTGAAAGCATAGCAGACAGACACTCTTTCGAAATAATAATAGTGGTGTTCTATGCCACCTTTGCTTCATTTGTACCTTCGCTACCTTTGTTTCTTATATAAGCTATCCAAAAAGGTACAGTTTAGAAACTATTGGCCGGTTTCTGAATTGAGAATTTCATGTTGAGTCTGTCAAAGAGTCTGTCTCAAAGACTACTTAAGGACTATTTAAGGACGCATTTCCGAAATGGATAGGTATGAAATCGCACTACTACACATGGTTAATTCCCACGCACACACATGCACGGATAAGCTGCGAGGTCATTGATCTAAAATTCTACATCAATGCGTTGAATCAACTTATATCATAACTTCGATACATTATTATTTATTGGTGACGAGTTTAGGCTCGTTTTGTTAGTTATAATGAGATCTTAGCGCAAGACTTGATAAAATGAGCTGAAGGTACACTTCGATGACCACTACTGGAACTCCTAGACGCGTAGAGCTAGGTGTATCGAATTTGGACTCAATTTGTTAGTTATGATGAGATCTTACCTCAAGACTTGGTGGAGTGACCTGAAGGTACACTTCGACGACCACTACTGGAACTCCTAGACGCGTAAAGCTAGGTGTTTCGAATTTGGGCTCGTTTTGTTAGTTATGATGAGATCTTACCACAGAACTTGGTGGAGTGACCTGAAGGTATACTTCGACATCCACTACTGGAACTCCTAGACGCGTAGACCTAGGTGTATCAAATTTGGGCTCGTTTTGTTATTTATGATGAGATCTTACCACAAAACTTGGTAGAGTGACCTGAAAGTATACTTCGACATCTACTACTGGAACTCCTAGACGCGTAGAGCTAAGTGTATCGAATTTGGACTCAATTTGTTAGTTATGATGAGATCTTACCACAGAACTTGGTGGAGTGACCTGAAGGTATACTTCGACATCCACTACTGGAACTCCTAGACGCGTAGACCTAGGTGTATCAAATTTGGGCTCGTTTTGTTAGTTATGATGAGATCTTACCACAGAACTTGGTAGAGTGACCTGAAGGTATACTTCGACATCTACTACTGGAACTCCTAGACGCGTATGGCTAAGTGTATCGAATTTGGACTCAATTTGTTAGTTATGATGAGATCTTACCACAGAACTTGGTGGAGGGATCTGAAGGTATACTTGGACATCCACTACTGGAACTCCTAGACGCGTAGACCTAGGTGTATCAAATTTGGGCTCGTTTTGTTAGTTATGATGAGATCTTACCACAGAACTTGGTAGAGTGACCTGAAGGTATACTTCGACATCTACTACTGGAACTCCTAGACGCGTAGAGCTAAGTGTATTGAATTTGGACTCAATTTGTTAGTTATGATGAGATCTTACCACAAAACTTGGTGGAGCGACCTGAAGGTATACTTCGACATCCACTACTGGAACTCCTAGACGCGTAGAGCTAGGTGTATCGAATTTGGGCTCGTTTTGTTAGTTATGATGAGATCTTACCACAAAACTTGGTAGAGTGACCTGAATGTATACTTCGACATCCACTACTGGAACTTCTAGACGCGTGGAGCTCTGTCAAAGTAATGTGTAATGTCGAAGTATACCTTCAGGTCGCTCCACCAAGTTCTGTGGTAAGATCTCATCAGAACTAACAAAACGAGCTCAAATTCGATACACCTAGCTCTACGCGTCTAGGAGTTCCAGTAGTGAATGTCGAAGTATACCTTCAGGTCACTCCACTAAGTTTTGTGGTAAGATCTCATCATAACTAACAAAACGAGCCCAAATTCGATTTACCTAGCTCTACGCGTCTAGGAGTTCCAGTAGTGGATGTCGAAGTATACCTTCAGGTCACTCCACCAAGTTTTGTGGTAAGATCTCATCATAACTAACAAAACCAGCCCAAATTCGATACACCTAGCTCTACGCGTCTAGGAGTTCCAGTAGTGAATGTCGAAGTATACCTTCAGGTCACTCCACCAAGTTTTGTGGTAAGATCTCATCATAACTAACAAAACGAGCCCAAATTCGATTTACCTAGCTCTACGCGTCTAGGAGTTCCAGTAGTGGATGTCGAAGTATACCTTCAGGTCACTCCACCAAGTTTTGTGGTAAGATCTCATCATAACTAACAAAACCAGCCCAAATTCGATACACCTAGCTCTACGCGTCTAGGAGTTCCAGTAGTGAATGTCGAAGTATACCTTCAGGTCGCTCCACCAAGTTTTGTGGTAAGATCTCATCATAATTAACAAAACGAGCCCAAATTCGATTTACCTAGCTCTACGCGTCTAGGAGTTCCAGTAGTGGATGTCGAAGTATACCTTCAGGTCACTCCACCAAGTTTTGTGGTAAGATCTCATCATAACTAACAAAACCAGCCCAAATTGGATACACCTAGCTCTACGCGTCTAGGAGTTCCAGTAGTGAATGTCGAAGTATACCTTCAGGTCGCTCCACCAAGTTTTGTGGTAAGATCTCATCATAACTAACAAAACGAGCCCAAATTCGATTTACCTAGCTCTACGCGTCTAGGAGTTCCAGTAGTGGATGTCGAAGTATACCTTCAGGTCACTCCACCAAGTTTTGTGGTAAGATCTCATCATAACTAACAAAACCAGCCCAAATTCGATACACCTAGCTCTACGCGTCTAGGAGTTCCAGTAGTGAATGTCGAAGTATACCTTCAGGTCGCTCCACCAAGTTCTGTGGTAAGATCTCATCATAACTAACAAAACCAGCCCAAATTCGATACATCTAGCTCTACGCGTCTAGGAGTTCCAGTAGTGAATGTCGAAGTATACCTTCAGGTCACTCCACCAAGTTCTGTGGTAAGATCTCATCATAACTAACAAAACGAGCCCAAATTTGATTTACCTAGCTCTACGCGTCTAGAAGTTCCAGTAGTGGATGTCGAAGTATACCTTCAGGTCACTCCACCAAGTTCTGTGGTAAGATCTCATCATAACTAACAAAACCAGCCCAAATTCGATACACCTAGCTCTACGCGTCTAGGAGTTCCAGTAGTGAATGTCGAAGTATACCTTCAGGTCACTCCACCAAGTTTTGTAGTAAGATCTCATCATAACTAACAAAACCAGCCCAAATTCGATTTACCTAGCTCTACGCATCTAGGAGTTCCAGTAGTGGATGTCGAAGTATACCTTCAGGTCACTCCACCAAGTTTTGTGGTAAGATCTCATCATAACTAACAAAACCAGCCCAAATTCGATACACCTAGCTCTACGCGTCTAGGAGTTCCAGTAGTGAATGTCGAAGTATACCTTCAGGTCGCTCCACCAAGTTCTGTGGTAAAATCTCATCATAACTAACAAAACCAGCCCAAATTCGATACATCTAGCTCTACGCGTCTAGGAGTTCCAGTAGTGAATGTCTAAGTATACCTTCAGGTCACTCCACCAAGTTCTGTGGTAAGATCTCATCATAACTAACAAAACGAGCCCAAATTTGATTTACCTAGCTCTACGCGTCTAGAAGTTCCAGTAGTGGATGTCGAAGTATACCTTCAGGTCACTCCACCAAGTTCTGTGGTAAGATCTCATCATAACTAGCAAAACGAGCCCAAATTCGATTTACCTAGCTCTACGCATCTAGGAGTTCCAGTAGTGGATGTCGAAGTATACCTTCAGGTCGCTCCACCAAGTTCTGTGGTAAGATCTCATAATAACTAACAAAACGAGCTCAAATTCGATACACCTAGCTCTACGCGTCTAGGAGTTCCAGTAGTGGATGTCGAAGTATACCTTCAGGTCACTCCACCAAGTTCTGTGGTAAGATCTCATCATAACTAACAAAACGAGCCCAAATTCGATTTACCTAGCTCTACGCATCTAGGAGTTCCAGTAGTGGATGTCGAAGTATACCTTCAGGTCACTCCACCAAGTTTTGTGGTAAGATCTCATCATAACTAACAAAACCAGCCCAAATTCGATACACCTAGCTCTACGCGTCTAGGAGTTCCAGTAGTGAATGTCGAAGTATACCTTCAGGTCGCTCCACCAAGTTTTGTGGTAAGATCTCATCATAACTAACAAAACGAGCCCAAATTCGATTTACCTAGCTCTACGCGTCTAGTAGTTCCAGTAGTGGATGTCGAAGTATACCTTCAGGTCATTCCGCCAAGTTTTGTGGTAAGATCTCATCATAACTAACAAAACGAGCTCAAATTCGATACACCTAGCTCTACGCGTCTAGGAGTTCCAGTAGTGGATGTCGAAGTATACCTTCAGGTCACTCCACCAAGTTCTGTGGTAAGATCTCATCATAACTAACAAAACGAGCCCAAATTTGATTTACCTAGCTCTACGCGTCTAGAAGTTCCAGTAGTGGATGTCGAAGTATACCTTCAGGTCACTCCACCAAGTTCTGTGGTAAGATCTCATCATAACTAACAAAACCAGCCCAAATTCGATACACCTAGCTCTACGCGTCTAGGAGTTCCAGTAGTGAATGTCGAAGTATACCTTCAGGTCACTCCACCAAGTTTTGTAGTAAGATCTCATCATAACTAACAAAACCAGCCCAAATTCGATTTACCTAGCTCTACGCATCTAGGAGTTCCAGTAGTGGATGTCGAAGTATACCTTCAGGTCACTCCACCAAGTTTTGTGGTAAGATCTCATCATAACTAACAAAACCAGCCCAAATTCGATACACCTAGCTCTACGCGTCTAGGAGTTCCAGTAGTGAATGTCGAAGTATACCTTCAGGTCACTCCACCAAGTTCTGTGGTAAGATCTCATCATAACTAACAAAACGAGCCCAAATTTGATTTACCTAGCTCTACGCGTCTAGAAGTTCCAGTAGTGGATGTCGAAGTATACCTTCAGGTCACTCCACCAAGTTCTGTGGTAAGATCTCATCATAACTAACAAAACCAGCCCAAATTCGATACACCTAGCTCTACGCGTCTAGGAGTTCCAGTAGTGAATGTCGAAGTATACCTTCAGGTCACTCCACCAAGTTTTGTAGTAAGATCTCATCATAACTAACAAAACCAGCCCAAATTCGATTTACCTAGCTCTACGCATCTAGGAGTTCCAGTAGTGGATGTCGAAGTATACCTTCAGGTCACTCCACCAAGTTTTGTGGTAAGATCTCATCATAACTAACAAAACCAGCCCAAATTCGATACACCTAGCTCTACGCGTCTAGGAGTTCCAGTAGTGAATGTCGAAGTATACCTTCAGGTCGCTCCACCAAGTTCTGTGGTAAAATCTCATCATAACTAACAAAACCAGCCCAAATTCGATACATCTAGCTCTACGCGTCTAGGAGTTCCAGTAGTGAATGTCTAAGTATACCTTCAGGTCACTCCACCAAGTTCTGTGGTAAGATCTCATCATAACTAACAAAACGAGCCCAAATTTGATTTACCTAGCTCTACGCGTCTAGAAGTTCCAGTAGTGGATGTCGAAGTATACCTTCAGGTCACTCCACCAAGTTCTGTGGTAAGATCTCATCATAACTAGCAAAACGAGCCCAAATTCGATTTACCTAGCTCTACGCATCTAGGAGTTCCAGTAGTGGATGTCGAAGTATACCTTCAGGTCGCTCCACCAAGTTCTGTGGTAAGATCTCATAATAACTAACAAAACGAGCTCAAATTCGATACACCTAGCTCTACGCGTCTAGGAGTTCCAGTAGTGGATGTCGAAGTATACCTTCAGGTCACTCCACCAAGTTCTGTGGTAAGATCTCATCATAACTAACAAAACGAGCCCAAATTCGATTTACCTAGCTCTACGCATCTAGGAGTTCCAGTAGTGGATGTCGAAGTATACCTTCAGGTCACTCCACCAAGTTTTGTGGTAAGATCTCATCATAACTAACAAAACCAGCCCAAATTCGATACACCTAGCTCTACGCGTCTAGGAGTTCCAGTAGTGAATGTCGAAGTATACCTTCAGGTCGCTCCACCAAGTTTTGTGGTAAGATCTCATCATAACTAACAAAACGAGCCCAAATTCGATTTACCTAGCTCTACGCGTCTAGTAGTTCCAGTAGTGGATGTCGAAGTATACCTTCAGGTCATTCCGCCAAGTTTTGTGGTAAGATCTCATCATAACTAACAAAACGAGCTCAAATTCGATACACCTAGCTCTACGCGTCTAGGAGTTCCAGTAGTGGATGTCGAAGTATACCTTCAGGTCACTCCACCAAGTTTTGTGGTAAGATCTCATCATAACTAACAAAATGAGCCCAAATTCGATTTACCTAGCTCTACGCGTCTAGGAGTTCCAGTAGTGGATGTCGAAGTATACCTTCAGGTCACTCCACTAAGGTTTGAGGTAAGATCTCATCATAACTAACAAATTGAGTCCAAATTCGATACACCTAGCTCTACGCGTCTAGAAGTTCCAGTAGAAGTCGTCGAAGTATACTTTCAGGTCACTACCACGCACGGGGAATAAAGACTCTGCAATAAATTTCTAAATGCTAGCAAATAATAAAATTGTATTGTGTTGGTAGTAGGTACCATATCTTACCTTTTCAAAATATCAGCACAGGTGATAACTATAAATATAACTTTGGTTCGCTGAACTAGGTACTCTAGGTAGGTATTTCGTGTATGTACAGCGATCTTTTCGACACCAGCGACTGCTCGCAACCGACGCAGGGTCCACTCCCGACGGCGGTCAAACGCAGACTAATTGATAATTTGAAATCAAACCAGAGACCCAGTAAAATCAAAATAACCCTTGTGTTCACTCTGTTAAGATTTACAAAATATGTGAAAAAATACAAACAGTTTTTATTTTATTTCGTATACTATTTGTCCTATTTATAATATTTTTATTACCAAAATTTGTAGGTGAACATATCTACTAATAGATGGTATTTTTTAATGACAAAAAAACGGCATATTTACAGTAAAAAATGTACCTAAAGTCACCCCTAAATCGTCAATTTTGAGTGAAGAGGTGAGGGAAAATCATTTTTATAGTATTAAAAATAAAGATTTTTTACAATGTTATTACCAACAATTGGAGATATAGGATCAATCTTTGTATAGCAATTTTTAGTTCTATCCTATTTTGCTTGACTTAGTCACAAAATGTACTGAAAACTCCAATATTTTAAGGGATTTGCAAATGCGTTCTTAAGCAAATTTTTGTTTCTGAATTGATATTGTGTAAGGTTTGAGAGATGGATCTTGCTGTTTTTGCTTGAATGCTTAATTCAGAAACCGGCCCAATATCAATTCAGAAACAAAAATTTGCTTAATTACTGGTCCTCAAGTAGTCCTTGAGACAGACTCAACATGAAATTCTCAATTCAGAAACCGGCCGTATAGTTTCTACATCTGTACCTTTTTGGATAGCTTCTCGTATATATACTCGTACGAGAAAGATTCGAGAAATTTAAAAACTCGTTACTAGTACAAGTACGCGCGCAAATGGAATACATTCGGATTTCTGGCCCTGAGTTAAAGTGGTGAGGGATTTCCATATGTTCCGAGAAATACTACTTTATCGATACATGTGCGAAAGGAGTCATCACTCATCACTGCAGGCAATCGAGTGAGGAAGTGTACGGACGTCGACGAAACGACTGACGAAGATCATACCGCATTTACTCAGGGACCAAATGATTTCAATTCGCGCGCATAATGTACAATGATTGATTAATTCTAGGAATCAGTAACCAAACAATTATTTTGAGGTCGTAAATGTAAATTGAGAACCAAAGTTATGATTTCCATAGATTTTAATTTGTAATCTAATTTTACTACTTATAAATGATTATGTTTAAAATCAGTCTCACTGTCTGATAGGTACATTACTCATATTATCATACAATTAATGCCGAAAAAACAATGCACCAATTACTTGAGCTGCATCTTAATCCGCTCAGGGATTTGTTTGTTTTGATGGTGTTAGCATACACCTTTTTCATTTAGCGCATGGTGTTATACCCAGGGAAAAGCTCCACCTTGCCCTATTCAACGAAGTTTCAGATCTTGATCCATCCTCTTGAATAATATGTAGAGCTGAACTCAACCTCAAATTTGTTTTTGACGTGATAACTATAGTTCTGCTACTGAAACGCCGCCACGCGAGCTTCTTCGAGAACTTCTAGTTATCACGTAAAACTATCGTCCGTCCGACTTTACAGACAACCGTAATTTAACATAGTTAAATAACACAATTTTTTCTCAAATTTTAAGCAGGAAATACGTGTCTCTTATGTCTTGTTTTGACTCTACCACCTGTTCAGAATGTAGATTTTAACTGAGAAGAGCCGGCAAGAAACTCAGCTGTTGCTGGACAGTCATCGTGTTGGGATATTAGGTTTCTTCTGGTGCCTAGTGTAACTTCCAACAAAAGGTTCACATGTTCTCACTAAAAAAATCTCCGTCCAAATTCTGAGGGAAGAAATGCTGGCCAATTAGATATCCTTTGAGTATACCCATCCACATGTATAAAGAAAACTTTTCTTGGTGCACCCTTTCTTTTTTCTTCCAGAATCGTCTCACTGCAACACAGCCGATTTCTCATATACTGATAATAATGATTTCAGATTTCTCAATAAATAATTATATTCCAAAAATTCATTCAGGAGTTTTAGCTTTGAGGTTTATTAGTTAATTCTTCTTATAAACACTATTACCTCTTTTTTTTTCTATTTGTCCTCCGACATAATGATCGGAGACCTTTAATAGCTGACATGGCTTCATGTTTTTATATTTTACCTCTTATAAAATATAGGTATCTCCTCTTATAAAACCTGTGAAACCAAATAAATTGATATTAGTAAGTGATATTTTACAGTGTTGCACTTTGATAGTTTAATAAAATAATTCAGACTTATCATTAGTTTTCAAATTGTTTTCAAATTAACACTTTTTCGGCTCGTGTTATTTAACATCATATAAAATCTTATTGCACAAGAAAAATTATCTCAAAATGGGGAAAACTTACTTTAGTTAAAGTTTTTTATGTGTTTCCTCTGATAAATTATATTTCCTCTTATAAATAGGTATTTCTGCTATATAATCCTCTTATAAAACCTGTAAAACCAAATAAATTGACATTATTAAGTGATATTTTACAGTGTTGCGCTTTGACAGCTTAATAAAATAATTCAGACCTATCATTAGTTTTCAAATTGTTTTCAAATTAACACTTTTTCGGCTCGTGTTATTTAACATCATATAAAATCTTATTGCACAAGAAAAATTATCTCAAAATGGGGAAAACTTACTTTAGTTAAAGTTTTTTATGTGTTTCCTCTGATAAATTATATTTCCTCTTATAAATAGGTATTTCTGCTATATAATCCTCTTATAAAACCTGTAAAATCAAATAAATTGACATTATTAAGTGATATTTTAGTGTTGCGCTTTGACAGTTTAATAAAATAATTCAGACCTATCATTAGTTTTCAAGTTGTATTCAAATTAACACTTTTTCGGCTCGTGTTATTTAACATCACATAAAAATCTTATCACACAAGAAAAAATATCTTAAAATGTGGAAAGCTTACTTTAGTTAAAGTTTGTTATGTGTTTCTTCTGATAAATTCTATTTCCTCTTATAAATAGGTATTTTTTTCTTTATAATCCTCTTATAAAACCTGTAAAACCAAACAAATTGACAATATCAAGTGATATTTTACAGTGTTGCGCTTTGACAGCTTAATAAAATAATTCAGACCTATCATTAGTTTTCAAGTTGTTTTCAAATTAACACTTTTTCGGCTCGTGTTATTTAACATCATATAAAATCTTATTGCACAAGAAAAAGTATCTCAAAATGGGGAAAACTTACTTTAGTTAAAGTTTTTTATGTGTTTCCTCTGATTAATTATATTTCCTCTTATAAATAGGTATTTCTTCTATATAATCCTTTTAAAAAACCTGTAAAATGAAATAAATTGACATTAGTAAGTGATATTTTAAAGTGTTGCGCTTTGACAGTTTAATAAAATAATTCAGACCTATCATTAGTTTTCAAGTTGTTTTGAAATTGACACTTTTTCGGCTCGTGTTATTTAACATCATATAAAACTTATTGTACAAAAAAAGTATCTCATAATGGGGAAAACTTACTTTAGTTAAAGTTTGTTATGTGTTTCCTCTGATAAATTCTATTTCCTCTTATAAATAGTTATTTCTTCTATATTATTGTCTTATCAAACCTGTAAAACCAAATAAATTGACATTAGTAAGTGCCATTTCAAAGCGTTGCGCTTTGAAAGTTTAATAAAATAATTCAGACCTATCATAAGTTTTCAAGTTGTATTCAAATTAACACTTTTTCGGTATTTAACATCATATAAAATCTTATTGCACAAAGTATCTCAAAATGGGGAAAACTTACTTTAGTTAAAGTTTGTTATGTGTTTCCTCTGATAAATTATATTTCCTCTTATAAATAGTTATTTCTTCTATATAATCCTCTTATAAAACCTGTGAAACGAAATAAATTGACCTTAGTAAATGATATTTTACAGGGTTGCGCTTTGAAAGTTTAATAAAATAATTCAGACCTATCATTAGTTTTCAAATTGTTTTCAAATAAACACTTTTTCGGCTTGTGTTATTTAACATCATAATATAAAGAATTTATTGCTCAACAAAAATATCTCAAAATGTGGAAAACTTACTTTAATTAAAGTTTCCTCTTAAAGTTAGGTATTTTTCTATATCTTATTTCCTTTTATAAATAGGTATCTCCTCTGTATAATCCTCTTATGAAACCTGTAATTCCAAATAGATTTGAATGAGTAACTTATAGGAGTGAGTTAAATAAGTTTAATCAAATAATACAGACCTATCATTATAAGTTATTAAATTGTCATCAAATAAACACTTTTCGGCTCGTGTTATTCAACATCAGATTGGATGCACGTTGCATTGGTGCTATTTTAATTATACTCAATCTCATAAACTGAACAAACACTGAACAAAAAGATCTAACTGTTTTATCCTTTTCACAATTATTGGTGAAATGTTAGTTTAGAGATAGTGTACAATTCTTTATAGGATAAGTTGAAATTAACACAGAAAATGTTTGTAAAGCTTACCTAAATTGACATTAAATTTTTTTTCCAGCTTGATGGCTGCTAATAATGTTTACATCCTGTAAATAAAAATAAAACATTTAGAAGATCCATAATTTTTCATTGTTTATTTGAATCAGACATATTATCATTTGTTATAAAATGGTTGAAAATAAACTTTAGCTGCTAATGTTATCGTCTGCGTGGAATTTTTTTTTTCTAATTCCCACGGGAACTCCTTAATTTTCCGGGATAAAACCTATGTCACTCCTCAGGTCCTAAACAATAGGTACCCATGCAAAAAATCAGGTTGATCCATTGCTTTGTTGAGGCGTGATTGAAAGACAAACCAACAAACCTACAAACAAACACACTTTCACATTTATAATATTAGTATGATTATTATCAATGTAATTCATAGTTTTTATGGGACAATGAAACAAGGAGCCTGGAGGAACCTGGTCTGGGAATTTTTTTATGAGTCAACCCATCATTGCATCGTTGATACAATGAAGGGTTAAACACGTACAGACATTGATGGAGAATACCTTTATCTAATTATTTTAATATTAATAGGCATCTTCTAGGTGGGCCACAACCTACCACAACCTAGACCACATCATTGCTTTGTAAGGGTTAATGTCGTCAAGCGCAAGCCTATCATTTAAAAAAAAATATATATTATTTTAAGCAAGTGTTGAACATTTCATACACTTCGAATTACCTCTCTGTAGCTGAGTAAGAAGAACTGGGTCTTATTAAGATGTTGCAGGTTCGAAGGCCACTCAGAAAATTGGCAAATTCGTATTTTTTTAATATAAAATAGTGAATTTTTGATTAGCAACTATTATGTTCTTATGGGGTGTCCCACCACCCACGACACCACCTGGCTTGTTTTTATTTTGCTGTTATTTTTTAACCGCGGAAAGAATGCTGTTAATTTTTAACTGCGGAAAGAATGCTGTTAATTTTTAACAGCGGAAAGAATGATGAAGGTACCTAGAAATAATTTCACAAGTATTCCACACCATCCTCTTCGTCTTGTATACTTATAATTGCTCTCTGTATAATGCGTCGAAGCTTTTTATTGCCGTCTCTGCTTAACTTGCGAAGTTCAGAAGCCACATAATCAGCAAATATTTGGTCATCATCATTTGGCTGGTTTACAATTTGAGCAAATTTACTGATCATATTATCTTCTCTCCTTTTCTTTGACGTACTCGTTTGAATGGGCTCGAAGCTTTCGTGCAGCGATTTTGATGAACTTGCATAATGACTCTCGGCCAAAGATAGACAATCTGCTTCTACTGTGTCGTTATAGATTTGTGATGACATCGTATCAGCCTGGAATGTGCATTATTTTTACTTTTTTTATGTACCTAAGATTATTTTTTATTATTAACTCATCACCTATAAGATTATTCTTTATTATTTACTCATCACTTATAAGATTATTCTTTCTGTGGTACACAACTTATCGGATATGAAATAAAAATTAATTTTTTTCATTTCTACTTCAAATTTGAATTATAAAGGCAAAGCGGGTGATGTTTCATAGGAGTATGTATCAAGCACTCAAGTTAAATACATAAAATCATAGTGGGCTATGGGTTAATAATTATGGAATAAACTTACCGAAGTATCAGTCTCATTTTTTACAATTCCATTTCCTTGAAGCAAGAAACTAAGGGCTTCAAAATAACGCCAATTTGAAGTGTAATTTTCATTGGCATCTCTCTTTTTTCTAATTTTTGTTAATTCCTGGCTAAACTGTCCTTTCAAGTTGTGCAATTTCCTCCCTATCTCCTCTGGAGTTGTGTTAAACATTTCACTAAAAGCATTATGTACTGAACTTTTTTTAGCACGGTTTCTGTAATCTTTATGTCTATAATCCCAGAGGATGGGATGCGATTCATAAGCCGCAATTAAAGCCTCCACCTCAGATGAGGACCAGCTCTTTGCTTGTTTAGCCATTTTGTTATATAGAGAATTAATAAAACTGCTAATGCTAAACCAGTCTATCTGCTTAATTTGCTAAAAGTTAAAAATTTAAAATAAGTAATATGTATATAAAATTAACAAATCTGCGAATTTTAATTTATATAGATATATAGCATATGCGAATGATAATATTTTATGCTTTGATCATTTGATTGATTTGGATTTAACTATTTGATAATTATCAAATGATTCAGTTAAACACATTTTTGGCCCATGTTATGTAACATCATATAAAAACCATTTTAGATATGACAAAAATTATCTTTATATTGAATGTTTTGACATATTGGTGCAAGACATGGAAGGTCACAAAAACCATCTCACACCAAATCCAAGTTTGTGTCAATCAATGCCTCCGCCACATTCTAGATATCCACTGGCTTGAGAAGATCAGGAACATCAATCTCTTACTCTTTAATGCAAGGAAGTCTCAATAGACGAAAAGATTAAATGGCGCAAATGGATCTGGATTGGCCACACTACATAGAGAGCCAGGCAATATGGACTGAAACCCTCAGGGAAAAAGAAAGCGTGGTGAGATAAAAACAATAAGTGCTCAATATTTTACCTTGTTTGAGGTTACAAATTAATATATCAAATTTATTTTATCTTACAAATCATTCACTGTAGGCAAGCTTGAACTGAAATGAGCTTATTTATAGTTGGATTATCTTGATTGGAAAATACAAAACTCAAATGAATAATTAGACACATAGGTATAAGTTGAAGTGTCAATAAACCACGAAGGTGCACTGACTTATTAAAATTATTCATAGCGGGAGTCCTCTAACCTTGTTTCTTGTGAATGGTGTCCGTGACTGCCTGGTCAGTTTAACTGGTCACGCTCACGCGAGGGACAGGGGGTTTTTAAATGAACTTTATGTAAAGTTTACCTAAAACCTAACTTTAATTTTAGTTTTAGTAAGTACCTTTTTTAGTGTTCTGAAGTACTGTGGTGTCTTGGTGTCAGTAGGACCACGTGGAAATAGGGATATAGGGATACTGTAGAAACCAAGTAGAAACAATCAACAATGATACCAAGCCAATATATTGGTATTTGGTGGAGCAAGGAGCAAACTATGAGAGCACACTCAGAGCAAACTACAATACAAACTTCAGCAAAGCTAAGCCAGTAGCCCTAGCCAAAGGCCCTAGCCACGTAGTCGCAAACGCAAACGAGACATCATCACATCCACAGAACAACATATACTCAGGGGCATATATAATGTACTCTGTGCTCAGGGGACTGGGGAGATCACATCAGTTTACAGTTATCAGTATCACTGGTATGCAGTGTTGCCAAGTCCAAATTCTGTTCGACGGTGATACCACTCAAAAAATACGGTAGGTTCTAAGAAATTACGGTGATTGGGCCCTGGAGAAAAACGGTAGAAATAACGGAGTAATATTTTTAATAAATCATTACTCACAAAATGTACTTTTGAGAAAAAGAGGTGACTCATACCCTAAGTTTGAATGCATAACTTGAAACCTCTAAGTTTGTTAAGTTTTGAGTCTTAAAGTAATGTTTTGCTAAAACATGCTGTACGGATAAATTGTTTTTGCGTAATTTAGTTTTTTTGTTTTTAAAATGAGGGTTAATAATTAAAATTCATGACCTAGTTACGATCGGACACAAACCAACCGCAATTCTAAAGTTTCACGTAAACATAGTTATAAGCCAACATCTGGGAATTAAAATGAATTACGATACGTAAAAATTGTTACCTACCTACTTTACGATTTCATTGTTTTATTTAACATGACTTGTTACATAGAAAAAGTGTAAGTAAGTTGGTTGTGTGTTCCTGAGATATCAATGCGTTTTTGAATAGTTAACGTGAATAGATTTTGCGAATACCTTCTCGATTTTAATAAAAATTGTTATGGTCAGGTATAGACGAGCGGATATTTGAAGTTAAACATAACTTGGGTTTTGGTTGTTGGTTGGTTTCCTTAATGTTACCGAACCCGATCACGTAATTTAGATAGCAAGAAAGTTGCATTTCGCTTTGATTAGAGAAGTATTGTTTATCTACCCTCGTGGATAGTTAAAGTTTGATTTCATACAAATCGATTACGAGTCTACATACCTACCTGTCAGAGTCTTAACTTTTTCTCGTTAGTAATGTTACATAAGAGGCTTTTATAAACAAAATGGTTACAATCCGCACTAAACAAGGATTACATAAAATGCAATGAAGTTAAAATTCAGTTGTGAATGTATGAGGCATAATGGCAGCTGGTTGATCGTCGCTACTATAAATTGCTCGTAAAGGTACTCAGAACCTGTGATGGACATGACATGTGTGCTGTGACTTACAGGTCACAGGTTCATTTTCTGTTCTATGTTCCTTTCGTCTTCGGCGCTCACCACGTGTGAGGCGTTTTAGTCGCGCTGGGCTGCGCGCCCGCATTCCGCGTGTGTGAAGCGCGTGACTGCGCGTCTGCTGGTTGCACAGGGCTGTGCGCTTGTCTAGTGCGCTGTGCTGGGCACTCGCCTACCGCGCTTAAGGCGTGACACTGCGTGTCCACTGGTCGCGCAGGGATGCGCGCCCACCTAGTGCGCGATGCTGCGCGCTCCTGGTTGCGCATGGCTGTGCGCTCGCCTAGGGTGCGATGCTGCGCGCTCGCCTGCCGCGCTGAGGCGCGACACTGCGCGTCTACTGGTTGCGCAGGGCTGCGCGCTTGTCTAGTGCGCGTTGCTGTGAGTTCGCCTGCCGCGCTGTGAGGCGTGACACTGCGCGTCTACTGGTCGCGCAGGGCTGCGTGCTTGTATAGTGCGCGAGGCTGCTCGTTAGCCTACTCGATATGGTGAACATAACTGGTTTGGCGCCATGGAGTAGTGCCCTGGATCGGGGCCCTGGAGCTGTGCCCTGGAGCTGTGCCCTGGAGGTGTGCCCTGGAGGTGTGCCCTTGGAGTGGTGCCTCGAAGTCGTGCTTCGGACTACGCGACACGTTCTTCGGTGACAGACACTTTAAACTTAATTTGCAAAAACATTGCCTATAGCTCTGCTTGTTGTCATCCAATTTAGTTACATGTTTTCTCTAGTAAAGTTAGGTTAGTCGTAAATCAGACGTTAGGTCAGTTGTTAGGTCAAACGTTAGGCTACTTATTAATTCAGTTGTTAGGTCAAAATGTAAGCTTACATGTTAGGTTAGGTTACTTTAGGCTCTGTTAGGCTAGTGGATGACAGCGGACAGCGTTGTATGTAGTGGGCAGATTGAGAAGAATGTTATGTCGGCAGACCTGCGAGGAGTGTGGTATAGCACTCTGTCAGGTGGGTGGTAGAATGGCTACCACCGACGGGGAGATGCGCACGAATGTGTGTGTCGACCTCGGGTCTGGTGTGGACCCGGTTCATTGTGAAAATCACAATGGTACCCATGGTTTTGGGTAGGTGGCTGGCGGCCAAGCGCGCTTGTGGCGCACTGGCGGCACGCTAGTGGCGCATTGACAGCGCATAGGTGACGCATTGGCAGCGCTGACGGCGCTGTCGGCGACGAGACAGCTGCGTGCCATGACGGCGCACTAGGGGGTTGAAGACAAAGAGGAGTTTTCGTAACAGGGCCTTGCCCTTTACTATTTTATCTTTTTAATTATTTTGATACATCTCTCTAAGCTTTGCGAAATTTGAAAGATTTGCTCTATCATTTTTTATTATTTTGAAGTCCACAGAGACAGAATTTGAGAAGTTTGAAAGATAAAATTACTATAGAAGATGACCGTTGCTTAATTAATTAACTAAATGAAAGCCCTGCCCTTTTCTTGTTCGTTTTTAGGGTTCCGTACCAAAATGGTAAAATGGAACCCTTATGGTGCAACTTTCTCCGTCTGTCTGTCCGTCTGTCCGTCTGTCCGTCTGTCCGTCCGTCACACTCGATTATTTCAGTAACTACCAAAGCTATTGACATGAAATTTGGAATAGTTGTGTATATTAGTGGCCCAAAGACACTGGAATTAAAAAAAATTGGAAATTATTTTTGTTCTTATTTAAAAAGGGGGGAAAATCTGAGGGTTGAAATTTAAAAGTGAGATAACTGTACTGTGTGGGGTATCATATGAAAGGGTTTACTTTGCACATTCTAAAACAGATTTTTAATTATTTTTAGTTATGATAGTTTTTGATTTATCGGGGAAAATGTCTAAAAAAATACCGTTCCCCCCCCCTTATCTCCGGAGTTTACCAATCGAAAAATTTGAAATAATTATGGTCAATAGGAATTGTGCCCAAAACGCTGGCTGCGTTACCCCGCTGAATAGCCAAACTTATATCTTCTCGTCTCACAGAGTCCACAGGTGACCGGAGGGCTGGCAGTTACCTCGGCCAACATATAAGTTTGGCTATTCAGCGGGGTAACGCAGCCAGCGTTCTGGGCACACTGCCTCATTGCAGCGGGATAGATGATATTTTAAATGTTTAGTTTTCAGTTTTTAATTTAGTTTTTAATTTAGGTTTAATTTAGAATTTAATGATTTGTATTTTTAATAATTACTTAATAAATTTAATAGGAATTTACGTATATTTTACAGGAAAACTATAGCCAATGCTCTAACTAGCATAGTTTTTTTGATATTAACAATAAACCTCTACAAACAAAGTTAGTCTTGCGGTTCATTAACAAAGGTAATTATTTATTAATAATGGTACGGAACCCTTCGTGCGCGAGTCCGACTCGTACTTGCCCGGTTTTTTTTTATTTATTTCAAGAGTTGCGCTGCATTTTTTGAAAGTAAGATTCAACCGAACATTTTAATGTTTCTTATGATTACAGCAACACGTTTGATGTATTTGGGTGTGAGGTGAATTGCCTTGCTGGTCGAGCTGTATGACTGGTGTTGCCCAGATGCAGCGTGCTTCCGAGGCAGGCGACCTAGAGTGGCTGGCTTCGAAAGTTGCGTCTCTTAGATGCGCATCAGGCTGTGTCCTGGCAGGCTGTTTCCTGGGAAGTCTCGTTCTCTGAATGCGCATCAGGCTGTGTCCTGGCAGGTTTTGTCCTGGGAAGTCGCGTTCTCTGAATGCGCATCAGGCTGTGTCCTGGCAGGTTTTGTCCTGGGAAGTCGCGTTCTCTGAATGCGCATCAGGCTGTGTCCTGGCAGGTTTTGTCCTGGGAAGTCGCGTTCTCTGAATGCGCATCAGGCTCTGTCCTGGCACGTTTTTAACGTGGTGTGTGTGTGAACTTGCAAGTTCAGGTATGAGATTAACTGAGATGTAATGTCTGGAGAAGTACGCATACTTTTGAATGTGAAGCGTTTTATTTTGTGTAGCGAAAGTTGTTATTTTGAATGAGGGCCTCGTATGCGTGATGAATGTCAGAATAGGCAATAGCGTGCATCGTCATGAATAATCAACCATTTGTGTCTTATGCAGGTTCTGATGACAGTAACTGTGACGATGCGGGTGAATCTTTGGGTGCCCTCACTAGTGCAGGAGAAACCGCAAGAGGGGGAGCTAATGAAGATGGCATACGCACACCAGCCCTTCCTGCAAACGCTTCTGATGAAATTGTTTCCGGTGCAGCCGAGGGCGGCGCACAATCAGGATAGGCCGAGTTGGCAAAATTATTGTGAGTAGTGCAGGTACCCGACCAAAACCTATAAAAGCGAGTAGGACGGCCGTATTAGGAGAATCAGCCTAACCTCCTGTAGACAGTGGCGCCATCGGATAAACGTCTATAAAACACGCGTACTGTTTTGGCGCCAGCTCAAAATGGCACTAATTTTTTTTTATTTTGAAAACAGTTTCCGGTTTTTTTGAAATTCTTTGTTGATTGACCGATTTCGTTCAAAATCGATATTTAGGGCTCCCTGGGATTACAAAACAGGTAACTGATACCAAAGTTTTAAAAAATCAGCGCCATTAGTGTTAGCTTTGCGTTAGTATTTGTCGCAACAATGGTTCTTTCCTTATTTCTTTCTTTCAGTATTAGGTCCAATTAACTTAAACCCCGAAATTTACAGGAACCTTTGAACGTACGGCTTTTCTTTATGAAAGAAAGAAAGAATTGAACGTACGGCGTATCGTATTGCGTAAAAAACGCAATTTTAAACTTCAAATTTCTCACAGTTGGCAGCGTCAGAGCGTTTCGACTTCTACGGGGCGATGGTGTGTAGGTACAGACTCGAGGTATGGATTGGGAAAACAAATACCCCATTTCTCGGGAAATTTTCAAGATTTACCCCAAAAATAAAAAAATCGAAATACCCATTTTTTGCAAAATTCGAGTACAAGCAACTACGTACTCTCTTGTTCGAATGATGTTTAGGTATTTTTGTCGCCGAGGTCTTGCAACACTGGAATTTATCAAATTAAAAGTGATTTTCAACGTGGTCTTTTTTCAGGGGCAATCATATTTCGGCTGGGTGAAAAATTGAAAGTTCACGGGAAAATTATAAAACTATGTATATTGTTTCTGTGAGACGAGATGGCGGGTGTTTTGTATTCTTTTTGTGTTTTTGGAAATTTCGTTCACGATTTGAGGCAGTTAGCTGAAATAACATATAGAGGTAGAAAAATTAAAATCAATGATCGTTGGGTAGTTTCATACAAAGCCGCCTCACTCCTTAAGTACAACTGTCAAATTAATGTCGAAGTGTCCACATATACTGCCGTTGTAAATTACCTATTTAAATATACCTATTACAAAAGGTGCTGATCATTCTCGCGTCGCAGTTACCCGAAGATAGTGAAATAGGTTACGCGAGCTGCTCTGTGCGCGAGCTTAGCAGCTCGCGCACATGATTGAGGATTTCGAAGACGGATGAAGAGCACAGCCAGGGTATCGAAGATAGGTGGTGGGTGCTCGACCAAATGTCACTCGAAACTTCATCCAATTGACAGTGAGCTGAAAAAAATTTCAAAATGGCGGATTTAAGATGGCCGCCATACAAATTTCGTCGGTGTCTATCTCTGAGAGTATAAGAGTTGGAGGAGTGGTTTCTTGGCAAAAGATGATCAGGACATGAAGGTGTACTTGATGAACAGGAAAAAAATTCAAGATGGCGGAATTTATTTTTCCATAGAAAATGTATGGCGAATATTGAAGAGGCTACAATTTAGGGTTGAACTATGCGAGACTTTGATGCGGTTCCTTTTCAAAATTTGTTCTTAAAGACGAACTTTCCATAATTTTACGGAGAAAACAATATACTTATTGAGAGCGATGATGATCGAGGGTTTGAAAGATAGGTGAGGAGCACGGCCAGGGTATTAAAGATAGGGCTCTTCAAACAAAAAATACTCGAATACTCATCCAATTGGCAGTGAGCTGAAAATATCCAAAATGGCAGATTCAAGATGGCCGCCATACAAATTTCGTCGGTGTCTATCTTGGAGAGTATAGAAGATGGAAGAGTGGTTTCTTGGCAAAAAATGATCAGGACATGAAGGTCTACTTGATGAACAGGACAAACATTCAAGATGGCGGAATTTATTTTTCCATAGAAAATGTATGGTGAATATTGAAGAGGCTACAATTAGTGTAGAACTATGCAAGATTTTGATGCGGTTCCCTTTCAAAATTTGTTTTTAAAGAACTCTCCATAGATTTTCGGAGAAAAAAATATATGGAGAGCGATGATGATCGAGGGTTTGAAAGATGGGTGAGGAGCACGGCCAGGGTATTGAAGATAGGCGGGGGCTCCTCAAACAAAAAATACTCGAAACCTGATCCAATTGGAAGTGAGCTTAAAAAAATCCAAAATGGCGGATTCAAGATGGCGGCTATACAAATTTCATAGGTGTCTATTTCAGAAGATGGAAGAGTGGAAGTAGGAAATATCATGACTTTGATATGGTTTTTTTTTACAAGATTTGTTCTGTTTGGAAGAATTGTCGGTTTGCCGTCAGGAAAGCCAAGATGGCGAAGTTCAATGGCACCCGATCGTCAGCGGTATTGTTATTAATCAACTAAGGAAGGTTTCTTTGTGTTTTTACTTCATCGGTCTCTTACACTGTATGCATGTCTGGAAAGTTTTTTTTTACATTTAAAGGCCCTTTTAGATTCTTAGGAGGGGTCTCTGTTTTATGTTTTCTTATGAGATATTTTTTACGTCGGACGCTTCGCACGCTGGCGTTTCCACTGTGCTCGCTAGCATAGCAGTGTGTTGTTTACTTCAGAACACGTAGGCAGTAAACACTAGGATAGAAGGAGAGCAAGTAAGTAGACAGTGGGCCGCGCGCTCTACTAAGCGGTCCGCTTCAGCGGGCCGCGCATCCACGCGCCATACTAGTTTTATATTAATTATTAACCCAGAGCCGTAAAGCCAGTTAAAAATATCTGTAGTCTGTGAATTATTAGCTATAATAGGAACGAGACTATTTGTTGACTAAGTAATTATTAATATAAATTACCTATTTTATTTTTTTATTTTTATTTAAGTATACTAGACGATGCCCGCGACTTCGTCCGCGTGGACCGGTGTTTTATGTATCCCGCGGGAACTCTTCAATTTTCCGGGATAAAAAGTAGCCTAAGTCCTTCCCCGAGATGTTACCTATCTCTGTACAAAATTTCATCAAAATCGGTTGAGTAGTTGCGCCGTGAAAGCGTAGCAGACAGACAGACAGACACACTTTCGCATTTATAATAATAATAATAAGTAGGTACCTAATAATCGCATAAGCCAGGATGCACAAAGCGGTGTTGCTAGACTCGGCTAGGATAGTCCGCCGGTTTCTCAGCCTGTCCCCCTGACCCCCGGCCGTCTGGTCTCCCCTGCCGGGGTGTAATCCTCCGCCCGCTGCAACTATTTATTTGTGTATTTGTGTATGTCCATCCATCCATCCATCCATCAGCCTGTATTCGTCCACTGCTGGACATAGGCCTTTTGGAGAGCGCGCCACCACACACGGTCCTCCGCCTTCCTCATCCACCCACTTCCCGCTACCTTTTTAAGGTCGTCGGTCCAGCGGGCTGGAGGTCGTCCCACACTGCGTTTACCGGTACGTGGTCTCCACTCCAGAGCGCGTCTGCCGCAACGGCCATCGGTTCTGCGACAAACATGACCTGCCCACTGCCACTTCAGCTTACTAATTCGCTGGGCTATGTCGGTTACCCTGGTTCTCCGGCGAATTTCCTCGTTACGGATTCTATCCTTCAGAGAAACACCCAACATAGCCCGCTCCATAGCCCGCTGAGCGACTTTAAATTTGTGGAGAAGGCCAGCCGTCAGTGTCCACGTTTCCGCTCCATACGTCATCACAGGCAAGACACACTCATTAAAGACTTTCGTCTTTAAACTTTGGGGTATCGACGAGTCGAAGACCTGACGAAGTTTTGCAAATGCTGCCCAACCCAGCTGGATTCTTCTATCAGCTTCTTTATCGAAGTTGTTCCTACCAAGTTGTATAGCCTGACCGAGGTAGTTGTATTCCTGAACAACTTCGATGCTGACATTTTCGACGGTAATGGGTCTCGAGGTGACGTTGTCATTAAACATGACTTTGGTTTTATCTACGTTCATCTTAAGACCCACACATCATGCGAGTCTCATGCGAGTTTCAGGACGTAAAGATATTTATGATATGTAAAAGTTATTTTGTTAAAGTAAATAAATAAATAAAAATAAAAAAATAAATAAATCTGGAAGAATGGCTAAGACCGGACAGCATTTCCTCGAGGTCCTGCGGCGAGTCAGCCAGTATTACGATGTCGTCTGCAAATCGCAAGCTGTGAGATAAATTCGCCGTTCACGTTAATGCCTCTACCTTTCCAGTCCAATACCTTAAACACATCTTCGAGAGCGCAAGTGAACAGTTTCGGAGATATAACATCTCCCTGTCTCACACCTCTTCGAATTGGGATCGGATTTGTTTTTTGGTCTTGGACTTGAACGGTCATTGAGGCAGCGCGATAAAGAGAGCTCAACACCTGGATATAGTGCCAATCGACTTGGCATCGCTGCAGTGGATCCAAAACAGCCCAGGTTTCGATGGAGTCGAAGGCTTTTTCGTAGTCCACAAACGCTAGACAGAGGGGGAGATTATACTCCTGAGTCTTCTGTATAATCTGCCTCAAAGTATGAATGTGGTCCACGGTGCTGTAGCCTTTACGAAACCCGGCCTGTTCTGGACGCTGAAATTCATCAAGTCTCGTAATAACCCTCGAGGCGAGACGATTCGTAATAACCCTCGAGAACAGCTTGTAGATATGGCTCAGAAGTGATATTGGCCTATAGTTTTTAAGAAGGCTCTTGTCTCCCTTTTTGAAAAAGAGGACTGTGACACTTCTGCTCCATTCTTTTGGTGTTATACCCGAGTTAATGACAGTATCAAAGAGGTGTTTGAGTTTGTTAAGAACTGGAGTACCTCCTGCTCTCAGGAGCTCCGCAGTGATACCGTCATCGCCTGGAACTTTGTTATTACGTAACTGTTCGAGGGCTATCCTAATCTCACCCACGTCGACACCCGGGAGGTCATCGGTGTAATGGCGCACGAGTCTTGCACGTTTATCATTCGTGGATTGTTGAGGCGTGGGTCTTGGAGCATGGGCTGAATAAAGCTGCTCATAGAATTTTTCGATCTCAGCTAACACCTCTGGTTTTGAAGCGACGGTTCGGCCATCTGATGTCCTCAGCTTAGTCAGATGGCTTCTCCCAAGATTTTTGACGAATACTTTTGATCCTTTATTGCGTTCGATCGCATCTTGAATATTGCGTGTATTTGCGGAACGCATATCAGTGTCCTGTTATTATAGGTTGCCAAGTAAAGTCGTTTGTGATGGTAGCTCACTGTCGCCCGGAGATTCTTCGCACCCCCTGCTCCGCCGTAACCACGACTCTACCATAGTCGGGAATAGCGGGGCGACCGGGAACTGGGGGCCTTTGTGTGTTGGCGCTGTTCATCCAAAGAAATGCCCATAAAGACCACGCTGGGCAGGCGTGTTGGTCATCGCAGTGCTAGACTGTTTGCGCCGGTGTCGCTGCTACCCGACACCAGCCTGTGTAATTTTTCCCAGTCTAACCAATTTGAAATGGTTATCCCGCCATTTGTCGGTCGCCAGAGCCTCGTTCGTCGGCCAGCAGGGGGCACCGCGGGCAGGTGAGGCTGGCTGTAGGAGTGCTGAGATGTTATTGCACTCCCTTGCCCGCCCCCATATGCCATTTGTGTATGTAAGTTTATTCATTTATTTTAATTTACGTAAGTTTATTATAACTCTTTTGGCCATATATGTATTTACTAACTGATACCCGCGACTTCGTCCGCGTGGATTGAGGAGTTTTAGTTCCCGCGGGAACTCTTTAATTTTCCGGGATAAAAAGTACCCTATTATTTAATCCGGACTTCTAACTTTACGTCTGCAAAATTTCAAAGCAATCGGTTCAGTAGTTACGGCGTGAAAGCGGAACAAACATACAAACAAACTCACTTTCCCATTTTTAATATTAGTAAGGATTTTGTATGCGGGCGTGAGAGCTTAATTTATACCGATAATAATAATCGAAAACACAACAAACAGTTTCGAATAGGCATCGAAACTGTTGTTTTGAGTCCGCCATTATATTGCAGACTAGTGCGAAAACGAATATTACGTACCGCACGGCTTTTAACACTGTGCGACAATGTTATACAGAATCAGCCCCACTAATAGATCCCAGACAATATGAGCTTAAACTTGAAGAGATCGTTACGAATTACGATCCGACGTTCTATGTTATAGCCATTTCACACGACAGGGCAGACGGCGGGCCAAGCCGCAGCGCAGCGAGGCAGTGAAGTGAGCAAAACAGACCTGCTAGGATGCTACTATTTCAATTTTGAACAGTAGCAGTCAGAGTACATTGAATATCGGGGTAATAGCAGTACATGATCTGCTCACTATTAATGCAAAGTATCAAGTATTCTAGCTGATTAAGATTTTCTAAAAACGAAAATCTCCTCGGGCCCACAAAAAATGAAATTAAATAAGGGACATGTACCTACATTTTAATTCAGCAGCGTAGTGAGTCTAAGCTAAGCTCTAAATCCCTCTCTCCTATGAGAGTGGAGGCCTGTGCCCAGCGGTGGGACGTTAAATGGACTGTAGTGGTGGTGGTAAATTTTAAGTAAAAATTAAAGTTGAAATGAATAAAAAAAAGTATCATTTATTTTAATTTTAAAAGACGAACAAAAATGAACATACTGCATATTAAATACAAATTAGTATATATTTTTACGAACGTGATTTAAATTGGAGTACAAATATGTAAATTAAAATAGTAGTTTTCCAAATAAGAATATCAAATCAGCTTTTAATGGTCAGCTTTTTTTTTTATTAAATAAAAAAATACATCATTTTTGTTCTGTAAGTACTTTAACAATAATTTTGTAAACTTTTACCAAATCAACACTCCAGTTAGCCTGAGATCAGAATAAATAAATGTGTTAACTATATAATATGCAGATTTGTATCCAAAATGCAAGCACTTTGGCAGGGAATTGAAGGATTAGGAGATTGAATGGATAATTTTACGTTCTTATTCTTATAACTTAAACCTACAATTAATATCCTAAAACTAACACTTAATCATATCATATGATTTACATTTACCATCAATTGTCTACCTATATTATATTTTCTTAATACATGTTCTGAAATTCATTCAGATGATATAAGTATTAAATACTAAAAATAAAATAGGCAGACAATAATTTACAGTTGTCACAGATTAGATTAAAACAAGAATGGTTGCAAATAAATTACTTAACAAAGATTACTGGAAACTATAAGTCTACCTTGCACAGGTGCACATTCATAACTTTCACCAACTAATAATTATACAGCCAAGATGCAGATCTTATCTTTTGAAATTTGTGACATTGCAAACCACATCACACAAGTCACAATCACACAAGACAAATGATTCTAAAACATGGAAGGATTACAAAAACATTTTCAAGATTATATTGGATTTATACACTGAATTTACATCTTATTCTATTAATTTACTTAATTCTTCTTTAAAAAATAACATGTAAGCTTGGTTAGTGAAAATAGTCACAATATCCTTTGATTTTTAACATTTTGATTTGTGTTACATTGCTTATGTTTATTTACACAATACTGCCTGAAATCATGGAAGTGCACCACTGACAAATAAGTCGGGCAAAACAATATGGGCTATAACTTGGTTTTCACACTTCCAGACTTTACTGTTATTTACCCTTTGCAGTTATGGTCACTGATGATTTAGCCGGTTGAGGTATGATAGTGATCTCATCACTTATTTTTAGCGGCTTGAGCAATGGATCTGTGTCTGTGTTCTTAGGTGATTGGGCTGTAGTCTTCTTGTCTATTACACGCTTGGCAACTACACTGTGGGCGGAATAAACATGATTCTCAAACTGCTTGTACATTCCAAATGTTGCAGTGCACACTGTACATTTGTAGGAGAGATGGGCAGGCTTTAGAGTCATATTATGATCTCTAGAAACATGATTGAGCAACTTCCACTGATATACTCTCCCACATACAGGACATCTACCTGCATCCTTGCCTTTGTTAGCAGCTTCTTGCATAGAACTTGTAACTAAGCCATGTGAGCCCAACAAGTGCCTTTCCAGACCCTGATCAGTGAAGAACCTAAATTGACACTTTTGACAGTTAAGAGGAGGTCGGTTATAAATCATTTTTGGATGAATCTTCACTTTGTGTATCCATTGCATGTGGTTCCGAAGCTGTTCCAAATCTTTAATATACCCATCACAAATTTCACATATCACGAATGTAGCCTTAGAATTTGGAGCAGAATTTGATGAAGAGGGCTGCGGGGCACGTGGTAAGGGTGTTATTGATATCTTAGGCGTAGCCGATTGATTCCCTTGATTATTTGGTAAAACTGGGTAATTAGAAATAGTGGTCCCACTAGGAGGATTGTTGTGCATAATCATAACTCCACTGCGAATAATGGGTACGCCAGAAACTGGAGTGCGTGTAGGTCCTGCTAGGGGAGGTCGACCCCTAGGGCGCCCTAAAACTGGCATATTGGGCATGACAGGAGTCGACATATTAAGAGGTGGCCTTCCAAGTGGACCCATTCCGACTTGAGACCGATTGTAATTTGTTTGATATGGTCCTACAATATTGTTACGTGCTCTGGATAACTTTGGTATTTTTGCTGGCGGTTCCCATTCAAGTGGTGGCCCGAGGTTGAATTCAGGCTTAAACTTCTTGGCACAAGCAATAAGATGACGTGCAAGCTTAGTTTTGCTATTGTCTTCAAAATGACAACTAGGACACTGCTGATAGGCAGGTGCTCGTTCCAGCCTGCCTCTTATGTTGTGCTCAGCCTCCATGTGGTACAAAATGTCATGCGGACTCCGAATCTCAAATGGACATGTATTACATTTATAGATGTTGTTTTTCATATGGGGTGCTTCTAAATGGTGAGACATAACTAAAATAGATTCAGTTTTGAAACTACAGAAATCACACCGCTTTTGCTCGAGGGCATATGGTGCATTGAGTTTCTTACTGTAAGCCAAATTCTGATTCAATGAAGCAATTGCAGTTTCAGTGGCTTTTGTGCTGCGACCCGACTTCTTTTCTTTGTACAGCTTCCTATTTTGTGTTTTCAATAAATCATTCTGAACATATTCCTGTACCAAGTTGAGTCCTATGTTTATGAAAAATTGCCCCAATGAACAATCAAAGTAACTATCAGTTTTACCCTTGATTCCCTTAACAATCATATTTATTGGATCTTTTACCTCTTCCTCCTTCTCTTTAATTACAACCATATCACAATCACTGAGGCCTTCTTCCTCTGACTCACTGGATGACTCCCCATCCCAGGAATCATCATCTTCTTCAGTTCTGCGCTTCCTTCGTTGTTTTTTCTCCTTCTTTTCTTTTGCTGCCTCCTCAGCAGTCGTCTTCTTTTCCTCCTCACTGTCAACTTCCTCTTTTACCTCTTCACCTCTCTCAATTTTCTCCTGCCGCAGTTTCTCTTTTCTTTCTTTTTCTGCTTTCTCTTTCTCCAATTTTTCCTGCTCCTCTTTTATTTTTAATTCTTCAAGTTCTTTGCCTAATTTGTCCACAAACTCCCTGAATGGTTTGACAGATGGCTTTTCATAAACATAGGGAACAATGAATGAAGGTGCTTCAACCACAAACATGTCATCTGTTAAAGAAGGCAAAATATTAGGTTGAGGCACAGCCGGTACATTGTTTTGAGTTGTCCGTACAGGAGTGGACTTGCAACTGATAGGTGTGATTGTTGTGCCTCTAGCAGCAATGCTTTGACACAAGTTCTGTGCATCCATTGCGCTTGAAGATATTTTATTTTGAACTGGGGTTGAGCCTTTACCAGACAAAATTGAATTAGTGTCAATAATAACAAGAGTGGGCTCTTTGTTTTCATCTCCATTGTTGGATTCAGTTTGTTTTGCTGTTGATTCTGAGAGACTTTTTGTATCATTGATAACTATTGGCTTAGTCTTCCCATGGGATTGATTAAGAGGGTCATCTATTAAAACTTCCTCCACGTCTGACTCCTCACCACCATTTTCTAATGGCTGTTCATCTTTATCTTTATCACGATCTTTATTGCTTTGCTGTGATCCTTCAGAGCTATCATTAGAGTCAGAACTAGAGTTGGAACTGTCATCATCATTAGTTACCACACAATCTTCTTCATCACTGGTTATTTCATGGATTTCAGGGCTGTCCCTTCCAATAGAACCACCATTTTGGTTTTGAATTTCATTCTCAATTTCATTTTCTGAATCACTGCTGTCATCCTTTGGTTGGCTGCCCTGTGAGGTGTCATCGTCACCCTCTGTGCGTTCATCTATAAAAACAAAAAGTTAGTGCTTTAAAATTATTGAGACCTAAAACTTCACTTTATATCTTACACATATTGAGTACCTAAATACCAATAAGTGGATGCATTTTTAAAACTTTATTAATATTAGTAAATAAAATTTTGTGGTATGAAAGACTTCAGTAATAAACCATAGGAATATCTATTTCTTAATTATTTTATAAATAAGTAACAATAACTACATATTATTTTATAAAATTACTAATTTGTTACTTACTGTTACAGCACAGTAACAGTAACAAACTGCTAATTATTAAACTGTCTTTAATACAGATGATTTTACTCTCATCAGTCCAACTCTATTCATGTAAACAAAAATAAGTTCAATTTTTTAGTTTTTTTGAAAGCGTGTACGTTTCAAAAGTTGTCCATGTCCGGCGTCAGCATTCCGCAGACGCCAAAAAGTAAAAAAAAAATTAGAATATAAAATTAACCTAACGTAATCTGAACTACGAAATTAACCTATAAATTAGGGCAGACTAGGAGAAAACTATTGGTTCCTAAGTTGGACCCATCAAAGAAATGTATTTTTTTCGTTACGTAGCGTCATTAAATCATGTGGAGTAAGGACCGCCATATGGGATTCCATGGCATTACTCCGAAAACATAGTTCCATCATGTTTGATGATAGTTATATTGGGACACAACAAAATTTCAATTACAAGAACGAGTATTAAATCAGTTTTGATACCTGTAGCCGTAGATATAGACATTTTCTTGAGTTAAATAACGTAAAACCAAAAAAATAGCACAATAGCACAGCGGAAACCAAACCAAATCAAGCTGTCAATCTAAAAGGTTTTTAACGACGTCATTTTCTGCCGATAGAGCAGACGCCTGACGCCGTTCAATTTAAATACGGAGTTAAATTTGTAAGAACATTCATGCACGTAAAAGTTTTCAAAATTGACGTTTTTCTCTTCAGTATTATTTCTTTCTCATTCAATTTTATTTTTTTACTGAAAAAGTAAATGTAAAATTTTAAATTGTAATCGACATAGAAAAGACCTTTGCTTAGATAGAGGGGAATGGGAGAGTCCTCAGAGGGGAAAGGGACGCGGTACTTCATAATGGGAAGACTAACTCGAAAGGAGCGCCTTATTCAAAATGTCAATAATATTTACGTACAAACCTAAACGAAATAAATGACTTTTTAAAATACCTACTTAATTTTTAAGGTTCCGTAGCCAAATTTGGCAAAAACGGAACCCTTATAGATTCGTCATGTCTGTCTGTCTGTCTGTCCGTCCGTATGTCACAGCCACTTTTTTCCGAAACTATAAGAACTATACTGTTGAAACTTGGTAAGTAGATGTATTCTGTGAACCGCATTAAGATTTTCTTACAAAAATAGAAAAAAAACAATAAATTTTGGGGGTTCCCCATACTTAGAACTGAAACTCAAAAATTTTTTTTCATCTAAATTATAACCCAAACGTATTGAGGTTTGTAGTATCATTTTTTTCTAAACTGAATAGTTTGCGCGAGAGACACTTCCAAAGTGGTGGTTTTAATAATTTAAAACTTACTACATGTTTGTACGGTGCGCGAGTCCGACTCGCACTTGGCCGGTTTTTTCATAATAACCTAAAGAGAAAAACCCATTGCATTAATGTACAGCATTAAACTTACAAAGAGTCTTATGCCTTTAGGTAGACATAAGACATGGGTCGGACCGTCGGGTAGTCACACTAGCCACCGGGCAGCGATCACGTTATAGTTATACCATATTATATCTATGGTAGCCTTTTTAACCTCTACCTACTTTACTATCCTACCTTTCCAACAAATGGGATCCGTTTTTTAATTTATTCGTCTTTCGTGAAGATTATAATGGAAAGAAATAAAAATCGATGAAAAAGGTACCAGCTGGTGCACTTCCTAGAGTAAATGAATATGTTGAATGTATTTCTTCCATGAACTTGCTAATGCCCTTTGGTCTCGGCTCCACGGTATACATTGGTACACTCGGCTCCACCCACAAAATATGAATCATAGACTACCTCATACCTATATAGAAAAGTAAGCTTTGATTAGGTATATACCTAATCAAAGAAAGTAAGTAGGTATCTACTCTCAAGGCCTCAAGGGGCTTCACCTATGAAAATTCGGCAAAGGTGATCGTGCTCTTTTTTTAGGTTCTCTCGATTTGACTAAAATGTAGATTTGTAGAGCAAGCAAAGAAAACAGCAGGTACCTACCGGGCAGCTACATAGTAAGCTAATGAATATAGGATAGGGTACATCATTATGCAGCAGATTCCATGTTCCATGGGATACATATCCCTGATAAGGATAACTAAGAAGATTTAAATTCAATAATAAAATACAATATTTATGGTATGAATATTTTAGGGGAGCCATGAAAGTTATATCTTATTTTATGAATAAAGTCAACCCCAGTGATCTTTTTTGGCCCCATTCAGTATTAAGTGAATTAAATCTGAGAGAAAGTACGTAGTTACCTAACATTTTCTCAGAAAAAAATTAAAACAACTTGTGATGTTACTCTACAATAATTTATTATCTTATTAATTATAAATAAGTATATAAAAGTTATACATTTACACAATTAAATAAATAACAAATTAAATCCAAAAATCAATAAACTAGTAATTTAAGTACCTACTTAAATAGTTTTCATATTAAATACTACAAAAAAATCAAACTCTTAATACTATCAGACACTAATGTACTGTTTGCAAATAAAGTGATTATCCATATTTTGTAATACTAGTTTATTCTTCAGGTAGCTGTTGTTCTTCTTGAATAGACCCACTAGGTGCTCCTTCATCTGGTTTTCTAATGACACCTAAATTTTCAGCAGCTTCTAAACATTTTTCTGCATATTCTTTGGCTTTCTTTTGTTCAGGATTTTCTAATTTGGTCAAAGCCATTAATATTTCCATTACATCAGTTTCAAATATTCTTGCAGCTGTATCTCTGTCACCATTTATTATGTTATAAAGCATGTAAACGCCTCTGTACTGAATTTCATTATTTGGATTTGCTAATAAGCATCTTAATGATTCAAGCCATGAATTGAGATCAAGTAACTTTTTACAACAAGCTTTACTGATGGATGTTAAGACACATAGAGCACCAGCGGCTGCCATGACTGTATCAACATCTTCTTCCTGACAGAGCAAATACAAATATTTTGTTTTATCATTATTGCTTTCATAGGCTTTTACAACCTCATCAGATTGAACTAAGTTGCATATACATTGTGCCGCAGCTCTTGTCAGCATTACATGGTCTTCATACAAATAATGTTCGATTTTTGCTAAACCACCTTCTTTTAAGATTCTATTTCTTGTAGTCTCATTCATGCCTGCTAAATTACATAGTGCCATCAGAGCCTCGAAGTTTTCCAAAGCAGTACAATCAGGATGTAGTAGGGACACCAAGGGTCGTACAACTTCCAAGTTTCTTTGACCTGGGAATGCCACTTCAGGATTAATTGTAATACCAATTCTTGCCAAAGCCTGTGCAGCTTGTTTTTTTCCATTATTAGTGCCTTCCAACGCTAATGGTATGAGAACTTTTGCACCACCCTGTTGCACTACAATACCCCTTAAGTCTTGCAAGCTGCAGATTGCATTAAAAACTCTGGCAATCAACTCTCTAGAATTATGACTTTCAGTTTTGGCCAATGCAACTAAACCAGTTGTTACACCAGCTTTACAAAGAATTGTCAGCCTTTTGTTAACAAAATCTGGATCATCTAATTCATGCTGCTCTGGTATATGATGTTTTGCAAATTTTGCAAGTTCCAACATTTCTGGCATTAGTTCCTGTTTTTCATATGCATTACACAAATTAACTAAAGTAGTCACTACACCATATAAACAAGACTGATCACCCGTCTTTGCTAGTTCAATAAGTGCCTGAATAGCTAATTGATTATCAACCAATTTTTCCTTGACATCAGCATCTAAAGTTAGATAAGAGAGACCTTCTGCTGCCCATTTCCTCATATCTTTATCTTTAGCTGGATTTACTAAAAATTTTATACAAGCTTCTGCCAATTTCTTTGTTGATCCATCAGCAAATGGCCGAATTGATGCATCATCACCTCCAAAGCTTCCAATTTTACACAGACCAACTAACGCTCTAACTCTAACTGCATCATTTTTACTTGAATACAAGCTCTTCAAGATATCTACACCTTTGTTAATGATAGCTCTGGCTTTATCCTTTTTTGAAGCAGCAGCTACCAAGCATTCACAAGCAACTTTTTGCTGTAAGGGATCATCTGTTTGGGCCATAACTAATATCATCTCCATTATACCTTCCTTTGAAATTATATAGTTTCCTACATCTAGCGGCCCACGTAACAGTGATGTTATTGCTACTGTCACTCTAACTTTAGATTCCAAATCAGGGGTCAACAGCTTATCCTTGACAAAATCATCAACTTCACTGTGGAACTTTTCTCTTGCCTGCTCATAATACATGTTCTCATATATTCTAGCCATACAGGCAGCGGCTACTGTCCTAGATGATGCAGTGATGTTCATCGCAGATTCATATTTGTACTCTTCTAATTCACTACAAACCTCAAGCAAACGTTGTAATCCTCTAATTTCTACAAACCTTTCAGCCCAATTAAGAGTGCTATAATGGCAGTTTCTCATAATAAGTTCTATAATAGCATCTCTAGCTAACCCTGTAATAACTCTATTGGTGATAGAATATGTCAAACATGTTAGAAGTGTATCAATTTCACTCTTATATTGCTCACATAAAGAAGGATCTGGTTTAGTATCCTTTTTGGTGTCCATCCCTGAAAATGTATTCAAAACTACTTGTAAACAATATTGAGCAGCATTGACCCTTGCTTCATGTTCACTGTCAATGATTTCTAAAAACCAAGGGATTCCAACTAATTTTATAATTTCTTTTGTTCTTTCAACATTTCTTTTACAGAGTTGGCCAATCACCCTTACAGCGTTCACATAAATCTCCATATTTTTCTCTATCTTGACAAGCTGTTGTATTTTATTGACTACACCGCTTTTTATCATTACTTCTGATCCTGTGTTTTCTTTAGCCAAAACAAGTAGGTTAACCATAGCCTTTCCACGTTTTTCTATGTCTTCACTAATTTCAAATGCAAGCTTAAACATCTGCTCCACTTTAGATGTTGTTTGCGCTGATTTTTTTACTCTTTCCTGAACAATTGCATACAATCTCGATAGGACTGGTTGGATTGCTTTATTACCCGGATCAACAGTGAATATGATTTTAGCATCCCTGTAAGCTTCCTCAAATCTCTCTAAACTCTCTAATGCTTGAGAGCGTCGAAATAAAGCTTTTGGATCTTCAGGGATAATCGTTAAAGCTTCATCACAATCTTTAATCACTTTGTTGTATTCTTTCATTTTAAGGTAAGCTGCTGCACGATTCTTTAAATATGTAGCGTACTCACGTGTGTCCTTCTGAGCTAAGTTGATAGCCTTACTATACAGGGATACGGCTTCTTCATAGTTCTCAGACTTAAAGGCTTCATTGCCTTTATTCTTGAAACTTTCTGCTTCCGTTTGGTCTATCATTGCTATTGGATATTCGATACTTGTTGAATATTAAATTTGACAAGTCTTGCTCGCGGCTACTTTTATATACTCGGTGTCGGTGAATTTTCTGGCAAGTTCTCGTACATCTCACTAAAATAGAACATTTATTTTTGTAAAACAAAGCTCCGAAGGAAGCATCGAGTAAAGTATACAAACTACAAAGTACTCTGTGGTAATATAACCATAGAGTAAAGTAATCTAAGAAGGAAGTTTGAAGTCATTTTGAAGTAATATTGACAAATGACTTTGACCTGACTTTGACATTACGACCGGGAGGGCGACCGCGTATCTTTTGCATCAATCATTGATACATCGCAATGATTCGCATCGCTCTGATTGGTTAATACTTAATACTCTTCCACTATTGGACGAAATCCATTGACGCAGCAAGAATACCATAAATTCGCAGAATATTATAAGATACGCAGTCGCCCTGCTGGACAAGTTAACCCAGCAGGGCGACCGCGTAACTTTTGCATCAATCATTGATACATCGCAATCACCTCTGATTGGTTAACACTCTTCCACTATTGGACGAAATCCATTGACGCAGCAAGAATACTATAAATTCAGCAAATCGGCGGTGATTGCGATGTATCAATGATTGATGCAAAAGTTACGCGGTCGCCCTGCAGATTGGACTCAATATCCTGTCTCAGCGTCAGCGAGCCCACTTGGGCGCGGCTAATAAAAAACGAAAATCGCCGATACAGGCGCCTGTATCGGCGGTTTTAAATTAATTTGCAACACTCAAAAGATGAAGTTCCTATAAAAAAAAAAAACAAACACAAGGCATTTGAAACTGGTCTGTGACCTGTGCTATAACTTCTCTATACATTTACGTCTATTTTCGTTATCAATAATTTGCTTATTTTTGTATAGAGTTAGACCAGATCTTTACTGAAATGTGATAAATAGCCTTAGATAAATTGTTTAGAAAGCTAATGTCGTTTACAGAACCATGAAAGGTGGTCTAGATCTTTTTTAATAGGCATTTCTCTGAAAAGTAGTGCAAATAGTCCAGTTGAGAGTCCAGATAAATAAATTTATCAAGTACCTATGCTTTCAGTAATATAAAAAATGTGTTCATTTACCCTCATTTACTAATCTATATATTTTATAAAAGAGCAAACTCCAGTCGTGCGTCGCAGCTAGCTTACACATTTTTTATTTAACTCCACATTCTTAGTAATGAAGAAATGCACTAAATAGTTAAGTTTCTAGGTCAACAAATAATTAATATGATCGGCTAGATTGACTTATCCAATACTAATTGTAAATTTAAAAAATTGGCAGTCATAGGGACTGCTGATAGAAGTGAAAACGAATAAATTTAAAATGTTTTTTTAAAATTATTTTAATATTTTAATTATAAAAAAATATAAACCTTAAAAATAAGTCATTTAAGTTTAATTACGAATGTAGTATATTAATTATATTTAACCTTTTGTCCTTTTGTCTTCGTAACAACGCGTGACGTGAATCCACAATTTTACCCCCTACCAAAAAGTGCTCAGTGTGACTAAAGAAGTTTTCGCTTCAAAATAGACATGCGCAAAACAGTACTTTAAAAAGTGATGTCATATGGTATTACATTTCGTACTAACTAATATTACATTTTACCATCACCCGAGCTGGTGCGCTAGTGACCCCCTGACCTGTTATCTGTGACCATCATTCGGTCACAGATAACATTATAATCATAGATTATTATAACTAACTTAAATATGTTACAGGCCACCTATCTAATAGTGCGCTATGTACTGAAATGAAAACATGTTCGGGTGTAATAAAGACATCACTCTCTCTCACTGGTACGATTTACGATTCTCAAACCACGCACCGAGATATCCCGATGCATCATAATCGCATTACTTACACATGTCTACTTCAAAAATCCATAAAATACTCATAGACATTTTCAGTTGCTACTCTCTATATATGGTGGAAACCGCCTAAGTTGGCAACACTGTTTGACAAAGTAGTGAATATATTATCTATGGTTGAAAGGTCTTTATTTTTTGTTAATATGCTAGGACCACTAGGACTAAAATAGAAGTCATTGATTGTAACACGTTAAAGTACCATAAGCTGAACTGAAGTTGGGTGGCGGTTGGGCGCAAAGAATTTTACTTATCTCGAAGAATTAAAGCCTCTGGTAGGTACCAGAGGCTTTAATACCATCGATGTAACCTTTTACTCTATGGTTGTAACGATCGGCGCTACCGATCGTGTCGCGCGTGTGTCGTGCCTGTGCCGTGAGCAGAGACAAGTAACATTGGTCGTGAGTAGAGAGAGTAGAAAGACAGAGAGTAGTATTGTCTTTGACTTTTGCGTAGACTTTTTGACATTGCAAGTCATGACATGACATTTCAAGTCATTGACAGACGTAAGCTTGCAGATAATTCTATCAAGTAAAAAAGACGATAAAATCCATTCGGACTCTTGGTAATAACGAGTCATTGCGAAAAAATTGTATTATATTAGAAGAGACGGACACTGAATAAAGAAATAAACCACAGACACAGACTGGTATATTAGTGTATTATCTATGGACACAGAGTACTTTTTAAAATAAACAAAGCAATATTTACATAGCACACTGCACAGTTAAATCTATTAGAAATTAGAATTTTCAAACTTTTAAACACAGTTTAGATTTTCTAAGTTCTAAAGATAAACGCATAAACGGAGAATGATAAACAACTGTTTCTTTTGTAAAACTTTGAACAATTTTGTTTAAATGTCTGTGTCTTTGTGCGTTCTACGTATTGAAATTGATGAAGATCTACCCGAAATGGGCGATACTCCAGCTGAAATAGGTGTGTAATAATGAAAAGTATTATTTAGCCATGGTTGTGAAAATATTAATTTAGGGAGTATTGTTATACTTCGTTCATTTTGTGGTGCAAGAAGGTCAAATATATAATTTTTAATGATCATTAGATGTTATAATGCATTGTAGGAAAGGGTACCTTTTTAGCAAATCACAAATATATTTTTAAAGTTTAAAATATGTGCGCCTTACTGACTAGGACACCCAGTAACATCATCAAAAAGTCGGCCAAAGAGACCACTTCAAGTTGCCCCTGGGCCAAACTACTGTACTAAGCTATATTCATAATATTTCGATGTCATCAATAGTTAGATGTCATTGTTATTTAACTTATAAACATCTACTGTTGGACGTAGGTATCTTGCAGGGACTTCCACACTCAGTAGACATACACCGCCTGGATCCTCCAGTTTTGAATCTTCGGTCCACTTGTTGGGGGTCTGCCTATGCTGCGCTCCATTACAGGGTCACCATTCCAGCACTTTGGGACCCCAACGTCTATCGGTCCTCCAAACGGCCCTGCACATTGCCTTGCCTTGCTTGTTTCTTTAGTTTTATATTATTATAGAATATGCTTGTGTTTGATGACAAATCATGCTAAATGTAAAGCAATGATGTAGCGCGCTCGCCTAGAAGATGCTTATTCACTCTTGCCTTGAAGATACTTAAGTTATACCTGGCAGGGAATACATGCGCTGGAAAGGCATTCCACATCCTGGCGGTTCGTATCAGAAATGTAGAGCAGAACCATTTTGTTAACCACATAAGAATGCCGACTCGGACAGTTTCTTGCTTTGCTATATGTGTAGCAGTACTACGGATTTCCTAATGTCTGATTTGCTGTGTGTAATGAATATTATGTAATTATCCTGTTCAGAAACTGCCAAGGAGCAAAAAAAGAGAGACCGGGGTGAACGGGACTCCAAAACAATCACAGTGGAGACATATGCCAGTGTACTTATGGGCCCTAATACTGATACTGGTATTCTGCCTACTAGTTCTCGCCGGTCACCTGCTCTAGAGAGCAGTATTTCAGAAGATGGCGAGTCTATTAGTTTCTTCTGTGGAAATCCATTAGTTGAAGTCACAAAAGGGGTTCTACATTTATATAAAGAAAAGTAAGTGTTATTGTTTGTTCTACCTGAATAAATAATTCAGAACATCTTAAGAAAAAGTCAATATAAAAGAACTATTGGATACTATTACCACTACAGTCCATTAACATCCCACTGCTGGGCACAGGCCTCCACTCTCATGGGAGAGAGGAAATTAAACGTTGACCCACCACGCTGCTCCAAAACGGGTTGGCGGGCTTTAACGACTATTATCATGTTAGTGATAATAACCGGGACCGACGGCTTAACGTGCTCTCCGAGGCACGGGGGTGAAACACCGCCAACTTCCTAACTCCGGGCTAGTGCTGAGAATTTCTAGTCAGAAAAACCCAACACTTATTATGGCCCGACCCGGGACTCGAACCCGGGACCTCGTCAGCCGCAGTCAAACATGCCAACCACTAGACCAACGAGGCAGTCACTATAACTAATTGGATACCATTAGATCTATCTTAAGAAAAAGTCAATATAAAAGAACTATTGGATACTATTACCACTACAGTCCATTAACGTCCCACTGCTGGGCACAGGCCTCCACTCTCATGGGAGAGAGGAAATTAAAGCTTAGACCCACCACGCTGCTCCAAAACGGGTTGGCGGGCTTTAACGACTATTATCATGTTAGTGATAATAACCGGGACCGACGGCTTAACGTGCTCTCCGAGGCACGGGGGTGAAACACCGCCAACTTCCTAACTCCGGGCTAGTGCTGAGAATTTCTAGTCAGAAAAACCCAACACTTATTATGGCCCGACCCCGGACTCGAACCCGGGACCTCGTCAGCCGCAGACAAACATGCCAACCACTAGAGTTAGACCAACGAGGCAGTCACTATAACTAATTGGATACCATTAGTCATCATACTTTTAGAGGCCATTATCCCAAGTGGATTTTGTCTCATTGAATTTTGAAATAGGATTAAGGCAGTATAATGCTTAACTATTATGAGTGTTGAGATTGAATTCAGTCAAAGTGGTTTAAAAAGGAAAAGTAATCACACATTAATTATTAAAAATACATTATATTTTAATTTTCTAATCTTTATCTTCAATATCATTACTGTTAGGCTCAGTCTGTAAGAAGCATTAATTTTGTACTCTACAGCTCTGCCTAGTGACAGTGGCAATACATGTCTACGGTACTTCGTAATGGAGTGCGGCTGTGTTTGTGTGAATTGCTAAATCAAAGTTAATTCATGTGGACAACCGAGTTTCCTTTTAATATTACATACATGTGATTATTTTTAATGATGTATCGTTTGTTATAGTGAGTTGAAAGAGGCGGAAGAAGCTAAAACGCTGTGCCTCCTCTCTGTACCAGGAGCTCTGGGTGCAGCTGACTTGTTAGCATTTGCTGCAGCCTGCCAGAACGATGTTTCACATGTCAGAGTCTTGAGAGACGGCTCACCAGACCACTATATGGCACTGCTTACGTAAGAATTTGGGATTTATATATGTCTCTTGTCAACCCTTTCTAGTTTGACTTTGCAGTAAGTTTTAGTTCATCTTTCAGCCACCTGGATGTCTTCTCTTTTTACTCACAAATGTATTGTGATTTGTGAAACATATGGTTGAAAATTAAACATCAGTGGTATTGACTGTTATTAAAGTCTGTAGGTACCTACCTCAAGTGTAATATCGTAATCATCATGCTGCACTTGTAGCATAAAAAACTATTTGCTTGCTTGGGTTTGGGCTCAGTTTGCCTTTAAAAGATCACTTTAGTTATAAGGCCACCTTTGTGCATTACCACAGTTTCCTGTCTTCTTTTTTGTATGCATAATTTTGTACCAATGTGTTAAGATGCAATAAAGACTTATAGGTGCTACCTACTTGAAAGAGGCCTATGCCCAACAGTGGATGCACAACGGCTGATGATGATGATGAAAGACTTATACTACTACAATTTATTGTTTGTAATCCAGATTCCGCACATGTCAGTCAGCCCGCGAGTTCCATGCGGCGTTCTCGGGAGTTCCATACAGCAGTTTGGAGCCGCAGGCGCTGTGTCATATGGCGTGGGTGTCGCGCGTGGAATGGGCGCGACACGGCAGCCCGCCCGCCTCGCATACTGAGCTGCCCACCTGCCCCGTCTGTCTAGGTGCGTTGGCTCAAGCTGCTGGACTGGGTTCTAAATTCAAAAGCGCGAGGTTATCGCGGTGGTTCTTGATTATGTTTTCTGAAATACATTATTAGTGGCATGGTTTCCAAAAGAGCGATTTTGATTTATGTTGATTGATTGGAAGTTACAATACAATACAAATGCTTTATTTCCAAAAATGTTTTTAAAAGGTAACGAGATTGATATGACAAACAAGTAAAATCTTAAAACTAATTACATTTTTTGGCTTAGCAATTTCCGGTTTGACTCATGTATCCCTTATATGCTTAACTGTGGACCTCACACTAGGAGACCTGTATAGTGAGGTCCTGATATAGGAATTCCAATGCGATATAGTTTCCAATGCGGTATAGTTTTATTCACACTTGTAATGTGAACAAAGGAATGTGATGTTTGCTCGCAGAGCGAATGGACGAGAGCGTGGCGGGCGTGCTGAGCGTGCAGTGCGCGCACGCGTTCCACGCGGAGTGCCTGGTGCGCTGGCGCGACGCGCGCTGCCCCGTGTGCCGCTGCGCGCAGACGCCCGAGCCGAGGGAGCAGGCGCTCTGCTTGCAGTGCGAGAGCGACGCGACAGGTATGTGCAGCAGGCGCGGACGCGGGCGTGCTGAGCGTGCAGTGCGCGCACGCGTTCCACGCGGAGTGCCTGGTGCGCTGGCGCGACGCGCGCTGCCCCGTGTGCCGCTGCGCGCAGACGCCCGAGCCGAGGGAGCAGGCGCTCTGCTTGCAGTGCGAGAGCGACGCGACAGGTATGTGCAGCAGGCGCGGACGCGGGCGTGCTGAGCGTGCAGTGCGCGCACGCGTTCCACGCGGAGTGCCTGGTGCGCTGGCGCGACGCGCGCTGCCCCGTGTGCCGCTGCGCGCAGACGCCCGAGCCGAGGGAGCAGGCGCTCTGCTTGCAGTGCGAGAGCGACGCGACAGGTATGTGCAGCAGGCGCGGACGCGGGCGTGCTGAGCGTGCAGTGCGCGCACGCGTTCCACGCGGAGTGCCTGGTGCGCTGGCGCGACGCGCGCTGCCCCGTGTGCCGCTGCGCGCAGACGCCCGAGCCGAGGGAGCAGGCGCTCTGCTTGCAGTGCGACAGCGACGCGACAGGTATGTGCAGCAGGCGCGGACGCGGGCGTGCTGAGCGTGCAGTGCACGCACGCGTTCCACGCGGAGTGCCTGGTGCGCTGGCGCGACGCGCGCTGCCCCGTGTGCCGCTGCGCGCAGACGCCCGAGCTGAGGGAGCAGGCGCTCTGCTTGCAGTGCGACAGCGACGCGACAGGTATGTGCAGCAGGCGCGGACGCGGGCGTGCTGAGCGTGCAGTGCGCGCACGCGTTCCACGCGGAGTGCCTGGTGCGCTGGCGCGACGCGCGCTGCCCCGTGTGCCGCTGCGCGCAGACGCCCGAGCTGAGGGAGCAGGCGCTCTGCTTGCAGTGCGACAGCGACGCGACAGGTATGTGCAGCAGGCGCGGACGCGGGCGTGCTGAGCGTGCAGTGCGCGCACGCGTTCCACGCGGAGTGCCTGGTGCGCTGGCGCGACGCGCGCTGCCCCGTGTGCCGCTGCGCGCAGACGCCCGAGCCGAGGGAACAGGCGCTCTGCTTGCAGTGCGAGAGCGACGCGACAGGTATGTGCAGCAGGCGCGGACGCGGGCGTGCTGAGCGTGCAGTGCGCGCACGCGTTCCACGCGGAGTGCCTGGTGCGCTGGCGCGACGCGCGCTGCCCCGTGTGCCGCTGCGCGCAGACGCCCGAGCCGAGGGAGCAGGCGCTCTGCTTGCAGTGCGACAGCGACGCGACAGGTATGTGCAGCAGGCGCGGACGCGGGCGTGCTGAGCGTGCAGTGCACGCACGCGTTCCACGCGGAGTGCCTGGTGCGCTGGCGCGACGCGCGCTGCCCCGTGTGCCGCTGCGCGCAGACGCCCGAGCTGAGGGAGCAGGCGCTCTGCTTGCAGTGCGACAGCGACGCGACAGGTATGTGCAGCAGGCGCGGACGCGGGCGTGCTGAGCGTGCAGTGCGCGCACGCGTTCCACGCGGAGTGCCTGGTGCGCTGGCGCGACGCGCGCTGCCCCGTGTGCCGCTGCGCGCAGACGCCCGAGCCGAGGGAGCAGGCGCTCTGCTTGCAGTGCGAGAGCGACGCGACAGGTATGTGCAGCAGGCGCGGACGCGGGCGTGCTGAGCGTGCAGTGCGCGCACGCGTTCCACGCGGAGTGCCTGGTGCGCTGGCGCGACGCGCGCTGCCCCGTGTGCCGCTGCGCGCAGACGCCCGAGCCGAGGGAGCAGGCGCTCTGCTTGCAGTGCGACAGCGACGCGACAGGTATGTGCAGCAGGCGCGGACGCGGGCGTGCTGAGCGTGCAGTGCGCGCACGCGTTCCACGCGGAGTGCCTGGTGCGCTGGCGCGACGCGCGCTGCCCCGTGTGCCGCTGCGCGCAGACGCCCGAGCCGAGGGAGCAGGCGCTCTGCTTGCAGTGCGACAGCGACGCGACAGGTATGTGCAGCAGGCGCGGACGCGGGAGTGCTGAGCGTGCAGTACGCGCACGCGTACAGAAGGATCACAGAAGGAGACGACGATTAATTTACTACTAATTTTATAATTAATCCTTACATTATGATCTAACCTAATGCCTGCGTCGATTTTAGACTCAGCGTTTTACATTATGACTACCTAAAGATAATCTAATTTACCCTAACTTACATTCTGCGTCGATGTCTAACATCGACAGAATCAATGAACGATCTTCTCACTATTTCATTAGCTTTTATATCCTTACATTGTCGTACTGAAATCTAAGTGCTGTCTGATGTCACGTTTCTTCCCACGGCCATTCGCTGGAGGTGCAAGGTTGCGATCTTGCAACGAAAGTGATCATAGCCATGACGCCGTAGGGATACGTAACTCGAGGGCGTGCTGACCGACACCAGATACTGTGAATGTGGTATTCCGAAAGCTTTGTTGGGTATCAATTTGTTTTAAATTAAACTAATATGTCCGGCCTGTGGTCCGGCCAAACGTTTTATGAGACGGACAGTTACCAAATTGTAAAATTTTCACTTGTAGTTATATAGTTTTATGAAATAGGGCTCTGGGTTGCAACTTGTTTGCAATGACGAAACCCTTATTAATGGGGTTTAACTAAATATTTTTTTTTTATGCAGAGGGGGAAGGCGATGAGTCTAGAGACACTGGAGGGATAGCGGAGGGATTGGAGGCAGGCTCTCTGTGGATCTGTCTCATCTGTGGGCACGTTGGCTGTGGGAGGTTAGTTACAGTAACATTTAATTCAAACAAGTGTGAATAGGGATCTGTTAAACAAGGTCCAGACAAGTTACATAAGTGTCATCTAGACAAGTTCCGAAATCTGCATTAATCTACGTCTTTGCCACCAATTACAATCCGGGTAACTTTAAATCAAGAGTGAATGAGCATCTTCTAGGCAAGCGCGTCCCATCTTAGGCCGCATCATCACTTGCCGTCAGGTGTGATTGTGGTCAAGCGTAAGCCAATAATGAATAAAGAAAGAAAAAAAAATGTACTGTTGCAGCACAAATACTATAAATAAATTCAGCTAATCAGACCAACAATATAATCACAACTTTCGTGCTATAGTAGGTTCGGGTTCTGTCCTGGATGGCTGGTCAAAACTTAGTTGTTTTTTTAAGGAAACCTTTTTTTTAGGATGAAGAGCTTAATTACGTAGTAATGGTTAGTATTCTGTGACTTTGTAAAACAAACGAAAGCGGCATTGACGCTCACCTCGTTGACTGAAATGACGTATTGTTGTTCATGAGTGAGCACTACAGTCTTCACGACTTATTTGTATGCCAATGTTATTGTATTTCAGATATGAAAAGGGTCATGCTGCTAAACACTTTCTGGCTTCAAATCACACTTACGCTCTGCAGTTGGGTTCTAATAGAGTTTGGGACTATGCAGGTAAATCCATACTTATCTATATTCTATACTACAAAAATATTATAAAGAGGTAAAGTTTGTGAGGTTGTAGGGGGTAATCTCTGGATCTACTGAACCGATATTGAATATTCTGGTACCAATAGAAAGCCACATTATTTGTGATTGTCATAGGCTATATATTAACCCGAAAAATTAGGGAGTTCCCGTGATAATTTTGCTAGTTACTAATAATATTGCAAATGCTAAAGTATGTTTGTTACCTTTGGAGGGCTCATCTACTTAAACGATTTTGGCGACATTTGGTACAGGCTTTCATCATAAACACGGATTTATCCTGGTAAATCAAACAGTTCTCAATGGGTTTTGAAAAACTAAATTGACACGGATTAAATCGCGGGCATCACCTAGTATAATCATGTATTCGCCTATTAATTGCTTGTCGTTACAAGTTCAGAGCGAATTAAAAGTTTGGCGTCACCTTTACCAGCCAAATTTTAAAATATTTTGCTGGTGTAGTTAACCAACTAAATGCAGTTGAACAAATCCTAAGTTAAATTTGTTTAACGATTGAAGTAATCAGTTTTACTAGTGGGAAGCTTATCAAAAGTTTTGAATTAATTTATTTGCAGGGGACAATTTCGTCCACCGCTTGGTTCAAAACAAGGCGGACGGTAAACTGGTGGCCGCTGAAGGGGGCTTGGCGTCGGACGCGGCTTGCGGTGGAGAGAAACTGGACTCTGCACAGTTGGAGTTCACATACATACTCACGCAACAGCTCGATAGCCAGAGGATGTATTATGAAGAGAAAATTGAAAAGTATGTTATTTTTTATCAACTACAAGTTTCGGTTTCTACACGGCAACGTACCGGAACGATTAATCGCTTGGCCGGTAGGGTGGTAACTAGCCACGGCCGGGAAGCCGGGAGGCTAGACTAGAGAAAATTCTGAAATTATAAAGTCCCAAATTGATTCTGCCGGGGATCGAACCCGGGACCTCCCACGTTGAGACAACAGGGAGGGCGTCACCTATAAAAGCGTCAAATTTTTTAATTGTTTTTTTTGAAAGAGAGCACAAATTGCGTCAGGCTCAAGCCTGTTTTATTTTTGACAAAACTTTGTTACGGCGGTTTTTATTTTTATACTAGCTGATGCCCGCGACTCCGTCCGCGTGGAGGTATGAAAAATAGATGTTGGCCGATTCTCAGATCTACTCAATATGCTCACAAAATTTCATGAGAATCGGTCAAGCCGTTTCGGAGGAGTATGGGAACGAAAATTGTGACACGAGAATTTTATATATAAGAAGATTACCCTCAATAAATTGTAATAAGGGTAAGTACAGGAAGAGTACATCACACTCTCATAGGATCCCACCTATCGAGAAAAGCAATCATTTGGAACAGAAATGATTTGATGCCATGAGTGGGCAAAAATGTTATCCATCCATTTATTTAAGTCAAACGACTTACCGTCAATGGGGAACTAAATTACTCTCTGTATTGGATAGAAGCAGTCGTTACTTTCTGGAAGTCCATGCCAATGAAGGAACTAGAATTTAACTCGCTATAATCCGCGACAACAGGTAAATCTATATTGTGGTACAGTGTGTATCCCGCACTTAGCCCGCGATGTTCACCACACCACAGATATTCTCCAAACTACCCTCATCGTACGTTTCACTCCGAAACCGGAGCATCTTCAGGAGATGTTGACTCGACAATGCACGACTGTGAAGACACTACTTCTACTACTACTACTAGAGAATACTATCCGTATTTCTAGGTTAGAGTCAGATCACACTGCCCAGCACTCCGCTACGATGGAGCGCGCGTCGACCGCCGAAGCGGAGGCGACGGCTCTGCGGCAGAGAGTCGTTACGCTGGAGCGAGAGAACAAACAACTGGAGCGAAAGCTGCACCATCTCACTAGCAAGTCAGTTGTTTATTACTACTAACTACTAACTAACTAAGTCTATGTTTGCATTATAAGTTCTAAGAAAGTCTAACCCGATAATGCCGTCCGCTCCGCACGGTACGCTATCGAATAGGTATAACTTGTGGCGAAATATGAAACCGTTCGACTGTAGTGGAACATATGCGAAGCATTTCGACTGTATTTTTCCACCTATGCCTTTTATAACTGTATTACTCTGGTATTTTGTCACGTGATTTTGGATGATTTCAGTATCCAAATTAGATAACGATGCGCCTGTGTCTAATAGGAACTTACACTTCCGATTGCCGATAAACAAATAGATGTAATCTAACCCTTCACATACTAAAGCATAGTTAGGCTCGAAAAAATTCTGCTAAATTTATATCTTCCACCTTTTGCTCCGATTCTGTTACGTACGCATTACCCTGACGATGACTATTATTTGAGTTACCTCTATTAAATATCGTGTTGTTCCTCGGGTATCTAGACTGATTGTAGTATTGCCTTGCCGGTGCAGTATTAGCACGATAATTATAATGATTATAATGATAGTAGCCTCTTCTTACCTGTGGTGTGGGTTGATACGTGCCTCGCCAAGGGGCACTCGCGCGGCGTAAATTTCCCCGTCCACGACTGTACCTAGGATAGCGAAATGATTGATTTCTGTTACCTTGTGAATACGAGTACACCGTGTTGCTGTTAGGAGACGACCCGGAGGCCAGCTCCTCGTCCTCCGCTGCGCGCACGGCATCTTTTAGGGCGTTGTAGTTTCTGGCTGATATGATAGTGCTGAGTCGTCGGTTGCGAAGGCCATCTGCGAATCTTTTTATCGCTAGCTGCTCGTTTAAAGGTCTCAATATTTCACATGCCTTATCGTTTTGATCAGCTTGCGCTATAGTTAGGCGTACAAAGAGCTCCTCTAACTTTTCACCATACCTACTGATAGACATGTTGTTTTGATTTATGTTATTAATTTGGGAACGCAAGGAATTGGCTGACTTCTTAGTTAGTAGAAATTTTTTCATGTCTGATAACAAGCTTTCTACAGTAGTATAGTCTGTATTTAATTTTAATTTTGCCGTTTTGGACAGCCTAGTTTTTAAGATAAAAGAAATCAACAACTTCTTGCTATCCCCACCTTTTAAATAGTTATTATACATCTCGATGCCATCTATTATTTTTTCTATACTTTCCTGATGCCCGTCCATCACCGGGATCAAGGCGCTTGCAGTTTTTAGGTCGAAACTATCCATTTTTTCCCCTGTTACAGACTTATTATAATTTAATATTTGACGAAAAGTTTTCTCTATATTCCTACACAAATTGTCTATAATTAATCCTGAATATTCTGGAGTTACATCTTTTTCGCTTAAATTTTTAATATACCTTTTGTAATCTTCGTTTATTTTTATAGCTTTTATTACTTTGCTTACCCCTATCTCTTCTAATCTTCGTTTCGGACCTAGCTTCCTTAGGCTAATTCTTTCTAATTCACTATATATTCTACTTAAATGTCTTTCCATTAATTTGTGTTACGTCTATGTATTGTCTCATTTCATTCACACGTCACAGTTCATTTTCACATCTAACCCTACACTATTACACTCGCTCCTCCTCTCTTGCAGCTGGTCCCCTCGTTGAAATCCGTTCCTGTAGTTGCCTAATAAAATCTGCACGCACTCCCTCATTGATCCAATTTCTGTGGCATTGTTTATATTTGGTTATTACCATGTAAATCACGATGACTCCGGTTATGGCTACGATGGTACCCACTAGGATATTGTTAATGTGTATTGGCTGTTGAATATTTGCGTCTCCATTTTGCGATATAATCTCCTTTGTTTCACAAACGCATTTCGAGCATTCCTTTCCCATTTTTGCACTTTTTCTGTGCTGTATTGTACGTATGTCGTTCTAGTTGTTACCGCGTGTCCTTAGCTCGCTGCCAGCGCAGACTCTGCGTCGCGCGCGCTGGCAGGGTCGCCATGTAATAACGTGGCTAGGCGTCCGATAATTAGAGGTGTATAAATAATACGCGTGTGTACTAGTCAAAGGTTCCTTTAATACTGAATATAGCATCTAACCCCACTACAGCTGATGCCCGTGACTTGGTCCGCCTGAATTGAGGTTTTTTTGGTTCCCGCGGGAACACTTTAATTTTCCGGGATATAATTTTTTATCCCGGAAAATTGAAGAGTTCCCGCGGTAACCAAAAAACTCAAATGGATGTTTGTTACCCAATCGCGCCAGAACGGCTGAACGGATCTGGATGAAATTTGGCACAGAGATAGATTATAGTCTGGACTTACACATAGGCTACTTTTTATCCCGGAAAATTTAAAAGTTCCTGCGGGAACTGAAAAACACGTTCACGCAATAACATAAAACACCTGTCTCATTCTAATAACGTACGAAGTCGCGGGCATCAGCTAGTATTCTGTAATCAAATTCTATAGACTATAATCTGTGCCAAATTCTCTTTGCCAAACATCCAGATCCGTTCAGCCGTTCTGGCGTGATTGAGTAACAAACATCCATCCATACATCCAATATAAGTATTAGTATAGACAGTAATAGCCCTTAGGCCTGTATTAGGGTCTCACCACACCTATCGACGCGGTACCGGCTTGAACCGGTCAAAAAAGCTTTATGTAAGCCTTTTGTATTCAAAATTAAGAGTTAGAGAAAATTAAAGCGCGGGAAAACGCCTTATCCGCGTCGACCAGGACGGGCGTCATCTTTTTCACTCTTCTATACTAATATTATTAATGCGAAAGTTTGGATGGATGCATGTATGGATGGATGTCGCAATCACGCCAGAAACGCTGAACCACAGAGCTCGTACAACTTCCTTTAGAGCAGGGATTCCCAAACTAGTTTGGGCGAGAGACCCCTTTACCAAAATGAACTGATACCTCAGACCCCCATAGCCAAATTACTTTAAAAATCCTATCTCTAGTTTTTTTCCTATTGATACAAAATACTTACAAATTTAAAAATTCATAGATTTCGCAGTCCCCGCAAGAATCGGAGCATTGAAAATGAATACAAAAATTAACGAAAAAAAAATTCAGAAATAAAAATCTCTTCTTCCAAATTTTTCAAAAATGTATTAACCTATTTTCAAAATTCCAACTCAAATGCACTTCTCGCCTGCATTCGCGTCTTTAAACACCATTACCATGACGATCGGTCAATAATCATAGAACCTACATCACTTTTTATATGCCTACCTACAGGTCACAATAATAACCGATTTTCAAAAATTTATCGCCATTTTGTACATAAACTAATACACTTGGACCCTTTTTAGGGTTCCGTACCCAAAGGGTAAAAACGGGACCCTATTACTAAGACTCCGCTGTCTGTCTGTATGTCTGTCTGTCTGTCTGTCTTTCTGTCTGTCTGTCTCCAGGCTGTATCTCATAGACCGTGATAGCTAGAAAGCTGAAATTTTCACAAATGATGTATTTCCGTTGCCGCTATAACAACAAATACTAAAAATTAAAAAATATATATATTAAGGGGGGTCCCCATACAATAAACGTGTTTTTTTCGTATTTTTTTGCTCAATATTAAAAACGGTAACAGGTAGACGGTTCAAATTTTCACAGAATATTAACTTGTATATTACCTTTCAAAATAAATAATTAAATATCAATAAAGTAAATATTAAAGGGGGGCTCCCATACAACAAACGTAATTTTTTGATATTAACAGTAAACCTCTACAAACAAAGTTAGTTTTGCGGTTCATTAACAAAGGTAATTATACCTACTTCTTGAGTACGGAACCCTCGGTGCGCGAGTCCGACTCGCACTTGGCCGGTTTTTTTCATTTTTTCTTAGTCGTTTTTTTCCGAAATATTCACAATTTTGTTAACAAACACCCGCCAAAAAACATTTTTTTACATTTTTCAAAATTCTAAAAAAAGTTACCAGCCGATTTTCAAAATTCAAACGCTCACACGTATCTCGATAAATTCCTCAACTCATGGTACTATTCCTATCTCGATCCTCTCAAAATCCTCGGAGCTATGGCCAAAAATACGTCTCAGGCGATTCGCATCTGATAACCATTTAAGGGGTCGATATCGACCATTTTGGGAATCCCTGCTTTGGAGTCTCTTTATCGATGGATGTTAGGAGAATAATTTTCATTTTGTATACAGGGTGTCGTCTCTGCAGAGCGAGGTGTCGGAGGAGCGCGGGCTGGCGGCGGCGTTGGCATCTTCGCACAAGCAGTGGCAGGAGCGTGCGAAGCAACGCGAGGAGGCTTTCCTTGCCGAGGTTACTGTGTAGACGTGTGCAGTGTGCTAGATAATCCATACTAATATTATAAATGCAAAAGTGTGTCTGTCTGTCTGCTATGCTGATTTTGATGAAATTTGGTACAAAGACAGGTTGTATCCCGGGGAATAGGGAATATAGGTATAGGGAATCATCTAGTAAAAAATAATAGTGTCCTCCCGGCCGAATATCGGCCACGGTGGCCTATCTCCAGAGAGGTTAGATCTGCGCGGGAGATATAGTGCATAAGTGTGTGCGCTCTGTGTTCCTTTACTCTTATAGCCCGATGCTTTACGTGCTCTCCGAGGCACGGAGGTGAAACACCACATTCCTTGCTGAGGTTACACTGTAGATGTGTGCTAGATATACAGGGTGTAGTCTCTAATATCAGGAATTAAAATAATTATTCAACAGGGCTAAAGTCTGCTATTAATTTCTATGTAATGTTAATTTGAACGGAATAAAATTTAAAGCTATATCCTGACCCATTTAACCACAAACGAAAGGTCCTTATTTATACAAGGTTACTGATAAATCGTCACGATTCTCAACTTGCCTAAGGAGCAAACCTTTCGTATTATGTGTACTAATTAATATAAATCACGCTTCACCAGGTGGCTGAACTAAAGGAGCAATTGCGTGATGTGATGTTCTTCGTGGAGGCGCGAGGACAATTGGAGAAGGTTGAAGGAGCTTCGCAAGATGAGATAGCGTCGGCCAGTGTCACCGTGCAAGCGCCTGTCAAACCGCGCCGCAGGCGACGTTAGAGTATACACTCACCTTTATGTTAGTTCCAACGACCTCAATTTACATAGACGGGCCCTGTCAAACAAATAATGTGGGCGTATTTTACAACGCCATCTAGTCTGAAAAGCGGTAACTTGCTTGCAACATATGTGCCTTCCTGAATTACAGCTTGAAAACGTATGACTCGGTCATAGATGAGAACCTCCTCCTTTTTTTGAAGTCGGTTGATAATATAGGTCATAGTCATAGACGCCGTAAGTCCAGTTAGTAAAAAAAAATATCAAACAGTTTTCAGCGGAAATTAAATGATTGCGTAATGAATAAAAATATTAAATAGGAAGATTAAATAACGTTTTTTTTTGGAAATGTTTAATTGTGAATTGAAACACTTACCTTAAAATAAAAATTATACAGTGTCAAACTAATTACATTTTAGATGTTAACATAATAATAACAAATTATCTACCTGACGAGCGACCGTGACAGCGCTACGATGGGGACAAAGACAGATTAGGAACGCGCTCTCAAAGTCGGACGCCCGACTTTTTTCTATGAAAGGGCCCATCTAGTACCTACATATATATCGATAGTTAGGTCCCGTTTAAATTAAGCGGTTACCTTTACATATTATTGTACAGTGATCGCAAAATAAGTAGTCCGGTCTCGGGCCTTATTATGTACTAGATGATGCCCGCGACTTCGTCTACGTAGATTTAGGTTTAAAAATCCCTGGGGAACGCTTTTTCCGGGATAAAACAGCCTAAGTTACTCTCCAGATCCTCAACTATACCAATACAAAAAATCATGTCGCTCCGTTGCTCCGCTGCGACGTAATTGAAGGACAAAAAACACTTTCGCATTTATTATATTACTTGCTGATGCCAGCGACTTTGTCCGTGTGGAATAAGTTTTTATGATTCCCACGGTAGCTAACATTCGCTATTCGCCAAAATCTAAATTTAACAATGATTGATACAGAATAGGGCTACGGAGTGTGCAAAACAGATCTCAGTGGGGCCTAAACTGCATAAAGTGTGGACCGTCATGTTGCAACTTTAGATCGGCCTGATTGATTTGCGATCACTAAACAATGCAACTTTTAAATGATAAATGATTTATTTATTTCACATACCGTGTCACTTATGAAACGTTAAGACTCTACCACCGGTTCGGAAAAATGATTCTACTGAGAAGAGCCGGCAAGAAACTCGGCAGTTGCTCCTGCATTTTGAACTGCAAAATTCCTGATCTCTTACATTACTATTTTGGCCGATTGCATGTTAGACAGCAGTCAGCTGTCTGACCATAATAATTACTTAGGTGATGATCAGTGTAAAATAGTGACGCTGTATTAAACGTATTTTTGTATTGTAAATTCTGATTTGTTTGTAAATATTTTAGATGTTTAATTAATACTTAATTAAGATAAAGGGGATTGAAACTTTCCGCCACCTTTCCGAACCTGCCGCCAATTTGATTTTTTTTCAAAATCGCGGCGCACGTTGAAAGTGGTACGTATGGATAGAGGACACATAGACGAACAAATAATGTCAAGTAACATAGTACAGTATAATCCCGATTATCCGAACATCGATTATCAGAACATCCGATTATCCGGACTCATTCGTCTCGGCTCTAATTATTAATTTAAAAATGTTTTGACGGCGCAACGAGCATGTTACGACAAGTTGACTCCCGCCTCCGACGGTGTACTCCCGCTCTCATTTGTTTGCGGGATAGTGTTTGTTATTGTTTCATTTTCTTAGAGAGAAGATGAAGAAGAGACTGAAACTGGGGATGTATGTCAAGTACCATCTCACGCAGAAGCTTTTGAAGCTCTAGATGTTGCTTTTAAGTGGTTTGAAAGACAGGACGAATCGGATTCCATACAGTTGTTACAACTGAAGCGCATCAGGGACTTGGCTGCGAGAAAAAGATGTGATTCATTACGTCAAAAATCTATAACAAGTTATTTCCAACCAAAATTTTAAATTACATAAGTATTATGTAATTCATTATCTATCGTTATAGCTCGTTTTTTATATATCGTATTATCTAAGTAAAACCCATTACATAATAAAAAATTATTAAAACTTAAATATTATTTGATTTGCTTTGAAATCGGTTATCCGGATTTTCGATTATACGGAATACCCCTGGTTTTAATTGATCACGTTCCCAAGATAATTGGAGGTAAAGATAGACATATGAGGACAACGACAATCATTAAAAGTAGACTTATTACGTGTCTACAGGCGTCAAATTGTATCCAAATAATCGTTCCCAGGTTGATTATTATTATTACTGTTTATTAGAAGAGAGTAGGTACATTAGGTACTTACTACTAGGAGTACGAGAAAACTACTATACTACAATTAATTATTTGCCTACTAAAGCGCATCATAATGAAACGCAGTCGACATGTCGCGTTGGTCGCATGTCACTTAGCTTGAAAACATTTATTAAGTGGGTAAGTATTGCAGCTAGTTAGATATGTAGTACCTACTTGTACCAAAAAATAACAACTATAGTAAAAATAATTGTACTGCCTAACTACTGGTTAAAAATAAAACAAAAGGCATGTGATTGATGTTAAGAATCATTTATTTATTGCTGTAAGTACAATCACGGAATAAGGAATAATACTAACATACAGAAACTGCACTAAAAAGAATTATAATATATCTAACACGTATCATGCATATTTGCATCGAGTGGGCTATCAGGTTGTTTCAAATCAAAATGTTGTGTGTTGAAATTACGATAAAACAAATGTCATCACGATAAAGATCATGTCAATCACGATATACAATATATGTGCTTGTTTTAATTCACCTAATACAAGATTAATTATCATCGTCTGCATCCCTAATTACATAATCCAAAAACTCGGCAGGAGGTCGAATATGGGTTTCTTGGTGCCGAGCCCAAGCCATGTACCATATAATGCACATAACATGGGCACAGCATCCGAGGGTTCGCATTCCCACAAGACAGTTACAGTAGGGGAGCGGGGGGCTAGTTGTTACAGGGGTAAGTAGTAACAAGCATTTTTTACCTAGATAACAGAAGAATATTCATTTGATTTTCAACTTAACCTACAATTTAATACCCATTCTATCATATGAGCGCGATCAGGTATCCCGCTGAATGGCGCAGAAGCCGGTGCTGTGCAGGCGCTCCGGTAAGACCAGGTAATGGACTTTTTTTTGTTTATAAAAATTGATTATTTTTGATTTCAAATTGTTTAGCAGTTGTTGATTTATTCAAAGACATTAAGCATTTAGTTTACTTCGATTATGTTAACTTTAATTTTACACCAAATAAGGGATATATTTTTTTATAGCAGTTATTTCAAAAACCTTACAGTGGGGTATGTTGTAACACTATCATGGGGCAAGTTGTAACTTTTATTATTTCTATGAAATTACATGGGACATACTTCAATTTCTTCTTTTCATGTTTATAATAAGTACTATTTTGTTGAACTTAATTGATTTTATCTGTTTCAGAATAAGACACTATAAAAGAAATACTGAACGTGCTTTCTAAATCCAAAATGTGTACGAATTGGCTTCTGTTGAAGTCTTGTAAAATAAAACCAGTGTACGAAAAGCTGCAAAACATTTTAATTTGTGTCATTTGTCGCTATATAGATATGTGAAAAAAAAGAAGAGTGACAAATCTCTATCAGTCGGCTATGTCAAACCCAGATTGGTTGGAACAGAAAGAGGAAGAAAAAGCTAAAATATTTATGTACTTGCTCCAACATCTAAATTTACCTTCGTCATGGCATAAAAATGAATCAGCTGGACCTAATAAGTTCAAAACCTTTGTGGCAAGAAACCTAAGACTGTCTCAGAGAACGCCTGATGCTACATTTCTGAGCCATGTTTGTTTTAAATTTGTAAAACATGTTTTTGTTAATTTTGAATATTTTTCTATTAGATTAAGAATACAACTTTAAAGACTAAGTCCGTTTTAGCGTGTCTAAAGTTTCTAATGATAAATAAGCTAAATTAAATCTTTGAAAAATAGAAAACTAGTTTACAATTCCTTCTGTTACAATTTGCCCCAAGCCTGTTACAACTAGCCCCAATTACGGGGTAAGTTGTAACACTCGCCATTTTTTTTTCTAAGCCATTTTTACAAGGATTCGTCACAGGTTTGATCAAAATTTTATTTGAAATTGATAGTTGAATAGAAACTCATTCGAACAGTACTGCTGTATTTCCTAAATAACTGACAATTAAGCTTCCATAGCCAAGAAACGAAAAATTGTTACTACTAGCCCCCCGCTCCCCTAGTGTCCAATGATTTTATTTCTGCCTTGTAAACTATTATCCAGCAAGATGTAAACGAAATACATGCGGGTGGTTTGATGTCGCGAATGTATTTTAGCTCTTGCGAGCCAAGCCGAATTGGGTAAGATTATAATCAATTTCTAAATCTTCATACACTTCGATGCAAAATGTACCATTCTCTTTAACGTGTTCACCGTAATTACTTCTCGCTTGCTCTACTTGGTAAGGTCCTAAGGACATAATTAATAAATCATCATATGAAAGGTTTGGGAAGTGTTCAAAGCCGTGGTTAGCATCTATAGCTTGAAAAGCTGCTCTGCGTTGGTTGAAATTGTTTTGTATCACCAACTCTGATAAAAGGTTTGGAGCGTCATATTTTAAATATATTTCGTTTATTATTTGATTTACGAGTCGGTTGTCTACCAACCGTTTTCCAAACGCGTTTAACAAAGCACAAGCGATTTTTATTTCCTGTTTTAGATGCGGTGCGGCTATATTGACATACTGGGACCTCAGTTGACGAAATTGGTTTTTTAAACGACCATTGATTGTTTCCACTACCCAACGACACAACGTCACTTTGCGAGATTCGTTCGCCTGTTGGGTAGTAAGCTGACGTTGGTCGTCGTCTTTTGTAAGTGGCAGGTAGGTTTTATACCCAACCTCGTTCATTTTCTCGACTACATCACGAAATCCTCGATCCAGAATAAAAATATCTTTGTTTTCGAAGAACCAATAGAAAGGGTTATCTTCATCCTCGCTTATTAATTCCTCTATAATAGTTAAAGTACGGCGGGAGCGGGATAGAGCTGTTGACTATTCATTTGTATTATTTTGCGTACAATCCGACCACCCAACCCATTATGTGTGTCATCGTTCTAATTATTATTAGGTATAGCGATCTTTAGTTCCACATATCTCTGCAACGACATTATTTTATTGTTCATTTCATAATGCAGCGGGATGAAAGACATTAAGACAAGCCCACACGCGCGCGCGAGATACTTTGACATAATATAGCGATTCATTGCGATGCGATGCGATTTAGTAGGCAAATAATTAATTGTAGTAGTTAGTTTCTCGTGCTCCGAGTAGTATGTAATGTACCTACTCTCTTCTAATAAACAGTAATAATAATAATCAACCTGATAGCGATTATTTGGATACAATCTAACACCTGTAGACACGTAATAAGTCTATTTTTAATGATTGTCGTTGTATCTTTACCTCCAAATATCTCGGTAACGTGACTTTTTGGGGTACTATGTTACTTGACATTATTTGTTCGTCTATGTGTCCTCTATCCATACATACCACTTTCATCGTGCGCCGCGATTTCGAAAAAAAATCAAAATGGCGGCGGGACGCTATGCCAGCTTCCATACAAAAAGGTTCAAACCCCTTTATAAAAATAACCTTGTTGTCAATTGTACATTGAAATTAATAAATTAGTACAAAATCAGTTTGTCTTTATGTAAATAAAAAAAATATGAAAAAAATGTAAGTACCACAAAGCTATTGATGAAACCTCAAAAGAATGCCTCAATATAGTCAATATGAAGGTAGTACCTACGCCTTCCCCATCCTTGTTATATTTTACTAGTGGGCCCGGCAGACTTTGTCCTGCCCTGAACCTCGAACCCGATTGCAGCGCCCCCTATCGGGTCTAATTGTGTATATTAAACCATCCCGGGGTCCAAACAATCACAACAAAAAAGAATTAGCGAAATGGGTCCAGCCATTCACGCGTGATGCCGTGACCGGGTGAAATAAGTATTCATTTTTAGGGTTCCGTAGCCAAATTTGGCAAAAACGGAACCCTTATAGATTCGTCATGTCTGTCTGTCTGTCTGTCCGTCCGTATGTCACAGCCACTTTTTTCAGAAATTATAAGAACTATACTGTTGAAACTTGGTAAGTAGATGTATTCTGTGAACCGCATTAAGATTTTCTTACAAAAGTAGAAAAAAAACAATAAATTTTGGGGGTTCCCCATACTTAGAACTGAAACTCAAAAATTTTTTTTTTCATCTAACCCATACGTGTGGGGTATCTATGGATAGGTCTTCAAAAATGATATTGAGGTTTGTAGTATCATTTTTTTCTAAACTGAATAGTTTGCGGGAGAGACACTTCCAATGTGATAAAATGTGTCCCCCCCCCTGTAACTTCTAAAATAAGAGAATGATAAAACTAAAAAAATGATGTACATTACTATGCAAACTTCTACCGAAAATTGGTTTGAACGAGATCTAGTAATTAGTTTTTTTTTAATACGTCATAAATCGTAAACCGCAATTTACCTTTCATTCAATCAACTCAAATATTTAAAATAAAAATATTTTTAATAATTTAAAACTTACTACAGGTTTGTACGGAATCCTCGGTGCGCGAGTCCGACTCGCACTTGGCCGGTTTTTTTGTATACATTGTTTTTAACCGTGAGCATCGTTTTTGGTTGCTCAAATGTTGTCAACAAAACACAGACATTTTAATCTCTGTTTCTATATGGTTTATAGAGAGTGTCCGTCGAAATGCATTAAATTGGGGGCGCCACCTATCATCAGGGTAAAAAAAGGAAGTGCCTTCTTACTCTATGGAAGCGCCAAATATTATTATACCAGACGATTCCCGTGACTTCGTCCGCGTGGATTTATGTTTTTTGATTCCCGCGGGAACTCTTCAATTTTGCGGGATAAAAAGTAGCCTATGTCCCTCCCCGGGTTACAACCTATCCCTGTACCTTTCAGCAAAATCGGTTGAACAGATGGCCCGTGAAAGCGTAGCAGACAGACAGACAGACACACTTTCGGATTTATAATATTAGTATGGTTATAGTAGGTTTGGGAAATAAAGAAGGAAAGAAAACATTCATCATTATTTTGTACAACGTAAGTTGTTGCAATTTTTAATAAATAACTAACTACTTTATTCGACAATTACCATAAAATTATGTAAAAAAAAATTAACGCAGCATACTTCACTTCATCAACAACTAGATGATGCCCCCGACTTCGACCGCGTGGATTAAGGTTTTTTAGGATTCCCGCGGGAACTCTTAAAGGACTTGTCCATGATTGGGCCTTGAACATGAACCAAGATGATTTTAATACACGTTAATAGAGATCCTAAAATATGGCTTATAGAATAATTTACACATTTTTAAAGGACCCCATTTTTGAGAAAAATATTGTTTTATTTTGTGGCTTTTTTAGATCTTTGCCTGAATCTTATCAACAGTAAAAAAAAAACTTGATTGTCTTTGTCACTTATGTCATAGAATGATTGTCAAATGTCAATGTCAGTTTTGTATGACATTAAAGTGACAGTAATACAGGTGCCAGATTTGATAGATCTAGGGTATGTTCCGATATACACTGAGAGCACTGTTCAGTGCTCTTACTGGGGAGAAATTCGTCCCGTTATGGACTGACAGTATACTGCCGCAAAATCCTAGGGAAATATATGACGTCACAAATCGTCGCCATTTTTGTACTGTGAGCACTGGAGTTTTCGAGGTAAGGTGCTCTCAGTGCTGACTGCGTTCCGTTTTAAACAGTGACCAGTATAGCTAACTATGTATAAAGGAACGGTTTCGCAGTGTACCTACTAAATTGACGTCACACCTTACAGTGCAAGCAGTGTATTTCGGAACATACCCCTATACATCTAGGGTGCATTCCACTAAGCGTTCACAACGATCACGCTCACGACCGCAGTTTTTCCCGTTCTTTTTTCGTTACTGTCGTAAACTCAAGTGGTATCTTTAAAAGAGAGCGTTTTGAGCGTGGAGGTAAATAATACAAACGGCGATTTAGGAAAAAGAAAGCAAAATATTTAAGAGGTTAGGTTATATAATCTGTATAAGCCTTGAAAATAAACTGAAATAATTATTGTTTAAATCTATTTCTATTGAAAAATATTTTTAATTTAATTTTTTCAATAAGAAAACTAACTTATAGAAGGCTAATTTAATTTTCATTTGTAAAGTTAGTTTATATTATTGGCAATCAACATATTGATTGCCAAACAACGACCACGGTCGTTATGTGGAACGACTAAAGGAGCATTTTGATCGCTGCGGGCGCTTACTGGAACGCACTGTAGAAAAAGTTTTAGTGTTGCCATCCATCGAAAAATATTTTCTACAAACGATATAAATTTTCATAATTAATTTTTAAAAAAACGGGGTTTTCTAAAATTATTATTTAAATGGAGTTTAATGTTATATTTTTTTCTCTTTCACGTGATGGCAGTTTGGTTCTGGTTCATTAACACTCAGAATAAAAAACCACCCTCCATACTGAACTGGGACATGTCATTTTCCGGGATTAAAAGTAGCCTATGTCCTTCCCCGGGATACAACCTATCCCTGTACTAAATTTCATCAAAGTCGGTTGAACAGATGGGCCGTGACAGCGTAGCAGACAGACAGACAGACACACTTTCGCATTCATAATGTTAGTAAATGGATTTAGGCTAGAACCCAGAGCCTTATACTTGACTCTTTTCACTCGTTACCACTTATGCCACAGACATAGGCTATACCTCTCTATACTACCTCTATGCTGGTTACCTTGTCTTTTGTTGTTTCACTTTTCTCTGGTTAACTTGTCTCTGCTTTTCACTATTTGAATAAATCAAAGCATAGCCGTCTCTATCTCCATAGACGGCTATGATCAAAGCTGAAAGCACAGCAAAGTCAACCTGTGAAGTGTGTACTGTCCTCGTTATATTTGTCTCTGTCCTTTCCTTGTCTCTGACTGGCTGGCTTTGTGACATGTCGTTGACCCTATTTTTTAGTTAGCTCTATTAATTATTACAATTTTAAAAATCAATATTTATAATATGTTCGTGGTTGCATTTCCCCATTTTCATTTTACTACACCACAATATTTATTTTGGACTGCATCACGTTTCTAATTCTAACCTAAAAGTAGGTCATCCTTCATCAATCGATCAATAAAAAGAAGAAAAGCCTATAAGAAGACTGAAGAGAATAAAGACACACAACACGTTTGAAGCAAGAAATCATCATTCAGGACACCACTAGCCGTGAAATAGGTGAGGGGATAAAACCTGTTTAAGTCAACCCTTTGCAAATGGTGTTTTTGCGCACTGCGAATAATCTCTCTTTCATGAATATTAGATTAAAAAATTACAAATTTTACTCTCTTTCATGAATATTAGATAAAAAAATTACAAATTTTACTACAGGCCACTTTGCGTGTATTTGACGTGTATTATTTCAGGGTACAGTGACATGTGCGGCAAAAGTGGACGATGTTTCTTTTAAAACGGTTTTGCAAGAGATTATACTTTGTATTTCCTTCAGAGTAGGTCTCTTGCAGTTCCGTATTTTTCATCGCTTTATATTTATGATGGCTATTACCGAGTTAAACAACGAAATTCTGCAGCTGACGATGGAAAAAGTCCAAATGTTTGCTTTCTTTGGATTTTTATGCTATCGTTATTTGTGGATGATCTTTCGTCTTCTAGTTTAATTCACACTAATCAGTAAGTTAAACTGTTTATTATTACCAAAAGTCTCATTTCGTCGCAGTTCTTTCTCATCTCCTTGTAATAACCAAAATTTTATAATTTATACAAAACCACAAGTTTCATGATTGTGATAATATTGAGTTCATAGTGGTAAAAAAGAAAACATCTGTGTACATCTGCAGTTTCAAACTTTTAGATTGATTCAGGATTAGATCATAATTGCTACTTACTAACTTTAGATGGGACTTTAATAATTATACCAAAAGAAAACTTATGCTTACACCTAAACTTTTGGACAACCTCTGTGTAGTAAAAAAAGGGTGGTATTCCTGATATCACTTTTTCTAATATGAGTTTAATGATGTAAAAGTAAGCTTTGGTTCTATCAGTTGTCTAATATCCAACCTCAATGCTATTTATTAATTAAGTACTTTAAACATTTCAATGTGGTTTATTATAAGGTAACTTGTTATTCAAATATTTAAGAGCTAGGAGCAGTGCATTTTTAAAAATTCACACCAATAGTGGAAAGTGTTCAAAAGCAATTCAAAAGTGGATAGTTAATAAAGAATATATATATTAGGAAGAGAAATATCAAAATGCTTACTGCTGTAGTACAAATTTCAAAGTAGCTTAGAATTGGACATGCTTTAACACTTCTCAACATTTTACTCCCGCAGTATACTATTTATTATTTTCTAACACACTTTCTTTAGGGTTTTAATTGACCTTTAGAGCTTTTAGATTTGGGTTTAAGGTATTCACAGTAATATCCCCTTTTTTATTATAGTTTATTAGGGCATGGGTGACTTTTGATTATTTTCAGTCACAGGTCTTCACACAATTTACAGGTCTGATATTTTCGATACTTTTGAGACTGGAAGTGACATATTGATACTGACAATTACTTTTATAATTTTGTATCTTTTGATGTGGTTAGCTTAAGTCAAAAAATTACTGACCAAATTTTTAAGGGAGTTGATAAAATGGATGAAGAAATTAAAGCAGTACCTCCACCATCCAAGAAACAAAAGTTAGATGAAGAAAATAGACATTCAGACACGGACATCACAGATGATGTTGCCACTGGTACAGCAGTTAGTAAAGATAGAAGTGACACAGACTACAATGAATTTGTGAGTTCTGAAGATATGCAGAAACTACGAGAGTTCAAAGTCTTGGATGAGGTGAAGTCCAATGAGGAAGACAGCAATGTTGAAGATTCTGATAGTTCTGATGGTATTTATGTACAAAAAAATATTATTAAAAACCATAGCTTTTATTGGCTTTTAGAAAATACCTGTATTTAATGAACTATGGATTGCAGAAACTAGATTTTGATAATTTATGGAAATAAAAATAAACAAATATTTTTTTAGATAAATCAGTAGGTTTGCCTGATGAGGAAATTGAGAAGATGTTAGAGGAAGATCTGCCAGAAGGCTTTAAAGTGGGACCAAAGCCTAAACAAAAGCCGTACATCACTCGTTCAAAAATTGTGCTAGAAGGTACTATGCTAAATATTTTAACTACTGATGCAGAAAATATTTTAACCCTAAGGCTTTAAATGATTTTAAAACTGCTATCTTGCGGCAATAATGCATAAATTAATATACCAGGGCATAAGAAATGCTGGGTGAACTAATTTCTAGCATTCTTTAATTATAATAATACATTCTGAACACAGGCTACTTTTTATCCTTTTTTTTTTTTTTTTATCGCTGGGAAATGCGTTTAGGCATCCCTCCCGGAAGCAGGCAGTATGAAACTACGATGCTTCCGAGAGGGTATGTGGGACTCACTGGGACTCCAGAATACCCACTAAAACCCAGCGGCGCTTCTGCGCATCGCCTTAAGGCTGGGTTACGGGAACACTTGCGCAATCATCCGCGACCCAGCCAGCGACATCCGCCCCAGCGGACCCTCCTCCGGGGGTAGGCTACTTTTTATCCTGGAACAAGAAACCTCGATTCACGCGGACGCGGGCATCAGCTAGTATTCTAGTTCCTTCATTGTGAGTTGGATCCTGATCTGATGTTCTCATATTTTGTCTATGTTTTGGTTGTAACTTGTAACCTGTTTTGTATACTTTTACATGAAAATAAAATGGTAGATTCACTTGACTATTGAAAAGCACAATTGTCAAAGTCAACTTGAATTAAAAAAGACTTGAAATTTGAATGAATTAAATTTTCAGAAAAGGGTGTAAATCAATTTGAAGTGCTACCATTAGATTGGATGATGGTGAGGCATCACAGTGGTATGCCCATATACTTGCATAAGGGGTCGCGAGTTGTTACACTTTCGAAACCATACTTCCTTGGAAAGGGGAATATCAGGGTGAGTCATCATAATTTTTCCAATTCCAACTTAATACAAATTACAAAAGCAAGAGTTAGTTTTTCCTTCAATCAGTTTAAAACCCTTAATCCACTATGATAACTAAATCCACTATGATTAACGGCCGGTTTCTGAATTGAGAATTTCATGTTAAGTCTGTCTCAAAGACAACTTAAGGACTAATTAAGCAAATTTTTGTTTCTAAAATGATATTGGGCCGGTTTCTGAATTAAGCATTGAAGCAAAAACAGCAAGCTCCAACACTCAAACCTTACACAATATCAATTCAGAAACATTAATTTGCTTAATTAGTCCTTAAGTAGTCTTTGAGACAGACTCAACATGAAATTCTCAATTCAGAAACCGGCCGTTAATCTGTGGCGGTCTTCGCAGTTCGCACATAATCCAATAGATGGCATTACTAGTACACGCACGCGACCACGAACAGCCCAACTCACGCTTACGAAGTTTTCTCTGAATTACGCTATATATACGACCTCCAAAGATGAACGGTCGGACCAGTGGTCCCCGAGCACAACACCCGCTCGGAGGATGATCATCCTATTGTTACGGTCGAGCCATATCACCTGCTCCCGTACATTGGTGACCCCGACGTGATCTCTAAGCCGCCGCCGACGATGACTGAAAAGCCCACGTGATCTTTAAGCCGCCGCCGACGCACACCAAGCCGACGTCACGCCCTCATTCGTCAGACACAATAATAATCCCTGCAGTCATCGCATCAAGGACAGCATCATCAGTACGCAGAGCGGGACACAACAGCATCACATCGCAGCACAGCAACGCAACGCAACACAGCCGATCGATGTTCCGGCACAACAGCGACATACGAAATGCAGCACAGCCGTTCACAGAGCCACACGCTCGGCGGCCCGCACCAGTCGATTCGCAACAGCATATCAGTACACAGCCCGTCGACGCCCCGTACCAGCTGCACAAGTGGGTCACACAGCCTCAGAGTCGTATGAGCCTACAACGCCACTACTCTGGTTGTACACGACGCCGCTTCACTGAGTACTTCCCGACGCAGCGCTTACACCTGAATGCTCATCGACGCCACTTCTCCAGATGCTAGCAACGCCGCTCAACCACACAACTGAATGCTGACGACCTCCAGACTCGAAGGGGAGTGATGTGGCGGTCTTCGCAGTTCGCACATAATCCAATAGATGGCATTACTAGTACACGCACGCGACCACGAACAGCCCAACTCACGCTTACGAAGTTTTCTCTGAATTACGCTATATATACGACCTCCAAAGATGAACGGTCGGACCAGTGGTCCCCGAGCACAACACCCGCTCGGAGGATGATCATCCTATTGTTACGGTCGAGCCATATCACCTGCTCCCGTACAAATCATAGTGGATTTAGTTATCATAGTGGATTAAGGGTTTTAAACTGATTCCTTTTACTTAATATTGGATCAATGAATTGGATTTAATGGGTTTTTTGTGTATGTAGTAAAAAGTTTTTGAGTGACAGGTGACTTTTATCCTGGAAAATAAGATTTCCTAAATCTATTGAATAATGTTATAGTTATTTTAATTCATCTTGCCGGTGCTATGTGAAGTCCAATGTACTGTATGTAGTATAATATAATACCTATTCTAAGTTATTGGTATCTGCCTTGCCCATAGTATGTCTTTGGCAGCTTTAATCAGGTAGTAGAAGTAGTACTTTTTGAAATATAATTACTTATAATAATTTGTATACACGTCAATACTTTTTCAAATATTAGTAATAATAATTTGTATACCTACATGCAAATGATTGATTATACATACACAATTTTCAGAGGCACGACATTCCTATCAGTGCAATACCCTGCTTGGCATACCGGCGTGCGTTAGAAGAGGAGGAAAAACAGAAAGAAATAGATCGAAAAGTAGAACTACAAATTAAAAATCTATCAAAAAAAGTGGCTAGTCAAAATATAGATAATAACCTAAACAACAATCAAAATAAGAACATTTTCTCCTTTGTTGATAAGCAACCTACTTTTGCTAGTACAAGTAAGAGTAATCCGAGCAAATGTCCATTTAATCATATGAGCAAACCTGACAGTGATACCTCACAAAATGGAGAAAAAAATGTAAAAGTTACAGAAGAAAATATTTCAATGGAAGTAAATGATTTAATAATCCCAAATGAAAATGCTGAAAATAATTTAGCTGATTCTCCAAAATCTGCAGACGAAAGTGTGTTGAATACTGTAGAAAATAATGAAGTAATTGCCAAAACGAATGAAGAATTTAAAGGGGAGGGTACAGTAAATGAGAATACTGAAGACCAAAAAGATAAGGGATGTGATGATTCTACAGATGTCGATATACCCCTAGACAGACAACCAGTAATTTTGCCGAGTGGTGAGATAATGCCAGCGCCGCGTGTAGAGTCCGTAAATAATAGTTGGAAAACACAGAATTTGACACCTGAACAGTTTAATAACTACTGCAAAAGTCTTTTTAAATTTAAAACCGTTAATATTTTACAATTTAGGTATGTATGTTTCTAGTTTCTATTATTGTAATATTATTAAATTATAAAAGTTGCATGTGTGTATTTCTTTATGCGTGCATCGCGCTCAAATTGCCCAAGCACCTCGGAAGCTTTTTTAATAATTTAAAAGCTCTGTATACAGGCTTTTTATGTATTCTATGTATTCTGCTTTAAGGATCAAAATCGGCCCATTGCTACACATTTCAAATGTAAAGATCATCAAATTATAATGATTTTTATTTGCTTTTAATATTCACTTATATTTTTGAAAAATTCTAGTCGTTGGGCCGATCGTCGGAAATATGCAAAAGCTAAGAAAACACTGCAATATCCCACACTGCCTGAAGGAACAAAACTCATCACAATACCTGTACAAAATGCAGGCCAGGATAATGGTAATGTCATTTATTTAATCAAGCAAGATAAACAGTTGTTACATGTAAACTTGGCCTCATGCATTTCCAGTAACTACTTTTTAAATCCGTCCAAATTAGGGATGATAACAACTCAATCCAATCAGCAACTCTTTATCAAACGCGCTTCTAGCATGGAAGTTTGTATGAAATACGTATAAAATAAAATAAAATAAAATAAAATGGCCTTTTATTACAGAGCTTTTGCACACTTTTTTTACAGTTTTTTTTTTGTTTTTACAGATTAATATTAATAAATAAAGTCTCTTAGTTCTGTGTGCCTCGCGAGAAAGGCCTCCTCCAGCTCTCTCCAGTGTTTGCGATTTAGTGCGCCACCCTTCTCCAGAATGGACCAGCTGTCAGCTTCAGTTCGTCCTCCCAACGTCTTTGCTGCCGGCCCTTGTTACCTTTCCCATCCCGTGGGTACCACTGTGTTACCAGGTTACTCCATTTTCCGTGGGGGTCTCGGAGCATGTGACCAGTCCACCTCCACTTCAGCTGATCCATTCTTTTGAGTATATCTGTGACACCTGTTTTCGCTCTGATGACTGAGCTCCTGATTCGGTCGCTTTTCTTGACACCAACCATACTCCGTTCCATCACCCTTTGACACCTCTCAAAATTGTCCCTATGGGCCTTGTTTAGTGCCCAGTATGCCTAGCATGCGCACTACGATTAAAATTATGTCTACCCATTATCTCTCTCTGTCTACCGAAGCTAAAATGGTTACTTGTCTCGTTACGTCAAAAGTAGAGATAAAAGTAATATTTCTTATCTGTGGTATTTTTCTCTACGAACCTTTACATGTCGACTATTATTTTCTTGTAATATACCGCATTTTGTGTATGTTGGGTAAATGAAAAAATTGCCGGCCACGACAACATCTCTCTCTCTCGTAGCGAGATAATCTCGTTGAGCGCATGCTAAGCACACAGGTTTCACAGGCATATGTAATGCTTGGAAGGACACATGTGTTGAATACTTTTTCTTCAGCTTGCTCAGCTCCTTCAATTGTTTTCTTCTGTCCTTGAAATACGTATATACCCTCTATTTAATAATCAGTAAGAAATAATTTATTTTTTCCCTATTACTCAGTGCCTGACGCGAAAGTCTTATAACAATGAGTGTTGCCAATGATGACCTCCGAAACTCGGGCTAGATAAGGTACAATGAACAGAATATGTTTCTTCGTTGCCGATAGATGGCTTCGACTTACCTTAACTCACGCTAAAACCTTGCGCTTAAGGAAGTGATCCTGTTTTCCTATTTAGTAAAAAAGTGCGTCGTGGTTTGATGACATCACAATTCAATATTTCATACAAAATTCCACACTAAGCATGCGTTTTGACATTTAAAAAAATGGTGATGATTTGACGAGCACGTAGGAGAAAATAAACTCAAACTTAAATTCAAAACATGTTTATTAAATATAGGTACTTACCAACAAAGTACACCTTCTGAACGTCATGCTTACAAAGTGTAAGACGTGATGGTGAATGGAATTAACTACTAAGACCTTTTTATTTTAAGAACGGTGTTGGTCTCCGGTATTCCACATTTTTACACCCTACCAAAAAATGCTCAACGCGCCTTAAGAAGTTTTCACTTCAACAATATATTATAATTATAACATAATTATCCGCTGGAACAATTCATACCCATGCCTTCCTATCATTCAAATAAATAACAATACAATATACCTTATTGTTTTGTGTGATCCAGGCGGTAAGGGTGCCAAGCGCGATTGGGTGATGAACATGAACAGCGGCAGTTGCCTCTCCGTGTTCCACGAGTACGTCTGTCGAGCGCTCCACAAACAGCCAGTCTACGAGTACAAACAGCTTGGTAACGTTCCCAGCACTAACCGAACTTTCATCATCCATCCATCCATCCATCCATCAGCCTGTATGCATCCACTGCTGGACATAGGCCTTTTCGAGAGCGCGCCACCAAACAAACCAAACCCGCCTGCCCAGCGTGGTCAGTATGGGCACTACTTTTCCTGAGCAACCAAACTACAATTTGCATAGCGTTCAAAGTTTTCCATTAGGCCGCGATTATGCTGGTAAGTTTTTACGTAGCGTTCGTTAGTTACAAAACTAACATTTGCGTACGATTCGCGTCTGAAAAGACTGTTACTCATTTAAGCGACTTATGATTTTGATGATATTTAGAATTTAGATAGTTTAAAATGTAAGTTACTAACTAAAATGTAGGCTACTTTTTATTCTCGCGAAGACGCAGGCATCATCTAGTTAATCTGTATTCCAGAAAACGCATCAACTCCATACCAAGCGACTGTGTTCATCGGCGGCATGCAATACGGCGTGGGGCACGGCACCAGCAAACGGCAAGCCAAGTACGCGGCCGCGCGCGCCTCCATACAAATCCTCATACCGGAGATGTGCCAGCATATAGAATCCTCCACCGCGGACAAAAACGCAGACCCAGACTTCACCGTGAGCGATAATAATATCTTCTTCATGACAATAATTAGAGAATAGGCATGATGACAGTAACCAAGAATCAATGAAATTATGAATTTATCTAATGAAATAGGATCCATGGATTATAAAAAACGTATTTATTTTTCTACTAGCTGATGCCCGCGACTTCGTCCGCGTGGATTTAGTTTTTAAAATCCCTCGGGAACTCTTTGATATTCCGGGATAAAAAGTAGCCTATGTCACTCTCTAGGTCCTCAACTATGCCCAATCAACTCAATCCGTTATTCTGTTGCGACGTGATTAAGGGACAAACCAAAAAATCTACAAACCAACAAACAAACAAACACACTTTTGCATTTATAATATTAGTAAAATAGTAAGAAGTAAGATTAGTAGGATTGTGCATAACCGAATTAAGACTATTAACATATTTAACACCAAGAAATCCATACTAATATTATAAATGCGAAAGTGTGTCTGTCTGTCTGTCTGTCTGTCTGCTACGCTCTCACGGCCCATCTGTTCAACCGATTTTGATGAAATTTGGTACAGGGATAGGTTGTATCCCGGGGAAGGACATAGGCTACTTTGTATCCCGGAAAATTGAAGAGTTCCCGTGGGAATCGAAAAAACTTGGTCCACGCGGACGAAGTCGCGGGAATCATCTAGTTAAGAAATAAGTTAAGATTTATGTATACTTGAAGTTTATTGATGCTAAAGATAACTGCTAACCGATATGCACATTATAAACACAATAACTAAATTTTTGATACAAAGCAGATGCTCATGTTTACTTAAAACTATACATTCACAATTTCTTATTTAATGAACTTAAATTCATTTTAATTATACTTCACATTTCAATACATTTACATTTTCATTTCAGTACATTTCTTTACATTTTAATTTGATCTAATTCAATTCAATTCAATTCTTCAATTGTTATTCCGGAAATTCATAACCTATATATAGGTTACCTATGCCTGTCGCAACGAACGACGAAAGCTAAAGCTAAATCTGCCGAACGTTAAAAAATAGAGCCAAAATATATACTGGTTGGATGCATGACTACGAAAATTTTAACTACAATAGGCCTTGCTCCCCACTATAACATTAAAACAGGAGCCCAACCGCGAGCTATAGCAGCTGGTGGTGAGGTCTACGCTCGCAGTGCGCGGCGTCTGTTTCTCGTGTCTTCTGTTCAGCGTGGGCTTAGGTTTCTCAGCAGAATTATATGCACTTCAACTTTTAATTTCCATGTGTGCGATGGAAGCCCGGCGGCAGATAACGAATTCAAAAATTCTATGGGGTAATCTGTGGCCATCTTGATCTGCAACCCGATTGATGGAGCTATACTGCACATTGTCCCCATCAACACGCATCAATATGGTGTTGTTTAATGCAGCAGCTTGATCGTTTCTTGTGGTTAGTATAGCCACAGAATAATATAATAGTACTGACGTACAGAAGTCTCACTCCTTTGATGTTGACTACTTGCCGACGTTTTAATAGCCTACATAATTATTATTAAAAAGATAAATCACGCACGCAAGCTAAATTAAACTTTATCGCCGCGCGCGAGTGTCCGTATTGCTTTGCATCTTTTCCATTTCCTACGTCACGGACGACATTGCGAGCTTGTCTAGGGCTGTCAGCAAATAGTACAACAATACAGTAGGTTTTTCGAATTGGTAAGTAAGGTACCTACTCTGACTATGATCGACTGTGTTTACTGTGTGTCGCTACACAGTGAGTTCTTCACTACGCACGCAACTTGCAAGGTCATTCGTCGCCATCCGTCGTCATTTTATGTACCTATCTAACAAAATTTTAATCATGAAATAAACTCACCTTTCACTATCCTTTGGTAACGTAAAAAATGATAAGTTTGAATCCTTTTGTGTGCTCACTAAGCATCCTTCCACGCAACAATAATTATGGTTGCAGCGACTTTTTGCCATTATAATTCTAAAGATCGATAGACCATTATATAAAACATGAGTTTAAATGTCTACAACTATTTATCCTACAAATAATTAATATGCTAAACACTTAACTTAAACTATTAAACAAATATTTTCAAAAATCTATTTACGAAAACAGCGTTAAATTCACTAGCACGTCGCTCGCTTATAACGCGCCAGCCCCGACTGCGTAAGCATTCCGGGAATGAGCGCGATCGTCGGTATTTTCGTCGCGCAAGTACCAAGAGTGACACAGGCCTGGTATAGCGCGCTCACATAACCAAGAATTCTCTCGAACTGTCAAATTCTCTGTTTCACCATACACTAAAATAATTAGTTCCTCAGAAGAAAAAACTGTTTGGCATAATTTTTAATACACGAAATCCACGTATCACAGGCAAACATAATATGACATCGAAATATTATGGAAATACCAATGTAAACAATAAATTATGTCAGCCGTCAGGCTGTTGACAGATTTTTTTTTGGTCGCAATTTTTCATAATTAATTTTGTTTCCTTCAAACGCCACCAAAAAGATATTAAGTCCTAATCAAGTGAATTGCTGTTCTCTGTTGAGGAGTTTTGTCCTCTATCTCTGATAATATTTATCAAATCATCACCAAAATTGGGCAAAACTTACCTGATGATACATTACCTTCTTATAGGGAAAGATTTATTCAAATCAGTTCAGATTTGAGTTTGACTGAGTTATTAACAAAATCCCCTATCCTGGAGGAACCTTATTTTCTATCGGGATAAAAACTATCCTATATATTGACCCGGAGTATCAGCTACCACTATACCAAATTTCATTTAAATCCGTTCATTAGTTTTCGTGTGATGCGCGGCCATACAGACAGACAGACAGACAAAAATTAAATAAAAATCTGTTTTGGGCTCAGTATCGATAGTAAAGCATACCCCGATTAAAATTTTCATCATCATCATCATCATCACTACAGCCTATTAACGTCCCACTGCTGGGCACAGGCCTCCACTCTCATAGGAGAGCGGGAATTAGAGCTTAGACCCACCACGTTGCTCCAATGCGGGTTGGCGGGCTTTAACGACTATTATCATGTTAGTGATAATAACCGGGACCGACGGCTTAACGTGCTCTCCGAGGCACGGGGGTGAAACACCGCCAACTTCCAACTCCGGGCTGGCACTGAGAATTTCTTAATGGAAAAACCCAATACCTAACTTTTATGCCCGACCGGGAATCGAACCCAGGACCTCGTGATCCGCAGTCGACTATGCTAACCACTAGACTAACGAGGCAGTTAAAATTTTCAGTAAGTATATATTAAATGTACAGAAATTTTCCAGTTACAGTTTTATTATAGGTATAGATTTCGAGTGAGAAACTATAAAATACAGCAATCCGAATGCGATGCGAATGACGTCACAATTGCTTGTTTTCGAGCTTTGACTATCACACTATTGTTTACTGCACAGAGTACCTACATTGGTAAAAACAATAGTGACGTCACAAACGATGCCATGACACCGCCGAGCGTTTTGACGTGAATTTTAAAATTTAAATTTCAAATGCCAATTTTATCTACCAAACCTTATTTTTCTGCTGAAATAAGGTATTTTTTTCGAAATAGTAGATACTTCCGAACATAATTTGACCATTTTTCAAAATCAGTCATCATGCCTATTAAACCAAAGACCTAAATTTACATAGACGGGACCTGTCAAACAAAGGATCTGAACTTATTTTACTAACGCCATCTAGTCTGAAAAGCTATGGCGGGGACAAAGACAGGCTTATACAGGTGTGGATCGCGCTCTACAGGTCGGACGCCCAATTTTTTTTGTATGGAAAGGCCTATCTAGTACATACATATATATCCATAGAATTAACAATTTCTGAATTTTCTCAGGTCTGGTCTTGTGGGAGGCTTCGGCCGTGGCTAGTTACCACCCTGCCGGCAAAGACGTGCGACCGTCCGATTTAGTGTGTAAACCGATACGGATATGGGTTAAATTTAACTGCCATGCCCCTAACAGGTTAGCCCACTATCATCTTAGATCTTAGGCTGCATCATTACTTACCATCAGGTGAGATCGCAGTCAAGGGCTAACTTGTTGTAGATTAAAAGAAATGCGATGTGGCTTGTCTGTCTGATTAGCTTTGATTGATGCGCTTGATTTCTACAGCTTAGACCCACACATCCGTAGCTAAGCAACGTAACACACCTCTGGTCGAAACGCACCCTAATGCTTGGAATTGATATTTGATGGTATTAGTCGCGAGTATGAAATTTGTGTACCAAATTTTGATGCGATGCCAAATCCGTGCAATTCCACGGCAATTCCGTGCCCTCCATAATCCACGAGTTTCACAACCTTAAGTCATTTAGCGTTACGACATTTGACCGTGATTGCGATATCCGTGCGCCGTGGTATCATAAAGGGCAAAACACACAGGGAGCGGGCGCGGGTCGGGCGTCACCCGCCACGCGTTCTGTGTGATGTCGTCCGTATAAATACAAGAAATTCAACCCGCCGACCGCGGCTCGTTCACGCCCGCTCCCTGTGTATTTTGCCCTTAAGTGTGCGAACTATTCGCGCCGATCGAAAAATATAGTCATTTGGACTGATGCCCTGAAAGGACAAAAATTATGGCGTCCGTCCAGTTCACTTAAGTCAAATAAAATTGCAAATATCTCGTATTTTCATTAGTCTATAGCTAATTTATGAACATTTAAAACAGCTCAAAAGCGAAAAATCACCCGGCCCAGATGGTATAACCAATGAAGCTCTAAAACTAGGTGCTCCTGTACTACTCACTCACTTAACAAAACTTTTTAATGTGGTATTCGACACCGAAAATGTACCAAAACAATGGTGTATATCAGATAATATAATACTGCTCTATAAAAAAGGGAACCCGCTAGAAATAGGAAACTACAGACCGATCAGTTTGCTGCTAAGCATATATAAATTCTTTGCATCAATAATATTAAAAAGAATATCTCCAAAAATTGGTGACTCCCAACCAATTGAGCAGGCAGGCTTCCGCACAGGCTTCGGTACAACTGATCACATACACACATTAGAACAATGGAGAAGTACAAGGAGTTCAATAAACCTCTTTACTTGGGCTTCATTGACTATAGTAAAGCTTTCGACAGCATTAGTCATTTATCTATCTGGGAAGCACTCAAATTGTGTAAAGTAGAGCAAAAATATATAAACAAATTGAGAAACATATACGGAAATAGTATGAGCTCGGTAAAACTAGGGACTAGAGAAGAACCATTTAGAATAGAAAGGGGAGTCAGGCAAGGCGACCCACTATCGCCAAAACTATTTATCTAACTGTGCTAGAAAATATATTTAATAAGCTAAACTGGTCACAGAAAGGCATTAGGATAGGTGGTCGCTACCTAAGTCATCTCAAATTCGCAGATGATATTGTCTTGCTAGCTGAAACACCTAAAGAATTAGAAGATCAGATACAATCTCTCGTCCAAGTAAGTTCCAAAATAGGCTTAGAAATGAATGCGACAAAAACTAAGGTAATGACCAATAGCAACCAAACACCTATTGTTATAAATGGAAATATAATTGATTATGTTGACAATTACGTATATTTAGGTAAACAAGTATCTTTCACCAAGTCCAGTGACGAAGAAGAAATAGAAAGAAGAATAAATAGTACTTGGAAAAAATTCTGGGCACTAAAAGAAATTCTAAAAGGAAATTACAGTTCAAACCTCAAGAAAATAGTGATAAATACTTGCCTCCTTCCTTGTCTACTTTATGGTTGTCAAACCTGGGTATTCACAAACAAAGCGAAACACAGGATAAGATCAACCCAAAGAGCAATGGAAAGGAGTATGCTGAAAATAAGAAAAATACAAAAAATTTCAAGCGCCATTATTAGGAAAAAAACAAACTTAACAGACGCATTGAGTCAAGCTCTTTCACTAAAATGGCAATGGGCTGGACACATCTCACGCTATTCCGGACCATACAGACCACACAATGGACCATCAGGAAAAAGGGAGGTCGGTAGGCCAAACAAACGGTGGACTGATGAGATAATCCAAGCTGCGGGGAAAAGACTGGATGAATGTGGGCAAAGACAGAGAAAAGTGGAAGAGGTTGGGGGAGGCCTATACCCGTAAAGGGGCTCATATCTGAATTTAAAAAAAAAAAAAAACTAACCATACTAACCTAGGAAAAGGAAAATGTATAACTTACTCATCTAACAACATTTATACATTCACGTGGATATGAGAATAAAAGGCTTTTTTATTTTATTTTTATTTTATTTATAGCTAATAAATAGCAAATTATTATGTCGTCAGTTTTTCGACTACGTGGGTATCGAAGACCCGCGCATCGCGGAGTTTTGTGCGGCTACGTGCGAGCCCTCGCCGCACGCAATCCTTCGCACTTGTCTCCTGAGGAACTTCGGCGCGAGCGATCGCCACATCCATACCGAGGTGAGACCCAGTCATAATATTTTATTTATATTTTTTTATTTTTTTATATCTAATCAGAACGGCAATGCCACTTACACTAACTAGATGATTATTAACAATAAACAAGGTAATACAAACAAAAATTATAAAAGAGGAGAAGAAGAAGAATATAAGCAATCATTATTGCTTATATAAACACGGTCATTATGTCACGACTAGCTGATAACCGCGACTTCGTCCGCGTGGATTAAGGTTTTTTGGTTCCCGCGGGAACTCTTTATTTTTCCGGGATAAAAGCCTATGTCCCTCTCCAGGTCCTCAACTATACCCATGCCAAAAATCACGTCGATCCGTTGCTCCGTTGCAGCGTGATTGAAGGACAAACCAACAAACAAACACACTTTCGCATTTATAATATTAGTATGATGCGAAAGTGTGTTTGTTTGCATGGGTTGTCCTTCAATCACGCCGCAACAGAGCAACGGATCGACTTGATTTTTTGCATGGGTTTAGATGACTAAGGAGTTCCTGAGGAATAAAAAAAACTTAAACCACGCGGACGAAGTCGCGGGCATCAGCTAGTAATTATAAAGGCTGCTTTTTAATTTATTTAAGAAAATACCGAAAATTTATACTTAGCCTATGTGTTATTCCAGACTATAATCTATCTCTGTGCCAAATTTCATTCAGATCCGTTCAGCCGTTCTGGTATGATTGAGTAACAAGCATCTATCCATCCAAACTTTCGCATTTATAAAATTAAGTATAGATTCAATACATGTTTACATTCAGAGTAAAAATCAATACCCATATAACAGCCTCAATACCTACAGTGTGACGACATGTTTGCAGATGAGCCAGCTTTGCAGTCGTTGGAACATACCTGGGGGGTTTCTATGAGCTCTTATAGCAGGACAGATATTGAACTGCACTTAACTTCAAGGCTCTGACCTGGTAGGCAGACACTGCTTTTAACTCCTGCTTTAAGACCTCATAGTAACCCCCCTGAACGACTGAATCAATTGGGTATTTGACAAGAAGTCAAATTTGCAACTTTTTTTCAAAACTCAAACGAGCGCCTAGTATTGGATGTAGTACGAAATATTATACTCAACAGTGACTTCATCAAAACTCGACCCACTTTTTTATTTCAATCGAGAGAAATGGTTTTTTTTAAACATAAAGCTAACAGGGTACATGTATATTACTACGACTTTTGGGAGATGCTCTATTTAATAATCACCAGAAAATAATTTATTTGAATAGTACTGTTGTCAAATACTCACTAAGATTTGGTGTCCCTCTCGCACACATGTCACACTATGCCACATCATGTATGACCTATTTATAATATTCATGATCTATGGCAATGGCTATGTTTCATAGAGTATAAATATATTACTTCTATGCTATGTGGACATCAACTCGTAGAAGTGTACTTCTATTGGCAATGTACAAGAAACTTTGTCTGTCCGATAAAGTTTGTCTTGAGTTATTATTTAATCCCAAATATAGTTACTGGGTTCCAAATTTAGTTACTATGGTGTGACCCCAACGTCTTTTATTATTAAAAAAACAGATGAAAAAGATGGCGTGCCAGGAGATCGAGTTGACGATGAAAGTGGGCAAACACAGCGCGACCGTCGTTTGCAAGAACAAGAAAACTGCTAAGCAGCGCGCCTCGCAGGCTATATTGCAGGTATTTTACACCCTTTCAGTGCCATTGTAGGGTTCCTTTGTAATAGTTTGTGCGTCCGTGTGCTACAGTTATCTATTTTAGTTCGTCGTCGTCGTCGTCTCAACCTATAGACGTCCACTTCTGGACGAAGGTCTCCTGTATGGATCGCCACAGAGCACGGTCTTGTGCCGCTTGTTTCCAGCGGCTCCCAGCTGCACGCTTGAGATCATCCGTCCACCTAGTGGGGGGTCGTCCAACGCTGCGTTTCCCGGTGCGAGGCCGCCATTCGAGCACTTTGGGACCCCAACGCCTATCTGTTCTGCGAACTATGTGCCCCGCCCATTGCCACTTAAGCTTGGCGACTCTTCGAGCTATGTTGGTAACTCTGGTTCGCCTACGGATCTCCTCATTTCTGATTTGATCACGCAGGGATACAACGATCATAGCTCTCTCCATCGCCCGCTGAGTGACCCTGAGCCTTCTTATGAGGCCCATAGTTAGCGACCATGTTTCAGAGCCGTAAGTCATCACTGGCAACACGCACTGTTCGAAAACTTTCGTCTTCAGGCACTGAGGGATTTTGGACGAGAAGATGTCGCGGAGTTTCCCGAACGCTGCCTGCTTGGATTCGGCGGCGACTATTTTAGTTATAAAGTTGTAATTAACTCTAATTTATAGAAACACTAGATGTTGCCCGCGGCTTAGTCCGCGTGGATTAAGTTTTTTTGATTCCCGCGGGAAGTCTTTTAATTTTCCGGAATAAAAAGTAGCCTATGTTCTTCCCCGGGATACAATCTATCCCTGTACCAAATGTCATCAAAATCGGTTGAACAGGTGGACCGTGAAAGCATAGCAGACAGACAGACACACTTTCGCATTTATAATTAATTAGTATGGATGCCACTCTAACATAGGACTGAAAGTTTTTCATATTGTCGTGGGGCTTATAGGTGACCTAGGCCTGATGATTTATGTTTTATGAAAATTGTAAGATAATAGTTATCATAATCAGTTTATGAGTCTTCTTAAAAACCTGTACCTTTGTTAATGTTTTGTATTATTCGTATGTTCGCATCTCCTCAATAACTCGTACGGATTGGCAAATCAATACAAACCTGGCTTTGATTTCCCAACTTCATACATAATGACGAGTAAACCCAACTCTGGGGTGGCATTTTTTTAAATTGAAAACTTACACTTTATTTTATCCACTACAAGTTAGCCCTTGACTGCGATCTCACCTGATGGTAAGTGATGATGCAGTCTAAGATGGTAGCGGGCTAACCTGTTAGGGGTACATTAGATCTACTACAGTTAAGTCATTCATAAATTGGCATGTCCACAGGCGTTGCACCCTCACGTCAGATCATGGGGTTCCCTCCTTCGTCTTTACGGCTCCAAATCTGTAAAAAGCTGCAAAGAAAAGAAACTGGAAGAACAACAAATTACCCTACTCCAGGACAAAGCTCGTCACAACGAGCCCAACTATGCAGTTCTAGAGAAACTACGGAATGAGATGAAGAAGTTACGAGAGAGAGATGAGTCTGTTGTGCCGATAGGTACCTTATTGATCACCGAGGACCTCCCAACGCATTCGGGATCCAATTTAAACAACGTTGACCTCTAAATTTATTCATCGTTCATATTTAAAAAAAAATGTTCTGCCAGATCGAGCTTTTTTCGTTTTCGAAAATGCATTCGACGTGGTGCTCTTTCATTATAAATGTTACAAGCTCTTTCATTATAAATGTTACAAGCAATCTGATTAATTGGTCTATGTCGTTCTAGGTTAAGCAGTTTTGAAACTAGTCGGACATAAGATTTACATCTTACGGTCGGTTTGAACATTCGTTCACTGGTTCCAACCCGTTTATTGGGATTTTGTACCTCAAGAGGAAAAAAGGAACCCTTATAGGATCACTCTGTTGTCCATCTGTCTGTCTGTCTGTGTGTTAATATAATCAAACTTCTAAGTCATCGCAAGAGCTCAAAAGATACGGCAATTTATGATGATTACATGTTCATAAAAAATCTTTCTTGTTATAAACTAATATAATTTATATTGTGTATGGTGGTACGGAACCCTTTGTGTGCCAGTATAACTCGCACTTGAAGGGTTTTTATTCGTATAAGTATAGAAACAATTTCAGTGATAGCTTAATAAGGGAGACATCTATAATAATATAATATTTTATAATCTATACCTTAATATTATAAAGAGGTAAAGTTTGTGAGTTTGTGACGTTGTAGGGGATCTCTGTATCTGCTGAACCGATTTTGAAAATTCTGGTACCAATAGAAAGCTACATTATTTGTGAGTGTTGTATTCTATATATTAACCCGAAAAATTAGGGAGTTAGGGCCGTGGGAATTTCAAAAACTTATTTCACGCGGACGAAGTCAGGGGTATCTGCTAGTATTTATTTATATATTTAGTACCAAACTTAAAAACTAAACATAACAAGTATTTTATAAAATAAGATCGTAATGTATTGATTTTAACATTAAAAGAATTACTGTGATTAGTTTTTGAAAAAAAATGTTGCATGTATTGTTTATTTTCAGACTCCTATAATGTACTCGTATAAGTTTACTTATCTAGAGTCTAGAGACTAGAATACGCCTATAGCCTGTGTGGTTATATTATAGCGTACTTAATTGATAGAGCGTACTTTGAAAACATAATTAAAACGTCCATATCTTAGCAACGTAGCACATGTCTGGTGGAAAGGCACCCTAAAACAGAAATAGTCCAAATTGGGTATTTGACAACTACGAGTAGTAAAATAATTCGGGATTTGCTCGTGTAAGCTTGAAATAGTGCCGCTGCTCTTAAAAACAAAACAAGTAGCTCTTTTTGTACTATATTTTTTTTTTAAATATAATTATTTATTCACTCGTCTTCAAAATATTAATAATATGACATCCGTAATATGAAATTTCTATTTTTTGTAAATTTATGAAATGGTTTAGACATAAAAATGCATTTGTAACCTAATTGTTCTTAATAATTTACATATTAGTTGTAAGTAAATCGAATACTTATTTGCATCCTGCATGATTAAAAATGATATTTTAGTATCTTCGAGATAGTAAATGTGATTTGTATTTTTGTGTAAATGTCCACATTATGTAATATCGGGTCCACACGACGCAGACAAAAGCCCGCGCAAACTGTTTGTACAGACAAAAAAGTTTGTGCAAACGTTAGCGCAAACGTTTGTTGTATCAAAATGTTGTCGCAAACATTTTCGGTTTGCGCTTACTTTGTCCTGTAGACGCTTGTTCAAACTAGTCTGAGTAAAGGACATTGACCAAATTCGCGTAAGAATCAACATACGTTTGAAATATACAGTAATTCTTAGCCTATTTTATAACCTTTATGCCAAATATTAGAATTCAACGGACACTTCAAATTAATTAAAAAATAAATAAATGGGTATTTAATTGATTACTATACGTTTCCGTCTCTCGATTAGTAACTACGGATCAATAAATTACAGGTTAAAATAATATCCAATACAACTGCTTGAACGCTAGATCCGTAACGTAAGAAACAAGATAAAAGCAGCTTAAAGTGCTAAGTGCGTTAGTATACTGAATCTCGCAACGCCATCTATTGAAAGTACAATAATTTAATATTTCTAACGCCATCTGTGAAGTTCTCGATGAACTATGACGATACCTGCATCCTTATTAATAACGCCATCTGTAATGTTTTTGACGAACTACGGCGAATCTTGTCTTATCTATATACTGTTTACAGCTCTATTACAATTGGATAAAGATGACATTTATTTGTTCAAGCAGATTGATTGTGAAAGCTGAAATATCCTCTAAATTGGAAATATTTTTGGTAATAAGTAATTTCTTAGCAAGTGTCCGTTGTTTTAATTTGCTCTCAAGTATAAAAAGGTATTAATTTGTACCCAGTAATCAATGTTTTATGATGGTTGGTTCTTAGGCGAACTTTGTATGAGGACGGAACAATGTCCTTTAGTATTTATAAATTAGTAATAATGAATAATAAAAAATGTAACGACAAAAAGTAAAAAAATACGCAGATTTATGATAGCGTGGGTTACTGAAATTAAATCATGAAATTATAAGATTTTAAACGTTTTAACTTATATAAATCAAAGAAGTTAAGGCTGAATAGTCGAGACTCGAAGTTAAGAGCCATGAAGCTGATAAAAAAAAAATCGGTACGCAACCCTAAAAACGGGCCAATTTAAAAAGGTTTATTGAGTTTTTCTTATAATAATTATTATTATGAGTGATGTGAAAAAGTAAAATAAATTGATCAAATTTTAGGTAGGTATTTTAAATGTGAGAAAAAAATCGCGCTATACATAGCCGCCAATAAAATCTCGAAATAAGTATGGGCGTAAAAACATTTTCTTACTCGAGTTTTATTTTCATGTTTTTTTACAAAAGTATTAAAAAGCGTTGTGTGATACACGGCCGTTAGCCCGGCCGCACATGCCCACACTCGCACTGGTTCACGATACTACGCCAATGTGGCACTGACATTGGTGGACACGGTGTGTCCGCATTTGCTTACACGAATCGTACATCAGTGGACGCATCAGTGGCATTTGTCGACGGGAATCGAGTAAGATGGACGCGCTAGATTTAAGTTCAGAATCCGACAATGATAACGAGTTTTTATATAGATTATTATTAATAAGGAAAGCATCCGGAAAAAAAAATGGAAGAGCTCTTACATGTCCAAAAGGAAAACCCATGGAGAATTCAAATTAACTTCTGAGTTTCCAAATAGAATCTTTTAATTTTGTATTCATGTAATCTGGGTGTTTTACGTCGTATAAACATTTTTCGCTTCGAACAGCTTCAATTAGTTCCTGCATCTTGCAAACACTCGCGCCACTGCCACTCGAAATTAGTGTCTCGATCACCTAGCCGGCACGCGCGTACACGCGCGTACACGCTCATGTACGTGCCTGCATCGACACGTGCGAGCAAATGCGGAGTTCGGTACTGTGCCATAGGTTTTAAATACTGCCACTCGCACGCGGCTCGTGAAGACCAATGCGAGTGGGTGCATGTGCGGCGGGGCTTAAGGTTCTTACAAACTCGTGGCGTTGGTATCTTCGCACATATTACAATTTAGTAGTGTTATAATGGGATTTCATGGCAACCCCACCTTTTTTTAGGAAAATATTTAGCATAATTAATCAAGCTGGACTTACATTTATAAGTAAGTTTAGTGTCAGTAATGCATAATAATTAAGCGATACGCAAAACACGTTCACTCAAAATGATAAAAAGGATTTTGGTAGTTTATAAAAAAGTTGGATTTTAAGACATGAATTTTGATAAAGTAGTTAGTGTATGTTACTGCAGATAGCTTGGTGTTAAATACTAGTGATATACCACGATTGTAAAATAACTTTACAAATAGGTGTTAAGATATTGTGAGCAATAATGTGATAGCAACATCTTGAGTTGTAAGGGAGAAGTTCTATGCTCGCCGAGCAGAGTCGAATCGAATCGCAATAATTCTTCCACCTATATATTTACTATTAAACTGCGTCGATTGGCGGCGTGCCGAAGTATGCCGAATTTTTATACATACGGAACAATAATTAATGCGACTCGATTTTGCGGTAGTCGACTCAGGCTTTATAGTATTTTCTGTAGTGATGTATCTACAACTTACTAGTAGTAATCTGTAAGTCATTATAAGCATATCAAGTATCCTAATACTTATATAATAGGATACTTAATAGACCTACTTAGAAACACCTCGTGTGGTGATTTTAAATGGTAAGAAGCTATTTATCGACCTATATTTTTAAATATTTTACGATAAAATAATTGTGAAATTGTGATTTCATTAAACTAATTAAATGGGCTAATGTTAAATAAACAACACGTAGACGTATTTTTACACTATTTAATTTTATTTATAAATATCCCTTTATCTCCTAAAAGCGCAGTGCTATTTCAACTTATTTTTATAATTACCTATATACATTTTATTAACGTCAAATTAAAAGTTTATTACTTAATTAAAAAAAATTGTACATACGCAGGTCAAAATAACAAGGTAACACGCCGCCGCATTTTCCAGCAAATTATTGTTCTTTATTTTTAAAGTTGTTCTTAAAAAAATATTGGATGCATTAATTATATTTTACGCATGCTGCGTTATAGACGTTTCGGTTTAAGTATGTACTTACCACCCTTAACGGAAATTGGAGGTATTTTTTGGCAGAAAAAATATATGAACCAAAGACCAAAGATGTCAGTTAGACGAATCCTAACTCTATGGTATGAACAGTAAATGAACCGGTACATAATCTATAGGTGGGTGTGAAGGCTCAATTAGCCCCAGAGTTGCCACCCTGGGTACCGGCTCTCGCTTGCCGAAAGCAAGTTTGAGACTCCACCGTCGTTACTCACTGGGTAGGGTGCCTGAAAAGATAACATTTTGTCACTAAAACTAAATAAACTTTTAAAGGCATAGGCATATTCTAAAAACTTGCTCGTTTATATCTCTGGGTGTACACTATCACGTAGTTATATACTTAAGTTTGTGCCCGAGTCCTTCAGTGCACATAGGTACGTGAAGGCGTACGTTAGGCATAAACCATAAAAATTGCTTATGTACAAATTACAATAGCACTGCATTAGCCACGCAAGGTTGGCGGTCTATGTTTAAGACACAACTTGATGTGACAAAAGTCGATCACAACCTTAACACAACAAGCAGTCACCATACTACCATAGCAGTAATGCTGTTCCTGTGTCTGCACTCTGCAGCTAAATTACTCACATTGGTCGCCCCTAGCCAGCGTCGTTTGATGAAGTCTGCGGCGCGCTCCCCAATCATGATGGTCGGGGCATTAGTGTTGCCCGAAGTTACCGACGGCATTATACTGGCGTCTGCTACGCGCAGTCTGTCAATGCCTTGCACCTGGTAAAATATTGACAGATTCTCTAATAAAACTTGATATTTAGGTACTAAATACAACAACTGTCTCGTTGGTCTAGTGGTTAGCATGTTTGACTGCGGCCGACGAGGTCCCGGGTTCGAGACCCGGGTCGGCTCGGGCCATAATTATTAAGTATTGGGTTTTTCCGACTAGAAATTCTCAGTACTAGCTCGGAGTTAGAAAGTTGGCGGTGTTTCACCCTCGTGCCTCGGAGAACACGTTAAGCCGTCGGTCCCGGCTATTATCACTAACATGATAATACTTAGTCGTTAAAGCGCGCCAACCCGCATTGGAGCAGCGTGGTGGGTCTAAGCTCTAATTACCTCTCTTATGAGAGTGGAGGCCTGTGCCCAGCCGTGGGACGTTAATGGGCTGTACTAGTGCCAAGAGGAAAATAACAGAGGTTACCTAACTTACCTAAAATATACCTAGGCGCTCCCACGTACGTATTACGTTCATGTGTGCACCAAGATTATTAGATTTCGTGCTTATATCTACTACTTAGTCTATCTAGCAGTCTTTAAGACAGAGAAATGTATTAATTAGTGCTGAATATATTCAGGCGCCAGAAATGGGCTCGTGTCCAGCCAGATCAGAAATTCTTCGAAGTACCGTAGTAAAATTATTACTTAGGTACCGCTATTGCTCATAGTCTATACCTATACCAACTCCGTCAACGGCGATACCTTTGACCTTGGTACTCCTTGACTTATTGTTTGGTTTTGATGTGCATGGATAATATATCTACCTAGCAGTCGAACCAAGCGAAACAGTCTTAAAAAACCGGCCAAGTGCAAGTCGGACTCGCGCACCGAGGGTTCCGTACAAACATGTAGTAAGTTTTAAATTATTAAAAAAATACGAAAAAAACACGTTTATTGTGTGGGGACCCCCCTTAATATATATATTTTTTTAATTTTTAGTATTTGTTGTTAAAGCGGCAACGGAAATACATCATTTGTGAAAATTTCAGCTTTCTAGCTATCACGGTCTATGAGATACAGCCTGGAGACAGACAGACAGACAGACAGACAGACAGACAGACAGACAGCGGAGTCTTAGTAATAGGGTCCCGTTTTTACCCTTTGGGTACGGAACCCTAAAAATAAGTAATTGCCTATGGGATAATCATGTGTTGTACTTACTTATTTAACTTTGATATGTTATTAACGTTTATGGAATGTACACTGACCTGTAGAAAATTATCCACTACAGCGGTAGGATCGCCTCTCGGCCCCATTTTGCAGGAGCCAGCCTGATGATTCTCAGGTGCGGTCTGCATCCGTACTGCACATTCCCAGTACGCGTCACATCCAAACTTGATCTTCTCGCATCCCTTCACTGGTGTTTTGTCGAGTTTCATTCCGTATTTCTTGAGAGCTTTCGTTTCTGACAGTTTTATCGCGAACTTGATACCCTCGACTAGGGTTTTGACGTCATCCGGGTGGGTTAGGTAGCTGTAAGAAAAGTTTTACGTACTGAATAGTGATCACGTAAGTACATCTCTATTGGAAGCTGGTTTCACATTTTGTGCATGATTGAAATCATGATGAAACACTCAAAATTGCGTTAAGATCATATGCGCTATTTCAACTCATTCGAATTTTGAGATAAACTTACTTGGCATATATTTTGGGATAGGCAAACGGATCGGCGCTACCTATCTCAAGTCTGCCTCTACTCTTGGGATGCACAACGGCGGGGAACATTTGCACATTGCGGGACCCGTCTCCGAGTTTCTCCCCCACCATGCCCGTCTTTGCACAGTCTGCTAGGAAGCCTCCGAAGAAGAGTTGAATATCAGGGTTGTCTTCTGCAGGGTCCGAATACTTTGTGTTGATCATAGCTGTTACTTCGGAAATACCTGGAAATTGTACACAGCACATAAGTATAATATGTATGTTATTTTAATTTGCGTACCTACACGACACGTACCTACAAAATATCGATATGGTTGCGATGGCAACATTTTTGTCGGTGCCGTAACAAATATTTTCTAACTATTGGTTAGTTTAAGATAGTACATAAGCTAGGTGTATGATTGATTGTATATATTCCTGATTACGAATGAATAATAATTGTAAATAAACCACTAGAGTTCCAGCTTCGTCTTCAATCTTTGCAAAGGCGGGATACTGGGATACAATCATATACCTAATACGCTTAGAAAAATACGCATAACTTAAAAATACACACCAGTTCCAGACATGAGTCCATCTCTGAACAGCAAATACTCCATGGCAGTCGCCCAGTTAAGTGGTGCCGTATTGTTGTCGTTAACTTGGAAGTTCAGGAAGTGGGCCACATGATTGTGCAGGTTGCGACCCACGGCTGGCAACTTGTGAATCACTTTGACCCCCGCACGGGACAGGACTTCAGGGTCACCTATACCGCTCAGTTGAAGAATTTGGGGAGACGCTACTGCGCCGGCGCTGGAAAAAATTCTTCATATAGTAAGGGAAAAAATTAAGTGTATATTTCGTGATAAGTTTATTGTTTGGGTCTGTTTAGATGAGTATTAAAGAGTAGTTCCACCAACATACCTGATGATAATTTCATTGTTGGCAAAAATAATTTCGGTGCCGCCAAAACTGTTTCTAACTTCCACCGCGTAAGCTTGTCTGGTGGTCTGGTTGATGAGCACTTTTGTTACAGTGGCGTTTAGCATCACGTGCAAGTTGGGTCGGTTCTTCGCTGGGCGGAGGAATGCTCGGGCTACGCTAAGACGGGAGCCGTTTCGATTGGTCGTTTGAGCTATGGAGAAACCTGTGTGACGCTCGCCATTCAAGTCAACGGCTTGGTATCCTGTCAAGTAGAGAATCCATAAATTAATTGGTAATCGGTAGGTATTTCGCTAGGGTCTCTACGTTACATACCTATGCTTGAGAAAATGGCAATCCCAAAGCAAAATTGTATTTTATAGGTAGCTGTTAGAAGTTGACTTAATATTATCATCACAGATTACAGATTTTTGTATCCATTCTGGCACAGACGAAATTGGATTGCGGAAAGAATTAAAGTTCCTATCCTATCTTTCTTTTCTTTGCGGCTCGAAAATTACCAATTCGAATTTACCAATTAGAGGTATACTAGCTACACATGCAGTTGCAGAATCTTAAAAAATTAGATTCATAAGATAGATAGGTATCCATAGATTATACTGTGTCCATAGATTAGATTAATTTGAGTTTTAAATAGGGGATTTTTTAATACCTACGCACCTAATTCCTCTCCAGCTTTTACTAGACTGTAACTCAAAGGAGGGTGGTACGGGAACTGCGACACTGTCAGAGGTCCACCAGTGGCATGGTAGCCTCGGTCCATTTGCTCAATTTGCTTGTTGTCTTCCGATTTGAGGAAGTAGGGCAGCACGTCTTCGTACGCCCATCCTTCATTACCCGCTGCCGCCCAGCCGTCGTAGTCTTTACGGGATCCTCGCATGTACATCATGCCGTTCATTACTGAAGTGCCACCCAAGACCTGGGCAGAAATTAAAATGTTACCAGTAATCTTAGGGCTTGACTCAGGAAGACAATCAAATAATCTTCGTTTGATTTACGGTTGTGCTTGGACCAACTTGGCCCCTTCTTCATATGCGACGGCATCTTCTCTATCTCTACCTTTTTAGCATGACAAACGACTCATCAGAGTATTACCTATACATAGTACCGTACTTACATAATATTATGTGGTCGTTTAATTAAAGAAAAAGCGGATTCTCAATCCTGTGCCTATATCGGTAGGTATAGGAAGGTAGCTATTTACAGTGTTTCCCATTGGTCAGATTCGTGGTTAGACTAGTTTGAACAACGAAAAAATTTAAATTCCCGATGGTCAGATTCAGTAGATATCGACTGTAGTACAGTTTGGAGTTACGTTGGTTCTAAATGATATTTAATCTCGCTTTTTTCAAAGAACGCGTGCATCACAGTTTGTATTAAATACAAGATTCTTTTATAAGATTTTCCACGATATTAGGGTTACCTTTCCTCTAGGCCAGTAGCATTTTTTATCCTTTTCACCAAGACAAGCTGCCGGCTCTGGCTCCGTTTTGTATCCCCAGTCTATACTTGATCCTATGAAGTTCAGGAACATGGACGGCACCTGGGCGCCTGTAGGCTCGTCGAAACCTTAAAAAGAATGTGTACAAACTTGTATTAGTAGGTACTTAAGTAAAGTTTAGGGTATAGGGTCGTGGAAATTGTACTTTCCAGTTTCCATTCGCAGAGAGCCTCTACCTAAGCATATAATATATTGTAAACTCTACCGAAACATGTTTCCAAAAGGTCGTCTCGTCCAAGGCAAGTTCGTCCAATTTCCACGGGAACTCTTTAGTTTTCCGGAATAAAAAGTGGGCCCTTAAAGCGTAGCAGTCAGACAGACAGATAGATACATTCGCATTTATAATAAGTATTAGTATGGAAATATGTATGTGGATAGTATTGTTAAGGATTAGGGTAGGATATTATTCAGTCTTCTTTATTACCAGCTTCCAGTAGCAGAACTCTCCACTCAGGAACTTCAGACAATCGCGATGCTACGACGGAACCAGCTGAACCACCTCCGACGACTATGAAGTCGTACACTGAGTCCATGTGACGACGGTACTGTAAAGAATAAATAATAAAAGTTAAGTTAATACAAAAGACAGCTCAAGGAGAGTTTCGACGACCAATTAAGACGACGACTACGACTTACATTTTCTTTTGGAACCTTCGATAATAACTAAACTTGTATCAGAACCTTAGCATTGTGCCACGCAGCCTATTTCTGTGGTAATACCTTATGGTAGAGTTATTCGAACTAATTCATATGTAGAAGGTACCTACTTAATCTTCATAGGTAAGTAATACTTAGGTACTAAGTATTGGCAAGTCAAATTAAGCTTGCCTGAGTGAAACGGTAGCTCTCTAAATCTAGAGCTCTAGAACTCAGTTCTAGAAATACGAGCCTAGTCGGAGATTATCTACCAGTTCGATTGCGACAACGTTAACTACGATTTGTACGGAATTGTCAAGCACTTGACAGCTGGAGATTAGGCCGTGTATTCATAGAAGACAGACAGACAGACAGACAGACACACTTTCGCATATTTTATAATATTATAAGTACCTATTTATATTAGTATGGATTGTATACCTACAAACATACCTAACTACTTCTAAACATAAAAATATTAAATTCTAAACAAATGTACAAAAAAAAGTAAGAAAAAAAAATTGAGGGTTCTTAAACGACGATATGAATCAGCAAGCAATTTCTTAAATTCAAGTGCCCTACTCACAGAGTCACAAGGTTGTCACGAACATCTACTTGGTTGAGTAGGTACTAAACGTAATGAAAGTTTATTCTCGATTCTTTTATCTTCCAATTTTATTTCCGTTAGTACATTTCCTGGTAGATAATTGTATAACAATAACTGAAGATATAAATAATGTTAACGTAATAAAGCGATAGTGTGTTACTGTGATTTAAATATGTATTTTCATTCATGAGCATTTAGTAGGTACACTGTGAAAGATTGTGGCGAGAACTACTTACTTATTAGCTTTGTATCTGCGATCGACATGACTATATTTACATATATATTATGTACTAGGTACATAATTATGTAAATATACCTAGTCATTTTTATACAATCCTAGCGATCCGCCCCGGCTTCGCACGGATAGCACTAATAATCCTAATAGTCTATACTATACCCAATGTAGCCAGTGGGCAGTGGGCAGTGGGCAGGTTTAACATTTTAATATTACATTGTAAGAGTAGGTACGTCCGTCCCCGTCCTCACCACACCTGCCACATTGTTTTTGTGTAACTATACCTATTTAGTCAGCGCACGCCTCGTAAGCTCTCAGAAGAGACGATTTTTTCCGACTTCGTTGACATTGTTGCAACTTTCGTAAGGTTCTCTATTTGTTTCAAAATAAAATATAGCCTATGTTACTCGCTGATAATGTTGCTTTCTAAAAGTGAAACAATTTTTAAAATCGGTTGATTAGTTTTGAGTTTATCCATTACAAACAAACAAACAAATCTTTCCTCTTTATAATATTAGTATAGATATACCGACTTACATAATATGTAGGTAGGTATATATTGTGTAAAAATATGCGATCAAAGCTACTAGTTACTACTATAATAAACTTCTATACTATACCAATGTTCTACTAATGTTGTGCTTATGTTACTTATGTTAAGTAGACCGTTTCTACTCTGACTCGATATCATTCGAAGGCATTTCGAAGGCCATCTTGATGGCATATTTTCGGAACCTAGCCTACAGACTACAGTCTGCATTCCCGAGAGTTCTTCATAATTTTCTCAAAGGTGTGTGAATTAGACTAATATTATTATAGGTAGGTATAATTATTATACTTACCAACTTAATAACTATTGTTTGGTAGTAAAAAACAATCTCTTTCAATAATAGTCAAATTTTATGTTTTCTGAATCAACAATCTGAATTCAATTTTGTGAAATCTAACCGAAATAACTCACGATTCGTCAATTTGTTAATCGCCGTAGCGTGCTTTATTGAAGAATCACGATCGGGTAAAAAAGAGTTTAGGCCACAACATCGTAATCAGTTGATCTAGTATCCGAGCCAAAATAAACATCGCGAATTTACATAACAATCCCAATTACGGAAGAGATTCGGAACAAAAGATAAAGTTGTCTCATTGCTATGCTGTAGGCTCTGCGTACAGTATTGCTAACGTAATAGATCATCAGGGCTGCCTTAGTACTGTACCTACTTGTTTATTTTCTTCTTATTCTACCTCTGATATCTCTCCCTCAGGAGCAAAGACAATTTTATAATTAATCTATGCTCAGGAGCAATCAGGGCTACCGCGTTTAAATTCGCCGCTAGGGGCGCTAGTGTAGTGTGAGGTCCCCGAAATGTCAAATATCACTGGGCTTTTATCGCGGGTCTAATTATTTAATTAATGTTATGAATATTTAGCAATAACCGATTAATTATGGAAGATGTAAGATACGTGCCAAAGAATGCCAGTGCTCTGTGCTTTGAAAGCGTAGCTTAGAAAAATAGGTGCAAAATTAAGCGGATTCTTTCGAACAGCTAATTCATAGGTTAGTATTTCCCTGGTTCCCGTATGTTTACTATTTAAAAAAGAGTTCTTTTTTTCACAAAATTGCTTGTTTACCGAATATACAGGCATACTTCAGGACCTTACTCGCAAGTGGCGCCAACTAGTGAGCATAAAAACGGTAGGTAGCCCTCATTAACAACATAAGCTTTATAAGCCAAAATATAGGGATCTGCACTAAATAATAGTTTAATGATATTCTTGAATGGCCTAAGTGCAGAAAAGTCATACCTACAATATACCGGATACGGATTCAGTTTATGTTTAGCTCAAAATTTCAAAATCGTAAAGATTTAACAACTTTGTTATCGGACGAATTTTGAAACGGTTCAAGTCTTAAGGGAACTATTTTTTTAAATTGGTCAGTTTCAGTTATGATATGTTTTAGTAGGTACCTCGTTCATGTCAGCATACAATCTTCGAAACTCGGAAAAGAGCCCAACTAAAATAATAAAAATGTGGAATTTCATTTTCACACACAAAAGCACTTGCTATGGTTCCTTGCAAGCTTTAAGGGATAAATCCTCTTGTGTTGCTCATTATTTTGTAATACTAAATTGCCTTCAGTCCACAACCCTGATCTATTACGTATCATTTCACGAAGCAACGTTCAGTTTCCGAGGCACGTCGCAATCAACCGCTGGAGGCGAAGATTTGCGGTTGATTTTACTGAATGACTGCAGTGACCCGGTGTAATCAATGATTTAGGATATAGTACGTAACATTTATCTAATTTTGCGGTGGATGATATTAGCGTGAAATAACTTAGGTAACTTAAAGAGAATCTAGTATTAAGGATCTACTCCTAAGTTGTTTCCTAGCTTGAAATCATTTTCATAATTTAGCGTGCCAAATATTATTAGGAAACCTCGTTTAAACTAAGATAAATTTTCTTACATTGCAAACTGAAGTATTTGCCACTACTTCATCCGCGTGGATCTAGATTTTTTGTTAATCCTGTAACTAAATACTTCTTCTTAGGTCTGATGGTTTGAACTGTACCTATCTTCATACCATACGTTGAATACAATAAGTATGTCCGATGTAATACCGAGAAGAACCACCACTAAACTCGGCTTCTTAGATGATTATTACCTGTGCTCTTCCACAGGGGTCTTCCAAGTCGCACTGGCTGCGTAGGAACACTTCCAGCAGGCCCATGAAAAGCATGAAGGCACCGCCCCCACACGTCGCGGCTAGGGTCGGCCCCGGCTGCGCCATGGGACAGTCGCAAGTTATGGCCATCTGTAACGACAAATACATTTATTACAACGTAATAATAGGATATCGGTATTTAACCAGGAATTATGATGCTCTTTCATGTGAAACCTGTATCAACAAAAATATTTTTTACGTAGGTAATAAGTTCTAGATTCTACTTGACCACTGACGCATTAATTAAGGCGAAGTCTGCACACGCTGTAATCTGTCGAAGACTCGAAGGCATTAGGCATGCATAGGTAAGTGGTATAAACTATGAAGCAATTAAATTAGCAAGTGTTGCAACATACCTATATTCGTTATACGCAGTATTTCACGCATAGCAGGGAAGTGGTAAAAGCCTTTAACTATTACAGGTGACTTTAAAGCCTTTTATCTATTTCAGTGTCTCTATTATTAGTACCAACTTCTACAAAGTACTTCAACAAATTACTGAATGATTTGGGGTTATAACAATTTTTTACCTCATCATCATCATCATCACTACAGCCTATTAACGTCCCACTGCTGGGCACAGGCCTCCACTCTCATAGGAGAGCGGGAATTAGAGCTTAGACCCACCACGCTGCTCCAATGCGGGTTGGCGGGCTTTAACGACTACTATCATGTTAGTGATAATAACCGGGACCGACGGCTTAACGTGCTCTCCGAGGCACGGGGGTGAAACACCGCCAACTTCCAACTCCGGGCTGGCACTGAGAATTTCTTAATTGAAAAACCCAATACCTAACTTTTATGCCCGACCGTTAATCGAACCCAGGACCTCGTGATCCGCAGTCGACTATGCTAACCACTAGACCAACGAGGCAGTTTTACCTATTTTTTACCTAATAAGTACCTATTTTTACCTATTTTTTACCTAATTAGGTAAAACTAATTGCTTAAAGCATGAAAGTGATTTATACTTATGCAACGTTTTTAATGTGACATACAACAAAAAAACTAGTTAACCTCTGTCCTTGTGATACATATTAGAAACTATTAAAATATATGATCTGTCATCTCGAGGCGGTTTATATTCGTGTACTTTCCATATTGGCAAACTATGCCCCGGGCAAGTGGCTGAGGTAGGTAAACATCTTAGAATATGAACTCTATGTGCTAACCACAGACCATTACTACTCGGTGGTGCTAACTGAGAATGTGATTGACATCCATACTAATATTATAAATGCGAAAGTGTGTCTCTCTGTCTGTCCGTCTGTCTGTCTGTCTGTCTGTCTGCTACGCTTTCACGGCCCAACTACTCAACCGATTTTGATGAAATTTGGTACAGAGATAGGTTACATCCCGGGGAAGGACATAGGCTACATTTTATCCCGGAAAATTGAAGAGTTCCCGCGGGAATAAAAAAAATGTATCTGTTCAACCGATTTTGATGAAATTTGGTAAGGGGAGAGGTTGTACCCCGGGGAAGGACATAGGTTGCTTTTTATCCCGAAAAATTGAAGAGTTCCTACGGGAATAAAAAAAAACAATCCACGCGGACGAAGTCGCGGGTATCATCTAGTGAATAATCATTTTGGATTCTATGGAGCAATACTTATGTACCTATAATGTGAATGGATACGAAGTTGAGCTCAAAATCAAAATCTCCGGATGAAAGACATAATGTGTTTGCAAATTGCATCTTAGGTGTATGTAAAAAGGCCCTTTCAATTCGGTAGCTACTGCTGGCTACTATAAAATTCTGGGTAGGTATCCTTGAAAGAGTATTATTTCATCCGGATACTAATATTATAAATGCAAAAGTGTGTCTGTTCACGAGCTATCTTCTCAACCAATTTTAACGAGTGTGGATACCTTGTAGAATGTCTACAGATAGCTTGCAACCCAGAGACGGAAATAGGCTCATTCTGGTAGATCAAAGAGTTGCCACGGGATTTTCAAAAACCAAAATCCAAGCTGAAGATGTCACGGGAAACATCCTATTACAACTTTACCAGAACAACTGACTAGAAGTTCAAAGCAGAAAGGCATAAAAACTGTATTTTAATTTGTAAAACTACTAACTTTAAGTTTAAAAACCTGGTATAAATTGATAAAACCACGATAGGTATAGAGCAACTTGTAGAGTCAACAGTTTTGCTGAACTTCACTGGAGAGCATAATTATTATTAAGAACTAGATGATGCCCGCGACTTCGTCCGCGTGGATAAAGATTTTTAATTCTCGAGGGAACTCTTTAATTTTACGGGATAATCCGGCCTATGTACTTCCCCGGGATGTATACTATCACTGTACTAAATTGCATCAAAATCGGTTCAGTAGGTAGTTGGTCTGGGAAAGCGTAGCAGACAGACAGACAGACACACTATACGATTTATAATATTTTTATGGAAGTATGGATTAGGATAACGAGCAGATTATCCATTACCTACTCGTGTATATTTTTTCCTAATCAAAGATTCTTGGTTCTAAACCTTTTGAATCAATTCTAATGTTTTATCAGTTTTTATACCAACCTTTAAACCAGTTTAATTTCTAACGCAATGAAACTAGAGTTGTACATTTTATTGCTAACGATTATTAACATTTCATTGCTCAAACGTTATACAGTTATGATATAGATTAACCTCAAAATTCAAATCAAGCTAGGCAATTAATGTCTTTAATTTTTCTTTATTTTTTCTAGAAACCGAGCTTTTAAGCATTGCCAATCATCACACAGTGCACTAGCTTATACTATTATAATATTTTCTTCTATTTTAGTACTTAGTTTCTACTACATATCATCATACTAATATTAGTATAGATACCTAAGATCTAGGTGAGATATAAATGTGAAACTGTGTTTATCTGTCGGTATATTGGTTTGTGCTTCAATCACGCCGCAACAGAACAACAGATCAACGTAGTTTTCTGTATGGGTAGGTAGAGTTGAGGAACTGGAGAGTGACATGGCTACTTTTTATCCAATCAAATTAAGGAGTTCCAGTGGGAATTAAAATAAACTTATTCCACCAGGACGAAGTCGCGGGCATCAGCTAGTTATGCATCGTCGTCGTCGTCAACCCGTGGACTTCCACTGCTGGACATAGGTCTCCTGTAGGGTCCTCCACAAGCCACGGTCTTGCGCCGGCTGGATCCAGCGACTCTCTGCGACTCTCTTTATGTCGTCCGTCCATCGTCTGCCGACACTACGTCTTCCAGTGCGAGGTCGCCATTCCAGCATCTTGGGACAACGTCCATCGGTTCTCCGAACTATGTGCCCCGCCCATTGCCACTTCAGCTTCGCAACTCTTCGGGATATATCGGTGATTCTGGTTCTTCTACGGATCTCTTCATTTCTCATCAGGCCCATAGTCAGCGACCACGTCTCGGATCCGTAAGTCATCACTGGCAACACGCACTGTTCGAAGACTTAGGTCTTCAGACACTGAGGGATTATGGACGAGAAGACATATCGAAGCTTCCCGAACGCAGACTAGCAGCCATGCATACATAATATCACATACTAACACATAATATGGACGAGACAGAATGACTTTACGATTGATTGTAATTGGCTTATTACTGCCAATACCTAGTAGCCCTCTATCTTGAAAATTCTTCAGACACTTATAATAAACATAAATAAACGTTGTAAATAAACATTACAAAACGTAGACTATATTATAAAGTTCGGCAATTATAACTGTAGCAATAAGGTAAGTTATCCACCTCTATAATTTCGTGAGCTACATACAAAAGGCTGATAAACATATGCGTCTGAGACGCCTATTAAGATTATGAAAGTAATAAATGATTTTTTCACACTAAATCGAGTCAGATAAGGCCATAATACCTGCATATTATGTAGGTCAACCTAAGTATAATCACTTTATATTTGCACTCAAGCTTAATCGGACGATTGCTTAATCCAAGCAGATTTAAGTATACATTTTAACGAGCATTTTTGCATTTAGTACATTCGTTTTCTGTAAATAAAAATTCTTCCCAAAAAATTGACTTCCAAAGCCACTGTAAAGTAAAAAATAATTTTGATTTCTACACACTATGTTGAAGTCGGGCGAGTCTGACGCGTCAACTATGCCTTAGATCTTTGTTATACTCGCCCGTCTTCAACATAGTGTGTAGAAATCGAAATTATTTTTTACTTTACAGTGGCTTTAGAACTCGGTTTTTTGGAAAGTATTTTTATTTTTAACTTTTTAGTGTACTCTAAATTTATACAATATTAATTCACCATAAAAAATCCTAAATCACTATGTTTAAGGAGTTCTGTACCCTGCAGCATCAGGGTTGCGGAGTTGGGACTTGGGTTTAAGTATGAAGTCGTTGCTAATTGACACCTACAATATTAATTCATCATTAAAAAATCCTAAATAGCTATTTTTAAGTAGTTCTGTACCCTACAGCATCATGGTTGAGGAGTTGGGACTCAGAGTTGTATCGTATACACGTGACTTGATACTTAGGTATATGAATTCACCATCAAAATTTCCTAACTCACTAGTTTTGAGGATTTCATGTAGTACGGTACACCTACAGCATCACGATTGAACATTTGGAGTCAGAATTTTTTATGGAACCACCTCGCGAGCTTCCTCAAACCAATGAAAAAAAAATTGTTCAAATCGGTTTAGAAGTGCACCGACATATATTTAAAAAAAAACATACGCGCCGAATTGAGAACCTCCTCCTTTTTTGGAAAGGTGGCGTATAAATCAATATACGCCACCATGTGAAAACATCGCGCGAGATTTTGCTAGCAATAAGTGCTTTATTACGATACCGAGTATCGAAATTTGAAACTTACAGAAAACTGTCGTACCTATTTGTAAGTTCCATAAAATTATGGCAATTGAAAGCACAGCAAATAATGTTTACTTAAATACATGACTTTACCTTAAAATAAAGTAACTTAAAAAGTTACACTAGATACCCGGTGTACTATAGTTATAAGTATTAGTATTTTAAATTGAATTGAACCATCAGGAAACTGAAGGTGAAGATTTATAACATATTTGTTTTACGTTTACAGTTTACATATATTTCAAAATGTTATTCAATATCAAGCGATGCGGAAGTAACAGTAAGATGTAATGATATAAACAGTCCACACACATATGTATAAAATAGTTAAAAGATGCAGTCAGACCGGTACCATGCGGAAATGCAGCTATGTCCAAAACGGGTGTGTGAACCGCGATAGATTAGAGCACTACTAGTTACACTTAACCCAAAGCGTATATTTCCTATCTATTCTACACTTAAAATTATTTAACTGACTGACTGATATTAACGAACACTTCAGATCGTTGGGTCCAGAAACTTAGGATATTATTTTACTCCCATGTATAAAAGAAAGTGAAATATTAAGGAGAGTATTAAGTCTGGACCTCATCGAATTCGGCAAGCTCCAAACTTTGACTACAATGAGATGAGTGCAATCTTTATTGCCTTTCTCTTTTTAACTACTTATTCAAGTCTAAAATGCAGCAGCAAAAATACCGTAAAATAAGCCAAGTACACCACCAATCACGGTAGTAAATACTCGTAAACTAAAGCTATTTATGCGTGCTTCCGTTGTCAAAGATCCAGCGCAGTTGGCCATAAGACCAAATTAAAGCTATAATACAAGTAGCTCGCTCGACTGGCCACTCGCCACTTCTGGATTTAAAAGTGCGCTTAATAACAAAGTAGCTGGAAATGCTTACGAAAGCTGGAGCCTATTATAGGTTACATTGTTATCCATTTCTGACCATGAAAACCTGCATTTATTAAAGCAATGCCACAAAGGTACAATAATTTGTTACAAATGTTGTCGTGAGCTCTAAGATCTGGGTGTTAAAAGTAAGTTGCATTAAGCTCGTGACTCATACGGTCGTACCAGATTGTCGTGAGAGAAAAGTTGTTCTGGGCTTAACCCCTGACATTGCTGACATATCTAATTTGGTTTTCTATTTACATAGTTTGTAGTGTAATGCCAGTAAATATCTAATTTGCTTTTCCATCTCAATCGAGTAGTCTCTTATGTTATGAATACCTTTTTTTCTATCCACTACAAGTTAGCCCTTGACTGCGATCTCTTCTGATGGTAAATGATGATGCAGTCTAAAATGGTAGCGAGTTAACCTGTTAGGGGCATAACAGTTACATTAAACCCATACCCCTATTCGGTTTCTTCACGGCATCGTACCGGAACGCTAAATCGCTTGGCGGCACGTCTTTGACTAGTCACGGCCGAAACCTCCCAACAAGGCCAGACCAGGGAAAATTCTGAAATTATAAATTCCTATATTGACCTTGCTGGAGATCGAACCCGGGACCTCCGCAAGTTAAGAAAACAGTGCTCAACACTGCCCCATGGAGGTCGTCAACAATTGTTGTTGTTGTTGTTATGAGAACAATTATTATGATTTCGTATTTCATCGTTACCTATTAAATAAAACGTGGTAGTGGAAACATTCTCATCTGACGCACAGGGCCTGGAAGATTTTTAGATTAAGGTACAACGCCTTGTGGTTAGATAATTTCATGTCGGGATATTATGCAATTCGCACATACTGCAACTGGTAGGTAACGTGCTACAGTTTTATGGAAAACGTACTTATATGAACATCGTGGTACTTATAACTAATAATGATAGTACGTATAGCTTTTAAGCTATGGCAAAGACAATTTATAAATTTATAATTAATCTATGGCTATGGTAAAAACGAATAGCTCACAGCTTTTTTCTATGCAGGTACAAATTAACAAAATTGTCACAGTCATTTTATAATAATATGTATCCCATCAAAGACATAAATGTAAAATGAGAGCCAAAATCCAAAATTGTGATATGTATATAATAAATGCATTGGTTGTTGACTTCAGCGACAAAAGAAGTGAGATCTAAATGGGTGCCAAAGTTCAATGGTCAGTCCTGCAATTTATTTATAACAACATAAAATATTTTATAACAACTTAAAATATCATTTCTTCTTATAACTTAGGATAATATGTTGAAGACTAAGGCTTTGGCTTGGCTAGTTTCCATATACGAATTATTATTAAGTAGGTACCTAAAAGTACAGTTTCTACTAGCAAGCCAAATTTTCGGAAGAATAAAATAAGAACTTACAGCTTAACAACTTGCGAAGGCTATAATTCGTATATGAAAACTAGCCAAGCCAAAGCCTTAGTCTTCAACATATTATCCTAAGTTATAAGAAGAAATGATATTTTAAGTTGTTATAAAATATTTTATGTTGTTATAAATAAATTGCAGGACTGACCATTGAACTTTGGCACCCATTTAGATCTCACTTCTTTTGTCGCTGAAGTCAACAACCAATGCATATATTATATACATATCACAATTTTGGATTTTGGCTCTCATTTTACATTTATGTCTTTGATGGGATATCATTTCTTTTTGTACAGAAATTATTGAACACAATCTCAAACTCAAAACATATTTATTCAAAATAGGTACCTACAAAGTACACCTTTTGAACGTCATGCTTACAGAGCATAAGACGTGATGGTGATAACTAACTACGGTATCTTAAAACTAAAGCTACAAGGGTTCCAAACGTGCCCTGGTCTGAGAAGAGCCCGCAACAAACTTAACTGTGTTTGTTTTATTATCACCATCTCACAAATATTTGAAATTATATATACAATATAACAGTTACATAATCAGCCGCTGTAACAATTCATACCCATGCCTTGCTATCATTCAAATAATCCTTTACACTGTAATAGGACTTTTCTATTAGTTCATTGATTTATTCATCTTCATATTAAATAGGTAATCACTGTCGTTACATTATCAAGAAAGCTGCCGGTGCAACAATATCATTTCGATGGTGAGCCCACCCATGGTAACAACAGGTCTTAGCATCCTGTTTACACTCAGGTGACAATTTATGCACCTCAACGTAACGTACCCAAATTGCAAACAATGGTCATCCATGGAATATAGCGCGAAGTCGGCGAGATCGAATCCATATTATAGTATAGCAAAAGTTTTTAGTGAAACATTGAAAACAAGCACGGTAAACAGTCGATATCACTAAAACCACTATAAACAATGATTAAAAATCACAATGACTGACAACTTGAACTGACGACTTCAAATACGTTTCTTCTTCTTTTCTGTCAATGACGTTTCGTTGCACAAAATGCGTGAATACGAAGGTAAGGTTTTAATGCAACTATATTATTATTCATTATTATTTACATTAAAATAATAATTATGTGTCATTTTCAATAGTTAACAACACAAAATAACGAATTTAAACAAAGACCTGCAGTATGATTTATGTAATAGGAGTTTTTTTTTTACTTAACAACTCTTGTTTTATTTAGTTGTGGATGCACTATGCGTAGAATGTAATGCAAGTTGCCGCAGGAAGTGGACGAGGGAGTTACTACCACCGCTTAAAGCAGTATTATTTCAAAGTAACGGTTGAATGTCACGTACTTTGACGTCCTTAAAATAATGATTATAACACTACAACATGAACGTCAACAATATTAAAATAATACGGCTTTAAGCGATGGTAGTATGCCCCGTGTCAGAGTTTTGATCTATCCGTAGGTAGATCATAAAAATGACGATTTTTGGACGTTTATATCTAAATAACCATTTGAGGTGTGCTTATGAAATTTGGAGCACATACGTATCTCGCGGGTCTCAATATATGAGCCAAATTTGACATGTTTAAGTGTAATAGTTTTTGAGTTATGAGGGGGTCAAAAGTGGCTCCAAATGGTTCGTGTAATATTACACACGGTGCTGCCAGTTCTTTCTTTTTTGGACTTTGGCTGGACACGCTTCCGCGTGTCTTGATCTATTTGTAGGTCTACCTGTCTGTCTGTTTCTGTCTGTCTGTCGGGATACAAAGTAGCCTATCTGTTATACCATACAATAATTCCAGATAATAATCTATTTTTGGGCCAAATTCCATCCATTCTGCCGTTCCGGCGTGATTGAGTAACAAACATGCATCCATCCCGCATTAATAAAATTAATTAATTATTTAATTAATTATTATTAAGTAAAGTAAATAATAGGTAAAGTATGTAAGTATTCATACAAAGAAAATATCATATAAATAATATTCTATTGAAATTGGTTCAAAAAATGTTACGGTATGTTCAAACTGAAATCGTAGCTCACGTAATTTTTGGCTAATATAAAACAATACAAATTACGAATGTTATCTCAGAACCGTGCGAATCGGACCACGGGAACGAACTCAATGTTCTTTTAACACTATTATGTAGGTATTTTCGTCACCTTTTACCAGATGTGAGTTCGAGAATCATGTTCAAAATATTGGTGATTAACTATACTAGAAAGAAGAAATATAAGAAGAATACTATGGCCCCATGGACCAAAAAAAGATATCTAGCACTCACAAAAAAAGATTGTGGAATTTTTACCCCTAAAGGGTTTTAAAATAGGGCAAGTTTGTATGAAAGTCTGGCTATGGAAAAAGTATTTGGGCTTGCAGTTAAAAATTAAGGAAAAAGTATTCAGGATGTTTTGGAAATTTCACATCAAGGGATATAATATAATCTATAGCTCTGTGCCAAATTTCATCCAGATCCGTTCAGGTGTTAGAAGGCGTGATTGAGTATCAAACATCCATCCAAACTTTCGTATTTATAATATAAGTATGGATTTAAAGATTATGCTTTCTGCAGAGTTAACAGCTATGTAATTAATTTTCACTCTTTGCGACCGCATTCACTAAGGTGATTTAGACCCATTATTCGCGTAATAACTGTGGACTGCGGTCCTTGTAGATTTTACCTACTACTAATACCTAATGCTGTACTGGTAATTTGTACTGTATAGTATACTACCTAGGTGTCTGTGACGTAGCGAGTAAATTCGAATGCGGATCTTTAGATTTTTTAAAAGTTTGTGACAGGGACAATATACTAAGGACCGGACAACACAAAACTTGCGCGGAACATCCTCGTCAGAGATGAACGACGTTTTGCCCTGTCGCACTATGTGTATTCATATAAAAGTGAGACACGTGGAGTTTTTATCTACTATATTCAGGGAAGAAGTATTCCTACTCCTTTTAGAACCTAAATCTACCTGGACGTTGGCAAAAGCTACTAATTCTCTTTTATAAAAAAAAAGAAAAGTTACATCCTTTAAAATCATATTTATATTGCTTTAGCTCATTTAATTTAGACTGCAGAGCTGTAAGCTCGTTGAATTCTTTTTTTGATGCGTGAATTTTTAAGGTGAATTGCTGATGGGGTACGGGTATCATGATTGGAATAAGAGTTAAAATATTGCAAGGCCTTTCTATAACAATGTTGGAAAAGTCTCCTCGGCATAGGTTTAATGACTATGGTTGCCAAACACCTGTGGTATAGGAGTTATAATTTTACCTTAAAACTAGTTTACACCGGGCGTCCTCAACTATACCCGTGCAAAAAATCCGTTGCCCTGTTGCGGCGTGATTGAAGAACATACAAACACATTTTTGCATTTATAATATTAGTATGATATGAGTATAAGTATGAAGTAAGACTAGATGATGCCCACGACTTCGTCCACGTAGACTTTTTTGAAACCACCGTGGGGATTCTTAGTTTTTCCAGGATAAAACACTTTTAAGCCTGGAGCGATTGACACAGGCATTAGGCAGTAGCCTATTTCACTCGCTCCAGGCTTGTTGGAGGCTGCAGGTTCATACGTTTTTGTTACAATTGTTTATTACCATTTTTAGGGTTCCGTACCTCAAAAGGAAAAAACGGAAGCCTTATAGGATCACTTTGTTGTCCGTCCGTCTGTGTGTCAAGACCCTTTTTCTCAGGAATGCATGGAAGTATCAAGCTGTGAAAAAATCAAACTTCTAAGCCAAAGCAATCAAAAGATACAACCGAAAGCTGCAAATTTTAGACACTCGCAAGGGAATCAAAACCTACAGGGGGTACTCCCATGAATTCAGAATCTTGAAATTGTGTACGAAGCAACGTCTTATAGCACAGATAAAGAAAAAAATGCGAAAAGCATAAATTTTTAGTTACATCATATAATATAAATATTTTTAATAATTATAAACTTACTAATGTTATGGATTTCATTTAGCAATAAAAATACCATAACTTTTACTTATATACCTACAGGTTTGTACTGAACCCTCAGTGCCCGAGTCAGACCCGCACTTGGCCGGTTTTTAGGGTTCCGTACCAAAATGGTAAAATGGAACCCTTATGGTGCGCGACTTTCTCCGTCTGTCTGTCCGTCCGTCACACTCGATTATTTCAGTAACTACCGAAGCTATCGACATGAAATTTGGAATGGTTGTGTATATTAGTGGCCCAAAGACACTGGAATTAAAAAAAATTGGAAATTATTTTTTTTCCTATTTAAAAAGGGGGGAAAATCTGAGGGTTGAAATTTAAAAGTGAGATAACTGTGCTGTGTGGGGTATCATATGAAAGGGTTTACTTTGTACATTCTAAAACAGATTTTTAATTATTTTTAGTTATGATAGTTTTTGATTTATCGGGGAAAATGTCTAAAAAAATACCGTTCCCCCCCCCTTATCTCCGGAGTTTACCAATCGAAAAATTTGAAATAATTATGGTCAATAGAAATTTACGTATACTTTACAGGAAAACTATAGCCAATGCTCTAACTAGCATAGTTTTTTTGATATTAACAATAAACCTCTACAAACAAAGTTAGTCTTGCGGTTCATTAACAAAGGTAATTATTTATTAATAATGGTACGGAACCCTTCGTGCGCGAGTCCGACTCGCACTTGCCCGGTTTTTTAATTAGCTGATGCCCGCGACTACGTGTGCGTGGATTGAGGTTTTTTGGTTCTCGCGGGAACTCCTCAGTTTTCCGGGTTAAAAAGTAGCCTATGTGCTATTCCAGACTAAAATCTATCTCTGTGCTAAATTTCATCCAGATCCGTTCAGCCGTTCTGGCGTGATTGAGTAACAAACATCCATTTGAGGTTTTTTGGTTCCCGCAGGAACTCTTTAATTTTCCGGGATAAAAAGTAGCCTATGTGCTATTCCAGACTATAATCTATCCCTATGCCAAATTTCAGCCAGATCCGTTCAGTCGTTGGGGCGTGATTGAGTAACAAACATCCATACATCCATACATCCATCCAGACATCCATCCAAACTTTCGCATTTATAATATTTATTTGATAGTATAGTATATAGTATAGTATAGTAATTATAGTAATAATAATAGTATAGATAAATAGAAAAATGCAAATAAAAGGCTGAAGACTGAAGAGTCTTAATGCAGGCTTCAGCTTCGTTACTTTGCTACACTTTATTTCATGTAGGCCAGTTCGTAGCACAGTCAAGACTTTATATAAGGCTCGAATAAGATGATTCCAGAATCCTTTAAAACTAAAAAAATAAAACGCAGCATTTTTCATATAGTTTCAAACTTTCATACTATGCTGAAAAGTGAAACCATGCTGCCAATACCCAATTGTATGAAATTAAAAAGTTTAGAAGCTTGCTTAGTTACGCAAAATAACGTAAATTGGATATATGTTTTACATCAGTTTAGCCTATCAAACTGAAAAGAACTCAGTCGTAAGTGCCTGGTAGAGTAATAACTGACAACCCTAAGTGTTCCAAGTTCGAGTGAACGTATAAGATGCTCGTGTAATGTCAAGGAGTTGCAATCTCCCAACGCGACGTAGGTACTTTTGACATGGGTATATATTTGTTTTTGATCTCGGTTAATCCGAAACCTTTTTGTTATAGCGGGATTCCATCAGCGAGCAACACTGTGCTGCACAGTATTCAACACAAATGTTGGTCTTGGTGGACTCGCACACGCAAATATTAACAAAATATTAGGTGCGCACTTTAAAAGATGGGAGGACGATATAAGGAACTTGATTGGTGGTATGTGGACAAGGTTAGCCAAAAATAGAAATGCTTGGAAAAATTTGGAGGAGGCCTATGTCGAAGGACACGCAGAGCAAATTTATAGAGATTAATGTTATATTTTTTAAGTATCATATTTTAAGTTAAAACTGTTAGCGATGCATTAAGGCTCATTTTATTTTAAGTGCGCACTCCGTCGTGATCTTCGCGCACAACCGCGAACTCGTGGTAATATATACGTCATGAGTAGAGAGACCTTCACCCATCTAATACTGAATCAGCTTTTCTGGCGATCGTTACCAAAAATGCAGTTATCTCTTAGTCTATAACGCACATCTTCAAGCAGTGGACTCGCAACAGCGCAGTCAGTAGATTCCAAAAAACGTTCGCAAACAAATGTGCTGCTTACGATTTTGTGCGGAATCTTAGAAATAGCTCTTTCTAAAATGTCTTGTTGTTCAGCGTGGAAATTCTGGTTGTATTTCCACGCTGAACAACCAGTATCAACTAAGTACTAGTAATATTAAAGAGAAGCCGTTATTATAAAAGAAAGCTAGTAATATAAAAGAAAGATTTATATAATATTTAGTGTTACTTCATTAGATTATTATCCGGACCGGACCGAAGCGAAACCGGACATATCAATTTAAGTACACTTAGATTGAAATCCGGCTTCTTTTAAATCCTAAAATAAAACTAAGGATAGGTATGTACGTGTCTAAATTTTTTTTTATTCCACCACAAGTTAGCCTTTGACTGAAATCTCACCAAGTGCTAAGTGATGATACAGTGTAAGATGGTATCGGATAACCGTGGTTAACCTATTAAGGCTATAGAAGCGGACATCAAACTTTAAGGAGTTTATGGGTTTAAATATTATTTGATGTTAAAATGAAATATTTTTCCAATTATTAAAACAAGTTTTGATTGTAATTCAAGCACTCTTGATGATTGCAATTTGTTTCGCGCAAAGTAATTTTGCGAATTAATGAGTTATTTTACAAATAGCCTGATATGTGATCAATCTTAGTTTTGATCGGTAATTCAGCTAGTTTCTAGGACAGAGTAGAGTAAGGAGTCGTCGACAGTTACTTTAGTAAGTGAATAGGTTTTTCATATGAATGAAAGACTGAAAGTCCTTATTGGTAAAAAAGTAGGTATACCTTTCATAATCAACAATATCAGGAGCAAGCCAAATGTTTCTTTTATGTATATATTACTAGATGATACCCGCGACTTCGTCCGCGTTGATTAAGTTTTTTTGATTCCCGCGGGAACTCCTTAAATTTCTGGGATAAAAAGCCTATATCCTTCCCCGGAATGCAACCTCACATCACGCCACCTCCTATACATACACACGTACCTGTACCTACACGTACACCTATACAAACTGTACAAAATTTCATCAAAATCGGTTAAAAAGATGGCCCGTTAAAGCGGAGCAGACAGTCAGACAGACAGACGAACAGACAGGCACACTTTTGCATTTAGAATATCAGTATGGATTTAGAAAAAAGAAAACATAAATGCTGCAGGCAAAGATTACAGCTGGGAACCACCAACTGGTACCTACAAAATTACAAAAGTATAGATGACAATATTAGGTTAATTAATACCCCCTATTATAGTGTCATCCTTAATAATATACCTTATTATTATGACACTGACTTTTTCCAAGACACCAAAACGATTTCACACATGGAAAGAGCTTGTTACGTATATTGCCTATTATTAGACACTAGCTGATGCCCGCGACTTCGTCCGCGTGGTTTAAGTTTTTTTGATTCCCGCGAGAACTCCTTAAAAAATTTAATTAATAAAAATAATATTAGCCTGTGTCACACTCGGTCCTCAACTATACCCATGCCAAAAATCACGTCGATCCGTTGCTCCGTTGCAGCGTGATCGAAGGACAAACCAACAAACCAACAAACAAACACACTTTCGCATTTATAATATTAGTAAGATTAGAATTGGGTAGGTATATTAACAACTCTTCAAGTACATTTTTTTAGTGATTATTAAATAGAGCATCTCCCAAAAGTCGTAATATAGCCATTCTCCAGGTCTTATTAACTACTAGCCCGCAACTTCGTCCGCGTGAAATAAGTTTTTTAAATTCCCTCGGGAACTCCCTAATTTTTCGGGTTAATATATATTCTATGACTCACAAATAATGTGGCTTTCTATTGGTACCTGAATTTTCAAAACTGGTTCAGTAGATCCAGAGATTACCCCCTACATCGTCAAATACTCACAAACTTTACCTCTTTATAATATTAGTATTGATTTAACTACTTTTATTTCTATGCATAAAAATGACATTGATCCCTCGCGTCGTCTGGTGTAAGGATAAACAAACCAATAAACTAAACTAAGGATAAACTTCAATCAACCCATATAAATCGAAAAGTCAGCACCCAAGTAAATCAAAAGTGTTTATGTTAATAAAATAATAAATTAAAAAACTATGCATTTGAGTAATATTTTTATTAGATGTAAATATTGGATACTAGCTTATGCCCGCGACTACGTCCGCGTGGATTGAGGTTTTTTGGTTCCCGCGGGAACTCCTTAATTTTCCGGGATAAAAAGTAGCCTATGTGCTATTCCAGACTATATTCTATCTCTGTGCCAAATTTCAGCCAGATCCGTTCAGCCGTTGGCGCGTGATTGAGTAACAAACATCCATACATCCATACATCCATACATCCATCCATCCAAACTTTCGCATTTATAATATTTATATTTATTTGATTAACCAAAGTGTAGAATTTCCTATAAGCACCTCACCGACTTATTATTATAAATTGAAAAGAAATACTGCAGTCAACCCTGAACTGTGCATTTTTAATAATGGACAAATCACTTACAACGGAAGGTCAAAAATATAAATTAGAGCATTCGGTTAAAATATTTTGTTAACAATAAAACTTCCTCGTGGAACTATGACGTGGTGTGAGTTGACTGTCTAGTAGAGTGTACAATTTTGTGTTTGGTGAATATTATATTAAGTTTTAGAAATAGTTTTCAGTAATTTGTAGAGAAGTTGCCCTTTTAAGAGATTACAGTAAAAGCTCCTTATTCGCGCTTCCTTCATTCGCGTTTTCACTATTCGCGGATTAAAAACGACCCAATTCCTATATTCTCGGCTTAAGATTTCTTTATTCGCGGATCTAATCGGTACATTGGTACATACATATTAATAAAAAGGATTCTAATAGGTATCCATCCCAATATCCTTTGTAAACGCGTCGTCAAATAAACTAATAAAAAAGTAAAATACATAGACCTCATTACAACTATGCCTAAATTATGTTGCTAATGTCACTGCTGATTAGCAGTCTGAATTGAAGAAGCTTTTAAAAACTGCCAAGCAACAAAATATTACAAAATTCTTAAACCATTGCCTAAGCCTGAAGATAATAATTAATCAATATGGTCAAATTGTTTTTTTTTAATATATTTGTTTTTTTTGTCACCTAGGAACGTATCCCCTACAATCCCATATAAATTAGCATTCCATATTCACGGTTTCTGTATTCGCGGCATATATACGGAACGTATACCCCGCGAATAAAGAGCTTTTACTGTATTAGTCTTTTTAAAATTAACACAATAAGTACATTTTGTACATTAACATGTACATTTTGTATTGTACACTTAGCCAGTTGACAATAGTCATTTTTAGGGTTCCGTACCAAAATGGTAAAATGGAACCCTTATGGTTCGACTTTCTCCGTCTGTCTGTCCGTCTGTCCGTCTGTCCGTCCGTCCGTCCGTCACACTCGATTATTTCAGTAACTACCGAAGCTATCGACATGAAATTTGGAATAGTTGTGTATATTAGTGGCCCAAAGACACTGGAATTAAAAAAAATTGGAAATTATTTTTGTTCTTATTTAAAAAGGGGGGAAAATCGGAGGGTTGAAATTTAAAAGTGAGATAACTGTACTGTGTGGGGTATCATATGAAAGGGTTTACTTTGTACATTCTAAAACAGATTTTTAATTATTTTTAGTCATGATAGTTTTTGATTTATCGGGGAAAAAGTCTAAAAAAATACCGTTCCCCCCCCCCTTATCTCCGGAGTTTACCAATCGAAAAATCTGAAATAATTATGGTCAATAGGAATTTATGTATATTTTACAGGAAAACTATAGCCAATGCTCTAACTAGCATAGTTTTTTTGATATTAACAGTAAACCTCGTACTCGTCGTCAAATAAACATATTGGTTTTTGCCTGATTGTTTTGCTTCAGTACCTACTTCTTGAGTACGGAACCCTCGGTGCGCGAGTCCGACTCGCACTTGGCCGGTTTTTTCAACATTGAAATGTCTGTCAAGACTGGACTTTTGTCAAGTGCAACAATACCTGCATCGGTCATACGAGTAGTTAGATTCTTAATTTATGAAATTACTAGATGAATCCCGCGACTTCGTCCGCGTGGACCAAGTTTTTTCGATTCCCACGGGAACTTTTAAATTTTAGCCTATGTCCTTCCCCGGGATACAACCTACCCCTGTACCAAATTTCATTAAAATCGATTGAACAGATAATTTTTTTGATTCCCGCGCGAACCTTTGAATTTTCCGGGATAAAATGTAGCCTATGTCCTTCCCCGGGATACAACCTATCCCTGTACCAAATTTCATCAAAATCGGTTGAACAGATGGGCCGTGAAAGCGTAGCAGACAGACAGACACACTTTCGCATTTATAATATTAGTATGGATGGTATTTTTCTTCGAAAATAAAGAATTTCAAACCAATCAGAGGTGATTGCGATCGACACTACAGTTTAAATCCTTTTGTCGCAGTAGGGCCTGCGGATAAAAGCCACGTGCGAGCATTTTCTGGTGTACTGTCAATTATATAGATGCCGAAGAATGAGCGGCGGACTATAGGTGCATAGAACATAAGTAAGCAAGTATTTCTTATCTAGGTGTGACATCTGTGTTAATTAGGATCAATTACACACGCAACAATGGCGTGCACACACGTTTGGGTTTTGAAATAAGAGAAACAATAGATCTTTTGTAATGGAATTGTCAAGAGTTCAAGCAGACGGCTAAGTTTTTGGGAAAACACATAATAATTTTGAGATTGTATTGATCCCGCATTATTTGCTAGTTACAGTAATATATTTTTATCAAATAAGTAATACGTGATCAAATGAGGAGATCCGTAGGAGAACCAGAGTACCTAACCGACATAGCATGGGCGGGGCACATAATTTTTAGAACCGATAGGCGTTTGGTGCTTTTATGGTCGTAAGGTGCTATTATGGCGGCATCGTACGGTGGACGGACGATCTCCAGCGTGTAGCTGGGAGCCGCTGGAAACAAGCGGCACAAGACCGTCTTCTGTGGAGATCCATGCAGGAGTTCACTTCTCCGTCCAGCAGTGGACGTCTATAGGTTGAGACGACGACGATAAACAAATAAGTAATACTTGATGCCCGCGACATTGTCCGCGTGGATTTAGGTTTTTTGAGAATCCTCTGGAACCTCTTTGATTTTCTGGGATAAAAAGTATTGCCTATATTCTAGCCCTGGATGCAAACCTATCTCTGTACCAAATTTCGTCAAAATCGATTGAAAAGATGGGTCATGAAAGTGTAGCAGTTAGACAAACAGACAAACTTCCCCATTCATAATATTGTATGGATTAGGGATGAGTAGGTATATTAATTTTATTGAGACATATTGCAATTGAATTCGTAACTAAATGGGTAATAAGTACGTGAACGTACAATACACTTACTAGTATTTGAAACATATTAGCTAGATTAGATAGTACCTGCCTCATACGAATGGGTTTCGCTTGTATTTCGCAAAATCATAGTGATCAAAAGTAAGCACAAAAATATAAAACAAAATATTAAAAAAACATGCGAGCAAAAACAGGTCTTAGCTTCACTAAAACTAAGGCTATGTTTCCTTGAAAGTATTAAATTAATGCAGTATGTACCTAATATGTGTGAGAAAATGTGGCACCGTGATGCTGATCTGTTGACAAAAACTCTACATTCAGCTTGAGCTTAATAAATTACATTCAATTATCGCCCCTATATGTATAAAGAAAAGAGTGAAGGATATTCATGAGACATATGCTTAAGACACGAGCTAAAGGAAAAACCATAGAAGATATTGCAAAAATGCGTTTGAAAGGAAAATCAAATGATAGAATCTCGTTAGATTTTGTGATACTATTTCACTTCCGTCGGAACGGTATCTGTATCAACTACAAAAAATCTTTAAAATGTTACTTACGTTATCTTATAATTACAAGTTTACTTTAATTTGTGATTTTGTTTGCGAACCGGATTTCCTTTACAGTTATGAACAATGATAATTTTAAGTAAGTGAGTAAAAACACTTTATTACACACAAACAAATAACAGAACAGAGGTAACACGAATCGTGACAAAACTTATTCGGTTTATTAATGAACGGCGCGTTTTCAAAGAACAGCTCTATCCTTTTCACAATATTTCCTGCGAAAAAGGATAGGTAAAGTATAATATGTAAACCTTACAATTTAATTTGGAAACTGGAACTAAGCATTTTCAACCGACTTCAAAAAAAGGAGGAGGTTCTCAATTTGACTGTTTTTTTTTTTTTTTTATGTTTGTTACCTTAGAACTTTTGACTGGGTGGACCGATTTGGATGATTCTTTTTTTATTTGAAAGGGCATACTTCCCATGTGGTTCCATATAAATTTTATCGAAATCGGTCGAGCGGTTTTTAAAATATCAACAATAAAATAAGTACTTTGTATAGCGTGTGCTTGTTGTTGTAAAGTTGGCGCGGGAGTTTGAAGTCGGTTGTTTACAAATAATTTTTTATATTAAATTATCTAACAAACAATTTAATCAAACCAATATCAATAATTATTACCTCTGCTCTAAATAATTTATTATTATATTACCTATAACAATATAACTCACTAATAAAACTATTATCTATTTGTCATGGTCACTGAGAAAATTAGTTTACTGTAATGTTCTACTTACTTGTCTTGAATCTTTAATGCATTTTTTTTGTACATGTACTTTACCATACTTAATTATTATTATAATAAACGTTGTCAGTTTATAAAAGATAAATATAATTGGCTAGGTTATTTATTTTTCTAAACAATTCAATTCGGTTATTAATTTGTTATTCAATGAAAATTTAGGAAGCCTGTAAGCTTGTGACGGGTAGGTGTCGTAGTTTTTATAAGACCCATACAAATTGTATGTATCTACCATTACCTTAGTATGTTTCTTCGCATTATCTTGCATATAATGCACTTAATCTTACGTATGTAAATAAGGTGGTATCCACGATCGAAGCCTTCCTATAGACTAAGTTTACCACTAAAGTATTTACTATCTAAGTACTTATTAACCGATTGTACTCGTAAAAGCTTTGCACAATGCTTTAGTTTTTATAAGATAGGATTAATTACACGATTTCCCATCGTTAACACCTGTATTAATGTCTCGTTATGATTTATTATACTGTGCCATAGTTTTTTGGCTACGGTCGCAATGACAATGGGGCAAGTGATCAGAGATTTGTAATTGGGTGCGTGGGAAATGTATCTTTACTTAAGGGTGAATGTATCAGTCAATCTTTACAAATATGAGTTTTTATCATAGGAGTTGCCTACACTCTGATTGCGGGTGCAAAGGTTGTTCAGCACTTTTGCACTTCTACTAAAATCTAATAGGTAGGTACCATTAATTCATAATTGAAAAGAGGTTTCCGAGTAATTATACGGTCATTTGGTAGTTTTACCTGGAAAGTTTCTCGGGAGTTTTGAAAATTGGTGTATTTTATAGATTGTGACGTGCTCTTTCCGAATTTCCACTTTGCTATCTCGTATCTTTGCCGCTCGTGCCGCCATATTGGGAAAATGGCGCCCATTAAACTAGATTTAGCCAAGGCAATCTAATTTCGATTAAAGAACTTGTAAAACACCCACAATACAAAATTTATAAACTATTATTATACTCTATATAACTATATAACTATTACTATAGGTATATTATTTATTTTTAAACTCTGAAAGGTGAATTTAGGTTTTGGTTTGCGACTCCTGTACGATGAAACTATTGATTTTACAAAAAAAAGGTTATTACATAAATATTGTAAGAAATTTTCTCTAGTTTGATTTATTACATGACTATTTTCATCGTAAAATCAGTCGGAAAATAGTTATTGTCAAAAAACTGCTTTTGGGCGCCATTTTTCGAAAAGAGCACGTCGAAATCTATAAAATACACCAATTTTCAAAACTCCCCAGAAACTTTCCAGGTTACCCCCATTTTGAGCACCAAATTACTGGGTTACAAGTATACTCGGATAAATTTGCATTTTATAGGTACATCTGCGTCAGTTCGTCTGTCGTGTTAAGACCAGAGGTGCAATCATGTAAGGATTGCCGATCAAATCGTATAAGTTCGGCTTCAAAGTAAAATAAACCATAACAGCATTGAATTAGAGGTCAATTTCGTGTATCCATTCTCATACGTTTAGGTATGTACGATAGCCTAAAAGTATAAGAATGGATACACGAAATTGACCTCTAATTCAATGATTTATGGTTTATTTTACTTTGAAGCCGAACTTATACGATTTGATCGGCAATCCTTACATGATTGGGGGGCAGAAAACTATCATTGAAGGTGCTCTATGATGTAAAGCAGAGTGAGCAAATATGTATGGGAGTTAGTCCAAGCTTGGCGTGAAAGGATCTAACACAGACTTCAAATATGTAGAAGCGCATTAAAATTGGTCCGACGGATGTCGATTAATTAAAAGTCATTTGCAAGTGTAAATATATAACATGCCCGCCCGTTAAATATCTACACTTACAAACGCCGGTCACCATATATGTATTATCTTCGATTATGTATGATCTTGTACTTTTATAATATACAACTCAAACTGTTGCTTCCAATCAGATCAATTCATGTAACTATATTAATAAGGTCAATAGTTTCATTTCAAATAAAATATTAAGTGACAGACAACTGATATTGACTTACTTTACATTTCGTACGTACCTCTTGCGTATACACATTAAGTTAAATGTATTTAAGAAACGAAACGAATATTAAAAAGTCGATACATAATAATTTAAATAGATGTACATAATTTAAAATAAATTTTGCTAAATTGGAAATGTATATCCAGCACTTCCAAATTGAGTCTTAAATTTAATCGATCCTGAGCCGTCTCTTCTTAACATACCTAATTTGTTTTTAGAACCAATGGAGGAGTCAAAATAACACGTACTTATCATAGTACTTATCCTGGAATAAACAAATGTCAGTTTGAGTTTGGGGGTCTACTGACCGCGAGGAATCGCTTTTTACTGTTTTGGAGACGTTGCTGATGTTATAACAGATTAACCTCGATACAAGGTGTTACAATGGTAACAGAAAATTACACAATTTTACTGTCTGGGTTCATAAACGTTGGTTGAGGGGTCAGAGTGATTTTGATGTCTGTCTCCTAGTAGATACAAAATTTAATAAGTATGCGAAGTAATTTTTTCGGGATAAAAAGTATCTTTTGCATCCACTCTACAGAGTTTAAATCTGGAGGGTGCCAACTATTTCTGTTATGATGTTCTGTGAAAAGTTCTATGAAAACAGACAGGCTTACTTTCCCATTTACAATGTAAAAAATTGTAAAATTCTAATGATGAAGTTACAATATAGCTGTGCTATTCCAAGTAGGTATGAAAGCTAATAAGTATGTATGTTTAGTTGATGTGGTTTAAATACTTAGAATATCATAGGTATTTCTAATGAAACTAACAAAATGTACCCCTTCTAACAAAGGAACAAACTGAATGCCAGTCTATGATGATAGGTACAATCATTGTAATCACAATTTTTGTATGCCGTTCTACGAAAAGTTCATCACTAAAATGTTCTCAAGGGGTTTTGAATTTGAACTCTTCAAGTATTGATTTATGTAGTATTTTAAAGTGAAGATTTTTGTTTTGTGGATCACTAGATTTGTACTGCAAAGGTGAATTTAGGAAAGAAAAATTGAAAGGTGCACCATGGTTCGAGGTTAACCAGTTCTTCCTTGGACCTTAAGCGTGGATTTGGTATCACTAAAATAATTGTAGCACTTATTTCGTGTTTGCTGTGTGTTAGAACATTTAAGAAAGATCAGAATCATTAAGGACGTAGCTGGACCATAGAGAATATCATATATATAATAGCTATACCTAATAGAGTAACGTTACATAAATGATTAGGAGTCAAGTCATGAAGATTAGCCTTTTTTAATTTTATGTTTGTAGCATAATGCCGTAGCCCACTATTTAAATTGCATATAATCTAGGTGGGTATTCTGATTCTAATCAACTAACTATGAACGTTTGCCAGATTAAAATATTTTGTTACTTATATATTATAGCTTACTAGCTGATGCCCGCGACTTCGTCCGCGTGGTTTAAGTTTTTTGTTATTCCCGCGGGAACTCCTTAATTTTCCGGGATAAAAAGTAGCCTATGTCACTCTCCAGGTCCTCAACTATACCCATGCCAAAAATCACGTCAATCCGTTGCTCCGTTGCGGCGTGATTGAAGGACAAACCAACAAACCAACAAACCAAAAAACCAACAAACCAACAAACCAACAAACCAACAAACCAACAAACAAAGTGACTTTCGCATTTATAATATTAAGCTTATGTAGCCTAACTTGTGGAGTTTTGAAATAAAAAATAACTATAGGTTGAGTTTTATGCCGGTTCATTTCAGTATAATTTTCTTTCCGGCCCGGTGGTAGAGTTTTAACTTGCACATAGTTGCCTGATTTTTGCATTTAGGTGTTCTCTTTAATAACGATCCGATTAATTATTATTATGATAGAGTAAAAAGCTTCGAGTTACAACTTTATTTTAGATCAAATAAAATAAATACTATTAGCAAATATAAACAAATCATACCTTCTCGAATAAAACCACACGCACATGCAGTAAAATTCAAAGTTTAGACCAACGACGAAACTGAAAGTTACAAATTCACACACAACGTCCAAAATAGGTTCGCGTGCGATTCCCGCGCGCCTTTACCACTGACTGCGGCTCAGCGCCGGCGGTATATAGCAAATACTTCTTTATGTAATCTTATTTTTCAGAGCTGAATGAAAGATCGCTAAATTAAGCTCGGCTAGATTGACACGAGTATGATATAATGACCTGCAGGCTTAGCATGCGCACAACGAGATATCTCGCGACGAGAGAGAGAGATGTTGTCGTTGCCAGCAAATTTTTCGTGCACAAAATCCGGTATATTACGAGAAAAAATAGTCGGTATGTAAGGGTTCGTAGAGAAAAATACCACAGATACAAATATTTAGTTTATCTCTACTTTTTACGTAACGAGACAAGTCTACCGAGGCTCACATGGTTACACATATGTGTAACCATGAGCCTCGGTAGACAAATAAGATATAACGGGTGGACATAATTTTACTCGTTGTGCGCATGCTAGCTCTACTGGTATTTACTTAGCGGCGGCGTTACTAATAACCTCTATTTTAACATTCTTCGCAACTAACGATGAGCTTGCGAACTAAATTTACTTTTTTATACAACTAGGGAAAAGTAAAAAAGTAAATATATATACTTGTATTTATGTATGTACGAGATTACAAAATTCATAAATTTTGTATGCATCGAAATGTAATCAATCAATGTTTTTTATCAAATATGGGAAGGTATAAAATATAGGATTTATCAGTCTATATTGTTTAAAGATGTTTGTAGACTTATCGATTCCTTCATGACTGCAAGATTACTCATTGAGTACCTATCTTTGGTTAAATAGTTTATGTGTTTCACCGTTACAGACTTTTAATGGAAACGACATCATCGCGCGCCTAGTTGTCGAAAACAGCGCGAGTTCACATCGAGTAAATTATTATTATCTCGCAGGATCAGTGGCGGGTTTGTTCGCTAAATTCTATAAGTAAACCTACAAAAGAGTATATTCTGAGAGATATAACTTTGGTTAAATATTGAAGTTTCTTTGTTTTGCCATTACGTTCATCGTAATCCTAATTGACTATAAAAGTCATTTAAAGTTCAATGACTTTTATATCTTTATCATAAAAAGGTTACAGCACTTTAGAATATATTTTATTTTTCATCAATACGGTATGGCGATACGGCCTTATAATAACATAGTTAATCTGTAATGGAAACGACATCAACGCGCGCCAAGCTGTCGAAAAGTAATAGTGCGTGTTCACATCATCTCGCGGCGCTTGAGCGGTGGCGGGTTTGCTCGCTATATGTATGAGTATAAAATATACGAGAGAGGATACGACTACGAGAGATGAGTGTTCACATATATAATACTAGATGCTGCCTGCGACTTCGTTCGCGTGGATTTATGTATATTTTATTCCCGCGGGAATTCTTCAATTTTCCGGTATAAACCTATATCCTTTCCCGGGATGTAACCTATCTCTGTACCAAATTTCATCAAAATCGGTTGAGTAGTTGGGCCGTGAAAGCGTAGCAGACAGATAGACAGACACATTTTTGCATTTATAATATTAGTATGGATCACTTACGTTTCAATATTCAAACTGACGTGAACGCCACCATACTCGCGGCCCTATTACGCAATAATGATTGTTACAGGGTAACAGGGTGATTTTAGTAACCTCTGACTGGTTCAATTCTTTGGATATTGGCCAAATTTTATCGCTGCAAGAACACCAAATCACAACAATTGAGATCAAGTATTGACGAGTTATGCAGATTTTATTGCATGCTCACGCTATCGCGCATTCCACGTGAATATACTCTCATCTCTCATATCTATTCATCATAATTTATGTCAATCGTAGCTTATTTTATAAAAGATACAGTTCCATATTTTTTAGAGCGTTGGCTGGGTTGATTGGCTTCCTGGGCAAATATTAACAAATTTTCATTTTAAGTTTTTCAATTCAATGATTTTATTTAATTAGTATTGTGAGTTGATGAATACAATCATTTAGACAATATTTCGTTAGATCTTGTTTTTTTTTTCTAAACCGCAGGGTTATTTTAGAAAACAAAATATGTACCTTTTGCACTCACAAAGTTCATCCATTTCATGAGAATTTTGTGGCAGTTTCAGTGTTGGAAGATAAAATATAGATTATTTAGTGTGTGCATCTATACTAATATTATAAAAGCGAAAGTTTGGATGTATGGATGGATGTTTGTTACTCAATCACGCCCCTACGGCTAAACGGATCTGGATGAAATTAGGCACAGAGATAGATTATAGTCTGGAATAGCATATAGCCCTACTGGAACAAAAAACCTCAAACCACGCAGACAAAGTTGCGGGCATCAGCTAGTTTGGAATATATTATGAGAAGTGAATTTAAGTGCTTAGTAGTAAAGTTATAGGCAGTGATAGTTATGATAGGTACATTGATAAGTGCAGAGCAAACTTTCCACTGAATTGCGTCACATTGGACACATGTGGACGCACCTATGTGCCTATGTCAGTAGCGACTGCAAAAAAAATTGTCGCTCTATACTTAGTATTATAATACTAATATTTTGGTTCACTACTTGGCACTTGTTTTTGCTAGCGATTAGCATAAATTGCTTTGTTTATGTCTCGCATGGATTTAGGTTATATTGCGATAAAACGTCTTTTTTATCTTAATTTATTTGGGACTTTTGTCCGACACGGACACGCCAACATGGGGTTGGCGTGTCCGTGTCGTAACCTAAATTATTATTTAAAAAAATTTCTTAATCAAACTAAAATTAATATGCAATTAATCAGGTATTACTCATAAAACGTCTTACTCTGAGTCCTTTTCCTAGCAGTGCTAAAATTGGTGTCCTAACTTGTAATATATATATAATGCGCTTAAATTGAAACAGATTCAGTATTTTGCATTTATTTGTTGTTAATTTTTTCTATACCTACGCGCTAGCTGAAATCACTGATAATTTCACAACTCCGACATAGGGACAACCTGAAACCTGACTTTGAAAGTCGGATGCAGCTTTGAAGACCTCCGTGGCGCAGTGTGTAGCGCTGTTGCCTTAACGTGCAGAGGCCCCGGGTTCGATCCCCGGCAGGGTCAATTTGGGACTTTATAATTTCTGAATTTTCCCTGGTCTGGCCTGGTGGGAGGCTTCGGCCGTGGCTAGTTACCACCCTACCGGCAAAGACGTGCCGCCAAGCGATTAAGCGTTCCGGTACGATGCCGTGTAGAAACCGATAAGGGTTTAATATAACTGCCATGCCTCTAACAGGTTAGCCCACTACCATCTTAGACTGCATCATCACTTAACCATCAGGTGAGATCGCAGTCTAGGGCTAACTTGTAGTGGATATAAAAAAAAAGCTTGTTTTTATATGGACTTATATGGTTTATAGTTTTATATAAATAAAATTATCTTATGAATACTTGTTCATGTATAGGTCTACGTTTAAACTCTACTCTGACTAAGTATATTTTATGAACGCTTTAAAATACTTAATTTAGTTTGAAATGAATTATTTTTATTACCTACTGATGTGTGAAGTATATTAGCAATTTCAACCAATGAATTAAAAACCGGCCAAGTGCGAGTCGGACTCACGCACCGAGGTTTCCGTACAAACATGTAGTAAGATTAAAATTATTAAAAATATGTTTAATATATGATCTAACTAAAAATTTATGCTTTTCGAAATTTTTCCTTTATCTGTGCTATAAGACGTTACTTCATACCAAATTTCAAGATTCTGAGTTCACGGAAAGTACCCTGTAGGTTTTGATTCCCTTGCGAGTGTCGAAAATTTGCAGCATAAACGGCTGTATCTTTTGATTGCGTTGGCTTAGAACTTTGATTTTCCACTGCTCCAAGGGACAGTAGACCTAAGTATTTGATATGAATTTCAGCTTGATACCTCCATGCGTTCCTGAAAAGAAGGGTCTTGACAGACAGACGGACGGATAACTAAGTGATCCTATAAGGGTTCCGTTTTTTCCTGAACCCTGAACGTTGAGGTACGGAACCCTAAAAACGTATATATAATGGCGGATGAAGTTTTTTGAAATACTTCCTATAAATTAGCATAATTCATCATTTTTCCGACGCTACAACGTCTAATCCAGATTAGCGGAGTTGCGATTTATAATATACTTACTTATAGTTGGCATAGCAGTGCATATACTAACCTGTTAGGTCATCCCTACAGCCTATTAACGTCCCACTGCTGGGCACAGGCCTCCACTCTCATAGGAGAGCGGGAATTAGAGCTTAGACCCACCACGCTGCTCCAATGCGGGTTGGCGGGCTTTAACGACTATTATCATGTAAGTGATAATAACCGGGACCGACGGCTTAACGTGCTCTCCGAGGCACGGGGGTGAAACACCGCCAACTTCCAAAGTTCCAACTCCGGGCTGGCACTGAGAATTTCTTAATTGAAAAACCCAATAACCTGTTAGGTATTTATTTATTATTTATTCAGTTTTTTTTTTAATGTATAGGCTAGCGCTTGGCTGCAATCAGACTTAGATATCTTTATTGCACACACAAAATATACAATATACAGTTTAGAAGCGGAAGTAAAACTACAAAGAGATGTGCAAAGGCGGTCTTATTGCTAAAGCAATCTCTTACAGTCAACCTTTGGTGAAAGGATAAATAAACCGGAGCGCGGGATGGTGCTGCATTTAAACATAAATAAGTAATACATACACGATAAAGTACATAAATTTTAGACCAATAAATAGACATAAATATATATATCTACATATATAAATATTTATCTATAATATATACACACATGACACATGGTCATACTTACGAATCCCGAAGATAAATCTAATGAACAGATTCTGGAGACGCTCGAGCTTATTGAGTTGTTCCTCAGTTAAGTCGGGATAGGAGGAGTTAGCATAATCTAAGATTGGAAAGAGAATAGAATGGGCCAAAGAGATTTTAGTTTTGATGGGAAGAAAATATTTCCAGCGCCTCAGACAGCTAACTGACGCAAAAACTTTCCGGCTTACCTCATTTAGGTATATATCATCACAGGTATATTATGTTAAAAATATCCTGGAGAGATAAAAAAAAAATATACGCGCCGAATTGAGAACCTCCTCCCTTTTTGGAAGGCGGTTAAAAATTAGAATTACTGATATAGTGTTGCAGCGCGTTGGGAAAAAGAAGGAGATTCTTCTAACTGTAAAAAAGAGGCAACTGTAGTACCTGGGTCATACTGGGTCGTGGTCCTAAGTATGTATAAGTATACATACTACAATAATTATCCATTGCAAGATATACAAGGCAAAAGGGGCGTGGGACCGAGAAGGATATCCTGGCTGAAGAACTTACGCCAGTGGTTCAATAAAATCACCCGATCATTATTTAGAGCTGCAGTGTCGAAAGTTCAAGTTGCCAATAAGTCGCCAACCTTCGATAGAAGAGGCACCGAAAGAAGAAGAAGGTATATCATCTTTAGTAGCTACCTGTAATGTTCATTCTATCACGTCAAAATGTGGAGATATCACTCAATCAATACTGATATTACTGAGCTGAGATGCTCATATTCTTTGTTAATATGTCTATAATGATTACATAGTCAAATTAAAAAAAACGTTTTATAGTCTGTCAATTGCTAAGTAGGTACTATTGCTTATTACCTTATTTCTATGGTATCATGTAGTTTCATAATATTAAGTAAGCTGTTTTTTTTAATCAAAGATATGAATAATTAATATTGGTTGGGGAATAGAGCGGTTAGCTTTTATTAGAAAGGTACCTTTAACTAATGATATTAATATGTTACTATGCTCACTGCCTTTAACATATTGATGTACTATAATACATAATAAGTTTGTTAAGTGTTAGTCCCATGGACGAAATAAATCTATATATAGGCGAAAGGTCACTAAATCATCACGAGATCTCAGGACCTATAAAGCATACAGACTTGAAATTTAGAAGATAGGTTCCTTCTATGATGCAGACATCAGCTAAGAAACAGTTTTGAGAAAATCCATCCCAAAGGGGGTGAAATGGGGTTGGAAGTTGGGGTTGGGTTCTAAGTTCTTGAAGTTAGATACTTGAAAATTGGCATTAAGGTTATTAGTTTTAAGTAATAATAAACTTCATAAGCAATTTTACGAAATCTACCCCACAGAGGGTGAAATGAGAGTTGAAAGCTTATGAAGGTTATAAGTTTGTTAAGTCAGCATTAAAAGGATTTATTAGTCTTAAATAATTAAAACCTGCCGATGCTACATAGCTACTATAAGTAGGCCTTTTGCAGCGGGAAAATCTCATAGGAAATCAGAAATTGTACGCGGACGAATTTGCGGGCGACCACTAGTAAATTATATAACTTAGAGCACACGACTCCTGTCTATCAGCTGAAAACTCAAACGAAGTTTCGAAAGTATACTGCTTTTTGAATTGCGTTTGTGTGGACAAAAATCGGAAAACAAAGGAAAAGGTTCATTTTAGCCCTACTCTTGTACACTCTACAATGAATAGAGGAAAATACATAGATTGTATTAAAAATATAATAATTTAGAACAGTAAAGTAAATAACGAGCAAAAAAATAAAAATGTATTCCACGTTTTCGATACGTTTCCAGGATGGCGACTTTCAGCCATAGAGAATCAAAATAACGTGTTTTTCTTTTGAAAACGTCAAAAAATATGAATCCGTCATTGTTAACCACTCGTTTAGTGTTCCATAACTTGGAAAGATTACAATATAATTTTACCACTGAAATTACGACGAATCCGTAGATTTGACCAATAAAAACTGACCTAGTATTTTATTTTCCTTCATTTATGTGCTTGTACAAGACTTGGCCTACACCCCATACAAATCTGAACCGTCTTCTTTACCGCGAAATGTTTGTTTACAATCGTAATTAGCGCATACTGTGTCCAAACCCAGATACGATATTAAGTCTTGTTACATCATATATTTTATACATGAAATTTGTCTGAGATTAACTGGATATTATGTCTTGCTAGCCCTGACATTAAATAATAAAGGTAAGTACCTACTTTAATCCCACCTAAATGTTAAAACCATTAGTTAAGTGAACTTCGAGTCATTATTTCGAAAATCAGTCATCGAGTCTACTGGGAATTGATTGGGTAGGGGGTAGGTAACTATAATTGATGATTTCTCGTTACCTATCTTAATAATATAGATATAACTTTTTTGTCAATCACCACCACCACCGACGCCACCACAACCATCACCACCACAACCACCACCACCATCACCACCACAACCACCACCACCACGACCGACATCAATTTCATCTTTTTATCCCGAAGAATCAAATAGTTTCCATAGGATTTTGAAAAATCTAAATCCATGCGGACTGAGTCGGAGGCATCTAATAGGTAATATACTTTTCTTTTTTTATATGAAGTGATGCCGGTATGGCTGGCTACTATTACCTATTCCGTGGTAATCGTAGGTAATTGTATGAAAAGACCCTATGAGTCACAATAAAGTCAAATGTTGCGCGTCACGAATCACGATGCAGCAGTGGTCGAGCACGAGAAGCCCAGACGGGCGGCCCACTTCTCACGGCACGTCACTTTCCTTTTTAATTGGATTGTCGTTTGTGAACTCGCGCTCAAGCCGGGTGTTATATTATACCTTAAGAACAAGTACATAAGCATTGTATCAAAACTGAGATGATTAAGTGACCAATATTTCATTTTTGGGGTTCCGTAGTCAATAAGGGCCCTTATAGTTTCGCCATGTCCGTCCGTCCGCGGCTTAGCCTAGAGGATTTCAGTACTAGAATGCTGTAATTTGGCATGGGATACATATTAATAATTATAAGGTGGTAAAATAAAATTTTGAAAAAAAAAAACATTATTACCTACGTAATACGTGGTGGCAGGAATATTTTGGTATTTGTAATTGGGCATTTAAAAAAAAAATTATGGTTAAAAAATTACCATAGGTAATAAAATTCTACATCAATGTATAGACCTTAAAAGTTAAAATGAATCTAAGATAAATGTTTAAGTTACGTTTTAAAATTTTTCCTTCAGTCATCACGTTTCCGTAGTGTAGCGGTTATCACGTGTGCTTCACACGCACAAGGTCCCCGGTTCGATCCCGGGCGGAAACATTTCTTTATGATCTTTTTTTATGTACAGGAGAGTGCACTTATTTAGTTCCCGTGGAATTTTAATAGTATATTTTATTTCAATGACTTGTAAATTATTTTACAAGTTATCAGTTGTTTATTATCATAAGTCAATTCTGTTTTTAAAAACTAAGTACAATCGCCGAGTTTTACTGTCATTCCGAATAAATATTAGTTTCATTTGACGATTTTTCAGCACTGGTACATACTTATTAAGTTTATTATGAATAAAAAATCTTTTGACTTTGACTATTGGAAGTTAAAATAAAGTTTATCTAACGCCTTTCTTAAATCAAATGTAAATACAGTGTTAGGTAGTTTTGCAATGCTTTTTCTAGCTGGCGTTTAATAGATGTTACTGTTTGATTCTTTCATAGGTACCTTATAAAATTTAGGATTCTGCAAAATAGGTAAACAATTTGATTGAAACTAAGATAAGTAGGTACCTAGTTTTTCTCTGGTTTAAAGTCTTAAATGCCAGTAGCTGCTCAACCTTTCTCCGTTTAACCAAATCTCTACCAATTGAAATGCAAAAACAGCTACTTAGCTCATTTGTTCATTAATTTTAGCACTTGTAAAGGCAGCAGCAGATGTACAGTTTAAACAGTTGATCGTCAGGTACACGAACTACTCCAGCAGTGGTTCAACTGCTCGAACAGCATTGTCAACTGCTCAACTTATGCTATATATAAAAATTTTAATTTAAAGAAGATTGTAGTTTGACTTCGCCGGTCATGACTTTGACCGGAAAATATTACGGGTATATACCCGTGGAATTTCAAAAAAAATTCTGAAGTTTTAATTATAGACACCCACATAATTTTATATCTACAAAAGGGATAATTTTTATGAATTAAAAATAAATAGGTAATTAATAGTTTATACGTAATTGTATGAATAATGAATATAATTTAATATAAAAAATTCTTTTTAAACAACCGACTTCAAACTCCCGCGCCAACTTTACAACAAAAAGCACACGCTATACAAAGTACTTATTTTATTGTTGATATTTTAAAAACCGCTCGACCGATTTCCATAAAATGTACATGGGACTACTTGGGAAGTATGCCCTTTCAAATAAATAAAGAATCATCCAAATCAGTCCACCCAGTCAAAGTTCTGAGGTAACAAACATTAAAAAAAAAATACAGTCCAATTGAGAACCTCCTCCTTTTTTTGAAGTCGGTTGAAAATAATATAAGAACCGCAATTACTCTTGTATAGTATCAGCGGTTTAGTAAATAGGGCCTCTTTTATGATAATAATTATTATGATGAATGATGATTCATTTATTATTTTGTGAAAAAATATGAAATCACATGTTGAATTGATAGTCATAAAAAAGTTCAATGTCACCATAAGCAATTATTTATTTAACCTTGAATGTATGTATTTAGCTATAAATTACATTATTATTATTTAAATTTATAGACAAGTAACATAGACCATAATATAAGTGGCAGCAATTATCATAGTCTTGGTTTCGCAACGTGGTAATTTGCGACGCGCAATCGGGATGATACAGAAGGCGAAACTGTCTTTTTGTACGTAGATATTAGTATTTAAAGCAAGCGTTGGTAGCCCCGCCTGCGGGCCACGGGGTCGCGGGTTCGATCCCCGGACCCGAACCTCTATTTTTCGGGAGTTATGTGCGTTTTAACAAAATATATGCGTAATGCGTATGGTTCATACAGTAATGAAAAACATCGTGAGAAAACCTGCACGAGAGTTCTTCAAAATGTTCTCGAAAATAAGTGAAGTCTGCCAATCCGCACCGGGCCAGCGTGATGGACTATGGCCGAACCCTTCTCATTCTCTCAATCGAGAGGAGACTCATGCTTGGTAGTCATCCGGCAATGGGATGAAATGATGATGATGATGATTACAAGCAAACGCAAAATATTATACCTACTTCCTGCCACAGAGTACGAGGGACCCTATTATAGTTGGTATTGACCTAGTTTGAGAAGGCTTGCCTCATCAGACACTGGTCGTATCTACTCGTAACATACATTTACCAAATGTTCTAAAGCTCCCTTAGCACGAAAGTTATGTATCCATTATCCATTATAATATTATAAATGGGAACTTATGTGTTCATTCGCTTGTCTGCCTGCAAAATTTATATTATTCGGAATGGATATAGGTTGCATCCCGGAGAACATATGTTTTTTTATCTTGAAAAATTAAAGAGTTCCCTCGGGACTTTTTAAAAAACAAAAACCACGAGGACGAACTCACGGGCATCGCCCAACTAGTACTTATTTATAATATATTTTGCTATGTTTGGCTTATCTTCCTGCAACAGTGCATTTTAGACAAACAACTATAGGCACGATAGGTATCACTGAATAGTTATAACCTATTCAGTGGTAGATTTAGATCTCCTGCTGCCCTATTATGCAAAAAAATCATCAATCATCGTTACTACCTCTATTGTTGTGCTTGGCCGAATTTATGGTAGGAAGTCTTGCTGCGACAATGGATTATGGCCAATGTCGAAAAGGTCAGAGGTCATTGCGATCGTTAAACCGCGACCGTAGCAATTAACGTAATAAGGCCCCTGCGTCGTAGCACAGAATAAGTAAGAGTACAGCTTGTCGTAGCAATTTTGTACTGTAGTTAGGTTTTCTTTTCTCTCGTATCCTCTCCTTTGACTAGTAGATAAGTAGTTCATAGCACCTATTAATCTGTATAGGTATTATTGATATAATTAACTGCTTTAACCACCAATCCACTGGCTCACATTTTATTCCTAAGTACTTTTTTAATTAATTAACTACTCTTGCTTTACCTAACCAGTCGTATCTTCAAACAGTACTTACTAGTTAACAATTGAAAGAAAAAACCGCCCATGTGCGAGTCTGACTCGCGCACCGATGGTTCCGTACAAACCTGTAGGTATATGAGTAAAAGTTTTGGTATTTTTATTGCTAAATGATATCCATAGCATTAGTAAGTTTAAAATTATTAAAAATATGTTTATTATAAATGATGTAACTAAAAATTTATGCTTTTCGCAATTTTTCCTTCATCTGTGCTATAAAACGTTGCTTCGTACCAATTTTTAACCGACTTCCAAAAAAGGAGGAGGTTCTCAATTCGGCGCGTATCTTTTCAAGATTCTAGTTCACGGGAAGTACCCTGTATGCTTTGATTTCCTTGCGAGTGTCGAAAATTTGCAACATAAACGGTTGTATCTTTTGATTGCGTTGGCTTAGAAGTTTGATTTTATCACAGCTCCAAGGGACAGAAGACCTGAGTATTTGATATGAATTTCAGCTTGATACCTCCTTGCGCTCCTGAGAAGAAGGGTCTTAACTGACAAACAGACGGACAACAAAGTGATCCTATAAGGGATCCGTTTTTTCCTTTTGAGGTACGGAACCCTAAAAAAACAGGCCTTGGTTAATAAATAAGTAACCAACAGGAAAATCATTTTATTAAATGAGGAAAATTCTTACCAAAAAAATAGCAAAGAGGGTTACACAGTTCACATAAGCACAGAATATAATATTATAATTACGTAACCTCATTGTAGTCTCATAAGGCCGAGTCCATACTATAATATAATAAATGCGAAAGTGTGTCTGTCTGTCTGTCTGCTACGCTTTCACGGCCCATCTCTTCAACCGATTTTGATGAAATTTGGTACAGGGATACGTGGTATCCCGGGGAAGGACATAGGCTACTTTTTATCCCGGAAAATTCAAAGGTTCCCGCGGGAATCAAAAAAATTATCTGTTCAACCGATTTTAATGAAATTTGGTACAGGGGTAGGTTGTATCCCGGGAAGGACATAGGCTACTTTTTATCCCGGAAAATTCAAGAGTTCCCGCGGGAATAGAAAAAACTTGGTCCACGCGGACGAAGTCGCGGGAATCATCTAGTTTATCATAACTCGGATATCGGATGAATGTTGCGTCCCGACTCCGAAAGAAATTGTAATGTTGTGTTGTGTAAGGTAGTATAACCCCGGTACAGTCGACATATTTTATGCTGGCCATTGACGACCAGTCGATTGACGTATGTCACGATATAAATCTAAAATTTCATCGTAAGTGTGAACTCTGTAACTAAGCCAATACTTGCGCCATGCCAACGCACGGATTTTTCTTGCCCACTATATAATCCATAGACTAAGGCCATTTGGCGTCATGGCTCTTTGACCGTGAGTGCCAAGTCCACGTCCGAGTGCCCTAACATCAAAATGCGCGTAGTTGTAGGGGGCCTCGTAGATTAAGAATAAAAATTTGTCATCTGGACTGATTGAGTCCGTGAGTGGGCGTGGGTGGGCTTTTTGGCGTCAGCCCCTTGGCTTATGTAAAATAACTTATCGTCAATGGTGAGTATACAAGATAGGTGTTGACGACAGTAATGGAGGGTGGCAATTCCTTCAAGTCCTTCCTATATCCAAATATAGTTTCTTCATTTCCTCCTTATACGTTTTCACCCTTCCGGTGCCGGTCGCAATAATAGGTAAGCGTTACGGTGCGATGAGGCTTTAATATAACGGAAATACCCCTAACTGGTTAGCCCGCTACCATCTTAGACAGCATCATCACTTACCACCAGGAGAGATGGCAGTCAAGGGCTAACTTGTAGTGGAATAAAAATATGCCCAAGTATACCTAGATATGCATACTTGAACAGTAAATAGATTAAATCTATAGAACGTATACCTAGCTACCTCGAGTTTGTTTGACAAGTAGGTACATTTTTTATTATCCTCTTTAGAAGTATTATTATCTGAATAAATCTTGTGACATTTAAGTAAACAGGTACTTATTAATAAAAGTAGGTACGTAAGAGTGGTAGGAAGTATTAATATTTGCGACAAAGTCGTGTTCAGACAGAAATGTTAAGGGAATAAATAATAATAACAATGCTGAATATGGTAACCTTTAATGTAAACTGTAATTTAAAACACAAAAAATTAAACTTCTCTTATATGGTCATAAAAATATATGTTCAGAATTTAAATAACTCCCGACACACGCAATAGAATTCTAAACCTAGAAAAAAGCTCACTAACTTCAAACGGCTGAACACATTTTCTTGAATCATAGCTGTTAAGAAAACTCTTGATTAAGTCATCTTTGAAACAAAATAAACTAAATCTAAATCAGTTCATCCGTTTGGGAGCTAAGTACGATGCCACAGACAGAAACACAGATATACTAGATGATAGGCAAGGCCACCGTCTTCGTCCGCGTGGATTAGCAAAAGTAGACTATGGTAAGGTAGCTTGTATCCCAGGGAAGGATCCGCGGTAGGTATACTACTACCTCAGCGCTAAATTTTTATCAAAGTCGAAAAGATGAGCCGGTAAAGCGTAGCAGTCAGACAGACAGATAGAGAGACCGACAGACGGACATACTTTTGCATTTATAATAATAATTTTAGTAGGTACGGAGTATGGATACACACGTTCAGTTAACTTATAACCCCGCTGTTTGCGTCATTGCGCCAAAATACTGACTAAACTAGCAATATTGACTGACACTTGTCAGACTAATTTTCAACTTTTGGCGACCTTGGGATATTATGACGTGTGTAGGTATATTTTGTGCGATACCTTGTATAACGATTATATAAGATATAAGAGTTATAACGATAAATTGTACATATTAAACGTGTATTCGTGTACATATTAAACATATTAAAGTTATTTCAATAAGACATCTCCAACAGAATTAGCTTCGATTACAACTCGTAAGTGGTGTAGCGGAAAATCAATCATCAATCATCAAATATCAATCAATCATCAAATAATCAAATATAAATATTATAAATGCGAAAGTTTGGATGGATGTCTGGATGGATGTATGGATGTATGGATGTTTGTTACTCAATCACGCGCCAACGGCTGAACGGATTTGGCTGAAATTTGGCACAGGGATAGATTATAGTCTGGAATAGCACATAGGCTTTTTATCCCGGAAAATTAAGGAGTTCCCGCGGGAACCAAAATACCTCAAATGGATGTTTGTTACTCAATCACGCCAGAACAGCTGAACGGATCTGGATGAAATTTGGCACAGCGATAGATTATAGTCTGGAATAGCACATAGGCTACTTTTTATCCCGGAAAATTGAAGAGTTCCAGCGGGAATCAAACAAATGTATCTGTTCAACTGATTTTGATAAAATTTGGTACAGGGATAGGTTGTATCCCGGGGAAGGACGTAGGCGTACGGAAAATTAAGGAGTTCCCGCGGGAACCAAAAAACCTCAAACCACGCGGACGTAGTCGCGGGCATCAGCTAGTATATTATAATAACAATAAGTTACAAATGGAATACTATGGAAGCAACATGATACCAATTTCGATTCGATCAGATCTGTGGAAGTTGATTACATTGACAGCTGATGATCAAACGGCTGAACCGATTCTCCTGAATCAATAGCTCAAAGAGCTTTAAGAGAACACTCCATCAAGTCACACCCCTCTTTTTGCGTCGGGGGCTAAACTTAATATCATAAAAGCTGAAATTTTGCACAGAGGTTCCCTTTATTATGTAAAGAAGGATTTTCGAAATCCCATGGAAGCGGAGACGCAGGCGATCGCTAATTATATCGATAGCTCTATGGAAAGACATATTCACGGGAAACGGCTAGTACATAATTATATCCATCATGCATCCGCTGTCGCAAGCGCGACGCACAAAACGATGCGCGGTCAACCTTACTAAAACCTAATTTTCAATAATACCTACACTACACTCGATACGCTAACTTAGCTTTACCCACCCAACCAACAGCACCACGTTACATACATTTGAGACAGTTGAGAAACAAGGTCACAGGATTTTCTGCGTCTGGAAACACACTAGAAACACGATGGCACCTCACATAAGCATAATAATATACCTAAGGCATGTCTGTGGCGTGTCGTTGAAAGATATATATAAGTAATTCTGTTAGGTCACCATCGCCGGTTCACTGCTTCACCCATATTCACATAAAACCTCATTCATAATGAAGTTTAGGTTTCGGCCATAGCCTACCACGCTGGTCAAGTGCAGAATGACAGATTTCACACACCTTTGAGAACTTCATAAGATCTCTCAAGCTTACAAGTTTCGTCGCAAAGTTTTCCTTCTCCATTAAAGCAAGTTGAATATTCAATCGCTTAAAACATAACCCCGGACCCCTGAACAGAAGTCGATCATCGCTTCACACTGGGCTATCGGATAAACGGATAGGTACCTATATAGGTACTTGTGGCTTGCTACAATTTTTCCGGCAAATAATCCTTGCTAGCGACAATAATCGTCGGATTTCAAGACACTCTAAAACAAAGGACACAAAATTCTTAGTATCACCGCGGTCATTTATCCGGCCGCACGTATTATACGTAAAAGTTTATATATAACTAACGTACATAAACGTACGTAACATTACGTATAATCTATATCAAATTAGGTGGTTCGGAAATTAGATTCAGTTTGCTATTAAAAGTAAATTATAAAATCATTTTCGTTATAATTTGTAGAGAAGCGTGCGGGTAAAATCGTCTTCGGATTTGTTCTTCAAAAAATATTTTTATAACATTTAAAGTCTATTCTCTAAGATCTATTTACATTTTCAAGCGTTTACCTAAGCAGGGACTAGAGAGGTGAGTCTTTATTTCTTATCAAAATCAAGGTTAATTAATTGTATTAGCTTAAAAACTTTAAAAAAAAATCTAGCTCTTCCTTTTAAATTTAGAGGCTGCAGGTGTTCTTTGCTATTATTTTACTACAAGTAGACTGCTATCTCAGCTGGTGGTAAGTGATGATGCAGTGGTGAAAGTGGGCTAACTTGGTTGGGGCATGGCAGTTATATGGAACCCATATACAACAGAATGGGTAACAGTACGCACATACCCCTAATTCGTTTCTATACACGGCATCATTAAGGCATCTGCCAGTTACTAGCAACAGCTGAAGTCTTCCAATACACCAGGCCAATTTAGAAATTATAAACTCCCACATTGCCCCTTGCCAGAGATCGAACTTGGGTCCTCACACTTATAAGACCACAACGACCACTGAACCAGTGCGGGGAAGTGATCAATTTCTAACGAAGTAACGAAAGTTTCTATAGAAAAACGAGTGCAGTTTGTTAGATTTTTCAAAAACTTTTGAATGGTTTTCTTTTCAAATATTTTTCCTCGCACACCGCTTTCAAATAACAGCTTTATATACTACAATCATTGATGTAGAATTTTAGTATGACTAAAATACAAGGTTAGGTACTTATAAAATCTATACGTATCAGGATTTTATTTTATCAGGATTTACGTATCAGGATTTTGAAAATACCCGTGGAAACTCATTTCCGGGAATGCCACATAAGTCTAGTCCTACCCCGGTAAGCGACCTGTCGTCCCAAACGTCAAAATAGGTTTAACAGATGGACCGTGAAAGCGTGTATGGCCGTTCTGTTAAAATAATAATTGCGACGCTATACTCTGCCTTTTATATCAAAACTAGCTGATGCCGGCAACTTCGTCTGCGTGGTTTTAGTTAAGAAAGAAACTAATTAATTTTCCCTGATAAAAAGTAGCCTATGTCACTCTCCAGGTCCTCAATTGTGATTTACCCATGTTAAAATTCACGTCGATACGTTGTTCCGTTGCAGCGTGATTGAAGGAAAAACCAACAAACAAACCCACTTTCGCATCTATAATATTAGTATGATGATATAACGATCAAAGATCAAATCTCTAGATAATTTTTGCAAAGCAGACGCAGGTCTCTAGTACCATTATTTATATATATATACTAGATGATACCCGTGACTTCGTCCACGTGGATTGTTTTTTTATTCCCGCGGGAACTCTTCAATTTTCCGGGATAAAATGTAGCCTATGTCCTTCCCCGGGATGTAACCTATCTATGTACCAAATTTTATCAAAATCGGTTGAGTAGTTGGGCCATGAAAGCGTAGCAGACAGACAGACAGACAGACAGACAGACAGACAGACGGACAGACAGACAGACGGACAGACAGACAGACACACTTTCGCATTTATAATATTAGTATGGAAGTATGGATAAAAATGAATCCCTATTTCCTTGGTCACGGAATCACGCGTGAACGGCTGGACCAATTTCGCTAATTCTTTTTTTGTTGTATAGGTGAGGACCTGGAGAGTGACATAGGGTACTTTTTATCCCGGAAAATTAAGGTGTTCCCGCGGGAATAACAAAAAACTTAAACCACGCGGACGAAGTCGCGGGCATCAGCTAGTATTCTATAGAAAATTCACATCGTATTGTAATAATTTTATTGCAGTGTACCTTCTGTCTGCACATTATTATGAAACTATGTCGCTATTCTATTTAATTGATAATTACAGATTACAGAGTAGGTAGGTAATAGGTATAATTTTTTTACTGTAACAGGATGTCTTTCATATAAGATATTGTAATTTTCTGTACCTCTAGAGGCTTAGTGGTAAAGTTGCAATGATAACGTACCATCTGTGTGGGTACTTATACAAGTAAGGTAGGTTCGCAACCCTTGTGATGCGACTTTGTCCGTCCGGTCACATTTTGCATATTTTAGTAAGTAGGTACAGAACCCTTGGGGGGTGAGTCCGACTTGCACTTGGCCGGCTTTTTTTAATGCCAAAGTTTGGAAGGATGCTTGTTATTCAATCACGCCAGAAAGGCTAAACGGATCCTGAATGTTTGGTAAAGAGACAGATTATAGTCTGGAATAACATATTCCTGCTACTACTTACATGCTTATATACCTAGGCTACTTTTTATCCCGAAAACCTCAATACTCGCGGACGAAGTCGCGGGAATCAGTTAGTCATTTATAAAAGGGCGATCATTTTAGGAACCGTCCTCGTGGAAAGTTCGCGTCAGAGGGGCAAGTGGCAACACTGTTTGTCCTGTCGCCCCGTGTGCGCCTTCCAATAAGAGTGAATGACACGGACTTTTTGCCGGCCAGACAAAAATTTGTCCGTAGTGTGTTTCCATCTTATATCATTATGGGATACCATCTTATATCATTATGTTATTTTTGTTTCAGATTCATAATGATTGGTAGAGTTCAACCATTTCTGTTTGAGAAGGAGTATGAGAAAAACCCGGAAATTCAGCGCGAGGACATCCAGAAATTAAAAGAATGGCTAAAGACTCAACCACATCTGCCTGGAGAATTTTTAACCGGTAAAATAGCATTTACTTTTCGAAATTAATGATATAGCTCGATAGGATTTACCATCACTCCCGAGTCAAATTCACTCGCTCAGTTTAATCACACACTCACTTAAGTAGTCACTTACACTTAATTTCGATTTGTATTGGCAAGTGGCAGCCTGGCAACGAAACAAAACTAGAGCGTTACAGTGGTTCGAGGCCCATTACAAATTGCAATTTGCAAACCACAGACTCACCGACTACACCTACCTAGTAGGTACCTCCTAACCTAGTATAGAACATCTTCGTATTTAAACCTCCACGCTGCATTGATGTATAATTTTAGTGTTGTAGGTCCATATAGTAGGTAATTTGTGCTAGAATGATTGAGAAACCTTCTATTAATTTTTTTTAAATCTTGGTTTTAGTTTAATGAATCGCTTTATTAAATAAAAAATAACAGTGAAGCGTACATACCTACTGTAAATGACCGGAAGTTATTAAATAAATTGGTCTCAAGCTGAAATTATACTTACGTACGAGTATCTTAATTATTTATTAATACCAACCATGTTAAAATATTCGCTGAATAATATAGTAGAAGTACTTATTATTAAATAGCATAAAATAAAAACACATAGTTTTATGGTAAATTTAGTCAAGTGTCCGTTCGAACACACTTATCCTTAGTCATGCTAGGAGCTCAAAACTTGGAAGTCATCATTGTCAAAAATAATCTAAGAAACTTCATAATAATGGTCCAAGAGCCGGATATACAATAATGACCTTCACCGATCTATTTACCAGATGAAACCTACTTTTTATTTTTATTTAATAATAGATAAATACGCCTAAAATAGGTTGCCTATCAAAATCCGGTCCAGACTATTTTTAAATTAATTAATTTTAGTTAAATTTTTTTGATAAATTGCCTCGTTGGTCTAGTGGTTAGCATAGTCGACTGCGGATCACGAGGTCCTGGGTTCGATTCCCGGTCGGGCATAAAAAGTTAGGTATTGGGTTTTTCAATTAAGAAATTCTCAGTGCCAGCCCGGAGTTGGAAGTTGGCGGTGTTTCACCCCCGTGCCTCGGAGAGCACGTTAAGCCGTCGGTCCCGGTTATTATCACTAACATGATAATAGTCGTTAAAGCCCGCCAACCCGCATTGGAGCAGCGTGGTGGGTCTAAGCTCTAATTCCCGCTCTCCTATGAGAGTGGAGGCCTGTGCCCAGCAGTGGGACGTTAATAGGCTGTAGTGATGATGATGAAAAAAAAAAATTTAAATTAATTAATTTATAATGTATTACCAAAAGTGGTAAGTAAGTCATTTTAGATTCAAATTGTTTGAGATTGATAATATGGAGGCCGATGGATCGCCCATTGTAATTATTATCAATGAGAAATGAGAAAATCAATTAAGGTCAAAAGAGGACACAAATCCGAATAAATAACAAATCGATTTTCGAGTAGGTATATTGTGTGGCGGTGCATCGACCTTTGGTGCAGCGCACACTTGTAGAGCCGAGATCCTGAATCTTGTTAGCAAACTTAAATATTCTATTGTCAAGGATGTTTAACACTTAAATTATTTTAATTTAAGCATAGATTACTCACGTGTTGACATTGGAAATTACCTGAGATCTGTTTATTAGCGATCTGTGAACTTATATAAGTAGCAGGTCTGTACTGAGCAATTATTGTCGAGGTTACTTTTATCTTACGTAATCTTACCGTAAAGTAAGTCCGTATATTCTTACGTAGGTATCTTACACGTGAGAATATACGGACTTACTTTTGTCAACGATGTATTAATTATAACATAATAAATTATGATACATACATTGTGGTATACTTACCACAATATGTCAAAGTTCATCCTAGCTTAGTTGGTATTAAAAAGTCTCGACTCCACCATCTAAACACGGCCCAAAACGCCTTCAAGATAGAAGGTCATCATAGTTTTATATCATTGAAAAATATAGGGCAAGGGGCTGGCATACATTAAATGCATAGCTACAGATACATTAAATACGTTAACAAACAACACATTTAATAAAGCTGGCGCCCAACATCTTGAAGATTTCACAATATCAAGTTTAATATTCATTATACCTAATTACGAAATTATATTTGTCACTTTAATGCCTTTTAAAATTATCATACTTAAGAACTACCTACCCATCAACATGCAGGGGGCATACTACCATTCACTTAAGCCGTATTATGTTGACGTTCGTGTTTTACAATTATAATCGTTATTTTCGGACATATCTAGGTACATGTAAAATAATCATAAAACTGAAATTTTGTACACAAATAATATACTTAACCCTTTATGGCGCAAGGTCATTATTTTTGTTAGTTTTACGGTCACTAAGTAGCAAATAGGGTACCAATAATGGAAAAAATAATAAAAAAAATTATTACAAAAAAAGTACTTAGTTATTATTTAAAAAAATATATCTGTTGCAGAAATGCAACATTGCATCAATAATGCTAAACAATGTTAAAAAATTTAGTTAATATGAAAGTTTTTAAAACAGTTGTTTTGCTTATTATAGTACAAACTAACCCCACATTTTTCGCAAGCAGTTTGTGTATACCCTTTACAGCCTGGAAATTTGCACCTCATTCTATTATCTATACATATCATATACGTACCAAAGCAGCATTATCAGTCTCCAATTCAAACAATCTCCCATATGTGTAATTATAGAATTTTGTTATACCAAAAATTATCGCTAGTGCTTCTTGTCCAAAGCTGTATATTTTTTTTCAGACTCATTAAATTTCTTACTAGCAAATGCAATAGGCCTCACAATGTTATCTAACCCTCTGTTTGATATTATGGCCCCAACCCCATATGCGGATGCATCACATGTCAAAATCAATGGCAAATCTGGATCATAATGTGATAAGTTTTGAGCAGAAGCTAATTCCCTTTTTACTAACTCAAATGCCTCTTGGCACTCATCAGTCCAGACAAAATTCCCCTTTTTAGTACTTTCATACAATGGGTTTAATTTGGTGGCTAGATGTTTTAAAAATCTACCATAGTAATTTATCTTTCCTAGAAATGATCTTAGCATGGTGAGGTTTTCTGGAGGTGGTATTTTTAATATTGGTTCTATGTTTTCCTTTATGATTTTAATACCTTCTTTGTTAATTCTATATCCAAAAACATCAATACTTTTTCGGAAAAATTTACATTTCTCGACTTTAAGTTTAAATTCACATTCTTTTAATCTTGACAGAACACTTTCTAAAGTGTGTATCATTTCATTGTGTGTTTTGCCACACATGTATATATTATCTATGAATACTATTACATTTGGGATATTTGAAAGTTTTTGTGACATTAGTCTCTGAAAAGAGCCCGGTCCCGTACTTACACCATAAGGCAAAAATTTATATTTAAAGGTTCCAATTTCAGTAACAATAACAGTTAGTTCTTGGGACGCTTCATCAAGGGGTGCTTGTAAGTAAGCCTCTTTTAAGTCTAATTCACAAAAAAATTCAGCACCTCTTAACTTATTGAATATATCCTCAACATGAGGTAAAGGAAATCGATCCACCTGTAATTGTGGGTTAAGGGTCACTTTGTAGTCACCACACAAACGAACAGAACCATCTGGTTTTAGTATGGGTACTACTGGTGTACCCCAGTCACTGTATTTCACAGGTTCAATACGCCCATTTACTAACAATCTTTTAATTTCAAGATTAATTTTATCTTTAAGTGCGAATGGAACCTGTCTAACAGGTAAACGTTTGGGTTGTGAATTTTCTTTTAATTTTAAATTTATAAATTCACCCTTAACATTTCCCCACCCTGGGCTAAAAACATCAGAGAACTTTTCTTTTATTACTTTTACAGGATCATAAATTTTGTTAGAGTTTAATTGTAATGGCCACATGCCAAAAATATTAAGAACATCTCGCCCTAAAAGTCTGGGTTTATTGTTTTCAACCACAAATAAATTTACATTTTTTTTATTATTATTTAAAACCATTTCAACATTTTTAATTATTCCAAGGGGTTGGGTTATAGTTTGATCATAATTTTTAAATTGAATGTTGGTATTTTGAATTTTTCTAGTCAGATTTAACATTTTTATATCTTTAATCAAAATAGTTGTTGCTTCAGAACCTGTATCCAATTCAAAATCAAAGTTCAATCCATTTACACTACCATTTACCAAACAAGGAGGTATTTTATTTGTGGTTGAATTACAACTATAAACATTGTAATGGTCATCATTATCAGGGAATAAGTCTTTAATTGATTGCTCTATGTTCTCATTATCTTCAATTTCTTTAAGTGAGTCACACTCTAATAAGTTAATGTTACGATTTTTTACACACATCCGGAAAATGTGCCCACGCATTCCACATTCAGAGCAGAATTTATTCTTAAGTGTACATTCACTTTTAAGGTGATTATTTTTTCCACAACAAAAGCACTTGGTTGACTTACCCGCTGGCATGGTTCTGGAGGATTCACTCTTTTTCTTAGAAAAAGATTTCTCACCGATTTGAGTACCTTTCCTAATTTGAAACATGCTGGTTGTCTGCTCTTCCACTGAGGCCGGTTCCTTAACCTTTGAATGTAATAGGGCGGACTCTACGGTTCTGGCTAACACTATGAGTTCATCAAGACTTTGATTACCATTTTTCAACAATTCAAACTTGATTAAGGCTGAGTATACTCCGTCAATTAATTTCTCTTTAACTTGATCATCATAATCCTTGAAAGAACACTTTTTTGCTAATTTCTTTAACCTTATAATGTAATCTTCTATCGTTTCATCCAGCTTCTGATTGCACTTCCTGAATTCTGCCCGGTCTAATGCCACTGAGGTGGACTTTGCATATCTGGTCTCTAAAATGCCTAACAGCTCCGCAAATGTTTTCTTTGTGGGTTTTTCTGGCGCGCATTTGTGATTCAGTGTGTCAAATACCTTGGGTGTCAATTTTGTAATTAATAAAGCCACTTTCTTATCTTCTGGGACTTCATTTAAGGTAATTAAGCATTGTAGCTGAGTTTCAAAGGTGTCAAAGTCACGGCCATCAAACGGCTCAATATTATATATATTATTTACGGACATCTTTGGAAGATTTTGAAGCACTTTTTTATCAGATTGGGATTTACCAATCAGATGTTTAACTTCTTCTAACCTAGAACCACTTTTGACAACCTCACGTAAGATCTTACGAAGCTCCTCTACAGTCTCCACACCAACCGCCACTCGCAAGTTTTTGCACAGCAAAAGCAACTCTTCCTTCGTTAGCCTTTGCAAGAAACTAGTCTTTTTTTCTAAGATTTCTTGATAATTTATGTCCATGGGGGTATGACCACGCCACGCCAGATTTCGTCCATCAAATTTTGTAAAGATGCTTGCTGTCCTGTTTTTATATGCACGCACGAATCGTCGCCAAATTGTTATAAATTAAACACTATAACTTTGTGGCAGAAAATAATTTTATTATACTTTATTTAGGTTAGTTTAGGTTATTTAAATTTGGTATCTTCAATCCAAAAGAGCAGAGCAGAGACAAGTCCCCAAGAGTAACTTTTACAGTCTTAATGTCACAGACCCAAGCTACATACATAAGTGAATATAACACAGAGTATACTACAATAAAACTTGAAGGTATTATAATCCTGTGGCCCCACATTATGCAGTCTCTATCCATACTAATTTCATGTCTTCGCAAATAAAACGGTTTTAACTTATCATCCACCGCATCAGGCCAACCATCCCGACAGTATACTAGTACTTTGGACAATAATAAATCTTTCTTAGTCTCTGACTGAATGGTTTTCCAGCTCAGCGAATGCAAGTCTGATCCCTGTAGGTAGTTAACATTTATGTCATTATCTGTACTACAAAGAGTATGATAGTTAGTATTATCTTTACTATTAGGTTTTCTGGACAGATAATCTGCAGGGTTTCTGTCTGTACTGATGTGTCTGATAGTATAATTAAAAGCTGAGAGAAATATAGCCTAATGTTGTAGTCGTTTGGCTGCCATTTTTGGAATTGCCTTATGTGGGCCTAATATACGTACCAAAGCAGCATTATCAGTCTCCAATTCAAACAATCTCCCATATGTGTAATTATAGAATTTTGTTATACCAAAAATTATCGCTAGTGCTTCTTTGTCCAAAGCTGTATATTTTTTTTCAGACTCATTAAATTTCTTACTAGCAAATGCAATAGGCCTCACAATGTTATCTAACCCTCTGTTTGATATTATGGCCCCAACCCCATATGCGGATGCATCACATGTCAAAATCAATGGCAAATCTGGATCATAATGTGATAAGTTTTGAGCAGAAGCTAATTCCCTTTTTACTAACTCAAATGCCTCTTGGCACTCATCAGTCCAGACAAAATTCCCCTTTTTAGTACTTTCATACAATGGGTTTAATTTGGTGGCTAGATGTTTTAAAAATCTACCATAGTAATTTATCTTTCCTAGAAATGATCTTAGCATGGTGAGGTTTTCTGGAGGTGGTATTTTTAATATTGGTTCTATGTTTTCCTTTATGATTTTAATACCTTCTTTGTTAATTCTATATCCAAAAACATCAATACTTTTTCGGAAAAATTTACATTTCTCGACTTTAAGTTTAAATTCACATTCTTTTAATCTTGACAGAACACTTTCTAAAGTGTGTATCATTTCATTGTGTGTTTTGCCACACATGTATATATTATCTATGAATACTATTACATTTGGGATATTTGAAAGTTTTTGTGACATTAGTCTCTGAAAAGAGCCCGGTCCCGTACTTACACCATAAGGCAAAAATTTATATTTAAAGGTTCCAATTTCAGTAACAATAACAGTTAGTTCTTGGGACGCTTCATCAAGGGGTGCTTGTAAGTAAGCCTCTTTTAAGTCTAATTCACAAAAAAATTCAGCACCTCTTAACTTATTGAATATATCCTCAACATGAGGTAAAGGAAATCGATCCACCTGTAATTGTGGGTTAAGGGTCACTTTGTAGTCACCACACAAACGAACAGAACCATCTGGTTTTAGTATGGGTACTACTGGTGTACCCCAGTCACTGTATTTCACAGGTTCAATACGCCCATTTACTAACAATCTTTTAATTTCAAGATTAATTTTATCTTTAAGTGCGAATGGAACCTGTCTAACAGGTAAACGTTTGGGTTGTGAATTTTCTTTTAATTTTAAATTTATAAATTCACCCTTAACATTTCCCCACCCTGGGCTAAAAACATCAGAGAACTTTTCTTTTATTACTTTTACAGGATCATAAATTTTGTTAGAGTTTAATTGTAATGGCCACATGCCAAAAATATTAAGAACATCTCGCCCTAAAAGTCTGGGTTTATTGTTTTCAACCACAAATAAATTTACATTTTTTTTATTATTATTTAAAACCATTTCAACATTTTTAATTATTCCAAGGGGTTGGGTTATAGTTTGATCATAATTTTTAAATTGAATGTTGGTATTTTGAATTTTTCTAGTCAGATTTAACATTTTTATATCTTTAATCAAAATAGTTGTTGCTTCAGAACCTGTATCCAATTCAAAATCAAAGTTCAATCCATTTACACTACCATTTACCAAACAAGGAGGTATTTTATTTGTGGTTGAATTACAACTATAAACATTGTAATGGTCATCATTATCAGGGAATAAGTCTTTAATTGATTGCTCTATGTTCTCATTATCTTCAATTTCTTTAAGTGAGTCACACTCTAATAAGTTAATGTTACGATTTTTTACACACATCCGGAAAATGTGCCCACGCATTCCACATTCAGAGCAGAATTTATTCTTAAGTGTACATTCACTTTTAAGGTGATTATTTTTTCCACAACAAAAGCACTTGGTTGACTTACCCGCTGGCATGGTTCTGGAGGATTCACTCTTTTTCTTAGAAAAAGATTTCTCACCGATTTGAGTACCTTTCCTAATTTGAAACATGCTGGTTGTCTGCTCTTCCACTGAGGCCGGTTCCTTAACCTTTGAATGTAATAGGGCGGACTCTACGGTTCTGGCTAACACTATGAGTTCATCAAGACTTTGATTACCATTTTTCAACAATTCAAACTTGATTAAGGCTGAGTATACTCCGTCAATTAATTTCTCTTTAACTTGATCATCATAATCCTTGAAAGAACACTTTTTTGCTAATTTCTTTAACCTTATAATGTAATCTTCTATCGTTTCATCCAGCTTCTGATTGCACTTCCTGAATTCTGCCCGGTCTAATGCCACTGAGGTGGACTTTGCATATCTGGTCTCTAAAATCAGATTGTAGTATACTCTGTGTTATATTCACTTATGTATGTAGCTTGGGTCTGTGACATTAAGACTGTAAAAGTTACTCTTGGGGACTTGTCTCTGCTCTGCTCTTTTGGATTGAAGATACCAAATTTAAATAACCTAAACTAACCTAAATAAAGTATAATAAAATTATTTTCTGCCACAAAGTTATAGTGTTTAATTTATAACAATTTGGCGACGATTCGTGCGTGCATATAAAAACAGGACAGCAAGCATCTTTACAAAATTTGATGGACGAAATCTGGCGTGGCGTGGTCATACCCCCATGGACATAAATTATCAAGAAATCTTAGAAAAAAAGACTAGTTTCTTGCAAAGGCTAACGAAGGAAGAGTTGCTTTTGCTGTGCAAAAACTTGCGAGTGGCGGTTGGTGTGGAGACTGTAGAGGAGCTTCGTAAGATCTTACGTGAGGTTGTCAAAAGTGGTTCTAGGTTAGAAGAAGTTAAACATCTGATTGGTAAATCCCAATCTGATAAAAAAGTGCTTCAAAATCTTCCAAAGATGTCCGTAAATAATATATATAATATTGAGCCGTTTGATGGCCGTGACTTTGACACCTTTGAAACTCAGCTACAATGCTTAATTACCTTAAATGAAGTCCCAGAAGATAAGAAAGTGGCTTTATTAATTACAAAATTGACACCCAAGGTATTTGACACACTGAATCACAAATGCGCGCCAGAAAAACCCACAAAGAAAACATTTGCGGAGCTGTTAGGCATTTTAGAGACCAGATATGCAAAGTCCACCTCAGTGGCATTAGACCGGGCAGAATTCAGGAAGTGCAATCAGAAGCTGGATGAAACGATAGAAGATTACATTATAAGGTTAAAGAAATTAGCAAAAAAGTGTTCTTTCAAGGATTATGATGATCAAGTTAAAGAGAAATTAATTGACGGAGTATACTCAGCCTTAATCAAGTTTGAATTGTTGAAAAATGGTAATCAAAGTCTTGATGAACTCATAGTGTTAGCCAGAACCGTAGAGTCCGCCCTATTACATTCAAAGGTTAAGGAACCGGCCTCAGTGGAAGAGCAGACAACCAGCATGTTTCAAATTAGGAAAGGTACTCAAATCGGTGAGAAATCTTTTTCTAAGAAAAAGAGTGAATCCTCCAGAACCATGCCAGCGGGTAAGTCAACCAAGTGCTTTTGTTGTGGAAAAAATAATCACCTTAAAAGTGAATGTACACTTAAGAATAAATTCTGCTCTGAATGTGGAATGCGTGGGCACATTTTCCGGATGTGTGTAAAAAATCGTAACATTAACTTATTAGAGTGTGACTCACTTAAAGAAATTGAAGATAATGAGAACATAGAGCAATCAATTAAAGACTTATTCCCTGATAATGATGACCATTACAATGTTTATAGTTGTAATTCAACCACAAATAAAATACCTCCTTGTTTGGTAAATGGTAGTGTAAATGGATTGAACTTTGATTTTGAATTGGATACAGGTTCTGAAGCAACAACTATTTTGATTAAAGATATAAAAATGTTAAATCTGACTAGAAAAATTCAAAATACCAACATTCAATTTAAAAATTATGATCAAACTATAACCCAACCCCTTGGAATAATTAAAAATGTTGAAATGGTTTTAAATAATAATAAAAAAAATGTAAATTTATTTGTGGTTGAAAACAATAAACCCAGACTTTTAGGGCGAGATGTTCTTAATATTTTTGGCATGTGGCCATTACAATTAAACTCTAACAAAATTTATGATCCTGTAAAAGTAATAAAAGAAAAGTTCTCTGATGTTTTTAGCCCAGGGTGGGGAAATGTTAAGGGTGAATTTATAAATTTAAAATTAAAAGAAAATTCACAACCCAAACGTTTACCTGTTAGACAGGTTCCATTCGCACTTAAAGATAAAATTAATCTTGAAATTAAAAGATTGTTAGTAAATGGGCGTATTGAACCTGTGAAATACAGTGACTGGGGTACACCAGTAGTACCCATACTAAAACCAGATGGTTCTGTTCGTTTGTGTGGTGACTACAAAGTGACCCTTAACCCACAATTACAGGTGGATCGATTTCCTTTACCTCATGTTGAGGATATATTCAATAAGTTAAGAGGTGCTGAATTTTTTTGTGAATTAGACTTAAAAGAGGCTTACTTACAAGCACCCCTTGATGAAGCGTCCCAAGAACTAACTGTTATTGTTACTGAAATTGGAACCTTTAAATATAAATTTTTGCCTTATGGTGTAAGTACGGGACCGGGCTCTTTTCAGAGACTAATGTCACAAAAACTTTCAAATATCCCAAATGTAATAGTATTCATAGATAATATATACATGTGTGGCAAAACACACAATGAAATGATACACACTTTAGAAAGTGTTCCGTCAAGATTAAAAGAATGTGAATTTAAACTTAAAGTCGAGAAATGTAAATTTTTCCGAAAAAGTATTGATGTTTTTGGATATAGAATTAACAAAGAAGGTATTAAAATCATAAAGGAAAACATAGAACCAATATTAAAAATACCACCTCCAGAAAACCTCACCATGCTAAGATCATTTCTAGGAAAGATAAATTACTATGGTAGATTTTTAAAACATCTAGCCACCAAATTAAACCCATTGTATGAAAGTACTAAAAAGGGGAATTTTGTCTGGACTGATGAGTGCCAAGAGGCATTTGAGTTAGTAAAAAGGGAATTAGCTTCTGCTCAAAACTTATCACATTATGATCCAGATTTGCCATTGATTTTGACATGTGATGCATCCGCATATGGGGTTGGGGCCATAATATCAAACAGAGGGTTAGATAACATTGTGAGGCCTATTGCATTTGCTAGTAAGAAATTTAATGAGTCTGAAAAAAAATATACAGCTTTGGACAAAGAAGCACTAGCGATAATTTTTGGTATAACAAAATTCTATAATTACACATATGGGAGATTGTTTGAATTGGAGACTGATAATGCTGCTTTGGTACGTATATTAGGCCCACATAAGGCAATTCCAAAAATGGCAGCCAAACGACTACAACATTATGCTATATTTCTCTCAGCTTTTAATTATACTATCAGACACATCAGTACAGACAGAAACCCTGCAGATTATCTGTCCAGAAAACCTAATAGTAAAGATAATACTAACTATCATACTCTTTGTAGTACAGATAATGACATAAATGTTAACTACCTACAGGGATCAGACTTGCATTCGCTGAGCTGGAAAACCATTCAGTCAGAGACTAAGAAAGATTTATTATTGTCCAAAGTACTAGTATACTGTCGGGATGGTTGGCCTGATGCGGTGGATGATAAGTTAAAACCGTTTTATTTGCGAAGACATGAAATTAGTATGGATAGAGACTGCATAATGTGGGGCCACAGGATTATAATACCTTCAAGTTTAAGAGAGTTGGTTCTCAAGGAACTTCATGTAACACACTTTGGGACTTCTAGAATGATTGAGATGGCAAAGGCTTACTTTTGGTGGCCAAAGCTTAATGAAAATATAGAAAAAATATCTACTTCCTGTGAATTATGTTTAAAGAATAGACACAATCCCTCTAGAATAATTCCAAGGTGTTGGCCAATTCCACCTGGACCATGGTATCGAATCCATGCTGACTTCTTGGGTCCATTATTGGGAAAGATGTACCTAGTAATTGTTGACAGTTATTCCAAATGGCCAGAGGCTTTTCAGATGGCAAATATAGGCTCAAGCTTAACCATAAGTAAATTTAAAGATATATATGTTCGTTATGGGTTTCCGGTCCATCTGGTGACGGACAATGGAAGTTCTTTTACAAGCCAGGAATTTCAGGAATTTTGTAAATCAACCGGTGTAAAGCATAGTTTTACTTCACCTCACTACCCTGCAACCAATGGGGCTGCAGAAAGGTTTGTAGAGACATTTAAAACTCATCTGACAAAGATAATTGAGAGTGGTAAATCACCTAATTATGCTTTAAGCATATTTTTGTTAGATTATAGGACCACCCCTCATAAAAGCAGTGGAGTTTCTCCAGCTCGCTTAATGATGGGTAGAGAATTGAGAGCCCGTTTATCACTGCTGAGGCCCTCCCCCATCTATCAAAATCTTGTGGAATCACAAGAGAAACAATTGAAGTATGCAAGGGGTGGTAGAGTTTTAGAATTAGAAGAGGGCGATGAAGTCATGGTTAGGGATTATAGAAAAGGAAAAAAATGGTCCAGGGGCAAAATTATAAGGGAAGCGGTCGCCGGTACTACTTATGAGGTAGATGTGGAAGGGTCTAAGTGGAAAAGGCATGGCAATCAAGTAATAAAAATATAAATGTTTTTTTTAAATAAACTTTATTATAGTTTTATTTAGGTTAAATTATCTTGTAATTTGTATGTTAGTGGTGGAGTAATTATTCTCTTGCTTAATATGTACAAATTCTAATCTTATCTACATAAATCTATCAGAATAGCTTAAAATTGTTAAGGCGGGGGAGATTGTAGTATACTCTGTGTTATATTCACTTATGTATGTAGCTTGGGTCTGTGACATTAAGACTGTAAAAGTTACTCTTGGGGACTTGTCTCTGCTCTGCTCTTTTGGATTGAAGATACCAAATTTAAATAACCTAAACTAACCTAAATAAAGTATAATAAAATTATTTTCTGCCACAAAGTTATAGTGTTTAATTTATAACACTGGCCAGTGCCCGTATTGGTCCAATCTCACATCTTTCGGAGGAACGTGTTGAGCTGGACCTTTCTTCTTTTTATCTTGGATAAGACTTTCAACGTCATTTTTGTGCTTTGTACGGGTAGTTGTTTTATATTTGCATAATGTCTCTGCTATAATTACTCTAAATTCAACAGAGCTTAGAGTTTTAGAGGTACCCTTTTCAGTAATTATCCTTCTGTATAAAAGCCAGGAATTACACATGGTCATGTCCAAAAAATGATAAAAAATTCGTAGATACCATCGTTTACTACTGAGTTTGATTTTGTAGTGGCCCATAACACAATCTAGTAGGTCGACACTACCTGATATATCGATTATATTCTGCTACGACAAAAGGACGTTCAACAGAAACATATTGCTTTCCAGACCTATCCCACCTTCTTACTACTGATGTTGGGTATTTTCCTGCAAAATTAGATGCTAGAGTAACAATTTTGTTATCTTTCCAAGCAACTACTGCCACGTCAACTCCATTGCAGTTACCGACTTGTTCTCTATAAATTATCTCTATAAATTAGTTTGGTCTCGTATAAGGTTGATAATGTGAACAGAAATGAAAATACCTCAAAAGAAGTATCCAAACGAAGTACCTATTTCTGGAGGTAGCCTGTCAGATCCATGAAAACGTAGTTGGTCGTCATTTATGTTCAGGCTTTTCGTTTTCCATATGATATTAGCCCTAGGCACGCGATTAGATGTTTTTGGAGCTGCTGCAGAACTAGTACTAGGAGAAGCGATGGCCGGATTTGAAAAAGTCGCAGTACTACTGAACGGAGTGTTGATGGATGTAGTTTCTACGGTGCTGGCAGCCTGAACTTCCTTTTCCAAGTCAGGTGGTTCCTCTGGGTCCTCATCAGAGCTTTCATGCTGATTCAGCTGGAAGTTGTATGTTGGATCGGCGACATCGTCATCATCGGAATAATCTAGGCCGTCTTCACTGTCTTCCCATTCTCTTCTTCTTCTTCTTCTTCCTCTGGGCTTTTCCGCACTTAAGCACTGGTGCCCGCTGTGCGTGAGACCTCCGGTGCGACTCCCCGCTGGATCACTCCAGCCAGCCGAGCTCACTCCAGAATCCAAGCAGGCCGCCCAGGTCGGCAAGGACTTCCGGGAGTGTTGCTGGGGAGCCAATGTAGGCTTCTCGTTGAGTGGTTACAGCACTACACTCGAGTAGTACGTGTCTTGGTGTCGGTTATACCTAGAACATATAGGTGTTTGTTAAGTCCCATTCTCTTAGTATAGTTTCCAGGGCCTCAGAAGTCAAATTACGCAAAAATATCTAAAAATCAAAGGAACAGTTGAATTTCGAAAAAAAAATTATTAATTAACGAAATCTATCCACTTACCTTTAACTCATATCAATTTCAATACCCAAATGTCAGTATTTCATCAATGACAAGTATAAATTACAAATTTAAAAAAACCCCCGACTAGAAAAAAGCTGATGACCTTCAGACGGATGAACAGATTTTCATGAAACATGGCTAAGAACACTCGGGATAAAATTATCTATGACACAAAAAATACTAAACGAAAATCGGTTCATCCGTTTGGGAGCTACGATACCACAGACAGATACACAGATACACAGATACACAGATACACAGATACACAGATACACAGATACACAGACAGACACGTTAAACTTATAACACCCCTCTCTTTTTGCGTCGGGGGTTAAAAAACGATCTCAAAGAGAGCGAAACCAGTTTACACGTGTTCGTCACTACAATTCAAAATAAATACAAGTTGCGACATCTAGTTAGCTAATTTGGTACTAATTTGTTAAAATGCTTTGTTGCCGATATACAACACCGAGTAAATTCGATCTATCGGGGTTTGGTATATTGTTGTGTCATTTGAAATGGTATGTTGCGGAAGTGCATCATGGCTCCATAAAGGGTTAAATAATAACCCTCCTGGGCCTTTTCTTGTCATCTACCGCATCTGTAATACTATTATATACAAACTATTTTTCGTTTGTTTAAATATTCAGTCACCACAGGAAATAAAAAAAAACCACCATTCAAAATATAGGTACACTTTTTTATCACATTATTTTTTTATTTTATCTGAATTAAAATGTATGTGTTCGTAATAATTCTTATTGGTCAAATAACACACCGTGCGACAATAATTATAGTTCAATAGTAATCTGAAAATCTTTTATTATGATAACCTATCCGTACAACTATATTACAACATACTTATTATTAGTATTACCTATAGTATTGATGCGATATTAAATTTTAATTCAATTCAATTTATTTAGAACATGTAGGACATACTAGTGTCTCTTATACTACGTCATGTTTTGACTCTACCACCGGTTCGGAAAACAGATAGATTCATTTAAGCTACATTTAAGCTACTCGAATAACTAACTTTGTTATTCTATTCACCATACTTATTTGATGTAATTTCAGATTTAGACCTCATCATCACGTTCCACAGCTGCGACAATAGTGCCCTAGTCACTAAGCAAGTTCTGGACCTGCACTACACACTCCGTACTCTATTTACGACATTGTTTAAAGACCGAGATGTCGATCAGCGGATAATTAATACTATGAACGCTGTGTAAGTTTTCAGAGACAGATTAAAAATGGATTATTTGTTTGTTCAATATTGCATTATTCCAATAATCTGTATATCACATATTATGAACACCATAATCGAAAATTATTTCAGCTTTAATATTTTAAATGGCTAAACTAAAATATTATGATTTTCGCAATTTCGGGCGTGTTCTTGTGTGTGTACCCTACTGTGTGTGTTGGGTGTGAGAGTCAGACCTATCACATTTGTCATCAAAACGGATGGCTTGTGTAAAGAGAACATACAGACAAACAAACACACTTCTTATCGCATTTATAATAGTCGATATAATATTTTTATTCCAGCTTACTCGCGCCTCTACCTACGCCTACAGTGAAAGGTTATCGCGCGGTGTACTGCAGTCTCCTCGAAAGTGATGCTCGGCTGTTCAACTTCGGAGACGTCATTCGAACCATCATGATGGTAATAGACTTATGGCAGTGTGCAGAAGGAACTTGGCCTGGGTAAAATCTTACTTTTTTCTTAACTTTGGGCAAGTATTAGTCGATTGTAAGAAGTTATTTGCGTTTTAATAAATATATTATCACTTGCATTGTGGAAACCATCGGGAACCTGCATTTTCTTAACCACACTTGGCCAACGTGGGGAAACCTACGTAACTTTCTCATTCTGAGGGGATACCTGTGGTTGGCTGATTTTCATGTTTTTAAAGCGCTGCTTTATTTTTTAGGTTTGTCATAATAATTGATATGAACCAAGCAACCATGGCACATATCGCTAAGCTGGAATTAATGACTATACGGCAGACATTATACTTTCTCCAGGTAAAAAAAGTTAATAACTTAGCTTACAAAAAAAAACTAAGAAAGCACGCTTTACTAATAGTTGTGCCTTTTCTTATTAATTTAAATGTGATTTAAACCAGATGCGCTCAAAGTAGAAGGGTTTATTAGAAGCCTTTGAAGCGTTCCAGTATCTACTTCATGCTCATGGTTCCATCAAAATCAGCTCGATGGAACCATAGTATTGTATTGTCAATGGTATTACATATCTCGACGGTTTCCGAGTAAGCTAGAATTGTGTGAAGAGAGACAAATATGCTATTCAAAAACTGACTCGCAAACATTTTTTCAGGAATGCATGTTGGTGAGACTGAAAGAGGTACATTTTATAAACGCGCCATCATTTATGGACAAGTTAATGATGTTACTGAAGCCGTTCATGAACAAATCGTTACTGGATATTATACACATACATGAGACGGGATCGGAAGAGCTGCATACGTATGTCCAAAAGGAAGCTTTCCCGAAGGATTTAGGAGGAGATTATAAAAATAAAAAAGATATTAGAGGTAAAATTAAACATGGATTTTCCGGCCACATGCATATATTTAGAAACTAGATAATGCCCGCGACGTCGTCCGCGTGAATTAAGTTTTTTTAATTCCCGCGGGAACTCTTTAATATTCCGGGATAAGTAGTAGCCTATGTCCTTCCCTGTATCAAATTTCATCAAAATCTGTTAAATAGATGAGCCGTGAAAGCGTAGCAGAAAGACAGACAGACAGTCAGACGGACAGACAGACACACTTTCGCATTTATAATATTAGTATGGCTGTCATTATTATTCAAAGTAAAACTATACCTACTAGCTGATGCCTGCGAATTCGTCCGTTTGGAATAAGTTTTTTTAAGGGCGCAAGCTCTCAAAAAATATATATAGACTAAGAGATAACTGCACTGAAGTAACAAGTCTTTTGGTTCGTATTAAAATGATGGAGACTTTTGGTGAAGACGTCTTTATTCCGTGGTGTCTTAATATCTACTTCTTACTTACTAACCGAACGAATAACGAAGCCTTACTTGCTATTGTTATAATATTATTTCCTAATCTAATCGACTTACATTTTCAAGGTATTTGGTGCGTGTAGAACTCTCCTCTGGTGGAATTTGTGATGGTCTGCCCGCAAGCGGCTGGGGACCTGACTACTTCAAATAATATAATATATAATAATAATAAATATTATAAATGCGAAAGTTTGGATGGATGTATGGATGGACGTCTGGATGGATGCATGGATGGATGTTTGTTACTCAATCACGCCCCAACGGCTGAACGGATCTGGCTGAAATTTGGCACAGAGATAGATTATAGTCTGGAATAGCATATAGGCTACTTTTTATCCCGGAAAATTAAAGAGTTCCCGCGGGAACCAAAAAACCTCAAATGGATGTTTGTTACTCAATCACGCCAGAACGGCTGAACGGATCTGGATGAAATTTGGCACAGAGATAGATTATAGTCTGGACTATCACATAGACTACTTTTTATCCCGGAAAATTTAAAAGTTCCCGCGAACAACAAAACCTCGATCCACACGTACGAAGTCGCGGGCATCAGCTAGTATGTAATAAAATTAAAAAAAAATATTAAAACCCACGACGAACTGCAGCGCTACATTGTGATTTGTGACCTTATAACTTTGTAACAACAATTAGAACTTTGCAGAAGTAGTTTTATGAACACAAAACTGCATCTTTGTCGGCTCAGTAGTTTTTTGACCAGCGTGGTGGACTATGGTCAAATGATAATGAGAAGAGGTGTCAAATAGTGTTAAATTTTAATGATATGATAAATAATTGTAAAAAGAATATATCACTTCAAAAATACGTTAAAAATATTATAGAATAAAAAAAGGAGTTCCTGTGACCACCTCCTGGCTCCATCACGATACCCTGGGCAGCATCTAGGTTAGCGCTTGTCATAACAAATCAAAAGAGTCCAAACACGACGGGTTTACGATGAGAAGGAGTTCCTATGACTACCTACCAAATCACGATTGCAGTATGAAGTGGAGGAGGATATGCGGAGTGGAGTATGGCCCTAAACCATATCTAAGAACCTTCTAAGAAGCTAAACGTATTGAAAACAAAAGACCGCATCTAAATCAGCTCAGTAGTTTTCCAGAAAAAAGGTAACAATAAAAAAAACACAATTGCAGCGCAACGTGGTGGAGTTTGACATTAAAATATATCTAAGAACCTTCTCACAAGCTAAACATATTATATATTGCAAAAACCGGCCAAGTGCGAGTCGGACTCGCGCACCGAGGGTTCCGTACTCAAGAAGTAGGTATAATTACCTTTGTTAATGAACCGCAAAACTAACTTTGTTTGTAGAGGTTTACTGTTAATATCAAAAAATTACGTTTGTTGTATGGGAGCCCCCCTTTAATATTTACTTTATTGATATTTAATTATTTATTTTGAAAGGTAATATACAAGTTAATATTCTGTGAAAATTTGAACCGTCTACCTGTTACCGTTTTTAATATTGAGCAAAAAAATACGAAAAAAACACGTTTATTGTATGGGGACCCCCCTTAATATATATATTTTTTTAATTTTTAGTATTTGTTGTTATAGCGGCAACGGAAATACATCATTTGTGAAAATTTCAGCTTTCTAGCTATCACAGTCTATGAGATACAGCCTGGAGACAGACAGACAGACAGACAGACAGACAGACAGCGGAGTCTTAGTAATAGGGTCCCGTTTTTACCCTTTGGGTACGGAACCCTAAAAACCGTATACTAATCTGTTAAGTAGTTTTCCAGGAAAATGGTGACAAAAAGTACACAAACAAACAAACAATCGCACAACCTCTTAGGGCAAATACATATAACGCCGCTTTGATATGCTAATAAAAGATGTGCTAATGTGTAGTTTTTGAATATCTCCGATTTAAGTATTCAAAATAACATATATCACCTTTTACATCACCTGTGGTAATACTAATATAAATACAATCTGAAACAGGAAAATTAATAGCAAGGAGATATTTAAATAGGTGTAGACACACAAACACTAAGATAAAATAGGTAGAATAAATTTGGCATAATTAAACCAGTGTAATAAGAATAGCATGCCAATAGGGATGAAGCCTATATCAAAAATAAATTATTTCTAACTGATCATTAAATAGAGGATCTTCCAAAAGACCTAAAATTCACATCCTTGGTTAGTTTTAAGTTTGATAACCATTTTAAAGTATAGATCAAAGAAAAAAAAACCGGCCAAGTGCGAGTCGGACTCGTGCACCGAGGGTTCCGTACAAACCAGTAGGTATATAAGTAAAAGTTATGGTATTTTTATTCCACTTATCTATTTTAATTTCAATTTAATACCTCTACGCGTTCATGCGGAAAGGGATAGTAAGTTTAAAATTATTAAAAATATTTTTATTATGTGATGCAACTAAAAATTTATGTTTTTCGCAATTTTTCCTATATCTGTGCTATAAGACGTTGTTTCGTACCAAGTTTCAAGATTCTGAGTTCACGAGAAGTACCCTGTAGGTTTTGATTCCCTTACGAGTGTCGAAAATTTGCATAAAAATATTTTTATTATATGATGTAACTAAAAATTTATGTTTTTCGCAATTTTTCCTATATCTGTGCTATAAGACGTTGCTTCGTACCAAGTTTCAAGATTCTGAGATCACTCGAAGTACCCAGTAGGTTTTCATTCCCTTGCGAGTGTCGAAAATTTGCATACAAATATTTTTTAATATATGATGTAACTAAAATTTTATATTTTTCGCAATTCTTCCTATATTTGTGCTATAAGACGTTGCTTCGTACCAAGTTTCAAGATTCTGAGTTCACGGGAAGTACCCTGTAGGTTTTGATTCCCTTGCGAGTGTCGAAAATTTGCATACAATTATTTTTATTATATGATTTAACTAAAAATTTATGTTTTTCGCAATTCTTCCTATATCTGTGCTATAAGATGTTGCTTCGTACCAAGTTTCAAGATTCTGAGTTCACGGGAAGTACCCTGTAGGTTTGATTCCCTTGCGAGTGCAAGAAAATTCGAAAATTTGCAGCGTAAACGGCTGTATCTTTTGATTGCGTTGGCTTTGAAGTTTGATTTTTTCACAGCTCCAAGGGACAGTAGACCTGAGTATTTGATATGAATTTCAGCTTGAAACCTCCATGTGTTCCTGAGAAAAAGGGTCTTGACACACAGACGGACGGACAACGAAGTGATCCTATAAGGGTTCCGTTTTTTCCTTTTGAGGTACGGAACCCTAAAAAGTGCGTTGAAATTTGATGACGTCACTATAGTGAATTTGATACAACTTCCATACTAGAAGCGCGTTTTAAATTTGATAAAGAGTTGCTGATTTGGTTGAGTTGGCATCATCCTTATTAATTCTACGCCTTCAAAATATTTATTAGCAAATCAACGCGGTGACACTTGAGCTATTTTTTGTAATTTTATTACGTCTTTGAGAGAGGATATCTACTAAACGCCCCAATGAATTCTGAATTCAATAGTTATTGTTCATTTTTGGTAACAATAACTCGCCTTTGAGCGGCGATAAGTAGTCAGGTCCCCAGCCACTTGCGGTCAGACCGTCACAAATTCCACCAGAGGAGACCCCTACACACACCAAATACTGAATCAACTTCCTTGCGATACTTACCAAAAATACAGTTATCTCCTAGTCTATAAGTATTGACATTTGGGTTGCACGAGTCAGTGCAAATTTGTATGAAAAATTCGTGCTGTAAAAATGACGGATTATGGAACCCGATTGTACAAAAACTTTAAGTTGTATTGATAATATTATTTTTTTAAAGTGTTCCTTGATCTTTTACAATTAATTTGAAATAACTTTTGACTAAATGATGTCTCAAATTAAATCACAATAGTCGGAACGCGATAACGCCTTTTTTGAGATTTCCATGAATTTCTCGATAATTTTCTGATGTTACTATACGATATATTGACCACTTTTTTTAATAACGCCATACTTCATTTAACGTGAGTAGCGAATGATATTTATTTGGTCATGAAATTTAAATTTTTGCTATCCTAAAATGTCGGTACAGAAAACTATGTTTTGAGTATATTGAGCCTTAATTCTTACGAAACTCCTTAGGTAATGTTACGTGATAAAAAATAGCATACGTCCAGGTCCTCCATAACTATACCCATGCAAAATCACGTCAAAAAATCCGTTGCTTTGTAGCGGCGTGATTGAAGGAAAAGTCAAAAAACAAACACACTTTCGCATTTATATTATTACATTCCGAACCAGTAGTAGATTCACTCGACGATTCAAAAGCACTTTATGTTTATTATTATAATTGGAGGGCAAGGCAGTGCCGCCAATAGCCGCAGGTGGGGTAGTTAGTATACTTTGCGAATTGCGCGAAAAACCAAAACACAAAACATTTATATTATAGAAGTTAATTGATCTCTAATTATTTTCAGATGAATTGATTCGTTGGGTGCAAGACAATAAGGAGTTTTACATCAAAGAAAACAAGCGTCGAGTAAAAGAATCTTTACGACCGGGCGGCAAAGAAACTACAATTGAAGACATATTCAGCATCCAGGGCAGTTTTAAGAAATTAGATATAGATTAATTGTTATTATGCGCAATTAAAAATTAAAAAAAAAATTAGATCCTAACTGTATCGGTAAAGCAAATCTTATCCTGAAAATTTCAGCTTTCTATTGTCATCGGACTGAACCTATGACGGTTCGATAATACGACGAAACGCTTCGAGAAACGGTAGGTAGTGCCCCGTTCCTTTGGCTTGGCTCGACTTGGCGCATACATTTAGGTGCGAAAAAAACCTACGTATAAAAAAATACTAGCGGTATAATAAATAATAGAATATGTTTTTATAATATTAAGTTTTTATACGCGATCTACGCGCGAACGAAAATTAAAACAATAGGTAATAAAATTATTATATGTTTAATGTTTATTATAGTGAATAATTCATAGTAAATGTTAGATTATAGTTTTCGGGTGAAGTAATTTCATTGAATAATTTTACGGGTTTTATATAGGTATGAATGAAATTATCTTTGTATAGCTACATACAGACTTTTATTTGTGATATTTTTTATTGTATGTGTTTATGTATTTTTTGGTGTACAATAAAGTACCTAGGTATATTTCATTTATGTGATTATTGTTATAGATCAGTATCTCTTATACTTAAGTAAAATAAACAAATAACGCAAGTTGTATATTCCTGCGATTACATTATTGGGTTACATGTATACCTACCTAGGTACTAAAATTCTACAATGGTTACAATATGCATAAAATATAACACACTGAAAGTTTTGCTCAAATTAAAGATACATAAAATTATTTTTAATTAGATGATTGTATTCTTTATTTATTCAGCAATCCTTACAACTGTAGAAAATAATTTTAATAAAGGTAAATAGGACTTTATTAGGTAGTATGATAGATCATATTAGGTATCTCTAGATAAATTATTGATTAAAATATATATATATGAAAATATATGAATATTCCATTGAATAAGGGAATAGAGTAGGTAGTTAGTTAGTTACGTACTAGCACAGAATAGGTAATAGTAGGTAGGTACTTAGCTTATATTCATTTAAGTAAATAATAGTATGATGATTTTGAAATGAAATAAATCCTTTAATTAAATTTTTATTGCATATAATATTATGTTTGTTAGGCTATATTTTTATATATAGGTACATATACGTAATAATAAACTGATTATTATAGAGTGAAATCATGAAAGTTCTTGGAAATGTCACATAAAATTACTATCGAAATTTACTCAGTTTAGAAATAATAACCAAATCGTTTATCAACGCTCTGTCGCCTTAAAAAATGGAACGCTCTGAATATTATAATTAAAAAAAAAATCATTACATTGTCCATTGTACAACACAACATAATATATTTTAAACTATTATATTTCTCAAATAAGTGCAAACAATTTTAGCGTTTACTACATTTACGTTAAGTGCGAAATATTTTATTGTGTTTCGATTGCATGCATACGAGTGCTCATTTTGCATCAAATTTACTCGTATATAAACTCGCAACAGCTGGAGCTAAGTTTAAATAGGTATTAGACCACACTACGTTATCGGTTAGTCTAGGCAATGGGGCGGTTTGTTGTATGGAGACCCCCGCATTAAATCCTCAGTCGTTGAAACTTGGCAGGGTTGTAGTATTATATAGTATATATGTATATGAACCAAAACTTATACAAAAATATCCAAAAAATATCCATCCGGATGTTAGGTATTTATACGTAAAACTTAATATTTATAACTGAATATTTTGTCGATTTATTTTTAAATAATAGTAGGTAGTATTTTTACACTCAAATCCGAAATATCAAACGAAATAATCATGCAGAACATCGATATTTAAACCGATTTTACTATCAAACCCAAACTGTTTTTGACCCATACCCACCCATAATGTGCCTACCTGCTTTAACAGCAGTATAAAGCTATAACTATAGTAGCTTGCTATAACAATTAGGTGTAACATAAAAAAACTTACCTACTTCCTTTCTGATTTTTTATTGGATATTTATAACATACGTTTAACTACTGTACTTTATCATACTGTAAAGTTTCGTCGTCTGAGGAATTATTGTTGGGGTTGAATAGCTTTATTGCCTAGACATAGGCACCTCAATAAGCAGCCAATATAATACAAAACTCGCGGTAAAGTCACTAGGATCTCCTCTTGACAGAGAAGCGCCGCGACGACATCATGAAGATGATGTCGCCGTAGAGATTGACATATTTTATTGGTCTTTTAATGAACTCACAAAGGTAAGGTAGCAATGTGGACTTTAAGTTATAACTAAGTAGGTGAAATATTGTTTTTTTTTAAATATAAAATTAGGGTGAACACATTTCTATAAGCTAAGCTAGATATAGATAATATAATTATTGTAAGTGCACCATCGTATTAGGGATTCCTGTAAAGAAGGTGTAAGAAGTGAATAAATAAATAAAATCAGCTTGCGTCATCTCAAGTGACAACTCTGTATAGAGTCTAGATTTAAGTTATTTAGTCTCCATTCATGCTATTGCTACGCAATCAGGTATTAGCCATGGCTTAGTATATATCAAATATTCTAACGTTATGCGATGGCCGATGGAAGACACTCGTTTCTTGGAAGACGGGTAGATCGGCTGTTTGGGATTCTACATGTGCAGATAAATACTAAATACCCTGACTGAATCCCATATTAAGATTATCTCTCAAGATTGGGCTCAAATAAAAGAACCTCGTTCAATATGTGTGCCTTTCGGGATGGGACTCTGGCACCGCGGATTCCAGGGGCTAGAGCGCTTTTAGAGAAATTTCAATTTTTCTATTTCAGTTAGGCTTTTACTAGTTCTTGTATACTCACTAAAAGCACAAACAAGAAGTGTCTGTTCTAATCCTTTCATTTTAAATAAGTACACCTTTATAATATTCTGGAGCAACCAAGTATTTGTACCTACGTATTCGGCAGTCACACATTTTTTTGTACATCATAATACATATATTTTTTATATTTTCCATCTGAAGGGCGGTATGAGCATGCCAAAGGCTGGCATAAAGGACCTGAATCATGACCGAGCTGGATGCAACTGGTCCAGAAGTCCACCACCACCCCCACCGGCACCTACTAGTAAGTACTAGTTTGACATCCCACTACTTTGCTTTATCCATTTTCTCCACAAGGCAAGTGGCAACGCGATTGCGAGAGTGTAGCGTTATCATTGCCTCGTCTTTTGTACTCCCATTCCCAATCGGAGACGTCAAAGAAAATGACGCATTGGCATTAAAGTTTATCTTTTTAGGGTTCCGTACCTCAAAAGGAAAAACGGAACCCTTATAGGATCACTTTGTTGTCCACAAGACCCTTTTTCTCAGGAACGCATGGAGGTATCAAGCTGAAATTCATATCAAATACTCAGGCCTACGGTCTCTTGGAGCGGTTCCTATATCTGTGCTTCGTACCAAATTTCAATATTCTGAGTTCACGGGAAGTACCCTGTATGTTTTGATTCCCTTGCGAGTGTCGAAAATTTGCAGCATAAACGGCTGTATCTTTTGATTGCGTTGGCTTAGAAGCTTGATTTTTTCACAGCTCGCAAGGGCCGGCCACCACATCGTAGACGGCCTACCACGTCACAGTTTGTACGGAACCCTCGGTGCGCGAGTTCCACTCGCACTTGGCCGGTTTTTTAAATGTAGAGTGTGTACAAAGATTTGAATTTAAATATAAAGTAAATTGCTTGTACTTAGTCGCTGAAAAATTTTCATCGATTATTATTTATATTATTATAGAAACCTCGCCTTGTGAATGAGATAGAACATTTGCTAATGTTTTTTTTTTCTTATTTTACAGACAGCACTGGCTAGTATTATTCAACGATTTAGAAAACATGTAAACGACATTGGCGCGTTATATTATCTATAATTAATAAAGGAACTTGTGCTTTTTGATTGTTTTTATCATATCCCAATTTATTATTTTATTACTCGTGATAGCGTTGGTACACTAAGTAGACAAACGAAATCAAGCGAGTCATAGCACGGAATAGGTTAGGTCGTAGGGAATGCTAGATCCAGGCGGTGCAAGAACGCGGATTGTGAGTCGCTACGAAAGGCCTAGACTCATGGTCTACACAATGCGTGACTGTGCGTGTTTGTAATTTTATAGGGTACGCAAACAAACACACACACTTTATTTCCAGTAATCGCATACTAAAGCTATTTTCAATACTATAAAAATATATTTACATTCCGTGGAAGACTTGTTGATATACAATATCATCAACAAATAAGCCAACTCATATATAATAATCAAATGAAAAGACGCTATTTATGTTAAGGAATTATAATATTTTTATTAAAAATTTCATTTTAAATATGGCAACTGTAAAAAAATAATAAAAAATTACAAAAATCGATAATTTTTCTTTGCTTTTCAATTACAAAATCATCTTTATAATACGAGTACATACGAGTTAACGTTAAAATATATTGTATTGCATTACTTATGGCGTAATGAAAGAAAAGTGATCTTTATACTTCGTCTTCGTTCCCGGTCGCTACCCGGAATTCGTTATTCGATAGAAATCTATATATAATTTATTCGGATTTCTTTCGAATAATGAATTATTTGGTAATTATTATTAACCGATTCCCCTTATTTCCCTTACCTAAATAGAAAAGATCATTAGAATAAAGTGAAATGTACAAAAAGTGATAGTTTTTTCTGTTACAACGTTCTCGCATTCCTAAGTATTATTATTAGAATAATATTATATACATACTATTTAAAATTTAGGAATTGTAAACAGGTAGATAATAAGTTTAACATTAAAATATTGTAGCAAATTATTTACAAATATACATATAAAGATATAATTTATAAATACATAATTATTATTTATGTAACTATACTACAAACATACTTTTAGTTTTACCTATTTCAACATTTTATCACGTTTTACTGCTATATTCACCATAAAAATACAAACTACTGTGATCTACTACTGACTAAAGTTTAATCATATTGTCCATACAAGTGAAGGTCAACAAATAAAAATGTATGTAAGAAAAGTCCAACCACAAAATATACACATCTGTGGTTGGACGTCACAGTGCAGATATTATAGCAGCAACTGCATGGTTATATAAATCTGGCCGATCTACGTTTATGTTTCTTTACTAAGATATCTTGAGTCGTTTGTTTTTTTGAAACCTATGATCTAACACTAATTAAAATCTCTTTCCGTGTCGTCATATGAATAGCGCGGGCCCTAAGAGCTAACGCATTCAGACAGAGGAGTCATACCGAGTATTTTTGATAACTATTTTTGATGCCTACTTATGTGTACTATGGGTTAAAATTTATATACAAAAAACGAGGATGCGTGATGCGCTTACGCAGACTACGTGTCGCCGCCAGCGCCAACAATGTGTAGGTAAGTCACCGTAAGATTGCAAAGGCCGTTGGATTGTAATCTAACTAGCGATATTGTAAACTATCGACAGATTACAATTTAACGCATTATTTTTCGGTAGATTGTAATCTGTTAGGTATATTAACCCGATAAAACCTAAGTACTAGGGCACTACCTGATTAGATATTTATGTCTAACCCTAACCTAACCTACAAGAAAGAGACAAGAAATCAATGAAATACAATGAATATTTCAAAAATTTACACTCGGAACATTGAACGGTTCACAATATGTCGACAGTTTACAATATCGCTAGTTGGATTACAATTTAACGGTTTTTGCAATCTTACGGTGACATAAATAAAGCTTAGTTTGATCGTTATAGCGTCTCGGTTCCACTTCGCTCTGTCAGCGTGCATTGCAATAGTAAGTCAGTATAAGATCAACAATCAATATTCCTGTCCAAGTTCCTGTAGTTCCTGAAGATGCAGCTTCTCCTCCTCCTCCCGTTGCAGCAGTTCTCTCTCAGCAGCGATCCTCGCATGTTGCTCAGCTATCACTTTGAATAGTTGTGCGTGTTTTGCCGCGGCCGCTTTTACTGCTTCCGATTGCCTCGGTACTGAAGTTTCTGCAAATTAATACGAAAATACTTTAGTTTACAAAATAAATTAAAATATTGAAGAACGATTTTCTGGGCCCCAGTTTTCTAAATTTCAAAGGTAAAATAAATGATAGATACAGCCGTGACCGTGTTGTTTCTATGTTTTCTATCATCTTGGTGGGCGGCACTGCCATGCCCCCCGATACCAAATAATAAAAAAATATTTAAAAAATTAAAAATTAATTGTAAAGCCTCATTAAATTGTAAATAATACCCAGAAAGATGGAAGATTAAAAGTTTGAAGATGAAGATTTAAAGCTATTCCAAAAATACGCAAATAATTAATTACGAGTATTATCATGAGGGGGACTCGAAGAACAGACTTAGCCACCGCGAGTCCTATGTCATTTGTTCAAAATGTTCAACACTTACTCAAATAAAATACATAATATAGGTACTCGCTCCAACTATACTATAGGGACCATACAGGGAGAGAGTCAGAGAAGACTAACGCTTTTCTGTCACTACGGTTTCTTTCAGTACTAGATGATTCCCGCGACTTCGTCCGCGTGGACCAAGTTTTTTCGATTCCCGCGGGAACTCTTGAATTTTCCGGGATAAAAAGTAGCCTATGTCCTTCCCCGGGATACAACCTATCCCTGTATCAAATTTCATCAAAATCGGTTGAATAGATGGGCCGTGAAAGCGTAGCAGACACAGACAGACAGACAGACAGACAGACAGACATACACACTTTCGCATTTATAATATTAGTATGGATAGTATGGATAGTATGGATAGTATGGATATATGCTCACCATCTGGAAAAGGGTGTTGGGCATGTTCCTCAGCAATCTTGGCGTAAAGTTGGAAGTGTCTATCCTTAGCTCTAGCTACTGACTCAGAGTCCTTCGGGTGTTCAGGGGGCACATCGCTCAGGATTGGGTGGAAGCCATTCTTGTCAGCCACGTAATCAACCGTCCGAACTTTCTGACGAGGATCTACGTAGGAGAAGGTTCCTGAAATTGATACAAGGAGACGTTAACGATTGTTTGTTATCAGACACGTAACGTAGGATAAAACTTCAAATTATGTACGTAGGACAAAATTTTTCAACAAAACCGAGCAAGAATCATCATTATCACATTACTACTACTACTATCGGATGATAGCCCAAGTCACAACCAATAACTCAAGGCATCACATCTATACTTTATAATATTATATTATAAAGTATAGATGATCAACACACTTTCGCATTCATATTTAATATGAATGCGAAAGTGTGTTGGTCTGCTACGCTTTCACAGCACATCTGTTCAACCGATTTTGATAAAATTACAGGTTACATGTACAGGGATAGATTGTATCCCGGGGATGGTAATTAAAAAGTTCCCTCAGGAATCAAAAAATCTTAATCCTCGCGGATGAATTCGCGGGCATCATTTAGTATCTTTTAAAATGATTAATTAATTTACCAATTTATCCATATTTTCTGCACATTTCAGCTCACACACACACACACACATTCTATGGACAAATAACAGCTGTTATGACTCGCAAAGTCCCACGTGTGGTGCTAGCACGTACTATGTGCATAGTGCACGCTATTACACGACAATTGGGTGATTTTACAAGTTTGATTTGGGTGACAAAAATCTTGTGCTTATAGCACCTCTACTTTAATCAAATTATTGTACAATTGTACGTAGGTACCTCTGACAACTCCGCTGCCGTCGCTAACCTCCGCATGCTGTCTATCCGTGTGGCCAGGAAACCTGCCGGCAGTATACGAGAAGGCGTAAGGCTTTGGCGGCGGAGGCTCTGTCGTTATCTCTTCGAGGTGGGCGACATCGCAGCTGGAAAGCGCCACGCTCGATATGATGAGCAGCACTGGGACCAGCATCTGGAAATGGGAAATTAGTATTTTAAACGCTGCTGCTATATTTCACAGACGCGTACCATGCAACATCCCCGTTCTTTAGCGCACCGCTAAGTTTATAATGCCCTTCCGACTTCATCTTTTCCAATTACCTAATACCTAATTTTAGCTTGTACCTATAGGAAATCGTTCTAAATCATAAACAGTATCTTCTCATATCTTAAATCATAATAAGTTATTTCATGAAAACAGTTTAACTTTGTATTTTCAACGAATTGTCCAATAATTATTTACTTATAACTATAAGTGCATGCACCATCTGCAAATGAAATACGTCGTCATAAAAATACAACATTATACGAAACCCTAGATGAAAGAAGAACTCTCTGAAAAGAATACTCAAGATCTTGTAAATTTTGAGTAATATACTTAAACATGTTTCTCTACATTCATATAAAAAAAATTCTACTTTTAAAATTTTAATTTAACTCTTTTTATATTGCACCCTCAAATAAATAGAACTATTGGTGGAGCAAAGTGTAACGTTTAAAGGTAGTTACTTAATGTAACATTTGTTTTACTAAATATCAAAAACGAGCCAGTGTCCGCGACTTCGTAGAACGAACGTCGCGTCGTGGACGTGTGCGGGGAATTAGTTTTTAATTCCCATGAGAAATCCGTAATTTTCCGGGGAAAAAATTAGCCTATGTCACTCTATAGTTCCTCAACTATGTGCGTATGCGTCGTATTCCTCACAGCTAGTCACATAATGGCGGAAACACTCAACTACTCGTATAATATCCACGCAAAATCGTTGCTCTGTTACAGCGTGATTGAAGGACAAACCAACAAACAGACACACTTTCGCATTTATAATATCAGTATGATGCCTCAGACTCCTCAAGTCATTGAAAAAAAACAAACCTAATTTAATAATAAGAGATGCTACAAGTTGCCTCATTAAGCGAGATCAAAGGAATGTAGATGGTGCCTCAAACTTGTTCGCACGACCTTTGCGGTCGGTTGCGTCACACGCACTATGTGCATGCTTTTCGATTACGTAGGAAAATAAGACAAAATACAATAAGTTTACTGGGAACGCTACAAATACACTGAAAGAGGTAACCGTAGTCCGTAACACCAGCTGACTTGGCCCGGATGCACTGGTGGAATTTATAAAAATGCTGGCTCTATACGTTAGAGAAACATAGATGTACAGTCTCTTTTATTGACACAGGGTTAGTATTGTCAATTTTTACTTTCTGAGATATCGAATGATTGGTGATTGATTAAAATTAAGTAAAGTGAAGAGAATTACATATTTATTCCGTTTGCCGTGGAGATGGAGTCTTAGTGGCAAAAAAAATTTACGAGATATTTCACCGCGGTTAATTGCCTCTTCTGGTGACAGAAAGGCTGGCTCATTTTTTGCGCAAAGGATCAGCCTGGCTGTCCAGCGCGGAAATGCAGCCAGCATTTTTGCCACCATTCCACGCGGGCATGATTTATATTGTAATTAGGTTAGGCTAGCTAGCATTAAGTTCTGTAATATTTATTTTATTTTATAATAAACACTGTTCAATAAAATAAAAAAATAAAATAAAGTGATACGTCTGAACATTTCATTGCTTTGCTGTTTAGTCATGCTCTATATACTCTTTATAGGCAAGACAAAGCATGGGCAAAGATATCACCTACGTAATAGAATGTTATATTTCCTTTATCGTTCAAAATTAAAATTAATGATTTCTATAAATCAATCGATGTACTTCCTACTGTTAGTTAGCCTTGAACTGTGTTAGATAATGGAGATTTATTTTTCGATTCTTTATTTTCCTTCCTCGTATGATTTTCTAAGAACTCTCAAAGTCAATCAAATGCCTCAGCCTTATTCTGAGAACTCGAGAAAATTTTAAAACAATTAACATGTTATTGATATCTATAAGTTTTGATGGTGATCAAAACAATTATTACTATGATTTTGATGAATCATAGATTTTTAGGCATCATAATATCTTGTTCTGTTCTATTCGTATAAGTAGAGAAACTTAAAAACATCAACTAAAACATTATTTTCATAAATGAAAAAAGTAATACCTAAATAAATATCCATACTAATATTATAAATGCGAAAGTGTGTCTGTCTGTTTATCTGTCTGTCTGTCTGCTACGCTTTCACGGCCCAACTACTCAACCGATTTGATGAAATTTGTACAGAGATAGGTTGTATCTCGGGAAAGGACATAGGCTACTTTTTATCCCGGAAAATTGAAGAGTTCCCGCGGGAATCAAAAAACATAAATCCACGCGGACGAAAGTAATAGTAAAGTATTTTAATAAGTTAAAGCACCTAAGCTATAAAGCTTAGGTGCTTCAACTTATTAAAATGAACTTATTCAAATTAAGCCGTTTTTATTAGTTTTTTCTAGTTATTTGATCCTACATTGAGGATCATTTCAAATATTATTATTCATACTAATATTATATAATATGCGAAAGCGTGTCTGTCCGTCTGTCTGCTATGCTTTCACGGCCTATGTTTTCAACCGATTTTGATGAAATTTCGTATACTTAGAGGTAGTTTACATCCCGGGGAAGGACATATTTTTTATCCCGGAAAATTAAATAGTTCCCGTGGGAATGAAAAATACTTAATTCACGCGGACGAAGTCGCGGGCATCATCTAGTTTTAAGTAATTTCGCATCAGATTCTCTATTTTGCTGTAGATACTTGTGGTCACACTTGATTTATTGTAATCAATAGGTTCAAACGGATAAGTTCACGACTATAAAGTAATTGCTAATTTATCTCCGTATCTGAAGAATCTTCAATGTTTGTAGATGCAATAAAATTTAACGGACATCAACGTATATGTAAATTTAATGTGCAGTATATCAATATGCTAAGATCCGGTAAAGCTTCGATCAACTATTCTATCTATACTAATATTATAAAGCTGAAGAGTTTGTTTGTTTGAACGCGCTAATCTCAGGAACTACTGGTTCGAATTGAAAAATTCTTTTCGTGTTGGATAGTCCATTTATCGAGGAAGGATTTAGGCTATATAACATCACGCTGCGACCAATAGAAGCGAAGCATCAGTGAAAAATGTTGCAACAACGGGGAAAATTATCCATATTTGAGGGCTTGCGTTGCGTGCGCTGCGTAAACGGTTCAAGTTACCCAAAAAATATGTATGAAAGAATTATTCCTCTTTAGATGTCCGCGACTGGATCTCGCGATCATAATAACAGAAATTGACGCGGACGAAGTCGCGCGCAACAGCTAGTTATTTACAATTCCTAGAAGCTATCATCATCTGTTTTCAATTTACATTATTTGTTTTATTTTGCAGAGATTTTAAAAATAGTAATAAGACTATGCCGGGATTTAAATACCTCAAACTTGATACTCTATAGTACTTTGCCACGTTATTTGTATCTTCCAATTCACATAGATTCATTTTCCTTTTCTTCATCTGTTATCTTGTTATTTCTTTTTTATTATCTGTTATTTTTTTAAATAAATAATTATTTTTATTAAAAGTTCTTAAGGTAAAGATGGGTATAAATATAATTATGGTAAAGATAGTCTTTTCTCCTTTTTCCTAAATTTACTGCTTAAAGATGCTCATACGAGGTTAAAATATATCGACAGTGAGTCGTCTTGAAACCATTTTATGATTTCTAGTTATACCTATTTACGTATTAAATTGCGCATCCGTGTCCGTTTATCAGTTTAATTTATGGGCCGGTTTTGCCTCGTTCTGACATCATAATATTATTCTGTTCATTTGCGACGCTACATAAGAATCACGATTTGAATAATTTATATATAATTAAGTTTATTATGACAATATAAGTTTATTATGACAATATGAATCAGACTCTTCTGCATCAATATCTAATCCTTTTTAGGGTTCGTTCCTCAAGAGGAAAAATATAAACCTAATAGGATCACTTCGTCTCCGTCTATCTGTGTGTCAACCACCTTTTTCTAAGGAACTCGTGGAGGTATCAAGTTGAAGTTAATATCAAATCCATATCCATACTAATATTATAAAGGCGAAAGTGTGTCTGTCTGTCTGCTACGCTTTCACGGCCCAACTACTCAACCGATTTTGATGAAATTTGGTACAGAGATAGGTTACATCCCAGGGAAGGACATAGGCTACGTTTTATCCCGGAAAATTGAAGAGTTCCCGCGGGAATCAAAAAAATGTTTCTATTCAACCGATTTTGATGAAATTTGGTACAAGGACAAGTTGTATCTCGGGGAAGGACATAGGCTACTTTCTATCCCGGAAAATTTAAGAGTTTCCGTGGGAATCAAAAATCCACGCGTACAAAGTCGCGGGAATCATCTAGTATGAAATACTTAGGTCTTCGGTCCCTAAAGCTGTAACAAATAGCTGTGCGTGTGTAGCTGTGTGTGTGTAGCTGTGCGGTAGCTGTAAAAATACAAGCTTCTAAGTCAACGTAATCAAATATACCTACGGCCGTTTATATATTTCGCCCAATAAATCAAAACCTGTAAGGCACTTACCGTTGACCTAGAATCATGAAATTTGGCAAGAAGCAAGGTCTCACAGCACAAGTATAGGAAAAATCTAAAAATCAATAATTAATGTTCCGTACTCATTGGGCGTCGAATTGTTTGTCAGGCGCTACCAGGTTAACGCCATACGTAAGCCAGTTATTTCACAGCTGATTAGTTGTTGTTTTAACATAATTTATAGGTACTGTGTGGTGACACGGAACCCTTTGTGCGCGAGTCTGATTCGCACTTGACCGGTTTTTTTTCTGTTTATGTATCTGTGCACTGTACTGGTATCAAACTGCACTGAGAAGAACTGTTCTGCTTGGGACGTGTTGTGCGACCACTCATGTCATATCTAAGTCGCATAACCTCAAGTAAGTACCTACTTCGGTAGGTATAGAAACATTAAGTTTATTGTCTTAACTCATAATTAACTAGTCAATGAAGCAATGCGGTATGCCCACGCAAATAGGTGTCTACACTCTACCTATTTCAATTACCAAAGCGCGAAAGTATGCAATTTGACATAGCATAACAGATCTGGTAGCGATCACCTTGACCGGCCACTGTCACTTTCCTCGGCTACTCTTGACCGACATCGAGTGGATTCGGTTACGACTTGCTCTACTTTTTATCTGAGCCTGGCGCCAAGAAGGAAGGACAATAGTCTGGTCAGCATACCTATATTTACAACTTTTGGTAGTTAGGTGTAGGTTAATTAGCTTCTGCAATCTGCATGCATAGTGCATACCAAACCATCAAATTAAAATAAAAACTTGAGAGGTGTCAAGGGACACCCGATGGAACGAAGTACCAAAAGTTGTACCAAAAGTTGTGCGTGCGCGTGTTTCTCTGTGAAAATACACAGAGAAACACGCGCACGCCGCACGGCTTACAACTATAGCAAAAAGTGTCGTTACAACTTTTGGTCTTAATTTGCAAAAAGTGTCGTTACAACTTTTGGTCTTAATTTTTTCCGTCTATCCCCCTTTCGTAACGCGCGATAAGTAACTTCGTTCCAATAAGGCTTTGTCGGTCTGAATGTCAAAGGTAGTAATTCTAGAAGCTAGAGTCCATGTAAAATTCATTGAGTTCGACGGTTGACAAACAGAAACGATAAAAAATCTACGTTAAGTTACCATGATACATATCTACAGTACGCGCGCGAGTTGAATGCAGAGCTTTTGTATGTGTCACCATACATTAGCTCTGTATTCAACTCGCGCGCAAACAATATCTAATTTGGTATTTAAAGCAGATACCTACTATATTATAACACCTCTATGAAAGCAGATTTCGAAAATATAAACCTTCGTGGAATGGTGGTAAAAGAACTGGCTGTATTTCTCGCTTGTATTTTGCAAGTCAAGATACGAGCTCCCATCGAGATCCACGTTATCCGAATAAAAAAAGAAACGGTTCAGATGTTACCTTATTGGAAAGGAATGAGGTAACGCAGCTTTTTAAATGTACCTAACAAAGTTGAATTTACGCGGGTGACCTCTATATGAACTTTATATTTTGAATCGAAACATACTGCGCAGGTGAGGATCTAGAAGCAACCATAAAACAGATAGATTAGTAATCAAACGATGGTAATTAATATTTATTTTCTTGGTTCTAAGAATATGGGCAACATTTAAGTATGCCTTTTTTATATCGCTAGCATGAGCATCAGACTACATGGTCATTTACCCATACGTAATTGAGAGATTGCAGTTAAGGTGCCAGCGGAGGGTGAATTGCCCGTACAAACGTAATACCAAAATAATTGGTAATTCGAGAATATTTCCACCATAATATGCGATTATTAAGACTTAACTTGTATTTATCTAGGTTCCTGGGTAATTATTTTTCAAAATACTTTCCCAAAATTAAACGTAAGTGCATTGCGTTTTGCATGTTTTACGACATAAATGACATGTTTTCTCCTTATTTGTTTCATATTAAAACGAACCATATCTTACGTACTAATTGATCAGGAACATAGCCTTTATTGTCAAGTTACAGAATAACAACACGAAGACTAAAATGTATAACAAATTCTGCACGCAAATATTGCTATCGCGCTTGCACGTGATCATGTGTCATCAGCCAAATAGAGATAGCAATATACCGGCAAATTTATATTTGCGGGTTGAATAGAAGTTGCGAGCGGCGTTCGCCGGCCTCTTAAGCGCTTATTACTTACTACTAGTCATTGGATAAAACATAAGAATCTAATTTACTTGTTGTTTTACTGGGCAAACGACCGCGTGCAATTTGACCATTGGTACTTATTCTTCATAATAAAAGCAAGATCATATTATTATCTTACTTATCTCCATAAATTATCATATTACCTTCAGCTATAAGTATACAATTTTACTGACGTAAGTTGACATACCTGGCTAGGTTACTTACTATATTTAAAGTACATTTGTCTACGAGAAAAATGACTTAATGAAGAATGCCAATTAAATGGTTAAAATAAAGAGCATCGCTCTTATGATTATTTATAACTATACACAAAAGTATTAAAGATTTCAAAAATTGCTGATGACGAAATTGACATAAGTAGATAATAGATAGAACTCTATTGTGTTATCTAGAGCAAATATCAATACATTCTAATTTCTATAGGATATCGTACATCGTACACGGACGTAAAAGACGACACAGAACCTAGGGAATCCGATTCATTTATTCTGTGCACATGTCTGTTAGTTTTTAGCTAAGTCTGTGTTGATGAACATAGTATTTGAGTGTTTTTTCAAAATCCCGTGAAATCTCTTTAATTTTCCTGGAATAAGTTTGTCACTTTGTTGCAGGTGACCCATGCAAAAAATTACGTCGATCCATAGCTTTTGTGGCGTGATTGAAGAACAAACAAACATATTTTCGCACTTACTATATTGGCATTGGTATTTAGACATCATAACCGCCAGAGCTGTGTTTTAAGTTCTGAACGAAGTAGGTACTAATAATAATAATAATATAATTATACTCGTAACATACTGTTCCTTTGTGTAGGTAGGTACATCATAGCCATACTTGAGAGTATACACATCAACACCAACCTTGATGACGTATCAATCTTTAATTCGCCCGATAGAAACTCCTCTTGCTTTTGATGTCGCATGAATTTTCAGCAATGAAAAAACACATTCGTGTTTCCTCTGCTTCTTGCACAAGAGCTGCAACAGGCCTTTTTCATCATACCTGTTCGAAAAACGAATATTGGCTTCAGAGGATAGCGGGAGCAAAATGTAATTTTTAGGCCCATGGGACTTTTCATTTCTCTGTTCTGATTGGTCCGCGTTCGTGCTTCTGACTGGTGCTTAAACGTATAAGTAATGTCCATACATGCTGTAGGTTGATACTCCTAGCTATTTCTCATACGAAATGATGAAAAATAGTGTGTGTCACTCGGGGCCAAATTTTTTGTTCTCGGGCGGCGTATATTGGATTCCTCGCTACGCTCAGGATTCTACTTTAGAATCCCTCGCTGCGCTCGGGATTCTACTATATACCTAATCCTTCACTTCGCTCTGAATTCAAAATAGCGCCCTCGGGGAACAAAAATTTTCTTTGGCCCCATATAACACAAATAACTATTTCATGTGTGCACTTAAATTTATATTTCAGCGATAAAATCATCTAGATATCTGGTACCTGTCAATTAACTAAGTAAGTATAGTACCTAAGAGTTACGTAAAATTAAAGTTATAATTTATTTAGAAATGTTGTCTTGGGATTTATAATTGCTCTTTCATACTGTGCAATGATACCGTCCAGAACGTAATAAATTATTAACATTTGAGAGATTTCTTGAAATCTCTTAAAATGAAAGTGATCCTGCAAAGACAGTAGGTACTTATGGTACAGTAACTTTGCATCTTTTTAGCAATCAACATTATCGGCAGGCTCTGGACATCCACTGTTGGAAGTAACCTACTTTAATAAGTGTCGCCCTCTTTATATATCGTCGGTAGGTACATTGTGCTGCAGGGCGCCATACATAAATTTTTAATGGACGTGGTCTCCACTCAGATTGAACTTTTCGAATCCAAAAACCGTTGCCGCCAAGACAAATATGAACGGCTCTGGGCTCACTGCCCTATAATGCAGGTCTGAGTTTTATCAGTAAATTTTTAATATTAAATTAAACGAAATTATTATTATTAAAACGAAATTTTTCCACACTGAAACAATATCTTAGAAGCGATTTTAGTGCCTCGCTAATTATGTGCTTCTAACGCTGAGTGCCACGAACCCATCACGAACAAAATTCAAAAATAGAAGATTAATAGTAGGTACATTGCTGTCCAATCCGGAAATGAAGCAATTCACGGCTGAGTATAATAAAGGCACGAGGAATTTCCAAGTTATTTTTAAGTAAACGAGGCCGTGAATTGCTATTTCGGCTAATACAGTATTCTCTAATTTGCGAGAAAACAGTAAACATTATTGGTTAAGAAATCTTTTCTACATTACCGAGATGTTTTTTAAAATAATGTAGAAATTTCTGAGCAAGGAGGGAAAAATTATTAGGTCACAAGACTCAACAAGTAAGAAAATGGAATCTCTAATAAGAAATGGAATAATTTTGGATAGTTACAGAGATAAAAAATAATCTCTACTTCAAGTTTCGAGAACTCATCATTTAATTGGTGATGGTGTAATGTACTTTATTCAGATTAATCATCATAATATAATTTCCCACCGAATATGTACTCGTTATTAAAGGAATTCGACACCTATTATTCCACCCACTGCTATTCATTCACATGTAGGTAGATATATAACTTGTGCCATCTGGTATATTTCGATGTTTGAGAGTTTCATTGCAGATAGGTAGATTGACGACAAATTATTTGAAAATTACGTGTTCACATCACACAAAAAATTGTCACTCACTGAAATCAGAAATATGCATCAGCACATCTCTAGTTAGGTACTTACTTAGATTTAATTTTTCGTTGTTTTGTTACTCTATCCAATTATCCATACTAATACTAATAAATGCGAAATTGTGTCTGTCTGTCTATCTATCTACCTACTACGCTTTCCCGGCCAGTCTTTTCAAATGATATTGACGAAATTTGGTACAGATGCAGGTTGCATCCCGGGGAAGAACATATAGGCTGTCTATGCCGGAAAACTAAGGAATTCACGCGAGAATAGCAAAACCGTATTCCACGCGGACGAAGTCGCGGGCATCATCTAGTATCAATTAAATACAGAGTAGGTAACTGTAATATATAATTACGTAGGTAAGACTGATCATTCTAAGATATAGATTGTAAGTGGTAACCACTGTGAAATTGCATAATTTCTGTAAACCGATCGAAGATAAAGCAAGTAGGTATTATTAAAAAGATTTAGGTAAGGTATATTTAGATAAGGTCCTAAAAATCAGCGCGACGGTATAAACCTCCCTGTTAGGAACTGATTAAGTATATTATGTAAGTATACTATTACTTAGTAGCTTCAAATTCTTGTCTCCTTTAAATTTTGATCAAATAACTGAAATATTTGAATTACACGGACTTAAGTATATTATTTTATCATTGGTATAAAATCAAGTATTTTTTGTAAATAGTAGCTAGCACCAATAATAATTGTTCTGTTTAATGAAAAATACCTACTCAATACTCATTGCAAATATTACACGGTTTGTGTACAAAGTATAAATGCTTATTTACGGAAGACGTTACGACTTGCCGCCTATACCTACTCGTTCTTAGGTGAATCATTTGTTTGTCTAGTAAGTTGGCGCTTGATTCCCGTCATTTTGTCCTTCACAAGCATAGTTCACAAGTAAAGGTGGTGAACCATACTACATTTTAACCGACTTCCAAAAAAGGAGGAGGTCCTCAAGTCGGCGCGTATTTTTTTTAATGTATGTCGGTGCATATCTCCGTGGTTTCTGAACCGATTAGAATTTTTTTTCTATCAGTCGTTAGTAGAGGAAGCTCTCGAGGTGGTCCCATGAAAATTCTGACTCCAAATTCTCAACCCTGACACTAAAAAGTTAAAAATAAAAATTCTTTCCAACAAACCGACTTCCAACGCCACTGTAAAGTACAAAATAATTTGAATTTCTACCCACTATGTTGAAGTCGGGCGAGTCTGATGCGTCAACTTTGCTTATCCTTGTTATAGCCGCCGTTGATTGGAAATAATTTTTATATAAATATCGTATCTTGTTCTGTTAATCGAAATTTTATACGACGACTACTTAAGTAACTAAACGAAGGATATTTTATAGAACATAGTCTAGTCTGTACATCTCAGATTTTATCTGCGTAAAAATAAAAGTGTTATAGGGCAATATTAGGAAATCGTACAATAAACAGAATGCAATTTTCTCCTGAAAATATAGATCAATGTACATAAATCAAATGAAAGTGAAGATCACAATAATGTGTACGGGTAGTGTTGCGCCACGCCGTTGCTTCACGCATTACTCAACGTCACGGCTCACAACACATTTTCACATCACTACTAGGTACTTGCACTTTAAAAGATTGTTTTTATGGATGGCCTTGGATTCGAACTAATATGGTGCACGCAGCCAATACATATGCAGCAAATCTTTGTACATTATTTCATCAAACCATTGTATGCAAACCTACCTACGATAAGGTTTTGCGTACTCTAACGCATAAACATATAAATACCATTTGTAAAAAAAAGTAAAATCACCACCACTTCACGACCATTGTGAGTGACACCTAATTCAGAGCAAACTCGCATTATAAAGGTCTCTGTCACCATGTCAGAGGATAACTGAGTGCGAAACATTAAAAACAAAAAAACGCATAAACATATCGATGACAAAGTCGGACGGCTGAAATTGAATGAAATTATTTATTTCATGCATTATGCCGACTTACTGTCAGCTTATGAAAATCAGTCAAGATTTTATGTCGATTTGCAAAGGGAATTTGTGCTATCTATTGAAAAGAGCCGGTATGAAACTCAGCAGTTTAAGCGCTCTTCAATGGCAGTGTTACCATCTAAAAAAAACGGCCAAGTGCGAGTCGGACTCGCGCACCGAGGGTTCCGTACTCAAGAAGTAGATACTGAAGCAAAACAATCAGGCAAAAACCAATATGTTTATTTGACGACGAGTACTTAGAAGAACTTGCGTTTAACCCAATCTTTGACGGTAATAATTACCTTTGTTAATGAACCGCAAAACTAACTTTGTTTGTAGAGGTTAATATAAAAAAACTATGCTAGTTAGAGCATTGGCTATAGTTTTCCTGTAAAATATACATAAATTCCTATTGACCATAATTATTTCAGATTTTTCGATTGGTAAACTCCGGAGATAAGGGGGGGGAACGGTATTTTTTTAGACTTTTCCCCCATAAATCAAAAACTATCATGACTAAAAATAATTAAAAATCTGTTTTAGAATGTACAAAGTAAACCCTTTCATATGATACCCCACACAGTACAGTTATCTCACTTTTAAATTTCAACCCTCCGATTTTCCCCCCTTTTTAAATAAGAACAAAAATAATTTCCAATTTTTTTTAATTCCAGTGTCTTTGGGCCACTAATATACACAACTATTCCAAATTTCATGTGGATAGCTTCGGTAGTTACTGAAATAATCGAGTGTGACGGACGGACAGACGGACAGACAGACGGAGAAAGTCGCACCATAAGGGTTCCATTTTACCATTTTGGTACGGAACCCTAAAAATGAGCTTAAAAGCTACATTTATCTATTTAAAATAAAAATTCACTACGAAAAACCACGCAGGTTTAAATTGCGTGCTCTTCCATCAACTATCAAAACTTTATCTAAATTAGTGAAAATATATGAAAAATCTAAAACTAAACTACTAAAAAACATATATTATCGCGTGGGTAGATGATCATGAATGATTCTTTCCAATTCGACAATCGTATTTGCAAAACATCACCCAAGTAGACGCGGAGACCTTGCTTTGCTCGGTCAATTATCACGAGCCTACTAGAAACTGAGTATCAAATATCAATGATCAGATATTTTGACACAATTTTGCGTGACCTCGACGGGGTATCTAGTGTCTTGGTCAGATCAAGAGAATAAACCCAAAGCGGCAGTCATTTGAAATTATAAAATAACTTTTCAAAGTCAAGATCTCAGATTTCAGTCAGGCAAAGTATTACCATCTAAAAATGAGTAAAAGCTATATAATTCTGAGGGTAGCAGATAATGAATGATTCTTTCCAATTCCACAATCGTGTTTGCAAAACATCACCCAAGTAGACGCGGAGACCTTGCTTTGCTCGGTCAATTATCACGAGCCTACTAGACACAGTATCAAATATCAATGATCAGATATTTTGACACAATTTTGCGTGACCTCGAACTGGGTATCTAGTGTGTTGGTCAGATCAAGAGAATAAACCCAAAGCGGCAGTCATTTGAAATTATAAAATAACTTTTCAATGTCAAGATCTCGGATTTCAGTCAGGCAAAGTATTACCATCTGAAAATGAGTAAAAGCTATATAATTCTGAGGGTAGCTGATCATGAATGATTTTTCCAATTCGACAATAGTGTTTGCAAAACATCACCCAAGTAGACGCAGAGACTTTGCTTTGCTCGGCCAATTATCACAAGCCTACTAGACACAGTATCAAATATCGGTTGAGATATTTTGACACAATTTTGCGTGAACTCGGATGAGGTATCTAGTGTCTAGTCAGATAAGAGAATAAACCCAAAGCGGCAGTCATTTGAAATTATAATATAAATTTTCAATGTCAAGATCTCGGATTGCAGTTTGCATTACAATTTAGAGCTAATGTTCGATTATATTTAATACCTACCTATATTATCAAAGTGCATATGAGTATAGTCCAACAAACTTATTTGACCCGGTGGCAGCGTCGCTAGTAGATATATGAAAAATAAAATTAAAAAAAACTTTGCAGGCATAAAAATTTTGTTCCAATTTTGGCCACTGGATCAGATAAGCACTTTGCATACTGTTTAGTCCTAGTTCGTAGTTTTAATGTCTTTTTTATTTCCGTTCTTTTGTGTGCAATAAAGATTTAAAAATAAAATAAAAATAAAATAAGTTTGACGGTCTGTAGTTAGTTTGGCATTAATGAGGATACCGATGAACCGACAAATATTAACCTATGAAGATACGCCATCGATAGCTTAGGTAAACTTATAATTTTATAACCATAACCTTTTGGTGTTGAAAGTGAAACCCTGGGGTTTTAATTTGAATAAATATCTTTATATCTTTATTGAAAATCAAAAAACTGTAACCATCTGCTTGTTAATGAATAACTTCAGACTTTCCCTGGACAAACCTTAAAGTTTGCTATTTCTCTTTATCTTGCATCCCGACAACGAACACTATAGATCCCGAAAAACCTATGAGTAGTTCTGGGATTTTTAAAAACTTAAATTCACGCAGATGAAGTCGAGGATTTATTTAGGATCTTTGTTAAAGTCCAATACATGATTCTGTAGCAAAAATTTCTAGATCTTTGATAGTAGTTCGTAAGAATTATTAAACAGGTTATCAAATCAAACTCGCACGGCGCACCGCTTTGGCCCAGATGAAAGTTGCCACTTGCCGAGAGCATAAAGTTTTAGATCGTATTTGCCAATACTAAAATACTTATTCCTATTAATCTAGTATCTAGTAGGCTTATTACATTACTTTGAAGGTCGCTTGGCCGTACCGAGATAACCTTATTTAATACTAGCTGATGCCCGCGACTTCGTCCTCGTGGATTGAGGTTTTTTGGTGGAGGAACCCTTTAATTTTCCGGGATAAAAAGTAGCCTTTAGATGTGCTATTTCAGACTGTACCTATTCTATCTCTGTGCCAAATATCAACTAGATCCGTTCAGCCGTTCTGGCGCGATTGAGTAACAAACATCCATCTCAGATTTTTGAGACCTTAACACAGGTCTAAGAAATCTAGCTAGGATAGCCAGTTCTTGATGTTACAACATTTAATGTTAAATTTTTTTTGTTATAGCACAATACTTATATTGTTAATTTCTAATAGTTACAAGATCTATGACCATTGACCATGTAACACAAAATGATTGAAAATAAACGATTTATTTATTTTATTTATTAATTTATCTATCCTAACTTTCATAGGAATTATAATATTAGTATTTAATATAGATATAGTTAAAGATTGAGTTATTCGACTTCAAAATTCCACCACCCAAAGGGGTAAAATAGGGGTTAAAAGTTTTTATGAAAGCTATAGCCATGAAACTTGGTATATGAGCTGCGGGTTGAAAATTTAGAAATACGTGTTTCACAGTTTTTGAAAATTCTATCCCCGAAGGGGTGAAATAGGGGATGAAAGTCCTTCATTTCTCAAGATATTCTCAAGTTATATCAACGAAACTTGGTATTTTGGCTTTTGGAAAGAAATAAAGAAGCACGTGTTTTACAGTTTATCAAAATTCCACCCCCCAAAGGGGTAAAATAGGGGTTAAAAGTTTTTATGAAAGCTATAGCCATGAAACTTGGTATATGAGCTGCGGGTTGAAAATTAAGAAATACGTATTTCACAATTTTTGAAAATTTGATCCCCAAAGGGATGAAATATGAGATGAAAGTTGGTATGAAAGGCATTCATTTCTCAAGTTATATTAACAAATCTTGGTAGTATGGCTTTTGGTAAAAAATAAAGAAGTACGTGTGGCACAGTTTTTCAAAATTCCACCCCTAAAGGGGTAAAAAAGGCTTGAAAGTTTGTATGAAAGTGCTTCATTTTTAATGTTGGTATAGCTATGAAAGTTGGTATTTCTTTATTTTAAACGAGCAATCCAAATGGATTGCTCGTTTAAAATAAAGAAATAGTTTTTGAAAATTTTATCCCCAGGGAAGTTAAATAGAAAGTTTGTCCTTCAATCACGCTGCAACAGAGCAACGGATCAACGTGATTTTCTGCATGGGTATAGTTGAGGACCTGGAGAGTGATAAGGCTTTTTATCCCGGAAAATTAAGGAGTGCCTGTGGGAATTATAAAAGCTTATGCCACGCGAACGAAGTCGCGAGCATCCGCTAGCAACTGATATAAATGGAATTATATGCTTTATTTTTTTGCCCTAGCAGTCCTTCATTTAATGGACTCTACGAAGAAAATACATTCCTTGGTGTAGAGTTCAATGAATCGAAGTAGGTAGGTAATGTTAGGTACTCAAAGTTTTCAACAATCTATATAAATATTCGTTAAATAATCTAGAATTCGAAGATTCGGGGATAGATTAACATACCTACATTTTTGACGTTAACCTTTGGGTAATTATACTTATTCTGTTGGCGTGTTCTTTAGAAATCAAAACACGTACCTACCTGTTTGGCTATATCTCAGTTGGCTGTGAGACAAATCGAGACTGTACATTTCGTAATGAATAGGTAATAGATGCAAGCTGACATGCTCACTATATCTAAAATAATCCCATCAAATATCAATATTGTGGAAAAATATAGATTTTATTAACTGGTATCTCGTCTCAAATCAAGCCCATGTATTTCTTTCAATGATTACAATTCTATATCGTTCCGACATATCTTTAGATACTTAGGTATGATATCTACCTGGAAATATCATTGTGAAAGATGTTCCAAATCATCGGGAAAAACCGACTACCAATCTTTAAAAAAAATTCGCTCCTCCCCTTTGTGGTTACAGCCGTACACTGGAGGATAGAGTCTTATAATAGGTTTGTGTGAAAGAAATATTTTTTGCTAAAGTCGTATTTAAAGTTCAATCCGCATGAAATAACGATTTCAAAACAAGTGGAAGATAAATTGTTTACTTTAACAAAGATGAATAGCTTGGGCATTTTTGTTGCGGCTTAATCAAGTCAATTTGCGGTATGATTTTGTATCAAGTTAAGTGGTAGTGATAGCGTAAACTTTTTTCGCTTAATTAAGGTAAATGTTAGGTAAGGGGAGGGAATACAGAATACTGACCTTCCTTTCCTTTAATCATCATGAAACGCACTTTCTGTTGGTATAACTTTGATAGTTGTAAGTTTTATACTTTTTGAGAAAATCGAATCAGAGTTCCAAGGTAGCGGGTGGCCCGGTTTATTTGCTGTCCAGTGTATTTTCACATCATTGCAAAATCAATATGGATGAAATCTGTACAAACCATACGTTAAAAATAAACTTACGAATATAGTTTGTGCCTTGTTGTTTTCGAACATTTTCTGGTCTCATTCAATCTGTCTAATATATCTAGGAACGTCAGTCTTTCCGAAACAGTGGTAGATTTACTCGACTATTCAAAAGCACTTGGTAAAAGTCTACTGTTTTTTTAAGTTTCTGTAATTACTTTCGCTGTCACGTCTATTCTGATTATTATTTTTATTCGTTCATATGATGTATTAATGTCTGTTAGGTTCATCGCCACCAATAGTCAATACGGGTTTAGGATTTTAGACGAATGAATTGCTCCTTTGCAGATGTCCTTGGTAAAGAACCGGAATTAAAGTATTATGTTATGTCGGAAAATATTATAGTAAGTAAATTATTTTGTACACATCATTTGCAAGTTTTAGATCAATACAAATCGAATAGATACTGGACTGGATAGATGCCTAATATTTATTGTTTAATTGATGGAGCAGCGCCACAGACCATACAAAGCAGCGTTTATTACCTTCTATTTTGATTTGAATGTTTGTACCTAGATTCGCAAATTATCCTACTTACCTATTATTTTACGAGTTTTTTTCATCGCCTTACAAAGTTCGTTTGGATATCAAAACTTTATAGTAGCTTCCTATGGCACACTTAACGTATAAATAAAAATAAACCACCTGACAGCTCTGCGCCGCGTATTGGAACAAAATTAAGCCAAGTTATCCAGGTAAGCAGTTTGAAATAAAATCTAAATCCAGATGTCCGTGATTGTTATTGGCAACTGCCTGAAAGGATATTACTAATCTTGAGAAATGTTGTAACAGCTGAATATTTAGGTACTAACTCTTGCAATTCTACGAGACTAGCATATATTTGTGCATAATGACGTGATCTACTATTAAGATTAACAAACAGGTACAAATATATTATGGTCGTAACTGTTTATGCAAGAATATTATTTAATATCAAACCGATGCACGATGGCGCGAAAAATGTGTATCACGCAATAATTAAACTTGCACCACAGAACAGGGAATCGTTTCATTTATTCTGTGCTTAAAAAACTTACGCTTTAAATAATTAATTTATGGAAATACATTTTGAAATGCTACTTAAAGTCACTCAATTCCAGTCAAGGTATCCTGGGTGCAATAGCAAGCGGTGAACTCGTGCTTCCGCAGTTATTTAGACGTTAAAATAATGTGAATTAATTTAATTTTTCTTAATAAAATCATATTAAAACCATTACCTATATTTGAACACATTGGCAAAACCCATTTTTTCATTAGCACAATCCAAATTGAAAGGATACCTGAAGGTTTAATAATTTACGAAATAATAATAAACTCGAAGTAAAAGAGCTCACCTTAAATCCGAAGACAGTAACCGCCAGCAAGCGTCACTTCTAACTGAAGGTAAACCGGTCATGAACGAGAGAACGCCTGTTGGGAATATTGCGAACGAAAGAGTGAATGTGATCTATTCGAATGATTATTTTTATCAAATGATCTTCTTGTTTATTATCTGGTTATGACGATTGTCCCTAGACCCTATTGCAATCTGACTTATAATGCTACTTGCTACTCGGTCAACGCGAAGTGGTCTAAAGGATTCGGAAGAACTCTCAGCAAATAACAAATCATACTAATATTATAAATGCGAAAGTGTGTTTGTTTGTTGGTTTATTGGTTTGTTGGTTGTTGGTTTGTCCTTCAATCACGTCGCAACGGAGAAACGGATCGACGTTTTTGGCATGGGTATAGTTGAGGACCTGGAGAGGCTACTCCTGACATAGGCTACTTTTTATCCTGGAAAATTAAGGAGTTCCCGCGGGAATCAAAAAAACTTAAAACACGCGGACGAAGTCGCTGGCATCAGCTAGTAGATACATTACAAAGATTAATATTATTGTTTGACCTTGCTATGACTTAAAAGCTTGATCCCATTGGAGGAGCAAGGTTACTAGCCCTGAGCCCAGCCCTAGATAATACAGCAATAAGTATGGCTACGATAAAATTTGAATTGGCAAATGTACAGAACAGTAAAATAACGTATATATATTTATCTACAATAGGATAAGTCTTCAAATATCTGCAGGTACAGCTACAGGTGAAGAAGGTCTTCAAGAACTTTTATTTTTGCTTTCCGTAAACGACGAGTCCACATCCATAAATAGTGATTCCTTCGCTTCGCCTCAAGAAATTCCGAAGTCCTTGATGATGATGGAGTTCTTCGAGACATAATATTTAATATGGAAGGTGATTTAGAAATACATTAAAAAATGTAAAATAGCAATGCAGTTCAAAGCAACATATCTATAACATTTTCATAAGGAGTTATAACTCCGTTTGAAAAGGCTACATCGAGAGAAGTTGGATTTGCTACTATTATTTTACAAACACAAGGTTACAAGTTTGTTTATCAGATGTATCCAAAGCGGGTACAACCACAGAATAAGTAATAGTAGGTACAGCTGGAACAGTCAAAAAGGTTCTGCTGAAGGATTCATGTAATATTTGATGAACATTTGTAGATTCAGATTGAGGATTAAGGACTTCAGGTTACACCTAGGTTATTTAGTCTTCCTCTTCAACCTGAATTTTGGTCCAATATCTTGAACTGAAGGTCTGTCTATTTATTTCTGGAATCAGTATCACATTTCACACTGCTGCGGCTATCGCTTCTTGTATCGGATCCCCTTTTCTTGCACGATGTTTTCCCATTTGTATCTGTCGTCAACATTGTGGTTAGCAACATGCACAGATATGCTAAGAGTAGTGGTAATCTGGTCGATTCGATCTGGACGTATGGCGCTACGTCCTCATGACCCGTTCTATTCATCGGACCAAGTCAATTATTGATATTTTGGCACTTGGCATTGACTTGCCAACCAGATGGACTGCTTAACTCCTTGACAGCAGAAGAATTATCTTCAGGAGTATTTTACGTAATTGATTTGGTCTCAATGGGATGTTCGCTTACATATTATTATTATATCAGGCTTATTATTCGTGGTAGTTAATTTAGATACTTGTAAACATATTGAATAAATCCTCATACACATCACCCGGTGAATTTAATGAACTTTTCCATCTGTTGATCACAAAAGTAATCTAAAATAATTATAACTACTTACTTTCACGAAGTAATTATTATTATAATGAATTAGCGCGTTTTGAGTTTTTTTCTATACCTACTTACTCATAAGTATTCCGGTTTAAGTGAGCCACCAAAAGCACAATATATGACCAGTCCAGCCTCCCATTTTTGTTGTGATTGTGATTCATATCGGACGTAACTTACTACATACGAGAGTGACATTTTGTGTAAACAACAGTACTTAAATAAATGTGAGTAAGTCGGTTTTTGTATGAAAATATAATTATCATAGACTTATTACATTACATTATAATTTACATTTTAGAAGTGAGTAGATATTCCGTTGTATAATAATACATCAAAATGAATATCTTTTAAACGGTAAGGTTAATTTAACGTTGAGTTGATATACCTAAAATTTTTGCATTTTATTTATGTGACAAAACGGTTTACATAATTAATGTATATAATTATTATGTACCTGAATACTGGCTGTTTAATTCTTTATTAGGATTGACAAAGAGTTCTTTTTTGTTTTCCTTTTAAGTACAAGCCTTTAAAAGAGAAAATTCCTTAAGCCCACTCTTCATGTTTCGATGGTAACGTGTACTCGTACGATTGCAGTATTTGGTAGTATGCCGGCAACTTTCACCAGTGAAGCGAGACAATTTTATTCTCCGGTGTTATATGCCTAAATTGTTTGTTTATAAAATTTAACCGTGATCTCATATGCCATTACCATTAGGGTTAAATGATTATACTTAATCCTAATGGTAATGATGCAGTTGAGGAAACTCGCTCATCCCACCTTGGACTCAGACCTAGATATTTCCGCGGAATCTATTTAGCGTAATGTTTATCACTAGTTTCCTGTTTTGATCGTATAGGACTAAAGAATTGTAAAGGCTTGAATTTTGGGAGCTACAGGTGGTGGTTCGCTCCGAACTTATAAAGACCTCGTGTAAGATAAACTTGACGAAACCTGGATGCCCGAGTGTCCTCAAAGACGTGTAAAGTCTGCCCATCCGAAATTGGCCAGCTTTGTAGATTACGGCCAAACACTTGTCATTCTGAGTGGAGACTCGTGCTCAGTAATGAGCAGGCAATGGGTTGAAATGATGATGATGATTTTATCAAATAACTTATGACCGTACGGCAAGTAACGACATTTCAGTCAGCATCCTAACTGCGTTGCTATTGACGCTTAATCAATATCTTATCTTATCTTACCTCTTACTAATATTATAAATGCGAAAGTTTGGATGGATGTATGGATGGATGTATGGATGTATGGATGTTTGTTACTCAATCGCACGCCCCAACGGCTGAACGGATCTGGCTGAAATTTGGCACAGAGATAGATTGATTGGTCTGGAATAGCACATAGGCTACTTTTTATCCCGGAAAAATAAAGAGTTCCCGCGAGAAACATAAAATCTCAAACCACGCAGACGAAATCGCGAGTATCCGCTAGTATACCCATAATGGTTAAGCTCTACGCATTATTTTTAAATTTAAAGTACCTATTAGTTAATGAAATGAATAACATAATAAAAACAGACTAGGTACGTCACGTGACAAAAAAAAAATTAGGATATCATTACCATACCCAAGGTCTACTTAATATTATTCAGTTTAAAAAGTTGTATCATTGGCATTGTTATTTGTTCGAGAGAGAAAAAATCACTGATTTATGCATAGTTAATTTTTATATGTAGTATGTTTTTATATAGGTATATAGAACATCCAAAACATATGATTTTCTTATAGTTCGGATGTATCAGCAGTTTTGACTTTTCTCAAAGGCAAAATTGCAAAATGAAAGTGCTGAGACTGAAAAATGAATTGCTTGTCTTATTTGCAATCAACCTAAAAAAGGTGAAAATAAAATACTTTGAAGAACGTATGCCCGCGTGGATCATCATATTTTATGTAATTATCGCCGGTCCACCATACTCTCCTTTCAGAATTAGAAGGGTTCAGGCCATAGTCCACCAATCTGACTTAAACTGGAGTGGCAGGCTTCATACACCTTTGTGAACATTACCGAATTTAATGGTCCCCAAAACATTTACGCAAAAATTAGTCAATCAGGTTTTTTCTAAACGTACTGCTTACACGTTCCAGATACACGTGAATAAACAACATGGTGGAGATGATATCAATGGAGGAAGAGTATAAGAAGACGGGAATAAAGCCCTCGGACATCGCCGAGCTGCGACAGTGGCTCAAGACACAGCCGCATCTACCTGAAAAATATATTACAGGTAAGTAATTAAATCCAGTATCCAATATACATCCTGGTGGGAGGCTTTGGCCGTGGCTAGTTACCACCCTACCGGCAAAGACGTGCCGCCAAGCGATGTAGCGTTCCGGTACGATGCCGCGTAGAAACCGATTAGGGGTATGGGTTTAATATAACTGCCATGCCCCTGACAGGTTAGCCCGCTACCATCTTAGACTGCATCATCACTTACCATCAGGTGAGATCGCAGTCAAGAAAAAGAAAAAAATACAACATACAAGTTAGCCTTTGACTGCGATCTCGACTGGTGGAAAGTGATTATGCGGGCTAATGGTAGAGGGTAATACAATTCAGCCATTTTCTCTATCAAACACAAATTACGATAAAAATATTTCTTAAACTAAAATGAACGCAATTTTATTGTTTAGTGGCAAATGTGTCGCAACCATTGAAAATGTTAGAATGTGAGAGGGAGAAGGAAACTTAGATTACCACGCCGGCTTAAATGTGATCTTTAAAGTATGTCAGATTTCTAGTTCTTCTAGGGAACTCCAAGATTTCTGTTTGGATCACGATACCTACTCCGAGCACTGCTCTGTTCGTTTCTCGGTGTATGACTCTGCATTGTCCGTATAACTCCAAAATGTGTTTTTTTTCCATTACAGATTATGACCTGCTTCTGGCATACTATTGCTGCTACAAGAGCTCTGCGGTGGCAAAGCAAGTTTTAGACATAAACTTTACTCTTCGTACGCTCTTTACCAATCTGTTCCAAAACCGATTAGTCGATGAAAATGTTATTAAGACTTTGGATGTTATGTGAGTAACCTCACTAATTACTTATTCTGATCAGCCTGTGGGTGAGTTTAGGTTCTTTAATCCTTCTGAATTGGTTTTCCCCAATGAAAATTCAAAACTAGATAACCTGTACCTATCCATTCCATTTCCAGGACAAAAGCTACTGAACTATACCATATATTTCGTCAAGAATCCTAGTCGATAGTATTTTATGATTTTTGTGTAGGTACTTATGTCGCAAAAAGTTTAATTCGCTATTATCCGCCATAGTAGGTAAATCTATGGACCGGAGCATCTTTAGGAGATGTTGACTCGACAATGCACGATTGTAAAGAAGATTGGTGTCGGAGTGAAACGTACGTTGAGAATAATTTGAAAGATATTTTGTGTGGTGTGGTAAATATCGCAAGCTACAAGTGCAAGATACACTGTACCATTGTAGATTTACCTACTGTGGCGGCTTATTGCGAATTAAACTTCTAGTTCTTTCATTATCATGGACTTCCGCAAAGTGACGCCTGCTTCTATCCAACATATCTTATTTGCAGATGTGCATTTCCGCTAGAAGTTCCATCGATTGGAAAAAAATATAGGATCATTTACAACGCACTCATCGACTACGACACGAAAAATTTTAATTTTATCGACGCTCTTCGGTAAGCTTAACGATTGTTTAGTAATATACTACATACCATAATCTATCAATAACTATAAGGCTTTGACTTGAGTGACTGACAGACAACGTAGAAATTTGAAATTTTGAGAGAATATTCCTTGAGGTGTTCTAAGGACGGAACTTTCGAAATTCTACCCCCGAGGAGGTTAAATAGGCGGTTCAAATTATATCCATGAAACTTGGTTTTTGTGCTTTCGGGGTTTTCACAGTTATTTTTAATATAATTTTAAGGACCTATTTTCACGCGGTCGAAGTCGCGGGCAAACGCTTCAGCACGCGCACACATTACAACATTACAACTCCCATAAATAGAGAGAGTAAAGCCTCGACTGATTCACTAAGTGACTGACTTATAAACGTCCCAGCCCAAACCCTTGGACCTGAAATATTGCAGAGGTTCGATAAGATCATACGACCTGCAACTTTGAGACTTCTTTGAGAGCGCACGCTGGTTTTCGTTTTTAGTACCTATAGACTACTAGCTGATGCCCGCGACTTCGTCCCCGTGGATGGAGGTTTTTGGTTCCCGCGGGAACTCTTTAATTTTCCGGGAAAAAAATTATTCCATGCTATAATCTATCCCTGTGTCAAATTTCATCCAGACCCGTTCAGCCGTTCTGGCGTGATTGAGTAACAAATATCAATCCATCCATCCATCTATCCATCCATCTATGATCTATTAATCCATCCAAACTTTCGCATTTATAATATAAGTATTGATTAGTATAGATGGAGTCGACCTTCAGTATACGTCTATTTTGTGGCTTAACATTTGGAAGGATACATGGAGGTACTGTGTTACAAACCAATACTTATCTGTTTTATGGAAGTAGATGGAAACCATACCGCAGAGAGAGATAGGATATTCTTTCTTGTTTCAGAACAGCTCTAATGCTCATGGATGTGACGCAGTACAGAGACGGCACTGCCGCAGGGTATCTAATACTAATCGATCTGAACGGCGTTACACTGGGACACATCACCAAGCTTGACTTGCAGACTGTGCAACAGTTGATATACTTTTTACAGGTACACATATATTCATGGTAATTATCTATACTTCTTAATATTATAAAGCTGAAGAGTTTGTTTGTTTGAACGCGCTAATCTCAGGAACTGCTGGTTCGAATTGAAAAAATATTTTTGTGTTGGATAGTTCATTTACCAAGGAAGGCTTAAGGCTATATAACATCACGCTGCGAACAATAGGAGCGAAGCATCAGTGAAAAATGTTGCAACAACGGGGAAAATTATCCATATTTGAGGGCTTCCGTTGCGTGCGCTGCGTAAACGGTTCAAGTTACCCAAAAAATATGTATGAAAGAATTATTCCTCTTAAAATGATCTAAAAATGTCCGCGACTGGATCTCGCGATCATAATAACAGAAATTGACGCAGACGAAGTCGCGGGCAACAGCTAGTGTAGGTATTAAAGCCGTAAAGTTGAAACTACCTAAACAGGTTCAGCAACCTGGGGAGTTACTAGTACCGCTTAAAGCAGTATTATTCAAAATAACAGTTGAATGTCACGCACTTTGACGTCCTTGAAATAAGGATTATTATACTACAACACGAACGTCAACAATATTAAAATAATACGCGATAAGCGATGCTAGTATGCCCCCTGTCAGTTACACAGAGGACACCTCAACCTTTTGAAGTCCTCCTTGGCGCAGTGTTGAGAGTTGTTGTCTTAACGATTCGGGGTCCGGGGTTCGATTCACGGCAGGGTCAATTTGGGAATTTATAATTTCTGAATTTTCTATGGTCTGGTCCGGTGGGGGGCTTTGGCCTTGGCTAGTAACTACCCAGCCGGCAAAGACATTCCGCCAAGCGATTTAGCGTTCCGGTACGGTGCCGTGTAGAAACCGACCAGGGGTCTTACTTATGTGTTTAATATAACTGCTAGGGGAACAGGTTAGCCCGCTACCATCTTAGACTGCACTATTCACTCTTGCTTCGAAGGTAGTTAAGTTATACGTGGCAGTTTTTAAATTCTTAATTTATTTTCAGGAAGCAATATTAATAAGGTTAAAGGGCGTACACTTCTTGAACGCGCCATCGTATGTAGACAGACTAATGATGATCTTAAAGTCCTTTATAAAGAAGGAGTTGATGAGCATGGTCTGCGTTCATAGCGCCGGAGCTAGTACGATTGATAAAGTCATCCCTATTGAAGCGTTGCCCAAGGAAGCCGGTGGAAAGGCGAAGTCCTATGAGGAAGCTAGGCGTAAGTTTAACGCATATACTTACGTATGTTCGAGAAATAATCGATTTTTACTCGATTGAAAGGGATTTTACCTAAAGCCTATACTTAATATAGTTATACACAATGGTCTTCATTGCATGACGTTGAAGATTCCGTAGGTTGTACTCATAGGTATCCAACTTGCCTCGAGTCTTCCCCTTATAATAATCTATAGCCTGGCTGGTGAAAACCACAATAAAATTTACTATTAAATTCTAATTTAAGGGTAATTTTTTTTTAATCGAGTTGTGTGTCGTGTGTGTGTGTGTGTGATGTGCGTGAATGACTGTTTTTGTCCTGCTGTTTCCGCAGTGTTTTCACCAAGTTAGTCTTATTTCTTACTAAACTTTACTTTATATAACAGATTTTAATATATTTAAACCTTACCTTAATTTTTCAGAGGAGTCCATTGAACTACTACTATCCAATAAGGAGTTCTTCATCAATGAAAACAAAAAACGTGTAACTGAGTCATTAAGGCCTGGGAAACCTAAGACCATTACGGACATCTTCGGCGGAATAGAAGGCTCTTTCAAAAAACTGGATATAGACTAATATTAGATTTAGAATAAATAATATTATATTTATACTTAAGTATCAATAATATAAATGCGAAAATGTGAATGTCTGTTTGCTTCCTTGTTACCTTTTTCATGGTTCAACCGCTGAACCAATCTTTACCAAGTATGCCTTCTATATTCTTTATATTATAATACTTACATCACATAATTATATACCTGCCCCCCAATTATGTAAGAATTATCAATCAAATCGTCTAAGTTCGGCTTCAAAGTAAAATAAACCATAACTCCATTGAATTAGAGCTAAATTTCGTGTATCCATTCTCATACGTTTAGGTATGTACGATACCCTAACCCCCTCCCAGTCTAGAAAACTACACCGACCAGTTTGCAAAGCCTCGCGACTATCATCATGGTCTTCATAAAGTCTTCGTGATAAACCAATAATTCACATATGTCAGTATTAAGCGTTCTAGTTGAAATAAAGTACAGGCTATATTTTTGAAGTGAAAACTTCTTTAGCCGCGTTGAGAACTTTTTGGTAGGGGGTAAAATTGTAGATTCGCGTGACCGTGATCGACATGCTCACGAACAGCGAGAATAGCTCGCCTTGTCACGAAGACAAAAGGTCTTAAATGTAAATATACTACATAATGAATATTTTTGTACATATTTTAAAAATGACTTTTTATTTTTGATTGAAAGGTTATTCAGGAATAACCTTTCACGTTTAAGTTTTCTCTGATGACAGAAAGTCTTAAAAATTAATATTTTCCAATCGTAATGTAGCTTTATGTGTTAGTCCTAAGGTGCATAATTTATTACCTACTGAAGTTTTGCCAATATAATACCTTTTTCTACATTTCCCAGTCAGAAACTCAAGTGTTTAATGTGAAGTAAAATTGATTGGATTTAGTTTTCACTAGTGATGTGCCGGATCGTTAAAAATGTATATCCGCGGATACGGATCCGGATACGGATATTTCGTGTCAAGATCCGCGGATAGATACGAATATGGACACGGATTTTAACTTTTTTACTCAATCGGTTTCGGTACGCGTGACTTTGAAACGCACTACGATAAATGTTTGCAATATAAAGGTGCCAAATATTTGATTTTAAGAATTAAAAAGTAATCTGAATAGAATTTTATAGTTTTTCATTGCTACCTAATCCCCTAGGTATCTATAGAATTTCATCTTTGTATTGAGAATTAATAAGGTAAAAGATCCGTAAAAAGATCCATCAAAAAAGTAACGGATACGGATACGGATATCCGGCACATCATTACTACTTACATATAATATGGTAACTTACCAATGATACACCATAGATAACTTCACGGATCGGAACCGCTTGAGTAATATATATCAAAATATAGGTAACTAGCTGATGCCCGCGACTACGTCCGCGTGGATTGAGGTTTTTTGGTTCCCGCAGGAACTCCTTAATTTTCCTTGATAAAAAGCCTATATGCTATTCCAGACTATAATCTATCTCTGTGCCAAATTTCAGCCAAATCCTTTCAGCCGTTGGCGCGTGATTGAGTAACAAACATCCATACATTCATCCAAACTTTCGCATTTATAATATTAGTAAGATTTTTTATCAAACACGATGGTATAGAATTGGCTACAATGAACTTGTCAAAAAAATAATTAAAATTAATTAATTTAAAAATAGCCTGGACCGGATTTTGATAGGCAACCTATTTTAGGCGTATTTATCTATTATTAAATAAAAATAAAAAGTAGGTTTCATCTGGTTAACTGATCGCTGAAGGTCATTGTATATCCGGCTCTTGACCATTATGAAGACTGTTTAAGACCACTTAAGATGCTGCGCGTCATCTCCACGTTACGCCTCATAATAGGTAGGTACCTAAGTGAAAAAAATGACAATCGTACTATAACGATTAACGACTGTATAATACATTTTTAAGTAACTAGCTGATGCCCGCGACTTCGTCCGCGTGGATTGAGGCTTTTGGTTCCCGCGGGATATCTTAAATTTTCCGGGATAAAAGTAGCCTATATGTTATTCCAGACTATAATCTATATATATGTCAAATTCCATCCAGATCCGTTCAGCCGTTCTGGCGTGAAAGAGTAACAAACATCCACCCATCCATCCATCCATCCATACTTACAAACTTTCGCGTTTATAATATTAGTAGGATATACTTAGGTATAACTTATCCAGTGTTTTCACATCACACAGTTGAAATGCGCGGCGGCGATGCAGAGTATTCGTTAAAAGGAACTTTAACTTCAAAAGCCAAATTTTTTAGGTAAAAAGATTTTGTATACAAAAAGTTTGGCTTCGTAGTTCCCGTTCCGAATCCGTTCCGTTCCGTTCGAATTTCGGGAATTCCGTTTGTAGAAAAACTCTGCACATCCTAAGACACCTACGTACCAAGATCATACAAACTTTCAACCCCTATTTCACCCCCACACTGGTAAAAATTTCAAAATGCTAGAACAAACGATTTTTTGTTTCTTATTTAGTGCCTAAATACAAAATGTAATGTTTTTATCTTCAAAAATGACGAACTTCATACAAACTTTCAACCCCTATTTCATCCCCTCACAGGTTTAAATTTCAAAAACGCTAGAACAAATGTTTAATTATTTCTTATCAAGTGCTTAAATATAAAGTTACATGGTTTTATCTTTTAAAATTAAGAAATCCCATACAAACTTTCAACCCCTATTTCAACCTCTTCATCCCTTTTTTTCGCAATAAAAGGTAGCCTATGTTCTTTCTCAGGGTCTAAAGATTGTCTGTGCCAAATTTCATCAAAATCGGTTGAGAGGTTTAAGCGGGAAAGCGTAACAGACAGACAGACAGACAGACAGACAGACAGACAGAGTTACTTTCGCATTTATAATATTAGTATGGATAGTATGGATAACAAATTATTATAAATTCACGTTTATGCTTTGATAAAATTCTAAATCAATGGCTTTGATAATAATCTTGTGCGGTTGATATTTTTGCTATCACTGAGTTTAATAATTGTTATTGCGGCAGACCTAATGATTGTGCGAAAATTAATTCCTATGGGCCATGGAGAGTTGTAAGTGAAGTACTTTGATTATATACTCTCAGAGAGTATATAATCAAAGGTCAAGTAACAGTTTTTTTTTTGCCACGGAACCTAACTTCTATTTTTATAACCTAGCAACGGGAAACTGAGAAAGCTTCTAATAATTGAACATAAGTTTTAAAAAATGTACTTATTTTGTGTGATTAAAATTAGTTAAATTAATATGCAGTTAAAATTTTGGTGGTCTTTTACTAATTTTGGTGATCATTTACTATTTATGGTGAACAGTTAAACATTTCCTCTCAGTAGTTTCTAATATTTTGTGACCACAATTTACTATTTGATGATATTAATTAATATTAATATTATTTTTTGATGATGGTTCAATATGACCTATATTGTGTTACAAATTATTCATGTTTCACTAAATTTTAAACGTGCATTTTTCATGTCTTGACACAAAGTCCATGGTGCTGAGTTATAAAATTAGAAGTCGATAGAATTACCTTATTGATGTCATTTATAAAAATTTTAATTTTAAAATATTTATATAAATACTAGATGATGCCCGCGACTTCGTCCGCGTGAATTGATGTTTTTTTTAAGATTTAAACTATCCTATCTCTCAAGTTGGATCGAACTGCACATGGTGTGCGAATTTTATTATAATCGGTTTAGTGGTTTAGGAGTCCATTGAGGACAAACATTGTGACACGAGATTTATATATATTAAGATTTTAAAATTTAATATATATAAAGTCAAGGACAAAATTCCTTCCCTTTATCCTTTTTTATACCAAAATTATTATTATTATTATTATATATTCTATAACCAGCACTCTATCCTTTCTCAGGTTGGCGTCCAACAAGGAGACCCGCTTGGACCGCTCATCTTCAGCCTCAGCATTTATAATGTTCTTAACGATCTAAAATCACCCCTGAACGTTTGGTACCTCGATGACGGTACCATCGGTGGAAAACCAGAGGTTGTGGAACGGGACCTATCCCTTTTATTACCACGCTTGAAAGAACTGGGGTTGGAGGTTAGCACATCCAAGTGCGAGTTCTTCCCTTGTAGTCCAGATTCCCACCATCAGTTCACCCACTTTGAGGGTCTAATAACTGGACTCAAGGAGTTGGATTTCAAACATTTTTTTCTTTTAGGCTCCCCTATATTTTCATCTGGTATCCCGGAAGCTATGGAGAAAAGGGTGCGGCTTCTTTCCGCTGCTCGAGAGCGTCTTGGTGATCTTTCGGCCCACGTTGCCTTGATCCTCTTGCGAACTTGCTTTGCCGTTCCAAAAATAAATTACCTACTGAGAACCTCCCCAACTTGGCTACATCCGGAGAGTATTTCATCATTTGATGGTATTCTCAAAGACACGTTGGAGTCCATCCTCAACGTGTCTTTAGACGATTACCAGTGGAGTCAGGCCATCCTCCCTATCCGTTTAGGGGGCCTGGGAGTGAGGCGCGTGCGGGATTTGAGCCTTCCGTCCTTCCTTGCGTCGGCGCATGGAGTTACGAGACTGGTCGCTAGCATACTATCTGTTAATGGTGATCCAGTACGTATTCCCTTTGTTTCCGATGCATTGGAGGCCTGGTCGACCCTCAACCCGGGCGCGCCCACTCCTCAGGCTTTACACGTCCAGCACCAGTGGGACAACATTTCCTCAGAGGCCACATTAAAACATTAGTCTGGTGCGTGGTTACAGGCTTTACCTTCACCGAACCTGGGCACTCTCCTCGACAGCGATTCTCTTCGTGTGGCAGTGGCTTACCGATTGGGCTGTAATGTTTGCGAACCCCATCGATGCATTTGCGGTTCTATGGTGGAAGCTAACGGTCATCATGCTTTGAGTTGCTGTCGTTGCTCAGGTAGGTTCCCACGTCATCACGCCCTGAACGATATCGTCCGTAGAGCACTCATTTCGGCTTACGTGCCCTGCGCGATCGAACCACCTGGTTTGAGCCGCACGGACGGTAAGCGTCCAGATGGCTTGACTCTTGTCCCTTGGCAAAAAGGAAAATGCCTGTTGTGGGACGCGACTTGCGCCTGTACTGTGGCACCAAGCCACCTTAGCCGTACGTCCCAGTTAGCTGGTGCCGCTGCAGAATCCGCTGCCACGAGGAAGAGAGCCAAATATGCTCCACTCTTGGGCCAATATTTATTTGTCCCACTGGCGGTGGAGACGATGGGATGCTGGAGTGGGGAAGCAAAAACTTTCATAAAAGAGATCGGCCGTCGTTTGAGGGAAAGGGGCTGTGACCCACGTTCTGGTTCCTACCTGGTTCAAAGGTTATCCATCGCCATTCAGCGTGGCAATGCTGCAAGTTTGATGGGTACCTTTGGTCCAGGGGCAACCAGGGGTGGTCTTTTTGATTAGGTTTTTATTTTTATCTTTTGTTAGTAGGTATATTTAAGTATTAGTTTTAAATTTTATTTTATAGTTAGTTTAATATGTTGTAATTCAATAAAACTCCTCCATTTTATTATTTTTACTGAATAAAAACATTTATTTATCAACCACGAAAAAAAATATATAAATATTTTAGGAGTGTACTGCTTGAATAAAAATAAAAATAAAAGAAAATAATCGAAATAAAAGATTATTTATTTATTTATTTATATGTTACAAATGTAGATCATGCTAAAAATGACTACCATGCTGAGCTGTAGGTATTTACAGTGGCTTAAAATATGTTGTCGATCAGATAGTATTTTTCAGACGCACATTAATAGTGGCTGACTTAGTAATTCAGAGGACAATATAAATTTTTAGAGGCGAATAATGCTATTAAATAGAAGTTAGTTTTATTAGCACCCCATATGTAATAATAGATACCTATTAAGTTTAGCCATTTATGCTCACTGCCTAGTCCCGATTACCCGCCTTTTCAGTTCTCTGATGTCACTGGGGACGAAATAAAAAAACATGTGCTTTCTATTAGATCTGATGCAATTGGGAGTGACGGAATCAGTCGTAGGATGATACTGTTGGTCCTTGACAATATCCTTCCTATTTTATGTCACATATTCAACTTTTCGCTCTCCTCCTGTACATTCCCAGATATGTGGCGCACAGCTTTTGTTATTCCTATTCCTAAAACATCTAATCCGCAGTCTCCTTCTCACTTTCGACCTATCTCCATTCTTCCGTTTCTTTCTAAAGTTCTGGAGCGCATTGTTAATAAGCAACTCAGTCTATTCCTTTACAAGCATAATGTATTGTCTCCATTTCAATCTGGTTTTAGACTGGGTCACAGTACAGCCACTGCACTTATTAAGGTCTGTGATGATGTCCGGTTAAGCTTGGATAATAAATTGGTTACAGTGCTTGTGCTCCTTGACTTTAGCAATGCGTTTAACACCGTTGATTTTGATTTACTTCTTGCTATTCTTAAATCTTACAATGTTTCTCTAGGTGTCGTCGACTGGATTCGCACATACCTTTGTGGTAGGCAGCAATGCGTTCGCTTTGATAATAAATGCTCTGCTCTCTCCTTTCTCTCTGCCGGTGTTCCACAGGGTGGTGTCCTTTCGCCCCTCCTTTTCTCCATTTTCATTAACTCCATCACTTCTGTAATTTTTTCCTCCTATCATTTCTATGGGGACGATCTACAAATATATATTTCAGCCTCTGTGGATAATATCGCTGCTGCTATTGCCACTTTAAACTCAGACTTGGCACGAATCTGTGAATGGTGTAAATCGTATGGCCTCTCAGTTAACCCCATTAAATCTCAAGCCATTATTTTGGGTAGCCCTAAATTGTTATCTAGGTTAAATAATTTACCTCCTATTAGTTTCGATGGCGTGCTACTGCCACTTAATGACACTGTTAAGGACCTGGGTCTGGTGTTAGACAGTTCGCTCTCTTGGAAGTCGCAAGTGGCAGAGGTGAGTCGCAAGAGTTTTGCTACGATTGGCTATCTTAGGCGGTGGAAGTACCTACTGCCCATAAAAACTAAAATTGCCCTAGCAAATTCCTTGCTACTGCCTTTATTGGATTATGGAGATGTTTGTTATCCAGATCTGACTCAGGAGCTTTTAAACAAACTTGAGAGGCTGCAGAATATGTACATTCGCTTCATCTTCAATTTAAGAAAGTATGATCACGTGTCTCCGTACCGAAATCAACTTAAATGGCTGTCAGTCAGCCAGCGGAGAAACCTACACCTTCTTTCGCTACTTTACGGTATATTGTATCATGCGCAAACTCCAGTCTACTTAAAAGAACGTTTTCACTTTCTTGGAGCGAATAGTGCGTTCTCACTGCGCTCCAGTGTGGATAATAAGCTTGAAATACCCCTCAGTCGAACAGAGTTTTATAGCAATTCGTTTACAGTAAGTTGCGCCAAACTCTGGAACTCTCTTCCGGCAGAAATCCGACATTCCAAATCACTTAAAATTTTTAAGTTGTTTGAAGAATTTTTACCTATTTCAGTAGTTACTCATAAAGTTAGTCATTCTATGTTATTTTTTATTTATTCATATTTTTATATTTATATATATATTTATATATATATATATATATATATATATATATATATATATATATATATATATATATTATATTTATATTATATTTATAATATATTATAATTTATAGTATAATATTTATTTAAGAACGTATATATGTAGGTAGTATTGGTTGTAGTTAATATGTATAATATATTATACTTGTAGTCTGCGCACCATCCCGTTTGTATTCTCTTCTCCTGTCTCCAAAGGTTGTCTGGAAGAGATCGCCTTAGGCGATAAGACCGCCTTTGCATACTGTTTAGTCCTAGTTCGTAGTTTTAATGTCTTTTTTATTTCCGTTCTGTTGTGTGCAATAAAGATTTAAATAAATAAAATAAATAAGTATTATTAGCTCTTTTTCAAAAATCCTTTTTATTTTCCAGTCAAAAATGGCTTATTTAAAAATATATCCGACGTATAAACAAAACCACCGCACAAAACCTTAAATAGAGTAGGATTGACACATAGACAATAGATAAACGCACTGATCATATTTTATATGGATAGGTACTCGTACTAAGTTACAAAGTCACGAATCTACAAGGTCGGCGCTGCTACGTGCAGAGCAGCAGATTACTATGCCATCGACAGCTGTGAGCGACGCATGTGATCTGAATTTTTAAAATTTTGCAAATATTTTATTTTTGTTCATCATCACTGGTGCATGAAACGGCGATAGCATAGTGAGTACCTAGTGAATGGAAAAAAATAGTATTTTAATAATTTAACTGTTTTATTTTTACAATTGTTTTATTATTTTTGCCATAGGAAGCTTTACCGGGACATAATTTATTAAAGTCTATCTCGATTGGTTAAACAGAGATCAAGGTCTTTATAAAAAAATTGTATACTGTACACCTTTTACCACCTTTTACCTGTTTTTTAGAACGTGATGGTGATAACATAAATATATACTGGTATTATAATGGTATCTTACACCTAAAGCTACGAGGGTTCCACATGCGCCCTGGTCTGATAAGAGCCCACAACAAACTCAACCGGTTTTTCTTCCAATGGTTCCACCACTTCACAAATGTGGAAAAAAGTGTAAAAAAGAGGATTAAATAAGTATATTAAAGTAACCTATGTAACCGGGTGGCCATTCTAGTACATCAGCAGATTAAATCCCAGATGAGAAATGGTTCAGAATGTGTTTTTTTTATTACCCACTACAAGTTAGCCCTTGACTGCGATCTCACCTGATGGTAAGTGAAGATGCAGTCGGAGATGGTAGCGGGCTAATTTGTTAGGGGCATGGCAGTTATAGTAAACCCATACTCCTAATCAGTTTCCATACGGCATCGTACCGTAACGCTAAATCGCTTGGTGGCACGTCTTTGCCGGTAGGGTAGCAACGGCCGAAACCTCCAACGTCCATCAGTAATCCATAATTTATTTTTATAATGTAAAAACTGTTAGATAGTCAAAATCCAAATTATATTATATACTATTCGGTTTTTGTAATAAAATTTCTTAGTGAAGAGTCAATTGGTCAATCTTTCAGAAAAATGCCATCGAAGGGGATAAAACCCATCCGGTTGGAGGACGAATACAGGAAAAACACTGGAATCACTCCGGAAGATATCGCTAAACTACGACACTGGTTGAAAACTCAACCACATTTGCCAGAAGAGCATATCACAGGTACAGAAATCATTAATTATACTTAGTTAATTATTTTAAAAAATATTTATTATTATTGATGCTCAAAATGAAGACAAGACTAATAACACTGATAGGAGACGCAATTACAAAGTCTTTTCCACAATTAAATTTAAGAAATCGTTCACACACCGTTTTCCATGCGTCCTAGGTAGCTTTCTTTACAACAAAGCTAACAAAAAACTAAATATAAATGGCCTAAATAGACGCGAATGCAAAAAGCGTTTAATTGGTTAATAGAATTAGACTATGATGAAACAGAGAATATTATTAAGATACAAACGTAGCATAGATATACAAATAAAAGAACATAAGTACACACATACACATACTAACACATGTACTTTTATACAATCTATCTATTCTTATAATAAAACTGTAACTCGAAGATTTCTGTACATTTAATATATTATTCTGAAAATTTTAATCGGGGTATGCTTTACTATCGATACTGAGCCCAAAACAGATTTTTATTTAATTTATGTCTGTCTGTCTGTCTGTATGGCCGCGCATCACGCGAAAACTAATGAACAGATTTAAATGAAATTTGGTATAGCTGTAGCTGATACTCCGGGTCAATATATAGGATAGTTTTTATCCCAATAGAAAATAAGGTTCCTCCAGGATAGGGGTTTTTGTTGATTTTACTCCATAACTCGGTCAAATCTGAACTGATTTGAATAAATCTTTCTTTATGAGAAGGTATGTATCAGGTAAGTTTTGCCCAATTTTGGTGAAGATTTGATAAATATTATCAGAGATAGAGGACAAAACTCCTCAACAGATAACAGCAATTCACTTGATTAGGACCTTTTTGGTGGCGTTTGAAGGAAACAATAATTAATTATAAAATATTGCGACCAAGAGAAAATCTGTCAAAAGCCGTCAACATAATATACTGTTTACATCGATATTTCCATAATATTTCGAATTTCGATGCCATATGCATAATATACTCAGTTCCCGCGTTTAAGAGCACATTAAAAAAGAAACTTTGATGTAGATTGTAGAATTTTACCATCAAAAACAACAAACTTCATCTAGTTCCAGGTTATTTAGCTTGGTGGTTTGAAGCTGCTATATGTACTCACATAATATGCCTATTATATATTATTATACATTTTATTTTTTAAATCTCTAAATATTGCTTTAAATTTATATTCGAATGATACTTGAGGACAATTTCAAAATATGTATATGCCACCGTAAAATTGCAAAAACCGTCAGATAGCATTCTAACGCTTTTTATGTCGATAGATTGTAAGCTGTCGACAGATTGTGAACCGTTCAATGTTCTGAGTGTCAATTTTTAACCTCCGACGCAAAAAGAGAGAGGTGTTATAAGTTTAACGTGTCTGTCTGTGTATCTGTCTGTGATATCGTAGCTCTCAAATAGATGAACCGATTTTCGTTTAGTTTTTTTGTGTCATAGATAATTTTATCCCGAGTGTTCTTAGTAGCCATGTTTCATGAAATTCTGTTCAGCCGTTTGAAGATCGTCAGTTCTTTAATAGTTGATGAGGGGATCTGACTACCTTCCATATGTCCTATCGATTCGAAATTTGGTACCGTATTACTTCAATGATATTGAAAGAACATGGTAAGGTAACCATGACTTTAAATATGACATGTTAGGGTAAGGTTTAGATTTCGAAGGTGGGTAATTAAATGGGATCGATTAGGCTCAATTCAAACTCGCCGTCGAACTCGCCGTCGACCTCGCCGTCGAACTCAATTTCAACAATTTCGCTAGATAGATTACAATCTAACGGTTTTCACAATGTTGCTGTGACATAATATATAACTCTCAAGATTTTAGCTTTTGACTAAAATTCTTTGGTTGGAAATATGTAGATAGTACTATCTAATGTTATATTATATGCGTATATTTCGGAGGAAGCGTGGAGAACCAGTTCTAGATTTCGTAAAGAAATATAATTAATGGTGGTTTAAAAATGGTCTGAGTATACATAATTGCCATTTAATACTTATAAACCAGTAGCTGATGCCCGCAACTTCATTCGCGTGGTTTAAGTTTTTTTTTATATTCCCCCGGGAACTCCCTAATTTTCCGGGATAAAAAGTAGCCTATGTCACTCTCCAGGTTCTCAACTATACCGATGCCAAAATTCACGTCGATCCGTTGCTCCGTTGCGGCATTATTGAAGGACAAACCAACAAACCAATAAACCAACAAACAAACACACTTTCGCATTTATACCTAATATTAGTATTAATAAGTATTCGTTTGTCAAGGTCACCATTTAGAGTGTTAATCGCAAGTATATGCCACTTATGCTAACTCCTCAATTTTCTGGGATTAAAAGTAGCATGTCACACTCCGGGTCCTCAACCATACCCATGCAAAAAATTACGTAGATCCGTTGCTCTATTGCAGTGTGATTGAAGGACGAACCAAGAAACAAACACACTTTCGCATTTATAATACTCCGTAATTTTATTTGCGATAAATGTATATTTTAAAATGACAACAAAACAAGACACGGGAAGCAATTTAAAAGATAATTCTCGTTTACAAAATATAGAAAAACGTTTTATAAATATAGTAATACTAATGCTGATTACCTATACTTAGTTACTATCCGCATAATCTGCACTAAACCACTTAATTATTATTATTATTTACGACATCAGCATTTTCAATGTACTTTTAATAAATAACAATATCCATACTTCCATACTAATATTATAATTGAGAAAGTATGTCGGTCTGTCTGTCTGTCTGCTACGCTTTCACGGCCCAACTACTCAACCGATTTTGATAAAATTTGGTACAGAGATAGGTTACTTCCCAGGGAAGTACATAGGCTACTACTTTTTATCCCGGAAAATTGAAGAGTTCCCGCGGGAATCGAAAAGCATAAATCCACGCGGACGAAGTCGCGGGATCATCTAGTGATAAAATATTACAAGAATACTTAATACAAAATCAAATAATATTTAGGACATCAATAAAATTTAAACCCTAGAACCAAAATCGTACTCTTTGTAAGGCCGCATTAATCATTATACTGTCCCAAAAAAATAGTCATGTGCTTAATACAAGAAGTCTTTATCCTCAGCAGTGAGTAATGTCTGTGCTATTGCCTACTACACATTACATGACTACCACTATTTTATAATATTACTAGCGGTCCACCCCGGCTTCGCACGAGTAGCACTTGATCAAAATAGTCCATACCCAATAATCGGCACTGAGACGAACAACTCCACCATACGTTCTCGAATTTTGTTCAGCAAGCCGCTGTGAACGCTTGGCACTTGATTCTCCAATACGACGTAGTTTCGCTGCCCTCGCCTGGGAACTATGTTTAGAACTAACAACTAAGTTGAGACCTGGCTCTTTTAGGCATTTCGCAGTCTTTCAACAACAGTTAGATATTAGAATGTTTAAAAAAAGTTTTAGTAAGATTTATTATGACATACAATTGACAAATATGATACCTAATAAAAGACGTAAAAGGCAGTCAGAATTTGAAGATAATAAAAAAATTATTAGATGAATAGAGGTTTAACATAAGAAGTTGAAAAAATCAAATTATTATTGCAATTTTCGTAGGGATCTCTAATTTTTTGAACTGACGCTATTCATCGGGCCTTTCACTAGATAAAAAAATAAAAAATATTAGCAATTATTATGTCGTCACGTTAATTGCTCTAAAATAAATTCTTACGCCTTAATAATTTTTAATAGCAATCAACGTGACGACAATAATTGCTAATATTTTTTTACAGTATGTATGTTCGTAACGTCTTTGAAAGGTGATATCTAGTGAAAGGCCCGATGAGTAGCGTCAGTTTTAATACTGTTTAAATAAGTATTGCACATACTTTAATACTGTACAAGAATCAGCTTTTCTAATTATGGTTCATTTTTGGTAACGATAAACCGTTTTTGAGCGGCCATATCTAGCGAAAGGCCCATCCATGTGCGGGCAGACTTTCACTTTTGACATAAGTAGAGAGCCCTACACCCATCTAATACTGAATCAGCTATTCAGGCGATAGTTACAAAAAGTGCAGCTATCTTTTAGTCTATTAACCTCCCACAGCTGGGCACAGGCCTCCACTCTCATAGGAGAGAGGGAATTAAAGCTTAGACCTACCACGCTGCTCCAATGCGGGTTGGCGGGGTTTAACGACTATATTATCATGTTATTGATAATAACCGGGACCGACGGCTTAACGTGCTCTCCGAGGCACGAGGGTGGAACACCGCCAACTTTCCAACGACGGGCTAGTACTGAGAATTTCTAGTCAGAAAAACCCAATACTCAATTATGGCTCGACCCAGGACCTTGCCGGCCGCAGTCGAACATGCCAACCACTAGTAGACCAACGAGGCAGAATTCCAACCGGATTTTCTAAAACCTAACTTATAGCAAACGCAGGCATTATCTAGTAACCATACAGAATGGGAAGATTAAGTCTACATTATAATATATAGCACATACTATATAGCTCATATTATAGCACAACAATAACGCTTAGCAATGGCTAAATATAGTCAAAATTTTCTATATAATACTATCTGATGCCCGCGACTTCGTCCGCGTGGAGGTATGAAAAATAGATGTTGGCCGATTCTCAGACCTACTCAATATGCTCACAAAATTTCATGAGAATCGGTCAAGCCGTTTCGGAGGAGTATGGGAACGAAAATTGTGACACGAGAATTTTATATATAAGATGCTACGGAACCCTCGTTGGGCGAGTCTAACTCGCAATTAACCGAATTTTTAGCTCTACGATCACTAGCGTATTTTGCAAAATGTATAATAAATAATTTAACGACCTGCATGCAAGTCATAATAATTACGCAAATCCTTTAATAGATCTATTACTTACAGACACGGCATTGTGATCTGTGTAACAATTATTATTGCTAATTACTATTGTAATATTATTAACAACCAAACAAAGGACAATTAATTAGTACGGAAATTAAAGATCATAGTTAGAAATTTTGTTTAGTTTTCTTGAGGTTACGGCACGTGCAGGCAAATCTAATCGCACGCAAAGGTAAACCGCGCGGTTTTATTACATTCTTTTAGTTCATTGAATCGCAATTTTTACAAATGGTATATAATATATAAATAAATATATATATATATATATATATATATATATATTAGCCTATGTACACGCTTACTATAATAATATGATCCGCGAAATAAAAGTTTTACTGAATGACGGACTTAGGTAACGGGCCCCTATTTCGTGCTAGTAGGTACATCATTTCATTAGTTTTGTTTCTGGCGCAAAAAATAAGCAATTTAAATATTATTTATTTAAATTATGAATTTCTATAAAGTCTCTATCATTTAAACTGTCCAAAAAATTATGTACCAACATTTTGGCTGCTAAACTGAAAGCAATACTACCCTCGAAACTGTCAGCCGGCCACGAACAGCTGTGGCACAGTATTGGTATCTATAAACCAATACTGTGGCTGTGGGGCTTGCTTTTATGACTCGTTACCATAAGTGCTCGTATTTCTAAAGCTTACGGAAAGGCATAGCTAAGTCCAGTTGAATAAAAATTTCAATAGGACTTTTATGTGCTCCATAACAATCGATTTGACTCGGAAAAAGTTAAATAAAAACATAGGATTCCTTTAAAATTGCAATAAATCGACTCACGAAATAGCGGTCATTTTATTTTTCATCCCACCATCTCGGAGAGAATATTTTTAATCTTCGATATCTGAATGCAAAAGCCGTAATTATCCTCTTGAGGATAAAGTAAATTGAATTTAGAACATCGTGTACACGTTAGTAAATATCACTCGTCTATGAATTCAAAACATCATTAAAACCTATTTACTTCTACCTCTATGGTGCCGAATTTCCATACAACCTTTTTTAATTTGTTAAAAACTCACACTCGTAACCTTCTTGGTGTACTTTTTTAATTTGCTTTGCGCGCACCATTTTCTTTCACGTCATGTCATTTCCTCGCTGAGGTGGGATGAAAAGTTACGTGTTGCACTCGAGTGAAAAGATTTTTCACCTCGTGCTCTTTTGATTCCCTCGCTGACGCTCAGAATTCTAATTTTTGAACCACTCGTTGCGCTCGTGATTCAATTTTAGAATCCTTCGCTTGCTCGGTCATCAAAATTGAGCACGCGGTTAAAAAACAACTTTTCACTCTTGTATAACAAATAACTATTTCATGTGTAGAGCCTAGTTCGTGACACTACCCAATTAGGGATATTCGAGACACATTTTTGTAGCTCGAGCATTTTTATAATAATCAAGATAATTTAAATGTAAATTTAATATCAAATAATGTATTTTATTAAGTTTCTTAGGAGCTAAATTCGTTGTATGTTTTGTTCACTAGAATTTTTATAATACGAGTTTGAAGGCGACCTGAATTTACATTTTTGAGGTAAATTCGCAGCGGTACTTCCGGCTTAATTTTGTTTGTTATTCGATTTATTTAAGGTATATTTTTACTATATATAGGGCAATTAATAGTAAATTTAAATAATTTTAAAATGATCTACATAATTAAATGCGGAAATTTCCAAAAATCAATATCACGAACCAAGGGACAGTCTATTTTGTTAAAATTTTTGCCAAAGTTCTTGACAGATATATCTATAGTGGTAGGCTAGTAGGTAAGGCACATACCATTGTATTATAAATGCGAAAGTAACTCTGTCTGTCTGTGTGTTACGCAATCACGAATAAACAACTGAACCGATTTAAATGGAATTTGGTACAGAGATATTCTAGAGCCTGAAAAAGGACATAGGCTACTTTTTATCCCGGAAAATTCAAGAGTTCCTGCGGGAACAAAAAAAATTGTCTCTTCAACCGATTTTGATGAAATTTGGGATAGGCATAGTTTGTATCTGGATACAAACTATCTCTAACCCAAATTTTATCAGTCAGTTTGTCTATGTCACTGCTGTAAATGAAGTGCAGCCTTTAAGCGCAGGTTTTGCCGCGAGCGGAGCGAGCTTCGTACAGACTTCGTTTAACTCGCAGAGGAAAACTGAAACTTTAAGGCAACTGTCAAATGTCTGTTGGTGGAAGAATCCCTACTGTTTTAAAATTACATTTTCATGTTTTTATTTTATGATTTTATTATTGCTGTGTTATTTTTTATGTTATATTATGTTTATAATTCTATGGGCCTAGTTGCCTGATTTAAACAAATAAATAAATAAATCTATCTTGTCTACATAGTCCGTTTCTTATCCTCCGCTCCATTTCGATTTCTACCACGCTTTAGACGCAGCGTACAGTGTCTACACTGCTATGGCAGGTGTTTGCATCATTCATCAATTATTCATGGATCATGATTGACAAATTCGACTTATGCAGAACAGAGCTTGTCGTGAAATGAACGTCTAAACTACACACTTTTCAATCTAACACCGGAGAATTCTCGGAACCTACTCGTATCTGGGGCATATAATATAACTCTAGTTCAAATTTGTCTGTTTCCAGATTTGGATCTGATATTAGCGTATCACTGTTGCAATCAAAGTGCAGAACTTGCGAAACAAGTGCTGGACCTAAATTTCACCCTACGCACACTCTTTACTACCTACTTTAAGGATAGAAAAGTAGACGCTGAAATTGAAAAAGTTTTCAGTGATATGTAAGTTGTTTTACTAGACATTTTTGTCTAGATCCACATCAAAGCCAACAGTAAAGAACTTCTTAGACCAGAAATTATGAACTCCAAAATTGACCCTGCCGGGGATCGAACCGGGGACCTCCGCACATTAAGAGAACAGCGCTCAACACTGTGCCAGGAAGGTCGTCTGACGTAGGCGGAGGCCATTAATATGTCTTTTTTATTTATTAAAAATTATTGCCACTGTCAAGTAAAAAATAATTTTGATTAATTCTACACACTATGTTGAAGTCGGACGGGTATAACAAAGTAGGCAAAGTTGACGCGTCAGGCACGCACGTGTGTAGTAATAAAAAATATTTTTTTCATCCCACCATCTCGGAAAGAGTATTTTTAATCTTCGATATCTGAATGCAAAAGCCGTTATTATCCTCTTGAGGATAAAGTAAATTGAATTTAGAACATCGTGTGCACGTTAGTAAATATCACTCGTCTATGAAGTTTGTGAATTCAAAACATCATTAAAACCTATTTACTTCTACCTCTATGGTGCCGAATTTCCATACAACCGTTTTTAATTTGTTAAAAACTCACACTCGTAACCTTCTTGGTGTACTTTTTTAATTTGCTTAGCGCGCACCATTTTCTTTCACGTCATGTCATTTCCTCGCTGAGGTGGGATGAAAAGTTACGTGTTGCACTCGAGTGAAAAGATTTTTCACCTCGTGCTCTTTTGATTCCCTCGCTGACGCTCAGGATTCTAATTTTAGAATCCTTCGCTTGCTCGGTCATCAAAATTGAGCACGCGGTTAAAAAACAACTTTTCACTCTTGTATAACAAAATAAATATTACTTTACAGTGGCTTTGGAAGTCCGTTTTTTGGAAAGAATTTTTATTTTTAACTTTTTAGTTTTCTCATTGGTTCTCAGTGATGAAGTCAGTACCCTGCAGCATCAGGGTTGAGGAGTTTGGATTGTGAGTTCAATCGAATAGTCGTTGCTTGGCACCTATACTATATCAATTCACCATAAACAATCCTAAATCCCTATTGTTAAGGAGTTCTGTAACCTGCAGCATGGGAGTTGAGAAGTTGGGACTCAGAGTTGAATCGTGGAGTTTGCTTGGTACCTAACTACCTACTATATAAATTCACCATCAAAATTTCCTAACTCCCTATTGTTGAGGATTTCTTTACCCTGCACCATCAGGATTAAGGATTTGTAATCAAAAATTTTTATGGGACAACCTCGAGAGCTTCCTCATAGCCACTCAAAAAAATAATTATTCAAATCGGTTCAGGAACCGCGGAGAAATCTTACTTAACACATACATTTTTAAAAAAAGATGCGCGCCGAAATGTGAACCTCCTCCTTTGTTGAAAGTCGGTTAAAAATAAATTACTTTTATTTATTTCAGTCTAATGACCATTCTACCTAGTAGAACAAGAGAAGGCTACGCTGTATTATACACTCATTTCGTTAACTACGACCCTAAGCAATTTAATTTAGGACTAGCTATAAGGTATGTTTGTTAGGTCTTTTCAAGTTTACCCAACCTTTGGCATTAGATACAAGATAATTTAAATTTTTAACTTTTACAGGGCAGTGCTCATGCTTCTAGACATGCATCAATTAGAAGATGGTACCTGGCCTGGGTTTGTTATCGTCTTGGATTTTGAAGGCGTTACTTTAGGCCATTTAGCCAGGATAGACTTGCAGAACGTACAGCGATTCCTTTATTATCTTCAGGTGGGTAACAAGTGGGTACATTTTGCGACAAAAGACAATGCGCATAAATGTGGCATACATTGCCAGTACCAGATTTTCCGTCACATGTATGACGGACGGCGTACATGTGACGGAAAATCTGGTACTGGCACGCCGCACTCAGATCATATCATCATACTAATACTAATCCATACTAATATTATAAATGCGAAAGTGTGTCTGTCTGCCTGTCTGCTACGCTTTCACGGCCCATCTGTTCAACCAATTTTGATGAAATTTGGTACAGGGATAGGTTGTATCCCGGGGAAGGACAAATGCTACTTTTTATCCCGGAAAATTAAAGAGTTCCCGCGGGAATCAAAAACATTAATCCACGCGGACGAAGTCGCGGGCATCATATAGTATTATATAAATGCGAATGTGTGTTTGTTTGTCCTTCAATCACGCCGCAACGGAGCAACGAATCGACGTGCTAGTATTGTAATAAGTTATATTATCTTAGTGTAGTATTATTGTATTTACAGGAAGCAATCTTAGTGAGGCTCAAGGGATTACACTTTCTAAATGCGCCATCTTTCATCGATAAGTTGCTGTTAATGATGAAACCATTCTTAAAGAAGCAACTGATGGACGCCCTATACATCCACCCGACCGGCTCTAATACATTGGAAAAGTATATACCCATCGAAATCTTTCCTAAGGAAACCGGTGGAAAACATAAAACCTACCGAGAAATTCAAGGTAGGTACTGTTCTTGTTTTTTTGTAGTAATTATTTTTATCAGTGTACATGAAATTATAGAATGATATTATTATAGTCTAATGTTAATAGTACTGTAAATTATTAACCTTATTTCCAACTAGATGATTCCTTGTGGACCTTATGGACTTCGTCCGTGTAGATTAGGATTTATTGATTCCCGCGGGAACTCTTAAATTTTCCGGGATAGAAAGCTGATGGTCTTCCCCGGGATACAACCTACCCCTCTGTACCAAATTTCAAAATATCAGTTCAAAATCGGTTGAACGGATGAGCCGTGAAAGTGTAGCAGACAGACAGACACACATCGCATTCGCATTTATAATATTAAGTAAGTATGGAAGTATGCATGCCATGTACGCAAAGGACACAGGCTTCAGCGTTTATGGGTAAACAAATGGGGTATATAGACCTACATATAAGTAGTTATTTACATTTCTTATATTAGTCAGTTTCCCTAAAATTACGATATACTTACCTAATAACCTAAGCATTTAATTTTTTATATGCCACTCAGGTGATATTCTGGAAAACCTAATGGAATACAAGGAATTTTTCGAGAATGAGAACAAAAAACGTGTGATCGAAACCCTTAGACCCGGCAAACCGAAAACAATATCGGATATTTTTGGTGGCGTTGAAGGTTCTTTCAAGAAATTAGAAATCGATTGATTTATAAAATAAGTTTAATACAATAAAAATTGATTATTTCGGGCTTTTGTACATTTAATTATTGTGGTTTGTAAAAAATACTCGTATGTTTAGTGTTAAAAATATAATATCAATAGGACAGATTAAAAATTTGTGTATAAAAATATCTCCATCGAGTCAACATTACAAATATTAGGTCCTGGATACGTTCGCTGTTCGCACTCACTGAACTCTAGAATAAGTAGGTATATTCTAGGTTTAATAGAATAAAATTTAATCAATAAGAGATTTCGTGCGATTAAAAATTGTGTGAATTGGCCTATCGATATTAGAACAAGTATAATTAAAATTATTACAAAATACGACTGCTCTGCCGTAGACACACATACATACACGTTACACGAACCCTGAAAACATAATACTCCTTTTTTGGGCAGTCGTGTAATAAAAAATCCCCCTCGAATGGAAGTACGGCTACCACTGCTACTACTTAACGATACCACAATCATTAATTACCTTTGGAATCTTATTCAAATTTTTATTAGATCATATTTTTTTGTGAACCACTGGATATTGAACTATAGTGTTATATATTTTTGGAATCTACTCATCATTTTTATAGTTAATCTTATTTTCGAATATATTTTTTCAACTTTAGCCTTTAATGCGGAACCATGGTCAACCCATTAATTTTTTTTTAATTTTACTAGCCTATGTCACCCGGAATAAGCTAGAGATTCTAACGATACCTCATTTATCAAAATCGGTTCAGGCGTATATAAGTTATGGTGGAATATACAATTACACATACATACATACATGAACCCTGAAAACAATATGCATACTCCTTTTTTTCAGGCAGTCGTATAAAACCCGGCCAAGTGCGTGTCGTGCCACGCGGGTTCCGTAAAGCCCGTCACAAAGTGCACTATGCGTTAGTTGACCACTTGACATAAAAATATACTGCTTCAATGAATTTTTTCACATATCGAAAAACACCCGATTAGCTTGCAGGGGAGACGCTGGGCTCTAACAAGGCACCTTAAAAAAAACTTTTTTAACATATTATTTTACCGCTTTATCGATGTGATTTGGACTAGCGCATCGCGATTGCCCTAGGCAAACCTCAGAGATGGCCAGAGCGCTTGGTTCAAAGCTAAAACCTAAAACTTCGGCTTTTGCCGATTGAGTTTTCAGGCCAATCGAGGGGCACTTCTCGATTGGCCTGTTAACTCTCTACATACCTTCATTATTTTTATACCATACCTGATTCATGATTCATACCTACTTCGTGAGCTGAATTTTCCTTCATATTATAGTTTTAAGGTTTTGGTGAAGTCCTTTTAAACTTAAGGGGTTGCTGTGGGGATGAATAATTTATTTTATACTATGCCAAAATATATATAACATATTTAACAGGTATATTTGGATAATGGGTACGTACTCCGTATTTAATTAGTATTTAGTCGTACTGAAAATTCTTATTATTATTTTGAACGATATGATATTTTTTGAAATAAAACAGCAGTCAGTCTATTAAATTGTAATTCACTACAAAGTACATATATCTATGTACCTATAAGTTCTCATAGTAAAATGCAGACAGAATTATTACCTTTTTTTGTAGTTATTCAATATGCGAATAATAATTTCCTAAATAAACAAAACATAAACAATCATAGTATAAAAAACCTAAACCGGCAAAGTGCGAGTCAGACTCACCCACCAATGGTTCCGTAGCTCAGGTAAAAAGGGACATACCCATTATATTTCTAGTTATTTGATTAAGTCAGTTAACTGAACCTCTATCGACCGTAAATATTACAATTAAGTACAATAAACTTCATTAATTACTTATTACCCTAGTTCTTATTTATATAAACTTTGAGGAAAAAGTAGGTATATATATGTGGTATAACAGTTTTTAAATAGTCTTAGTTTTGTCCCAAATAAAAAAAACAGCCAAGTGCAAGTTGGAGTCGCGCACCAAGGCGTGACCCAGATAGAGGGTTCCATTGTCCCTACTCCGTAGTCCGTACCTTGGAAGAATCTGTTTTAATAATAATTATTCGATCTCTAAAACATAATGAAGACGGTGCTCCAAATTAAATAAAATTAATTACCTAAACAAATAGCAGTCCTAGCTGAAGACTTCCTTTTAGTTTACCTTAACGATTACCTAAATCACTGAAAAAACCGCAAAACTAGTTTGTACTTACTAAAGGTTTATGGCTAATTTCTCAAATAAAATATAAAATTCAAAGTCCTGACTGACTGACTTATATATCAACGCACAGCCTAAGCCGCTGGTCCTAGAGACATGAAATTTGGAGAGTATGTTCTTTGTGAAGACTAGGTATCCGCTAAGAAAGGGTTTTTCGAAATTCCACCCCCAAAGGGGTAAAATAGGGTTTTAAAGTTTGTATGAAAGTTCGTCGTTTTTCAAGTTACAGCCAGGTATTGGTAAGTCAATATTACAGCCATGTAACTTGGTATATGAGTGCGGGTTGAAAATGAAGAAATACGTGTTTCACAGTTTATGAAAATTCGACCCCCAAAGGGCAGAAATAGGGGATGAAAATTAGTACCTATGAAAGGCCTTCTTTTCTCAGGATATTTTTCAAGTTATATCAAATTTTGGCTTTCGTTAAAAAATAAAGAAGTACGTCTGTCACAGTTTTTCAAAATTCTACCCCCAAAGGGGTAAAATAGGGGTTGAACATTTGTATGAAAATCCTTCATTTTTCAAGTTATAGCCATGAAAGTTGGTATTTGGGCTTCTGGTTTAAAATAAAAAAATACGTGTTTCACAGGTTTTCAAAATTTTATCCTCAAGGACGTTAAATAGAGAGTTTGTCTTTCAATCACGCCGCAACAGAGCAACAGTTCGACGTCATTTCTTGCATCGGTATAGATGAGGACCTGGAGCGTGACATATTTACTTAATCCCGGAAAATTAAGGAGTGCCTGTGGGAATTAAAAAACTTAAGCAACGCGAAAAAGTCGCGGGCGTCCGCTAGTTACCTATATATTTTTCCTGTAGAGTTTATTTTAACTTCTAGCAACTCAAATTATTTTAGATTTCAAGTGTGTTGTTGTTTTGTTTGTTTTTTGTATCTAAGTTATGTACTAAAATGTGGGATATTATTTGTTTATTGTTTCTTTCTTTCGGTGGGCGACTCTGACTCGTATCTAATAGGCGGGATTTTTGATAATTACTGCCTTATCATAGTAATGTTTTGTAAATAAACTTTATCTACTCCAGCATCGAAAAGTTCCAATTTCGAATTTGACAACTATATCGAATTGAACCCTCTTTCGTGTTTGCTTCTCATAACGATACAGTTCGTTGTATGGGAGCAGTATCGTTATGAGTCGTAGCTGTATCGATATGGTTATCTTCATAAATAGGATACCTATAGCTTAGCGGCTCTGGGTTCTGGCACTTGATTGATTTGACTTTTTTATTAATTTATAAATTAAAAAACTGTAAAGACGCCCTTGTCGTAGATAAAATCTTGTAAGCAACTGTATGTAATTAGTCATTTTAATTCTCGTACTATCCTATTTTGATAATGACCCTCATTACGATACAGTTGCATAAATAGCTAGTATAGGTGCCTACTTACTTTGCGCTAGGTATAATTATAATATTTAAGCAGAATAAATAATGTACAATAAAAATATTAAGTATGATATACGTGTTTCTTTCTTAATCTCGATAATTACTAAGTACAGTTCGCGCGCGTGTTGAATACAGAGTAATTGTGTCATCATACATTTACTCTGGATTCATCGATTTACCCTGGATTCAACTCGCGCGCGAACTATGGGTAGGTATAACATAATACCTGATTACACCGGACCTATGGCTTATACCTATGTCTGTAATAAAATATCACTTTTTAAATGTATCACTTTCATCTCCTGAGCTTTTATCTAATCACGTTCCTAATATCGTAAATACCTATCCATCCATCAGCCTGTATGCATCCACTGCTGGACATAGGCCTTTTCGAGATTTTAATTTCCCTGCATAATATACCTACTTAATTACCAGTTATATGAGCGTATTATTAGTAAGTAATTTATAACTATTGTAACTCTAATAAATAATTTTAGTCTTGCATGAAAAATTACTTAATTTACTAAATAATACTGATTTTATTTTATTGAAAACTTATTAAATAAAGGATTATATTATTCCATCGTTTGAGCAAGATAGTAAAGCACGTGGATCCAATTTCTTCGGTAAGTTTCTAATCAGTCATGGCCTTATTTCGTTTAATCTGAAACAATCATAATAATATAATAAATGAGGAAGTGTGTTTGTTTGTTGGTATGTCCTTCAATCACGCCGCAAAAGAGCAACGGATCGTTACTTACGGAAGCGTAGCGGGGCAAATGACACTTGATCTGTGTGAAAAAGTTGCACCTGCCCCGTTAAGCGACTACGCCGAGGCTAGCAGGGTAGCGGGGCCGATGGCACTTTTTTTCCCAACTGCCCCGCTAGCGGGGCAGAGCCAGCGGGGCAGATGGGACCAAGTCTAATTTAGGACTGGAGAGTGACAGAGGCTGCTTTTTATACCGGAAAATGAAGGAGTTCCCGTGAAAACGTATTCCTTGTGGATGAAGTTGCAGGTATCAGCTAGTATTATTAATAAGCATCAGGCTCCAGATCTCGGATAATCGAAGAGTTACCACAATGTTTTTAAAACCTAAGGTAAGTCATACAAATATGCATCATCCATCAGCCATCAGCCTGTATGCATCCACTGCTGAAAATAGGCCTTTTCGAGAGCGCGCCACCAAACACGGTCCTCCGCCTTCCTCATCCACCCGCTTCGCGCCACCTTCTTTAGGTCATCGGACCAGCGAGCTAGAGGTCGTCCTACACTGCGCTTGCCGGTACGCGGTATCCTTAAGGTAAGGTATATAACAAGGAACCTGATCAAATAAGGCCTACCTAATTTGAAACACTCATATCTTGATAAATTGTTCGAAAAAGGTGATAAATATTAAGCAAGGCATTATTCTTTGGTTTAATATTTTTGGTATAATTTTTGGTTTATATATTTTAAGTAGGTAATTAAGAAAACATATTGTAATCTTTTATCAAAAATCACTTAAAAATTGGTAATTCTGGAATCTTAGCCTTAGGCTTTTTTAAAGCATAGTGATTGATCATTGAACAAAGCCTTTATCTTTAAATTATAGGAATATTGTTATTAGAGTATTAATTATATAAAAGTACTAGCAAATGCCCGCGACTTCGTCCTCGTGAAATAAGTTTTTTAAATTCCCACGGGAACTCCCTAATTTTTCGGGTTATATATAGCCTATAACACTCACAAATAAATGTGGGTTTCTATTGGTACCAGAATTTTCAAAATCAGTTCAGTAGATCAGAGATTACCCCCTACAACCTCACAAATTTTACCTCTATTATAGATATATTTCTGAGCCTTTTACCAAGTGTTTCCATGAAATCCTTGAACAAGTTATTAGTTATTTTACTAAATATTAGCTTAAACTACAGGCCTTATTTGAGCATAGGCCTTATTTGTATCAGGTACCTTACGACTAGTAAATCCACGCGGCTAAAGTCGCGAATGAATTAAATAGCTTAGCCCGCTAAGCTAACATCATAGCCTGCATCATCACTTACCAACAGGTGAGTTCGCAGGCAAGGACTAACCTGCAGATGAGTAAAAAATAAGAATATATATACATTAATTAATACCTACTTATTAAAATTGAAATGTAAAAGTTACCATCAAAGTGTGGCTCGGGAATAGATTTTGACCGCAATAGTCTTTTCTTTCCGAGAGACTTCAACATTTTTTTAGCTTCAGGAAAATCCTTGATAATTTCGTTAACGTCTTGTTCCTTGAGTGCAAACAGTTCGGAATCACCAACAGAGCGGACGTTTGCAGTTCTTCTAAAATGAAAATGAAACCTCCATTAGCAATCATTGGAACCCAGTGTGAAAAACTCGTCTATTAATCTACAAGGTGGAAAAAACTAATAGGACATGGAGAAAAACATTAAATATTGACAATTAGCTGATTTCCGCGACTTCGTCCGCGTGGTTTGAGGTTTTTTGGTTATCGCGGGAACTCTTTAATTTTCCGGTATAAATAGCTATTCCAGGCTATAATCTATCTCTGTGCCAAATTTCAGTCAGGTCCGTTCAGTTATTAATATTATAGCGTGATTGAGTAACCAACATACATCCATACATCGATGCATCCAAACTTTCGCATTTATAATCTTCTTCTTCTATAGTTATACTTATATAAAAATCAATTACTGTTCGTTTGTCTCGCTGAAACTCGAGAACGGCTCGGCCGATTTAGCTGATTTTGGTTTTGAAATGTTTGTCGTAGTCCAGGGAAGGCTTAAACGGTGAGAAAATATGGAAAAATTGCGAGGAGGATAGGGCAGGACAACGTCTGCCGGGACCACTAGTATTTTAGATATCTCACTCAAAGGAAACATAATCTCATAAACCTTATAGAGGCTTCCAAGTTCCATACCTACCTTGTGCTGCCATCTCTTTCTAAGGTAGTATACCTTTAGGTACCATACCTTTGTGGTTTAGGTAGGTAGGTACTATCTCACCGTAAGAGTTTAAGTAAACAGAAAACTCACAAATAGTTTCCGCCAATATTAAGAACTCCAATTTCGCCGACCACATCACCCAAAGACATGGTATCCAAATAAACTCCAGAATCCGTTGTAACTTCCAATATACCATCAGCTACAAAAAACATTTTGTCTGCCCAAGAACCTAAAACATGCATACTTATGTATATTTTTAGCAGGTTGCTACTTTCCATTTTCGATATATTATCTAGAAAATCATAAACGAAATTTTTCGCACAGGCATTAGATATATATTATGAACATTGTACAGCATTCGCAATTTGTCTGTCTGCAATGTAGGTGTCGCCATAGAATATATATAGGCCTTTACGAGAATTCGTGACACTTTTGTATAAAATCTCAAAGTTGCGCACCTATATTCTTGCTGGTTCTTCTCGGTAGGAACGGCATTCCGAACCAGTGGTAGATTCATTTGACTATTCATAAGAACTTGTAAAAAGTCTATTTGAATAAAAATAATTTGATTTTGATTTTGATTTTTTGATATAGCAGATATACGGCTTCCTGAGCCTGAGAATTATTTATAATGTTCTTAAGGGCATGTGAAGACTACACTGGAAATACAAGGAATGTCAGTAAAAGGCTAATTTAACTTAACACTGCCATCTTATAGCATTTGAGTATACCTTTCACCCTGCCGATAAGTTATTATCAATAACCCTTTTGACTGCCTCGTTGGTCTAGTGGTTAGCATGTTCGACTGCGGCCGACGAGGTCCCGGGTTCGAGTCCCGGGTCGGGTCACAACAAGTATTGGGTTTTTCTGACAAGAAATTCTCAGTACTAGCCCGGAGTTAGGAACGGAGTTAGGAGTTAGGAGTTGGCGGTGTTTCACCCCCGTGCGCCGAGCACCTTAAGCCGTCGCTCCTGCGCCTGATCTCTCACCGGTCGTGTCGGATTTTCCGTCCCATCGGGCTATGAGAGTAAAAGGAACAGAGAGTGCACCTGTGGTTGCGCACACACTTGTGCACTATCGTATCTCCCGCACAGATGGCTAATCTCTCAGGAGATTGGTCTCGAAATTCGGTCGGGAGGACATTATTATCATTATCAATAACCGACGCGGTCTGAGGCAATGAAGGTCTAATAATTATGACTGTATCTTCTTATATTTCGAAGAAAATTATATTTTAGCCTTAGATAATATACAAATTCATTGATTTTAGCCATATTGAAGTTTATATTGAAGGTTCTTTAATTAGAGACTTTTAAACCTAAGATTCCACTTTATTGAAGGTTATCCTTTTTTGACAATTCTTTTTTTTTCCGTGTGGTGTGAAGTGTGTTGAATGTTGATTCTGACGAGGCCCGTACCGCGTGGCAAAAGGTAGGTACTAGGTACGAGTAAGTAGAAAACTGGGGACACTTAATCATCCTTTTTTATTTTTACTAATTTTTTATTTATTTTTACAGGCTGTTTTACTAGTATCTGATATACAATTTATTGGTGAGTCTACAAGTGTCATTTCACCGACAATTATAGCTTATTATTCTCATTTTAGTTTCTGTCATCCTAAGGTCTAGTTCTCTATTTTATTATTACAGCATCAAAATATGGCATCCTTATTCAACAGTAACATAATCACCATTTTGGTACTGAGATTCGTGGATCAAGTCTACGCGACGATGCGATGTCCTAATCAAGTCTACCCTGATCACCTAATTTTTAAAGTAAACCTTATACCTACCTGATTACATATATACTACAATTAACCGGATTTCAACAGTTTTTCTTATAATCTGTAATTTTCACATTTATGAATAACTTGAAACTCTTAAAATATACTTACAAAAAAAAGTATCCGCCCGTCGACATCAAAAACACATCACAACTCTGTCACTGTTAAAGTGTCATTGGATGGTTTCAAATGTCGGTAAAAATCAGTTTTGCCTGTGTAATAAATACATAATATACTATATTTTTTGAGATAATGCCCAGAATTCAATTCTCCCGAAGGATCAAGAGTCCCCAGTTTCCCCATCTAGGTTTCTTACCTTTTCTACACACAAACTGCCCTGGTGAATAATATTGAATTTTTATTTTTGGTGCTATGGAGATGATGAATCGAAAACATTCTTGATTTAACTGCAGCTGAAAATAAATTCGGTAACCTGTAAACTGATGTCTATAAAAAACTTTTAACGGCTTAACTAGCATAACTCTTGTCTTATTGATGAGTGATGACGGATTTATTGTTAGGCTGTTGTTAGTTTAGGTACCTATTTTATTGGTTTGGGCGAAAAAGTAGTTTGGTACCTTGTCCAAAACGGTGTTCCCAACATGTTCAAACAATTCACGACATAATTCGTTTGGCAAAATTTCCCGATCAGAGATTGGGATTTGGTTATTGTTCCACGCCTGCTGATAGCATTGAAGTACGCGGTCCTGAATATGTTTTGGAATCTGTAATTTTAACAAACAATAGAATAAGAACTATTTTATCTATTTATTATAGTGAGTATAAAGCAACTGTGAAAACTTTATAGCAACACGTTGATCAAAAGTATGCAGAAGTTAAAACTTAAACATTTACACGTAATAGCACAAGATCGCTAGAATTCTTTGTGTAGGTATATATGTCAGCGTAAAATTGAAAATACCGTCTTATCTTAACCGTAACAACTGCTTACAATTTAAAGCATTATTTTTCGGTAGATTGTAATCTATAGGTATATTAACCTGATAGAACTTAAGTTGAACGGTTCACAATCTTACGGCAGCTTACAATCTCGCGAGATAAAAACCGTTAGATTACAATCTAACGGTATTTACAATTTTACGCTCACATATATGTTACAAAATGCGCGTAGGTAGTTGGGGAAGTATTCCCAAGGGGTATCGTCTTAGCCTATTTATTGCGTGTCTTTCGTTATGAACACCAAAATATTGGCATTGATAAAACAACCGACCTTATTTTAAAACATTTATGGGTTCCAAAATTAGAACAATGTTAGGTAGGTACTTACTTTGTAAAAGGTCATGAAGTACGTCACTTTACTCAGGAGCATCTTGTACTGCATTCGAGCGCGATAGTAACGGAACACGTGCCATATAATGTAGAGAAAGCAAAACACTCTCGTGAGAGTTCTCGCCGAGTTCAATAAAAATCTGTTGAAAAAAGACCTCTAATTGTATACACCTACCTGATTCATTTAAAAATTCAAATATTCCCATTTGGCGAGCGTGAGAACAGTATGCTTACTCTGAGTTTTTACATTGCAAATTCGATTGACGTAGTGAGCGTTCGATCACATTAGCGTCAAAGTAAAGTGGACCCAAAAGCTCTAGCTTTAAAGTCACAAATTCAGCGTTTGGAGCGCTAGCTGTGATTAAATACACGAAATGAGCTCTAAACCAATGCAGTTAAGGTTCATTTTACTTAAACGCTAATGTGATCGAACGCTCACTAAGTCAATCGAATTTGCAATGTAAAAACTCAGAGTAAGCGTACTGAGCCATACTGAAAGGCGTTGGGGGGTAACATCTTCCAGTTGCTATATTAAACCAAAATTTGATCGTTAGTGTTAAATCTGCTAGCCAGATTCCGTACCTACCATAATGCACATCCCTAGATAAGTCATCTGATTCTGGAGTTATAACATATTATGACCGTGGCTTTTGACACCGCGCGTCTTAATACTTACAATATAATATCACGTTTGGATACTGATAGACGTTATTGGGACCCAATTACGTCTTTCGGTGTTTAGAATTACTACCTAGGTACATAATATGTGTCCCGACTCCCGCTCATTGCCAGCTATATCTATCTTTAGTTGTTCGGATCAAAGACCTGATATAAAATCCGAATTAATTACTTACTCTCTATTAACTTCAGGTAACCATAGAATGAACCATTGAACTTGAACAGCAATCCAATCCACCTTCGTCCCACACTGATACAATACCCATAGCAATGACGACCACAGAAGTACATTCATTTTTCTGAAAATCAATAAAGGCGCATCAATTTTTTAAGAGGTAATTCTCAGACCCCAAGGAACACTTGTGCCAAAAAAAATCAGCTTTACATTTTTTATTTTAGGGTTCCCATACAACGCTTGCATAAGCAGCCTGAACTACAAGTAGACTTTGCCCCAAGAATTTGTCGTCATAAATTCAATTGGCGGATGAGAGAATGATGCTAGGATTTATGATAATATACTAATCATCCTTCATATCATCCTTGGTAATAGTATCTTGGTAATTGGTATACTCGTATTTAATGCTTAAGTTACCGTTAGAGTTGCTAAAACTGTTAATGTTGACTAACGCGGTAAATCCGTAAGAGTTCGAAAAATTGTTTCCTTGATTGAATAGACATTCGTTAGAGTAGAGAAAATAGGTGTCAGTGGTCGTAGTAGTGGTGTTTGTGGTGTCGGTATCGCTGTCGATACTACTTAGCTGTGATGTCGGTCATCGGTGTAGTCTGGTAGAATAAGCAAGACTTCGGCTTTGGCTAGTTACCTACCACCCTAACGGCACATTCATACCACCAAGCGACGAGTTTCGGCACTTTGGTATAATGACATGTCGAAAGAGAAACGATTACGGGTATGGTTGGGTAGGTATATTATTAATTTAGACTGCATCATCATTTACCATCCAAGTGAGATCACAAAAGCTAGCAGTAGCCCTGAGGTACAAAATTGAAGAAAATAAAAAAAGTTATGATTTCGTCATTTTATCAACGAAAATCATTGCAGAGTAGAATTGAAAGGCAAATTCTATTACACACAATCGCCTTGCCAACAAAATTAGCAAAATTTTGAATAGTCAACAATCAGTTGATGTTAAGATAATGGTAGGTACAATGAATTGTATATTATCTAAGGGTAGGTAGATAATTTTATAGGAAGGTTCATCGATTTACCAACTTTATGTCAATGGGAAGGTTAAAAAAGAAAAAATATAGGTATTACCTTATAAATCTGTACACTAGTCTACAGGCAACAGTGTTTACACTTTCCACTCGTATATTCAATGTATTCTGTGTTCCACCAGCTTTCATAAATTCATATACCTAGCTCGTAAATAATTAATTTACGCATGCGTTGCGGCATTCCCTATTGATCAAAAGTGCATTAAATTTATAGCATCTAGCCAACCTACATTAAAAAGGGTCCAGGGCTGCTTAACTTTTATGTAGGTAACTACTTTAGATAAATATGAAAATATGTAGGTACTAAAATAGGCCGTAAGAAAATATTTATTTTGACAGGTACTTGTCGTTAATAAAAATAATTGTATCAGCTGTCTTTCTCTACGGCACAGCTTGTTGGCAAATAACTGTGCGTGTAGCGGAGGCGCCACTGTCTACATACCTATCATAATAGCTATTTATGCAACTGTATCGTAATGAGGGTCATTTTAATTCGAGTGCTATTTTTTGATACGAGGCTTGCCGAGTATCAAAATAGGATAGTACGAGAATTAAAATGACTAATTACGTACAGTTGCATACAAGATTTTATCTACGACAAGGACGTCTTTATAATTTTTTACTTTATAAATTAATAAAAAAGTCAAGTGCCAGAACCCAGAGCCACTAAGCTATAGGTATCCTATTTATGAAGATAATCATATCGATACAGCTACGACTCATAACGATACAGCTCCCATACAACGAACTGTATCGTTATGAGAAGCAAACACGAAAGAGGGTTCAATTCGATATAGTTGTCAAATTCGAAATTGGAACTTTTCGATGCTGGAGTAGATAAATATTATATTATAATGTTCGACCACTGTTCGACACACCCGAGTCCCGAGCACTATAAGTCTGTGGTCCCGAGTCCGACACCACCAATTATTCATTGGACACCACCGATGTCATTACAAAGATTTCAATAGCCTTCCAGGCGGCGACCACGGCGTGTGGGAATCCTTGCAAGCAAAGAATATACTACTCTCTACCGACTAGAGCTTGCAAGAGACCTATGGCCAGAGTGGATGTCTCGGCCTGACGACGTTACCGAAGACGTTATAACTTCTAAAGGCCGCTGCATACGGGACGGGGTAAGAACGTGGACGGGACGGGGACGGGACGTGGCTGACGGGGATTTTTAATGCATACGCACCGTGACAGTTTAGACGGAACTAACGTGCTAGTGTTGTGAACAAGGAAAGATGAATTTTTCATTTGAAGAATTGGCTTCAATTGCTATTGCTTTAGATGACGAAGAAGCTACGGTCGCCAAGAGGAAAAGGAGATTTAATTTACCGGGATAAAAAGTAGCCTATGTTACTCTCCAAGTCCTCAAATATACTCATGCAAAAATCACGGCAATCCGTTGCTCTGTTGCTGCGTGATTGAAGGACAAACCAACAAACACACTTTCGCATTTATAATATTAGTGGATGATAACTGCAAAGTTATGAATGCAATAAATAGGTAAATAAAATAAATCTAACCGCTTTCAGGGAGTGATAATTCGCCTGCAATTTTCTTCCACAGATAATTTTTATATTTAGTATCTAAATATTTTGCGTGTGCAAAATTATAAAGAGCTTCGTGTGATCGAACACACTCGATAAGTCTTTCGTCGTCCATTATTGTAATCGATAATAGGATGGCGGATGCACGTCCCAGCTCTTCGGAGCGAACGGAGCGACTGTGCATACGCAACGGAATCACGGACGGGACGGGGCCCGTGCGGGACGGGGCGGGAAAAACATCGTCGCCGACGATGTTTTTCCCGCCCCGCACGTGCCACGTTCCCGTCCCGTCCGTGCATCCGTCGCGTATGCATATTCGTTAACATTTTCTATGAATCGATATTTCCAAAACTTCACGTCCCGTCCCGTACGGGTAAAATCCCGTCCCGTATGCAGCGGCCTTTTATTTCAAAGTCGCCAGCCGCAAAAAATGTATTTATGTCATAGTCTTGACTTGTCAATGTCAAATGTGTCAAAAGTCAAAGCGTCGAGTGCATTGAGGTAATAAATAGGGTATGTTCCGATATACACTGAGAGCACTGTTCAGTGCTCTTACTGGGGAGAAATTCGTTCCGTTCTGGAGTGACAGCATACTGCCGCAGAATCGTAAGGAAATGTATGACGTCATAAATCGTCGCCATTTTTGTACTGTGAGCACTGGCGTTTTCGAGGTAAGGTGCTCTCAGTGCTGACTGCGTTCCGTTTTAAACAGTGACCAGTATAGCTAATTATAGAGGAACGGTTTCAAAGTATACTAAACTGACGTCACACCTTACAGTGCTCGCAGTGTATTTCGGAACATAGGTACCCTATAGTCGAGTGCGTCAAACTCTATGGTCAAACGATTCTGCAGGGCGACCGCGTATCTTTTGCATCAATCATTGATACATCGCAATCACCTCCGATTGGTTAAATTTATGGTATTCTTGCTGCGTCAATGGATTTCGTCCAATAGTGGAAGAGTTAACCAATCAGAGGTGATTGCGATGTATCAATGATTGATGCAAAAGATGCGCGGTTGCCCTGTAGGTTCTGGTTTTTTGTCTATGGTTTGGCATCCAAAGTTGATTGCAGTGTTTCCAACTTTCCCCCTTTTAGAGGCAAATTAGATGGAAAGGGGCATTTCTAGGGGCGAAATATTTCTAGGGGCATTTTTGGGGGGAAACCATTTTTTTGGGGGCATTTTCTAGGGGTTATAAACACAAAAACAGGATAAAAATAAAACGTATTATAAAACTAAATTTTGCAGTTCATATTATCATTGAAAATATAATAACGTAAGATGAAAGTCCGCCGACGTGCCTTTATGTTTGTGTTCGTATATGTGCTTTCCTCTTTTCTGGTCTTTCCAGAAATTATGTATTTCATTTGATTATAACATATTATTAATTATTTAACGTCAATAATATGTATGACTTTAAAAATACAGGCAATAGTAAAACGCAACCCGATAGCCAGGTCTGGTCAATGATGTTTTAGACGAAATAATTGATTATCCTGTATCGATGAAATTTGAAACATGAAATTAAGACTCGTTTCTTTAGATTTTAAGAGGCCGGGGAGTGGCGCTCGCAACTTCTATTCGAACCGCAAATATAAATTTGCTGGTATATTGCTATCTCTATTTGGCTGATGACACAAGATCGCGTGCAAACGCGATAGCGATATGAGCGTACATTTTGGTCTTGTTCCGTGAATACCAAAAATGATGAATGAAAAATTGTTGTGTTTTTAACTTCGTGTTGTTATTCTGTAACTTGACAATATAGGCTATGTTCCTGATCAATTAGTACGAAAGATATCGTTGGTTTTAATATGAAACAAATAAGGAGAAAACATTTCATTTATGTCGTAAAAACATGCGAAACGCAATGTGCTTACATTTAATAATTTGGGAAAGTATTTTGAAAAGATAATTATCCGGGGACCTAGATAAATACAAGTTCAATCTTAATAATAGCATAATATGGTGGAAATATTCTCGAATTACAAATTATTTTGGTATTACGTTTGTATGGGCAATTCGCCCTCCGCCGTCGGCCCGTTAAGTTACTTACATAGTTAAGATGTTCAACGAAAATAAACGTCCATTTCATTTTGTAAGTGTGTATTTTTTATTCATTTCAAAATACCGCTCAAAAAAGGTGCCTATTTGTGACCAGGGTTATTTTAGCGAAAGCTAAGGGAATTTGAAGTTGGTGTTAGGGATGAACAGGGGGATTTCGTAAATCGTAGTCGGTAGTAGTAGTAGTTGGCAACACTGGTTGATTGAAAGTTTATGTTTGTAAAACAAATTCATTTAAATTAGTTGTAAGTAAATAATAAAAATATTAAAATAATTAAACATGGATTGTCGTCTTTATGAAACAAAATTAGCACGGCATAAAATATTTAAAGATATTAAAGAAAGTTTGAACGTTTCCGACGGAAAATTGCGTAATTTGTTCTTATATAAAGACGATGTTTTGTACGTTTGGAACTCTGTTGAAAACTGCTTGTATAGTGTGAATTTGAAGCGGCTTGAAGAACAGGAAACAGAAACACCATACCAGGTACCTATTTGTTACTCCTGAAGGAATCTCTGTAAGACCCAAGTGTGAAATGTGTGAATCATGTCTTTGAGGTTATGTTGTTTATTTTTCCCGTTACCGTCACATCTGTGAAAAGTATAGTCGACGCGGCCAAGGATAAGCCAAAAGCAAAAAAAAATAAAAATAGTATTTTGAACGATCATAAGTCCCAATGCGTACGAGTAAAATTCAACATGAACATAAATGGTTTTAAAGCTACAAATTTCTGTTGTTTCCCTAAAACTAAGAATCCCTAATTCAAAGAAACCCTAAAACAAACAACAGAAACGAAATCACACCATGAGCACAGGGTAGGAAATATTATGTTTTTTATGGCCACCATCATTACTGTAAATGACATGATTCTTTGGAATAAATTATCTGATTAAGTAGTATAGTTTTATGGCTTTTAGCTCTTGCTTCGCCGCGTCGACTATACCATGGAATACAACTATTTATTTTACTAACTATAATACAACTATACATGGTACCATACTTCATCCACATGGAATAAGTTTTATTAATTCCCACAGGAACTCCTTAATTTTCCCGGATAAAAAGTAGTCTGTCTCTTTCCCGGTCCTCAACTCTACTACACAAAAAATCACATTGATCCATTAGGTATGTACTCTGTTGCAGCGTGATTGAAGGACAAACAGACACTTTTGCATTTATAACATTAGTATGATCATGATGCTTGAATGAGACAATTCTGGACATAGATGTGCAACTTAACACCCAACTACCTGAAAAAAATGTCTTGGTAAAACAGACCTCTAACTTCATGCTTCCAATTTGTCACAGAGACTTAGCCTGCTATGTCCTCCTGCATTCTCAGTTGAGCATGTAGTCAGTAGTGAATGTGGCAGTAGGCTCTGTATATGGGGATCAAGGGGAGTAACAGTGGCAGAACTACCAATTCGATGGGGGCGTGGTGGACTCTACGACTCGCCTGGCAGTATAACAGTCTTATGCAAGTAAGTAAACACCCTCTTTTTGTGGTAGACATCAAACACTCTATAACCTCTCCTCTGCGACCCCCTTTACCCGGTCCTGCGCGCCCCCCTTACCCCCCGCATCTGCGAACGACCACTTGACAGGTGTCGAATTTCGAGGCTGCCGGCGGGCTCGCGCCGCTTAAAAAAATAACAACCCCTATTACTTGTACTGAAGCTATGTAAACAAACTACGTCATTCAAATCGTTACGAACTACAGCTGTAGATTAAAGTTTAAAAGGTAATCGCTCTTCTTTATGGTTTACACAGAAAAATAGCAAAAAAAAATACCAAAAATTACCCTCTTTTTTTTTGGTACCAATAAAATAAACAAAATTACCCGTATCTGTAGTTTTTTGATTGATGTGCTCTATGATCAGTCATTTTAGAGTAAAAACACACGAAATAAAGATCTTTCTTTCTAAAATCTTTTCCATAATTCTTACTCTAGAACAAAATCAAAAACAACAAAAAAATTTTTTTTTTTTAAAGTTCGTATCCTCCTTGCATGAAATTTCTACCCATAAATTTATCGCATAGAGTAAGGCCGTCAAAAAATTCCTACTGTGTCCTTGTCTATCATAGTAGGTTTTACATAAGTTTGAAAAGAATAGAGACAATATTGTATTTGTAAGAAATATAAACTTGCCACATCTGGTCAAGCGCGAACTGGATCGATCTTATTTGGACCGATCCGCAGTTGGCGGGTACAGTTGACAGCGCTTATTAAGACCGATCCGCAGTTGTAGGGTAGTGATGACAGCGCTTATTAAGATCGATCCGCAGAGGGAGGGTTAAGTCCAAAATTATTTTTACAATAATTGTATAAATTATTTTTTGACATACTTATATTGTTGTATAGAATAATGGAAGAAAATAGTAAGATTATATTTTATTGTATGCTTATCATTATACCAATAAGGTTTTTCAATAATTTAATTCTATAAATTCTAAAAATATAAATTCTATAAATAATTAATAATTGCTGTATTGCCTTCAAAAAGAGTACAATTTGGTACCTACATTGAAAAAATATTTGATTTTGGTTTTAAGACAATATATTTTGCGTCAAAGAAACTCTAATGGATGTGGCAAATTAATAATAACTAGCCTATATGAGTAATAATTTTCATTTTATAGGAGCTTCTCCTTAGACGAAAAGTTCTTGTATCTGCAAGGCGAGATACACCGTGTGCACTGGCACCCCAAGTCCCTCTCACACCTACTGGTACTGGTCTCCGATAACACCATGAGGTAATGCAATGTACTTTATTGTTCACTAGACAAGATAGCCTTAATTGTATGAAATTCTGTAGAAGGATGTCTAATAAATAAAAGTCGTTAAAATCTTTTTAGGGTCCCATACTTAAAAAAATATATGAACTGACATTCGTGACTGATATATTTTTTCTGTACTGAAAGTATAATACGAAGAATAAAAAAGAGAAAAGGTAGTAATAAACTCAGCAGTTGCTCTTTGACAACATTTAGCCATAGCCATCGTGTAACAATTACAAATCAAATGTTTTGAATGAATGAATGAATGAAATACTCTTTATCTACTCCAGCATCGAAAAGTTCCAATTTCGAATTTGACAACTATATCGAATTGAACCCTCTTTCGTGTTTGCTTCTCATAACGATACAGTTCGTTGTATGGGAGCTGTATCGTTATGAGTCGTAGCTGTATCGATATGGTTATCTTCATAAATAGGATACCTATAGCTTAGCGGCTCTGGGTTCTGGCACTTGATTGATTTGACTTTTTTATTAATTTATAAAGTAAAAAATTATAAAGACGTCCTTGTCGTAGATAAAATCTTGTATGCAACTGTACGTAATTAGTCATTTTAATTCTCGTACTATCCTATTTTGATACTCGGCAAGCCTCGTATCAAAAAACAGCACTCGAATTAAAATGACCCTCATTACGATACAGTTGCATAAATAGCTATTATTTTACACATAACATAAATAATCAGTAACAATAAACAAAAAAAAATACAAGTCGGTACAATTGGCGGCCTTATCGCTTTTAAGCGATCTCTGCCAGGTAACCAAATCACATTGGTATTATAACCAGCGATAGAGATGCGAGTGCGGCAGATTGTCATTGGAGCGAAGAGAGCGACAGTGTCACTAAATCTTTATTTAATAAATCTATTGCCTCTGGTAAATCCACCAATTTAGCCTGTGTATACAATTGGAGATCGACAGCATACAGGTGGTAGTGAGAAGATAATTGGAGAGTAATAGAACTAATGAAAATTGAAAACAGGAGAGGAGACACGCCACCTTGTGGTACACCGGCATTGATCGAGCACCAGTTAGACAACGAATCATCAACTCGCATCCTCTGCCGGCGACCAAACAAGTAACTATTGAAACCAGTCAATCACTTCAGGAGACATGTTAAGAGAAGCTAAAATAGCTAACAAGATATCAAAATCAACATTGTTGAATGCATTGCTAAAATCTAGTAAGGTCAACACTGTTACACATTAATTATCCATACCGAGACGAATATCCTCAGTAATCTTGACTAAAGCAGTAGTCGTACTATGACCAGTCCCGAAACCGGACTGAAATGGATTAAAGAGGCTCAATTGTCGATGAACAATACGCTCAAACACTTTAGATACAAATGGAAGTGTGGAAATAGGACGGAATTCGTAAAAACCAGATGGATTTGCTTTTTTGGGAATAGGAGTAATTTGAGCTTCTTTCCACGAGGAGGGAAAACTTTCAGTAGAAATCGAGAAATTAAAGGTGGACATTATAAGCGGAGTCACTATATCGACAATAGGAATGATCATTGCCATCAGTACCAACAGCATCAGAGTTGACCTCAAGAATACTTTTCTTAACATCACTATCAGTGACTTGACTAAAGATAAAAGCAGGATCATCAGAAGTGGGTAAAGCTGAAATTTGATCTATAGTCCTCATTTTAGTGGCATCATCAATGGCGCAAGAAGAAGAAAAATGCTGATTAAGTTGCTTCAGATCAATATTTATGGAGCTTTTATTCTGCCGTGCTTTCCCAACTCCAAGAGATTTAAGAAATATCCATACTCGACCAGAATCATCTTCTTCAAGTATGGATTTATGAATATGGCGTCGTATTTATCCATATTCTCATCAGAATTGTTAGATTTGCATTTAGCTTTCGCAGCGTTCTTTTTATGTTGCAATTTCTTTATATCATCAGAAAGCCAGGGAGCAGGAAGATGCTTAAGTCGAACTGGCCGAACCGGAGCATGCACGTCATAGAGTCTAGTAATGAGGGAATTAAAGCTTTCCACCCTTTCGTCAATATTAGCCCCCGTGAGAACATCAGTCCAGTCTGTCATAACCGCATCATCTCTCGGACGATGTAAATCCATACTAGCAAAATTACGTAGCAGAGAAATTCTCGATTTAGCTTTAGGAGGGCGCAATTTATAAGATAGATAAATCAAATCATGATAGGAAAAAGCATCAGCAGCACATTGAACATGTTTTGTAACGTGGTCAATGGAGGAAAAGCGTGTGTTGCAGTAAAGGGGAGTAAATGTAGGTTCGCTGCATTAACCATTGTTTCCAGTCGAAAAGGCAGGTGTTAAAATCACCCATAATAATAGCATGATGAAAAATAATCAATCGTAAGACTAGGGCTATAAAATACTCCAAGTAACAGCTTACAACTAGGAATAATGATGTTGATATAGGATGTTTTGTATGTTTAAAAGCAATTGCTTCTATGCAAGTTTGGGATTCCAAATTATAAAGCCTTAATTTCATTGAAATGAGGATAAAGGGAGGGAGGTAAAGCGATCTTGGAGCCTCAATTTAAAATTAAGCATTAAAAAATATATTTCTAAAAATATTTTGTGCGCGCCGTGAAATTTAAAATGGGGCCCCAGGATCGCTTCACCTCCCTCCCTTCATCCTCATTTAAATGAAATTAAGCCTCATTAGCAAACCCTTCATAATAATAATTTATTACTGTATAAAAATTTGTTTTATAATATTTTAGGCTCTACAATATAGGCCTGAAGACTGGCCCAAAGTTAGTGAAAGTATTCAGTATTGGGCCGAAACCAGCTGGTGCTTTGGGACAAACCCTGCTGGAAAGTTTTGGTGATGCTGCAGTGGATTTCACACCTACCCCTGACTCTGAACATCTGCTGATATTGAGTGGCAATGGAGATGTGTATATGATGCAGTGCGAATTAGATAATAAGAGGTGAGGTTTTCTTATGGCCTAGGCAACAAGCCATAATTTGGAATTTAATGTAAAGTAATTAACGGCCGGTTTCTGAATTGAGAATTTCATGTTGAGTCTGTCTCAAAGACTACTTAAGGACTAATTAAGCACATTTTTGTTTCTGAAGTGATATTGGGCCGGTTTCTGAATTAAGCATTCAAGCAAAAACAGCAAGCTCCATCTCTCAAACCTTACACAATATCAATTCAGAAACAAAAATTTGCTTAATTAGTCCTTAAGTAGTCTTTGAGACAGACTCAACATGTAATTCTCAATTCAGAAACCAGCCGTAAGTTTCGAAGACTCAAACACAGTTTGTTGCCAGCACAGTCTAAAGTGATTCATACTTTGTTTGATATCAATTTATAGTAAGTACATGAAATAAGTTTATTAATATTATTAATGTAAAAGATAATCTATCTCTGTGTCAATTTTCATCCAGATCCGTTCAGCCGTTCTGGCGTAATTGGCTACTTAACAGCTGTAACTATAAAATATGAAATATGTTAGATTTGGTAGCTTGTAGATAAACAATAATTATACAATATTATGTGTTTTGCATTAAAATAAATTGTACATATTTTATTTTTGCATAACAAATTTGAGATTTTTTATCTGTGGATTACAAGAAGCGAAACGCGGGCGGTCATGATAGAGCGCTGTGTGACGTCACATTTAAAAAAAAAACGTCGTGTGTACTAATGTTTGCGTATTGTTGAGAAAATTAACACTAATATATTTCGATTTGTGATTGTGAGAGGAATGGAATGCTATACAGCTGATAGTGAAAATCTGCCGAAAGTCGATTCATTTGTGGTTGCAAATTTATTTGCGTGTTAACTTTTGCTCTGTCGAGTTTCGAGTTTTATATGTCATGTTTTATGAAGAAAATGTTAGGTTAGGTTTAATTCATTTTTGCTAGATCAGAGTTTTTAGTTGATTTCTTTATAACACTAACATCAAAGTGGTCTTCACAAAGTAATATCGCAGATTTATCCGATTTAAATTCCAGGTTTCGGCAGATTAACTGTAACCACTGCTTTCGACGCTTATGACATAGGTAATAGTTATTGTATATAGGAATGTGTTTATACAATTTGACAGAAAACGTATTAATTATTATTTATAGTATTTCTACACACGTCTTGTAGCTTGTAATTTTCACAATTGCATCAAAAAAGCTGTAAACTTTCCACTCAAACTCACTTTTAACTCGGTGCGTCGTATTTAGATTTATTTTATTTTGAGCTATGACGTCACAGCTAGCAAATGTCACGTGACCGGCTGTTTTCGCGCGAATTTAAATATTATGTTTTAAAAATGTATTTTTTTTTCTAATAAATAACGCTTTTTTGAGAAAAAGATAATTGTAAGAGGTATAAAATGAACCCACGAACATTTTTAAGTAATTTCCCGAAAACAGTCAAATAGCCAATTCGGTAACAAACATCCATTTGAGATTTTTTGGGTCCCGCGGTAACTTTTTAATTTTCCGGCATAAAAAAATCATATTATGTGTTATTCCAAACTATTATCTATATCTCTGTGCCAAATTTCATCCAGAGGTGCAATTATGTAAGGATTGCCGATCAAATCGTCTAAGTTCGGCTTCAAAGTAAAATTAACCATAACAGCATTGAATTAGAGCTCAATTTCGTGTATCCATTCTTATACGTTTAGGGTATCGTACATACCTACACAACTCGACAATTCTTACATAATTGGGGGGCAGATCCGTTCAGCCGTTCCGGCGTGATTGACTAACAAACATCCATCCATCCAAACTTTCGCATTTATTATATTAGTATAGACTATAGATAATCTGAGTTTCTCAAACATTGTATCTTTCCTTATTTAACCTAACATAGTCAAAATTAATATTTGTATGTAATTTTTTTATTATTTCAGTCCATTAAAAACAAAGCTAAAGGGACCTTTAGCTATGTACCCACCAGCAGATGATAACTATGGATCGGAGTCCTGTGCTATAACAGCTTTGGGTGGAATAGACACCCCGACCCTAGTGGTGATCGCCAGTGCGTCAGCTGTGCTGTATCATTGCTTACTTCTGCCCAATGTGAGTAAAAAGTTTTGTTATAGTGCTTTTTTAAATAAAAAAAAGTATGTTTGTGCAATTCACACACAGCACTGAGTCTACAGAAAAGTAGCCTAGGAGAGAATGGGATAAATATAACTTGTATTCTATCTTATTCTCTCGCAGGCTAAATCATATTATTATGACTATGTTTCTCTTTTTAGTGTCGCTTATTCGTTTCATCGAATTTTCAAATCACAACGATTCTAAAGAAGTTTCACTTCAAAAAGCTCAAATAAATGTTTATTATAGTGTCTGGCATTCATTGCAATTCCGTTTGCGCGTCATACGCGTTCATATTATGTATAGAACTTGATGCTAAAAAGCCAGAAATACTCACGCAAGTGCAGCTGTACAAAGTTTCAATTTAATTAGATAAACTCTTAGGCGAAAAACACAAACATTAGATTTTTTGGTACCATTTGCAAGTGTTCCTTAAATACTATGTGACTTCAGCAGAGTGATTTAAAAAAATCTGTGGGAACTCTTTGATTTTCCGAGATCTGGAGCCTGATGCTTATTAATATTAAGTTACCTAAGTCCATTATTAATCCGTTAAGTTACCTTAGATGGTAATTGTTGTTGTTACCATAGTCCATAGGTTACTAATCGGATCGGACCCGCTTGAGTTATATATCAAAATATAGGTAATTTTATAACAAACGCGATGTATAGTGTCCAAAAAAAAATTAATTATTTTAAAAATAGCCTGGACCGGATTATGATAGGCAACCTTTTTTAGGCGTATTTATCTATTATTAAATAAAAATAAAAAGTAGGTTTCATCTATTAAACAGCTCGGTGAAGGTCGTGCCTATATCGGGATCTCTGACTACTAGCAGCTCGCAACTTCGTCCGCATGGATTGAGGTTTTTGGTTCCTGCGGGAACTCTTTAATTTTCACAAAAGTGGCCTATGATGCTAAAATACAGGCCAAAAATCAAGATGATAATCTTGATTTTTGTTGTATCGACACAATGATCTTTTATTCATAAAATTGAACATCACATATGGCGGCCTTCTTGCGTTGACTGCCACTTTCGATTTTACACAACTATAATAATATCTAAACCTTCTATTTTCTAACTACTAGGCTACAGAAATGGACGACGACAGCCATGCTCTATACGTAGTGGAATCAGTTGAGCTGAACATCATAATGGGAGACGAACAAACAGCTCTGCAATATGTGTGCCCAGTGCATTTGTATCCGGTATGTCATTCAATTTTTATAATAGTTTTATATATTCAAACTAGAGGTCGCCCGTGACTTCGTCCGCGTCGAATTTCTGATTTCCTATAAAATTATGAAATTTTCCTGATGCAAAAAGTCTATCTATAGAGGCTTTATGTAGCTTATGCAGGTTTTTATTATATATATTTATATATTTATTTATTATTATTAATCTTATAAAATTACATAAAATTGTGTTAGAAACAGTGCCACAAAAACCACAGTCGGTTTTACTGTGCACCGTGTAAATTAATTGTGTGATTATTTAAAACTTATAACCTAAATGCTGATTTTCATGTCTATACTTATAGTCCAGTTTTCTTTACTTGACCTTTGGAGTAAACAAACACCTCTTTTTATGAATATAACATAATTACACATAAATCACATATTTTGAATTAGTTATAACTGTCTAGATCTGTTCAATAAATACATACGTTACGAGTTACACCAAAAATTGCTTCGAATTTACCATTTTAGCAAGTTTATTTTCTCAAAAACGAAATAATATCAGAACTCATTTGCACAGATTAAGAGAAAGTGTAATTTCATTGTCTATGAATCGTTGAGGTGGGCAAAGGCGAATGAGTGACCTAAAGTGGATTGAATGATCGTTACAGTAGTAGAGGTGGGTATCTTTAGAAACGTTTAAAATAATATGAGTCGTTTAAATTAAATAAATGATAAATAAAATAAATCACCAACAGAAAATGATTATAATGCTTAGCTTAAATAAAATCGGATGTTTTATCGAAATAGATAATCTTAATCTGTATTATTTTGTTTTCATCAAAGTTTGGAAATGTAGACATTTCTTACACACTAATGTCATCCAAAGTACTACAGCAGGGCGACCGCGTATCTTTTGCATCAATCATTGATACATCGCAATCACCTCTGATTGGTTAACACTCTTCCACTATTGGACGAAATCCATTGACGCAGCAAGAAAACCATAAATTCAGCCAATCGGAGGTGATTGTGATGGTATATCGATAATATGCTATCTGTATTCGAAATTAACTAAGTATAGTCGATACACACCTGTAACCTTTGTGAAATAAACTCTCTAATTTTCTGGGACAAAAACTCACCTATATCACTCTTCTGGTTGTTAACTATTTCTATGCAAAAAACCACGTCGAACTGATGCTCTATTGCGGCGTGAAATGTGAAGTTTAACACATTAGGACAGATCCCAAGACAAGTAATTACAACGATAAAATAATAATTTAAAAGGTCCGTCGTCAGTGGGGAATATAATCCCTATATTCCAACACCCAGACAAAAATCCATACTAATATTATAATTGCAAAATTTTGCCTATCTGTCTGCTATGCTTTTACGGCCCATTTCAACCGATTTTAATGAAATTTGGTTTAGAGGTGAGTTACATCCTCTTGAAGGACATAGAATACTTTTTGTCTCGGAAAATTAATGAGTTAAAATAAAAATACTTCACCGACGCGGGCATCATCTAGTGTCCTCCCGACCGAATTTCGGCCACGGCGGCCTATCTCCAAAGCGATAAGCCATCAGCGTGGGAGGTATTATAGCGCAAATTTGTGTGGGCATACACAGATGCACTCTCTGTTCATAGCCCGATGGGACGGAAAATCCGACACGACCGGTGAGAGGTCAGGCGCAGGACCGACGGCTTTACGTGCTCTGCGAGGCATGGGGATGAAACACCGCCAACTTCCGAATTACGGGCTAGTAGTACTGAGAATTTCTTGCCAGAAAAATCTAATACTTGTTATGGCCCGACCCGGGACTCGAACCCGGGACCTCATCGGCCGCAGTCGAACATGCTAACCACTAGACCAACGAAGCATCATCTAGTTTTAACATTAAGGGTCACGACCCTCATAAATCTTATCTTACTAATATTATAAATGCAAAAGTTTGGATGGATGTATGGATGTTTGTTACTCAATTACGCCCCAACGGCTGAACGGATACAGAGAAAGATAGTTAGTAGTAGTAGTTAGTCTGGAATAGCACATAGGCTACTTTTTATCCCGGAAAATTAAAGAGTTCCCGCGGGAACCAAAAAACCTCAAACCACGCAGACGAAGTATCGGGAATTCGCTAGTGAGGAATATTTTGTGTAGGTTGGTCGCAACACGTACGCTTGTGCGCACTCGGGCGGCGTTCACACCGTCACACTGCCCGTTCTCGAGCGGCTGGCCGACTACGCTGCAGTGGACGAAGGTATGTACTACATTTATCTGCGAAACAGTACCTCAAGACCACACCACACCATTCACCAATTAAAGATTTTAAATCACACCGATGTTGAGCCTATTCGAGCGTCGATACCCGTTTGACATTAAAGGTGAACCTTATGTGCCTTGTTTTAAAACTCAAAGAGCAATGGCGAAATTGGTACGGACTTCATTTTTTTAAATCTTGATTGTACACAAACAAGATAAAGACAAGAAGAATTTTCGTATTTTTTTATATTTTATCAAGTATCCGCCTTAATTAATTGAGGCTAGGTAAAAAAATAAAATATTTATGGAATCTGTTTTGATTATTTAGTTCCGTTTCTCAGTTTAGTGTTACCATTTTATGTATAATCTACCTAGTAGCCAGAATACATCCAAATTGGTACATTAATATGTATCGGTTTAAAAATTGAAATTATTTCGTTTGATTAATGTTTGCATAAATAATAGGATTGCACTAAGTTTTTTAGTGTATTTTATATTTTTTAAGTGAATTTCTTGCATACATTATTTGTTGATCTCTAACAGAATAGTAATTTAATTGAAAGAATATTATGGCAGCAGCTGAATGTCTGTGGTTGTGCCGAATATTGTACTGGTCTGTGGTTGTCGCCTGTCTTTGTCATAGTGGATTTCTTCCGGTTGTCATTTTTAGAAGTGACATTACCACATAACCTACAAAACTTTAAAACGAAATATCTTTTTTTTGTAGCCTCATTTAAAAAAAATCTTACTTCTAAGAGCTTCGTACCCGACGCTTACTAAAATATATTTTTTGCACACGTGTACATTTTTTTTTTCGCAATACTATTGATGTATGGAAGTTCGCCTTTGCTCTTTGTCCATACATCCAAAGCGCTCCAAGCGGAAACGTTGCGATAGTAAAATCGATGGTACTGAATTTGTAACCTTAAGTCAAGGGTTTTAGGGTCCATACTCTTGCACCAAATTGTTTCAACGCTTGAATAAGCTAGACTTTGGTTGGCTTTGGTAAAACTTGCGGTAAGGGTACGGGCCACAAAACGCGATGCAAACTGGATGCGAAGAGTAGAAGTAAAGCTTAAATAGTAAAATCTACTATAAGTAAATATATACCTACTAGAATTTTACCACTACACCACAAGTAGATGTATGCAAAAAAAATGACCACTCACGGAATCAGTCCAAATTACATGTTTTGATCGATGGGGGGGCGCCTACGATTACGCACGGCTTGATGCAATGGCCCAAGGATTACGCACTCACGGTCTTTATCGTAACGCAAAATATTTCAAGGCTGTGGAATACGATGGGCATGGAATTGCCTTGTGACAGCATCGCGCCAATATTTGGCTTAAAGATTACTCACACACGATCAAATTATGTGGCTTAAGTCAAATATGACGAGCACTCCTAAATTCCTAAAAACTTTTTATATGCGACGTTTTACATTTTTTCTGTGGGAAAACTATCAGATATAAAATAAGCACGCGTCCAACATTTTGTTTTCATTTATCCTGGTAACTTCTGTGGCACTAACAGCTGTTATGTTTGGCGGCCATTTTATAAATCGTTGAAAGAAGCGTCGCTCCCTTCTTAAAAAAATGACATAACACCCCCTAAAGCTTTCCTGTATTGTAGTATTATATTATCTATCATCTTAGGTGACACAGAGTCAATCCTCCAAGCAATATGTACCAAGCCCAGCTCAGCGCGATACCTCTTGCACACGAGTGGGCAAGCCAGCCCAATTGTGGGCCTCGCGGTCACACCGCCGCCGCTACGTACACTGCTCATATTGTTGTCTTCGGGAGATTTTGTTACAAGGTACTTAGTGTTAGCATTATTACTGTTTGTCATTATATCTCATGAAACAGGAAGTATAATATTATCTGTGAATTTGACTCGTTTCATGTCATTCGATTTTATTTGCGGATACGGACGCCATATTGAAAATAGTTAGTATAAATACGAGTGTTTTGACGATAGTAATTCAGTCTCCTGCCGGCAGACTCAGCGGTTATTGAATACTTTTGTGTTTACATCGCATTTTGATTTAGAGCTTAACGATAGCAATCGTAGCTGGATCAAATGAATATTATCTTTAAGTTTTGCCATCTTTTATCTCATTACATTAAATCTCTCGTGGAATCTCTACACGTTTAACCATTTACTCTTGCAAGTTCCAAATGAGAGTACAAATATATTAAAAGTGTCTCATAACCTACTTCTGGATTATCCCTTACATTAGGTTTTTCCATAAGTTTTCAAGTAATGAGTTTTTACTCATTATTTTTTCTGCGTTTAATAACAAATAGAATGGATGAAAAATCCAAAGCCATCTACAACTACTTTTTTTACTAACTTTCACATTAATGCGTTGTTTTTTTGCAGCGGGGCATTCATTTTCATTAAGGCAATGAGCCTGCTCCCACGGTTTCTAAGTTTGTGGACTTTTTAGACATTGGAGTCAATTCTGTTTAGCACAATCTCATAACTAAACTAAAATGACAGCTCTAAACCTAGTGCTGCCCCTTTCCATAGGGAGTATTATGAAAGGGATAGCAATATAAATAGAGTTGTAATTTTAGATTAGTTTAGAGATTGTGCTAAACAGTATTGGCCCCACTACAGGTGTTAAATTTCTCCTAAGATTTTCCAAGTAAAAGATTATAGTAGATAGATGGATTTTCAAATATGTGATAGAACCTACTGTACCACATAGATTTACTTACTGTGGCGGATTATAGGGAATTAAAGTTCTACTTCTTTCATTAAGGTGGATTTTCGACGATTATTCTATTATTACATAAAGAGTTAAGAAAATATTATGTCTCAAAACTTGTGATTAAAATGTAGATGTATATTTCATAGAAAATCTATACTTACTTGGTATGATATTTTCTAAATAAAACGTTTGTAAAATATTACATGTTATAGGACCCTGGAACCCTGCAATTTGGAAGACCAGCTTTACAAAGAACTGCAACTTAAGAATCTCACACTAGAACAAGACGACATCAATGCTATACTCAAAGAGGTCAGTTAAGTTTTTTTTATAAAACTCAAAAACCGAATTATGTCTGAGTATTTTAATTCCTACAGATCGATTTGATAATCTCCTTAATAGAAGTTGGTTAAAAATACTATATTTCTTGCAGAGACAAAAACTACCTTTCACATCTATAATAAAAGAAGTATTGGAGAGACAAACATCGCAACCCATACTCAAGTTAGACAAGAAAGAGGAACCTGGCCCTAAGGAGTGCTTAGAGGTAAAGTATCTAAAACAATTTGCCACATACTATCATCTTTCCTATTCTAGAGTCAATCTTAGAAAACTTAAAACCACTTTATAAATGGATTTAAATAAAGTGCCAAATGCTTTCCAAGTTACCTACCGTCATCAGTAGTACACAAGAAATGTCGAAATACTCTATTCCATTATATTGCAAAAGTTCTAATATAATGAAGGCGAATATGAGTTTTATGTTTTATTCCGGACTATGAGCTATCTCTGTGCCAAATTCCATCCAGATTCGTTCCGCCATTCTGACTTGATTGAGTCACAAATATCAATCCATCCAAACTTTATAATCTTCTTAATATTTTTATATTTATTATAAAACAAAGTCGGGTTTGTTCGAACACATAACTTTAGAACGGCTGAACCGATTTTCATGGTTTTTGATTTGTTGTATTTGTCTCCGTGCCGAATAGCAGAATAACTATTAAAAACCATTGGAAAATTTAAATATAAAACATTTTCCCTTGATTTTCCCATACGAAATGTTCATGGGTTTCGTAACGTGATTTTTGGCATGGATATAGTTGAGGACCTGGAGAGTGACATAGACATAATTTATCCCGGAAAATTAAGGAGAAAAAAACTTAAACAACGCGGACGAAGTCGCAGGCATCACCTAGTATTAGTATAAAAGATTCGGAATGTACATATTATAATGCAATTTGTTACAGTTATTAACGCAAGCGACGGTCAAACTCCGCAGTGAATATATAATACGTCAACAGCGCGCCTTGGAAGTGTTCACCAGGAAGATCGCATCGCTTAGCGCCCTCGGCGTGCAGCATCGCGACTGGCTTGCCGATTTGAAGGTAACTCCCACAAACCAAAAAAAATTTCATGGTTCACTACTGTTTCACAAAAGACGTTTAACAAATCATCATTTCACAAAAAAACTTTTCAAAAACTATTCAGTTGTCCAAAACGTATTCCGCAAAAATATCATTTTATAAAAGATGATTTGACAAATATTCAATTCGAAAATGTTTTTCTTTGCAAAATTTAATGTTTACAATTAAAATTTCAAATGCCAATTTTATCTACCAAACTTTATTTTTCTGCTGAAATAAGATATTTTTCAAAATAGTAGATACTTCTGAACATAATCTGACCATTTTTCAAAATCAGTCATCATGCCTAATATCACAATAGTCTCACAGTGCAACCCGAATGTATAGTGCTGGTTCCACCAATCAGGTACCATTTCAGTTTTCAATAATATGCTGTCTCGAACCCACTGGTAATGATTGGGAATACGGGGGTAGACGACCTTTACAACAAAAATAAATATCATTTGATTGCAATGGGGAGGGGCACTGCCAATTTATCCCGCTAGGTGTCGCATCGTCGCTGGTGTTGTTTACCTGTCAAACACCATATATTTTTAACGCGATAGTTAATTTTTCTTAGATTAATTAATTTTAATGTCTAAATGTTATGCATTCAAATGTAATAATAAAGGCGCATACCGTTTTCCTGCTGATGAGGAATGAAGAAGACTATGGTATAAAGCCTTGCGCCAACAAAATTAGAAATCCAGTTTATCGTCTAGGTTATGTAGCGCTCACTTTAGACCTGACGATTATTATGGCAAGAGCACAATACACTGGTTTTTATTCCAGATTCAATTAAAATAGTTAGGTACGCAAATGAACCTGACAGTTACCAGCGAGGGTGGCGCCATCTGAGATTAGCTTTGCCTGTGCCTCCCCATTAGGGTTTGGGTCCCGGGACGTCTCGTGTCTCGAAGTCCCGGGACTTTTCGTAATTTTAGTTGTCTCGAGTCCCGGGACTTTCGTGTCGGGACTCGAGACGAGACAAGATTGTCGAAATTGTTATGTAATCATTTTCATTTTCAAATAATTGAAGGAGCCTAGCGCCATCTGTTAGTTTAATGAATATTGTAATTATAAAAAAATTGGTGTACTACGTAACTACTGAGTACACAGCACATTTGTTAATCATGAAACAAATCTGTGATTATGAGAATTAACAATGTTTTGATTATGACGAATGATTAGATACTAGAATAACTAGATAATAGTAAAGTTATTTAGACATAGTATGATTTTTAACTAAGTTCGTTTTATAACTATAAGATTTAACTGCTTATAAGTGAATCTCTGTGTGATTAAAAGAAATAAACAAAGCAATTATAACGACTGAAATTACCGTTAAATTTATTAAGATTTAATTTTCTGTTTAATAAATGTTGATTTTTACAAAAAATTGCCTTTTTTAGTACGTTTCGCCAGAAATTAACTCAATTAAAATTCTTGAAAAAAGGCTTCCCTCTAAAAAAAAAACAATTTTTTTTTTCAAAAGTCTCGAAGTCCTGGGACTTTGACTGTAGGCTGTCTCGTGTCCCGGGACTTTGAAATTGTCGGGAATTCCCAAACCCTAATTGCAATGAAAGAAAAAATATTATTTTCTGTGAACAACAGTTATTTTCTGCCAAGAGCGATTTGTATGAGCACTACAACGTAATCCACTACGACGCAGATGAACTGTAGGGGCATAGGCGCGTCGACTGTGTACAGGCGACACGCTTGCATCTTCTCGAATACGACCTTGTTTAGACGCAGAACATTTTTACATGTTTTTCGTGCGTCTGAAAAAAATTATGACTAAATTAGATAGATAAAGTCTTTATTGCCACACATAATATAGAACTAAATTATAAAAACAAAACAGAAAACAACGCGTGCGTAAGGCCGGTCTTATCACTCAAAGTGATCTCCTCCAGACAACCCGTTTGTTAAGGAACTTTAAAAAGGAGCGGGATAGTGCAACAATATTGATGAACATGCAATACATAAATAACTAAATATAAACTGATATACATAGGTATACAGTAGGTATATAACCCTACATATAAAAGAAAATACTTAAATATTCTATAGCATATTAGAAAGGATGACTAAAACAATTGAATGCGAAGGAGACAACTTTAGCAAAGCAGCTCATCCCTTTTTTATCTACAAGTTAGCCCTTGAATGTGATCTTACCTGGTAGTAATATAAGTGATTATGCTAAGATGGTAGCGGGCTAACCTGTTATGGGTATGGTGGTTATATTAAACCCATAACCCTGATCGGCTTCTACACGACATCGCACCATCATTCTAATCATCTAATCTTTAAAGGTAGTGATAACTAAGCCTCATAAAATTTATAAATTATAAATTCCCACTCAAACTCAAGGTTGTGAGATGTTGATAAGACATTGAAATCTTTTTCAGGTGCACAACGATAAAATAAAACTTTAATATGATTATTATCGTACCATTTCCTGTGATACCGTCTTTGCTATTTAAGACTTTTAAACAAGCACAGTGAGCTTTTTCCATGCTTGTGTAAAAGCGTTGATTAGCGAAACTTATAATAAATAGTAGTACCAAGTTCTTTACAGCGATCATGCCGATTGCTAAGTTAAAAAATTGAATGTTGACACGAGGCTAAAAATTATTAAGAACAGTTAAAAAATGTTTTTTCTTTTATTAAAAGAAAGTCTGAAACTGGTAACAAATTACTGCGGTCTGCGATATCAGTATAGGTGTATGTTCTACAAATATTGTTTTAAGTCTTAATCCATACTAATATTATTAATGCGAAAGTGTGTCTGTCCGTCTGCTACGCTTTCACGGCCCATCTGTTCAATCAATTTTGATCATATTTGCTGTAGGGATAGGTTGTATCCCGGGAAAGGACATAGGCTACTTTTTATCCCGGAAAACTCACGGGAATCGAAAAATCTTAGTCCACGCGGACGAAGTCGCTGGCATCATCTAGTATAAAATATGTTGCACGCAACTCGAAGCCAGGGTAGGCATTAGTTATTTACTGACAGCTTATAATGCAAATGAGTGTGAGCGAGCTATTTAAACTAAAGTAAGCAGTGTTTTATGCCTCTATAGACTGCACGCCACTCCTCGTGTCTAAAAAAATACTTACAGAGTCAAAGATTATTTCTATTGAATATTGCACTAACATAATCAGACTGAGAAAATCTTTTACTCCATTGTACAATATCTGAAATTCATATTTGATATATTAATTATGCAATCCATCTTTCTATCTCACAAAGATGGTTTATATTATTATTATTAATTTATTTAAAAAGTTACACGGAACAGCCTACTTTATTTTTTATTTTTTTATGTAGTGGTCTAGAACACATTTAGGTCGAATTTCTTAAAAGAATATCATGAAAAACTTACTAAAATCTGAAACGCCTTTTTGTACATGTCGTAGGTTTCTAATATTTTTCTATAACCTTGTAATAATCTCGTCCAATCTTCCCTGGGTATAATTTGCATATAATTGAAATTTTCTGCAAAGAAAGTAAGATGATTTCGAAGGGACCCAGCCAAAAACGTTTTAAGCATGAAATCGTACTATGCGAGATAGGGAAAATAAAACGTTATGTATTAATTTTGTGTTTGTATTGAATTCCATACCTGTATGAAAGTATTTTTAAATTACCTAATAGATATATACAGGGTGAGCGGAACAGTTACCAATGAACAGAATTATGGTCTACGTTTGATCTAGAAGTGATCATCTAAACCTTTTAATGGTCGATGAAAGTCCAGTCGTAGCTCGAAATTACAAGCTCATTTATGAAGCAACGTGGATTTTTGTCTTACCAACCTTTAGGAAACGTAGCTTTTCCGACCTATCAGAAGTGTCATAGACCGGGACAGTCAGTTTTTCTTTACTTGCTTTGCTTTCATGCAACTTTCTCCCTTGAAGATGGCGTATTAAACGGGATGACGAATCGTATCGTGATAAAATGTATGAAAACATGCCTCAAGTTACAGGGACTGGTGTAAAATAGCGTACCTATTATGCGGGAAATCGTATTAGGCGGGTTTCACTGTAGTTGTCCATGATAACTTATCATAATATCAGGGTAATATTTATGGTGCAGACTTCTTCACTCGAAGAACACATGCAGTTATAAGATATTGAAAAGTGCATTAATTCAAAGTGTATAATATGATTTTACCTGTATTTTCTACGCTTGCTACATCGTCCATATATTTGAGAGTTTGATCATCGAATAATTCATTTTCCGCTAAAGATACTGCGGCTAAGCGATCCAGATCAGATACCCATAAACTCAGATGATTCTCAATAAGGTTAACAATACGACTAGCATAAATGATATTCATATCAAAGTGTACTAAACATAAACCAAGTGGTATATCCCAAGAAACCATTATAACAAAATTAAAATAGACTGCAAGAATAGATACGTAGTACAAAAAAATTGCAGCAAATCCAAACCACGAGACTGCGTTAAAAATGGTAATATTCAGGCGCTTATTAAACTTGAACATTCTGTAGATTGACTGTATGTTCAATACTAGCCCTACATTCAGTTTCTTATAACATAAATTCAATACGTAACTTACTAAGAAACCCGTGCAGAAACATACGCAATCGAAAATAACAAGGACATGGTAGGATACGTTCGTTTGTAACACCGGATACTCTAGAGCTTTGAGTATAAAAATACCAGCAGGAATTAAGACACCAAAGAATGAAATGAAATCCATCTGGCGGCTGTTGAACACTAGGAAATTTTCATAAAACCTGTATTTAGGCAAAAGGAATATCCACTGCATTGTAATGAATGGTAGAAATAAAGTTTGAAATTCTTCGTCCAAAATATTATCGAGTGGTATGGTATTTCTGATTAGAGGCATACCTGGTAACCTATAGACTGTGACCTAGTTATCTAGATCACTAAGGTTCAATAAACTGGCTCATTGATATTTGACAGTAGAAAATAAGGAACAATTTCACAGGCCATATTTTTCGACCCTTGAGCAAGTAAAAATTTATGGACGTTAGATCGACCTTTTCCTTAGTACACTATATTATTTTTCTGTGTTGTACTATTATCATCCCCAGTTACTTTCCTTATTACAATAACTTCCGCGTCCAATTTCCATATAAGTACGTACTTAATCTAAGGCGCATCGCTCACTGCCAGAGGAGGCAGAAGTCAAGACTTGAGTTGTAGCGTGAGTCTCCTTAGTGTCTCTCATTCACCATATCCTAAAAAAGTCGTCGAGACCGAGCAAGGTTTGCTGCACTCAATTCATGAGGTACCCACCTTTCAAGCTTTTTCACCTTCCCAATTTGCTTCAAGTGGATTAAAACAGTTTTATCACTAACACCGCAGCCTGCAGCTAGCTCGGACGTGGTTTGCGATGGACCCGCTTCTACAATAGCCTTTAATTCTTCATTATCAACTTCGAAATTTCCATAACGAAAACGTTAGAACCAAAAACAGACTTTGTTTTCTTTTGCGACACCGCCGCCATACACATCATTAATCCTTCGAGCCGTTTCTGCAGCACTGGTGCCACGATGGAACACGTACTCGTAAATAACGCAATATTTCAAGTTTTCCATTTGTAAACTGAGTGACGCAATGAAAAAACCAAAAGAGGAAAAAACAAATGAATTAGGGTTTTCAAAACACAAAAGCATGAGTAAATAGTTACATAAATTTGAAATTGAAATTCCTAACCAAAGAGTAGACATTTTGAGATCAACGTGGCCAGTACGACAAAACGCCAAATTCATATGTAAGGACCTAATATTTATTTGATTCAAACAAAAATAGGTTTTAACAAATTACCTGAAACTCTCGTGAGTTTATCTGGACAAAACTTGTCTCACCGCATCGAATTCGTTTTCTGCCTCGACTCCTGGCACTGATAACGCCACTAGTTTTCTCAGCGTGACGCTCTTGGCTAAGTGAGCGATATTCCTTAAAATTGATTTGACAAAGTAATTTAGTTGTACTGTCACTACGTTGCCATAACAAAACAAATGAACATGCTTTTATTGTAATGACTTTTTTAAATTAGTAATGGTTGACAGACATAATGAAATACCATAATATACCTTCCAATAGATTGATACTGTCTTTTCTTAACCAATCAGATATTTAATAGTTTATGAAACGGTTGCATTCTAAAGCCGGGTCCGCTGCGCCTTGTTACGAACAAAATATTGTTTTGCTAACACGTTAGTGAAACATAATTTTATAACAGGCCGTCCACTGCGATTTTCGAGTAGGTTTAGATTATTTTTGTTAGTAACATATTTTTTTTTTAATTTATTGATCAAGTACGTACAATCATAAAAACACCATCCTAAAAACCACAGAGTACTTTGTCTATATAGCTAAAAACTTTGACGTAGCGAGGATCATAGAGTAAGATCATACCGCTTATCTAAACCGAAAAACAAAGAGATTTGACGAGTTGTGCCTCTGGCGAGCACAGATACGAAATGAATTAAAGTTCCCCCCGGCCCCCCCGCAGGCGAACGCGGGGATGTTTTCCATCCGAGGCGGCAAACAAAAACACTTTCAAAACAGTTAGGCCACGCCCCCAAATAGCATCACCTTGGTTATAATAACACGTTTGTGTTAGCAAAACACGATAACAAGGCGCAGCGGACCCGGCTTAAGGGATATTAAAACACGAGTGTGAGTTTAAAAACCAATATTCAAGCAAATTAGAGAAAACTAAAATGCGAAAGTGTGTCTGTCTGTCCGTCTGCCTGTCTGCTACGCATTAACGGCCTTCTTTCAATTCAGGCGGCAAATCTTTTCAATTTGAATGAAATTTGGTACAGAGATTTGTATCCCGATAAAGGCTACTTTTTATCCTGGAAAAATAAGGAGTTCTTGCGGGAATATAAAAAATCTTAATCCACGCGGACGAAGCCGCGGTCATCATCAAGTAATATTATACATATAGTGTGGATTTTTTTGCATTTTAGAAAGAAGTAGAAAACGTACACCTCCAATCGACGGTACTGAAGGAGAAGCGAGCCTTGGTTGAGAAACATCAGGAGGACATGAAATATAGGTAAGATCCATTACACTTGTCTACCGCTTACCGCTTCAAATTTCTACCGCTTATCTTATAACATAAATAAAAATGCGTGAAATCCTAGAAAACCGTGGCCTGGTCTAACAAACTTAAATGCGTACGGTTCCAACGGAGATAAGGATGACTTGAAATCAGGTTAATTTACAAAATATACTATACTAGATGATGCCCGCGACTTCATCCGCGTGGGTTAAGGACTTTTGATTCGCGCGGGAACTACGTATAATTTTATGTACGTAGATACAACCTATCCCTGTACCAAGTTTCCTTTATCGGTTGAACAGATGGGCTATGAAAGCGTAGCAGACAGACAGACACACTTTCACCTTTATAACATTAGTATGGATGTATTAAAAGTTCACTACCGCCCGAGGGACATAAGACTAAAACATACATAGAATAATAATTATTGTACTATGTGTTCAAGTAATAATTGATATTTATTGAGTCAGGTAGTAATACCAGTACCTGTAACAGTAACTGTATAATATCAATTATGTCGGATATACAAACTTATTTGTTTTGTATATATGAGTAAATTTGAATTTGAAAGGTAGTTTGTTTGGAATATGTTTTTATTTGTTGACTTTTAGTACAATGTGACACTCAATGTTGATACCGTAAATAGCGACAATAAACTGTATTTTCTCCAGCTAAAATCTGGTTTATCTTCACCTTCCAAAACTCTCCTACATTGGTTATGGGCCCAGGTTCGTGATACGAAAGGAGTAATCGTATGTAGAGGATAAAATCTGATTTTAAAGTCGATAAGAGACGGAGTAGCTGATCGAGTATCAAGTGCGATGTCGAACAACATGATGCGAATCGAGCCCTTGAACAAGGACAACTACGATAGTTGGAAAATACAGATACGAGCTATTTTAATTAAAAGTGATGGTTGGAAGTACGTAAATGGAAAAGTACTGAAACCAGCTGAAGTTATAGAGGCTGAAAAATGGGAAGTAGAAGACGAGAAAGCTAAAGCGGACATACTATCAAATGACTGAAGTTACACAACCGATCTTTTCTGCTGATGAAAATGAAGTTGGAGATTTTGCAGGTTCAGCTGAAATTACTTTGAAGAATGCTTTAAAGAGTAGTGATAAACCTGAATGGGAGGAAGCCATTTTATCTGAAATCAGAAGCCTAGTTCAGAAAGGTACATGGGAGATAATCAGAAGACCGCAAAATAGGAATGTCGTTGGTTGCCGTTATGTTTTGACATCGAAGCAAAATGTCGACAAGTCTTGGAAGAAAAAGGCGAGACTTGTAGCTCAAGGTTTTAGCCAGCGGTATGGAGTCGACTACGAGAAAACCTTTGCGCCTGTTGCTAGACTGGATACCGTTAGATTGTTGATGGCTCTCGCAGTTGAATTGAACTTGGAGATACACCAACTGGACATTAATACTGCTTACTTAAATGGATCCCTGGACGAGGAAATATACATGGAGATACCAGAACTATTGAGAGAAAGTTTAGTCAAGCTTATGAATCGAGAGGGAGAAGATCCAATGGTCAAAGAGCGCGCGCAGACCATGCTTGTAAAATTGGATAGTGGTTGCGATTCATGCTTATTGCGAAAATCATTATATGGTTTGAAGCAAGCTGGACGTCAATGGAATCTCAAACTTAACAAGAAGTTAACTGATATGGGGATGAAGCAGAGTCTGAATGAGCCGTGTCTATATTTTAGACAAAATGGGAATATTTATTTATTCGTATTAGTCTATGTCGACGATATTTTGGTCGCAAGTCAAGAAAGAGGTTTAATTACGAAGTTTAAAAATGAGTTGTCGAAAGAGTTCGATTTGAAAGACTATGGTATAGCAAAATATATGTTAGGCATAGATATTCGAAGAAATGACAATGCCATTATTTTGTCACAACAAAATTACATCGAAAGTTTATTAAAACGTTTTTGCATGGAAAATTGCAATAAATGTACAACTCCTATGGAGATACATTCCAAACGGAAAGGAGAAGAGAAATGCAGCAATGAGAGCGGCGAGGCATGGTCTTATCGAGAGCTACTAGGTTGTTTGAATTATCTAGCGAATGCAACCAGACCAGATATCGCTAATGCAGTAAGTAAACTTAGCCAGAAAGTGATGAATCCTGAAAAATCCGATTGGATATCAGCGAAACGTATTTTACGTTATCTGAAGGGAACAATCCAATACGGTCTCGTGTACAAGAGAACTGGTGAATGTGTGCAGGGTTATTCAGATGCTGATTGGGGGAATTGTTTATTAGACAGACGATCTTATTCTGGTTATGCATTTATCTTAGGTGGTGGCTGTATATCGTGGCAGTCTCGAAAGCAGCGTAGCGTAGCTACTTCAACGTGCGAGGCAGAGTATGTCAGCCTGTCGGAGAGTATGAAAGAGGCTGTATATCTCAATAGCTTGTTGAAGGAACTAGGAATCATGAGGTACGCTCGAGTGATTGTTCATGTCGATAACCAAGGGGCTATATTTTTAGCTCAGGACCCAGTGTTTCATGCACGTAGCAAACACATCGATATCAGGTATCATTACGTGAGGGAGGTTTTGAGGGACAAGAACGACATTGAGTTGAGACATGTACCCACTGAATCCATGTTAGCTGATGTGCTTACTAAGCCATTATCTAGTGTTAAACACAATAAGTGTTTAGATGGTTTAGGTGTTAAGGCCAGCTGAGTTTTCTTTTGGATATCTTTAAATTGAAATTTATAGGGGCGTGTCGGATATACAAACTTATTTGTTTTGTATATATGAGTAAATTTGAATTTGAAAGGTAGTTTGTTTGGAATATGTTTTTATTTGTTGACTTTTAGTACAATGTGACACTCAATGTTGATACCGTAAATAGCGACAATAAACTGTATTTTCTCCAGCTAAAATCTGGTTTATCTTCACCTTCCAAAACTCTCCTACAAATTATACAGTTACTGTGCGCCTGAAACTTTGCCAAAAAATGCGTTATTCAATGCATAACAAAGTATTCAGTATTGTGTAAGGAAATCGTAATAGTTTGTCAAATGGATAATTCGACCTGTTTAAGGTGTTCACTGTTCATAGATGCCTGCACGTCAAAAAGCATGCATGAACTACTTAAACAGTTCGAGTAATACGTTATAGGCTGTCAAATGATTATGATTTGCTTAGACAATTGGGACTTGTTGTTCTACCATCGTATTTGTAACGCGTGTGTACAGATGACTGCATGATTGACTGCCTCGTTGGTCTAGCGGTTAGCGTAGTTAACTGCGGATCACGAGGTCCTGGGTTCGATTCCCGGTCGGGCATAAAAATTGTTAGGTATATGGGTTTTTCAATTAAGAAATTCTCTGTGCCAGCCCGGAGTTGGAAGTTGGCGGTGTTACACCCCCGTGCCTCGGAGAGCACGTTAAGCCGTCGGTCCCGGTTATTATCACTAACATGATAATAGTCGTTAAAGCCCGCCAACCCGCATTGGAGCAGCGTGGTGGGTCTGAGCTCTAATTCCCCCTCTCCTATGAGAGTGGAGACCTGTGCCCAGCAGTGGGACGTTAATAGGCTGTTGTGGTGTACAGATGTTCGGCAGTGGTGAGGAACCTGCGAGCCGGCTGCGGCAGCACTGGGGAGGAGCGGCGGTTGCTGGCCGAGTTGCTGCAACACCAGCGGCGCGCTGCCGCCCTCGCGGAGCAGATACACACGCTCAAGCTGCATAAAGAACACAAGCAGGACGAGGTAAGAAGTCGCTTTAAGTTGTGGATGAGGGAAATTTTGATCTTGTTCCCCCTTTTCCATTTTCCGCTATCATACTGCAAGGCTGCCTCGTTGGTCTAGTGGTTAGCATAGTCAACTGCGGATCACGAGGTCCTGGGTTCGATTCCCGGTCGGGCATAAAAGTTAGGTATTGGGTTTTTCAATTAAGAAATTCTCAGTGCCAGCCCGGAGTTGGAAGTTGGCGGTGTTTCACCCCCGTGCCTCGGAGAGCACGTTAAGCCGTCGGTCCCGGTTATTATTACTAACATGATAATAGTCGTTAAAGCCCGCCAACCCGCATTGGAGCAGCGTGGTGGGTCTAATCAGGCATCGTCAGGGTCTGCATCCGTATATCGTATTTTTTCTTCTCTTTATACATAGAGCATTATTAAACACTAGCGAATGCCCGGCGTGGTTTGAGGTGTTTTGGTTCCCGCGGGAACTCTTTCATTTTCCGGGATAAAAAGTAGCCTTTGTGCTATTCCAGACTCTAATCTATCTCTGTGCCAAATTTCAGCCAGATCCGTTCAGCCGTTGGGGCGTGATTGAGTAACAAACATCCATACATCCATTCGAACTTTCGCATTTATAATATTAAGTAAGATTTAATCACACAGACACAGTGAAGCCATTTTGACATTACGCACCGATCTAGATGATGCCCGCGACTTCGTCCGCGTGGATTAAGGTTTTTCTAATTCCCGCGGGAACTCTTAAATTTTCCGGGATAAAAAAGTAGCCTATGTCCTTCCTTAGGATACAACCTATCCCTGTACCAAATTTCTTCAAAATCGGTTGAACAGATGGGCCGTGAAAGCGTAGCAGACAGACACACTTTCGCATTTATAATATTAAGTATGGATTAGTAAGATCAAATGACTACTTAAATATATTTCGTACATTCGCCTTTCAAGTATTTCACTAATAAGCTTAGTGTAATGATTAGTGCGGGAGTTATTTTTGTCATATCTATACTTCAAATAAATATTATACGCCCCAACGGCTGAACGGATCTGCATGAAATTTGGCACAGAGATAGATTATAGTCTGGATTAGCACATAGGCTACTTTTTGTCCCTGAAAAATAAGGAGTTCCCGCGGGAACCAAAAAACCTCAAACCACGCAGACGAAGTCGCGGGCATTCGCTAGTAATATTATAATTGTGAAAGTTTGGATGTATGGATGGATGTTTGTTACTCAATCACGCCAGAACGCCTGAACGGATCTGCATGAAATTTGGCACAGAGATAGATTACAGTCTGGATTAGCACATAGGCTAATCCAGAAAATTATCCCCGAAAATTAAGGAGTTCCCGCGGTTTTAACAAAAGAAAAGAAAGAACTTTTATTTAACTTGCTATGTCTGTGTGTTTGTTTAGGTCAAATTTTGCTCAGTAGATTTTAAAACGGTTATCCCTAACCGGTTGAGTTGAAATTTTGCATTCACGTCTAGCTTGGATGACAATGGGTGGTTAGCTTAGTGACGTCATTTTAATCCAATATGGCGGACTGCCAAAGGTGGCGGACTAGTTATTTTTTATGCATCCCCATGATATGGGTACCACAGTGGTACCCATATCATGGGGATTTATTATTATTTATTTACGTTTTTTTTTTTACCAATTTTACCGAAATTTACGTAATTTATTTATATTTTACGTAAAATATGGTAAATATCCGAATTTTACGAAAGTAATATTACCGCTTTACATCGCTAGTACCACTGCGCCAGGGGTTGTTGTTATGGATGAGGGAATATAGAGTGAGCTTGTTTGCACACTAATAGGGAGGATGACTCAAAACAGCAACTTAAAGCGATTCTAGTATGACAGTTTGTATAAAATACATAGTTGTGACGTCGTCTAATTTCAACAAATTTTAAGCTATTGCATAGCTTCTATCGCGGGCCTTGAGCGTGGAGACCGAATCCAGAAATTCCGTAACGAAAAAAAACCTAACACTGGTTGCTATGACTACTTGTGTTGTTGACTTCAAGTTGTTGAAGTCGAATCAAAAACCTTTTGATTCCCCTTGGACACCCGGACTATTGAAAACATAATTCCTTAAAATTATTTCGCCTTTATATTTTCAACAACTTGAAGTCAACAACACAAACTGTAGTCATAGCAAGTTGATAAAAAATGCTATGCAATAGCTTTACCGCGGCAGTCTCCGAGTGCCACACCTCTTTTTTTTTTCTTTAATCTATACTTTAAATGGTTTTATCAAACTTTAAACAAACCAAGGATGAGGTCATTTTAATTTATTTTTGACATAATATAGGCATTATACCTATTGTGCACTGTTATTAATCTGATAATCCGATTTAATTCCAGATGAGAAAGTGGCAAGAAGAGTACAAGAAGAAAGATACAGTCCTCGGCAAGTCTCACAGCGACACAATATGGTCGATCCTGCAGCAACAGTAAGTTAATATTGTCTTCTTCGCCTTAAGTTAGTTTATTGTTACAATGTGCCCTCGGATTGCGCAGGTTTAGATTTAAAAAAAAAAACCCGTGTTATAGGAGGTCCTCAACTATACTCATGTTAAATCACATCGACACTATGCTGAGATGTATAGTTCGTACTTTGACTTTACGCAGGCTTTACTCAGAGTTAAAACGAGATGGACTTATGTGATTAACATGAATCTGTCTCGTTTTAACCATGTCTTGAGCTGAAAAGCAAAGTCAAAGTTGTCTGTAGGTCTCTCACTAAGAAATTCCTGTTAGATTCTGTAATGAGCCAGTAGAAAGTATTATAATCGTTAACAATCTTTTTATCTTTTCAGAACCACACAGATATCGTCACTCATCGAAGAAACCAAATTACTAAAAGATCAGCTAGGGGTAGTGTAAATTTAATTACATCGTTGAATATTTTGATTTATAAATTATTATAGTATTGGTTACTTATGTGATTAATTAATTAAAACAATTTTGATTTTGCATCCAAATACAATGCACGTAAAAAAACTTAAAATTTGTGACACCATAAGCCTGAAACACATAATGTGCGACGTAAACGTGCGCAACTCGTTTCCTTTTTGTGTGTATTAATTAGACTTTTTATGAGGATATAATAAGTGCCAATGCATCGAAGATAATATGCGAATTATTTGGTTACTACTGGGAGTAAATAAAAGATTTGATTTATTTTGATATATTTTATTGAGATTCATCTCATAAGTCTTTTTGCATATATTTTTTTAACATTTTCTAATACTTATTAGCTGAACACATTAATTGACTGCCGTATAATATTTTCACGAGTATTATTTATGATATTCTAAAGTCTAAAATAGCAATGCTAATCTAAGACATTAATTAGCGTCTCTACAGACCATAGAAAGTTATTACGAAATCTTGACTTGGACGTTTTCTAAAATAAATTCCAACAACTGATGGTATTAAATCCAATATCGAGAAAAATAATGTCATAAGAACACATACGATATACATAGTAAATTATAATAAATGCACTATATAAACATTTTATTATAGTAATTTACGAACTAAATGCAATTTTTTTTTTATAAAACTACTAAATATCTTATAATCATTCAGATGAATAAAGAACGCATAAATCTTTTAACTATGTCATCAACAACTTGCCGTCGGCCCACTTTGAGAAGGGTTTTTACTAACTATACTATACAGAGTGAATTTTTGGAAGGGCTCGGTGTGACGAAAATTTAAACTGTGAACAAATTAATAGGCAAGCGCGCTCCAACATAGGCGTCAAGATTGTCTTGTCAAGCCTACCTTGTCATAAAATAAGGCATATCGGTCAAAAGAAACTCGTCGTTGATTTTAAACAATTAAAAACTCCAATTATAGATTAAAAACCCTACACTGAAATTTTCTTGAAAAAATCGCAATGCAGTTTTTAGTTTGTGATCGACGACGTTAATATTTAATTTTTTGAACGGTTTAAATTTTCGCCAAAAAAATCTGTATAGCCGGGACTCGGGACTACAGTTGGTATCCCAAGTTTCCGACTACCTACGAACAAACGTAATTCTGAATTCGATGTGATTTCGCGGGCCGAACTCATGAAGTTATGAAAAATATGGCATTCTTTATAATATAATCCTAATAATCACACTTCGATCAGCGGTCCCCAGAACATTTTGGACACGCGTGTCTCGTCTTCTGTGGTGAAGAAATCTTTGCCGAGCTGCACGAATTCTTTGAGCGATACTTTTCCATCCTGTAACAATGATGTAGATGTTGTTAGTTAACAATTAAATTCATATTTACAAATAAAGATACCTCTACTTGTGGACTTAACCATATTATTATTGCAAGGTTGCTCTGCATTAGACTGCAGAGATTTGATATGAGAACCCCTATTTTTTATATCTCAATCTAGCTAGAAGCGAGCAGCATTGAAAAGCTCAGGCTCGCAGGGACGATCAAATTAAAAATGATACATGGACGCCACAGGAGACGGACGGACCAGCCCCCCGATTGTGGAAAGAAATCGTAATCGAAATAGTTTGTTAAACGTATAATTCGACCTGTTTAAGGAGTTCATAGATGCCTGCACGTCAAAAAGCCTGTATGAACTCCTTAAACAGTTCGAGTAATACGTTTTAAGCTGTCAAATGATTACGATTTGCTTAGACAATCGGGCCTCTGGCTCTGGCATCTACTATCCTGTCATACCGCGCCCGTCACAAGTCTGCGAAAACAAGGTGTTTAATAAGAGTAAATAGAACTGACTCCATTAGTGTCGATGGCTGCAAAGGCGACGGCGGCGTGCTCGTTGCTCAGCCCTAGGCATTGGAAGAACAGCTTGAACTCGTTCACTGAGATGAAGCCGGACTTGTCTTTGTCAACCGCCTGTACGCGAATAAATAATTTGTCAATCGGTCTGATATATTTTCAGTATGAGACGTCATATGACCCGACCCATCTTTGGCCAGTTCTCAGCAGAGATTACCTGATAGCTGGTAAAATGAGGATAGGCTGCTACTTCACACACCTTTGATAATATTAATATGGAGGGAATAACTCTTGGGCATGCCGGTTTCCTCACGATACGGCGTATTTTAAACAGAAAAACAACCCAATAAACGAAAAGGTACTATAGTGTTATAAAATGTCTAGTTTCCATCAATTTTTTTTTTGCGGAAATGGATCTTCATAATATTATACAGAGGAACCAGTAAAATATTATCTTTTAAATTGTACTTGGAATAGATAGGAACAACAATTTGACAAATATATGCTGGCGCAGTTAGCAACTTCCTTATCATTTGAAAAAGAAGCTTAGGTACCTTAAATAAATACGGCAACCACCTATGGGCTCTCTTTTTCAATGTCTTGTCTTCCAGCACATGGTGCATGTCTTCCAAATACTGCTCCACTGTGACAAAGTTGTAGGGGTCTATGGCACCCCATTGCTCCTCCCAGGTTCGCTGCAGCAAATCATTTGACAACATTATACAGGTTCAATACTTTGGGATCGAGTCTACAACCTTGGGGGAGGAGTGAGAACTTTAAGTAAAAACAAAACCTGAAAGTGAAATCGACTTTCTCTTGTTCTATCATCTACAAAATAAATATTTTTTTAGCTGGTATAATGGCATTATTTCTGATATGCCAAGATTAGTATTAGTTTTCATCAGAAAACCGATAAGGTTACGATGCCAAGATTCAAGGAGTCCATTAATTCACATGCAGTGTAAGGAAATTCTTATAACTCAAGTCTGTCAATGGATGTCTAACGATTGACATCGACTGTTACCAGTATTTACTTCTATTGATATCAATTTCTTTTTCCGATCTCGAATTTAGTATGAAGATGATTACCTTGATAATGTCAGTGAATTCTTTCGCCTGCTCATCGTCTAGGTGTCCCAGTGCCTTAAACCTCTCGGAAAGGAGCAGGAAATCGTTGAATGAGATCAGACCATCCTTGTCCACGTCAAGGATGTTGTGCACTGTACGCATTTTCCGTCGCCAGAACTCTGACTGTAACAATAATTTACCTCTATCACAACTTTATTCATAGTACCTTATTTTTAAACTGGTGATCTGTTGTCTGTATGTATCTATTGTCACGTCATGGTCTCTCTTGAACTCACAGCCAAAGCACACAAAGTATTAGTAAACTGTGAAAGAATAATAGTGGGTGGGAGCGCCAAAAGATTTCCATGGGGAGGATTATGTACAAAAATTTAAAAGATGGTCGAAGATTCCCAGGTAATGGAGGATTGGCAATAGGTATCATGTATCACTATTGGTGGGGTATTTTATTCGAAAAGGCTTCCTCTTTGTGACAGTTAATCTCCAAAAATGTTGGATAATGACCTGTCTCCTTTGTGATAAATTTTTAGGGGATATACTTAATTATGTATACACACTTCACTTCCAGCATGTTTAAATGCGGAAACTTGCCCAGAAGAAAGTAAGTAAGATGTATAGTTACTAACCCGGTCAAATCCTTTGCACTCTGTATCAGAATCGGAGTCGCTTTCGCTGTCAGACTCCTTTTTCCTGCGGTTCTCCTCGGGTCTGCCGTGCTGTTTGCTGTAGTTCCTCCGAAGGGCCATTGCTCGTTCCACTAAGTCAAGCTCCCGAGTCTCTTGGTACTGGATGTAGCAGACCTTGCCATTGCAGGTCACTTTGGTGTGGATGAACTGTTAACAAAAATTAAAATCAGTTCAGAGAGACAACATATTTACATCTTAAAAGTTTAGATCATATTTTAGAGAATGATGGCAAGCTACATGCTTCTAAAAAAACCTTCCTGGCCAACGACCTCAATTTACATAGACGGGCCCTGTCAAACAAAGAATGTAGACCCATTTCACTAACGCCATCTTGCCTGAAAAGCGGGACAGCGCTATGGCGGGGACAAGGACAGGGCTATACATGTTAGGAGCGCGCTCTAAAGGTTGGACGCCCAATTTTTTTCCATGAAAGGGCCCATCTGGTACCTACATATATATCGATGTTCCTGGCGCAGTGGTTGTGTACTTATAAATGGGAGAACCCACGGGGTCGCTTCCAGGCAGTTGCAGTTTGGGAATTTATGATTTCTAAATTGCCTATAGTTTGATCCGGTGAAAGGCCCCGGAAGTCGCTAATTACCACCCTACCGGCAAAGACGATCCGCCAAGGGATTAAGCGATTTAACTCTTGAATAAATAATGATGATTTAACTCTTCTCAGTGGAACCTTTTTTCCGAACCAGTGGTAGAGCCGAAACATGACGTAACATAAGAGACACCTGTATGTCCTACATGTTATAAATAAATTGGTATTCAGTGTTCCAAAATATGATAAAAAATAATTTGATAAAATGGCAAATAGTATATTACTGGGGTGTCCCAGAAGTAAAGAGACAAGTCAATGAAAAGGACATTGTTCCGTCCCCATACAAAGTTCGCCTAAGAACCAACCGTCATAAAACATTGATTATTGGGTTCAAATTAGTACCTTTTTATGCTTGAGAGCAGATTAAAACAACGGACACTTGCTTAGAAATTACTTATTACCAAAAATATTTTCAATTTTGAGGATATTTCAGCTTTCGCAATCCATCTGCTTGATCAAATAAATGTCATCTTTAACCAATTGTAATACAGCTGTAAACAGTATGTAGATAAGACAAGATTCGCAGTAGTCCGTCAAAAACATTACAGATGGTGTTATTAATAAGGATGCAGGTATCGTCATAGTTCATCGATAACTTCACAGATGGCGTTAGAAATATTAAATTATTGTACTTTCAATAGATGGCGTTGCGAGATTCAGAATACTAGCGCACTTAGCACTTTAAGCTGCTTTTATCTTGTTTCTTACGATACGGATCTAGCGCTCAAGCGGTTGTATTGGATATTATTTTAACCTGTAAGTTATTGATCTGTGGTTAATAATCGAGAGACGAAAACGTATAGTAATCAATTGAATACCCATTTATTTAATTTTAATTAATTTGAAGTGTCCGTTGAATTCTAATATTTGGAATAAAGGTTATAAAATAAGCTAAGAATTACTGTATATTTCAAACGTATGTTGATTCTTAGGCGAATTTGGTCAATGTCCTTTTTTTTAATGAAAAATTGTATGTCAACTGTTATGTGTGTCATTATAAATTATACAAAATAATAATAAAAATACAATCTATATCAAATTTGCTCCTGCGATGCCTTTATAGCCGATTTTTCTCAAATTAATGCTTGCACGTCTCATGACTGCTTTTCCAGAAGTTGTTGCCACCCGTTTGGCCAATCTAGCCCATCTTTGTTTGAAAGATGTCAACGTTTTTGATTTTTCTGAATACTTTTTGTATTCCTTTTTACACAGAGCCCAAAACATTTCGATACCTCGAGCTTGAGGAACATTTGGAGCATTGTTTTGTTTCGATATGAATTCGACGCCCATAGATTGCAAATATTGAGTGACTTCAGACTCGTAATGACACGAAGCCATATCCGGCCAGAATACAACGTCTTCCCTCTGATAATACTTGTCTATAAACGGTATTATTCGCTTCATAATACACTCTCGAAGATAAACTTTTGCGTTCATAGACCGTGTACAGATAAATGGTTCGGAAACATTGCCGTTTTCGTCTATAGCTTGCCAAACCAGATACTTCTTGAAAAATTTAGACTTTGTTTTAACTTTTTCGCTGTAATCCACCTCACCACGACTGGTAGCGTGGAAATATTGCTTCCCAGGAATATCAGAGGGGTCAACCGGTACATAAGTTTCATCATCAATTATGAGAATTTTTTTCAAAGTTTTTTGGTAAACTCGACGGCAACCTCGCTTAGCACGCACTTCTTGGTCTTTCACGTACTTTGGAGCGGACAATTTCACAAAAGCCTTCATGCCCAGATCTTGAACTTTAATTCTGGATATGCTTGACTTAGATATTTTCAATTTGTCCGCCGCAGTCCTCACAGATGTTGAAGGTGCTTCTTTAAAAACCTTTTTTACCTTATCTATGTTTCGATCAGTTGCTATGGTACGTTGCCTTCCCGGAATCTTCTTAAAATCAGTCTCTCCTGAGTCTTCATACCGTTTAATTATCCTGTAGATACTTGTTCTTATAGCCCCTTCTTGAGAAAAATGACGAACTGCCTCGGATTTCCCATTATTCAGATAGTACTGAATTACTCTTTTTGCAAACGATTCTCGTTCGGTTCGCTTCATGTTAGAAAAACATCGACAATATTTGCAAAACCACGCGAATTTGACAGATTTGTTACGGGTGGTTACCATGGCAACAGTTATTTTTTTTTTGTGAAACCTTTTTCTTGGCCGATATGAACACTCAGTTTTGTCTCTTTACTTAAGGGACACCCTTTAATTTGTGACAAGCTAGCATGTCCTGGCATTTCGAAAAATCTCTGTTGGTGAAAAGTACCTATAATCCGATTATGTTGTTAACTGTACCTATTAGGTCCTATATAATAAACAATAGAACCAAAAAGCCAATGCCCTTCCTTCCCTACCTTGAAGCTACTTATAATACGACGTTCACTTATCGGATCTACCTAGTACATAGGTCATAGATACTTATACACCAACCTCATTAGAGTTACATTTTAATGAATTAATTAATTAAATTAAAAGACGGAAGCTGCAGATAAATTATTACTGTGGTCATGTGTTAAAGTAGCAGCAACAACAACTATTCTGGCTTGATGACCGACCAAAGAGCAACGTTTCGTGCGTTTACGCGCGCTTGCGGTCCACAGCGGCGCCGCAACTTATTATTACTTAAATTAGGTAGGTAATTGTGCATGTGCTCGAGTATGCATGATAAAAAAAAACTTCTATGTGCGTGACGTCAGGTTTCACAATATGTACCACAGAAAAAATACCACCCTACCGGCAAAGACGTGACGCCAAGCGTGTAGAAACCGATTAGGGGTATGGGTAATATAATTGCCATGCCCCTACCAGGTTAGCCGGTTACCATCTTAGACTGCATCATCACTTACCATCAGGAGAGATCGCAGTCAAGGGCTAACTTGTAGTGGATTAAATAAATGCATAAAACGTTAATAGCCGTAGGTAGGTATATATAGATATAGATACACAACGACACAGATAAGTATAGCGCGTTGAAAAAAAGAAAGATAAACTTTTCAAGGGTTCGGACCCCGTAAAATCCAACCTTTTTTGCAATGGTAGAAATTCTATTAATAAACCAAAGATAAAAGCTGAGGAGATTACTGCAATAGTAAGTTTAGGTTACCTGCAACCATTTTGATCTAGGTTAAGTGATTACCTAATGGTTATATTGTTGTAAAACTTAGAAAATGTCACCATGGGATTCCTAACACATTATGTACAAAGTACGGCTAAGGAAGTGAATGTAACCATATTTACATACATACAAAATAAGTCGGTCACACCAACACAGGTTTTGGTTACGTAAACGCCCTTAGAGAGTAGAGACATTTGTAGACCGAAAAACAAACTTGAGCTTCAATCGAGTATATTTTAAAAATAACTGCTCAGCGTGTCCGAAGACGAATAAGTTAGGGTTCTGTAGCTAGGCTAGCTGCTAAAAACTGACTGAGAAACCTAATACTTAATGATTTCAGTAGATAGGTACCCATTTAACGAGAGAGTAAACCAAAATGTTCATCCGAGTCTTCGGATTATTTTGTTCAATGGTCAGGTTCACCTAAAAAAACGTTTTTTTTTCTCTTCTTCTCATTTCTATGCAGCTGCAGTTTATTTTTAAATGACACGCTGATACTTATGATAATGGGTTCCTTGTTTTACTATTGAACCCTAAAAATTAAAAAAAAATCAAGCTAGGTAAGTAACTATGATACAAACCATCAAAAATAAAACGAACAACGAAACAAACGAAAGGGAAATAATTCTTTCTTTTAATTGATAAATATTCATGTACCCTATTAAAGGACGAAGGTTGTTATTTTAATTATATTCATAGTTATCGAACCCAGCGGCCAAGAATGCTTGTCAGTTAGTTCCCTAAAAAAGAATGGGACTGAATTTAAAATTGATACATGAACTCGGGTTGAACTCAAACGACATTGGTAGATATCGACTTCGATAAAACGTGTCATTGTTGCAATTGATACAATTCAAACCACATTAAAATTCAGATACAAACAGTCCCGTTTGTATTTTAGGAAACTTTTCGTGTTGAACTACAAAAATAACCTATTTATCACGTCAGTATAGGTATATACAATACAAGGTACTTACACAATACAATCGTTACATTTAAAAGATTTGAAATAGGTTTCGAAGGTTTAGACTGTTGGGTAGGTACACCTACAACCAAGTTTAATTTAAAATAACCCACGACCATTTACAGCCCACTACATATTGAAGTAACAGGATACCTAGCAATTTCGAATCGATCAGACCTGTGGAAGTTATAAAGAGCTGATGATTTCAATCGGCTGAACGGATTTTCTTGAATCATAGCTCTTGGTCAAGTGACCTTTCAAAGACAGACAAGGACACACGTTAAACTTATTTACCCCCGTTACGCCCTCTTCGGGGGTTACTAAATCAATAAACCTCATAGATAATAGGTTTAGTTAATTATTGATACTGTTAATAAACTTAATTTACCTACCAAAACCCTAAACCGATACAGTATATTTGAACAAGTTACCTGTATGAGTAGGTAAATAATAAATATGTTACTGTTAAGTACATCTGTATACTACTTAGTACTTATACACGTGGAGTCAATTACCACTCTTTTAAGTAAGTAGGCCATGTTTGTACAATCAACTCTGTAAAAATTCTAAATAGTTTTACGTGAATTATTTACAACTTGATAAATACGTAGATAAGTACAGATATTTGGTTGTTTACATTTTGTGAAGGCCTCTGATAGACCATGAGATACCCACGTACCTATCTATGAAACCATGGTATAGACCTATAGATACTTGTGCCTGCGGGCATAACATACTTGGATAACGCGGTCATTGAACTCATTATCATACTAGCCAGACGCAGCTAAGTACTTATGTACAAATCTTGTCAAATGTTTACTCGTCTACAGGTCTCAATAGTTTTTGGTTCTATTTAGATATGAAAACGTACTTACCGACCTACGAACGTAAGGAAATATTACCTAGTTTTCCATTTTATTTGTCCTATTTTCAGAACCATCGATCGCCTTTTCAATTATGCTAACACTATATCTAATTGTTCTAGCCTACCAAACTATGTACGGAAAGTAATGACTAATGCTACTCGGCTTGATTGACAACATTATAAACAGTTAAGCAAAAATTATAGCAGGTATAGTGTATTATCTATGGTTAAGCTTTCCAGCTTTTAAAACCTGCAACGACCACTGGACTCTGGCCAGTCCAACGCGTTCGAAATTACAAGGAACCAAAAAAAAAATATGTCAAGGACTTCAAATTAATCAATTCATTCAATCAATTCAATATTCAATCATCAATTATCAATCAATCAATAATCATCAATCAATAAATCAATAATAATAAATATTATAAATGCGAAAGTTTGGATGGATGGAAGTATGGATGGATGTATGAATGGATGTTTGTTACTCAATCACGCCCCAACGGCTGAACGGATCTGGCTGAAATTTGGCACAGAGATAGATTATAGTCAAGAATAGCAACATAGGCTACTTTTTATCCCGGAAAATTAAGGAGTTCCCGCGGGAACCAAAAATCCTCAAACCACGCAGACGAAGTCGCGGGCATTCGCTAGATGATTATAAAAGCTCTCATTTTAACAACCCGCTAGTTCTAACCCTCTACATTTAAATATAACCAACTTCGGAAGAAGGAATGCGTCTTTTAGGTGTAGGTACAATGATTTTTTCATGTGATTGAAAGGCTTGTCTGGGACCTCCATAAATAATTCGAACAACGCCAGCTTCTATCTACTTATAATGCAGTTAATGATAACTTTAGGACTTATGTTTTGGGTTAGGGTTATGTCATGAGACCTGGGTGTAATTTGTCATGATACCTATTCGTTATTTGTCATGATACCATATTGTTGTGTCATGATACCTGGTTTTCTGTCGATTCTAAATACCTGTCTACCACATACCTAGCTTCTAATAATTTAAGACATGATTAAGACAGTATATGATTTGAGCAGAAAAAAAATGAACACAGGCAACAATATTGTACGTTTCGTAGGGGCATGGCAGTTATATTAAACCCATACCCTATTCGGTTTCTACACGGCATCGTACCGGAACGCTAAAGCGCTTGGCGGCACGTCTATGCCGGTAGGGTGGTAACTAGCCACGGCCGCCAGATCTAATGATTCTAATCCAATCCTAAATCTATGATTCATTGTAATATAATATTATCTTCAACTTTTGTAAATACAGTAGGTACTTACCAGGAACCAAACGCGAAGCTCTTTTATCAAGACCTTGATGGGAACTAGCATTGCGTTCAAATATTATATAACATGGTAGACATCACGTAGGCACATGTTTTTGTTTACAAATATTGTTTGTTATTATTTATTAGTGATTGTTTGGGGCCCTCAAGGTAGTCGCTCAAGAATACCGTAAACTAATACGTTGTGTTTAGTCAAGGATGTTGGGCCCTAAGAAAACCTGTTCATTCATTCCTTGCCCTTTATATCGATAAGCTAAAAACTTTAGAATCGATATGCTTCCAAAACTCTTTCGAATAATTATTATAATATGCCTACTTACGTAGGTACCTACATCTTGATTCTAAATCACGCAAATAATAGGTAATTAAAATATTGGTATATATTGCTACAACTTATTTAAACCGCAGCATGGCGTATTTTCTTTTGGAAAATACCTACTTATTCAGAATAAAAAATGCATAGAAGTAGGTAAAACTGTTTCAGCAATCAACAATCAAAAGCCCAGTGGGTACTAACTACGAAATGTATCATCATGTCAAGTACAGACTTAGCTAAGAATTTTTTTTATTACATAAGTCGTCAATTATTTAAGGTTATTTAACTCCTGTATTAAAGTACCTGATTCACACTACAAAGTATAATACAAAGTCGCTTCACGCTGTCTGTCCCTATGTATGCTTAGATCTTTAAAACTACGCAACGGATTTTGATGCGGTTTTCTTTAATAGATAGAGTGATTCAAAGGAAAGGTTTATATGTATAATACATGCATAATATAGTCGAGAAACACTGATCATTTTAGAGGATTCTAATGTGATGTCGTAAATAAACACATTTTTTTGCACTTACGAGGACATTGCAAACGCTGGCTGAACCCTACGATATTGCACACCTTAAAAAGGTCTACTTACAAAAAAGTCCGCGATAGTATATGTCTATCTCTTAGGGATAACCCACCTTATCCATTTTTAATCCTTTACTTTTTACAAATAAGCTGTGAACGTTGTATATGATTGTCACCGTAAGATTGCAAAAACCGTTAGATTGTAATCCAACTAGCGATATTGTAAACTGTCGACAGATTGTGAACCGTTTAATGTTCCGAGTGTCAATTATTGAAATATTCATTGTATTTACGTTTTCTTGTCTCTTTCTTGTAGGTTAGGTTAGGGTTCGACATAAATAATTAATCAGGTAGTGCTATTTAGTATCAGCATTGCACCCGTGCGAAGCCGGGGCGAGTCGCTAGTATAATATTAGAAAGGAACTTAAGTAAGTAGGTACTGCTCGTTCGTTGACATGCGTATGCTAGTTGGCCAATAAAAGGTTATCGAGGGTCACTGCATTTTTGTTTTTTGTAACGAAATCTATAGATATATTTTTAATTTTGTTTACATTTTTATCAGGTCGACTTTACAATAGCGAAAGGCAAGAAAGGCACAATTTAAATTCGAGGACATATTTTTATGAGGATGGATCTAAAGTCCGAAAAAAACTAAGATATTCTACCTTCAAAAATATATAGCAGTGCTCTATGAAATGTGTTAGAAAGAGGTTGAATTCATAAAGGAAATTCTCGCAATTCTAGAATCATTTAAAATGTTGCACAAGAACCGATAAAAATAAAAGAATAAACATTCGGTTGATATTAATGAGTAAAAGCGTTTTTTTTTCAACTTTACCTACGACATAACCGACCAATAGATAAATTTGTGACAACGAACCAACATACCAGATCAAAAAGCCTATTATTTTATGGATTTTATCTTCATTGGAATGTTAAAAAGGTAACACCATAAAAAGTGGTCGTTTATGGTTGGTAGAGCCCATACTGGACGTTTTGTTTCTTTTATTTGTAAGAGTCGGTAAGAACGAAACAGTTATAGATTAAGGATTGGTCTCCGAGAGCGCATCGTATACACAATATTACCGTGTCGTAGGCCAATCCTAAAAGTATGGATACAGTAGCATTTTCTGTACCAAGGACCAACGCAGCGTTCATATTATGAGGTCGTTCGTTGCTCCAGCCAGAGTCCAGATCACGACGTTAAATAATAATTAATGTTTTATTATGAAGCAAGGTATATGATTAATATTTTGTCTTTATATGCTTATATTACGAGTATAATACTTATAATATACATTGTTATCTATATTGTTCCTTTTTTAAGTTTTATTTATTTAAATTATTTTATTCTTCATTCATCATTTAGTATTTCATACCTTCATCTGATTCTGTGCACTAGTATTTGAAAGGATAGCCGCAGTTTTCTCCAAATTGAATGCGGCTGAACGCAGTCCATATCTCATTAGAGAGATCGCCATTTTGTCACTTTTATAATAACACTTAATGGACCTTAATTAACACTAATCTTTATTTAATAATTCATATCATAACATTCCAATAAAAAAAATATTTAAAAAGTCAAGTTAATGTTTAACGCAACTTCCGGTAGCACCTCCCGCGCAACTTATCAACGACCATCTGCTTTGAGTTTTCGAATATGCGTTCGGTTTTATTGAATGCATTCTGAGGGTGGGGCGAGCTAGAGCCGGCACAACAGAACTAAGTGCGATAAATTCGTAAACAAAAAAAAAGCATAATATGAGCCCTTAAATCGAAGGTATAAGATCTATATTAGGGTGCATAGTTTATACAACTCTGATCTTGACAGCTTTTAACTCTGCGTGTACATGTGCAACTGTTTTTGTTTACCCGGCGTCTTCTATTTACGACCGGTTTGCAAACGACATTCGACTTTATAATCATAGCGTTCGGAAAGATTTTGTAAGTTGAATTTTTATTTAGCGATTAAAATTCGAGGACTTCTATCTATTTCCAATAGTATAGTAGGTAGTATTTGAGAATGAATAGTCCAAGATTTGGTACATTGCGACCGTTGCAGATCAAAACCTAGCAATTGCATTTTAAATAAATTTCCGATGTTTGAAGAATAAACTTTGTTTTATATTTAGGGGTTTTGTTAAGGTATTGGGCTGCGGCATCTTTATGGGCTTCTTGGATGAAACAAACACTTGACTTAGATAAATAATTTATAAACTGATGTGTTAAGAGTAGGATCTTTCTACTAGTTTTGAAGATCAATTAGCGTTCCAAATCCAAGTTAGCGTACAATTTCGTGAAGAAACCGATTAGCAATTTAACTGCCATGCCTACCTATCTAACAGCTTAGTACGCTAGCATCTTAGACTGCATCATCAATTAATCATTTACCACAATGTAAGATTGCAGTCGAGGGCTAACTTGTTACGAAACAAAAAAAACACACTTAGCATAAGTACCATCCATACTAATATCTTAAATCTAGAGTCACGGTTTTTTTTATATACAAAATCTAAAATGCCAGTTACTAGGTTTCATTCTGCAGCAGCAGAGCACACGGCACGTGAGCACTACCCAGCTACGCATACACGTCCACGTACGCCTCTTGGATGCATTAATTTATTACAATTAGGTTAACTGCCTCTAATATTGTGAATAGATAACGTACGTGTAGTTATTGATACGGTACGATTTATTAATAGTTTTTCCTTACCTATTTAATTTTTAAGATAGATAAAATAGAATTTTATAATTGTACTTACTTTAAGTAGACCTACTAAATTAATGCATGTTTCTTGGACATATACAAGGTTAGATTTTAATCTCAGAACTCTCTCTCTCTTAAGTCTCAGACTTACGTTTAAATTTTAAATCGGTTTAAGCCGGGTGGTAATGCCTTCATAATGGTGTTAAGTGTTAGTTGGTAATTCGGGTTGTCCTTGGTTTGAATCCCACGCACGCACCTCATTTTTAGGGTTCCGTACCCAAAGGGTAAAAACGGGACCCTATTACTAAGACTCCGCTGTCTGTCTGTCTGTCTGTCTGTCTGTCTCCAGGCTGTATCTCATAGACCGTGATAGCTAGAAAGCTGAAATTTTCACAAATGATGTATTTCCGTTGCCGCTATAACAACAAATACTAAAAATAAAAAATATATATATATATTAAGGGGGGTCCCCATACAATAAACGTGTTTTTTTCGTATTTTTTTGCTCAATATTAAAAACGGTAACAGGTAGACGGTTCAAATTTTCACAGAATATTAACTTGTATATTACCTTTCAAAATAAATAATTAAATATCAATAAAGTAAATATTAAAGGGGGGCTCCCATACAACAAACGTAATTTTTTGATATTAACAGTAAACCTCTACAAACAAAGTTAGTTTTGCGGTTCATTAACAAAGGTAATTATACCTACTTCTTGAGAACGGAACCCTCGGTGCGCGAGTCCGACTCGCACTTGGCCGGTTTTTTTTCGAGTTTATGACTGCTCTACAAGGCCTTTTTTTTGCTGTCGGGGGGTCTACCTACTAAAACCCCCCCGGTGGCCTACCTAACGCATGTCGGGTGGCTCCGAGATCTCTTAATAACGCATCGGTGGCCCCTTGTGCGATGCCCATAAGGCCCAATCCTCGGAATGAGGGCCCCCTCGTTACCCGGACCTGAACATGAGGTTTGGCTGCTTGTTGGCCACAGCAAGCTGCAATCTTCTTAGGGTCGTATTGTTAGGTGTACGACTAAATGCCCCCACTCCAGCCGTACCCGACCCTGAGGTCCCTTCCCCAGGGATTATTCCACGGACAGCTGGGTGCGGTGTATACCTACCTACCGCCACTCCGACGTATACACGAACCTGAAAAGCCTGGTAGGTAGTATATGTATATCTACACTGATATTATCCTTAAGTACCTCATCATCATCATCACTACAGCCTATTAACGTCCCACTGCTGGGCACAGGCCTCCACTCTCATAGGAGAGCGGGAATTAGAGCTTAGACCCACCACGCTGCTCCAATGCGGGTTGGCGGGCTTTTAACGACTATTATCATGTTAGTGATAATAACCGGGACCGACGGCTTAACGTGCTCTCCGAGGCACGGGGGTGAAATACCGCCAACTTCCAACTCCGGGCTGGCACTGAGAATTTCTTAATTGAAAAACCCAATACCTAACTTTTATGCCCGACCGGGAATCGAACCCAGGACCTCGTGATCCGCAGTCGACTATGCTAACCACTAGACTAGACCAACGAGACAGTCTTAAGTACCTACTAATATTATAATAACGTATTCAAGTGTGTCTGTCAGTCTGTCTGCTACGCTTTCACGATCCATCTGTTTAACCGATTTTGACGAAATTTGATACAGATTAGACATAATTAGTTTGCATGATGCCACTCGTGTAAGGACATAATATTTACTTTATATACCGAAAAGAATATGTAGAGATCCCGCAGAAATAAAAAAACCTTAATACACGAGTACGAAGTCGCGGGCAGGGAAGATAACTAGATAAGTATCACAAAGTAGTCGGTAAATAGGTAGGTACACAATGTATCTACATGTTTATGGACCCACAGGTAGGCAACATACCTATTAGTTTGATTTGGAAAGGTCGAATCAAATATAAAATTTAGTTAATGTATTAATATTGAATAAAGGTTTGCATTTGCATTTTTTACGTAATATGTAGATAGTTACGAAGTTCGAACGAGTTCTGCTTCTGTGACAAGTGGGCAGTGGCGAACAGGTCATAGAGACATACAGGCACTGCTTACCTCAGCTATGTAATACAATGCTTTTTTTTCATCGTCATCGTGACTTTCCAGTCAATATAGGTTCATACCTAAGTAATTGCCAATTTGGCTTGAAACCCTATGCACGCCACGGCTAGTTCTTGAATGGAGTAGACAATTTAAATTCGACAGTGATTGGACAACTTGTAAGTAACACGTAACATACAACGTTACAAGACATAGTTACATTTAACATAGTTAGACATACGTTGTAAGTGACATAGAACGTAAGTACTCCTAATCTATTGGAGAAAGTAGAGCTTCAGGAAGTATAATAAATATGTTTAACACTAGACGATTCCCGCGACTTCCTCCGCGTGGACCAAGTTTTTTCGATACCCGCGGGAACTCTTGAATTTTCCGGGATAAAAAGTAGCCTATGTCCTTCCCCGGGATACAACCTATCCTACCAAATTTCATCAAAATCGGTTGAACAGATGGGCCGTGAAAGCGTAGCAGACAGACAGACAGACACAATTTCGCATTTATAATATTGGTATGGATTCTTAAAATCTATCTGATTTTGGTTATAATATTGTGTAAGTACCTACCTATAGTTAGAAGGTAAGTAGGTATTTCAGTATGTCTTGCGTGGAATCATATTCAGCTCTAGACTGTTCATTAATAAACATTAATATTAAAAACCTCAATTATACCTACCGTATATTATTCAAATTATTATTAATTAATTAAGTAAACCAAAAGTTTAACGGGCATTACAAATAAATCATTTATGTTCTAAATCGGTTATCGTAATAGCGCCTCTACCTAATGATACCATCTAGGTACCAATAGCATAGATTAATTACTGGTTTATATATTGTCTTTGCCAATAGCATAGATTAATTATTGTCTTTGCCAATAGTTAGGTGGGTAAGTAGGTATTATTACTTATGTCTTGCGGACAGCTTCAGACACGACTATAATATAAGGCCGGCTATACAAGAGTTTGGTGGAATCGCACCATACCAAGTTTCATTTGTTGTGCCGGTGCAAATTGCTGGCTTACTGGGTAGTGAATATCACAAGCTACACACTACCACATAGATTTGACTGTTTTGGCGAATTATAGCAAATTAAACTTCTAGCTCGTAAAGATTTTTCTTTATATACTTTCTTTACATTGATTTAATGATTCAGAAATTAACTAAGTAAATTGTCCTTAAAAAACTTACATTAATGGTTAATGAATATGCCTATTATTAAGTAATTATAAGTACGGATGTGACACCCAACGCGTACAAAAGATATGGTACGCGATAACAATTCATATTTGACACTAGTTGATGCCCGCGACTACGTCCGTGTGGATTGAGGGTTTTTGGTTGGAAGTCTTTAATTTTCCGGGATAAAAATTAGTCTATATGTTATTCCAGACTGTAATCTATCTCTGTGCCAAATTTCATCTAGATCCGTTCAGCCGTTCTGGCGTGATTGAGTAACAAACATCCATTTGAGGTAAGGTGTTGTAGTTAGGTGAGGAGGAACAAACCTCTTCAATTTTCTGGGATATAAAGTAGCATATGTGCTACTTTATAACTATTTTTTATACTTATTTTTTATGGGACCACCTCGAGAGCTTCCTCTAACGACTGAAAACCGAGAACAGAAACCACGGAGACATGCACCGACATACATTTTTTTAAAAAATACGCGCCGAATTGAGAACCTTCTCCTTTTTTGGAAGTCGGTTAAAAATTAAAACAATAGCATGTAAGGTTTCATTGTAAGTTCTGTTACTTATTTAGTTCGGTAAGAGTAGATATTAAGACTGATTAAAGAAGTCTTCAACAGCATCTCCTTCATTTAGGTAATACGAACCAAACCAAAGCAACATTAACTACTTCACGACATCGCAAGGCCAAGTATTCGTCGGAGTGCTAAGATCCCCGTGGCATACTAAAGGATCTCGTGGCATGCCGAAGCTGCGCGACGGGGTACCTATTATGCCATAGGCAAGCTTAATTATTTGTCTATCCATTCGGATTGTGCGCTGCTCATGATTTGGTTGTGCATTAAAAATGATAGACTGGGTTTTAGTGAGCAAAGCAGATCATCTGAGCTAACCACAGACGATTACTACTCGGTGGAGCTAGCACCCCTTTTACACTGCACTTTTCACAGGGCCCTGTGGAAAGGGTGAGTAGATAACTGATGAGCGCCGGCGGTTTCTGCGTATGGCTCGACTAAAGTGGACCAAAGGGCACCGAAGGGAATGGAGGAAACGATAGCGTATTAAGTTTTATCATTCCCGCGAAAACTCTTCAATTTTCCGGATAAAAGTAGCCTATGTCCATCCCCGGGATACAACCTATAGTACCCTAAAGTACCAAATTTTATCAAAATCGGTTGAACAGATTGGCCGTGAAAGCGTAGCAGACAGACAGACACACACACTTTCGCATTTATAATATCGCCGGCACTCTGCACGAGCCCTAAAACCTACGCAAAAATAAAACATTTCGTCTAACCATAAAAATATTTATTAATAGGTAGGTATACACCGTAATAAGATTATTCTTATATACCTAATATCATCATGATTCAAGAAATAATCGGATAACTGAATCAAAATAAACTATTATTTTACAGATGTTATCTAAACATAATTAAATAAAACATTCAGAAAATGCTCTAAAGCTTAAAAAGTAAGAATTTAACAGATCACAAGGACACATTACCTAACAGTTACCAATAACCTAATTGGTCTGCTAAGCACTTCTGTGCCCATATCGGCTCTGGTGGATACCACACCTAAATGTCTATTCAGACAGGCCACACCACACCAACAAAAATGTAGCAAGGCAGAGTCAAAGTGTTTGCCGTTCAGCTGCCCGATATATAATACGGGTGTAATTCATTGACCCTAAAAAAAAAAATGTAAAGCTGATTTTTGGCACAAGTGTTCCTTGGGGTCTGGGAAGTACCTCTTAAAAATTCCCCCCCCTAGGCCGCGGGCGTTCCCCCCCATCCCCCCAAACGTCTCCCCAACCGCAGTTTTTTGTAATTTTCTCAAAAAATATGAGTGCTACAAAAAAACTTTCTATGGCGAAAATTATCTGCATTAAATTATCTACAAAATAATATCATAGTTCATTTCGATAAGACTAATAGTTTCGGAGATATGTTAACCCTTTATGCATGAAAAGAAAATATTTTGCATGTAGGTATGGCTTTTTGTAATGTGATTTCCATAAAAACTGATAGAGCTACAAAAATGTTGTCTGAAGCAAAATGAAAGGCTATTAAATTAGCTATAAAATGATATTTAGTTTATTTTGATAAGAGTAATAGTTTTGGAGATATGCCTACCTATTGTGTAAGATAAAGAAAATAATATGCAAATACCGTGTACGTTGTTTTTTATTTTCGAAAAAAAAAATACAGAGTTAGGAAAAACTGATTGAAGCAGTAAGAAACATAGTTAAATTACCTACAAAATAGTATTTAGTTCATTTTGATAGCACTAATAATTTCGGAAATATGTAACCTGTCATAGTTAACATGAAAGCAATATTGCTCAAAATTTTATATGTTTTCTGTAATTTCTAGAAAACTATTAGAGCTAGGCAAAAAACTCTCAGAAAAAAAATAAACACCATTTAAAAAAATTAAAAAAAAAAGCGGCCAAGTGCGAGTCGGACTCGCGCACCGAGGGTTCCGTACTCAAGAAGTAGGTATAATTACCTTTGTTAATGAACCGCAAAACTAACTTTGTTTGTAGAGGTTTACTGTTAATATCAAAAAATTACATTTGTTGTATGGGAGCCCCCCTTTAATATTTACTTTATTGATATTTAATTATTTATTTTGAAAGGTAATATACAAGTTAATATTCTGTGAAAATTTGAACCGTCTACCTGTTACCGTTTTTAATATTGAGCAAAAAAATACGAAAAAAACACGTTTATTGTATGGGGACCCCCCTTAATATATATATTTTTTTAATTTTTAGTATTTGTTGTTATAGCGGCAACGGAAATACATCATTTGTGAAAATTTCAGCTTTCTAGCTATCACGGTCTATGAGATACAGCCTGGAGACAGACAGACAGACAGACAGACAGACAGACAGACAGACAGACAGACAGCGGAGTCTTAGTAATAGGGTCCCGTTTTTACCCTTTGGGTACGGAACCCTAAAAATTAGTTTATAAAGATAGGACTAATTTAGAATATATATACATGTATAGTGTACGAAAAATATTGCTAGAATCCTATGTTATTTGCAATTTCCACAAAAACTATTAGAGCTGGAAAAAATCCTCGGAAGAATAATTAATTTCTCTAAATTACCCACAAAAAAGTCTCATGGTGAATTTAGACAGGACCCATAGTTCGAGAAATATGGCAACCTATATTCCAAGTTTTTTTTTGTTTTTTCAACAACCGTGGTTATATTTTTGAATTTTCACTAGGAAAGACTAGGAAAAAAAACATAATGAGCAAAAATGAACTTCATTAAATTATCTTCAAAATAGTTTTTAGTTTATTTTGATAAAACTAATAGTTTTGGAAATATGGCTGCCTAACTGGAATAAAAAACTAAACCTTTGTAAAATCCGTAAATGTTTATTGTAATTTCAAGAAAAAGTATTAGAGTTAGGAAAAAAGCTGTCAGGACTTAGTACAAAGATTATTAATTTACCTACAAAATAGTGTTTAGTTTATTTTGATAGGACAAATAGTTTTCGAAATATACCTTGCTGTTGTGTAAGAACCGATGGTAGTCATGTAGACTTAGCATAATGCTACATAATAAATAGAAATTAACCCGTAAATGTAACATATTTTTATAACATCCTCTCCTCCCACAACCCCCTTCCCCCCTTCCACAACCCCCCTCCACCTCCCACAGCCTCCCTCCCACCCTCCACAACCCCTTGCCCTCCATCACCCACAACCCCCTCCTCCCTCCCACAACCCCCCTCCCCCCTCCCCCCATTATTTACGAAGTGTGGTGTTGTTTTGTAGATAGATAGATAAAGATATCATGATGATTACTATTAGTTTATTGTATTATAGCATCGATGATTTTTCAAATAAAATGTCATGCACATTTTCGATCGTAATATTTCCGAAAGTATTAGGTCTATTGAAATGAAATAAAAAACATTTTGTAGACGATTTTATGAACTTTCATTTTGTTTGTGGTTTTTTTCCTAGCTCTTATACTTTTCGTGTAAATCACAAGAAAATTAAACAATTTTTCAAAAAAATAAAAAATACGAAAAATAAGCTGGCATGTTTCCAAAACTATTTGTCCTATCATAATGATTTAAATGCCATTTGGTAGATTATTTAATGTAGAATATTTTCGCCATAGATGGTTTTTTTCTAGCACTAATATTTTTTGAGAAAATTAGAAATAGTAAAAAACCGGCCAAGTGCGAGTCGGACTCGCGCACCGTACAAACATGTAGTAAGTTTTAAATTATTAAAAAAGCTACTTACTAGATCTCGTTCAAACCAATTTTCGGTGGAAGTTTGCATGGTAATGTACATCATATATTTTTTTTAGTTTCATCATTCTCTTATTTTAGAAGTTACAGGGGGGGGGGGGGGGGGGGACACACATTTTACCACTTTGGAAGTCTCTCGCGCAAACTATTCAGTTTAGAAAAAAATTATATTACAAACCTCAATATCATTTTTGAAGACCTATCCATAGATACGCCACACGTATGGGTTAGATGAAAAAAAAATTTTTGAGTTTCAGTTCTAAGTATGGGGAACCCCCAAAATTTATTGTTTCTTTTCTATTTTTGTAAGAAAATCTGAATGCGGTTCACAGAATACATCTACTTACCAAGTTTCAACAGTATAGTTCTTATAGTTTCGGAAAAAAGTGGCTGTGACATACGGACGGACAGACAGACAGACAGACATGACGAATCTATAAGGATTCCGTTTTTGCCAAATTAGGCTACGGAACCCTAAAAACTGCGGTTGGGGAGACGTTTGGGGGGGTGGGGGGGAACGCCCGCGGCCTAGGGAGGGGGAATTTTTAAGAGGTACTTCTCAGACCCCAAGGAACACTTGAGCCAAAAATCAGCTTTACATTATTTATTTTAGGGTTCCCATACAACGCTTGCATAAGTAGCCTGAGCTACTATAGTTAGTCCCACAAACTTATCTGACCCGGTGACAGCGTCGCTAGTAGATATGAAAATTGAAATTTTAAAAAAACCTAACAGGCATAAAAATTAGTTCCAATTTTGGCCACCGGGTCAGATAAATTTGACGGACTGTACTCAGATGTAGCAAAGAATTAGTAAGAATGGTTTGTTGGTACAAAACCTGCAATGAGGTCATTATTGACATCCAGTAATCATTTGACATTCAAATAGAACAATATTTTTTCTTACAATTTCATGCCCAAAATTTTTTTTTCTGTGGTGTTATTGTGGCACGTCTGAAAAATCCTTTAGGGTCCAATTATTATAGTGTTTACAATGGGTTTGGCTACGCTTTCTTATACTCAATCCTTTCCACTTTCACTTCATCCCCTAACAATTTGTAAACATAAGTCACCACTGTGGAGCTCTGGATGTCCATCAATACAAACGAAGGTGTTGCGTTCCTGGAATAGGCAAACGTAAGTATTTAGTATATAATTATTATAATCTCAAGAAAATTATAATGGAGAAGTTCCCAATTTTATTTTTTATTTAATATGAAAATTAAGACAAAATAAAACAAAAATATGATAGAATAATTGAAATATCTCAAGTCTCAACAAATGAAAAAGTCATGAAACTTTAAAATTGCGCTTGCATTACGGTCACACGGTGTGACGTCACACTACCTTAACAATCAACTTTATAAAGCCGAATAAAAGAAAGAAATGGACTTAACGTGACTTAATTGAATTAAAAGCACTTAATTTGTGTGTGAAGATAATATTGAAGTAGTAAATTTCTCACTTGAGTAATATACAGCAATCCGTGTACATTAAATAATTAAACTTATTAAATAGGTAATTAATTCTCAGTAATTTATTGATGCATAAAAAAACCCTAATAAATCTATTAGTTTTAATCTATATTTTACTTCCTTTGCGTTAAATTTGATATTCACAACATCATGAAACTTCTCCATTATTCAGAGGTGTGATTGTGTAAGAATTGCCGATCAAATCGTCAAAGTAAAATAAACCATAATACCATTGAATTAGAGTTCAATTTCGTGTATCCAATCTCATCCGTATAGGGCATCGTACGTGGACGAAGTCGCGTGAATTGAGTTTTTTTAACCGACTTCAAAAAAAGGAGGAGGTTCTCAATTCGACTGTATTTTTTTTTTTTTTTTTTTTTTTTATGTTTGTTACCTCAGAACTTTTGACTGGGTGGACCGATTTGGATGATTCTTTTTTATTTGAAAGAGCATACTTCCCATGTGGTCCCATATAAATTTTATCGAAATCGGTCGAGCGGTTTTTAAAATATCAACAATTTGTTGTAAAGTTGGCGCGGGCGTTTGAAGTCGGTTGTTTAAAAAGTATTTTTTTTTATATTAAATTATTCCTAAATCGACCCTGCCGGGGATCAAATGTGGGGCCTTTCTCTTATAAGACAGCGCTTACCACTGCACCTGGGAGGTCACAGTTTCCATCTTACACTCACCACCAGGTGAGATCTCAGTGAAAGTCAAAAGATTTTTTTATTCATCTAAACTTTTATAAGTCCTTTTAACATTGTCAAGTAAATCTACCAACTCAGGGCTGATTTATATCTGAATAATAAACACGAGTAGAGTTTTACGAACCTGAATAATGGGCTGTATGCACCAGTAGCAGACCCTGGGTTAATGTAGAACTTGTTCTCATGCTCATATGCCTCAAAACGATGTGTGTGGCCAGATATAAGGATGTCCACATCCAATTGCCTCTGCACCAGGGCTAGAGACTCCTCATCACCCCAGGGGACTACTTGGTGGCCATGAATCAAACCAATACGGAACTGACCCACTGTTATGACTTTTTGTTCAGGGTATGTTGAGTTCTGTAAAGCAGAGTAATAAATTGATTATATTATGTGGTACTAGTACATACCCGCAACTTTGTCAGCGTGGATTGAGGTTTTTGGTTCCTGCAGGACAGTGATGTGCACGCCATAGAGGCATAAAAGCATGGTGTACCCTAGTTAAAAAAACTTTTTGCCAATTTTTCATCATTCCCTGCCTGAAAATATGTATCTACCTAACCAATGCCTACCCTGTCTCCAGATTCTGTACACGCCACTGCCACAGGAACTCTTTAATTTTACCGCATAAAAAGTAGCCTGTTTGTTAGTCTAGAGTCTAGACTATGATCTCTATGCCTAATTTCATCCAGTTCCATTCAGCCATTAAGGCCTGATTGAGTAACAAACATCCATTCAAACTATCTCATGTATATTAAAAGTATGGAGAGCTGCTTACTCTGCATTTACACACTGTACACATTTCAATGCTGAGATCGCAGTCAAGGGCTAACTTGTATTGGATAAAAAAACAAAAAACAGTGCTGCTCATATAATAATTATGATCAAGTACAAAAGCATACTTTAGCAGCTCTCAAGCACTGTGAACTACCAGGTTGACAGCTCAATATTATGCCTGATTGACAATGGAGAGTTTTAGCCATCATAAACAGTAGTTGATCTACAGGAACCTCCAGAACAGAGGTGATATAATTTTTCAATTATAAACCCCTTCTTTTCGGTACAGTTGAGATGTTGCTTAGCTGGATTTTGGCTATGCTATTTGAGATCATTGCTTCCACCCATAGTGCAGTCCTCACATTAGCCAGTTTGTTGGCCAATCTATGAATTTGTTGCTATACTCGCAGCCAACTTACTTTAAAAATCAGTGGTAGGTAGTACCTACGGAACAGTCACAGAGGTAGTTCATATCAACTTGATACTAAGCATCTGAATATTAAATCTTACATCTAAACGCACCTGTAAAGTTTACATGATTATATATATGATTAGTTACATGACTTAATTTACAAAAAAAATGCACCAACCTCATCAAAATCACCTCTCACAACATGGACATCACTTGCCAATGTCTTCAAATAGTCATATGACTCCTTAGTGCAGAGGTTCCCAGTGCACAGTATATGCTGGATCCGGCCGGGCAATAGGAGCTTCTTAAATTTTGGTGGCAGGCTGCTACAGCGGTGTGGGATGTGCAAGTCACCGAGTACTAGGACCAACTGGAAAGGGCATAAAATCCATTCTATTATATTTCAGCTAAGCGCTAGTCCACCTCAATAGACAGGAGCCTAAACCACAGAAGTATAAATTCATACAGTAGATTTACGCTTGTACAAATGTTAGCCCAGGTACTGTGACAATTGTAGCACCTGGAGGTTCTATTAACCTATGGTTGAGACAGGTATAAGAGGTAAGAAACTGCTTACTAATTTGTCGGAGTGACAAAATTTTGTATTGAAAATTCTGCCAGGGACAAAATGGAGGAGCCATTTTGTCCCTGTCACTCCTCAGTGCTGCTGTCTAGATCCCTCTGTCTGCTGACTAATAGAAACTTATCTCTAGACTGTGCCTTAACTATGCAGGAGATATTATATTGCACAAATGTATGTGCAAACAAATGCAACAATGTTTTTTGAAACTATACTTACATTCTCTAGTAGGTAAAGAATATTTGAAAACCTAATCGGAAAATGAAATTTTTAAAGCTATTTTCTCATACGAGAGACTTTATCCCTACGAGAAAATCAGTTTCCATACAAAGTCAAACAAACCTAAATTCACGAATATAATAGCACTCAAGGCTATCGGTAAGTTTGATGATTCTAGCTAACAACTCACCATTATGTCTATGTTTTACAAAATTATATGATTCCTATGGCCTATCCTATTCCTGAGGCCTGAGTTTCGTGTATTTTATCTTGTATTTAAGTAAAAATAAAATAATAAAATTACAATGTTTACTTTAGACTATCTGTTTAACTCAGAGACAAGTAACCACCAAGTAACTTTGAAGTAACTTCACTCCGCCCATTCAGCTCTATAATTATGTTACTTGTCTCTGCATTCAGCTCCCACCTCTGGCTCCCACTCCCACTCTTAATGCTTGTCTCTGCTCCGTGCTCCCACTTTGAGTTTGACAATTGACAGTTGACACAGCACTTGTGACTTGGCCCTTGGACTAAAATCTTTTTTTTCTGGTCGGTGACTAAAATATCGATATTAAATCACTATACCCAAAAGTGTAACGAAATGGTTACGAAGGACTGTAGTCACGTTTTACATTTATTGCAATGCAATAACATGCGACTGCTAGCGCTATGAGAGGACCTTTGCTTGCAGAGGACTTCTTTGTTAGCTCATATCGGAAGTCGGAACAAATTGAAATGATCGTCTGGCATTTGGCAAGTGGCAACACTACTCTAGTCTATACTGTCTCTTCTCAGCTCAAAATTGAAGCCTGTGAAATAGAGAATTTTATGGTGTTGTGGTTGTAGGGTGACACATATACGTAGAATTTTTTAGTTTAAGACCACATTGGCACCAACTGCGGGAAAATGGAATCAATGGAATATGAGCTCGCTAGAAATCTCACTCTGTTGTTTTTCGTGGAGCGCCTGCTCGATAAAGGCGAGCCGAGAACGTTGCACGATCTTTCCTGCCAGTTTGGTGCCAAGGGTTTCACCAAGGAGATGCGTCAGATCGCAGGCGGGTCGCAGTCGGGCCTGAAGAAGTTTCTGGCCCAATATCCCGCGTTGTTCAACATAGACGGGGACTATGTCGATATCAACACGTTTCAAAGGCACCTGAGCGGCGCTGGCGCATCCTCCAACAGCGACTACATAGAAGAGGCCAAGGAGTACTTCGCGAACAAGATGATCCAGTACGGCGAGGGGACCGAAGTGCCTATCAAAAGTCTTCTAGGACACCGTAGTCAAGCATCACCACAGGTACGACACATATCCGGGCAGCGTATCAAAGAGTTTAAGGACTTCCTTCTGAAGCATCCGGACACCTTTCAAGTTATCGAAGATAATGTTGTTCTAGTCAGTGAGAATCATAGAAGAGATAATGCACACGGTAACTCAGAGCATTTTCACAATTTGCCTGTCGCTAATATAAACACAGACACTGCCCAACAATTGTTAGACTATGTTGCACAGTGCATTGAAGCGAAAGGTCCCGTTATGGTGGACCAACTGTTCCACTTGATTGTTTCTCGCTTCCCTCAAGAATACTGGTATCAGATGTTCAAAACACCGGCAGACTTAAGTGCCTTTCTTAAAATATTTTCAGATAGCTTCCATGTTCAATCCAATCTTGTCACACTAATTAGCAAACCAAAAATACCTGTAATGTATTTAAACGCAAAAACAAAAGTTAAGACTGACCCACCAAAGCAAGTGGTTGAAGAGAAACCTGTCTCCCCTGCTCCCCCTATAGTGGTAAGTCCAACTCCATCAGATGGAGTTAGAAGCCCTGCACATAGGATTCTCAGTCCAGTAGAATCACCCCGTGTTCAACAAGCTAATATAGCTAACCAAACACTTAAGCAAAGAATAAATTCCATTGTCATAAAGAATTTAGCTGAAAATATGGTGCGAGATAGAGTTAATAATCACCTAAATGCTCGTGCTTCAGAAGACACAAATGGAATGGCAAGTATTAGAAATAATATGATGGGTGAGGCCTGGAGGCAGAAGGTGTTACAGAGCACTACTGTCATAGCAAATATCAGAGAATGTTGCACAGTTATAGACAGCATCATGAATAACAAGCGCACCACAAAAAGCATTGTTTCTTTTGACTGTGAAGGTATAAATTTGGGATTAAAAGGAGTGTTGACCCTCTGTCAAATCGCTACAATGAATGGAGAAGTGTATATTCTGGACATCATGGCCTGCCCAGGAATGGTAGTGGAGGGAAAAATAAAAGAGCTATTAGAGAGTGAAAATGTTATTAAAATTATTCATGACTGTAGAAATGACTCGGTCAACTTATACAATCAATTTGAAATTACTTTAAAAAATGTTTTTGACACCCAGGCAGCTCATGCAGTTTTACAATTGCAACAACTAGGTGTCCCCGTTTACAAAGTAAAGAATCTTAGTCTTAATGCACTTTGTGAGCTATACAATGCTCCCATGAATCCGATGAAGGAACAGTTGAAAAATGTGTACCGTAGGGACCAGCGTTACTGGGCACGGAGACCACTAACAAAGGATATGATAATTTATGCAGCTTCTGATGTGCTCTCCCTTGTCAATCCAGCAATTTTTGCTTATATGTCAAGCAACATAAAACTTGATAATCAACAACTTTTTGAAGAGTTGTCAAATGAACAAGTTTTTATGCATATTCAACCTACAGAAGTAAAGTTGCGAAAGAGACAAAGAAAAATTAACACTGAAGTGGGTGAATTAAAATTAAAGTTGGCCGAGTCCACCAAGAATATTGTTTTGAGCAACAGGGAAATAAGATTACTGAGATATTTAGAACTAACTGAAGATGAGAAAGAAAAGCTAAAAGGGTGTCACAAAATTTCAAAGAAACTTGAAAAGCTTGAAGCTATGGGTCAAGATAAAGACAGTGACTCTGATGAGGATGAAAAAGAAAATGAGATGGCTAGCTTAGAATCAAACCCTTCAGATTCCATATCCTCGCCACACTCCACACAGCCTCCAAGCCTCACAGAATCTATGCAGATGATGGATGAGATATTGTCAGACACAAATATGGACAAAGTGGAGAAGATCAACCGTCTGGAAGCTATTCTGTCAGCTGTGGCACCCCTTAGTGGAGAACTCGAAGATAAATTCTCACAGACAATGGAACAAACCCTACCTCTACTTAAAAACAAAGATTGGTCAAATTTAAGTCAAATTTTAAACATAGGGGATACAAGCAGAAAAAATTGTTGTTGCAAATGCCATAACGCTAATTTCGACGACGTGAAATATAATGATCTCAATGAAATCAAGAAAGTGGAGGTTGGATCCCAAACCCTAAGCACGGGCGACATTGTTATTACGAGAATTCACTTCAGGGAGGAGGACAAACTGAATGAGAGAATTCTCGACGCCTCTCCTCTGAGCAAGAGGGTAGGCATCAACAACATGTCTTGATGACGCTCAGACAATGAAAATGTTACTTCCATTTTTCTGAGTGTCACAGTTTAATTTCATATCTACTCCTGTATGTGATCTATTATTTTTTTATGTAGTTTTTAAGTTCTAAACATGTTAAACAAAGTATTTAAACCAAGAGTGGGTTTATGGTCTAGTTTACCTGGTATCCAATAGCGGTGTATTTGTTCAAGATTGAATTAATTAAGTATGTAGTGAGGACATGCATTAATAATTGAGTGTATTGTAAAACGCCTACACCGCGCCGTTTGCTCATTTAAGCGGAGACTTGCGTGTAGTCGTATCCAATCGAATAAATGCAACGGTAAATCGCATAATATGTCTACTTAATTCTATCATCTAGAATTATCAGTAGGTATCTGCTGTTTCATATTTACTTTATAACCATAGTTTAGTTATTTATTGCCGATTCACTGAATAGGTAAATCGAACTTGTATGTGATAGATTTACGGCCTTGATTTTGTCTCGATCTTTTTGCATTGTAAATAAGATAACATTAACATATGATGTCTTTGTAAATGAAATCACAATGATCGAGTATCTTTATCACGCTGTTATGTTGTTAGTAGTTTAAGCTACTATCTCGAAAACTATATCGAAAATGGCAATAATAGTTATACAATAAACGTTTTTATTGTTCAAATATTTAACTATTGTTTAGATGTAGGTTCATTAGTGTTTAATACATAATATTTATAGGTTTAGTGTCAAAGCGATAAAACATGAGGTGGTGCTTGGAAAATAACTTATTCTAGATTTATCGAGTTGAATGAACTAACTACGATTTATTGTTTTTATACAATAGCAAAACGTTTTAAAATAATTTTGTGCCTTCAAGTCATATCAGACGGATGCCTTCATGAAATAATAATAAACTAATTATTTGGACGTATAGCTTTTATACGTATTTAGAAATAGGTATCTACACATTCTTTAGATGAAATTTATTTATGAAAATGTTTGTTGTGATGTAGTATTTTACAAAAACAACTAAAAATAAGGCTATGTAAAATAGCTTCATTGATGAGTTGGCGATTCTAAGCATGTTGAATACTTTCGAATAGTTTATTTTTGTTTTAGGTACATACCTATACCTACGTTACAAAATATGTGATGTTTATATTGTGCTAGTTTCATAAATTTATTAGCGTCACGAGCTTTTTACTTATTATTACTCGTCAGTATTGCCTTGAACCAAGTTTTATTTCCATTTTTTTGTAAGATGTGTAATATTACTCATATGATGTGTATTTGTGCCTAAATATTGCACAATTTTGAAGTTTTGCACTTTGTATTTTGCAAAAGATCGTCTCAGTGCCACTTAAACTTTTAATTTGTAAGGAGCATTTGTAGTCAACATAAGCTTAATAACCGTCTGTTATTAGTTTGTTACGTATATAGTTATTGATCTAATGTTCTCAAAAGTTACATTACTGAAAAGCCTAGGTTTTCGGCAACTGATAGGTACCTACATGTAGCAAATTATCCGTTTATTAATTTGCACATTGTATAACTTTATTATACCTAATTAAAAAAGTTTTAAAGTAAAATATTTTGTTTTCTATTAATGTAATCTAAGTAGGTACCTACCCTCGTTTGCTAGAATTGATCATATACTTAGGTAAGCAGTGATAGTTTAGTGATTGTACACGTCCGACCTACTTGGGTGGTCGGGGTTCAATCCTCCGGCACGCATATCGTACCTTTACGGAGAAATATTACTTGCAATATTATCATTAATGTAAGAACCTAGGTACTTAATACGTATAACTTATCAGATACCTGCCACCGTAGGACCTACTAATGGAAGACTAGGTATACTCGTACACTTAAAGGCTTCAATCACGCTCTAATCCGATTATGTAGTTATAGTTACCTAATGAGAGATTTTATGAATATAACACCTACCTAGTAAGTAGTAGCCTGTTATAGAATATTACTACAGTTTATGGAAATATTACCTACTCGTGCGTTCTACTTAAATATTATTATGATGAGGTCAACTTGATTCCATAATCCATGCCAATTATGGCCAGTGTTGCCATTGGCGGCTGGAGAAATAGAACGTCGGGGTGTCTGAAAAGGAACGAAATTCGAGGTGAGGGAACGAAGAACATAATATAAGTTTTTAAATCAATTTTTTTCCAGAAAATTTAATTGTGCAAGACTTAAAGGTTTATATAGGCATTTATATTCATTTATTAAGGGGGATGAGCACATCCGGCCCGCGAAATTCAAATTTAATTTGGTTTATCGCAATTTGTTTTTTCAAAAACTCGGCAGTCGTCTCGCTCGCCACAGACTAAAGAAGCGTATTTTTTTGTTATGGCTGCGTTCGTACTTGCTTAGGAAAGGGCGGCAGTTTTGGGCCGGATGGAGAAACGAAACGCAATTTTTTGTTCTTGATTCTTGAACACAGATTATGTAGTCTTGACTTCCTTAATTATTTTCTAATTTTGTTTTCGTAAAAGAACGAAAAGAACGGTTGAAGTAAGGGAACGCCGAGGGAACGCTTGATCATAAAATAGAACGCTTTTCGTTCCCTAGGGAACGATCTGGCATCGCTGATTATGGCTGCATCAAAGCCAAAGTCAACCTACGTAAAAAATAAAAATCTATTTCCATTTTCCGCTATACTGTAGGTATAGTAAGTAGCTGTAGGTACCTATTCTCTAGTCAGGTTTAGACCTTTACTTTACTGCAAAAAAAAATATAATCCTTAGTAATAGGTACTAAAAATTCTCCGAATTGCGGAGGAAAGTGAATCACCGCATCAAGTCTTTTTTCTGTCTACTCTCCCTCCATGCAGGTAATTAATTCAAAAAGCAGTCGGAGCCTTGTCTGAGCAGCCAATCTCGATTCACTTTTTTTTTTAATTTTTCAAGTTACCGCCTCGTAAAGCTAAGAAGACACAAGACCATTTATTCTTTGGTTTTAAAATCAAAGCATTTTATTTTAAATAAAATGGTCTTGTGTCGTAGTTTGCAACCATTTAGTTTTTTAGCTTGTATTTTATTTTTATGGAATAAAAAAAGGAATATTACTGCGAACATGATACAACTTCCAGTGACTTTCAAAGAATTTAGTAAATTATACGCTTTGAGTAATTATAAATACTTTTGATTTATAGGCTGTATGATCCCAGATCCTAAGTACAGATGGGTAACTCAGGAGAGATAGATAAAAAAGATATGTATCAATCCGTTTCCACTAGGTAATCACTCTTTGTATCCGTTCACATCCGAATGTATCAGTGTATCTGTATCTTTACAACTCATTCTCTCACGGCGTCTTTTTCTATCTGTCTCGCAACCGTGACTACTGACTAACTAGCGAGCGCTAGATGCACTCGTGTCTCGTTCTATTATACCACTAAGTTAAATACAAGCGTCTCTTTCGCACCTCCCTCGCATTGACCATAATAAATTGACATACGTCGGCACGACAGGTAAATTGATAATTCTATTACTGGTCAGTAGGGCTCAAAGTCCTTAAGCGGTACGTGTACATTTAGGTTTTACACTGGTTTCAGTTGTACGTGTATTTGCCTTAAAAAGTTTTAGTAAACTATGTAAACTAATTTCGGTCATAAAACCATCGCAATTAGGATCTATTCTGGATATAAAAAAAAGTAAAAAGAGAGATTTGCGATTTTCAAAATTAAACATAATATTATTTAATATTAGTTGGCTTCATTACTTCAACCTTGACCTACTTATGGTATGGTTCGGGATCGGGAGTAATATTTAAAGTATTTTCGTAGGTACTTACTGTTAGTGACTGTTTAATTTAAAATTTTAAATGTAACCTACCTAGTACCTACTTATGTACCTACTTAACTATCGCTCTCACTGATATGGTATAGTGGATTGAGTTGCGCGAGCCGCGAAGCGACAAGTGAGTGGTGTGCGAAAGCGTGAGCTGCTGATACATAAGGATATAAAGATACTAAGAGTGATACATATCCCAGTGATCGAAAGATACATATCTATCTTTTCTAATTTCTTCTTAGTGATACATTTTGCCCATGTCTAATCCTAAGCTTTTGCCAGTTGACAACAACAGCAGGGCGACCGCGTATCTTTTGCATCAATCATTGATGCATCGCAATCACCTCCGATTGGCTGAATTTATGGTATTCTTGCTGCGTCAATGGATTTCGTCCAATAGTGGAAGAGTAGTAACCAATCAGAGGTGATTGCGATGTATCAATGATTGATGCAAAAGATACGCGGTCAAACATCTGTCAAGTTTGTCAGCTTATAGCTGTCTATGTTGATGTCTATGGATTTGGAATGGGATGGATGGATCGATTGAAATTGGAAACAGCTAATGTGCACTCTAAAGTTACTTGTAATAAAATGTAAAGTCGCATGTCACTAAATAACGGCCAACGGTAATGGAAATTTGAATGTTTTGGGTTTCGGACTTCGGACTTCGGTTTAGTTTGCCGTTTGAAATATTATTATCAATTTTATTATTGTATCAAATAATTTTTCCTTGTACTTCGGTGTTTATGTATTTTAACAATTATTAAAGAATAGAGAACTGGTTGAAACAATTAATGCAAGGAAAATATGGAAGATTTCGATGTTTTCACAAATGAAATAGAATACTCTGGACCAGCTTACAAGCAAATATTGAATAAATATGTTAAAGTTATTCCATATACACCAAACGGACCTAATTATGAAAGTAAGTTACCTTTAACCACTCTCTAAATAATTCAAAGAGCGGTGCCAATAATTCTCAATAGCATACCTGCATTATATTATGAACAATGAATTTGCAGTAAGTAAATTTAAATCTATTTTAATTTTGTCTATAGGCAAGTATTACTTAAATTATACTGTGCTAATGATGAGAGTGCTGTTTCAGCAATTTCAGTAAATCAATTGTATGTCTAGACCAATATTAATTTTTATTGCTTTAAATTTTAGGTAGCAGAAAGCTCATTGCTGAAGAATGCTTAGCTGATGGTTTAGAGAAGGACTGTGCCTTCCACTTTAATGAATCTGTCTCTTCATCAGTCAGAACCCTGGCTGTTTACAGAGAAGAGCAGATAAAAAATACAGGTAGAATAATTAACTGCATAATAGTTTTAACAATATTACAATCGGCACAAGCATTGATACGATTGTTGTACCTATAAGTAGTGGCATCATTATACTTATCACTGGTATAGCAAATGTATTTTTATCTGGACACCAGTAAGATTGGTTTCTCAATTATAATACTTTACTATAAGTATGTGTGACTGTGACAAGACTTTTATGTGTTAAATTTATTTTCCAGGGAGTAAATTAAGCAAAATCACCAGATATATAGAACCTGTAAAAAATGTTATAGCATCAAATACTATGTGAGTCTGATACGTAACAATCTACTTTTTTCCACTTACACCTTTTTTCACTGAATATTTTTAAGTAGGAAAGTGTCTTTTAAGATCAGAGGGTCTTATGCTTTAGCTGACTTATTCCTGTTCTGCCTCAGTAAATATAAATTTGGTCAAGCTATCCAAATTCCATCAAAGTCCGATAAACAGATGGGCCACAAAAAGATAACAGATAGACAGTTCTATATCATTTCTAATGCATAATAATATTTTCATTCTCTCTCCCTTTGCCTTACTTATATTTATCAGTGATGACTGATGAGGATTTTCTATCCAAAATTGGTAGGAATTACAATTCCTAGGGATCCCATATCTTTGTATTTGTATCCTTTGCATTAATTCAAACATTTCTCTTTAAAACTAAAATATTTGATCTTCTCGGTTTCCAGAACTAAAGAAGAAGAGAGCCTGTTAAAATTATTACCAAATGATCTTGAGGAAATTACAGGAAACCTAAAGAAGTATGAAATTTCAGATGAACTACCTTTGCATAAGAAGTACATGAGATTTAGCTCTGATAATAATGTGGATAACTTTCTTAAGATTTTAGGAGAGTTTCCTAAAGGTAAAATACAATAACTAATATTATAATTTGTATCACATTTATGTGACTGTCTAGGTGTCTTAATAGATTATGGGTCACCTTTAGTCCCCAGTTGATTGATGATTTGGGATGATTGATCCTTAATAAGATTCTACATACACCATGGAAGAACAACACTTTCAACAGCTTATATTTAAGAGTGAATCATCCTCCTTGTACAACCTTGTTTCATACTTCAATGTTTCTTTTTCAATTTCATATTTTGTCCATTTTTTTAAACCTTCTTAAGTTATTTTGACTACCGTCGTAATTAGAAACATATAGATGACAAGAAAGTTTTCCCAGTAAATAAAGCTTACGCTAGAACTACACTAATGTGACGCTCCAGAAACCAATCTATCTGTTTCAGACATTAATGTAGTTATAGAGAGACATAACAAAGAAAGTCACGTGATGTCTTGTATCTTTCTCCAACCATAATAAACATATGAAACAGATATACATATATATAGGCTTCTGACACATCACAGTGTATTTCTAGTGTTAGTTTGCATTATAATCAAGAAAGACACTGCACCTTGGCTCTGTCATTGTGAGTTGAGCCTTAGACCAATGTCTACACTCTACTAATATGTATTACTGTATATTTCTACACATACAGTGCATGATAAAAAGTATACTTAAAAGGGTCAATACCAACTAATTTCAGAATGGACAATAGTACAATTGACTACACCGTACAATCCAAATGAAAACCTAAAGCCCTTTACAGACTACAGAACCGAAATAAGTTCTATATATTTGACTCTATTGACTAATGATTATTTGGATTATATGGATTTTGGCCCACTTACTGTTGAAGTACCAGCCAATGTTATAAAGGGTAAGGTTATTTTAATTTTTAGTAGATTTAAAATTGAAAAATAGGCTTGCGCTTGATGAAAATAATGCTTAGTGGAAAAGCTAAGTGTAAGTAAGTTGGAATCCGCTTGCCTAGAATGTGCTTATTCTCTCTCAAATGGGACCTGTATGTGTGTATACTTCCACCACCACCACCACTACAGCCTATTAACGTCCCACTGCTGGGCACAGGCCTCCACTCTCATAGGAGAGAGGGAATTAGAGCTTAGACCCACCACGCTGCTCCAATGCGGGTTGGCGGGTTGGTGTATACTTCATTTCAATCTTATTAGTGGCTGAAAAGTGAGAACTGAGATTTTTGGCATGGTTATGGTTACTTATGTGGTTTTTGGCAAAGGACCTGGGAGAGTGACATATTATTCTACTTTTTATCTAGGAAAATAAAGGAGTTCCCGTGGGAATGAAAAAACTTAAACCACGCGGACGAAGTCGTGGGCATCTGCTAGTCAAATATCAAATAAATGTTATAAATGCGAAAGTTTGGATGGATGGATGTCTGTATGGATGTATGGATGGATGTTTGTTACTCAATCACGCCCCAACGGCTGAACGGGTCTGGATGAAATTTGGCACAGAGATAGATTATAGTCTGGAATAGCACATAAGCTACTTTTTATCCCGGAAAATGAATGAGTTCCCGCGGGAACCAAAAAACCTTAATCCACGCGTACGAAGTCGCGGGCATCAGCTAGTCCATGCTGATATTATAAATGCGAAAGTGTGTCTGTCTGTCTGTCTGCCTGTCTGTCTGTCTGTCTGTCTGCAACGCTTTCACGGCCCATCTGTTCAACCGATTTTGATGAAATTTGGTACAGGGATAGGTTGTATCCCGCGGAAGGACATAGGCTACTTTTTATCCCGGAAAATTCAAAGGTTCCTGTGGGAATCAAAAAATTTATCTGTTCAACCAATTTTAATGAAATTTGGTACAGGGATAGGTTGTATCCTGGGGAAGGACATATGCTACTTTTTATCCCGGAAAATTTAAGAGTTCCCGCGGGAATCGAAAAAATTTGATCCACGCGGACGAAGTCGCGGGAATCATCTAGTATTATATAAAGGTGCGATCACACCTAGTGGTATAATGATGCCTTAGGCGTCTGGCACGAAACTAGCGACGGTGACAGCGGGGCGATGGGGTCTAAGAGCTGGCGACCAATTTCGGCAAGCTGAAATTTTGATACAATATAATTTCGTCAATTGGCGAATCCAGTCCTGCCAGTCTGGTAGAGCGTTTGCGGTTATTTCGCTACTGCGCAGCATGTAACATTTGCAAAAAAAATCAAAAAATATTTTCTTGGCCACTTGACTTTTTTTTATCTTTGAAGTAGTACTTAATAGAATTCGAAAAAAAAACCCAGACGTTTTTGTCGGTTTTAAAGTATTACCAGACCTCTGCAAAAATATTTTAATCGCGTCGCCCCGTTCTCGCGCGTCACTAAGAGCGAGAACGTGCAACCCCGTAACAGCGATCTGTTGCCCTGTCGCGCATTAGTATGTGTTTCGCTTTAGTCGCCGTCGTTTCGCTTTGTTATCGCCCAAAGGTAAGTTCGCAAAAATTCTAAGCTCGTAATTCTAAAAAAAGTATCATTTTCAATTGCAGTAGGGGAAAAGCCACTTTTTGACGAGCTGTATTCTCTACTTACTGAGAACTATAACACAATTGAAAAGGCAGAGTTCTTGAACAAGAAGTCACTGATAAAGAACTACTGGAGTAGGCGGGAAGATATTGATCTGAGGATAAAGGTATACCTATAGAATAGCGGCTAAACGCGGCATTGCTTATGTGGGAATTAAAATAAATCCAACCTCCGCCCGCCTGTTTTGACGACCTCCGTGGCGCGGTGTTGAGCGCTGTTGTCTTAACATGAGGAGGTCCCGGGTTCAATCCCTAGCTGGGTCAATTTGGGAATTTATAATTTCTGAATTTTACCTGGTCTGGCCTGGTGGGAGGCTTATGGATGTTTGGATTTAGCTATAAAAATACCATTACTTTTACTTATATACCTACAGGTTTGTACGGAACCCTCGGTGCGCGAGTCCGACTCGCACTTGGCCGGTTTTTTTTATATTTTTCTTTGGAATAATATTAGAAACCACGTTGTCCATTGTCAGGCACTTTTGCACGCACGGCACGTTTGCAACCCCCTGTCCTGCTGTCACTACCTGATACCTTCCAAAGCAACCGCGTTCCAAACTTCATAGTCGGGGATCGTTTATTATCCTCTATTAGAGACATACATAGAAAAACTTTCAGCTTTAATAAAATAACGAAGGTCTGATCGTCGCGGGATTTTGGACCATAATGGAAGAGATGCCAAAACCATATTATACCTATTAACATCAAATCTTTATTTGGGCTTTTTTTCAGAGTGTAATAAATTTAATGTACAAGGAATGGCTTGGCGGATGGTCCAGTCTTCTGACAGGAAAGTTGGCAGACAGAGCACTACGAGATAAAGTGATAAAACATGTTGATACTGTTATATCGGATTGGGGGTAAAGGTTTCATACATTATTTCATCTAAAATATCTAAAATCACGTTAAAATCTAATATATAAAATATCCGTACCATACATATTTTGTCTGTGTAGTGTGTACTCATAGGGTGTCGAATGATTTGTCAGGCGCTACGAGTTTAGTGTAATATATGTAAGCCAGTTATTTTACAGCTGATTACGTGTCGATAAGACATCTTTTTTGTTTTTTAACTAAAATAATTCACATTGTGTGCGTGGTACGGAGTCCGACTCGCACTTGACTGGTTATTTGGTTTTAAAAAATCTATAATTAGGTCGCTAGACCCGATTTGTTTTAATAACCGGTGTAAAATCTTGCAACATCAAAATTACTAATTAGGCACTAATTTTCAGTTATAGTAACCAATACGTCGTTTTAAATGATGTTCTAAGAGGTTAAGACTGTATTTTTATTTAATATTACCTACCCTTTATATTACCGATTACGGGTATGGGTTTAATATAACTGCCATGCCCCTAACAGGTTATCCTGCTACCATTCTAGACTGCATCATCACTTACCATTAGGTGAGATCGCAGACAAGGGATAGCTTTTAGTGGATAAAAAAAATTAACTGGTATAAGTTAGCTTTAACAATAATTTTTCACATTTCAGATTCATAAAGCTGATCCCGAAGCAAAAAATTCTCCTCTACAATCTGCTAGAGAGCAGTGTATCGTTATCTTCACAACAAATCAAATCGTGCATTAGATTGATTCTAACACAGCACGGTAACCCTGACGAGGTTAGACAAGTTTTGACCTCTTGCGAGAGCTGCAGTAAAGAGTTTACACATTTGAACGAATTGTGTTTCAAATGTTTGTCCGATTGCTTCGCGAAAATTCACCATTTCTCCATAGTGGATGGCATAAGAGCATTTTCTGAAGCGGCCAACCAGATGAAAGATGGCGATGAATGGGCGGCGTTGAAGAAGGCGAAACGGCTTCCTGTTTTACTTATTGTGGATGAGGTACATATAATATGATTCCTGTGATTTCGTTCGCGTGGATTTATTTTACGGGATAAAAAGTAGCCATGCGAAAAATCATCGTCGATCCTTTGCTCTGTTGCAGGGATAGGATGTATCCCGGGGAAGGACATAGGCTACTTTTTATCCCGGAAAATTTATAAGTTCCCGCGGGAATCAAAAAACATCAATCCACGCGGACGAAGTCGCGGGCATAATCTAGTATTTTATTATATTAGAATGGATTAGTTCGTATTTCGCGAAGGCATTCGGAAATTTTGACTTTCTCTTCGACAGCAGTCGTGGCCGAGCGGTTAAGGCGTCTGACTAGAAATCAGATTCCCTCTGGGAGCGTAGGTTCGAATCCTACCGACTGCGAAATCTTTTTAAAAACCACTTAATTTTTTTACTAAGAAAAAAAAGTATAAAAATATGATAGCAAATAATTTTTTTATTTGAATTTTAAGGAATAAATTTTAGTGACGACTATAATATTATATTCCGACTTCTATATTATAGAGCCTTTGCTCTGTTTTGGAAAATACTGGGAACTATCTCTATTTTAGAAAGTACCAAATTATGCATAAATCGGTTGAACAGATGGACCGCGAGAACATAGCATACAAACAGTCAGACAGTTGATACTCGCGACTTCGCCCCCGTGCATATATTTTTAAAACTCCGGGACTTACTTTCCGGGATAAAAAGTAGCCTATGTCTATCTCCAAGATACAACCTACTTCTATAAATCCTAAAATTATTTCGTCAAAATTGGTTAGGCTCATGAGCCGTGAAAAGATAGACAGACAGACAGATAGACAGGCAGAAACGATAATTGGTCGAAAGCGATTCCTTTAATCAATACGTATTATTCTATGATAGGTATTTAAAAAATATATCCAGTGAATATAAAAGGGTTCCTCCCACAACATAAAATTTTAAATATTGAAGAACTAAGACATTTGACGACGCAGACCTCCGTGACGCAGTGTTGAGCGCTGTTGTCTTAACGTGCGGAGGTCCCGGGTTCGATCCCCGGCAGGGTCAATTTGGAAATTTATAATTTCTGAAATATCTGTGGTCTGGCCTGGTGGGAGGCTTCAGCCGTGGCCAGTTACCACCCTACCGGCAAAGAAGTGCTGCGAAGCGATTTCGCGATGCCGTAGAAACCGAATAGGTGTATAGGTTTAATATAACTGGCGCAGTGTTGAGCGCTGAGGTCCCGGGTTCGATCCCCGGCAGGGTCAATTTATAATTTCTGAATTTTCCGTGGTCTGGCCTGGTGGGAGACTGCGGCCGTGGCTAGTTACCATCGTGCCGCCAAGAGATTTAGCGTTCCGGTACGATGCCGTGTAGAAATCGAATAGGGGTATGGGTTCAATATAACTGCCATGACCCTAACAGGTTAGCCCGCTAACATCTTAGACTGCATCATCACTTACCATCAGTTGAGATCGCAGTCAAGGGCTAACTTGTAGTGGATAACAAAGAAGTATGAAGATAAGCGTTATCGCCGAGTTTCTTGCTGGTTCTTGTCGGTAGGAATGGCATTCCGAACCAGTGGTAGATTCATTTAACGATTCAAAAGCACTTGTAAAAGTTTATTTGAATAAAAAACATTTTGATTTTGATTTTGATTACTATTTGATTTCCAGATGCTAGACACATTTCCTTGGGAGACTCTGCCCATATTGACCAATCAGCCAGTGTCGCGTATAGAGAATATTCACTTTTTATACAGCCTGTATAAGGAGCATCAGGACAGGGTTGTCGATGGATACTTTGCTGCCGAGTCTGATATCGGTCGATATGTAATCAATCCAGGTAAGATATACATTATAGTTTTTTGAAATGAATCTTTTCACCCACGATGGAACGGAGACGTGGATTAAGGGTTTGAGTCTCGCGGGAACTCTTGAATTTTCCGAGATAAAAAGCCTATGTCCTTCACCGGGATACAACCTATCCCTGTACAAAATTTCATCAAAATCGGTTGAACACATGAAAGCATAGCAGACGGAAAGATAGACACACTTTCGCATTTATAATATTAGTATGGATGTTTGCCCTGAGATGTTGTTTGTTTGTTCATTTGATTGTGCACTTTTTTGTTACCATTTTCGTGGCAAACTGCCCGACCGATTATAATGCGGTTTTTTGCATTGAAAATCTATAGTTTCTGATTAGATTAAAAAAAGTAAGAGAGTCTTTAACTAACTATTATTTAATTATTAATTTAACTATTATTAACTATTTATTTAAGTCTTTATTTTATCTGGATGGTGTTTATAGAAAAGAACCTGGAACGGATGGAGTTACGAATGAGCTCGTTCGTGAAGTATTGGTGCGAGTCTTGGAGCGGTCACATCGGCGAGCCACCGCCGCCCGAGGAGTTCCTGGATTATCTCTCCTCTTCCGATATATTCCTGTAAGTCTAACTGAGATTACTTCTAAGTTATTAGTAAACCAAAAGAATAGCTTTATTTCCATAATATGATAGCCTGTTTTAGTGGAAACAGGAATATAGTTGATAGAAGTGAGAACTAATCATCGCATGATAGTATTATGATATATTCTTGTACTTAAATTCTTATTTTGTTTTTTTTTTTTACTTTTGCCTACCGACTTCGTTCACATGGACTTCAGATTTACGATCCTATAGGTATCCTACATTTTCCAGAAATAAAGATTATCCAATATTCTTCCCCGCGCTTAAAAGCTTTTTAGTTACTTAGTTGAAATCGTTTGAGTTGGAACAGTCACACAGTTGCAAGAGGGCTGGGTTGGAGACGCCTTGACTTTGACTCTGTCCTTTTTCTTTTTATTTGATGACAAGACAAGCAAGGACCTCTATTGGTTGTTAGAGACGAAAGATTGTTCAAAATTCAAAGAATATCGTAAATTCAGCTAATCACAATAATTGAGATCGCAAAAACGATTGATGCGTGTTTTACATAATTAAGGCTATCAGTGATGTACGCACGGAATAATTGTTTTAGATATTGCGGCCACGGCGACGGGTGTCACTTCGCGAAGGGCGCGGCGAACGGCGCCGGAGTGGAGGGCGCCTCCGGGTCGCGCACCGCAGCCCTGCTGTCGGGCTGCGGCTCCGTGCGCCTCGGCCGCGCGCCCGGCAGGACGCCGCCCTCGGGGGCGCACCACCACTTGCACATCGCCTCTTGGTACGTATATAGACATTGCGGCCACGGCCACGGGTGTCACTTCGCGAACGGCGCCGGAGTGGAGGGCGCAAGACACACCTACTGATTCCTGGGATCAGATTATTATCTATTTAGTTGTTCAAAAATTAGACATGGACACTCACAGGGATTGGGAAGAGCATTCTTTCAAGGAAGATTCAAATAGTTCACCTACTTGGGCGGAGTTAAGAACATTCCTCGAGACTAAATTCCGTTCACTGGAGATGGTAAATCCTACAGCAATTAAGGAGAAGACTAGTCTTAAAGCAAAGTCATTCTATGCGACAACTTCAGACGACAAGGAAGGTACTGCACCAACGAAAACGTGTATGATGTGTAAAGCTGATCACAATTTATGCCATTGTAAAGAATTTTCTAAATTAAAACCAGTAGAACGAAGTGAGTTTATTAAGAAGAATAGGTTATGCTTTAACTGTATGATGGGGGGTCACTCGGTTATGAGGTGTAGAGTCCCGATATCCTGCAGGATCTGCCGTCGCCGTCACCACACGCTGTTGCATGCTAACGAAGCCACTGCAGAAAATGTAGGATTACACCACAGTCAAATAGAAGAAAGGGAAGAAGAAGGAGACCCTAAATCAGAAAAATTGGACGAATCGGATGTCGCACTATCAACTCATTTTGCTTCTGGGAAGTCAACAGCATTACTGGCTACAGCTTTAGTTATAGTAAGAGACGATGAGGGTCATAGTACAATAGTGATAAACAGATGGTTAGGCACTACCGAAAAATCACTGAAGGAGGTTTCTATACATGGTTATTGTGATGCTTCAATGAAAGCATATGGAGCCGTGGCTTACCTGCGAGTGATGACGGAGAACGGAGAGTATAATGCATACATTATTGCAGCCAAGACGAAGGTTGCTCCCATCAAATCAGTGTCCCTTCCTCGGCTTGAATTGTGCGGAGCCGTTCTCCTCTCAAGGTTACGGAAACAGATTAGTGAAGCGATGCGTATTCCTATGAGCCAAATATTTTGCTGGACCGATTCCATGATCGTCTTATCATGGCTCAAAGTAGATCCTAATAGATGGCAAACCTTTGTTAGAAATAGGGTGATTGCAATACTCGACAATGTAGGAAACAAATGGTATCATATATCATCCCAGAACAATCCAGCTGATATTGCTTCTCGAGGAATGCTGGCTCCTGAGCTAATGAACTGCACCCTTTGGTGGCATGGACCTGAACACTTAAAACAGAAGAATTTAGTTGTGGAAAAGTTAAAAAATGATGAAATACAACTTGAAAGGGTAAAAACGGTGAACACTTACCTTAGTATAAGGGATGATGCTATGTCAATTTATAAAAAACTAGAAATGTTCCAAGATTTATCAGAATTGCTAAGAACTGTTACATACGCTAAAAGATTCTTAAATTATTTTAAAACTCAGAAAGATGTACAATCCGTTTTCACATCGGATGAAATAGAAGAAGCATTATATACATGCATCAAAATTGCACAAGAAGAAAATTTTAAAGAAGAAATTCAAGATTTGAAGGAAAAGGATAAAGTCAAAACTAGAAGTCCACTTAGAACACTAAACCCATATTTAGACTCAAAGGATATAATCAGGGTGGGCGGTCGAATAAAAAACTCTGAATTAGATTACAATAGGAAGCACCCTATAATACTGGATAATAAAGGCCCACTTACTTCATTAATTATTGCGGATGCACACAAAAAAACGTTGCACGGTGGGGTTGACCTCATGTTGAATTACCTAAGATCTAAATATTGGATTTTTAAAGCAAAAAAATCCTTGAAAGCATACATTCGTAGATGTCTTGTTTGTGCGAGGATAAATGCAAGAGCTCGTTCACAATTAATGGGCGAGTTACCAAAAGTTCTCCAGCACGACCGTTTCTGCATAGTGGTGTAGACTTCGCTGGCCCTTACGACGTTTTAATGTCCAGAGGAAGAGGAGCCAAGACTAATAAGGCGTACATCTCAATCTTTGTATGTATGTCTACCAAGGCTGTTCATCTTGAGCTTGTGGCAGACTTAACAGCTGAAGCATTTATTGGGGCATTCAGAAGATTTGTGTCCAGACGCGGAAGGTGTAGTGATTTGTGGAGTGACCAAGGCCGAAATTTTGTGAGAGCCAATAAGGAGCTAACTGATGCCTTTAGCCAAGCTAAATTTGAACTTAGTGAGGAGATACCGGAATTGCTAGCATCAGACGGTACCCAGTGGCACTTTATTCCTGTATATAGCCCAAATATGGGCGGGGTCTGGGAGGCAGGTGTCAAGTCCATGAAACACCACTTAAAAAGGATACTAAATACCCATCTAACTTTTGAAGAGATGACTACTTTACTGTGTCAGGTGGAAGCTTGTTTAAACTCTCGACCTTTATGCCCTATGGACAATACTGACCTGAATAGTTTGAATGTACTTACGCCTGGACATTTCCTTATAGGAGAAGCACCCCTCACTATTCCCTCGCCAAGCCTAAAGGACATTTCTATGAGCAGCTTATCTCGTTGGCAATTCACGCAAAAATTACTTTCAAACTTCTGGGAACGATGGCAACAAGAATATCTTACCAAATTGCAGCAAAGACATAAATGGATGACAAAAAGGGAGGAGTTTGAAATAGGCCAAGTAGTACTCATCAAAACGGAGGGAATACCCCCCCGAAAGTGGCATTTAGGACGTATAGTCGATAAGCATCCTGGTCCTGATGGACTAACTAGAGTTTATAGCGTAAAAAGTGGCAATAATATTGTAAAACGTTATATTTCTAAGTTGTGTTTTATACCTGTTGATGCCAATGATACCTAAGTGATGAATTAATTATTAATAATTTTGAGTTCATGTAAAATTTTATAATTTACAGCCGGGTTGATTAATATTTATTTATATATTTGTTGATTTATATTTAGATACTGAGAAAGCACTTTATTGTCAGCGATAAATTGTTATTCTATGGTTTATACAGCATGCTATTACCATAATCTTAAAATATGATTCAATGTATTTTATAAACTTAATTGTTTAAAAGGTCTCATAGAGACCTTTGGCGGGCGGTATGTTTGATTCAAAATTGTCCTAATTCCTCTTAAAGTTAATTTTGTATTACGTTTACGCATGCATTATTAGTACCCAATAAACAATCAGAGCGAGTGCACGCGTTTCATTGCTATAAAACCCGAAGTGAACTGTATACAAACTAAAGTGAACCTTATTACATTAACAGACACTTTTAATATATTTGTACTCTCATTTGGAACTTGCACGAGTTAATGGTTAAACGTGTAGCGGTTCCACGAAATGTAAATAAATTAAAGTTGGCTAAACTTAAAAATAATATTAATTTGATCCGGCCACGATTGCTATCGTTAAGCTCTAAATCTCAAAAGTATTCAATAATCGGTGAGTCTGCCGGCAGGGGACTGAATTACCATCGTTCAAACACGCGTATTTATACTAACTATTTTCAATATGCCGTCAGTATCCGCAGATTAAATCGAATGACATGAAACGAGTCAAATTGACAGATATTATACTTCCTGTTTCATGAGACATAATAACAAACAGTAGTAATACTAACACTCAGATACTGTCAAAACGTCACTTTAGAAATCAGTTAAACTTGTTCTACGGAAAATCTTGCCCCTAGTATAATAATTGTCCATTTTCAGTCCAATCGTCATTGGCATGCTCTGGGAGGTGACAGACTTGGAAGTGGATAAGGTAGTGAGCACACTGCTGTCTCTCTATGTGCCATCCAACGCACCCGTGGACTGGAAGAGTGTAGGGAAGGCGAAATGGAGTCAGGGAATAATTGGTAAGTAGTTTTTTAAGGATTACAGGCATTGATTTATTTTTGTGTGGTCATGTAATACTTTTAAGTTAACTCAATTTAAGAACAAAAGGAACTAAATTAACCAACGTATATTCCGACTAAAGTAGTATAGTTAAAGATCTCAAGAGAGAAAAACATATTATTATGTTACTTTTTAACCGACTTCCAAAAAAGGAGGACGTTCTCAATTCGGCGCGTATTAAAAAAAAAATGTATGTCGGTGCATATCTCTGTGGTTTCTGAATCGATTTGATTTTATTTTCTATCAGTCGTTAGAAAAAGCTCTCGAGGTGGTCCCATAAAAAATTCTGACTCCAAATCCTCAACCCTGATACTAAAAAGTTCAAAATGAAAATTCTTTCCAAAAAACCGACTTCCACTGTAAAGTAAAAAATAATTTTGATTTCTGCACACTATGTTGAAGTCGGGCGGGTATAACAAGGATAAGCAAAGTTGACGCATCAGACTCGCCCGACTTCAACATAGTGTGTAGAAATCAAAATAATTTTTTACTTTTCAGTGGCTTTGGAAGTCGGTTTTTTGGAAAGAATTTTTATCATCCCGGAAAATTTAAAACCTTAATCCACGTGGACTACGAAGCCGTAGGTAAAGACTGGAGTGCTTAATCGCAATATCTATCAAGTACCAACTACTTGAAGCAAATACTTACCTATCGCTAAAATATCCCACTTCGACTAACAAATTAGAGCGAGAGGTCGGACAGTGGTGTCCGATCTCTCGTTTTCGCTCGGCAGTTGAAGTGGGATGCGTTCTCCATCTACTTTATATAAATTTCTTTCGTCGGAAGTAGTCTCAGGCATAATTTCCCCTCCCTGCGTCGTATTCCTCATTGCTGAGGGTCGTGACCCTTTCCATTAATCACATAATGGCAGGGGTGGGTTCACAGGTCCTTTCGCATTGTAATAAAATTTAGTTTTGTACAATTTCAGACACGAATGTGGAGCAAAAGTCCCAGTTCAGCGCGGAGCGTGACCTGTTGATGGCTGTGAGCCGCGCGCGCGCCGCTACCAGCTTCACGATGATCGCCAGCAGCCTGGTCGCGCGCGGCCTCCCCGTCAGGATACGTGACAAGTGAGCTCACTACCCTTCGCACTTTCACAGCTTTAGTGTGACCATCGGGAATGCGACCATTTCAGACATGAATGTGGAGCAAAAGTGCCAGTTCAGCCCGGAGCGTGACCTGTGGGACGGCCGTGGGACGCGATGTGGATGTATAATCAGTTCAAAAGTTTCCTACTCGCTCCTAGCAATATATAAAAAACCGGTTTCCAGAACAGTTTTTAAATAATATTAGTGAATTTATTTTGACGTCAATTTGTTCCTAAAAAAAATGTTAATCTGTTTTTAATTTAAGATCTTTGTGACATAATTTTTTTTAAATCAAATTAATGACTACAGTTTAGTGAGTATTGAGTTTTAAATGACTATTTAATAGTATCATTTGCAATAAAATATTATAATGTTTCTATTTTCAGGTAAACTGTAATTAAGATACTGCGACGTCCAAAAAGTGTAAATAGAACATGTTAAAATATAATTTAGTGTTACCAGTTTATTTAAATGAAATTACATAGCAATAAACTGCAAAAATATGTCTATATTGTTTTCTTTACATAACATACCATTTTCTACATCGTTGACTAACTATTACTGTAGAAGCTGTGTATGATTTATTAGTTAATAACTAGATGATGCCCGCGACTTCGTCCGCGTGGATTAAGATTTTTTCAATTTCCGCGGGAACTATAATTTTCCGGGATAAAAAGTAGCCTATGTCCTTCCCCGGGGTACATCCTATCCAACGATCACCAAACCATCGGGGTACCAAATTTCATCATAATCGGTTGAATAGATGGGCCGTGAAAGCGTAGCAGACAGACAGACATAAACACTTTCGCATTCATAATATTAGTATGGATTTACTTACTCTAGAGTACACAGTGCATATTTCCTCAAAATTTCTATTTTCTACGTGTTTAGGTCCACTGCAGATAATAACATATACGTTTACTTTGAATATAATTTTCGGGCATAGATAATGAAGAGCTAAATCTGGATCTGGCTTGGTTTTGGATGTACATCAACAAAAATAGCTTGAACAGTGTAATATGTGAGTATGGAGAAGTGAGTAAGAAGTCTGTGCCTATGGTTGCCTGTCCATTAGAGCGGAGAGGTGCCAAACAGGTCAATCAGAGGCTCAATTGTCTAAGCAAATCGTAATAATTTGACAGCCTTAAACGTATTACTCGACCTGTTTCAGGAGTTCATACTTTTTTTTTATCCACTACAAGTTGGCCCTTGTCTGCGATCTCACCTGATGGTAAGTGATGATGCAGGCTACGATGGTAGCGGGCTAAGCTGTTAGGGGCATGGCAGTTATATTAAACCCATACCCCTGTTCGGTTTCTACACGGCATCGTAACGGAGCGCTAAATCGCTTGGCGGCACGTCTTTGCCGGTAGGGTGGTAACTAGCCACGGCCGAAGCCTACCACCAGGCCAGACCAGGGAAAATTCAGAATTTATAAATTCCCAAATTGAACCTGCCGGGGATCGAACCCGGGACCTCCGCACGTTAAGGCAACAGCGCTACACACTGCGCCACGGAGGTCGTCGAAATCGTCGTCGTCGAGGGATACCTTCTTTTTAACGTGCAGGCATCTATGTACCTACTCCTTAAAGGTCGGATTTAAATCCGTTTGACAAACGATTACGATTTCCTTACATAATCAGGGGACAGATTCCATATGTGTGACTTGAAAAATTATCGCGTCATCGATCAACAATCCGATTGGTCCGCAATCCGCTCCGCTTCAATGGACAGGCACATAGCCGTCTCATCTCCTGTAGGATAGAGACGGCTATGACAGGCACCATTAGTCCATACTCTTACTCGCTCGCTCTCTTGCTCTCGTTCTCGCTCGTACGCTATTTAAGAGCGCGCCATGATGGTTTGGTGTTGCGTCGGCGGTCGCGGGGAGGGAGGCGCGCGGCGGCGGCGACGCGTGGCGGGCGGCGTGCGCTCCTTGATCTCTGCTTGACGCTGGATGCTCTGAAAGTCATAAAGGGATTGAAAATTTTTGTATGGAGGATATGGGCCCGCGTAGACGAGGGACTATTGCCGCAGAGGATAAAAGTTTGCCGTCTGTTAATACGGGTGTTCGCAGTACACAGTGTTATTAGTACACCGTGTATGTTATGCTATACACTATACAGTTTCAAGTGATCTACTTTGACGGACAATAAAAGTACTGTATTTCGTCTGCATAGGCTCTTAGTGTTGATGTAACACAATTTTTTTTCAAGTCGCGTTGTATTACCGCACAATAGGTAATAGTACTAAGTATTACAATGAAACTTGTATTTGGATTAGAGACATAATATGTATACGAACAAAAAAATTCATTTTGCGATCTTTAGGTACGTCCAATAAAACACATAGGCTTCGTAGCGAAAAAAATCTATGTCTATGATAAAACGTGACGCAACTTTGTCAAAAATACAAATTCGAGGATCGTCCTCTCCTATTCGCGTATCGAGTGAACAGAATATTGATAGAAATTTGGGTTAGTTTTTAGCTTCTTCGCACATACATAAACTTACCTCATCCAATTTAATGAGGTCAACCATTTCGATGATCTTCTTTTCCAAGGCTTTGATGTACAGGCGCGCGTTTGTCGCATTAATGTCGATTGACTTGCCCAATAATTTCAATAAGGGCAATGACTCGCACTCTGACGACCTGGAATTAAAGTTATAGAAGATAGGGTATAGAAGTTTATCCACTAATATAGTCGACTACCTAGCTGATGAGATGGTTGATCCACTTGGATTTAAGTTTTAAAGAAATGCCTTGGGAACTTATTGATTTTCCAGGATTTGTGTTCGAGTAGAAGCTGAACAAAATTCCGTTAAGATCAATGCAGCGGCTGAGCCATGAATACTTTTTTATTATAATAGCAAGCAAACAAATAAGCGAATAACCTGGACGTTATGTTATTACCCATGAACATTTGTAGTACCAGAGGAATAGCCAATACGTTGCTATCCGCCTTGAATTTATTTACGAATTTATAAGTATAGTGACGTAATAATAATGCGATAGTATTTCAAGATATTTCCATACCTTCAAGAATATATCCTGTATTCTGAGGTATGGATTACAGGTAAACGGAACGCTGTACGAAATGAAAAGTATGAGTCTGCCAATGGACAATATTTTCCTACAACTTGGAAAGCAATAGGTGTCTGACGAACCAATAATGCCGTGACAAACCCGCTCTCATATCCATATCCCTTTGTACCACTAAAACGATGAAATATAGGGCATCAGGTATGATCACATATTGGTTAGGATCACTGTGATCAGTTTATCAGTCGATGATAAAAATATAAAATACTAACTGCGCTAAAGTCTGCACTTCTTGCAAAAGTCGGGTCAGAACTTGGTTGGTCTTGTCGTAGGCTTCTCGAAGATTATCATTTGATGTACAACGTTCTTCCAGCGTGACTTTAAGGGTTTCAATGCTGTCTTGCTGTTTGTATAACTTTGCTTGATGTTTCGCGTGCTCATCCTCTGAAAATACGCGCTGGATATGAATCATTGCTAGTATATATTATCCTACTCGTAAGTGATTTATGTCTTTTGAGCTTTTAGTGGACTTATTAGTAGTAGGTAAAGCAGCAGCCAGAACTTAGAAACTTGCAAAGAAGGAGCGAAACGAGTCACGGACATTCCGAAACGAATAGATGAAACAGAATAATGTGATACTTTATTAAAGCGAGTGTTGGCGTAACATAAAACGAAGAACACATCCACTGTCCACATAACGTCTTGATTCAAATTAGCATAGCCAAATGCAGATTTGGTCGTGAAAATGAGTTTACTTACACTCTGGCACTTCTAGACTGGACTAAAAATTCGTTAGAGAAGCCGTAGCTCTCTCTATCTGGATATCAGTATTCCCTGTGCCGCTTTAGCTTTGGAGCCCTCTGTAGAACGCACTTTGACTTAGCTCGGACATTTAAAACGAGATAAATGTATAGGACGTATAAATCTTTCCCATTTTAAAGTCTTTTCTCTGAACAAAGTCAAAGTAAGCCCTAGCTATCTTAGCCTGTGCTGTGCAGAGGTGCTGTGAAAACAGATGGGGATATGATTCTGTGAAACTACTAAGCTTATGTTTCAATTTCTTGTTAAGTGAACAGTTGTTCTTTTAAGAGAAATAAATATCTTTAAACCGATCTTACGGATGTTAGCCTGCAGCATCTTTACGTTGTCGCTCAAGTTCTTGAGTTCCGTGTTGACCTCGTTGATGTAGTTGAAGAGTGCGTAGTTCTCCTCTTCGCGTCGCGTGAATTCCTGGATCAACTTGTCCACGTCGTCTTCTCCTGTATACTCCTGCATAATGAAGATGGGTTTTCTGTCATATACCTATTAAGTAATGTAGGTATACTTAATGTGACGTAAGAAGGTTTCTGTATGACAGCAGAAGCGATATGCGATATAATAGGTACTATATTATCTTCCCTTATCCTTGCGGAGTACCTATAGTTCCACCCTATACTACTAGTACTAGTATCTACCTACTGCCTTGTCAAGAATAACTTGGCAAACCAACGCGCGGTATGACATCCCCCCTTGCCTCTGTTTGATCTATTTAGTAGCATGACGTGTCGTGCTACTAGGATCAATTTGTTCAAACTTGCATGCCTGTGAGCTCTACCACAGAATAGGTAATACAGCTGTAGCTCTACGTATAATGTTCTCGAAGGTGTGTGAGGTCTGTCAATCCGCATTTGGTCAGTGTGGTAGACTAACGCGCCTCCTACTTTCGAAGTTTTGTGTGATGTGAGCAATTAAATATCACTTGATTAAACGGTGAAGGGAACGGGAAAGGAAAAGAAAAATTAATGGTTAAGAATTGTATGGCTTAACCCTTACCATTGAAAGAGGAAACCTGTCAGTAGTCAGGTAGAGATGGTTGAGGTAGATATACCTACCCTGATGGCATCCAGTATATTGATGTAGTTGTTGTAAGCGCGAATGTCCTGCTCCTGCTGCTCCAGTTTTTTGGCCTCAGCCTTGGCGTCAGCCGTGGTGAGGCGCACCGTGCCTTTGGTGCGGAGGAACTCTTCCAGCTTCATGCTGTGGTCCAGCTGCCGTTGGAGTTCACGTACTTCCTGTAATTTTTTTGCACAATCTCTGGATTAAATTAAAATGAACGTTCTTTGTATTGCCCTTCCTTTAACAATACTTATTCCCTTCCGTATTTGATTGACCTTTCAATTCAAATTTTTGTACAAGAGAATTTGTATCATTACCTTTAACGGAGCGTAGATATATTAATGTGAAGTGATCGTGGAATGTGAAACTCTCTGCAAGAGACCTTTCATGTCTAGCAGTGGATGTGTGGTTAAGAGACAAAGACGATGAAATAGTAATTATAAGGTTCAATTGGTTACTAATGGTATTTACACGAGTCAACACATTTTATTATATGTTGCGTTGCTTGCGCAAATTAGTCTTAAGAGCGGGCAGACTGCGCCAAGACTAGACGATACCTACCTGCTACGTATCCTGATAGCCTTTTCTCAGATTATAATAATTATAAAAACGATTAATGTAGGTATCACAAGTAAATTTTTCGTGACGCATGTGTTGTGCGTCTTTTCAATGCCTCAATGTTCTAACTTTTAAGCTAGGGCTGCGACAGATGTAGGAATTATTGAGGATCGTCATTTATGACTAGGAATTACCATGAAACATACATATTATTAAGTTAGCTTGGCAGAATATGACGTAGATAATAGCTATAATTTAACACCTATGTAATTATATGTTGCATGTACCATATTCTTGTAAAATAAATATGATTATGATTATGATTATGATAATGATTAGACTCGGCTGACCTTGCTACAACCAAGATATTATGAAAATAAATCTATAAGGCAAAATAGTTTCCTATTTCATCTATAGAGCAAGTTAGTTTTATATCAAAATAGTTTCCTTACTTACCAGACAATGTTTCCTGTAGTCCATAGAAGCTTTCTCCTTCAACGCATCGAGCTTGGCACACCACTCCTCACGCTGATCGTACGTGGTGATGGCTTGCTCTACCAGCTCCAGGATTTGACTCTTACCTTCCATCAAACGCTTGATTTGACCCTTCCACATCGTATTGAAGAATTGACTGAAATAGCAATACGAATAATATAGTAAAGTTACCCGCTGCAGTGTATCTACCAAGTACGTATCTACTTAATTATGGTGTGTACTTATCTAGGTGGAATAGTAAAACTGGGGGTCATGAACTTCATAAAGTAAATGTGATCGACCTCAAATGAGCTTGAAGACTGAAAGCACGTAGCATGTTAAAAATGAAAACAAAGTTTTTTGTTTATTACTTTAGTAGCTACACGGAATACATATATATCGGGCACGATTATCGCATTAGTTGGGGCTTAAAATTCTAGGTGGGCATACCTACATAAATTGCACAGATAATCATAATCCACTAAAAGCATAATAACTAGTACTAAAAGTTAAAATTGGCTTCTTATAGAATATAGGTAACTATTCAAAAACATTTATGGTTGTTTTCTAGGTTCCCCTACCTATCGGTAGCTCAGTCAATAACCTATTCTGGAGTCCATGGAGAGGGGCAGAATTACTGACTTCAGGGGATGGGTCCTGAATACCTACTAAAAGTCCCGACTCGGGGCGGGCCGAGCTTAGGATCCCCGCCGAAAATTCTTAAAGGAAGAAGTAATTGACATAGCCCATAGAATTAGTAAGCTGAATAGTGAACAGGCCACGTCAGTTGCCTATAGCCATTGGGGCCGAGTACCTACCGGACGACCTCCAGTCCCGTGGACCGACCTCAAACAGGTGGCGGGAAATGGGTGGATTAGGCAGGTGGAGGACCGTGTGTCGTGGCACACTCTCCAAAAGGCATATGTCCAGCAATGGATAAATATGATGGATGGACATGCATCTTCTGGGCAAGTCAGCAGTCCGCTCCAACCTAGACCGCATCAATCCTTTGCCATGATTATAGTCAAGCGAAAGCTATCTCACATACCAAAACGTGTGAGTTGTGTGTGCGACTTGTGTTGTGACCAATGCATTTCCACTAAGGAAGCTGTGGGTATGTGGTTATCAATTAATAATGATTGAATTATACTTAGTCCTCACCGGTCACGCAAGAGGCGGTCGATCTCCAGTCTCATAGCATAGTTGTCGCTGTTTACCGCGTTGAACTTTTTCATTGCCGTGTTGAGGCGGTTCTCCAACTGGCTGGTGATGGTTTGATTTGTCAAAGTGCCGGCATAGTCCTGCAAAAAATAAATCATGTCTAGAACTGAAATGGTAACTAGTAGATATTATTTACCCACGCAAGTTTTCTATCTTCGGTAGGTAAATCTAATTAGGTAAATACTTTCCGGCACCGTTTTCCTGATATCGTTGCCACACCTGTCGAGGGTTCATTAACTAACTATTATTTTAATAATGAATGGAAGTAGGTATAATTTTACTACTAGTCCTTAAGCTAATTATTTGTCGTCTAATTGACTTGGCCATGGGCTTGGCACGCAAAGCCACGGAATAGTTAGGTAACAAAATGACAATGGGCGGGCGGTCTAGTTGTCAAAGTTACCTTTTCAAACCCAACTCCTTTAGCTTTGAGACCCTTGATCTCTTTCTGCACTTGCTTTAAGAGGAAGTTCAGTTCGTTGATCGTCGCACGATGCTCCTTCACATCAGTGGAACAGGTCTCGTGTTCTTTTAGCAGAGTTATCAATTTTTGACGAGTTCTTGCATTCTCAAGGAGATTCGACGTACTCTTTTGTCGTGATCGTGTGTTCGACTGGCAACATTTATTTATTATTTATAGAATGGCAATACTGATTTCATGTTGGTATTGCACTATTAATGAATTCAGAGTTGGTAGAGGGTAGGCGAAAAAGACATTGTGTATAAATACGGGCGTCATTCTGTAAACAGGAAGTTGAGTATCGCTCGCCATCAGAGGTGCACGCCTGTGCTGTGTACATTCTTATATATCATAATATATACAGTGTTATACTTTTGTGTATAGAGTGAGTTGAGACGTGGTGTTGGAAAGTAAAGTGTGTGCGAGATGATAGCTGAAATGCCAGTAAGTCCTTTGTTGTATCGTTCCAATTTATTATTTATTTATTATTTAATCTCTGATGCATTTTAAGAGTAATCTTTAACACATGTGTTAGTGTGCTATTTCAGGATTTCTATAAGGTACATTGTGGGTAGCGAAGTTGTTCGCTACTACCCAAAAATATGCCCGTTCTATGCCCACGTGAAGTTTTATGAACTTCCAAATAAAGATCCGTAGTTAGTCAATCGGTCTTAGGTTGTATCTAGTCATGGAATATATAGACCTTAACGGCAATTCGTGACAACTTCAGAAGTGAAAATGAACCCAAGAAAACAATATTTTTTTAACACGAGAAAAATATTGTTCACTAAGTAGTTATATTGTGACACAATTCTCTGTGTCGTACCTTCAAAACTTTTAAACAAAGAGTATTCCGTTTACTAAGTTCAAAAGAGATTGACTACTTTAATCAAAGTTAGCATGTACTTGAGATCCATTCTTGCTATGCTATAAAGATAACGTGCAGCAAAGAACTTTTGGATATTGCTAAATCTGTTTTGACACCTATTGTGTGGGTACATTGAATAACATTAGTTCTGGGTGAACTCTTAGATTTGCTATTTTGGCTATAATATTATGTTGTATTCCATTTGAGTAGAGGTTAAATCGAGTGTTTGGTAATGATCTCGTGCGATAATAATTGACATTGTATCAAGGCAATTAATATTTGAATTACATTTATATTTCGTATTTAGTTACCCACAAATTGGAAAAGAGTTTGCTGTAAACTTTAATATTACGTCATCACGACGTTAAGACTGTGAAGTCTCATCTGAATGAATTGCCAACTCAAACCAGCTTGGCGACTGGCTTCCATCGAGGAGGATGATCCCCGAATTACGATTTTGTAAGCAGTTTACTTTAGTGTCGAAGTAATTCTGATTCTAAGGTATTTAGTTTAGATAAAACACATCGATAGAAATTTCAGTGAATTGAGTTTTGAATATAGTGTCCATAGTATTTATTTATGATAGATGATGTAAAAATGTCATGTCCTGGACATGAGTTCAAGAAATTTTGTCTTATTTAGCTATAATCAACAAATAAAGCGTCAAGCGAGAATTTCGCCAGTATGAGAGTTGACATACTGGAATAAATTTCACTAGCACCGGCCGTCTGAGCAGCCATTTTAGATGATTAAATGCGATACCATACAGCTTGGTTATTACTACTGGTTAACCTGAGGTACTCCTAGAGATATGAAATAGGTAAATAATTATCAGTTCTAATTAACTCAAGTATTTGTGAATTATTCTCTGGACCATTACTTTGGATGAACATTACCTAAAGTTTTATTTAGTGTAAATGTAGTTAAATGATTATTGAATTTAAAAGCAGCCTCGTGCCTTCAGACTAGTGTCCTGAATGAGATTGTAGTTTTTTTTTACGCACTGTTTAAGTTTCGAATTTTGATTTTACAAGGTTTTTAATTTTTAATTTAGTTTTTAATTTGAAATTTCTATTAACCAGGCATAGAGTAGCATACTGGTTATTCACGAAGAGAATTCATGGAGTGAATAATAGTAATAAAAAAAAAAAAGAGAAGTGAATATGTCAAATTAGATATTCTCATGTCAATACTAGGATGCAAAGCAATTTATCGAACTCTGATTAGTTTCATGTGTGATTTATAAGAAATACGATAAAAGTATGATTTAGTTTTAAATTATCGATATAAAAGTATACTTGCTGGTATACTTATTTTATGTGATCTAGATAGTTTAGTCTGGTAGTACTAGACTCGATCAAAACAGGTGTCTTAGGAATTTGTAGTGTTTAAAAAGTAATTTTTTTTGAGTGGCAGGGCAACTATTTATATTAGTGCCGCGAGTGAACTTAAATTACATTAGTGAAGTACATTGGCCAGACATGTAATTTATGATAAGTTTATATAAGCACTTGCTTAAAATCATTTGCCCTTTTATTAGTGATTTGTTCGATGGTAGTTGTACCTATGCTGAAAGAATAATAGTGGTTTTACTGACCAAGTCCATTTGCAACTCTTAATATGTGCTATTATCACAGCATATGTATTTTAGTACTGTATTGTATATCAGCTATTGATATCATTATCATTTGTAGTTTTAAAAAAAAAAGGGGAACCTCTTTCTATCGCATTACAGGTTGATTGACATCAGGGGTTCCGCTTTCATGTACGGAAGCCTTAGTGTCTCTTGACAGATTTATCAGTGATTGAGGTTAATAATGAAGGATTTTGGAAGAATACAAGATAGAGACGTTAGAATATCTTAGATTTCAAGTTGAAATTGACGATTTTGCGTAGCTGGTATTGTGGGAGTAAGAATAAAGATATTGAATGATGGTCAGAGAGCTCGTATACGTTTGGAGTAGTCATGAGTGTGTCTACTCACTATTATAGAGTGGCCAAGTGTGTCGATATTTTAAGGTGGCCATGTGAGTCACCATTTTAGAATGACTATGTATGTCATTTGGGCCATGTGAGTCCATAGAATGTAACCAAGTGTGTTACTAGAGTGGAACAAGTGTTTCCATAAGTTGTGACCTAGGTGGCCATGTGAGTCACCATTTTAGAATGACTATGTATGTCATTTGGGTCATGTGAGTCCATAGAATGTAACCAAGTGTGTTACGAGAGTGGAACAAGTGTTTCCATAAGTTGTGACCTAATGAGCCGGTAGGTTGTGAACAAGTATGTTACTGTTTTTGACAGTATGTTATCTAACTGTTCGTGAAAGATCTAATGTATTTTATTTACTTAATTTTACGTACATATCAAACTAAAGGGATGTACATAATGAAAGCAAGTTTTCTAGTCCAGAATTATTAGCTGCTTTAGTAGATTACTGTACAAGTAACTCGTTCTATCTAGAACTACCATGGCATTTTATTCATTTTTCATAGTTCCTGTGTGCCTTTAAATGTTTTTGATCAGGGAAAGTTCTACATTTTTAAATTTTGAATGATTTTAGATAGATTTCGGTTATTTTAAACGACTAAGATCAATTTTTACAAGTAGTATAACTGTACCTAATGGTACAGCCGCAAAAATTGATTGTATTTGTATGGACTTTAAAATGGATTAATTAGTGATCCCGGTGTAAGGCGACCGATCCTCGACGTGTTTCGGATGTATATAATCTGAATGCGCCGAAATACGAATGAATTATAGTTATTTCAAAAAAAAAACTATGATGATCAAACGAACTTGCAAATTGAAATTAGATCGATATTATATGAGTACGCTTCATTTGAAGATATACAACAACATAGTTATTATATGTACACTATTTATAATAACGTACCAGATCGATGTCGATGTGGTTTAGGAAATGATGCATTTAATAGCCTTATTGTCATTGGTTCAACTTATCAGTTGGTCACTCACCCATTCGTTAAATTTGAAAGATTTGTGTTTCTCAAATATATGACTCACTTGTAGACTATGCTTAGTAGTTTAAAAAGTTAACAAGCAAGGAATGCAAAAAGTAAATTGAAACAAAGGTTCCAAGTTTGTTGTTGTTAATAGATCTTTCACTCTTTTGTTTACACTATTTTATGGCTTTCAACATAATGCGGTCCGATGTTCGGAATGCGTTAAGAATTAAATACGGAAGGATATATACTTCAGCTTGTAACGGTGAAGGTTGTAGTAATTTTGAAATTCTAGATATCGCAAAAATAATAATTCCAAAAATAGTTCAAACGTGTTTCGTCAATACTAATTAGCATTCCAGTGATTCAGTTTGACCAAGTTAGTTCATTAAATGTTAAATTGAATTTAATAAAAAGATTAAAATTTTTGGAACATTTACTAATCACAAAGAAAGATAAATAAATAAATATAAGGGCTGAACATTTGAGGCTCGAAGTTAAGTAGCTTGCTAGAAACTACAGTCACGACACGAGAAGCCCGTTCAATAAAGTAATAAAATTGTAAAAATGCGCCATTCTCGAAGTCACATTGGGTTTTCTTTCTATATATTTATCTGAGTGATTTGAAATAATGAACTGGATTATAAAATTTAACAGACTATTATTTGAATTGAAAATGAAATCGCGCAATTAATTATCTTTTGCCGTCCAAAATCTCGAGAGTATAATATGATGTAAAAATTATATTTTCTAGAGAGTGACTAGTGCGTGCTTGCTTACTCTAATTTTATCTCCATATTGTTTTTCTCAAATTTATTGAATAATGTCGTGTGATGCACGGGCGTTGTGGATCCGCAAGCTCGTGACGAAGGTATACCCTCACCTACCGGCTCCGGCCTACAACCGTCAGTTAATTTGTAAATACTTACTTTAATTATTAAAAGACGCAGAAAAGTAAAGCAAAAAGTATTGAAAAGCAGAATGAATAAAACACTCAGTATAATATATACTATATTATGTTACTGACGTAATATATTATAACTTGGTGTAACGTTTTTATTTATAATTGGTTTGATTTTTGTTCATATGTTGAGGTAATGATTCTGAAAAAAAAAGACAAAAGAGGTTTTGAGTATTAAATTCAAATTTCTGAATTTGGGGTTTTCATCTAGTTTTTTTTATTATTTAGTTTTGTATCAAGCTTTGGATTTACAGCAAAATTTGAATTTTGTATTTTAATTTGAAATTGCTATTGAGTAAAGTTAATTTAAAATAATTATATGATAGCGATTTAGTATTGTACAATAATTGCAAGCCGATTCTACTTCAATTCATACAAAAGTTTTGCATTTCAAAGAAGCCTTTGATGAAGTTAGATTTAGTTTTGGACTAAGGTTTAGTTTTGGACTTTTTGTTTGGTTTTCAATGATGATTGTAGTCAAAGTTCAGGTATTTGACCCAGTTCAAAGCATTGGGTAAGATTCTAAGTATTTCACAAGTTAAAGATTGTCTTGGAAAACATAACCTGAACTGATTCGGTTGAATTTTGTGGTGCTGTCTCTTTTTGATGGGTTTATTCAGAGGTTAACACGGAAAGGAAAGGTTAGGAAAAGAAGGGAATAAACTAAAACAACTTGTGTTTTGAGGCGTGTTTAATAGAATTGAACTCTATTTGTTAAAATTTTTGAATAAGCTACGAAAAATTTCATTTCATTTATTAAAAACGTTGACTGTTACATAGTTAAAGATTTTAAAATAGTAATAATTTAACATAGTGGGAACAGTCTACCGCCAACAGGTATACGATGTCAGGAATTTAGAGCAGATAATTTAACATAGACTTAATTTGATTCAAACGATTAGTAAAGATTAGTTAATGGTACAGCAGATCCAACTGAATTGAAGAATTGATAGATTAGTAATCCTGATTAATGTTTGCATTGGATGCGGTTGTAGATTTTATTGTGAACTCTGGGGTAGTGTGTGATACTTATTTCTTGTCAAGTCCTAAAATTTTAATAAAATCAGCTTTCCTTTACGTTTTGATAAATTTTTCGATTTCAATAAAGTTTTTTTAAAAAAAGCAGGCATGACACGTCATGTATGACACATGATAGGTGGAGCTCAGGATGATGGACCTGTTGGTCTGTTACAGATTGTAATCAGGGTTTAGATATTTACTTAGCTTTAGATTCAGCGTCAGATGCTTGTAAGGTATAAATAACTGAAACGGTATAAGAAATAAAATAAATATTGGGTATTTTATTAAATTTGAATTCAGTTTTAGACTTTTGCTTACGGTATATGTAACATACTGTTTAGATTATGTTTTAGACTGTAACTGTTCCAGACTTTGATTAAGTTTCAGATTAGATTTTTATTCAGCTTTAGATAATTAATCCTTTATTTGCCTAACTTTATTCTATATGAGTTTTAGATTTAAATTGCGATATTTTTATTTCTGTTGTGAAATTTCGACTCAGCGATATCAATCAGTTTAATTGCACTTCACACACACTTTACAAATCTCAAGATCAAAAGCTCGATAGTTTTGGATTTCAGATCGGTTTGAGGTTTTAAGTTTGATATTACTAAATTGAAAAAATGTAGGTTTCCTTTTTGTTATCCTTTTTAATCCTCCCGAATGTCGTGATTTACTAAAACTAAATGTCATCGTGCAAGTATGAATGGATGAAGATGTTTTGTTGTACACTACAGATTGTTGCAAGGAGTGAAGCGAACTAAGCTTAGCAAAGCAAATGTTTGGTGGTTGTGCACCGGGAGGTTGCACAATGTCGGATGGCCGAATGTCGTGATCGTGTGTTCGACTGGCAACATTTATTTATTATTTATAGAATGGCAATACTGATTTCATGTTGGTATTGCACTATTAATGAATTCAGAGTTGGTAGAGGGTAGGCGAAAAAGACATTGTGTATAAATACGGGCGTCATTCTGTAAACAGGAAGTTGAGTATCGCTCGCCATCAGAGGTGCACGCCTGTGCTGTGTACATTCTTATATATCATAATATATACAGTGTTATACTTTTGTGTATAGAGTGAGTTGAGACGTGGTGTTGGAAAGTAAAGTGTGTGCGAGATGATAGCTGAAATGCCAGTAAGTCCTTTGTTGTATCGTTCCAATTTATTATTTATTTATTATTTAATCTCTGATGCATTTTAAGAGTAATCTTTAACACATGTGTTAGTGTGCTATTTCAGGATTTCTATAAGGTACATTGTGGGTAGCGAAGTTGTTCGCTACTACCCAAAAATATGCCCGTTCTATGCCCACGTGAAGTTTTATGAACTTCCAAATAAAGATCCGTAGTTAGTCAATCGGTCTTAGGTTGTATCTAGTCATGGAATATATAGACCTTAACGGCAATTCGTGACACTTTGTTAACTGGAAATATAAATAAAATAGATATACCTAGTTTAAGTTGTAAGTACATTTATTCGTTAAAATATTTTTCTTCAAAACATTGAACTCCCAATTTTAAGCTATGCGCAAGTATCATCTCCATAGCGAATCGACTTCGACTGATTACTTACCGGATAGAAACCTCGAATAATTTTGCACGCTTTCGATACGCAGCTAGAATTTACATTTTGTGGGTACAAACTTGCGAATAATAAAAAGCAATCAGACTTAGGTTTAACAACACTTCTAATTAAGTATAAGTACCTATTTATTACAACAAAATTAAAGAAGTCTTATGTCTGCACTCTGCACCGAGCGAACCTGGGCGGTTACTATGAGCTCTTAAAGCAGGACAGAAATTGAACTGCAGCACAGTTCAATGCAGTGTCTGCCTACCAGTTCAGTGCCTTGAAGTTAAGTGCAGTTCAATATCTGTCCTGCTATAAGAGCTTATAGTAACCCCCCTGCTACATGTCAGCGCGGGCGCCAGAAAAAATAACTTGAATCTGCGTAGAACATGATGATTTATCCACTCACCCTCAATTCGGTCATTATGTTGTCCAACTCAGCAGACAAGGAGCGGATGATATTGGCTTGAACTCTGAGAGTTGGTTGTACGCTGCTTGTTACGTTCGCGCGGTCTATCTCCATTACACGAAACTAGAAAAAAAATAGGAAAAAAGTTAAAAAAAATAATTCTAACTTTGCAGCTTTAAAGTTAAAAGTAAGTTAACGCCACATGACATGGAATTAATCACTTGGCAGTGTTGTGGACTTTATGTAAAGGCTGCGTAGGTACCCTAAAATATTAATACGTACATATTTAACACTAGCTGATACCCACGACTTCGTCCGTGAGGTTCAAGTTTTTTTGATTCCCGCGGGAACTCCTTAAATTTCCGGGATAAAAAGTAGCCTATGTGCTATTCCAGACTATAATCTATCTTTGTGCTAAATTTTAGCCAGATCCGTTAAGCCGTTGGGGCGTGATTGAGTAACAAACATCCATACATCCATCCATCCATCCATACATCCATCCATCCATACATCCATACATCCATCCAAACTTTCGCATTTATAATATTTAATATTATATTTTGATTGATTTAATTGATTACCGTGGCGGTGTACCAAGTAAGTAACCCTTGGCGTGTATAGGGTTCAAAGCCAGGGTTGGGTGGCATTAATTAGGTTAGGTGCCTATTAAATACCATAAGAACTCCGAACTCGGTTATTCTGAAAAACTATTTCAATTTGGGCAAGCATTGCTCTTATGCCTCTATGATCTGCATTGCATTTGCACGCCACTGAGTGCCTACTGTTACGAGTATTTTTTTAACTCAAAGCCTTACCTGTCTTTGTAATTTGGACAGCTCATCTTCAGCAATCTTTTCCATTTCCATATCGTCGTTTGGAGTAGTCATTGTGATTTTTCTGAAACACAATTTTCCAATTTAAACCTGTAACTTTTGTATTTCCTCCTCGTGATTGATAGACCGATTGAAAAATGGTAACAAACCGCAGTAAAATAACAAATTCCTTAGTTACGTTAGTTGGGTACGGAAATCCACCTTCTAACGTTATGCCATCTCTACACGTCGAATCAAAAGGAATCAATGCAAGCCAACGCAATGGTGTTGGTGGTATTTTGGATGATGACTAATGAGTACACAGTATCCTATAGGCACGTCGTTTTGTTTGGAAAAAGGATTTCGAGATGTTTTGCGCACTTCCCTTGCTCTTGCAAGCCTTAAAAGTCCTTGCAAATGTTCAAAATGTTAATAAATAGTCAAAGTCAAACTCAAAAGATGTTGAGTCAAAGTCTTCACTGTACACTTTTTGAACTGCAACTGCTTGCAATAGATAGGTATACTTACTTGGTGTTTCAAAAGGATAACATAATGTCACCAATTATTATACAAGTAGGTACCTATGTTCCGTAGGTTAGACCTTTCTTGGGATTCCGTGGTAATTAAAGGCAATCACTCAAGATCTGCGATGGACAATGGTGTAGAGGCCCCATAAGATATGATATTACTAGGCATGTATTTTAAGTTATGGTAAGCAATAATAGATGCAAAGGTTTTGGGATTTTAAATAGGTACTTGTACGAGAGTTAGATCGATACAGTAACTCAGCAACTCTAACTTAGCTTCATGTTCATCTCTTATATTATGTGATTTACAAAACATGGAAGCCTTGTGATGAAATAAAAAAAAACATTTTATAATAAAACCGGTCAAGTGCAAGTCAGACTCGTGCACAAAGGATTCCGTACCACCACACTTTTTACATGATACTAATATTATAAATGCGAAAGTGTGTTTTTTTGTTGGTTTATTGGTTTGTCTTTCAATCATGCCGCAACAGAGCAACGGATAGCTGTGATTTTTTGCATGGGTATAGTTGAGGACCTGGATAGTGTGACCTGGTGACCTGTGATAGTGACATAGGATTTTGGACTTTTTATCCCGGAAAATTAAGGAGTTTCCGTGGGAATGAAAAAGGTTATTCCACGCGGATGAAGTGGCTGACATCAGCTACTTCTTTTAGTAAATAACAAGAAAAATGTCATAACAATCATAATCAACAGGCTTACATATTTTATGGTGCAAAACTGGTAGCGCCTGACAAACAATTCGACACCCTATTAGTACGGAACCCTAATTGTCAATTTTCGGATATTTTCCGATACTTGTGGTGTAAGACCATGTTTCTTGCCAAATTTCATGATTTTAGGTCAACGGGTACCCTATAGGTTTTGATTTACAGCGATTGTAAAATATGCAAAATATGCGGCTTAATATTATGATTGTGTTGACTTAGAAGCTTGATTTTTTTTACAGCTCCAAGGGACCGTAGATCTAAGTATTTGATATTAATTTCAACGCGCGTTCCCGAGAAAAAGGTGGTTGACAGACAGACAACGAAGTGATCCTTTAAGGGTTCCTTTTTCCTCTTGAGGTACGGAACCCTAAAAATCAAGTCCTCCGAGATTAAACCCTCGACTCGATCCATCACCAGCTACAACCAGCGCGGTTTTGCCAAATGAACTAAGTATTCACATTGCTCTTTTTGATTTCTGGTGCAGTCGGTCGGGTATAAATATTGGCTTTACTTGCAATATACCTAAATAGGTAAAGGAACTCATTTTGAAATTGTTTCCTGCATTTTATAAATCTGTTTACAAAGAGGACTGCAAAAAGCACTGAAAAGTTGCGAAATGGCTAAACGAGCAAGCCTTTGTTTCAAATAGCGATAAGTAAATTAAAGTCAAGGTCCGGTTTTTGCAACAGATTATTTTAATATTTTATAGAATCTGTATGAGATCACTTCCTATAAAACCCAATAAAAATAAAAATCTTGCACCAATAAGGACCGAACGGCCACTCTCTTTATTACCTTGATGTTATTGCTATCTCTGTCCATCGCGATAGATCGACGCTTACCTACCTGTTGTTGCTATTTCAGTTTAACACACGTGTTGTTTGTTGTCAAAGATTACTTGCTTGATTTATTTGCCTTTAATACCTACGACAATATGAACTCTCAAAGTAAAGCAATGCACTTCCAGAATATAAAATAATTATATCATCAGACAAGTCATGTTTGGCAACCTAAGCCTTTCATAGTATTTTGCTAATTTTGTTTTTGTGTAGACTCAGACAACTCAGATTATTAAGTGGATAATGTATAAAACTATACATAAACTATATTCATTCATTAAAAACCAAGGCGCAATTATACCCTGCAAAACGCTACATAGTAATTATTAGTAACTTCTAACTAAGAATTCTTTGAGTAAATTACGTAAAAGTGTTATTCATAAATAACATTTTAATACTAAATTAGTAATACGATTATCAGCAAGCTCTAAAATTAGAGGTAAACCTGCTGCACCTTTAATCAAAATAATCTATGACATGTTAGGCTCGATCTGCTTTTCAGGCTTTGTTTCGCGCTGTTGTGTCCGAGTCGTCGTCGAGGCAACATCAGTGCGTCGCTCGCGAGTGTACCGACATAACAATAACGTGTTTCGTGCTTGTGCAGTGCCAGTGACACGGAAATGTTACGCTTGTGATCTTTTAAAAATATTATAATGGCATTAAAAAAGGATTTCGACATCCCTATGAACATTTTAAAGCAAATCAAACTGCCGAAGCCCGTGAAAATACAGCAGGCATTCGAGAAACTGTTCAAAAAGAACAACTACACAAAAATAGTCCAGAGTTAACTTGCTTGGTTCAGTGTTATAGTTGAAATTAAATGGCCGGTGAATTTAGTGCAAATATTAGTAGAAGTAGTAGAAAAAACCTCCATTATACTGATACAGAACCTCCGGACCGATCGCCTAATTTTATAACTGAACATACTGAATTTGTTGGGAAAGGTAGTACTAAGGCAGTAAAGCATAGAAGAACCCGCAGTAGGAGTGGTAATAGAAAACCGCCGGCACTTTTGAGTTTAGCGGATGAAAACTTTTACGAGGATTTAGAAGATTACGTTAAAGACATGGCTGTAGCGAGAGAAACAGCGATGGATGCGAGCACAGATGATGTGTGGACGCAACTCCAGCAGAAGGAATCTGATTTGCTGCTGGCAGCTGAATTGGGGAAAGCTTTGCTGGAGAAGAATGAGGAATTAAAGAAGGAGCAGGAGCGTTTGGCCGAGGAATACTCCAAGAAACTAGAGGTGAGTTAAGAGTTTTCTTTTATCGATATGAACAAATTTGCGTTTATGGAGTTATTGTTTCATGATGTTTTGAAAACATCGCACGAAGTAACAACAAGTTAATAACTTTCATAGTCGCGATAATTGGATTTGCTGGAGGGTGGAGAACCGACATCAGTTAAGACACACTAGGTTTTCAACTCAAGCATCGGTCTATAAGTATAGAATGACTGATACTTAGCTCGATGTCGGTTAATCTAACATTACAGAAATGATAACGAGACATCATGAGAAAAAATCCGGTTGATTACTTTGGTCTTTTACTTTTAGCAAATCTAAATGTTACCTTTATTTCCTTTTAATTATTTCCTTTTAATTTTGAAAGCTTTTGATTAATTTTTTTGCATTTAATACCATATTACCTTTTAGTGAATCTAACTCGCCAGTCATTAAGTAGTTTCCCTGGACGCACTTTATTTCAATTGTCTTATAAGGTCAGGTATAACTAAGAATGGAACTGATCTAAGTAGGTATATTTTAGACAACGACTTCTAATTTTAGTCTCGGCCTTTCACCAACTAATAGCTTTACAAATTATGACTTTACGGATAGGTATCTCGGAATGTCACCAGGGTTGCCACGTCGGTTTATCGTTCGGCATATTATTGTTTCATTTAGGTATTTTCTCAGTAGACCTGTTGACAAGATCTCTGGTTAAAATTAAAAATACCGCTGGCATGGCTAAATCCGGCGGTCCGAAGGATTTCTACAAAAGGACGCGCCGCCGCCGGTTTTTAATTTGAAAGTGAACAAGATAACTGTATTTCCAGTTATAAGATCAAGTTACAAAATTAATTTTTTTTGTAAAACTTTTGCCCTCATTTAAATTCTTCCTTCCTTAGATACCTACTTGTTTCTCCCTTTTTGCTAACTCGCGCATTACAGATTTGAAACGGCAACATGATCGGAGTTCAAAATTTATTTGTGGACTGGTCTTCCAATTATGCACATTAACTTAAGTACCTATATAAGAAACATTGAAATCACGGTCTTATTTCAATTTTATAGATAAGATAATAGATAGCAATAAACATTCGCTAACAAAACATCAATAGTTTAATGTAGCAAAGTTGATTAATCAAGATAGTTATAGGAATGAATCATGCACTTGAAATAACGTTTTCCATGTAAACTGTAACCATACCTAGGTAATGCTTTTCCCGATAAGCTGATAAGAGTTTTATATCATAACTAGACTACGTACAACAACACTGATAAAAAGTATTATTTTGTTTGATATCTTGATTACTAACGTAGTTCTGATTAAGGTACTAAATTTCCAGCCCAAATGCTGACAACAGATTCTCAGTTGAATCAGGTTTAGCAGGTGAAGGTATATGTATAAAAAGCAATTTGTATAAGTGGCCTGACCGCGCACTGCTTCTATCCAAAACTCTAGAGTTCAGTTTTAGTGAAATAGATTTGCCAGAAGCGCAAAGAATTAACAAAGATCGACCTTAGTTGTAACTTGTAAGAACCACCATTTTGTTTTCTTATTTTAAGGAATCAAAATCCGTACCTACAGATTCTGATATTCCCATATGTACTTACTTAATATAATATTTTCATAATATATGTCTGATATTTCAGTTATTGAGAAAATTCCGATGTCTGTCACCCTTATCTCGATTTCTTATCACTCTTTGTTATCATAGGTGTTGCGTATATGATGAATGCAGTAAATAGTAAATACCTAACATCATTCGCGAGTTATGCACCTAAAGAAGTACTCAAAGTAAGTACGATACAAAGAGTAATAATGATGATGTCTTACTATGTGTCTTACCATTCTTACCAACAATTACTAAGAGTTTCAAAATAAAGTGATATGAGATATCGTTTAAATGCAAGCCCCGTTATACCTAATGAGTCGCAGAAGCTTCGCAAAATCGATTTCGATAACAGGTTTTTGGATTTTTGACTTTGACGGTGTTCATGCTTTAAAATCCAAAATAAATACCTGTTGACCAAGTCTTTTGTATGATCTACTTATGTTATTAATAACTAAGCCGTATGGATTAAAGCCATATTGTTGCACATTGCACGTTCAAATAAAAAGTTTTGACGGCCTAAAAGCGAATCGAGGCCTGAGTATAAACACAGTATGAATCAGAGAAAAGGAAGCGAAACTTCGTGTGAAATGGCGGTTTGCCAATATCATAATGTGGAGGTGGAGGTCCTTACGTTGACTGGTACCAAGGTTAAGAATCTGGTTTGATAAATACTATTTGTAGAACAAGTTTTCTAATACATTATAGGAACTATAAAATATGATAGGTGCCAGGCAGAAATTTGTTTCGCTCAGTAGTTTAGTTGTGGTTTAGTGCTTATTGTGAACTAACTTTTAACATTTATCATCAGTGATGATCATTCAAATTGATTTCTATTTTAGTGTCATTAATAAAAACAAAGGTTATTTTACTATAAGGTACTTGTTAGTTGTTATTTGAACAAAACGTGGATCTTAAAAATCTTGAGTTCTAGATTGCTCGATTTTAATATCAATTTTGGGTGTAGTGCTTGTCAAATCAGGGGTTAAAGAATATTTTTATATTAAAACATACAAGCATTTAGAGATCGTACCAGTTACCCCACAAGTCTTTTTTAATAATTCAGGTAACATTAGTTAGGTACCAATTTTTAATTGATGTAAATCTCATGTTACAGTACGAAACGCTCATAATTCTGGCCATTAAGTAGTTTTATCGTACCATAAGTTTCGGCAATATGCATTAATGATCAAAGTCATGGTTGAATTTCAAGATCAAGAAACCTTACAACAGAAGTGCAGGAGCTTTTTAATGGTGTCAGACGGCGACCTCTTGAAAACCGGTTTAGAAGCATGCAATTATGTTTCCGTGTGTCGTTGACCGTCCGATGATATTTGGAGAAGGATTTTGTGACTGGAATAGTAATATTGTTGAAGGGCCAAAACATTTACTAAAATATTCTGTTTTGGAACGGAAAAAGAATGCTGACGAAAAGATATTACAACGTTTTATCAGACTTTTTGTAAATGTATTAGGATTTACCACTTGCTTACCATATATCCTTATAGAAACCAGTTCTTAGAATAATTCTAATTGATTTAGGGTTAGCTTTTAGTTAATGTAGTCGAAAAGTTTATACTTGATAGACGATAGCAAGTATCGCATAATGTCTTTTAGAAAAATATGATAATATTGGCAAATTAGCACTCTTTACTGTGATTTAATTTATGCTGACTTTATAACGACCCGACCCACAAAAATCTTGAGTTTTATGGCCCGGGTGCCATGACCTCGTAATGAGTTTCTTTTGGGATAATAATGTAGTAGGCTCCCTGACCGTTCCACATGTTGCTTTTACTCAACAAATTATTAATTAAGTAAAATTAATGTAGTAGTTAGATCCTTTTGCTTTAGTAGTTATTTAATTGAGCCATCCTATTCTATTTTAAGTGCTCCCAGATCCTTCCACTTGATGGGTAGTTACATATTATGTCCTTCTATTCAATATTTTCTTTCGTTTTCACATTAGTTATCATAGGGGCATAAGGAAAAACCTCAAGGAGGTTTGGTATGAAATCATTGTTACAGTCATGCAACGAATGGCAGGCTTTATTGTGTTCTTACGGAATATATAAAGCAACTGATGATTCACCTACAGACCGGTCTGTGGAATAACGTAACTGTTGTTTAGAAGTTTTCGTGCAGCAAACTAGAACCAGAGTTAGCTCAATATAACCTTTCGCAGTAGATAATGAAGGCAATGATGTTCTGTCTCTTAGAACGAATGTGTTTATTTGCAATAACAACGAAAGAAATTCTTAACTGTATACTCGATAGTGTAGCAGTATTTTCTTGATATAGATTGACATTAATTAAGACGGAGTAACTCGGTACGGGAACAAGTAATTTGAATCAAACATATTGCATGGTATATTTAATGATATATTTTTTCTAGAATTTAATTTAACACAGTAAGTATCCTTTTATTTAATTTTAAGTATTCGTGAGTCGTGACACGTGTTGCGTCTACTAGGTCACTTAAGTAATATTAAAATAGGTGATGTCTCTAGCAAATTCAAAATTCCTCGCGACCTCCTGCTGTCGCTTGAGTCGAAATCTTAATGGACGCGTATCAATTAATGTCGAATTCGACTTCTTAATTAACAACTTTGTGATTTTATAACTCACTCCTTTGGATGTTTGCATATAATACTTACTTACTTCAAAAGATATTTTAGTGTCCAAGCAAAGAGTCTGGAACTTAAATAAATTTAAATTATATTCCCTTAGGTTCTTTGCATTGGTGATTTACTTACAGATCCCATCAGTTTTATGCCTAAAAAAGAGGAGAACAGAAGTTCAAAATAAGTAAGACGCATTATTGCCATCATTAATATAATTACTGTAGTCTGAGGTACCTATCAATTAAGTCACTGGTAGACTTTAGTAACGTAAACCTTTTCATGGCCTGCAACATAGGGAGAAATCCAAAAATTCCAAAGAAGGAGTTATCTTGCACTAAGTATAATATGGCACTTTTTCGTTCTATTTTAAGGGTTACTTCCCTGGATGTGTTCCTCGGTTTCAAATGCAGTTTTCTAATAATGTATCGGTAGGTACTTTTTTAAAAACAAGAGATTCTTTCAAGAATTATTTAGTCTCCAATATTTGTTTTCATAGTGAAATACAAATCAAGAACCTCAGTTGCTTCACGTCACTTACTAAGTGAGAGTGCAGCCATTAAGGCCACGGCCTTGTGCGTTGCAGGCCTCCAAACTATCCGACCGATGTTTGTAGGAACACTAAACTGGATTCTGTTGGGATTGATTAGTAAAATTACAGCAGGCTGTATGTTATTACTGCAGACCGTGTATTTTACTAACCTATTGGTTATAAGTGTAAGGTATTCTGTAAATTGTAGTTTTACCTATTAGCAACTGTGTTGTTTCGAGTAGTCATTTCATTTAAGCCAAAAGTAAAGGAAGAAAAAAAGTAAGGAGATTAAGATGAGTCAAAGATAAATTTTTCAACGTAGGCGTCTCTGAGAAATGAGTTGTATTGTCATACACTGTTGTACAGTGTATTGTCAATAGATTTTTGCAAATTTAGATAGTGTTGCGAAATTGCACTTGTGCGATGATGCAGATCTTTGGACAAGCCTTTGCAGGGTCGTGGATTTCTACGTGTAGCTATTCATTAGACACATTTTTCTTAGTTTATTCAAAACTCACTAACTAAATTAGTGTGTTCTAACTTCTATCTATATTATTCATCAATCATAAGCTGAGGTCATGGGATGTCGCTAACTATAGGGTCAAGTTTCGGGTACAACATTAATGTTTCCGTTAATTAATATACTCGTAACTACTACAATTTTGCATAATTAATGACTATCTGCTTGATTACTATCGCGCGTATCTACGACAAAAGGTATAGAACTTATAAGTTAATCTAGAAACATTGTTAAACAAATGATTTCCTTTAAAACCATTTTCTTGTTATTATACTAAGGTCATTATTAAATTATGCATTTTTTGAATTCGGTTACCATTAGGTACAAATGGAGGTCTATTAATGGACCTTCATTTAGTTTTTCAATGAAGTTAGGTTGGGGTTTTTTGTAAAAATATCGCCCAGATGTGTATGTTTACAACACATTAGGCTTGACTGAGCGCTGGTAACGTAAATGTCACAACCTTTCCTCGAGGTAACCTCTCGGCCTCGACTTATAAAATATACAAATGGTCAACGATACAATGTTAGGGTATTAAACAAATCTAGTTAAGGTACCTACCTACGGAAGATGTAGGTACACGTACGTTTGCTGGTATGACTTTACAAGCAATACCATTATTGTCTGTCTGAAAAAATGTTCATCGTCTGTTAGAAAAATATTGGAAAACACCTTAATTAACGCCTTAGGACTCGCCTGCGTCAACAAAGCGTGTCAAAGACTTAGGTAGCCTTCGTAATAACAGATTGTAACGAGGGAGCACAGGAAAAGCGTGAGTGCATGACAGCTTGGTGTCGGAAATCGAGTTCCTCTTTAGATCACACGCCAACAGGTAAATAAATAAGCAGCTTCCTTCGCCAATCATCATTTAAATTGTTAATTTATAGGTTGCCAAGTGCCGATTTCACAACGTTTTCATTTAATGTTGTAAGAACAGTAATTAGTTCCGTAATAGCACTAATAGGTCAGAAATATACATAGGCCATGATAAAACTTAATTTTCGTTAATTATGGTAATTAAGTCCTATTATCTGTTGTATTAATAATTCATCAAATCACAGTAACCTTTATGTGCTGTTAAACGTTTGCATTCAGTTATGTAAAATCATTTGAATAATCAGCTTTTTGTATTAACATTTCGTATTGTGTTGTCCGTTTTTTACACTCCAATAATTGAGTGTACGTACTTTCGGGTTTTAAAAACTTCTTGTTTTGGAAATCCTAATGCGTCATTGAACATAAACTTAAGTTAGGTAGGTACCAATTTTCTTTTTCTGTTCAACCTATGCCATACCCTATTTAACCTACGGCTAACTGACAATTATTTGTCAACCAACCTGGTTGTAAGTAAGTATATACCTACCTATTAACTGCAATTTGCATTAGATCTACAAAATTATGCAGCAACTTGAACCTACTCAAAAAGGTCTACAGTACACTCTATAGCTTAGTAACTACCAATCCTAATACCTAAGTCTTTGTTACTACTGCAGTCTGCAGTGGTAAGTTGTTAGAAGGGAAATTAAAAAAAAAACCCGTATTACTACTTTGAATCGCAAAATACAAAAAATGGAAGACACTCACATAAAAATATATAAAAATAAAATCCTTTAAAATATCAAATCCTATACTTAAAAATACCAAATTTAATAATGGATAACTAAAAGCATACCTACTTGCTTAGATTTTATTAATGGTTGGTTAAAACATTAACCTTAACCATTAATAAAATCGATAAGAGCCTGCCTTCTCTGCCCATGGTTTGGTCATTAATAAAATCCATAAATACTATACCAGTGGTACAAAATAAAATCAATACCATATTTTCCATTCTACCGCGTCCTTGGCAAGTTTAACGAGCTTAGTTCTAACATTTTCTACTCAGTGGTTCTAAAATATCCATCTAAGTATCGCAGTTTTGCCATTAAACTATTGTATAAAGATGTCACCGTAAGATTGCAAAAGCCGTTGGATTGTAATCCAACTAGCGATATTGTAAACTGTCGACAGATTACAATTTAACGCATAATTTTTCGGTAGATTGTAATCTGTTAGGTTTATTAACCCGATGCAGGCCGGGCACTACTTGATTATTTATGTCGAACCCTAACCTAACCTACAAGAAAGAGACGAGAAAACGTAAATACAATGAATATTTCTAAAATTGACACTTAAAACATTGAACGGTTCACAATCTTTCGACTGTTTACAATCTATCGAAAAAAAAAAGCGTTAGATTACAATCTTACGGTTTTTACAATCTTACGATGACATAGACACTAAATAAATAAATTGTTTAAAATTAAAATCAGTTGCGGTGGGTAACGGACAAATTGCAATTAGGGATATTAGATACCTACCTCAGACCTTTAATAATCATTTATGCCACACTACCTAATGGTAGTTAACTAGGTTCATTTTGATCGTAAGCCTTACGTTATGTATTTACGTATTTTATTAATTATTTATATAGCTTACTTAGCTGAATACCTATATTTTGTTTACCTTGAACTGTTTGTTCCTATTCTCATATTTTATTCAACTTTATTCCATTACCTACCGTATTGGTGCCTTATACCATAAACTTATCCCTATCCGCGTAAATAATAAATTGAAATTGAATGGAAATCGATACAGCTCGCCGGACGTCATCACTGGCTTAAATCTACAGTCTACACACTACAGACTACACCATCAAATATACTATCGTCCAATTTAAATGTGGCTTAAGCATGCAAGTTTGTACGTGAGGGCATATAGTTCACATATCAAGAAGTACGTATTAGATATAGGTAGGTACTTACTTTATTACTTGAGCCACGACCTTCTGTCTTGCATTTAAAGCACTACAGACGGGTCCTTCCGAACAAAAATATTCGCGGACTGAAGCCTGATATTCGCTTTTGTTTTGATTAATCTGTGCATACATACTTACTAATTTTGACAGCTTCATAACACGGTTTCTGTGAAGGGATAAGTATAGGTAGGTAGGTACTAAAATTCCTCATCAATGGGATAAGTATATTGTGAGGACATAATATCGGTTTGCATGACAAGCATTGGTTGAACTAATGGTTGAATCACCCTCCAGCTAGGTTCAAGCCTTCATCCAAATTGGAACGTTAAGCTTCGAAGAAGGCTTTAATTCATAACTCATCATCATCATCATCATCACTACAGCCTATTAACGTCCCACTGCTGGGCACAGGCCTCCACTCTCATAGGAGAGCGGGAACTGCCTCGTTGGTCTAGTGGTTAGCATAGTCGACTGCGGATCACGAGGTCCTGGGTTCGATTCCCGGTCGGGCATAAAAAGTTAGGTACCTAATGGGTTTTTCAATTAAGAAATTCTCAGTGCCAGCCCGGAGTTGGAAGTTGGCGGTGTTTCACCCCCGTGCCTCGGAGAGCACGTTAAGCCGTCGGTCCCGGTTATTATCACTAACATGATAGTATTCGTTAAAGCCCGCCAACCCGCATTGGAGCAGCGTGGTGGGTCTAAGCTCATACTCATAGTTCACACAAAATGACTTAAAATATACGTTCATAACAGTGAATATTAATTTAAGTCACATTTCAGTTTAGATAGAGTTTAAGTTCTTTATAAAAATATTGACGTCATAAAATTGCATTGTGTAATAAAAGGCATAAAATCTTTTATTTTATAACTTTTTTTATGCGTGGTAAATCCTCACATTTACCAAATTAAAATCCACTTACTTAAGTACTTAATTCTTTTAAAATATTATAATACTTAAAAATTAAAATAAATAACATTGAGTTATAACTAATAGTTAAGTAAGTAGGTACAATCAAAATACATTTATATAATTTACTAGGTACCATACAATTTATTCACTAATAATATTTTATTATACTCTTGCGTACGCTTAAAACTGCAATTACCTAAGCCTCTTTAGTTTTAGCGTTTCAGATTATTAACATTTGGTACACGCGTAAAAATCTAATTAGTAGCACGAATACGCGTCTGCATACGTGTATAAACCTACTTCCTCAGTTAATCAATTAAAGTAGAATTAATTGTAGCTAAGACACTGCAAAAAACTATTCGGAGGTATTTTATAGAGGCAAAGTTATTGAGATGCTCAGATGACTACTATGCTTTAGTCTTTTTGTATCAATAGGCAGTTAGTAGGTACCCCTTTGTATTTCCAAAATCACGCTCTACAAGGATATTATATATTAAATAGAAATAGAAGTGCACCAAATAATTAATAACAGACAGTCAAACTAACAATTTCAATTTCAACAAAAAAATATGTTTCGGGAACTACAAATCCAAAGGTAGGAATTTAGGAAAGAAAAAACCGATAAATGATGAAAAACCGATAAATGATGATTAACCGAAAATTTCTAATAAGTATTATTATTTTAAATCATCAAATACGAGCTGTATCAAGTGATTTTTAATAGTTTTTGCTTGACTTCTTATAGTACCTACTTTGCGATTCGCTTCGTTTCGCTCGGCGTCAGGTGTTGACTTACGTTCATTCTCATTCCAAAATACACCTATATACTTAATGATTAGGTTCAAAATGTGTTTTATACAAACAGGACCCTTCTGTCTTGTGCCATAGAGTTAGTTTATCAAGAAACGTTCCAGAGGCTGATGTTTAACAATTTATTTATTTACTTGACTACCTATTTAGTCGACCGCGTTATCCTTAGTTGCCATTGCTTCCCTTCGTGCTTTTACCCTTGGTTAAGTTCGTCCCTGGCTCCTGCCATCAAAAAATGAAAGTCCATTATTGTTTACTTGTGCTAAGTACTAGGGCAGCATAAACCACAAGCAGATGACACGGTCTGCCGCACCGCTGCACCGTTAAAAACATCTGCTTCCGTCACATGCTCTCCTAAACACGAGTGGCCCTTTTGGATAATGATCCAATTGAAAATTGAATGCACACATTTTTGGATTGCAAATGCATACTAATAATATTTTTCGTACCACTTGCTCAAAAAAGTGACATTCTATGCCACAAAAAGCGAACATAACAATAGTCATTTTTAATCTGTTAAAAACAGGGAAAGAAAATTGTACTGAATTTCATTCACCTCTAGGGGGAGAATGTGATTTAAATTTGGAATAGGTACTTAGCGAAATTTATACTGAACTACATCTGTGTTTATACACCATTGAGTGTATACTGTATAAAAAGCATTAAACATCTTTTTGAAAAAGGAATACGCATTTATTATGCAGTTATGATCTTATATATAAAATTCTCGTGTCACAGTTTTCGTTCCCATACTCCTCCGAAACGGCTTGACCGATTCTCATGAAATTTTGTGAGCATATTCAGTAGGTCTGAGAATCGGCTACTATCTATTTTTCATACCTCCACGCGGACGGAGTCGCGGGCATCAGCTAGTTATTAAATAAAATTACGAAAACCGATGAGGCCGTATGAGCTTGATGCCTTTGCTTTTCCGACAAAAATATTACCTAGTCTAGGAATTTGCCGCGTTTTTGTTTTCTTCAAATACATAAACTTTAAGTTTATTTTAATTTATTTTTATAAATAAGTTAATGTTCTAAACAGTTCCTCAGATGCAAGAACAGAGAAATACTCAAATCAACTCATCAACAATAATTAATGTACCAAACAAAAATGTAACTCTCTCTATCAATAATTGGACCAATGTTTCGAATGTTAACTTTTACTTTTAGTTGTCATTATTTTTAATAAATTCTTACCTCATATTATTATTGTGTTAATTTTTTCGCAAATGGTACGAAAAGTAGAGTATTTTCCTCGGTGATAAAGCTGTCTTAGTCTTGGGTGAACTTAAATCGTCACCCGCGACAGAACTGCTTTATCCCCTTGGTTAATAATCTACTAATAAATGCGAAAGTCTGTCTGTCTGTCTGCATGCTACGCTTTCACGGATCATCCTTTCGACTGATTATGACGAAATTTAGTACAGAGATAGGATTAGGAAGGATAAAGGGTAGGTACTTTTTATCCCGGAAAATCAAAGAGAATTTTTCAAAAACCTAAATCTTCGCAGATGAAGTAACGGGCATCATCTAGTATTCTAGTGCTGACAAGACAAAAATACTGCAATTTTGCGGCTTGCATACAGTAGACCTACTAAAATTCTACATCAATGAACACAGTCCAAATAATTCAGACCCAAACTGACTAGAAGCCCAATTGTCTAATTATCTAATACGTAATCATTTGACAGTTATAACGTATTACTCGAACTATTTAAGGAGTTCATACATGTTTTTGGACATGCATTCATCTATGAACTCCATAAACAGATCGGATTATCCGTTTGACAAACGATTACGATGACGATTACCTTACACAATCGGGGGGTAGATCCAAAAGTGCAAGGCAATAATTATCTCTATCGACAAAATAATTACATCACAGTACTTAGCTGCTAGAGTGCTCATTACAAAACCCTGTAGAATTAAAATAATAACAGTCAAGTTTGTCTGGCAGCGGCACTAATCGATAATTTCAAGGTTCCGATCACTATTTATCCAATCTACAGATTATTATCTGTTATTAATGGTTTCTTAAGCTGCTTAGGATAGCAAGTCGAGCAATAGTCCTACGCTGATCGCGCATTATGAGATGAGCCGCGAGCAATGAATATTTTAATCGTGAAAATTACCCGTGTTACTACTGGTAGTAAAAAGCGTGCTACATTACAAGAAAATGTGGTGCCGGAGTTGGACAAAAATTCTATACCTACCAAGTGTATTATCTACGTTCACTATCATTAAGTACCTCTCAACTAAAGTTCCGTTAAGGTAATCAAATGACGCTATTACTTACGCCTAGTAATTAATTAAAAAAACTTCCTCGTTAAGCAATTTACTGAAGACAAAGAAACTCCTAAAGAATTGTTGTCATTGTTTTTCTAGTTAAGTTTTGGCTACGAAAACAGCGTTTTGAAATGAACCAAGCATTAGATTCGTGATTCAAATAAGTGAACTTTGTTTGATAACGAGACAGATAGTAGGCAGGTACAGACACAAAAATCATTTGAATTTATAATATTAGTATGAATGGACATGATTTTTTATAACATACCTATGTCAGAGATAAGCTTATGTTAAGAAAAAAATAAAAAGAAAGAAAGTTTGTATATTAAAAACGGAATTTATGCTTAAGGTACCTACTACCTACCTATTATTTTAAAGATTCAAATAACAATTAATAAAAAAAAGTTGAGCGTCAGTTTACAACTCGTTTGTGAAAACGCCTATTTCATAGCCAGACTGGTGTCAGGTCGTGAGAAAAGAAATATAATAAGTATACTTCCTCGTGCATTCAGCCTCTTGTTAACACGCACAATGCTTTATTATCGACTCTATCTGTACCGGAATAAGGTCTTCAAACTTGACGGTGCCAAGATTTAAGCAATCTAATTTCTTAGTATTTTCCTTAATAATGAGGTAAATGAGTCAACAGCTTATGAGTTACACTCTTATTTCTCATTGAAGTACAGTTATTGATGCGCGGCGGAGGTGGCATTGCTGTATTTTAACGGAATGTGATTTACGTATACGGCGCTAGTTCTACAGTTTTTTGTTGGCTCTTCGGAGTAAATTTTTTTTACTAACCTGTGGTAAAGTCACGTAATAAAAGTGATAAAAGTTGTCCTACGTAAAACTCACGCTTATTTTCAATTTTACTTTCACTCCATTGCTATGCAGTCCTGATAAAACAAAACAAATTGAATTTACTTACAATAATTCATATCAAAATAATATAGATACGTTTACTTGTTGTAGATAGCGCATAAGTCAGATAAAATATAAATCGGCACATTCCTCGCAGCATTCAGAAAAAATAAAATGCATGGCCATTGGTCGATAGTAGGTTAAATAAAGCACTTGAGAAAGGTATTTGGTACATCACTCGACTTCGAGTCGGAGAACAATCAAAGAGAGCTTACTAAGAGAAAGATATATTTGTATATTTACAAAGAGAGCTTTTTCGAACATTTGATTTGACGCGAGGGAAAACGCCCATCTTGGAGCTCATGCTATATCGCGTATCTACGGGCCGGACCGTGCTTCGGCCGTGGAACTATTGCAATTAAGTTTACAACTTACATTTGCTATACATATAATATGTCACCGTAAGATTGTAAAAACCGTTAGATTATAATCTAACTCGCGAAATTGTAAACTGTCGAATGATTACAATATAACGGTTTATTTTTCGGTAGATTGTAATCTGTTAGGTTTATTAACCCGATAGAACCTAACTACTTGGTTATTTATGTCGAACCCTACCTAACCTACAAGAAAAAGACAAGAAAACGTAAATACAATGAATATTTCAAAAATTGACACTTAAAACATTAAACGGTTCACAATCTTTCGACTGTTTACAATTTATCGAAAAAAAGCGTTGGATTACAATCTTAAGGTTTTTACAATCTTACGGTGACATATAGATATCACATATCAATCAAATCAAATAAATATTGTAAATGCGAATGTTTGTATGGATGGATGGACGTTTGTTACTCAATCACGCCGGAACGGCTGAACGGATCTGAATGAAATTTGGCACAGAGATAGATTATAGTCTGGAATAACACATATGGCTACATTTTATGTCCGAAAATTAAAGAGTTCCCGCGGGAACCAAAAAACCTCAACCTACGCGGACGATGTCGAGGGCATCAGCTAGTGGTTCATATTTATTTATTTATTCTAACAGAGAAGGTAGATATAATACCAGACATCTGGATGGTTTTACACTAAGATAAGTGTAGAATATAATATACACATATTTTGCAAACCTCAAAGTTACTTATCAAAAAGGCTAGGCGAGCAAAATCAAGTAGTTTTATGTAGTCTAATCTGATTAACTTGAATCACAAATTAAAGTTAAGTAAAAGTAAAGTAAAATATACTTTATTGTACACAAATAAATTAAATGACAAAAACAAACATATTAATGGATACGGCACAACAGGCGGCCTATCGCTTAAACAGCGATCTCTTCCAGGCAACCTTAGGGCAGAGGAAACTTTTAAAAGAAAGCGGGAGGGGTGTACTGAAACATAATATTAATAAATAAATATTATATATATAAAAACAATGTAAAAATATATATATGTATATAGGATAAATACACAGTATAGAAGTAATAGATAATAGACGACAGATGAATATATAGATTATAATGATAGATAATGTTGTTTCGATTTAGTTTTGAAGATAGGAAGAGATTGGGATGGCTTAATATCCAAAGGGAGAACGTTCCAAAGCCGTATAGCAGTTACCGTAAAATAATTTTGATAGAAGGAAGTTGAGTGACTAGGAGTACTTAATAAAAGATTATTTTGAGAACGGAGGGAAAGAGTGTAAATTACATATATACTTAAATCTATCTTTTAAGTAGTGAGGTATGATGGGATGGAACAGAATGCAGTACTGAAGGTGAAGAATGTGAGTATTCCTGCGAAGGCGAATCGGGAGCCACTTGAGCTTACGACGGAACTCGGAAACGTGGTCATACTTTCGCAAGCCAAATATGAACCTTATGCAGTAATTTTGAAGCCGCTCAAGTTTATTTAGTTGCTCCTCAGTGAGATCAAGATAACAAGACGTGTCCGCATAGTCAAGGATCGGTAGAAGAAGAGACTGAGCCAGCGCTATTTTAGTAGGAATGGGAAGGACATTACGCAATCTACGTAGAGAAGCAATTGCAAATTAGGTAGATATCTAGGTTGTTTGGTACCATATTTACGTACTGGTAACTATATTATTGATGGATATATTATGCATGTCGATTAATGATGCATAGAAAGTACAAATAGTATTAACTTGCTCCTATTTATTATGTTACAGCGCATAGTTTTTTCGACCAAATGTTGTATGCGTATATCAAAATAAAATAGTAGCGCAGCATTAATATATTAACGAAGTAAGTTAAATAATTATGTTAGTAGGTAGTTATTAACATAATTATATTAATATTATTGCTTTCTCTTAAAATGACATAAGTAATAGCACGTAATCCACTTGTGACTAAAATTCAATTATGGTTTTAACACAGAATAAATAACACAGAAAAAAAAAGAAAGAACAATATGTTAGCAATTTTATTAATGAGGTTTTTCTTAGATTTATTCTTTATTAGGTACGTATTTCGTTCACTTGCGATAATATGTGAGGTAGGTACAAATATTTTATACCGATCCAAGCTCCAATGCTTTGCGAAGGCACTATTTAAAAGCTCTAGACTCTAGAGGAAGTCAACATTAACTTTTTGGATGCCAATATTAAATGATACTTAGCTACTTCTCTTCTACTACTACTACTGATCTTTAAAGTTATATTGATTGAGTTAAGTAGTCCCACTCTAAAGGTACTCTAATAGGTTTACATTTCTTACTTTTTGCTACCGAAAACCAAAATTCAATACGCGTGTCCAACACATTTTCGTTACAGTAATTCAATCCAATAACTTAAAACTCCTGGTCTTTATTACCTTCGAATTAGGTATCATATTGCTCTGTACGTCAGAAAATAAATCTTATTAGGTAACCGGATCAACTAAACCTCAAGGTTTCTTACGAAACTTGCACTTAGGAGTATTATTGATAGAAAATTATAGAAGGTACCTACGTTAAACGTTGGGAAAATAATATTGATCAACGCTTTGCCAAGGGTTCCGCATTTCGAGATCGAGCCGTAGAATAGGTTGATCGAGCTAATATTTTGTGGTGGATTATGACCTGCTTCCTCAGTATCTACTAAAATTATAGGTAATATTTACTTCTGTATCTATTTTACCATATCTAAGTTCAGCCAATTTACTTACTTACCTCAACATCTTGAGGGCCACTTTTCTATAAAATAATGAAAAGTCTAATCATCTCTGTGTTTTTATTAGGTAGTAGTCGATCGAGGTTCATGTCCTGTCCGCTAGGATATAAATATTACCGCCGTTGTAGTAGTGTCGCCTACCCACTTGGAATAAACTTACATACAACAATACAAAGTCATCTAGGACTCAGTCCTCCTGGCTGGTTCCTCCTAGCCGGATAGCGGCACGGTCGTTTGTCGCTGTCGCCTGCAGTCGCTGGCGCTTGTCGCTGGCGCTTGTCGCTGGCGCTTGTCGTGGTGCTTGTCGCTGGCGCTTGTCGCCGGTTTCGGAATTGAGCCTTTAACTATTCTAAAACTACTGGCATATCTACAGATACAGATACAATATTATAATTGTACGTACTATAACACTCTTGTATGTGGAACCCTAATTATTGAGGCTCCATAATAATAATATATCGTCAAAAAATATAGGCAATGAAAATATAATGGTCTGTTCATTAAATAATAATAATCTACTGTGGCTTTATAATATGACTAGTAGGTATGGTACGATTAAAGATTGAATAGATAATGATTTTCTGAGTGAATATAGTTTGTTGCAAGTTGCAACCTATTTCGATGGTTACAACATTGATTCCAATTTTCAATGCTACATTGATATTACCATGTCATACGTAAGTAAGTATAATGTTGCAATAAGCACCGGTTTTCTTTGATTGTATCTTTTGTGACTAATTGTTCGACATATTATTTAAAAGCAAAAAGAATAACAAGTCTTTTACATTAGTTTAAAAATATGCCACGTTAGTGTACGGTGCCACAAGAATTTAACGTGGAGCTACGAAAACCTAGATATAGCAATTTCGCCAAAATTAGGACGTAGAGCCGTAGACCGTAGATAGTGAGTTACTACGAGCAGCTACGAATGAGTTTCATTACTTAATTATTAATTTGAGATCTTTTTAGTTTATTTTTATTGAGAAGCAACGTGGTCTTACTGTGGTCCATCAGTGTTTACTAAATACCGTGGTATTTAATGATCGGAAAATCTAGTGTATTGATGGATGTCTAGTGTATTTCGTCAACGGAATGTGATCTTACAGTTTATCATACTAATGGATCACAGTGAACGTCTAGCCTTCGCTTAAAAGTTAAAGTAGAATTGAGTAGGTACATTCTATCAGAGCATCTGAAGTAGGTATCTTATCTAGAATAGTAATAACGGGAATACGTCGTGCTTGACCATTTTTCTGTCATAAATTTTTACTTTGAGCTCATTTTAGATGTAAATATTATGATATATTATTTTATAGGCTTAGTTAATAATTATAAATAACTAAGATCTTATTAGTATTCATTGTATTTTTAGGGTTCCGTACCCAAAGGGTAAAAACGGGACCCTATTACTAAGACTCCGCTGTCTGTCGGTCTGTCTGTCTGTCTGTCTGTCTGTCTGTCTGTCTGTCTGTCTGTCTCCAGGCTGTATCTCATAGACCGTGATAGCTAGAAAGCTGAAATTTTCACAAATGATGTATTTCCGTTGCCGCTTTAACAACAAATACTAAAAATTAAAAAAGTATATATATTAAGGGGGGTCCCCATACAATAAACGTGTTTTTTTCGTATTTTTTTGCTCAATATTAAAAACGGTAACAGGTAGACGGTTCAAATTTTCACAGAATATTAACTTGTATATTACCTTTCAAAATAAATAATTAAATATCAATAAAGTAAATATTAAAGGGGGGCTCCCATACAACAAACGTAATTTTTTGATATTAACAGTAAACCTCTACAAACAAAGTTAGTTTTGCGGTTCATTAACAAAGGTAATTATACCTACTTCTTGAGTACGGAACCCTCGGTGCGCGAGTCCGACTCGCACTTGGCCGATTTTTTAGTATTCTAGTCTTTGATAGAGTTGAAGCTGCTTTCTTAATCAAGGCATGATGGAGGTCATCTGCCCATGTGGACGATACTAATTTAATTAGTATTACCACTACAACATAAATTAGCATAGGTACTGTACTATTAATCGGTCCGTCCTTGCTGTTTCAAATCAAATAACAAAAAACAAAGTAAAAAAGGCTAGACAGCTGTTGACTACGATCACATACAGTATAGAAGCTCTAAAACACGGCCAAGCCACTAAAATATTATATGTTTTATCCATTGAAGGTTGGCTATGAGTTGTTAAGTATTTTATTAATTAATAACAAACCTTCAATGGATAAAAAATATATTATGTCAGGGGGCTTTCATTTTTCATAGCCGCTGAGATAGAGAATAGAGCTGCAGAACATAAAGTACATACGTGCGCAGGACAAGTCCTACTAACGCCCTTCTCGTTTAGGAAAAAGGTTTCGTCCTGTCACGGTAGTCTGTGCAGCAACATTTAGGTAAAAGTATGCTGACTTTTTGTTTGCCAGACAAATTCCAATATGACGATGATAGGAACTACTGATCCAACTATTTCTTGTACAAAATTGTTTTTGATCTTTACCTAGGTGCAACTAATCTCTATGAATTTGACGATGACGACACGTACCTAAATGATAAAATTGCAACTTTGAAGTGGTCCTCATTATTATCTTAGTAGATAGGATCGTTAGAGGACGGCCGATATAAACTTGTGATGAAATCTATAGGTACCTAGAGAAATATGAAAATACTAGCGAATGCCCGCGAATGTCTGCGTGGTTTGAGGTTTTTTTGGTTCCCGCAGGAACTCTTTAAGTTTCTGGGATAAAAAGTAGCCTATGTGCTATTCCAGACTATATAATCTATCTCTGTGCCAAATTTCAGCCAGATCCGTTCGGTTCAGCCGTTGGGGCGTGATTGAGTAACAAACATCCATACGTCCATACATCCATCCAAACTTTTGCATTTACAATATTAGTAAGACAAGGATATCTGGCATTGTTGGTTTCGTTTATATCGTATTCGTTTCATAGGAGAGCGGGAATTAGAGCTTAGACCCACCACGCTGCTCCAATGCGGGTTGGCGGGCTTTAACGATTATTATCATGTTAGTGATAATAACCGGGACCGACGGCTTAACGTGCTCTCCGAGGCACGGGGGTGAAACACCACCAACTTCCAACTCCGGGCTGGCACTGAGAATTTCTGAATTGAAAAACCCAACACCTAACCGGCAGGGTGATTACGTATCAGCAAACGATTCGCGATAGCAAAAATAGCAAAAATTGTACAATATTTGCTGTCTAATCGCAAATTCGTAACAGGTATCGACGATACATAATATACGAATTTGCGATTAGACAGCAAATATTGTACAATTTATGCTATCGCGAATCGTTTGCATGATACGTAATAACCCCGCCGCTCTCCTATGAGAGTGGAGGCCTGTGCCCAGCAGTGGGACGTTAATAGGCTGTTGTGATGATGATGATGAAGATGTATTAGTTTCAATCGAAGGACGTCAAATGCCCTGCTTTACACAAACCATGTGATTAATTTATTTGTTTCGGAAACAAAGAAATCGGTTTGGTTCTAGCTTAGTTGATCTTAGCCGATGTCAACGAAATGAGACACATAGGTAATTTACCTACATCCTGAAGACGGGCATAGATTTATATGCCGGAAAATCTAAAGGTTCTTTCGGGACGGTAATTCCAAAGATACCTAGTAGTTATTTAGCTAAATAAAACATGGTTATTTAATAAGTTATTAATAGTTAGGTATTTAATAAGTAGGTTATTTTGAAATTAAAAACTACTTATTGAAACCATTTAATTTAAATTCACAAATTCAACGTGAACAAAAATAATGAACGAAAGGAATGTTGCCCTTTAGCATCCCGGTTCCCGTTTATTTCACTGCCCAACATGAAGATGACGCATCAAAAAAGTGGCAGATGTGTGATCCAAAGGTCAGTCGAGCACCTTCAAACAGCTGATGACAGGAAAAAACAGGAGTAAGGGTTAAAATTAGACTCGTATAAAGTAGTTTAAAGGCTTGAACACATACAAAGCGCGTGCCATGTAAATGTATGGGTAGTATTTAAACGAGAGAAGGTAAAATTAAAATGAGGGAATTTAAATTTAAATTATGGGTGTCAAAATACGGAATGTAGCGTATTGGAATACTAGTAAGCGAAAGACTGGGCGAATACAAATACTGAAAATGGCGACTTGAAAATGCTAATCGCTAATCAGTTTAATAATTCTTAAGCGAACAATTTTCTATTATATTATCAATTCCCATGTCTCTCTCTTGACCCATTGCCGGCTCACTACTCAGTATGAGTCTTCTCTCGGAATGTGGAGGTTTTGGCCATTGTTCACCGCGCTGGGCAAGTGGGGATTGGCAGACTTAACATACCCTCGAGAACATTATGAAAAACTCTCGGGCGTGCAGGTTTCCTCACGATGTTTCCCTTTATCGTTTGAAGCAAGTGATATTTAATTTCTTCGAACGCACACTCGGAAAAGTTGGAGGTGCGTGCAGCCCGGGGATCGAACGCGACCCCGTACCGGAGGTCGGCTATCTTAAGTTCTTAACCACTAGGTTATCACTATTCCCATGTAACTACCTACGCCAATTCTCAACGCGGGTCTTCTATGTTGTAACGTAAACCTCAGATTAATAATAAACCATTACTCAGAGATCTAAACAGTGGATCTTTTTGGTATTAGGTAAGAAGAAAAGTGCGACGGCGGGGTTTCCGCCGTAGAAATACGGTTTCCACGTGGTTTCCACGGAAGTAAAAAATTGAAACATTATTTATTTCGGCTGTCTTTGGAAGTTCTGCCGGCTGTATTTCGCAGCCGCTGCGATTTATTTCTGTCCAGGCCTTAACCCTTTTTAGGGCTCGTAATATGAGATGAAACTATTTATATCTTTTAGTGTGATTTATTACTATTTTTACTGCCACGAACATCCGTCGCTGACAGACATGTGCTCACATGTTATTTATATTTATTAGATCAACTTTCTTTACCTTTGCAACAATTTAATTGGATAAAGAAAAGTTTGCAATATTGTTTCTGTGCTATTCTGGGAAACTAACAATACGACTGAGGTGTGGGGTGGGTGGTAAGCTTGTTTCCGATATTTCTGGTGGTAATCTTTGACTTTGAGCCGTGTCCGCGTTTTGACCTTTGATCTAACACGATTTTTACAAAAACTCGTATTTTTAGTTACATTTTTTGTAATAGGAAATATTTTTAGGTAAAAAAGTAAAACGCATTGTAAAAATGATTCAGCCATCGGGCATCAATGGATTAGCGCGAAAATGCAGCTATATTGGCATTCCGGCGAGCGTGATATATGAGTAGGTACTAAGTACCTAAGTTATGGTCATTGGTTTATTGTCCCAGCGTGTAATTACATTAGAATTATTGTTATATTGTATACTGCCACAATTGTTTCTTTTCCTAGATAGGCATATAAAATATCGTAGCTTTAGTTTTAAGATACCGTAACCGATTATCAGCATCATGTTTTTTTTTTTAAGTAAGTAATTTTTAACGTCAATAAGTGTACCTACAGTGTACCCATACTGAATAAATGATATTGACTATTGACTATCTCTTCACGAAAAACTGATATTTGTTTTGGTAATGAAAGAAATTACGTACTTAACATTTATTATTTAAGCTACGCTATAGTGAACTAGTAAAACCCCTGTTAATTCGTAAGTGAGAAATAAAAAAAATAAAATAAAAAATGTTATCTATAAAGGAAGTTAAAATACTAACAGCCCATATGGTTTCTTTATGAAAGCTGCTGATCCGAAAAAATCAGCGTGCACAAGGGGCACTCTAACCGCGTTTCCTCCCAACACAATGAACTTCACAGTAAGTCCCTGCACGTGTTCCGAAGCTCCTGACAGACTTCCGGTTTCTAAAACGGTCGAAGGTAATTAAGGTAGGTATTTTTTAAAGTTTTTTAAAAGGATGCAGTATGCACCAGTGGTCCGGAGACACGTTGCGGTAATTTTTTAAAGGTAATTAGGAAGTGAAATGTGATATAGGATGCATTAATTTTATTTTCTAAAATATGAAAGTAAATCTATCATAGGTCCTGTTTTTAGGGTTCCGTACCTCAAAAGGAAAACACGGAACCCATAGGATCACTTTGTTGTCCGTCTGTCTGTCTGTCAAGCCTTCATCTCAGGAACGCATATCAAGCTGAAATTCATATCAAATAAGTACTTAAGTCTACTGTCCCTTGGACCTGTGAAAAAATCAAACTTCAAAGCCAACACAATCAAAAGATACAGCCGTATGAGCCGTTTATGCTTCAAATTTTCAACACTCTCAAGGGAATCAAAACCTACAGGGTACTTCCCGTGAACTCAGAATTTTGAAATTTGGTACGAAGCCTCGTCTTACAGCACAGATAAAGAAAAAACTGCGAAAAGCATAAATTTTTAGTTAGGTACATCATATAACAAAAATATAAAGTAGTAAGTAGTAGCCCTGTACACGTACAGTATACCTACAGGGCTGTTTTGACATTAACTGTATAAACCAGCCTTAACTCATAATTAGCTTCTTGTTTTGTATAGAGGCGACGTCTCTCCATTAACCTCGTCTCAGGTGTCGTTAGCATCTAGACCGCAGACATTTCGTTATACGACTCCTCGAAAGCCTTAGCTTAGTGAGTAATGATGATGTCATCAGTGAGTCAATCCGCCGACACGAACCGGACTCTGTGTTTACGGATATGGGGAAAATACTAATAAAGTATAACCTTATTTGTTAAGTAACTATATTTGAAAGATGTGTGGTCGTACGAGGTCATTTGGGGAGAAGAAATAGGGTGCAGCTTATTCAGTGACTTCATGAACGATGATGTTAATTATGTTGTGGAATATTAATTAAAATTAATTCATTAAAGTTCTCATCAAAAATGTTGCTGAAGGGACCACAAGCAGAACATACATTATCTGGGTATATATTTTGTTTTTTGTTGATTTTCTCAAAAAGCGCTTAATCAATATCGTTACAATTTATATGAGACCACCTCTGAAGTATGATCTACCAAACAAAAGAAGAATCATCAAAATTGATTCATAATTGTCGAAATGATCGCGTAACATACATACAAAAAAAAACAGTCGAATTGAGAATCTCCTCCTTTTTTAAAGTCGGTTAAAAACTAAACCAATTTGGCCGATCACTTTCCGCAGGGAGCATTTTAGACACAGTAATATGGTGCGTCCAGTTTAGTTAAGACATTGTGTACAACATACAAAGTTAGCCACAATGTCCATATATTCATGATCATGAGTCATGAGTCATAACCTTCTTGGTCAATAACACCTAAAACTTTTTTTGTTTCGTTGGATACTTGGGTAGGTAGTAGGTACTAGGTACTTCTCAATTGTTTTTAACTGAATAGTTCAACAGTTGAACTAGGGTGTTAAATTTTAGGTGGTCATCAGGTTTCCTTAATTACTGAGCCATTGAAAAGTCAGACATGCGCATTTATAATTGGTAAGGAATATGGGTTCAGCTGTGGGGTTCAGCCACAGATAACGCCTTGTTTCCGTTATCAATGGGTTTAGCCATTTGGCGGAAGTTAAACTAAAAAAAAACATTTCACGTAGAATCGTAGCAGTAAGGAAGCTATTAAATCCACCGTCGCATGCCTACTTCAACCCTCATGACCTGCGCAATAATTTATTTTGTTTCTAGAGCGGTCGCAGATTTGCATATACATATATACTTGAATGTAGGTTTTGTAGAATATCTTTAAAATACTTAGTTGCTTATGTAACTAAGTATTTTAAAGATATTCTAACTTAGATACTTAGTTACATAAGGTTATGTTTGTTCTGTGTCAAGCCTCAAGCGTTTTATTTTAGATGTTTTATAAATATCGTCTTAGTTATTTAGTTGTTGACACAATGCAAATTGTAAGAAAATTAAATCAGATTTTTTTATGTATTCTATAGATTCATTTATTTATTGTGATTAAAATTAATTTACGATATTATAAACGTTAAAATTAAAACTATGCAATACATTAAAATGCAAAAATCTAAATATTAAACTAATTATACCTAAAATAAATTGAAAACAAATTATATAGGTGATATTGCGACAGTTTGGCTTGTTACCTTTTCTGTAAATGTCGAATAAATTAAAGGATTAATTTAAATACTAATAAACATAATATACTAAGAGAGTTTCATAATATACCTACTTAATGTGGAAATGCAAATGCAATTCTTAATTGCAAATGTCATGATTAACAAAATATAGAGATTAGGAAAGCATAGAGTCAACCAAATAAATACTATGTACCTATTCAATATTCATATATTGAAGTGACGTTGATTATACGGTGGCACTAATACATAATTTAGTCTCAGTGAAATATTGCTTTTTTATTTTAAAAAGCCAAACGCTTAAAAATAGGTAGGATAGTTTTTTAATACAATTTCCTGGCATAACCTACATTATTTTATCTTCATATGTAGTTTTTCCATAGATTTTGGTTAACAAGCGTTTATGAAGTGGTAAATAAATCAAAATCATTGATTACATTAAATGTAGGTTACCTAGTCTGTCTCGAGTCATCAAGCAACTGGGTTCCTTGTTTCTAGGCTGCAATCGATTATACAGGCCCCAATCACAATGGGAAAGGACAACCGAAACGTAGGACGGTCAAAATCGTCAAGCATAATACAAGTTCAAAAGTAAGAATTAAATTATTAATAGTAAGTATGTATTTAGATAGTATCAATAATTTTATTTGAAAAGTATTTATGCATATGGTTATGCATATAAATACCTACTCACGCCTTGTTTTAAGCTTTGACGTTAGTTCTAAATATTAATCTACGTACTTTTTTATGAAATTTGACCCACTATACGACTCGAGTAAGTATTTGCTATAGACAATAGGACGTGTTGGAAGCTGGAAGCCGTTTAATGCCCTATCCAGATTACAGTGACGTTGCCTTGATTCACTTAGTTAGCGGTGCCATAATACCATTTAAAATGCCAGATTTATATGACGCACCTTGACGTCTCTATTATGGATTATAATAGGTATACATATTTCTAAAACAGGAGCATCAACAATATTAAAATAATACTACTTTAAGCGATCATAGTAAACCTCAAGCAGAGAGCTAGCTACGGTAAGAAATCATTTCTTTTCTGTAAACAATGATTGCATTCTTACTAGAGCTTAGATGCGTACCTACACAATTACACATATCAAACTGTGAGAAAACGTAAGGTTTTAATAACTGTTACACTGACCTTCTTTTTGAATCATCCTAGATTCCTAGCAATAATAAAGCGATTATAGCATTGGTGTGTGTAAACTGTAAAATGATTTTATGACTTGTTTGTGCAACAAAATGTGTGAAAATTAAGATTTGGATCAATTCAAATGATAATTCTGTGAAATAATAAAACTCAGTGCAATATTTTGATAAAATACTTGATTCTCATTAAACTATTTAAGTTAGTTTTTATGCAGTCTAAAATGGAATGGAAGTTTTGACGACCTCCGCGTGGCGCAGTGTTGAGCGCTGAGGTCCCGGGTTCGATCCCCGGCAGGGTCAATTTATAATTTCTGAATTTTCCCTGGTCTGGCCTGGTGGGAGACTTCGGCCGTGGCTAGTTACCATCGTGCCGCCAAGAGATTTAGCGTTCCGGTACGATACCTTGTAGAAACCGAATAGGGGTATGGGTTTATTATAACTGCCATGCCCCTAACAGGTTAGCCCGCTATCATCTTAGACTGCATCATCACTTACCATCAGGTGAGATCGCAGTCAAGGGCTCACTTGTAGTGGATAAAAAAAAGTGGACTTGGAGACCAAAACCTGTTTGTACTATGCCAAAACATCCATAATTGGTCTACGCGGTATTATACCGAAAGTTTGAATAACTCGGCTGTACATCCTTGCCATATTATGTTGGTAACTAGCCGACGCGGGCGAAGAATTAAAGTAGTAGGTACTTACAATAATTATCGTAGTAATACCACTTTATGTAAGCAAGTTAATTTGTCATTTCCCAGCTTAGCCTTTATAAATATCACAGTTGTTAAGTACTTGTTACACAGGTGATCCATTACTAAATGAGTTGACATTTAAGTATTGATAAACAAGTGTGCACCGGACTTAAACGCTGCAGCAATTAAAGTTAACGCCTTAACAGGGATCTTGTTGGGAATGTTAAAGATAAGAATTCCTGATAAGAATTCCTGTTTTCTTAATTTGAGCTTACGCCAGCCCTTGGCAAAATTATCCACAAATTATTAATTAACTAGCGGTCCGCCCGGCTTCGCACGGGTAGCACTTGATCAAAATAGTCCATATCCAATAATGGTCAGTCGGCACTGAGACGAACAACTCCACCATACGTTCTCAAATTTTGTTCAGCAAACCGCTGTGAACGCTTAGCATTTGAGTCTCCAATACGACGTATTTTCGCTGCCCTCGCCTGGGAACTATGTTTAAAACTAACAACTAAGTTGAGACCTGGCTCTTTTAGGCATTTCGCAGTCTGTCTACAACAGTTAGATATTAAAATATTTAAAAAATGTCAGAAAGTTCTCTTGTATTTATTGTGACATACAATTGACAAATATTATACCTATAAAAGTCAGTCAGAATTTCAATATAATAAAAAATTAATAGACGAATAGAGGTTTACCGAAGAAGTTGAAAAAATCTAATTATTATTGCAAATTTCGTAGGGATCTCTAATTTTTTGAAAATAAACTATAGCCTATGTTACTCGCTGATAAAGTAGCTTTCTATAGGTGAAAGAATTTTTAAAATCGGTCGAGTAGTTTTTTTATTTTAACCATTACAAACAAACAAACAAACAAATCTTTCCTCTTTATAATATTAGTTTAGATAACTGTAATCTAAGAGCAGAGAGTGGATAATATGCGCCTGCACGTCTATTTAAAATATGTCCATAAATTTAATCCTCTAACATAACATAAAATACTAGGTATACAGTACATATATAATAGGTAAGTACTTGACATAAGAAGTTTATTGACTGAATGGTCGATATGCCTGGTACATAGGTCTTATATACCTACCTAATATTGTTGCCAAGAAATTGATTGCCAAGTAATATGAAGGTAAAGCTATTTTCATATTGCATATTATTCTACACTAGCTGATGCCCGCGACTTCGTCCGCGTGGTTTAAGTTTTTTGTTATTCCCGCGGGAACTCCTTAATTTTCCGGGATAAAAAGTAGCCTATGTCACTCTCCAGGTCCTCAACTATACCCATGCCAAAAATCACGTCAATCCGTTGCTCCGTTGCGGCGTGATTGAAGGACAAACCAATAAACCAACAGACCAACAAACCAACAAACAAAGTGACTTTCGCATTTATAATATTAGTATGATTATAATGTAGCACTTATTAAAAAAAAGTGCATCTGCTGAGTTTCATGCTGGCTATTTTCAGTAGAACATTTTCCGAACTAGTGGTAGAATCCCGACATAATATAAATCATAAGTAACAAAAGTCTGTTGTAACATGGAAAAAACGTCTCATTTCATTTCAGTTCATCGGTAAGACTTAGGACTTATGCGCAGACAAGGCAACAATCTTACTTGAACAACTCTCTTTACTTGAAACAAAGTTTACCCACTGGCTACTAGTACCTAATTTGACCAGTTTTTAACATGTTACAGGCGTTCTTCGACTGCTTGTTTTTAATACACGGGTGTCATTCTTGTCTGGGCACCAATTTGTTGCTATTTAAGTCCGCGTTAAAATGAAATGATGCAAGTTCAATTCCGATCCGGTTTCAGTGTAAAAACTAGACTGTATTGTTATTCTGTAGTCTGTATTCGTTGTTTAAAAATGTGTTAATTTTTGAGTTTTTATTCTACTTTTATTTCTAGATCACTATTAACTGGCACTGGCTGGATATAAACTCTTCTGTGTATACCAACTTATCCAAATCGAAGCTCTGTCTTCGAAGATTTGTTTCTAGACTTATAGGATCAGCTGTAGGACCCACTTTTGATTTTTTTGATGATTATCGTGCTCCTCAAGTACCAGTAACAGTCTCACCGCAAGGAAAACCCAATGAACAACTCGACCCAACTGAGTCTCTGGAGCAGGACCTCGTATAATTCGAAGCCGAATAAACTACGCGCTAGACTAACAAGAAAATCAAGGAAGAGATAAAGGATAAAGGGACGTGAATGAGACTGACATGCAAACTGTTAAAAGTATGTATGTAAGTATAGGCATGTATAGGTACTTATATAAGTCCTTGTCTACAAGAACTTAATTTTGGCGCAATGCTGATGTGAGCGTGTTAATTTGTTTATTTTGCCAGCAAGTAGCTCGTAAGCTAAGTAAATAAGGTTTAAATTTTCACTTACCATTAGATATTGAACGAACTAAAAAATTAAAACCGGGTCAAGCGAAAGTGATTTCATGTCTGAAAATCGAGCTGAAAATGTATTTTTTTCAAAATCTGCTGCATTCATCTATTCGACTGGTAACGCCATACGAAAGTTGAAGAAGTATCTCTAACTGTGTTTGTTCTTAGGTAAGGTGCTGGTGTCAATTTTGAATAAGTAGGTACTTGATGGAGTTTTGAATCTGGTGGGCAAGGTAACACGGTCAAGATGATTTTTCGAAAAAACTAAAAAAATTACAAATTAACTGCGTGTGAGTGACCTGGGTCAAATACTTTGGAAACAGAATATTGTGATCTCCTTTTGCCACAGGCCTCCGCCTAATAGACTTGAACTTATAGGTACTACGTCCCAACTCCCACCATTTTGCGAGCGGGGTCACGGGCATCTTACTCTAGTACGATAATTAAAAAGCGTGTCGAAAACTGTTACAAAAGTGTACTTACTGCAGTCTACTTTCGACCCTGATTTAATCAAACCCGCACCGTGCACTGCTATCCAAACGGTAAGGCTACTGGTTATACTGACTCTAGGTGACCTGGATACCTCCGCGATATTAGCATGCCAATGAATAATAATAAAGTTGTTGCTTTCACTCATTTTATTACGAAATTTATCGTTATTAAGTATACATCGATGTAACTAAGTAGAACTTAGCCTAGTATTTACTGATGACAGGGTTAGTGGCGTACACAAGTCTGTGAGATCTATAGAGCGAACTTTGAATTTGCTTAGACATATGACATGGTTAAAACGAGACAGATTTATGTTACTCACATTAAGTCTATCTCGTTTTAAATCTAAGTAAAGTCTGAGCTAAGTCAAAAAACGCTCTATAGATCTCAGCTTAGAGTCAACAGCTTGCTGAAATATTACAATTCAAACACCGCCCGTTGTACTTAGTCGGAAAAAATAAATACAAACTAACTGCAAGTTCTAACAATATCTAATAGACATTTAATAATACCTACTTACAAGCATTTTCTAACAAGCCTAGCTTTAGCCCTAGATTCTAGTAGGTATTTTTCATGGTACTAAGTCAGGTACATACCTACGTACCTACAGTTTACATAACCGTGAATGAACGCATTATAAAACAATATTCTCATACGGAACCAGTGTTAGATTGCGGAGGGAAACTGTATCGGTGTCATTCATCGGAATCGAGATAATCGAGAAACCTATCACTTTTACTTTATTACGAACTCAATAACTGTTATTAAATTGGTAGTTCGCTGTCAAGCCATTATTGATTCTGTAGATAATGATAACAAACCAATACTTGAAAAGAATGAAAATGATGATTTCAAAGTCGAGTCGCGAAATCCGTCGCGTTGTCCAGAGAGTGTGGAACGTTTATGATGGAAATCCAATAAACTAATTTTTTTATTCCTTAAAGGCTTAAAGGAAATATAAAATACTTAGGACGATGTCACGATGATGAACTAATAGTAGATTCTAATGTGACAAAATAGTTATTTGTTATACAAGAGTGAAAAGTTGTTTTACCGCGTGCTCAATTTTGATGACCGAGCAAGCGAAGGATTCTGCGAGTGATTCAAAAATTAGAATCCTGAGCGTCAGCGAGGGAATCAAAAGAGCATGAGGTGAGAAATCTTTTCACTCGAGTGCAACACGTAACTTTTCATCCCACCTCAGCGAGGAAATGACATGACGTGAAAGAAAATGGTGCGCGCAAAGCAAATTAAAAAAGTACACCGAGAAGGTTACGAGTGTGAGTTTTTAACAAATTAAAAACGGTTGTATGGAAATTCGGCACCATAGAGGTGGAAGTAAATAGGTTTTAATGGTGTTTTGAATTCACAAACTTCATAGACGAGTGATATTTACTAACGTGCACGTGATGTTCTAAATTCAATTAACTTTATCCTCAAGAGAATAATAACGGCTTTTGCATTCGGATATCGAAGAGTAAAAATACTCTTTCCGAGATGGTGGGATGAAAAAAATATTGAAAACTGTCAACAGCAATGCAGAACAAGTAATAAAGAACATGCCTAATGATTATTGCCTATATCTTTCTCACGTCGTAATGCTTTTAAAATAGAGTAGGTGGGTACCTAATAACAATTTAATCGCTCATGAATGGAAAATTATAGAGATCGTTAAACAAATGACCGTGAAAGTGAGTTAATGTGAAACATCGACTGTTACAAATTACACATTGAACTTTTACTCTTCGGATTTAATACCGGTGAGAAAAAACTAAATGGCAAACCATTTGAAAACTTATTTAATCTGTGGTCTAGGGCTACTTGTAGTCATGATTGTAGCAAATTAAATAATATAATTTCAGTAAAAAAAAACATTATTCGTTTAATGATCGTTAAAATTTCTTAATGTATACATCGTGTTAGGGTAATTTAAAGTTAACTTTTACGCGTCCGTAAAAAGTTTAATGCCTATAAAAGTTAAACGTGGATGAGCATAAGGCAACTTTTAAAATGTAGCAATAATATTCTTAATATAGTGATCTTGTAAAATGGGACAAAATATAATTAGATCGGTCAAAAACATTAAGGAAAAGTGTTAATAGAGAAAAAGCGGTTATTTCAAATTAGAAATTTTCTTCTAAGTAAGTAACGCAATTTGAGTATAATATTGGGGTCTCCCAAATTTATTCTTGGTGACTATTGACTGAGAATTTTATTGGATGAACATATTCAACGAATATGAAATATCATCAAATAGAAAACACATCATGACATTACAATTCTAAAGCTGATAAACAGAATCTGCCTGTGTAGACTGAGTTGTCAGACGCAAAAGCCATCGAAATAAGCAGGAGGATACCTAGTAGGACAAAGACTGATGAAGAAACCCACCGGACCGGATCATCTGACTTATAAAAGTTTGATGCATTGCGATCGTCCCAAATTCTTATATTGGCTCCATTTATTGTTGATCATACTAATATTATAAATGCGAAAGTGTGTTTGTTTGTTGGTTTGTTGGTTTGTCCTTCAATCACGCCGCAACGGAGCAATGGATCGACGTGATTTTTGGCATGGGTATAGTTGAGGACCTGGAGAGTGACATAGGCTACTTTTTATCCCGGAAAATTGAGGAGTTCCCGCGAGAATCAAAAAACTTAAACCACGCGGATGAAGTCGCGGGCATCAGGTAGTATTGCTATATGTAGACCGTACCAAAATTATTACGAGTGATAAAAATTATGACTGCATCTTCACTTACCATCAGGTGAGACGCAGTCAAGGGCTAACTTGTAGTGGTAAAAAAAAAAAGATTGCAATCACAGAGGTATGAAAACTCAAGACAGTCTCAGCTCTCAAGTCCCCACCGTATCGGAATTAATTAGAAACTAGGAAGCAATATCGCGATTCATCTGCGACGATGGATTGGAATGTCAATCAATCGTTCAGTGCAAATTCTAATATCGCTTTCTTCTTCGATTCGATATTTGGATAAAAAGAGAAGAATAAAAAGTCATTAGAAAATCCATGTCTTGACTCTTATGACTTTTTGTGAATACCGAAAGAAATATAGTCATTTATTTGACCCGAACTGGGTTCGATCTCATTGATTTTAATTAGGATTGATAAAATTGAGTTTTAATAACCAAAATTACTCATAAGTACTTACTTAACAAATTACTTGAGTAACGGCCGGTTTCTGAATTGAGAATTTCATGTTGAGTCTGTCTCAAATACTACTCAAGGACTAATTAAGCAAATTTTTGTGTCTGAATTGATATTGGGCCGGTTTCTGAATTAAGCATTCAAGCAAAAACAGCAAGTTCCAACTCTCAAACCTTACACAATATCAATTCAGAAACAAAAATTTGCTTAAATAGTTCTTAAGTAGTCTTTGAGACAGACTCAACATGAAATTCTTAATTCAGAAACCGGCCGTAAGTTGGCAAAAAGTTGGTTACCTGGTTAAAAATTTTTGAAAATACATACCTACACTACTTTAAACTCGGATAATCAATGAGTTCCCAAAGGATTTAGAAAAAGTTTAAACCCACGCGGCTGTAATTGTGGATTTGGTATCATTATATTATTATTAGTTCCACTTTCAAGTAAAAAAATTCTAAAGAAGGTATCACTGTTTTGCATTTATTTTTCCGTTTAAGTACCTACAACGGATGGTATTTGAATTGTATTTCTAAAATTTCTAGAAAAGGCTGAAACCGGCAAGCGGCGGAAGTATGCCTCTCTTATTGATCTATTTCACCGCGGTTAATTGGTTCATGTGACAGAGGGGCTGGCTCATTTTTTGCGCAAAGGATCAGCCTGGCTGTCCAGAGCGGAAATGCAGCCAGCATTCTTGCCACCATTCCACGCGGACATGATTCATATAGTAATTAGGTTAGGCCTAGCTAGCTTTAAGTTCTACGGTATTACTTTCAATAAAGGAAAAGAATATATTTTAGTATCTCAAAGAAGGTTTTTCTTACTTACATATTAATATAATCGCAAATAGCTCTAGGTTTGTCTTACCCACGCTTCTGCTCCATGAATTATATCGCAGTGATCTGTCTTCAAGTGATTATACCTAGAGCCGTAAGCTTTTCCGCTCAAATTACTTAAAGTCAATGCCACTAAGTTTCTAGTAAGTAATTATATCTGTGGTTATTATGGGTTTCCGCCGGATCGAAAGCTTTTAATGAGCCAGTTATTTTTCCACTTGAGTTAAGGGGTGCTTATAGTGCTATTATCAACGCTATAAGATTATAATATTATATGTATCGTGATGATGATGATGATGAATCAATGAATCATGAATCATAAATATCATACTAATGTTATAAATGCGAAAGTGTGTTTGTTTGTCCTTCAATCACGCTGCAACAGAGCAACGGATCGACGTGATTTTTTGCATGGGTATAGTTGAGGACCTGGAGAGTGACATAGTCGAGTCTATTTATCCCGGAAACGGGAATCAATTAAACAAATAATTCATATAATATTCAATAGCTTTTATCCAATCAGTTCATATTTATATAATTTGTCATGAAATTCTGCCGGCTTATTTTACTTCATCATACATACCTACTTCATAAATGGCCCTAATATTAAAATTGTGTTTTAGAACTGTAGGCGGAAATTAGAAAAATTTCATCCAAATCGGTTGAAAAGATAGGCCGTGAAAGACAGTCAGACACTTTCGCATTTATAATATTTAAACAGGCATATTATATCCCAGTTAACAACGGCGAAGAGCCGAAGACAGACGGCCTCATGTGACATGTCAGAGCATCAGTTCACCATCGTCACGTTTCACTATTGAAAATATTGGAGGGGTCGCTTCGGTTATCTTTGGAACGTGACTGAATTTAACACGACTAGATAGTCAGCTTGCCGTGTGAACACTGACAAGTGATTAAAATAGGTTCTTGTTAAATAAGTGCACGTAGTTTAGTGGGCTATCCATAGTGGATATCCTATTATCATGTCGTTAATACAATCATAACTTGCACTACGTAACTAACAAGGTCAGGTCAGGCAGACGGCGTAGTAGTGGTTTGTCAGATTTTGCACCTCTTGAAGGAATAATGGAGGAATCTTAGGCTTGCACGTTTCCTTTCGAAGTTCTTTTTCATCTTTAAAGCAAATGATACTCATGCGCTTAACTCCGAAAATTAAGAGGTGCCTCCTCAGGGATCGAGATGTGAAATCTGGGGATCCGTGATTCAATCCCTGGGCAAGCACCTCAAACTTTTCGGAAAACTTATGATGGGGTCGCTTCGTTGTATCAGTTACTTCAAATAAACATGTGAATTGTAAAGTCATATTCAGAAAGAGAAATATCAACTTTCGCTTAGATGAATCAATTAAGATGGTAGATGGTAATACTACCAATAGCATAATAACACAATAATAATTTATTGCACATAATGTTATTCTATGGTCCGTTGTCATTGCGTTCTATGACTGTAAAATTACGTTAAGTAATTTATAATGCGTTCTGCGGTTGCATTAAGAAATTTTGAAATAAAAAGGCAATGCATAGGTATTGCATATGTCATAATATAATGAATATTATCCTACATCATTGTTAATATACTAACGACAAACACAACGCGTAACGACAACATGTCAATCGTTGCTTCTAGAAGTTATTATGTTAATAATATAAATGACAAAGAAAATTAATTAAGGCATACATTGAGGAGCTCGCTGAAGAGCTGCGTTTATCCAGGAACACGGCGTTGTCATGAGCGCTCCGCTGTGTGACGTGCTTCATACACATTACACTCGCAGATTTAATAATAGTGACGTACAGTTTACCTTGAATTGCTCTACGCTCAAACTGTACACGCTTACTATTACACCTAAAGCACAGCAGGGCGACCGCGTATCTTTTGCATCAATCATTGATAAATCGCAATCACCTCTGATTGGTTAACACTCTTCCACTATTGGACAAAATCCATTGACGCAGCAAGAATACCATAAATTCAGCCAATCATCGAAGTGCATCAATTACACACGGCCATAGAGGTAGTATACTATAATGTCTCTATGCACAGTGCACATGGCTTACATCAGCGGTGTAGTAAGAATAGTATGATGCCTTACAAACGTAGGTACAACGCACATCACATGCATTTAGTAATGTGCTGCGTGCAGTTGCCATCGCTCTTTCTGTCTGTCCAAGCCTTTATCCAGGTACTTGATAGGCATTGTTGTGTTAGATTATATCGCAACTCTTTGTTTTAAGGTTCGCTGTTCCGCAAGGGCATTTATTGTTCTCTAATTTGGCTTTTTTAGTCTGATTGCCCGCTGATTGTGAGCCGTAATGGGATTTGTTGAGATAAGGTTTATTGAATAATGAATGAACTGTCTGACCTTCGGGTAATTAACCCCGGATAAGAAAGAGGAATTTATGATTTGCTTGTAGGTCTAGCTCATTTGCCTATTTGTATATGATTGAATCCAGACAAGGCTAAATAGTAGATAGATTTGCCCTTAGCTGCGAGTTGCGACCCATTGGTAACATCGATTTGTGTTTTGATGAGCAATCCTGACTCCTGATTGCTACTCTTGTTGCCCGTGAGTGCGGGGTCCACTGCAAGAGGGTAATGAACGGGAAATAGCTAAGCGCAGGTAACGGACTTGTGTGCCTAGACAAAATTACAAAGCGGTTTGGCAGTTGCCTTAATAAGAGTGCTCATTTTGACTTGTTTTGCTCGCTCAGTCCTTTGTTGGTGAAAGTGCTTGTACGATTTACTCTGCGACTTAAATGGAGTCCGTATACTGTACGGAGGTTGTCCCTCTCGCGGTTGAAACCCGTCAAACAAATAACAATACATACCTAAGTCTAGATATCAGGCTTACTCGTAAAGAGCAACATTTTACTCGTACGAATGATATATTTTTTTATTAGACCTCAAACCTGACTGCAATTGTTAAGGCTAACAAAAAAACATGATAAATTTAAATATAAACTATATACAATTGTGTCTTCTAGATAAGGACATGGCATACATAGAAGGGCACATTAACTGCACCTACAGCAAAAAAATATTAACAAAACAAACAAAAAAAAACAAGAAAATAAAAACTAAACTAAAAATTATATCTACTAACTAAACCTTACTAGCTAAATTTATGTGCAGTGAGTTTGTTTTTGACAGTAGTCGTGCTGTCAAAGAAGATATCTTTAAATATGCTTTACATTAATTTATGTCTACAATTTACTGACCTACAACCACGACATGTTGCAAATTATCTAACAAACATTTTTCCTTTTTCAGGTAAACAACTCTACCGATATGGAAAGCCATAAATCCAGTTTGTACATCCGGTGAGTCAGAACCTGGGATAAGACGAGTGCCCTAAGTTGGAGATAGAATTTCTATTTCCACTGATGAACTTTGCTTGTTGATTGTTGATAGCAAAAAAATCCATACTAATATTATAAATGCGAAAGTGTGTCTGTCTGTCTGTCTGTCTGCTACGCTTTCACGGCCCATCTGTTCAACCGATTTTGATAAATTTGGTACAGAAATAGGTTGTATCCCGGGGAAGGACATAGGCTACTTTTTATCCCGGAAAATTCAAGAGTTCCCGCGGGAACCAAAAAAACTTAATCCACGCGGACGAAGTCGCGGGAATCATCTAGTATATATCTAGGCACAATAATAAATCTATACTATGGAGAACTATAGTAGATTGTATTATAAGGGAGCAAAATAATATTTTTACGGCGAGGGGGCTTTTTAGGGTTCCGTAGCCAAATTTGGCGAAAACGGAACCCTTATAGATTCGTCTGTCTGTCGGTCCGTCCGTATGTCACAGCCACTTTTTTCCGAAACTATAAGAACTATACTGTTGAAACTTGGTAAGTAGATGTATTCTGTGAACCGCATTAAGATTTTCTTACAAAAATAGAAAAAAAAACAATAAATTTTGAGGGTTCCCCATACTTAGAACTATAGTAGTAAATAATAGTAAAATGTGTCCCCCCCCCTGTAACTTCTAAAATAAGAGAATGATAAAAGTAAAAAAAATATATGATGTACATTTCCATGCAAACTTCCACCGATAATTTGTTTGAACGAGATCTAGTAAGTAGTTTTTTTTTAATACGTCATAAATCGTAAACCGCAATTTACCTTTCATTGAATCAACTCAAATATTTAAAACAAAAATATTTTTAATAATTTAAAACTTACTACAGGTTTGTACGGAACCCTCGGTGCGCGAGTCCGACTCGCTCTTGGCCGGTTTTTTTGAATCCAGAGCGATGTGAGGGATAATAGAGTAGAATCCTGAACGTAGCGAGGGATTCAAAGTACGTCGCCCGAGCACAACAATATTTTGCGCCCGAATGATACACTCTACTTTTCATCACCTTCTATGAGAAAATAAAACTACAAATCCATCAGACATCCTCTTCAGATACGCTATTAATTTCGATTATGTGACCAGTTTTACGTCGTTATTAGAACTGACTGTTGATTTTAGCATTGAGTAGATACCAAAGAGTGGAAGGTTGTTTAGTTTTGGCTAAGTACTGGAAGTAGGCCAAAACACAGATTTTGAACAATTCTTGGCGCCTCTTGCATTTCTTCATTCAAAATTACCATAGGCTTTCATATATTTCTCCCGGTATTTTGCAAGTAATAGATCACATTTCTTGCGTCAGTTCTAATACTTTCAGGAGTTAATTCTATACTTTCACTGTCATTTGAAGAACTCATTTTTCAAAATAAAACCATGAATTTTTAACAATCCGTGAAAATTGAAAACACGACGCATTCGCGCATTTTTAATTTGGTTTCCTTTTTTTTATTTAAAAAAAAAACGAAACCAAATTAAAGCCGGCGGTGCGACTATGGGCCGTCGTACCATTCAGTCTCTATTCAAACAATATTTGCGTTCGATTTCTTTAGCGCTGAACACTAAGATGTTCCAAATTCAAAAAGTGCGCGGAAAAGATAATTGCGGCGCACTTTTTGAAATAAAGAGGATTAAAAGCTCATTCCTGCCCGCTAAAAGTTCCTTATAGAAAACACCACCTTTGGGCGCACTTAAACGCGAACCAAGTCGTCCTTTTCGAATAGATGGGATGAAAAGAGAATTGCGGCGCACTTTTTGAAATAAAGAGGATTAAAAACTCATTTCTGCCCGCTAAAAGTTCCAGAAAACACCACCTTTGGGCGCACTTAAAGGCGAACCAAGTCGTCCTTTTCGAATAGATGGCATGAAAAAATATATAATCTCTAATGACATTGAATAATTTATACTTGTACCTACCTATTACCTACAATAAAGGAATAGCTTCATCAATTCGTTTGGTCACTAAAAATTCAAATCAGTTTTTCTTTCTGAAACATTTAAATCATCTCTCTCTCTTTGCGTCGTATTCCCCACTACTGAGGGTCGTGACCCCTTTCCATTAATCGCATAATGGTAGGAGTTTTCTTGGGATAGTAATGCGGTGGGTTCCCACGTCTTTCCGATCATCATGCATCCGGAAAATCCTTATTAATTAGTTATTACTTACAGCTTTTCATTGTTTTTCATTGTAAAAATGTATCCAACCTATACCTACTAGGTATTCACTATTCATCCTCGAATATCCGATGCCATTCCCTTAGATTGCCTTAGAAAATGGAAATACCTAGATAGATAATTATTGTAATTATAGGTTACGGCGGGGCAGACGGAAAGATATCAATGGTACGCTACGCCTTTAGTAGTGCGTGATTGAAACTAGGAAGCGATAGAGCTTCGTATTTATTTCAGTAGGTACAGTAGTAGGAACAATAAAAGATAATTATTTGCGTAAGTACTGTAGTTAGAGCAAGGTTTTTATTGAGATGCGAATATTAGCTTACTAGGTGAAGGACAGATACCTGCGGTATATCTATAATTGTCCTATCATAGGACAATTATGTGTTTTGTGCCATAGGACTCCTATGGCAAGATAAATCTAAGACAACATTAAATTTTAATTATAGATTTTATTATAAGTCTCCTATTTCACACACGAAAACGTGGTTTGTAACAGAGATTTATAGTAATTATTGAGATAATTATAAATATAAGTAGGTAAAACAATATTAACCAAAAAATAACTGTTTCTTTATCGTTATTGTTTTAATATTGTGTAATATCTAATGAATTTTATAAAAAGTGCTTCTCTCTATGAATTATATTATAGGTATGGATTTAATAAGAACTACCTAAAAATCTTTTGTCAATTCGTCGTAAGTCTACCACAAGTACTTATTCACGACCAAATGTTTTATTATTCAAATAATATCATCTAAATAAAATGAGATTTTCAACTTTCATCATCAACATTTTTTATTTTAAAGTTGTTTTGTAGTATAACCACCGCCGTGCCTAATAGGAAGTAATAAATTATTTGAAACTGGTTGTAGGTAGAAAGGAAACCGATCCTAACCAGTAGCGGTCTACGAGTTTGTCTGTGGTCTATGACTTTGAGTAGGTACATAATCCTTGCTATAATTAATTTAAACGTGAAAGAGTGTCTATGTATCTGTCCGTCGCGTTAGTCATGTCGTGCCTGTCTGCTACGCTTTCAAGGGACCATCTTTCATGTCAAAATCGGTTGTGTTCAACCGATTTGACTTAACCGAAAACTTAGTAAGTAAGTACAAAGATAGGTTTCCTCCTTGAAACTTCCCAGGGGCAATTTCAAAAACCTATATCCAGGCGGATAAAGGCGCGGGCATCATTTAGTAGTGTAACCTACCTTTTGTAAAGCAATCTACCTATATATATAGCGCAGACTAGCTTCAATGCAAATTATTGCGTTTTAAATGCGTATTTTGATGGTAGAGACTAGAGACTAGAAATGAAATGCTAGAACTAGAAATAAAATGCTATCAAACTATGGCTCTTGTTATAGATTAGCATCGATGTTGTACAGATTGCTACTTGTTACAGAATGGGCAATGGCCCAGCATTTTTGGTGAGTGCTTATGCTGTGCGTGCTCAAAATATATAAAAACACTGTTTGTGCTAAGATCCTGTACCTACAATAATATTTTTATAATACCTCATAAAAAGCAAACCAGTCAGAAATAACGTACCTATCTACCTACTAAATGGATAACTGCAGTTGTGCTCCAAACAACTACTTAGGTAATTCTGTGGCATAAAAAGTTAAACTCATTACTCTATGTAAATAACGTTATACCTACATACATCACATGCTTTCCCATACGTTATGATATCATATTGTTATAAAACCTGTTAATTTATTATACGCACAAAAAAAGTTATGTCACTCAATGCGTAACACGTAGTTTCCACATAAATAGCTACGGATACAATAGGTAATGCATGATAGTTAATTTCCCAGGCTATAATATAACATTTAAGAAAATGTTATTAGATAACACGGGAACTAACAAACAGGTACAACATCCCAATTCCCTTTGTTGGCCTACAGCCCTACAGTTACACAGATAAGTTATTCTCTCCCTCTATTTATTTTATCTCTGCCGTACCATCAACATCTAGCAAGGTTGCTAGATCCATGCTTGTCTTTATGGTAATTTTTTTATAATAGACTAGCGGACGCCCGCGACTTCGTTCGCGTGGCATATGTATTTTAATTATAAAAAAATGGTGAAACTCGCACTTCTGCATAATATCTAACTGAAAGCCCAAACGCTAAGTTTCATGGCTATAACTTGAGAAATGAAGGACTTTCATACAAACTTTCAACCACTATTTTACCCCTTTGGGGTTGAAATTTTGAAAAACTGTGCCACACGTACTTCTTTATTTATTACTTAAAGCCAAAATACCAAGTTTCGTTGATACAACTTGAGAAATATCTTGAAAAATGAAGGACTTTCATATTATAAACTTTCATCTCCTATTTCACCCCTTCGGGGGTAGAATTTTCAAAAACTGTGAAACACGTATACCAAGTTTCATGGATATAACTTGAGAAATGATGGACTATCATACAACTTTCAACCCCTATTTCACCCCCTTAGGGATGGAATTATGAAAAATCCTTCCTTAGTGAGCGCCTACGTCACAAAAGGAAGCTACTGTCAAAATTTCAAGTCTCTAACCCCAGGTTTAGGCTGTGCGTATGTTATATATAAGTCAGTCAGTCAGTCAGTCAGTCAGGACTCAGGACTTTGAATTTTATACAGAGAGCACAAGTCTATCTAGGTATACCTATTTAAAAAATTACCAACATATTACTAGTGCACTACTCAACCCGCGAGATCTACAAACTTGATGCAAGAAAGTTCTGTTGATAGGGCACTTCTCTGAAATGAGGTAAAAATCGAGTGGAGAATTTTTTTTTTTTTTTGAGTTTTTGATTTTTTAAACACTTTCCACAGGGACCCTTCCCTTGAATCAGTGTAGTGTGATAAACCACAGGGTGGAAGGGTCGAAGTTCAGGGAGATCGGGTGGTCCCGATCTGCCTGGCTGCCTTTGCGCCCTGCGACTGCAGGGTAGGTACGGTTACGGTACCCTGACTAGGGTAGCGTAACGTTCAGGGCGGAAGGGAGCTCAGTCGACGCACGACCAGCGTACAGCGTAGTTGTGTTGTGTTTGTCTCCGGCTCGCGCGAGCATTTTGACAATATTATGTCGTGTCCAAAAGAAAAAGAAATTTTGATAAATGTGATTGAGATGCCTCAGACATGCCTCATCTATGGAAACTTTTTTAACGTATGTTAAAAAAGTTATAATCTGTATAGATTATGCTATATGCATAGCATAGCATAGCATATAGCATGGCATATAGCATAGCATGTAGCATATAGCATATATCATATAGCATATAGCATATAGCATAGCATATAGCATAGCATATAGCATAGCATATAGCATGTAGCATATAGCATATAGCATATAGCATGTAGCATATAGCATGTAGCATATAGCATAGCATAGCATATAGCATAGCATTTAGCATATAGCATATAGCATAGCATATAGCATAGCATTTAGCGTATAGCATATAGCATGGCATATAGCTTGTAGCATGTGGCATGGCATATAGCATGTAGCATATAGCATGTAGCATAGCATATAGCGTATAGCATATAGCATGTAGAATATCGCATATAGCATGTGGCATGGTATATAGCATGTAGCAATTAGCATAGTATGTAGCATATAGCATAGCTTGTAGCATATAGCATGTAGCTTGTAGCATATAGCATAGCACATAGCATAGCATAGCATGTAGCATATGGCATGTAGCATAGCATAGCATATAGCATAGCATAGCATGATAGCGTAAAATAAAATGCACCCATAAAATAAAATTCAAGTATTTTCGTGACCTGACGCTTGGTCATACCTCATATTTAATGACCAAACGTCAAGCGTTAGCTGAGAAAAAGCTACCCTTATTTATAAAATTAAGAATTATATTTTTAATCTATAATTTTCTAATTTTTACTGATATTTTACTGAATTTATTGTATTTATATAGTTATTTCAGCCTAAATTTTATGTTTTTCAATTATTTTTAGTTATTTGCCAGTTATTTATAAATACTATGCCCAAAATATTCTTAATTTTATTATAAAATGCTTTTATTTGTGTCTTAATGCCATTTTTATAAACTTTTTTAAATTTCATTCATTTTAATTTTTTTAACGTCTAAATATATTGCAAATAATTATTTAAGCTTATAATAATTAAAAGCTTTCCTAAAAATAAAGAAATTTCAGAAATATCTTTGATTTAGTTTTAAAATAATTCAAAATGGTCATGGTAATTGTGGTAATTAGAATCATGGTAATGATAATTTCGCCATTTTTAAATTATTTAAAAATTAACAGATTTATTTTATATTTTGCAGGCTATTTATGTGAATTAAAAACACGTTTTACATCATAAGAAAAAATAACAAGAAAATATAACGTGTATTTTTAAAAAGTGGTGATTTTTTTATGAATTAGATAGGAAAGTTGACAAAGTGCAGAATAACAACATTATTTCCCAATACCTTCAAAACGTTTAGACATGCGCTTAACCTGTTACAATAAGTTCTTCAAACACAAAAGCCTTACGTATTAATGCTATCATGATGGATGCAGTACTTATATTATCATTGTTATCATAGTGTTTGCATCGGGTCACGTAAATTAGGAAAAAGTCGTGGGACAGACTTTAGTATCTCGTAATTTTTTCATTTTTCGTTATTTTGTTACATGTTACCTTCAATTTTTTAGGTTTATTATTTATTAACAATATATATTTTTTTAATTTTTTTTTAATCGATAGTTTTTGTGAAAAAAAATAATGTTCCAACAACTTAGGCAGTGGGACAGTCATGGTAGTGAGAAATTTGAGGTTTAAGATTTTTTTAAAGATGGATCTCACCTCTTTTATCTTCTTTTTCTTGATGGATGATATAGAGGACACTGTCTAGTGTCTACAAAAAAAATTACATAAGCCTGAGTTAGTTTTAAGGTACGTTCTCCAGCTTGGGACACGCTTTTTACAACATTTCGAAGAAGCATCCGATAACATGGTATTGATTGGTACTACACGTTATAGTTAAAAATAAACTATAGGTGCATGCAAAATCTTAAGTCAGAAAAGAAGTTGCGAAAAAACAACAGGATATCATTGAAAATATTCATGATTTACCGGAATAAGATCTGCATGACATTGCTAAGTGGATGTAGGTACCATTAGGTATGTTTAGGTGTTGCCAGAAAATGATGCTAGTGTTGTTTGTATCTAATTTGATTATACAACTCGCTGCGTCGTAACATTATGTGACTGAATATGTGAAAATGTATAATTACTGCACAATACAAAAAATCGAATGAGAAAAAAAAAAAGTTTTTAATAAGTCACATACATATTGAATAGACTAGCTAATGCCCGCGACTTCGTCTGCGTGGTTTGAGGGTTTTTTGTTCCCGCGGGAACTCTTTAATTTTCCGGGATAAAAAGTAGCCTATGTGCTATTCCAGACTATTATCTATCTCTGTGACAAATTTCAGCCAGATCCGTTCAGCCGTTGGGGCGTGATTGAGTAACAAACATCCATACATCCATACATCCATCCAAACTTTCGCATTTATAATATTAGTAAGATTATCTATCTGGCCACTGATTTGTTTTGTACAATTCGCACATAAAATAATACATGTTCTAAAAGCCTTCTGATTTAGCAATAAATCTATTCACTTTTCAGCCTTAAATTGGCTTAAAGTTACATCACAATATGTGTGATATCGACATACCTACGAGTAATTTCCCACACTAATAACATTTTCTTTTGACTAATCACATTAATTAAGCTCATTGGATTGGTTGCGTTAGAAAAACAAGGAAATTGTGCATAATATTGAGTTATTTGCGGGAGTCTACTGCAACTGTATATACGAGTATATTGTGTGTAGTTTTTAGGGTTCCGTACCCAAAGGGTAAAAACGGGACCCTATTACTAAGACTCCGCTGTCTGTCTGTCTGTCTGTCTGTCTGTCTGTCTGTCTGTCTGTCTGTCTGTCTGTCTGTCTGTCTGTCTTCAGGCTGTATCTCATAGACCGTGATAGCTAGAAAGCTGAAAATTTCACAAATGATGTATTTCCGTTGCCGCTATAACAACAAATACTAAAAATTAAAAAAATATATATATTAAGGGGGGTCCCCATACAATAAACATGTTTTTTTCGTATTTTTTTGCTCAATATTAAAAACGGTAACAGGTAGACGGTACAAATTTTCACAGAATATTAACTTGTATATTACCTTTCAAAATAAATAATTAAATATCAATAAAGTAAATATTAAAGGGGGGCTCCCATACAACAAACGTACTTTTTTGATATTAACAGTTAACCTCTACAAACAAAGTTAGTTTTGCGGTTCATTAACAAAGGTAATTATACCTACTTCTTGAGTACGGAACCCTCGGTGCGCGAGTCCGACTCGCACTTGGCCGGTTTTTTTATTTTTGTTAACCGTACGTGACCCGGCGGCTGCAACGCTTATTAAAACTTTCGCTTTCTATGTCTGATCGCATTCCCATTCAATTGTTACAGTTACATATCGATTTTTTTTGCTAAAACTGTACAATGTACCTATGTAACTTATTAGCATATTTTGAGCAATAGAGACTTAAAACAGGGCAGTAGTTTTTTGTCGCTTTTGACAACCTACTAGTACCTGGCCTGGCGCAGTACAGTGTTGAGCGCTATATTGTTTTAACGTGCGGAGGGCACGGGTACGATCCCCGGCAGGGTCAATTTGGGAAATTATAATTTCTGAATTTTCCCTGATCAGGCCTGGTGGGAGGCTGTGGCCGTGGCTAGTTGCCACCCTACCGGCAAAGACGTGCCGCCTAGCGATTTAGCGTTCCGGTACGATGTAGTGTAGAAAGTTAGAAACCGATAAGGGGTATGGGTTAATTATAACTGCCCCTAATAGCTGCTACCATCTTATACTGCATCATCACTTACCATTAGGTGAGATCGCAGTAAAGGGCTAACTTGTAGTGGATAAAAAAACAGTCGTGAATCGCAACACTTGCACTACACAGTGCACTAGATTTACCAAAAAAATTTGACGCTTAGTTATTATTCTGTGACGCTGTCACTTTTTTTGTCAAAAGGACAGGTAGGTAAAGAAAATTTAGTTGGCGGCCTTGCGAAAGTGGGCCTTAAAACTTCACATAAAATTATTACGTTGAGCAAACAACATCGATCGAAGATAACTAGCTAGATAAATTAGATAAGATCACGAAATGACCTCTCGCGCGGTGAAGCGAATACTTACCTACAATAACTAAAAAAAAAAGTTTTGGGTTTGCTTGAAATGATTTTGGAAATGATCATGAAATCAGCACTGATAGCACTGATTTGATGTTGGTGGAAGTTTTCCAATCCAGAACTGTCAATGCCTCGACCTCGATTCAGACATTCGCACCAAAATGGCTACCCAATTGGACATGCCCGCCCGAAGATGGCTACTCAATTGGCAAAAAAAAAACAATAACATTACCATTGAAAATTCTCAGCACATGATCCATAATAGTATTAGGTATTATGGTTTTCAAAAGTTTGTTGAAATAATAATATTTTGTAATTTTTCCAAAACATTCGATGAGTTATGATTATATTATGATTTGCTATCGTGCTGAATTTAATTTATGTTTTGGGTGCAGTAATTCACAGAGAGCCATTTTAATTCCAGCAGTTTACGTTCTTCGGTTAGTGGGAGTTATATTATATTTGACGTTATTTGTTTTTGGCTCAAGAAATTGGGGGTCGGACTTTTTTATCTTTTTTTTCATATTTTATTTTAAACTCTATTATCTATTTTTTATAACTATCACGTACATATACAACGGTGAAAGAATTATTAAAATCGGTCCAGTAGTTCCTGAGATTAGCGCACTCAAACAAACAAACTCTTCAACAGCTTTATAATATTAGTATAGATAAATAAACCAAGTTGAAATTTAATCATTGGCTTTGCGTGATGTTCCATTAGATATTTTGTTTCTAAATGAAGCAGACTCAAAGAAGCTGGATTTCTTGAATATAGCACTGATCTCCAGACTCCAGTAAAGAAGTCCTTCGTCTTCAAAAAACCTCATCGGGTCTCCGTTAATAAGAAAAGAATAATAAATAATTATTAAAATCGGCTCCAACACGTACCTAGTCATAAATTCGCTGCAAATTGAGAACCTCTAACTTTTTTTTGAAGAAACGAAATAAATGAGACAATCTTGTAATCGGGTAATAACTTAATTATGTTAACTACCACACATTACAAAGGTACCTGATCAATTATTAAAACCAGGAATTTCCTACAACGAGTAAGTAATATGATCGTAATGAAAGAGAAAATGTAGAATTTAAATTAGATGTTAAAGTCAATCTTAATTCCCACAACAGTGCTAAGTGTAAGTGAATGATCGTGTTCAAATACAATGGACAGTTTTTGCGGAAACCATTGCCCAAGAGTTCATGTGACCTTTGTCTTGTGGTGTAAGTCGCAGAAAAACGCGTAAACGAGTAGTTTTATTCATTATTTTATGCATTATGAAGTAAGAATATAATATCTATTCTAATATTATAAAGAGGTAAAGTTTGTGAGTTAGTGACGTTGTAGGGGTAATCTCTGGATCTACTGAGCCGATTTTGAAAATTCTGAATCAATCAATAGAAAGCTACATCATTTGTGAGTGTCATAGTGGTCATAGGCTATATATTGACCCGAAAAATTAAGGAGTTCCCGTGGGAATTTAAAAAACTTATTTTACGCGGACGAAGTCGCGGGCATCTGCTAGTTTCAAATAAAAGTCAAAATGAATACTATAATCGCAATTGATGCCACATACGAATCCCATATTATAAAAATATTTCACCATTCAGTAATATACTAAAGTACAAAACCCATAAAGTGTTTTTGACAAAAGTGTAGTACGAGAATAGAAATGGTAGAACTTTATTACTCATCCACCACCACCACCACCACTACAGCCCATTAACGTCCCACTGCTGGGCACAGGCCTCCACTCTCGTAGGAGAGCGGGAATTTGAGCTTAGACCCACCACGCTGCTCCAATGCGGGTTGGCGGGCTTTAACGACTATTATCATGTTAGTGATAATAACCGGGACCGACGGCTTAACGTGCTCTCCGAGGCAAGGGGGTGAAACACCTCCAACTGCCTAACTCCGGGCTATTACTCATCAGCTTGAAGATATTAATATGTAGGTAGGTACTATGTACGGATAGTACTAAAAATTTAACTTTCAAAACTATTCAGTTTGCCACGACCTTCCTTCTTTCTTCTACGAACTGTGCACAGTGGAAAAGTGTGTGTTCTGCGTCATCCACAGGGTGCATGAAGTACATTACACTTGCTGTTGTTTATTTTCTTGATACGCTGCGTGTACTGCATAAACACCCCGTGCCCCGTGAGACACTGTGTCATGCGGAACGTTACAGTTCCGTGTTTCCTGGACACCCAGCCTTTTATCTGTCTTATCAATCTGTGCGTCCACCGCCCATTCGTGGACTTATTCCATTCCTCTTGCCAACTAGCAAGGGTCTCTTCTCTGGCAGCTTTTTCTCAACAGACTTCGAGCTCTTCTTTCGACTCAACAGTCGAGCAGTCGAGCAGCGACCGCGTCGCGCGAAAGGCTCATGAATAAGGGCCCCGAACGGGTTCGAAACTAGTCGGGCACTTTCCGACGTAAAAAACGTGAGTGTATCCGGTGTTATGTACCTATATTCATAACTATTCCATCCCCGATTTCGGTTATAATTTTGGAGTATTTCGATTCGGTACGTAAGGGAGAAAATCAGAAGAAACTTGAGGATATTTTTCACAGTGTGAACCTGTACTTAATCTTTGATAGAAAAACGTTGAGATTGTAAATTGCGAATTGAATTCATATTAACGCCCAAGGCCGATCCTCAAAATGATGTCATAGTGTGCATCATGGATATTATTGTCGAAAAGGTTACATTAACATACGTCCGCAATAAACAGCCACGTAACGTGCTAAGTAAAAAAGCTTGTAGTAGCTACTAAATAGAATAACTTGTTACATCGCAAGAAACAGTGGCCGGCGATACACGGACAGCTTGAAGCAGTCGGGATGGATTGCTTCAAACTGCGGCTGCATAGTGAACTACAGTCTTCTACGTACACACATACCTACATGCGCTCGAGCAGTAGCTTCAAGCTGTTGGCTATGACTGCAAGAGCGGTCCGTGAATGTTGATCAGTGATCACTGGGTAACTGCTTGAGCAGTCCGTGTATGGCTGGGCATACACGGGCAGATCTCCATCATTTCATCAATCCTACCCCAAATCACTTGTTGTTGAAAAAAACAGATCAACAGACTAATAAAATAATATTCTTAATCATTGATCACATAAAAGTTATTGATCATCATTATTAAACCATTTTCAGCTCTCTGAGGAAAATAAAATATATAATCAAGACATGGTAAAGTCAAGTCTTATCTTCGGAGATGGAACTATTCATGTCTACACTCTCTATATTCTCCACCTAAAAGTTTTGGCTAATAAGAAGAAAAATTATAGCCGCGTTGATCTTTTCGGTTCACTTATAGTCATTTTCTTGGATTATGGGGTTTTGTTAAATAACGGTAGAATGAGGAAGTAGACATTTTTATTCATCAACTAGTAGGCCCGGCAGACGTTGTCCTGCCCTGAACCTAGCAGGCCCCCTTCCGGGTCCAATTATATGAATGTAAACCAGCTCTGGACGGTGGACCCACGTCAAACACACACAATCCATCTAAATCGGCCCAGCCGTTCTCGAGTTTTAGCGAGACAAACGAACAGCAATTGATTTTTATACACATATGTTCATAAATAGAAGATAATTATCGTCTTGCTTTATTAAAAATATAGATGGCTAGATAGGTAACGCATGTGCATAGCGAAGCATCAAGCAAGTGAAAGCGAAACACTGTTCAAACAGAATTTATATGCGATACGCGATACGCACAGAGGTGGACTTGCATCACTAGAATTCTGAGACTAGAATCTATTTCTATTTTGTTTTGTGAAGTACAATTACCATCCAATGAAATAATACTAAACTTAGAAGAAGCTGTGTGAAATGAATTTAGGGAAATAAGTTTAAAATAATGAGCGTATTTTGAAGTGATGTTTTCTTTATTATTATCTATTTAAAGGTTGTGTAGTTAGACTATCACCGCTAAGAATACCCAACTAATGTTACATAACCATAGTAGGTAACATAAGATAATAATACTGTGTTGAGCATTGATGTAGAATTTTAGTAGTGTTAAGGGATATGGACACCAAATGAGTAAATTTTTTTATGAAATAGGATCTTTCTAAAAACTAGATGTCGCCGCGACTTCGTCTTTCTATGTATATATATGTCACCTTAAGATTGTAAAAACCGTAAGATTGTAATCTAACCCTTTTTTTTCTATAGATTGTAAACAGTCGAAAGATTGTGAACCGTTCAATGTTTTAAGTGTCAATTTTTGAAATATTCATTGTATTTACTATTTACGTTTTCTTGTCTCTTTCTTGTAGGTTAGGTTAGGGTTCGACCTAAATAATCAAGTAGTGCCCGGCCTCAGGCCGGGCACATAGGTTCTATCGGGTTAATAAACCTAACAGATTACAATCTACCGAAAAATAATCCGTTATATTGTAATCATTCGACAGTTTACAATTTCGCGAGTTAGATTATAATCTAACGGTTTTTACAATCTTACGGTGACATAAATAATATATTATAGTGTTTTCGTATATTTCGGTTTTTTTAATTCAAGCGGGAAATCGGTGATTTTCCGGGATAAAAAGTAGCCTATGTTTTTCCTTGGGATGTAACACTGTAACGAATTTCATCCAAATCGGTTGAACAGGTGGGCCATGAAAGCGTAGCAGACAGATAGACACACTTTCGCATTTATAATATTAATATTAAGTATGGGTTCACAATCAAATATTTAAACTACTATGTAATAACTTTACAGTTAAGTTGCTTAAATAAATATTTTCATTTATTATGATGATACTATGTTGGCGCACGAATTAATCCCCACAGGAATTACGGATATTCAAATCCATACCTGTGGCATTAGACCCATGCGCATGCGCAACCGCTGCAGAGCATGCACGCGCATATTAATCTTTGAATTAATAATTCGTCACGACGCGAAGCGAAGCGCAACATACGATTGAATTTTATCAATGAAATGCAGAGCCCAAGCTCACATAGACCACCTAGCTCGGTACCAGACATGTATTATTCTATAATTCTACCAATTTAATTGGCATCCTTATTCAAATGCACAAGTAAAAAAAGGTTCAAAATTATTTCCACTCGAAAAAATACAATTTTAAATAAAAATATACAAAGTTTTTTTGAATGTTTAGTATTAGATAAGTGAACGTTATTATATGAGTGAATTGCTTCTATCAGTCATTTTGTAGCTATACTGAACTCTATCGTTACTTCCATTCAAAAGATTAACCTTTAGCTGTAAATAAAAGTAGAGGAAAAGGTCAAACTTATGAAATCTTATCAATTATACAAGTTCCAATAATTAAGAAATATTTAGTATGAGAGAACATTCTAAAGTGCAATATTCATGTTGATGCAACTAGGTGACATGTCTCAAAGGCCAAATGTTCACAACATACTGGCTTTAGTCAGTAATGAGTCCACGGACGGCAATTTCAGTGGCAATTTTAATGTGACTGTATTTTATAGGACGAGAGATTAACCTTTCATAATTCACCACATCATAAATATATTACAGTACAAAAATGTACTAGAACGGATTTAAAATTGAGTAATAACTTAGATACTGATAAAAAATCAAGACCATAAATCCACATCAAAAGAAGCAACTTTCAAACGCTTAAAAACAATGTAACAATAAATATAAATTGTTATATTTAATTGTATAAGGTATGACTACTTACGTGATTTTATAATATTGTTACTAGCGGACGCCCGCAATTCGTTCGCGTGGCTTTAGTTTTTTTAAATCTCCACAAGCACTCCTCAATTTTCCGGGATAAAATAAATATGTCACTCTCCAGGTCCTCATCTATACCCATGCAAAAAATCGCGTCGAACTGTTGCTCTGTTGCGGCGTGATTGCCTTCAATTTAACTCCTTGAGGATAAAATTTTCAAAAACTGTGAAACACGTATTTCTTTCTTTTAAACCAGAATCCCAAATACCAACTTTCATGGCTATATCTTGAAAAATGAAGTACTTTCATACAAATTTTTAACCCCTATTTTACCCCTTTAGGGATAAAATTTTGAAAAACTGTGACACACGTGTTTCTTTATTTTTTTGCCGAAAGCCAAAATACCTAGTGTCGTTGATATAACTTGAAAAATATCTTGAGAAAAGAAGGGTTTTCATACCAACTTTCATCCCCTATTTCACCCCTGTGGGGGTTGAATTTTCAAAAACTGTGTCACACGTATTTCTACATTTTCAACCCGCAGCTCATATACTAAGTTTCATGGCTATAACTTGAAAAATGACCGACTTTCATACACACTTTCAATCCCTATTTTACCCCTTTGGGGGTGGAATTTCGAAAAACCTTTTCTTAGTCTTCAAAAATAACACACTCTCCAAATTTCATGTCTGTAGGACCAGCGGTATATGTGGGTAATTGAGTTATAAAGTGTCAGTTCTCATCATACACAACATGGTGACAGCGGTGGGTGGGAACAAATTTAGTAAAAAATGTTTTAATATTGAATACTATCGTATGAAAATTGATTAATTTTGGGCACGATCACTTGGACGGCGTGTATATCTTGTGTCAGTTTTGTCTTTAATAATGTGCTTTAAGCGAGTAAATCTTCAACTTTATTATTGAGGTCCTTGAGGCTTCCTTCAATTTTTTTTTTTTTATTAAATAAATTTTCTTTATAAATATTAACCAAGGACTTAAAAACATATATGAACGATAATCCTGCAAAAGTTAAAAACTGAGTAGCAGTGATTATCGCCCTCCACAAACATTGTACCTGCAGTGTTTCATGTTTGATTTGATTTAGATAAGTTAAAGGATTTGCAAATTTACTATAAATGTTTTAACTACACTAGGCACTCATTTGGCAACAAAAGGAAATATAAACCAGTGTGCATGGTTATAATAAATTGATTGGGTATAAATGATGAATTTTTTCCGACTTTTCAAAATTCTGTAATTTATAATTTAATTTTAAGGATAGGTACTACCGTCTATAAAAACTTGTGGCGGTCTTCGCAGTCCTCACATAATCCAATAGATGGCATTACAAGTACGATGCACGCGACCACGAAGAGCCCAACTCACGCTTACGAAGTTTTCTCTGAATTACGCTATAATATATACGATCACCAAAGTTGAACGGTCGGACCAATGGTCCCCGAGCACACCACCCGCTCGGAGGATGATCATCCTATTGTTATGGTCGAGCCATATCACCTGCTCCCGTACAAACCAATGTCCTAATCCTGACTCATTCATACCTGCATCAATTTAATATCAATTAGATAACGTAACGTTGTAGCCGCAAAACTAAATATTTCTGTGGTTGCAGTGAAGCAATAACGTGAATATTATGTCCAGACCAAGGAAGATTGCGATTATGTTATTTATACTATGTATTTACTGACAAAACTAGTAATTATGCTAATCTCATCTTACAAAAAAAGTCCTGACGCACTCACACACAAACGTCAAGCCCAAAAGCTTGGACCTCGAAAGGTTTTTCTCAGAAACTTCCTTTATAGTGTAGAGAAGGAGCAAGGCAATAGTACGATAGTTCTTGTAAAATTTTATTATGATGTTAAAGCATGGAAATGGGGCTTTTACGGCTGCTGATAGGACGAGAACGAGCAATCAAACACTCTAGCTTTTAATAGTCAAATACCCTTGTATATTATGTCACCGTAAGATTGCAAAAACCGTCAGATTGTAATCCAACTAGCGATATTGTAAACTGTCGACATATACCAAGTTTCATGACTATAACTTGAAAAACGACGGACTTTCATACAAACTGTCAACCCCTATTTTACCCCTTTGGGGGTGGAATTTCGAAAAACCCTTTCTTAGTGGATACCTAGCCTTCACAAAGAACACACTCTCCAAATTTCATGTCTGTAGGACCAATGGTTTAGGCTGTGCGTTGATATATAAGTCAGTCAGTCAGTCAGGACTAATTATGAATTTTATATATTGTAAATTATGAGTAGATTCAAAATAATGCTGTCATAAAGTAATTAAAAGTCGTCATCAACCACCACAACCTTCTACGTTTGATAAACATTTTTATTTTTTAAGACTAATATTGCGGAATGAAGCGTGCCAAGGCTTCGTATCACTTAGTAAGTACCTAGTTAGTACACTTTGTAAACGCCCTATCCTACTTATAATTAAGTCTAATCAATCAACGCTTAAGGGCTTGTCAGGAAGTTGCACCTGTGAATTGGTAACTATCATATAAAACCTATGTATAAAACATTTCGCAACTTTGACCTGGATACTATCATGAGTCAGACATTTCTTGTTCTTACTACGAGTATATCGTATTTGTATACACATCACGTGTTGTATGTATGTAAATACTATACCTTAACAGACTGAAATAAAAATGAACAAGTCTAAAAGTGTATTTATAACATATACCTACATTTTTATCAAAGCTTGATAATCGTCGATAAACATTATTTCTTATATATAAAAATGAATCCCTATTTCCCTTGGTCACGGCATCACGCGTGAACGGCTGGACCAATTTCGCTAATTCTTTTTTTGTTGTGTTTGTTTGGACCTGGAGAGTGACATAGGCTACTTTTTATCAAGAAAAGTTAAGGAGTTCCCGCGGGAATAACAAAAAACTTAAACCACGCGGACGAAGTCGCGGGCATCAGCTAGTTTCTTATAATTTATGAGTACTTAATAACAATTTCTTCATTATTTCGATAATAATTATGACCGTGTTTTAACTGCGTTTCTCTTACTGTTGAAACTTTCCCCAAATTCTTCTTTTATGGAATCTCACTATCCCCTTACCTTAGCATTATCATCAGTTCATAATATGAGCTACAGCCTACAATTGAATTAAGCGATATCTTGCATTAAACAAAAGAATTGCACTTAACATCGGAAGCTTGACTCTAGCATTGTTCGATCACGAGAATTGTGAAAATGTTCCACTTATCAGATGACTTTATGGTTCAAGTGTTCACATACCTTCATCTGCATGAGCATCTGGGTCGGTAGAGTAAAGTACTTCAAGTCATTACTCTACCGCTCTTATAACTTTGAAATAAAGAATAGAATCGTCTAAAATAGTGGTGTCTTCACTAATCACGTCCTTATTTCCACCATCACAATGGTTTTTAATGTCAATCCGCAAACTTTCTTCAGGGGAAGATCTTGACAGTGATAAGTCACAACAAAGAAATTGCGTTGATTACTATTTTCGTCGGGTTGGGTATTTTGATTTAAAAAGTTAATTTTTCGTGACATTATCTTTTTTTCTATCTAAATAATTGCAACTTGACTTTATAACGTAAATCGTTACGTCAAAATACGTTCCTACCGAATTGAGAACTTCATTTTTTTAACATGTTTCGAACTTATAATATGTAGTTTTAATAATATTGAATGCAATAAATTAGTTTATTAACTACTAACATCTTAGCAATTTTGTTTTGGTTATATAGGAATCAAATACTCTAATATTGAAAAGGTTTTTTTTCGACAGAATGTATCAGCCATTTTGCTAGGCACAAACAAATATACTCGAATGGAAATAAATATACATTGGCATATATGTTTATATAATTTATATACATTTGTATTTAAATAATGTATAGATCGTACATATTGAAACTTTGTGACGTACATTACAATAATTTACAGTCGTTATTTCAGCAAAGTTTGCATTGTCTGGTTTTAATTTACACAGGTTGAACAAATACCAATTCTTTTGAATAGTTTTCTTCTACGTTTGATTGCGCTCTTTGTGTTCGGTTTTTCTTTAATTGTATTCTTTTTCCACTTCACATTATTGGAAACAAGGACATTATCTATTACCTACTTTTTGAAATAATAATGAAGTCTGTTCATGAATTATGGGTACCTGCATTCGTTGATTTTCCAAATCTTTGTAAGGATTGTCGATCAAATCGTTAAAGTTCGGCTTCAAAGTAAAATAAACCATAAAAGCATTGAATTAGAGCTCAATTTCGTGTATCCATTCTCAGACGTTTATGGTATCGTACATACCTAAACGTATGAGAATAGATACACGAAATTGAGCTCTAATCTAATGCTGTTATGGTTTATTTTACTTTGAAGCGGAACTTTAACGATTCGATCGACAATCCTTACATAATTCCACCTCTTATCCACAATCATCAATAATTGGCCTAGGTTATTCTTTCGAGAATTCATCACAGCAGGCAATTATTTAAAAGCTCCGACAGATATGACAAGTCCTACATGTTTTACACCTAATATTATTGTCTAATATAATGTTTATATTATCTATGACATATAACTTTTACACCGAGTAATATGTATTAGGTACATTTTAAGTATTTTTAGTAGGTATACATCAAGAATACCAAATTCATTAACTGTGTCCCTTTCTTTTACCAGGAGTTGGAGCAGGAGAAGCATCTGCTGCGGCGGCGACTGGACACGACTCAAGGAGAGTATGAGGCCCGACTGTTGGAGCTTCAGAATGACATCAAGGAGCTTACAGCCAAGATCGGCACAAGGGATAGCTCGGTTAAGCAGGTAAATTCACATAATTAATCATATCAATTGGTTTCTGCTCCGTAGACACATGTACTGAATTTTTATCACCCATGAAATTGTAGCTGTCTGCTGTATGAAATCCTTCTAAGAACATTCTTTATGACGATTTACTTAGATCACACAGAACTCTAATGAAGTAAGTAGGTAAATAGTAATGAAATGTTGAGTTGTCTATAGTTACAGGGTCACTAAACTCTAATGACGTAAGTAGGTAAATAGAAATTAAATATTGTGTCATCTATTTTGATTATGAATCATATTTATCGTTGATTTTGAGTAACTTCGTCCGTCTTCGTTCGTCGTCGTCTTCGTATTATGTACAAAAACAATTGGACAGAACTTTATCTTTAACATAAAATACTAACTATTACTATGCTGTCTCAACTACTTAGGTACACTATACCTAATATTACAATAATACGGTATGATAGGTCACAAGTCACAACACCCATTGCACTGGCGCGACGTCACGGCAAACACTCTTCTTTAGCACAACACTTTTTTTTGTTTTTTTTTGTCTCGGTACTTCGTACGTCGATTGTGGCTTTTCATTAGGTATCAGTTTAATCCAGCGAGATCGCAGTCAAGTGCGACGCTATCGATAAAATTACTTCAATATAGGTACTCTTTTTACTTTGCTCTAGCGACACAATCAAAACAAATTCCAACGCGTAGAGTAATCAGCAACAATAAGTGCTAAGGCTCAGACTCAAGGCGTGACATTAGCGACGAATGCAGCATGGCTTCTAGAAGCTCTGACTTGGATTCATACATTTCTCATTCTATAGGGCAGAAAAATGATCATGTGACGTCCCTCGAATTAGCAAGCTGTGGATTAGTTGGCTTGCATGACTTCTGCCCCCCGATTGTGTAAGGAAATCGTAATCGGATAATCGGACTTGTTTATGGAGTTCATAGATGCCTGCACGTCAAAAAGCATGTCTGAACTCCGTAAACAGTTCGTATAATACGATTTAAGCTGTCAAATGATTACGATTTGCTTAGACAGTTGGGCCTCTGAATATCAACTGTAATAAAACTATTTTCAGCGTCTACCGAAGCATCGTAACATAACAAAGCTGAAATCGTACATCGTTATTCTCGTTCTGTGTCCTGCTGTGTTCGCGCTTTGTTTCTGTTCGTCTGTTTGCGCCTTTATTGTCGACCTTAACATGGTTTTGTTGGTAGAATTCGCGTTGATTCGGTGGCGGTGTAGCATTGGACATTGCGAACTAAGTCAAGGTTGGGCGTAGTATCACTGATAGCGAGTTATTGTGATTGCAACGTTAGCTGAATGATTCCCGCCACTGATGATAACATCCTTCCAAGCATTTTCCCAGGAAAAGTAGGTTAAATGTTGAGTTGAGTATCAAATAGGTCACTCACAGTGCCATTTTAAACTGCCTTGCCGCCAATCAAAGGCACATCATCGTGGTGTGCCTCCTGCGAAATAATTTTTGGTTTTATCATACGAACAGCTTCTCTATCTAAAGCCGCTTCTTTTAATTTTGGGGTAACTGAACCCAATATATACCCACTTATATCGTGCAGCCACTAGCGTCTTTGGCGACCTCACTTCTTCCTATACTCAATTCAATCTTGGGAATAAGAATGTAAATGTCCAAAGAAGTCTTGTAATGGTTTATAGCGAATTTAATCCATTTTCATCTCATCATAGAGGCTTACAGCGAACAGAATTATTTCACCGACCGACATCAGCGTAGGAGAATATTACCTCCTATGGAAAGATGTTGTTCTCGATACACGCAACACACGTACTTAATACTTATTCTATGGTAACACCACAGTAACACATAGACGTCGTCATTCGCGTGTATCATGCGTATGCGATGTTTTTAGCGTTTCTTTTCAACAATGTCATATTTTGATTCATAGGCTACCGATACATTATGTACCACCTACCATATGATTTTGCTATTTGCACCCAGTATGATGATAATTTTTCCTGAAGAAACAACAATCTAATTAAATCACCTTGACCGCATTTTTTCACGTTCACAATAAGTTTTCCGTCACTTTTCGGTCTTAGCCCGAAACCTTACAACTTAAACTCGTTCTAAACCATTGTTAATCTTCTTTATCTTAAGCAGCATTAGCACTAACCATTTCATTATTTTTAGTCACGTTTTTCGACACATCATTATTGGTGGTCATCACGCAAAAATCTTTTTATCTCGACGGAAGTAAGCTCCTCCAACCATTTCAGTATTTGACTACGCCTACCCTAAAAGCATAGACGTATTAATTGTCTAAAAGTTAACGTACTTACTAAGTTTTTTTGTGATAAATTCAAGGGGTTTTCAAATCACATAAGTAGGCTAAAATCCTTGCAATTTATTTTTGACTAGCTGATGCCCGCGACTTCGTCCGCGTGGATTACTTCATAATTTTCCGGGATAAAATACTTTTTGACCGAGCGAAGCGAAGGTCTCTGAGTCTACTTGAGTGAATTTGCACTTGTCCGTCTGTCCGTCCGTCTGTCAGAGCCTTATAACTTCTAAATTAATGAACGTAATTACTTCAAATTTTAAATATTATACATATAATATTTAAAATTGAAGTATTATATAAACCGATGGCCTCCAGCCGAATATTGCTTAAAAAGTTATAAAAAACTTTCTTTCAGGGGGGCTCGCACAGAAGCGAATATGAAGAAAAAATATTTTTATAGCGTTACATAGGGTTGCGGTTAGGGCATGCTACCGGGAATTACCGGTATCAAAAGTACCGGGAATTCCCGAGACTTCTGAATATTTTCAGTCCCGGTTCTCCACACCACAAAACCGGTACTTTTGATACTTTCGAGACTCGAATTAAAAAGATTACTTCTCTAATTAAGTGCGGATATTTCTGAATGTAACAAGAACTTCGTTCACTACACTGTATTTTATGATCACAAATTCGAGGTTTTAGTTTAAAAAATCCTATTTTTACTTTGAGTATTTATACTTAGTCTTTCTAAATATTATTTACCAGCTTTTTTGAAGATCAATTAATTGATGAATCTGTCACTCCAATAAAATTTGTTCTGCTTTAATGAGTTATAGTAGATTACTGAGTTAGAGTAGTATATAATCTGATAATCGTATTATATTTCAGTTCAAAGTTTAGTTTCAAAAAAAAAGAAAGAAAATTGAATGACTGGGTTTACTGTAATATAAAATATACCTCATAAGCACCAGGATTATGGCTGCTAAATTTTGATTTTTGACTCCACTGTCATTGACACCAACGGCAGAGGGGAAGAATTCATAATTCTCTAAAATGCTCAGCGTTAAATCTTATAACCAACCAACCGACCAACCGATCGACCAACCCCTCGACCAACTAATCGACCAACCGTTCGACCAACGAATCGACTAACCGATCTTTCAACCGGTTGGTCGATTGGTTGGTCGATTGGTTGGTCGATCGGATGGTCAATGGTTGGTCGATTGGTTGTTCGATCTGTTAGTCGATCGGTCTGTCGATTGGTTGTTTGATCGGTTGGTTGATTATTTGGCCGATCGGTTGGTTGATTGGCTGGTCGAACGGTTGGTCGATTAGTTGGTCGATGCGTTGGTCGGTTGGTTGGTAGATTAGTTGTCCGATTAATTGGTTGATTGATTGGTTGATCGGTTGGTCGATTGGTTGTTCGATCGGTTGGTCGATTAGTTGGTCTATCGGTTGGTCGATTGGTTTGATCGATCGGTTGGACGATTGGTTGGTTGATTGGTTGGTTGATATATGGTATGGTATACCTATCTATATAGTTAAAATCCCAAAAAACTTATGGTCTATAAAATGTAATAGAAATATGTTTTGGAATGACAAATGACGGAATACTAGAATGTTTTAAGGAACTCTAAAAGGTTTGTAATGATGGCGCCCTTTAAGAGTTTTAACTATTAACACAGCAGTATTCATCGTATATAAGTATTTTGTAACTCACAATGGCATGATGAAGGCGTTCTATAAGAGTTTTAACTCTTAACATAGCAGTATTCATCGTATATAAGTATTTTGTAACTCATAATGGCATTATGACAAATAATAATTTATTTTTATTAAAGAAAATATAATTAAATTTTAAAACAAATTAAGGGGGCATTTCAAATTTATTAATAAATTAATAATTTATTAATTAATTTATTATTAATTTATTAATAAATTTTAAATGCAAAAGTGATATTCGCATTAAGTGTTCCTAACTTAAAAATAAACACATCCCATTTCAAACTTGTAAATATTGATTACACTATACTTGGTATAAAAGTTATGATAATTAATTAAATACTTTTTGTTTTTTAATTATTTGGACGCGCCGAGCTGCTCACAGACAACATAATGTATTATTGTTACCTAAGATTGAAAGCGCTTCAATACTGCATCAAAACGATTCATTGGTCAGACAAACGTCTGCGCTATGATAATTATATGACTAAATACTCATACAAATAATAAATTACAACCATACTATGACGAAATATACTTAAAATATTAATTTTATAACACCTAATTGACTAAACGTTTTTGCTTATGACTTTTGAATGACAGCTGTACGACTTTATAGCCATAGTATCTGCGCCAAAATCGCGTTGTTTAAGCGTTTGTACGACAAGTGTACGACTAAAATTGCCTACATTCAGTTTTATCAAAAACGTTTGCACAACTCATATATGACTTATTTTTGCTAGTTGGGTATTTATACTTAGTCTTTCTAAAAATATTATTTACCAGCTTTTTTGAAGATCAATTAATTGATGAATTTGTCACTCCAATAAAATTTGTTCTGCTTTAATGAGTTACAGTAGATTACTGAGTTAGAGTAGTATGCTACTCTGATAATCGTATTATATTTCAGTTCAAAGTTTAGTTTCAAAAAAAAAAGAAAGAAAATTGAATGACTGGGTTTACTGTAATATAAAATATACCTCATAAGCACAAGGATTATGGCTGCTAAATTTTGATTTTTGACTCCACTGTCATTGACACCAACGGCAGAGGGGAAGAATTCATAATTCTCTAAAATGCTCAGCGTTTTTCCGTTAAATCTTCTACTATCTTATATAATTAGTGAAAAAACCAAGACTGTGGTCAGTCCAATCTTGATGTATGGAACTGGATTCTGGACAGTAAACTGGAGGCTCTTAGTGGCTGATAGGAAACATGATAGGAAGATCCTATAGTGAACCACACGCACGTCTCCGTGCGTGTGGTTCACGCACGCACCAACCAACCAATCAACCAATTAATCGGACAACCGATAGACCAACCATCGACCAACCGATCGACCATCCTATAGACCAACCAATCGACCAACCGATCGACCAACCAATCAACCAACCAATCGTCCAACCGATCGATCAAACCAATCGGCCAACCGATCGACCAACTAATCGACCAACCGATCGAACAACCATTCGACCAACCAATCGACCAACCGATCGACCAACCAATCAACCAACCAATCGTACAACCGATCGATCAAACCAATGGGCCAACCGATCGACCAACTAATCGACCAACCAATCGACCAACCAATCGACCAACATATCGACCAACCAATCGACCAACCAATCGAACAACCAATCGGACAACCAATTAACCGATCGATCAAACCAATCGACCAACCGATCGACCAACCAATTGACCAACCAATCGACCAACCGGTTGAACGATCGGTTAGTCGATTCGTTGGTCGATTGATTGGTTGATCGGTTGGTCGATTGGTTTGATCGATCGGTTGGACGATTGGTTGGTTGATTGGTTGGTCGATCGGTTGGTCTATAGGATGGTCGATCGGTTGGTCGATGGTTGGTCTATCGGTTGTCCGATTAATTGGTTGATTGGTTGGTTGATCGGTTGGTTATTCGATCGAATGGCCGATTGGTTGGTCGATTGGTTGGTCGATTGGTTGGTCGATCGGTTGGTCGATTGGTTTGATCGATCGGTTAATTGGTCGTCCGATTGGTTGGCCGATTGGTTGTCCGATTGGTTGGTCGGTTGACTGGTCGATAGGTTGGTCGATTGGTTGTCCGATTGGTTGGTAGATTGGTTGGTCGATCGGTTGGTCGATTGGTTGTTTGATCGGTTGGTCGATTGTGTAAGAGACAATCCAGAAGTAGGCACTTTTAATATATTTGTACTCTCATTTGGAACTTGCACGAATAAATGGTAAAAAAGAACTACATATTAAAAAGATGATAAGGATCACTTTGTTGTCCCTCTGACCAAGCCTCAAGGCTTTTTTCTAGAAACTGCTTGTAGTAATAAATTGATTGAGGCATTTAATTGCTATAAAAATAAAATTATAAGCTTATCACGATACAAAAAACAGCTTTTCGAAGTGTATTTTCAGACAAGATGTCCCACGCTATCACTGTACGCTATCCTATACGCCGGCCCTTCGCGTTGAACTACAATAAAAGTTTGAAATTTTGAACGATGCGAATTATTGCACAAGTTCATTAAAAATCATGAATTTATGATCCTGTGTGGAAATATTAGGCGACATTATATATATTATGTCAAATAGTTGGTCTATTTCATACTTTATCTACTCCAGCATCGAAAGGTTCCAATTTCGAATTTGACAACTATATCGAATTGAACCCTCTTTCGTGTTTGCTTCTCATAACGATACAGTTCGTTGTATGGGAGCTGTATCGTTATGAGTCGTAGCTGTATCGATATGGTTATCTTCATAAATAGGATACCTATAGCTTAGCGGCTCTGGGGTTCTGGCACTTGATTGATTTGACTTTTTTATTAATTTATGAAGTAAAAAATTATAAAGACGTCCTTGTCGTAGATAAATTCTTGTATGCAACTGTACGTAATTAGTCATTACGATACAGTTGCATAAATAGCTATTCTGTAATGTATTTGCCTTGTTTTGTGATAATTTATGGTAGTATCGAAAGTATCGAAAGTACCGGGAATTCCCGGTTCTATGCCAGTATCGGTCCGAAAATTCCCGGTACTCAGAAGCAGTATCGACTGCATGCCCTAGTTGCGGTATATAATTTTAAAGATAATTAGGAATAGCCCCGGTTTCTGAATTGAAGTCCAAAAACATATATTTTTAAATTTTTCCCCTAAAATTTACGAAATGGGGGGCTTTCAAAGTGGAGATTTTCTAACGTCCAAAGTTCATAATCATAATCATAATCATAATCATAATTTACAGCAGAACTTCACAATTATGTCAATAGATGGCGCCGCGAGGTCTCAGTTCGGGGCGAACCACTAGTTATCTAACTTATGACACTCTCTAGGTCCTCAACTATACCCATGTCAAACATTACGTCGATCCTTTGCTCCGTTGCGGACAAACCAACAAACAAACACACTTTCGCATTTATAATATTAGTATGATTTAGGCCTGCCTATGCCTAGACTTTAGGCATATTCGTTACAAACTACGCAGTAAAATGACGCTTATCGTTAATTGGCTTCCAATCCTAAAAAGTACCTAATGGCAATTAATTGGCTTCTCGATTTCGCATCAGACGTTATATTGCGACGCGTCGGTGTCAGTCTACCTACCAAGCCTTAGAAGTGTTTTACAACCCGCCCAGTCTAGATTCATTGTACCTAGACCTAGTAACACCTACTTTCAGAATTAGAAGTCCATTTCTGTGTAACATCTTTACCTACTAATTACATTCATATCGTATAAATATTAAATAAGCTTTTCTGGAACCTAGTAGAAAGGTACCTAAAAAGCGCTCAGAACTCTAGACCCTTGCTTTACGAACATACCTACTTGAGTACAGATCCAGATCGTTCGAAACTTTTTCGGCGATAGCTCACGAAAACTAAGAATTAGGTACTTTAGCATAACCGTTATTTCATTGGTGGGAATTACCTAGTTAAGTTATTAGGATAGGTACTTTTACCTCGGAAATACCCATAGGATTCCCACGGAATTTCCGAAAAACGCGCACGAAACCGCATGCATCACCTAGTTACTTTCACGCAGATAAGTGCTTACTAGCGGTAATTTCCACATATATGTACGGTCCATAACAGACTCATAAATATATTTATTAAAAGCATAACAATTCTTTTACACTTCTAACTACATATAAAAACATAATACAATTAACGTCCAATATCATTTTGAGGGCACGGTCCGTGGGCGTTTATTCATTATACATTGGTCACCATGGCGTCAGAGCCACAACAAACACCAATTTCCCTGAAGTGTATGTACCTATCGGAGTGGCCGGCGGTAGTGGTACGCGGTAGCCCTGAAAGCCTGAAGGTCACCTTCCGCCCCGCTGTAAGGCTACGTCAGGCAAGAAGTAAGAACTTTAATTAAATTGCTTTTACAGAGGTCTTAAACTATGGTCTGCGGCAGCAACAGCAAGCAGAAAATGACCAATATGGCAATATCCTTAAATAATTTAACCTATTCTCTAAGGCCATATCATATTAATTAGTCAGGTAATTAAGTGACCTACAAGCCTAAAAATTGCAATTCGGAGACGTTGCAAACCCACGTTTCTATTCCAATTTCCACCCACGCATGCTATCTTTGTACGAAATTTCGACGAAATCTGCTTTGTGTGGAAGGCGACAGCTTATAGCATTTCCCATGTGTCGCTATAGCCACTACCGCTGCGCGTTATTTCTGCCCAAGCCTTATGTTAATTGGTGTTTTCTTTTAGGCAGTTACGGCAAACGTAAATAACATAAGTCAATACAAACGACGGTATAATCAATACGTGGGTTCAAAATAATATAATTGGAAGGCTATTTAGATTAAAAACAAAGTGGATTGGTTTGTTATGTAGTTCGATGGGAGTCAGATGTGTTACTAGGTTACACCGTGATTTTTTCTTTATGTGATATTATAACTGTTGGAATATAGCAAAAATACTAGTCTATAATACAAAAGTCTCTAATGACACAATATAATAGTTGTCTATGGACGTAGTTCATACTTCATTCCTTCAGTCACTCTCATACATTCTTCTCACTCACTTGAACAATCATTCACTATTCATTTGTAGCCTGTACAATATTTTATTCATTATTAAACAGGCAGTCGTACAGTGCAGACGTCTTTTCTTTTCCCTGCGAACTCATATACCAACAGGTTATGGGGCCAGGTCACTTTTAAAAAAATAAAATTAAATAAATGTTAAAATTAGTGTGAAATAGTCAACCGTAAAATTTTAAATAAAAAAAAAATTTAAAATAAAATACGAGATGGAGTCGCGAAGTAAAAGGAATATTCAACCGTTCAACGGAGATCGTTATAGTACGTGGAAGTTTCGCATAAGATCTCTTTTAGGTGAGCTGCAAGTGTTAAGTGTTATTGATGAAGAAATACCACTCGACCCAGACGAAGAATGGACGAAGAAAAATCTTACAGCTAAAGGTACAATAGTGGAATATTTAAGCGATGCATTTTTAAATTTTGCTAAAGATTCTGCCACAGCGAAATCCATCATGAATGAACTAGACAGAATTTACGAAAGAAGAAGCTTGGCTACACAATTGGCACTTCGGAAGAAATTACTAAATTTAAAATTGCAACCGGATGTATCTTTACTTCAGCATTTCAATAATTTTGATAATATTATCACCGAATTGATTTCGGCGGGTGCAAAGTTAGATGAAATGGATAAAATATCGCATTTGTTATTAACACTACCCACTTCTTACGATGGTGTAATTACGGCATTAGAAACACTCGGAGAAGAACATTTGAATCTTGTATTTGTTAAGACTCGTCTGTTAGATCATGAAATCAAAATAACAGCCACTACAACGACTGAACTTAAAATTTTACATACCCACACAAGGAAATTTTCAGCACGATCTTGATTGGATAAGAAGAAATCGTATCATAATACACAACCTAAGAAAAAATCATATCCTGGAATTTCTACCCACAAGATCTCGAAGTTATATTGTGATCATTGCGGCAGAAGAAATCACGAGTTAAAAGACTGTAGATTCTACAAAAGAATTCAAAATGGCGGCAGCAGCGGTCGTAGCAATGGCGCTAGTAACCAGTCAAATGCAAACACAATGAGCCGGATGGATGATCAAGCCGAGGACAGTTTCGCATTTATGTTTTCAAACTGTAAGTATTCTCACACGAACTCAACAACTAATATGATTTATTTTCTTTTAGATTCGGGAGCAACTGACCATATAATGAATACCAAGGATTATTTTTCATCATATTCCGAATTTACAACCCCATTAAAAATTGGAGTAGCTAAAAACAATACCAACATTGCTGCATTTGGTAAAGGAAAAATAAATGTTACTACTAATTCAGGTTTGCAAGGTACAATCGAAAATATTTTGTATTCACCAGATGTTCCATATAACTTGTTATCCGTAAGTCGTATTCAAGAAGCAGGTATGACGGTAACTTTTGAAAATGATCAAACATATATATCCAAAAATAACAAAATCTTACTAACGGGTGTGCGTGATAATAATCTTTTTAAAGTGTCTTTTCAAGTTGATCAATCTCAATCCTTATTAAATGTAACTAAGAGCTCCATTTCTTATAAGTTATGGCATGAACGTCTTGGGCATATAAACAAACAAAAATTTAATATCCTTAAAAATTTTATTGACGACTATCATATAATTGAAAATATTATTCCAAATAACGAACTGTGTGAACCTTGTGTACTTAGTAAACAGTCACGCCTACCCTTTGCAAAGTCAAAAGATAAATCAATTCGAAATAGACCCCTGTTCATTGTTCATTCCGATGTTTGTGGCCCAATAACGCCAACTACCTTCGATGATAAAAATTATTTTGTTACCTTTGTTGATGATTATACCCATTATACAGTTACTTATTTAATGCATTCTAGGTCGGAAGTATTTAAATGTTTTACTGATTATGTTGCAAAAAGTGAGAATTTTCTGAACTCTAAAGTAGTTAATTTATACTGTGATAACGGTCGAGAATATCTTTCGAATGAGTTCAAAGAATTTTGTGTTGACAAGGGAATTATGTATCATTTGACGGTACCTCATACCCCACAGCAAAATGGTGTATCGGAGCGTATGAATCGTACGTTAACCGAAATGGCTCGTACATTGGTTACAAGTGCGAAATTAGACAAACAATATTGGGGAGAAGCTGTTTTAACAGCCAGCTATATTACAAATTTGCTACCCACTAAAGCTCTGACAAATAAAACACCATACGAAATGTGGCATGGTAAAAGGCCGAAAATTAATCATTTAAAAATGTTTGGTGCTACTGCATACGTACATAACAAAACGCGTAAAACTAAATTTGACGAAAAATCATTTAAATCAATATTAGTTGGTTACCATCCAAACGGATATAAATTGTTTGATGTTAATAAAAACGAAGTTTTTATAGCTCGCGATGTAACATTTGATGAATTAAATTTCGATCAAACGCGTCCTGTACGTAGCATTAGTGAAAACATTGAAGTTCCCACAAAAATTAGTAAACCTGACTTTGAATCGGTAAAGCTAATAGAAAGTCAACATAAAGATTCTTTGAACAAAGATTCTGAAAAATCCTCAATAGATAGTTCATCAAACAGTAATCTAAGGCGTAGCGAAAGAATTAAGAAACTAACGCCTATGGATTATATGAAAATGGACGACCTTGATTTATTTTTATCGCTCTTATCTGTAAATTCAATACCATCATCGTTCAAAGATATTTTTAACAGACCCGACACAGATAAATGGTTAAAAGCCATACAGAGTGAAATTGATTCACTTCGACGTAATAAAACATGGGATCTTGTTGAAATCCCAAAAGATGTAAATATCGTTAGTTGCAAGTGGGTATTTACAATTAAAAACAATGAGTTATGTGAACCCACGCGGTATAAGGCCCGCTTAGTAGCTCGAGGTTTTACCCAAGAGTATTTACAGGATTATGACGAAACGTTCGCACCAGTAGCTCGGATGAATACGTTCAGATTTATTTTAGCTTTAGCAAATCAATTTGACTTACTTTTACATCACATGGATGTAAAAACTGCGTTTCTCAATGGTACATTAAAAGAAAATATTTACATGAAAGTACCAGAGGGGATTATCGCTAAAGATAACCAAGTATGCAAATTAAATAAAACATTATATGGTTTAAAACAATCATCCAGATGCTGGTACGAGCGCTTCGATCTTGCTCTTAAGAATATGGGTTTTAAAAACTCTGAAGTTGATCCGTGTTTATATATTTTAGATAAAAAATGTATAGATAAAAATGTGTATATAGTTTTGTACGTCGATGATTTAATTATTGCAACTAAGAATATAGAAAGTTATACAGTTTTACAAAAATAAATTAATGAATAATTTTGAAATGACAGATTTGAAGGATATTAAACTATTTTTAGGTATCAGAATTCAAAGATCAAATAATGAAATATCTTTAGATCAGTGTACATATTTACAAAATGTCTTAAATAGATTTTCTATGAACGAATGTAACCCATCAAAATCACCCTTTCCTTGTAAATTAGACTTTTTATCATTGAATTCTGACAATACATGTGATGCACCTTGTAAAAATGTAATAGGTTGCCTGATGTATGCAATGTTATGTACGCGACCAGACATTTGTGCCGCTATCAGCATATTGAGTAGATTTCAATCTAAACAAAATTTTGAATTGTGGAAGTGTTTAAAACACCTTTTACGTTATATTAAAGGTACAATTAATTTAAAATTGGTATATAAGAAATGTGATTTTAAGCAGGTAATTACTGGCTATGCGGATTCCGATTGGGGAGGCGATGAAACAGATAGAAAAAGTACAAGTGGCTATGTATTTAAGGCCTTTGATAATTGTACGATTTCGTGGAGCACACGAAAACAAAATTCTGTAGCCGTCTCTTCAACGGAAGCTGAATATATGGCTTTATTTGAGGCTGTAAAAGAAGCAAAAGAAGCAGTCTGGATCAGATCGCTACTAAGTAGCATCTCTTTTGAAATAAAGGGACCAATAATGATAAATGAAGACAACAACAGTTGCATCCGCATTGCTAATAACCCTGCAAATCATAAAAGGTCTAAACATATAGACATTAAATACCATTTTGTAAGGGAGAAAATCGCGAGTAAAATAATAAAGCTTGAATCTATTTCCACAGGAAACCAACTTGCTGACATGTTTACAAAAGCGATAGCTGTCAAGAAATTTATAGATTTAAGAGATAATCTAAATTTATGTTAATTAAATAAAAATGATGTACTTAATTATAGTTAACTAGAATCATGTTTGATTATTGTGTATTACTATTGACTTGATTACTTGTATTTTTGAGGGGGACTGTTGGAATATAGCAAAAATACTAGTCTATAATACAAAAGTCTCTAATGACACAATATAATAGTTGTCTATGGACGTAGTTCATACTTCATTCCTTCAGTCACTCTCATACATTCTTCTCACTCACTTGAACAATCATTCACTATTCATTTGTAGCCTGTACAATATTTTATTCATTATTAAACAGGCAGTCGTACAGTGCAGACGTCTTTTCTTTTCCCTGCGAACTCATATACCAACAATAACCATCAAAAATCAGTCCGGAGTATTCGTTGTCGACCCTAAATAAAGTTATTATTAGTGTTTCTATAAACGACTTTCTTCATTTTATGTTTGAACTAGCTGATGCTCGCGACTTCGTCCGCGTGGATTGAAGCTCTTTAGTTCCCGCGGGACCTCCTTAATTTTCCGGTATAAAACGAAGCCCATGTGTTATTCCAGTCTATAATCTCTGTGCCAAATTTCATGCAGATCCGTTCGGCCGTTTTGGAGTGATTGAGTGTAACAAACATCCATCCATCCATCCATCCATCCATTCAAACTTTCGCATTTATAATATTAGTATAGATTGTCCAAGTAGGTACCAAAAATACCTACGCTGTACGACGTATCCTTGCCCCCTTCCCGTCACCATTTCCACACACAGCTATTACCTTGCGAAACTACATCCAGTGATTATCATTGTCCACAATTTTGTTTCACAGCGTTTAAAGCGGAAATTTCTGCCAATTAGATTTTTTTGATGAGCAGGAAGCATCCTCGGATGTGACCACGGTCAACGCGGATATAATTTGAACAGACTTAATTTAATTTGACATCAGGAGAGGCGATCTCTAGGACTAAGTGTTGTAAAGGAAATGGCGAAGCAGAACCAGCGTTAAAGATTTGAACCTACTTCTGCTTGCATTTCTTTCGGCCAACGGAAACTGATCTTTACTAATTTAGTGCCAAGGAATATCAATAGCTTAACTTAATTTGGATCTTGATTTTGAAGGTTCTTATCAGCCTTTATGGCTCTGGAAAACCTTTAAAAGTTCTAACTCAGCCAACTTAAATGGTTCGTCATAAGTAACATCTTTTGCTCCATATGAAAACGTCTGTAAAAGTGAAACAGAGCCTAGTTAAGATAATACAATATATATGTCACCGTAAGATTGTAAAAACCGTTAGATTATAATCTAACTCGCGAAATTGTAAACTGTCGAATGATTACAATATAACGCATTATTTTTCGGTAGATTGTAATCTGTTAGGTTTATTAACCAGATAGAACCTAAGTGCCCTACCTGATTGTTTATGTAGAACCCTAACCTAACCTACAAGAAAGAGACAAGAAAACCTAAATACAATGAATATTTCAGAAATTGACACTTAGAACATTGAACGGTTCACAATCTTTCGACTGTTTACAATCTATCGGAAAAAAAGCGTTAGATTACAATCTTACGGTTTTTACAATCTTACGGTGACATATACATAATTCAAGTAATTCGTTGTCAAGTTGCAACATCAGCTGTCATTGTTTCCGTAACCTTACAAACTACGTAAAACGACTGCTGTTTCGTAAATATTACCAAGTACATTTTTCATTCTATTCGTCATGGTAAAGATTGTTCTTGTCAAAATGCCTAATGTAATAATAATGTCCTCCAGACCGAATTTCGGCCACGGCGGCCAATCTCCAGAGAGATTAGCCATCTGCGTGGGAGATATAATAGTGCACAAGTGTGTGCGCAAACACAGGTGCACTCTCTGTTCCTTTACTCTCATAGCCCGATGGGACGGAAAATCCGACACGACCGGAGAGAGATCGGGCGCAGTGCTCTCCGAGGCACGGGGGTGAAACATCGCCGACTTCCTAACTCCAGGCGAGCACTGAGAATTTCTTGCCAGAAAACCCCAATACTATGGCTCGACCCGGGACTCGAACCCGGGACCTCGTCGATCGCAGTCGAACATACTAACCACTAGACCTGCCTACAGTCTACACTATACACAACAGCAACTGTGACCATTGTTGATGGCAAGTTCGCAGTTGCACTGCTCAGGTTACTCTTCAACTAGGTATACTTACCCTTCTAAAATTGAAACAGTTTCCTTTGTCTCAAATTTTTGGCCATCCTTAATATGGCACAAAAAATATTGACCTTGTCCGTATTTGGCCTGACTATTTTATGGTTGTCCATATTATGTAGATCATGGCGCCAAATCTACTTGTCTTTTTACTGCCTCCAGCCTCCCTGATTTGGAAAAGATTTATGATTACCTACTAATTTTGTTTTAGTTTGCCTTTAAGTTATAACACGTGATAACTCTGATTTCATACACATGTAAACCAGCGATCTTTACCTATATATATTTTTTTAATTCGTTATCTGACGTAAGCTTGCGTGATTTGGTTGCACTATATTGATTTATTGTGGTTGAGTTGAGTAACTTTACTGAATAAGTTTTATCATATAAAATTCTATTTTTCAATGTTAATTCTATTTAAAATTTTGATGGGTACCATTTCATTAGATTAGAAAAATATATTTCTTAAATTTATTAGGTAATAACTGCATTTGTAAAAGAAACTCTCATAACAATAATAAATTGACTATGTTTTAATGTATATCTTATTTAAATTTGATGATTAACATTAAACAAAATATTTTATTGATAGGTATTTCGTCGAATTTCAGCATTTTTTGCCGTGAAACATTTCTGATCGACAACTTTTCTAATATTATTTATCGAACGTTTATACTTTAACAAGTCGTAAATTCACCTGAAAACGTCGACGTAATTGCTTTAAATTTAAATAAATTGTAATAGCACATGTTTCAACATTTTATTTAAACATCATAATTTTGTTGCCACTTATTTCTTTGGAGATTCTTAGGAAAAAATGATCTGAATCCTCTTAAATTCAAATTTCAGCCAGATCCGTTCAGCCGTTGGGGCGTGATTGAGTAACAAACATCCATCCATACATCCATCCAGACATCCATCCATACATCCATACAAACTTTCGCATTTATAATATTTATTATTTAGATGTATATCACTCACCATAGTTTATAGGTTAACATTTACATAATGGCAATTTATTCTAATAACAGAGGGTAATATATTGTTAACTATTACAGAGAGATGAAGAGAAAGCCGGCTTGATAGCAGAACTAACTGCGCAGAATTCACGTCTCACTGTGCAGCTAAAGGAGTCATCAGCCACGGAGGCACAACTCTTGGCCCAGCTTGAGGGATTGAAGGACCAGTGCTCAATCAGGAAGACCAGCTTACAGGTACAACAAACACTTATAGGCGACCTACTGCTTCATACATTTAACAAAAAATATATTCAACGAGATGATGCCCGTGGATTAAGGTTTTTTGATTCCCGCGGGAACTCTTCAATTTTCCGCCCAATGTCCTTCCCCGGGATACAAAATATCCCTATACCAAATTTCATCAAAATCGGTTGAACAGATGGGCCGTGAAAGCGTAGCAGACAGACAGACAGACAGACACACTTTCGCATTTATAATATTAATATGGAAGTATGGATATTTTAATAAGATATTTTCATGGTGCCAGGAACACTGACTGCATTTCCGCATTTCTTTATTACCTAATAATTAGTAATACATGTGTTGGTATTCCCTAAGCCCTATTTATTATAGTTTAGTTAATGTTCTACTCGCAGGACCATGTACAAGGTTTGGAGTCCCTAAAAGCGGAACTGGCGCTTATGAGTGATAAGAAGTCTGAGCTGGAGCGAAGACTGAGCACCTCCCTCCGCGACAAGGATAGTATAATGCAGCAGCTCGATGAAGCAAACGACAGAATTTCTGCGCTCGAACGACAATTGAAAGAACAAGTAAGTTATTTAGTTATTACGAGTTATTCGAGATCTCCAATGGTTTGATACGCAAATTCACTTATCAATATACTTGACGACCTCCCCTGCGTAGTGTTGAGCGCTGTTGTCTTAACGTGGGAGGTCCCGGGTTCGATTTCCGGCAGTGTCAATTTGGGAATTTTCTCTTGTCTGGTCTGGTGGGAGGCTTCGGCCGTGGCTAGTTACCACACTACCGGCAAAGATGTACCGCCAAGCGATTTAGCGTTCCGGTACGATGCCGTGTAGAAACCGACTAGGGGTATGGGTTTAACATTACTGCCATACCTCTAACAGCCTAACAGGTTAACCCACTACCATCTTAGACTGCATCATCACTTACTATCAGCTGAGATCGCAGTCAAGGGCTAACTTGTAGTGGAATAAAAAAAAATAACGCACCAGAGCACAAAATCGCTGCAGTTAAGATCGGCAATGTATAGATGATGCGAGTCGATATTACAGATTACCAGACCATAAGTACTACACCTACGCGCACGGAAGCCAGCCTCGGGCTCTGTTCAGTTCTGGTGATGACTGTCGAGAAAGAACGACAAAGTGGTCATACCTCGAGGCACAATCTGCAAAATCGAATCGCATTTAATTACGAACTTGCAGTTTTTATGCCGTATTTTGGAAACACTGTTAAAAGCACCGTAATACCTGTAACACCTAGCACCATTAAAATCCGCATGTAATCGCACTCGAGTCTTGAACATTCTCGACTTTTATTATACATTAGCGGACACCCGCGACTTCTTTCGCGTGGCATAAGTTTTTTAATTCCCATAGGCATTCCATAATTTTCCGAGATAAAAAGAACCCATGAAAAAAACACGTCGATCCGTTGCTCTGCTGCGGCGTGATTGAAGGACTATATTTAACGTCCTTTGGGATATAATTTATAAAAACTGTATTATGTATTTCATAATTTAAACCGGTAGCCCAAATATCAAGTTTCATGGCTTTAACTTGAATAACGCCGGCCTTTTACACCAACTTACAACCCCTATTTTACCCGTTTGGGGGTAGAATTTTGAAAAACTGTTACCCTACACACGTAGGTACTTCTTATATTATACCGAAAGCCAAAATACCAAGTTTCGTTGTTATAACTTGAAGAATATCTTGATAAATGAAGGACATTCAACCCCCTATTTCACCCCTTTGGGGGTCGAATTTTCAAAAATGGTAAAACATATCTAACTGAAATGCTAATGCTAAGTTTCATGGCTATAACCTGAAAAAAGAAGGACTTTCATATTAACTGTCATCCCCTATTTTACCCCTTCGGGGGTAGAATTTTCAAAAACTGTGAAACACGTATTTCTTTATTTTTTACCGATAGCTCATATACCAAGTTTCATGGATATAACTTGAGAAATGACGGACTTTCATGCAAACTTTCAACCCCTATTTCACCCCCTTAGGGGTGAAATAGGGGTTGAAAGTTAAGGGTTTGAAAGTTTAAAATCCTTCCTTAGTGAGCGCCTACGTCACAAAAGGAAGCTACTGTCAAAATTTCAAGTCTCTAACCCTAGCGGTTTAGGCTGTGCGTTGATATATAAGTCAGTCAGTCAGTCAGTCAGTCATTCAGTCAGGATTTTATATATATAGATTAGATAAACCAGTAGGTATACCAGTTCATTCTACCAGTAGGTATACGTACAAAATAAATAAATAAAATAACAAGTAATAAAATTAAAAATTTTAAAAAAACCCACGACGAAATGCAGAGCTCCATTATACCTTTGACCTTTATAACTTTGAAACAACAATTAGAACTTAGCAAACGTATAGATTACATAATATCTAAAACACAAAACTGCATCTTGGACAGCTCAGTAGTTTTTTTGATCAGCGTGGTGGACTATGGCTTTTTCAAATGGACAAATCAAAAGAGTCCAAACGCGAAGAGTATACGATGAGAATTTAAGGAGTTCCCATGATCGCCTCCTGACTCCATCATGATACCCTGGGCAGCATCTAGGTACAAGCTAAATATATCTAAAACAAAAAGCCCGCATCTAAATCAGCACAGTAGTTTTTGAGAAAAATGGTAACATATTGAAAAATTAAAATCATAGACTACAGCTCAGCTTTGTTGTCTATGGTCCTAAAATATATCTAAGAACCTTCTCACAAGCTATACACATCTAATGAAAAAAACCGCATTTCCATCGGCCCAGTACTTTTTGTTAAAAATGGTAACATATCGAAATATTAAAATCATAGAGACTGCTCAGCTTGGTTGTCTATGGTCCTAAAATATATCTAAGAACCTTCTCTCAAGCTATATATATCTAACTAGTATTTCGCCCTGTGCGCGAGCTGCTAAAGCAGCTCACGGGTTGTGGTTAGACTTACAAGTAGTACAGATTTTACTGTACTAAACTGAATTCATTTATTATGGTGATAACAAAATAAATAAAAATGGCGCTGATTTTTTAAAACTTTGGTAACAGTTTCCTGTTTCGTAACCCCAGGGAGTCCTAAATATCGATTTTGAACGAAATTGGTCAATTAACAAAGAATTTCAAAATGGCGCTGATTTTCTAAAATTTTGGTAACAGTTTCCTGTTTTGTGACCCCAGGGAGCCCTAAATATCGATTTTGAACGAAATCGGTCAATTAACACAGAATTTCAAAATGGCGCTGATTTTTTAAAATTTTGGTACCAGTTTCCTGTTTTGTGACCCCAGGGAGCCCTAAATATCGATTTTGAACGAAATCGGTCAATTAACAAAGAATTTCAAAATGGCGCTGATTTTTTTAAATTTTGGTACCAGTTTCCTGTTTTGTAATCCCACGAAGCCCTAAATATCGATTTTGAACAAAATCGGTTAATTAACAAAGAATTTCAAAATGGCGCTGTTTTATTAAAGTTTGGTAACAGTTTCCGGTTTTGTAACCCCAGGGAGTCCTAAATATCGATTTTGAACGAAATCGATCAATTAACAAAGAATTTCAAAATGGCGCCTGATTTTTTTAAATTTTGGTACCAGTTTCCTGTTTTGTGACCCCAGGGAGCCCTAAATATAGATTTTGAACGAAATCGGTCAATTAACAAAGAATTTCAAAATGACGCTGATTTTTTTAAAATTTTGGTACCAGTTTCCTGTTTTGTAATCCCACGAAGCCCTAAATATCGATTTTGAACAAAATCGGTTAATTAACAAAGAATTTCAAAATGGCGCTTTTTTTTTAAAGTTTGGTAACAGTTTCCTGTTTTGTAACCCCAGGGAGTCCTAAATATCGATTTTGAACGAAATCGATCAATTAACAAAGAATTTCAAAATGTCGCTGATTTTTTTAAATTTTGGTACCAGTTTCCTGTTTTGTGACCCCAGGGAGCCCTAAATATAGATTTTGAACGAAATCGGTCAATTAACAAAGAATTTCAAAATGGCGCTGATTTTCTAAAATTTTGGTTACAGTTTCCTGTTTTGTGACCCCAGGGAGCCCTAAATATCGATTTTGAACGAAATCGGTCAATTAACACAGAATTTCAAAATGGCGCTGATTTTTTAAAATTTTGGTGCCAGTTTCCTGTTTTGTGACCCCAGGGAGCCCTAAATATCGATTTTGAACGAAATCGGTCAATTAACAAAGAATTTCAAAATGGCGCTGATTTTTTTTAAATTTTGGTACCAGTTTCCTGTTTTGTAACCCCAGGGAGTCCTAAATATCGATTTTGAACGAAATCGATCAATTAACAAAGAATTTCAAAATGGCGCTGATTTTTTTAAATTTTGGTACCAGTTTCCTGTTTTGTGACCCCAGGGAGCCCTAAATATAGATTTTGAACGAAATCGGTCAATTAACAAAGAATTTCAAAATGGCGCTGATTTTTTAAAATTTTGGTACCAGTTTCCTGTTTTGTAATCGCACGAAGTCCTAAATGCAATAAACCGCATCTCAATCGGCCCAGTACTTTTTGTGAAAAATGGTAACAGTGGTTGAAAAATTAAGATCATAGACTACAGCTCAGCTTTGTTGTCTATGGTCCTAAAATATATTTAAGAACCTTCTCACAAGCTATACACATCTAATGCAAAAAACCGCATCTCAATCGGCCCAGTACTTTTTGTGAAAAATTGTAACATATTGAAAAAATAAAATCATAGACTACAGCTCAGCTTTGTTGTCTATGGTCCTAAAATATATCTAAGAACCTTCTCACAAGCTAAACATATCTAATGCAAAAAACCGCATCTCAATCGGCCCAGTACTTTTTGTGAAAATTTTTAACACATAGAAAAATTAAGATCATAGACTACAGCTCAGCTTTGTTGTCTATGGTCCTAAAATATATCTACGAACCTTCTCACAAGCTATACACATCTAATGCAAAAAACCGCATCTCAATCGGCCCAGTAGTTTTTGTGAAAAATGGTAACATGTTGAAATATTAAAATCATAGACTACAGCTCAGCTTGGTTGTCTATGGTCCTAAAATATATCTAAAAACCTTCACACAAGCTATACGTATCTAATGCAAAAAACCGCATCTCAATCGGCCCAGTACCTTTTGAGAAAAATGGTGACAAAAAAGTGCACAAACAAACAAACAAACAAACAAACAAACAAACAAACAAACAAACACACAACCTCTTAGGGCAAACACATATACCGTCTCCGCTTCGTCGAGGGTAAAAAGAATATATTGGATGCTCTCTTGCCGGATTTGAATTCAAGTAGGTACAAGAGCCTAAACCATCGAAATAGAAACGTACTAAAATTATACATCAATGACCTAAACAGACAAAAACAGAACGGAAGGCGTTTTCTATAGGTCTATAGAATTTTGCATTGTGCACATTGGCTTAATCATTGTTTTTAACAGTTTGTTGATCCGTTATCCGACTGTAACTGTAAATAATTCGAAAATGAAACACACATAGGCCATAGCTTTAAACGATTGTCTAACTTTTACAAAAGTTAAAGAAATAACAATAAAATAGTTGAAATCAATTAATATTTAATGTTTATTATATTATTGAATATTATGCAAATGAAATAATAGCAGATTAATTTATTACTACCTGTATAAAATATAATGATATTGATTTATAATATAATGGAAAGTGAAATTTTTATTACAAAAATAACGCTTAATTTTACTTGCCATTTTAAATGCGATTCTTTAAAAATACATAACCGATCTACAAATGCATACCAATATATCGGCACGGAGTAAAATAAATATAAAAAATGAGTTAACCATAAATTTATGTATCCATTGTAATCTCCCGTAGATAACGTAACAGATGATAAGATATTGCACAGATAAGATTTACATGACTGCTAAACGAAACATTTCAGATAACAGATATTATCTTTCCTTCAGGAACACTTGTATCAAAACACCCTTAAGGAGCTGGAACGTCTCCAAAGATCCCACGACACTCTCGCCGAACGCGTTGGGGCTCCGGACGCTACCGATGCTACCGACACAGCGCAATCTTTACACGCAGAAATGGAAACAGAACCAGAGGAAGACGACAACAATTGGCTGAGGAGTGAGGCCATCCAAGTCTTCAAGCAGCTCAGAACACTTGCTTTGCAGCTAAATACGGGACATGATGATGATTCAGGTATGAGCTCTCTATATGAAAAACTATCACACAAAGTTGATTGGGGATTGTGACTGTTTGGTATTAAAAATACTCAGAAGAAAAGGCAGAGTTTTAGGAATTTCTATAGATTTAGGATTATCGCAGTTCTATGATGGAGTCAATGCAGGCGGATAAACTTTCATCCAACGCAAATAGATGCTGAGAATTTAATCGAATTTGTTTTAATTTGGATAGGTTATAGGAACCTAAAAAGAACGAAAGATGGAATAGGAATACTAGACGATCAAGTTTACTAGTATTCACTTCACTTTCTCGTAAGATGCAAATACAAGTCTCTACAATCTGCAAGTATAATGCCTTGTATTGTAATGATTTGTATGAAATTGAATGTAGAAATTTTAACTATAGAATGTTGCATGCTTTATAGTCATTTATAGTCCCTACTACACACCCTATCCAAATACTCTCGAGATCTTGACGATATCGAAGAGAAGTTTATCTACCTCCGTCACCTTGTTAGCTATCGAAGCAAATCGGGTGATCTAGTGTAGTTGTTTCTCTTTAAGTTCACGGCCTCGGTTCAACCTATGTGTACGAATCAAGATCAGTATGAACACAGATCAATTTCATCTCTGAATACAGCACAATTGAAGTCCAAAAGAATTCAGCATAGCGGTAGAACACTTGAAAGTTATTATTAGGTACCAACCCAACCGCCTTTCTTGTGAATAGATATTTCATCATAATTCCAATACGAATATTGTACAGTTCTCCAGTCGTCTCATACAAGTTGAATTCTAGTAATACTATAGTTTATTATATGAGCACTCTATAGCTGTTCGTTGTATTAACATCACGCGATCGAATCGATACTCGGTTGTAACACGCATGGAGTGAACTAGTTTCTAGTTATTAACGGCGTCGGACTTACCTACCACTTTAGATTTATTCTGTTACTAGCGGACGCCCACGACTTCGTTCGCGTGGCTTAAGTTTTTTGATTCCTACGGGCACTCCTTAATTTTCCGGGATAAAAAGTAGCCTATGTCACTCTCCAGGTCCTCAACTATCCCCATGCCAAAAATCACGTCGATCCGTTGCTCCGTTGCGGCGTGATTGAAGGACAAACCAACAAAACAACAAACAAACACACTTTCGCATTTATAATATTAGTATGATTATCCCTTTTTAGCCGATATATTCTGTAGTGTATAGATACACTTTGACTTTGCTCAAAATTAAGGCAGAGTTATGTAGAGCTATTAACGTTGTCACAGCCATCTCAGGATAAGTCAAAGTGCACGAGGTATGTGCACCCTATAGATATACATAAGTAAACCTATGTCACGTTCAGGAAGAACACTTCCCTGTCCCACCTTAATTTTCTTCGGTTTAGTTAAAAGCAACTTCTACTTTTAATTTCCCATAATCCACAAACTGAGTCTCTTGTTCTGTTATTGTACTATGTCCTGTTTAACTTTAATCTGAGAGCTATTTCTGTGCAGACTGTACCCGATGTGACCGCTCGCGAAAGTATTTCGATGCATAATAACCCTAGTCGCTCAAAAAATAATAGGTAGACTATTTAGTTTTTCTAATAAAAATTTACCACAAGATAACAGAAAGAATGAAATGTTTTTAACAATACAAAACATCAAAGCATGACATGTCGTTTCGGAGGTAGGTTTGCCACATCACGAATTTAACTCACGATTTTTATTATAACGTCTTTCGAAATCAGATTTTTTTACTAAGTATGAAGCTACAGACGAGTTTGTAAGACGTCACTTGTGCATCAAAGTGCAAATGAATAATTTAGTAATAAATGAAGTAGAGTATGAAAGAAAATTATGAAAAGCCGTTCGGAGTGTTTGGTACCAGAAGTTTTTTTTAAATGATATTACATAGGTATTAATTATATAATCTTACTTAGACCAGGCACTTTACTTTATATTTCAGGACAAATAAGGGCATACTACATGAATGCTATATTATATCTGTTATTTACATGATTATTTTGTGTTGTACATCGATTTTTACGAAACAGCATTCGCAATGACATGTCGTACCGATCCGGAGGTTGGCACGGTACGTCACGAATACGTGCACAAAGTCCTCACGAATTATTACCACAAAGCTTGGCCACAAAGTGTTTCAATCAAAATAATTTATTACTGACTGCATCATTACTTTAACAAAATTATCGATGTTCTTACCTTTTTTACACAGTATGAACAATTTCGGAATAATATGATACTTAGCAAAAAATAATTCACAAGAACGAAAGCATTTTTGGTTTCTAGGCCATCGTAATTTGAACCTACTTTTAACACTAGAACGCACGCGTGGGTGACAATGGTCACCCAGTGCTATAAACATAGGTATATTTTGGAAACGCATCGTGACAAGCGCAAACGCGCTTGTGTATTCCTCGGATACAAGACACCGCCCCCGCCAGTGGCGTGCCGACCCTTGCTGTGCACGGACGTCTGAGAGGACACCTTTCAAAGTTGAGGGGTGACAATAGTCACCCGTGCGTGTGTTCTTGCACCATTTTTTTTACCAGTGAATTTTGGACTAGTTTCTGTCCTGATTGTGCTCAACTTGATTAATTTTGTATAATTTTTTTTTATTTGATAATTCTAGAGTACGAATATGTTAAAATTACTTACTAAACTTTTATATTTTAGAATAAGAATGTTTTGATCCCAAAGTTAAATTTTTTTGCTATTTTTCAAGAAGATTTGTTTTGTTTTTAATTATGAGGAAAGAATACTTGTTTTGTTTTCTAATCTTACTATAATATGATAAAAATAAAGATGTTGATTCATAATTCATAGTTTTTTTATTAAAATTTAAAATATTCCGTAAATCAGTTAGTATACAAAAAGGGTGACCCCAGTCACCCGTGCGTGCACTCATGTACCATTCTGAGGCGCGAGTAGCCGAGTGTTAATAAAAAGTTGGTGTTGTACGTAGGCACTTATTTAGCAGGTAGATAATTATTATACAGAATGTAGAGGTAGGTATTTGTCACGGCAAAAACCTCTAGTTTTTTGACGAAAACGTTCATTTTAAGCATTCTTTGTGCTGCGTGGAGCTTAGCACGGCCTGTTACAGGAAAAAACTAACGATTTTGTGTCGCTACAAATAAGTTAGGACTGAACTGAGTAGAAATGAGATTTTTCATTCTAAGTAGACCATATTCATTTTAAAAAGTTAGTGGTATCAAAAAGTCTTGATATTTTTTATTTGCATCAAACACCAAAGAAATTTAAGAATAAAAGTAGGTAACAAAGGAAATACGCAGCATTGCGTCTTTTAGCGGAGGCTGGAAAACAGCTTGTTAATTTACTAATTTTATTACGGCAGTGAATCACGCGAAACCGTAGGTAACAGACCTACATTGTAAATATTCGTAATCCGCTCGCATCTGTTACCAACTTAATAAGATTTACTCAACTATCATTATGTAGTCTACATATCATAATAAACTTCTACACGACATTTGCGTTCTGCCGTAGACTGGTAATTGTAACATTCTAACAAAACAATGAATATACCTACCTACTACATATTAAGTCAGAGTTATAAGACCGTTTACTTATTCGTTACAGAAATTCCATGATGAATTCATGATTACAAATTGTGTTTATATCGTTGTTAAAACCTAATTAGTTTGTTTTGGCTCTCAGTTTAATTAAAATTTTGCAAATTGGTCTTATGTAAACGGTGTAAATCGTAATACTATATTTTTAAACGCGCCTAAAGTTCTAGTTTAAGTGGTATTTGATGACTGCAGTCAAACTCCTCGGATCCTCCTCTCTAGATGCGTATTTTACCTTTTATAAATATGTAATGTAAATGTAGGTATGCATGCTTACTTCTAGTGCAATCCTTACTTCAGCAACGACCTCTATGTAACTATATTAATTTTATGTGCTTACCTACCATGCCACAGATTGATTAATAATAATAATAGTTAGCTAATTCTTATATACCTACCAAGGTTTTGATTTTATTTTGGACTTGAAATACTTACCTATCTAGATAAATACATATTTTATCAAAATATAATAAATAGAATTGCGTTGCGTATATTACATGTATAAAATACTAAGATCGTTAAATAAAACTACTCACTGTTTAGTGTTGAATATGTTTTTAGTTTTTTGTCGATAATAAATACGTAAAGGAAATTAAGTAATTCTTGATGCAGAAATAAACCCAATTTCTTTTGTGATTTCGTAACGGAAAACCGTTGCTTACATGTTACTTCAAATAAAAATATAAAAACTAGGTAGGTAGATATTCGATAAAATGCTGTGTCATCTCATATAGTAGCTATGTTCATCAATGTCCTTATTAACTCCTCCTCGAAGCTTAGAAATTCACTTGAATATTAATCGATAGAAGAATTTCTAACTTCTTAAATGATAATCCACTTGGCAAACGTATCGCCAGGCCTGTGTCACTCTTGGTACTTGCGCGACGAAAATACCGACGATCGCGCTCATTCCCGGAATGCTTACGCAGTCGGGGCTGGCGCGTTATAAGCGAGCGACGTGCTAGTGAATTTAACGCTGTTTTCGTAAATAGATTTTTGAAAATATTTGTTTAATAGTTTAAGTTAAGTGTTTAGCATATTAATTATTTGTAGGATTACATCTTTGTTTAACGCGCGACGATATTGTTTAATTTAGCTTGCTTGCGTGTTTTATCTATTTAATAATCATTATTTAGGCTATTAAAGCTAGCAAGCAAGTCAGCAAGTACCTAGTCAATACAATAATAAGTAGTCAATAGTACTTCTATCACGGAACAGGTACAATTCATGTCAAACTTAAATGAGCCTCTTTTCAAGTAATTTTTTTGAATCGAGGCACGAGCTGTAGGAAGTACAAACGAGTCGCAGGGAATACGCTCGCCCTAGTTAGGCCTTTACTTTCTAATTCTTATTACACCTTGCCGATTTAGAGTAAGGGCACGGAATATATATTTCCGTGATCGAAGTGTACCTACCTCTCCGAGCGAAATATTATGTTTCGCCGCACTGCTTCGCCGCGACGAATGACCTTGCAAGTTGCGTGCGTAGTGAAGAACTCACTGTGTAGCGACACACAGTAAACACAGTCGATCATAGTCAGAGTAGGTACCTTACTTACCAATTCGAAAAACCTACTGAATTGTTGTACTGTTTGCTGACAGCCCTAGACAAGCTCGCAATGTCGTCCGTGACGTAGGAAAGGGAAAAGATGCAAAGCAATACGGACACTCGCGCGCGGCGATAAAGTTTAATTTAGCTTGCGTGCGTGATTTATCTTTTTAATAATAATTATGTAGGCTATTAAAACGTCGGCAAGTAGTCAACATCAAAGGAGTGAGACTTCTGTACGTCAGTACTATTATATTATTCTGTGGTATCGCTTGCTTAGAAATGTTATGACTTCTCTTTTTGGCGGGAATCGAGAAGCGCGCTTTTTTCGATTGAAAATTTTAAAACAAAGTTTTTCATTTTATTTAAGTGTGTAAAGTTGTTGAAAATAATTGTAAACATAGCAAAATGCCGTCGGATAGTGATGGGGATGGTTTTGAGCCGGTAGCAGGTAAAAAAAGGAGGAAGGCGCCGAAAGACAAATCCTCGGAAACCGATGGTGAAAAATATAAAATATACATGAAGCCTGGATATCGCCGGGCGTATGGTGATAATAGTACCAATGTGGAGTTCCCGGTGTTTGTAGAGAGTACAGAAACAGATGTGAAACTAGGGAATAAAAATCCTCTGATGGTGACAAAATACTTTAAACAGGTCAAAGGTATCAGTGAAAGTAGGCGCATAAACGCTAGTAAAATTATGCTTGTTTTTAAACAGGCAACAGCAGCAAATGACTTTTTATCCCATGAGTGCCTTTCAGTTTACAAGCTTCGAGCTTTCATTCCGGCGTCCTCTGTGGAGAGGGTGGGGGTTGTTAGGTTCATTCCAAAGGAAGCTAGTAACCATGAATTATTTAATAAACTCTCATCAGAATGTGAAGTGATAGGAGTAAGGAGATTCATGAAAAAAGTAGGGGAGGAGTTAGTGCCTCTCTCAACAATAAGTGTAATTTTCAGCGGTACTGTTCTCCCACAGTACATATATTTGGACAATTGGAGATATAAAGTATTTACTTATGTTCCACCCTTGATGCAATGTTTTAAGTGTATGAAATTTAATCATTATGGAAAGATTTGTAGGAACCAGCAAATATGCTCACGCTGCGCTGGTGAGCATCATTACAAGGACTGCACTTCGGATATGCTGAAGTGCAGTAATTGTGGGGGCGTTCATCTCGCAATTTCCAAAACTTGCCCTGTAAAGGCAGCGAGAATGGAGAGAAACAAAGAAACTTACTCTAAAGTATTACAAATAAATAGTGTGAGTTTCCCTCCACTTTCAAAGCCTCAGACATACCAAAAGGCTCAGCCTACACAGACTAAACATACTACACAAACAAAGACGGAAATTTCCCACACTGATATTGTAAATAACTCCAAAGTTTTAGGAGCCATAGTTAGCACTTTGGTTACAATAGGGAACTCAAATAATATTAAGACTACAAATCAAATCAAAGAGGCATTTTTACAACATTTAAATAAAATATAATGGATTCTCACCTAACTATTGTACAACATAATATTCAAAGTATAAATAATAAGAAACCCTTAGTTAAAACATTTTTAGAACAATATAATATTGATATTCTGTTATTAAATGAGACCTGGCAAAAAAATTCAAGTAACCCTATTCGATTTTCAGGATATAGTTTTGTAGGAAAAAATGCAAATAATGAACATGGTGGAGTAGGTATTTTATTAAAAGATTCATTTAAATATAAAATATTACCAACAAAATTTTATCAAGATGTTCAGTCCATAGCAATTGCACTCGAAACTAATATTGGTACAGTGTCGATTTTATGTGTTTATTGTCCACCTAAAAATAAAAATAACAATTATTGTAGAATTAATAAACTTAAAAATATTATTGCAGACCTACCAAAACCTTGTATAGTATCAGGAGATTTTAATGCACATCACATTGCATTTGGGTGTCATTGTACAAATTCAAGGGGAAAAACACTGTTTGAAATTTTTGATGAGCACAACTTATGTCTGTTAAACACAGGTGTACCTACTACAGTACAAAGGCCTAATGCTAATAGCTCGGCTATTGATGTCACAGGTGTGAGTCCTGTACTTGCACCTCTATGTGAATGGTCAGTAGGTGACGATCCTTTGGGTAGTTACCACTACCCAACATTTACAAAATTAAATTTAGTTCCATCTAAATATGCAGTCAATGACAAAGTAGAGAAATTTCTATTTCATAAAGCAGATTGGACCAAATATTATGAAAAATCAGAAGAGTACTTTAAATCCTTTACATCTGATGAAAAAGATCCCTTGCAGTCATATGATAATTTCTGTGAAGTTTTAAATATACTTAGAAAAGACTGCATTCCTTATGTAAAAATTGTGGGACCTAGACTTTTTAAAGCTCCTGCTCCTTGGTGGGATGAAAACTGTGCAGTAGCAGTTCAAAATTCTAAAGAAGCTTTGCAGTTATATAAGAGAGATGGGTTGATGGAAAATTACATTAATTATAAAAAATTGGACGCACTGAAAAAATTAATCATTAAGGATGCTAAGAAAAATAGTTGGTATAAGTTGTGTTCGTCATTCAATAGATATACTCCTATTACTAGAGTATGGAATTACATGAAAAAGTTTAAGCGTATCAAAATCCAACCACAGCATAAAAATGATGAATGGATTCCAAATTTCATTTCTAAATTTAAACAGGATAACAACAATACAACGCTAAATACCTCTGTTTTTGAGTGTAATAATGATTCGGACAAGTCTATATTTCTATTAAAGCCTTTCACTTTTGCGGAATTTACTATAGCACTTCAATCAAGAAAAAACTCCACACCTGGTATTGATAACGTTCCATATATAATGATTAAAAAGTTGCACAAATCAGGTCAATTAGCTTTACTTGATATATTTAATGGGCTATGGGTCAATCAATGTGTTCCAGAGAGTTGGAAGATTCAATGTATAATACCAATTTTGAAACCTGATAAATCTCCATCTGATTGTAATTCATACAGACCAATATCATTAACATCATGTATAGGAAAATTATTTGAACAAATGCTGAAAATGAGATTAGATTATTTTACAGAAAATAATAATATATTACCAACATTCCAATACGGTTTCCGTAAAGGAAGAAGTGCAACCGAAAGTTTAGCTTCATTTGTAACAGATTTAACAAGCTGTAAGTCATCCAAAGCCTCTGCCGTATGTGTATTTTTAGATATAGAAGGTGCTTATGATAATGTTGATTTAAACCAGCTCATAACTTCTCTTCATGAAGTTGGCATCCCTGGAAAAATGTTACAATGGCTTTTAAAATTTTTAAATAGTAGAAAATTTTATGTTAAGTATAATAATATACTCCATGGACCTAATTCAACAAGTAAAGGCCTTATGCAAGGTGCATCACTATCTCCAATTTTATATAATTTATATACCTCTCAAATTGAGAAATATGTAACAAAAGATGTTAAAATTTTACAATTTGCAGATGATTTGTTATTGTATAGTGTAAATAGAAATGTAGAAATAGCCTTAAATACTGTTAATTCAGCATTGATCCAGTTGCAAAATTATTATAAAAACACTTTAAAATTAAATATTAATACCTCTAAAAGTTCATGTATGGTATTTGGTGGTCCAGTAGTTGATATTAACATTAAATATAATAATTTAGATATACCAATTGTAAGGAATAAGAAGTTCTTGGGAGTAATTTTTGATACAAAGCTAAAATTCGATGCTCACATTAATTATATTTGTAAAAATGCATTGAAAAGCATTAATATTCTTAGATGTTTAGCAGGTATTTTTTGGGGTTCAGATCCCAAAATTTTAACTTTATTGTATAATAGTATGGTGAGAAGTCATTTCGATTATAGTTACGTTGCATATATGCAAGCGAATTCATCGATTTTGAAAAAATTGGATGTTGTACAAAATATAGGTTTGCGAATAATCAGTGGAGCAATGCGCTCTACACCTATTAATTCAATGGAAGTAGAAACATGTATCCCTCCTTTGCCGGTGAGACGTGTTTATTTGGCTGAAAAGTTTTGTTTGAAACAACTATTTTCTAAATCTAACTTGGTAAACAAATTGTTATTACCACAGGATTTATTAAAAGTAACAGAATCATCAAGTGAAACTCTACAAACTACGGCAAAATCGCTTCTTTCCGGTAAGGAACCTACCATGTTAATTGTTATGACATATATGCATAGTATTGCTAGAGACATAAATGTGAATGACATTTTGCCTATGTATGATTGCCACTATGATGTAATAAACCTAGGAAATAGAATACATATCACTGATATTAAAACAAACAATGACTTCCTCATATTCATAGAAGAAAATTGTAAAAATTATTATAGGATATATTCGGATGGGTCTAAAAATGAGAACTTTGTAAGTTCTGCTTTTTATGACTCACAGTTAAAAATATGTAGATCATACAAATTAAACTGTGACTGTAGTGTTTTCACTGCTGAATGTGTTGCCCTTTTAAAGGCATTGGAATATATTCAAGAAGAATTAATGTTAAAAATTAATAACTATGTTTTAATAACCGATTCTAAAAGTGTACTTTTAGCTGTAAAAAAATTTAATTTTAGTAATTATAAGCTAGTTTATATTATTTTTCTAATTAAAAATGTATTACTAAATTTAAAACAAAGGGGAATTAATGTAGAATTTGTTTGGGTACCCTCCCACAGAGGCATAACAGGAAATGAAGTGGCTGATTCTGCTACTAGAAGGAGTAATTTTTATGAAGATTGTTCGAGTAACATCAAAGTGCCGTTTACGGATTTATGTAATAAACTGAAAATAAGACAAAAAAGATTATGGAGTGAAGTATGGGACGAGACCAATAAAAATAAAGGAAAATGGTATGCGGAAATTCAAAAGGAAATGCCGGCGCAACCATGGTATTTCAAAACGAGGTGTGAATCTAGAAAATTTACATCAATAATGAATAGACTGAGATTTGGGCATTGCCTGGTGCCAAAACATTTGTTTAAACTAAAAATTCTTATGAGTAAAAAATGCAACTATTGTGAAAATGAAGAGGCTGACGTGAATCATATTATATTTGTTTGTCCAGCTTTTGGTGTACAAAGATTAATATTAGTGAGTGAAATAGATAGGATAAATATAGAAAACAAAATAAATATGAGTGTTCCCCGCCACATTAAAGACTTGTTACATAATACTTTATATTTTAAGCCTATTTTTGATTTTATTTGTAATACTATAGAAAAATTGTAAGATGTAGTATACCTTAGATTTCATTGATTACTCTATTACTTTTAAGATATTACCATATGTCATTTTAGCAATTTATAGAAGAAATGTTATGTCACAATTTTATAAGGTATTATTACTTAGCTACTTTAGAATAATAATTAGATTTAAGCAATTTTGTATTTTTTAGAAAGGCCTTAAAGGACTTGTATCCAGGGCCGTAAAATAAATTAAAAAAAAAAAAAAAAAAAAAAGAAATGTTATCATCAGCATGATATTATAATGAAACATTCATTAAAATAAAATTTTATAACTATTTATATTGTTTGCATCACTGTACAAGAATGAGATACATTATTTTAACTGCTGAATATAAATAAATTTGCATATAACTATACGTTTGGTAATACATATTTTATACCTGGTGATATAAGTACAAATGTGGCCAACATTGTGAAATATTTCGAAACGCTTGCAAGTAAGCACGTTTATTTTGTAGATATTACGAGTAAGTATGTGCAGAAATGCATAATGTGTTCGTGTCAAGCACGATTACTTACGAAAATTTTGAGAATACATTACCCAATATAATATTATATTATGCTTGCTCATCAATCATCTTTTTTGAATCATTAGTAAAAACAAAACAATCCTCGATTAGATGTACCTTTTTTTCTCCTAAAATACCCATTTGGGATATTTTGTTACAAATATATAAGTATTTAAATAATTAATAGTTATTTGTTATACAAGAGTGAAAAGTTGTTTTTTAACCGCGTGCTCAATTTTGATGACCGAGCAAGCGAAGGATTCTAAAATTGATTCAAAAATTAGAATCCTGAGCGTTAGCGAGGGAATCAAAAGAGCACGAGGTGAAAAATCTTTTCACTCGAGTGCAACACGTAACTTTTCATCCCACCTCAGCGAGGAAATGATTAAAAAAGTGCACCAAGAAGGTTACGAGTGTGAGTTTTTAACAAATTAAAAACGGTTGTATGGAAATTCGGCACCATAGAGGTACAAGTAAATAGGTTTTAATGATGTTTTGAATTCACAAACTTCATAGACGAGTGATATTTACTAACGTGCACACGATGTTCTAAATTCAATTTACTTTATCCTCAAGAGGGTAATAAAGGCTTTTGTATTCAGATATCGAAGAGTAAAAATACCCTTTCCGAGATGGTGGGATGAAACTATAATGATGATAATTTAATAGCCCAACAGATAATTATGTACTATATAGGAGCCTACTTGAGTCGGTTTGTTTGAACTTTTATATCAGACAACTTTAATTAGAGGTACGTAATAAACCAAGCTCTCGCCTATCAAATTCAAACTTAGCCACAACTGTCCTCTGAAACAAAATATCACTATAGAATAAGGGCCTTGCGGTGCACCATCTTGTATGATATCAATTACCACTTGACACTTACATAGAAAGTTACCTTCGGGCACAAAAGATAACTCGTATAATATATGCAATATTTTGTGAACAGATTCGATTTCGTTACTTCTTGAGTGAATATTCAAATATATCAGCATCATAGCAGTCAAATTAGTGACACGATTTTAAATCTACTGTATAAAATACTAACGGGTTAAGTTTATTTGTAAGAATTTGCGCATTCACATATCATCAATAGAACTCTACCACTCTTTCTCTAGCAGATTATTAGGTTTTAAGCCCTCGTCCAATACTTTTATTTTATTTACCGCACTTTCTTTTTCATCTAAACTTACTTGTTTGAGAGATATAACTCTATGTTTCCGTAGCCGCAAATTATGAGGTATTAACATAGTATGTATGCATAACAAGGTCCATCTAATCTTATTACGAGAAGATTAACTTACAAAGAAACGGCATTAAAAAGGTTAATCCGCTATAAACAATTACTTAACCCACATTTTCTTTACTAATACGCCTCCACGTGCCTGGCCTGGTTTCCCTTCAAATGAACGTAAATCTTGCGCTGAGAATGCGAACGACAACAGCCCGAGAGGTGGGATTGGAATCTTATGACCTTTCGAATTCCAGTCTATCATTATTGAAGCATCACGAATTATTTATCAATCACTAGCTGATGCCCGCGACTTCGTCCGCGTGGTTTAAGTTTTTTGTTATTCCCGCGGGAACTCCTTAATTTTCCGGCATAAAAAGTAGCCTATGTCACTCTCCAGGTCCTCAACTATACCCATGCCAAAAATCACGTCAATCCGTTGCTTCGTTGCGGCGTGATTGAAGGACAAAGCAACAAACAAAGTGAATTTCGAATTTATAATATTAGTATGATTGTAACCAGAACTCAATCGAAGTATAAGAATTAAAAATTCAAACCGGGAATGATGCGTCAGTAATTAACTAACATAGTATTAACTGGACCTGTCCAGAAATGGGCTTATCTCCCAATCATACTTCTAGTGGATTATCCACAAATAAAAACCCTCTCATTCACTGACTCAGACTCAACAACGACCAGCCCAAGCCCTTGGTCCTAGAAAGCTAAAATTTTGTAAAGAGATTCCCTTTATAATGTTGACAAGGAATAAGGAAGTATTTCTCGTAGTTCCACGGGAGCGAATCAACGGGCTATGTATCATTAATGTCATAATATAATATTCGTTTAGGTAGCAATATCATATTATTATCATTAATATAATGTTGGATTGGAATCCATACGTTCCCATATTTATTGTAATTTGGCTTTTGTTATATTGCAGGTCTCCATTCAGATCTATCGCTAACTTCCTTGGACGGTGACGAGGGTGAAACTCTTCGTCGCGGAGCTCTAGCGGCCGCATGTGCAGATGCCGTAGCTGCCTACGCCCAACTCGAAGGTTCTAGAGTTCGAGACTCCATTGCTGCACACGCGCGACGTGCGTTGGAGAGGGAGAGGCAGATTGATGAGAAGAACGAGATTATTGCTGATCTATCTTCTAAGGTAAGTGCCGATAAAAATTGGAAGAAAATTAAAATTTCATAAGCATAGTGTAGTGTAGATGAAGCAAGTGGTTTCAAGCATTTAAAGAAACATAAGTCGTATTTAAGAAACATTATCGGTTAAAAAATTTATTGGAATTAAATTATTGTATGGTTCTTTTTAAAATCAAAGAATACTTGGGCTTGAGCTTGACGACAATCATGCTTACTACAAATCAATGATGAGATGATGATAGAGCGCGCTTGCCTAGAAGATGCCTATTCACTCTTGCCTTGAAGGTACTTAAGTTATACGTGGCAGGGAATACATGGTACCTACTCAAATTGAAAATTTAATACTTTACTGTTGAACTTGACAGCTTAGAGAAATTTAAACTCATCACTTTGGGGTGTGAAAGTTTGTATTTTTAATAAAATATTCCTGAAGGAAAACTATCACGCCCCTTTTGAATATTCTACTTCGATATAAAGTTAAGCAATTGGATCCGAAAGATCTCCCAAAATCAATTTCGCTCGATCGAGTCGCAAACGGTATTATAATGTGCCATGGTATTGCTGTGAACACGGAGATGGTACCTAATTTTTTTTTTGCGGTCTACGGCTGTGAACAATGGTTTAGCTTTAGGCCAACAAGCAGCAACGGTCGGTAGAAAATAGGGTCGTCACCTTTGATAAAATCTCTAGAATTAAACTGGTCATTGGTTTGATTCAGGTTGTCAGTTTAGAAGTTAATTTCTATAACGAATTCTTTGTCATTTATTACGTCTCATACGTCTCTTTGCGCTATTTCTAACGGGTAAGTCAACCACATTTGATAAAACTGTTGTTACCCTTAAATCTCAATAAGTCAAAGCCACGGAGTTTAGTGAAACCACAGCTGAAACTAGCAATCATGGCCCGAAGTTTTCACTCCTGTTTTCAGCCGTAACTGTATTGTTAACGATAAAGTTTTGATGTATAGTATACCAAAATAAAAACATGTTCTAGTTAGCAAGACAACGTTTTTGGAATACCCATGAGCACTAGCATTATTTTAGCAAACCATGACTAATGTCATCCAACAATGACCGCCTACGATCGTTAAAAAATCACAAATACGGTAGGTTTCTCGATCCATATCCAAGTTTCCATTGACCTTACCCATGTAACCAGCACAAAACAACTAGTTCATTCTGATTTTATATGGTTATTGTGTGGGAACATAATGTTCTGTTAGCTTAGTGACTCTGGTTCCATTTATTTTTTGTGTGTCGGCGGTTATCTTTTCCATATTGGGACTTACAAAAAATAAAATGCTCCAAAACTTCCACAAGGTAAATCCAAACTTATATTATAAGAGATAGCTGCATTTTTTGTAACCATCCCCAGAAAAGCTGATTCAGTAATAGCTGGGTACTACACTCTCCACTGATAATGGTAGTGAAAGTCTGACCGCATACTGATGGGTCTTTCGCTAAATATGGCCGGTCAAAGACGTGTTATCGTTACCAAAAATGAACCATAATTAGAAAACTGATTCTTGTACAGTATTAAAGTAAACGCAATACCTATATAAACATTATAAGAACTGACGCTACACATCGGGCCTTTCACTAGATATCACCTCTCAAAGACGTTATGAACATACATACTGTAAAAAAATATTAGCAAATATTATGTCGTCACGTTGATTGCTGTTAAATAAATTCATACGCCTTCATAATTTGTAATTGTTTGTAGTACCCAGCTATTACTGAATCAGCTTTTCTGGGGATTGTTACAAAAAGTGCAGCTATCTCTTAGTCTATTGTATGTAACTAGATGATTCCCGCGACTTCGTCCGCGTGCATTAAGATTTTTTGATTCCAGCAGGAACTCCTTAATTTTCCGGGATAAAAAGTAGGCTATGTCCTTCCCCGGGATACAATCTACCCCTGTACCTAATTTCATCAAAATCGGTTGAGCAGATGGGCTTTGAAAGCGTAGGTAATAGACAGACAGACACACTTTCGCATTTATAATATTAGTATGCGACAGCTCAAGCTGCCTTGACTAAACCTCACCTCAATTGAGGAAGCTGCAGTCTTTGATGTTATCAGAGGCTGCAGTTTGAGAACAATGCATATTAAAACACGTTTTTATTAGTGTGAGGTTTATTCAAGTGTGGTAGGGTTAATAGGGGGGGACACTGGATACATACGCATGTCTATGTGCCTAGTGCCCCAGCATGCATACGCAGATATTTAAATTAGTTACTTTGTCTTTTCTATTGTGTGTTTTACTAACATAGCTTTTAAGTTTAATACTGTACTAACAACATATGGACTAAGAATAAGGGTCCGAAATAAACAAATTTTATTTTTTATTTTATTTTATTTATTTTTATTTTAATTATCAGTAGGGTCATAATATGCAAAGTCTCATGATAATCATGATAATCCGTGATAGTAATATGGGTAGATATATTAGGTAGTTGATACTTATAAAAATCTTGATCGCAGTTAAAGAAGGAAGGCATCTATCGATTTATGTTGCATATTTTTTTGTATAAAAAAATAATTATAAAAGCGTAGAAAACTAAAAAAAGCGGACAAGGGACGCACTTACCTCTACATGAGATCTTTACCAGTGACCCTTGGTAGTGGGCGAGGTTATAAACGAAAAATACGTAAAACCAAATAGGTAATATTCTACGTAAGCAACGTAAATTACTTACCAAGTAGGTTTTTATTTCTACCTCTGTGAGACAAAAGGCTCACGTGTCGATCGGGTCATGGACTGGCCGGACTGGCCGGGTGCAACGACCAGGCTATTCACACCATAAGGTTTAGCGGAAATGACCCAGCAGCATAAAATAGCCTTGCACCGATGAAAATAAACATAAGTACCTAGGTAGGTATTTCGTTTCGGAGCAGCAAGTAGGTAAATCAAAGGAAGGAGAATGATTTTAGCTAATTCTACATAATTAAAAGTTTTTTGCTTCAAAAAATTTCTGCAGTCGGATACAGATAGATCTTTTAGCGTAATTGGGATTTTAGAATGCATTCTTGCTGCTGAATATGGAAGCAGTTTGCATTGGTAGCATAATAAGGTTAGGTAGGTTTATTTTAACGACTTTTTATTTGAAATGGTACAATTTAATATCAAGGTCTTTAATGATAGCATTCCATATGCTTACGGAAATAAACGGTTTGCTGTAGGTACATTATTTATTACTAGCTGATGCCCGCGACTTCGTCCACGTGGTTTAAGTTTTTTGATTCCCGCAGGAACTCTCTTATTTTCCGGGATAAAAAGTAGCCTATGTCACTCTCCAGTTCCTCAACTATACCCATGCCAAAAATCACGTCGATCCGTTGCTCCGTTGCGGCGTGATTGAAGAACAAACCAACAAACAAACACACTTTCGCATTTATAGTATTAGTATTATTAAGAAGTATGAACATTACTGTATAGCAATTCTTTTTTGTTTAGTCAGATTTCAAATCTAGTGTTGAAGATCACCATTTTCTTAGCATGTTCTAATGCCATAAAGTGTTCATTTATTTTCTCTTCTTGCTCATCAAGATAATTTGATTTTCCAAGGCATAGAAGTATTTCTGCCGCATAATCGAGTGGCTGTTTTTTGCCCCGTATAGTGAAGTGTGTAATCAGCGGAAATGCATATACATCGCGTCGTGGGAGCTCGGGGAAATCGTTTGAATATCTGAGGAATGCGTTTTTAGATGAACTTTCCGCGGACCATTTCCATTTAAAGAAATTCTCCTGGAAGTTTGATTGAATGCATTGAATTTCAGATAAATTTTTAACAAAATTATAATACTTATGGATTAATATGATCAAGGTTAGGTAATCTGAGTAGATAAATTCTGCTTGGTAGAATGTAGGTGACGTCAAGATGACGCCAAAATTCCCCAAGCCAAAGAAGAATTCGAGATGAATCAAATTACCAACTTTTAGTTACGGACATAGATCTACCATACCTGCCTAATATGAAGCGGAACAAGATGGGTTTCTAGAAAAGCCCCAAATCTTAACCCTCACATAAATACACCTCCCTTTTTTTATTAAACATTCTTTTGTTCTATTTTCAGCTATCGGTAGCAGAAGTGGAACTTCGCGCGGCTGCAGAAGAAAGAGACAAACTGCTGAACGACGCCAACTACAGCAGCCTGCAACACGACGATGCTGTGACTAAGGCCAGGCAAGAGAGGGACGAAGCAATTGAGAGAAAGAAGACAGTAGAGGTGAGATGTTGCTGTCTCTCTTTATCGAGTACGTTGTCAACTGATAGACTTCCACTGCTGAATATAGGTTTCTAGGATCACACCACGCGTGAGTCGCCACTGCTTTACGGTCTTTAGCGACTCGTTTGATGTTGTCCGTCCACCTAGTGCGGGGGATCTGTCAACGCTGTGTGTTCTTTGGGACTTGGCATTCATGACTCCTTACAATACATTATAATTACTGAATAGTGAATACTGGTTAGGTTTGCGATGCAAGAGGCAGAACATGGTGTGTTTAATCCAACCCCGGCAACGCAGTTCAAATTGTAACCAAAATCGGAAAACTAGTGGGAAAACTTTCGTTACAGTTTCATTCAATTTACTGATCAAAATCATCAACAATACCTAATTGATCAACAATTGATCAACCAATGACTTCCTCTTGTATTTCTCATAGAGAGACTTCCATCACGTGGAGTGTTCATTTTCACATCGTTTTATATCCTAATGGACGTCATATTTATTTTGCATTACTTACAAAAATAATAATTTCGTACATGATATTTTCCAGGTGTCTCTGGCAAAGACAAGAGTGGAGCTGATGCAAGCAAACAGCCAGCTGTACGAAGCGGTGCGACAGAAGATCGACCTTGGACAACAACTGGAGCAGTGGCAGGTATGTAGAGGAAACATTTGATGTATTGGGGTCGAGATATCAATACCAATATTATTATAAATTCGAAAGTGAGTCTATTTATCTATCTGTCTGTCTCTCTGACTTTTTGACGAAATTTGGTATAGTCATAGGTTGTGTCCCAGGGAAGGAAATATTCTTACATTTTAATCTCGGAAAATTAAGAAGTTCCCGCGGGAATCAAAAACTGAAGTCGCGGGCATCGTCTAGTAAGGTATAAATTTTGACGTGGTAACTAAAATTCAAATCATTGTGGTTTCTTAAAGATCGTTATTGAACTGTAAATTAGATGTAGAAATTAGTCATGAGTAGAAGTTTAAGATGTAATTATTACTTTTATCAGCCCTTAGGCTAGATCGTAGTAGAAAATAAAGCTGGCATATTATGTAGATGGTACTTAATGGTTAAAGGAAAAGGATCGAAATTTTTATATGGTCCACAAATTTTTTTTTAACAAGTTTAATTTCATTTTCTAGATGGATATGCAGGAACTTATCGACGAGCAAATGAAGCGCAAACTGACAACGCAAGAAAAGAGGAGGAAACTCCCTGAACCTCCTGCGCCGACGAGGACCTCCAGGATCCTAGGATTTTTTCAACGGTGATCTGCTGTACCCAACTCTTGGTGCATCTCTCTCCGGCCATAAACAGAAACACCGCCACCATTTTATATCTATTTATTACTAAACATCACGACGAAACCATTTTCCCCGCTGCGTTGAGCGTCTTTACGCCATTGTACAAAGATAATTTATCATCTGTGGCCCTCGTGGGCGCCATCTTGGCGACGGATGCGTTCGCATTCGTCACGTTCGTAAGTTATAGTGTAATTTTATTTTTAAAACCTTGTGATGTTTATACATTTGCAGTGATAGTTAGTGTCTTAATTAGATTGTTTATAGTAAGCTTACGTTTAATTATAACGTTTTACTGAGTTTTAAGTGAATTACGAGTTTGTAGGTTATCTATAACTGCACTTGGCTGAATTAAATATTTGGGCATTCCGTACAAAAATAGTGTAAGAAAAAATAGCATTCCTTACTTTTTAGCAAAATGTTACGTCAGAGCGGAGCGTTATGTAAGGTACACCAGATTAAATTAATCCAGGAGTTTTACCATGAACTAGATTTAGTGTGTCGAATTTAGTGAACGAATTAAAATACGAAAACCGAAATTTAGTTTTTAGATCATTAAACGCTCGCCGTTCCATCATCTTCAGCCATACCTACTGTTAACCTCTCATTTATATAGCTTTTATTAATATTGTAACTGTTATTGGTCTATGTTTTCCGTCTTTAGTATTGATATAGTAGTCTGTGGTCATACGCAAAAAATGTTCTATGCTCTCTGATTTTCTGTGTGTGTTGTAAAATGGGAATAAAAATTAAAAAGGTGAATCATGTTTTATTGCTATGAAAAAGCATTTAATAAGTTTAATAAATCCGATCAATAAGTGGTATCATAATAGGTTATGGGCTAATTATGTGAATATATATTTGTGAAACTGAAAGTTGTAAAGAAAAAAATATAATTTCCGGCCCCTGTGACGAACAAAGAGAAAATGGCGTCATGTAAAAATGTAATTCAATTGAGTAATTTGAAGGCGGATAACTTTAATAACTGGTTTTTCCGACTAAAAGCGGCACTAGAAGAAAAAGGTGTGCTTTATTGTATTCAATCGGAGGCGGAAACAAAGAAAGAAGAAACCAACTTTATAAGGAACGACGCAATAGCAAAAAATATAATAATATCATGTTTAAGCGACACGCATTTAAGTCTGATAAAAGAGTGTACCACCAGTGAGTCTATGATTGAAAAACTGAAAAACGCTTTTCAACGAAAATCACTAATTTCAAAGCTGTATTTAAGGCGTCAACTTTTAAGTGTTAAGTGCAACGAGAATGAAAAACTCGAGATTTATTTTCAAAAATTCAATCAAATTATCGAGGAGCTGGAGAACAATGATGAGAAGATCAACGACCTGGACAAAATAACCTACTTATTGATTGGATTACCAGCGAAATATGACACTGTTATCACAGCGATAGAAACTTTAAATAAGAGTGACCTAAACTTTGAATATGTTACAACAAGGCTTTTGGATGAGGAATTAAAAATAACTTCAAAAAATGATAATACGGATGAAAGTGCCTTTATTACCTGCTTTAAGTGCAATAAAAGTGGACACAAAGCGATTACCTGCTATAGCAACAGTCAAGGATCATCATATGGAAGGTATACAAATAGAGGTAGAGGATATGCATCAAGACGACCCTTAAGAAGAGGACGGGGAGGACGTCAAAACTTCTCGCAAGCAAGTAATCGTGTTGAGAGAGCACAATACAGTGAAACGAGCAATAGTGTTCTATTTTATGCGGATAGTCAAGAATGTAACATGGTATGTGATAACTCAGAAAATAATAACTGCAAAATTCAGTTTGTGATTGACTCTGGTTGTACAGAGCACCTATTACAAGAAAGCTATAGTCATTTTATAGAAAATATAATAACCTTAGATAAGGAAATCAAAATTTTTGTAGCAAATGGTGATTTTATCACAACAAACAAAAAGGGTACTATTAAATTGATAAGTAACGGGATTAAAATAACTTTAGAAGCACTGATTGTTAAAAATTTAAAATTTAATTTGTTGTCTGTACAAAAAATATTAAGAAATAATACAGTAAACTTTTGTAACGATTCAGTAACAATTACTAAAAATAATTCTAAAACTGTTGTGATTGGTAAACGTAGAGGAAATCTTTTTATTTTAGATACATTTATTGATTCTCAAAATACTGCATCTTTACATTGCTCAACAGATGACAATTTGTGGCACAGGAGATTAGGTCATGTAAACAGACACAGCTTAAATATATTACAGCTCCCGGTAAGTAAGAAAATTTGTGAACCATGCATGCTAGGTAAAGCCACAAGACTTCCATTCAAACCGCTGCAACAACCAAGATCCCGCTACATAGGTGAACTGCTGCACACAGATATTTCGGGACCTGCAAGAATAGAAGGAATACACGGTGAGTTATATTATCAAGTAATTATAGATGATTATTCTCATTTTTTAGTAGTTAATTTATTAAGAAGCAAGAGTGAAGCTACAGAAAATTTAATAAATTATATAAGAAGATTGGAGAATGAAAAAGAAGTTAGAGTGAAAAGAATAAGGTGTGATAATGGAAGTGAACTGAAAAATAAAATTTTTGAATCATTCTGTAACAAGAAAGGTATAAGAATAGAATTTACAGCACCATACTCACCTCAAAGTAACGGAGTATCCGAAAGAATGAACAGAACTCTGTATAATAATGCACGTACGCAACTAATTGAGACAAGATTGCCGAGACACTTATGGACAGAGGCTATATTGTGTTCTGCGTACCAACTTAACAGATGCCCCTCTGCAAGTATCAATTTTAAAACACCGGAAGAAATATTTAGAGGCAAAACAGACTTGAGTAAGTTAAAATGTTTTGGAGCAAAATGTTGGTCGGTTTTACTTCCTAGGCAAGGCAAATATGATCAAAGGTCAACAGAGACACGTATGGTGGGATATGGCCAAAATGGATATCGCTTATGGAACCCTAAAACAAATGAGATTACTGTATCACGGGATGCTAGATTTGATGAATCGGATATTATTTACAAACCAACTACTAAAGAAATAGAAGAAAATAAATATTTATATTTACATGATGACGATGAAACAAATGAATGTAGTACAGAAAAAGAAAAAACAGATGGAAATGTAGAAGGAAAAGAGAAAGGAAATACAGATAAAGATGATCATATAGTTGCAGAAAATGAGATTACAAGACCCAAAAGAAACATAAAGAAACCAACATATCTTAAGGACTATGAAGAAAATTTTGAAAATATGGAGAGCAATATTGCATATTGTTTAAATACTATTCTTGAAACAGATACATTAAGCTACGAGGATGCTGTGCAGGATGATGAGTGGAAAGCTGCTATAGAGAGTGAAATAAAAGCACATGAAAAGTTAAAGACATGGGAAGCAGCGGACCTACCTGAGGGCCAGAAAGCCATAGATTCAAAATGGGTATTTAAAAAGAAAGTAGATGGAACTAAGAAAGCTAGAATTGTAGCAAAGGGTTTCCAAGAAGAAAATGTCTATAACGTATATGCACCAGTAGCCAGACTTGCAACAGTTCGACTTTTATTGAGTATTTCAGTACAAGAAAATAAAATCTTACAACAATTAGACGTACCAACGGCGTTTTTAAATGGAACATTAGATAAAGACATATACATAAAGTATCCAAAAGGAATTCAACCTGAAAAAGGAAAAGTTTTAAAATTGAAAAAAGCCCTGTATGGTCTTAAGGAAGCACCAAGATGCTGGAACCAAAGAATACATAAATTCTTTGTAGAAAATGGTTTTGAACAATCCAAATATGATTTCTGTCTGTATTACAATGGAGAGACTTGGGTTTTAATTTTCGTGGATGATATATTAATACTAGGATCTGGAAAAACAATAATAGATAAACTAAAAAGGGAATTTAACACTAAACATTTAGGCGAAGTGAAGGAATACTTAGGAATGGAAATACACAGAGAAGGAAATTCAATTAAAATCAAACAGGAAAAATTAATTAAGAAGATATTAAATAAATTCGGTATGGAAGATTGCAAGGGAGCACAAACACCAATGGAGAAAGACCTAATAACAATATCTGAAGATGAAGAAATAATTGATGTACCATATAGAGAGCTTATAGGTAGCCTTACATATTTATCAACAACTTCAAGGCCAGATATTACTTTTGCGACTTCGTACCTGAGTAAGTATCTTGACAGGCCAACACCACAACTATGGAAAGCAGGTAAACGTGTTCTTAGATATTTAAAGTATACCATGCATAAATCTCTTACCTATACTAAGTCAGAAGAGACTAAGGAACTTAAAGCATTTTGTGATGCAGATTGGGCAAGCGACAAAGAGGACCGAAAAAGCGTAAGTGGATGTGCTATATTTTATTGTAATAATTTAATCTCATGGTTCTCAAAGAAACAACCTACGGTGTCGCTCTCATCAGCTGAAGCGGAATATGTTGCAGCTTCGATGACAACAGCTGAACTAATATATTTAAAAGGTATTCTGACTAATTTTTATACTACGGTTATTAAAACTAATTTGCTTATTGACAATCAGAGTGCTATAAAAATGATAAATTGTAATGAAAATAGTAAGAGAACTAAGCATATTGATATAAAATTTCATTTTATCAAAGACTCTGTTAAAAACTATGATATTTGTATTAATTATGTATCAACTGATAAAAATGTATCTGATGTCCTAACGAAACCTTTATGTGTAATGAAACATTTGTATTTCACTAGTAATTTAAATGTCATATAGACTATAAATGTTATGTATTTGCTTTCTATGTTATTTAAAAGATAAGAAACTTTTGTTGTATGTATAGCAATGACCAATTATTGTATTTGGTTTAATCATAACTGGTCATTGAAGGGGCGTGTTATTGGTCTATGTTTTCCGTCTTTAGTATTGATATAGTAGTCTGTGGTCATACGCAAAAAATGTTCTATGCTCTCTGATTTTCTGTGTGTGTTGTAAAATGGGAATAAAAATTAAAAAGGTGAATCATGTTTTATTGCTATGAAAAAGCATTTAATAAGTTTAATAAATCCGATCAATAAGTGGTATCATAATAGTAACCATAATTGTGTAGGAACACTGAGAAAGGAGATGGGTAAATGATCGCCCATATACCTAGTAGGTACCTACCTATTCATTGAGATCCACTAACTACCACGAAACACCACGCACGAATCTATTAGCTGTTACGTCAAAATTCATATTTTTTAAATCTGGATCCCATTCTTAATTTGAATTTCTATATTCAAGGATTGGATTTTTTTAATTTTTTTCAAGTTTCTTTGGAATATTAGAAATTGTACTTACCGGTTTACATTTTATTGTGAAAACGGTAAGGATATTTTACGTATCATTAACATTTTACTGTATGAATTAAACTTCATTAGGCGAATTACTGAAAATATTTGTCAACTAAAACACGTTTTTACCATAATATCAACGTTTACCTACATGATTTCGTTGTTTTACAATTTACCTACTTCAGTGCCTAAAATGGTTTTACTGCAATTGTAATTAATCGGTGCACATAATTTTGTAACGTTAGATAAGCACCAATAACATTAGCCATATTATTCACAGTAAATTAACTTAGTATGTAACGATCTGCTGCAATTCTAGATTTACACAATAGAAATAAATATTATTTACTTTCTTATATATGTATAGTAGTAATACTAAATAGGTATATCTACAACAAAATTAAAAAAAAAAAACAGTTGAAATAAATGCCTTTATAAAGTGCCTTGAACAAAATACATAATCTGAGTCAATTTTTATGTACTTACTTAATATTATGTATTGATAATTGAATATAATTTTAAGTATTTATTACAATATCTACAAACATTATCATAATAAGGAAGTGCAATATGAAGAAAAATCAGATTAAATAATTATGTTGTAATTATTGAATACTAGTTTATCTACTTATTAAATTATTTTTTACTCGAGTACCTAAAGGTACCTAGTTACTTCATAGCTCTGTTTTCTACTCTAGGTACGATGCGCACACACAAAGCTTTGAATGACGTCACTGAAACATAATAGTAAAGTTGTGTGCTGAAACGTTATGTTTAACATATGTTATGTTTATAACGTATACACATACATACGTACACACGTACGTAACATACGTTATAACGTATACACGTACATAACGTATGTTATGTTTGACTGCGGCTGACGAGGTCCCGGGTTCGAGTCCCGGGTCGGGCCATAATAAGTGTTGGGTTTTTCTGACTAGAAATTCTCAGCACTAGCCCGGAGTTAGGAAGTTGGCGGTGTTTCACTCCCGTGCCTCGGAGAGCACGTTAAGCCGTCGGTCCCGGTTATTATCACTAACATGATAATAGTCGTTAAAAGCCCGCCAACCCGCATTGGAGCAGCGTGGTGGGTCTAAGCTCTAATTCCCTCTCTCCTATGAGAGTGGAGGCCTGTGCCCAGCAGTGGAACGTTAATGGGCTGTAGTATAGTAGTAGTAGTAGTGCTGAAACGTCTTTTGAAACGTGGTTTTCTAGAGTCGGTGTCAATACGATACGCTCTCTCGAGTGGTAAGGAAATCCTAGATAAACTAGGAAAAAAAGCTTAATAAAACACCCTAGGTATATTTGTTGCGGTGTGATATCCTGAGGTCAAAGCATAGGTAAAATTATTACTTACCTAACTTTAAGAATACACATAATTCTATTAATTTGTTAAAAACAACGTAAGAAATACCTACGTAAAGTTTGGCAAACTTATCTGTGCGTGTCGCGAAGGCGTCACAAATATCAACATTTTAAGATCAAAAAAGACCACTCACTAGAGTAGAAAGTAAGAGGAGAGTAAGATCACTAAAGAGTAGATTCTCTTAGTTCCGAATTTCGCCACACGTACAGATAAGAGTGCCACAGTGTAAAAAATCTACTGTATAGACTCTGTTTCTGTGCAATGCAAAAATGTATGTGTGCGATGCAGTTTGATTTTTAAACCTACGTGTTAAAATAAGTTGGCTTACTTTGCCTTAAAGTTTAGATGCTCTGTGTTTGTAAAACCTATAATAATTTATTTTGCATTGGGAATAGATAACAATTAAGAATGTACCTAGGTACCTACTACCTACTTATTGAAATAGAACGGAATACGGATTAATTTTTCAGTTTTCCTAATGCTAACTATAAGTAGTGTCGTGTCTTACCTACTTAATTTTAAAAGAAGGGACTTATTTTTATTTGATGTACTTATTTTAACTTGAGATTATTATTTTTTAATTTAAGACTGAATGAGATTAAGCTACCTACCTACGCATTTTGTAGTCTACGATTGCAATTATAAAAGTACCATTTTGTTTGTAAAGTCCAAACACGAAAATTGTCCAAAGTTCCTCACGGGCACCTGTTAGTACCACTTGGTTAGTATTTTTATAGTCAGCAAGTACCTACCTACAGCTGTGTACCTATGCCAAGTTTCAGCTTACCACATTGTTATCAGAGCAGTCGCTAATTCCACATTGAGAAAGGTTGAAAGTACATACATTCGTAGCAACTCTTGGGCAAATCATACAGAAGCTTCAATTCACTAGGGACAAAAAAGCGGAAAATGTCCGCATAACTTTATATGGGGCGGCAAGACAGAACATCCTTCTTCTCCGATGGTGACGCTAGTGAAGACGTCTTGTTCTATCCCGCCTTAGTCTATGGGAGCTCTAACATAATAATATTATCTGTGCTTGTAGTTTCTTTACCAACCTGTGCGGTTTGTAACGAAGTCTTTAGAGCACAATATGAATGGCAATGATTTCTATGTACCTACTTATTAGTTTACTACTTTTAAACTAATTGATATAGAGATACTTACTCAGATAAAAGATAATATTTAAAATATATAGGTGTCGTATGATGGATAAACCTCGATAGAACTAACTACCCTAATATCAGAGCTCTACCGACTCATTCTAAAATAGTTATTTGTGTTATATGGGGCCAAAGAAAATTTTTGTTCCCCGAGGGCGCTATTTTGAATTCAGAGCGAAGTGAAGGATTCTAAAGTAGAAACCTGAGCGTAGCGAGGAATTCAATATGCGCCGCCCGAGAACAAAAAATTTGGCCCCGAGTGACACACACTATTATTCATCATTACGTATGAGAAAAAGCTAGGAGTATCAACCTACTATGTATGGACATTACCTATACGTTTAAGCACCAATCAGAAGCACGAACACGGACCAATCAGAACAGAAATGAAAAGTCCCATGGGCCTAAAATTTTATATTTTATTACATTTTGCTCCCGCTATCCACTGAAGCCAATATTCGTTTTTCGAATAGGTATGATGAAATAATAATTTGTAATCCTGTGCTCTAATAGAAACTCAAACTTTTTGTGTAAAATGCTTTCCAAAACGGTAGCTTTTTGCAGATATTAGTTTCTTTGAATTTTGTAAATAATCTAATTTTGCAGGCATTTTAATTTTGATGACAATTATTCTAATAGATATTCTTTTAACTTAGCACAAAATGTTGTTTTTTTTGTAGCATGTTAATACGTCATTCATTCCACACATAACTTAATTCTTGGTTTATTTTGTTAATTGCGTTAGTTAATTTACATTACAAGTTAAAGTACTACTTAGGTAGATTTAATTACATATATAGGATGTTTTACTAAACATTAATATTTTTTTTAAACAATCGGGCTTAAAGTTGGTAAATACCAACTTGGTCCGTAAATAGGTACCTTCAGAATTTACAAAAATTTCCCATTCAAAACCTCGTCGTTTTTAGTTGAGATAAAATCATTAAGTATTAGTCTGCTGCATTAGTGGAACTACCGCCAGATTAACAGACATCTTTACCTCCAATATTATTATAGGTAGTAAGTAAAATACCTAAGCCTCTGATCTATCTCTCTCCAATTCGTGATCACCATTAAGCACGTAGATTGTGGTGAATTAGGAACTGTCTCCACCTAATTTTATCGCTGGTCATACGGAGTGCCTGTGCGTCATAGAAGTTTGGAGCACCGGCTTCTTTGACTTGGTCAGACCCCCGGGTTGAAAGCCTTCTTCCTTCTAGGTTTCCCACAACTAGGTACCTACTAATTTCTCCTCCGATATGATAAAATAAACCATGAATTTAGTTGAATTAATTAACTAAATAATTACCTACTTAACAATTAAGCATCTCATAAGTGTACTTAAATATTGTAATTTTATTTTACTTTTAACTAATGATGACTAGCTTGTAGTTTGAATATCAGTAAATAAGTTCGTGGAAATTATTAATGAAATAAATAAATCAAGAATTTTATTTTGGGGTTTTATTTTACCTAAGTTATCACCGATCCCACATAATTCAAGTCACAGATAAAAGATCATTGATTGCAGTAGATTCAATTATCTTTTATACAGGGTGGCCCAAATAATGACGTCCAAAGAAAAAAATTAGATCCCTCGTACCTAGACCTAACAGAGAAATCCCCACGTATGTTCAGCGATTTTTGGTAGTTTTCGAGTTATAATTTTTTTAAGTTTTTTCGTGAGATTTCTGAAAAAAATTTAACACTCACTCCGAGTGTTTTTTTTTCTTTTTATTTAGTATTTGTTTCCGAACATTTATTTTGTGAACATGATTGCTATAAAGTGCTATTTTGCATAAAATAATTACCATCATAATATTAACCCAAGTCGGAAAATTTTTGGTCGAAAGTGAAAAGTTTACGTTCGACAGAAGTAGAGACGAATTTTCAACTTATGATGAAAAATACTTATAACCTTGACAAAGAACTATTTGAGCGAACTGAAAGAAAAAAGGACAAAAAAACTGTCAAGTGCCAACAAGTTTTGCTAAAGCGGCAATTATTATTTTCATAAAATTATTTATTGTTATTACGATTTACTTTGACAAATCGCCACCATGCCGGCGCAAGTGGAACAGAAAACTGTTGATCCTGAAGCTGAACTTAGCAATGTTCAGCGAATGGTAAGGAAAATAATATGATGAAATCATACATTTTAAGATCGGAGACTAATCCTAAATCTATGGATGAAATTACCTAAGTCCATCCTCAACATGATCCCTAATTAAGGAACAAAATTTGCTACATTGCCTGTTAGATCGGTTATGGCCGTATACGCTAGTAATATAATAAGTCTATGTGGCCGTACCTTTAACATATAGTGACAAATCATCCCTACAGAAAACTAGGAAATTCTAAGCCATCAAAATTTCTTGAATGAAAATGAAACGATGCTCTAGAAATTAATCAAATAAATATTTTAAATGCGAAAGTTTGGATGAATGGATGTATGGATGGATGTTTGTTACTCAATCACGCCAGAACGGCTGAACGGATCTGGATGAAACTTGGCACAGAGATAGATTATAGTCTGGACTAACACATAGGCTACTTTTAATCCCGGAAAATTAAAGAGTTCCCACGGGATCCACAAAACCTCGATCCACGCGTACGAAATCGCGGGCATTAGCTAGTCTATTATATCTGGAATAGATTATTTGGAGATTGGGAAAATTTAACCCGTTCTATTTATACCTACTACTTACATAAGCTTAAGGTGATAACTGACGCTGAGGCAAACCTAACATGATAAAAATTCTTTGAATTGACTAGGAATATAGGAACGTTCCGCAATCGGGTAATAAGGGAGGAGTCGCCTAATTATCACCTATAATTGCAATTTAAGCATCTGATGTACCAAACTATTTTAGTTTCAAAAGTTGGCACCCATGTGCAGCGTGGAGAAACGAGCAGGCGGTATACCTCAGCTCGCCCCTCAAGAGAAGCAACTGGGTATCCTCGCTGCAGAGTTGAAGGAAACGCTTCTTTGTATAAACGTTAGTAAAGACATTTATCTCTATCCTTATTTCGTCCTTCGTCATAGTTCATACTAGGCATTTAAATAAGGTAACTAGCATGCTGACGAAGGTCCAATTTACATACCTACATTGTCTGTTGATAAAAAGCCAATTTGTTCAATTCAGCTCGCCAGAAAAGGTCAACATGCCCTTCGCGACAACATGACGAAGCATGGTACTCGCAAGTCCATCGTGGAGTACGAGCATTTGGAGGGCGAGCTGAGGGACGAGAGGGCCCAGCAGGCTGAGCTGGACTGCCTGAACTACCTGGCGCAGAAACAGATGACGGAGCTCATGAAGAAAGTGCCCACTGAAGCCGATGTGAATCACTTTACCTTGCCTAAGTAGCATTCTATCGCAGATATTTTATCGTAGATAGTTTTTTTTTGCGAGAGAGGTATAGGTAGATAGTTTTCTTTTGTAAGGAGAACTATGTAGGTACCTAACCATTAGCATTTCCACTGAAACGGAGAAGAGCGATCAGATATTGACAGATGGCATAATGGATTTGCTTCTTAATCTATTGCCAGCCCGTGCAAGCAGACATGTCTAATTTGCAAAGACCTCAACCATTTAATGCGTGGTCTTCTGGGTCAACGAGATATCGGCGCTACTTGCATTAACATCAATATGCAGACTTTTTCTGATAATTGTGCCGTTTCTCTTGTCGAGATTTTTTCTTCTTTTGTCTGGTCACCACTATCTATCATGGTAAACCCACTGGCAAAACTCATTGAAAAACTACTACTAACCTCACGCTTTGAACTAATATACGTAAGTAGTAAGTACTCTTAATAGGTACCTTTTCGCTTACCCCTATTTGAGACGGTTTGCTGAATTTTGATTTCCCCAGTCTACATACTCAATCTTGGTCTCTATGACTACCTTCAAGGTACCTTACTCTCTCACACTTTTCAATAAGTACCTACTTATATTTTATGGACTTAATTAAGCATTCATTGGTTCTTTATTCTTCCTTCTGCTAGGAGTTAGCGATGATTGAAAATGCAGGCAACCGACTTCGACGCATGGAAAATCGTCTTGATTTAGCTACAAAGCGTTTCTGTGGTATCAACACAGACAACAAACGTGTTCGAGAAGAAATTCATCGTCTGCTTGTTGAGAGGTTTGCTCATTTTATTTGAAATACTTACCTAAAATTTCAGTCGATAGCGAAATATATTATGTTTAACTAATTAAGTTGCATAATAAATGATAATCATCATATCATTATACAGGTCTAACCGCTCAATCTTTTTAAAATTCATCTCGCAAAATTAAATGTAGATCTGAAAATCGACTAGGTAAGCGGAAAGATTTAAGAGCTCACCACTACAAAATCCCAAACATTATATGAGTGCAAAACGATATTATGCTTTATTTACTTCATGTGGAATTCCAGGAATGATTTCAATATCCAGTGGAACAGAACTATTGGTAAGCTGGTGAAGGGTAAGGAATACCTAATGGACATATTCGAGATCGCAGCCAACGCGTTCGGAGACAGGGACGAGTGCTGCAGGATGCTTGAAGCTTTGAAGTGGAAAGGGTTGTTTCAGCTCAACAGGGATATATCGGTCTGTCGGTCTGGGTTTTTAACCATTTAACCAACCTTACAGAGTCTATTTTATGTCACTTAAGTACCTACACTAAAACTTAGGTTTCGGGTCATAGAAATTAATGTTCAAGTCCTGTCCAAGAAGTTTCAATGTGTCTGCTCAGCTTTTTAATTCTTTATAATTTTACATACCTATGGCAGTTTAACTAATTAAATGCATAACTCAGACGATATACCGATTTGTATACCTACTTAATTTAATTTGATTTTGTTTGTTACTTCGTGATCTTCATTCTGTTTTAAATCTCGGAGGCCTTTTTAGATTTTTACTGTACGTTTTCAATAAATCTCATTCCAATAAACTAGGAGATGCAATCATACGAAGGAGAGTTGAACCATCTAGCTAAACTGGAAGAGTTCTTGCGAGTTAAAGGCTCTAGAAGGATCTGTGAGGCAGATGAGAAGGAAGAGATAAAGAGACAAGAAGAGATACAGAGATGTGAGCAGGAGATCTCTCACCATGATGCACTGTTAGAAGAGATATTTGTACGTAATTTTACTATTTTTATACGACTGCCTGAAAAAAGGAGTAGGTATATTGTTTTCAGGGTTCATGTATGTATGTATGTATGTATGTGAGTTTGTATATTCCACCATAACTTCTATACGCCTGAACCGATTTTGATAAATTTGGTATCGTTAGAATCCCTAGCTTATTCCGGGTGACATAGGCTAGTAAAATTTTTAAAAAAATTGATGGGGTGACCATGGTTCAGCATTAAAGAATAAAATTGAAAAAAATATTCGAAAATAAGATTAACTATATAATCATTCCAAAAATATATAAGACTATAGTTCAATATCCAGTGATTCACAAAAAAATATCATTTAATAAAAATGTGAATAAGATTCCAAAGGTAACTGTGACTGTGGTATCGTTAGTCGTTACGTAGTAGCAGTGGTAGCCGTACTTCCATTCGAGAATTTTACTGCTAGGTACAATGTGATGTGATATTACTTTACTCACTACTTAAAGAAAATCCACAGCTGCTGCAGAAAGAATAAGTACCTACTACCTACCATTTTACCATTACATTTCAAACAAAAAAAATATCCATGTCTCGCACTTTCGCGTCTTTCATCCCAGCTGTGATTATTTAGTGAGAACCGAGACGTCAGCGATGCGAACCTCTAGCCGCCATCTAACTTCTAGGGGCCCGTAGCACCCGACCTAGGGGCCCGTAGCCTACAAGGCAGGCCCTAGCCGGTTTCTTACCCGGTTTTAAGACACGGACACAGAGTTGCCCCGCGCCCCGCCCGGGTAAGGAGGCTCAGCACCGAGTAGTAAACCTATATGGTCTGTGAGGCTCAGCCTCGAGGCCCGTATCCCCGCTTGGCCCTCACGGGCCAAACGGAGAAGACCCACGCTGCTGTGTCTCAGGTTATCGCCAGCCCACTATAGTGAACTCTCTCCTACTGCATCTTCTACAACTACTACTACTGAACTAACTTGAGGCGTCTTCTCTCTGAATGAGAAGGATTAAAGTCTTGGAAACGTAGTGCCTTAGTAACTCCTACATAACTTTACTCCTACTAGTAACGCCTAAACCTACTGCTTACTAGTTACTGTTATAGGTAAGTCATAAGTCATAAATATTTATTCAATTTAGGTAGTTAGGTGCATCACACTTATTGACGTCCAGTTACATAAAAATATGATGGTGATAATCTGTTACCGTATCTTAAAACTAAAGCTACGAGGGTTCCAAATGCGCCCCTGGTCTGAGAAGAGCCCACAACAAACTCAGCGGCGTAAAATATACATGATACAATAAAATGATACATGATACAATATACAGAATATAATAAAATGATATTCTGTAACTGTGCTGTAAATGTCAAATTGGGCAACTGTAGCTTAAGCTGTAGCTTAAATAAGAAGAAAGAAAGATAAGAAATCTTCTGTAACACAGTTTAAATGCAATAAATGATATGAAATGTACTTAATGAAATAAGTATTTCAGGGTTACGCTGGCTCGGACAGAATAATAACAATAGTAAAAAACTTCAAATCCAGCGAGATTCAGAACTTCTCGATTTTTGAACTCCTGTGTCAAGTACTGCAGGAGTCTATCATTATGAGACGAGATCTTGAAATTTTGCGGCAGCGCATAAGTAAGATTTAGGTTCATTACGATTTCGATCAATAGTTATGTTTCTCGACTCGAGAATGGAGAAGTTATCCCTTTTTTTAATTTATTACGAAAATTAAGACAAAATAAAACAAAATATGAATGAATCATTAAAATGTCTCAACAAATGAAAAAGTTAGTTGCGCAAGACGGGAGACGTGACGTCATAATTCCCTATCAACCGACTTTTAGCCAAATAAAAGAAATAAATGCACTTAACGTGACTAAATTAAATTAAAAGCACTTAATTTGTGTGTGAAGATAATTTTGAAGTATTAAATCTCGGCTAGGTATTAAAATTCACATCGGTAATAATTAAATTTTTAAATCGTCATTTCGCAGTCATTTATTGATGGGTTTAAAAAAAAAAAAACACTGATTTATTAGTTTTAATATATATTTTATATATTTTACTTCCGTTGTGTTAAATATGATATTCACAACATCATGAAACTTCTCCATTCCAAGTGTGGCGCGACAGTTTCCTACACCTGCTCCATCGGTCGACCATTCGTCGTTGCTATTTTTAACCGTTGATTAATTAAAGTCACATTTGAAATCTGGATGTACGAATCAGTGGCGGCCTTAGGCGGTGGCAAGCAGGGCAACCGCCCGAGGCCTCGCTCTTGCAGGGGCTCGCTCTAGCCTCTAGCACAACAGCGCTACAGCCCTGCAAGTAGAAAAAGTCATTGGGTACTAAATACTTATATTTATTTGAAATCTGAATCTGAAATCCAGAGCCTCGCAATTGGCTAAGGCCGCCCCTGGTACGAATTAAATGTAACACATAAACTAAGGTACTGATTTTAAATTCAGTGGACCAACGTGACATGAACGAGGCTCGCGAAGAGAAGCAGGACAAACGTCTCGCTGAACTTAAAATGGAACTGGAGACAAAGAGAGGAAGAACACAGCATATGATGGAGTTGAACAACAGCGCTGATGCGACCATTCAAAAAGTGCTGAAAGGAATTGATGATCTTGTCAGGTTTAATCACATTTATTGTTGTATCCAATGCAAAATAAATAAAGGATACTATTTGATTTTACCATAACAGTAGGTAAGCTAAATCATCATTTATCCGCAAACAACAGGTACTACCCCGTAAATCCCGTTATCATCCAAAAACAAACTAACGAAGGTCAATAATGTAATTAAATGGAAATTTAACAAAAAAAACTTTGTGGGGCAGGGTCAATTTGGGAATTTATAATTTCTGATTTTACCCGGGTCTGGCCTGGTGAGGGGCTCCGGCCGTGGATACCACCACCACCACTTACCACCCTACCGGCAAAGACGTGCCCCCAAGCGATTTAGCGTTCCGGTACAATGCCGTGCAGAAACCGATTAGGGGTATGGGTTTAATATAACTGCCATGCCCCTAACAGGTTAGCCCGCTACCATCTTAGACTGCATCATCACTTACCATCAGGTGAGATCACAGTCAAGGGCTAACTTGTAGTAGATAAAAAAAATGGATCCCTGCGGGACCTCTATTGCGTTTTTAATCAGTACTTATCCGGTTTACTGTGGATGGAATGATTTAAAATTTAAACCAGGCCATATAGGCACCTAATTTAAACTTAACGTACTTTATTAGATTAGCAAAATGCGATGTCGCTCCACTTCTATCGCTCCTGGGCAACCACAAGGAGGTGACGAAATGGAATGTCCGCAAATTTCTAAGAATCCTTGAATCCGACGTTAAGAGCCTTATCGAGGTGGCCTACGGCGCAGTGAAGGTGATTTCATAATAATTATTCCGTGTCCTACTAGTAGAACCACAAGGAATAGGGCGGCCTCGTGGTCCGACTAGTAGGACAAATTTATAGGACTACGATGAAACACTCATTCTTTTATTAATACGTTAACGCAGTTTCTTTTAATTTGGGTCCTGTGCACTCCTGGAATAGTTTTTACTTTTTACATAATTATGTAAATAATTTAAAACTTATCTTTAAATTTTATTTTTTTGTAAATTTCCGTTGAACATCATAATATTATGAGTTTGATTTCAAATTAATTCTTATAATGCTAACAGCCTCCAGCTCCGACTCCAAAAGCTAGACCGAAAGGCCCCGCTGCGCCTCCCCCTGCAAAGCTGGTCGCTGATCCGTATGTTGTAGCCCTGAGACCCAACAGGATTGAGAAGCTGGTGCCGTATCAACCTTGTGCTTAGTAAGTCCTGCAGACCTACTTATTCCGAAAAAGCTGCATCGATAATTGCAGCAAACTCAATTGTAGTGATTTTTGCTAATTAAGTACTTAGTTATTAAACCAATAAACCAATTAGGTAATAAACCAATAGAGGTAATTTTTTGTAAAGTTTATTTGGGGTATGTTCCGTTATACACTGGGAGCACTGTAAGGTGTGACGTCAATTTAGTATACTGCGAAGCCGTTCCTTTATAGTTAGCTATACTGGTTACTGTTTAAAACGGAACACAGTCAGCACTGGGAGCACCTTACCTCGAAAACGTCAGTGCTCCAGTACAAAAATGGCGAAGTTTATGACGTCATATATATCCCTAGGATACTGCGGCAGTATACTGTCAGTCCATAACGGAACGAATTTCTCCCCGGTAAGAGCACTGAACAGTGCTAACAGTGTATATCGGAACATACCCTTGGTGAGATGATGCCCCGCGTTCGTGTTACGTTACAAAAATCTCTGTACCAAACGTTATTATTTTTAATGGCAATACTCATACAACACTCGTGCGTCATTATACTAATTTTCTACCATTACCAAAAAGCTCGAATAGAGCTCGATAGAAGGTACTTATTTAGTTACAATTAAAATTGTAATATTTATTTACAGTTGCGTCGAGGACTACATAATGAATTTAGTTTTTGAGACACCAGCTATTCCAGCGGACAAGGAATATGTTGAAAGTATTTTCCATTTGGAAGATATTAACACTAAATTTGGAATTTATACACTCACTATCCCCGCGTAAGTTAATTAAATATTAATAGAATCAAAGTAGGTAGTTACTTACGTTTAGCTTAATTTCTTTCATCTTTTCCCGTTTTTTATAGTAAACGTCATCCATACAGGGGACCCAAGAAAGATTGAAGCAAGTGAAAGTGAACGGTTTATGTTTTTTTACCTAATTATTTATGTTTAAAAAAATTAAATTCCTTTACTCTTTTGTTTGTTTATTTTATTACCACAATGGTAGAAATTATAACAAAATTAACTTGCAACACTAAATAGTTTTGTGTAAGTAGCCATATGCAGACTTTTTCCCACATTTGGGGGAGGATGTTTTACACGCAAAAACAATTCTCCTGTTTATGATTGGGCATAAACGTAGATTTTTTTCTAATTACGTGCCGATTGGACCAACGTTGAGTAACGTTTAACCGAGGAATAAATTGATATTTTGACAGATGTTGTATACGAATAATTCTGTCAAAATCAATTTTATTCCCCAAATAAACGTTTTTAGGCTTAGATCGAAAACCATAAAAGTAAACCTACCATGGATCTGATCCATAGAAGTAGGATATTTCTTACTGACTCCAATCCTATCCACGTCCAATCACGTCAACTTGTGAAATTTCTTCCTCACATGGACCGTTCAATGACTTTATGTACATTGTACACCCCGTGTGTACACCTTGATGTACATAGTCAATCTGGGAGGATCCCACTTATATCCCACTATTTCCATTGTGATTGCAATTTTTATTCGCACTTGCAAAGGCAGGCTAGACTAACTATAAAGAGGAGCATGGTTGGTGTAGCGCATTTTGAAGGTGGCTCCATGGCACTGAATACGATATACTACTGAATACTCACAGGGAGCTGCAGCTCCATGGCGGCTCCACAATATTTATTGTGAGATTTCATCGTGAATGATCCAGAGGAATGATCTCGCTTCAAATGTCTTTGGGTGGATCTTTGATTTTATATACATAATCAAAGGGGTGGATTACGACGATCGTAATCCACCCAAAGACATTTGACGCAATTTAAAGATTACTTTGTGGCTTTGCTTTGTGGGGGGTTTAGTTTTCATTCATGGGAACACTGGTGATGTGTTTCTCTTGTTTGTGTGTGTGAACTGTGAGTGATGTTTCTTCGGACTCTCCGCCATTGAAATTTCTTAGCCGAGAATTGAAATAGGGCTTAGTTCTAAAAAATCGGCTAAAATCTAAACCATCCCCTATTTATTAATTGTAATATTTAGCCATATTTCGTGCACAAACAACATATCCGATGGCAGACAGAGACACAGATGAGTTAAACATCGATAACGTAATAAAAAAATTATTAAAAGGTAAAGGGCTAAAATGGTAACAAAGTGTTAATTACAGGAGATTTATGATGTTTTTGTGATGTTTCGTTTCATTAATCATCGATTTGATGGTGAAATAAGTGTTCTATAGTGTGAGTTTCATAAAGTGATGTGATGTTTTTATAGTGTTTATATTTGGTTTTCAGTACGAGGCGAGAAGCCTGGTATGAATGTACAGTTAACGGAAATTGAGATTAAAGGGCTATGCTTGAAATCACGAGAAATATTCCTTTCACAGCCGATATTACTTGAATTGGAAGCACCGTTAAAAATATGCGGTAAGTACCTGATTCTTTACCAATGCAGTTCCTTCATCTTTGCAGTAGACTCCACTTTCGATTATTGAATCGTCGAAAGCTTAGGTACTACTTACTTGAATCTTTTCTATTTTATACGGACACTTGCTCTCTGATCATTAGAGAATACAAAAATGGAGACTATTTCTCCATGACTTCCAAACATAAACATTGATTAATTGATTTCTTTTTGTATTATATCCACTTTATCTTTTTTTCATAGTACCTAGTAGGATTAATCATATCCAGATAAGTTTGTACTATTACTGTGTAGCCTTGAGTTTCACCAAAATCTTAGAAAGGGGTTTTTAATTAAAATTAACACTTAGGTATTACTTATAATAGAAAGTTCTTGATGATACTATTCATAGGCATAATCCAATAACTTATTAGTGCATCTGTATTGTGTAAGCTATTTCCTATTCCACTTAACCAATGATTCAATCTTGGTGACATAGCAAAGATAGTAACCATCATTTAGGCCTCATTACCCACAAGTATCTTAGTCCCTTAGGAATACAGAAATTTCTTATAGAAAATTTAGGGAAATTAAAGCATAATGAGGTAATTAATGTATGAGTGCTTAATATTAGATTACTCAATTGAAATGGTTGTGTAAGCTTATTCCTTTTCATATAAACAATGATTAAATCAAAGATAGTAGACCATCATTTAGGCCTCATTACACACAAGTATCTTAGTTCCATAAGAATACAGAAATTTCTCATAGAAAATTCAGGGAAGTTCAAACATAATGAGTTAATATATTAGCGCATAATATTGGTTTACTCAATTAAAATAGTTGTGTATTATCAGTATGATGACATTTTAATTACTAACAAGTAATAAAAAACTAAGAAACAATTTTTTTGATTTACTTTTGATGCAAAGCTAAGCACAGCTGTGCTAGGAGAGCCTAAGACTGCTTTCAAGTCTTCATCAATGAATTTAACTATTGTGATCAGATATTTGGGATATTAATTACTAGTGGTTCGCCCCGAACTGAGACCTCGCGGCGCCATCTATTGACATCATTGTGAAGTTCTGTTGTAAATACTAAGGCTCATTAAAAATTAAATAATTTTGTTTCCTTATAATATTTATCCTTATCCTTATATATTGACTGCCTCGTTGGTCTAGCATAGTTGACTGTGGATCACGAGGTCCTGGGTTCGATTCCCGGGCATAAAAGTTAGGTATTGGGTTTTTCAATTAAGAAATTCTCAGTGACAGCCCGGAGTTGGAAGTTGGCGGTGTTTCACCCCCGTGCCTCGGAGAGCACGTTAAGCCGTCGGTCCCGGTTATTATCACTAACATGATAATAGTCGTTAAAGCCCACCAACCCAAGCTCTAATTCCCGCTCTCCTATGAGAGTGGTGGCGGTGGTGGGTGGTGGGACGTTAATAGGCTGTAGTGATGATGATGATGATAATATTTATCTAATTTTAGTATTTGTTGTACAAGTAAAGGATATAATTCAAATAATTGATCAAGTTTCAGGCTCAGCATTTCAGAAAATTTAGAGTTCTGAGGTCAACTTTGGACGTTAGAAAATCTCCACTTTGAAAGCCCCCCATTTCGTCAATTTTAGGGGAAAAATTAAAAAAAAAAATATTTTTGGACTCTATTCCTTATTATCTTTAAAACCCTATATAACGTTATAAAAAATATGAATAAAGTTTTTTATAACTTTTTAAGCCATATTCGGCTGGAGGCCATCAGTTTATATATATAATATTTAAATTTGAAGTAATTACGTTCAGTAATTGAGAAATTATAAGGCTCTGACAGACGGCCGGACGGACGGACAAGTGCAAATTCACTCAAGTAGACTCAGAGACCTTCGCTTCGCTCGGTCGATGATAATGAAAGAACTAGAAGTTTAATTTGCTATAATCCACCACATTCGGTAAATCTATGTGGTACAGTGTGTATCTTGCACTTGTAGCTTGCGATTATATATTACTAGATGATACCCGCGACTCCGTCCGCGTGAATTAAGTTTTTTTTCTTTTCCGGGGGAACTCCTTAATTTTCCGGGATAAAAAGTAGCCTATGTCCTTCCCCGGGATACAAACTATCCCTATACCTAATTTCATCAAAATCGGTTGAAAAGATGAGCCGTGAAAGCGTAGCAGACAGACAGACAGACACACTTTCGCATTTATAATATTATAGTATGGACTAGATGATTCCCGCGACTTCGTCCGCGTGGATTAAGTTTTTTTGATTCCCGCGGGAACTCTTGAATTTTCCGGGATAAAAAGTAGCCTATGTCCTTCCCCGGGATACAACCTATCCCTGTACCAAATTTCATCAAAATCGGTTGAACAGATGAGCCGTGAAAGCGTAGCAGACAGCCAGACAGACAGACACACACTATCCCATTTATAATATTAGTATGGATTACAATTGTGCATTGTTGAGTCAAAATCTCCTGAAGATGCTCCAGTGTTGGAGTGAAATGTATGTTGAAATAATTTACACTGCAAGATACACACTGTACAACATAGATTTACCTACTGTGCCAGATTATACCAATTAAACTTTTAGTTCTTTCATTATCATGTACTTCTGCAAAGTAAAGCCTGCTTGTATCCAATATTTTAATTATGGGAATCGATGACTTGATGTGCAAAACAAAAATTCTTATTCTTGAAGCCATTATTAACTATTTACAACATTGACATTTGATGCTCTGTTGCTAATGGACCTACATGTTCCTCAATACTGAACTATTCAAAATCCACAAAAGATTTGAAAGAGTTAGAGTGATAATTTTTTTTGCTTCATACAACTAGCCTAACTAGCTTTTGAGCCTCAGATTGAACAATTCATTCTTTGTCTACAGGTGATATCCACGGTCAGTACTATGACCTGTTAAGGCTGTTTGAATATGGCGGCTTCCCACCAGAGTCCAATTATTTGTTCCTTGGAGACTATGTCGATCGCGGGAAACAGTCATTAGAGACTATATGTTTGCTACTTGCATACAAGATTAAGTATCCAGAGAACTTTTTCTTACTACGAGGGAATCACGAGTGCGCTAGCATTAATAGGATTTATGGGTAAGTTTGTAATTTTTTTTATGATGACTGACCTAGGTAACGGCAATTGCAGCTTTTATTGTCATCTGTTGGTGTCATGATTAAAACTTATAATGGACATATTATGACTCAAAATGCTCTACGGATCTATAAGATGAAAGCAGGCTAGGGCAGAAAATCTTTTAGCCCCTCCAGGATGGAATTCACTAACTGCTGGTTCTTCTCACTAGGAGGGGCTATCTGAATCGGGTAGATTCACTTGACAATGATTCAAAAGCACTGAAATGTAAACAACTGTAAAAGTTTATTGAAATTAAAAAAAAAACCTAAAGTTTCAAACCCATAATCTGGACAGGGATTTTGTCATTTATACTTTAAAAATTTAATAATGGGTGGGTAATATAAATATTACTAACTACACTTTACTTAATGACTAGATAGATAGCTAAATTCTTAACTGGCTATAATAGGTGTGGTTTAATAATAAAAAGACTAAATAATATGCTTGGTTCAAAAGAATTACCTAATTTATAAACGTCCAAATGCCTCATTATGGCTGTCATGGGAAATGAGTTTGGAGTTAGCATCGACGGAACGTCGCGTCGCTTCACTGCCTTCATTAATATCGCATATTATATCAGTACAGGTTATAAAATATACTTTATTTCATACCATAAAAACGAAAACAATTACATGGATGGATATGGCTCAATGTAAACAAATTAGAGTGCCTACTCCTCAAATTTTAATTTCCAAGGTCCAAGGGACCTAAATCCCCACAAACAGAGAAACTTAATCTATCTTTACCACCTGCAAATCATGGAACCAGATTTCCTCAAAAATAAATGCACCAGACAGCCCTAATTTAATATTCTGCAATAAATAATGTAAATACATATACAAGCTTAAGCATTAATTGCTTATGTATAATATTTTTTTTATCCACCAAACAAAAGAGCACCTTGTTTGATCTCCTGTTTACTAGTAATAACACTATAGTCACTTTACTGATTCATTGTGACAAGTGTTCGAGTTCGTTACTGTCAATTACTTTGTGTTTGCTCTAATTGAGACATTCTTTACTATTGCGTAATTTACCAGTTTCTTTGGTGGATCCAAAACCATATACGTGCTGTTTTGTTTACTGTAGAGTAATAATAGAGCTTAGTGTAGTTGTTTTATGTACATAATATTGATACCCTGCAAAGTTGCTCTAGGTATAGATAGAGTGAGTAATCCTGATGCAACATACATAATACTTAATAGAGAAGCTCGAATTCAAAAATTCAAAATTCAAATGATTTTTATTCAAATAAACTTTTACAAGTACTTTTGAATCGTCGAGTGCATCTACCACTGGTTCGGAATAGCGAATGTAGTCTAGGCACTTAATATAACTTGAATCTTGATTAATTGTACAGTCTCCCTTTGTATTAAAAGTGACATCAGCTCACCAATTTTGATAAGATTATACATATTATGAAGATAAAACTGTTTATCTTGTCCATTATTAATAGGTAGCATAGAGTACGATGACATTGAATTAAAGTTATCTCTTATCTTTGTGAAATTTCGCACATTTTTAACCCCCGACGCAAAAAGAGAGAGGTGTTATAAATTTAACGTGTCTGTTTGTGTATCTGTCTGTATCGTAGCGCCCAAACGGATGAACCGATTTTCGTTTAGTTTTTTTGTGTCATAGATAATTTTATCCTGAGTGTTCTTAGCCATGTTTCATGAAAATCTGTCCATCCGTCTGAAGGTCATCAGCTTTTTTCTTAATCTGCTACTTCCATATTATGTCGGGGGTTGTTTTAAATTTGTAATTTATACTTGTTTAATAAAAAAAATATACACCCCGAATTGAGAACCTCCTCCTTTTTTGGAAGTCGGTTAACAATATTATTATGATTTCTGCCTATAAACTGTATATGTCACCGTAAGATTGCAAATGCCGTTTGGATTGTAATCTAACTAGCGATGTTGTAAACTGTCGACAGATTACAATTTAACGCATAATTTTTCGGTAGATTGTAATCTGTTAGATAATATATTAACCCGATCGAGGCCGGGCACTACGTGATTATTTATGTCAAACCCTAACCTTACGTACAAGAAAGAGACAAGAAAACGTAAATACAATGAATATTTCAAAAATTGACACTCGGAACATTGAACGGTTAACAATCCGTCGATAGTTTACAATATCGCTAGTTGGATTACAATCTACGGTTTTTGCAATCTTACGGTGACATATACGGTGACATGTATAAACAAAACCAAGCTCCAAATCAGCTCATTCTGCAGCTTGGTTAGTTTTATGCTACACAGTCAGCATCTATCAACCAAGCGTCGACTTTTTCCCCCTCCATGGTACCTAACATAACACCATTTTTTTCTTTCTTTCAAAACCTCTTGAGGTAATATACCCCTTGATCGTCGAGGTTTTGATATTATTTGTAGCAAACTATCTACGCATAGATCACTGCGAAGTCGACGCTGCCTTATTGAAACCTATTTGTATAATAACTTAATAAGCTGTAAGTTTACCTCGTTAACATTTTAATGCTTCCATAATCCATGCTGAGAACATTCGTAACTCGTAAAATTGTATTGCAATTTCCATGTCGAGTTGATAACAAACCAGTTTCATTATGATTGTTTTGTTATCAAAGTTAGCATCAGCTGGTTGTGGGATGTGGGATGTGTTGATAATTTGCATTCATAATAAACAACAGGTACGAGTATATGAAATATGAAGTTCTCTAGCGGGAATTTAATCCCGCGAAATGGAATACGGGAACTGCGGCTTTTCGTTGAACTTATTAGTTAATTTATAAACTTGACCTTGATCTTCATTTTATAGTAACCGCATAAAATGCTTCAGCCTACAAAGAGAACCATGATGCGTTTTTGCAGATACAGATTTAAAATGTATAGCCTTTGGGTTTTGACCATAGACACAATCTATTTTCCGCGACCCTATAAAACGATAAGATAAAATTGTATAGAGAGCGACAATAATTTAAATCTCAAGCGCAATTAAGTAATTTCCTTACAATTGGTCTTATCAATACAAAAGTAATGCTTTAACTGCCTCATTGGTTTAGTGGTTAGCATGTTCGACTGCGGCCGACGAGGTCCCGGGTTCGAGTCCCGGGTCGGGCCATAAAAAGTGTAGGGTTTTTCTTACCAGAAATTCTCAGCACTAGCCCGGAGTTAGGAAGTTGGCGGTGTTTCACCCCCGTGCCTCGGAGAGCACGTAAAGCCGCCGGTCCTGCGTCTGATCTCTCTCCTTTCGTGTCGGATTTTCCGTCCCATCGGGTTATGAGAGTAAAGAGTGCACCTATGTATGCGCACACTTGTGCACTATAATATCTCCCGCGCAGATGGCTTATATCTCTGGAGATAGGCCGCCGTGGCCGAAATTCGGTCGGAGGACATTATTAAGGCTTTAAGGGTTATTTTACGTAATCATGCTTGTTGGGTTGCCCAGTAATTATTGCTGATTGCTGATTGCTTGATATTGATTGATTGGTTGATTGCTGGTTGCTGATTGGTTAATATTCTTCCACCATTGGCCAAAATCCATTGACGCAGCCAAAATACCATAAATTCAGCCAATAAAAACTATTGAGACTGTAACAATGATTGATGCAGGTTTTACACAATCGCCCAGCTGTTCTTGTCCAATGGCGTTGACAGGAAATAAAACGCTTTCTCTTCTAGGGTAAGCGTTGATAGCGGATTTTTAATCCCTATTATCCTATTACTTCTCTTTGAAAGGATATACATACTTACTTCTAAATTCATTCATATAGCTCTACGATTTTATGTTTGTCATTGTTGTCGATTTTTAATAGCTAATCATTAAACGATTTGTCGTCTAACATATATTATGATATGTTAGGCCTTGGCCTAACATATCATTTGTGAATTTGAAGTAATTATATTCATTAACTAGCGGACGCCCGCGACTTAGTTCGCGTGGCATAAGTTTTTTAATTCCCATAGGCATTCCTTAATTTTCCGGGATAAAAAGAACCCATGAAAACAAACACGTCGATCCGTCGATAAATGAAGGACATTCATCCCCTATTTCACCCCTTTGGGGGTCGAATTTTCAAAACTGGTGAAACCCGTTTCCTGCATATCTAACTGAATGCCAAAATGCTAAGTTTCATGGCTATAACTTGAGAAATGAAAGACTTTCATACAAACTTTCAATCCCTATTTTACCCCTTCGGGGGTAGAATTTTCAAAAACTCTGGAACACGTATTTCTTTATTTTTTACCGATAGCTCATGTACCAAGTTTCATGGATATAACTTGAGAAATGAAGGACTTTCATACAAACTTTCAACCCCTATTTCACCCCCTTAGGGGTGGAATTTTGAAAAATCCTTCCTTTTTTATATATACCTAGATTTAGAATTATCTACAAAATAATATCATAGTTTATTTCGATAAGACTAATAGTTTCGGAAATATGTTAGCCCTTTGTGCATGAAAAGAAAATAATTTGCATGTGTGGCTTTTTGTAATGTAGTTTCTTGTGATTTCCATAAAAACTGACAGAGCTACAAAAATGTTGTCTGAAGCAAAATGAAAGGCTATTAAATTAGCTATAAAATGATATGTAGTTTATTTTGATAAGAGTAATAGTTTTCGAGATATGCCTACCTATTGTGTAAGATAAAGAAAATAATATGCAAATACCGTGTACGTTGTTTTTAATTTTCGAAAAAAAAAAACAGAGTTAGGAAAAACTCATTGAAGCAATAAGAAACATAGTTAAATTACCTACAAAATAGTATTTAGTTCATTTTGATAGCACTAATAATTTCGGAATTATACCTGTCATAGTTAACATGAAATCAATATTTTTCAAAATTTTATGTTTTCTGTAATTTCTAAAAAACTTTTAGAGCTAGGCAAAAAACTTCCAGAAACAAAAATTAACACCATTTAACCACTTATTTAAAAAAAATTTGTTTATAAATATAGGACTAATAATTTCGAATATATATCCATGTATAGTTTACGAAAAAAATAAAAACATTGCTAGAATCCTATGTTATTTGCAATTTCCACAAAAACTATTAGAGCTGGAAAAAATCCTCGGAAGAATAATTAATTTCACTAAATTACCCACAAAAAAGTCTTATGGTGAATTTAGATAGGACCAATAGTTCGAGAAATATGGCAACATATATTCCAAGTTTTTTTTTGTTTTTTCAACAACCGTGGTTATATTTTTGAATTTTCACAGAAACTAATAGAACTAGGAAAAAAAATATAAGAAGCAAAAATGAACTTCATTAAATTATCTTCAAAATAGTTTTTAGTTTATTTTGATAGAACTAATAGTTTTGGAAATATGGCTGCCTTAGTGGAATAAAAAACTAAACCTTTGTAAAATCCGTAAATGTTTATTGTAATTTCAAGGAAAAGTATTAGAGTTAGGAAAAAAGCTGTCAGGACTTAGTACAAAGATTATTAATTTACCTATAAAATAGTGTTAAGTTTATTTTGATAGGACAAATAGTTTTCGAAAAATACCTTGCTGTTGTGTTAGAACCGGTGGTAGTCATGTAGACTTAGCATAATCATCATCATCATCACTACAGCCTATTAACGTCCCACTGCTGGGCACAGGCCTCCACTCTCATAGGAGAGCGGGAATTAGAGCTTAGACCCACCACGCTGCTCCAATGCGGGTTGGCGGGCTTTAACGACTATTATCATGTTAGCATAATACTACATAATTAATAGAAATTAACCCATAAATGTAATATATTTTTATAACATCCCCTCCTCCCACAACCCCCTCCCCCCTCCCAAAACCCCCCTCCCCCCATTATTTACGAAGTGTGGTGTTGTTTTGTAGACAGATAGATAAAGATATCATGATTATTACTATTAGTTTATTGTATTATAGCATCGATGATTTTCAAATAAAATGTCATGCACATTTTCGATCGTAATATTTCCGAAAGTATTAGGTCTATTGAAATGAAATAAATGCATTTTGTAGATGATTTTATGAACTTTCATTTTGATCTTGTGGTTTTTTTCTTACCTCTTATACTTTTCGTGTAAATCACAAGAAAATTAATAAATTTTTCATAAAAATAAAAAATACGCAAAATAAGCCTGCATATTTCCAAAACTATTTGTCCTATCATAATGATTTAAATGTCATTTGGCAGATTATTTAATGTAGAAAATTTTCGCCATAGATGGTTTTTTTCTAGCACTAATATTTTTTGAGAAAATTACAAAAAACTGCGGTTGGGGAGACGTTTGGGGGAGTGGGGGGGAACGCCCGCGGCCTAGGGGGGGGGGGCGGGGGGAATTTTTAAGAGGTACTTCTCAGACCCCAAGGAACACTTGTGCCAAAAATCAGCTTTACATTTTTTATTTTAGGGTTCCCATACAAAGCTTGCATAAGTAGCCTGAGCTATCCGCCCAAGTAGGCTCGGAGACCTTCGCTCACTCGGTCAATAAAACTCGCGTTACTCAAAAAATCAGCCTTCATTGCCTTTCATTTATATTTCCTTTTGACTTGTAGTTGTCCTCTGGTGACCTTAATTATTGTAATTATATTAACGTTAAAATCCTTTTATATTACCGACCAAAAGCAATAAAAAAGCCGGCTTGGCATTATGTTAGTAAAACACTGGAAGCAAATTGTTCAGGCGTAATAAGATTTAATTTCTCTCTTATCTTTATTACATTGCGTGCGTATTTTCTTAGTCTTATCTAAGGTCATGTCAGAAATATAAGGTGACAGTCGTAAAAGTTAAGAACCACATTTTATTACCTTCAGAGTTATTTACTCAACCTTCATTACTCTCATCGAAAAGTTAAAATCAAAAAAATATTTAGGTACTCAAAGATAAAGAGACAATTAGTGAAATCACAACAAGTGAACTGTACAAGCAATAATGGATAATGAAACGCAGTAGATAAATCAAATTCTACTTGACTTTAGCGAAGTAAGGAATGTTGTATGAAAAAATAATAAAAAAAATCTAAAATTTTGGCTCGAAGTCGGACTTTCATTTTTTATTCATATTCGGGGAAGGTTAATCTTCGTGATTGTTCTTTTTAGGGTTCCGTACCCAAAGGGTAAAAACGGGACCCTATTACTAAGACTCCGCTGTCTGTCTGTCTGTCTGTCTGTCTCCAGGCTGTATCTCATAGACCGTGATAGCTAGAAAGCTGAAATTTTCACAAATGATGTATTTCCGTTGCCGCTATAACAACAAATACTAAAAATTAAAAATATATATATATTAAGGGGGGTCCCCATACAATAAACGTGTTTTTTTCGTATTTTTTTGCTCAATATTAAAAACGGTAACAGGTAGACGGTTCAAATTTTCACAGAATATTAACTTGTATATTACCTTTCAAAATAAATAATTAAATATCAATAAAGTAAATATTAAAGGGGGGCTCCCATACAACAAACGTAATTTTTTGATATTAACAGTAAACCTCTACAAACAAAGTTAGTTTTGCGGTTCATTAACAAAGGTAATTATACCTACTTCTTGAGTACGGAACCCTCGGTGCGCGAGTCCGACTCGCACTTGGCCGGTTTTTTTTTGAAGTCTCGAGTTGTTATTACCAGGCCAATATTGAACTTTATTCCATAAGCCCGGAGTTTTTACCTGGCATAACGCCAGACTAAATGTAAATCACTTTTAAGCTATAAACTACTACCGGCGCAGTTAAAGAATCATCTCCCCTTTGTATTGAACTAAATAATGCTTCATATTGTTTTATTCATACGAAATGTCTATCCTTTAAAAAAAACTTTCGCATTACGATGTTACTGATTTTAAATGGTAACAGCTGCTTTTGACGACCTCCGTGGCGCAGTGTGTAGCGCTGTTGCCTTAACGTGCGGAGGTCCCGGGTTCGATCCCCGGCAGGGTCAATTTGGGAATTCATTATTTCTGAATTTTCCCTGGTCTGGCCTGGTGGGAGGCTTCGGCCGTGGCTAGTTACCACCCTACCGGCAAAGACGTGCCGCCAAGCGTTTAAGCGTTCCGGTACGATGCCGTGTAGAAACCGAATAGGGGTATGGGTTTAATAATATAACTGCCATGTCCCTAACAGGTTAGCCCGCTACCATCTTAGACTGCATCATCACTTACCATCAGGTGAGATCGCAGTCAAGGGCTAACTTGTAGTGGATAAAAAAAAAATGTGTTAAAGTTATGTTATAAACCGTATTATTATTTATTACTAGATGATTCCCGCGACTTCGTCTGCGTGGATTAGGATTTTTTGATTCCCGCGGGAACTCTTTAATGTTCCGGAATAAAAAGTAGCCTATGTCCTTCCCTGGGATACAATTTAGCCCTGTACCAAATTTCATCAAAATCGGTTGAGTAGTTAGGCCGTGAAAGCGTAGCAGACAGACAGACAGACAGACAGACAGACACACTTTCGCATTTATAATATTAGTATGGATAGTATAGATGTATATGCTTTAACTATTCAAGGTTATCATATAAAGAAAATATACAAAATAAAACGCCGTCATATCAGGGCGTTGATCTACAAAATATTATACGCAAAAAGTACGTAGATGTTTTCGAAATATGCGTGTCACAGACGTGATTTATTATCTATTTACCTTAACTAGCTACTTGATCTTGAATTCTTGACGTGTAAGCCAGTGTCAAGGACCAATAATCAGTGATAACATCTCAAGGCTGTAAATATTTGTGCAATATTACAGACAAACACTAGATATTTGCATACCATTTTCTTTACAGGCAAAACTAAAAGACCGTACAACGGTGTAGGAAACTACTTATGACCTTATCCAACGATTTATTTTACTTTTGGCACGTCTATGAAGTGTCATAATTATTGACAAGCACCCATCGACAAAAAATAATTCAATACTCCATAGACGCATATCGTTTTTTCCAATAGTGAAGCGACGTGCCCTTTTATCCGATATTTCGTAACTCGTATACGCATCTAGTAATTACAAGTACGGCTTTAATTTTCAAAATAGTCACGTAGCTTCAACACTAGCACCATACATCTTTGGCGATGGATGGTTTCTAATTTCTATGACCTGACGGATTCATGTACATTTAAGTGAGCTGTTGTATAAATGATTTATTTTAATTCATACTTTAATGTACTTAGTCATTTGAACACTTGGGTATGTTTGTAAAACAATTAAAAATGTTGAGCAAAGTTAAATATTAATGTGTCAAACCGATTAAAACTTCTTCATAAAGAAAGTCGATTGTAATCAAAAATCTAATCAGTACCTAACTCGTTAGACCATCATTGACTCCATCTGCCATAAGTAAAATAAATGATTGGACAGATATTAACGATATTTTAATACTGAGTGTAAACTGTCCACAGGTTCTACGATGAATGCAAAAGGAGGTACAACATCAAGCTATGGAAAACTTTCACGGACTGCTTTAACTGCTTACCAGTTGCCGCGATAGGTGAGTGCTATACTATGTTTGCAAATTAATTATTGTTTCTATAGCAATATTCCAGTACCCAACATGAGATTAATCACGAATTGTCACGACTCACGACCTATAATTAATGCTGTCTAAGTCTTTCCGTGTTCCTATTGTTAGTTATTAAACACTAGCTGTAGCCCGAGACTTCGTTCGCTTGGATTGAGATTTTATTGGTTCCCGCTGGAACTCTTCTTTCTCTTTCTCTGTCTCTCTTTTCTGGATTAAAAGTAGCCTATGTGTTATTCCAGACTATAATCTATCTCTGTGCCAAATCTCATCCAGATCTGTTCAGCCGTTCTGGCGTGATTGAGTAACAAACATCCAATAACATAAACATATTATTTTCTTTATATGATAACCTTGTTCGAATTTATAATATTAGTATAGATTTTCCCGTATGAATTACCTGTAGGTAGGTATACCCTTCTTAAAAACACACAATGTAGGCCTCGTAGGAAGCACCTATTCGAAGCTTCTATAGCTTTCACTATACGACCGGTTGAATCCATACTATCCATACTAATATTATAAATGCGAAAGTGTGTCTGTCTGTCTGTCCGTCTGTCTGTCTGTCTGTCTGTCTGTCTGCTACGCTTTCACGGCCCAACTACTCAACCGATTTTGATGAAATTTGGTACAGAGATAGGTTACATCCCGGGGAAGGACATAGGCTACATTTTATCCCGGAAAATTGAAGAGTTCCCGCGGGAATCAAAAAAATGTATCTGTTCAACCGATAGTGATGAAATTTGGTACAGGGAGAGGTTGTACCCCGGGGAAGGACATAGGTTGCTTTTTATCCCGGAAAATTGAAGAGTTCCCGCGGGAATAAAAAAAACAATCCACGCGGACGAAGTCGCGGGTATCATCTAGTACTATATATTTCTAAGTATCCGCATTCTGTGATATTTTTATACGACTGCCTGAAAAAAGGAGTATATTGTAGGGTTCATTTATGTATGTATGTGAGTTTGTATATTCCACCATAACTTCTATACGCCTGAACCGATTTTGATAAATGAGGTATCGTTAGAATCCCTAGCTTATTCCGGGTGACATAGGCTAGTAAAATTTTTAAAAAACTTGATGGGGTGACCATGGTCCCGCATTAAAGACTAAAGTTGAAAAAAAATATTCGAAAATTAGATTAACTATATAATCATCATCTAGAAAATGATGAGTAGATTCCAAAAATATATAACACTATACCTAGTTCATTATGCCGAGTGACACGGGCTATAAAGGGGATTGAAACTTTCTGGCATAGCGACCTGCCGCCATTTTGATTTTTTTTCAAAATCGCGGCGCACGATGAAAGTGGTATGTATGGATAGAGGACACATAGACGAACAAATAATGTCAAGTAACATAGTACCCCAAAGTGACAGACATATAAGGACAACGACAAATAGACTTATTACGTGTCTACAGGCGTCAAATTGTATCCAAATAATCGCTCCCAGGTTGATTATTATTATTACTGTTTATTAGAAGAGAGTAGGTATATTACCTACTACTCGGAGCACGAGAAAACTACTACTACAATTAATTATTTATCTACAAAGCGCATCATAATGAAACGCAGTCGACATGTCGCGTTGGTCGCATGTCACTTAGCTTGAAAAGATTTTTTAAGTGGGTAAGTATTGCAGCTAGTTAGATATGTAGTGCCTACTTGTACCAAAAAATCCTTATCCTTATCCTTACTAATATTATAAATGGGAAAGTGAGTTTGTTTGTATGTTTGTTCCGCTTTCACGCCGTAACTACTGAACCGATTGCTTTGAAATTTTGCAGACGTAAAGTTAGAAGTCCGGATTAAATAATAGGGTACTTTTTATCCCGGAAAATTAAAGAGTTCCCGCGGGAACTAAAACTCCTCAATCCACGCGGACGAAGTCGCGGGTATCAGCTAGTAACAACTATAGTAAAAATAATTGTACTGCCTAACTACTGGTTAAAAATAAAACAAAAGGCATGTGATTGATGTTAAGAATCATTTATTTATTGCTGTAAGTACAGTTACGGAATAAGGAATAATACTAACGTACAGAAACTGCACTAAAAAGAATTATAATATGTCTAACCAGTGGCGTGCAGTTCGTAGATGCATATAAGCACTGCTTACCCAACGGAATGAAAGATAAACACAAGTAAATTACATAATAATAAAACAACTGTAATATAAATTCATAAAAACGCCATCTATAGTAAATCACCACCCGCATCTATATTAATTCTGTAATTATCACGAAGATGGCGCTTTCATGAATATTATCCATAGTCAATACGCTCCTAAGTTAACCAAACCGACGCGACGCTAGCGCCACGGAAGAAGCAAAAGTTAAAAATGAGTATGATTGAAGGTGTGTGTGTTTCATATTCAGTAATACAACACGAAACACGTTTACATGTGTGGGTCATCACTCCTAGTCATGACCGCACGTGGTTACGTCATAAAAAGCATAGCTTCCCGAAACCGCGCGATCAACTCAAGACTTATTTTAATAATGAAAAATAAGTAACTGTATTTACCTAGATACCAAAAAGAATTTTTAAAATTATTAAATAAATTAAAATTTTGTAAGGTATTTCTTTCTAGTGATTTTGTGTTCTAAGAAATTATAAGATTCTAAATTATTAATTTAGTATTTTAGTACAAATTTTAAATAATCAAGTCAAAAGCAGTCCAAATTAAAAAAAAACGTAATACGGCAACCGAATAAACATCCAAAAGGGGTAAATAGTATATTACACATTTTTCACGCAAATAATAGCGTAATTAAAGTATTAAAATTAAATATTTTAATAAAAGAGTTATTAAGCGAGACTTCCGCCGGCCACACGGGCGCTCGCGCCATATTACTGCGTTACATGTTCGCCGCTAGGGGTTTAGGTGTTCTGTGGTTACTGGTTAAATTGTTATTGTTTTGATTGCGAATTATTGCGTCCCGTTAAAAATATTTTTAACACGTTCAAGGACATTTCTTTGTAAAAAACACGTAAATAATAATTGTGAGAACAGTGAACACTATTCATAATATGTTTTATTCATGTGAGAACTAATATAGTGATTAGTGATTACAAAATTATTGGAATTATTCCGAAATCCATTCTTCGAAGTAATAATCGGTAACGTAACAATCTACTTACACAATATTATTATTATTTTAAGTATCTGCCTTCTACCTTTTTGGGTGGAAGACGAGAAAGAGTTCTTGGTGTACTTTTTTGCATCACATAACGCTCGCGATTAACTCATAAAATATATTAAGTACATAGTAGTTGAGCATGGTTTGTTAGCATGGTTAGCATGTTCGACTGCAGTTGAGAGGTGCAGTTTCTTTCCCGGGTCGGACCAAAAATACTTAGATAAGGTAGTTTGATATTTAATAGGTTTTGTTTCAAGAAATTTTCATCACTGGCCTGGAGTTGGAAAATGGCTGTTTCACCATCATACCTAATTAATGCTTACCCTGGCTTCAAACCCTGTGCACGCCACTGTATCTAACACGTATCATGCATATTTGCATCGAGTGGGCTATCAGGTTGTTTCAAATCAAAATGTTGTGTGTTGAAATCACGATAAAACAAATGTCATCACGATAAAGATCATGTCAATCACGATATAGAATAGGTATATGTGCTTGTTTTAATTCACCTAATACAAGATTAATTATCATCGTCTGCATCCCTAATTACATAATCCAAAAACTCGGCAGGAGGTCGAATATGGGTTTCTTGATGCCGAGCCCAAGCCATGTACCATATAATGCACATAACATGGGCACAGCATCCGAGGGTTCGCATTCCCACAAGACAGTTACAGTAGTGTCCAATGATTTTATTTCTGCCTTGTAAACTATTATCCAGCAAGATGTAAACGAAATACATGCGGGTGGTTTGACGTCCCGAATGTATTTTAGCTCTTGCGAGCCAAAAATTGAGAGCTACAATGCCGAATTGGGTAAGATTATAATCAATTTCTAAATCTTCATACACTTCGATGAAAAATGTACCATTCTCTTTAACGTGTTCACCGTAATTACTTCTCGCTTGCTCTACTTGGTAAGATCCTAAGGACATATTATCTCTGCAACGAGCAATTAAATAATCTAAGTCTGCAACGACATTATTTTATTGTTCATTTCATAATGCAGCGGGATGAAAGACATCAAGACAACCCAACACGCGCGCGCGAGATACTTTGACATAATATAGCGATTCATTGCGATGCGATGCGATTTAGTAGGCAAATAATTAATTGTAGTAGTAGTTTTCTCGTGCTCCGAGTAGTATGTAATGTACCTACTCTCTTCTAATAAACAGTAATAATAATAATCAACCTGGGAGCGATTATTTGGATACAATTTAACACCTGTAGACACGTAATAAGTCTATTTTTAATGATTGTCGTTGTCCTCATTTATGTCTATCTTTACCTCCAAATATCTCGGTAACGTGACACTTTGGGGTACTATGTTACTTGACATTATTTGTTCGTGTATGTGTCCTCTATCCATACATACCACTTTCATCGTGCGCCGCGATTTCGAAAAAAAATCAAAATGGCGGCGGGATGCTATGCCAGCTTCCATACAAAAAGGTTCAAACCCCTTTGAAAAATTCAATACGGGCTACGGCAGAGCAGTCGTATTTTTTAATAATTTTAATTATATTCACTTGTTACACAATGTTTGTTGTTGTTTGTTGAAATTCATAAAATATATAACCGATTTCATTCTTATTTAGTTAAAATTATGTCAATAATTGCCGTATACTTTGAATAAAGCACTGAACCCGAGTCAAGGTACCCTAAACCATTGTTTTATTAACTTACGTATATACTTATATATTTATATTTACTTATTACTTTCAAGGTCTAGAAAACGACCTACATATAATGTTGTCGAAACACTAAATTCGCATCATAACTACCGCCATTGAGTGGCAATTTTGCCGCTTAGCTAAGCAAATCAGCTTAACACCCTACTAACAGCCTGTTAAGGCTTCTGTTTGTGCTAAACGATATAGGGTAAAATACCCAGAAGTCAGCCTTTTAGTGAGAATAAAAACTTTCTTGGACTACAGTTTAAATATTCCACACTGTGAATAAAATCACATGTTATTGTCAGAAAGGTAATTTATTCAACTTTTTAACAAAATCAACTGAACTTTATAATTCTATTAAAATTATATAAAAAATACACATTAAACAAAATTTGGCACTTTTTACCAGTAGTCAGCCACATTTCTCCACTATTCAGCCTTATCCTACCCTATAGTCAGCCTCTTATTTATAACACGTTTGGCATAGGTACAATTTTTTTAGTAAAAACATTTTCATAAACGTCCCCAGCGAATTCAGTACATTTTAAATGGTACCATGCAGGGCAATTGTCACACCCAATATTCTTTAAATCATTTATTTCTGTGTCACTAGTCAATTCCTCTTCACAACTATTGCATCTTATTTTGTTTACTGTGCAAGTCGTACTTTTCTTCCTTTTTTTAATAAGTTTTGAGTTTGATAACTTTTCTGCTTTTCTTTTCTGCATTTCTTCTTTCTTTTTTCGGATTTCTTTTCTTTAGCTTCTAATCTATTATTTTTTTGGTTAATGTCTTTTTTCTTCTGCTCCTTCACTTCTTCTCTCTGTTTCTCAAATTGCCTCCACTCTTCATCTTAGAAATGCCTGGTACCATTTCTTGCCCGGTCTGTTATTAACAAATGGGTTAGGCCTATTTTCTTCTATCACTATGTTTAGGACAGCATTAAGAAGGTCATCCGATTTTATAGGGAATCCACATTTTGCCAGTGCTATGCACCAATCTTTAAGAGCAGTCTCTTCTTCCTTAGTAAGTGTAGAGTCTGGTCCCATTTTACGGGGCACTTCCGGGACCCTTAAATGTAATCTATCTTGCAGAGTTCCTCGTGGAACGCTAAAAACTCGACTAGCTTCTCTAATCTTCATCCCATTTCTGATTGCCACCATTGCCTTTGTTAATTGCTCTTATTTGTACTGGTGAATTGGTCTTTTCAACATGATGGAATTCTAAAACAAAGCATTTTTTTACTCTAAGAGAACCACACAAAGGTTCGATCGTAATTAAAAGGCTTTAAGATTCAATTTTATGCAACAATACTAACGGCTGACTATTGGATTTATAGACCCATTAGTCAGCCTCACGAATATACTTACATTCAAATGCGGCCGACTACTGGTAAAATGAACTTTCTGTGTTCTAAGCCTAAGGCAAACGTAATGTGCAAAACAAAAACTATTTGCTAAGTTAATTTCAACCAAATATAAGAAAATATAGAGAAAACCAGTAGTCGGCCACTTATGGCTGACTAGTGGATCTGCCTTAAAAATTCTAAACCCAGTTGTCGGCCATCTAAATTAAAATAGAATAAACAAATAAAATGATTCTGAAGCTTAAATTATCACTAAATAAACATTTTAAAGTTGTATTTGATAACAATCCACTGTAGATTATGATAAATTCAAAGAAAAACTTACCGAAAACTCGAACAGGTGTCCTTACAAAAATAATAGCAACAGCTACACGTCTATGCATGTCGTTCGCGGTAGTGCAAATAAACGAGTATAGCTCGTCAACCTGACATGCTATTGGTCCGTAGATGTGCGTGTTCACTAATAAGAGGACACTGATTCGATCAGATGTTACTGTTGAGGTATAAACAAATTTTAACACTATTTATTTGGAAATAATATCCATAAAGGCTGACTACTGGGGCGCGGCTGACTTCTGGGTATTTTACCCTATGTATCAACGTCTCCGTGTCTAAAAATCTGATTAAAAGGCTTCCGACATCAGATTTTCAAACAGAGACAGTACCTAATACTTATTATACTGAAAAGGCAAGGATGCGGAAAAAATGGAACAGGCGGAAATTTTTATGTCTTTTTGTTCCGTTTCTTTTTATAGTGAAAGTAGTCCTACAGGTATCTCTCTATAATATAGCCTTCAAAAGCCTTTTTAAATATTTTGTTCTTCAATGTTTATTGTTCTTATCACACTTCTGAAGAATCTGCTTAATCTACCTTTGTTATTAAAACTAAGAATGTTTTAACAATAACAACTTATTTCGTTAACAGTCGTTCGTATTAGCAAACAAACTAGGACCTATGACCTAGATAGGGTTAGGTATATAAGAAACATTTGAAATATTAGAGAGTTTAGACAGAAACAGCAAAAACAGTATGCAATAATTATTTACCACAGAAACATTTTGCATCCCAGGCATAATGCGTCACACCATGCCAAGTTTGTAGATGCAATTTCCGCCAGGTGAAAACGTCTGTCAAAATGTCAAAGTGAGCTTCGTCTACAGCAGGCCGAGTGGGAGTTTTTTACGTATTCGATCGCGATAACGTTAACTAAATATATGTATAATTAAATATAATATGGAATTGATCGAGCGCCAGCTGTCAAGCGCTTCACAATTGAAATTGTGAAGCGCTTGACAGCTGGCGCTTTACAAATCGTAAAGTTGTCGCGATCGAATGGGAAGAAAATCTCCCTCCCACTAGGCACACTGAAAGTAGGTATCTGCAGGTTGAATTCCCGTGCCTTGAGATAGTAAAACGTCCCAGATTTGTACTAATTTGGAGAATCCGGTAAGCGACACAAATATTATACCTCCGCTAATTGGGGAACCAGATATTCTTGTGACGTTTGCAGGGGAATTAAGACCCTGGGAAGTGGGAATATGTCGGATTCTGGAGACTGTAATATTTGGATTTTTCAGAAACAGTAGGCATAAATTCTTCAATCTTTAAGGAACTCAAAATGGACTTCTTTTGATCACTTGAAGAACAGTAGAATTAAGATAAATGATAAAGCCTCACGTTATCGCGAGGGAAGTGTTTGCCAAACCTTGCTAAATTGATTTCGTACGATTACATATCGCAATCGTGTTGTGAATTGTTATGCCATAATAATTATGTAGTATACCTTTGCATTTGGTGTATTAGGAACAGGAAATCCATACTAATATTATAAATGCGAAAGTGTGTCTGTCTGTCTGTCTGTCTGTCTGCTACGCTTTCATGCCCATCTGTTCAACCGATTTTGATAAAATTTGGTACAGGGATAGATTGTATCCCGGGGAAGGACATAGGCTACTTTTTAGCCCGGAAAATTTGTACTCCGGGGAAGGACATAGGCTACTTTTTATCCCGGAAAATTCAAGAGTTCCCCCGGGAATCGAAAAAACTTAGTCCACGCGGACGAAGTCGCGGGAATCATCTAGTATTGGATATTTCTATTGGAATCTTATTGAAATCTTTGTATTAATTTATTGAGTTTTGACTTGGTCAGTAAGGAAGGATTGTATTCATACTGCAAATAATATCAATTATGCAATATACTTACCTATTTATGCAAAAAAAAATAGTATCTGTATGGATTTGTTCATCTTTCATATCAGTTAAAAGCTTGTATGTATTTCATTATAAAAGCAAACCTCAAATCAGAGAGTATAAATTATGATGTTAAAGATTTCCATTTGGGATGCCCGCGGCTTCCTCTGCGTGGATTTCTGTTTTTAAAAATCCCGCGGGAACTCTGATTTTCCGGGATCACCGACGTCACACTCCGTGTCTTTACTAAGTATATCGATGCAAAAAATCACGTCTATCTGTTGCCCCGTCGTATTTATCCATTGAAGGTTTGCTATGAATCAATGTTATTTTTATTTCATTAGTTTGATTTTCAATGGATAAAAAATATATTGGCTGTGGCTTTCATTTTTTGATAGCCACTGAGAAAGGGGGGCAGAGTCGATTCTTCTCAGTAAAATCAACTTTCCGAACCGGTGGTAGAGTCCTGATAAGTGGCTCAAGTTATTCTACATGAAATAAACATTTCATTTCTAATTTTTTCATTTCAAAGCATCAAACAAACACTCTTTCGCATTTATAATATTGATAGCTATTCCCGTGGCTGCTGTATTCCGAGTATGTACCTATTTTACCTTTTATCCCGCAGTAGGTATGTTCTCTTTGACTGGATGTTAATCAAAGCATTTTGAAACTAGATCGCAAGCTCTGATTCCACGTTACTAATTAAACGCGCACAACTCCACAATGGGTTTGGTTCTGCGGGCATGTTTTATTTTTCAATTTTAAGTAACACACCCACTACTGCTTTCTGAGGTGGTTTCTTATTAATAATGACCTTCATTTCAGTTTTGTCTTAAAGGCTCATTTTCATTGGTCGTTAAGAAACGCATTTGGTATGCGGGCGCTTTCTAAAAAGCATGCCTTAAACCTAATATGGGCACCCATAGTTCATTGTTTTTTTTTTGTGATATTATGAGGAAATGAGCTGGTGTGTTACCTGAAACCTGACTGGTGGGTTGATAGAGATTTTGAGTGCGGGAGGGTTCTTATTTGAATGGTAATTTGTTTAAAATTCTGGTTTTCGACCAATGTCACTACTCACTAGTCAGCATCCCAATTCCCAAATGCCAGGAGTTTCGCATGGTAGGTATATGAATTATGAATCCATCCATGCCAGAGCCATCTAATAAATTGCCCAAAGCATTAAAAGTACGATTATTCTACAAGCTGTAATTAGTCATTATAAAGTATCACAATAGCTAAATGCTTGAATTTTGTTACGTAGTAGTGGAAGTAAAATGTGTCAAGATCATTTATGAAGAAAGACATAATTAATGGTCGTCGACGATTTTAGCATCTTCAATTTCATAGTCATTTTCATAATTGTTTTGTCGTGATACTAGTAGTTACTAGTTAATTTAATACATAGTAAATTTATTAAGCGCCACATTTCAATCTCGTCCCCAACATAATGGTTAATTTATTTATTTTCAAGTAAAATAGTTTTGTTACGAATTGATCGAATGTTTTATAGAACAGTTCAAGGCAACGTTTTATGATCGTCCGTATTATGTCGTATCTACTATTACCTAATCACTTTCGAGATTGGATTGGCTTTATATTTGGACATAAATTTTGTTTTGTAAATAATGTTTAGTATTTTACTTCATCAGATTAAGTAATTATTATAGTTCCTGATTTTTTTGTGGATCGCCAGGCTTTTTGTTCCAAGTTTGATACGATGCTTTGAAGCTACAATTCTCCTTATCCGTATCTAACAAAATATTTCAATTTGGTACAAAGTTCAATAACCTCTAGCCCGGGAATTTGTAAATTAAGCTCGCTTGAGAAAACAAGTAAGTTATCTGCTTGAGTAAACTCCATGAGCCCCTGGCAGTGAAAATTAATACCGAAAATTTCTACTTCAATTCTACAGATATAAAGCAGCGAATTATTACTATGAATATTGTAGTCATTTGCTGAGGCAGATATTGAGGCCAATTCTGTATAACACAATCTCTAAACTAAACTGAAATGACAGCTTTAAATCTAGTTCTGTCCCTTTCCGCAGGGAATATTATGAAAGGGTTAGCAATATTTTTAATGCTGTATTTTTAGTTTAGTTAGAGATAGTGTAACAAACTAACAACAGAATCAGCCCCGATGTCTACTGTGCAAGGATTCGGTTAATGTTCTCGCTGATATTTATCGAATATTTTCGATTTGATTTTGTTTACAGAGCTAAAACTAATTTAAATAAAAAAAGCATGAAGGTAAAAATATACACTCCCCGGCATATTTAGCGGAACATAAAAAAAGGTTTGATATCAGTATCATATAAGGTTGCTGGCTGGTTTATACGTCATTTAATTTAAAAAGAAACATTTTCAAATTAAGAAAACAACTGAACATCACATTTTTTGCAATTTTTTTAATTTTATTCAAATACACCTTATCTGGAGCGAACTTCGAGTATTTCTTCCTTCTGAGTTTGATTTAAAATTTCATTGAAATACTGTTTTTTGTTAGTTTTTTTAAATCGCGTATCTTTCTGGAGTTGATGACGAACGCCCCAACGAAGATTGCCAGGGCACTCGAAATGCGAATAAATGGTCAAACCTACAGAGTGATATCCAGAGATCTTCGTCGACCAGTTTCAACGATCCATCGCAGTATCCAACGGTTCAGGGAGACCGGTACTTATGTGAGAAGAGCAGGACAAGGCAGAAAAAGACGCATTTCGAGTAGTGATGATCGTTTCATTCGGCTTCGTGTACGTAGGAATCCCCGTTTGACGGCCGTCCAAGCCCGACATGAGTTAGAAGCAGTGCGGGGTGTAACCGTAAGTGAGCGTACGGTACGAAGAAGGCTCGAAGAAGCTGGTTTGGGTTCATTTGTGCCCGCCAAGGCTCCAAGGCTCGAGGTAAATCATCGTAGAAACAGGTTAACTTTTGCTCAGGAACATCGACTTTGGAACGCGGACCAATGGAGTAAGGTATTGTGTAGTGATGAGTGCAGAATTCTCTTAAATCAAATTGACGGCAGGCAAAGAATATACAGACGCAAAGGAGAACGATACATTCAGACAAATTTTGAAATTACAGTTGCATACGGTGGTGGATCAATAATGGTTTGGGCGGGCATTTGTTTGGGAGCTCGCACAGACTTGGTAGTGATTGACAGAGGGAGTCTGACTGCAGACCGCTATATCAGAGAAGTTTTAGAAGAAAATGTCGTACCGTTTGCCCCATATATCGGTGACGATTTTGTTTTTATGCAGGATAATGCTCGGCCGCATACCGCTCGGGTAACTCAAGCTTATCTTAATGATATGAATATCACTGTTATGGAGTGGCCGGCGAGATCACCGGATATGAACCCAATAGAGCACGTTTGGGACTTGCTGAAAAGAAAATTTAAGTCCAGAATTCCAGCTCCAGCAACCGTGGGTGAACTGCGAATCGCCGTAGTTGAGGAATGGCGGAGACTATCCCAGGAGACCATCGATAACATCATTCACAGTATGCCTAGACGGGTAGAAACTTTAATAAGAGCACGTGGAGGAAATACGCGATATTAATCACTATTTTATCTAATTTAATTAATTGTGATTTTAATATTAAATTTCACTTTTCCCGGTTACATGAAAAGTTCAAAAATGTACCATTTTTCACAAATAGCCTTTACTCGCAAAATCTGTTCTTAATGTGATCTCATTTTAAGTAAAACAAATGAAACTTTAAATAACAAAAGAAGAGTAGTAAGTAGATTTTAAAATAAAACCATATTTTTTTAATTATGGACCTTTTTTTTATGTTCCGCTAAATATGCCGGCGAGTATAGTTTCATTGCTTGGCATCAGCCGGTGACGTCTTTAGGTTTAGCGTTTTCGTCTAGATTTCATCAGCACAGACTTCCTGGTGATATAATAGTGCGTAATTATAAAAGGCCTTGGAGTTTAAAAGCACTTTCAACTTTTTTTTACATACCTACCTAAATCGCATTATAGGTCTTGGCCTATAATATTACTGTTATTTCCTTTGACCCTAGATTAAGAATCAACAAACGTAACTTCGAGTTTTATTGATTTAGTAAATAACACGAGTTATGGAAACAAAGATTTCCAGTACACTAGTGGTTCGCCCCGAACTGAGACCTCGCGGTATCCATAAAACGAATAAACTTTTACAGAGCCCCGCCCCGTCTATTGACATAATTGTGAAGTTCTGTTAAACTGACTGAATGCTGAAGCCCATTAAAAATTAAACAATTTCGTTTCCATATAATATTTATCTCTTAACATTAGCGCCATCTATTGACACCATTGTGAGGTTCTGTTAAAATTTTTAAATCTCATTAAAAATTAAATAATTTCGTTTCCTTATAATATTTATCTAATTTTAGTATTTGTTGTTCAAGTACAGGATATAATTCAAATAATTGATCTAGTTTCAGTCTTAGCCTTTCAGAAAATTGAGAGTTCTGAGGTCAACTTTGGACGTTAGAAAATCACCACTTTGAAAGCCCCCCATTTCGTCAATTTTAGGGGAAAAATTTAAACAAAAATATTTTTAGACTCTATTCCTAATTATCTTTAAAATGATATACCACAACCATATGTAACGCTATAAAAAATATTTTACTTCGCATTCGCTTCTATGAGAGCCCCCCTGAAATAAAGATTTTTATAACTTTTTAAGCCATATTTGGCGGGAGGCCATCGGTTTACATATTATATTTATATTTGAAGTAATTACGTTCAGTAATTCAGAAGTTATAAGGCTCTGACAGACAAACGGATAGGGTTGCTAACATTTCATAAGCGAAATATAGTATTTTTCGGACTAAGCTATAAAAAAATATAGTACACTTCACAAAAATAGTATTTTATGGAATATTTTTGCGTACTATGTGCTTCTTCAACAGTATATAGTACGCAGACCCGAAGTACAGTACAATACCAATAATAATAGTATTATAGTATGGTTGGCAACCCTAGGACGGACAAGTGCAAATTCCACTCAAGTAGACTCAGAGACCTTCGCTTCGCTCGGTCAACAATACATTTAAAAGACATGTTTTTCTAGAAATCACTACAGTACCCTGTACCACTTCAGTAACTACTAAATTCATCTACATATGAGAGCCATTGTCTCAAGAGGAGGAAAGCCATTGTGGGCTATGTAGCTTCCGCTCACATCCACTTACAAGGACCTATTTCCTTTGAACCTGTTGGAAACCACGGCCAAGATGTGCACGAGTCTATATCGCTATTTTATTAAATGAGACATATTATATCAACCAACAATCATCTGAGGTGCAATCATGTAAGGATTGCCGATCAAATCGTCCAGGGTATCGTACATACCTAAACCTATGAGAATGGATACGCGAAATTGAGCTTTAATTTAATGCTGTTATGGTTTATTTTAGTTTGAAGCCGAACTTAGACGATTTGATCGACAATTCTTACATAATTGGAGGGCAGGTTTGCACGGGTGGACTTTATCAGTTATCACGTATGCATTGATAAATAATCTGAAATTCAGATTCAGATTCTGAATATGGGGTAGTAAAACTTCCTTGTGAAATCCGTATTATTGTAAATCCACCAAATTTTTTCAATAATTTATAAGCGTTCACAAACACACACCGATTTTAAACTAATTAGAAATTGTTATCTGAGTAAGCAGTTCCTTCTACCTACTACCTTTCGAATCCCACACACGATTTTGGTGATATTTGACTAATTTTTAACATTTTAATCTGTTCGTTCTTCTGATGTTATAGGTATTAGGTATATCATACCTAAAAGTTCTATCGAAAATGGTATCATGATACATTTTGCTGTAACAAAAGAATAGTACTAGCACAGTAATATGAACACATTAGTTTTCTGCACACGTACGATCGGTTTCGTGTCGATACCATATCGTTACATTTAAATCTGCCATAAGTGAACCTCGGCACTGCTGGTAACGTTAGGTATAGGTACTTATAGGGTTTCAATACTAAGGGTAGGTTCGTGCTTTGACTGCAACGTGTGACCTTGAATCAATATTACGGAATTGGAACCTTTAACCTTTAAAAGGCTAGACTGTTGCGTGATTTTTTATTCACAGATTTCATGCGGCAACCAATACTCTAGTTATAGGTATTGCCTATTGCCCTACGATATAGGGTATCTACCAACTACCTATTTCGTATTTCATAAGGATGCTCATTGCTATAGTTAAAATTACTAATCAAAGAGAAGGTTTCAACTATCAATTTCACCAAGCCAACACTGACTGCAATTATTACTGACGATAACGATATTCGGCAGGCAGAAGTAACACCATGGCACAGTTTCTTCATGAAATACTTCATAACAAATAGTACAGAATACAGGGTTATTAGAAGGCATTATTCCATTTTGTAACAGACGAATATGATATAGTACCTAAATCTTGACCATTGTGGTTATGTCATATAGGTGCCTACTGCGTACGCGTATAATAAGTATGCTATTTCTGTTTTGACCTACTTAGTACTTGGTTTCGCGATGTCACTACGTCACTACATGTCCTTACTGATTATTATGACCGGACGTTATACGTAAATAAACACTTTGAGTGGTTTTCTCTGACGAATTCAGTTCTTTGGAGAGCATCCTGGCGTCATTGAATTTATCGTGTCCAGAGAATGTAACTTCCAGATAGGCTCGTAGCCTACATAAACGTCCCCATTCAAAAGAGCGAGTTCGCACACTAGCATGACAAAGATTAGAGAACGCATTTCATAGTATGAGTGACGGTCTCAATGTAACTAAAGAAATCTCTTTGTTTTATAAAATACCGTACGGGTCAATCCGCCTTGCCTTCAGATGTTCCCATCCAAACCCCATAACCCATCAATTTTATGAAAAATATGCTTGGAGGGAGGCACGAGAATAGGTGCACGAAGACGATGAAGACATAGGTGCTATGTCTTGACAACATTCGCTCGATATAGATGCCGGAAATCATAGTAGCGCAATTAGGTATGCTTATTTGTAGAATTGCAAGAAATATCTCCTATCATCTATATTTCTATATTAATATTATAAATGGGAAAGTTTGGAATTTGGATGGATGGATGGATGGATGTTTGTTACTCAATCACGCCAGAACGACTGAACACACCTTGATGAAATTTGGCACAGAGATAGATTAAAGTCTGGAATAACACATAGGCTACTTTTATCACGGAACATTAAAAAATCACGTTGATCCGTTGCTCTGTTGCGGCGTGCGTGATTGAAGGACAAACCAACACGCTTTTCATTTCATTTTTTATTTCATAATTAATATTGAATCTGGAAGTCCATTCGCACTCCCCGATATTTTCACCGCGGCGGTTATCTCAGAGCAGTTTATTTTGGAACGAACTTAATGGTCTGTCAACAGTCAACACTCAAGATGTTATGATTGGCCTTCAGCCCAATTAAAAAAGAAATAATAATTTGTGATGCGGTCTGGATATATCTGACTTTCCTTACAAAATATTAACCCCAATCCATATGAAGCTCACTGAGAGAATTATAAATTAAGATTTTGGTTGGATTTTAGTTTACTTTAAGGGTTAGTAATAGTATGGACTAGAGAGCTAGACTCTAGAGTGGAGCGTTTACTTGTAACAAAACATCGAGCTGCCCTTTTACGAACTAAGCAACGAGCACGACCTTCAGTGCTTAGTTAAAGCTTGATTTTGCAAACTAACTAGCGAATCTGTGTAACATTACATTGAGAACACAAGCGTGAGCAAAGACACCGATTAAACTCAAAAAACTTTCAGTTACTTGAAGATAGTCCTGTAAAGTTTTGACAACTTAATTAACTTATTCCTGCGATTTTAATTCCAAAATTAACTCCAGATCGCCAGCCGTTCTATTTGAACGCAAAATAGAAATTTATGTTACAGGTAAATGCTCAATTGCTCACGACGCGGATTACTTTTAACCTCAGAGTACATTTGTTCTATATTCTCAGCTTTGAACACCCTTCGAGCATTCGCAGGAACGTACATGGAAATCCATTTTTTATAATTCAGCTTTAACTTGCATTATATCATTCGTAAGAACGTTTACATTACATGGATATTGGATATGCTCGAGAAAATGCTCAAGCCGGTCTAGTCTATACTCACCTTTAAAGATCACTAATGTAGTAAATGTTTAATTTTATTTTATGTACACATTTTCTTCTTTTCATGTCTTCTCTGAATAAACATGTGAAAAAGTGACAGCATCACAAACTTTTACTATATCGGATTAAATGCAGTTTTCAGAAAAATAAAAATATCGATTTCTTCATCAATGTTTATGTAGATACACGTTGAAATCCGCTAAAGATAACGAGCACATGTTAGATCAACAAACGCAGTGACGTCAATGTGGTTGTGCTTTGTCTATTTTTAGACGAGCTTCCGCAGCCGGTGCGGAACTCCCAAGCCTATTGACAGATAGCCTACACATAGAAAGCACACTCACAGCTATCCTATAATATTGACGCTGTATAAGAGAAATTAAACGCTATGTAATTGGTATACTAACCACTTCTTCCGAGTTAATATATATCCCACCAAAAACATTTCATGTAAAATTGGTTGCCAAAGACTCACAAGTGCATAATGCTTTCACTGTTAAAAAGTTATGAGATCTCTAATTAGAGCCAAGCCCGAAGGTGAGCTCCTCTTTGTGCTGCGCATCATAACCCACGCAGTCTGTCTCAAGTTCAAAGTACATAGTTCTAAATGCTCTTTACTGTGTACCAAACTAATAATATTAAATAACATGTAAGTCTATATATAAAACTTGTCCCTAGAACCTCTACATCTTGGTAAAAAGGTATGGCTTGGCCGTTTAATATTCGTCGAATATTTCCTGACATAACATTTAAGTCATTAAGGAATAGTTAGGGCGACATATACGAAACGGCCAAGCCGTACCTTTTTACCAAGATGTAGAGGTTCTAGGGACAAGTTTTATATATAGACTTACATGTTATTTAATATTATTAGTTTGGTACACAGTAAAGAGCATTTAGAACTATGTACTTTGAACTTGAGACAGACTGCGTGGGTTATGATGCGCAGCACAAAGAGGAGCTCACCTTCGGGCTTGGCTCTAATTAGAGATCTCATAACTTTTTAACAGTGAAAGCATTATGCACTTGTGAGTCTTTGGCAACCAATTTTACATGAAATGTTTTTGGTGGGATTTCATTTATTTTTGGCAGGCGCCCTAGATTTTTTGATTTTTTTTAGCTGATTTTCCTGTACTTCAGCTAATCCTTTTTTCATGGCCCACCCTAGAGTCCTAGAGATTTTGATTTTTTTCGTAAAAGTGAAAAAAAAAACCTAAACTACGTATTTCAAGTACCAATAAATCTGAAACCATAAATGCTAGATGATTGATACTTGGTAAGTTTAATAAATCTGTCAACGACATGTTATCCTGAAAATTACAGCTTTCTACCATGTTCCGTACCGAAGTTATGACTGTTCTAAAATACAAGGAAATGCTGTCAGATTTGCACCCCCTATACGAGGGGTTGGAGATGAAAAGATTCAGATTTCTTAATTTTCCTGTTGTTTATATGCAAATTCTAGCCTACATACCAAATTTCAGTCTTCTAGCACTTCAGGAAGTACCTTTTTTCAGTTGATGATCATCAGTGAGTGAGTACGAAATCGACGTATTTTAGGTAATCAATAAACTGAAACTATAAATGCTAAAAAATTGAAACTTGGTATATTCGGTAAGTCCCCCAACAACATCTTATCCTGAAAATTTCAGCTTTCTAGCGTCATTCGGACCGAAGCTATGACGGTTCGAAAATTCGACGAAACACTTCGAGAAAAGGTAGGTAGTGCCCCGTTTCCTTAGGCTCGTCTTTGGCGGGGACACTCCCGTGTCCCCAGATATTTCAATTTCATTAGTACTGTCGCCCGCCACCTTGCTATCAGAATATAAATACCGCATTTGTGCAAAGTAGCTACTTTAAAATCTTACTTCAGATTGCTCCAATTCATTAAAAAAACGATTTCCCAGCTGTTCTATCACAAATGATATGGCAAGTCTAAAGGTCAATTTCTTTTTATAAATACCAAAATGTAGACCTTTTGTATCTCGTTCGCCATGTTGATATTAGATTTAGAGTGCTTTGTTTATCGTCTGCTGGTAGTTTCTATACCATTTTATTAATTTAATAAAATTAATCTACAACTCTTCAAAATGAACTTTAATTTTACTCCAGAACACGTTGATCATAAAAATGTTATTGGTAACTTTAGTAAGTAGTAAAGAACAATTTCTCGAGGTATAAAGTTCACGCATCACGTTCACGATAGGTTATCGGTCGTCTATGATCATTTATTGTATGAGTGATTTGTACTTAGTACTTACGTACTATGCGTTTCATCAAAAGCTGATAAGCGTTGCCATGGAATGTGGTCTATCCTACGAACGAGGGTTTTGAATACGACGGTGCTGCGCCACGGCTAACTTACGGAAAAAAGCCTTAAAAAAATGAACCATGTTTTTTTATATGAATTTCTTCAATTTTTTGAGGTGGTGACAATGAATTTTATAAAAACTGATATTAGAAAAGATACGGAAATAACACTGATATTGCAAACATGGCCCTGAAAGTACGAATTTGGTACATAACGTAGTACGTACCACTCTTGCAATGCTGTGCGGGGCCAACGTACGCAACTGATATTCAATTCAAGCAAGAGCAGGAAATTCTCTTGAACGTAAAATTCCTATGTTTGAAGTGTGCATGCGACAAAAAATATATTATAATAGTAGATTATTCACCACGGGGGTAATGCGATGTATTATGTCACGGGCGCCGGGATAAATCCCAAGCGGAACGAGGGATTTTAGAGTCACTCCCGAGCGTAGCGAGGGTGTTGCATCTAGAATCCTGAGAGTAGCGCGGGAATTAGGGGCGCCCAAGATTAATACAGCATTACCCCTACGGTGAATACTCTACTTTTCACACCTCGCGATACAACCACTTCTTTCAGCTGGCGTGGCCTACTCGGTTTGACAAACAAATGTCGTCAGTGTGAATCTAGTGGGCCACGGCTTCGGTTTTCGAAAATCGAGTTGGCCGCGCCTGCTGAGAACACATTCTGTTTACCGAAATTAGACTTTATGGTTATAGCAATAAGAATTATGAATAAAACCTCTTTGGAATGAATAGAATTTCCTTCAGATCTTGCTTCAGATGCGCGATGATTCTAAATTCAAATCACATTATAACCCTAGGGAATAATGGATTTCAGTACAACATTATAACCTTATGGATTATATGTCTTACTTTAACCTTAGATAACAGACCTTGTAATAAGGCGTTGTTGAGCGAGTGGTGTGAAAAAATATTTTAAATATAAACCTTAAACTAAGGCATTAAAGTTTAATTACGAATGTACTATATTTATACTTAAGACCTTTTGTCTTAAGAAGAACGTCATTCCACATTTTTACCCCCTACCAAAAAGTGAGAAGTTTTCACTTCAATAACGGTATACTAAATAAGTAAGAAGTTCAAAACATTTTCTCCCCTTTCTCAGTTGACGAGAAAATCTTCTGCTGCCATGGCGGTCTGTCACCGGATCTGCAGGCGATGGAGCAGATCCGGCGGATCATGCGGCCCACCGACGTGCCCGACCAGGGCCTACTGTGTGACCTGCTGTGGTCAGATCCCGACAAGGACACGGCCGGCTGGGGCGAGAACGACCGCGGTGTTAGCTTCACATTCGGCGCTGAGGTTTGATCCTTTTACACTTGGATTTATAGCTTGGATGACGTTCTATTTATTACCAACTAGCTAATGCCGGCGACTTCGTCCGCGTAGATTGAGGATTTTCGCTTCCCGCGGGAACTCTTAAATTTTCCGGGATAAAAATAACGGGATAGCCTATTTGTTATTCCAGATTATAATCTATCTCTGTGCCAAATTTCATCCAGATCCATTCAGCCGTTGGGGCGTGATCGAGTAACAAACTTCCATCCATTCATCCATCCAAACTTTCGCATTTATAATATTAGTAAAAATTAGTAAGAAGTAAGAATAGATGATGCCCGCGACTTTGTCTGCGTGGTTTTAGGATTTTGAAAATTCCCGTGGGAAATTTCCTTCATTTTCTGGGATAAAAACCTATCCTAACCTCTATCTGTACCAAATTTCGCAAAAATCGCCCGGAAAGATGGGCCGTGAAAGCGTAGCAGGCAGACAGTACACACAAACTTTCGCATTGATTATATCAGTATGGATGCGGCAAGGGCGTTGCTGTACATCGAGTCGCTAAGTTTATATTCTAGATGTCACTCAATCACCAATTCGCTGCAGAACGTGTTGGCCTTAAAGTGAAGTGACTGTTGGCAGGTGGTGGGCAAGTTCCTGTCGAAGCACGAATTCGACCTGATCTGCCGCGCTCACCAGGTCGTGGAGGATGGCTACGAGTTCTTCGCCAAACGCCAGCTCGTCACGCTCTTCTCCGCGCCCAACTACTGCGGCGAGTTCGATAACGCAGGTACTGCCCCAGTTCACTAAAGCACGATTCCGATCTGATCTGCCGCGCGCACTAGGAGGCCGGCGAGTTATTTGCCACGCGCCAGCTCGTTACACTCTTCTCCGCGCAAAACTACTGCGGCGAGTTCGATAACGCAGGTACTGCCCCAGTTCACTAAAGCACGATTCCGATCTGATCTGCCGCGCGCACTAGGAGGCCGGCGAGTTATTTGCCACGCGCCAGCTCGTTACACTCTTCTCCGCGCAAAACTACTGCGGCGAGTTCGATAACGCAGGTACTGCCCCAGTTCACTAAAGCACGATTCCGATCTGATCTGCCGCGCGCACTAGGAGGCCGGCGAGTTATTTGCCACGCGCCAGCTCGTTACACTCTTCTCCGCGCAAAACTACTGCGGCGAGTTCGATAACCCAGGTACTGGCCCAGTTCACTAAAGCACAATTCCGATCTGAGGTGGAATCATGTAAGGATTGTCGATCGAATCGTTAAAGTTCCGCTTCAAAGTAAAATAAACCATAAAAGCATTACTTTAGAGCTCAATTTCGTGTATCCATTCTCATACGTTTAGGTATGTACGATACCATAAACGTATGAGAATGGATACACGAAATTGAGCTCTAATTCAATAATGCTATGGTTTATTTTACTTTGAAGCCGAACTTTAACGATTTGATCGACTGCAATCCTTACATGATTCCACTATTGATCTGCCGCGCACACCATGAGGAGAGCGAGTTATTTGCCAAGCGCCAGCTCGTCGCGCTCTTCTCCGGCGACTGCGGCGAGTTCGATAACGCAGGTACTGCCCCAGGTCACCAAAGCACGATTCCGATCTGATCTGCCGCGCGCACTAGGAGGACGGCGAGCTATTTGCCAAGCGCCAGCTCGTAAACACTCTTCTCCGCGCAAAACTACTGCGGCGAGTTTGATAACGCAGCATAGTCCCAATTTATAAACTAAGTAGGGGTTTACGGAGATGGTCTTCCTTTCACTACAAGCCAACAAACTGGTAGGGATGCACGCACGCCATTGGTTCTCGAAAGTTTCACCATAAACAAAATGTGTCATTTTAGAGATTTGTATCTCACACTCATTGTTCATTATTGCTAAGGATAATATGTTCTTGAACGTTCAGACGGTTTAGATTAAGGTTCTCCTAATTGCCTCGTGTAGTTTGTGTCGCGACTGTCCGCTATTAAGAATTAAGATAACACTTACGTATATAGATTGTTCGAGTGCGACGTTTATCAGCTGGGCAATCGCAGAAATGCGAAAGTTTGGGGTTATTTATCTGAGTATATCTTAAAATTGAAATGTTAAGCTCGCCATTGTTTGCTCAGCTTGATGCCATTCGCACTCACTGTCATTGGCTATTTGACAGTTTTCAGAAAAGTACTTATAAATGTACGTGGGTTCATTTTATACCTCTTACAATTATCTTTTCTCAAAAAAAGCGTTATTTATTAGAAAAAAATACATTTTTAATACATTAATTTTTAATTCGCGCGAAAACAGCCGGTCACGTGACATTTGCTAGCTGTGACGTCATAGCTCAAAATAAAACAAAGCTAACTACGACGCAGTCGAGTTATAAGTGATTTTGAGCGGAAAGTTTACAGCTTTTTTGATTCAATTGTGAAAATTACAAGCTACAACTTACAAGACGTGTGTAGAAATACTAGAAAAAATAATTAATTCGTATCCTGTCAAATTGTATAAACACATTCCTATATACAATATTACCTATGTCCTAAACGTCGAAAGCAGTGGTTACAGCTCATCTGCCGCCGGAATTTAAATCGGATAAATCTGTGATATTAGGTACTTTGTGAAGACCACTTTAATGTTAGTTAATATAAAGAAATCACCTAAAAACTGATCTAGCAAAAATAAATTAAACCTAACCTAACATTTTCGTCATAAAACATGACATAAAATTAACATAAATTATATTTCTGTCACCTTACAGCAGCACTTTCTTAGGTCTTAAACACGAGACCTAATTACTATTACTTTGTGTATTTCGGCAATTACATGTAAGATTTTACATTAGGAAACTCGGCAGAGCAAAAGTTTACACGCAAATTGCAACCATAAATCGACTATAGGCAGATTTGCACTTGCAGCTGTATAGCATTCCATTCCTGTCACAATCACAAATCGAAATATATTCGTGTTAATTTTCTCAACAATACGCAAACATTAGTACACAACGCCGTTTTTTTTTTTTTTGAAATGTGACGTCACACGGGGCTCTATCATGACCGCCCGCGTTTCGCTTCTTGTAATCCACAGATAAAAAATCTCAAAATTGTATTGCAAAAATAAAATATTTACAATTTATTTTAATGCAAAACACATACTGTATAATTATTGTTAACCTACAAGCTACCAAATCTAACATATTTCATATTTTATAGTTACAGCTGTCAAGTAGCCAATTGTCATGAAATCAAATATCTTGAGGCTGTGGATTATGGTGGGCATGGAATTTCCATGGGTTGGCATCGCGCCAATAGTTGAATTACAGATTTGACACTAAGTTTTTAATAAAATTTAGATTATGTATCGCAACTTAAGTCGAATTACTTTCCATCAATGGCTTGGCATTAATCTGAGTAGTCCTTGCTTTCACATAATAATATATTTGTACATGCATCTGCAGTATGAAAATTGATCGATTCTCTAATTTGCAGGCGCGCTGATGTCAGTGGACGAGACGCTTATGTGCTCGTTCCAGATCCTGAAGCCGGCCGACAAGCGCAAACTGTACTCCGGCCTCAACATGGGCCGCCCCAACACCCCGCCGCGCGCGCAGCCCAAGAACAAGAAGAAGTGAGTTCACAACACCACACCACACACAACATTACAGCGCAGTTTAGACTATACGGGGGGGGGGGGGGGGGTATACCTCTGGACTTCTGCCTGTTGGCAGGGCGTGTCCGACTTGCACGGACTAAAACAACCTCCTCCCTTTACTTCGTGCTGACCCTCTGACTCTTACTCTGTCTTCTCTTTCCTTCTCTTCTATTCGCATTATTATTGCGACAGCATCCGTGTTATGAGGTTTTGGGCGTTAACAGCGTCGCTCGTTCCGTTCGCAAATAACTGGTCCTGGTACAGGTCATAGAGGCGTAAAAGCACTGCTTCGAAATCAAGATGCCCCTTTTCGAGAACGCGCCACCAAAATCGGTCCTCCACCTTCCTCATCCACTCGCTTCCCGCCATCTTCTTTAGGTCATCGGCCCGATCAGCTAGAGGTCATCTTACACTGCGCTTACCGGTACGCGCTCTCCACTCTAGAAGACTTTTAGTCCATGCTCCGTTTACTTATAAGTAATCAATTCACTTAGCTTGTATTTATATGATGATTTTTATTTTTAGTAATTTGTAAGTGATTGTTAGTAAACCTGTTATAAATAAAATAAAATAAAATAAAACACGTTGAGCCCATCAGCCATCGGTTCTGCGACAGATATGACCTGTCCACTGCCACTTCAGCTTGCTTATTCTCAGAGCTAAGTCGGTCACTTTTGTTCTCCTTATGAATTTCCTCCAGAAATATTCCCAACACAGCTCTCTCCATAGAGCGCTGAGGGATTTTGACTTGGACTAGGCCAACCGTCAGTGTCTACGGTTCCCACTCCACACTAAGCTCCGGAAAATAATCATAATATGTCGATGTTAATTTTTTCAGTGTGACCTGCCGGTAAATACGTACCTACTTAGCTAACTTATATCTGACCAAGCCTTGGGCTCTACTCGTGCCAAATCACTGCACATTTTTGTATGGCAGAAAATCCCTATTCGTGTCTCCTAAATTTCATCAGAAATGTTACGGGTATTCACGTTAAATGCATAATGCATGAGTAACTATATCGAACCAAATATGTTCTTGATGACGAACGTTTTCTTAACTGATAAAAAATTGTAAAAGGCGTCAACTACTGAATATATTTTCTAGGAATGTATTGTCTTCTCCGCCTGTACATGTCACGATTGCGGCAATCTATGACATGCATTATTTGTAAAAAATATATATTAAAATAATAAGATTATTGATTATGTACAGAGTACATCTAAAAAAGAAATGAAAATCATAATTTTATCGAGTTAGTATGACGTAATTCAAAAATATATCATATCAATGATCTGACATTACTATTCTTCGGTATGAAAGTTAAAAAAGATCTGCTAAAATGTAGCCATTCTTTCATGATATATTCCACAGAGTAGTACAAAAACCGTCTTGACGTTCACTCAGTCATACAATTATATTTGTTTTTCTTGTAAGAGCGTAGTTCGACTAAACAGGTAGTGTGTTTTATTTATCAGCTGGGATTGTTTGGAAACGGAATAAAACAATTTCCTATTGACAATATTGGCATAGATTTGGTCAAAACTAAATTAGTTAAGTTGACAACTATTTTCAACCGACTTCAAAAAAAGGAGGAGGTTCTCAACTCGACTGTATTTTTTTTTCATTTTTATGTTTGTTACCTCAGAACTTTTGACTGGGTGGACCGATTTGGATGATTCTTTTTTTATTTGAAAGGGCATACTTCCCAAGTGGTCCCATATAAATTTTATCGAAATCGGTCGAGCGGTTTTTAAAATATCAACAATAAAATAAGTACTTTGTATAGCGTGTGCTTGTTGTTGTAAAGTTGGCGCGGGAGTTTGAAGTCGGTTGTTTTCATAAATTGCATTTAGTTTCATGTATCATACTTACAATCTGAACTGAGGGTTTCTCAAGTCATGATTACCCCACACTGTTATACGTAGATAAAATACACTGCTTAGCTACAAAATTGTCTGATCGCTCTTCTTTCAATGCAGAGATATAATATGAGAGCAGCAGAAATTAAGGTACAGTTCAGGAAGAAGTGAGTTTATGATAATTTTACTAATCAAAATGCAAAAATTAATTTCTAAAAATGTTTTATTGATTCACAAAATCCGCCATACTAAAAAATGCATTTTTTATAAAGGAATACAAAATAAAGTTACATTTCACTAAGTTTTATTTGCACAAGTGTCATATGGTCATCGACTTATTTACAAAAGAGGAGAAAGTACTTTATTATATTATTCTTTATTTGTGAAACACGCCTAGGGTGACTACATTTGTCTAATTCGTCTCCCCAGGGTACAAAAAGCACATTAAAATTAATTACACCGTTAAACGCCTGTTTTTTTTTTGTAAAACTTTTCGATCCGCGCGCATTTAATGTACTTAGATAGAGGATAGTTTTTAAATAGCGGTCTATTATTCTCCTAACATACTATTAACTTATATCATATTTTTTTGCCCGATAACATATTACATACATTAGATCCTAACCTTCCTAACCTCCTGAATATTACATACATTAGGTCCTAACCTTCTGAAACAAAACAATTTAGTTGATGTTTTTATGACTGCATGTTAAAGTAACCTAATCAGCATGGATCGACTGAAGCCATTTTCTTAATGTTTTTCCATATTCTACAAACAATATATTAGTAATAAAAACTAAGATACTTATATACGTAAAAAGGTTTAAAAGGTACAGTAGCTGATTGATCTATAGTTGCCTAAATCTTTAGCTGTATTACGCTATATCAGTTCTAGCGTAGATCCCAGATATTAAAAAAAAAAATCTTCAATTACTTAATTAAACTATATTAAAATTAAGTTGTCAAATCAACCATGTGTATGATTAAATAGAATCCTTTCTAACGTGTCTGTCTGTCCGTCCCGCAGTTAAACGCCCCAGACCGCCGCCATCGCTTCGGAAGTCGACGACTTGCATGGATTCCCACGTTAACTGTTAATTACCCTTCTATTAACTTGAACTTTATTGACAGCCTTTGTTACTGGGCACAAAAATCAAAATGCGTACCCTTATCATATTTTATGTTATTTGGAATACCATATTATGAAAGTGTCCTAAGTTCGCCAAGTTGCATGTGCAGTAAGACTTTAGGAGTTAGTTTTCGTTGTTCGTGTGGAATGTTAGCTTTCTTCGCTACGCTAAATCGTTACGCAGCGCAATTCAAGGAATAAATAAATAATTTTATCGTTGACAAGTCTCAAAAACTCCTGAGCTCTTGACTCTAGTTAAAGTTTGTGTAGTTTGGACAATATTATGAATGTTGCATCACCTTAGTATCTGGGATTAATTTATAACATTGTTTTTTTGTACTTATTTAGGGATAGTTTTGTTGCCACGCCTTATGAATTACACGATTCTTACTATTTTTAATTGATTTTCAAAGGCTGTCAATATCTTGTAGTTTGTATTATTGGATTTAAATAATTAATTGTATAATGAAATCATGAGTTAGGAAATCATGTTCTTGCTCTCTTTACTGTCACAGGAATATAAAATGTCACGTCTAAAATCACAAAGTCAATATTACGGAGGACTGCATCGCAAATGCAAATCCGCCTGTGAAGTTTTTCGTACATGTTCTGTCTTGCTTTTAATTTATTCGCGTAAATATCGACTGCCCCTCATTTTATAAAATCTTTTAGTAGATAAATATTAAATTGAAATGTTTAACTGTTGCTATCTTTTACGAACGACAGCTGTAATGATGAATTTTTACTGCAAAGACCGTGGTTTTTATTCTTAACCCATAATTAAGCGCACAATACACATATTCTGCTGAATAGGTACTCAAAATTATCGATCTCTATGAACTTTGCGGTCAAGGGGCGGGGCTAGGACAAGACAACGACTCGCTACGTTATTAACACGAATGAACTATTGCACCAGTTTCATAATTGAGTTTTATTATTTGATAGTCCATAAAGTAGTTAAAGTTTTTTATCAGGCGGATTAAAAAACATTGCGTTGTGGGCCTGTCTTAAAGGTGTGTCCACACCTGACCTTGTTGCAGATCGTATCAAGCACACATCTTAAGTTTGTTAGCTAATTGGTTGTTTCCATTGACACTATCATGTATATTGGTGTAGCAATCTCCTTAAAGTACTATTTCGATAACGATAAGTACAGGATGATGCTATTGGGAAATCGATTGATCAGCATATCAGATCCATTGCATTGTATATTTTGCGCACCTACAGCCCGAACTATCCGACCGCGTTGCGTTGCGTGACCGAGGCAACAGGGATTATGATCGCCAAAAAGATCAGGTGTGGGCTCCCCTTTTAGCGTAAGCCAATTCCATTTTTGCTCGCACGATGAACAATTGCTGGACATGTGTTCAGCTGGCATGAGCTTTGGAATTATGGAAACTTATCATACTATTGACAGACATATTGCTGTTGTAAATACGTCCCAAGCAAGAATACGTGGTGTATTAGGTTGAGAGCGCATCATGAATGACTCTGGTTCGAGTTCCCTAAAGATTAGAATCTTTAATTATTTTGCTGTGGCAAATATGTGAGCAACAAAAAAACGAAAACCGCACCATGAATTAAGTTCCCAATTCAAATAAAATAGTAACTAAGAATTTGTTACTTCTATCAATTACCTAGTATCTTTTCTTTACCCCGATTTAAGTATCTTGAGGATATCTCGATAGTAATAATAAATGGTGCGCACTTAGCTTAAATACAAATTAGGAAATTTATGTATTTGAATCATAATTGTTCATCTCAGAATTACTCAAATGGGAGTTTTAATTATTTTATTTTTAATAAGCTGCCAGTGTCGCGTGTAAAAACAATATTTTTTTATTTTCTATTCATAATAATTATTATGGGGAGTGCAAGGAGCGTTAATGTATAACGGTATGATTGTCTAGTATGTATCCGTTGTATGGTTGTTCGTATGTCTGTTTATACGCTTGTGTCGTACTCAATATCCAATATTTTAAGGTGTTGTGAGGTTTCGGTATCACATGTAGTCGTTATTATAAATTTGTCGTAAACAAAGACAAATCAGACAAACGAATCTAGACGTCACATTACTAGAGTGGTATCTGCACCAAGCTAAACCGGACAGCAGCGTCGCGATGAGGCGAAAAAACGCGTACCGAAGGCTTCTTGTTCCTTAAATAGTTTGTAGTAGCAAAATCAATGAAATTTACGCGTAGAAATCTTCGTGTCACTGGTATGCGCGGTAACTTCATACTCAGTTCATACACGTCTATTTTTATAGTAAATTCAAATTGGAAAGCAAACTATGCATGAAAATTCGTTCACGCGAAATTTAAACTACATTATCGTACATACTATTAGTAATTAGTAATTTACTTGTTTAAAAATTTAAATTTAAGTAGTTGTATGATAAAAAATAGGCATTACCAGACCTTTTATTGATAAATATACAAAACCTTTTTTGCGATCTCCGTTTATTTCATGGCGAATCAAAAATAAAAATGTTTTCCGGCAATCCAGCAACTCGAAGTTATCCCCCCGATTGTATAAAAGTTGCCGATCAAAACGTCAAAGTTCGGCGTCAAAGTAAAATAAACCATAACAGCATTGAATTTGAATTAGCATTTCGTGCATCCATTCTCATCCGTTTAGGGCATCGTACATACCTAAAGGTATGAGAATGGATACAAGAAATTGAGCTCTATTTCAATGCTGTTATGGTTTATTTTACTTTGACGCCGAACTTTGACGATTTGATCGGCAATTCTTACACAATCGCACCTAAGTTTATTGTAAACCAATAGCGTGTCATACCGAAATCCCACAGAATTTAATGACTTTGAGGAAAATATTAATGATAATATTGAAAGTAATTAATTGATTTTAAATAATAAGTAGTAAGCGTAATAAGCTCTTTTATGAGGCCGTCCCTAAAAATGGGACCATTCATTCATAACGTCATTATATTTAATATGAATACTCTTCAAATAGCGTCAAAAGTGGAATTGGTTAAATTACTTTATCAGCTTGATACTGACCAGTATCTCAATAAGACTCAGACGCGAGATTTTGGATAGGTATTTGTTGTATTAAACCACATTCCGATTTCGACCCTTATCATTCAAAACCTGCATACAAGTCGTATCCCATACTTATATACCTACAATACTTTTGTTGTGAGGATAGTAGGTATATATTTTATACAAATCAAAAAGGGTACTCATTTTATGTTATGACGTTATGAGTGGGCGGAACCTTGGACGCGTGTTAGTGACGATGTAGTGATGCTTTGTGCGTTCACAATTTAGCATGCTGACTTTGCCCGCTTTTGTTAGAATTTATTACTATTTTATTCGAACGAAGCTGCTTCCAACACGGATCATCTGTTAATATTCGCTTATTTTATCTTTTACGGACCCCCTTTCTTATATCTAATCGGACACTATTATTTTGATTTTTAAGTCCAAAAAGAGGCTAATGCTCTAAAAATTAAGGAGTTTCAATTCAAATTCGGTTACTACGAGTGTTATGAAACATTTAGGCCGGCCACATACATTCGGAATTCCGTTTCGGAATCCCGATTCGGAATAACAAGGCTCAGATGTTGGGAGACGCTATCCTCTGAATTCAGATATTCTGTCAGCGAATATGGACGACTATTTCTTATGGCGATTGCATTGTTGCTATATCTAGCTAAGAAGAAGAAATACGTCGCCGTTACTGGGTGCATCCCATTAAAACGAGATACGTCAGCCATTTTTTCTGTTCGGAATTCCGAAACGGAAATAAATTCGAACGGAAAACTACTGTGCGTGTGTGATAGAACCATAGATTTTATATGGATTTGCTGCGTTCGGGATCCCGAATCTATGTGGCGGGCCTAAACGTTCATCAAAGCTGAGCTTATTACAGTGACTTGCCAATCCAAAGATGTCTTTGTTTACTTCATTATTCGATTTTCTTTCACGGCTGTAAATTGTAACTGTAAATTTTCATCGTTATTTTTTTTACTTTTTAGGTAACAATGGGCGTACCCAATAAATGAAATATGAAGTTTCAATGCTGCTTAATTTTAATTATGATTAAATTTTATTTTGTTGAAGTTATTTTAAAAATAGTCAATTAAGCATGATAGGTACTCAGTTTTATGTGTTGCTGACAAAGATGGTCCGTGTGTCCGAACTCCATTTAGTGTACCATGTCAAAAATCATTTACGCGGGAACAGTATTTTAATTCGTTATTTATTTCCTGTAATTCGCTATGAACCAGACTGAACTGCATCTAGCGGCTTCGGCCGACTTGAATCAATTTATTGATGTATGAACAAGAGAATTGTATATTAATTTCATAAATAAAAATACTTTCTGAATACTTGATTTCTTTTATTTTTCTTTTCTACTAAGCATACTATCGACACCTGCAAGGAAGATTGTATCTCAGTTTCTCATTCATTTTGAACGCAGTTCAAATCGCTAAAAATGAGATACAAGCTTCTTTCGTGCAAGTGTCGCTGTTAGTATAAAATCTGTGCATGACCAAGTTTTATTAAATAGACATGATGACTGATTTTGAAAAATGGTCAGATTGTGTTCGGAAATCTACTATTTCGAAAAAATATCAGAAAAATAAGGTTTGGTTGATAAAATTGGCATTTGAAATTTAAATTTTAAAATTCACGCCAAAACGCTAGCCGGTGTCATGGCGTCGTTTGTGACGTCACTATTGTTTTTACCAATGTACTCTGTGCAGTGTGCAGTAAACAATAGTGTGATTGTCAAAGCTCGAAAACAAACAATTGTGACGTCATTCGCTTCTTGGTGTTTAATCCATTATGGCGGATTGCTGTATTTTATAGTTTTATTTTATCAAAATAAATAGCAATCTCACTCAAAATAGAAAAATTCCATGAATCCTATTTTATTAGATAAATTTATAATTTCATTGATTCTTGGTTACTGACATCATTGCCTATTGTCCGAAAATCAAGCGCTTTCCATGGTTACATTAATAACCAGACTACTCGTTGACATTCACCAGCAAAGTATAATAGGAGAATGATGTTTTTATAATCTGAAACAATCATCAATGTCAATCTTTGATAGTGGTAGTTGTAGTACCACAAACATATCTGACCCGGTGGCCAACATTGGAACCAATTTTTATGGCTGTTTTGTTTTTCTTTTTAATTTATTTTTCTTAGATACTAGCGACGCTGTCACCGGGTCAGTTAAGTTGCAAATGATTTATCTCTATTAAATCTGTTCTGCTGGGAAAAAAACTATAACATTATGGGACCAATTACACTTTTTCAGCTCAATTAAGCTTGTATCTAAGACGAGCTGAATAGGTACGTGTAATCTATATATATATAATTCAAAGTCCTGACTGACTGACTGACTGACATCAACGCACAGCCTAAACAGCTAGGGTTAGAGACTTGAAATTTTGACAGTAGCTTCCTTTTATGACGTAGGCGCTCACTAAGAAAGGATTTTTCGAAATTCCACCCCTAAGTGGGTGAAATAGGGGTTGAAAGTTTGTATGAAAGGCCGTCATTTCTCAAGTTATATCCATGAAACTTGGTATATGAGCAACCGGTAAAAAATAAAGAAATACATGTTTCACAGTTTTTGAAAATTCTACCCCCGAAGGGGTGAACATTTGTCAAGATTTTTCTCAAGTTGTATCAACGAAACTTGGTATTTTGGCTTTAAGTAATAAATAAAGAAGTGTGTGTGGCACAGTTTTTCAAAATTCCACCCCCAGAGGGGTAAAATAGGGGTTGAAAGTTTGTATTAAAGTCCTTCATTTCTCAAGTTATAGCAATGAAACTTGACGTTTGGGCTACGGGTTTAAATTATGAAATACATAATTCACAGTTTTTGAAAATTCTTTCCCAAAGGACGTTTAATAGTCCTTCAATCACGCTGCAACAGAGCAACGGATTGACGTGTTTTTTTTGCATGGGTACTTTTTATCCCGGAAAATTAAGGAATGCCTGTGGGAGTTATAAAACTTATGCCACGCGAACGAAGTCGCGGGCGTCCGCTAGTTAGTCCCATAAAGAAGACAATTAGGCATCGGTCTCCTCAGTCAACTTCGTTCAGATTCCTGAGTGATGACTGATGGAGCGGCGAGACGAGAGTAATTTAATATCATCTATTGCATTAGACAGCAGGTAGTAAAAGCTGTAAAACTAGTAGCAAAACTAACATCAGAGCCTATCGTTTGGACCCCTGACAAAATTAAAGGTACGTACTCGATCCCTCTCTCTCCGTACTTTTTAATTTTCCGGATCTTTATATCTTGAAATATGACGCATGTAAAAAAATTACATTGATCCGTTGGCCCGTTGTAGCGTTATTGAAGGACAAACAATCAGTTTCGCATTTTATAATATCAGTAAAAAAAAGTGTGTGTGCAATAGGCATGATGACTGATTTTGAAAAATGGTCAGATTATGTTCGGAAGTATCTACTATTTCGAAAAAATATCTTATTTCAGCAGAAAAATAAGGTTTGGAAGATAAAATTGGCATTTGAAATTTAAATGTTAAAATTCACGCCAAAACGTTCGGCGGTGTCATGGCGTCGTTTGTGACGTCACTATTGTTTTTACCAATGTACTCCGTGCAGTGTGCAGTAAACATACAAGCCGTGCGCATTAAGGACGCATTTCCGAAATGGATAGGTATGAAATCGCACTACTACACATGGTTAATTCCCACGCACACACATGCACGGATAAGCTGCGAGGTCATTGATCTAAAATTCTACATCAATGCGTTGAATCAACTTATATCATAACTTCGATACATTATTATTTATTGGTGACGAGTTTAGGCTCGTTTTGTTAGTTATAATGAGATCTTAGCGCAAGACTTGGTAAAATGACCTGAAGGTACACTTCGATGACCACTACTGGAACTCCTAGACGCGTAGAGCTAGGTGTATCGAAATTGGACTCAATTTGTTAGTTATGATGAGATCTTACCTCAAGACTTGGTGGAGTGACCTGAAGGTACACTTCGACGACCACTACTGGAACTCCTAGACGCGTAAAGCTAGGTGTTTCGAATTTGGGCTCGTTTTGTTAGTTATGATGAGATCTTACCACAGAACTTGGTGGAGTGACCTGAAGGTATACTTCGACATCCACTACTGGAACTCCTAGACGCGTAGACCTAGGTGTATCAAATTTGGGCTCGTTTTGTTAGTTATGATGAGATCTTACCACAGAACTTGGTAGAGTGACCTGAAGGTATACTTCGACATCTACTACTGGAACTCCTAGACGCGTAGAGCTAAGTGTATCGAATTTGGACTCAATTTGTTAGTTATGATGAGATCTTACCACAGAACTTGGTGGAGTGACCTGAAGGTATACTTCGACATCCACTACTGGAACTCCTAGACGCGTAGACCTAGGTGTATCAAATTTGGGCTCGTTTTGTTAGTTATGATGAGATCTTACCACAGAACTTGGTAGAGTGACCTGAAGGTATACTTTGACATCTACTACTGGAACTCCTAGACGCGTAGAGCTAAGTGTATCGAATTTGGACTCAATTTGTTAGTTATGATGAGATCTTACCACAGAACTTGGTGGAGTGACCTGAAGGTATACTTCGACATCCACTACTGGAACTCCTAGACGCGTAGACCTAGGTGTATCAAATTTGGGCTCGTTTTGTTAGTTATGATGAGATCTTACCACAGAACTTGGTAGAGTGACCTGAAGGTATACTTCGACATCTACTACTGGAACTCCTAGACGCGTAGAGCTAAGTGTATCGAATTTGGACTCAATTTGTTAGTTATGATGAGATCTTACCACAGAACTTGGTGGAGTGACCTGAAGGTATACTTGGACATCCACTACTGGAACTCCTAGACGCGTAGACCTAGGTGTATCAAATTTGGGCTCGTTTTGTTAGTTATGATGATATCTTACCACAGAACTTGGTAGAGTGACCTGAAGGTATACTTCGACATCTACTACTGGAACTCCTAGACGCGTAGAGCTAAGTGTATCGAATTTGGACTCAATTTGTTAGTTATGATGAGATCTTACCACAGAACTTGGTGGAGTGACCTGAAGGTATACTTCGACATCCACTACTGGAACTCCTAGACGCGTAGACCTAGGTGTATCAAATTTGGGCTCGTTTTGCTAGTTATGATGAGATCTTACCACAGAACTTGGTAGAGTGACCTGAAGGTATACTTCGACATCTACTACTGGAACTCCTAGACGCGTAGAGCTAAGTGTTTTGAATTTGGACTCAATTTGTTAGTTATGATGAGATCTTACCACAGAACTTGGTGGAGTGACCTGAAGGTATACTTGGACATCCACTACTGGAACTCCTAGACGCGTAGACCTGGGTGTATCAAATTTGGGCTCGTTTTGCTAGTTATGATGAGATCTTACCACAGAACTTGGTAGAGTGACCTGAAGGTATACTTCGACATCTACTACTGGAACTCCTAGACGCGTAGAGCTAAGTGTATCGAATTTGGACTCAATTTGTTAGTTATGATGAGATCTTACCACAAAACTTGGTGGAGTGACCTGGAGGTATACTTCGACATCCACTACTGGAACTCCTAGACGCGTAGAGCTAGGTGTATCGAATTTGAGCTCGTTTTGTTAGTTATAATAAGATCTTACCACATAACTTGGTGGAGTGACCTGAAGGTTTACTTCGACATCCACTACTGGAACTCCTAGACGCGTAGAGCTAGGTGTATCGAATTTGGGCTCGTTTTGTTATTTATGATGAGATCTTACAACAAAACTTGGTGGAGCGACCTGAAGGTATACTTCGACATTCACTACTGGAACTCCTAGACGCGTAGAGCTAAGTGTATCGAATTTGGACTCAATTTGTTAGTTAGGATGAGATCTTACCACAGAACTTGGTGGAGTGACCTGAAGGTATACTTCGACATCCACTACTGTAACTCCTAGACGCGTAGAGCTAGGTGTATCGAATTTGAGCTCGTTTTGTTAGTTATAATGAGATCTTACCACATAACTTGGTGGAGTGACCTGAAGGTTTACTTCGACATCCACTACTGGAATTCCTAGACGCGTAGAGCTAGGTGTATCAAATTTGGGCTCGTTTTGTTAGTTATGATGAGATCTTACCACAGAACTTGGTAGAGTGACCTGAAGGTATACTTCGACACCCACTACTGGAACTTCTAGATGCGTGGAGCTAGGTGTATCAAATTTGGGCTCGTTTTGTTAGTTATGATGAGATCTTACCACAGAACTTGGTAGAGTGACCTGAAGGTATACTTCGACATCCACTACTGGAACTTCTAGACGCGTAGAGCTAGGTAAATTAAATTTGGGCTCGTTTTGTTAGTTATGATGAGATCTTACCACAGAACTTGGTGGAGTGACCTGAAGGTATACTTCGACATTCACTACTGGAACTCCTACACGCGTAGAGCTAGGTGTATCGAATTTGGGCTGGTTTTGTTAGTTATGATGAGATCTTACCACAAAACTTGGTGGAGCGACCTGAAGGTATACTTCGACATTCACTACTGGAACTCCTAGACGCGTAGAGCTAAGTGTATCGAATTTGGACTCAATTTGTTAGTTATGATGAGATCTTACCACAGAACTTGGTGGAGTGACCTGAAGGTATACTTGGACATCCACTACTGGAACTCCTAGACGCGTAGACCTGGGTGTATCAAATTTGGGCTCGTTTTGCTAGTTATGATGAGATCTTACCACAGAACTTGGTAGAGTGACCTGAAGGTATACTTCGACATCTACTACTGGAACTCCTAGACGCGTAGAGCTAAGTGTATCGAATTTGGACTCAATTTGTTAGTTATGATGAGATCTTACCACAAAACTTGGTGGAGTGACCTGGAGGTATACTTCGACATCCACTACTGGAACTCCTAGACGCGTAGACCTAGGTGTATCAAATTTGGGCTCGTTTTGTTAGTTATGATGAGATCTTACCACAGAACTTGGTAGAGTGACCTGAAGGTATACTTCGACATCTACTACTGGAACTCCTAGACGCGTAGAGCTAAGTGTATCGAATTTGGACTCAATTTGTTAGTTATGATGAGATCTTACCACAGAACTTGGTGGAGTGACCTGAAGGTATACTTGGACATCCACTACTGGAACTCCTAGACGCGTAGACCTAGGTGTATCAAATTTGGGCTCGTTTTGTTAGTTATGATGAGATCTTACCACAGAACTTGGTAGAGTGACCTGAAGGTATACTTCGACATCTACTACTGGAACTCCTAGACGCGTAGAGCTAAGTGTATCGAATTTGGACTCAATTTGTTAGTTATGATGAGATCTTACCACAGAACTTGGTGGAGTGACCTGAAGGTATACTTCGACATCCACTACTGGAACTCCTAGACGCGTAGACCTAGGTGTATCAAATTTGGGCTCGTTTTGTTAGTTATGATGAGATCTTACCACAGAACTTGGTAGAGTGACCTGAAGGTATACTTCGACATCTACTACTGGAACTCCTAGACGCGTAGAGCTAAGTGTATCGAATTTGGACTCAATTTGTTAGTTATGATGAGATCTTACCACAGAACTTGGTGGAGTGACCTGAAGGTATACTTGGACATCCACTACTGGAACTCCTAGACGCGTAGACCTAGGTGTATCAAATTTGGGCTCGTTTTGTTAGTTATGATGAGATCTTACCACAGAACTTGGTAGAGTGACCTGAAGGTATACTTCGACATCTACTACTGGAACTCCTAGACGCGTAGAGCTGTGTATCGAATTTGGACTCAATTTGTTAGTTATGATGAGATCTTACCACAGAACTTGGTGGAGTGACCTGAAGGTATACTTCGACATCCACTACTGGAACTCCTAGACGCGTAGACCTAGGTGTATCAAATTTGGGCTCGTTTTGTTAGTTATGATGAGATCTTACCACAGAACTTGGTAGAGTGACCTGAAGGTATACTTCGACATCTACTACTGGAACTCCTAGACGCGTAGAGCTAAGTGTTTTGAATTTGGACTCAATTTGTTAGTTATGATGAGATCTTACCACAGAACTTGGTGGAGTGACCTGAAGGTATACTTGGACATCCACTACTGGAACTCCTAGACGCGTAGACCTGGGTGTATCAAATTTGGGCTCGTTTTGCTAGTTATGATGAGATCTTACCACAGAACTTGGTAGAGTGACCTGAAGGTATACTTCGACATCTACTACTGGAACTCCTAGACGCGTAGAGCTAAGTGTATCAAATTTGGACTCAATTTGTTAGTTATGATGAGATCTTACCACAAAACTTGGTGGAGTGACCTGGAGGTATACTTCGACATCCACTACTGGAACTCCTAGACGCGTAGAGCTAGGTGTATCGAATTTGAGCTCGTTTTGTTAGTTATAATGAGATCTTACCACATAACTTGGTGGAGTGACCTGAAGGTTTACTTCGACATCCACTACTGGAACTCCTAGACGCGTAGAGCTAGGTGTATCGAATTTGGGCTCGTTTTGTTAGTTATGATGAGATCTTACCACAAAACTTGGTGGAGCGACCTGAAGGTATACTTCGACATTCACTACTGGAACTCCTAGACGCGTAGAGCTAAGTGTATCGAATTTGGACTCAATTTGTTAGTTAGGATGAGATCTTACCACAGAACTTGGTGGAGTGACCTGAAGGTATACTTCGACATCCACTACTGGAACTCCTAGACGCGTAGAGCTAGGTGTATCGAATTTGAGCTCGTTTTGTTAGTTATAATGAGATCTTACCACATAACTTGGTGGAGTGACCTGAAGGTTTACTTCGACATCCACTACTGGAATTCCTAGACGCGTAGAGCTAGGTGTATCAAATTTGGGCTCGTTTTGTTAGTTATGATGAGATCTTACCACAGAACTTGGTAGAGTGACCTGAAGGTATACTTCGACACCCACTACTGGAACTTCTAGATGCGTGGAGCTAGGTGTATCAAATTTGGGCTCGTTTTGTTAGTTATGATGAGATCTTACCACAGAACTTGGTAGAGTGACCTGGAGGTATACTTCGACATCCACTACTGGAACTTCTAGACGCGTAGAGCTAGGTAAATCAAATTTGGGCTCGTTTTGTTAGTTATGATGAGATCTTACCACAGAACTTGGTGGAGTGACCTGAAGGTATACTTCGACATTCACTACTGGAACTCCTGGACGCGTAGAGCTAGGTGTATCGAATTTGGGCTGGTTTTGTTAGTTATGATGAGATCTTACCACAAAACTTGGTGGAGCGACCTGAAGGTATACTTCGACATTCACTACTGGAACTCCTAGACGCGTAGAGCTAAGTGTATCGAATTTGGACTCAATTTGTTAGTTAGGATGAGATCTTACCACAGAACTTGGTGGAGTGACCTGAAGGTATACTTCGACATCCACTACTGGAGCTCCTAGACGCGTAGAGCTAGGTGTATCAAATTTGGGTTCGTTTTGTTAGTTATAATGAGATCTTACACAGAATTTGGTGGAGTGACCTGAAGGTATACTTCGACATCCACTACTGTAATTCCTAGACGCGTAGAGCAAGGTGTATCGAATTTGGGCTCGTTTTGTTAGTTATGATGAGATCTTACCACAGAACTTGGTAGAGTGACCTGAAGGTATACTTCGACATCCACTACTGGAACTTCTAGACGCGTGGAGCTCTGTCGAAGTAATGTGTAATGTCGAAGTATACCTTCAGGTCGCTCCACCAAGTTCTGTGGTAAGATCTCATCATAACTAACAAAACGAGCCCAAATTTGATTTACCTAGCTCTACGCGTCTAGAAGTTCCAGTAGTGGATGTCGAAGTATACCTTCAGGTCACTCCACCAAGTTCTGTAGTAAGATCTCATCATAACTAGCAAAACGAGCCCAAATTCGATTTACCTAGCTCTACGCATCTAGGAGTTCCAGTAGTGGATGTCGAAGTATACCTTCAGGTCGCTCCACCAAGTTCTGTGGTAAGATCTCATCATAACTAACAAAACGAGCCCAAATTTGATTTACCTAGCTCTACGCGTCTAGAAGTTCCAGTAGTGGATGTCGAAGTATACCTTCAGGTCACTCCACCAAGTTCTGTAGTAAGATCTCATCATAACTAGCAAAACGAGCCCAAATTCGATTTACCTAGCTCTACGCATCTAGGAGTTCCAGTAGTGGATGTCGAAGTATACCTTCAGGTCGCCTCACCAAGTTCTGTGGTAAGATCTCATCATAACTAACAAAACGAGCTCAAATTCGATACACCTAGCTCTACGCGTCTAGGAGTTCCAGTAGTGGATGTCGAAGTATACCTTCAGGTCACTCCACCAAGTTCTGTGGTAAGATCTCATCATAACTAACAAAACGAGCCCAAATTCAATTTACCTGGCTCTACGCATCTAGGAGTTCCAGTAGTGGATGTCGAAGTATACCTTCAGGTCACTCCACCAAGTTTTGTGGTAAGATCTCATCATAACTAACAAAACCAGCCCAAATTCGATACACCTAGCTGTACGCGTCTAGGAGTTCCAGTAGTGAATGTCGAAGTATGCCTTCAGGTCGCTCCACCAAGTTTTGTGGTAAGATCTCTTCATAACTAACAAAACGAGCCCAAATTCGATTTACCTAGCCCTACGCGTCTAGGAGTTCCAGTAGTGGATGTCGAAGTATACCTTCAGGTCACTCCACCAAGTTTTGTGGTAAGATCTCATCATAACTAACAAAACCAGTCCAAATTCGATAGACCTAGCTCTACGCGTCTAGGAGTTCCAGTAGTGAATGTCGAAGTATACCTTCAGGTCGCTCCACCAAGTTTTGTGGTAAGATCTCATCATAACTAACAAAACGAGCCCAAATTCGATTAACCTAGCTCTACGCAACTAGGAGTTCCAGTAGTGAATGTCGAAGTATACCTTCAGGTCGCTCCACCAAGTTTTGTGTTAAGATCTCATCATAACTAACAAAACGAGCCCAAATTCGATTTACCTAGCTCTACGCGTCTAGGAGTTCCAGTAGTGGATGTCGAAGTATACCTTCAGGTCACTCCACCAAGTTTTGTGGTAAGATCTCATCATAACTAACAAAACGAGCTCAAATTCGATACACCTAGCTCTACGCGTCTAGGAGTTCCAGTAGTGGATGTCGAAGTATACCTTCAGGTCACTCCACCAAGTTTTGTGGTAAGATCTCATCATAACTAACAAAACCAGTCCAAATTCGATAGACCTAGCTCTACGCGTCTAGGAGTTCCAGTAGTGAATGTCGAAGTATGCCTTCAGGTCGCTCCACCAAGTTTTGTGGTAAGATCTCATCATAACTAACAAAACGAGCCCAAATTCGATTTACCTAGCTCTACGCGTCTAGGAGTTCCAGTAGTGGATGTCGAAGTATACCTTCAGGTCACTCCACCAAGTTTTGTGGTAAGATCTCATCATAACTAGCAAAACGAGCCCAAATTCGATTTACCTAGCTCTACGCATCTAGGAGTTCCAGTAGTGGATGTCGAAGTATACCTTCAGGTCGCTCCACCAAGTTCTGTGGTAAGATCTCATCATAACTAACAAAACGAGCTCAAATTCGATACACCTAGCTCTACGCGTCTAGGAGTTCCAGTAGTGGATGTCGAAGTATACCTTCAGGTCGCTCCACCAAGTTCTGTGGTAAGATCTCATCATAACTAACAAAACGAGCCCAAATTCAATTTACCTAGCTCTACGCATCTAGGAGTTCCAGTAGTGGATGTCGAAGTATACCTTCAGGTCACTCCACCAAGTTTTGTGGTAAGATCTCATCATAACTAACAAAACCAGCCCAAATTCGATACACCTAGCTGTACGCGTCTAGGAGTTCCAGTAGTGAATGTCGAAGTATGCCTTCAGGTCGCTCCACCAAGTTTTGTGGTAAGATCTCATCATAACTAACAAAACAAAACTAAACAATAATAAACTCATGAACAAAATTGGGAGGACATATTTCATGGATCTAAGGATGTTAATTACATGCTTGAGGTTTTTTATGGAATTTTACGTGATACTATTAAGAAATTTGTCCCATTTAAGATTAAAGGTAAGCAAAACAAGTACCCCCCTTGGTTCGACCGTAATCTCAGAAGAACTCTTAATGAGAAAAACACCTTAAGGTTACGGTATAAACTATACAAAAGCCCTATGGATGAAATTTCTTTGAACTTAGTTAGCGACCGGGCTTCTCGTCTCGCAACTGTTAAGTATAATCAATATGTTAAAGACATTGAAGAAGGTATTATTAGCAACACTAAACTCTTCTGGACATTCATGAAAGTCAAGAAGGGCGGTAAAGGATTGTATCCTGCAAATATGAGCAATGGGGTAACTGAAACAAGTGATGGTACTAAAATATGCAACTTATTTGCAGAACAATTTTCGCAATCATTCCATACTAATACTATCGATTCTGTGGGGTATGAATCCACCAAAAACTTAGAGGATATACACAATTATGGACTTTCAATTTCAATACCTACAATATCTTTGGAGAAGGTGTTAAAAGCTCTTAAAAGCGTTGATCGTAAAAAAGGTGCGGGGCCAGATGGCATCCCGCCTTTATTTATAGCATCATGTGCCTCAGCTTTGGCTACGCCATTGTGTGCTATATTTAACAAGTCGTTAATGACTGGCGTTTACCCAAATATATGGAAATCAGCTATGGTTGTCCCCATTCATAAGTCAGACAAAACTACTCTTGTCCAAAATTACAGGCCTATATCAATTTTATCTACTTTTTCTAAGATATTTGAATGTATGGTTTGCCCTCTTCTGCAAAACCACCTAAAACATTTTTTTACCGATAACCAGCACGGATTTATTGGCTCCAGATCCACAACCACAAACCTAGTAACCTTTACTGAAACCCTTGTCAATGCAATAGACAAAAACAAACAAATAGACGTTATATACACGGATTTCAGTAAGGCGTTTGACAGTGTTCCACACGAAATTCTTGTTTCTAAATTACGGGCATATGGTTTTATTGGCAACCTCCTAGAATGGATAAATTCGTATTTAAATGATCGAACATTTTTTGTAGTGGTTAATGGATACCAATCTAACGTTTTTAAAATTTCTTCTGGTGTACCCCAGGGCTCACATCTTGGTGCTATCTTGTTCAATGTGTTTATCAATGATATCTCCAGTTGCTTCAATCATTCGTCTCTATTTTTGTATGCTGATGACTTGAAATTCGCAAGAATGATTGAAACTTCTGACGACTGCGTGTATTTACAAAAAGACCTTGACAATTTAATTAAATGGTGTGAGGACAACAGAATGACGTTAAACATAAAGAAGTGCTGTTATATCAAATTTACTAGAAAACTAAAATCTGTTACCTTTGATTATCACATAAACAATTATAATTTAGATGAAGTAGAAACAATAAAAGACTTAGGGGTAATATACGACCAAAAATTGACGTTTATTCCACATATTGAAAATGTAACTAAACGGGCGTCTCGGATGCTCGGTTTTATAGTTAGAAATGGTAAAGTTTTTAAAAATATCAAAACAAAACAGCTTCTTTATAATAATTTAGTCCGAAGCATCTTAGAATATTGTTCAGTTGTTTGGAGACCTCACTACGCAACACACATTTTAAGACTCGAACGTATTCAAAAAATATTCCTTTGGCACCTAGCTGCTAGTATAGGAAAAGCCAACAGAACTTTTTCATATAAAGATAGACTGTCTCGTTTTAAAATGCATTCCTTAGAAAAACGCAGGGAACTCTTAGATATGCAATTCTTGTATAAAATCTTTAATGCTAAAATTGACTGTCCTCAATTGTTGAGCAGCTTTAAGTTTAAGATTCCTGTCCATTACCCACGTAAGTCCATTACACCTCTTTATCCACCGTTGCGTAGAACTGTCCTCGGCACCCATTCTCCAGTCTCAAGATTATGTAAGACCCTAAACCACAACAGCATAAATCTTGACATTCACTTTGACTCGCTACCCAAGTTCCGTGATAAAATCAGATTATGAACCTTACCATAACTATTCTTTGTAGTAAGTTTAATTAGGTACCTATTATTATTCCTCATTTTTAGTTTTAGTTGTTTTTGTTCATTTAATTATTATTTTTTAGCTTTGTAACGAATTTAATTTATAATGTTGTGTTTACTTATAAGTGGGTACTACATTTAACTTTTTTATTCTATAGGATAAGTTTTCCTTTGTATGTTTTAATGTAAGTGTCCGTTAGTAAACCTAATAAATAAAATAAAAATAAAATAAAACGAGCCCAAATTCGATTTACCTAGCTCTACGCGTCTAGGAGTTCCAGTAGTGGATGTCGAAGTATACCTTCAGGTCACTCCACCAAGTTTTGTGGTAAGATCTCATCATAACTAACAAAACCAGTCCAAATTCGATAGACCTAGCTCTACGCGTCTAGGAGTTCCAGTAGTGAATGTCGAAGTATACCTTCAGGTCGCTCCACCAAGTTTTGTGGTAAGATCTCATCATAACTAACAAAACGAGCCCAAATTCGATTAACCTAGCTCTACGCAACTAGGAGTTCCAGTAGTGAATGTCGAAGTATACCTTCAGGTCGCTCCACCAAGTTTTGTGGTAAGATCTCATCATAACTAACAAAACGAGCCCAAATTCGATTTACCTAGCTCTACGCGTCTAGGAGTTCCAGTAGTGGATGTCGAAGTATACCTTCAGGTCACTCCACCAAGTTTTGTGGTAAGATCTCATCATAACTAACAAAACCAGTCCAAATTCGATAGACCTAGCTCTACGCGTCTAGGAGTTCCAGTAGTGAATGTCGAAGTATACCTTCAGGTCGCTCCACCAAGTTTTGTGGTAAGATCTCATCATAACTAACAAAACGAGCCCAAATTCGATTAACCTAGCTCTAAGCAACTAGGAGTTCCAGTAGTGAATGTCGAAGTATACCTTCAGGTCGCTCCACCAAGTTTTGTGTTAAGATCTCATCATAACTAACAAAACGAGCCCAAATTCGATTTACCTAGCTCTACGCGTCTAGGAGTTCCAGTAGTGGATGTCGAAGTATACCTTCAGGTCACTCCACCAACTTTTGTGGTAAGATCTCATCATAACTAACAAAACGAGCTCAAATTCGATACACCTAGCCTTACGCGTCTAGGAGTTCCAGTAGTGGATGTCGAAGTATACCTTCAGGTCACTCCACTAAGGTTTGAGGTAAGATCTCATCATAACTAACAAATTGAGTCCAAATTCGATACACCTAACTCTACGCGTCTAGAAGTTCCAGTAGAAGTCGTCGAAGTATACTTTCAGGTCACTACCACGCTCGGGGAATAGAGACTCTGCAATAAATTTCTAAATGCTAGCAAATAATAAAATTGTATTGTGTTGGTAGTAGGTACCATCTCTTACCTTTTCAAAATATCAGCACAGATGATAACTATAAATATAACTTTGGTTCGCTGAACTAGGTACTCTAGGTAGGTATTTCGTGTATGTACAGCGATCTTTTCGACACCAGCGACTGCTCGCAACCGACGCAGGGTCCACTCCCGACAGCGGTCAAACGCAGACTAATTGATAATTTGAAATCAAACCAGAGACCCAATAAATCAAAATAACCCTTATGTTCACTCTGTTAAGATTTACAAAATATGTGAAAAAAATACAAGCAATTTTTATTTTATTTCGTATACTATTTGTCCTATTTATAATATTTTTATTACCAAAATTTGTAGGTGAACATATCTACTAATAGATGGTATTTTTTAATGACAAAAAAACGGCATATTTACAGTAAAAAATGTACCTAAAGTCACCCCTAAATCGTCAATTTTGAGTGAAGAGGTGAGGGAAAATCATTTTTATAGTATTAAAAATAAAGATTTTTTACAATGTTATTACCAACAATTGGAGATATAGGATCAATCTTTGTATAGCAATTTTTAGTTCTATCCTATTTTGCTTGACTTAGTCACAAAATGTACTGAAAACTCCAATATTTTAAGGGATTTGCAAATGCGTTCTTAACATGGCACCTGGCTCGAAAACAACCCTCCTCCCGCTTCCCCGCGCGGTGCCCCGCTCTCGCCAGTAGCGTTAGCATTACTGTTACCGTTGCGCGTATCATTCCTTCCGTTTGAATTTCGGAGTAGGTAATTTGTTTGCTGTTATTTGTTATTGTTATCGGATTTTTGTTATAATAGTTACGTTTGGACGTTTTCTTCAGTGTTGTGGTTTTTTCCAACAAAGATGGTGGGAAAAGTTATAAAAATAATATATAAAATAATAATAAAATAAAATATATATATTTTTTGCACTCGGTACTTTCGTACGCACTAATCGTCATTCATTCGAGCCAGGTGCCATGTTAATTCGCACGGATTATAGTGTGATTGTCAAAGCTCGAAAACAAACAATTGTGACGTCATTCGTTTCTTGGTGTTTTATCCAATATGGCGGATTGCTGTATTTTATAGTTTTTTATTATCAAAATAAATAGCAATCTCACTCGAAATAGAAAAATAAATACGTTTTTTATAATCCATGAATCCTATTTAAATTAGATAAATTCACAATTTCATTGATTCTTGGTTACTCTCATCATGCCTATTCACACACGACAGAAGTGAAACTTCAGAAAAGCAACCTACGAGAGAATGAGACAAATATAACTTAATGTATTCATATTATCTCATTCCTTCGCAGGCTAAATCCTGTTATGAATATGTTTGTCTCTTTTTAGTGTCGCTTATTCGTTTCATCGAATTTTCAAATCACAACAATTCTAAAGTTTCACTTCAAAAAGTAAGGTGCACGTTACCAGGAGAAAAGTCTGCAGATTCATCGGCAAGAAGCCACCGGCCCTCACCAGCATAGGTTTGCGGTTGGCCAGCAAGATGTTAAGCAACAAACGGCGTGGTTTCACGCCCATTGTAGACCATGCGCTTTGGTACCCTGCCAGTGATACTCTGTCGGCCTTGAACAAAACAAGTAAGTCCCACAAACTTATCTGGCCCGGTGACCAAAATTGGAACTAATTTTTATGCCTGTTTAGTCTTCCTTTTTATCTTATTATTAACTAGCTGAAGCCCGTGACTTCGTTCGCGTGGAATAAGTTTTTTAATTCCCTCGGGAACTCCTTAATTTTCCGGGATAAAAAGTAGCCTATGGCACTTTCCAGTGTGCTTAGCATACGCGCAACGAGATTATCTCGCGACGAGAGAGAGAGATGTCGCCGGCAAATTTTTCATTTATCCTAACATGCACAAAATGTGGTATTTTACAAGAAAAAAATAGTCGACATGTAAAGGTTCATAGAAAAAAATACCTACCACAGATAAGAAATATTACATAAATCTCTACTTTTGACGTAACGAGACAGGTAACCATGTTAGCTTCGGTAGACAGAGAGATAACGGGTAGACATAATTTTACTCGTAGTGCGCATGCTAGCCATACTGGTCCTCAACTATACCTACCCATGCAAAAAATCACGTCAATCCGTTACTCTGTTGCAGCGTGATTGAAGGACAAACAAACACACTTTCGCATTTATAATATTAGTATGATATACTAACGACGCTGTCACCTAAGTCTCGGGTCAGAAGTTTGTGGGCCTATAATATATGCATTTTTCTTTGTCGTACAGTACTAACTTCTATATATACCTACTTATAAGACACAATCTAGCGACAGAACTTAATATACCTATTGTTTTCTTTTTCCACAGAATAAGTGAAAATAATGGTTTGGCGCACAACTTTCAGACTTTTCAATTTAAGTAGAGATTGTGTTCTACCCTTGCAGCACCATTTTCGACCGTTTATTAATCAAGGCGTTTTTACCTGCCAGATAATTTGGTTTCCATAATAGCAATAAACAAATATGTCTAATGCAACAGCGGCCAGGTATTCAACGGTGACCATTTCGAATTTCTGAAATAATAAAAATATCTAAGATTTTGACAAAATTAAGGATAAATAATTTTGAAAAAACACATTTTGGGGATTACGCCCTCTCATCATTTATACTTTGGAATTTAAAATAAAATATTTTACTAAATTATGTATTTATTTTACTTAAATTTCACTCCACAGAGGCCATTTCCATTGAAATTTCCAAGTTAGCGTGAGATATACGCCAACACCACCGTGTGATAGCGCCGTGTTTTCGCATTGTTTCTTTTATAGAGGTAGGATAGGTAGAGGTAGTTGCGTCTCTGACGCAGACGTAAGGTTTCTTCTATGTTGGCAGTTACATGGATGGGCTATACCGTATTTCGACATTTCATACTTTTTTTGGTTTCTAAACTTAACATCGGTGTCATACTCTTTTATGGTATTTAAATAAGTAGGCTTCTGCCTTCTACTCACTAAAGTAGCAGCATACAGCAAGGTACAAAGGTACAGTGTGACCTGTATAACCCGCAACGCAAGCAACGGGGATACAAACTTCTCGAAACGGACATTATACTCTTTCACCACTTGCGAGATCCGAGCACATTCTTGAAGCGCTTCCATTGTAGCGTCATCATATACTGAACTGTAGATATCTGCCAAATGAATAAAAATGTCTACTTTATTGAATCACTTTTTGAATAACAAATAGTACCTACTATATAGTATAGGCTATTAATTTTTTACCGAAGTGCATTTTGTGTCCCATGTTTGTCTGCACAAAAATAGAAAAAAATAAAATGTTAAATAGGTGGTAATACAAACATCGGTGATATTGTAGCTAATAGTATATATTGTACTAGCTGATGCCCGCGACTACGTCCGCGTGGATTTAGGTTTTTTTGGTTCCCGCGGGAACTCCTTAATTTTCCGGGATAAAAAGTATCCTATGTGCTATTCCAGACTATAATCTATCTCTGTGCCAAATTTCAGCCAGATCCGTTCAGTCGTTGGCGCGTGATTGAGTAACAAACATCCATACATCCATACATCCATCCAAACTTTCGCATTTATAATATTAGTAAGATACAATATATACTATTAGTACTACTATTATTATTATATACTTATTGTACCTATATTGTATACAATCTTTAAACTAATTTATTACTTAAACTTTATTTTTGACCAAGATCCCATATCGGGCGCCAAATCGCAACTTGTTACCCAACGTGGGGTCTCGGTAAAAAGAACTCTGGGTGTATTGGGAGAGGATAGATCTGCGCATTTGCACTGTTTCCTACGGCAAGGGAAACGACAGATCAACTGGTAAGCGAATCTCGAGCCTACATAGTGCATAGGCACTAAATAGATCGATAAATAAATCAAGTTTGAAGGTAAAAAGCTTGTTTTACCTAAAACTAATCATACTGAAGTTAGTAAGCTTATTCTGATTTTGATGCTTAGTTAAACCAACCCATTTCTTGTCATAATGGTAACAGGAGTCGCTCATCTTCGCTTTATTATACAAGTAGTTGTGCTGTTCATCCATTTCGATGTCGCTGAATTGACTTGCAAGCGCTCTGTGGTTCACACCATGTTGTAACAACGCTGTGTATCGAACGTTTCGAAGGCTACAGCACAGGAGATCCAGTTGACCGCAGAGAAGTATGGCGTTGCAAGCGAAGAGTACACCTAGAAGCATGTTTCAGAAGAAGACCAGATCAGGCATACTGCGCAACTCTGTGGGCATCTAATTTAGATGTATGCTACGTAGTATCCAACATTTAACTGGTACTTAACAATATTTAAAAGGTGTTACAAAAATAGGATTTTCAAACATCATTGATACAATATGTACAAGTGTACACTCAAGTGTAGGTCCACCGTCCACGTAGGCAACTAAAGGCCTGCAATTTTATTTGAATTTGCTGCTCAGTATTAGAGTCCTTTGTTGTTACTTCAACATCAAAAGAATATAAATTCGAAATATCAAATATCTCACCGAGTTGTCCGACAGCGAGTCCCACTAAAACCTGCGCAATGCACTGCCGAAAGAATATCAGCCCCACAATCAGCCCTTGGGTCACATCCTCATAGATCCAATGCTGGAGAGGTCGGGTTGTCCACACTATCAAAAGAGTACATAATATTTTATGTAGGTAAGTAAGTATACTTAAAGTTTTTTTACCTACCAAATACCAATTCCTTTGAAGGTAGTTACGATGGATTTTCTTTTTCTAGAGTTCATGTAGGTACAAGATCTGAACCAATGATATTTTTATGTCTGAACTCAACCAAGACTGAAACCTTTATAGAAAATGTTAGAGGAACTATTTGAGACTGTAGTGTAGGTAGGTATATATTAGTCAGTATATTTAATGAAAAATGTATCTTTTCAGAGGCTGCTCATTATTTATAAGGTACTTACAATGAACTACAACAGGGATAATCACGTACATCGCAACACTAAAAATTGTGCAAGCTGTGTAGAAATATCCAAAATTTCTCGCTTTTTTATAGGCTTTCGTCATTGTCATGTTAGTCAAACCTCTAGCAGAGTGCCACTTGAAGTTAACGTTCATGAAATTCACCATTTCATAGAGCTCCCTTTTATTGATGGCGAAATAAGAAACTATAAACACTGAGGTGACAAAAGGTAGACCGTCGGCCATTATATCCAAACTTGCCATGATATCAGTCCACTCACTATACAAGTGTACGATTAAAGATAGCAGTAAGTTAGCCAAGATGAACAAAATGAAGCTCAAGTAGATGTTATTGATGACTATTTGGAATTCATTCAGCGGTTTCTTGTACCAGTCCCAGCAGCCAACACATTTGAGAGGCACTTCCATAAAATGCGTGTAGTTTGATACTTTATCCGTATCCCGAACGGATTCTGCTTTATCAGCAGTTAGTGCGAAATATTTCAACATCTAAAAATTAAAGTTATATAAATGAACACAAATACCTACTACATTTGCTACTGGGTTTATGCACTAAAATAGATATAGGTATCGTTTTGTACCTCTAGATACGTTGAGTTGACACAAAAATCTTCCGTTAGTGAGTTAATGTAACTAACTCATATCACATTATGCAGAGATTGAAAGATATTATGTGGAAACAAAATGGGAAGGCAGGCCGGCTAAGAGACCTAGTTCACTTTGTTGGCTAAGGAAACGTCGCGTCAAGTTCTCCACAGTGGAAATAATATTGTAAGTAAAAGATTCTTGATAAACTTTTATCGTTCTTGTTAACTCTATCCTTTAAACTTTACTAATAAGGGTGTAATTATAAACTTTAACTTCAATTTTGTTAATCGTTGCAATTAATAGATCTAACTAGGTATTTAGTTGGATTCACTACGTGATATAGTTAGTGAGGCGGTTATAAACTCTTGGTGAATGATAAATAATTTACCTCTTAGTTAAGAACGCAAACATTTCTGCTTTAAAGTTTAAATTACGTGTTCTACAATTTAAATATTAAAGTAAATTCTAATAAAAATTACACCAGTAAAATTTATCCACCCTCTGAAAGTCGACTGTCTTCTTTTTTCAGGCAGTCTGCATTGACTCCGCATCTCTGCAAAACAATTTATTCCCTTTACATTCTACAGACACTTAAATAAGATCTTGGCATAGAGACAAACGAGGGTTTGAGAGTTGAACAGCAACTCATAGGTTGTTTAATTCAATTACCAGCTGTTTACCACCATTTTAGGGTATTATATAGACATCCGGTACTCGCTTTCAGGGGAGGGGAGGGTGGGGGAGGGTGGGGAGGGGAGAGAGGGTACCCCCCCTCTTTGTTCCCCCCACCGGAAATGCATAGTTTTTTTTTTATGAATTTTTAAAAATCTCATTTTGAGGTTATGTTTTCATACATTTACAACGCGTGCAGGGGTGGGGAGGGGGGGGGGGGCGGGTGCCCCCCATCTTTTTTCCCCCCACCAGAAATGCATATTTTTTTTTAATGAATTTTTAAATATCTCATTTTGAGGTTATATTTTCATACATTTACAAAGAACCTAAGTGTATAAAAATGTGTGTAAATATTTATGTTCTAATCCAACCTAATTAACCGACTTCCAAAAAAGGAGGAGGTTCTCAATTCGGCGCGTATCTTTTTTTTTTAACTTCCAATTATAGAACCTAAGTGCCCGGCCTGCGGCCGGGCACCAGTTATATTTATGTTCTAACCTAACCTAACCTACCTTTAGGTTTTACTCGCGTATGATGACTCAAGATAATATGTGGGGACTTGGTTCTATGACTGTTATGATAATAATTGTTTTATTTCAACACTGCCAACACGATTTGCGTTCCGTTTCACTCGTTATTTTGATTTTGACATTATCTCTAGACCAAAATTGATAGAGCAGCTTAATTTTAGTGGTGTAAATGTATGAAAACATAACCTCAAAATGAGATTTTTAAAAATTCATAAAAAAACTATGCCTTTCCGGTGGGGGGAACAAAGAGGGGGGGCACCCTCTCCCCCCTCCCCACCCCTCCCCACCCCTGCACGCGTTGTAAATGTATGAAAACATAACCTCAAAATGAGATTTTTAAAAATTCATAAAAAAAAAAACTATTCCTTTCCGGTGGGGGGAACAAAGAGGGGGGGCACCCTCTCCCCCCTCCCCACCATCCCCACCCCTCCCCACCCCTGAAAGCGAGTACCGGATGTCTATAGCCAACCCCCATTTTATAACGAACTACTGTTCCCTGCTGGGTCGAAACCTAAATACCAAAATCCGAAAGCCTAGTTACTTACTTTTCCTTGGACCTCCGTTGTGCGATTCTATAAATGCATTTCAGTTCCAACAGCGCCCTCATGATAACTTATAACAACGAACTGTTGCTCGAAATCTGATGTTTTGACATCCATCGCGTGGGATATTATAATTGCTAATATTTTTTTATAGTTTGTAACTTTATAACGTCTTTGAAAGAAAATCTATCTAGTGAAAGGCCCGATGAATTATTATCTACGTCAGTTTTTATGCTGTTTACATAGGTACTATGCATACTTTAATACTGTACAAGAATCAGCTTTTCTATTTATGGTTCATTTTTGATAACATAAACCATGAAAGGCCCATTCGCATGCGGGCAAACATGAACACGTAACACAACAAGAAAATGTAAATACAATAAATATTTCAAAAATTGACACTCAGAACATTGAACGGTTCACAATCTTTCGACAGTTCATAATCTCGCGAGATAGATAAGAATCTAACGGTATTTACAATTTTACGGTGACATAAGCATACTTTGGTAGGAGTGCTAGTTTAAATTACTAAAAAGTGGAGGAGGATTGGAGTTCTGAAATAAAGATAATATTTTATTATTGAAATAAATTTATTTTACATATTAAGGCATATCACAATAATTGGTGTAAAATAGTCAAATTATACAATTTATTTAACTGCGTCACTGCCCGAGGTTATAAAGGAATATGAAAACGAAACACGTGAGTCTCAGAATCCATACTAATATTATAAATGCGAAAGTGTGTCTGTCTGTCTGTCTGCTACGCTTTCACGGCCCATCTGTTCAACTAATTTTGATGAAATTTGGTACAGGGATAGGTTGTATCCCGGGGAAGGACATAGGCTACTTTTTATCCCGGAAAATTTCCCGCGGGAAATAGAGTAATAGATAATAGAGAATAGAGTTCCCGCGGGAATCGAAAAAATTTGGTCCACGCGGACGAAGTCGCGGGAATCATCTACTACAGAATAAACTCTGTATTCTGAGACGAGAGTCTATCTTCCTCTCATACATAATATTTAATTAGAAAATGTATGCAAAACAAAATAAAATTTTCATGATAAAATTGCCATAACAATAATATGGACTTAAATAAAATATTGGCAATTTTTTAGAGAACAAAAGAATCTATAAAATTATTCACATTCTTAATTAAGTAGGTATTAGTTATTACCTATTCCTGTTTTAAAATAAAAATGTAGAAAATCTCTAAATTTATACCTACATTAATAGTACAGTCTACCTATTTATATCTAAGGATCTGTTCACACGGCATTCTACTGCATATTAATGCAGGATAATCATTCACAAACTTACAGTTTTGACTGTGAATGGTATGAGTTATTGAATTCTATACTTAGTATATGAATACGTATATTTTGTAACATTATCAATGTCGTGTGAACATAACAGGATCCAAGGATTACCCCTAACCTGAGGAAGACACTTTTCTGGATTGCACGGATCACAAATATTTTGGACAACATAATATTAATCAAACTTATCAAATAGGATCAAAATAGGGAATGGAATGCATCTTGAGCACAGAATTAATCAATACTTATAGTTACTGTAAATGGATATTCTTGTAGGTACTTACAAAATAAAGATCTTGATTTGAAAATCAAATCTTCATTTACTAGATTTTCTTTTTTTTAATTTTATATGTCTCTCTGTTACTGCATTATTCTGAAAGTATGAGTGAATTAAATACAACGTGGCACACTTAGGAGCTAACACTGGGGTAACATATTACAGGATATTATTTTTCCTGATAAAACGGGTTTCTTTGGGAATTAAGTTTTGGACGGTAAAGTTAAAATATGAGAACCAATTTTATTCTTTTATTTTTAACTAGATGATGCTCGAGACTTCGTCCGGTTCGGACTTCGGTAGGTATAGTTATTCCTTCAGGAACTTTTTAATTTTCCTGGATAAAATGTAGCAATTTGGGGCAGCAAGGTGTCATCTAGCAAGGTGGGGCGGGTATCATCTAGTAAATAATACGTTATGTAAAAAAGACATCAAAATATCATAAAGCCATGTTAACCCTGGCTAAATATAAAATATGTACTACTGTACATATTTTATAGAAGCTTATTTGGTAGTTTTGTTTGATTAATAAAACCACTACAATTTGTATATTTTACTTAATATTAATACATAGAAATCGTAGTTAGTAGTTACACTACAAAACAATTGCATGTTTTTTATGTATAACAAATGCCAAAAATATTCCAGGTTCAAGGATTGCATATTTAAGTATAGCACCTTTGTTTTTATTTAGATTTGTTCAAACACACATTTGGTATCGGTAAGTAGGCTTTCTTAGAATAGGAAGCCATTAAGTAAAAATACCGGTGGGAAATGCTTTTGCTATCGTAGGCGGAATGAGGTTTTGCCTTTGTGTCTAATCACCATTATATTATGATAGTTCATCACACAGAACCACAAGGAAGAAATCTCTAAGGTCTTTCTAAAACAAACTGAATTTCTGTAAATAAGTGTACATAAGAATCATAATGCAAAATTTAAAACATAATACTTAGTTAACTTAATTAAGTAAAAAAGTAATACCTAATAATATAGTCTATAGTGAAACATAACTGGTGTAAACTAAAAATTACACTTATAATACCTTCCTACCTTTACCTACCTAATAGGACTTATCAACAAATTGTTTCATAATTTATTATCTTAAAATTGGGGACATTGGAATTGGGAATTGGGGGATTTATGGTTGACCGAGCGAAGCGAGGTCTCAGTCTACTTACTTACTTTAAATATTTTAGTAATATTAAATATCCATACTAATATTATAAATGCGAAAGTGTGTCTGTCTGTCTGTCTGTCTGCTACGCTTTCACGGCCCATCTGTTAACCGATTTTGATGAAATTTGGTATAGGGATAGGTTGTATCCCGGGGAAGGACATAGGCTACTTTTTATCCCGGAAAATTCAAGAGTTCCCGCGGGAATCAAAAAAACTTAATCCACGCGGACGAAGTCGCGGGAATCATCTAGTACTTCATAATGATCTTGTTTTGTAATATTGATTTTTGACTGTGTTTTTAACCTGTGATCTAAAAAGACTAATCAATGTAGCTGTTTAGGAAAATATTTTATAATCATCTAAGCGACTACGCCGAGGTTAGCGGGACCGATGGCACTTTTTTTCCCAACTGCCCCGTTAGCGGGGCAGAGCCAGCGCGGCAGATGGGACCAAGTTACTGAAAATCAGCGTTGGGGCACCTGGTACCTCAGATTTGCGGCCATTATAGTGGTTTCGTGTCTGAGAGGCCCGGAGTCCCAACACAAGCTGAGTGGCTTACCTGTTTGTTGCACTGATGTACAATTACAGTTGATTTTGTAAGTGTTTAGTATAAGTTTTATAGTTTCTAGTTTAGTGCAGTGCCTCAAATGAAGATTTTTCTTTCTTTCTTATTAACCTAAACCTACGCAGACAAGGTCGCGGGCATCATCAGCTGGTAAATAATGATAGGGGAAGGTTGCCATCAATGGACCAGCGCTTTCATTGGACCACCTTAATATTTCAAAAACTGTGCACACCAGAGTCAATCGGTTACGAGCCAAAGCGTTGCCATGCACCCCCGCGCACAACAGGAACCTCAGTCGCGCCGGGAAGTAAAAATTACGCGATCGAAAAACTGATGTAAGTATCGTTAGATACATTTCTATTTGATTGAGTGTAATAAAGTAAAATATTAGGATGTCTAATCTAGAATAAAACTGTGTTTAGGAGATTGACATATTTTAACCCTGATAGCGGGTACATCAACAAAGAAATATTTTTCTTATGGTTACAACATTTCATCGAGTCTGTGAAGCCGTCTCCAGAAAAAAAGTTTTACTTTTACTTGATGGTCATGCGAGCCATACTAAGAACTTAGAAGCTATAACTCATGCAAAAAGACACGGTGTAGTTATTGTATCGTTTCCAGCACATACAACACATAAGTTACAACCGCTTGATGTATCTTTTTTAAGCCGCTGAGTCTTTATTATATTGATGAAACGGAAAAATGGTTGCGCCAAAACCCCGGTAGAACTGTAACGACTTTTCAAGTATCTATGCTTTTTGGAAAAGCATATACTAGAGCAGCTTCTGTAGGTACCGCAGCAAATGGCTTTGAAAAGGCCGGTATCTATCCTTTAAATAAAGATGCATTTGCTGATTATGAATTCATATCAGCTGAATATGAAGCTATTACCGATTCTGCACCAGTGAACGTCTCTACGTTTACTGGCACAGAATCGGTAGACTCCTCTGAGCCTAATGATGAAATAGTTAATAGACCCGCTATTTATGCAATCGAATGACATCGGGGGCACATCCGCAGAAATAAATTCAACAGAGTCAATTGTAGCACCAAGTCCAACAGATACAGCATAAAATAAAAATACTAAATTTGATTTTCATATTAGATAATAAGAATTGAAAAGAAGAAGTCGAAAAGCACAGAGCAGCTTGGAACTGACCTCTTCACCTTACAAATTAGCATTGGAAAACGCGAATGCTCCCAAACCCAAGATAAAGAAATTATCATTAAATAAGCCATAAACTAGTAAAAATGCTCCGACAAATGTAGCAGTAGATATCGAAGAAAAATGGTTCTGCAAAATCTGTCTCCGATGTGAAGTCGAAGACATGACTTTGTCTTGCCCTGGGTACATATCGATTGTGCTTGCGTAAAAAATACCTTAAAAAAACTTCTGTCCCTATTGTAAAACATAATGCCACAATTCTTCAAAAATCTTTCCAAATTATTGACTGCCTCGTTGGTCTAGTGGTTAGCATGTTTGACTGCGGCCGACGAGGTCCCGGGTTCGAGTCCTGGGTCGGGATATGATTAAGTATTGGGTTTTCCTGACTAGAAATTCTCAGTACTAGCCCGGAGTTAGGAAGTTGGTGGTGTTTCACCCCCGTGTCTCGGAGAGCACGTTAAGCCGTCGATCCCGGTTATTATCACTAACATGATAATAGTCGTTAAAGCCCGCCAACCCGCATTGGAGCAGCGTGGTGGGTCTAAGCTCTAATCCCCCCTCTCTCATGAGAGTGGAGGCCTGTGCCCAGCAGTGGGACGTTAATGGGCTGTAGTGGTGGGGGTAATTTTTTTCAAGTAATAACTTTTTAATTTTAATTCTTAGTTGCCTCCATTGGACCACTAGTACAAATTAGTCGAAGTCCATTGATGGAAACTACTAGGTCCAATTAAGGCAACTATGGTCCAAAGAAAGCAACTGCCAAAAAAAATAGTTTTATTAATTTATCTCGAAAATCTGAGATAATTTTTTCTTATTATGTTCGTTTATAATTAATAAAGTTTATTTCAAGTATGACTCGTAATCTGGTTTTATTTTATTTCTTGAGCTTTAAATAATTTCAAGCCGTGAAATTAAGTGGTCCAATCATGGCAACCTTCCCCTATCTCTAGTCAATCTGAAAAAAAAATTCTACTTAATAGTAATTCTGTTCTATTGTACGGGTATTCGTCTGAAGTTATAGGACGCGAGATCTTAGTCCGGGGCGAACCATTAGTATATTATAACAAAACTTCAGATTCTTCATTACAAACGGGCCAAGCCTAGGCTAGAATTTTATACATAATATATGTGTTCTCGCTCTCACTGATCAACAATGTGGCTAATTCTCTTGTACACAATCTTTAGCCGAAACAGACAAGACTAAATAAATGTAATGGTGTCCCTTTCCACAGGGAGTATTATGAAAGCGATAGCAATATATTGGGATCTAGTTCAGATTGTGTTGAACAGAATTAACCACAACATTCCTCTTAAATCACTATTAAATTCGATTAGTGACATGATTTTTCAAGGTTTGATCTGCAATCAGATGCATTTCGATAGAGTAAATGTGGATGTTGCTTATGTAACCGTAAGATTGCAAAAACCGTTAGATTGTGCCTAATCTAACTAGCGAAATTGTAAACTGTCGACAGAATGTGAACGGTTCAATGTTCTGAGTGTCAATTATTTAAATATTCATTGTATTTACGTTTTCTTGTATCTTTATTGTAGGTTAGGTTAGGGTTCGACATAAATAACCAGGGCACTAAGGTTTTATCTAGTTAATATACCTAACAGATTATAATAATCTACCGAAAAATAATGCGTTAAATTGTAATCTGTCGATATTTTACTAGTTAGATTACAATCTAACGATTTTTGCAATCTTACGGTGACACTTACATCCCACCTAGCCCGCAGTCGAGCTCCTGAATATGGTATAGCAACAAAGTAATTCCATCTAATTCCACCATAATAATAAACAACAAAATGTTGTATTGCATGAGAATTAATAATATAAAACAAACATCTTCACAGGATGTCTGTCTTATGTTTAGTTTCTCAAACGTTCTTCTTCTCTTCTTCTTCTATAACTTGCTTAATATTGTTCATAATTATATCTAGCTGGTCGCGCATCTGAGCCATCTTGCTGTGCGCTACTTTGAGCGCAGATATCGCCGCCCGCGACCCTACTATTTCCATCTGTGAAAAAATCATTTCTAGTTAAATAATAATTAAAAATATGGTTTGTGTCAGTGGGAAGATACTATGCGGCTACTATAATACTATTTAAGACTTCTCTGTTTTAAATTTATAACAGAAATCAGAACTTGTCACCATAAACCGATTCTAACTTAATTCAAGTTGCCAGATGTGGAAAAAGTGTGTTAGGCCAAATTCTAAAATGTAACTTTACACCAGTAAAAAATAAATAGATAATGAGATCTTGGGTATAGTCAGGCCTGTGTCACTCCGCGTGTAGGTATTAAAAACATACCTACAGGCGGCGGCCATTGCGCAAGGGCCAATCTAGTAGGCTGCCGCAAGCGAAAAAAGACACGCGCGCGCGCTATTTGTTCGACCACGTTCAACTTTCTCGATAATTGCAAAATTGACACAAAACAAAAAAAAGCAAAAAGATACTGTGCAGTATTTAATTGTTTAAATACGGATCGAGATCGAAATTTAACTTTTTTTTGGTTGCCTAAAGACGCTGACAGGTAAAATCTACTTTGATTGGATTACATTATGTTCCTATTTGAAATGAAATTAATTCAAAATACAAACCCTTTCTCCCCTTGTTGAACAAAGTACTATTCCAATACCCTAAAAGTATTTAAAAGTACAATAAAATAGTTATTTGTTATACAAGAGTGAAAAGTTGTTTTTTAACCGCGTGCTCAATTTTGATGACCGAGCAAGCGAAGGAATCAAAAGAGCACGAGGTGAAAAATCTTTTCACTCGAGTGCAACACGTAATTTTTCATCCCACCTCAGCGAGGAAATGAAATACTTCTCGCGTGATTGTTGAGGGAGAAAGCTCATTTCCGCATTTTTAACAGTTTCAGTCAATTCTGTTGGCGTCAAATTAACTTCTTCGTCACTAGAATCACTCATTTTAGGTTTTTCACTTATTTTCAATCTTCTTGTTTTTAATCGAAAGGTTTAATTTTAAACAATATGACGTAAAAGAAAATGGTGCGCACAAAGCAAATTAAAAAAGTACACCAAGAAGGTTACGAGTGTGAGGTTTTAACAAATTAAAAACGGTTGTATGGAAATTCGGCACCATAGAGGTAGAAGTAAATAGGTTTTAATGATGTTTTGAATTCACAAACTTCATAGACGAGTGATATTTACTAACGTGCACACGATGTTCTAAATTAAATTTACATTATCCTCAAGAGGATAATAACGGCTTTTGCATTCAGATATTGAAGCGTAAAAATACTCTTTCCGAGATGGTGGGATGAAAAGACATTTTAGTCGTTTCATTCGAGTTGCATTTCATTTACGAACGAATTTATTAGTGAGGTAACAATGATACAATTATTATGTTTCGTCCGAAACAAAAACAATTCCAGATATTTTTACACATACATAACATCTATTATTCTTTTGTCTATTTAAGTAAGTATAATGAACAAAATGTGTTTTATTTTATTACTTCATTAAATTAAATCTTTGGCAATAATCGTATAGCATATACAATTATGCAGCTATCTTAGACTACATGAACGTACTCGGCGCTGCCTGCTGCGCGTTGCCCGCTACAAGTAGGAGTAAACGCTCGTGCTGTGCGCTAGATGGCGTAAGTAGTTTCTCGAAGTAAGCAACCCTAGTCCGCGGCTCTTTCAATACGTATAACCACGTATAACTTATTATGAACCGTAGTCGAGTGAATTAAGGCCCATATTCCCTCAAAAAAAAATTGGTAGGTATGTAAATGAACACGTGCTCGACTGGAACGCGAGCTAAATTAAATCATATTGTTTATCAGATTGAGTACATATTTCTTTGAAAACCATTGCGAAGTAAAGCTTCTGTACCTAGTACTAGTTATTATTCTGTGGTATAGTGTCCACTTCAGTGTAGGTGTTGGGCACGACCTCCAGCTTGATTTTCTTTTCGGGCGCCTGCTTGCGCGGCAGGGTTCTCCTGCTGGTTCTAGAGGTCGCTCTATGCAGTGGCACTACTCTACTGGTGGATTGGCACTTAATACCTTGGGCATGGTGACCACTTCAGCATCGTTGTTGTGCACGACCTCCAATTTGATCTTCTTTGCAGACTCCGGCTTGCGCGGCAGGGCTCGCTTGCCGCCGCTCGCTCGGAACTCCCGCTCTTGCGCCTTTTTGTCGCGGCAAATGCACGAGCAAATGCGCGCGCCTACCCACTGCCGCCCGTACACTGTGCCCCTTAAAAGAAAAACTAACTGATCAGGACAACACGCAGCATGCAGGGTTGTTTTTTCTTAAACAGTAAGTAGATTATTTTCCAAAAACTGTATAAAACTAAGACTCAATGGGTCAACCAAAATACTTGGACTAATTTAAATAATTTTTGGACTTCTTGTTCTTCTTCTTTCTATTCTTCTTGGAATTTTAAGAGGGTAGTTATCTAAAAACATTACTTTTATTTTAATGAAGTGAACTGTTTTAAATGTCAACTTTACAGCTCTAATATATTTTTTTAACAATGGCGGGAAATTACGATTGGACGAATTTAAGAGTTATTTTCTACAGATCCCTAAAATTCCTCAAAAAGTATTAAAATAAACTAATGTTAAAAAAATATAACAAGTTAAATTATAAAATTGAAAAATTTCCATAAGTAAAAACATAGCAATAAGTAAGAAATACTTACAAAGCATCTTCAAGTGTAAAGATGATGTCGATAGCTCGTCGGTTAATACCGGAGCTGCAGCTGTTCTTGCAAACGAAGTTGTAGGCGTGTGACGTTGGCCCGTTGAGCTTCACTACCACAGAGTACCACACGTCTGTCTCGTCGGGGTTGCCGCAGTAAAACACGTTAGGGTCTCCCATCTCGCGGGCCGATCTCAGCACATTGTTGATCACTACTGGATCTGTAGTCTCTATGGAAATGGAGCAAGAATATACTAAGTTTATGTTATATTATAGGAGATAACCGTACTTTTGGTAACTATTGCTAGGAAGGCGATTCAGTATTTGGTGTATGTAGGGCTCTCCACTGGTGGAAATTGTGACCATCTGCCTACAAGCGGCTGGGGACCTGACTACTTATCGCCGCTCAAAGAAGAGTTATTGTTACAAAAAAAGAACAATAACTAGGAAGGCTGATTCTTGTATAGTATTAAAGTATGCGCAGTACCTATGTAAACAGTATAAAAAGTGACGCCATTCATCGGGCCTTCATTAGATATTGCCTCTCAAACACGTGAAAAACTTGAAAAAAGCGTGTGTGTGTGTGTGTCTCGAGCCCTAGGGCTTACAACCAACTATTCGGTGACGTTGTAGCGGTTAATAGGGCCTACGCAGTACACTCAATCCAAAACAAAGGAAGACTTACTCTCATTGCAGGTAGCATGCGCATGCTGCAGGCATCGCTCTACGCGCTTTTCTGCCTGCTCAGGGTCCGCAAACACGACCGTAGCGCGCACGTACATCTCTCTCTGCGGCACCTTGCTCACATCCCATTTGAAGGTGATGGAGAAATTACACTCCATCGTTACGTATATCCGGTTTAGGAGGTGGGAAAACTGTACAATAATAATTTCTATTATTGTGAGCCTGTGAGGGTTCCATAGTAAAATCAGGGGACAAGATAAATTGAGCAAAACAGTAATACACAGGTGATACGAAAGAATAAAACTTTAAAAAAAAGTGAACAGACTTCAAAAGCACTGAAAAGCGTTAAATAAATTTTTAATTACTTTTATCCGATTTACCTACTCTAAGCCAATAAACAATAAATCCAAACTTATATTGTAGGAAGTTTTTGAAGGCGGCGCAAAATGAATGGTTCTTGCGCCAATAGGTGTACTAAAGTACAGTTCGCGCGCCAGGTCCGAGGAATCTTAAGGAATGTTGACGTAATGAGATAGAGTTGCGATTTAGTCGATATTACGTTATCGATACTAACACATCTTTCGTATATGTGAGCGTGCATTGAATTAATCATTAAATAATAATTTTATGAGGATAGTATGTGCAATAAGGAAGAAAAAACAAATTGTATCTTAAATTTAATTATAATGAACAACATAAAACAAAATACAAAAAGTAATCACAGTCGCAATCAGAATAATCAGTACTTTAAGGAATTAAAAAATCACACACAAAGAAACTTTTAAGTTAAGTACTATTTATAGTACAATGTAAGACTGCTCACTGCTATCGCAAAAATAAAAACAGGACTCGATAAAGCGTACTCTCGCGTCAAGTTCGGCACTTAGCACTAGTACGGGAGTGTGCGGGGTATGAAGCGACGGTCGGGCGCGGTGCGCACCCGCCCGCTACCTCAGCCCCCGATTCCTCAGAGCTCGCGTGCGGTCTATAAATAACGATATTTTTATTTTTCGCCTTGCCTTGATTTATATTTTGTTATCTAGTTAATATTTTCTGTATTGTTTGGCTTTGACTTGGGTATTGTATCAAATATTTAGTAATATTTACCACATATTTCTTTTTTTGTGTTTGAGACCCATCAATCTCCAACTCAAATGCTGCAAATCCTTCATTTATTTTTTGTGGTGGTCCACGTGGAGAGCTCTATAAAAAAACATGTAAATATTTGATAGAAGCAGGCGTTACTCTGCGGAAGTCCATGACAATGAAAAAACTAGAAGTTTAATTCGCTATAACTGCCCACCACACCACATAAACCCTCGAAAATACCCTCGAGGGTAATGTGGTGTGGTGGGCAGCAAGTTCAAGATACGCACTGTACCACATGGATTTGCCTTCTGTGGCGGATTATAGCGAATTAGAGGTCTAGTTTTTTAGAAAAAAAACTTTGATTTGTTATTTAAAAATACTTAGTCTGCCAAACTTATCTACCCCTGTGACAGCGTCGCTAGTATCTATTGAAAATAAAATAAAATCAAAAATTTAACAGGCATAAAAATAAGTTCCAATTTTGCCCACCGGGTTATATGTGTTTGTTATTTTTCTGTCCCAAACATCTTCATAGAACTGCAGTGGAAGCAAATAGATACTTGCTCATTTAACATAACTATTAATTGTAGCATGCCCGTGATTAGGTTTGCGTGGATTTAGATCTTATAAATTCCAGGGAAACTTTGATTTTCTGCTATACAAATTCACTGTCCTCCAGTATACCCATGCAAACAATCATGTCAAACGTTGCATTAATGCAGTATGACTGAAGGACAAAGCAACAAACAAATACTTCCACATTTTTAATATTAGTATGTTCAGACTGAAACATGTGTTGACTTATGACATAAGTCCATCATTCGTGGTTCATAGGTCTCATTTGTTCACTCTTGGCAGAGTGGTTGTGGTTATGATTTGATAACATAAGTAGGAACTATAATTTTGACAGATTTTCAGGTGTTACTTTTAAACTATGAATTTTACTAAAGTTTGTGGTTATAACTTAAGACAAGATGGACCACATTATAATATTATTACTAGCTGATGCCTGCGACTTCATCTGTGTGGATTAAGGTTTTTTTAGTTCACACTGGAACTCTTTCATTTTCCGGGATAAAAAGTAACCTATGTATTATTCCAGACTATAATCTCTGTGCCAAATTGCATCCCGACTTTCGCATTTATAATATAACAATTATAGACACTAGTCAAAAAAAACTATTGTATTACTAACCGGAACAAAGGAGGGGTTGGTCTCAGGGTTGTATTTTAATTTGGGTGCCATAATAGTTGCTACATCTAAAGTTTCCTCTGAACTTGCAACACCCACTAGGTATGAGGAAATGTTAAAGTCATTCTCAGGAACTGGTAAAAAGACATCACCCGCCAAGTTTCTGGAAAGAATTTTTATATATTATGTAAATAATATAAACATAGAAATAATGTGCACTGGGACATCGTGTCTCTTAAAAGATATCTAGTACCTACCATAATAATTACTATGTATATATATGTATTAAGTTATAGTGAGAAGCCGAAATACAGAAGCATCGTGATTGGCCTAGGCAATCCTCAGAAATAGGGCTTGATCCAAAGCCAAAACTTGGTTCAAGAGATGCAACATATCCTATTCCAAATTTCATCAAAATTGGTTGAAAAGGTGGCCGTGAAAGCGTAGCAGACAGACACATTTCCGCATTTATAATATTAGTATGGATTCTGATATGCCATTGAATATTTGACCAATATAACTCAGATTTTATGTTACATAGATAGAGAGATGAAACGGATAGTTGTTTGGCCGGATACCGGATATCCGGCTAGCTACGAAGCCGGATGACCGGCCCGTGGTTTCATAGCAGGTTGTTACAAGTTTAGCGCTGCACAGGTACAGCGAAAGCGATCGGATCAATTCGGGCTGTTTCAGGTGACATCTTAAGTGATCGTGGCCGGCGCCATGAGTGAGATTAATTGGATAGCGAAAGTTTGTTGTTTAATTGCTGCGTGTAAAGTAAAGTGCGTGATTTTAGTGTAATTTAAGACAAAAAAAAAAACAACCAAGTGCGAGTCGGACTCGCGCACCGAGGGTTCCGTACAAACCTGAAGGAGTATAAGTAAAAATTATAGTATTTTTATTCCACTTATCTATTTTAATTTCAATTTAATACCTCTACGCGTTCATGAGGAAAGGGATAGTAAGTTTAACATTTTCATACTTTATAAATGCGAAAGTCACTTTGTTTGTTGGTTTGTTGGTTTGTTGGTTTGTTGGTTTGTCCTTCAATCACGCCGCAACGGAGCAACGAATTGACGTGATTTTTGGCATGGGTATAGTTGAGGACCTGGAGAGTGACATAGGCTACTTTACACAGACCATACAACCAATTGACTGAGCATAGCGTGCCCCCTCACCAGCCAAACGTTAGCAGTATGACTGCTAACGCTACGTTTTGTGCCTATAGTCGCCCTCAGTCCGTATTCGACAGTGCTCGGGAATTGATCTAGTATAAAACGAAAATTAGGCCTCTCTCTAGCATTTAATGGCGTGGAAAGAGAAGCAATACCTCCAGCTATGTAATGGATGGGATAACATTTCATAAGTAAGTGTAGTTTTGTAATAATAAATAAAAATCATCAATACGCAAAGAAATAAAAATATTTACAAAAATGGAAAGGAACCCGTTGATGTCTTTCAGTATTTCTTTGTCTTTCACATGTAGTTCTACATATCTCCGTCTCTTCCACGCATAGCCCAGTGTAGCCCGTGCAACTATCGATAAATTATATCGATAGCCTTAGACCACTTGAATGCCAATAAATTAATTTATTGAGTAAAAACTTATATTTCATTAAATTCCGAACAATTCTGAAGTAGAAGAACAGGTTTCTTATTTATTTGATTAAAAGTTGTTGTTGAAAACTTAAGTTCTTTAGTATAGAACTTGGGCAAATAAAAAAAAAAATATAAGTATCAGATAATTATGCATAATCATACATATGGTTGTATATTGCTGTTTGAATACAATTATTTGTATTGATTTTCCAATAGGTACCTACTGGTAATTTTTATCGATACATTTTTGTCGCGCAGCGGGCAGCCCAAGTGCCGCGGTAACATATACTTTGTACTTTTATCTGTGTAAAGTTGACCTTGAGTCAGCCAATGAGAAATGCTATTATTACCTCGTCCCCCGCCTGAAAGTGGTGAGATGTGTTTCAAAGCGAAAATGTGGCTATTAGCTCTCAATAGGTTTACTACTCGGTGCTACTTTACATCCCGGAAAATTAAGGAGTTCCCGAGAGAATAACCAAAAACTTAAACCACGCGGACGAAGTCGCGGGCATCATCTAGTTAAAAATATTTTTATTATATGATGTAACTAAAAATTTATATTTTTTATACGACTGCCTGAAAAAAGGAGTATATTGTTTTCAGGGTTCATGTATGTATGTATGTATGTATGTATGTTTGTGAGTTTGTATATTCCACCATAACTTCTATACGCCTGAACCGATTTTGATAAATGAGGTAAGTATCGTTAAAAACCCTAGCTTACTCCGGGTGACATAGGCTAGTAAAATTCAAAAAAAAATGATGGGGTGACCATGGTATCGCATTAAAGACTAAAGTTGAAAAAAAATATTCAAAAATAAGATTAACTATATACCTAATCAACATCTAGAAAATGATGAGTAGATTCCAAAAATATATAACACTATAGTTCAATATCCAGTGATTCACAAAAAAATGTCATTTAAGTAATAAAAAATTAAAAGTGAATAAGATTCCAAAGGTGACTGAGGTGAAGGTGAAATGACTGTGGTATCGTTACGTAGTAGTGCCAGTGGTAGCCGTACTTCCATTCGACGGGGATTTTTTATTACACAACTGCCTAAAAAAGGAGTGTTATATCTTTTCAGGGTTCGTGTATGTATGTGTGTCTGCGGTAGAGCAGTCGTATTTCTTAATAATTTTAATTATATTCACTTGTTCGCAATTCTTCCTATATCTGTGCTATAAGACGTTGCTTCATACCAAGTTTCAAGATTCTGAGTTCACGGGAAGTACCCTGTAGATTTTGATTCCCTTGCGAGTGTCGAAAATTTGCATAAAAATATTTTTATTATATGATGTAACTAAAAATTTATGTTTTTCGCAATTCTTCCTATATCTGTGCTATAAGACGTTGCTTCGTACCAAGTTTCAAGATTCTGAGTTCACGGGAAGTACCCTGTAGGTTTTGATTCCCTTGCGAGTGTCGAAAATTTACATAAAAATATTTTTATTATATGATGTAACTAAAAATTTATGTTTTTCGCAATTCTTCCTATATCTGTGCTATAAGCCACGACCTCAATTTACATAGACGGGCCCTGTCAAACAAAAAATGTGGGCGTATGTTCAATAAGGCAATCTAGTCTGAAAAGCGGGAACTTGTTTGCAACTTAAGCCCCATCTTTTTTTTTTATCTTTTTTTTTTTGGAGGCTTTTTTCCTTTTGGACATGTCAGCCCCATCGTACAAATTAAACAAATAATCAGAACAATACATAAATTCCACCTAACCAACACTAACCTGGACATTATCCATCATGTAAGAAACTACCACACCTAACGAAAAAGACGGACTCACCAACTGTTTCCATCAAATGTTCATCACCGATGAGCCGCGGCAACCAAATCATAGAAGGCAATCGCTATTTCTGATGTTGGACTGCTTATGGCACTTTGTGCAGTACCAACATCACTACAATTCAAATTGTAGCGGGCAGCGGCTCATCAGCTGTGACTCCCGTTCTCTTCTATTCCCGCTGCATTCCATCAAAAGATGTTGTACCTCTTCCACCTGTCCACAAACTTCACAATTCGGTGAGTCCGCCTTCCCCATCAAATATGAAAATTTCTTACATGGATAATGCCCAGAGCTATAATATATATAGATAATATAGGTAATAGCCATAGAAGCCGTAGGGCCAGTTAGTAAAAAAAAAAAAACCGGCCAAGTGCGAGTCGGACTCGCGCACCGAGGGTTCCGTACAAACCTGTAGTAAGTTTTAAATTAAATGTTTTTTTTTTAATATTTGAGTTGATTGAATGAAAGGTAAATTGCGGTTTACGATTTATGACGTATTAAAAAATAACGATCAAAGATGTAAAACGGTAATAATTACCTTTGTTAATGAACCGCAAAACTAAATTTGTTTGTAGAGGTTTACTGTTAATATCAAAAAAAACTATGCTAGTTAGAGAATTGGCTATAGTTTTCCTGTAAAATATACATAAATTCCTATTGACCATAATTATTTCAGATTTTTCGATTGGTAAACTCCGGAGATAAGGGGGGGGGGGGGGGGGGGGACGGTATTTTTTTAGACTTTTTCCCCGATAAATCAAAAACTATCATGACTAAAAATAATTAAAAATCTGTTTTAGAATGTACAAAGTAAACCCTTTCATATGATACCCCACACAGTACAGTTATCTCACTTTTAAATTTCAACCCTCCGATTTTCCCCCCTTTATAAATAAGAACGAAAATAATTTCCAATCTTTTTTAATTCCAGTGTCTTTGGGCCACTAATATACACAACTATTCCAAATTTCATGTCGATAGCTTCTGTAGTTACTGAAATAATCGAGTGTGACGGACGGACAGACGGACAGACGGACAGACGGACAGACGGACAGACGGACAGACAGACGGAGAAAGTCGCACCATAAGGGTTCCATTTTACCATTTTGGTACGGAACCCTAAAAATATCATACAGTTTGCCGCGGAAAATAAATGTTTAATGGATGGTAATGGATTGAAATATTAAATAGGAATACTAAATAACGTTTTTATGGAAATGTATGATTGTGAATTGAAACACTTAAAATAAAAATTATCACAGTGCCAAACTAATAAGACTTTAGATGTTAACTTAATAATAACAAATTACTACATGACGAGCGACCGTGACAGCGCTACGATGGGGACAAAGACAGGTTAGGAACGCGCTCTCGAAGTCGGACGCCCGACCTTTTTCTATGAAAGGGCCCATCTAGTACCTACATATATATCGATGGCTATAAGACGTTGCTTTGTACCAAGTTTCAGAGTTCACGGGAAGTTGGTACCCTGTAGATTTTATTTCCCTTGCGAGTGCAAGAAAATTCGAAAATTTGCAGCTTAAACGGCTGTATCTTTTGATTGTCTTAGCTTTGAAGTTTGATTTTTTCACAGCTCCAATACTCAAGTCTACTGTAGACTTGAGTATTTGATATGAATTTCAGCTTGATACCTCCATGCGTTCCTGAGAAAAAGGGTCTTGACACACAGACGTACGGACAACGAAGTGATCCTATAAGGGTTCATTTTTTTCCTTTTAGGTACCCTAGGAGGTACGAACCCTAAAAACTAAGTTTTTTGGAAGAGAACGGACTACCTTCTGAGATTTTGTAACTTTTCAGTTATAAATAGAGGACAGTTATAAATAAATCATAATTATAACCAGTTTTCTTATTATTCACCTCACAAAAACTTATGTTTTAAAGTTGATTTTAGGAAATTGTTGTAGTTTTTAAACATCCGGTATCCGGCCGCATATTGAGTTACTATCCGGTATCCGGCCTGATAGTAAATTTACGCCGGATGGGCCGGATAGCTGTTACCGGATATCCGTTTCATCTCTATACTTAAACCTGTAGCAATAAATTAAGTGGAATGCCTGAGAAATTGATATAACTTTTTTCTTACACTTGTATAGGTCGTTTTTATAAATAAAAATATATCCTAGTTGTAACTAATTGTAATACACGTGTTTTGCCGGAAAGTGTGTACAGTAGAATCTCACTAATCCTGCACTTCAATAGACCAATACATCCAATAATAGGGCACCCTCCGCTCACGCCTTCCTCGCCCTTTCCTACGTACAAGACGAAAAATTTTAAAACTATGTCATTATTTAGTTGTGAGATATGTCACAGTTATAAAAAAGATGTTTAGAACATTAATACAAATATATCACATTAGCTTTATGAAAATCTTTATTTTATATGAATTTTTCTATATAATCCAGTAATCCGAACATTCCAATAATCCGGCACACTCTGGTTTTTAATTGTGCCGGATTAGTGAGATTCTTCTGTATAGTAATTCACCCAAGGTCTAGTCTTTGATATGTGGCTTTTGTTTGTGCCAGCACAACACATCTCTTGAATTTTGTGTGAGACTCTCTTAACCTTTTTCTATAAAGCAAGCATAATTACTTACAAAATGTCCAGTTCTTGAGTATTGGAAGGTGAAATGGATATATCCTCCATCTTAAACATGGTTTTGGCTTCTTTACTTCTATAAAAATTTGAAAAAATATAAATTAAAACAACAGTCAAATAATGTTCAAACTTTTACAAAGACAGTGCATAAAAATAATAATGGGACAGTATTTGAAACAGAATATATACACACTTGGCGCCATGGTCTGACATGTAAGTTCCACAGCTAGAAATTAGACCATGACTCTATCTAAAATACAAAACCATAAAACACATGGGCTTAAATACTAGAAAGCCATAATTTGAGCTAATTGTAATTTCTATCACTTCTATCATAAGAACATAGCAATGTGGTACTTAAACACAAGGCATAAATTCCTTTCTATCCCTCTCAGTTCCTTTGCATCAAGCTTGGACAACAATATTATTGTGATCACTTCAGATTAGCTGACAGTCTTCAGCAATAAGTCAAAATAAAGTTATTACAATAAAAAAAGTTTTTTTTTTATTTTTATTGCAAGATAGGCTTGCGCTTGACGACAATCACGCCTAATATAAAGCAGTGATGAGGTCTAGGTTGAAGCGCGCTCGCCTAGAAGATGCCTATTCACTCTTGCCTTGAAGGTACTTAAGTTATACGTGGCAGGGAATACATGCGCTGGAAGGGCATTCCACATCCTTGCGGTTCGAATCAGGAACGTAGAGCAGAATCGTTTCGTTCGAGCTGACTGGACGTCAACCACATAAGGATGCCAACGCAAACGATTTCTTGCTGTTCTGTGGTAGAACGGCGAAGGGGGAACAAGATTGAAAAGTTCCTGAGCACACTCTCCAAAGTATATCCGATAGAAGACCGATAAGCAGGCGACATTGCGACGGTGCTGTAAGCTATGCAGTTTCGCCTGCGTAAGTGAATGATCGCCAATGATTCTTCGGGCCCGGCGATCAATCGAGTCTAATGCATCGAGTTGGTACTTGGCGGATCCATCCCAAAGGTGGCAGCAGTACTCCACGCCAGAACGAACTTGGGCTTGGTAAAGAGCAAGGCGCTGATCCGGCGTGAAGTACCACCTCACCTTGTCCAGGATGTCAAGTTTTTTAGCAGCTGTTTTGGCCTTTAACTCGATGCATTTCCCGAAATTGAGATTGGATGAGATTTCAATACCCAAGAGCTCAATATGATCACTTATCGGGACGGATATACTTTGGAAAGTCGGAGCCAAGGTAAAGGGGCTCCTTTTTGCAGTGAATAAGCACGCCTGTGTTTTGGTGGCATTAAACTTGACTAAATTGGCGTCACCCCAATTGGAGACCTCCTCAAGAGTCAAGCTAACACGATTCAGTTCGAAAATAAATTTAAATTGAAATTCTTTCTTTTCATTTCAGGGGCTAGGTTTCTGAAATCATTTATTTCTAGCAAGATAGGTACTCAATTCCTGACCTGTTTGAAAGATTCAATAAAAATGTTTGAAACCTGTTTTTATTATTGTTAAAACCAAGAATGTGGTTCTAAAGCCCAACTTCATTGACTACACCCAAACTTAACATACAAGACTTGTTATAAGTGGATTTTCCTGTACCTATATCAGTTGTTGAGTAATCAACATTAATTTAATCTAACATAATTAATTTAACATATCGGTAACTAAATCCTAGCTATCGTAATATTCCTATAAATAATTTGTATCAAAAAACAAAATTATTTATTAGCAAATTCTACCATTCCTAAGAATTCCTTTAATTTTTAAGCTATTGCATAGCTTCTATCGCGGGCCTTGAGCGTGGAGACCGAATCCAGAAATTCCGTAACGAAAAAAACCTAACACTTTGGTTGCTATGACTACTTGTGTTGTTGACTTAAAGTTGTTGAAAATAAAAAGACTACCTATTTTTATGAAAAGATGATTTTGGTTGCTATGACTACTTGTGTTGTTGACTTCAAGTTGTTGAAAATATAAAGGCGAAATAATTTTAAAGAATTATGTTTTCAATAGTCCGGGTGTCCAAGGGGAATCAAAAATATTTCGCCTTTATATTTTCAACAACTTAAAGTCAACAACACAAGTAGTCATAGCAAGTTGATAAAAAATGCTATGCAATAGCTTTACCGCGGCAGTCTCCGAGTGCCACACGTCTTTTTTATGATTGTTTCACATTGTGGATCAGTAGAGGATTTAGACAGAACTCTTTTCCCGGGATTTCCCCTCAGAACTCTTTTCCCCTGGGATGAAACCTATCTCAGCTTCAAATTGCGTTATAAAATAAAAACTGTTGTAAACATGGCAAGACAGCAACAATCATTTTATCGAAATGAACCGGCGTAGTTGGACAAACAAACAGACAAATTACTAAAGGTACAATAACAATAGTAATACAACAACCCATACTTTGTTCCAAAATGTTATTGCTATTGTATTAATTGTACCTACCTAAATTAACGTTTTTTTTAACAATCTTGGCTTGGTTAGGATGAAGGAAATTCATAGTGGCTCTTGGTTACTTAATTTTTATTTGTATCTTACCAATTATTTCAAGAAAAAACTCGCACAGTATTATTACGGTGTTAACGACACTTGATTAATTAGATTGTCTTGACAAAAATAATTTAAATATTGAAATTTGAAAACTGAAATTATCCCAACGAAAAAACTAAGGAAACGAGCTCTGTCACCGACCAGAAAAAAAAGCACGGCACAGAACACTTAAAAGTTAAATGTCTCAAGAGACTCAGCGTACCTATGGTCTTGTTTCCTTTAACCTTTACCTACTTGCAGAGACAAGACAAGTTCACCAACTTGTCTCTGTTGACTGTTCGGTGTTCCATATATTCAATGTACTCTGTGCTTTGTTCCTTGGATCCTTGGCTCTTAGCTTATTTTTCTGGTCGGTGGCTCTCAGTACATGTGCTCAGTACCACCGACCAGTAACAAAACTCAAAGGGCCATGTTAGTGCCACACAAAGACTAGTAAGTGTAATGTCTTTGGTGCCACATTCTTACTCTATGGCCACAAGTATATGTTTGCGGCATAGAGTAAGAATAAAGCATAGAGAAGGCATTGTAATAATAATACCACAACTATGATGAAATGAGAATATATTATGCTAATGCCAAGGAGTGACAAACCGCGAAAATCTCTCTTCTTGTCCTGCTCAGCGTATTACTTTTTTTTGTTGGCCACATAAGCTAATACGGGGCAAACAATGCTGTGTCGTTTTTGTTATTCGCCCATATTTGTACGAAATCAGAATTGAACAAGGTGGTAACTGTGCTCGTAGCTTAGGAAAAAAGTGATTTAACTCAAGACGATGGTGTATTTCTGTGTGTTAGGCTGCAAAAGCCGAACTGAACGTAAATACGAAAACATAACCTAAAATATGTAAATTTACAATTTTAACCTTATTTTTACCTGATTGTTATAGATAAAAACAGGTTATATCTGTAAATACTCGCATGAATGCTACAAAGTATAGAAATAACAAAAAGTACTTATTTAGCATTAAGAAAATAATCGAATTTTGTAGCATTAACCACCCAAGTTAAGAAGGTAAGTAAAATGATGCCAGGTTCCATTTTTGTATGTTCTCTGAAATTAGTCGGGTGACTCGCGTTATTATTATTATTACTCGCGTTGTAGGGATGCCAGCTGTATCATCATATTTACCTAAGTTTGGAACCCAAAATTAATGGAAAAAAGTGTCAATCTATATACGTACCTACCTAATAAGAAATTTTATTCATTTACCAATTTACGATAGATATTTTAATGAAAGTCAGTGACGTAGTTAAACACCCGTAATTATACTTTTTTAATTTTCAGGATTCAAGACAAATCGATACGTGACAATTATGAATAGAGTCGACAGGACGTAAGATGTGGGAGCCAAGGAAATATGCAAGCAGGTGTTTTAGGCATTTTAAGCAGCAATGCTTTCGCAAGACACAGAGCATGACATATATGTATGAAAATTCAATACCAACGTTGCATACGCATGTAATTCACAATTTTATACGTTTTGTTCTCTTATTGATTAATGCAGTTTATACTAACCTGTGATTTGTAAGATTGAAAATAAAAATATGGCGATGCCAATTCGTAAGATTAATTATAATAATGCCTATCCAATGATGGTACCACCCATAAGATGAAGCTTTTGTATCATAACAACACTTGATTGTTTTATGTCAGTTATTGATCAATACAAGTTTTATGCGTGAAGCTGTTTTTAATTAATTATTACTTGTTTATCCACTAAACTCGTGGACGGAGTATAAGACGTGGACTTGCTACTAAAAGAATAATAATTATGAAAGTGAGAAGACGTTATGTACATATTTATTCTGTACCTATAACATCATTATATTATACATAAATTAAACTAGTTTTAATCTGTATTTAATTTGTATTATTTCCCATAGTACAACACGCACTTAACTTATTTTAAGGGTGTCCACTCCGGAAGTGAATTGAATAGTATGTAAAAAGCGAAACATATTGATTAAAAATACATTCAATTTGAATTTCGTTTTCTTTTCCTGTTTTCACTTGTAGTAAAAAATTGCGATAGTTTAAAATCATGTTAGTGCGTGTTTGACACTATCGACACTTATTAGCCATACTCCCAACTAGTAATAAGCATTAGCAGTTTTCCTACAAAATATGATAAAAATTGTATGATAGCAATAAGGGTTGTTAAATAGATATTGTACCTACATGTAGTTATGTTAAAACTATCGCTTTCGCATACTGTGTACGGTGACGACCCGTCTATCTTTCTCAGTCTACGATTTGCGGTGACGTTTTGAGGAACAAAATCGACCATCTTGAAAATTCATTTTGATTTTTGACACTTGAAAGTTTATGTTGACCTTGTTGCGTATATTTTGTAAAATACTTAGCAGTAATCATGCCAAAAGTGATAAAAAGGAAGAAATAGTTCTAAAAGTGTATTCGTTTTGTGCTCAAGAATGTGAGATAAACAAAGTAATTATACCACTAAAATCCATAAATGCGGGAGTGGTGGCAATGACTGGAAAATGTTGTCAGCTTCATGTAAAAATTCACCTTACGTAATTTAACCATCAGGCAACTAGTCAGTTACTGGTAAACGCTAGCCTCTTATTAACTAAAAGAAATATTAAGATATACTGTAACGTGTACCAATTTCCTGAGTACTTAAAATAATAAAATAGAATAATAAAAATCCAACATCAATCCTAAAAAATTGATTTTTTTTGCATCTCCTAACATCCCTATGCTGTAGGTACTAGAAATTGATCATATAAAAGTAGTAGATGTATTATATTCATTTTAATGAGTTTATATACAATTTAAAAAAAACAAAGATGTATTTAAACCACAGACATTTTATAAATCTGTGGTACTGTGCATACTTTAATACTGTACAAGAATCAGCTTTTCTAATTATGGTTTATTTTTGGTAACCATATCACGTTTTTGATCGGCCATATCTAGTGTAAGGCCCATCAGCATGCGGGCAGAATTTCACTATCGTCATCAGTGAAGAGTGTAGCATCCACCTATTACTGAATCAGCTTTTCAAGCGATAGTTACAAAAAGTGCAGCTATCTATCTATCTATATATATCTATGTCCTATGTCCTTCCCCGGGATACAACCTGTCCTTGTACCAAGTTTCATCAAAATCGGTTGAACAGATGGGCTGTGAAAGCGTAGCAGACAGACAGACAATCACACTTTCGCATTTATAATATTAGTAGGGATGAATCCCTATTTCCCTTGGTCACGGCATCACGCGTGAACGGCTGGACCAATTTCACTAATTCTTTTTTGTTGTATAGGTAAGGACCTGGAGAGTGACATAGGCTACTTTTTATCCCGGAAAATTAAGTTGTTCCCGCAGGATTAACAAAAAACTTAAACCACGCGGACGAAGTCGCGGACATCAGCTAGTCTCTTATAATATATATTTAGACGCCGACGGTTATGAACTCTTGGTGAATGCTATATAATCTACCTATTAATTAAGATCGCAAACATTTCTGGTTTAAAGTTTTAATAACGTTTATATGATGTGTTTAAATATTTGAGTAAATTCTAATAAAAATTATACACCAATAAAATTGATCCATCGTCCTAAAGTCGGCTGTCTTCTTTTTTCAGGCAGTCTGCATTGACTCAGCATCTCTGCAAAACAATTAATTCCCTTTACATTCTACGGACACTTAAATAAGATCTTAGGATAGAGACAAAGTAGGGTTTGAGAGTTGAGACAGTAATTCATTCAGGTTGTTTAATTTATTTACCACCATTTTAGTTTAACCAATAGGACTCATAACCAACTAACGAAACCCTACCTACTTACTGTTCACTGCTGGATCGAATGTTCGAAACCAAAATAAATCCAAAAGCAGACTCACTTTTCCTTGGACCTCCGTTGGGCGATTCTATAAATGCGTTTCAGTTCCAACAGCGCCCTCATAATAACAACGAGCTGTTGCTCGAAATCTGATGTTTTGACATCCATCGCTAGGCCCTTTTGTTTGCAGATCTTTACGTATAAACTCCATATAGCCGATCTAACGTGGCACAGCTCGACGTGCCGTTTGGCTGCCGTCTCTTTGAGCCGGTTTAGGGCTAGTTCCCATTTGATCACGCGATTGCGTACCTTGTCGTAGCGCCACTGTAATAATAGGTTGGTATTTATATTTGGAGACATTTGCTGTTCAATTTATCCATCGTCAAAAACTGTCTTTTACCCACGATTTCAATCGCATTTAACGTTTTCAAAGATTTCCAAAGTTCGCGCGCGAGTTGGATGCAGCGTAAATGTATGTGTCACCATACATTTACGCTACATTGAAGTAAAGCCTATTCCCAAATAAAATAAAATCTCTATGCCTTGTTTTACCAAGATTAGGTACCTATTTCAGCGGTTGGACCGCGAAAATGTTACAGATAGGGACACTGCTCATGATTAGTTACTATACTAGTATTGACAAGTTGAAGATCTAATGACAATCGCTCCGAATAGGTACAAAAATTTAAATTAATGACGTAGATTTTACTATTCCTACTCGTACCTACTGGTCATCTATGTACCTAGGTACTAAAAAATTATGATGGTTTTTACTCGGAGATCAGCGAGTGTATTGTTCAGGCCCATGATGAACAGCTTCTTCTCCTCAGTGAGCGCCGCGATCTCTTGGCGGGCGTTTTCCAACATTTCCAAGTCCCGCTCTTGACGCTCCGCTAAAGTGCCTTTTGCGGCAGCTATGAAAATGAAAATCCAAAAGTGTGTACTCGTACTTATCATAGTTTAACAAAGTTGACTTTGTTAGAATTATTTAACAACATTGAGATTTCGTATTACCTAAGGCTTCATATCGGTTGAGAACATCCAATGGTTGCTTGAATTCTGGATAGTTATGCACCACTGACATCAGGTAATCCTGCGACCCAAATAAATTACTTAAGTAGTCTTACCCACATTCTGAACCAAACTTTCGAGCTTGTGTGGGCTTTTCTTTAGCACAGCAACTTCAGGCTGGGCCAGCCACTATAGTGGTGCACTGAGGCTAAATGATGCCCGCGACTTCGTTCGCGTGGATTAAGGGTTCTTGATTCCTGCGAGAACGCTAATTTTCTGGGATAAATAATAATGTGTGGGATGCAACAACCAATCCATTTAAAAGATATATTCGGTTGAAAAGATGGGTCAATAAAACGTAGCAGCAGTCATATTTATATAGTATATAGTATTAGGTAACTATGGATTATCGGAATGACCTCATAGATGGTGTAATCGTGGACTTGTTTCTCCATGAGCTGCTTGACCTCCTGCATCTCCACGACCCTCAGTCGCATGGCCTCCGTCTCGCGCGTCTTGCGCTCCAGCACTGCCGTGTCGGCTTCCATCTTGCGCTCCGCCCGATCGCGCTTCTCTTGATTTTCTCTGATAAACTAATGGGACTAAGTAGTTATAATTCTTTTGGAATAAATGAATTTATTATTAGTTATGTACTATGAACGAGTACGACTAATTGCGGAAAAGGAACCCAGGACAGCTGAAGAGTGTTGGGTAGGCTGGTGATATGAGCAATTATTGGTTCAGACATCCTTTCATTTAATCATCTATTAGACCCAACGCCATGTTGCCCATGAAAGCTGACCACTTTAGGAATAGGCTTAGTACCACTTTTTACTTATTGTGATTTGTGTTTAGTTCAATTTACCTATTTAGTCCATTTTAGCATTTTATGTATTTGTACCTGGCAAACTTATCAGGATTTCAGCTCAGCGTGTGCCCCATGGAATTTCCCAACATTCTTCACTAGGTACGCCAAGTTTTTCTGCTTTTATGCTAGGGATCAACCATCTCTTAGTACTCACCTACACGTCTACGTTATTAATATACTTAGCAGTAGGTATAAGTTAAGTTGATATGATAAGTATCAATTTATTAAAACTCTTCCGGTTACAATACGGTCTGATAAGCTAAATATGCAGTCATGCGTCTAATGATCCGACCTTATTGAAGCTAATAAATGATTCCTTTAGCAGCATCTCCTTCTCGCGCAAGTCCTGCCACTTGCTGTCCATCAAAGCCCTGTTGGTTCTCTCCTCTTCCCTCTTTAGGGCGAGCTTCTCATCAGCCTCCATAAGGTCTCTGCGCGCCTGTTCCATCAACACTTGTGGGGTTGGTCGCGCTACGTCCCATACTGGATACTTTCTAATAAAATATAAATAGATAGGTGTTAAGTTTTAAAATATTTATGTATAGTAAATACGAGGGTAAAGTATGATCTAGAGATCCTTAGTAGAGGTCACTCTAGTTTACACCATAGAGATTCAGGTAAGTATTAAGTACCAGGTTGGCTGAAAAGGCCTAAGCCTGAGGTGTTTGCAGTCGTGCTAATTATTCATCCGGCGTGTCACTAGTTAAGCGACATCTATCCACTATAATAGTGGTTCCACTAAAAAGTTTCATGACATTAGCTCCAACGCTTTGATTAATTCAACCGTGAAAAACAACAAGCCTGTAGGCACCCAAGCCTAAATTGCTCACGCCACTTGACAAGCAGCGACGAGTTGAAACTTCCGAAGAATTTTCAGACCTGTGCAAGGTCCATTTTGAAGTTGCACTGGTATTGTCACTGTTGATGAAACGTGGATCTGCCCATACAGCCCAGATTCAAAACAGGAGTCGGGGAAAGCCGCCGAAGAAATTCAAGGTGGAAAAATCTGCTTCCAAACTCCTGGCCACCGTTTTTTGGGATTGCGAAGGAGTTTAATTAGATTATCCTCTAAAAAAAACTACCATGAATGCAGAATATTACGCTGGGCTTTTGAAAAAGTTCACGAAGCCATTGTTGAAAAAAGAAGAGGCAAAATCAGCAAAGAAATTTTGTTTCTGCTCTTGCAGAAATGCGCCGGTTCATACAGTGCACATTGCGAGGCAACCCTTGCGAGAAACTGGCTTCGATGAAGTAAAGCGCCTTCCCTATAGCCCAGATCTGACCCCTAGCGATTATTTTTATTTAAAAGTTGGATAAAAGACCTCAAGTACGAATATTTGTGGATGATAAAGATGAAGTAAATGAACATTTTCAAGCCAAAGAATATAAAAATTATATAAGATATCAACAGTGCATTGAAGTCCAGCAGGGGGATTAACTATTTTAAAAATATATTTTTTTTACCTAAATTTTTAACGCCCTAGGCTCAACTTTTCAGCCACCCCCCGTACCTGTATAGTTATTACTTATTTTTTGTTATTGGGATTATGTATTTTTATGTCTTGTGTAGCAAATAAATAGTTTATCTATCTCTCTACTATAATATTTAGGTGTTCTGACGTAGGTTTACACTATAGTCCGCCGAGTCCACATAATGAAAAAACAAATGAAAAAGTTTTAAACCAAGTCAGTAATTACTGCTCCGTTTTGTCCTGTGGGTTGTCGGTGTTTGTTCTTCAAAAGGCGCGCGAAAAGCCATGATTGATCTATGTTGCCACTGGCCAAAAGGGATAGAGAAAGAAAAGTCCGATACACGATTTCGTTCGTTGATGAATACCTTTAATGATTGAGCTCCTGGAAGGATTAATGAATTCATTTTATCATGTGTTCTAAATTCAGTCTTACTTTACCATACGCGAACTTTCCATCAAAGATTTGTAATACTCTGAAGTGGACTCCACAGGGGGTCCATGGGGAATAGCTATTGGCGCCAGATCTTTTGAAACCTTCTTCATCTTGCAGCTGATCAAAACATTCAATTCCGACAAAACAATTATTTTATTTTATTTCCATTTGAAAAAAGAAACAAGAAACCGTTGCTAAGAAACACAGCTGCACCATAGATTTAGTATTGGAACTTGGAAGCGCCCAAGAAGCGCCAGCGAGCCCAATACCACAGCCCAATACTAAATCTATGAGCTGTACCGAGAGATGCACAGAGTTCGATAAAACATGGATAAAACACAGAGTACTTTTTTACCCTCGACGAAGCGGAGACGGTATATGTGTTTGCCCTAAGAGGTTGTGTGTTTGTTTGTTTGTTTGTTTGTGCACTTTTTTGTTACCATTTTTCTCAAAAAGTACTGGGCCGATTGAGATGCGGTTTTTTGCATTAGATACGTTTAACTTGTGAGAAGGTTTTTAGATATATTTTAGGACCATAGACAACCAAGCTGAGCTGTAGTCTATGATTTTAATATTTAAACATGTTACCATTTTTCACAAAAACTACTGAGCCGATTGAGATGCGGTTTTTTGCATTAGATGTGTATAGCTTGTGAGAAGGTTCTTAAATATATTTGAGGACCATAGACAACAAAGCTGAGCTGTAGTCTATGATCTTAATGTTTCAACCACTGTTACCATTTTTCACAAAAACTACTGAGCCGATTGAGATGCGGTTTTTTGCATTAGATGTGTATAGCTTGTGAGAAGGTTCTTAGATATATTTGAGGACCATAGACAACAAAGCTGAGCTGTAGTCTATGATCTTAATTTTTCAACCACTGTTACCATTTTTCACAAAAAGTACGGGGCCGATTGAGATGCGGTTTATAGCATTAGATATATATAGCTTGAGAGAAGTAGAGATGAGGCGTATATACTAGAACAGGTACAGGGACTAGGTATTTATCGATACCTGTTACCAACATATAAAATACTCGATCCACCTAGTCCCAGAGAGGCTAGGTAGTACTTGTGGTCTGTGGTACTTAAAATGACGTGGCACCCGTGGCCCATTCGAAACGTGTCATTTGAATTTGAACCATATTTCGATCATAAATAACACGACGCGCACTCTTTTTACCTTGAAATATGGTTCAAATTCAAATGACTGACACAAGAATTATTTAGGCAAACAGGAGTGCGTGTCGCGTTAGTTTTAATCTTATTGAAATATGGTTCAAATTCAAATGGCACTTTACGAGCAGGCCGAGTGCAAAAATATATTGTCCTTTTTTAACTATACGACTCCGTAGTCTTTCTATCTTTGTCTTCCACTTGTCTTCTTTGTCACAAGTCGGGACTTTACCAAATACTAAATACTAAATAGTATCCACTAGTCTCTAGTTTTGTGATGTGACTAGTATCAAGAGTATCAAGTACGGTACGGACTCGTGCAAGCCGCGCTCGCCGTATTGATACCTACTCGACATCGTCGTAATCTGTTATGCGCATCGGACTTATTAATCGGTTTTCATAAAGTTTTGTAATGTGGTTAAAGAACTTTGTGCGTAATGATTGTATTATAGATCTATAATACAATCATTACGCACAAAGTCTTTTAACTATATAAGATTAAAAAAATCTTATATCTATATAAGATTAAAAAAATAAATAAAAAATAATAAAAAAATCTGATTATTCAGAAAACAAAGCAAAAATACCAAAAAAAAATACGAAAAAAAATCTGATTACTTCGAAAAATGAATTGTAATCTTATAAATACGCCAACAATGTCGATAAATCTTCACGTTGACAGTCTTAAGCCTGTGTAAAGTATGAAGGGAAGATTCCAATTCATTACTAGTGCGTAAGTACGTATCTACACGTACTATGTACTTTATGGACTATACACGTACACGTACTTTACGTACTTTATGGACTAGGTGCACCTAGTGGCTAGTACAAAATTTACCTAGTACGACTCATCTCTAGAATGTATTGTCTTTTGTTTTTTTCTTTTTATTTGTAATGAACCTTACTAATTAAACTGATTCTGAATGGTCAATGGTTGTTTTTGAATGGAGATAAAAGTTGAATTGTTTGTAAAATCAATTGCTATTTTTAGTAGCTAATTCGAATTGTTCAAATTTTAAAGTTTATTCATCATTGCAAACATCAAATCATTGCGGTAGTTCACAGGGTATGAAAATCGTTTAAACGTATAACCACTTGTTTAGTTTGTCTTACGAGTTTTTAGTAAAGTTATTGCCTTCATATATATTTCTAACTAAAACTAATATGAAAATGGCGTAGGTAGCTAGGCATGATTGATCGTGAGCGGCGCATGAGACGCACGCAGGTGAGGAGATCTCAACTAAGAGAGGATGTCTCAAAAGACGAGAGTCGGTCCCCTGGGATATGCCGGCTTCAGAGTTATTGGCCACCTACAGTAGGCCGTCCATATACATGGTTATTTCAAACCCTAGTGGACGAACTCCGACCTTTACTGGTGTCAAGGCAGAGATGTACAGATCTCTATTTTAGGCATGTTTAGGGATTGAACTCTGAGTAAAATACTATCTTACCCAACTACTAAGTCTTGTTATGAGGAAGCTTTCTAGTTTCTTCACTAAGAAGTAATATCATTGTAAATAAAGATTGATATGTTTTATAGAAGCAAGTAGGTAGGTACCTAGTGTTAGTGTACTCAATTAATTATGATACCTTTTCATGTTCTAGATTTGTGAAGTGAATCTTAACATTTCACATGTTGATACATCATGTGGAACTGCAGCTTTTAACATAGAGGTACTCCACCACATGAATGGAGTGTCAATGAGGCAGTTGAAGTTTGCTGGCTGTTAGGTAATGATATCCAACTTTCTATTTAACAGTAAGTCACTATAATAGGACATACATTATAGCCCTAATTTTACCTTACAGGACATTAAGGGTTTGCGAAGCTTGATTGGATGATGGCTCCAATTCTGCGGACAGTTCAGAAATCCCCAGAAGCTACTTACACAGATGTCAGTGTCTCTTAGCCCACAGGACACTGCACAATGACCTAATCAATGCCAGAATGCCATCTCCACAGCCAGTCTATGTTAGAGATGAAGCTACTTTAAGAGGGGCGCTTGCCCTGTTTTTACTCAATATATGGAGAATATGCTTACCTGCTTCCTTCTTTTCTTATCGAATTGCCAATGAACATCATAAATGAATTACAAAATCAAAATGTAGGGTAAGTAGTTCAACAGTTAACCACCTAATATTCAAAACATCGTAGCGAGCAATTGGTCCTTCAAAATATACACGATGAAATTTTAGTGGTTTTAAAGCCGCGGCGAGTTGAATCGCCTTTAGCAGTACTACCGACTCCACTTGTTTTTTTTTATTTTTAAAGTACTTACTTTATTAAGTTAGATTTTTTTTTCGAAATAAACTCGTAACTGTGAGAAACATTAGTACCGCTACGCGGCGAAATTCCAAGAAGCTAGCCGACGTACCGACTCAATGGAGGCGCGAGCGGCGTCTGGCGTCCATAGTCGAAGCCCCGCCCCTCAATCCTTTGATGGCCCGCGCGCCGCCGACCGCGTTCGGCTAGCTGACTTCCGGCTTCAGTTACGCACGTTACGCAACACGCGTCAGGCGGTGGTCTGTAACAAACGCCGTAGGTCGCGTACGACATGACGCTGTACGCGGCCTAGGAATGCTTACTAGGAAATGCACTATAGTGGTCTCTCTCACACGCCTGACGCGGCGCACGAGCACTGTGCGCCGCGTCCATAGGTCGTACGACGCCTACGCAGTCATTTCGGAGCATTCTGGCGTACGGACGTCGCGTTTTTTTCATACAAGATGGTGAAATTTACAAAGGAACAAGATGAATTACTAATAGAATCAGTTAAATTAAACAGAATTTTATTTGATGCCAGCGATAAAGATCATAAAAACAATGTGTTGAAACACAAACGTTGGGAAGAAATAAGCTTGGTTGTTGGTCTACCAGGTAAGAAACAGTTTTATTTACCTTGCGTAGGTTTTATTTGCCTACTTTGTTTTTAAGGGTTCCAGTACTCAGAAGGGGGTTTTTTACTCGGTGTAGTATAAAAAAACGAGTATGTTTAATAATAGCTATTTATGCAACTGTATCGTAATGAGGGTCATTTTAATTCGAGTGCTGTTTTTTAAATTTAAATTTAATTTAAAAAAAATAGGATAGTACGAGAATTAAAATGACTAATTACGTACAGTTGCATACAAGATTTTATCTACGACAAGGACGTCTTTATAATTTTTTACTTTATAAATTAATAAAAAAGTCTCTGTGGTTGGGAAATTGCCAGAACCCAGAGCCGCTAAGCTATAGGTATCCTATTTATGAAGATAACCATATTGATACAGCTACGACTCATAACGATACAGCTCCCATACAACGAACTGTATCGTTATGAGAAGCAAACACGAAAGAGGGTTCAATTCGATATAGTTGTCAAATTCGAAATTGGAACTTTTCGATGCTGGAGTAGATAAAGGTTTTTATGTATTATTTTATTCATGAATGATTACTTTGCCAAGCTACTCTTCCAGTTGGTGAACATATATAGCTTTTTAGCTCATTTCTAATATTAACTGCTGAAACGATCTCTGCTCCACCTGATCTTCGGAGAGGTAGCAAATTTCTAGTTGGCATTTGCTGATGTGCATTATTATGTGCGTTATTATGCGTGGTGCTATTTTTTTTCTCAGTTATTAACATATTATGTAGGCAACAAGCCACCATAATAAGATAATCTATTGTTTTTGGAGCTATATGTATGGGCGTATAAAACACTCTGAAAACATTTGCTAACTCTCCGAACGCACTCTCCACAGTTCTTCGAGCACGACTAAGACGATAATTAAATTGTCTTTTTTCAACATCCGCTAAACCTTGAGAAACAGAATATGGTTTCATTAAACGTGGCAGCAGCTTAAAACCACCATCTCCCACTAGAAACTGAGGCAAAAAAATGTCAGTACCAGGTAGTTGCTTGTCTGCAGGAAACGGAAAAGTACCATTTTCAATTTGCTTGCCCATTATTGATTTGGAAAATATTCCACTATCGCCTTCTTTTCCATAAGATCCAATATCCACACAAATGAATTTGCAATCAGGGTCTACTATAGCTAGCAAAACAATAGAAAAAAAATTTTTATAGTTATAATATAATGATCCTGTTTTGGGTGGACATCTGATACGGCAGTGTTTGCCATCAATAGCACCACAGCATGGAAAATTCCACGTTGACATGAACTTTTCAGCAGAAATGCTCAAAATATCTTCTGTGACACTCGGTAAATATATGGGTGTAAGATATTTACATAGTGCTTTTAACGTTTCTTTTATCACACCTGATATGTAGTTATGTGATATGCGAAACTGAAAAGCGAGTGACCGCATACTTTCTCCAGTAGCCAAAAACCTGAAACAAAAATGTTTTGTTTATTTGCCGAATTAAAATTAAAGTTTATTTACCAAAAATATATTTCTACTAGATGATGCCCGCGACTTCGTCCGCGTGAATTGATGTTTTTTTAAGATTTAAACTATCCTATCTCTCAAGTTGGATCGAACTGCACATGGTGTGCGAATTTTATTATAATCAGTTAAGTGGTTTAGGAGTCCATTGAGGACAAACATTGTGACACGAGATTTATATATATTAAGATTGTATTATCTTTAGTTTCAGACTGTAAAAAAAGATGGAAGAGTCTACGCGACCAGTTTAATAAGAAGAAAAGAGGTGAATCGACTGGAGCGGAAAGAACAAATTATAGCTGGGAATATATGAGTATAATGTCTTTTCTCTTAGATACTGACGAAAGACGGGAAACCATCACAAACGTGGATGAACACCAGACAATTGACGAGGTGCAGAACAAAGGTGCAGAACAAGGTGAACAACAGAACGAAGAAGGACAGCTTAGCCAACAGAGTGAAGAGCAACAACCGATTGGCGAAGAAATTTTTAAAGATGACGTTCTAAACGCTGAGGAAATTGCTGTTCCGCAAAATAAAAGGCGAGCTACAAATAGAAGTTCGTCTGAACCTCTTATGAAAATTTTAGTAAAAAGAGATGCTCAGCGGTCAGCTTTGTATGACAAGATAATAAATAAGCCATCGGAAAATAAAACACCTATGCAAAAGTTTTTCGAATCGATGGCAGATATTGCGGATAAATTGCCACCTCATTTGCAAGCTGAGATTAGACTGAAAGTATGTCAGATAGTGACAGATACTGAAATAAAGCATCACACGCAAAATGTTCAGTACCCGAACCTACAATATTCATCATACAATCAGTTTTCCAATATTCATTATCCGAATACGCCAAATACTCAACATTCAACGCAGCTTACTCCAATGCCATCTGACGATTCAAATTGGACTTTGAATAGCCCCTAAAGACATCGATAGCATATTCCTTGTTCCGAATTTCTTTAATAAATAAGTATAATTTTCAGATTGACCAATATTATTTCTATTACCTACTTACCTTAATGTTAGGCTTAATTTTTCGGCAACAGAAATCGGTTTCTTGTATCTGTTGCACGATGCTGTTGTCAACTCATCCTCGATTAAATCCAAAACAGTCATAAACTGATCCTTTGAAATACGAAAGTATTCTTTAAACTTGACATCGTTAGTATATAAATGTTTTTTTATCAACGTATTAAAACAACCCTCGACCTCTCTCTTCACGAAAAGATCATGACGCCTTTTTCTTCTCTCCTGTTTCAATAACATTTGTATAACGAGATCATCATCCTCCTCCTCTTCGAGAAGAACTCTTAATTTTGTCTGTACATCCATATTTTAATCACTCACGTCCATTCACATTGAGCGTATGCGAGAAACTAAAACACTTCCGAGTGACCATCGCAAAAAACGCTGGAAGCCGCGTCCAGAGTCAGCAGACGCTGGATGCGACTTACGGCGTTTGTTACAGACCACCGCCTGAACACGCGCGGTAGGTGACGCTACTTCGGTTTTCAAATACGCGCAAAAATGGATCGCCATTACGAATACGCCAATTTGGAATGCCTAAGTATGGTGCAGACTGCAGATGTACGCCATTACAATGCGACAGAAGCTCGACGGCTCTACTTGCAACCGGATGGCTTAAACTCCTTTCGTATGCGAGGAATCCGAAACCCACAAATTCCGTCGAGTATTACTATCTTAGCTGCAGCGTTTAATCGACCATGGGCAATTCCGAGCACCAGAGCATGCTCAAGGTCGAGGTCGTTCCCGCATGTAGGTACTCGCCGGAGCATACTATGGACCAGCCAGGATTGAGTTTTGTCAGTGGTCATTAAATAATCGTGAATTAAGCATTCTGTGGACTGACGAGTCAACTTTTAATTGTATTGGAATTTTTAACCAGCACAATAAACATTTTTGGGCCTTTGACAACCCCCACGTGATCCGCGAAAGTTCTTATCAAAGAAAGTGCATAAATACGTGTAAATAAGATTGTAAAATTTAATACCTAAAATAAGTGTACCCACCTACTTCGTGAGCTGCAAGTTTTACACAGTACATCATTGCAGTACAATGTTGAGCTGTAAGTACATCGAAACTTTACCGAATGTTTAACAGCTGATAGCCAAAGGTGAACAACCAGCCGCGCGCCGCTCGGTTCGTGCGTCACGTGACTCGCCAGTCAGCTGGCGCCTAGCGCTACTAATTGGTCGCAAAATTTTCGACATCATAATTTCTCGATTTTTGATTTTTTATTTTAATACTAGGGTCAGGATAAATGGTAGAAATAAATTGTACTGTTAATTCCGAATCACCTCTCTGAGGCCCTAAAACCACTAAAAATTCAGCTTGTATTATTATGATATAGAGTCAATAGACAAGTTCATTGGCTACATATAAGAATTAAAAAATAGTTTAAATTTTTTAAGATTTTTCTGCCAATTGGCAAAGGAAAATATGTAAACAAAACATACCAGTCACGACATTTCAACTTTGCTAACAATATTTTCACTGTTGTGTATTGCAAATCACTCACAAATGTCTTATTTCCTGAAGTAAAACATTTATAGTTCTTAGTATACTCAAAAGTAATTCAATTGCACTAAGAAGCTAATAATCTAACAAATAACTTGCAAGAATCCCAAAATAGAAACACAGACTAATGACTTAATGGGTGTTTGACATATAGAAATTGAATGATTCCATAGAGATGTGACATGAAAAGTAAACCATAGACTGAATGATATGAGCGGGTTTAGTCGATTGTAAAAATCGAATATCGTTATATTAGGTTCGCAGATCTTTAATCTCTTTATTACGGCAAGCAGTCAGCGGCCGCGCCGGCACAAAAAAATCCGGTCATTCGTTTCGCTGCTTCTATTGATGTTGTACGTTTCGGGTGTTCTCTGGTGCTTTTTAGTTTTTATTTTCAACGACTTGGCTTTATTAACGGATTTTTGTTTGCTCTACGATTGGACTGTGTTAAACTTTGGACTGACGACCATTTGCTATTCTTCAAGGACATCGTTTTTGCATAAGAATTGGATTATTCGGAATTTATTTTGTTTAGACAAGGTATGTAACTTATTTTATATTAAGTACCTATTAGTAATCAATGAAATTTTCAATATTTCATAATTTATTTAACTTTAAGCTTGGATATATTTCGGATACAACGTTTTTAATATAGGTGCTGTTTCCGTGAAGTGAAATTTTCTATTTACAACCTAATACTAATCGTCGCTGCATACAAATTATTTTATTTATTGTATTACCTTTTTATTACTAGGTAAGCTAGGTTATCTGCTTTACCAATTTGAACCAAAGGAATTTTTGGTGTTTTTTAATTTTGTGTTTTAGTTTTGCCGGCCAAATAAAAATAACTTTTATTTTTATGGTAAAAATATATATTCTGCGTCACTTGTTATTACAATATATTGAATGAAAAATGTTAAGGTTGTGAGTTTTGCCCGGAACAAATTTTGTCAGGTTTTTCTTTGATTCACTGAAATTAATAAGCCCCAATTTAAGCGATATCCTTTGATGCGTGGCTAGGAAAGGACCACGGCATTATGTAAAAACTTATGCAATTGACAAAATCGTGGGCGCATGTTTTTAATAATGTCTTATCTCTCTTAAGTGTCTTAGTATTTACAATAGACTTTTCGGACTTCGGAAACAATGGCTTACCTAGTTAGTAGGTAATAAAATAAAAGAGACGCAATCATTTAAGACATAACGTAAGAATATTGGTGCAATAAAAGTGTCACTATTCTTGGTAACCCGATAAATATTTACCGACTTTAAGTAGTTTATTGCATTTGGTCAACTTTAAGCTTAAATTATGACTTTGACTTTGAAGCCGCTTATTGGCATACCACATGATATTTTCAAAACAATAGGTATTTATTACATTATATGCCTGTTTTCTACCATATATTCAAAAAATCACTTTCAAAATTTTAGAAGTCGCTTTAAATTTACTTAAAATTTTCTTTATTTGAAATAGTTCAAAGTGCATTAATTTTTTAATTTAAAATATAATACTTAACCGACTTTCCATTTAAAAATTACATTTTTGATACTTTCAGATAATGAGTGAACCAACACCTGGCCCATCTGGTTCTACACAACGGAAAAGGATCCCTGAACCTTCTTCGTTCCTTAGATCGCCAATGAAGAAAAGGCCTAAACGGATTCCATTACGTTCTAATGAGAAAACCATAGCAATCAATCTTTATAAACTTTTAAACAATATGATTTCTACTTATCCATATAAGTTATAAATCACAGGGCAAATAGCACAGGTGATGGGAACTGCTCAATCGACAATACATAGGATAATTCAAGAGTATAAAAAATCGGGAAAGGTGTCTTCACCTGATAAGCCCAAAGATAGGACGACAATTTTTCAAAAGCAAGATAGCTTTGTGCTGGCAGCTATAAAACGAAAAGTCCATCAATTTTATTTTAATAATAAAAGATTTTCGGAAACAAAATAGAAAAATATATTATACGGACGAGACATGGCTAAACGAAGGTAAGTTTTTCGACCGATTATTGACGAATAACTTATAACGAATTTCATAGCAAAATCAAAAGTTTTAATTTTAAAGGTCTTTGCATCAAGGTAAATTTAACTTTTTATTGGCAGGACACACTGCAAACTATGTATGGATTGATGAAGATATTGAGAGCAGTCGACAAGCTTTTTTACAGGGCTTATCAACAGGCCCCAAAAATCCGCAAAAAGGCAAGCGTGTCATTATAACACATATTGGTAGTGAAGATGGTTTTCTCGAAGGTGCAGAGTGGAATTTTGAGGCCAAAAAAACGGATGCAGAAGGCGACTATCATGGTGAAATGGACGCCCATAATTTTGAAAAATGGTGATTATTTGTTAAATCTAATTATCTAATTATCTAAGGCTAATGATCTTACATAAACACTAAAATTATAAATGCGAAAATGTGTTTGTTTATTGGTTTGTCCTTCAATCACGCCGCAGCAGAGCATCGGATTATCGTGATTTTTTGCATGGATATAGTTGAGGACCTGGAGAGTAACACATTCCGGAAAAACAATTAGTAGTAGCAGTTTCCGCCGTAATCAAAAATCTTAATCCACGCGGACGAAGTCACGGTCATCAGCTACTCATGAATAAAGCTGAAGAACATTCAGCTTCTTAGCTTATTATTGTGAACCCATAAAAATATAATTTTAACAGTTGATAATATATTTACACAATAATGGATGAATATACATTTATTGCACACGAACAGATTTAACAAAGACATAATATAGTAATAAGCATTATAAAAAACTAAGTAAGCCGACAATCGCGGCGGCGGCCCTATCGTAATTTAGCGATTTCTTCCGGGCAACCAATGGTGCAAAAAGATATGGCTACAGATACAGATGGTAGATGGTGCAGCTATACACCAAAAAATATATCTATCAATACCTGACTTCTGCAACTAGCCTTTATAGTTATTAACTCATTGCCTTTCTCACAGGTTTAAGAAAATTTTAGAAATAATTGAACCGGGGTCCGTTATTGTTTTGGACAACGCGCCGTATCATTCTAGACACGCAGACCGTGTTCCAAACATGAGTTGGCGGAAGGATAACATACAAGCGTGGCTGCAAGGAAAAGGAATAAAATTTGAAACTTGGGAAACGAAAGCCCAACTTTTGTGCAAATTTAATAAGGATAATTTTAATAAAAAAGTTATAGACGAAATGGCAGCCACAAAAAACGTAACTGTGTTGCGCCTTCCGCCCTACCACTGCGAGCTAAATCCCATCGAGCTAATATGGGCTCAGCTAAAGTCATATGTTGGCAAAAATAATAAAACTTTTAAAATTTCTGAGCTAAAACAATTAATTAATGATGGGATACAGCGAATTGACACGGTCTCCTGGAAAAAATGTATAGAACATATAATCAAGGAAGAAGATAGAATGATGCGGCTGGATGGTATAATAGATGACCAATCAACTGATACGACCCCAGAATTTATAATTCGTGTCTCCGACAGTGAAGATGACAGTGATGAGTGGTGAAGTTGTTAATTAAAATTGTAATTAAGAAAAGCTATAACTCGTGTTTTTTTTTGTACTTGTATTAATAAACCGACATCGGTTAAGAACACGTTCTCAAGCATCGGTCATTTTATGTTTAAGACTGGTTATAGCCATAGATAGACCGATACTTGAGAACCTGTTTTTAGCTTATGTCGATTCATTATGTTGATTCATAATATCATGCCAAAGTTCGTGCAGAACTTTTGGTAGTCTTTTTGAGTTTACCACAATGCAATAAACTTAGCTTACCACGCTATTATCGCCGAAACAGCAGTGTTGCTGACATGGAAGTAATTATATTTATTTATATATGTATAAATATATTTATTTATGATGTAGGGTCTTAATCGCTACAGCCCATTAACGTCCCACTGCTGGCACAGGCCTCCACTCTCATAGGAGAGAGAGAATGAGAGCTTAGACCCACCACGCTGCTCCGATGTGGGTTGGCGGGCTTTAACGACTATTATCATAATATTAGTGATAATAACTGGGTCGACGGCTTAACGTGCTCTCCGAGGAACGGGGGTGAAACACCATCAACTTCCTAACTCCAAGCTAGTACTGGGAATTTCTAGTCAGAAAACCCCAATACTTAATTATGGCCCGACTAGATAAGAAAACGCGAAGAAACCAGGTGCTCAAAATTTCAATTTATTCAAATAATACAGTACACACAGAATACTACATAATATAACACATAAATATATTTTACTGAAACTAAAATATATTTATAATACTAAAATATATAATTAAATAAATAAAATAAAAATAAATAATAATTTATTCCTCAAAATTTAATAAAAGTAAGACTTAGGTCTATAATAACAATGTATGGTCGGTCTCTGCAGCCTAATGTAGGATACCCTGTGGTTGAGGCTGCAGTGACTCGCCTTGCAGTGAATTACTTATTACGTATTATATACATACACATACATACCATAGAATTATATAGAATAAACAGCTAGTCGTCTTCAATTTGAAAGAAAATATGTCTTTAGAGCATTTTTGGACAAGCCCAGCAATTTCGACTGTCTAATAGTAGGTGGGTTGGCGGGCTTTGACGACTATTATCAAGTAAGTGATAAGATGTTAGTGAAAGGTTTAATTATAATATCTTCTTCAACATCACAAGGTTATTTCGTAATCATAGTGTGTGGTAATCGATTTCAGAATGTATTCATTCAATCGTTCATTCACAACTAGTCTGTCAATGTTCGCATCACTATATGTCCAATGACAATTTTAATCACGTGACCTGAAGCCATATTTGATTACATTAATTCCTTCGCTTCGTGAAATCGACTATAGAAATGAGTTTTAAAAAAAAACGGGAATCGGCTAACTGTGTCCACACTATGGTACACTATTAATCAGGGGTTAGGTCACAATTAACCGCTGTGTTCACATTTAACCATTGCACATGAGTATTTTATTTATTCAGGAATAATAACACGAGATGAAACAAAATGAGTGTTTTATTGTTTAGAACTTACAACTAATTAGGTAGATTACTTAAAAATGGCACAACGTCTGTCTCAACATTAATTTAAAACCCTATAAGAAGGATTATAAAGTAACAAAATGTTATTGTTATTTTCAGTCTCATGAATTCTTAATCATAAACAAACAGAGGTAATACTCATTACTAACTATTATTAGTAAATACCTAAAACAAATTTAGGTTATACGTAATGTAATCAGTTTTAATCAGTCTCATAATTCTTAAAGAAACAAAATGGAGGTAGTACCGACTTATAATTAAGAATTAGGTACCTAAAATAATTACTCGTATTCGAATCATTATAATAACACAGTTTGGAAATAGGAACCAATAGACCTAACGCAAATTCAACAGCGATAAATCAAAATATACATTAAAAGAAAAGGCAGATTGCCTTCGGCTGCTGCCAGTAATTTTCGGATTTGGTAGTATATATTTTATGTCTTTAATCTGTATACCTGCAGTATCAGGTTCGACAGGCTCACTAAATTTTTGACTGACTCTACTCTTTAGTCTTAAGAAACTGACAAAAAAGTCAGAATCTTCGTCTACGTCGTTTATTACTTCCAATATTTTCGCAACATAATAGACAGAGGTTTTCTTGTATGGAAATAATACAATGACATATTCTTCTTCTTTAGGATTCCGATGTAATGGCATAAAATTACCATCCAGTACATTTAACCACTGGTTAGTACACAATTAGCCATGGCTAACTGTTGGACATAGCGGCTTGGTTAATTGTAGACAACCCCCTCCTCGACGGCGTTTGCAGAATATCACTTATAAAGTATTATTACTATAAACACAATACGTATGTTAAAAGATGCTCAAGAAGTATATTAATAAAGTTAACATATTAAGATATTTGTAGTGATGAATCCAAAAACGTGAAACGAAAAATTACTTAAGTACGATTTTTTTTTTATCTTTGGTCACTGGTTTTCATTTATTCGCCTACCACACGACTCCTGAGTGCGTGAGCTTGCCGCCGAATGGGGAGCGGGCCGAGCTACCGTTGCGTCATCGAAATTACTTGATTGCACGAATCGGCAACGTCGCATTCAGCGAATGTAGGCATGGCTAATTGTGTACTAGTGGCTAACTGTTGGACTACCCACCCTACAAAGTAAAATGATCATTAATGAATTACCTACTTGTCAAAGTTAAGGGGGGCAAGTTACGTATAGTACAATTTTATTTTCATAGGTATGTAGGTAATATTTCATAAAATTAATACCTATTTTTTACCTATCTATGTATGACTTCTATAACTTTTGTTTAACCTTTCAGCCCTCGCCAATTTGACCTTGTGTTTTTTGCACGGTTCATATTTCGCGAACCGCGGACCACCCGCGCGCCCCTCGCGCACCCCGCATGCATCACGTTTCAGAAAAATGCCTACAAAAAAATACCCAGACCACTTATCATGGTTCTGTAAACGGCATTGGCTTTATAAATAATATATCTTTATGAAGGTATGATTTATAGAAGCTGAAGTTTACAAACAATTACATATAAACGGAAAGAATGCGTCAACGACCGCGATAACGATCGCGATTTTTCAAAAATATATTTTCCCGATAAAGATATTACATTTCAATGATAATCCAGTCTAACACTGCACTAAATTACATTTTTATACGACGTAATGTATTGAGTTTTTATTTGTATTTGTCACCACTTGTCACAAACAATAAATAACACAAAAAAAAAACCCAAAATTTTGGCACAGATTCAAATGACTTTTTACCATAGCTATATTTTTTTTTTTTTTTTCGCACTTGACGATTTAGTGGTGTAGTGTAAAGATGACTTAATAAACTTCTCTATGGTCCAAAGTTGTTCAAGCAAAAATTAACTCTATTTATAACAAAAATCAGTTTATAATCGTCTGGACCGGCGCGGCGCCCGGGCGCCTCCTGCGCGCGAGGAAGTTTTGGTTTAAAAAAATACCGCGGCGCCCGGGCGCCTCCTGCGAGTAATAAGGAAAAATTTGTTATTTTTATTTTGATTACTATACTTAATTAGATTGAATAAAAACCTATAAGAATACACATTTATCCTTTTTATTTCTCCAAATAATAAAAAAAATGCAGTGAACTGCCCTATTTTACTTTAATAATATAGGAACATTTATATTTACCAATGTACAAAATATTAAAAAAATTTAACTACTTCAATTTGTACTGCCTGCCTGCATAATTAAATTATTCACAACCATAAGAACCTTCTCACAAGCTATACACATCTAATGCAAAAAACCGCATCTCAATCGGCCCAGTACTTTTTGTGAAAAATGGTAACTTAATGAAAAAATAAAATCATAGACTACAGCTCAGCTTTGCTGTCTATGGTCCTAAAATATATCTAAGAACCTTCTCACGAGCTAAACATATCTAATGCAAAAAACCGCATCTCAATCGGCCCAGTACTTTTTGTGAAAATTTTTAACACATAAAAAAATTAAAATCATAGACTACAGCTCAGCTTAGTTGTCTATGATCCTAAAATATGTCTAAGAACTAAGAACCTTCTCTTACATTCGCTAATCGCTTTATATTCCTTCGTAATTCGTATCGGTTTTGACCAGTCAATAATTCTAAAGTCTTTTAATTTATCTTGAAAGCGTTTTCTGAAAAAAGAAAAAGAAAGAAAAGTGTTCTATTAGGTACTTATTTTGTTTTAACTTGAAACTGTATTAAAAGATAAATATGCTCCTAAGTAGGTACCTAAATAATTTAATGTAAAAATGGTAGGACCAAAGGCAGCATTTAATTACAAACAATTATTTGAACAACTGATAAACTTTGACATTTTAAATATTAATGGTTCTTTAAAAAAGAAAAAAGATGTTGTTTGGATTGAAATCTGTAATGAATTGAATAATAAGCAACCTTTACATTCAATAAAACCATTGAATTTATATATAAAAGTACGAAAAAATTTTGGGAATTTGCTGTCTGATTACATAAAGTACAAAGATTTGTGCAAAGATACAGTTTCTTTCAGCAAAGGTAATGAGGATGATATCAGTGATCCTTATTATAATGAATTTAAAGATGATGAGATACAACACGTAAGAGGAAAAAACAATTCCCAGAAACATATTAAGTTCACTATTAGTCTGGATCAAAAAGAATGGGAACAAATTAGTCCGATTGAGCAGCTCTATAAAAATGGAAACAAAGGTCTAGCTTTAAAAGCAGGTTGGCCTGACATAATAGTAAACAAAATTTATCTTGAAAAAAAGCTTCCATGTGTATATAATTTTAAGAGACATGTCATAGATGATATGGAAGTGTATATCAGAATTGATGGTTATTGTAAAACATGTGATACTAAATTAAAAGTCATTTGTCATGAAAAACCATCTATAATTGATAAATCAATTAAATTCACTGTGGAAACCACGAACAGTCGAGGAATACCTCATACAAAAAAGAGAAGATTAGCAGGTCCTCATAGAAAAAAAATAAAAGAACAATTGAAAAATAAAAAACCAAAACAGTGGCAGCGAGATGTGGCAGCAACAGATATGGAATATGGTGATTGTGATCCACCATATCTTTATAAATTACCTGTATTACAGAAAGCTTCACAAGAACAAAAAAATGAAGCGTTGGGGATCATTCCAGGAACGAAAGTTTTTCACAGTTTGTCAAAGATTAAAGAGGATTCAGAGTTGAATAAATTCATCAAAGAAATTGGCTATGATAAATTTTATACTACATTCTGGTCACCTGAACAAATAAGTGTTCATAATCAAATTCAGAAGCTGTTACAACATCCCATATGTTTTGATGCAACAGCATCCGTAACTTTCAGAATTGATAGACCTGGTGGTGAAAGCAGTGATGTTTACTTATATGTTATAGTGTCCCACGTGAACAATATGATAGTCCCACTGACTCAGGCTATTTCTGAAAGAAATGATACGAATTTTTTGACATTTTGGTTGACTGATTGGCGAAGGTCTGGAGCTAAAGTACCATCGCAGGTAATTACAGACATGGGAAAGGCTCTTCAACATTCTGTAGCCTTAGCTTTTAATAACGTAACATTCACAACCTACAATGACCTTTGTTTACTAATTTTATTGAAAAAGGAAGATTCAAATATTAAATTATTTAAACTGTGCTCCTATATTCGAACCGATGTAGCACATCTACAACATGCAGTATCTAAGTGGCCTTGTTTTTCTAAATGTTCACCTCGAGTTAAGGATCTTTACATGCGATGCACTGGATTTATGACAATAATTGATAATATTCAAGATTTTTTAAACTTTCTAGAGTCTGTTTTCATTTTAGCTAACAGTAAAACGTGTGGTGAAAACTATAATGATACGTTAGATTACATTATAGATAAAATTCAAACCCACAGATTTGATTCTGATATAACAGCAAAAATAGAGTGTTTACAAAAAGAAGAAAAAAATAAGAAAACTCAAAATGAAGAAACTTTTGATGAGACTAAAAGTTTGACTTCTCAATTTATCGAAAAAATAAAGAAAAAGACTGAGACCTCTGAATCATTTGATACATTGGATTTCAAAACAAAAGAAAATGACTACTACTTACCTGACTTTGCAAATCGACTATGTCAACTTTGCAGCGAATTCCCTTGCTGGACATCAGTCATGAAGGAATATTTTGGTAACCCTGATAATGTAGCGTCTTCTGCGGGGATTGAAAGTTATTTCAGTCAATATAAAGGATCTATTTGTGAAAATGGGCCGATAAGAGAAGACAAGCTATTGATACTTACTTGTCGGCAAATTGATAGTGATATCAAGCTTGTTCAGGCAGCTTTAAACAATTTGAAGCCTCACGAAGCAATACCCAGAAAGAAGCTTGATAAAGATGATAATCAGTATCTACATGAAACAGAAAGATGGAAAAATAAATATGATGAAGATCCAATTCCAGAATTATCACAAACAACTTTGGACTCAATCATAAGTTATGATGTTTTAGAACTAACTGGTACAGGATACACTGAAGATTTATTTTCTGAAAAAAACATAAAGGTTTTAAACAGTAAAATAGATGAAAATGAAGTTATGAATTCTAAGTTAAATGGAAATGAAATTTACGTAACAGCAGATGAAACTTATATAAACTGTAAAGCAAATGTTGACAACCAAATATCCATAGAATCCAGTAAATCACATAATGATCATAGTTACTGCATAATGCAAACATCAGGGCCAGAGCTTTGTATAAACACGTCAATGGAAGATGCAGAAAATAATAACCAAATACCAGAAAACAATTTTAATGTGTCAAAGCAAAATTAAATTGAAGATAAAAGTCATAAAATGGTTAAAAGTAATAGTTTTGTTAATTTTTACAGCAATGTTACATTGTCCTCCTCAGTAAACTAAGAGCCACTCATCGGTAGTAAAACTTTGGAGAAAGAGTTACCAAAGCGTGGAACATATGTTACACCCGATCCGGAAATAATGATCAAACTTCAGAAGCCACAAAACAAAGCCAAAGGAAAAGGTGTAATACGAAATGGTAATATTTTGCTACCAAGATCATTTAATGGACAAAAAATTTCATTTATAAACACAATATGTTCATTTGATTCAATCACAGAAATATTGAGTCACACGTATTGTAACATGCAATTATTTAAACATTATTAAGATAGAAACAAAAATGAAAAATTAGTGTATCAATCTCTTTGCTATGCAAGCATAATTAATGAGTTCGCTATATCTGGTGTGAATGCTTCTTTATATGCCAGCAGAGCACATATATTAAATTCACTTTTCCCATGTAAAAATAGTGTCATTAATTGTGAAGGAAATCTAAAGGATATGTTTGATAAACTCATGTCAAAATATATGTGTATGGAAGAGATAACAACCTGCCAACTTTGCAGGTTTTCAAATAAAATTAAAAAATGTAGTATACCTATACCTAATATTAACATAGTTCAGGAACATAAATATTCTACATTAGAACCATCTTTGCAAGAATATTTTAGGGACCAGAGTGTGTATTGCCATTGTTGTAATAAAATGAGTGCTCTGCTCCATAAAACAACAGGACCATACTTAGCAATAGACACCGATGATGCTTGTTCTATCAAAAAAATCAAATATGAAGAATATAACATCTGATTTACGAGAGATTCCAACATTAATAACATTAGCTGAAAATGTTTGTTTTATGTGGCATAATAGAATTTGTTCCTCCTGTTATTCCATCAGGAATGGGCCACTATATTAGTTACTGTAGAAAATTGAACAATACATGGAATGTATGCAATGATTTGCATAAAAGTAAGAAGAAACATACAGCTGGACAATTAAGCAATAAAAAAATTAGTATGATATTCTATGCAAAATGTAAAAGCGTGTGAAAAGACTTTCACAGTTATAGGTTATAACAGTGACTGATGTTTTAATGTTACTCATATAAGGGTCTTTTCAAAACGGGATATGTGCATGTTAACTTATTTTTCAGAAAATAGAAAAAACTGACTGTAGGAAAACCTTTTAGTGCACAGAATAAATGTTACTAAATAAGAACTGCATAATATAATACTAAGAATTATACTTTTTTTTTATTTTATACCTTCTGGTTAATTGATATTAAGGACATAAAAATTTTAAATATCCCCTTTTGAATTGTAGCTACATTAAAATTAGGAGTATAATAAAAAAACAGGCTACTTATTAATTTGTTATTATTAAATAATATTGCTTGTCAATAATTAAATACTTAAATCCTAAATTCACCTATGTCCTTTGTGAGACAATCACACATAATTTTCTATTTCAGCAGTGTGATCTTCCTCAGCTGCACAATTTGAATCATTCATTATCCTTTTAAACCAAATACAGCAATAAAAAAGTTTTACACACAACTTAAGTTTCTGTTCCTTTTCTTAACATTAGGTTTAGACACTTTAGAATCTTTCCTTTCGAGATATCAATCGGGACAAAAATATATCATGCTCAATCTTCTTTTTTCGCGTGTACAAGGCTTTTCTGTTCCTAACAACCAACGCTTACGGAACAGATTTGCACATAAAGGCCGTTGTCTTTCGATCTTGATGTGAACAAGGTATCCGAAACTGTAGACACAAAGGATCTTTAATTTCATATCTGCAAAGAAAATAATTCATATTAGTGAAAAAAAATGTGTGTACAAAATAAAACTGAGTAGGTAACATAAATATTTACTTACGATTTCACCTTACGAAGTTTTTTTGCTATTCTGTCTATTCTTCCACCACTATTTAGTTCTCTCACAGTTTTATCGTTCATTTTAATATATTAAATTAGCGTATTTCTAAAGTGAGCTTGTCGTTTTATTCTACTTTTCGTTTTATTAAATTCTTTAGCGTTTTATTTTACTTGTTTGATGCACCGACCAGAAAAAAAGGTTTGATGTTTGACATTGACAGTTGACAGAGGGAAAAAAATATGCGTTTAGAAACTAAGGAATCATTCATTAGGCTGCGATCCATTACAAGGTTACTAAGTAATTCCAAAATATGCTTAAAACTATGAAAAATGATACGGATCGATGATACGAATATTTTGTGTAAGAAAATGTTTTTCTCCCGTTTTGAAAAGATCAACCTCTGATCAACCTGGTAAGAGAAACCCTTATACAATATCCTAGAATATATTCCTCGGTTGGAATGGCATTCCGAACCAGTGGTAGATTCGCTCAACGATTCAGAAGCACTTGTAAAAGTTTATTTGACTAAAAAACATTTTGAATTTTGAATTTATAATAGACATATAAGTATTTTCTTATATATAAGTATACTGTGTGCTGTGTGCGTGTGCGTATGATACCTAAATTTTCTAGCTCAAGTAGCTCTTTAAATGATTTAATTTTAGTACAAAGCAGCGCGGCATTTTTTACCTTTATGTACGAATAAAAATACTATTACGATTTATTGTTAGAATTTTGTTTGTTGTTGAACTCAAAATTAGGTACATAAAACTCTTTTATCTACTCCAGCATCGAAAAGTTCCAATTTTGAATTTGACAACTATATCGAATTGAACCCTCTTTCGTGTTTGCTTCTCTTAACGATACAGTTCGTTGTATGGGAGCTGTATCGTATGAGTCGTAACTCGTAGCTGTATCGATATGGTTATCTTCATAAATAGGATACCTATAGCTTAGCGGCTCTGGGTTCTGGCACTTGACTTTTTTATTAATTTATAAAGTAAAAAATTTTAAAGACGTCCTTGTCGTAGATAAAATCTTTTACGTAATTAAAGTTCGGCCGTTCAGAGAATGCGTTCCTGACACCTATCAGAAAAATATAGTTTCACAAGTTATTTGACACTCAGTTTGGCACAAAATTATAACATTAATTGATTATTGATATAATAATGTTGTTTTAATGCTCATCAATTGTTAAAACGGTAAACAACCAGCAATAATTTCATATATTTTCATATATTTGTATTAAGTATTGTTAATTTTAAATTTACGTATTATTATTACTTTTGTAATTGGCAATTTACCTCCTCCTAGTTAAGTAGGTATACTATTTCTAACTTTATAACTTTCTTATAAGTTAGTTAAGCATACTGATGTAAGAATAGGATCTCTAAAATATTGTAAGTGCATGTTAGTAACTAGATCTTAGTGTCACACCTGTAATGGACAACCATACGGGCAAAGTTGGAAATATATTGTTGTTATTATAATGTATGGAAGTTGTTGGTGTAAATAAAAAAAAAAAAAAAAAAAAAAAAAAAAAATAATAATAATAATATTTTTATCGTAACTGCAACGCCATTACAAAATTACGTCGTCAGTTCAATCGCGACGTGTCAGGAACGCATTCTCTGAACGGCCGTAGTTTAGTCATTTTAATTCTCGTACTATCCTATTTTGATACTCGGCAAGCCTCATATCAAAAAACAGCACTCGAATTAAAATGACCCTCATTACGATACAGTTGCATAAATAGCTATTCTAGGAAACTACAGATAAAGACACCTAGCTGTAAATTCTCATAAGGATTATTATTATTATTATTATATATTATTACAATCCATCTGAAGATTAACTCCATTATAACAATGACTTAGATACCGAATATTTATGTATGTGTGTGTGTGTGGTCATCTAAGTTTTGACTGTACCTAATTACCTTTTGTAGAATTCCAGATACGTAAAAATTTCAGATATAATATTCAAATGTGTACAGTGTAATAGGCGTCATTAAAACCCCTATTACACTGCCCTTTTTACAGGGCCCTATGGTAAGGGTGGGCGCGGCCGCTAGTTTTGGCGTCGCTTATTACAAAGCAACAAGGACCAAATTAGGTTTCCTTTCTCCCTAAATCTTATTACACTACACTGAATTCAGGATAAGGGTCCCTGTAGAAAGTGCGGTGTAATAGGGGTTTAAGTTGACAATGGAAGTAGGTATAAAAATTGTAATCAAATCAATTAGGTACACTATCTGCATAATAAAAAACTTGGTGTAAATTGAAAATTGTTTATTTATCCCTACATACAATTTTTAATGCAAAGCAACAATACCTATTTCAATAAAATTAATAAGTAGGTACCTATTTTTTACCTACCTATCTATGTATGACTTCTCTTTTGTTTAATAATAAAATAAAAAAAATTGTTATTTTTATTTTGATAGTATAGTATAGTACCTATACTTAAATTAGATTGAATACCTATATTGATTATTATTGATTGATAGAAAACCTTTATGAATACACATTTATCCTTTTTATTTCTCCAAATAATAAAAAAAATGCAGTGAACTGCCCTATTTTACTATAATAATATAGGAACATTTATATTTACCAATGTACAAAATATTAAAAAAATTTAACTAAGTAGGTACTTCAATTTGTACTGCCTGCCTGCATATTTAAATTATTCACAACCATAAAGGACATTAATAAAGGGACATTATTTTGTAGCAGTCTCATAATTTATTGGAACATTAAATGACTTACTAACATACTAAATAATTCAATTGATCACAAATTAATTGAAGTGATCCTAATGCCTATTAATTTCAAGCTGCTCCTCAAATCCTTTTTGACATCATCTTTGCATGGTCATCATATTATATACCTACTCGTACTTATGCCGTTATGATTTGGCCACCTTTGGTCTGAAATAATTGAAAAACATGTTATTGCTAATTTATTACAGTTACTAGATGTTCTGGGACTTCATCTGCATGCCTGTGGGAACACTGGAAAGTCTACCAAAATTTTGTCAAAATCGGTTCAAAAGATGGTTTCTCTCATTTCAAGACTCTTGTTATCATCATCCAAACGGCGCTGAGTCTAGCGACTCTACCACGGGTTTAAGCAATCGTCTGAGCAGCGGCTGAAATTTCATCCTTGATTTCCTGGCTTCAGAGTCGACTAACGCTGCAACGACGGACCATTCAGTGCTGTTCTCGGTGCTCCAAAAAATCAAACGCCTGACAAAGTATGAGCACGAGATTGGCCTCCAAAGCGAGTCTCGTATTGTTTTCTCCATGGAATCAAACCAGATATCACTGCTCGAGCCATATCAGCCCCGAGCCCGGTCTCTCGATGGACTACGCGGCGCTTTACTTTGGACTATTTATATTACAAAGGTAATCTGCGTGAAGTTGCCGCTAAAGAGAGACCTCCCGAAAGCGCCGCGCATGCGCGAAGACGCCGTAAAGTTCGGCGATTGATAAATTGAGTTTTAATGTCTTTTTGCAATTAATATTGCATTATAAGGATCTTCAGCGACGGTGCAGTTTGATTCAAGCAGGGTGCAGTTTTTTTTAATTATAAGAAGTACCGAATTGTAAGTATCTGAAGAGATATCGACGTTATAAGCGCGTTATATATGCGCGATATTTACCAATTTTTTATTCATAAACTACGGGGGTGCTTTTTAACTAATAAACATTTTTGAGAAGTGCTTAAAAATACATCTATGCGTATTTTTATTTAATTCAATATCCCAAATTCGCAGGCTGGCGTAGGGGGGGTGGCGCTGAGCACGCTGAGCCGCGTCAAATCAAGATGGAGGCTGGCGCCACAGACTATATACCCATGTTGGTCATCGACTACGTAGGAAGACAAGGGCATACTAGCACGATATTTGCTAACTAATCTCAATGTGGGTCAAGCTTCGGCTTGAAACCTAAATAATCGTTTTCTACCCTTTGGGGGGAAAACGGTTCTATTTTCTTAATATTTTAAATTGGCCAAAAAATTTAGTGCATAATTAGTGGTTCTCATAATTTACTGATTTACACCAACGACCTCAATTTACATAGACGGGCCCTGTCGAACAAAGAATGTGGACTTATGTTTAACAACGCCATCTAGTCTGAAAAGCGGGAACTTGCTTGCAACATATGCGCCATCTTGAAAACGTATGACTCGGTCATAGATTAGTACAGATGCGCTTGTCGAAAATAATACCTACATGAGTGTACTCTCTGAGGTAAACGATAAATGTTAGTATGACGTTGTTATTTTTACCATGTTTTTGTTACCAGTTTCCTGGAAAACCATTGAACCGATTATTATGCGGTTTGTTGCATTAGATATATGTAGCTTGTGAGAAGGTTCTTAGATATATTTAAAGGTCAAAGTCCACACAATGGGGCGCTGCAGTTCGTCGTGGGTTTTTTTAATTTAATTATTTGTTAATTGTTGATACTGAAGTTTTGTCGAAAAATTTACAGAAATAAAGTCATTTTTAGGGTTGCGTACCAAAATGATAAGAAAACAACCCTTATGGTGCGACATGACTGTCCGTCACACGTACAGAATAACGTCCGTACACGTAGCATAATTCGGTAACTACTAATGCAAAAAACTTGAAATTTAAAATAATAACAGCTAAAACAGTTTAAAATAATCCTCGCCAAACCTTATTGCAAATGAAAGAATTCAAAAATAATTATTAGTACTATTATAATAAAAAGGGGTTGGAATGGGAGAGGTGAAAGAGTACTAATGGATCGAGTCACAGAAAAATACTTCATTTGAAATTATTTTATTTTATACATTTCTAAGTGTACGCTACTTGCCATCAAAAGAAATATTAAAAGTTATTTTGAGATAAATCACTTACACAGTATGCATTTAAAATACGATTAGGTAATGAACACTTTTAGCTAGTAGGTAGCTGTACATAATAGGTACTGAACAACTTTTGTTCAACGAAATAATAAAATTCTGAATTTTGAATTAACTATTTATTTTTCATCAAATATCAATCAATCAAATCAAAAATAATAATATATAATATATAATATAATAATATAAATATTATAAATGCGAAAGTTTGGATGGATGGATGTTTGTTACTCAATCACGCCCCAACGGCTGAACGGATCGGGCTGAAATTTGGCACAGAGATAGATTATAGTCTGAAATTAAGGAGTTCCCGCGGGAATCAAAAATCCTCAAACCACGCAGACGAAGTCGCGGGCATTCGCTAGTACAAAATAAAAATTATCAACTTTAATAAATAAAAACCCTTTATTTATTGAAGTTGGTTAAACATTAAACTCACGTCAATAACTAATTTTATCATATTATTACAATAGCATAATATTGCGTCTCTGAAGGTATTAATGCCTACTGTCCGTTCTGCCCATCTATGCATTAACTAATCTTGGTTGCATTTTTTTTTTTTTTTATCGTGCTGGACTGGACTATTCTAGGGCTGGAACCCAAAGCCGTAAGGCCAGTTAGTAAAAAAAAAAAAAATATCATACAGTTTGCCGCGGGAATTAAATGATTGCGAGAAAAAAGCGCGGGAAACGTTGGAAGTAAAAGGCGCGATTTTTGATATTGTTTTTTCAAATATTTAATTTTAATAGTCTTTCTACATAGAAATCGACTGAAATTGCATTTCGGTGCCCCCATCATGAGGGGCGCCAAGGCAAAACGGAAAAAACAAGAGATGTCGATGAGTGATGAATCGAGGTCTTCAAGTGACCTAGAAAGTGACGACAAGAATAATTACTTACCGTATAAAATTCACAATTACTCGAGAAAATATTCCGAAAATAGCCGCGGAGAGGAATTTATTGTGTTTCTCTCAAGTAATATTGCAGAAAAACCAATTGGAGAGAAAGACAAGCTAGCTATTTCGTCAGCTATTAGACAATACTGTGTTAACGGAGTAAAATACCTGAAAGCAATTAATAAATACAAAGTCGGCATTGTTTTTGACCTGGCAAATAACGCGAACGTATTCTTGAGTAATGAGAAATTCCACAAAAATGTGAATATGACACCAAGCATCCCGGCTGCTGCCACAGAAATCACCGGAGTCCTAAGGGGAGTTCCTCTTGGATTATCGAACAAAACAATATTTTCTCTCTTGGCCAGTACAAGCAACATTATACAAGTAAGGCGTCTTATGACAAGGACTAAGGTAAACAATGATTTTGAATTTAAGCCTACAGGAACGGTGGCTGTGACATTTGCAGCCACTCAACTACCACAATATGTTCATTTAGACTCCTGGAGACACGAGGTGAGTCCTTTCATTCCTCCAGTTAAGCAGTGCCTACAGTGCCTCCGATATGGACATATTGCTAAATTTTGTAAAAACCCAGTGAAATGCTCCATATGTACAGAAAATCATAGTTACAAAAATTGCACTGTTGAGACTTCAAGTGCAAAATGCTACAATTGTGATGGTAACCATATTGCTGTTTCAGCAGAATGCCCAATAAAAAAACAGAAAATAAACGAAAATAAAACTAAGGCGAGAGCTTTTCAGTACGTAGATTTATTTGATGAAAAAACATTTCCAAAATTAATAAATGACCCTAACAAACAATTACATCAATTACTCAAAACAGACAATTTTATGAATTTAATTGTAGAATCAATCGTCAAAATCATATCCAATAAAACAGACAATAATCCTGTTAATTCAGATACTATTAAAAACATTCTCCTTGAAACATTCCGTAAAAAAACTCCCCATTCAAAAAAATAATGGACTATATTAATATAGTCCAATGGAATGCTCAAAGCTTACTATGTAATCGACATATTTTAACTCAGTTTTTATACGAGAATGACATACATATTGCTATAATTAGTGAAACATGGTTAAAACCTGAACAGAAACTTAATATACGCGGTTATAAAATTGAAAGAAAAGATGTAGGTAGCAAACATAACGGTGTTGCACTAATAATACACAACAGTATATCATACACAAAAATAGATACATATTGTGATAACGCTCATCAAAATATTTGTATAAGAATTAAGCTCTATAATCAAGAAATAAGTATTATTAGTTTTTATAGCCCACCTAATGCAAATTTTAATAAAAACAACTTCGATCTGTTGATTAAAAATACTCCGAAGCCGCTTATTCTCGGAGGTGATTTTAATGCTAACCATACATCTTGGGGTAGTAATTCTATAAATTGCAGAGGTAGAGATCTTCTTGATATTATTGATGATAACAATTTAGTACTCTTGAACAGCGGGGAGCCAACTACAGTTGGTTCACTAACGTGGCGCCCAAATGCTTTAGATTTGTCCTTAGTTTCTCCATCTCTTGCATTAGCTTGTGATTGGTCAGTACATGATGATCCTTTAGGTAGTTATCATTTACCTGTAATTTTAAAAATTCTTATTAATAGCAATCAGGATGCAGATAAAGATAGTAATAATAATTTACCAAAATTTCCAAATTACAAGTGTATGAATTGGGACATTTTTAAAAAAGAAGTTCAAGATTTGCTGTTAGATTTTAGTGTAGATACAGAATTTCCTTTAAATTCATATAATAATTTTATTGAAATTTTACATAAAGCTGTTCAAAAAACAATCCCTAATAATTGTAAACCTCGCAATAATAATGTAAAAAATAGACGCAAGAGGTTGTGTCTCCCCTGGTGGAACAGTAAATGTAGTGATGCAGTTCAAAATTGTAAGCAGGCATATGTATCATTTAAAAATGACCCAAGTCTTGAAAATTATATAAGTTTTAAAAGACTGCAAGCATTAAAGAAATTAACTTTAAAAAGAGAAAGGGAAAGTAGTTGGAGTGAGCTATGTCATTCTTTTAATCGCAACACCCCAATGACTATAATATGGTCATTTATGAAAAAATTTAACAAAACTTATTCTTATAAAAAAATATACAATAAAAATGATTGGATTTTGAATTTCTTAAAAAAGTACACGCCAGATTATGTAAAAATAGATAAATTACCATATGTGGAAAATATTAATCCTACCAACAAATTTATTTTAAATCCCTTTACAATTAAAGAACTTAGAACAGCTATACACAGCAGGAAAGACACAGCTTTTGGCCTAGATGGCATTCCATATGTTTTGTTAAAGAACTTAGATGAAAATGGACTTAGGATTTTGTGTAATATTTTTAATCATTTATGGAAAGGAAATTTCATTCCTGATGATTGGAAAGTTGATTGTTTGATACCAGTTTTAAAGCCTGATAAAAAAGAGTTTCATGAAGACTCTTATCGACCCATAACTCTGACTTCTTGTATGGGTAAAATTTTTGAACAGCTTTTAAAACAGCGAATTGAATTCTTTATCGAAAAAAATAATATATTACCTCATAATCAATATGGATTCCGAAAGGGAAAGTCTGCTCAAGAAAGTATTGCTTTGCTGCAACTTGATATCCAAAAATCTATTGCTCAAAAAGAATACCTTGTTTCTGTTTTTCTAGATATTGAAGGTGCTTTTAATAATGTTAATCTTAAGATTCTTTGTGAAGAACTTATCAAGATAGGTTTTCCTGTAAAATTAATAAAATGGATTTTTAACTTTTTATATGAAAGAAAAGTATTTGTTAAACATGGAAATTTATATGGACCTAGGTATTCTTCTAAAGGTGTTTGCCAGGGAGGAATATTGAGCCCATTGATATTTTTACTATATATACATAAATTAAATATGAATCTAGGATCTTTTACAAAAAATTTACAGTATGCAGATGATTTAGTTATTTATTTATCTGGAACTTGTATAAATCAAATAACAGCTAATATTAATCAAAGTTTAATTTGTTTAAATAGATATTTTAATTACTTGGATTTACATATAAATCCCAAAAAATCTAAAGTTGTTGTTTTCGGTAAAAGAAGTCATCCTTCAATTCATCTTTATTATAATGAAAATCTGATAGCTCAGGCATCAGAGGTAAAATTTTTAGGTGTCCTGTTTACCAGTAATATGTCCTGGAATAAATATGTTGATTGCATAGTGGCTAGAGCTACTAGAGCTTTAAATATCTTGAAATCATTAGCTAAAACCTACTGGGGAGCTGATCCCAAAATTCTATTATTACTTTATAAGTCCATTATTCGAAGTCATTTTGAATATGGCGCTATATGCTTTGCTTCCAATAAATCTTTAGTAAAAAAACTAGAAATTGTTCAAAATACTGGATTACGCCTTATTACAGGTGCCTTCAAAACAACACCAATTAATGTTCTGCAAATTGAATGCAATATTCCACCTCTTAGTATTCGCTTTACCTACTTAAAAAATAAACTATTATTGAAATTATATTCATTGAAAAGTAATAAACTTTTTATAAACATCTTAAATGCTCATTCTACAATGTTAAAAACGAATTCCTTGTTCATGTTACATAATTTCTCTGAGTATTTACAGTTACTCGAATCCTCAAACATTCACAGAACAGAGACTACTTGGCCATGCTTTGAAGGAGCATATGAAAGTTACTATGTGAATATTAATGTAGAAATAGATCCTTCCCTTTCCTCGAAAGAATTATTTTATGACAAGCTTCCGAACTGGTTAAACTACAGAATTGTATACACTGATGCAGCAAAGAATGAAAATAGTACTTCAATCGCCATTTATGATAATCAAATAAAGCTTGGTTCTGGTGAAAAAATTGATCCACATGCAAGTATCTTTACAGCGGAGGCACTTGCTATCTTGTCAGCTATACATTATATAGAAAATAGAAAAACAGAATCGTCAAAATGGGTGATTGCCAGCGATAGTATGAGTGTACTTAAATCTATTTCTAACTGTAAGATGGATGCTAAACTGAATTATATTATATATGAAATTAAGAAGAAAGCTTACCAACTTTACCTGAATGGTTTTGATATTGTCTTTATTTGGGTTCCGGCACATTCTGGAGTAAAAGGAAATGAAAATGCAGATTTCCTTGCTAAAGCCATAACAAACGTGTCATCCAATAACCAAAATAGCACTGATTGTCACTGTCAAAAAACCAATGCTGCTGCCGTCCCTTACACAGATATACATAAAAAACTAATAAATACATTGGAGAATAACTGGCGAGAAATGAGGAATTCCCCTGAACATGAGCTTAAAGGGTTGTGGTATAAAAATTTAAATGATAATATTAATCAAAAGCCATGGTTTTGTAAAGAGAAGATTTATAGTAATCGGAAATATTACTCTGTTATTTGCCGCTTAAGGTTTGGACACTGTCGCCTGAATTCACATTTACATAAAATGAAAATAGTAGACTCGCCGTCATGTAATTTCTGCAACACTAATGAATCCCAAACACTGGATCACATTTTCTTTTCCTGTTCATCTTTTGGCATCCAGCGCCTTGTGCTAATTGATGACCTAAGTTATGTTTATAAGAAGATTGAAGATGTACCGCGCTCATTAAAGGATTTATTGAAGAATTCATTAAATTATAAATATTTGTATAAATTCATTACGAGTACTGTTCAAGAAATTTGAATATTGACAATGTATATAAAATAGAGAAGACCTGGATTAGACTTACTTTGAAAACAAAGGAGAGAAAAAGAAAGACACATTCAGATGAATCTTTAAAGATTATACTGTATAAAAAGAAAACATTAAAGAAAAACGTTTGAATAGGCTTTGCCTTTATATAAAAAATAATACGGAAAAGAAATATTACTGAATAGGCTGTATGGTTTTGGACCTTTGCCTGTCCCGAAAGGGGACAAAATGAAAAACAACAACAACAACATAAATGATTGCGAAATGGATAAAAATATTAAATAGGAAGACTAAATAACGTTTTCTTGGAAATGTATAATTGTGAATTGAAACACTTACCTTAAAATAAAAATAATACAGTGCCAAACTAATAAGACTTTAGATGTTAACTTAATAACAAATTATCTGCACGATGAGCGACCGTGATCACGCTACGACGGGGGCAAAGACAGGCATATGACAGGTTATAGGAGCGCGCTCTCATAGTTGGATTAGTTGGTCGCCCGCCATTTTTCTATGAAAGGGCCCATCTAGTACTTACATATATATCGATGATTTACACAATCATTTCGGACCAACGAAAAATGGAGTTGAACTTATCTTTTATTTCTGGATTGGGATGCGGTATTTGTATCGGGATATCAATTTTTGCACTAAAAAAATATCTTGGATTCTTCACCGAGACCGCAAAAGCTGTGAAGAAGGTAATTTTTATCAATAATTGTAGAATTTCGTTGCTGACATTTAATAAAATAGGTAAATAGATAGGCACCTAAGTCCTAACCTATTTACCTTTTTTCATCCAATTTTGTAGACCTTTTTGGAAGTTATAATAATATATAATATATATTGTATATTAATATTTGGGCGTGTGTGAAACAACTCTATATCGATAAAATTTTATATAAGTATATAATTAAGTGTTACCTCAGAAATCCAGCTGGAATACAGGAATAACACCAATCAAATCAAAAGACACCAAGCAAAGCTTGGTTGCTACTCACACCAATCTAAATGTGTTTCTTTAACTCGCCTTCAATATCATTTTGTCATACTTACACTAGCTTTTGCCCGCGGCTCCGCTCGCGTGAAATTCGGTTTTCCGTTCCCGTTCCCGCTCTTGAAATTTTCTTTGCTATAAACCTTACGGAGCCCGAGACCTTTCCAACGAATGCAAAACCGTGGAAATCGGTTCGTACGTTCTGGAGTTATAGCGTCAGGAAGGAAAATCCGACTTATTTTTATATTATAGATTAAAATAATTAAAACATCTTAAATATTTATAGCTAGATGATGCCCGAGACTTCAGCTGGCTGGATTAAGGTTTTTTGATTCCCGCGGGAACTCTTTAATTTTCCGGGATAAAAAGTAGCCTATGTCCTTCTCCTGGATACAATCTACCCCAGTACCAATTTTCATCAAAATCGGTTGAACAGATGGGCCGTGAAAGCGTAGCAGACAGATAGACAGATATACTTTCGCATTTATAATATTAGTATGGATACTCAAACTCTTAATTATTTTCCAGATTGCATCAGATAGCGAGTACAAACTTGTATTAGTTGTACGGACAGACCTTAACATGGGTAAAGGAAAAATTGCAGCACAATGTAGTCATGCAGCAGTAGGGGCTTATGAAAAAGCTTTAAAAAGAGACCCTGAAGGTCTGCAGAGTTGGAAAATAACTGGTCAAGCAAAAATAGCACTTAAAACAGATTCTGTAGATGAAATCAAACAAATTGCAGACAATGCTAAGAAAATGGGACTGGTAACTTCACTGATAAGAGATGCAGGGAGGACTCAAATCGCTCCAAACTCTATTACAGTGCTTGGTGTTGGACCTGCACCTAAAGATGTTATTGACAAAGTTACAGGTCATTTAAAGTTATTGTAGATATTATTATAGTTTTAATATGTAAGTAAATCAAGACTTTTAAATAAATTTATTACTATTTTGCTAAAAAATGGAATATGGAAATTTTTATAATATGTATTATAAATGTCCTTCAATCATGCCCCAACAGGGCAACAGTTCGATGTGATTTTTTGCATGGGTATAATTGAAATGAAATGATTTATTTATTTCATGTAGGACCACTTGTATCACTTATGATACCTTCAAGACTACCACCGGTTCGGAAAGCTGTTTCTACTGAGAAGAGGATCTGAAGGACCTGAAGAGTAACAAAGGATACTTTTTAGCCTGGAAAATTAAGAGTTCCTGCGGGATTTAAAAAAGCTATTCGAAGTGGACAAAGACTCGAGCATCAGCTAGTCTGTGTAGCCAATCTTCTCAACCGATATTGATGAAATTTGGTATAGAGATAGGATGTATCCAGGGGAACAATATTCTTCTTCTTCTCATTCGTTCACTCTTGGCAGAGTGGTCGTGGTTATGAAGGGGCCTTCACAGCAGCTCTTGCGATCTCCCTCCAGCGACTTCTGTTGGCGGCACCACGGGAACACTCGGAGACGGATAGATTTGTGGCGGAACGGATTGAATCCGTCCACCTAGTGGGGGAACGACCACGTGGACGAGTGCCCTCAACTCGACCTTGTACAACGAGGTGTTCTATCGAACCAGTC